>QUOL01000003.1:0-2825802 GCA_009761415.1 Sarcomyxa edulis
CCTAACCCTAACCCTAACCCTAACCCTAACCCTAACCCTAACCCTAACCCTAACCCTAACCCTAACCCTAACCCTAACCCTAACCCTAACCCTAACCCTAACCTCTAACACTAACCCTAACAGTCCTAACATCCTAGATTTGGGCTGACAGCCAATTCCAAGTCTCTGGAGGTCTGCAGCATAATATTGGTCCTGCTCTAGAGTTCACAGGACTAGAATACTATAAGAGAGATGTATACACACCCTAAAATATACATGAGTACACAGTATGGTGTTTAGGCCTCATTTTCCAAAAAAAAATAAATTTTGAAAAATCAAGCTTGATTTCTGGAGGGAATACTAGTAGGGCGCCCTATTCCCGGATAAGAAACATAGTACCTTGGCGTAGCCCCAAACTTTTCAAATTGGAAAATGCGGCATCTTCCAACTTCTAAGTTATTAGTGTACCCTTGTGATGAGGTCTCTTGAAATTGCTGTCAGCTATGTTGTGTGAATGAACTACTTGTCCTGCGCTGGTGAGTCTGTCGACCATGTTTTTGTGAACGTCTTTGTAGCAATGCATATGACAATGAACTGGCATTACATGTTGGAACTGAAGGTACATAAAGTAAGATAGAGCACCGTGAAATCAAGATATCGATGCACAAAGTTTATATGTCTGAAATGTAGCAGATATAAAAATTGCTAGAGCGGTTCTCCAAGCATCACTTTACTGATGCATAACAGATTGTTCAGGCGTAATATGTAGTATGACATTATATTTGTATGACTATATATGACGGTGAACATGTATGCAGACTGAAACTCAAACAGTCAGGTGGTTGAACCAAGTCTATATGTGTGAGACTGAGCAGATATATGAAGCCAAGATAGATGGAGTAGAGATTGGTTTCTACAAGAGTGATACAGTGTAGGTGCAGTTTTGAGTCTATATGTGTAAGAGTTGGCAGATATAGAATGTACATATCTTGAGACAGAACACATCTGATGGAATAGGGAATTTCAATTCCCCTTTTCCAAGAAATCACTCGTGTGTTGGAATAGGGGGCTAAATAAAGCCCTATTCCACAGATTTTTTGCCAAATTAGGCCCAATTAGGCCAAAAAAGATGGAATAGGGTACCCTATTCCAGGATCAGAAGGATAGACTCATACACATGATGTTGACAGACCCTCCAAGCAAAAAACAATATTTTCCCATGACAGGGTATATAGTATGATCATATACATCAGTGTGACAACATTGTTTGCTGTCCTGGGGGGAATTGGTAGATGAGCTCCTCCTGAATTACAGATGAGCCACCACTAAATTGCCTGTTGAAAGGTCAGATGAAGGGGGTTTCCTTAGCGCTTGTGGGATATCTCAATGCTACCTTATACCTTCATACTGAGTACTCAACCGTAAAAAACCCCCAAGAAATGAGAGCAGGAGCTCTTGATCTTTCCCAGATGCCTTGCCAAAGTGTTCATTGAAGCATTGTGAGGGAACGCGGAGTGCGTAAACCTTTCCCGTGTGATGCATATAGGTCCTTAACCCCTCTCAACCATTCAGCATGCTCAAAACTTTGTTCCGACCACGTTCATAAAGGGGCTCCTGCTTGCTTTCTGAGCCCAGCAATGACGGGCCTCCTGCGAGCTCGTATCAGAGGGGTTTTCCAAACGCTCTTGGGTATGAGGTCCTGGGAGCCTAACGGAACTTTCTGGGTACTCACGACTATAAACCCCCGACCCCGGTTGGCGGGCCCCCCCGCCAACCGCCTAATTAGAGTAGGGCAGACCCGGTAGCATTTCAATAGTTCGCTGGCTTGGAAAATGAATTATCTGACCGTGGGAAAGTAAGATAATCTGTATATACCATCATGATCGGAATCATCAGGTTTCCTAGGTAGGTTTTTTTTTTGAAACCTGAATGTCAAAACCCGTGTAATACGGCAGATGATACCAAAGTGATACCATTGATACCAAACTTGATACCATTTGATACCAGCTTAATAGTGAGCAGGACTGGCTGAACCAATATACACCAAAATTTGGGGGTACAGAGATATACCCTATCCAATGAACTCCTCAAATTCCCACGGTCATCGGATGCTATATGGTGGCAGCGCAGCCTCCTTAATATTCCAAATCCCAATTTAACGATTATTTTGGTATAAAACGGGCTGTGCCTCTGCCTATACTCAACCCAAAAATATGAAACTTTGTGTGGAGTATCCGATGATGTATCCAAACATATTCCAAAGAGAAAGTATGCAAACGTACATGTTCTCACTTCACTCGGTGCCCCCTATCATTGAGATTCTTCCCAAATCCAAATCAGCTCTAGCGGGGTGGGATATATAGGTACCTCATGAATCTCTCTGGTTTAGGTGTTCTTTATATCCCAAAAATACATACCATTCAAAAAAATAGTGAAATTCCCCAGGCGCGGGTCAGCGCAGCATTTCGGTATCGGATGAAAAGTGCTTACGCCTGCTCTGTGGAAATGAGGCTATTATATATTAAGGGTATATACATATAGGTGAAAATTTTATATTTTCCAAAAGCTGAGATGCGTGCGCTCACTTTCTGATACTTTTTATGACATTTGGATACAGGCGCAGGTCAGCGCAGCTCAATTCCCAAAAGTTTTGCCAATGCCCCATTGGCAAAATTCCAAGAAGATAGACAATTGCTAGCAAATGTTTGAGAATCATTGTTTTCAGTGTACTGAACAAATGTCTTACTTTAAGCCTTGATTGCATTTCAATCCTCTGGTAAGCTCCAAGGGCTTTGCAGAGGGTGATGGGGTCTCCAGTTGATAGAAGGTGCATTGTAGACCAAATGATGATGCTGGTGATGAGACAAGTGGGATGCAGTCACACATGTGACAATTAATTATTGCCTTGTGCAGTCTCAGACACTTAAACTGACACTTTTGCTGAACCCTCATCCTAGCAAAGTTGCAGAGGCATTGATATGGCATGCATGAATGAGACTAGTGCATGGGGATGTGGTTCAAAATACAAAGCAGCTACAAAAGTAACACAGTAGCAAAGATCACGACACTCGGAGAGCACAGAGCAACAGCAAAAGGTGATGAGAGATAAAGGACACAAGGAGGTCACAGATGAAAAGGGCCTCATCCCGACACACCAAACAACGGCGACAACACTTGGCACTGGTACACCGACAGCAGCAGAGAGACTGATTGGACCTCCCATGTTTGTTGAGGTGAGCATGTCGACAATACAGTATCCAACAGCACATGTAGCTAGAGTATGACACCAACCTAGTATATCCATTCGAGTCAGTCCTAGCTGCATCGACACTAACAGAACTTGTCGTTGATGGCGTACCTTGATTGTGACGCACGGAGACCATTCTCTCTTCGACCATAAGACCACTCATTGATTGGGAGCACCGTGAGCGCCGTCACAAGAATGGTGTCATGCGAAGATCGACAATATGATGCTGGTACGATGACAGAGCGTCGACCTGCTCTGCCTTCACCCCAAGAACACAGTATAGAGCTACGCCGATCTTGATGTGGATAATGTATCTGAAGAATATACTGAAGGTGTCTTCGGCGGGGTGATGGTATTCAGATGGGATGTAAGTTCCGATTCCAAGTAAGCCTGCTGCTGCGAAAAGATGGTGGAAGACAGACCTGTCAATCGAGACCACTTGAGCGACGATATGATGCTGTCCGAGTCCGGTGAGTGAGCAAGCAAGTAGCGAAGCCCGACGTTAAGAACGGTGGAGAGGCGCTGGTGGGAATAGGTAAGGCTGCGTTATGAATCGAGAGTAAACGACATTGAACTCGAGGGCAAAGCTCATTGCCTGAGATGGGTGGTGAGTGTGAGTGCGAGGGTGGATTCGACAGCGAGAAGATGCTCACGGTCGCGTTGAGCAACCCGCGACGAGACCCTGTTTTTGACTGGGCGACTCCGACCAAGACACGACCAGGATGCGATGAACAACCGAGACTGAGGGATGAGTACATCGATGAGTGAGTCAGATTCGCATACTTTTCTCCCATTTCTACGCACTCAGGTGGCTTCTACCAGATCTATCGAAGAGCCAGAGGATACAATGGATTGCGAAGACGACTGAACTCGAACAGGTCAAACAAGGACCAACTACCCATCAGATCGATTGTCTGTGCTACCAATCGAAGAGCGACTTTCCCTTGCCTTTGTCCCATCTACCCGATGCTTGGTGAACGCCCCTCATCCCGTTAGCTCTCAGCTTTCCCTATATTAGCAACCCGTTCCATGCGTGTCTCGAGGGCGTTAACTGCTGTCTGTTAAAGACGGAACTCTCCCCACGCTACCTGTTATGCTGAATCCACCGATCGGGTCTTGGCTGCAAAGGCCGTGGATCCCTTTCATAATGTCGAGAAGGGATGCGAGGGATGATGTCAGCTCGTCGAAAAACTGCAGTCCGCCGGAAGGAGGATGCGTACGAAGGAACACACTCATAGTCAGTATCCATTCCGAGTCTTTGACATTGGACTCACCTCACATTGCATCCTCCTCTTCAGCCCGTCCTTACATCGACGGCTCGTGTATCACGTACCTAAACCCTTGGCAGTAAGGCAGCAGTTCGACGCTGCCATTCCGGTCCAATGACGCAGCTCCTTATCGCAACCGCGTTCAAGTCTTCCCTCGTTGAACTCGTCTCGTCCAGGAAATCGTACCTCAGGAAAGGATTCGAGGGCTGAGGTCGGGTCGTTGGCACACTAGAGTTCTCGAGAATGTGTACGATGTAACACAGTCATGGTGAGTCCTCTTTTCGATGATTGATCGTTCTGAGCCATGAGCTCACTAAGCTCACTGATGTCCTGTATATCTAGCTTCTGCTCTCCTCGAGGTTGACGGCTTGCGTATGATCCGACCCTTGGCAGCAAATGCTGGGAAACTGTTACTGCTGCACCACACCCTTGACACAACATAACAAGTCTTAATGCGCCGTAGTCAACTCTCATTCACCGTGTACCCCATCAAACTCTCTGTATATCGTCTCTACAGGAATATTTGTCTTTCCCTGACCACCGATAATCAGGAAGACCCCCCCGCTCTTCGAGTGTCTCCCAGACGCATTCCCTCGAACATCTGTCTTTCTTACCTATCGCTGAGACCCGTCCCGTTCGGTCACTCTCTGCTCCGTCGGCAAGGATTGTGCCTCCCCGACATCGACGTCTCAGGTTTCACTAGTAGCAAAAGTCACAGTATGAAAACCGTTCCCGCTACGTCACTTCCCTAGAACGATGTAAGTAGCGACAATTTCTTATCACAGCTCTTACTTCTATCTTGTTCTCGCCGAACTCACCGTAAATAATATGTCTCGAGTTGTCTAACTCTGCGTTTCTACCTCGTACCATTCCGACTCAGTCTTGTCCACTTTGTTTTCCGCACCCCCCACCTCACATCAATCAGCACTCGAACGCGTTCCATGCCAGCACCACCAAATTGGGCATCTTCGATGCACACCTACGAGTACGAGTCCAAGTCGGCGCCTCAAAACTCGTTTCAATCATTCCATGACGATGCTCCATCCATCGAGGCATTCCCGTTCGACTCTACAATCAGATAAATCGACACGAGGTCAAACTACGAAATTCCGTGGATACTTCAACTCAGTTATACGACTCGAACTCGAACTCGGATACCGCACTTTTCAGTACCAGCACAAGAGGAACGCCGCTTTGGTCGGAGCGACATCTGGTATAAGGTGGGCATCTCGCAACTCACCACCATCCTCGCTCACAAGCTGAACATAATCTAGATACGACATCTCAATCAAACTTGAGTCCACCTCGCCATCCTTGGTCGACACGTCGTGCACGGTAGCCCATCATTATGTTCTGTATTTGCCAATCATCACGCCACACGGCGGACTACGAAGTTCCAGGGATAAGTACCCCAGGACAAGCATTTGAAATAGGACTCGAACTAGGCGTTGGAAATTGGGTCTCTTGTCAGTGGGACGTCGTTTGGGAGAGACCGGTCTGGTGTAAGTACGGTCAGCGTCGTCACCACACTCACTCGGAGGCTGAATGTGACATAGACCAGCTGCATACTGGAGGTCCTCGTCCTGATCCAACAAACCGCTAATCTTATCGACCCCGCACCGAAGACAACGACGACGATGTAGATGTATCTCCAGGCGACGGAGAGGTCCGAAAGATCAGACAGCGGCCGACCATACCTCGGCCAAAGACTAGAGCTCGGTGGACGACATCGTCGCAGTAACTTCAACTGACGAACGTGCTCCCTTTCCAATTGTTTCCGAAACGAAACAAGTTGTTCTACAGATAGTTCCTGCCTATCCATCGCCGATGTCCCGCGTGAAAGCAGAAGCGCATGGAATCCTCGCCCAACGCCTGCTCCTAGAAAAAACAATTCAACCACCGAGCGTTAGATGGGAAACCTTGGGGTCCTCCTCTTTTTCGTGAGTACTCTATCTGGCTCGGAAGTAGCTACCAGAGTGTAACATCTATTATATTCAGACTGGCTTCTTATCACTTCCGTCTTGGTCGACTCGGTGAACAAGCTCAATCCAGATGAAACTACAAGAACTAATGAACTCATCGCAAACATGACATGTCCCAGCTCCGCGCTGCTCTCGCCACTGTCGGTCGCAGATTCCTTCCAAGACTCACCCATGCATCTCTCGTACACATCTACCCGCCTTTCGAACGTGCTTCGAGCGATTCTAGGACCCGCCATGGACACACTCCCTACTTTCCTCACGATTCCAGCTATCCTCTTCATCGTTGGACTCCTCGACACCATCTTTCCTCATGCATCCCAGCTGTCTGAGTCAAAGCCATACGTACCGCTGCATGGGCTTCAGCAGTAGCTACCTATCCTCGTAGTCACCGTATTTCTGCTTTATTCCCTGTTGCTCGCCTGCACTCAGCCAAGTGCATCACCCTTTCGAAACACTGACAGACCTGCTCGGAATGCCTCGTTCGAAATCTACCGGCCGTTCTCTTTGCTCCTCGTGAACCGTCGTCGTACCAGCCCTGAAATCCCATTGTTGTCCCGCGTCCAAAATTATTGTTTTTTGCAGAGCCAGCCCTCGCATCTTCTGCAAATAATTCAGATGCCACCGCTTTTCCGTCCGTCTGGGTCGTCGTTTGCGAATCCGCTTGAAGCACCGGGGCGGGTGCAGGCACCATAACATCGACGGCTGGTCCGGTACTGGTCCTAACAAATGTATTCCTTGTGCATGCTCGGCTCGCTCGAATGCATGCTGGACCGCACAAGCTACGTTTGCGAGTCATCATGGGAATATGTACTTTGCGGATTCCTTTCCAGATGCGTGTCGATGATGCTACATGTACAGATATCATCACATCCCTTTCTCTCGTTTGACTCAGGTATAACATCAGTTCAAAGGTCATTTTGGTGCCACTGTGAACTTGCGAGCACCCGTGCGCGCTGTCTATTGACGGTCAGGGTGGTCATCTATACAGCGCACGAACGAGAGAAGATTCGGTAATCTTAGAGCCACACACCCTGTAGTGAATGGATGTACTCTTTTGACCTTGACATAACAACATCAGACAAGATCTTTCGTATTCTAGACTGAGGGATAATTCAAGGTTCATCAGCCCAGTTGATCTCTGCGAATTTGCACCCCTCGGGCGCCTCTCAGGTTCGGTTCCAAATGCATAAACGCAAACATTATATCATGAGGCATCCAACGAGCGGCAGGCAAGTGACGTCCGGGAGTATATCTGGACATTGTAGATCCTGTGCAGAATTGCCACTGGTTCAAATAAACGGACACTTGTCAGAGAAAATAAGAAACCAGTGGTACACCAACAAACTACGGGCGAAATAACTAAAGCTAGGCATTTTAGTAGGGAAAGATAGCATATGTGAGTGGGGAAATTACAACAAGTAAAAATGGACCGATATGTAGTACAGTGTACAGACGAAGGATCCATATGGATCGGGTGGGGTACTAAAAGATAGAATGACTCGAGAGTGGATGTATGGGCACGAAAACGAAGGTATGAGTTGTAGCAGAGATAATTAAATGCCGATTTTTTCAGCTGGGCTTCAAGAGCGGAGGTAGTGAATCATAGGCAGATGGTGGCCCCCCCAAATTGACACTCGCACAAGCATCAATCAACCGTGCGCGTAATTCGTCACATTGGTGCTGGTGGTCTGGAATAGAAAGGATCAACAGACTGACCATACAAACACGCGCACCACACTCACAAGGACATGGCCATAAAGCATTCATGACATCCACCACGACAAGGATCGATTTCGCCAGATTTAAGGCACCCAATAGCGTGGGGTCATGATTCCATAGCATTAAGCAACTAACGATCACAACATCAGTCTTCAGACAGAATGGATCGGCGATGACAGTACATACATTGACAATTGAGTCGAGAACCAGGTAACTTGGAATGGCCTTCGAGTGAATTGGTGGCCTTGAGTTTCCGATAAATGAGATATCGAAGATTTCACGCGGTCGATGACCTGCACTTGATAGAGAACTGGATAATGGCCACGAGTACAGAGACATCAGCGATCAATTGGGTGCAAGAAGAGATAGATCTTACGCCATTCGAAAGCTTGCTTTCCGTTAGGGACGGAATTGGCAGTGAGCCCGCTATCCAAACCGCGTAAGCTAGATACAGGGCAGGTAAGACGTCAGAAAACCTACTTATCTGAGGATGGGACCAACCTGCGCAAGATGTAGGTGATCTCTATCCTCGTACTATCACAGAGAACAGTCAGCCGTCCGTGCATGCATATAGTTGACGATGACGATGTACTTAAATATATACTCTCTGCACATATACATGAGAGCAGTGTCGAGATTGCATATGTGCATATCCAGCGAGTCTTGTATGGATTGGGCTTCGGCCATTGCTTCCATCGAATATTCTGCTCTATCTTCGTCACTGCAAGGATCGCGTCGCAGACGATTACAGAAGCTCCAAAGCAGCATACTACGACAGTAAAGGGCCCATACAGATTCCTTTGGCGAAGGAGAATCTGATGACCGATAGCTTGGAGCCATCCGGTCCATGACTTCACCTGGAAATAGAAGTCGCCACTGGTGCCAACAGTTCAGTATCTCCTGCGTTGTAGGATCGGAATGACATACATTAGCAGGATCGCTCAGGTAGAGATTCGGTGGCTCCTTGTTCAGAATCGCACATTGCGAAGTAAAGCTGGCCACAAGATTTAAAGCACTCCAACAGAGCCGTCGGCATTCTTCATCCCTAATCTGTACGGCGTTCCAAGACGAGTCCCAACCTAAAGGGTACGACCAAGATGTGGACTGATCGGGAGGGTGCGGGGAATCGGGAGGAATGCACATGCACTTCCTGTGTTCTCCATTGCTGAAGATGGCGGGTTCTAATTCTACAACAGGGACACCTCGAGGTGGAAAGAACGTAACATCAGGATCCCCGGAATCGATACTTGTCAATGAAATGGAATGGATGATGTTATCGAGAAAGACAAGAGATGTCGCGATACGATCTGGATTATACTCAGGGTGCGCGGAGTACTCATAGAGCGCCAATATCTGAATTGATATGACTCAGGACAGCAGTAAAACTATTGCCAGAGTAGCACGTACCAAGGCTGCCTCGGCTAGGGTCGCATCTCTCCATTCAGAGTTCCAAGCAGCCTCCAATTCGGCTTGCGCAGCGTTTCGAAGCCACGTCGCTGTGTCCCGACCATCAGCACCATGACCAATTTGACTTGACTGCAGCAAGGAGGCCAGCGCGAGGCCAGCAAGAATGAAGGCGGGTTGAATGTGGAGTCGTTCGACAGGATCGTAGAGAGTCTGTATGAAATACTGGAGGTTAAGAAAAGCCAGCCAGTAGCCGGTATCGGTAAATCTGTGCGAGAATAAGAGAAGACAAATTTGAATGTGAATGCAGCACTCACAAATAAGTCAATTCGTCTTCGATCTTTTGCAATCTAAACAACAAGATGTGAAGGCAAATCGGCAGTATGATGGCATCTACGACTTACGAGTAGGTATGGAGAAAGGTATCCCACCACTGACCCTGCTGATGCTCAACAGACGGTGAAGATGGTATAGGAAATTTGTGATGTTGCGACATGCCATGTTCGGTGGGCCTCATAATGTTCACATCCAGAGGGCGAGGGTATGCTTTATCGTAAGGACTTTGCTGGTATGAAAAAGGTAGCTGCCTGTGGGTTCCGGATACATCATGCTGATTGCACCATGTCAATTCCGAGTTGAGGAGCACACAACGGAATTCGAGGACATACCTGCGCACCCTGTACCGATAATCTCACTTCGAGAGGTGAAGATGGAGGGCGTGTACCTTGATCTTGCTCATGAACATCCTGTATACGAGATGCAGATGGAGGGCGGATGGGATGGGCCATGTTCTCTTTGACTTTGGATGGCAAAGCTCGTTCGTTCGACTGTGTATCTGATGTTGTCTTCTTTCGCTTGGATGGTGGGGGCACAGAGCCGTCCGCTGGCCGCTTTTTACATGATCTTTGACGCGTGCCAGGACGCTTATCGGGACCTCGACGTTTTGGTACCGCGTCGTATTGGCATTCGTTAGATCGTCGGACGCAGTTGTTGCAAACAGGCCTTGTAGAATCGCAACGTATCTTTCTTCCACGACTAGAGTAGAGACGGACGGCGAATAAGGACATATTTCGTCAGTATATCGTGAAATGGTTTAATGAAATGGCATACAAAAAGTCGCTTAATGAAATATAGAGCTTACCATTGGCGACAAGCTATGACAACGGTCGATATTTCTTTCCGCGATTCTCGTGAGCCAGTCGTTGCATTGGTAGGAGACAGTTCGGGGCGGTCGGCGGTAGAGTTCGAGGACCTATGATCTCCATCCATGGTCCTCCCAGACGGGTTTCCACTTTGTCGGGGAGCTGTCTGGTCATGAGACTGTCCACCAGGCAACCGTCGCGCAGATGGAGAGTTATACCTAAAATCGACTTGTCCGCCTTCCTGGACAGATGGTGGGTGTAAACGAGAATTCGCCGATGAGTGAACCGAGAAGTCTATGCCGCGCTGATTACGAGGTTGAACAGAGAAACTGGAGGGATATGAGATATGTTGCTGGTGGTGAGGGCTCGGTGAATCTAATGTGGTATCGAGGAGCGGGGGCTGTTGCACGTTCAAGGGCGGCGCGACGTTATAGTCAAATTGTGTGGCGAGAATGCCCGCGGCATGTTGCACGTCAAGTTGTTGATACCGGACTTTATTGACGAAAGAAGGATAAGAACGTGGAATGAGCTGAAATGGCTGCGATAGCAACTTACTACTACTACTGTCGCCGTGCGGGGCAGGGAATGGAGCGCCGAAGATTGGAGAGTGTAGACCGGATCCCTCCTCGCTGGATTGAGGACCGTCCTCGACGATCATCCCGTGAGGAAATGGAGTGTAGAGGTCTGCGTTTGCGCTGACCACCATGGTGGACAGGAAAGAGGATTGGGGAGACCGGATTGAAGATTCAGGAGGAGAAATGCCACGCGAAAAGTAGAAACGGGAAGTCTCTCGTGCCCACGGTGGGGTCGCGACCTTGAAGCCAACGCTTATGAAACGACAAAGGTATGTAAACCGTAAATCTGGGAAATCTACACGGGAAGATCAGAAGATCTCCATAAAATCTGTTGTGAGTAACAAGTGAGTTACGACCGATTCGCGTGCGCTCAAAATTCGAACGTTTAGGTCAAAGGCGGCTCGAAGAGATCTTCCGCTCAACTTCCCTTCACCATAATAATAAAGTCCTGGATAAACGAAAGCCTGGTAAAGCCTGTTGGCTGAGGCAAAGTTGAACGTTCGGTGATATGTCGGAAAGAGAAGGAGAAATAACATACCTAGAAGCACCCACGCGCTAATCCGAATCTGGCAGCTAGGCCATGGACCTACCTGGGGACCTCCGCATTAGGCAATTTTGACACACACTGTCGGGTCCGTACCTGATCCCGTGATATGCTAGATCATTACCCGATATGGACAGAAATGGTGAAAATCATCGCAAATGTCGCCATTATTTCATTTGTTCTCGAGGCTTTCGCAGGTTTCTTCCAATTTCATCGTTGTCCCCATCCCTTCTCGAAGACTTTCTCGAGTCCAGTGTCCTAGGAAACGAATTCCTTATTCTCAGTCCTATCCAATGGCTAATCCACTCTAATTCTGGTTGCCCTACGGATTCCAAAAGAATACCTACCGGATGCCAGCAATCAATATCTTGCACATTTTCACTCTCACACCTATACAACCCTTTACCCAGCTAAATGGATTTTTCCTACGGATCTTCTCTGGATAATTAAGGCCTTGTTGCTCTCGGGAGTCTGTGTCGTCATGCACAGGTTTTTCTTCTCAGGACACCGAACATGCGATCTCATCTATCTTCCAATAACGATTCTCGATAGCACCGTCTTGGTCTTGTCCGAATTTCTCGATACCTGCGTCGCTCTCTGATGCAAGCATCCCTCCTGGCAACGATATCGTCCTTTGCTTCACTATCCTGTCCTAACCGCGAATGTTCCTGGTATACATCCCGACGAATATGCAGGAAAATAGGTCAATTCGTTGGTTTCGAACGGCGATACGCTCCAGACTGCGTCAATTGAAGTTTTCAATATCTGAAGTGATTGTTCGCTCGATCCTCGTTCCGTTCCAGTTACAATGGCATACGTACCATCCCGGATCACGGCCCTAATCGAGGTCCGGCCCAGCGAATAAACACGCCCTCCTTATCATGTTCATATCCGGCTTCCGATCTATCATCTCATACGATTGGACGAACAATAGAAAATTATCCACAAAGCAAGGTGTTGCGCTCATGTGCATCGCTTGCGGCACAAGACATCATGAGAATACATCGTATGAACTGGTGCCTCAATGCAGGATTCCATCGTTCTCCACCAGTCACCGTAAGTCCATGTTGGACATGATATTTGCATGTGCCTACGTGACTTTTTTCGCAATCGTGCAGATAGGATTGCCAACGCAGGCCTACACACTGGTCATATGTGGTCAGCCTGATCCCCGCGACAGTTGGAGGTTACGTATTGAGACCTTCGTTCTGCACATCATGTTCTTCCAGTTCCGCTGGTCAAACAGTCTTCATGTACTGATACTTAACAATGGGTGGTCTAATTCTTTAGCTTCGATGTCAAAATATGTCTCGTCAAATCGTTCATTGATCACGTTTCATGCGTTTGAAGACTGCCTACCTCGTTGACGCCCATGCCTTCTATCCCGGTCCGTAAAATCTTGATTCTCTATAGTCTCGGAGGTATGTTTCTACCGCCCGTAGACTTCGCTGATTTTCTGAGCTGTCCTTCAATTTTCATGCTGATTATCGACCATTTTCAAGGTCACGCTCATCAGTTGCGGCTGATCTTGGACTGTCCTGATGAAAGAGATATCATTTTTTCTCCGGCAGTGAGAACACTCGTCTACTATTCTCACTAGTTCACCGAGCACTATCGATTCTTCATCTTGACGCTATCTACCATTCTCCCCGTCTCGATATTCTATCGGCGCCAGGGTTCTAGCCAAGTCTCGGCTGCGCTACAAGACTAGAGGTGGAATATGCCGTTCCCAGGACTCTACTTCCGGCTCATGATTTACTTGACTCGTTCGTGAATACTCCAGACTCTTGAATGGTGCGTACTTCCCTTACCGAGACTGAACCTTACTTGCGAGAAGTACAGCATTGACGCCTCGTTTTCCACTTCACGGCCACGGCCACGACCACTGGAGTGTGCTCAAAGTCTAGAACCAATCCATCAGTGAGTATAACGGGGCGACCGGGATTCCTCGAGAACATATGTTCCTCCAGTCTTTTTATTTCCGCAGACGCCACCGTCAGGATGAGGTCAGATCCTTGCAGTCCTTCTCACTTCGATCCGATGCTCAGTACGAGTCACGGGGACAAAGCGCAGTCGGTTGATTGTTCATTCGCCTCTCCAAGGAGAAAATCTCCCTCGAAGCGCTGGTTTTACAGAGTGAATGACCTGGGGGATGGCTTCTTGAGGTATGTTCCACGTTTGAAACACGTTTAAATGCGAAGGCCGTGTATCTCAACTCGCGGCCGCCGGAAATCTACTTATTGAAACTTCTCTCTCTTGCAGGTTCTCTGCGGCTCTATATTTTGGCTTTGTGGAACCTGTGAGATAATGAGTCCCTTCGTCACCATCTATTCTGAGGACTGACATTCTGTTCTGTCTCAAGCGGGCCCCGATCCACGTGATGGGCCTTCTCCAACTTCCATCCTCGTGTCGGACTCTATTGAAGCAGCGATAGAACGTGTCTTTGCTGAGGTATAAGTACGCCGTGTACTTTATACCTGCGAGCTTGCATATAGTTCAGTACCGCCCCGATGGATATGTAATCCACGGTGCTACGGCCACCGGTCCCAGTGGTTTTACTTGTCCCCAACCATTGTTACATGTCTAGCTCGACACGATCATGTGCGCTTCTTATACCCACCTTGAAAAGACCTTGAAGTCTCGAAACGGCTTTCTATTCTCTCAGTTCCCCGGGCCCCGAGATGCCATGAAGTCTGTCTCCGACGAATATCCAGAGACGCCTGGGCGACCTTCACCATGAGAAACACAAGGACCAAATCTTCTGACCCGAAAACAGTCTCTTCAAACCCGCACATATATGATTATCGCTTTTCTATTGTCTAGTCCGAGCCCAATTGATAGAGAAGTTTTTCTCTCTCTCGACGCCAGGTCAGATGTGTCAACGCGTTGCACAGTCCTCCTTCAGAAGTCCTCCCTCGCCACTGGATCGCTTTCTGCTTGACCTATCTTCGTCGCTTTCTGCCTGTCCAATGTTGTGTCCTTTGCGCTGCTGTTCGTTGCTGTCCTAAGTGCATGATCTGTCTAGTGAACACCTTATGACACCCTTAGTTCTCATTCATATCATGTATCCCACCGCTATCAAAGAGGCCACCGCACAGACGAATCCCTTGTATCAGAAATCGACTCAGGCCATAACGATTACAATACAGCCTATCGAAAACCTCCGGCCAACCATCCATTCACAGCGTAGAACCCTATGACTTTGTTAGGCTCTTTCTTCGCCAGGATACTTCCCCAAGGATTCTTTTTAGGTCCTAAGTCAGGCATGAGTTGCGCCCCGGCGTCTCTGAGTATCTTAGCTTCGCCTTCAGCCTCTTCGCGGTTATATGCCTATCCCAGACGATATTCATCAGCCACGACTTTAATACCACGGATGTGAAACTCCTACGGTGAACGTCGTTGGGATCTTGAGTTTGACCAAAAGATTGATGGTCGTTCTCCATGAGGCAACCGATTCTTGCGAGGCGCCAGAATTGAAGGCTATAGCCAAGTCCGGTATCATATATTTGGATCCACGGCGCTGTACAAAGTCGTGGTACGTGCTGTAATAGATATATGAGTGCGAAGTCAAGTCAAGAGGAGAAACGTAGACTAGCAGGCCAAAATGTTGGTGTGTCCTCTTACGACCGCGACGATGACAAGACCTTAAAATCATATTGTCAATGGTACGCTTAGCGGGTGATAGGACAAAAGCCTACCCGCAAATCTCCATGTCTACGATCTCCTCGGATCTGAACAAATCAGATATCTGAGGACCACAGAAGACCAGCTATGACGCAAATGAGTTACGTGAAGATTCATCCGCCAGATAATTAATACCTCAAGGTTCATGACATCGGGCAAACGATGCAAGATCTCTTCGAATACGAGACCTCCTTTGATTTCCTCTTCGAATGCACCAAGAATCTACAGAGCTTCCGTAAGCTTGGATGGAGGCTTCGAACTAGGTCACATACATGGATGGTTAGTCTCTTCTTATGCGTCCAGGAATCGTCTAGGCAAAGATTCTCCAAGGCCCAAAGAATTGTCATAGGCATGCTAAGTGCGTTCGAGACTGCGCGTATATATGGACCAGCTGCAGGCCCTGCTGGAACGCTGAATTCACGCGCGACGTCAACTTCATATTCGTCTTGCCAAGATAAACCACTAAGAGACGTCCAGGAAAGCTTTGTAAGGTTCGGAGCCCATACGAACTGACCGAGCGTAGGTGACGCGGCAGCCGTAGTATTCGAGAATGCGATGTCGCTGCGTATTTCTTGATTCAGTTGGCATTGCGAAATTCCGTCATGTCCGTCTTCGCAAGGTTCCCTAGAGTGAATTTGACGCACCACGTCCCAGTGCTGATCCGAGCAATAGAACGACAATCCACAATCGTGACAACTTTGGAGGTATCTAGATTGGGGGTTTTGTGATTCGGTGCGTAGATTCTGGGAGGTTCTTGTGCTGTCACATCGCATATTATGGGCACAATATTGGAGGTTATGAGAGAGGTGACGCACCAAGCCATGCATCGAGGTTCCCATCCAATGAGATTACGTTCGATGAGATTCAGAGCTCTGTATGCCGCTCCTTCACAAAGCTGCAACTTTATTATGGCCTGTTGTTCGGCTAGCATGTTGAGGTGACCCATGTCTGTACTTGGTTCTTCCGGCAAGGGGATCCTTGCTCGACCGGCATCAACAATACGCAGAGCTTTGCATATACTTTTGTGGGTACGCCAGTCCGCCTTGAATAGAAGAAAATCAAGTTGAAGACCTGGGCAGAATATAATGTCATATATACCTTTTGACACTCTTGGGGGGTATTTATATGATTAAATTCGCGTCCCGATACCTGAATGTTGTAACTTACGAGGACTGCAATACGAAACGCGAAAGCAAGCAGCACATCTTTGAAGAGAGATTTGCGGCTCTGTGTCTTCTTTGAAACATTTATAACACGCTTTGCCTACGTTAGCGGTCAAAGGAGGAACACGTTGCATGGTAGACCCAAGCAAACGGACGGTTTTCCAGCTGAAGATGATGGCCTCGTGAAGAAAGCAAGTCGAAGTTCGACTCGTGATCGAGGATCGAGGATATTTTATTTTTGGCCTCGGAACGATACACCGTGCCCAATCGATATCCGAGTCGACATTTCCGTTGCATTCTTGAACTACACTTTGACGAGAGTCGAGACTTGCCTACCATCTGTACTACTGGTGAGCTCAATCACACTTATACTGCTCAGTCGCCCGAACTGATGGAATTCAGGACCCAGGTTCACCCGTGACTGGATCGACATAAGAGGATGGATTCATTTCGTAGTCAAAATCCTACATCGTTTGGCTCTGATGCCAGATTCAGTAAAGATATTGGGTGCTGTAATCGAGGGTATGAGCCAAAAACGACGGCTACCCGCCAGAACAACCGACTGACATGCTCAGCCGTCTTGCTTCTCGCGATCATTCCCTCGAGGACTCTGCATCCCCAACTTATTGTTGTGGGACCGTGGATCTAATAGTACATCTGCCTCACCTATGGAAACCCTGATTCAATCGTCATCACAAACAGCAACTACTCCTCATCCTCCTATGGTACTTGCTGACCGCTCTGAGGATCGTGAGGACCTCCTTTGGCAGCACAATCGTACTGTGTGCACCTCTTCATCCCGGCTCCGGTGTGCATCGCGTCTGATGTCCTCAAATGTCCTAACGTCTCCGTGGTGGCCGAGGAACGCAACTTAAAGTTAGAGCTTCTGGGAGCCATCCGAATAGACACGCGACAGTGCATCGACTGCGTTCATCAGCTACTGGACTGTGTTGCGGCGACATGTCATTGACTTTCGTTGTTGCTCTTGTTGTACTCGCAATATCTCTCTATCTTCTGTGGCAGTACGGAGAAAGAGGTCTGTTACTTCCAGGACCAAAGCCACACTTTCTGGTTGGAAATCTATACGATCTTCCCCATGGAGGCCTGGAATGGATCAAATATCTTCAATTGGGCAAGGCATGCGGCGAGTATCTTTATTTCTTCACCATCATTCGCATTCTCATGTAGATGTCGCAGGCAGCGACGTCGTTCATTGAAATTTCTGGGAAATTCCCTCCTTACTCTAAATTCCGTTTCGGCCGCAAATGAACTACTGGACAAGAAAGGATCCGTATATTCCGATCGCCCTCGACTAGTGACTCTCAAGGAGCTGTAAGTCTCTGTATTCCGCCACTTGTTACTCGAAATGACCATGCAGACGAGGCTGGGATTGGAATTTGGTCGTTATGTCGTATGGTCGAAAATTCACCACTCATCGTCGCCTCGTGCAGCAGTACTTCCAGCCCAGTGTCGTCGCTGAGTCGTATTCACCTCTCATGCGTCAGGCAACGAAGATTCTCCTCGTCAATTTGCTCGACCGACCCGAGTCCTTTGTAGAGCACCTCAAAAAGTATGGAGACTAATCGCCATCAATGAAATGCCCGTACTGACCTCATACATCTTAGCATGGCTGGCGGTATCAACCTGATGCCATAAGATCAAACCGACAAGTGATGAATATGTTCGTTTAGCCGAAACCATCAGGGCTAGTAGCGTAGAGTCAGTTGGTGAATACTGGGTCGACTCGCTGCCAATCCGTGTGTAGATCATCCCGAGTATCCAACCTTCCATACTCATATCAGCACAATCTAGTTAAATACGTACCGGCGTGGTTCCCGGGGGCCCAGTTCCAGCGAAAGGCGCTAGAGCAGCGTAAACTGGCAACAAGATTGAGGACATCACCTTTCTTGATGGTCAAGGCGCAGGTGGTATGTAAAACAACAATGAGACTGGTGTAGGTGATCTCAATCGTTCGTATAGGCTAATGACAATGCTATACCGTCTATCGCATCCAAGATGCTGCAATCAGAATTCTACACTGGCGGATTTGATCGCGAAGAACTCATCATGAATTGCACAGGGGTGATATACGCAGGTAGTGATCCGCGTTTTATGAATCTCTAATAGTGCTAATCATGGGTGGAAACTTTAGCGGGTGCAGATACAGTAGATGTCTTTCATTTCTGTGGCATTTCGATATTCTTATCGTTCTGTGTCGCAGACCGTCTCAGCGTTGACAACTTTCCTCCTCGCTATGGTGTTATATCCAGAGGCACAGCGAAAGGCACGAGCTGAATTGAACACTCATTTCGAATTGGATAGTCTTCCCGATTTCAATGATCGCAAGTCTCTACCGTATGTAGACGCCGTCGTGAAAGAGACTTTACGCTGGCAGCCTGTAGCATCGCTTGGCAAGCGTTTTGACTCTACGTTTACCCAGATTGATGACTTTCTTGCTTAAAGGCGTCCCTCATCAAACTCTCAAGCACGACGAATTCCGTGGCGCACATGTCCCAAAAGGCACCGTTGTCCTTGCCAATATCTGGTGTGTTTACTCCCTCTTCCTAATGAGTCGCATGTTGTTGAGCTTCTCAAAGGGCTATGCTCCATGACCCAGATGTTTATAAAGACCCATACACCTTTAGTCCCGAGAGATTCCTGCCAGGAAAGGACGGGCATGTTGTAGAGCCCGACCCTGTCTGTGCAGTATTCGGGTTTAGCAGAAGGTAAAATCAAGTCGGTATCCCTTTACATGACCTGACAAGGCGCGATGTCGTCGTAGAATCTGCCCTGGCCGATATCTAGCTGACGCTTCTGTGTGGATAGCTATCGCTTCTATCCTTCTACTTTTCGACATCTCTAAGGCTAAAGATCAAGACGGAAACGAGATTACACCCAATGTAGTTTATGGTTCTGGACTAGTCAGGTACGTCCGATACATGATTTATGTCGTGAGACAGCTTCCTGATCATTACTCGGATGCACATAGTATCCCGAGCAGATTCTCGTGCTCCATAATTCCTCGATCTTCTGAGGCAGCGAAGATGATTAACTCTCTAAGTCTCCAGGAATCGGATGCTTCGTGAGGTGACCAAAGTGTCAACGTTAACAAGTTCTTTGAAGCTCGAATATTGCTATTTGACTTCTAATGCGAAGCGAAGGTCGCCTTGTTACATACAACGAGCCAGACGAAGTCGTAATCCATAAGTCCTGCGATGCAGCAGCTAAAAAAACATATGATTCATAATTAAAAACACAAAGCAGGATATCGAAAAAGTAACGAAGGAAAGGGTGCATAAGTCACTCTGGTTTTATTCGCCATATGACCGCGGCAGCGGCTACGCTGATGATCAGCACTCCCACCGCTGTCGAAATCGTTCCATACTGCGAGACCAAGCCGTTAACAAAGACAAAGAAGATGAAGGGACGCTGGCGGACCTCCTGTACTAGTGGCTCACGAGCACGTTTGACCTGTTCTGGAACGCCGTTCCCTGTGGGTTCTACCACCAGGGAATCCGTCAGCGCCGGCGTGACCAACGTAGGGGACAGTTCCGGACTGCTCATGATAGGACCTCGGGTCCTTCCTCTGGACCCAGACCGCTTTCGTCGGTGGTGACGAGTGATTGAGTCGGCAGACAACGCTCGAGGACTAGGAGGGGTCACCAGCCCGCCTCCTGTAGTTGAGATGCCGTTTGGCAAATGCTGGCGTAGGGTGTGTGATAGATGGAATGCTGTGATGGACGCGAGGCCTGAGTCAATCTTAGCGACAGCAGTTCCTAAACCAGCATCGACTTGCTTCATCTTGCGTTCCCATTCTTCTCGAGCTTGGTGCAGTCGTTCTCGTTCCTGGTTCCACTCCTCCCGCACAACGCTCCATTGACCTTCGACACTCGATTTCCACTCGTTCAACATCTGCGTAAGAGATTCACGATCCAGAGCATGATCATCTGATGGTGGTGGTGATGGTGGAGGTGGAGGTGAAGACGGACGTTGAGCTTCTTCAACTTTGGAAGTGAGGTCGGATAGTTTGAATTCAAGAGCAGACAGGGCAGACTCCGTAGCGGAGTGTTGAGCTTGAAGTGAGGCGGATACGGCGACAGCTGAGTCGAGCTGTTCTGATAGTTTGATAACGCAAGTAGCAAGATCCTCAATCGCGGCTGTAGGTGACGTCGACCGTTGTTTGTAGTCGTCCATTCCGGTGGGTTCAGGTGTACCAGGTCGACCTAACTCGTCTCGCCTTTCTTCCTCCCTGGTGTGTTGCTGCTCTTCCTCTTCTTCCTCTTCTTCCTCCTCTTGCACAGGCTCAAGTTCATGTGGCACTACCGTATGAATGCTTGAGGTATCATCGTCGGCCTCCTGCCGTCGGATCTCGTTCTGTTTCCTCTCCTCCATCATCTCTCTCAACGAGGTAACCTCTTGCTTCATTTTTTCATGTTCGGCCAGGAAACCTTCAAGGACACGCATTTTGTCGATGTGTTCGGCCAGCGATACTTGGGTATCTCGGAGTTGGGATTGAAGTTCAGTGATAGAGGAGGAGCTCGAGCTTGAGGGATCCGTAGACGAGCGGGAAGGCGGTTGAGGTTTCGGGGGCTGTCGCCCATGATGTATGAGAAAATAACTTTTGGTTCAAGGTTATTGGACTTACCACTGATGCCCCAAGAGAAGTATGAATATCGTTCATTGCCCCCGTCAAAACGCGTAGTTCGGCACCCGTCTCTCGACTCTTAACCAGCTCGCCCTGGAGCCTGCCTAGAATATGATCAAACGACAAACCAGCCCTTCCTGGAACCCTCATACTGCCCCCCATGCCTCCCATGGCAATCTCGGGTGGTCTCCGCCGTTCGCCAGCAGGTGCAAAATTAAAGGATGCGGGGGCGCCTTGCGGGGACAATCGTTCTGCAACTCGTGCTGCGTCGTTTTCGCTCATCACGCAGACAACGTGAGCAGCTACCTTGTGATGGACTACCATTTGCCCATCCTCGGAAAGAATGTCGATACCAAATTCCTGCGCGCCAATTACCCTAATTGAGATATAGTACATATAAGTTGGGGAAGCAGACGCACTACAACTTGGTTCGTCTTGAGTTCAAACGGCTGAGATTCCATATTTTCAGGACTCAACCGATTTCCATCAATATACGTTCCATTCGAACTCTTGACGTCCTTTATCCATATCTATAGCCCCGCAGGTCAACAACCCTCGGCGAATTTGGAGGGGGGGAGTGTCCTCCGAGGAAATAAGAAATGTACCTTTCCGCCTTCCTCCCAAACCTCTGCATGTTGCCTACTGAGTACTTTTGAATCAAAGAATCCGTTTCGTTCGCCTGGGATGGACTTTGCGTTGGTCTGTCTTCCGATTTTGACATGCTCGACGTTGGCGAGACTGATATATTTTGGAGCCCATGAGTCGTTTATTGGGGAAAGATATATAGCTGGGAAGGGGAGTCTTCGTTGATTTTGAGAGGGAGGAACGGACGACATGATGGATGGGAGAGGAGGGCCACTGTGACCTGCGTGTGACATGTACGTGACATCTCCCCCTCTTGGCCGTCTTTAGTTATAATCGTATCCTGGTACTACGCTGCTAGCAGTGCTCAATGGCAACCTACGAATACTAGCATGACGCAAAGAAAAGAAGCAGAGAAATCCAACAAGAATTGATGAAGAAGTGGATCATTTTCAATTTCATCGAGGCATCTCGCTACATTTCATTAGAACGCGACCACTCCAGCCATGCGTATATCATGATATTATAATACTAGCTAAAATGCCATCCAGCAAGCTGGCTCCCTATCAGTCATCCCTCCAAAAAAGCATGCACGCATGAAGAAGTCGAATGAACCAAAAATAAAGAAAAAGAGTGGATAAAAGAAAGGAGTGTGTGGGGGGAGACCATTATATATGTCGTCTCTTCGTGCCGGTTCGTTCGTTCGTTCGTTCATTGTTGCAAGAAAAGAGTGAGAGAGGAGGGAAGAGAAAAGTGAGAGAGAGAGAGAAGAATTGCGCACGAGACAAAGCAAGCATGTTGGGTGCAAAAAGAAAAAAAGGAAATTACATAAAGAGCTCCGATAAGTAAGTAGTAATGTGTAAGAAGTAGGAACCAAAAGTTGGTATAAAAGAGAGAAGAGAATCTGAAGAGATGATAGAGCAGATATACGTATATATATTGGGGAAGAAAGGGGGAGAGGATAGAGGAGGGGGGAGGGGGGAGCGGGGCATGGGCGGATATATCACGTCAACACAATCCATCGAGCAAGTGAGTTGCGATAGGGACGATGCACGGTGGCAAAAAGAGAGGTTACAGTGTGATGCGTGATGTGAAGTAGCACTTCAGAGGAATGGAAACGTGGGGCATGTACGAAAAAAAATGACAATCCGAAAGCAGAGAAATGCTATGCTGGCGACGGTGATGCGGATGGGGTATGTATGAATGGTGAGACAGATCATCATAGAAGACCACATTCCCGGAGATGCAATTGCAGTAGAATATCCTGGATGGCACTCAGTACGACTATGGGAAGAGTCAGTCAGTATTCGCAAACAATGTAGAGGGAACGTACACTTGATCTGCTGCGTATCCGTCGCACACGTATAATGTGCGTAGATCTGTTTCGTAGCAGCGCTCTGGTTAAGAGAGACAAAGCGGTGTAGAAGGTAGTCGCAAGCAGCGTCATAGTTGTCTCCGTGCTGGTAGTCAGGGAAGTAATCGCCCAGCGGTGAACGGGGCAGTTTCTCAGCAAAGAGATCAATCTTGTTCAAGAAAAGAATCTGCGAGACAAAACGTCAAGAGAGCCCTGAACAAGGAGAGGAATAGACATACGATAGACGTCTTGACAAACCACCGCGAATTGCATATCGAATCGAACAGCGTCAACGCTTCTTGCATCCGGTTCTAGAAAGACGGTGAGCCATATCGAACAGACAGGAAAGAAAGCCGACGTACCACACTCTCATCTTCGTACAGCATCTGATCATACTCGCTCAAACTGACCAAGAAAACCAAAGCAGTCACATTCTCGAAACAATGTATCCACTTTTTCCGTTCACTCCTCTGACCACCGACATCGAAAAGCTTGTACGTCAACTCTCCCACCTTGAACGTCGTCTCGGTGATACCCGTCGTCTTGACACGACTCCTCAGGATATCCTGGTCGGTGGGGAGGAAGTCAGGGGCGGCCATGCGATCTATCGAGTTGAAATAGTAGACGGCAGAGTCGTTCAGCTGGAACTCTCTGGAGCGGCGGACGGCTTCCTTCACACCGGGGTCCCGCCAGAGACCGCGGACGGCATCGGCGACATCTCGGGGGAGAACGTCGACTTCAATCTGCATGGGGAGTGCTAGGACGATAGAGCGACGAGCGTCGTTCTGTGGTGCGAGTGATATATCTAGCTGGGGCATGGCTTCAAGAATAGCGCTGTCGTAATTATAGAGAGTAAGCAAACGGCATCAGTACTTTTTTTTTTGCTGTAGAACGTACCGCATGGATTGTATGGTGTTTGAGAAGATGATTTCCTTGTAAGAATCCCGTTCTTGATCGTTGTATCCGCCATGATGAATGAGCTTCATCTGCTTGAGGACGGTGGACTAGCCATGAAGAACGATGAGCCGTTGTTTTTGTTGTTCCAGTATGCAACGTCAACGTACCTTTCCAGACTCTCCTGCTCCTAGTAGCAACATCTTGATTTCATTCTTGGCCATCATGCGATCCCTCTTGAGTTGATTTTCGATCTCGTCATTGCCTGGATAGACCGTCAGACCACCTGAAACATTGGGGGGAAAAAGAGAGGAAGTACATACGGGCTTTGGCCTCATCGTCAACGCCCGTAGATTGGACACAACCCATGTTTAAATTTTAAAGAAATAAAAGAAGAGTCAGATTTTGAGGAGAATGGGGTGGTTTAAAGGAGTGAGAGTGGGCGGGAGATGTGAGGGTGGTTGTGATGCACAAATTGATGGAAAGAAGGAGCAAAAAAGGAGTCAAAACGTGGCTCTACCCGCTGGTCACACCCGAGTCACGGTCACAGTGCCACAGACATGTAGCTTCGGTCAATGCCCGAACATAATACATTCAGTACTGACATTCAAACCGAGTACAGCACCCATGAAACAGCTTGAAACTGATAGCAGATACTTTGTCTACGGATCTTCCATGTCCATCAAATCATCAGACTTCTACCTCGGTAAGCAAATTCATGATTGACACCTCATGCTATCGTGTGCGTACTGCAATCTAGTAGACCGCTGACTTATCTGATGGTCATACTCATTCCGTCACCGCAGGATTCAGTACCAGTCGGTGCGCCCGGTCTGTTCGTCTGCGTTTTGCCCCCGTACAGCCACGTGATATCTGGTCGCGTCGACAACGGACGCGCCCGCCGCTTTCCACTTGTAGCTGCGTGTGTTTCGTCTCTCCTCCTTTGAGCGCAGCACCCGCAATCGTACTATAAAAAGACAGATGGAATGATTGATAACATAATTGAACATGACTTGAATGATAGCGTTGACAAAGTCTGGAATGTGATGAGTGTTAGGCGGATTCTTTTTCTTGAAGTCTCTCGGCGAGATGTAAGGATGTGATGGGGAATCATGTTACTCCTTTCGGTCGTCCGAGCATCGACAGTCAGAGACTTCGTATCCTTTCGATCTTCCGAGTGTCGACAATCAGGGACTCTGCAGGGTTCCATAGTGCTACTTTTTGACCACGAGCCTCGATGATCATGATCATAGCGCCTAAACCCCCGTCAGAGTAACACCGTGGAAGATGTCTATCATACGAAAGAAAATTCAACCCGCCAACATCGGGTTTCTAGCAGTAGAATTGGATCAAACTGTACTTGCAGAGCCTTGCACATCCTCGAAACATCATAGGGAGTAAGATTATATGGTGCAGGTATGTTATCCGCAACGTCCCAGCTAGTAAAACGAGGGTGTGGGTTTAGACGGGTATGGGGTTCAGAGGAGATAAGGAACGTGAGTCAGACTCATACCGAAGGAAGATACAAGAAGAAGATAGATACGAAAACAGCAATCATCAATCACCCCAACTCAGCGAAAGTGCAGAAGTGTCTCGTATCGTAAACTCTGGTGCAGGTGGCTACGAGTACCAAAGGAACGTCAGCACACACCAATGAGATAGTAAGCAAATATATACTCACCTGAACGACAGGAAGCATCCTGAGACCATTGATGTTCGATTCCGCACGTGGAGTCTTATCCGTGTCCACCTCGTCCATGTCAACCTTGACAGCATCACTAGTATCCACTTCCACCACAACATCCCGTCTCCCCCTCGGCCTTCCCCTCGTTCCACTCCCGCTCCCACCTCCTCTCACAAGCCTAACATTCAATATCGGAGTTGTCCGCCCATATTCATCGATATCATTCGAAGTACTATTAGACCGCGAAGGCGAAGGTGACCGGGAGTGTACAGGCGTTATAGCAGGCGTCAACATCATATGCGGGAGGTGGTGTGGGTGGGGTTGGACATATGGGCGATGGCTATTGGACGCAGACGCTGAGCGAGAAGAGGAATACGAAGGGTCGCCGGGTCCCATTCCAGGTTGAGGTTGGTTGTGGAGGTTGAAGGGTATTTGAGAGTTTACGTTTACCATTTTTCTGTCGTTTGATATTCGAAGTTAGCGTGATGTGGGCGATATCAGTGGTTGGGCGGGGAGTACCCTTCTTTTGAACGGACGATGGTCCCCAGACGAGCTTGGAGTTTTTGATGATCAACTACTATGACATTCGATTGGATTGGTCTGCAAATCAAACGGTCAGTGAATGTCTATGTATAGTGGGAGAATGGAGGTACGACGAGGGTTCTGGGTGAGCCGGGATAAGACGCGAGTTTTCGTCTGGAATTTCTTGCTGGAGTGTGGTGAGGCAGAGGACTGATGTAAAATGTAGGGTTGTACTTACTGCAGATATTGGAGGTTGCTTTCTCCGGATACAGCATGAGAAAAACTGGGTGAAGATGGAGGACATCATGGGAGGAGGAGGGCCAAAGGATGCACGTGACGAGCCTATGGGCGCTTATTTGGATCCAGCAGTGACTCAAGTCTCAGGCTCACTCTCCCTTTGCGGCTTTCAAGTTGCCACCATCTCGGATTGCCACCATCTCGCCCCCTGAAGTGCGTATTATGATAGGATGCCACTCCAATAATACTCGGGTTTCTAGAGATCTCTTTCGAGGCTAACGTCACAATCAACGTTAACATCGCTGCCACTGGCAGTGGTTCACGAACTTCTTACCTTGATCGGCAGCTGGGTGCTACGATTCCAATGATATCAGCCAGTCATCTGCTTCTTTCCATGCTTTCGAACTATAATCATATATATTGCAGCTTTACTTAGCTGGTTCTTGAGCTTCAGTGGCCACGTTCTACCCGCAACTTCTCATATGCTCTTCCACGCATTTACCTCTCGGCTCCTCTCGGTGATCCTATGCGTAAAAGGTGTCTTTCCAGCGAAGGAACACCCGTCAGACCAGTAGTCCTCTGACCCAGACTCTCCGTCTCGGTCCGCACAAACGCTGCAGCCAATGCCACAAGATCGTTGCGTGCGTGATGGAGAATAAGCCTCCACCATTCGTCCCGGTAACAGACATGCTCCCGAATACAAGTCGCATCTTCAAAAACGATCACCTCACGCCACGACGTGTCGAACTGAATAATGAACCTATCCAGGTGCTTCAAGTTCTCTCTCTCCGCCCCCCGATAACAAGGCATCCCCTTGCTTCAATACTTAACCCTCCGGTACCTTACGTTTGATTGACCCATCTCTTATGCTGGAGAAGAACGTGGATGTCGCGTTAAATAAGCCTGTGATAGTTTGAGTGGCAATTGCGGTGGCAGTGTTAAGAATTGAACCAATAAGAAGCCTTGCAAGTCTCCCAAAACTCAAGCGCTGGGGAGAACGGCAATCTCCGAACTCTTAGATGTTATCACAGGTCGAGGTGCTATATGGATTGGCGTTCCTTCTCCCAGCTTTCTATCTCATTCGACGCCATTTCTATAACCGGCAGACCACTCAGCACACTTCGACAACACCACAACCAGATCAGAAGGAAAAACCATTGAAATCCATCATGCAGGCCCCGAACGCTGATCTCGCACCACCTAGAGACGATCCATTTACTCCTGCTCAACTGAAGCAATATGATGGCTCAAACCCCCGTTTGCCTATACTCGTAGCTATCAAAGGTATGTACCCAACCCCACACACGAAACGACCCCGAAAAATTTGACACGGTAGTACAGGCACTGTCTTTGACGTATCGCATAAAGCGGATATTTACGGCCAGGGAAGGTCGTACAACATATTCGCTGGGAAGGATGCATCCAAGGGTCTGGGAATGTCGAGTCTCAAACCCGAACATGCTGTGTCAGATTACAGCGGCTTGTCAGAGACCGATCTCAAAGTGTTGAACGATTGGTTCGAATTCTTCAAGTATGTGGTGAGATCTAGTCTTCATACACACCTGATTGACGTACATATGTGTGCAGGAAACGATACAACATCGTTGGTCGCGTCGTTGTAGACCCTGAGTCGGAAGCGGGTCCCGATTCCAGCCTATGAAGAAGTCAATACCCAGCATCGCCTTTTTTCACCTACTACTTCGTTCTGTTGTGTCGTTCTCATCGTTATCGCTATTTGAAGGAATTTATCTGCACCTTTTCGTTCTCAACTCTTTTCTGTATCACTGTCAACCGCTCAAGAGCTCAATATGCATCCATTTTGGACATCGAAACGGATTGAACTTCCGATTCGAGTCATTGGATGCCTCTCCAGCAATTGTCAGGACTGATCCTTTTGCGTTACTTGATGCATCTTTTTGTCTTCGTAGCGCTATGGCTATCGTGGTATACACTTCATCAAGGGATTATATATGAACAAAAGTGTCCCTCATCGCAAGGTTTAGTCGCTGTTTTCACTTCACCTTGGAAAAATCGATTGGACGGGCCAGAGACGAGACTCGGGGAACATTAGCTGACAATGAGTCTCCTTCCATTTACTTACGCTTCTCCGCTGCGTGAGTCTCAGCTTTGATGACTGACATAGCCCATGTATCAGCCTCCCGCCCCAATGATATCCGCATACATCAAAACTCACCCCAGTCAGAATCGCTCTCTATCGATCCAGTAGGAGAAGTCATGATCCCTTCGTTCTTCGGGTTAGTAGACTTCATGAATCATCGAAGATCCGCAGGTTGCACAGAACGAGCGAATAGCAGGAAAGCCACTGTCAGTATCTGTGTCGATCCAGTCTTTCACGGCATTATCTTCATTCAAGATGATCAATTGATCTGGAAGATCATAAGAACACGTTTTCGAGGATGAAACGAATCAAGACATATCGTCCATTTCCGCGATTATGACCCTAATGTCTGAGGATATGAATAGGTCAATCCAGCAAGCGCGCAGTGGGTTGATCATGGTCTATTCACCTCAGTCTTTTTCGCAGACGTACTTGTATTCGGAGGGGCAGATTGAAGAACCTGAAGACCAGAATCGCGATGCAACCTCAAGAATTAAAGGGCCTCAATTTTTGGCAGGCGCAATTTCAACGGCGGAACCATCTTGACATTTCCCGAATGGTGTACGCCGGGCACTCGACATGTTCGACTGCTTTGGCAAGAATAGACCCATGTCGTAGTGAGAGCTTTCGTCAGTGCGCGCCCGAGAGTAGGGAAAGGAGAAGCGTACCTTGTTTCGTAGCTAATCGCTGGCCTGTACTTATAAGTACCAGAAGTAAAAGAGACGCAGAACATTCGGACTTTTGAGCCGGATGATACTACGATCATGGATTGATCCGAAAATAATGGACATCTCCCCTCGCGGTACTTTCAAGATGCTTTCGTGCAGTTCAAAAGATATTGATTATACGTGCAGTTTCAGCATTACTTCAGCTAATGATGAATATCCACCCATTTGCGCTTCTCCGCTGCATGGTTCTCAAATTTGATGGCTAGTAGAATCCACAGATCAGTTTGTAGACAAGATAATATCGGCAGCTATTCGGACTCACACCAATCAAAGTCGCTCTCTATGGATCCAGTAGGGACGATGATTACACCTTCGTGCTTCGGGTTGGAAGACTTTATGAACATCGAAGCGCCGCAGGTCGCGCAAAATGAACGAATGACGGGAAAGCCACTGTCTGTGTCTGTGTCTGTCCACTCTTTAATGGCATCCTGTCCGTTTGAGATGGTCAATTGCTATGGACGGATCTCATATGAGACCAGATTGTAAGTGGACGAGGGGAAAATGGACAAGACCTCGCTCTTGAAGAATGCGTTAGCCATGAAAGCTGAACCAGTAGCCTTCTTGCAATGCGAGCAATGGCAGACTAGGAAGTTAAAAGGCTCTCCTTTGAGCTCATATCGAACAGATTTGCAGAGACAAGCTCCACTTCGGATGGTGGCAGCGGCAGGAGTTGTCGTTGTGGAATCCATGATGATTGAGCGAGTTCAAGTTATCCTAACGACCAACACCGCTGAAAGATGGAAAGGGGTGAGAACTTTATGAGGATTTCTCATCGTACTATATAAATCGTCGGGGTCAACATCCCGAAGATTCCGTCTGCTACTCTATACGATGTATTGGTTGCGTACTGACTCACCCCGAAGTCTTATTCGCGATTCAGTGAGCTTGTCCATCTGTATAGACCGAGGAGGACGAGTCCAAGTTCTGCACGCGAGGACCGCCAGTGATTTACCACGTGAACAAATACTCGAAACCTTATTTCTCTCCTCCACACCAACGGCGACGAAAACGTCTTGGGCCGTACGGTGGCACCCTATGCTACTAAGGCTAGGCATAGTCAGTACTAACGTACCCTTCATCTAGGCTCATCCCACCCTGATTATCGACCAAATGGATGCTTTATCGTGAGTTTTTCATCCACACAATTTCGACGCGATGAGATCTTTTTTAAAAATACGAATGTCCTGCTCTTTGCGGCGACACTATGTGTCGTTTTTAATCCTAGTTATACTGATCTTTCACTGCAAACCATGCCATTGAGGTCCTCAGTACTGACTTTTTCCTTCATAGGCAACACCAGGATGGAATATGGGGCCGCTCGTTGATGCAAATGTGTGTTTCTTCTCTTTTTCTCTGCTTTGATCCTATCGATATGATGAGAATTTTTCATAAAATTACGAATGTCCTGCTCTTTTGCGGCGACACTATGTGTCGTTTTTAATCCTAGTTATACTGATCGTTTACACTCCATTTTGATTCTTAAAATCTTGGTCAAAACGAAAATGCTGACCGCGACCGTCTCCCTCTAGGTTTCGCTGGGCGCCTGGCTCCTTATATGTACAATGGGTCTCTTTATTTATATAGCCAATCGTATCCCCTTTCTTTCGGCGGTTCATATTCAACCTTGATGGTCATACGGACTGATCCGGCTGGTTCACAACGTATATAAGCCAGATATCCTGTGAACCCAACTCTACGCCCTGCCTCCTCGCTAGCGCAATGTCAGCACCCATAACATCATCAGCCCCCACCAAACGTGGTTCATGCCTATGTGGAGCTGTACGCTATGAGATAACGGGTGACCCATATACGTTCTGTGTCTGTCACTGCAAAAACTGCAGGAAATCGAGTGGATCAGCGTTCATGGCTAACACGTTCTTCAAGCAAGAGGTCAGCGTGTATTCAGGATCCGAACAACTAAGCAGTCTCACTCTCATATCATCTACGCTTCTTCTAGCAAGTAGTGATTCTAGCAGGAGAAGGTAGCTTGAGAGGTTATAACGACCAGGCCACGAGAACCGGGTTCCCTCTTCGTCGTTCGTTCTGCGTAGACTGCGGATCATCCGTCTTCTTGCACCCTGGACACCCTGATCTTGCGGATGTGGTTGGTATTGCTAGTGGGACGATTGATGACCTCGAAAAGGAGGAGCTATGGGGTATGTTTGTTCTACAGTTAATTGAACATTGAGTCTGGCTGATGGTCTTGCCAGTGCCGAGATACGAGAGCTACCCTCAGAGTAAACGAAGTTGGTTGGGGGAAATAAAGCTCGAACCAGAAGAGTAAACCGGTTGAAATTGTCATACGATACAATTACATTTGTCGATCGGTCTTCGATGCATATCATCCCCATCCTTCAGGTTGACGCCCTATCATAAAGGTGGCTATCTACGCAGAGACTTTCACCTGATGCGCAATATCCACCGACTTGTCCCTTTCCCCTTGTAAATTTCGATTGGGTTCATAGCAAGACTCAATCTACACGTTCTTTGGATGGTCCTTATGCATCCTTCCATTCTGCATACCATATTCCTGAACTCGACCTGTAACGAACGGACAACAAAACCACTCACAATCATAATGACATCGAGATTCTCTCGATGTGACAAGATACTGATGTCGTCCAACGGATTGCCGTTCACAAGGATCAGATCAGCATAATATCCAGGAAGGACCTTTCCGAGCTCGTGCGGATGCATCATGAGCTCTCCACCCAGAGCAGTCCCTGCGATGATCGCTTCCATAGGTGTAAATCCTAGGAGATTCACAAAATGCTCCAGGTCGCGGTAGGTTCCGTGAGGAGTCTGGATCAGTGCATTCTCAGGAATCAATGCTCAATCGCGGGTTGACACTCCTCACCCAAGCAAAGCTAATGATTGCGGTAGTACCGTCAGGATTCGAGTGCCTCAAGAACGCAGGAAACGGCTCACCCATAATCCCCTCCTGGAAGAATCTGATTCACAGTGAAGCACAAGTAGATACTTAGTAGATCGAACGACTCACCTTGACGCCCCTTCTATGCATCTCCTTCAGTCCAGCGATAGCAACCTCGAGTTCGCGAGCGTATCCAACTGCTTCTGCTTTGGCGACAGGATCTATCGTGAATGTTTCTCTGTGAGAGGCACAATTTGATTCGACAAAGTGAACAATATACGAGCTCACACCCAAATGCCGCTGCGTCTTTCAGAGTCGCCACAGGGAAGTTCAGGGCTGGAGCGACAAAGACTCGCTCCTTTTGAGTCTCTAATGCTGACATTGTATTGTCTGAGATGAACGAAGCGTGATAGATGATGTCGACCCCATATTGCAAGCACTGTAAAATTGATTCATCGGATCGAGCATGAGAACAGACCCTCATTCCTTCTGCATGAGCGGCCTGAATGTCCAGTCAAAATTCCTTGTCTACGGACAAAGTTTGAAAACGAGACGAACCTCAACTCCTCCGGCGACCAACTCGTCTGGGAATGTGGTGTCTTCTGCCCTCAAGTGTTCCGTAATCTCTTCGCCTGACATGGAAAATTTGCACTAAGTAATTATGTGAGTCGAAAGGAAGATGGACGGGGTTTCGAACATCGGCTTACTTGATCTACACCCTGATGAGCCATTTCTTTGATTGCAATTTCGATTTCAGTCGGTGTACCGACAAACTTGGTTATTCCAGGAATGAGCGCCCCATCGGGAGGAGCCATCTGAATGGTGGATGAGCTTCACTGTTTGGAAGGTCACGGATTACAACCATTCTGACCTCCTTTCCGTTGGCTAAAAACCGTGGCCCCGGGATATCGCCAACTTGAATGGCATTCCGTATCACGACGTCGATGCGATCTTTCGCAGACGCTGCTCCGACTAAAACACAACACCTTTTGAGTCTCAAAAACTCCGGAGAGTTCAAGAGCTTATAAGGCGAAACTCACGACACATTGTGTATCCGCAATCCAAGAAAGTCCGAGCGCTTCTCATGGAAAACAAAGTATGTTCTTCGACTGGCATATCAGCTAATCCATCGAGAGAACCTGCGTTTGTCTGGAAGAAAATATGTCAGATGCGAGTCATCAACTCCAAGACCTCAGCAAACCCAAGTGAAGTGCGTATGCGCGTCCACTGCAGCGGTGCGGAATGATCATCGTTATTCGAGTTCAGTCTGCCATCAAGAACGTACCCAAACCACTCATCAGAGTACGGCCGTCCCCCTGTATGACACGTGCTTCAACTAGTTCATCTGGTCGCAGCTTTGTACCAACGCTGACGATTATTTGACCTTTCACCAGGACGTCGCCTAGGTATGGGTCTGCACCAGTAGAATCCAGAATATTCACATTGACCTGTAACGCAGAAAAAGAATAAGCGTTACCTAGACAAGTGGCAATGCGCTTTCACTTACAAAAGCAACCGTGGAATTCCCGAGTTCAGAAGAAATCTCGATGTTGGGGATCCTAAGACGAGGATCCGGCTCCGTCTGTCATATCGGCGAGTGATAAGATTGATTATGCGGTAGTCTGAGCTCGTAAACTATACCCTCACCAAGTCTATACCACGAAATAGTGGACGGTCGGAATTCCACTCTTCTCCTAGACCATTGGTTTTACGATGGTCCAACGTACTATACGGATATTGAGCAATAGCAACGAGGCCCTACAAAAGGCATAACTGACGCCGTGGTAGCTGCTGATTTTCTGCCCATCCTACATGTACACAAAGCGAGTCAGTGACGATGACAAAGCCGGGGGAAAGCCGGATTGCTAACCAGCTTGGGGGCATCCACTGTGAATTGTGGGGAGCCACCTTGGGATCGAACCTTTATTGATCAATTCAGTACACTAGCTAAAGAACAATGTTATGTTAAAGAGGCTTACTGGGGTCTGTATCCTCCGGCACTAAGCATTTGTGCTTATGGGGGTGCTGGTATCTTTTGTCTCCTCACGGTTTATATAGCACTGGCCTAGTACGGAATTGTTCTTCTTGTCTCCGATTTTACCGCTGTGATAGGGCAATAGGATATCTAATGTGTGAGAGGAACTGAACGGGGTGACGGTATAGACGACCTGATGTGCTGGTAACGTCATCAACGGTCAGTTTTGCTTTCCGAAGGAGCGATTTTTATATTACAGGGTGCCACTGGCGCTCTGAATATATGTGAGCACATCGCTCCAATGCACCATATAAAGGTCGACACAAAAGGTTACGAGGCTGATACCATCAAGATCTGAGTTTGATAATTCCTGAAGGATAAACTGCGAGAATGTCGGTCAGCTCTACAAGAACAGGAGCCTGGCTGAATAGAATGCACATACCGTTACAACCAAGTCGAGGAAGAGGATAAGGGGAAGTAGTGCGCGATAACGAGAATATTCATACAAATTACAACATACATTGAACACGGAGACACTCATTCTGATACGAAATCCGCAAGGATCTTGGCACACCCTTCCCAATCCTCAAGCATGATCCAATGCGCAACTTCTGGCATCGTCACCAGCTTTGAGCCATTGATCTGGCTATGGAGGAAGTCCGTCGAAGCTTTGGGAACGGTGACGTCTTCTGCCCCAGCAAGGATCAAGACCGGGACGTTTATTCTGGTATAGTCCGGATCGGGGGCAGTAGCAAGCGCGAGACATGCTCGAGCGTAGCCTTCGACAGGAGACGCTAGGATATACGCTCGAACGATAGCTTTGACCAATAGGCGTCTTTCGTGAGTCTTTTTGCAAAGACTAACTCTGACGATATCGTCAACTAATGCGGAGAGACCTTGGCTGCGAACTATCGTTACGCGCTGTCTCATCGCATCAGCTCTTTCCGCTGGAAGCGAAGTAACTGGTCCCAACAAGACTTCAAATAGTAGACAATGAGTGACTTGAGGACCATTGAAGCATCAAATGCTCACATAATTTCGAAACCCTAGAAGGATATTTTGCTGCGAACGTAGTGGCGATGATCTGTTCATCCGCAAAACATGAGACCTGTAAAGCTTCATTACCGAGACTACGACTCACCCCTCCCAATGAGTGGCCGACAATGATCGCTTGTTCTACCTTCACAGTGTCAAGGAGCGTCACGACGCTCTCTGCGTAATCCTCTATGGTGAGATCGGCATCAAGCTTCAAGGGACTGAGGCCGTGACCCTGAAGGTCAAATATGATGACCTGATGAGTCTTATCGACCCCCGATGCCTCGATGAGAGGAGAATAGACCGCAGACGAGGCGCCGAGACCATGGGTGAACACGATGGTCGATGATGCCTCAGGGTTACGCACGGAATAGTGCATGCCAGTCGGAAGAACTCGAGCGAGTGACTCAGAGTTGCAGCTGAGTATGTACTAATGAATAAACGTTCATGGCGAGATAAACCATACCATTTCGCGTACTTTGACTGGGGTGGTTTGGACCGAACCGGGGAGCAGGTAGGACGGGCAGAATCTTCAGAGCTCACGGTGTTGGTGAGCGTTCCCAGTCCTGTGATGGTGATCTCGATCTTGTCACCAGATTTCAGGTATACAGGTGGAGTCTTGCCGATTCCAACACCAGCTGGTACGATACGTCAGCAGAAAAGACCTTTGGTAAGAGGAAGACGCGAACCAGGAGTTCCCGTAGCAATGACATCTCCTGGCTATATATCTTAATGTTAGACCCTCGAAAGCTATACAAAACTAAAACTATACCTGAAGCGTCATCCCGAGACTGCAGGTCTCGATAAGCGTTGGGATATCAAATATGAGTTCGGCCGTGTTCTGGTTCTGTCTGATTTCACCATTGACCTTGGTTTCAAGAATGAGACTCTTCCAATCTAAGCACGAAGCTATGAAATATGATCATATTAGGTATTTACGACTTGTAAGCATCCCAGTGAATGACTCACCATGCACTACAAATGGTCCCTATTGTGTAAACAGACTGTCAGTGACCCAGAAATAGGGACTTAAATAGACGCCTACCATTGGGCAAAAAGTATCAAGAGACTTTCCGATGAAGAACTGCTTGTGGTCTCTTTGACGTTCTCTTGCCGTGACCTGTACAGAGAGCCTGAACTCTCAAAGACCAGACCAAGACCAGACTTCGACGAAAGAACGTACGTCGTTGATTATCGTCGCACCCCAAACGTGATCCCAAGAATCTTCCTTCTTTATGCCAATCCCACCCTTGCCAATAATCACTCCCAACTCTCCTTCGTAGTCGACCGATTGAGTGACATCGGGATGAAGATATATCTCTGCACCAGTCGGGACGATCGAGCTAGCTCTTTTTGTGAAAATCACTGCAGGGCAGTGTAAGACGAGAAGCAGCCATGAGTCAGAATAACCCCAACGCACCAGGAAAGTCAGGCTGCTCGTTCTTATCGCTAGAATCGAAACCGGATCTCTGAAACTCCCTGTGGGTAACAGGTAAGCGCTAAGTCCTTTTACAGATCTTATCAGACGAACTTTGCATGAGCTTTGTAATTCTTCCCGACAGCTAAGACATCACGACCTCGCAGAGGAGCCATGATCTGGATTGATTCGATGAGTTCCGTTGGGGATACACGGACAAGGGCTTTCGAGAATGCATCCCAGTCTTCAATGATATCATATAGTTCGAGAATCGGTGCACCCGTTCTCGAGGTCAAAGGAGTTACTGCCGTGCCAGTTTCGTCCACCAGTCCCACTGTTCCAGCAGGGAAGTATCTTGAGCGATCTAGATTCAGAAAAGCGGTTTTAGAATAATGCAAAAATGGTACCAAGGATACCGCGACATACAGGCAAGGAAACGCAACGACATGTCGGGCGTAAGCAATCGAGATAGCTGAGGTTTTACACAACCTCAGCGTTCAACTTCGAGTGCGTGTGATCACTAGCACTAATACTAGACCTGTAATCGACAACGGTCCGTTAGCCATGAAGGTGTCCGAGATAAGATCAAATAAAAAACTGGCACGACACGAGATCAACAGTGGTTGAAGGTAAACTCTAATGAAGAACAACGAATTCGGTTCTTGCATTCCAAAGTTTCAATTCGCGCCGAGATCTCACTGAATGCAAGGAAAGGCCAACCAGATAGTTTTACTAACTTAATATACTGGCAAATCAGTATGAGAGGTACAATCATTAGACAAATTAGATACTAGAGGTGGTAGTGGTGGTAGAGTTGCCAGACAAGGTGGTAGAAGTGATGGAGGTAATAGTGGATGTGATGATGGGGGTGGAGGTCAGAACGGAAGTGGTGAGGGTGGTGGACGTTACGGTGGGGGTGGAGGTCAGCACAGAAGTGGTGAGGGTAGTGGACGTAACAGTGGGGGTTGAGAGAATAGAGCTTGTGGTGGATGCAACAGCAGGAGTTGTTGTCTCAGTGATGGAGGATGACACGCCGGAGGAGACAATGCTGCTGATGCTCGAGGTGATGCTGCTAACAGTGGACGTGACGCTGGTAAGTGAGGCAGTGGTCGAAGTGGTCATGTTTGCGCTGGTGGTGGAGGTTGATGCAACGCTGGCAGAGGTGGTGGCAGCACCGTTGAATGAAGCGCTGAAGTAGAAGTTGCCAGAGGAATCAGTAGTGGCCTGACGGTTGGGGTCGTTCTCCCATGTGATCTGCAGATGGTAAGATGATCAGGCTATGAATTAGAAAATTAGATGAAAGAGAGAAAACGTACACTTCCGTCAGATCCTTTGCGGATGAACTTGAACTGGAAGGTCGTGTTGGCGGGAAGGGTCACGTTGGCAGTCCAGACGGGATAGTTTGCCGATGAGAGGAGAATGGCATTGGACGGATTCCAGTTACCTAGAGCACCAATGCTACCAGCAAGGTAGATGTTCTAAGACGAACTAAGTAAACATTAAAGCTTCAATCAGAGACCCAAGGTACGAACCTCGCCAAAATATGTCGTAGCCCTCTCAGAGAAGTATCCCTGGACAAATTTTGTGGGTTCAACACCGTTCGACGAACCGGAGGCACCGTTGAAGGTAGAGTTGCTGCTTTCGGTGCCGTTCTTGCCGGTTGTATATACACGGTTGGGGTCTTGCTCCCAGATGATCTGGTTATCAGGAAAGATTATGATGTGTCAGCCGGGAAGGACATACGAAAAACTCACGCTTCCGTCAGATTGCTTGCGGATGAACTTGTACTGGAAGGTCGTGTTGGCAGGAATGTCAATGTACGCATCCCATTTTGGGTAGTTTGCCGGACTCAAAGGAATCTAGGTATCCCTGACATGAGAACGTTGCATGTGATGCGAGAAGTAACAAACTTACAGAGTTCGACGGCGACCAGTTTCCTAGCTCAGCAATGCTTCCTGCGAGGAATATGTTCTCTCCGTAGTAGGTAGTCGCCGTGTCGGTGAAGTGTACAGTGACTGAGTCTCTGGCAACAAGCTGAGCGACGGGGGCCGCAAGGGCCGCGGAGACAAAGAGAGGAATAACGGAGAAGAAGGACTTCATGCTGTAGTGATCCGGGTGAGGTGCAAGTTCTGGTACTTGCAAATTGGACTGTGTAAATAAATACCGTCAAATCGTCGCAGACTTTGTAGGCCAGCGGATCTTAATCGTAAGCGGTGAACTCGGAGTAAAACAAGTCAATTGACGCGACACGTACTTTGTACAAAAGATGCGGCAGGCCGAGAGAGTTTCATCCGTGTCGGTAACGGTCTAACCGGAGTGGAAGAGGAGAAGATATAGATCAGTCACTTCTCCTGGTAATAACATAGGAGTTCCCAGATATGGCCGGTAGTGTCCGGAATTTCGATGAACATGGGATCCATATGCCGCGCAAAGTGTTATTTCCAGTCGGATAAGTCCTTCAACGAGCTCTTCGAGATAGTCAACGAAGACAGGCCCCATTAGCAAACTGGCAATGAGTCGAGAACTACAACCACGTATACAGAGCATCGCAATCAGAACTTCGTCACTGTACACAGTGCCCCCGTGGAATGTCATGAGATGCAAATTACTCTTCCGAAGAAGCATCAGAGCAGCATTGGCTCCAGCCTCTGAATGACTGAGTCGCGACGCGCTCAAAAAATAAGCTGTGACAAAAAGAGGGAAAACAAGAGAAGAGTCACGATATGTCACGTCGCGTTGTTGATAGGGATTTGTCACAGTGGTACCTTGCAGGCGCTTTTCCCTTCCGTTCCACGTCGATCCCAGATTCGAATTTTGATTCCGAGAACGAATTTTTCCTCCGCGGTGAACAATTTCGAATAGAGAACATCAAAGCCCCTGATCACCGAAATTTAGGAGAAATTTAGGAGACTTTCCCCTGACTCAGTCTCCGTCTCACTCGTAGGGCTGAATATGACACTTCCGCTCAACGTTAACATCAAACTCCGAGACATACCACCGGATCTAATAACTGTTTTGTGCATAAAAGGCTTGATCTTCATTCGGAATCTGGCAAGTCCAGTTCGACCCCACCGTCTCACCCACTCAACGAACGTCTTACCACCTTTTTGAACCTTCATCACGATGCTTTCGGCCGCCTCCACTACCACGCCATTCTCGCCTATACCATTCTCTCCACTTGAGAGACCTTTGTCCTTGTCTGAATGTCAGTTACACGACGCAGTCACGATGCTCAAGAGTATCAAGGCTACGTTTGATACAGTCGACAAGCGAGACGTGAGTCTGCGAATACTCTAACGTTCATATCGTTTTACTGAAAGAGAATTCAGTCAACCCGAAACGGGTTCGGTCAGCTTATCCAGAAGGTCGCCACATACCTGTATACGTTCTATGAACAAAAATACAGGGTGTGTGACAGTCATCTATCCCTAGCTTTGACTCAGCTTTGGATCAAGTACCGCGATCAAGTTATCCGGTATGTTCATTTCTAGGTTTCTCCATGCGTATCCGGTCTCAAACTGTATCCTCGGCAGATTATTGATTGACCTGGATGGTGTTGCAAAACGACAAGTTCGCGCCAACATGTTCCAGAGGAAATTGGGTTCTTTCAGCCGCGTCTCCGCTGACGTTACAAAACTGAACGTCGCCCTCAACAATCTTTCCATATCAACCCTTGTACGTCTATCCAATCTCCTTGATACAAAGAAGTCTACTAATCACCTTTATTCAGTCCTCGCTCAGTGGCATGATCATGAATGTGCATCTGTCCGGCAGCGCTCCTGCATCGTAGGCGTTGCTCCCACAATCCTTGGCTCGCGTTTCTCTTCTTCTCATGGACACTCTATGTATTTCTCTGCTTGTTTCTCTGGGGACATTTCTTGTTGTCACGCCACATACCATGTTTCATCATGGCTACGACATTCATGATACTCACGATATTTATGATATTTACGAGCAGTAACGCTTCTTCACAACGAATTTTTAACGAACTTATCTTGCGAAATTATGATCACTTTTTCTTTTCAAGTATCCGTTCTTGAACGTCAAGTCACCTGTAGGCCGTTTACATCGACTTGCTTTAGCTCCCGTCGAGTACCACCCAAACCTCGCGAAAATTGTCATAGAACTAGTATACAATCAATAGCTACTAGTCACCATTGATAGTCCAACAACTCGACCGCCTACGTCAACCGCTGACAGTAATCTGGATTACCTTCCGGATTCTACGCAAAACAAAATTTCAGCGTCAATAATCCCCCACGAAGCATTGAACTAGAAATCATTCGAGAACTCACCAATGCCCAGAACGGCATGTTGATAACCTTCCCACTCCCTCCTCCGACCGCAAACGTGAACACAAAGACCATGACTTGCGTGCCACCGTCCAAAGCGGCCGACATCAGGAAGTTATACTTCCTGAACCAGCGAGGGCGGTATCGACGAAGGTAAAATTGAGAGAATACGGCCAAGCAGAAGGTGCCAAAGACAGAGCTGTTGATGCCCACGCTCAGATATCCGAGGGTCCCTTTGGAATATATATAATCAGTTCACCTGATGAGCAAGATAAATATGAAAAGACATACAGCAAAGAATAGGTGTCATGACATGGTTCGCACCCAGTTTCGGGTAGTACTTGTGGATAATCCAGAATGGTATCGGGACTGCCAAACCGATAAGAATTGAGAAGGGGACAATCTGGCGAAAATAACCCGTCACCAACGATGCTATACCCGAGGTGTATCACTTACTGCATAGCGTCCATCGGGGGCATATAAGTGGTTCCCGAGCGCCCCCCAGGCAATTGCATCACTATTGAAGGACTATGGAGGATGGTCAGTGCTGTAAAAATTTGGATAACTCTTATGATTACCTGGACTTGTTGACCGGACCACTTTCAACCATAGGTCAAGATTTGAGGACGACGAGAGATGAGTGCTTTCAATACTTACGACATTTGATCCTTGGACGTCCAGTAAGATCTCCCTCTGACTCGTGATAATCACTTTCATGATAACGTAGTTGAGAAGGGCCCCAATAACAGATCCTAGACACTGCACGGTGAATGTCACCCGGGGAGGAAGCTTTGTGTATTGGCCCTGTTTTCCACCGTCAAATTTGAGAGCAAGTTAAGAGATTGTAGGCGGCGTACCATCTTCAAGTCTGCAAGTAGACCTGTTGCCTGGCTCACTAGATCGTTTCCGTAAAGCACCCAGTACATGTTAGGTTGCGGGCCAGGAATCATCACGGCACCCAGCATCTATGCAGAGGATGAAGTTGACAACATGGACTCGGATAATGAAGATGTGGCGCACTTGTATCACGGGCTGTATAGCAGGAGAAAAACCTACGGTAAATCGATACTTAGGTTGCTGATACTTCTCATGAACGGAATAAGAAGGACGCACCGGTAATAGCATAGACCGTGACAACAAATGGGAGGAAGATACCCGCAATCAGAATGGCGACTATCAGTCCCCACCTAAACGCACGGATAAGTCAAGAATGGTCGATTTTGAGGGAATCAAGACGCCAACCAAGGAAGCCCAGAGTGTCCGGTATAGATCGTAGCCATTGCCATTGCGAAGCTGCCTACAAAGATTGCGGCGTACCACCAATTCGGGACCTCGGGGTATACCTACGATCGCAAGGATGAGTGACAGACCAAGACATGTGTATGAAGGTACGAACCTTCATCTTAGCCAAATGAGGATCATAATTTTCGCCAGCCTAAGTTGGGATCAGGTTATTTTCACGAATTCAACACTCGAGAAAGGCCTGTAGACATACGCGATATTTTCTAACAACCTCCTTTATATCCTTTCCATACCATACAATGACGTGCGTAATAGTAGCGCCGATAGAGAGATTGGACCCAATCTTGGTAAGGACTTGCGAACTCGCAAAGAAAGGAATTCCCTGTAGGATTTGTTGAGATTAACAGGGTAGAAGAAACAAGGATGAGAACAGTTTTGCTCACCTGGACGGCCAACTTCGCTGGGTCAAGTTGTAATTTATCGTCTAAGATCGTAAGCTGGTCGAACACCGTCCCGTTCTCGTAGAATAGATCCTGTGAGAGGAAAGGGAAGTTCTGGCCACTCCAAACGTTGTTTGCATAACATGCGCAGAACGCGATTCTTGGAAACAATCAACACGACAAAGAAACATATTGAAATCGTTCCTTACATGCAAATCATAGTCCCGAAATAGAGAGACAGTTGTGTCGAGATGGGCGTGAATAAGGCTCCAAATGATCCCCCGCCACTGCCAAGCTATTATGCGACAATGAGTCAAATCGAACAACGTTACGGTACGGCTAGACAGTAGTCAATACGTCACTCAGAGAAGTAGTACACTCACATAATTCCAGTCTAAGCATATCGAAAATACACCGAGCCCTTCATTTCCAGCAGCACCGCCTGAAGAATGAAATAAGTCAGATGCGATCATCAGTGGAGACAGGTGGAGCAATTACCAAAGATACGTGTGAACCATGCACTATCGCGTTTAGCAAGACAGAAAATACTGATGCCAGTCAACGTCGGGGCGATGAACTACACACTCGATTAAATCCCAAAGTCAGACAAGCTGAGGTGACAGAAGAGGTATTTCCACTGTTACACACCTCGGGGAACCACTCCCACACAAATATCGCGATGAAAATCCCCCAAAAGAATTTGACGCGTTTCGCTTGCAGGAACATACCCTTCCCTCGATGCAACGCGTCAAATAGCTGGACGGTGGGCAACAAGCTCGGGAATATGATGTATGTTGGGTACACAAGGAAGGATCGCATGATGCCTAAGCGTGCCATAGAAGTCTAGTCAGCAGAAAGGGATCATAGTAATGAGGCAGTAAGGGGCGTACCGCCCAACCCATAGCCCATGAGCTGACTACCAATGAGGGTGAATATTCCGACACCGACATTAGGCTAGCAACCGAATTCCGTCAACGAAGGCGAGTGTAATAAACAACAAAGAGTTACCTCGAAACCATAGTAAAGATCATCCGCAGCAAAAATGCTGATCGCTAGTGCTGATGATGCAGCCGTACTTGCGAAGATAGTAATCGCCACATGTTCCTTGATATCTACAGAATTCTCGAATAAGTGGTCTGACGGCGTGCGATTAGAGAAAGATGCCTTACTGAAGGGTCCAGGATTCAGAAACCTCCAGAAAGCGGTGTTTCGTGTTTGCAGCCTGGGATGAACATTTCCTGGTCCCGGTAAAACCTCTTCCAGTATGCGGCCCAGAATGTAAGCGATGATCTGGACAAAGAGCTGACTGACCGATATGGTCTGAGGTCTGAAGTACTGCATGAATCTCATCTATCAGTAGTCTGGTAGAACCTGGAGTCGCTACACGTACAAAAATTTGACCGAGGACAGAAGCGAAGCAAGCCAATCCAAGGCCAAGGAACCACATGCGAATGGTGAATACAGGGAGACTAGGATCGTCTTCCAGAGAAATCAGGCGTGTTGCTACATCCATGTCGGTGACTAATTGTTGCATTCGACAGGATGTCAGCGCAGAGATCAACTGATAGAGGCTGAGTACAAACCAATGGGTCGCTCCTTTCCATCCTCGCCCATATCAATTTCTCGTAGATCATCGTAAACAGCTCCTGGTGTAGAGTCGGCCGAGACGGTCGACGAATGGTCACCTTTCTCATTTTGAGGGAATTTCTCATCCTCAAATGAGTTAGCGGGCTGAAGTCCAGGGACGGAGGGCAAGGGTTCCACCAAAGACATGGCTAGAGAGTCAGCAAATACTTTGAGCTAAGGAAGGGGATGGCATCGTTTTGGAAGCTTCCTTTATGCAAGTATCCCTGGTTCAAGCCGATAAGCAGATATGTTCATGTCGACGGTGAGACCAAGACATGTGGCTCCCAGGTGAAGCAATTTTAGCAGAGGCTTGTCGGAAGGCTAAGCAAATCAACTCTTCAGGAGAGGTTGTGATAGGGCCCAACACAAAAATAATGACAAAGGCGTGAGAAGGAGGTGGAGACAGTTGGGTATCTCGTGTGGAAAATGCGAGCCAGCGTGGAGGGTATCGTTCTATATCCAGATCCCAAAAACTGAACTCTCTCTCGAAGAAACCCAGAATACGAGAAGATAACGATGCTCGTAGCTACGGCTCTGGATGACGAGCCATAGTTTGACAGCATAGGAGAGACATATGGAGATGGATCAAGTACTGCCTATCCATTTTCAATGACGGAGACGGAGACGGATGAAACGGTCCCGTGGAAAGTTGGAAGGATCTCGGTATTCATCCATTCCGGGAGAACCCATCGGAACGAAGAAGGTCGAGACAAAGAATGGACGATGCGAGGGATGAGAGTAGTGGCTAGCGCTACCACCTGTGTGTACTGCCTGCTACAGCCGTCCGTGGACAAGTATGTCTACATGTTGGCCTTCAGAGAGTGAACCGGGAGAGCGATTGACCAGCGAGGACATCGTCTATAGATCGGATTTACCACTCTGTCTACAGAGGATAGGATGTGTATTCACTGACATATTGAGATATCAGAAGAGATATCCTTGGATCCTTATCGCCCCAAAATAGCTGAAGAATTACCATAAAGGGGCGGCCCGACGTGTGAAACATGCTCCGATGCCAGTCTGTTGAACTGTAAGATATTGAGCGAATATGCAGAGAAGAAACTCACTATGATGCGAATCGCGCGATAACAAGGACATAACAGTGCTGATGACTTTCATCATTGACCGACTTTAGTACACAGACAAAGTACGATTACAGCTAGACGATACCGTAATCTTGGCTGTTCAAATTGAGGGGTTTAGTTCCCAGCAAGAACTCCACGAGAAGTATGTACCTCGAGAGGCGGCATGGCAGCATCCGGTATCGGCTACGTGGATAAGCCCTGTGAGGCACATTCAATCTGTCGACCATGTTTCGGTCACTGTGAGTACATGTGCAGAGATTCAAGGAAGGAGGGAGGGAGAAGAAGACAAGGTACGGAAACACAAGATACGGGCTAAAGCCGCTTCACAATCTCGAATCATTGAAGCATCTCAGAAGTCAGTCAGATAGGAAAGTACTAATTGTAGTAAGGTACTCACTTTTCATCGATAAACAAATTGGTCGACAGCGATGGGACACAAGCTCATTACTTGAGACTATCGAGAGTGAAATATACGACTTCGTTTAGAGGTCAGGTTCTTATGAGCGTCGCGAGTATGGGGTCAGGTAGCAATTAATTCTGTTTGATCGTAGACTTGAATATTTGGTAGAGTTACAGACTCATAAGCAAAGGGTAAGATCCAGAGACATGACTTATCGCAGAAACATCAGCTAACGAAACAAAGCGTCTCTGAGAGGACCACTCACGTTGACCAAAGTACACCACATGGGCAGCGTTGATTCCAGTAGACACTATTCGGTTCGGATCAGATGGCGTTATCGTTAACAAATATCTAGGCATTAGAACCTATGACTTACCGATAGAGTCACTGCATGTCGCGTCTTCCCCACCAGTACAGATCCGAACATCAGCTGCGTCCGCTAAATGATAGTATTTAGATAAGGAAGACAAAGGATTGAGATGGAAATTACCAGGTTCCTGGTATTGCCAGTACTCAGTAGCGCTGTTACGCGAAGTAAGTAAGGTTGGCGCATGAAGATAGTTGAGCTGAGCTTACTGGTGTCGGTATCCAAGTGCCTCTGGGAGTATTGTGGGAACGCCGTCTACATAACCAATGAGACGGGAACATTCTATAAGAACGAAGATGATATCGTACCGTATGAATGAACACCTAGATTGGCAAGTAGTCAATAATGGAACGAAGAGTATGAAGCAAACGCATTACCTCGGAAAATGTTCGAGACACCCACTGTATCCTCGACAAGGGTTGCATATGCAGCATTCCCAGTTCTAGGTTGACCTTTTCAACGGTTTCAGTGAGCTACAATCTCTGGATCTGGAGACAAAACATACCAAAGCTGTAGAGTTTAACGGTATTGGATGGGAAGTTGGCCTTTAGTGACAGGCTACCGAGGGATGCAAGAGCACCGCCGAGGGAGTGTCCTGAAATCACAAAATAAGCCGACGCATATGAAGCCTGAAGAGTAGGGCGTACCAGTAGATATCACCGTGTATCCAGGGTGCGCCGCTAGTTGCGACTTGACGCTGGATATCACGTTCGACGCCACGGAGTTGTACGCATCGAGGAATCCGGTGTGAGCATAAGCATCACCCACATCGCTGATCCCAGAAGAAACAAGAGGAACCATGATGAGCTCTGTGTCTAGATGAAGCCGATTGGGTCAACAATGTGGATGGACGGCCTGAGAGAAGGACGAACCGATGAGGAAGTCTTCCACTTCTTGGCTACCTCGGAAGGCGACGATGATCTCTTTTCTGGTGTCATCTCTTGCAATATACCCTTGAGTATCGGTGCTCGAGGCCGAAAACTTGCGGATATACACATGAGCCCATCAATACGGCTATCTAGAGGAGAAAAATCAAGAGAGCATACTGATTTGACGAGAGTGTTTCCCATAGGCTTGGGGCATATCCATTGATAAGCTGCAGAGGAATATTTTGTATATCTGACGAGGTCGTCGTACACCGTTTGTGAGACAGTCGTGACTCGTTTTTCCAGAGGCGTAGCAAGACAGCCAGCAGCGGCTAGACTGCATAGGAACAAGGCGCGGTTGCGAATGAGCTGCATGTCGAAGAATGTGGCGTGGCAAGGATGGTCGTCTTTGCAAGTTCGAGCATGCCTGCTTTATATCTTGGTTCGTTGGGATAGAGTCGGTCCATGAGACTGACATTTGGTGTTCCTTGGGGTAACGACAGAACTTGTCTTCGCGTTTGTGGGGAAGAAGGAATAAACATGTATCTCGACGGCACGAGATCATTCCCGGTCTGTAACTTGTTGGGGGCACGGATTTTCTGGGGGATAATTAGGAGAAAATGACCCCATTCAACTGGAATCGGTCTCGACATGCATGGTCCTTCCAAGTTCCCTGTTTTCCAGGTGGTGCACCAGAAAACATCAGACCACTAGGTGCATAATTTAGTACATACTGTGGTTTAGGTGTTTGGTTGTTTTGAAGGGCTGTCTTTTCCGGCTGAACACACCTGTTCACGTCTTGTTTAAGGATACAAACACTTGCATAGAGGGAAGCTGAACTCAAGAACAATCGCAGGAAAAACCAAAAAGACATACCTCGAGTTGGACGAGATGTCCATTTGCTAGTGGTAATGTATGTTTCCTGGCCCGTAGCTTGGTCTCTCGAGTCTTTAGGACCATAACACCCAACGTAGAAGTGGCTTTGAATGAAGTTCGCTCTACTTCGAGTCTTCAAGGTCGAAGTTCGTGAGAATCTCGCAGCCAAGGTTTCGATTCTTCGTCGACATCTCCGAACTTGGGAGCACCCCAGGCATTCCCTATGGAGTATAGACGCAAAAACTCGAATGAAGATGAAGATGAAGATGAAGAGTGTATGACTGTGTGGAAGACATGTCTGCGAATTCGGAACAGGCGTCGACGCGACTTCCTCAAATGACCATGATCTCGGGACGTCGCAATTCAAGGCTAGGGACGATTGGACTGAACCTCGACATATCTCTCCAGAATCGAAATTGCCAAAAGTCAACGTTCTTTAGTCTTCAAGTACTTGTATAATATACGTACACCATCGCCTCTTCAGCCAAAGTATTGTAGTCAGAAAAACCGAAAAAAGACGAGTCAGCGACACCTAGGTACAAAGGAGAAAATCTCCCAAAAATGCCCGCATCACTTCCAAGACGCAAGGTTGGATGGACGACTAAGGCCGACTTGAATAGATAAAGCACTACGCAAAGAAAAAATATCAAAAACAAAAATGTGTGAGCAGGATTCGATGGCAGCTTCAGTAAAGAGAGACTCGTCAAGTCACGGTGAGTCGTCGTAGTGACAGCACATGAAATTAATTCTGGGAAAGGAGGAGATGATGCAGCATATAGATTTCGTAAAGGGAGGAATGAGTGAAGGAAGTTTGAGCCAGCGTTGACGTTTTCTCGAGTCGTTTCTTTTTTGTTCTTGCCAACAGCACCCAGGCAAGCAAATCGATTGCCCTACGCTTCAGACATCGTCACATCAGCCAACGCGGACATGTCACCAGCTTCCACTTCCTGAGAGGTCGTCGCTGGGACGGGGGTCTCTGAAAGACATAAGACCAGGTTCAGAGTGAATCAGTGGTGTCATCTCGTCTGAAAACATTAACGTACCATCCTCCTTCGCGACGATCATCGCAGCAGAAGCGTTCAAATCAATTGCAGCAGTCCCAGCCGTGACAGCCTCGCTATCCTGACTTTCTCCTTCGGCCTTGACTGCACCATTGGTAGGGGCGGGGGCAGAGGTAGGTACCGCGGGGGCAGGCGCTGCCGCTACTGTATTGCTGTCCTTTCCGTTCGACTTACTAGCATTGAGGATATGATGCCATCTGTCCACAAGCACCTTTGCTCGCTCCCTAAATTTGAACTCGTCATCCTTGGGGACCTTGTCATCGGGGAGAACGGCTATGTGACGCATGACTTTGCCGATCTTTGAAAACTGAGAAACAGGCATAAGAGTATCAGTATAGAATAGATCCAGAACGAGGCGGAAATGACGTAGAAAGAGAATGCATCAGGGATTAAATCGAGGGAATTATATCAGAGGTAAGAAGTTGAGGATTACGCACCAAAAGATAATCTATGTTCATCTGTTCGTAATTCTCCACGGTAGTCAGAAGGGTATCCAGCGCAGGCATATCCTAATACGGTCAAAAACGGTAATTTTCAAGGCGTAAGAATCGAAAATTCAGGATAGCATCCTACATTGTGCACGTACATCGTCTTTGGGCAGTCCTTTGTTGCTGAGGAAAGTTTTCTGGAGCTTGTGACGCCATTCGCGGACCTTCAAGGCTTCAGGATCGCTCAATAACACGGCTATGGGCGAGGAAAAGACGGATTGATCAACTGATTAGCACCACTGGCCTCCATACCACAGGAAGAGATGTTCGAGGATACGAACAACTCTAGAAACAGAGATATAACTCACAATCTTCAGCTTCTTCGCCCTCCTTTTCGCGTTTTGCTTTTTTGGTCGGAGGTGGAGAGGCCTTCTTGCTCGGACCTGCGTCTTCATCGTCTTCCGCCTCTGCCTCTGCCTGGTCTTCACCATCGTCTTCTGACTCGACGAGAGCCTTTGATTTACTGCCATTCTTCTTCCCTTTGGCTCCACCGGAAGTCGATTTCTTCTTGGACGCAGCCGATTCAGATGGCTCCTTCTTTGCTTTCGACTTAGATGGCTTGGATTTGGTCGCAGCGTCAGATTCCCGTTTTCTCTTTTTGCTCTTGGTCTTCTTTTCCTCGAGATCGTCGTTTTCGCTCTCGAGCTGGTCGACTTCAGCATTGGCTTCCTCGTCGCCTGTGATAGCACTAAGAGCAGCCTTCTCGGCTTCCCAGTCGGTAGGATCTAGAGCGATAGTGTACCCTTTTAGCAGGTCGCCTGATTTTTTGAATGGCTCGTTAATGTATGACTCGATTTCGTGCTTTAGCAGTTTCGATATGTCTTTAGCGACTAGCCAAGCACTATACAAGTCAAACGAGAAGAAAATATAGTCAGTACTCTTAGGAATCGAGGATGTATTGGAACGGAAAATTCGACGCACTAATCTCCAGTTGGGAAGAACCTGACGCAATAGAAAGGGGTCTTCTTGCTAGAAGGGCGCTCTTTAAGTACGTCCGCAGGTGTAGAGTCAGGATCTACGACCTAAAAACGAAAACGCAATTCGCAGATATCGATTGAGGATTGTTAGCTTTTTTGTGTGAAGATACGCGACAACATACCATTCCAGGCCAAGGCGGAAAACCGCGTACTTTCCCCAGTACGACATCGCGAATCTGGTAGGAAGGTTGGTCCTTTGATTTCCCGGATTGCTTTCCCATTGTAAGATTGAGGCGCGAAAACGTTGGACGGAGCAGAACGCGGACAGAAACATCGGTCACTGCACGAGACTTTTCTCGGCACTCGCCGATCTCTTTTCCACGCCACAAATCAACAAAAGTCAGATTTTATTATCAACTAAGTACAGCAGGGTAGATACGACGCCCGACCAGAGAACAAGACGCGCCATAGCATGGACTTGTCGCAAGAAATCGAAACTACACAGTATGGCCCTGGTTAGGATCGGTCAATTGTACGAGAGAGGCACATAAATACTTACGAGCAACGGAAGGACACCGCAATTGGCGTTACTTGAATGATCTGTAGCGCGGCCGGGACACAGATACCTCGAAGATGCATGAAGGTTGACGAGTAGGAGGCGCTTGGTTCCAAGGGGGAGAAAAGAGGATTTGGCTCACCAATTAGTCTGTGGATTTGTATGCGATGGTCGGTCACTTCTGGAAGCATCAGGGCGTTACGCCTCGCACGCATAGCTCATGAGTATCTGAGCTGTGGCGTCTAGGAAATCAATAGGTCACAACCTTCAAGACAGCCGCGCATACCGTTTATGTAGCATGACAATCAATTTATCGTTCCTGCGCAGGCAAGCTTTCTTGAAAATTAATCGCTCAGAGGAACTTCAAGTAGTCTTGGCCGTTCGGGGATCTGAATCAGAGTGATACGGTAAGACGAAGACCGAAAAACCAGAGGCAAAACTTTCATTGAAACTTACCAACACGAGGGACGTATACATAATGAACAAGGAAGAATGCAGCTGCCGGAGACTCATACTCGCCACTAGACCCGAAGGAGGAGACTTCAAGGACTACATCCCTGGAGAGCTCTAGGAACGTCTAATTAAGAAACACGTACGTTTTGCACCGCCTATCGGTGCATCATGGCTAACGCACCCGCAGCAGTGAACATTATAATCAGCATGATGCAGTACTGAACTACGCGTGACGTTTCCTACATGCAAAGCTAGACCATGTAACTTGACAGGTTTGTTGGAAATTCATGTTCAACCGCGTTTTAACCTCGAGGATAAAGCCTGCCAAAGCCCTGCAGATGTGATAAAGAATCAATTTAAGCTTTATTTCACTTACAATTCAAAACATAGCCGAGGAAAGCACAGAGACAGACATAGACCTCGAAAGCCATGACCATATCCACAGAGCAGTTGAATTTGTTGATAAAAAATGGGTAGAACTTCCAGAATTTCGGTTGGCGGTGAACGGCAGAGTCCGGCGGAGTCTGGAATTTCGATTCCGCGAAGGCTCACGTCTGGTTCCGCCGGACGAGTCCCTTGTCTTTTCGTTTATCGTTTTCCTCTTGATCAAATACCAAATACATCCTTCTGGGCGTACCTGCGGTAGGCAAAAGTAGCTCCCAAATTCACTGGTATTCCTTCCTGATGCGAACCTTCTGTAGGCACGGATCATGACGCCCTGACTATTCAAAGGTTTCAGAGCATGCCTTAGATCGCCATTGGATTTAACCATAGTGTGTCTTTCTTCCGGAAACCCACAATGGCGATTCGTGGCGTAAACGTGTAGGACATATGATGATCCTGATTCCGATTCGGGATCTCTCTCTGCCCCTTCTACATGCGACATGCTCTGTATTTTACGCGTACCGGAGACGATAAGCTCTCCCACTCTCTATCTGCGACTTCTCACATCGGCATACCACTCGATATCACCGGCATTTATCATAGGGTCCATACACATCACTATCACCACGCATACGTACACGAATTCAAAGGGCGTCCCCGAACAATCACGATCACCTGCACCCTTGCCGCTCTCAGCCTCACATGCGTCTCCGCCTGATCAACATACCCACAGGACTGGTTGATATGGACCATTACAGAAGCTGTATCGACATCTCGGGGATTAACTGGTGCACGTCGCCCGCCTTTTGCACGGCTTCTGCTGCGTATACCTCTCTTAGCCGACGTATCTTTCCGAATCTGTGTGCGGCTCCGGAATACTTCCCCAGTATTAGTGATTCCTGACGATCCGAGCGACATTGTTTTATCCTCACACCCGAGTGTACTTGTGCGTCATGTTATCCTCTTTTGGTTTAGGCTCGATTGTCCACATCTCGTTTTTGCTTCCACTATTTTTGATGTCAAATGGTCTGCTGAATCTGGAGGGCAGGACATTCTAAATACATACCAAAGCCCGATTCCCAGCACTTCACTTCACTATCACTATCATCCCATTCTCAAGGCTTGGTATCCCTCGCGGGCATTTATCTCTTCCTACAACTGAACTGTGCCTTGTTTCCTAAACATTTTCGTCGTCCATTCCTCATGGTGGTATACGGTATCCCATACATTCTCGAAGATAAGACCGGACTATTGACCGGGTCCGACTTCATCGACACTGAAGGTCGTATGCATCTCGTTTATCGGTGCACCGCCCGTGATTCCTTGCACACCGTGTATGGGATATATGACGCTAGTCCATACGCATCCTACGTATCGTCCATGCGTGCTCTAGTTCTACTGGACTTTGGTCCCAACAATAAGCTTGGGACGGTGGGTTTTGGACCGACAAGAATCATTCCGATGCAGGAATATCTCGTCAAGGCCTCGTCATCATTCGGAGGGTAAGACGCATTATCCCGAGCCCTTTCATGACGAATTCCCATATTAATCTTCTTTGTCCCCATCTCCAGTCCTAAAGTGAAAACGTTCGTAGCCGCGGACGGGCGCGAGTACCGGTGGACATGGCACACTGATCGTACCAAGGAATGGACTGTATGTTTCCCTCGTCTCCTACGATTTATATCTATTCTCGCGTTGATCCGTCTACAACTCCTCAGTGCACGAACGACAATGGCTATCTCATTGCAGCTTACACTCCCAAAGTCCCAGGGGAACCTCATTATCCCAATTCGTCGGGATGCTCGTTGACGGTAGATGAAGGATATGGGAAATTAGCCGGTGGTGAGTCTCATCTCTTGGGAGATCTGATTGAGTACAGTCTTTGATCTATAACACAGAAATGTTGGCATCGTTGATGGTGCTCCGACATATGGTCCAGTATAATCTGTAAAGCGATACGGTTCACGCTTTGTACCATAATACTGTAGTGTATAGTAGTACTTGTAGAGTAGTGTCTTCAGTAACTTTACGAACTTTACGAACTTTGTAAACGTCTCTTTGAATAATTGTGTTTGTAAATCCAGCTATCGTGAATGGGACGCTGATCATGCGAATGAGTTGTAAGCACAGAGTATGATATACACAACACGAAGGATGCAAAAATGCTGTTTGAGAGTACTCAAGACAACATACGAAGAAACTCGGCCGATCTCCACTTAGGAAGAGGCTGGTGTACTAGGTTTGGCGTCGACCTGCTGAGAAACGGTGCTAGCCTCGTGAGACTGCTGTAATCCAGCCTCGTCAGCGCCAGGCACGTCGTCCTCCCATGTACTCGGAATGAGCGCGATGGGGAGAATCCACGTCGCAGTCAATATGACGCCGTTTCCTAATTGGTGAAGAAAAGATGTACAAATTGTCAATTCTGTAAGATCATCTGGAGAAATGATAGTGCATCACGAACCTTTATCATACCCTTTTATTGCTCCCCAGCTCCACGCAATAAACCCACCGATATATCCCAGGAACGGAATGAGTCGTTGGAGGAAAAACATGGCTGGTCGGAGTTGTGGTGGCATCAGTTTGACAGGTAGATGCCCGATGAGCCACTTTAGAGCAGTGGTGATCATCGCTGCACGTTTGGCAGCTTCAAGTTGATGATTACTCAGGATGTCGAGGACAGGTGGTGGAAGGTACCTGGCGAAGCAGGGGATATGAGTATGGCGATAAAACAGGCGACCGAAATGGACAGGCTCACAATCTGTAGCCCCACCATGTCGCTTGCAGAGATATTTTCGTCGGGGAAGGGACCCATACTCGATGTTCTTTGATCCTGGGCTCCGTTGATTTGGGCTCCTCGGATTGTGTAGCACTATCAGCCGTTGTACCAGAACTCGGTTCATCCGTTGGATCTGGTCGCTCTGTTTCCCTCTCCTTACCTTTACCTCCTTTGAAGGGCCACTTGAACGATCTCCACTTGGAGTCGTCCCCTTCTACTACTTGTCCATCCGCGACCTGAAGCGGCACGTCCGGGACCATTTCAGACTCGGCGATTTCGACTAGAGATGTGCTGGAGGGGATGAGAGGGGAGTAGAGCATGATGCTCGAGTTATCATCATCGTCATCAGCGTGCTCTTGAGGTTGACCAATACTACCACTTGGACCTTGTCCATTGTCATCAGCTTGATGCTTAGGTGCATGCAAACGATCTAGCATGGCCCATACAGACTGCTTCCCTCTTCTGATGGATCCATTCATAATAGACGCGGAAGATAGTAAAGCAACGAGTCTAGGATCTTTGATGGAAGACGAGCCAGGAGGTGGAATAGGACGACCATCGGGAGTACTATCAAGTTCTGGAGTCGCAGGAGGAGTCGCCGTACGCGCAGGCGGGAATCTGCTTGGCTCAGGTGGTAACGGCAATTCATCAATGAGTTCTTGGATCTTGCGTGCTATGAAAGATGGTTCCGGAGGGACTTCCGAGGTTGTCCCTACGATTGGAGACGGTTCCTCAGCTAGCTGGCTACCCGTGTCTGTTATTGAGATAGAAGGAATCGAGGGCACTGGAAGAGTAGATGCAGCATGATCTCTCCCTTCATCCGAGTCTGTCCAGGAACGGGGTGGAAACTCGAGCCTAATGTCTCTTTTACTGAAGAATCCTAGATTCTTGAATCGATCAATGGCGCTGAGTTTCTGTTTAGGTATCTGATGATGGGTTGTTGAGCTGTTACCGTCTGATATCGACTGGGAGTTCAACTGCTGTAACTCCGAGTCGACATCTATCGTGGCCACTGGTAAACTGGCCTCGGGTGGTGGGAGGTCGCTGAGAACGGCCTGAGTTCGAGGCTGAGGGTCACGGTGAGAAGAGTCCAAACTTGTAGGTTGTTGGTTATCCTTGCTGCTCAAAGAGCGAATGAGACGCCCGATTGTGGACGAAAAGTTGGTTTTGTCTGTAGGTTCCACTTCGGAAGACATGTCCTAGAAGAGCTCAAACAATTGGAGGCAAATTGGAGGTCGTGAGTCCGGTTAGAAGATGGTGTCTAAAAATATCCCACTTTTGCTCGCAGCCTCGCTCCTTCAGAGTAGATCAATTTGAAATGGCTCATATGCATTTCGAGGTCAACCACCCATTGGATTCAAAAATAATCGAGGATCAGCTAGAGGACGCTACATGCTCTTCTCCAGAATCACAAACCCTCCTCAACAACGCCCTCAACTCAACCGTCGACAACACAGTACCCCTCAACCCCCCAGCATACATATTCCAAACCACATCCCTGAAACCCACATACTCGTCCATAATTCTATCCTGCACATGCTCCACCAGCACCCCCACCGTTCGATCATCTTCGAGATACAGCCTCATCCTCGCCACGTTCCCTCTCAGGTCCCGTTCACACGACGCACGGAAATTCCTGTCTAGCTCTTCAGCACCGGGTTGTTGGGCCCATGGTTGTGAGGTGAGTTCAGCGGGCAGTTCTTTACGCGAGGCATTGTAAGCGTCGATTCGTTCTCGCCATGCCCTGAGTGGATCACAGATAGGATTAGCGCAATACGATATGACATCCTCGCATGCTCTTTTCAATTCATGGTCAATGCCCTATCATCAACCAGATTAACGCGAATTGCAATGGTAGAGCGTCTCCACTCACATGCTTAGCTTCGACAATACTCTGCTCAGTCCTCGGCATACCCAACGACGCAAACAACGCATCAGGTAATAACGAAGTCGTCTTGTTCAACATAGTCGCTAGCCTCTCTACGCAATGATGATCATTATCAATGCGCAACACTTGTTTACAAAGAAAGGTACCACTTGCCTGTGACGCCTGCATAGTCGAGATTAGGTTCCACATCTCGTTGAACGAGGTCGAGGTTATGCGCTATTTCTTTTAGGATGAGCAGATGTCGGACTAGGAACAATAGACCGTCCAGCGTGCTCGTCGGCGGGTTCCGCTGTTTGATCAAATCTCCCGCTACGACTAAGGATTGTCGACACAGGCTAACGGCCTCCTGAGCGATATCTTCGAATATCGCAGGCTAGAAAAGATAAGCTCGCGGGAGATTTACCATGAAAGGATATAGAATAGATACCTTGACGAAATCATGAAGTTGAGAAAGAACCCAAACGACTTTCTGTAGCGTCGGGAACCACGTATCTTGCTTATCAAGAGACGGCAACCTGAATATCTGACTAACGCTCTCCTTCTCCTTGATCTCATACCCGCTCGGGGGTTTGCTAGCATCTATTCCACATTCAGACCCGTTTCAACGAGGAAGAGAAGAGCACACACCGACGAGTTTATCTGGATACATGAGATCCTCAGACCTTGGCACAAAATACCGAATATCAGACTGTATAACAGACTGAGCTTTGAAGAACAATCGTGTCTGTGCATCCTGAAGAACCATCTGCAGAAGATGACTGATATGCAATCGGCCGAGACCTTTTGGCTTTTTAGCGGTAGCGTCCAGATCGGTAATCAACTCGTCGATGTCTTCGTCGTCACCGTCATCTTCAGCTGAAGGTGAATCAGGGAGAGTGGTGACATCTAGGACCATGAGAGCCTGCAGGACTGTGCAGACTTCACAAAGGGCCGTTAACCGTGGTTCGTGTAGGATACGGGGACGTAGATCGTCATACAAGTAGTCGCACAGGTTTTCTAGGTATTGGCTGCTCAAACAGGATTAGTATAAAAGACGTGAAGATGTTATTGTGGGGAACGCACTATAACTGATCTTCACCGGTACTAAAGAATTTTCGATAGAGGTTGAATTCATCCGTGCAGAGTTGTTTCAGATAACTGCAACCCGCTCGCGTCTGACGTCGTGAATCAACGGAAGAAGAAGGTCAGAGCGACGGAAAGGGCCTACCAGTTCTACTAATTCTGTACGGGTAGGATCTAAACCCTTGATCTCTTCCATGAGACGGCCAATAAGGAGAGCTTTACGCGAGCTGAAGTATGCCGTATGGCACTCGGTCAGAAGAGCCGAGAGATCGTCAGGATGCACTTGACCCCTTCGTTCCAGCTCCCCCAGAAGTGGCGCAAGTTGTGCAGAGACCGTCCTGAATCGGGTATACAGAAGGTGCATCTGTGCAGTGGGAGACACGTCCTGTACACACAGGACTATCAGGATATGTGCTTAGAATGAAGGACACCGAGGACTTGCCTTTTCCGAAAGTCGTTTAGAGACGTCGCTTGTTAACGCTCTGAGAGATCCAACAAAGTACATCTTTATCAGGGTCATTGCTCGTGTCATGCATTGTTGAAAACGCAGGAGGTAGATTTCTGCTTCTCTGAAATGGCGCTGCAGGGAGGTCAATCTAAGTCGTTGTGATTGTGGGGTGGGACGTACGTGTGCTTTCAGATAATCAATGCAGATGTCAACCCGTTCGACCATGTACAAAAAGTCGGTTTGTAGGACGAGGGATTCGCCTGGGTGGTTGAGCATACGTGTCGCGTGTTCCAGCTCTTGGAAGTACTCCAATCGTGTACCTATCTCCTCAGTCAACTCTAGTAGTCCATCCTACATGATCCTGTCAGTAGAGTTCACATATACATTGTACGACAAACGCACCCGTTCTTCGAGCAATCTCTCACACGCATCCTTCAAACTCTTCCCGCCTTCTTCCACTCCTCTCCACCCTTCAATCATACTATCCACCTCTCTATCCACTTCATCTATCTTCTCCACCAGCCGATCACACGTATCGAGATGCTCAGAAACACTCGCGACATGTTGTCGAAAGTGAGCTTCTTGGCTATGGGCGACGGAACGGTCGATCAAGGCAAACCAGTCGTAGAATTGTTGTGGTGTTTGAACTGGTTGTTTCGGATGTAGTGCGTGGTGTGCCGAGTTGGGTGGAATTGGCGTTGAAGGACGAGACGAGGGTCGAGGACTGTCGACTCTATCTGCTGTAAACTTGCTACCAAGCTGTAGCTGCTGATCGAACGAGATACTCAAGAAGCTCACCTTCAGTGGTAAAGGAGCCTTTTCACAAGCAGCTCGTACAAGGCCTATACTGCGAACTTCGATGTCATCGAGGGGTGCTTTCAATTCCCAATCTTCTACGGTAATGATTGGTTTCGGATGTGGTGTCAAGGAGGTTGGGCCTGCTCTCCGTTGATTCCGATTTGAAGACATTCAGACACTTGAATGGTATGAAGACCTAGAAGAATAAGTATCTCATGGACGCGCTACGCGTAATAAAGTGGAATTGAGCAGGAGAGAAAGCTTGGACTTAGCTGGCTTGGCGTGGGACCCTTCGATCATAACATTCGACCGTGACTGACTGTGACTTGTCACCCTTCTCACTTTAGCATGTTCCCGCCATTCGATTCTCCTCCAGCCAGCCAATGTCTTCTCATCACAGACGAACTTCCATCTCCTGCAGATTTTGTTCTACATCGCAGCTTAGCATCACACTTCAAACAATCAAAATCATCTAAATGCATCGTACTCTCCGTTACAGAGGATTTCGCAAGATGGAAAACCATAGCTGCTAAATCGGTGAACTTGCGTTCATTCTCATCCGGGATATATGTTCCCAATTACTAACCGCCGTAGACAGAATCAGAACCTAACCAATAATTCCGCCTCTGGATCGCTTGTCTTCATAGACGTCCTATCGCATATCCAACCCGGCAGTGGATCCCTACGCATCATATTCGACCTTGTCTCTTCTGCAATAAGTTCCGAAGCAAACACATTGGTGATCCTGGACGACATCACATCCCTAGAGTGGATAGGATTCCCTTCTCTCGACATCTCACGCTTCGCGCGTGCCCTATGCGCCTTGTGTCGCAACGTACATATCTTTCCATCCTCTATACAATTGGACTGTAATGCATCATGCTAACGATTAACCATAGTCAAACGCGTCTCTCATCATCCGACATCACCTCATAACTCCTGAAGAACCCGACGAACTGTTTCGTGTGCTACTTCAGTTGTGCACCTATCACATGGACGTACGGCCTTTGTCCAGCGGCAAAAGCGGTGCCGTCAGTGGGGAAGTGAGTGAACATCGTAACTCGCGTCCTCATCCTTAACTGAGTACGATACTTTCCAGATTGCTTTCCACGCTGGACCGGCCAATTTCATAGAGGATATACCACTCGTTTCCAGGAGCTCGGCTGTCCAATACAGATTAACGGATAATGGCGCAGTCTTCTTCGAACGCGGGACAGGAGGAGGAGTGCTCTGATTTTAATCGGACGATGCGAAAAGAAAACGTGCCATGCCCTGTCATGATTCAAGGCACATACACACTGAAGTTTTCATCAGGAGGTACGCTCAATCTGTCTATCACTACAGTATCATCAAAACTGAAATATACTCGTCAATTCCAGATGGTGAATGGCATACGAAGGCGACCGTCGAGATACTCACACCGCCGAATCGGTACGGAGTCTATAGAGTCCCACCAGTGTTCTAACACCTGCACTCGTTTCCGTATGTCGAAACGTCCCTCGTACTGGTCTCTACATATGTCACTTTTGCTGCGCTGTTGTACGGTTATTTTACTCTCGAGGTGACTCTAATTTTCCCAAGTCCTGAGATCTATATGTGCAGTCTATCCAGAACGGAACGGGAAGGAAGCTGTACAGAATCGCAGGCCTGATAGACTGGCACTCGAAATGATTCACGAGAAAATATGAAATGGGTCACACGCTGAATCTATCGATACAGACTACATCATAAGAGAGTTATAAGCGTAGGCAAGGAGACTAGTAAAGCAAAGTAAAGTAGTGTACAGGGGAGACGACATAATAGGTAGGCTAGTAGAGTAGTGTAGGCGAGGCGAGATGGAAATGTGTGGCGTACTTAGGTGACCAGATAGCAGCGAAAGGAGAAGCTGAACGAGTCAAACTTCCCTATCCACATATGCATGATATATCGAGCCAAACACCCTCAAGGCTTCCGAATCCTCGTGGTATGTAGAAAAGTCAGGTAACTCCGGGGTATACTTGATAGCATCCATCAATCGCTGCATCTTCTCCACGTCGGTCCAATCCAACGGATGGGCCGCTTCACTGCCTGTGAGACAAGTTTCCTCGTCATCGCCAGAGAGTTTCAACAGAATCTGAACCGCACCCAAGGGTAAATCGGTTTTTGACATGATATCCTCAAGGGTCCGTTTTTGGTGGTACCATTCACGACGCGAGGCCAGGAATAAAGTACGACCTTGGAGCTCAGGAGGTTTGGATTTTTCGACTATGATAGCGCGGCAGTCGTCTAGTAGAGATCATAGTAAGAGAGGCTCTAATAACTAAGTACTTGGGTGGTTAATTCCATCAGTGCAACAAAAGAAACCAAGGATTCCACACACCTCTCTGTTGACTCTCGTCATCATCTTTGCTAATTCAGTGACATGTTCTTAGATGGGGGAGGTATCCGCGAGGCGGTTTGAACATTACGGTGATGCCGACAGGACAAAAGGTTGAGAAAAGGGCTGCATGGACTCTAAGCTCAAAAATAGAAGCAGATTAGATTAGATTGGAGTCATTCCCACGGGTTGATAGACGCTCAAATAACCCATTCGGCCAAGTCTGACTTGGCCAAAGGTTTACCAAACTCAATTGCGTGTCTCTCCATGGCTACAGCCACAGCTCCAACTTTTGCAACTCCAAGAGCTCGCGTCAAAATGACTCTTTCTACGTTCAGACCGTTCAGACTGCAGATCTTCAGAAGCTTCAGCTTACACTTGAACGTTGAACGGTCAACTTCATAATGAGTCTGAGACTCTGAGTCGACGGTTTCCATACATTTGAGGCATAACATGTGTGAGTACATAGAATCGATGAACATACTCTCACTCACAGAACAGCCTCCCCAATAATAGCTGGTATCACGGTCGTTTACATAGCATCGAAATAGACATGAGCTTCCAGACCCTTGTCAATAAGACCTTGTATTATTCGAATATCCATAGCATTGCGAGACGGGATGCTAGACTGGAAGAACTTCAGGCCTAGATCCCGCCGAGCAGATACCATGTATCCAATATGACCTGGTGTGACAGCATATCTTCCAAATCCGCCCAATGTAAGTCTCCTCAGGTTACGCCACACGTTCGTGAGGAGAGGCGCAAGAGTACGATCGGTGAGGTGGGGCGATTGTAAGGTGAGCTCTCGAATCTCTTCGCAATAGGTGAAGATCAATATGAAATCTCTTTCTGGACGAAAGGGATCGACGAGCGTGAGTTGGTCCAGTCGAGGGGCAGAATCGCGAAAGAATGTGAGAAGGCCTTCAGGCCGCGCGGGTAAAGGGTCTACGTCTTTTTGGAAGATCGAAAGGCTTTTGAGTCGTTTCGCAACGATGGCCTCGAAGAAAGGGCCCACGTCAGTTTCTCCTTTTATTTCCAAAGTCAATAGCGCTCCTAATTCGAATTGTTCGAACGAGTCGATGGGGTGGAACAAGTCACATAAGCCCCATATCTTGAGTGTCTCGAGAGCAGCGCAATGACGTAGAGCTGTCAGATACTCCCAAGTTGAAAGACTCATCTCAACGTGTAGATTCGTGAGGCGACCAAGAGGCAAAGACGAAGGTAGAGACTGCGCTCGCCACTTGACGTCGCGAAGGTGAGGGAACGCCGCTGCATGGGTCATGAAGGTTTGCTGATCATCCCACGACGGCACATTGAAACTTATTGCCTTGAGTGGAGGCTCCTGGGAAACTATCGGCCAAGGAATGTACCTGAGTAGCACCCAGTCCTCCACCTCTGCAATATCGATATCGATATATTCCCAACGATGTATCAGGTCGAGGAATAGCCTAACGACGTGCTTGGTCAAAGTCCTGGCTCTGTGGTCTGCGCCGGGGGGTTGGAGGATGCGAAGAGATAATGGGAGTTCTTTAGAGTGTCGAAGCCAAGAAACGATGGCGGAATGCGTTGGTACCTTGGGCTGATACTGATCTACGGATAAGGAACGCCAGAGAGACGCCATATCGAAAGCGACGCGTCTCCAATCTTTGCAGACAAGAGTGAGGAGGAGGGGTGCTCGGGATTTGTGGGGAACGATGAAGTCTTCTCGTGGTAGACAGTATAGGAATACGAGCCGAAGGACCAGTTCTGGGACTCGCATACCCCATTTATCCGTCTCGTGCACGGGATGTGACCACATATCATCGTCGAGTTGATACGTGGAGGGCGCAGCGGGCACATATCCCAATTCTTGCGGGCGTGAAGTTTCATTTCCTGTATGTGAATTGTGTTATTTTGAGGAAAAAAGGTCTCAACAAATCGTCACGCACCCATCGTTGCTGGTCTGTGATACTATCTCTTCTCGACGCGTCGACTGTAGTGCAAGGCGGGGTCTACGAGCACTCCTCATACAGATACTGGGAGACGGTATTTGAAAAGATTGTAACAAGGTCGTTAGGTGCGCCTATAACGTCTAAGGCCTGACGGTGATGGCCAAGTATAAGGTCGTCCTAAAAATAACTCCACGAGCATACTTACAAGGGAAGTGGTTCGAAGTTGTTTTGTCTTGTTCGCAGTATGGCCAATGGGCGTGTCTTGTATACAAGGGAGCAGCACAATCAATCGGATCGACCTGGAAAGAAGACGAGTAACTTGTAATCAGTGAGGGTCTGAAAGACCTCCAACTCGCGCCACTACCGCACGTAGTAGAGTCTGCTATCTTGAGTCTTATGCTCTATTCACGCGATAAAATATCATGCAGTACCATCCGAGCTAGTTTTGAGGAGGGGAGGGGGCGAAAAACAGATGCGATATCATAGGAACCGTCCGAGAAGATTTCGGGAGAGGGTCATATCTTCCGCTGCCACGAAGAATCTCACAGCTCGCATAAGTTTCGGAGACTTCTGCCCAGGGTATCAACGGGTATGCGGAAGGCCAGCCTGAGACACGAGTTCGAGTTCAAGGAGGAGGTTGGGAGGAGGTAAGGAAGAGGGTTCGAGTCGACGACGTGACAAGACCGTCACGGACAGCGACTTGCGCGACGGTCACGGCCGACGCGATTTTCGCTCTCACTATCACTCACTCGGGGCCTCAGGCTCCTTCACCGCATTTCTTCGTTCAGCTTCATGAGATGTCTACTGGGTGAGAGTGAAAAACTACTGGGTGAGAGTGGAAAACTACAAAGCCTACTATGTCTTGCCCGTTCAAGGGATCGACCTGTCGGGTGGCTCAGCTAAGTTTCCTGGAAAACGTCATAAATTCAGCAGGCGTGTAAGTACAGACATTTTTCTCAGGCGCGAGGAATGACCATGGTGAGAGGATATTCTACTTCAAATATAGCTCCTGGGGCTAATCAAAATGTCAGGAATCGTGACTGTGTCGTATGTCTCGATAGCTGGTCCGCGTAAATCAATGGCATGGCCCTCCTGGCCTGATCCTATACTGCTTGCACGGGTTCCCTTCGACGTCCCTGGCCCCTTTATCATGCTCTTCGCATAAACCACTCCTCAGACCTGCTCTAGACCTATCTGCCTTCCATTTAAGGTTATAGGAAAGGCGTCAAAATGTCATGACCCTTGAAGCTGTTGATGCACGCCGGCTCATGCCATGACATCGTACAGCAGATTTCATTTTCACGGACAGATATAGGCCGTTGACTTGGACATGCATAGTCAAACTGCCCGGCTGCTGCATCCATGGATGACTTGTCACCGAGTATCAGTTCTTCTATTTCATGCTCCCAGGCAGGTTCCTATGGTTGCTATACGCAAATCTAGAGCCTGTCTGCCTGTTGGAAGTGCAAGCTCCACCTTTTCAGCTTTCTTGCTGTTCTGATCATGACATCCTGTAGTGTCGGCAAGCATACAAACATTCTTGTCTAGCATCAGTCCATTCATCCTTTTCTTGCCGGTAGATCCACAACGGCTCAACTCGGCCACACGCTACGCGTTCATCTATCATACATGGTATGATGCCTAACCCAAACCTTACATGTTTCGCTGACGGGTGAGTTTTTGGAATGTACCATCTCACGCTGTACACGCTTATTCCTTCACTCCATCTGTTAGACACATGACTGCTTGCTCGTCGACGTGATATATATCCACTCCGTTCAGTATACGATTTGGGTACGAGCCCTTTGACAGCAAAATCAAGGGATACGAGATGGATGGACCCGTCGTTTTTTTCCACAAACAGGTTTTGAGTGTATCTACTATCCACGTTTCCTTCTCATCTACGCTTCGTCGTTGTGTACATACGTACATATACCGAATTTAATTTTGTCGTCATTTCCCCATATGCGTCCCTAGTCTTGAGCGGAACCTTGGCCGGGCGGAACCTAAACTTGGACTTTCTAAAATAAGCGTTCATTGTGCTTTCCTCCTGTTTACCGCTTTTTCACCATTTCTTGACGACTCTCCACGGACCCAAAGTCGATCTGGGCGACCTCGGAGGTGATTCGTTGGGAGCAATGTCGACGATAACCGAGGTTGCATCCCTCTTGCAGAACGAACGCTCAATTTTGGCAGACGGAATCGATGCTCATGGAGAAGCAATCATCGAAAATGACCTTCTCCCGGGAATTCCAGCTTCCAACGAAGATATCATTATCGCACCTTGGCTAGCGCCTGACGAACCTGTATGTCTTTGATTAATTTGACAAGTAACGTTATGGTATAATATGACCCCATACAGCCCACTCCTCCCCCAAAGCCTCAACGGTCGTTTGGATTTCCCCACAAGCCATCGTTTTCTGGATTTACTTTACCCCGTCAGTCTTCTGGGACCCTCAGTATCAGTAGTCTTCGGAGTCGACCAAGCGAGTCCTACAGTACTCTCAGTATTCCTGAGTCGGAGGGTCGATCCACGACATATAGCGCATTCGACACCGCGTCCCATACTACTCTCCCAATATTGCCTCCTCACGAACTTCGTAAATCGAAATCTTCGAAAAATATGTTCTCAGACATCCTCAAGAAAACCCGTAGCAAGACTCGACTACGTGCGGAGTCAGAGGCAAAAGGGTCGGATAGGGATAGCTTCAGCTCAGATGGCGAGTCCTCTTATCTTCTACTTTCACTTCGTTCTTATGCTCCTTTTCAGCCGCCAAGAAGGAGAAGAAGGCCGGGAAAAGAAAGGTTTCGAATGCACCACCACCTCTTCCTCCAAAAGAACCCGACTTTGTACTCGACACCAATCTTGATAAAATGGACGGCATCGTCGATCTCACCATCATTGGAGGAAATCAAGAAGTCAGCTCTCCGGGGAGTTATCAATCCAGCAGCCTCACGGACACGAGCTACAGTCTCGTCAATCCCACCTCCGAGTCTGGATCAATCTCTTCTTCCTCCCAACTACCCGACTTCACGAATCCTTGGCCTAGTTCCTCGTTGTCCGGGAAACAACGCGCTCCTCATGCGGAACGAAGACCGATTCGCCTCCGAGATATTCCCCCCGACGCAACACTAGACGGATGGAGCCCTCCTGAAAGTTGGGTGGTAGAGGATGGGAAGGATCCCGTCGATGCAGACTATCCGAGTTCGGACGATGGAGCTGGTCCAGGTACCGTCGTAGCTGACCGACACGTTAGCATGAATGCTACATATCACACTGGGAATTCCAGGCGGCGGACGTTGAAACAGATAGCTAAAGGGAGCAGTGGGTATGACAAGAACGCGAGTTACAAGATCCGGATATACAGGGAAAATAATTCGTTCCACATCGTCTCGATTGGCTTGGGAGTGACAGTGGGGAGCTTAACACCTGCGTTGAATTCGAAGCTATTGAACGATCAAGATCTAGAAACGCATCGTCTGTACTTGATGGAGCGGGGAAGAGGTGTGTTTTTGTATCTGCGTTGTGTCTCTGTTTATTGACAGTAAATCGAACAGAGCGGATTCTGGCGCAGACGGAACGTCCAGCAGACATCGTTCGACGGAGACTTGAACAAGCGGGATATGATGCGGCAGATGGTTTGGACTTTCTCGGTGGCGACGATTTGACATTTCTACTGAAGTTCGTCTACAAGTCTCAGCTCGTCGGCCCCGCCGTAAGTCATTGTGATTCTTTGTCGACACTATTGCTTACTTTTGAACAGGAAAAGGATCTCACATTTGATAACTTCGAATTCATCGATCTCACTCGTCACAGTCTACAGACCATACCTGTGGCCTTGCACACCCACGCCGACTCGATAGTCTCTCTTAAGCTGTCACAGAATCCAATGCTACAAATACCCCTTGATTTCATTCAATCTTGCACCACCCTTCGCGAGCTTCGTCTTTCCAATATGGCTATGAAGAAAGTCCCAAACAGCGTCCGCCATTCCCGCACCCTTCATCGCATAGACTTGTCTTGTAATCGCATCATCGACATTGACGCTGGACTGCACGATATTCCCGAACTAGCTACCCTCAACGTCCAAAATAACCGCATGGAAAAACTCCCATGGACCCTTCCTCGATTCTTCTCCTTGTCGACACTCAATATATCCAACAACAAATTCACGATTTTCCCCTCCGTTGTCTGCCGGATCAACACTCTCTGCGATCTTGACATATCTTTCAATATGATCTCTGAACTTCCAGATGAAATAGGCAACTTGCAGTCTTTGCAGCGTCTCGTGGTTGTAGGGAACAAAATCTCCCGGTTCCCGGACCAATGCTCACATCTTGTTTCTCTGCATTACCTCGATTGCCGACGGAATCACATATCTGATCTGGCGGTCGTTTGTATGCTACCTGAGCTCGAAAGACTTAGCTCAGACCACAATGCTGTTCACGCCCTTGACTTGTCCCTTGGCCCGCGTCTCGTCACCCTAGATGCATCCCACAACGAAATTACACAGCTGTCTCTCATCCCCGGTCCCGTGGGCCGTAGCCCATATGCACTCACATCTCTCGACGTTTCCTACGCAAAGCTTTCCTCCTTCGACGACCTCGCACTTGGACAGCTTACTTCCCTCCAGTCATTGAACCTCAACCACAACTCTTTCAAATTTATTCCAGACTCGCTCGGTCAGCTCTCCTATCTCAGAACGCTTTCGTGTTCAGATAATTTGCTGGATGCTCTACCGGAGACCATTGGGAACCTGCAGAAGCTCGAGACACTGGATGTTCATAACAACAGTCTCATCGACCTACCCATCTCTTTGTGGAATTGCGCATCTCTTTCCAAGATAAATGTGACTTCGAATCTCCTCGTAAATTGGCATGATCCTCCCCCTCTTTTTGCCGCTATTCCACCGCCTGCCCCAACAGTCGGCGCTTTCCCCTCCAGTGTCACTTCCGCGCGTCCTCTTCCTTCGATTCCTGATCGAAAAGAATCTACCGGATCGATTGGTGGACTTCCTCCACTCGCATACTCCCTTGAGAAACTTTATGTTGGAGAAAACCAACTCACGAATGACAGCATCCATCCTCTTGCTCTTCTTAGAGAGCTTCGTATTCTTAACCTGTCTTTCAACGAAATCCAGGAGATGCCTCCTACGTTCTTCAAGAATCTCGCGAAGCTCGAGGAGTTGTACCTTAGCGGCAACAAACTTTCCTCCATTCCAATGGAGGATCTCCCCAAGCTCACGAAATTATCCGTGATATTTTTGAACGGCAATCGGCTCAAATCTCTACCGCAGGAGCTTGGGAAGGTCCAAAGTTTGACTGCGTTAGACGTAGGCAGCAATGTTCTCAAATACAATATCAGTAATTGGGAATTCGATTGGAATTGGTAAGTCGTGGTCTCATCCTATCGGGCCTCTCAACGATATGAAAACAAATTTTGTATCTTAGGAATTTCAACAAGAATCTTCGTTACTTAAATCTCTCTGGCAATAAACATCTCCAAATCAAGTCCGACACAACCTCAAGGGTCCGCGTAAACGAGTTCGGAGAACGGATAAGTCAAGACCTACCGAGTATCAGCCGTCAGTCGCTTTCCGGATTCACATCTCTCTCGCAACTCCGCATCTTGGGTCTTATGGACGTTACCATCACCATGAATTCTAATGTCGACATCCCAGATGAGAGCGAAGACAGACGAGTCCGTACATCCCTCTCTACGGTCAATAATATGGCATACGGGATTGCTGATAGTCTCGGACGGAACGACAACCTTAATATCTTCGATCTCGTCCACGAATTCAGAGAGCCCAGGAAAGGCGAAGCCGTTTTCGGTATGTTTGGCCGTGTAGAACCATCGAAAGAGCTGCCCGCCGCCACGGGCACGAACCGTCTTGCGAAATACCTTCATGATAATTTTCTAGGTGTCTTTGTAAATCAGCTCGATACTCTTCGACCTGACCGCAATGAGGGTGTTCCTGATGCCCTTCGACGTTCATTCTTGAAACTCAACAAGGATCTACACGACACGCTGTATTCCATCAAGGAACACCGAAAGAATTCGCAAGCCAGCATGACGACCAAGGGACAAGCTATATCCTACGACCTATCTACCGTGCACAACGGCGCCACTTCTGTTGTGTTGTACTTCGTAGGAAAGACGATGTACGTTGCTAACGTTGGGAATGCACTCGCGGTAATTTCTCGACAAGGGAGCGCACAAATTCTTTCCAAGAAACACGACCCTTTCGACCGTGTCGAAACTGCCAGGATCAGGGCAGCGGAAGGTTGGGTCTCACCACCCGGGTTGGTCAATGACGAAGTCGACGTCTCGAAGTCGTTCGGATTTTACCATCTTCTCCCTATTATTAATTCCCGGCCTCATATTTGCAAGTACGAACTCTCCGAGTTAGATGAATTTGTCATCGTTGGCAACCGCGGACTGTGGGATTATGTCAATATTCAGACGGCTGTCGACATCGCGAGGTCTGAACGTGCTGATCCTATGATTGCTGCTCAAAAACTACGTGATTTTGCTATCAGCTATGGTGCTGAAGGGAATACGATGATCATGGTCATTGCTGTAGCTGATCTTTTTAACATCGAATCGCGATCTCGACAACCTACCATCGACTTGGGAATGGAACCTCAGATACCCTGGCGCCGCCCAAGAAACGAAATCACAGACCGAAATATTTCTCGACTCGATAGAGAGGTGCCACCTCCCACTGGTCACCTTGCCCTCGTGTTCACGGATATTCGTAACTCTACACACCTCTGGGAAGTCAACGCCGGTATGAACACCGCTATCCGCCTACACAACAATCTTCTCCGTCGTCAGTTGCGTCTGTGTGGCGGCTACGAGGTAAAAACAGAAGGTGATGCTTTCATGTGTTCCTTCCCCACCACTCTATCTGCTCTTTGGTGGGCACTGTCTGTTCAAGTTCTTCTGCTGCAAGAAGCATGGCCTTTAGAGATCTTGGAATGTGGAGATGGGAGAGAGATTCGCGACGAAAAGGGTAGGATCATTGCTCGGGGACTATCCGTTCGCATGGGCATTCATTCCGGGGTACCGCTATGCGAAATAGACCCTGTCACCCATCGCATGGACTACTTTGGTCCTATGGTGAATCGGTCAGCACGAATCAACGGAAGCGCCGCAGGTGGGGAGATCATGTGCAGCGTGGAAGTTGTCCGTGAGATTAATGCAAAGATCAGAGAGACGGAACCCGATACGGAGCTTTCTGAACATCAACCATTTCAGGCTATCGAGGCTATCCGAGTCCTGGACCCGAAAGTCATCCCCAAAGGCGAGTACAAGCTGAAAGGTCTCGAAGTTCCGGAGACGTTGTGGGCCGTTTATCCCGGGGAACTTGAAGGACGACAGTATCTTGAGGATCTTCCACCTGCACTGAGTCCCCCTTCTCTCATTCCAAATACGCCTCTCGACCCTGCCGTTCCTCGGGCTTCGAGTCCTCACCGTGTGGCTACTGACGCCACGACGTCTTCCAGGGTTCCGTTTAGTGTTGTCCAGACGAAGCAGCTGGGAATGCTTTGCCTTCGTCTAGAGGCGCTCTCAACTTGTCGTGTTTTCCGACCGCTGCCTCCAGGCAATACAAATCGAGATGAAGAAGCTGGCGAGGTGCATCCGTCGATATTATATGGAAATCCAGATCTCCTTCTACCACAAATCGACGAAAATACGACAGACATGGAACTTATGCAGGTCCTAGATTCGTTGTCAATACGAATCGATAATGCAGCCTCGAGAATAGCACAGGTATTCTCACAGCAGCCCCGCAATCGGACTATCATGGCGGCACTACAGCGGCAGGGTTTCGACGAGCAGACACTTAGACAGGTCTTAGCTGTACTTGATATGTAGACTACTGCTTCCCCCTTTTCTTTTTCATTAATTATCTTTTCTGTTGCTTTCACCTATGCTTTATATCGTGCTTTCGAATTCTATACTGTAGTATTATCTCATCTCATCACTGGTGTTTATGTATATGTTTCTGTGCTGTCTCACTACTGCTACGTACGAATATCAATATCTGCCCTACGAATAAAGGCGCGATTCGAAGAATGGCACTCCAAATGTATTTCAGTCTTCAGATCACGAAAAAATCGGCCACCAACTCGAAATATCTCTCCTTCTCTTCAAAAAAGGGAATATGGGTACTGTTCACCAACTGTACCCATTTCACTTTGGGAATACGCTGATAGAAAGGTATAACAGCAATGTCCTGAGCAGTATCTTGAGGTGAGTTGATAAGGAGTGTTGGAGCCGATATGGTGTGTAGCTTCTCGATAACGGACCATGTCCTGAGGGATCCAATGGTTTTGAACTCGCAGGGACCAAGCCTTACAATGATGAAATCAGTTCGTATCTGGCAAGAATCAATAATCGCTCCTACATGGCATCAGCAACAGTGGGGTCGTCGTCCATAGCTGAGAATGAGTGCAAAAGCATCTCGGGCCACGGATCGACCGCGCAAGTATGTTTCTGATGAAAAGTGCGCAAGCCTTCTTTATATTCGACAGACGATGTGGTCCCTTCATTCTCGTGTTTCCTCAACATCTCTCCGAACTCTTGCGGAAACTCCTGGAGTAACTTATTCGTTCCCCTCTCCCATAGCTCTATCGACGCAGGCGAGTTCGCTAAGACGAGATGCTTGAGACCCGCTGGATGCCTAGTAGCGGCATAATCAGCTGCCAACATGCCTCCCCAAGAGTGTCCCAACAAATCGAAATCATGCGCGATACCGAAATGGGACAGGACATTATCGAGTTCGTCCTCGAAAAGATCGAGTGTCCAGAAATTCTCTGGTTTATCGCGGCAATGAGTAGACTTTCCAATGCCTATCTGATCGTAGAATATGACAGGTATCCCTCGAGTCGTGAAGAGTTCGACATGGGGGAGCATGTATTCGTGAGATATGCCGGGACCACCGTGGAGTGCAATGACAGGCCGCAACCCAGAATGTAGATCGCCTACGAGTTTATACCATGTCTGGAGTGTTTCCTTCCCAACACGGAAATCAATCAGTCCTGTAGTTTCGTTCATTTGAACTGGACTTGAGTGTGGAGTCAGGAGGGGAGTCTACGAATCACATACCGGCTATTTCTCGTGTGAATGTTGTGTGTATATATATGCTGAGGAGCTATTCGGAGACTCTACTATCATGTGCGGGACTGTAGCATGGAGCCTTTATAGTTCCCTAATTAGATGTAGAATCGTAAAGTCAATGACCTGGATGTTCAACATTTTCACCCGTGAATATAGCGAAAAGGCCTCAATTCGATCTTCATATAGATAAGTAGACAATTTAGAGTGATATGAAGACCTACAACTTTTCGACGAACGATGGTAGTATCATCGATCTAGATTCCGGCCTTGTCCATTTCCACGGGCAATATTTTTGACACCTTCTCTTTGTCCGTCACACCAAACGCATGCTTTGACAATTGCAGCGCTAGGTTCTGCGACCTCCCTTCTTCCTTCCCTGAGTCAAATTGCGCTCTCAGGACCTGAGCCCAAAGATCTACAAGGACCGTTAAATCGCGTAGTTCATTCAAGGTTCATGAAAGAGAGTGTAAGTCCAAGAGCCGCGTCCTGTTCCGCCTATCCAGTCGGCCCAGTCAGTCTCACGAGGGTCCCCAGGTATGATCGAAGGGCATCTCAAGGGCATAGGGTATCCTGGGATGGGTCGAGGGTACAAGATGAGGACGTATCATGCCTGGCATATGATCGCATGGTATAAGCCTTTCGATGATGCTTCAAAGGATAGAAGAGATAACAAAGGACCAAATATATCGGAATCACATTCGCAGAGTACCATAGATATCGCGTCCGACAATTTCAGATGGAGCGCGGCCGTGATATCTCGCCGGTGAGTGTGGTAAATTGGACCAGATGGTCAAGGGAGCCATCTAGTCAAGGGGGACAAACGCGCACAAGATTTTGACTTCTGGAGAACATGCCGACCATGATTAGACCTTGTAAATTAGAGGAAAGATACGAATCGACGCGCCAGAGTCCGAGTCAGAGTCCAGACACCAAAAAAAACGAAGTCGGACATGGCCGCAGACACACGTGACCCTATATATTCTAGTCCCTTGACAGAGACTAGTTCATACTCAAGTATTGCAGTTGAGGCGGTCGAACGAGCAAACCGTAGAAATCACGTATTGGTTGTTGTACACGACGGAGCGATAACGAGAAGAACTACATAACCAGTTATTGAAACTTTCGATCCGTCCTTGGAGGCTCGCGAGGCCACTCAGAGTCAACTCACACTCTTAGACGAGCTTGAGAGTCCAGAGCTGGGAGTCACTACCGTCAGCGGGAGCGATGATGACCTTCATAATGGAAAGAGGCTGTGAGTGAGTGATATAATTGCAACTAGACAATACAAAGGCGTACAGGAGTCCTCGGGGCAGCGGACTTGAGGGTAAAGACCAAGTCAATGTTAGGGATCTTGAACCTGTAGGCAGCACGAGAAAGCGAGGGTCGAGAATCAGTGATCTATTTGGGAGGAACAAATACAGGGATGCTTTTACTTGTAGAAGTCACTTCCAGCGGCCTCGATAGAGATCGCAGTACTCTTGGCACTTCCGACAAGGGCGTTGTCCTGGATAATAGAACATCATTGAGTGCGATGAAAGAGCGTGTAACGTTGCCATAGCTGTACACACCTGGACAAGGGAGTCGTCCTTGACACGAACGAACGAGGACGGGGTCACGGCTTGGATGGTGTAGACGTTGGTGCCGGGGAGGATTGTGAGCTTGAACTGACATATGACAAGACGGTCAGTGAACGATGCACAGGCACTGAGTTTTGATGCAAGTACCTGCTGGTTACCGAACCCAGAGGGCTCCTTGTTCAAGGGGTAACCGATGATGGGCGTGCCCTCAGCGCTGTTGCTGCCGGTCACGTCCATGTAGGTCTTAGTGGCCTTGTTGACGATGTTGTAGATACCTTCGACGGGTCCAGACATGATGAGAATGATGAGGAAGACTGAGTTGGTTAAGCTGTAGACTGAGTTGTGGGGTGCAGTTCAACGGCCAATACATGGAGAGTTTTATACCCTCTAGTTTGAGAGCATATGTCAATATTCGGAAAGGTCATCGATGGTATATCCACACAAATGCCTTCGTGTTACGCATGAGCCTCAAGGTATCAGGGGACCTCCAGAGTGGCGTCGTTCACCAAACTATATGGCTTTCCATTCTGTCTGTCGTCTGTCTATCACTGGGAAGCAGCTCGGGAGAAGATTGAGAGACTATACGCTCGAGTTACCTATGGCTACCCTCGAGGCGAAAGGATATGTCGACCTATGGTTCCACATTGTTAGTTTTCGAACATCATTTGTGGTTTATGAGGGAATGACGCGAATGAAACTCCCTCGTCGTCCATAGGAAGAATAGAGTGCCCGGAAGACACTTAGAAGACTCGAGTCGACTGAAGATATTCTAGAAGTCTGTTAACTTGAAGGATTTGGGGTTGATACAGTCACAGACGATCAGGAATTCTAGAATGCTCACTCATATGCATCAACGACGATACGAATGCATCCCATGGTATGGTTAAAGCCTAAAGGCCACCGTGATATATACATAATAACGCAGTAGCAAGAACAATGCGATTTAGTAAAGACGATCGGAGGAATTGCGGAGGACAAGTTTGGGACAAGTCGGAAGAGGTCTGTCACCGACCGTGACCGGAAAGTCTAAGGTCCGACCCAAGTAAACGAATCGGAGTCCGAAATGTCGAACCTTTTCCTCTGAGTCGACGCATTGAAGTCGACGTTGGTGTTGCCACACCATGTCACTATTAGCGCAGTGCGTAACTGGTATGTACTACAAGTCTCGAAAGCTCTGGTGAGGTTGTGTCCGCTGAAGTCAAATTTTTCGACCTGGTCATGCGATAACACGGTCCACGAATCGACGATCTACTCACTCAAGTCTTTGTGCGTTCAATGTGCGTTCTCTATTATTGACGACTTTGTCCAAGATTCACTGAGCCACTTGGGACCAAAATTAGAAGAATTCCCGAGATACGTCTTACCTCGGTCGCGTGGTGCGATTATCCCCGCATCAGGTCTTGAGGTGGAATTAATTACGCCACGATCCAACGCCAAAAATACCTCGGTTCTTGCGAAGTAAGGCGTACTTGTATATCCACGAATAGCGCGTCGCCCCAAAATCTGTTCCAGCTCGGTTATACAGACCCTCGGTTCCCGTCCTTCCACTAGTATCGTCTCGGTTAACACTCTCCAATTGTTTTTTTTGGAAGCTTAGACGACTTTACAAACGTGTCTAGAGCGTCCTCGTGCCACCAGAACCCTATTAATCCCGCTCGTTTCTCTCGTCCTGGGAACATCAAGTCATGTTCGCAGTGGAGTTCGTCGGATGTCTTACATCGGTATTTCTCTTCGGCGACACATGAAATGGAACTCTGACACCATTACCTTTACAGATTCTAAGTTAGGCCTGTCCTACTAGTAGGTTATTCGCCGCAGCGGTGCCACTGTGCTCGAGACACCGGGTTTCGAAACTCATGCTTATTAGCACAAATCCTCTTTGTGAGGCTATACTAGTCATAATTTTGCTGACTTACGGTTTTATTTCACAGTCCAGGAGGGTATAAAACCCTTGGTGGCATCACCGTTGAAAGAGCATCCCAACAACCCACCCCACTTGTCAACTACTCAGTTTTTTTCATCTTAACTCATCCTCATTATGTCTGGACCCGTCGAAGGAACTTACAACATCGTCAACAAGGCCACTAAGACCTACATGGACGTGACCGGCAGCAACAGCGCTGAGGGCACGCCCATCATCGGTTACCCCTTGAACAAGGAGCCTTCCGGCTTCGGTAACCAGCAGGTACTTTCAGAATAAAGCAGCGCATTTACATTGTTTATTGACCATCCCATCGTTTGACAGTTCAAGCTCACGCTCCTCCCTGGCACCAACGTCTACACCATCCAAGCCGTGACCCCGTCCTCGTTCGTTCGCGTCAAGAACGACGCCCTTGTTCAGGTGCGTATGATTGTACACACACTACATGCCCATCCCTGGACCACTTCAACGAAATTCCTTCTAGGACAATGCTCTCGTTGGTAGTGCTAAGAGCACCGCGATCTCCATTGAGGCCGCTGGAAGTGACACCTACAAGTAAACGCGTCCCTCCTTGTCTTCTTGGGATGGCTCACTGACTATTTACTCCCGTGCTCCTTTCGATATCTCTAGGTTCAAGATTCCCAACGTGGACTTGGTCTTCACCCTCGAGTCCGCTGCGCCCAGGACTCCCGTAGGCCCCCATTCTCCCTCATGTCAAATTCCAGTACTCATGAATTCCCTCAACCTGTGTAGGTCATCATCGCTCCCGCCAACGGCTCTGAGTCTCAGCTCTGGACCCTCAAGCTCGTTTGAACGGTTCCGTCCGCGTCCACGCAGTGAGCTCGAAGCGTCGGAGTAGTACCAATTGTCTCCCATTGTTTTTCTGATGTACAACAATCCATGCAAATTTGACCGTTATTCGTGCAGCCTAAGTATGAATCTGAAGGTGTCAAGCGAGTGCTGGTGAATGTGTCCGAGAAAGCCGAGATTGTTCGTCGTTCGAGCCATTTCAAATTACGCGTATTGTGACATCTTTAGTCACACTCACAGTGACCGTGATTAATATTGTGACGCACGCGTTCCTTTAACTTGAACCACCGTGGTCAATTTCGAAAATCCAACAGAATCCTCGATTGTCGAATCCGCATCTACGCCTTCGTTACTAGAACCTTTATTACAACAAGAAAGCCATGGTCGAGTGCACTCACTGTGCTGCCGTTGCCGCAGAACGCTGCTCTGCATGCAAAACCCCTTACTGCTCTATCGAATGCTCAAAAATGTATGTGTGCGTCTCAATTCTTTCTTGTACGATCATGGCTTCCTCGGAAATCCCTGTTAACACTACTCGCTAGCTCATGGCCAACCCACCAACAATTTTGCAAATCCTCCGCTCAACAACAACTGGCTCTGAAGACGGCTCGCAAGATATCCGCATTCCTCCATGGTTCGTATCGCTTCGAGGACCGAGACGAAGCTGGAAAAATTGTTCCACTCGCCGAACTTCAGGAGGGCATTCGCTATAACGTGTATTGGGAATGGGATGGTGAGGTTGGAGAGGATCCATTGTGGAAATTCAGAGGCAGCAGCACTGATCTCGCATACACGATCCCCATCATGGAAGAGTCGATGATGGACGAGTCAAGGAATGCGGGTCTTTTGCGTTGTGCGTCGTCCAACTGGGCGCAAACTTTTTACGATGTAAGTTCCGTTTCCTATAATATGTGTGCATATAACTCATCATTTATTTTCGAAGATGATCGTCAACTTCAATTTATACGGTGGGGTCATCATCTTGTTCACGAGTATACTCATTCTTAATTCGTCTTACGGCTAGGTACTGTGTTATACAAGTAAGTGGTTCAAATTACAAAGTTTCATTGATCAACGCATCTGATATTTCATTCTTATCAACAGCTGGGTAGACTATCAGGCGCAGCCTGGGGATGAAAGTAATCCTCACTCCGAAACCAATCAGATCAGGGCCATCGCAGGTAAATGGGATCGATACCTCGCTCGAGCTCAGGTGAGTACTCATATCTGGATTATAGCTTGGTTTTTGGATGTAAGTATGCCACACAGGCTGAATACAGGGTAAATTCACACACAGGAGAACCAATTGGACATCGCTTGTATGTTCTGGAACACTCGTGAGGGATGCCTTGCGCCGAAAGGAACTTGTCTCTTCGCGCATCCTTATTGAACATTGACTGTGGCGTCTTGATATCTTGGCCTCTGTGCGCGTCGTGTCCGTGATCAGCTTGTACTTTTTTTTCGTTGTGCGGTGACTTGTACCAATATTACCCAATTCCTTTCAGTCTCTAGCTACCTGAATAGAGAAGATGTATTACTCCTGCTACATACCGTGCCTCGATTTACTTCACATACTAAGGATGAGCGCGAGGTCTGGGCCTGAGTCTGAGTAAAGCTCTTGAAAAACATGGACACACGTACGATCGGATTCGGCCTCGGGATTCACCGCGAAGTTCAACTTCCCAATTCCAACTTGTCCAGAACGTTCACCATGCTCAGTTCCCGCCCTGTAGCCCTCAATCTCGATGGTGGACTTTACAAAACTCCAGGACGCGCAATCACCAAAGGACGGACAGAAAACGACGTGTATCATGGTGCAAAGACCGTGAATGGAAAAGGCAAGAATACAGGAGTCGGCAAATCTGTAATCGAACCTAGCACTCTTCGTGAGTCATGTCCAATTTCATTGCAAGATAGATTCTAAATACTTCACATGTACAGCTCCACAACGTTTGTTCAAGGGTGCGAAGCCGGAGATCGTACTTACTACCCGTGCGCCTGGTACCGGTCGACCACTCGGCGACAAGACACCTTTTCCAAATCGCGTCGCATCATCTGCACTTCACACACCTCTGCCACACGCTACAAAACTCTCAAAGCTATCGCTCCTGGACCCGGGCGATTCTGTCGACAATCTCCTGCGTCCGAGCTCTACAAGGAAAAATGTTCGCGTCCCTCGAAGCGCCAGCAAGAGCTTCGAGACTCCTGCTAATGGCGGACACCATTGGGATGTTAGTGATTTGAGTATCGTTATGCCGGACTCACAGGTCGCGCTTTTGGAGGAAGAAGTTGGCGAGGATGACGATGAGATTGAGTACATGCCACCAAAACTAGGTGAGTCCGTGTTATCCGCTTCTTGATATATACTAACTTGAATGCTGGCAGAAATTGCATATGAACCACCCTTCGACTTTGATATTCCTGATTACAAGGCCGTTGGAACGACACTTTTCAATATAACCCATTCATACCCTATCGACGACTCACCACAACCTGACTATGAGATTGATGACAAAGACCTTGGAATCTATGCTTGGGAGACCATGGCTCTGCCAGAACTTGGTATGTGCCATCTCCTCGATTAGTTAGGATTCCGCACTGACACGAATCCATCTTCAGAAGACGACAATCCTTTCCAGACCCTCGCTATTCCCACACAGACGCGCCCAAAACCTATACCTGTTTCCACAGTATCGCGTGGGATAACTCATACTCGTGCAGCATCCACAGCATCCACATCCAACCTCAAAAGCCGAGCCATCTCCCGGCCTGGTCCTACTGCGACGAACACCATCTCGAAGCCTTCACAACGTCCTGCCGCCACTGCGATCGCAACAAGGACAAGAGCAGCCACAATCTCCTCAAAGCCTATCACACGCACCACTAGCCTCCTCAAACCTTCAACCGTACCAAACAATGCGCGAACTACCACCGCTGTGGCCCCAACACCCCGTACTACCTCCGCCACCACTCTCAGACGACCAGCTACTTCTACTTCAGTTTATCGACCTAGAGCGACGACGACCAAGAAGCCTGTACCCAAACCTAGCGATATGGACTTGATGCTCGTAGTTGGTGGGAGCGCAGAAGTGGAGGAGGATTTCAGATTTGATGTTTAACGTTTGATTGCGGTCGGTGATAGGAAGAGGCTCTGGTGTTGTGTATGTTATTTTGTTCCGATCTCTCGATTTGTATATCTTCCAATACCTGATACTCGTCGGTTGGGTCTGGCCTTTGATCCTTTGTGTGTTTGAGTTCGCGTGTATGCGCCAAGGATAGATTGTTTGAGGGAGGTCGGAAATTGGGGCTTGGGCTATTGATCAATCGGATTTTTTGATCACGGACTCTCATGATCACTTTGCACAATAAATTGACACAGACGTACGTTCGCTCCTCTGCTTTGCCATTCAAGTTACGCTCAATCCCTCGATGTAATCTAGGTCGAACGACATGGTTCAGATCCGACGCTGCCTCGTCACGATCCAGCATATGGTTTTGGTTCAACCCGCAATGAGAGCCACATGTGTAAGTTCGTGTACGAAGGTCTTGGAGTATCGCGACTATCCGAGAAACTACTCCCTTCGAAGGTCATTTTGCCTGCTGTTCTACGTCTGGCGTCTACTTGCCATACAGTGCATTCAATAGCCTCAATACGTCAAGAACGAGGTATATATCCAAGTCATCTAAACATCTCATCAAGTCTTACTGATATGTCAATTTCTCAAGGCATCAGAAGTTCCAAGATCATTCCAGTGTTCATCGAACTTGTTGGTAGTGGATAACGCGTACGCGTTTCCGATTTCTCCTGACCAACTATCATTGGTTCAGTTATTTCTGAGATCTTTGACACGTCTGGCGTCAATGTTGCTTTGACCGGGAAGTACGCAACTCCCATCACTCTGAAGTGCGTGTTTTTCGTCCTTGGGTCTCCCGTGGCGCTTATCGATTATATGTCGTGTCATTATCCGACAGTTCTTGCTTTCAACCATTATGCCTCAAAAGGAAGACAGTTTATGGGCGCAGCTTTGATTCAGGACTAGCGCTGGTTATTATCACCACTGACAACGCTTTCAGTTTTCGGCACCATGGCACAGCGAATTTATGGGAGGCGGCGAGTACAGTCTTCGATTCCCAGGTAGTCGTCAGGTACTCCCCGTATACAATGACCTCCTAACAAAAAGCGATATATCTTGGGCGCTTCGGTTCAAGTTGCGCTCTAACTTGACATACGCCATTCGGGGAGGTATAACCATCGTTTTCCACCTCATCCCCGCATTAGACCTCTTGGAGTATTCTGGCCATACGTGCTGTCTACGAAGAGACGCCTTGGTTTCTTATTTCAAGGTTTGTGTCTCTACTTCACCCTTGCCCCAGGCTTCTGATAATTATACTCAACTCACCACCCTACCAGTATGAGCAACAAACTAGTCGCACGTCGAATGCCTCCTCTAGTCGATTGCGACACTCAGGAACTCTTTAAAACATTTGTAAACTTCGTTCGGGAGGACGGGACTTGTCCCCCTCCGTACATTCTCGTCAAATGCCGTGGGGACGCTCGCGCGTACGGGAGGAAGACTCTTGCTTCTAAAGAATATAATGTGAGCGATAAACTATCTCTTGGATCACTTTTTGTAGACTGAATTATCCCTGGTTCGTCGTATAGGAAGCCCTCGGTTTGTTCTGGAACGCATTTCCCCACAACGACGACTCGACCGAGCCTCCGCAAATCGAAGCCGTAAAAGCCACGTTCTTGTGGATCTCGCGAGGTGGAGGAAGGCCAGCTTCACTCGTGCCTATCGCGATTGATGGGGCGTCTTGGAAGGAGCTCGTTGCGGAGAGCGTAGAGTCCCTCGAGATATTCTTCGCTAGACCGACACCTAACCCGCCTATTCTGCCTCCCCCGATCCGACCTCCCCCTGTCCCACAAGCGCTTGTGAGTAGTGCCAGTACATTACTATTCACCCTTGAAGTACTTGGTACTGATATCCTTGCTTTGTCAGCCTGAGCCCCCTTGTTCTCGACGACACAGATGTGGAAAACCGCGCTGTTTGTGTACTCGCAGGACGTAAACCAGAATGGTAGTATTGTGTAGCGTCTATGACTCTAGACCAATTCAATTCTGCATTATTTTCCTCCATCTGTCAAGCCACATTGCTTTCACGCTACAGTCTGACATTGAGAATGTTGTATGGGACAGTGACGATCGATGCCCAGAAACCTGGAACTCTCGTCAACTCGTATCCTATGTGCTTACTCCCTTTGCGAACGCAGGGTGTTCATTCGTTTGACAGAGCTATCTCGAACTTGTCGAAGGACCAGTGAGTAACATCAGTTTCGAACGCGTCAACTAACTCATCCGAATTTGATGGGTGTAGCGCCCCTACTTCTATTTTTGTCCTCGAGAGCTTATGAAAGCATCACCATGGACTTGAACTCTGATTTGGCGCTTGACACTGACACGCTCTCCTACACCTCATCATGAGCAACACGCTGCCTCATCAACAGAGTCCATCGCCAATCACCGTTGATGCGTCCGAACTCTTAGATGCCTTTGTCAAGCTTGTACAGAGGGCCCCGATCACACACCCGCTTTCACCCCTCATAGAAGTGACGTGCGATGGAGATAGCTGCGTGTTTGGAAGGGAGACTCTTGCGACCCTAGGATGGGCAGTATGTAAATCCTCACTTTTTTTTTTTGCTCGCTGAAACAAAGCATCGCGCAGCGCTGTTGCCAGCAATTTTATAGGACATTTCGTTACCCAAAGGAGTCGTACCTAGAGAGACGTAGTGAGCATTATGTGGAGGTGCCGGGAAATGTCCACATCGAGGTGCTGGCGACCTTTCATTCACAAGATGGCCATATGGTGAACAACCAGCTCCGGCCGCACGCATCGATATAGGTTCATGGAATGAACTGATCATGGAAAGCGTGAAAAGCCTCCAGGTCATCATCACCACGTTGAAGCCGAGGAAAGGCTAGAGAGTAGCACGCCTGTAGCTAATTTAGTTCAAGACAATCCGTCGAAATTCCATTATATGTACGACTGCTTCGTACGAATGTTCAACGCGCCTCAATGAATCGGGTATTAACAATATATTGCAGCATCGTGCAGTTCAATGATAAAAAATACAGATACAAGTATGAATCCATCAGACAGACACTGCGCTCGCTGGCTAGTTTGTCTTGATGCTCGAAGAACATCAAAACGCACCAGCCAAACTTCATCGAGTCTGCACGAAGGCAAGACATGTTCTCTGTTTGACGAGGCAGTGCGAATATCATCGAGTGGATTTGAAGAATGCGGCATGAATAAACATGCGAGACTCGAGTTAGTTTCTGAAGAAGAGATCCTAGCTGAGTATGTTCTAGGGAAACAAGAAAGTAGGAGCCCACCCTTATATACTTTTTTGAGACTGGTCCGTGCGTACCACCCGGCTTCGATCGGCAGGTCGGTCTGCCCGGCCGGCTCACTAATTTCAACGGCCGCGACGATCATCTCAAGTACCTCGAGGACGTCCCGGAGAATCTAGATATCAAAGCTGGACTACTCAACGCGTTCATGTGATGTATGTATTCTTCGCCTTTATCACAAAAATAATGGTCTTCTTTCGCCATCTGGAAAATAGGAAGCAGATGTACGAGCCGAACCTCTGTCACCTGTCGCAGCATCACAAGGTGATGTACGAAATCCTTGTTGTATAGTAAGGTGATATCAGGGTGGTATAAATTCGCCATTGATAATCGAGCATCCACCCGGTACCCTTTTGCCTTCGTATACGACGCGAGATAGACTAAATCGAGAAAATGGGCATCCTTCGGCTTCCCCATCTCTTGTTATTATCGTGTCTCTCATCATTGACACTCGCAAAATGGTTTGACCTCTCCGGACTTCAGTGGACACTGAAAAACCAGAATGGCTCCATCGCTATCCCGGGATCGATACCATCCCAAGCTCACCTGGACCTTCTAAAAGCTGGCATCATCACAGAACCACTTTTAGGCATAAACGGCAAGTGACTTGAGCTTGTCTTTTGCCTTTTGTTCACGTATTATCAGATTTCAGCGAGAGATGGGTCATCAATGAAAATTGGACTTATACTGCCGATCTATCGCCCTTCACAAAGATTCTCTCCGACATTTCAGCGAAGCAAAGTACGCTCCTGGTGTTCTATGGAATTGATACCATCGCAAATATAGTAAGTTTGAGCCCATACTCATCTCGAAACTAATCTCAAGACCCTTATCAGACTTTCGCCGGACATCCCGTTGCATGGGTCAATAATCAATTTAGACAATATGTATTCGACGTCTCAAACTTGCTTGCCTCTCCTTGTGCCGAGGATCATAATATCACTGTTGCTTTGGAATCGGCTTGGTATTACGGGCTAAATGTCACTGCTAGACCAGACGCAGAGTTCTTTCCGACTAATATTCGAACAAGCGACAATGTACGCTATCTTTCTCCCCCATTCTGTCCCCTGCAGTCTCTAATATACATGTTCAAGTACGAGTATCCTGGAGTTCGTGTCTGGATTCGCAAAGTTGCCTCTGATTTCGGTTGGGATTGGGTAAGAAAATTGTATACAGTGCCCTACATGAGGTGTTCATATGTTTGACTACCATCACAGGGACCAGCGTTTGTACCCAGTGGAATATTCAAACCAGCATACCTCGTCACCTTGTCAGACTCTACACGCCAGACCCTTGAAAGTCCACTTCTTGCGGATACTCTCTCGCGCGACCCTCTTTTCATTGAAGAGACCTCCGTCGACATTTATAAATTTGGCCAGACATTCTCGGTCCCTGGGAATCAAACCGCGGACTGGGTCGTTAACGTCACGCTCGCATTACGTTCCGCGACCGCCTTCTCCTCTCCTACTATCACCCTTTCTATATCCGAACTGAACCTGACATCAGGTATTCTACGACTCCCCGCACTTGCTGGAAAGGCCAGTGAGACGACGTGGGCTAGCGTCGACTGGAAGATACCCGATGGAGTACCAGAACGATGGTATCCACATAATCTTGGGACACCAAAACTCTATAACATCACTGCGCTTATCAACCTTGAAGGCAATCGTTCCTCTAGGAGCTCTGTAAATTTCACCGTTACGACTGGCTTCCGTACGATACAACTCGTGCAGTCTCCCTACACTCAAGAGGACATTGATGGGCGTGGGATCACACCCGGCGATAATTGGCACTTTGAGATCAATGGCAAGGCCTTTTATAGCAAGGGGACAAATATCATCCCATTTGATCCATTCTATGCTAGGACCGCAACGGATCAAGTGCGATGGGTGTTAGAGAGTGCTGTTTTGAGTGGGCAGAATATGGTGAGTTCCGTGCCTTCCGTGTCTTGACTGGTGCTGAAATTTAATGGCAGCTTCGCATCTGGGGAGGTGGAAATTATCAGCCATCGGAAGCTGGTACAGCAGGCGGCGTCTACGACTTCTATTCCATCTGCGACGAGCTGGGTATCCTCGCATGGTCGGAACTCATCTTTTCTGACTCGATGTATCCCATCAACGACTTCCTGCTCGAGTCCATAGAGCCAGAAGTCAGACAGAACGTCAGACGTATCAATAAACATCCAAGTAACGTCCAATGGGCTGGTGGGAATGAAATCGAGGGAATCCTTGAGGATGCTGTGAACGGAGGCATGTTGGCCAATGTGTCGCACTACGAGAATGAGGCACGCAAAGTTTTCCTCTTTCTCCCTCCTCGAGTCCTGATCAACGTTATTAGTTCTTTGCTCTGTTTCAAGACTTCTTACACGATATCGTAGTTTCTGAGAGTAACTCGGTGAGTAGATAGGTCTTGCGGTTCAGTCCGAATTCACAGGGGTATTGCATAGGTTCCCTACACGGATTGTTCGACAACGAAGGGTGTTCTCAGTCTGGATCCCTATGAATTGAGATTCAATAATGGGACACCTGGATCCATATACGGGAATGGCGGTATGTCGTGTTTGCGGCACGTAGATCATCTCTCGCTCATTCATTTGATAAACAGAACGTTACAATTACGATGCTACACAGGCATTCAACTATAGCACCTTTCCTGTATCTCGGTAAGCGTCCAGTACTTAATACTCATACTCCTTGTCTGACATCGACTTCGGGAGCAGTTTTGTGAACGAATTTGGGTAGGCTTCGCTGATTCAACACGTGAGCTCATGGCCGCTCACCACAATATATAGATTCCATTCCATGCCTTCATTCTATAGTTGGGAAGAGGTTCTGACGTCTCCCGATGACTTTTTCTTCAATTCCACTATCGTGATGTCCCGAGACCATCATCCCCCCGCTGGCAACCTGTCCTTCCCTAATCCCAACGCCCCTCAAGGTCAAGCCCAGATGACCAGTGCCGTCGAACTGTGGCTTCCAACACCTTCGACCACTGACTCTAACCAAACTTTCGCCCAATGGTGCTGGAGCACCCAAATCTTCCAGTCCATGACTATGGTCTCACAGGTCGCGTGGTACCGCCACGGTGCAGGGCAAGGAGAGAACAACCTAGGTGCATTAGTGTGGCAGCTCAACGACATTTGGCAAGGTGTCAGTTGGTCGAGCATCGAATACTCTGGCAGGTGGAAGGTCCTACAGTACGGCGAGACTGGGATCTTCACGCCAGTTACGATATACCCGTTCTGGACCGCCGATAACGAGACCCTTGAGGTACTCGTTATGTCTGATCTATGGGAAGACGTTACCGGGACCGCTCAGCTAACTTGGTATGACTGGAGTGGCAATACACTCAACTCGAGCACGCACGAGTTCACTGTTCCTACACTCAATAATTCCTTGATATTCCAAGCATCGGGATTAGATAACATCCTGCCGAGCGGCTCGAATATCTCAGACGTCTGGTTGTTACTCAATACAACAACGCCGATCGACAATCAGACAGTCACCAGCGAGCAATATGTATGTACCGGCTTATGTTTCCACTACCTCAGCGATGACTAAAACACACTTTTCATCTCTCTAAAGTTCACCCCGAGTAGTCTTGCCCATGCTCCACTCATCGACCCACAGATCAATGTCACACGAGGCGATAACTTTACCTTTACGCTATCTGCATTGGGTGGAGTTGCACCCTGGACATGGTTAGATCATCCCTCAGGTACCGTCGGCGTTTTTGTTGACAACGCCACTGGTGTCCCATCCAATGGGTTCTATCTCGTACCAGGCATCGACCGTACAGGTGAGTCACGCCCTTCAATGGTATGGAAACGTGGACATGCATTGACTCGATTTCTTTGTAGTGAGATTCATTTTGAACGCTGCTATATCCAAAAATGCCGATCCTGACCCAGCGGATTTCGTGGTGAGATCGTTATGGAATAACACGCACGTGTAACGGTACATAGCATGTTGGATCTCGTCACCTCCTGTTGATAACTGTACATAATTGACCGAGATCATGCGGTGTCTTTTTGGACAAACTTGTTATTCGCATGAGTGTTACTTGGTGGGTGCCTATTTTTGTATATTTGTCAACGGCCTTGCGTAGCGTGACAGTGTCGCGAACAACGCGTGACAAACGCGTGACTCATGACTCGTCACTTTTCTTTCCCCAACATCCATCTCAAAGCTGTAATTAGACGAAGAACCAGCTAGATCGGAATATTTGACGACCGTGAATATATACTGGAATAGTTCGCGCTTTCATCGCCTTGGAAACATATCAAGTGAGTGATTGATAGGTTTTTGACTAGGTTGCAATACTTTACGCGTACTATACGTTTATAGCATTCACAGGCACGTGTACACTCAAAGTTCAACACATATTCACTACAGTTAAGATGGTGGACGACGAGGCACTGCCGCCAGTTAGTCCAGCTGGCGGAAGGTCCGGAAACGATGACTAAATTTTCTCAAGGTCCTGAAGGCGTCTGTCCACGATGTCCGTTACTTCTCCGCGTTACTGCGTGGTGTCAACTTTCTGAATGTGAGCACTGAGCTGGTTTGTATTTTGAACTGAATCAATCCTCTGCTCAATCTTATCTAGAGAGCCACAGTCGTCGTCACAAAAAGCGGGATCACTATCACCGTCGAAGAATCGCGAACTTTACTAGGCAAGGAGCCATTTGTATTGTGATAAATTGTCTTCCATCTGATTCCGCCGAACGTGGTTTATTAGCTACAGCATATATATTTGCAGATATATTCGATGAGTACGAGTATCATCCTGACGACAACGATCTCGTATTACCGTCGCAAAACTCTCAAAATTCGCAACAGGAGCCCATCGCAGCAAATGCAGCATTCGAGATACCTCTCAACACATTGATAGAGTGTCTTAACATATTTGGAACTGCAGGAACTGCAACTGGTCCTTCTTCGAAATACAAGAAGTGGAGACACGCAGACGATAATTCCGACGATGACGATGACCGGAATAAATCGCGTTCTGGCGGCGTTGCTGCTAGTGGACGGATAGATCAATTTTTCTCCGGGTCTGAAAAAAGGACAGGCATGCGGATGTCTTATGCTGGGGCTGGGTATCCTTTGACTCTGCTGGTGTTCGCTTCATTATTGTTCTGCCCTTTTCGTTGACACTGCTAGCTCATATCCATCTTCGTACTCTCATTTCAGTGCTGAAGATGCCAGTGGACCCACAACGACATGTGAGATTGCAACCTTCGAGGCTGAGCCACATCTCGAACTCCCATTCGATTCCAATCAGATGTATGCACCTCTCCATTATCCGAGGTATATGCTGATCCTCCTTCATTTGGTTAGGGTTCTTAAGATCATTCTCAAGGTTCGCCTTGTTCTATCCAAATCTTCGTACAAATGATGCTCAAATATCATAGTCGTCGTGGCTCCGCGACGCACTCTCCGAGCTAGACCCTTCCTGCGATAAATTGACATTCATTGGTAACCCGCCTCCGCCAACGGGTGGTAGAGCAAGACCGAGCGGGAATCATTCTGCAGCTACTTCCACCAAACCAATGCTAAGAATTCATGCAGCAGGAACGTTTGGCAGCACAGAGGCATGTCCCACGCGATTTATCGTTTTTCGAGCCGTGGAATTGACGCTGAAGCCATAGATGGATTACCCGAATGATCGTGACGTTCTGGAAACTTTTGAGTGCACACAGACCGTTAGCTTCAGGTGGGTGTCTTTCTCTTCGTCTACTGCAATCTTACGCATGCCTGGTATGCTCTAGTTATCGATTCGCCCACATATCTCGAACCCTCCGCGCTTTGCAAAGCTCTGCAAAGACTTCTTTGCGTATTGACCGGGACGGCTTATTGAGCTTACAGTTTCTGATGCCGTCAACGAAGCCTCGAGGAGCAGGCAATGCGGTGGCTCAGGAAGCATTTATCGAGTTCCGGGTGAGTTGCCTGCACGCTGGTCGGCAGAACACGGCTGACGGCTCGCGTTTATAGTGTCTAGCTTTAGACGATGCATGACATGACTGAATGTACTGTATATACCCTGCTTCATGTGGTCAAATTGGTCAATTGAGACCTGTAAAACATCAAAAAACGATGCTTTGGAGCACAACAAATCTGCTGTAGGACGTGAACGCGTATCTGGGACCAAGGCCCCTCATGTACCTATGTCAACAGTGTCAGAAACATCATAGCATCACGTTGACGTCAAGATCAGAGAAGACACACTTTCTCCGATGCTAGAGTGCACCATATCGTTCAACGACTTGAAAGCTTCACTGTTTGCGAGGTTAACACCCAGAGACTCGGCATCTTTCCCAAAGGCCTCAACGTCAAGGATCATCTGGGTCTGTATGCGTTCTTCGTCTCTTCCTTCATCGTCCTTGGTTGAACTACCGAAAAGGGAGTAAGTCGATTTTTTACCCTTCTTGAGCCGTCTGAGGGACTCTTCTGTTTTACGCATTGCCAGAAGATAATAGACATATCTAGATGTTCACGGTCAGCACAATGAGTGATTCCTGAAATCTGCTGAGCCAACCTTTGGGAAACACTCTCAAACACATCCGCAGCGAAGGAATCAAGAAAGTCGTCCTTCAAGGCTTCCCCTAGGCCTTCACCTGATCCAACAGCGAAGAAGACCTTGAGCGGGCGAAGGACCGATGCCACAAAGTAACTAGGCTCTGTCGGCACCCGTTTGCTCGACATTGCCCTAAACTGTGACGGTATTGAACGCACAGGGAGAAGTGCTTCGGAGCATCGCTTCGTCAAGATCGTCGCTATTTGGTTTGACATGGGAGGGATCAAGGATGTTAGGAGTGATAATGCATGTTGCAAGGCAGCTGCATTATATGAGCGACATCAACGTCGAATAAAAGGCTGAACGGTGGGATGACTGGTTTACCTTCGGCATTGTTTACGTCGTCGTTGGAGCTAGTGACCGACCCCGACGTCAATTCTTCTGGGAGCATCATACTTATTTCCTCGCGCCACAGGGTCAAAACGTTCAGTTGCATGGCTCTGATGTCAACGATCGCAGCAGAACATTGCCGTAGAAGGGAGTCGTCTACAGCAGTCACTTCCGCTCCAGAGGGCGTATCTGCAGCAGAAGAGTTCGGAGTGGCTGCACGAGACAAATTCGCGGGGGACGTTGAACTCTGCTCAAGAATTATTCGATTGATATTCTGAGCATGATTGAAAAAAAAACGCCAGACCTTGTCTCCAGATAAAGATGTGACTCTTGAGGCGAAGTCAAGAGCAGGTAGACTTGAATCCAGCCATGTCTTGTACCGGCTTAGAAGCTACCAACGATCCGAATGCTTGGATATGTCGTGATCAAATTGAGGATGAGAAAAGCGACGAACCTGAAGAGTCAATTTCCAAAATCTATGGCTGAGCTCTGGAATGTATACTTCGGCGCTCCAGCATCCAGAGATGGCGGTCCAAATGGCCTCAGCCTGAAGCGTCACGAAGGACTCTTTGCTCTTACCTGAGAAACGAAGGTGTCAGAAATCTGCGAGGAAGACATAATAACATTCATCTACCTTTCTTACTAGCGCTAGCCTCTATCTTGGTCACGGCAAGGACATCTTCCAGCTTCCCTATCGTTTCTTTCCACCGCAACTGGAAGTAAACAGGAAGCTGCCACCGTCTCTCAAACGCTCCATAAACGGGATGCAACCGCATATCTTCAATCGACTGTACTGAAGGCGCAAGGAATTCAAGAGAACGAATAAACGCTTGGGTCGTTTCATGGTGCTGACGTACGAATGGTTAACAGGGACACCGGGGAACACTGAAGTGACTTACTTTTCGAAATTCATGTGGTTTGCCAGCGGCGAATACCACCCCACCAAGGTCGTCAATGATTGCACTCCCAAGCTCCGCCCATACCACATTAGCCATGATTTCAAATCGATTTTCGGAACTCGATGTACCGTTCTGAACTTTTTCCTTGTCTTTCAAGGTCTGTAGTCCTCTGCCTTTCTTGAAACCAGAGACGGACTTCACAGAAACCTTCTCAGCGATCTCCATGATCCCCACTAGATCTCTCTCCACGAATCGCAATATCTGATTATACAAGCGTGCCAAGGCGTCGTCGGTGTCATCTAATAGATGCGCGTATGGAGATGGAGATGAAGATCCACCGTAATTGTAGCCGGATTGAAAAGGGTTTTGCTTTAGAGCGAAGGCAGAGAATGGTGTATATGGAGTGCGAGGTGGTTGTAGGGAAGATGATGCGACACCGAGGCGCGAACTGGGCAATGGGGTGTGTGGAACGATGGGCGAATGAGGGGCGGCCAAAGCCCCTGGGAAAACCGTCTATGTAGGCACAATTTAGATTCATTGAGAGACTTCTATTGCATTACTCACCTTTTTCACAAACGAACGGACTACTTCTCTTCTCAGCACGTCTTCTGCATCTCGCCACAGCCCAAGCATGTCATATATTCGTAAACATTCTGTCAAGTCTGATGTCCACTTCGTCTTTTCTGGGTCGGCTGTCTTGCTATCGCCTTTTCCGTTCAGCGAGACTAGTGTCATGGCGAAAAGGTGATCCAGATCAGAAGAAAGCGTCGATTGTATTCGATCAACTCGCTGAATCGCATCGTCAGCGTTGAGTGTACTCAAATGACACAGACGATGCACGAACCCATTGAATCTCGTCTACAAACACGCACTTCTCTATTCGGGCCTTCGAGACGTGGTATAGAAGTTGATTATATTCCGCTGCGACGCGTCCCAGATGCTTGGCACGGTTTCCTCGTGTTCTGAAAGGGTGTCAACAACATAGAGAACGAAGATAGAGTGCATCTCACCTGTCTTCATCCTCCGTGACGCTCAAGTGCGAGGGTATATTGGGAGCAACTGGTTCCTCGTTTGACGGAGATGCGATGAGCAACAGAGATTCTAGACGCGTGACTAGCTCTGATATTTTCAAGAGTAGATGAAGCAATGCCTGTGGGACGTTGGACGAGAGTGCAAAGATAGATCGGAAACACGTACCTTTTCCTCTCGCAGGATAGCTCGCTTGTGCAGCTTCTCCTCTATGGCATTCTGAATGACGTGGAGGTCATCTCTTGATTGCTGTACTTCATTAGCACGACTACGTAGTAAAATACAGTGAACACACCAATATCTGCGCTTTCAAGTCACCTAGTGGAAACTTCAGTCGATCCAATCTTGCCCCCTCTCCTCTCAAATCCGTGCTCAAGCTGATGAAAGCCTCGTAATCGTCGTTGATGAGTTTGACCAGCTCCTCCTTCAGTGTCGACAGATACTCCCTCAACTCTGAGCGTAGATCGTGTAAGGACGTGTGAGATCTCGAGAGAAGAAATTCTTCAACATCGAAGGCCTCCGAAGTGAGATATGGATTGTCGTGCGTTAGAGGGATGTAGACCGGAAGTTCGTGGCTAGAATGTGAGTCTTGACTTCCTCTTGATTGTTTTGGGTGGGCTAGCTCTCTCGTTGCAAGTTCCTCCGCAAGTCGTTCCAGCTCAAATGGGTCTCGGAAACTGTCAACATCGTGTCGAGGGCTCAGAGCATCCATTGACCACCTTCAGATTCCACTTGCAGCAGTAGAAGGTATAGGACAGAAACGACAGTGAAATGTAGGAAAGTTGGGGATGTCTGCGGCAAATATAGATCGGGCTTGCATCTATTTCTGACCAGACACGTTATGGGAGCCTACCATGGTACCAGCATGTATCTCTCTGGAGTTTGATGAACTTCGTCCATACGTGAGCACTTGTGCATCTTCTAGTCTATGGGTCGTCGCTGAAGTTCTCATCATGGATTCTCTAGAAATGTTATTACAAAAATTCGTCCGACAGAGAATGACCCCGTTCTTTATATGCAATTATGACGATCCAATTTTCTGTGTTGGGCAAGTAGGAAGAAGGTATATCTGTGGGCTCGAGCAACCTCAAGCACGAGTCGAGTCGAACCCTGAAGCTGAAGCTTGAAGCTTGAAGATGTACGACCCAGTACGACCGTCAAATTTCAAATCTTCAAGCGCATCATCGCAAGATCTTTCCTGTAGAACCCTTTCCACATAGTTTTACATACGAACTCTACCACCAACTACAAGACAGCACTGAAGCTGTGCGACCTGGGTGGCAAAATCCTTCGGTGAACTTTGACGACTCGCGATCGTGATCATACACAATTCTATCGTCGGGCCCACCAGTTCATCGATCTGGTTTAGAGCACAAAGGTGAAGCGGTATTTCGCTTCGTATTACGATCCATTTTCTTGAAGGACTGACGCGTTTCTCAGGTCTGAGTGAAGGTAAATCTTCAGATACTCGTTTATCGACTGAAACCATCTGAGAAACTATACGCTGATACAATCGATTACGACAGGGATCATCCATAGAATTCCTATCGACCGATGGATTTGCAGTCTGTATCGCAGCCACGGCGACTTGGATCGACCGAGCTAGTGAAATTATGCACCCACTGCCACAAACTAGAAGACCTACCCCACTTCCGTCTCCAGATCTGCGCCCGGTGCTACGGGGCTGCTTACTGTGTGAGCCTTATCCGAGGTTGTATCTACTATCTACAAAAGCTAACTGTGTACTATTCATCACAGTCGAAAGATTGTCAACGCGCTGATTGGCCAAGACATAAAACTTCGTGCGCGTTTAGCCGGTCGAACCGTGACGCGATGAAAACATCTCAAAAGCAAAAGAAATCGGAAGCGGAAGCGCGTGTAAGGGAGCTTGGATTTAAGCCCACTCCAGGAGGTGCTAAACGGATCGGTGCCGCATTTTCTGGTTGGCTCAAAGTTTGTTGGAAATATTGCTACCAAAACCAGTAATTCCTGACCTGTTCTCGAAATTTAAGGTGCACAACGCGATCCTCAGAGATAGCGCCATCCATGCGTTGACACTCCAGAGGACGCCAGACCGTATATTCACGGATATAGTGATCATCGGCGTGGCGCCTAATTTTGTTCCATTGGTGTCCGAGCCCCCTGACGATGTAGGACGTGCGTTCTTCATCGTAGATGTCATGTTTGGTCCACTCACTACAATGATACCGGAGTGGCTACCGGATGAAAATGGCTCGACGGCCAAAACGGAGAGCATGTTCGAGCACATACTCGGGCGGTCCAGGGCTGTACGAGAGAGGGGTGGGATGGGTGGTATCATCCTGGGAGTGGTGCCGCTTACGCCTTCTAATCCGGCCCAGTTCAAAGGCATAGAACTGGATACCTGGGTGGACGAGTCAATCCTGCCATATGATCAGCATTGGGAAGCACACCTGAAAGACAAACTTGGGTTCTACAACTTTGCTGCAGAGTGTAACTATCCTTTGTTGGCCTCCGTGATCAACCCGTAATCGGAGAGTCACCATGGTATGTTTCAGCAAATTCTTGAATGTCAACTTGCTAACATCCTCGGTAGATGTACAATCAAGAGTTTCCTTCTCACCTTCGGCTCACACAAGAAAAGTTTTTTCCATGTACCGTTTGTTTTCATCATGACTTGTATCATATTTCATCCATTCTTGCCGAAGCCTCGGATTCCAGATTCAAGTCACCGTGGGTTCTCCTCATCTCTGGATTGTATTTGAGTTGAAGCGCAGGACGTATGCGTTGCACCATTCTACCAGAAGATAGAAAACGTCAAATGGACACAACTTGCGAATAGTACTCACACGCCGTTCTTCGAGGAGCAGGCCAGGTACTTTCAAATGTTGGGTGACTTTTTGATGAAATGTGATAGGTTACTTGGGCTTTGTCCTGACTACATGTAATTCTGGTGCACAAATGACGAAAGACTGTGACAAAAGACTGTATATGTGGAGTATCGCTTAAGCTCGGGATGCTGTATCCTCCGTCAACACATTCAGTGCTCGCAAAGCGAAAAAGTTCGCTCCCCATCCTAACAGAACACAAAGTATAATGAGTCCCGACCAACGAGCTATTCATGGAAGAGGAAATGCTTACCGCTTTACGCCCCTCCATGAAGCCTCTTCGATAAGCCTCGGCATCCCCCCTCGACATCCCCACACCCATGTACTCGATTATGTGATTGACGAGCTCCGGGGGAAGGTTCTTATTGATGAGACACCTGCACACCACAGGGAGAATGAAATGCAAGGTAGGGTAATTTGTGGCATGCTCTTGGGACGGAACATCTGTGGTCGTGAGTACAGATATGTCATCTATTCCGCCATAACGGAACCCGTGATGAACTGCGTATGAGTCCTTCAAAGCATCACTGTGCACTAGGAAGAAACATAACTGTAGGTGGTGAGGAAATGATCAATTAGGAGTGCATCTTGGGGTACTCAGGTCAGACGTACTATTTTTCGTTTAGCAACGACGTTTGTTTTGCGTAGGTCTTCCGAGTTCTTTATTTCGGCAACTTTGTGCTATAGCAAAGACAGATCAGTGCTATTGTCATCATATAGAAGAGTGTGTTCGAATACTTGGATCCAGTTGGGGAACGAGATGATCCTTCCCGTCCCATGAGTTTGCTCTGACGGTGCAAAGTTTGTGGTCGGTACAGTACCCAGTCGAATGTAAGCAGTCAGGCTATCTGTATCCATCTCCTCGCAATCGCTGGGCCAATCCTTTTCGGGCTCGCGTTCATCCTCATCCTCATCATCCTCATTATCGTTGTACTCGACTTCGAAGTCCTTCAATTGGTAGGTCAATCCGGATGCTCTTCTCAAGATAGGGAGTTTGCGCCACTCACGTCGTGGCGATGGAAGATATTCGGGAAGTCCATCTCGGGGTCTCTTTGTCGTTGCAGACTTAGCCCAGCATCTGCAATTGCAGGGTCTGTATCGTAGTAATAGATCGCGGAAGCTACCACACGTTCATGAGGCTACGAGCATCGTCAGTATGATTGATCTAATGACGTTTAGGACGCATCATACCATTCCTTCGATATGCCATGTTCCTTCGTACCTTTGACCTGGCTTTAGAACGTATGTCGCCGCCTATGTAGGATGATTTCAGCGATATAGCAAGTCTTCCGCCAAACACCACGGCTGACGCTCACCTTGACGATGACCTTGAGATCTTTACCCTTGAAAGATGAAACGCTAGCAGCGTCAGCCAAACTTGAGATATTATGTTTCTCCTCCCGGGCTTCAATCTCGATTTGTTCTTGTTTTGCGCGTTTTGAGATTTCTTCTTTCTCCTTTTCTTCGCGGGAACGGTCCAATACGGAGGTCCATTCGGAGTGGCTGATACCACCATCGCGTGCTTCTTGCCTACTCGACCATCTTTTTTCTATATTAAGAGGGCTCCAAATCAGGTGAAGAATCAGTAAGAGGAGTCACCCATGAAAACGTCACCGACCAGACGATGTGAGCGAAGTTTGGTATTTGAAGTCAAGAGTCCGCTCGAAATGCGGGAGGGCAATAAGGAATACCTTTTCGATCAGTCGAAAGAGTCTTGGATATCGTTCTCGTGATCCTAACCCGTTGATATAAGACTCGATGTGAACGTCCTTTCCGTCTGCCGAGACACGGAACACGGAGGGAATCCAGGCGAATGGGGATGTATATTCTTCGGGCAAGCCCATATCCGCCCTCGTTGTGCAGAATTGCCCATCGATCAGTTCCGGCATCTTTGAAGGATCGTTGATCTCTGTGGTGCCCGCGACGAAGGGATCTGGGGTGATTGTAGGATTGAGAAAGAGGACTTGCACGGAAAGAAAAAGGCAGAAAGAGCCTACAAAGCGATGGGTGTATGAGATCTTGCACCTATATCCGAGTGGGGAGTTCGATGGTTTGATCACATTGTGACACGGGAAAGATGCGAACAACACCTCACCTTTCCGTAAGTTCCAGGATGGAAGTCTTTGGGCTCCTTCTCGGAGAGAGTGTCGAGTTCAGTCACAAGCTACATGCCAGTCTGAGCTTCGTCGACAACAAGGAGTCGTATCAGACTGACCTCGCGATGTAAAGATACCGGAACTAAATTGTCTGACACGAAAACGCCGACTTCCTCTTTGAGTGCAGGCGCCCGTAAAGCATACTTGGACCCTCTGGCATATTTTACAGCCTGGAAGACATCTGGATCGATTAATGCGAAGTTGACATCGTATTTCGACGCGACATCCACAGACTGGATCCGTATGGTGTGATCCAGTATGCGAATACGCGTCGCTTCGTCCTTCAACTCTCTTGTTTCCAAATTGTTCAACGGAGACAACAAACATGACCAAGGGTCCGTACCTGAGAGCCAGTAAGACCGGGTTGTTTTCCTCGTCAAGATTATCGACATCGTCATCCCAGCTTTCCTGTGACAAGAGACCCGCCTCAAAGGCCCATTTTCTTGCTAGGTCATGTTTCTTGTCGAGGATCTTGAAAACCCAATTGTCCTTGTCTCGCACAGCATCCTGAAATCGCGCAATCTGTTCTTGGAGGGTGTCAACGTCGTTGTACATGCTATGAAGTGGTGGTATTTGGTGGAACGATGCAAGATCTATATCACCAAGTACTTCTCGTCAAACTTCAAATGTCACTTGATGCCTCCGTGAGAGATTGTCATTCTATTGAACTGACTTGGAACTGACTCCGAATTCCAGTAATCAAGAGTCAAAGAGTAAGCTAAAAGTAAGCCGGTATCTTGATTCTTGCAAGGATAGGAATCATAGGATAAGTGTTTTGTGGAAACCTGGACGATGTTGGGACCAAGTTGGGACGATGGTGATCGAAGAATATGACGGTCAAAACGTAACATTATTCATTTGCGCACCGCAACTTTGAATCGCGCAACGCAACTTCTAATCGCGCACCACACCAGTCAAGCGCGCAACTTTGGGTGTGATTTTTGGGTTTTGCGCAACTTACAGGTGACGAATATTCTTCGAGGATGTTTTGATTGGGGTTGAATCTGGATTTTTTGTCTATTTTTGGTGCTTTTGACTACTGTACAGTATAACGGATCGTATCCTGTGCATACATGTACATGTACTATCACAAGTCCTCCAGTATACCTGCATAGGAGTGAGGAAATTTGATCGGAGTCGACGTCTCTCGGCAAAGGGTCGGACAACTTGACCAGGACAAAGATGAGGGGATGAAAATTGGTCATTCACTGGAGTACTCACCCTGTGTATGTATGTATGCAATGCTGGTTATGTTGATCAACTGGAAATCAACGAGGATTGTGCTAGATGGTGCCTCTCGTCTTGCTCTCGCCGTCGTCGCCACCGATGATCTCCTCGAAGGGTCGTGGGAGAAATTCTCGGCAACCCCCGTTCGTAATACCCGAAAACAAGGCAGATTCTTCCGACGTTTGTCCGGCCTCGCGTCGTCGTTCGGCTCAACGTCGACAAGCTTTTCTCCACCCGTCTTCTCCTCTGAAAACTTACAAGTCCCTCCAAGTCGATGTCTTCGCCCCAGTCCAAGGCAATTATTGCTTGAACATTTGACTCTTCCAACCTACCGGCGGACAGAACTAAATCAAACCCTCAAGCTGGGTGAAGGGACGTGGACAGTGCAGGACAGTGCTAGCCGTCTTCGGGGTACATGCGCACGGAGTCCCCGGACCATCGAAGCTCATAGAGGGCCCCTTGGCGTTGCTGTGGATGGGCCCCGGACCATTTGAAGGTTGTCGGACGTCTCTCGTGTACCCAGTTACTATATTAGTCCCCCCAAAGTCCCCCCTGTACCTAATGATCAGGTCATTATTACTATAGTAGCCTGAGTTGCGTGGTGCGCAAGTTCAAAGATGCGCAGAGCTCAAAGTTGCGCTGCGCGAGTGAATATTGTTACGTTTTGACCGTCATAGAAGAACGTGGCAGACCCGCGCGACGCCCCAACTTCGTGCCTTGGCACTCGCGCTCACTCGCAAGCCTCAGGCCTCAGGCCTCAGCGCTTCAGCAACTACAACACATCTGCAGCCTCGAACAACGGCACTTTCGCGTCTACCCCTGACTGCAATATTGATCCAACCCCCGATCAAAAGCAAAGTCAAAGCGAAGTATTAGGGGGATCTACTACGGACAACCCTCGACAGACCCGCCGCGGATAACCAGAAAAGGACTGAATATTCTGTTTATATCACAGAACTCTCGTCGTCTATATAGGATGCTTGCTGCTCGATGTCTGTCATGTCTGCAATGTTCACTGCGCAGTCCACGACTCTCTCTCCGTTCGAGAAGTCGGCTTATATCTCACAACTGAGTGATGCCATCGAATTGCTTCGTAGCATCAATTCCAATGTTGCAGCTCTCAATAAGAACCGTGTAAGTCCAATGAAACATCCCCTGATTCTCTCTTTTCGTAACAACAATTGTACTACAAGGCGACCCGTACTGGGTTACACCAACTTGTCGAAAAGCTGGCAGCATTTCTGACAATGTTTTACGAACATCTGCACGTCGGGCCATCCGCCGAACCTCTGTCTATCGCTCTAGGACAACTTTGGTCTCAATGCGAAGACACAATTTTGCGGTATAGTCGGTTTTGTAGCATGTGATGACCCTCATGATTCACATCCTTTCCAGAGTATTGGTAGACCTGTATGGCGTCACGAAACGTCAGGACAAAGCTAGTATTTTCCAGTGGGGAGCTGCTAGATCGACGAGCAGCATTTCTTCGGAGATAGCGCGTCTTACATCAATCGTCGATGACCTCTCAGCATCATCTATCGTAGGTGCTTCAAGTGTTCAGTGCCTCTAATATCGCTAATGACAATGTCTCAGATGTCACTGGGCCCACTGATTATGAAGGCTCACCTACCTGTCCAGAGCAGGGCTTCGTAGAGTATCTCGGTCCTCCCCCTATTTTTTCTTCTTTTGTCATCATTCCGTTCGACTTCGGACATACCGTTTATATCGCTATTTCTCCACTCTCTCAACTGTCGGCCGTAAGTGTTCTATCTCCATTTACGTGTCGTTTTACTCATTTTGCCACCACTTTCAGTTTGTAATGACTCTGTATATCTAGCGGTACATGCCCCACAATTTACCATGTATAACAATCTACACGTTCTGGCCTGGAGTGTCGCATTGTCTGGATCGTTATGGGAAACTTCGCGACTCATGCTATCATCAATATCAGTCCCCCGTGACCCATTTCATTCCACACAGCCCGCCTGAATCCGGACTCTCACCAAAAAATGTTCATCATAACACGGAAGGCTTACTATCCAATGCTTTAGTCGACACTGCTGTTATCCACAACGAAGTCACCGTGGGTATTAGTCGACACTGCGGACTCTCATGCTGTACGGCATTGATCATAGGTGATGTGTAAGTCATTCGCTCTGATATCCAAGTCTCCTGAACTGGAATGAAGAGAGAATATAAAGCCAGTACGATGGAGTCTTCTTTGCTCACAAATCTACAGCAATGCCTACTAACTTCTTCATCAACAAATTACAAGAAAAACGCGTCGTTATCCTCGGAGGAACTTCTGGCATCGGATTCGCGGTGGCTCGTACGTTGCATTCCTCCAACACCTCTGTACTTCTTCTCACGTCGATTGGCATTACAGAAGGTTGTCTTGAATTCGGCGCATCAGTCATCGTCGCCAGCTCCTCCCAAACTCGCGTCGACGAAGCTATCACTCGACTCAGAGAAAGCGGCGACGCATCCCGCATCTCTGGATACACCATCAACCTACGCAGAGGAACAGAAGGCATTGAAGGGATCGAAGCCCGCATGTCCCACTTCCTCCTGGAACAAGTGAAAGACCCCTTCGACCATATCGTCTTCACTGCTGGTGACGTTTTCTCTGTCTCAGATATAGGGAAAGCCGATCTAAACAAAGTCAGCCGAGATATGGACGTTCGCTATTGGGCCCCGTTCGCTGCTTGTAAGATATTGCAAAACAGTGGGCTTTTGAGAGAGGGTGGAAGTATCACATTTACCGGTGGACACATTGCTGTCCGTCCCGAGAAGGGGACCGCTGGTGCAGCTGGTGAGTTGTAACCCCACAAATCATCTTTCATGATGCTCATACGACTGCATCAGGAGTCTCAGGGCTTCCCGCCTTAGCCCGACTGGTATCTTTAGAGATGGCACCCATCAGATGTAACGTCGTTATACCTGGGCCAGTGCGTACAGAGATACTCGATGCATTTGGTATGGGGACGCCCGAGTACCTAGAGACACTCAAAGCTAAGACGACTATCGGACGTATTGCTGGTCCGCACGATACGTGAGTACGGATTAAATCTCGGCTTGCAGTCACTAACACACTACCTACTCGCAATATAGCGCTGAAGCATACTTGTATTGTATGCGAGATGGAAGTCTCACGGGCCAGACCATCGTGACGGACAGCGGGTCTTTGCTATTGTAAAGTATCAATCACACAAGACTTTTGGCATAATGGCGCTATAGATAACGGACGTCAAGGTTCTCCTACTTAGGATCCATTCTTTCGATCAGCAGCAGCAGCACTGGCAACCCACTTCCTTTCTCCGGGATTGAAATATAGTACACGTCTCGCTCTTTTTCCAACTTGTCGTTCCGTCTCGAGAGAATCAAAGGATACGCAAATTTAGACTATACACACACGCGAATCAGTGCCGCTATCTACATGATAACAAAACTTTCGAATTCACCTGCAAACGGTTTCTTGTACCATTCCAAGTCCACATGAAGAGATTTGGTTTTTGGCATTAACTCTTTCCATGAACTTTTATCCACGAGTGCGGGTCGAGTCTCATATTCGGGGAAGAACACAGCGGTGACTGTTGCTGTGGGGAGATGTCGCACTCCATCTACGAAAGCGATGTCTTCGTTTCCATGGAAGTGTTCGGCGAATATCAACATTGCTTGCTATTGTTGAGGTTAATCAGTAAGTGAGCTGTGGAATGCATACTCATAATGATTAGACCCACATCGTATCCCATCGATATCAATGTATCCCTCCCGAAAACGCGATCAGGGGCGGCATACCTGTAATTTTTGGTCGATGAGACTGTAATTGGACGGAGAGCTGGCGATATGGGCTCATAGTCATTCGGATACATGTCGTATGGATGATGTCCGTCACAGAGAGAGAGAGACGATATTAGTACTCGGGCGTCTAGATATCGGCAGAAGAGATGAGGCGAAGAACTCGAACCTTACGCTAGCGTTAGATAGACCAAAATAATCACAGAGGAACTTCGTGGAATGTTCATATACATACACAGAGCGTTGTTAAACATACTGGTCTCCGAATAATACAGTCATTTGATTTGTTATCTTTGAATCCCTAGATCTTAAGAGAACCGGGAACGACTTCGATCCAGTAACTGTAAAGGGTTCGCGTCAGAATAGAGGTACGAAAAGAAACCAAATAGCATGTGAGCGCACCCATCAGGATCAAGAATGAACGCGATGTGTCTCATCTTGCCCTCGGTCAACTTCTTCTTGAAAACGACACCGAGTCTCTCGAACCTTTCACAAGCCTTTTCGATGTCGTCGACGGAGATGGCGATGTGACCGAAACCTCTCCCAGGTTCAGTGTTACCACTAGCGTAACCTTGGAAGTTGGGGTCCGATTCGGTTCCGTGATTCCAAGTCAACTCCAAGATGCCTTTGCGTACGCGAGATCAGCATCGATTTTGAACAGTGGAGACACTCAAATCACCTTCACGCGTAAAGCGGTAGCTAGACTTCTCTTCCGGTGAGAGGTCCTTGTAGAAGTTGTCGTGGTCGAAAGCGAGAAAATACAAGGTAAAGTCGGATTGTTTAGACTCTTTACACAAAAAAGTGAGAATCATGGTCCAGCAACGCCAATTTAATGGATTTGTGAATACCAGAGATAAGGTCCATGCCCAAAATCTGATAGGAAATGTTAATGACAGCAGAAAAAATTGAAATAAGCCATGGCCATACATCAGTGTAAAACGGTAATGATATTTTGGGATCCTTGATACGGATCATGGTGTGGTTGAACTAGCGACCCTTGAACTAAGTGACATTGCCATGAATTCTTGGGGTAACGCCTCACCTTGAAGCTGGCGGTTTCTGCTGTACGAGGCATGATGAAGATGGGAGTTGATGAGAAAGAGACGGCACTCCGAGTCCGTTCTCATCATCGTGAAAACGGCCGAAAGCTGATATGAGATGGCGGAGTTTGTAAGTAGGCGGCAAGTCTTCCGGAGTATTGTAACGACTTGTAATCGCGTATAATCGATGCACAATTCTTGTGGCTGCTTGTAATCTTCTCCAAGAAATATAACAACTTATAAGGTGGGCAAAACATTTTTAGCATTTTATAAATGCATTGTAATCCTCCAGAACTCTTGCATGTCGGTACATGTGCACGGCTGCGCTCGACGCAAGTCAGTTCCGGTCGTCCGGCAGCATCCGGTGATACGTCGGGGCTTGAAAACAATCCTCAAAGTCGTGCGCTGGCGTTCGAGTCTTGCAACGTCTTTCTCCCTCCCCGTCTCAGACTTGCCCACTATACGACTCCTCCCGAGTTTGCGCTCGTCTTCCTTGTGTGCTATCCGAGCCTTGTCGGCTCCTTGTAGATGATCCAGCGTGTTGCTGGTAACGATGTTACGAGTTCCTGAGAACTTGACCTGTTGTACGGTGTCTATCGATGTTTAGCTTGTGTCGATCCTCCATGTGTCGGGGACCACCTTCCATGTCTCTTCTTAACATTGTTCCCTTCCATCCATGTCTACATATCGCGTATATCCAGACTTCCCACTCCCCCCAGTCCCTCCCCTTTTTGTCGCCGCCGCCTATGTACCCGATTCCTTACGTCGCGAAGACCTCATGTGCAGAGGCCACAATATAGTCGTTTCCCAATAGTATCTATTGCATCTTCTCTGTTTGAATAAGCCTCTCCTTCCATTTGAGCCCAGAGCAATATGAAGCCCGGAAATCTGCTCATGGTAAGAGCTTGTAAGCCCCGTAATGGACCAGCAGAACCTCACAAGACTTACAGAATCTCACAAGTCTGATAGGGTTAGTAGTTATCTATATACGCTTTGTTCCCTTATATGAGGTTTATAATCTCTCCCGTAAGCCTTGTAGATTTTGCAGACTTTACAGGGTATATAATCGATTGTAAGGGCTTATCAGAATTTGGCCTTTTTCATGATGATTATAAGCCAATTGCAAACAATGTTTTACCCGGATGTGTCTCGTGACGCAATTTCCCCACGTCCGTGAACAACACGCACAAGCTCACGCCTATGTGACCGTGACACTCAAGTGCTAGTCAGACAAATCGATAAGTACGAGGTCATTTATCTGATTCAAAAGCGATAGAGGGTTTACATATCATGTCATGAAGTCAATGTGGTGGTACAAATTTGAGTCAGTCTTCAAGCAATTTTGTTTCTCTTACTCTCGTTCTCAACTCGTTCTTCTCCAAGGCTTGTCCCATGTTCCCGATTCAACAGCAATCTAGTTTTCTCGGTCTATTATGTAGGGCTCGAAGATCCACATCTGATAGATGTCTCTAGTGTCAGGAGTTGCAAGCTTGACCTACAACTCACGGTATCAGAAGAGGGACGGAAGATTCAAGATTCACAAAAATTAGTACCTGCCAGAGGGGTCCATCGGTAGACTTCGGAAGTTCGAATGCAAGGTCTTTCTCGGTAGTCTTGATCCTAAGCAAAAGTGGCATTATACCTAAGTGATAGACACTAAAATAAGCAGCTAGACTGACTGGAACACGCTCCTATGAATTCTCTCGAGTTTTAGCACAGCCTTGACGCTGCTTACGACCACACCCTCACCCTATCAGCATAATGAATTATTCAGCCTCTATGTCTGAGACAGACAGTAGAATAAACCAGATGTGCCTCAACTTCAGAAGGAGCACAAGCATAGAGTCCGGTCTTGGTGTGCTGAAGATGTATCGTGTTGTCCTCAAAATCGACTATGATGACTTTCCACTGTGATTGCGACCATCAGATTAAAGGTAGGATTAGTAAAATAAACCTTACATCTCGACTTCTTTCAGAGGGCGGGTATGGTGACAATGCTACAACGGGCATGTCTTCTTGCGTGATACCGTTTCGGACGCCTATGTAGCTACGGGCACCCAAGTTTTTGACGTTGACTCTGCTACGAACTAGCTCGGGCTCGCTGGTATGTTCGGTAGGGATAGAAGTGTCTACCGCGAAAATATCGACGCCGGATTCGGACATGGTGTAACTGAGGTTGTTGGGAAGATAAGCTGTTTGAGGGCGACTATAGGATGAGGTCGTGTCATTAGAGTATAGCAGCGGTGACCTTTTATACAGTTTCTTCGTCTCCTTTTCACCCTCGAACCTTCAAGGCCGCCGATGGATTCATGGACCCGGGAAATGGTGACGAGAACGGGGCCTGTGGTCATGCTAGTAGATGACATTGGAATGGATGGCAGATGTCAATTCCATGGAAAGGATGCATCCTCTGTAGCCGGAAATACTACGCGAATTCAGTCAGTGTCCCTGTTTAAAGCTACCGACATCAGAAGATGTTGCGTACTATATCCATCTGTGGTATTTGATAGTTATTTCAGCCAAACTGTCGATTGTATGAGAGATAACGGATGCGGGGGAAAACATAAACATGACTCAACAGGAATGAGACCTTGGCTTCGTCAAGCCTGGGTATTCCCAAGTTAGCAGAATTCAAAATTCAGCAAGAACAAGGATATTACCTAGTCGTATATGAGACTGGGTGCCATGTTCTTCCTTGAAGATGAGTGGCGTTCCTCCAATTCGACTTGCTAAAGGGCCCTAACTCCTGCACGGAGAGAGTACGCACATGTCTGTGGTTGAATCTTCAACCAGGACGCATGATAGTGTCAGGGCATTCCATTTCTCCACAATCAAACCAGAGAGTTGGTGCGCGCTTAGGAAAAGGGTTCCTTCCCAAGCGAAGCCGCCGTGGCGCTTATATGGAAACCTGAAGACAGCGTCTACTGTCGAAGCTAAGAACATTCAAGATTCGGACCTAGTTGGGCCTCAAATATCAGCTTTGAATTACACACCTCATTCGATAGTGATCACCGGACTCACAAGAGCACGGCATCCGCCAATCGAGGGTCTAGACAAGCACGGCAGCCTTCATTGTTAGATATGTCAAGAAGGGACAGGGAAAAATGAGCCACAATATGTAGCGTACCAGATGATCGCCCCGACGTATTAAGCATTCGTGCATAACCACTAATGGGCTCTCCAAGATGACGCACTGAGTCGGGTCGAGAACCTGATGTTTTGAGCGCTCGGACGTTCGAGTACCGACACAACTCACTACGACAACATCGGCCCGCAAAAGCTCGAGGGTCAGGATCGACTTTTGTGACCGACGACGCGTCTTTCGTTGAAGTCGTTCCTATGATCAAATGAACCCTCTTCCAGCGTCAGTCCTGACGATGGATCGTCTAAACACGAATAAAGGCCTAGGCGGCTTGACGTGTATTCTCTCTGTTACATGCAAGTTACATGGTCTGATTTTCGAGGTGGCGAACTTCAAACGCAAGATGGATGGATCATGGATGTTGATTTTCAGGCTGCGCGGAAACTGCCGAAAGTCGACAGAGTCTTGCACAACATGCACAAAGTAGCTCACGCGACTTGACGCGACGGTCACGGTCACACCGAGGTTACTGGGAAATAGCGGTAAGTCGGCAGTATAGCAAGATTACAAGGTGAGCACTGATCAAGCAGGGATCTACTTGATCAGGTTCATGATCCATTGAGGGAATCAAAATTGGAAGTGGGGTGGCTACGATTATATTTTCTGCCCAGCTTGTGGCAGTAAGTAGTAGTATTCTGACATTCAAGAACGCGTCGATATAGACAGATGGGGGGTAACGTCGAAGAGCCGGTGGATAATACATAAATTACTGAAAGTTACAATGAGTGAATGACCATTCGAGGTGGATAAGGAAATAGTTGAACGAGACCTTCTCGAGAGACAGGACCAGCTGGCGGTGATAAGGTCACATCCGAGGAGGTCAAAGGTATCTGCCAAGGAAGGAGTCTGATCCACTCCGCTGTAGTAACAGTTGTTGTAGATCAGAGGACCGGTGAAGAGAAAGCCAAATGAATTCAAAGGAGCCCCAGAAAGTCACCTAGGCGAGTAAGGAGACATCATCTAAGAAACAGGATGTCTTGCGAATTAACTCGACATAGACGGGCCAAGAGTCCCCAGGGTAGAGCTGATACCCCAATATCAGTATGATAGACCGAGAGCCGATAATGGAATAATAGACAACTTACGCTAAACGAGTGCTTCTCGGGTTTGAGACTAGCGGCGAAAGGTTTTGTACCAGCTCAGGACTCGCCGGATCCAAAGATATTGTAGCCTTGTTCGGCTCTGCTATAGTTATGTGAAATCATTATCCTTGGAAGGACTCCTTTCCCGCAGCTCTGGAAGCTCAAGGTCCTTGGCGAGCAAATGACGAGAGTACTGCGAGACATGCAATCATGTAAGACTAACGCGATGGACGGGGAAAGAACACTACCTCGAGTTTTACGTACTCAAGCTGGTGTCTCGCGCTTGTTTTCTTGTAGCCGCTGGATGAATACTGAGATGTTCACTCGACGAAAGATCTCTTTTATAGAAGGGGTGAGTCAAGACTGACGGAAGCCAGAGCTCTGGAAAAGTTCAGCAGACATGTTATTAACGGTGAAACTTGTAGGTTGTCCGACTTTTTACACTCCAAGATCGACATTTTGCAGGAGCGAAGCCTGGTTTTGGGCGAGGAGAACAATGAGGCGAGGCAACATCCGACATATCAGCAAAGCATCAACCTGACGGATATAGCCATAGTGGAACCTCATGTCCATGTAAGGAGCGTTCCAAGGCATCAACTAGTAGCAAAACTAGTTCTACCTGCATCATTGGATCAAAAGAATTGATGAGTGTTCTCGACATTCGAACGACGCACTCGGCGAATCACTCACCGAGAAGAAAGACACGCCAGAAAGGCCAACGATGGCTATGCCAGACATGCAATCAGTCTCCCCGCCTTAAGAACGATTTGACATGACAATGAGCTCCACACGCATTGAAATCGCACGTTACTCAAGTTTGCTTTGCAATCATACCCGCATTGATAGCGACAGAAGTGCTTCTATCACAGAAAATGCAGGGATACGTTTCAGGTATTCTTAGCGGTTGGCTTTCGCTGAGAAAGGTTGCAAGATAGATAAAGCGTAGGGAACCACAATGATGTCCTGTATCAGATGAGTTGGACTGTGCTGACCAACGGCTTTCCCGAACTATGCGGCCAAAGATCGACATCAGTGTACAAGGAAAAGGAAAGGACATGACCTTGCATGGGCTCTTCGTGATGTGCGCGTTATTGACAGAACTTCCAACAGATGGAACCCAGCAACTTCGTGCTCGAAATTGGCCGATTTACGAGCGTACACGCATAGGAGAGAGAAGCGCATCTTCCATCGCTAATATATCGTACTGGTCAATTGATCAATTGATGCTGTTCTTACGAGCACTACATCAACTCGCATCTAATCGCAGTGCTATTGCCTGGAAATCGTTTACAACTATATCAGAAATCATCATTGTTGAGGGTGAGTTGGAGCATACCTGTGCTCCCCATAAGTGCAATACCATTCTCTCGCGCCCCCACGCTTCTGATTTTCGATATGGAGAGCGCGAGAGATATCAGAGCACCAAGAAGGTGACTCGGATCCGGGCCTAGGCTTCTTGACAATGATCTATCTGATCCAGCTACCCCAGTTGAACGACGGACATCAACTAGGACTGCCAGGTCTGCTCTATACACAGCTCATCGACGATCGTTGCGGACGGCATCGACGGACGTTGAACGTTGATGGGCTGGCAAAGAAAAAAATAATTTGAAATTTGAGTTGAATTACCGCAGTCATCAAATTTACAGCTTGAGATCTTTGCTTCCGCCCATCACAAAAGCCAGCAAAAGCGCCGAGTTTATATCTGTTGAGATTCGAATTCGTACCTACATCACTCCCCCATCGGTATCGGTGTTGTGAGAATGTGCTGTCGCTGGGCTATTAGAGTATGGTCATAAACAACTAGATCTACAACTCCGCCCTCTTTCCTCCAAGCAAGGCACATCTTTCTGTCAACTTACAATGTCATCCCCGCCTTCTTCAAGACCACGACTCGGCCATGTTCATTCTGCCTCAATGCCTGACCTAGAGCTCTCCATGTTCACATCTGACACTATCCCAAAGTCGACCGAGGAAGCAGTCCGGATCAGTAATCTCATCGACGAGGACCTCAAGGTATGTGCTGTCGCATGGCGGGCGTCCATCACGGTGCTGATATGTGCTCTCAGAAGGAACGCAGTAGACGACAGGCGGCTCGTAGGAAGGAGGTCAAAGGTAGGAGTGCGATGTTATCACGATCTCAGCGCCGGAAACTGATATGATACCCTCCAAGTAATGCTGCTCGGTCAAGGTATGTCTTCTGGTACTAGGCATGGTGTATGGACACTGACACGTGTCGCACTCGACCTCACAGCGGAGTCAGGTAAATCAACACTTCAAAAGCAATTCCAGCTCTACTATGCTTCACAATCACTGGATCACCAACGACCGGCGTGGAAACCAGTCATATACTTCAATATCATCAAAGCCCTGCGTATGATCCTTGAGGAATTGGATTATGACTTTGCGCAATCATCTGACAACGACTCCCCGACCGAAGAAACGTTTACATCTAGTAGCGACGCACCTGCCGAAATTGCGCAACTCCGTATCAAGCTATTGCCAATGGTGGCTATCGAGGATTCTCTAGCCTCGGAAGTCAACGGTGGAATCTCATTATCCGGCGGGCGCAGCGGTGTCTATGTTCGGCCTGGATGGCAAACGTTACTTGATACACCGGGCTGGGGACTTGCGGAGACGCGCCCTCCAAATCGATCATCTGACATCGCACGTCTTGCTGCGAGGACACTGGCTACCGTCAAAGATGATATAATAGAACTCTGGGAGCATCCGGCCGTCAAACGTATCTTGTACCTGAGGAAGCTGCGACTAGACGAATCAGCCCCGTTGTACGCTTATCTTGCTCGTCAGTCTATCTTTTGATACTGATCAACGGCGTACATAGCTTTCTGGACAATATAGCTCGTATTGCCGAACCGGACTATCTGCCTACAACAGGTCCTTCCATCATTATCGTACTTCATTGGACGTCTACTTACTCTTGACATCAGATGACATCCTCAACGTCCGTCTCCAGACACTTGGGGTGATCGAACATTCTTTCGACATCAACATGAGTGGCACAAATTACAACTGGCTCATGTACGATGTGGTATGTCTCAGCCTGTGTATCTCACATCGATGCATCCTTACCATCTCCCTTGCTCTCTAGGGTGGAGCGGTATGTACTCTGACTGTGAACCGAATTATTATTTCTAATGGACGGATGCTAACTTGACAGCGGGGCCAGGCAAGTCATACTCAATTATACGGGATGTTTCGCCGCACTAACTTTATCGGTGATATCGCTACAGAGGCATGCATGGGTACCTTACTTCGATGATGGTACTTGAAACTTCTCTCCTTTGGGCGTTTGTGTCTCTGGCACTTGCCTATTCTATCCGGTAACGAACTTGTGCTGACTAGTTCGCTACTATTCAGCGACCGCAATCATTTTTTTAGCTCCTATCAGTGCCTTCGATCAAGTGAGTATTCAGCGGCGTTGCTTTTCGTTCTCGGTGTTGACCCTTTCTTGTCTTTGTTTCAAGTATCTGGAAGAAGATCCACGGACCAATCGGATTGATGACTCTCTACAATTGTTCACGGCCATCTGCTCGAACAAACTACTCAAGAATGCGCACCTCGTCGTTCTCCTGAACAAGGCCAGTAAATCTCAGATCAGGGTATATCTGTCTTGACAATGACGCTCTCTCCTATCGGATTTCTCTCCCATACAGACCGATCTTCTGAAAAAGAAGTTGGAGGCTGGGATCAAAGTTCGGAAATAGTGCGCTTTTAGCTATACTCCTTTTTGCTTTCATTACACTTTGTTGATCTGGTCCGATGATAGCATCACTAGTTATGGTGAACGACCAAACACCTATGAAGAGGCATCGGAGTATTTCCGCGCCCATTTTATTCAGGTTCATAGACGAAAGGATGTCTCTCGCCGTTCGCTCTACGTGGTTCGTCGATTTGGCTTCAGTCCTGTCATTAGGTGCCCGTCTGACATTTTCATGATATACAGCACTTCACTTCAATGCTTGTGAGTTTCAATCCTTGGTGGCTTCGTTCGTTCCTTTCACACGAACTTACCCACAATTATTTGTCAGGACGTAAAAGCAACACAAAATATTATTGTCACTGGTATGTGGTCACCTTGTGCGCCGTACCCCCATCCTAATAGTCACGTTCTAGTCGGAGAGGCAATCATTCGCTCACATATATCACAAGTCGGCCTCACATGAGTAATTTTCTTGGGACACGACATAAGTCTTATTCTTGGTTTTCTGTGTAATTTTTCTGTCACCTCGCTGGCCTGGACATCTATACGTTCTTGCAAATATTTGTTGAATCGAGGTGCTCTATCTATCTATGTTATTGCTTGGATCCTATATATTCTTCCGACTGTGTCAGCTTGATCACGCGGTGTCTCTTCCTTATGGACGTCCGGCGAAGACGCTCGAGACTGGTGTGTACGTGGAGGTACGTGGCCATTCCTTGGATGTAGGCAGAAACTGATGCATTGTATCTCCAGTTTGAAATTTGACTCGGACCGGCCCCATGTACCCATCGCATATAAATCGGCTCAGCAGAGGGCAAAATTTATTGACGCTAACGTTTTGTCAACTCTAACCCATCTATCATGTCTACCTCGGCCTTGAATGTCAGTAGTCCGATTTCGGGATTCTCTTCGCCCCACTTCAAACTCTCTCCTCCAGCGCTCACTCACACGCTATCCGACTCTGCCTCAAAAGTTTATATCCAAGCCAATCCCAAGACCGATTTTTGGAGGACACCGCCTTATTCAAAAGAGAGTGATGCCCCTGCAGATCGCAGAACAGGCGCCTTCTTCGCTATTCCGATCGCTGCGGAGGGCGACTTCGAGGCGAGCGTCTGGATTCGTGGAAAATGGGGAGTACAGTATGATCAAGGGTGTCTGATGGTCATCGCAGGTGATGATGATGGTGAAGGCAGTTCTTGGATCAAAACCGGAGTCGAGATGGATGGGGGGAAAGAATGGGTTGGGTGAGTGCTCACGCTTTACGAGAGAGTCTATAAAGTTTGACTGTTCATCACGCCCCTCAGTGGAGTTGTTTCTTCGCCATATTCCGATTGGTCTGTTTCGATCGCTCCGCATAGTACCTCCACGCTTCTATCGAGCTCAGCATATGCTCTGTACTTGAGAATCACTCGCACGGGACCGACCGTCCGGGTCCATCACCTGTTTGCGCCTAATCCATCCACAGAGGTGGACGAAGGGCAACTCACAATGTTGAGAGAAGTGAAGGCGTTTGATATCGATCCTCGTACAGGCTTGGGTCTCTCGGCCCCAGGGTCATCGTGGAGGGTCGGGGTGATGGTATGTGGGCCGAAGAACGATGCTGGTACTGAGGCTATATTTGAGGGATTCAAATTCAAGATGCTGTGAAGTTATGAGACGAATACGCTACCCTTTGTAATTATAATAATGTATATGTCGATGTTCTCACATCTCGATGAAGCATTCCTTATCAGATAATCAACAGATAATCGCGTTATTTGGCGTGAATTTGGCGCGTACGAATGTCCGATCGTTAACCGACGCGTCTTGTGCTCTTCCACTACTTACTCTGTCGTGAAAATCGATATTCGGCGTCCAGTCTCTATTATCCTAAGTACGAAGATCAGCATGTACTAATTTTAGTATGCAAGCGCCGGGATCATCGATAAGCGCGCACTTGTCTGTGGCGTTCCATGCACCCCAAGAAGTAAGCACAGCACTCACGACTTTCATCTCATTTCTGCTCACCTCAATGAACAATGATATGGATGTCTACGATTTGCGTAGCCTCATGTTATATAGGATTACTTTGGACTACACAAGCTAATCGCTCGATTCGAAATGAATATGTACTCGGGTACGCCGCATATAGGCCATGACGTTTATCTTGACGAGTAATGAGTCCCTTCGAGGTGAGTCTTATTACTAGGTGTGTCTTCAATTAAAGAGTCTTTGATCTTCGACATCGAAACCTCGTTATATCAGCACGAAATCGCTCACAATCCGATATATCACCCATCCTTCATCGTGACATCGCGAGAAGTATGAATTCTGAAGTTCCTTTCACGCTTCCATCCAGAGTTGGTGTCGAAATGCTTGGACCTCATTCAGGCTCCAGTACTGCAATTCTAGAGAACATACCTGAATAAACTCTAGGTTTCGGGGCGGTACCTTATAACAACAAGGTCCACCGCGGCTCCGCTCCCGAAGACTTCGAGGTTCGAAGTTTCCACTGATTACGGAATATGGGTCGGAACTTGCATTCGTCTTTGGACCTTTTGTTACTTCTTAGGCCACCGGGGTTGCGGATACTCTCTCAAGCGACAAATGTAGCATCGGATGGACCAGTAATACTCAGGACCATCTGAGAGTCTTTCAAGATAACAAGACATGCATGTCTCAAGCTCTTTTGTGCTCTTTTGCCTATCATGTGCCAGTGGCTTTCACTGGTCAAGTCGTCATCGATAAAACTATGGTTTCCGACTCTAATAATACGTCTTGGTCTTCTTCAAGATCGTACCCCAGAATTCTTGGTTCTACGCACTGCGCGTGTGTTGATCCTGGTTCATCGCCGGCTACCTACTTTTGCGGGAAGTACTGCGGAGAGGATGGTGTCCCCTTTCGACTTCCTTGATCTCTCTTCGTTTGATGCTCTCATGTGATTGATATTGCACCTCTGGATTTTTCTGCGCCGCGAGCTTGTCTTTTCCATAGGTATACTCTCCACGGGTGACGGGTATGACTTGAAGGCACTATATGCATGGTATGCGCCTTACGCCTGGTCTCCGAGACGATCTATACGGCTGTGGAGAACCAAATATGGCTTAACATGGTGCTCGATTGCTCTTGCCCTCGCCTCTCAGTCAACAACATCATCGATCATCGATATGGCTCGCCACTGTCTCCCAAACCAGCCCCGCGGAGTTGCCCGACCTTAATCCTACGGGACCCCTTGTGGATTGGTGCTCTCCTTTGGCAAGTTTATCTTGCCCTTCCCCCTGGAATTCCAAGACACCTGACCAGTAGGGCTCTAGACCACCGCGGAGCTTTTAGTCTCGAGGAGTCTACCGCATCCCTTCTGAGAGCAATCCGATAGCGCAAACCAACAGTCCGAGCTAGATGACAGCACGGTCTTACCCCTTGACCGAACGTTCTCAATCTGTCAATGTACTACACTAAAGAGTGTGCATTCTGACATGGACCTGGATTTTCAAGCATGCAACATATCCGGGTGCACGACTTGCGTTTCCGGCGTGGCTCTGCTCCCATGGGGTAGCTGCTTGTTCCTGTGCACCTTTCATTTAGGAAACTTTAAGTGCGGAAATAGGCCGGTCGACATGAGCATGTGAACATCTCACCGGTGCGTAGTCTTCACTGAGAATTCGAATTGCATATGCTCAGATAGTGTATACATTGTATACATATATATTAATATCTGTTTTGCACACTCTTAGATCCCTGAAAACATCCGGTCGACCCTCGTGCTTCGTATAGAGAAGAACTCGAAAGACCATCGATAGCGCGTAGCTTGATGCTACTGGGAAGAGCTGAACGAATGAATGAATAGTAGCGAGTGGCACTTGAGGTAAGATCTACAAAACCGCCGTCAGATCGGAAGCTTCCGTAATCGATCAAATTGGTCCCACGCGGGGAGTCACGCCAAAGCCAAAAAGTCTGGTTCTTCCCAGTCGCCACCTCGTGTCTCACGGAGTCTAGTGCTGAGTACAGTACGTCCCTATCAGTGTCGTACTCGTCTCTTTACTACAGACCACCATCATCGACTATGGCGCCACCTCCTCCTCCTCCCCCGCCGATGTGCTTCCCGTTCAATCGGTCGAAGGAACCGCGTCGAATTTCCGACTCTAGATCTTGGGTCAGCACGGAAAAGTCTCGCATGTCTATGGATGAGCCCCGCGAACTTATCCGGTCAGGGTCTTTCTCTTCATCAGCTACTTTGACGTCTGTTCCCTCTCTTGGCTTTCGTACCGACTCTGAGAAATACGATGAAATTCCCGGACACACTCTCCCTGCTGTTGGTGGAAGTACTAGTGAACGCCCCGCCGGTAGGCTCGTTCGCTCAAATACTATGACTGGTACCAAGAAATCGATTCTTCCTACCAAGTGGGGGTATGGATGGGGACTTGGAAAGCAGAAGGAAAAGGAGAAAGAAATGGTAGAGAATCTTCCTTCCCAGTCAACTTTACCTGTATACGTTCAAGGTACAGCCCCGACTCGCAGCAACAGCAAATCTACTCAGAACACCAAGTCGACGCATCACAGCAAGGCGACTCATCGTAGCAGTGCAACTTATCATAGCAATGGTACTCGTCACACTAATGAAACTCAACATACGAACGGGACTCACCAGAGCAAGGCAACCTACCAGAGCAAGGCATCCTATCAAAGCAAGGCGAGTCGCCACAGCTCTGGGGGTAAACCCCCCGTCGCCAGGTATCCGAATGACTCCTCGAGCACACTCGTGGGATCAGGTTATGACCGCAAGGTCAACGCTGAAAGTGTGAAGGAAAGGACGGATACGCTCCCTAAGCTCGAGGAAATCAGGGCCTTGATGGCCAAGGATGATCTGGACTACTAGTGAGTGGGGTCCTGTCAGATACAGGCAAGAATTACCATTCATCTTGCTTCACAGCATCATCCCGAGCGAAGATGCTCATGGATCAGAATATGTTTCTCCAAGTGACCAGCGTAGAGAGTTCATATCCGGGTGAGTGATATATTGTTGAATTGTCTAGTCTTTGTCTGAAAGCAAGTAGATTCACTGGATCCGCAGGCCAGGCTATCGTGTCGAAGACGTCCGCATACCTCATCACTGACTCTCGATATTGGCTGCAAGCTCAAGATGAACTGGATTCAAATTGGCGTCTCGTTCAGGCTGGGGCACCCGGCTTTCCTTCTGACTGGATCAATTGGCTTGTTGTAAGTTGGAGAATCTCAATATCTTGCGCTAGAGGTAGCTAAATATACCTCATAGGATCACGCTAAGGATGCCAGAGTTGGGATCGACGCACGTATGTTCTCGCACAAAACGGCCACGCTTTTGAATTCGAAACTTGCTCCCCTCTTTTCGAAAATGGTGTATCCCGTCCAGAACTTTGTGGATCTCATTTGGAAGAATAAACCTGCTAAGTCAAGAGCTTCCGTTGTTCTCCACCCCCTCGAGTTCACTGGTGAGTTACTACCTGCTATCTCCGTTGCTCGAGTGACCGAACATCATCCAAAGGCGAGGACGCATCCTCCAAACTGGCCAAATTACGAGCATGGATCCAGAATCAACCTGCCTCTACATTTACGTTCTCCAAGGCCGAACCCAAGCCATCTCAGATACACGTCGGGACTCTGATCACATCTCTTCCATGCATTGGTGAGTCGACTCCTCTCATTGGCATCGGCTGGCGTGCTAATCAATGCATAGCCTACCTCTTGAACCTCCGCGGTTCGGATATTCCTTACAACCCTGTCTTTCAGTCCTATCTTTACGTCGGACTGGACCATGCCATCATCTTCCTTGAGTCTATCAAAGTGGACGATCAGGTCTCGGAATACCTTAAATCGATCGACATCGAGAGACGGGACTATAACGAGATCTGGACGTTCCTCAGACGCAGGGAATGGGGTGAAGGGAAGGTGCGCTTCACAGCTTGATGAGTTCTTTCTGTTTCTAACGTCATGTTTAGGTCCTTATCTCACCAGAAACGTCCTATGCCATTTCATTGATGTTAACTCATTTCCGATACACCGTGGCACCTTCTTTTGTCGAAGAAATGATGTCCATTAAGAACGAAACTGAACTTGAAGGGTTCAGACGAGCCTACCTCAGAGACGGTGCATCCTTCGTGCGTTCTTTTCATGATATTGATCCTTCCGCGTTTGCATCACTGCTTAACATCTCACTGCTGTCATACCCAGGTCCGATTCTTTTCGTGGCTCGAAGCGAAGTTGGCAGAAGGCTATGAGATCACGGAATGGGAAGCTGCGCATCGGTTGACAGAATTCCGCCGTAAGAATCCACTCTTCATGGGGCTCGCGTATGAGAACATATCTGCGAGTGGTCCTAACGCTGCACTCCCGCATTACTCGCCAACGAAATCGAAGGCGCGAATGATTGATCGTAATACACCATATCTCAAGTGAGTGAAACCGAATAGCCCCTTCTATTCAGCTTCTCAACAATTGTTTTCCTTTGTCAGCGATTCGGGAGGGCAATATAGAGACGGGACATGTGATACCACTCGGACAGTACATTTCGGACGGCCTACGCCCGAGCAATGCGAAGCTTATACTCGGGTCCTTCAAGGACACGTACGTTATAGGAACCAACCATCTAAGCTCAGGCTGATGACCGTCCATCTCACAGATCGCTATCGACTCCGCTGTCTTCCCTGAAGGGACATCTGGCGTCACCCTGGATGTACTAGCTCGGAGAGCACTTTGGAGAGACGGTCTGAACTATATGGTGAGTGAGCTCATGTATCCTTGAACTACACTCAGATTTTCTGATTGTCGTCTAGCACGGAACAGGACATGGAATTGGCTCGTTCCTTCCTGTTCACGAAGGTCCCCAAGGATTCAGTAGTACAGTTGCGCTGACAAGGGGTCATGTTGTTACGAACGAGCCCGGGTTTTGTAGGTGACATCATCCCATCATTCTTCATGATTTTCATCTTTCTCGTCTAGACAATGCAGGCCAATGGGGCGTGCGTATCGAATCTGCCCTAGCTGTGCGCCGTGTTCAGGTACGTCTCCTTCGCCAACGTTATGCACTGTCCTAACGAGGGATCTCAAGACTCGAGGGAACTTCAACGGAGATATCTGGCTTGGGTTCGAACGTCTGACCTGCGTACCTATACAGACCAGAATGGTGAAGGAGAGTATGCTTACAAAAGAAGAGAAGCAGTGGTTGAAGGCATGTCACTCTTCATTCTCTCCGAATCTCGATCTCTCAGACACTGACTTACACTCCTTCCTGTCTTGCACGATAGGATCATAATCAGCGGTGCTACGAGAAACTCCAACCATATCTCAAGGACGACAAACGTGCACTAAAATGGGCAAAACGCGAGGCCGATCGAGGCATCGGTATCGTTGGTGCTGGACCTGGCGGTATCTCTATCGAATGGGATTGATCAATTCTTGTCTTTGTGTCTCTTTCTCTCTTTCTTTTGTTGTATTGTGTATCACGACTCCTGGGTGTCTTCTTTCTAGACATTCTCATGATACCCCGCTCCTGAACGGACGGACGGATGGATTAATGACTATCTTAGACTTATGACATTTTGCTGGTAGGGCATTTGTCTGATTCCGTATTATTTGTTGGACGAGTTGAGGCCGCTTGGCTTTCTTTTTGACGTTCTTATCTACTTCCACTTCGTCTGTCCGTATACTTTTCTTCTTGTTGTACGTATCGTTTGTTGTTGTTGGATTTTCATGACCTCCAGTACCCAAATTATCCTTCCGCTGGTCGGTGGAAATGCCATATGGTTCACTCTGTGCATGTAATCGCGTGACTAGACGCGTCGCTTATCTCGACGCGTCTTCAAGTCTTTGCAATCTCGTATGAACGGAGTCGAGAATTACAATTTGATTCGATTTTTCTATTCTTCTTCTACAATTTGTTCTAATGCGTATCTTTCCTGAAACGGACGAAAGCTTTTCTGTCTCTTCACTGATCACCATCCCTTGGCCTCAAAGTCAGCCAGGATATCTCTAGCAGTCTCTTCCTTCGTCCTATACTTCAAGCCCAGAATCCTGATACTCTTGGAGTTGTCGTATTTGACCAGGTGTACCGGGTTGACTGCGCCTTTAGGGTTACCCTTCGGAAGGTCATGGGAAGGTATGGGAGAAGGACGCAAAGAGTTTGCTACGTCGACTGCACAAAGATTAAGGAGAGTCAGAAAGAGCGTAAAACAGCGCATGGAAAGCAACTTACTCCATTCTTGCCACACGTACGGTCCTAATGATCAAGAATATAGAACATAAGTGACTGTATGCGCATATATATCAACAGGATAAGACGTGGTGTGGCGTACCAGAACAAATAATGATTCGTTCACCGCCTGCAGCTTCTTTCTCTAAGACTCTAGTGTGCGCCTCCGCAAGATCGCGGACGTCGACCCAACATGCACTGATCTTGACAAGGTCTTCGTGGGACTTCCCGCCATGGTCGGGAAGCAGAAGCACATTGGCCCAGTCGTTTGCGGAGGTGTTGAGCGAGTCAATGGCAGCAACTTCGTGAAGGATCGGCTAGAAACAGCATATAGTCTATCATCAGGACTTGGGTCAAGAGTGAGGAGATTTAGAGTAAGCTTACGCCGAAGACCTGAAGCATTTCACTGGTATTAGCGAGCGAGTATGATAAAAGGACGGCTGGATTGATTACCTACATATGGAGGATTGATAACCGAAAGATCCCATTTCACGGAAGCTTTGTGTTTATTGTAGAAATCCCAGGCAGCTAAAGACTTATTAGTGGTCAATCTGAGTGATGGACTATCTAAGTAACTGACCTTTCTCAGCAAGCGTTTTGGATGCCCTGTATTTAGCCGGGTTCGAGGCGTCCTTTCCTTTTTCTTCTACTTCCTTGATAGATTGATTGTTCCAATCGGCTTCGGAGAAAATTCGTGGTTTGGGGTCGTTTTCGACGATGGCTGCGCAGGACGAGGTGACGACGACGCGTTTGACCGATGCTCTGGAGCATATGTGAGTGGATTACGCGTCAGCATGATATATTGTTGAATGTACCCGTGCTTCAGGACACTCTCTAATATCCCGGTAGTTCCTTTGACAGCGGGGTCGATCAATTCTACAGAATTCTTAGTTCATGAAATTCAGAAGCAGGTAAAGTTGAGGGCTACTTGCCTTTGGGGTCATCGGCCTTGAAATGGAAAGGCGACGCGGTGTGTTCGACGGCATCAACGCCCTTCACAGCGTCATCGAACGCGCCTGCCTGTCGAGATAGATGAAGGCTTAGCACGAGCCCGCCATGGAAGGGTTCGATATATGCTATACCTCGGTGATGTCTGGAACGACAACGACTTCAAACTTGTCGCCATATTTGCTGAACGTCTTCTCCAAATGCTTCCCTTTATCAGATGAGCGCACGGTCCCGCGAACAGAATATCCTTTCTCGAGGAGCGTGTTTACGACCCAAATAGCAATGAAGCCGTTGGCTCCAGTGACAAGAACTTTGCTGGCAGGTTGAATGGTGGGCATCGTGATTCAAGTTAGGATTGCGAGTCGACGTGAACTTGGGGCTCTATATATAGAGCTATAAATAGATCTGGCTGACCAATTGCTGACTGAACCACTGGACCGGCACTGTGGCAAGATACGATAAGGAAAAACTTGTTCGGGAGAAAAGATGTACAAGTTGGACAAGTGCTGCGATGGCCTCAAGAACGTTGCCCGGTGCTCCTGATGATTTCACTTCTGTAGCTGTAGATGTACTGACGCATGCAGCAATTGCGTGACCTGTGGTAGATGTTAACGGATTCCTCCAACCTCTTCTTAATCGACGGATAGCACTTCGGTGCCGATGCAAGGCTGATCAGGAAGCTTGGAAATTCCGGATCCAAAGTTATACCTATAGTACGAGACCGCACGACAAAAGCAAAATAAACAAAACCAGAAGAGTACAACGACGGTCTCAACGTCTGTCTGTCTTGCCTCCTTTCCGCTTGCCAGCGAACAAATGTTTTGGCTGAAAACAAAAAGGTTACAATCATAATCAGAAAAAGCGCTTCACGTGATGATAATTCGGGTGGTCGTACCATTTTGACTCTGATAGCGCGATCGCTCTCTCCAGCCTTCGCCAACATATTCCGTGGCCGTTGTCCCAGGTTGCGCAATTTGACAGCTCTGTTTGCTTGCTGAGAAATGAGGTGAATCGACAATCAGTTTTAAACGTGATGAGCACAAAAAGAAAAACACGCACAGCATCGTCCCGCATACCCGCAAGTTGACGATTCGATCGGGGTTCTCTCTTGTTGATAACACCACCCGTATTCGTCTTGACTCTCTTCGAAGGACCCTCCTCGCCATCCACATCCATCCATCCTTCTGGAGCTTCGTCACCATCTTCATCATCCATATCAACATCCTCGTCGTCTTCTTCGGGTCTCTTCCTCTTCCGCTCAACACCTTGCATCTTGGCCAGCATCTCCGCACGCTCCTGGATCCGACTGGGGTCCAACCCAGCTTTCGTCAACTCTGTCGTCAACTCCGAAAGAGTCCTCAACCCAGCCGTACGTGGAAGTCTCGATTGGTTCTTCTTCGACTTCTTGATGCTCTGGGATTTGATTTTGTGCGACAGGGATATCTGCGCTTCCGTGGCTTCACGCTCGTCGTCAGAGTCGAACTTGAGGGGGTCACGAATCAGTGTCAATGTTGAGAGATGGCGAAGAGTGACTTACCATGTCTGACTCGTCATCATAGAATCCTTCAGCCTGTAATCTCTCTTCTTCTCGCTCAAGAGCCTCAAGCTTCTCGGCAATATCAAGATCGATGAAGTCAGCAATATTCTTGCCGTCCATGATTTCAGGAATGATATCCATCTTCCACTCGGGGTTCTCCAGCAAGTAGTCCTCTGCAGTGAAAAAAAGAAAATCAGTATCCACACCCACAAAAAGAGACAAGACTCTCGTACGTCTCATGTTGATGTTGAACACTCCAGCACCACCCTCTTCCAACTCGATATCTCTCTGCAACCTCCTTCTCTCAGGATCGTTCTTATCATACTTCTTCTTTTCCTTGACGCCCTCAGGTATGAACGCCGGTCTAACCACATCATCTCTCGCTTTAGGCTGAGCAACGTGGATCCTGTTGATAACCGAGTTGATCTTGCTGCCTTTAAGCTTCGCATCTACACGGTGCGCAAGCAACGCATCGCAAGCTTTGTTTTTGAGGTCCATGACACCTTCGTCGGAGTAACATGACACTTGAACGTGTTGGACGTCTTCCATCTCGATGATCTCTTGGACGAGGGCGCGGGAGTCGGGGTGTAAATCTTCGAGACGCATGACGTCGACTTTGTTGATGACGAGGAGAGTGGGTTTGCCATTGAAGAGGGGTTTGATAGAGTGGAAAAGTTTGCACTGTAGATGGTCATAGTTCTTGTTTTAGAAAGGGGGATGAAGGAGCAGAGCAGAGGAGTAAAACACACCTGAGCCTCGACGGAATATCCACACTGTTCGCTCAAATCCATGAAATACAAAACACAACTCTTGAGATGAGCCAATGCAGTGATACTCTGCATCTCGATCGTGTTCATCTCTTCTAGAGGGTGATCCAAGATTCCAGGAGTATCGATGACCTGCCAACGGAGATACTTGTAATCTAAATGACCGACGAAGAGCGATTTGGTAGTGAAAGCGTAAGGTTGTACGTCTACATCTGCACGGGTGACTTTATTGATGAATGAAGATTTTCCGACGTTGGGATACCCGCAGATGAGTAGGGTACGGGTGTTTGGGTCGATTGCGGGGAGACGGGAAATATGTTGGCGGACTTGCTCGAGGTAGGCAAGTGGGTCTTTTTGACGGCGCATGATGGTTGCCATACTGCGAATCATCTTCAGGTAAAAAAAAGTTGTGCGATAGGAACAGATAATGGCACGTACCGACCGAGAGCAGCTTTTTTGAGCTGCTTGCAACGATACAGACTGTCACCAAATTTGAGGAGACGGACGTAATCCTTGGCGACCTGATCTATCAGATGGCGGGCTGTCCGTAGCTGACCCAGGGCGAGTTTGTAATGGTTCTTGTCGTAAAGCACGTTCATCAGGGAGGAAAGGAAAGGGTGTAGATCCTAAGATTGTCAAACATATTAGAGGACTTGCCTTGCAGCATCCTTGCTATTTTATGCAAAAACTCACATCCAGCATAGGGAATTCAGTCAAAATGGCACCAAGTTTTTCGTCGAATGTGTCTTGAGTAAACTTGACCTTGCGCATGTAAAAGTTGCGGATACGACTGATCTTGAAATTTTTATGGATAACCTAGGGTATACAAACTGCAATGTGAGTCCTCCGAGCGCCGTCTGTGTAGATGTGCTGATATAGTACGTACAGTTGGGGTTTTTCGCTGAGTTTTGGACAACACGATATCCAGAAAATCAGCCGCGGTGGGCACCGGGGCGATCGCCTTGAGACCGCTTGTCGACATGGTGGAAAGAAGAAGGGTAAGGGGGATCGGGAGGAGGAGAACGAGAAGTGTCGAACTGAGCGTTGCAGACGAACTCTGAAATTTTGAGAAATGCTTTCCCACGCGCGTCCACGTGGGACTATATTCTTATTTCGGTCGTATTTTCCGACCTTCATCCAAGTTCATGCCAATGCATCTACTGGGCCTGACCCCGTAACGAGTCAGGTCACAGCATTTTTGAGATATCTCGACACTTAGACTAGCTACTCACATTCTGTAAACACTGATGGATGGGAATATGAGTTTTAAAAACCATTGCATGGCACCTGTATTTTTACGAGATGAGACAAAAGGCAGATGAATATATTTCGAAAAAGTTCGAGATTTGAGGTATTTGGCAGTAACGAGTCGCGCGTCGGCAAGTACCGAAGGCTTCATCCTGGCGCGCTGATTGGGCAAAAACGCGTTTGGTGACTCTGGTCACCGGCATGTCACACCAGTCTACTTACTCTGAGTTCGGTCTTCGCTCTCTCTGTGCTTGCCCAAACCTCTCTCTAGCTCTCTGTCAGCATTCTGGTATTTCTTATGATATAGTTGAAGTGTTTCCAGACATTCCGCAATTTTTTTGGCTGGAGTTAAGTGAAACCACGAAAGAAAGAGTCATTCCGGAACTGATTTCTTATTTCTTCACCAGCCCAAGTTATGAGAGCGACAAAAATGCGGTAAAGGTTAGGAACCTATCTGATACCTTCCAGGATAGGTGGCAAGAAAAATGCGGGGGCTCGTATAGCCTGTTCAGGTAGAACGAGATCAATAAAGTCAAAAGTCTGCCAGAATGAGGCCTGCCGACATTTTGCTGTATTTATGGCAAAATAGTATTCACCTTACTGCCAAACTTCTTCCTTAGGACTATAGCAAGACCCTTTAGATATTCCAGATCACATTTAGGTGTGAAACAATTGTTTAACCTGTGCGGTGGCCAGGATAGTTTCTGGGGCGGCCCAAAATGGCAATTTTGGCCGAAATCGGGAGACATGGCTCACAGAATCTTGTCTTTCTCTGGCAGGACTTTGCGGGTAGTCTCAATTACTTGTACATATATCAATAATAGCTAGGCCTTGAGAATGTACTACTCAGAATTCCGATAGCGTGAGAGGCGTGAGCAGGGAGTACCAACTGACTCGTTACTGGGTCATGCCCAGTACTGTCGCGAGACCCTTATTGGAAATCGCGGACCTTTGCTTTCTTAAAATTATGGCTGCTACATGCTGACTATTTGAAGCCCTGTAGGAAAGCTGCACCCCCACTTTTGGCTAAAAGGCTCGTTTTCTAGATATTCTTGGTCGCTCTGGGTCTGGGATTTTGAGCAATTTGTTTCTCTATGGTGGACACTATCGCTCATGTGTTGTGTTACAGCTGTCTCGCGCACGCCTAACGCACTGTCAACCTGATGAAAGACGATCTTGACACTTTTGACACGCCTCACTTGCGTACGACGGCATCTGCAACACCATCTAGTCTTGGCTTTGGAGTAGCTCCGTTCCCAACCATCACTTCTGCTTGAATACTTTTCAGAATCGACGTGTATTCCCTGGAGAGCTGTACGTGCGTCGGTACAGCGTTTCTCGGAAAGATCCTAACGGTCATCAGACTTGACGTTCAATGGGAACTTGTTTCCCGCTACACGCGGGGTCGCTCACCGCAACCGAGAAACCATTTTGTGAACCCAAACGAATGGGATCATCCTCTTTTCCCCCGTATTTTGCGGCAGCAACAACCACGACCATTATCCTAGATTGACCTAGCTAGCGTCAAAAAAATTGCCTCAGTCTAACTGGAAAGTGCGTTTCTCTCAATTTTTTTGCATAGTCAATCATTGTTCCTGTAGTTCACTCAGACTTATCTCCAAGAGAGAAAGCAAAAAAGTTATGTGTGATTGCCCTCAAGATCTGCCAACAGTTCCTTAGTCAGCACTTTGTGATGGGTCAACGCCCTTTCACGTGGTGTTCATGATGAACAGCATGGTACCGTGGGCGGTCTGTACTATCATTTGCGGGGTCTTTCAAACCTAAATCGGGTTTCAAAATTCACAAAATATTCTGTATCTCTTTCCACAACAAAGCAATAAATCATAGGCTTCTTGAGAGAGTGCATATAGACCATATATATACGACTGTGAGCTTAGCACATCTAAATCTGAAGTGTGGAAAGGGCAGAGCATAGAAATGTGTCGATAGAGGCCAGTTTCAGAACTGGTAATTCCAAGATCTTGAGGACCAGACGTTCCGGTAAAATACAACAAAGGATAGGGCACAATGATGGGCATCATTGGCTGTGTATCTGCTATCCCGATTCTGGATATGTGCCCTGCAAGTCGTTGAATGTGCAAAAAGGAGGTCAAGTTGCAAGATAGACGTGACATCAGGGAAAGGGTGATTCAATCTCCGCTTGCATCACAGGCGCGTCGCGTCTTGCCGGCTTTTCAAAAAAGCTCTCCTCGCTGAGATCCTCTAGTGGCAGGCCATTTGTGGGTGTCGGTTGCTGGCCGTGCCCAAATGAAAATGGCCCGCTCAAAGAGATCTAAAGTTGAAGCCTCTCTAGATGAAGACACTCTCATTGAATTCATGATTCCCGGTCTTCGTGAATCGTGATCCCTCTACCTTATTTTACTTACATCACTTTTTGACCCTACCGTATACTCATTATACTCATATAGTCTCACTAGTATGGATATCTGTAGCTCTAGTCATAACAATTGTATCCTTTTGTCGCCTCTTGACCTTCAAACTTAGGCTTTGAAACTCGCGATGCGATGCCGAGCTCATCCGTGGCGGAGTCAGAAATTAGAGGAGCGTCACATATGTGACGGATTTTGAAAAACTGCATTTGGTGTAAGCAAATGTCTCATCGACACGCGGAATTCATCCGACTTCATAACCACTTCGAAAAAAAATAGACAAAAATCTGGGTCTGATAGAATGGATGTTATACTACTGCTCTGTCAAGGAATTACCCCAAAATGTGTTGTGGTAGCCAATCTAGACGCTACTTCGTGAAATTTTTGAAAGACCCCGCTAATGATAGTACGTTCAAACGTTCACGCGTAGTACACGGCAATGCCATCTGAATTCAAGGCGGTGTTCTACAAATTGACCGAGTGTCCCGAAAGAACATCGGAGGAACCCAAGAGAAACCTTAAGAGCCATTCTTATACCCACCAACAGATTCCAGTGAGAACGACATACCCGGTCGGGGGGACCTATCCGTGTATAATATCCAGATAATATCCTATTTTATTGCCCCCCCCAGCTCAAGCGCTCAAATCTTGCGAGGGTCCCTCCCATTATCAGTGCCAGTGCGGTAGGTTTCCATTTCAACCGAGTCGCTATACTTGCACAGATCTCATCAATCCATCCATATTTAATCCTTCTTCTTCTCCTAGGATCCGGTGATGGCCAAGGTTTGTAAGCTATAATACCACTAGGTCCTATATGTGTCTGTACCCAGCTCATACATGTCCAACCACCAGGATCCAACGCCCTGCGAGACCGTAGAACGATTGCAGAGGTTCTGTTCACCACTAGGTTCAAATCTAATCTCAAGGACAGAGATTATCCTGTTTATTAACTTCTGCCGCAGGTCGCGATATACCCCAGGTTACGAGAAACGTCAGACTTGCTCGAGATACCTTTGGCCCTAATGAATGTATATGGTACGTTACTCGGTCCACTCGAACGATCCTTCTGACATGTATATATATCTCGAACAACCACAGCAATCCAGCTTTCCTCGACCTCTGGGATTCGTGTCTATTGACGCCTGACTACGATGGCTCACTACCCTGGTACGACGATTGGGAGAACCTGTGCGCACAGCTCCCCTTCCCGAATCATGCTCCACCCTCAGAAGAATATGGAGAGCCTCCAGCGTACCGGTCCTCCATGATGCTTCTGTTCAATCGCCACCTAACTCGTCGTGCAGTTGAAGGTTTGGTCGTTATGCTCTGCATACCATGATGTTCCTCACTGATTCACTGCCTGTTCTAGATAAGAATGATACACCGTGGTCGCCTATACAGATCGCCCTACCGGTTATCGTTGTTGTAGTCCTTACAACGGGATTTGCTATTTTCTTCTACATCTACCGACGGACTCACGCGCCTAAACAAAGTAAAGACATTGGAAGAGGGATTAGTTTCCGGGGACCTCGTCGTTGGCTTGCTTATGGACCTTTCTCTAGTATCCATAAAGTACGTGAAGCCAATCGAAGTAGTGTATGGTCCATCGACGCCCTTGACGACGTGACGGACGAGTTCGAGTTCGTCGAGCCTCCCTCTCCGGCGCAATCATCGCGACACGGACATGTACGGTTGTCTTCCTCCCCACCTCGCCTCGAACGGCCGCATGGAATACGTGTCAACGTCGTCGATGGTGGTTTCCCGGAAAAAAGCATGTGGAAGTCAGTGTGGGAAGGAACGAAAGAAATCCATTGGAAATGGCTGAATATCCTACCATGGAGACGGAAGACTAAAGTGGTCTCGCGGGCTCCTAGACGCGGCTTTCGTATCGACGATGCGGACGTTAGCACACAGTCTCCGATGTCGATGCGCCCAGTTTCGACTGGAACTATGAACGACTCGGAGGAGAATGCAATCAGTTGGAGGGGGGGTACGCTGGATAGTTATGCACCAGGCGCCAGTACGGCGGATTCCCATCTACAACCTGGGAGTGATGTGGTTTTTGGAGGACACGGGGAGGAGGTGGACGACGATGATAGCGAGAACGAGGCAGATATACAAGCTATGGGCGAGGAGGACCACCTTATCACACGATCACCGAACGATGTGATGTTGATATCTCGCCCAGGGGTTCTAGATTTTGAGAGCACAATCGAGTCTAGTGGAAGCTCTGGCCATCCAATATCCCCCGTTTCTCCAAACTCTCTCGAAGTTGTTCCTCCGTCCCCTATGCGATCCCCTGTTCGATTCTCATCACCGGTACCCAAGGTAGGCGACTGATATCTCAGGTATTTCGCTGTGTATTGACATGAGTCTATCCAAGGGACAATTACATCCTCGGCTTCCCCCAGCCCCAGGTTACCTTGCTCCTACCCCGTCGAATGGTCCTCCGTGGCGATCCCCTCAACGTCGACAACCTGAGAGCGTAACCCAACGAGGTCCTCCGAAAATACCTCATCAACTCTCAAAAGAAAACCTACGACGTGCCAATGCTGCTCAATCTCCCCATGGTCCATCTCCCTTATCGTCTCCAGGGCAATTCACCCCACCACCCTCTCCCCCATACTTTCGCAAAACGTCGACCGACAATATCAAACGATCATACGGGCATGCGCGTGGACAGTCTTCTTCAGGAGAACCCAGCGTGTCTCAGACCCGGAAATCATCCGCAGACAACCTCAGAGGCCCCGGGACTCTATCCCCTCCCCCTCCTCCCCCTCCTCTTCCCAACTTCTACGCCCCTCATTTCAATCCCAATCCCACTTCTATCCCGCGCTCCCGAACTCCAGGTCCATCTCCATCGGAGAATGCCTCACTCAGCGCCTCCCACATGCGCAGCTACTCCTCCGAGAACCTCACCAAACCTCCACGTACCTTGGATTCGGCCATGTTATTCCCTGGGCCTGTCCGAGGTGCGGGGTATATGTCGGCCGTGAATACCTCATCGGAGAGCATGTACTCCATGGCTAGCTATCCCCGAGCTCCGCCCGGAGTTGGGGTGTCTATGGATCAGCCTAGTAGGCCGAGGTCTGCTACACCTCGGTGATACAAAGGCCGCGAGGATGTATGATATTGAAAGTGATTATTGGGACTTTACGAGACCTTTCTCATTATTGCATTTGCCCATGCCCTTCTCTCGCTCAGGTCTGGACACAAAACACATATATAGTCGATACGATGTATGTATTTCATATCAATATTCCCTTTACTGTATGTCTGCTACTGCTACTGATTTATCACGAACTCTTTCTGGCTCCTTGCTTTGTTTGTTGTCTGTTCCGAATACGTACTTATCGATACTTATACTACTTATGAGTATCAATGTCTATCACTTCTTCGAAAGCTCAATGGACCAACTTGCAATTCGGAGGATTTACAGAGATAGCTTAACTTTGACTACCGCGTTATGAATCTATGACCCCGTCCTTGTGACCTCCACATTGCGGATTTTGTAGGTTGTAGTGCCGGCAGGCCCGGGTGAGCCAGAGCTTCCTTCCATCTGTGTATGCACATGACGACGTTAGATGATCGTATCTGTGATTGAAACGGCCGCCTCACCTGTAAGTTTATGATTCTGCAAATACATCATCAGCATCTTACTCATTATCAAAAATAGGAAGGAACTCACAGCCATAATGCCTTCCCCACGAATCCTTGCCCGTACTGTGTGGCCTTCAGTACGTTATCCATATAAAACTGGATCTTGACATCACTGCCATCGGGCTCTGCGGTGAGCACGGCCTTGAGGGCGTGGAAGGACAGATCACCGGGCCAAGCGACTAGGTCTGACCGGACAATTGAAGACGTATTGAAAGTGTTGTACCAGTTGTTGTTTGTGCCCTTCCATTCGCCGATGTCTGTCTCCGGAGGCCAGCCAACTACAGCCTGAATAATAGACAATATGAACATCCTGGAGTTGGTGGCAGTGAGATGTATAGGATGGCGTACCGTCAACTAGATTACAATCAACGACCATCTTCAGTGTCTCGTTTCCTCGGAAAGATCTGACTTACCCAGAAGGCAGGCCATGCACCTGTTACGGTCGGTGAGCTGAATTCTCCCGAAATCGTGTACGAGTTGGAGCTCGTGACCGTTATTTGAGACTTGGCATGGATAGCGCCACTATTGAGAATATTCAGATGTGCTATCAAAGTTTCGAGTCTCGACAAACCTAGCATAGTGGATTGCAGGGTTGGGGTTTGCGGTGCTGGTCGGGGGCGAAGGATTCGTGGTAGGAGTGGCAATGAGACTCAATGTGTTCGACGCAACAGAAATATGACTATGATCTGTCGAACTGCCTACCATGCGTGCACCTGCGAATTATTTGCAGGTCACTCCGACGATTCATGGCAGGAACGATGGTACTCACTTCCATTGTGGTCAGACCCCCAAGGATAGAGATATGCCCAAAAGCTCTCGAGCGCTGTATAAGACGAAAACGAGGTGGTTGGAATGACGGTAGTGTCAGCCCGGACCACTGTCGTTGCGGTGAATGCTACTAAGAAAGCTGCGATAGCTATACGGCTGATATGTCTGATAGAGCAAGACTGTCAGTAGAGCAATCATACACTCAGCAGCGGCTGTAAAACTGGCCTGAAGAGTGTCTTCGAGTTCATCGTGGGTGGAGACGGGGGATATTCAGAATTTCAATGGATGGGCTTTATACCTAGGGAACGGGAAATTACGATCTTCTATTTCATCATATCTACTCTCTCTCTCTCTCTTCATCATGACGAAGAATCATAAGATTGGTCGGTGCTCAAGATCATCGGCAGTGTGTGAATCGACACATTTCCGAAGGTTTTTCCTGGTTTCTTCTGACGAATACACGGCCCGCGATAGAAGGTAGAAGTAAAGCATCTGACTAGAAGTGAATGGCCAGGTCAACGCATGGGATGTGGAGTAGTTGCTGGGCTCACCTTGCAGGCCGCACAAAGAATGTGAGCATGCGAGCGTCGGACGTTCTTCCATCATCCATGTACACGCATCGGATGAACACTCTCCTAGAAGGCCAGCTACGACTGCACCTCGGAGTCGACGAGTCGTACCATCTCAACTATAACTATCCATCTCCTTGTGTAAGTAGTTTGCATACTGACCAAAAGATTATAGTCGCATTTGACGGTAGAGACTCGGAGGCTCAAGAACATGGAAGACGAGACATAAGTCTCGAGGGAAGTGTCTGAACCTTGCAGTAGTATATGTTGACAACGGGAAGGTGCTGGTGACTCCTTGCCAGTGCCAGCCGGCTGCTGCAAACTCAGAGCGCCGCTGATCATAGCGGAGTTGTAGCGGAGGGGCGTCTACTCTTCACGGTCACGTTCACCTCCGAGTCCGATATACTCAAGATATATAGCCTCCATCTCGAAGGCTCTACATTACATTGATACAGCGACGCCTACGTTTTTCTCAGGAAATAGCAAGACAAATCTCGAACAGGATTACTTGGACGGCCTCCGGTCTTGAATGTATTTCTTGACACTGCTGGGGCTCCGGAACCTGACGATTCACGACTTCTTACACCGAACCCAGAGACCAGCTTCTATGGACTTACCTGACCACCAGTTTCTCAGAAACCAACGCTTAGTGCTCAGGACCGAGACCTCTTATCACTAGCCCCGCGACGTTTGGAGAATATCGCTTGATTACTGAGGCATGCTCTCTCGAAATCCGAAAATATACAGTCAAAGCGGCAAAAGTAAGCTTGTCTGGCCCATTCTCACATGTTTTATTCCCATGTTCATCGCCGCCCCCTCCCCCGTCCAAGTACAGTTCTTGTGACTTCCAGTGTCGAAAGGTACACCCTATGACGGTGAGGCTTCTGGTGGACAACAAAGCGGCATCGCGAATTCTATCATGCTACGACAAAGCTACGACTGACCTCGTCTACTCCACTTCAAACCTAGTAATAGCTTTTGCTACACCAACCCTTCATCCTAATCACGATTCTAGCCATATGTGCGACGCGCTTTGGCATGACGATGTTCTCTTTGGCGGAGCGGTAGTGTTTCAAGCTCTCGGGATGTTTTCTCTCCGTAAAACGTAGGCAAAATTGTCCTCTGATTGTCTTCTGAACTGGTGAGCCGCGTGACCGTTCAGATTCCGACGTCACCTATAAAACCAGAACATACGCGCTGTATTTACTCATTCACTCTCAACTTCAACACACACAAAAGCTTCTGGAGCAAAATCTATGTCTGCAAACATCATGGTAAATAATCGAAATCCTGACTACGTATCTCGCTGAAGCCTAGATACTAGATGACTCAATCCTCAGTGGCACCGGACAGTGGCACTATCAAGCCACTTCACAACGTCAAGGTGAGCGGGATTCCTGGGATCTATTTACAGTGTCTGATTCCTCTGTTCCATGTTGTCAGAGAAATCTAGGAGTCATATTACAGCATGACTTTGATTTCCAAAGCCACTATTCTTACGCTGCGTTATTGTCTTCTAGCCCAAATCCGTGCCTCTACATAGATAAGGTCGGCTCCATTGCTCTTCCTCTTAGTGAAAAGGATGCCACTTCTATAAGGCGCGTCTATCCTTACTCGCGGAACGAGTCCGGACCATTGCGCGCCTGGGAGATCGACCCCAAGAACATCAAGTTCCGAGATCACACTTGGGATCGTTTCGTGGCAAAACTCGTGTTGGAAGACTTGTGGAAGGTGCTGGCGTCCGATTCGCCAACTTGCCCGAAGTATGTTCTGAATAGGTTGTCTGTCGTGGAGGCTGGTCCCAGGTGAGTCGACATGTCTTTATCAATCAAGTCAAAGCCACTCACTCTATCGTTCAGTGCCCTGCGGTTCGATAGGTGAATTCGATGTATTTATACGCCTTGTTATCGGCTACTGATTTTTCTTCTGCTATAGGCCAGGAGTGACGAACAATGGCTTTGCTTCGTTTGCCGTGATCCTGCCTTCTTCGTACACTGGGGGTGGCATCTCTGTACAGTATGATAATTCCCTCCATGTCTACAACCCCTCGAGATCATCCGGACACGACACGACGCTGGTGGCTTGGATGCATGGCGTCAAACGCAAATCCGAACGTATCACCTCTGGACGCCGTCTCGCTTTGCACTACGACCTCGTGCATACGTCGAGTAGCCCAAAACCCGCACTACCGATCGTCAATGGAGGAGTTCGTCTGCTTAGAAAGCTCTTCCTCAATTGGCGGGACCTTGAACTGACTGGAAACTCGGCCGCTCCCCGACTACTTGTTTACACCTTGAAGCACGAGTATCCCCGGAAACCGATCAGCATCCTTTATCTCAAGGCCGAGGACGTTCACAAAGCCTCCCACCTGAGGCCGATCTGTGAAGAATTCGGATTCATATTATTGTTGGGCTTCCTTGAATGCGCAAACTCTGGAATGGCTGACGACAACGATTCAGTTGAACGTGGTTCAAGACAGACGTACAAATCTCAAGCTCAAAGTATAACTGTCAATCATTTGACTACTCTGGACGGTGATTCTGTCGGCACGTTATCGGGCCTGCGCGTTGACAAGGATGAAGTGATTCGTGATAGGTCTTTGCGGGCTCGATTGTCTCCTGACTACTCCTCTGCTGTCTTGATTCTCTTGCATCAATCGCGACTACAAGGCCAATCAGAGGGGATGAGGTCTTTTATGGATCGTAGTCACTAACGGAGTGCCACGCTGCATGATATACAATATTCATGGACTTCGTTTACATTCTAGAAGTACTCTGTCCAACCGCTGAGATATTCGGACTTGGTGTGATCGGCCTTGGACGTTTGGACCGTGGAAGCTCTTGCACGCTTGCACAAGCAACGAACATCTGGGATTCGTTCGTTTCAAGTTCTATGGTCTTCATTCCCTGCGAGCAATACGCAATCACCTATGGTATGTCAATGTCTGGAAGTCCATGCATGGATCTTTGAGCAATCTCTGAGTCTCACGGAGAGCCATCAAGGAGCATCGCTTTCTTAACGCATAGTTATGCCTGATCCATCCGAATCAGGCGGCAGTGCCCGATCTAGCCCTACTTAGTACGTACTACATATCATACACGCGCTATGACTAAAGTTTACATCCTATCGCCATCACCGACCCTCTGTTGCGTGTCTTGTGCGTGTTCTTACGACTGCGCTCTTCTGGTCACCTTTCTCCTAGAGGTATGTATGTCTCGTCCCGCGACACGTAGAACCGGTATCTGAATTCTTGGCACTTCAGATTCGAGACATTATAGACTGGGTCTCATGATTGAAGATTCTTCAGCCGCTTCCTCAAGAATCCCACATCTTCCCTTCGAGCTTGAACGCGACATATTCGAACTCACAGCCAAAGCTCATCCAAAAGAAGCTTTGACCCTCGTTCGCGTAGCCCACAGAGTCCAAGAATGGTATGCGTTTATTCAGTTCGGTTGCTAGTATCTATTATCTACTACCATATCATTCTCCATAGGATCGAACCTCTCATCTACGAAAGTGTCATCCTGGACTTCCCAAAATTGACCACCGAACTCTTTATACGGACGCTGGATTCGAGACCTTCTAGCTTCTTCTCCAAATATGTCAACAACATATGCCTCACCAGCAGCATGACTTTTTCTCAAGCTTCTCGCATTCTATCCGTCTGCACTGGCGCTGTGAATATATCCTGCTGGGCTAGTTCAACGACGAAAGCGGGTCTTTTACCCGTAATCTACTCGCACCCAGTACAGAGACTATCTGTAAAGATCGAGAGTCTAGTAGACTTCCATATTCCCCTCGACTTCAGTCACCCCTTATTCAAGAACTTGACCCACTTCGAGATCGCCAATCCTCCCTCCTCGTATCATCTCAGCATATTCCCTTTTGTAGACTGGTCAGGACTCTATCAGCTCTCCAAAATCACACATCTCGCTTTCGGTGACCTATCCCACAACGAACATTCGTACATGATCCAAGTCTTTGTGGACTTGCTGTCCACCTGCGAATCACTCCATACGTTGGTCCTCGTATCGTCCGATAATGTCCTATCGAATGTTTTGCACCGCCAACACAAATTACACGACTCTCGTCTAGTTACATTGCCAACCTTCCATTATCCTCACCAATACCACGCTTACTGGAAAGCTCTCAGGCAGGGTGAGCTTGATATGTGGGAACGCGCGGATCAGATAAAGGAATGCTACAATCGACGTGAGTTGCTAGCTGCAATTCATCGCATGACGCGTGTTCTGACAATCTAAGAAAATTGTAGGCCCTGCCATGTGCGCATTGTGCATCCAATAGAGACACTACCCTTCCTTTCTACCAGGTTATCTGCCCCTTCGGAGTTTTCCATCGTGACCTTCGAAGTTACTGGATCGGACTACTTACTGCGATTCAAGCAGGCTTATCGTAGACTGGTGACTCATAAGTAATCAGACTCGTACATGTATGGAATATCGAGCCGCTGGGTGCTCAAGAAGGATTGGTGCGGATCGTGCCCGCCTTCCTTCTCGAGTACGTTGCGGTCCCAGATAATTGTCTCAAGTGAGTGGCACTGCCGAAGTGACCGGAAGCTCTTGCACGGAAGCTCTTGCAAGCCTGCGCAAGCAGATCAAATTTCTTCATCACAAGTGCTCCTTATAAGACTCTTCGCTCTTGCTTCGCTCGCTCACCCTGAAGTTCCCGTATCATGTCTTCTCCCGAAATCTCTAGAGGCCATGGAGTCTCTTGGAGAGCCATTGATGAGCATGGCGCTCTTGTGGCGCATAGCTATCGATCTCTCCGAATAAGTCGGCGTTCCTGAACGAATGTATAGCGGTTCAATCAATTGAAACCCGGCCCTGTGCAGTACGTTTCATGGCACGCCCTTTGACTAAAGCTGCCTACCCCCTTGCCATCTTCGCCCCAGTCGCAAGTGCTTCACGATTGCACATGCTTTACTACCACTCACTTTTCCCTTGCATTTCTCCAGGTGTGTCTCTGTTTCATTCGAGACGTGCAGTTATAGTCGACTTACGAGATTTATTGGATTTCCAGTCTCCAGGCGTTGTAAAATGGATCTTCTCACTCGAGATACTTCGGACGCTTGCCCCAGAATCCCAGATCTTCCCTTCGAGCTTGAACGAGACATATTCGAACTCACCGCAAAGGCTCACCCCAAGGAAGCGTTGACTTTAGTACGCGTAGCACGTCGAGTACAGACATGGTATGCATCCAACACACCTCTTTGACCAGAACCTTTCCTCACTGCCGCGCATTTCTCATCATAGGATTGAACCTCTCATCTATGAAACCGTCATTTTGGACTTTCCAATGTCAACTGTCGAGTTCTTCATACGAACGCTTGACTCGAGACCTGCTAGCTTCTTCAGAAGATATGTCAAAAATATCAGCCTCACGAGCATCATCACCTTCTCCCAGGCTTCCCGCATTCTATCCGTCTGTACTGGTGCTGCGAATATATCTTGCTGGGCTGGTCCAATCCCGATGAAAAAAAGTCTTCTGCCCATACTTCGCTCTCATCCGCTACAAAGATTATCCGTCAAGCTCGAAGATATATTGGATCTCACGCCCACTCTCGACTTCAGCCACTCCTTATTCCAGAACCTGACACATCTTGAAATAGTCAACCCTCCGTCCTCCTACTCTCTTGAGACGCCTAGTCCCATAGATTGGTCAGGACTCCTTCATCTCCCCAACATCACGCATCTCGCTTTCGGCGATTTATTCTGCGACCAGCATTTGTATATGGTCCCAGTCTTCGGGGACTTGTTATCGAATTGCGAGTCACTCCAGACGTTGGTCCTCGTGTCCGATGATGCACTCCTCTCGAATGCTTTGCAGCGAGAGCACAGGTTACACGACTATCGTCTTGTCGCATTACCGTCCTTCCATTTCCCTTACCAATACGTCTGCTATTGGGACGCTCTGAGGCAGGGCGAGCCTGATATGTGGGAACGCGCGGATGAAATCAAAGAGCATCTGAATCGAGGTGAGTGTGCCATGGCTAGATCTTTGCGGGAAATTCGTTTTGACACCTGCCATGATATCAAGGAGGCCCAGCCATGTGCGCTTTATGCGTTTAGTATGGCCAACTTGCATTCTAGCGTAGATAATGTATAATGTTTGGCCCTCCAGTCACTTTTCTTTCGACATAATTCTATCGGACTAGTCTAGGCATCGATTATGATATAGACAGTGATGTAACCTTGTAAGTAATTAGATTCATATATATGTACGAGCTGCGTATTTCGATGAGCGTTCACTACGCCTAACTCTGCCGCCTTCCTATCAGTGAAGTGTATGTTGTATGTGTATCCGTCTATGCCTGGGTATTCGTCCTCCGTCGCCCGCAAAAAAGCAGCACCAGAAAAGTATTCTCCGTCATGTCCTCCCGTCAATGTGATTCCAGGAGATAATTCTTCTCAGAGTCGCGGTCCTACTTCGCGCGTAACAAAATGCCAGATGTAGTGTGACCAACCCTCCAGAACACCTGCGCCAGACATTATGTGGAGACAGTCACCCGTCGAGTGCTGAAAGGAAGAATTTACATAAATACGACGAAACTAAGGAAAGAACGGGAAGAACACGAACCGAATCAGGGCGTAAGCGACCTGGCCGGTCGATGTCTAGGTAATGTATATCCGGAAATGTGGAGACAGATTCCTTGAGTCTCGTTTGAGTCAAAGCGTTGAGAAAAGGCATACGAGGGCTAGAGACGAACCTCGAAAACTTGGTTAAACTGCCATATATTGGCCCAGTTATACCAATTCCACACGAACGGATGGATCTTAGTCCACGGCTCTCTGAAGTTATGACAGTCTTCGTGACCAGGCAGATATGCTCTGACAACAACCTTTCTTCCTGGCCTGCCCCGACCTCGAGGTGCGACATTCAATGCGCTTTGCACATCGGTTGCCCATTTTTTCATAGCGATCCCGAAGAATTGTATGACGTCTTCAATTCCATACCCCGAATCAGCTTTTGATTCATCTCTGAATCCAGATAGGAGTGTCGTTGTCCAGTGACCGCCTGTGCTGACAACCATTGTGGCGTAGTTTGCCTCGGGTAATGGTGCGGTAAACATGTCCATGTAATCGCTGGGACCGAGAGACCAAAAGGCTTCGTCGCTGAAGAGACTGAAGTTTTTGGGTGGGTGGTAAGTTGATCGGTGGAGATTTACGATGTCGTCTTTGTTCAGGAGCAGGTCGACGCGTCGGAAGGTGATAAGAGGGGTTCCTGAGATGTTGAAACCCGGTGGGAGGGAGAGTTCGTGTATTAGTGGAGACGAAGGGTTGAGATAAAGGTTCTGGGGCCATGCACGGTCAAAGTAGGGATTTTTGACATAATCGGGGGTGGCGATGACATGGGGGTATAGAAGGCAGGATAGAGAGAAAAAGTGTCCTTCCGTTATTGAGTCTATTTTGGAAATCAAACTTGTAAGGAAGATTATATAGATAGCAAAGGACAAGACATACCTCCGAGAAGAAGCCATCCACCTCGCTCGACCAAATCTTTGACCAACTCTTCGCGATTCAATGGTCTAGTATCACAGTCATCACCTGTCACCCACTCCCATGAGCTGACACCTGGAAATCTATCCCACTGCTCCTCGTTATCAGCTGCAAGATGCCAATAGTACTCTCTCGAACTTGCACATCCCTCGAAACCCGCGAATTCCAAAGCATCGTCTCTGTTCGTCATAGTCGTCTTGTTGGTCCGAGGTTTATATTCCCAGCTCCCAGACGCATAGGCGCTTGGTGCACATTCCGAGTCTCCTGGGCGAGGTAGTAACGGGTATCGAGACGAGGAGGAAGAGGTGTAGGTGTACCCCACCAAGAGCAGGGTGCATACGATCCCGACCACCAGTAATCGCATGGATACGAGCCGCGGATTTATTGCGGACAACATCCTATGAACGATGGCCTTGATTGCCATCAACTCGACCTCCTGGAAAACACAAAAAGTGAGAACAGCAGAAAAAGAGGAAAACTAATGTTGTGGGGGTGCATCGACATCTATCCCGAGCCGTCCGAAATGGAAATTCAAATTCCATTTTGAGACTTGCCGAATGATCTTCTCATCTGCAGCTTGGACAAATTCTGAGGTGCGATTAGATTGAAACGACTCCACTCACAGAAGCTAACTCTGAGATTTCGAAACTTGTAACAACTTTCATCCCTCCAGTCATCCATGTCTTCGACTAATCACTTTCTAGTTGACCAAGAGGACTGGAAGAAGGCATGTGCCTATTGCTATGCAAAGGACGGAATCCCTCTTCAAACTTGTGCTCAATGTTATAGGGCACACTATTGCGTACGCATCTGTTTTTCTTGCTTCAGTGCAAGATGCTGACTCTGAGTGGTCAGTCTAAAAACTGACAACTGGCCGAAGCACAGAACCATGTGCAAGATGAACAGGGCGCGTCGCGATGCGGTCAAAATTTGGAACTTCTGTAGAAGCAGGGTGCAGCTGGATACATGATTCTCGCAGGTCGAGCTGGAGAACCCGTTCCTTACACTCTGAAAGAGATGGGTTCCATGCTGGAACGTTGGCTGCAGGTAAGTACTACACGTGAAGGTGCTCGAGTCGACATCTGCTTCTGATTCATATTTGCTCCAGTTGAATCTTTCGTCTCTCAGAAACGGTGCCATCCACGCCTTAACCCTACAAAGAACGCCAGACCGTATATTCACTGACATGGTGGTTGTCACCGTGTCACAAAATGTGTTGTCTGCAAGAATGGTTCCTCCACATCTTGTAGCGTCGACCTTCTCCCTCGACACCATTGTGGTATCAACTCTTGCGGAAACATTCGGTGAAATTCTTCAGGGCAATGTGGCCTATGCGCAGGACCGGGATAATGCTATTTCTGTCATGCTCGAACGGTCTAGGAAATTACGAGCCCATGGGGCTTCTGGGACACTCTTCATGCTCGTCACATGTGATGACATTGGCCACAGTCAAGTTAGTGGCCTGGAGCTGGATTTCTGGTGGGACGAAGATTCATATTCTGTACAAGACGACTGGGAGAAGCTCCTGAGGTCCGAGTTGGCCCTTCGAGCAGCTTAGAAGAGCCGTAGAGCCTGAGAGGAAATCTGAACCAGGCTGTACTTGTCGTCGCGGCTGTGATATAAATTGTGGTGCGGATTTGTGTCCAACTATAACGCACTCACTTATTCATTCGTTAACAAAGTGCGAGTCCCGATAACAAGACACTGTACATACCTACGGAAACTCTTCCGAATCGGCCATATTTGGACCAGTACTATAGCTTCCGATCAATCGTTCGCTGAGCGCTGGCAGCCTGAGAAAACAAGCACTTGTCTTCCTGGTACACATGTTGATGGAGGACGCCCGTGTGTGAACACTGAATCAATGGTCGCCTTCAGTCCTCGTCTCTCTAGTATCTTGGCCCTTTACCCCATCGATGGCCTCTATATTCGGTCCTGGGACTCTCATAGTGGACGATGGCGACCCTAGTATCCAGTATACATGCAGTAATGGTCAATCGTGGACCATTGGAGGCATTCCAGGTCGCGAGATCGATGGTACTACCCATGGCACAAGTAGCGCTGCTTGCAAGATCAATTATACATTCTTTGGTACGCCTACTAGTAATGTGTATATCTCGTGCACCACATACTGACTGTATATGTATCTTGATGGCAGGTAGTTCCATACGAGTGTACGGGACTATCCCAGGGTACCATGATACCACACCAGTTGCAGGCGAAGGCGCCGTCTCTGGATACTACCTTGATAATTCGACCACGCCATCTCAGATCTTCGTCGCGACTCCCCGCCAAGATACTCTCTTCCAACAGATTTTCTTCCAGTCACCTAACATGTCTGACGGTACACATTCTCTTACAATCACTCTTTTTGACGATACCTTCGTGGATGATACTCTTGGCTACTGGGTCGATTTCTTCGTCATTACACCTGGAGTTTCGGTCAGCGGTGTCTCACAGACAATTGCTCGTACCTCCACTACCACTCTTCTCCCTACTGTGACACCCGTGAAGAAGTCGTCGAGAACCACGGGGTCCATATTAGGCGCTGACATCGGCCCTGCCATAGTAGGAGGTTTGCTATTGCTGGGAACGGTGATGATATATGGCCCGCGCTTATGGAGGCGAATCAAGAGTCGACGCCGTCATCTTCAAATGGACTCGAGTGATCATGGTACGACCCTACTTCTCAATGTGCATTCGCATGTATCGTTGACGTCTACAACTCAAACTCTGTCTGCAGTGCCGACACGGGAGACAGCTCAAATCGCGCCTCTTAGTACTCCCAACATCGACGAAGTTTCTCCATCCAGACCTGCGAACCTCTTCACTGAGTCTGACAGAGGGCTAGTCTTGGAACTTGGAGCAAGACCTGATTCACCGCCGCCTCCCCCACCAGTCCCTACGTCTTCTATACCTGTCAACCCATTCACTTCTACCAGTCCTCATGATGCTATAGAAGAAGTTGCCCGAGATCCTTGAGCTCTGGGGTCGGTCGCAGGAATTTCGTATAGGTTCTGAATTCGTCGCATCAATATTTATTACAGTTGTCGAAATGGGTTGTTTTCATTGATAGGTTAAACATCGTTACTTCTATGGAGCTAAGCAAGGAGCAGAAAGATTCTTTCCTGAGGACCGCATGAAGACAGGGATGGCGACTCGAGATTTTTCTTTTGAGTATCCGTGACCGCATGTTTTTGCCTGATTTGCATGCCCATGGTGTATAGGTCGTCTTGTATTTTTCTTCGACGCCAACGATATATCGAATCCTTTGAGTGGACCCAAGGCATCTGGCAAGGTCCGAAAATGAAGAGTGCTGAGACTCACTCTGATACCATTCCAATGGGGGTGAGATTCGAGTCATTCGACTCCAACCTGTAGGCGCTCTCGTCGATAGGATAAGCTTCTTCGTCAGAAGTAAAAGAATGAACGAGCATCAAAGGCGAGAGCCAGATAGTACCTGGACCATAAGGAGCTTCGCATAACTGCAAAAGTAGAAGATCAAGCAGTTGCGACAATACTCACTGGCATTACTGTGACAACTGGCATTCCAGACCCGGGCATGGACTCGGGAGAAACAAAGTTTTCAACGTCTCTCTGCGTGTTGATCTTGAGTTTGACCCCCCGTCTCCAGAACGACGTCTATCGTCAAGGTATGCTCAGATACTGCTATTTTCTGTGATTAGAGCGTGTCATTAGACAAATATGATACTACGCACCCGGTAATCCGCAACTGCTGCCTCAAATCCTTGCTTACCTGCCGAGTTTAACATAAACTGCGCGTTTCTCCATCCGTACGAGCTGTCAGAGTCGGAAGACGTTCCTCTTAGTTCATCAACACTGCTGAATCAAAGCTGCTATACATTGGATTAGTATCGAAAGTCTGCCTCACCTAGACTGAGGCTACATACCAGCTGTTAGTAGCGTAAATACGATGATACGATGTCTCATTGAAGCACAGCCATGTGGGACTGCGGCGGGATCTTGTTGAGGTCAGGCTATTCTTCTCTTGGCAGTGCGAATGCGGAGTGGCCAGATCGACAACCGCTTCGAATTTAAGAATTCACAAGTCTGCTTCAATCCACCATGTCCTCTTCGTCGTCTGCGTTGGCGTCGGCCACAAGCAGCGCCGCAGCAGCAACGAGCTCGTCGGCCACAAAGACGCTGTCCGCCGGTTCCAATCTCAAGGTTGCTCAACTTCCCCGATGTCCCGCGGTGCGATACTCACTTGTACACTGATAGGTCGTCGGGATCATACTGGCCGTCGTCAGCGGGCTGCTCATAGGCTCTAGCTTTGTATTCAAGAAGAAAGGTCTACTCCGCTCGCAGGCCGGGCATGTAGCTGGCGAGGGCGTTGCATATCTCAAATCTGTGAGTATACCTGCTTTCATGTGCGCTTTCTATATCTACTAAACCTTTATTTGCGTTAGCCATTATGGTGGCTGGGTATGAGCAGTGCGTACACAACTATCTGGCTCATCTGTGGAACGTGCGTTGATGATCATTGTGGCAGTGATGATTCTGGGCGAGCTATGCAACTTTGCAGGTGCGCACTACTCTCTATGGTAATCAAAGCCTATCTCTAACGCGCCGTCATATATTATCTAGCATACGCTTTTGTGGAAGCACTCGTCGTGACTCCCCTGGGAGCCCTTTCAGTCGTTATTTGTGCAATTCTTTCATCCATTTTCCTCAAGGAGACTCTTAGCTTCTTCGGCTGGCTTGGTTGCGCTCTATGTATCGTGAGTACCGCTTTATACCCTCAATTCCATCTGTCCAACGCCATTCGTCCTTGCAGCTCGGCTCTGTAATAATAGCCCTGAACGGGCCCACAGAAGCCTCCGTCGGTCAAATCAAAGAATTTCAAAAACTATTCCTCGCTCCTGGATTCCTTTCATACGCAGGTGTACTCATTGCAGCTGCACTCACCATCATTTTCTACTTCGGGCCCAGGTACGAGTGGCATGTCCTCAGAGAATTACAGGATTGACTGATGCTGTGTTCGCTTTTAGGTATGGCAAAAAGAGCATGCTGTGGTACATTTTCGTATGCAGTATGATCGGCGGTATCAGTGTCAGTGTTACTACTGGTCTCGGAGCTGCAATAGTGCAGACCGCTCTTGGCGATAACCAGGTGAGAGTTTATCTGAATCTTGGGTCGCTCTGTGTATTCATCACCGAATTGCTAGTTCAAATACTGGTTCATGTATTTCTTGATGGCGTTCGTCATCGTGACTCTCCGTACGCCGTGTCTCTCACTGTGTCTACTCTCTATTGAACGGCTATTCCAGTCACCGAGGTGTATTACTTGAATATGGCACTAGCATTATTTAATACTGGTGAGCTTGTTGCCTTGATTCACATTTCAATAGTAGACTTGCTAACTTCAGCTGAATAGCTATGGGTAATGTTTCTGCTTCTCTCTTCCTCGTATTCTTGCTGACAGATCTCGATTCACAGTCACCCCCACGTACTATGTTATCTGTGAGGCCCAATTGACTAAACACTCTGTCCACCCCACTAAACTCTGATCATCTAGTTACCTTCTTCTCGATGGTGACTACCATCGTAGGTATTTCTGATTATCCTATGTCAAACCGCTCACCCAGTCATCGTGTCCAGGTCCTATTCCAAGGTCTCAAATCTTCCGTTTCACAAATCATCACACTAGTCATGGGTTTCCTGGTCATCTGTCTTGGAATCACAATCCTCCAGATGTCCAAAGTGGACCCAGTCACCTTATCCAAACTCGACCGACGCTCAACCATCCTCCTCGAAGCCGCTCGTGCAAACACAGAAATATTAGATGAAAAAGGCGCTATTGGTGTTGAAGATCCGGGGATGGATGCACTCCGAGGATCTTTCGGAACAGTCGGGAGTATCATTAGGGCGAGGAGCGCTAGGAGGTTGAGTCAGAGTAGTAGTATGGGGATGAGGACGAGGCCATCCACTGGCATCTCGTTCCGAGACCGACCGCCAGGCGCGGCTGCTCCTTACGATTCTGGCGACTGGACGGATCGTGAATTGACCACTAGCCCTCCTGCTGCGAATGCGCAACTGGCAGGTATACGGCGGCATCAACTGTACGATGCGCCTGTGCCGAGAGATCTGGAGGCAGGGTCGATGAAGAGTCCTTCGTTAGCGGAGTCGGCGTCGGGCGGGCAGTTGGTTGGGAAACGACAAACGATCAAATTCGACAATGAGGAAATCGTACACCAATATCACCCACCAGGGACGGGAGACGATACGGCTACGCATGAACACCGAAGCGTTCTGCTTTCTCCTGGCCATGGGGAGTACCCGCCACCGCAGAGACAACCTACAACAGGGACGAGTCTAAGTACGATTTCCGCTACGGATTCACAACTGGGGCTGGATACTCCAATAGTGAGTCCCGGAGGAAGCGTTCGTCAACTGCAACAGCAACAGATTCCAGTACCTCCGCGATTCCAAATGGAGCATGAAGTGCACAGTGCGCCTCCGACGATGGGTTCGCGATTCGTGCGTCCTGTTCCTGGACGCACTGATTCGAGAGACGTGTTTTCTCATTCGAAATTGTCGAATAACGAGACGTTGTTGTCGTTCCCGAGTGTTACGGATTCTGCACGGAGTCAGAATTGGGATATCGTGAATGGGAGCGATTCAAGTGTGGATGAGAACGGGAAGAAGGAGAAGGAGAGGGGACGGTCGCCGAAGAAACACCAGAAGTATCCGAAAGGGGCTGGGGAGGATGATAGGGAAGAGAGTGTTAGTTTGTGGCAACAGGGGGAGGATAGGGATTCGTCAACGGAGTCCCTCGTCGAGTTGCCACCAAGTGGTGGGATTAGACTGGTTCAGTCTGGTTCTTCGGGGGCGAGGTTTTGATTTTTCTGGTCTTCCTTCCTCTCTCGTGTACGTATATATCCCTCCTCCCTCACTCTTTTCCTCCCTATGGACGCTCGGAGCTCAGTGTATGTTAAGGTGACATATCATGCGTGTAGAGATGTATAATGTATGCCGAGCTTCCATTGGCTTTGGAATGATTGATGGACTAGTAACCTAAGCAGTGCAGCTCGCGAGCATACATATACCATACCCTTTGTTACATATTATCTATTTGTTTGTACAGGACCTTGTCCATTATTATTACCTCTGCTTATGATACACTACGCCCTTGATTGCAGCTGGTTTTTCAAGGTGTCAAGTTCCAAACACACCGTGAACAAGCTTTTCCCGCCATTGACTGCCTTTTCCCTGCATCACGTCGCTGCTTCCGATTTTCCTCTGCACTACGACGCTGGGAACGACGGAGTAGCTCTTCAGCCTCCCGCTCAAGACAAGCCACGAAAATGCTTGATCTAAGGCACGAGAATACGCGAAGAGAGGGTATAAGAGGTGAAGGAGAAGTCGACGAGCTCCGCGTCGCGATAGGACATACGCATGTGTGCATTTCGGGGCGTATGATGGGTGTAGACGGGTAATAGATAGATTTAATGAATCGGATGTGTGTTCCAGGGCTGGATGATGGGATTCGTTCGACCAACAATGGCCTGGAGTTTGAGAGTGTATGAGTTTAGATTTCGCGGGAGGGGTATGAAACATACCGAGGAACACGATGTCCCAATCGTGTGGTAAAAGGTTCCAAAGCCCGTCCAGCCTCTTTTGGATATCCTGTTCCATATCGACATCGTCTTCCAAGATGATCGTCGCCTCGTGATTGTCTCCCTGAGGTGCATTCGCGACGCGTCGGATGACTTCCAGATGAGATTTCCAGCACGCGATCCTTCCCAGTGAGAGCAACTTGAATGGTGGTAACATCAAACTATACGGTGGGATGACGTCGTTTTCTGTAACGCAGGTCAGAGGAGGCGACAAGGACGAGGATTCATTATTCGAGAATATCCATAGATCAGAGCCAGAATGAGGAATGAGTTCGTCTGAAGCTGTTATCGTGTCGATATTTTCCGGCCAAAAGGAAGACGTAGAATCGGAGGTGTTTCCAGGTCGTCTGATAGTACTAGTGTCATTGCGCAGAGATCTAACATGTTGCAGTATCTTGGAGACCAGGGCTTCCTGTGATCCCGTAGCATCGATGTAGGTCCAGTCCAGCCTAAGTGCAGCGCGTAGTACGTCCATCTGCTCGCGTCGATCTGTGCGATGAGGCAGTGAGACAACATAGGTCCGAGACTTGGAAGGTAGAAGACTGCTAGACGACAATGAGACAGGTACTTGATGGGTGCCAGGTTTAGGCCATAGAGAAGTTGGCACTTCAAGCAATGTCGCGAAATTGAGTCCTATGATGTTTCGTACAGTGCAAAACAAGAACAACACGGCGGCTGCACCGTAAATGAGGATATTCCACTGTCGAGTCGATATCGTTTGGGGCATATCAGAACAAGAGATGAAGCGAGCGAGATCATGCCATGGCAGGAGGAGAAAGTGGAAATTGAATTGTTGCACAAGTTCCCACGGCTGATGTTCGTTCGACGATGTGCTCGCTGGCTTCTCGCCAAGATAACCGCAAAAACTCAACAATTCCTCCTTCAAATCCTTTCGGCGGGTCCAATTCCACGCCATGTCGGCTTCGTTATGGACGGTAACCGACGATATGCCAGGAAACACAACAAGAAAGTCGTGGAAGGTCATACAGAGGGTTTCACTACTCTGCGGCGCGTACGTCGACTCTTCTCATCGTGGTGGCGATTGATACTCATTATTCGGTGATTTGATAGATGCTGGAAATATGTCTTCGTATGAATGTACACTGCGTGACTGTGTATGCGTTTTCCATCGAGAACTTCAAACGATCACCCGACGAAGTAAACGCGCTGATGGCTTTAGCTGGACAGAAACTCGCAGAGTTGACTCGACATGGGTGAGTACACTCTGTGTTATAGTCAGACGCGCCCTAACGGTTTTATAGAGATCTCCTAGATCAATACGGCGTGCGACTGAATGTCCTTGGAAAAACAGAACTTCTCCCTCTTGCCGTTCAGCAGGAGGTCAGAAAAGCAGAGGATATGACACGTCATAACAATCGGTACGTCTATTTGTCCAGATTCTCTGGTGACTCCCTGTTCTCATTTGAATCTAGCGCGGTTCTCAACTTATGTATGCCATATACGTCACGAGACGAGATTACTACTGCGGTCCAGTCCGCTGTACGCCTCGCCTCAACTCAGAGTTCACAACCGTGGGTCTACTTCCCCTTTCGATGCCTTGACTGTACTCATACCAGGGTGCAAGTAGTGAGATATCGGACAAGGATATCGATGCTCAACTCATGACATCGCTAGTCGGAAGTCCACCTTTGGACATACTCGTCCGAACGAGTGGCGTGAAGCGCCTCAGTGATTTCTTGCTTTGGCAGGTATGAGCCCCGCAATTGATGCGTTGTCCGTTCCCCTCTGATGAGAACGTTCTCTTTTTAGTGTTCCGAAGACACACAACTACAATTCATCCCAACTTACTGGCCAGACTTTGGGTTGTTAGATTTCATTCCTGTCATTCTGGATTATCAGAGGAAGATATGGTCCAGAAAATTGTCTTTGTGATGTATTTATCCATGTTCTAAATCGCATCAGTACAAAAACTAAGTTGCAGATGTGACTTCAGAATTCAACCAAGCTCATGGCAGGTAGCCCATCAATCATCTCAATATTTTTGAGGTTGTACATTCCAGGCAGGCAAGTAACACCTGTGACACAGAGTCACGGCCATGCCAAGGGCGTTGCATCACATGAGCAAACAACGCCTGCGTCAAAACTGCTGTTGTCACAGAGCCGACTGACCGGTTTGTCAACGAGGTCGAGTCAAAATTGGATCCGTCAGCCCGGTGGCACGCGTTCTCACCACTCGGCGCACGTGTATACGCGGACGAACGGCATAGATCCGCACGAAATATATAAATATTGAGCAGACTGTGAGTATAGTGTAGCACCTCAATTACCTCCTCGATAAACGCCTACTCATGCCTATCATTTCTCCTCACAGCAAGGTCCTGGTAACCGGAGCGAATGGCTTCATATCGGCGTGGGTGATCGATACACTGCTCGAAAGGGGACACTCAGTGCGCGGTGCGGTTCGTTCGGAGGCCAAGGGAATACATTTGAAGAAAATTTTCGAAAAGTATGGAGATAAGTTCGAGATCGTTATCGTCCCAGATATTGCTAGGGTATGTCTTGTGCCTCTTGGAATGAAGGTAGTACAGGAGAATATTCATTTGAATTTTTTTGACACAGGAAGGAGCCTTTGACCAAGCGGTCAAGGGCGTGGATGCTGTCGAGCATATTGCATCGCCAGTCACTATGACGTCTTCCGATCCGCAAGGTGATTACTCGCATCTCGACAGACATCCGTCGGTATGCTGATCGTCAGAATCACAGACTTGATCGTTCCAGCTTTGAAAGGAACGCTCGGGGTTCTGCAGAGCGCTCTCAAATATGGGTCAGTGGACGCAGAGCTCTCTTCTTGTACTCGGACTAATTGGCATAGTTCAGACCCACGATTAAACGAATCGTGATAACTTCTTCCCTTGCCACTCTTATGCGTCTCTCTGCCACTCCATTAAAGTTCACAGAATCGGACTGGAATGAGGAATCGATCAAAGAAGTCGAAGAGAAGGGAAAAGACTCGTCTCCCATGGACCAATATAAGGCTTCAAAGACTCTCGCCGAAAGAGGTAGGCTCGATGTTTCTTGTAACGAGAAGTTTTACCTGATCAAAGCGTTCGTCATACTACTCTTTATAGCTGCATGGGACTTTTACGCCGAACATAAGGACTCGGTGGGCTGGGATCTCGTAGTCATTCATCCTCCTTGGGTATGATGCACGCGCCCAGACCTTGTATCTCGCTTTGCTAATCTTACATGCATGTCATAGGTCTTCGGTCCTGTCCTACACGAAGCGCCGAATGTCGAGTCCCTCAACGCATCTATGCTGGAGTGGGGCAAAGTCATTCTACTTCCAGATTCAGGCGAGAAGACCCTCGAGGATCTGGCTACCCAGGGCACTTCATGGGTTGACGTGCGTGACCTGGCTGAAGCTCATGTAAGATCCTTGGAAAGGGAAGAAGCTGGAGGCCAGAGATTTTTCGTTTCCTCAGGTGCGTGCGAAAGACCTGAAGGAGAGGAGAATATTTACTGACATTTTCTCTGACTCACAGAAGCTTTCAAGTGGCAGGACTGGAGTGCGTACTCGTTCGTCTATTTTTTTTGCCTATGTTCTGACTTACTTTACGTCCTCAAGTCGACGCTGCAAACTCGCTCTCGCCGTCACCCATCCCGTCGCATCCTTCCCTTCCAAAAGGCAATCCTGGTGCAGGAGCAAACGCGGTCAATATGTTCGAATTTGACCACTCCAAAGCCGTACGCATTCTGGGATTGACGTTCAGAACAAAAGAGGAGACGACCAGGGATGTCTTAGCTGATTTCGAGAAGAGAGGATGGTAGATGTGTGCTTTCAAGTTCTAGCAGCCGCAACTGGCCAAAGGTAGATCAGTAACGAACGCGATGAGATTAGCTGAAATAATATTGAAGTAGAAGAAAAACGGAAGAAATGCAAGCAAATCACGAGGCTACATTGATAATCACAAGTGCTATATATATGGATTCTCGTCTCTATTTATGTCGATCGTGCAATGCTGAGTAAGTGCTGAACTCACTTCTCCCCCCCTTCAGTACCGCGTAAGTCAATTCTAACCAATGCATGTTGTTTCGTCGCATAGCAAAGTTCTTGTGACTGGTGCAAATGGATTCATATCGGTATGGATAATCGATACGTTGCTTCGAAGGGGACACTCAGTCCGCGGTGCGGTTCGTTCGGAGGAGAAAGGAGTCCATCTGAAGAAAGTATTCGAGCAATATGGAGATAGGTTCGAGATTGTTGTCGTGCAAGACATCGCGAAGGTCCGACTTTTGCCTTTCCTACGAAGACAGCGCTTACTCGAAATTAACACAGGAAGGAGCCTTTGATGATGCGGTCAAGGGCGTGTATGCTGTCGAGCATGTTGCATCGCCAGTCACTTTGACGTCTACCGACCCGCAAGGTGAGTATGCCCATCAAGACATGTCCATTGATACGCTGATCGTCTGCATTTCAGATTTGATTGTGCCAGCTCTGAAAGGGACCCTTGGGGTTCTGCAGAGCGCTCTCACTCACGGGTCAGTATGCACAAACCATTGATACCTCAAACTAACTCGCATATTATAGACCCACGATCAAAAGAATTGTGATAACCTCTTCCCTTTCGACTGTTATCCATGTTTCTCCTACTCCGAAGAAGTTTTCGGAAGTAGACTGGAACGAGCAATCGATAAAGGAAGTTGAAGAGAAAGGGAAAGACGCAGCTTTCATACATCAGTATGGGGCTTCAAAGACTCTTGCTGAAAGAGGTAGGCTCATTCCAGGATTGTGTCCATGTTATGCGCGAGCTGACATTCGTATACTTGATATAGCTGCTTGGGACTTCTACGCTAAACATAAAGATTCAGTAGAGTGGGATCTCGTAGTGATCCATCCTCCTTGGGTACGGTACACATACGTCTTACCTTGCATCGCTGATCTTACATGACATGATGCATATGCACGATAGGTATTTGGACCCATCCTACATGAAGCGCCGAATATGGAGTCACTGGGCACGTCTATGTCGGAGTGGGCAAAGGTCGTGCTCCTTCCAGATTCAGGCGGAAAAAGCCTCGAGGATTTGTCTACTCAGGGAACCTCGTGGATTGACGTGCGTGACCTGGCTGAAGCTCATGTACGATCCCTGGAAAGGGAAGAAGCGGGTGGTCAAAGGATAATCGTTTCTTCAGGTGCGTGCGAGGGATTCCAAGAAGACCAGTTATTGAGCTGACGCCTCTCCCCAATTTACAGAACCTTTCAAGTGGCAAGATTGGAGTGCGTACTGGCTATGTTTTTATATCTCTCTATCCCATTCTGAATTGCTCTGTGTGCTGAAGTCGACGTTGCAAACTCGCTCTCGCCATCGCCTATTCCGTCGCATCCTTCACTTCCAAAGGGCAATCCTGGTGCAGGAGCGAAAGCAATCAACATGTTTGAATTTGACCACTCCAAAGGCGTACGCATTCTAGGTTTGACGTTCAGAACCAAGGAGGAAACGACTAGAGACATTTTAGCTGATTTTGAAACAAGAGGATGGTAGACGCGAACTCTTGAGGTTGGAGTTCAATCTGCAACTGGTTGATTAAAGGGTACAGAGATCAGCAACAAAAGAGATAAGATTAATCAGAATAACATTAGGAGATCATGTAAAGTAGAAAACGAAAACCGTTCAATCGATGCAAGGCTAGAACTCGTCAGCACACCGACAATCACAATCAGCTACAGCACAAGTGCTATGCGACCGTGAATTGTCATCTCCAAAGAACCAGTCAAGTAGATGAGAGGCGTGACCACCGTGCCGACACGTTTGGCAGATGACGATAGCGTCGTCAATAGTATCTAGAAGCAAGCCATTAACGACAGATAGAATATTTGAAAAGCGATATGCACCTTTGTACTGGGAGCGAGTAAGTTCAGCTTCACGCGGGGCATCTTGCACGATACCGAGCGTCATCAGACATATAGAACAACGAGGGAGGGATCTGCCACAATTAGGGCATCCGGTCGCCTGTGCCATATATTAGCTCGATTCAGGGTGATAGGAAGAACAATGACGTACTCGGGTCTGCATGGCAGCATAGTGTGGCAAGGTGATTGCCTTACTACAATAATGACACCGAATAAGAATCTGGCGAGGTGCCCATTCATACTGCCGAGGAAGATCCCCATTTTGTACAGCTTCCTGGATGATTTGTCCGCGCTCGACGTCAAACTTGACCCGATGATGATGAAGCTTGAAGCCATCAAGCAGATCACGATATGCGTCGAGCCAACGTTCAGCGCGAGGATCTGAGAATTTGGAGGGACAAACGTAGGACGATAAAATTGTCGCCGTCTGAATGTCCCCCGTGCGATCCACGTAGCTTTGCAAAGCCTCCATGCCCGATCTTGTCAAGCCAGTAACTATGATGGCGTCAATGTCACCTCGTCCACTTGATATATCAGCGGTTCTTCGCAGGTAGGAGGATAATGCCGTGTCGTCAAGGAATTGGAATGCAATGGCAAGTCGTTCACGGAATGGAAGCACTTCTTCTTCCAAAACTTCCGTCCAGTCACCCGAGATTAAGTGCGTGAGCATGGCGCGGAAGTATGGATCTTGGAGTCGGACAATCAAACGTTCGCAGTGTGCCCGCAGGTCAGAATTTTTTGTCGACCCAGAGCCCTGGGGAATCAGAGCAGCGAGAGTTCCTGACATCATATGATCCGACTCATCTATACATCACGTTGCATTAGCCACGGTCAAATAGACCAAGAATGTGGAAGGACGGCTGACCCTCGCTCCGCATAAGGAGCTCGACAGCTTTGTAGTATTGTCGAGTGAAAACTAGCCAACAGGCTGCACGAGAATATTTGCGGTCTTTTTCCCACCTAAGAGGCTCGAAGTTAGGATACAAAACTCGGATATATGGAGTGAAATGACTGGACTTCTTTATTATGTTCGTCATATCTTCCTCTCTGAGACTCCACCCACAAAGTTGAAGGGCGATCTGTCTTTGAAGGAGCTTGCTTGTCGATACGGGAGGTTTCCAAGCTGATTTATTGGCACCGGTTCGGATAGCTAGAGCTACGATAGCTTCGTGGAAATTGCCGTACAAGTTGTCTGCAGGAGACTGGGCGCGACGAGATCCGTAAGGGTCATTGGTGGCATTCGGTACATCTAGTGTATCCCGATGCACTGGGGGTGCCAGGTCAATGTCGGGTAGCGGTGGAAAACCTTCCCAGATACCCAGGAGACCTTCATACGAGAAATCAAAACCGTGCATCCTAGGCGTTGGGACACAGAAAAGCCCTTTGGAGTCTAAGGAGAGGACTGTCAATCGAGAAAGCACGATACTAGAACATCAAGCCGTCATACGATTTATCCAAGACCACAATTCTGACAGAACTCGTGTTGACTGGTCATGAGGTTCATCTTGTATCAAACTGACATTATGTTCGGGCTGTGAGGAGGTAGTGGGGTCAGTATGCCATGTTTGATTTGTGGAAGAGCCATGAGCGCACATTGCTGATCCCGTATCCAAGAACAGTTCTACGCCTCATTATCATCGAAACGTCCTCCTCTACAATGCGATTGATGGCTTTTGAAACGTGATGTCTTTTGTCATTCCTGCTGGAACTCTTGTCTTGGCCACGAGCCTCAAGGCGTGGCCGTATCTTGGTCGGGGTGCTTTCATGATGCGATGAAGCCTCCACGTCAGGAGGTTGACGGGAACGTGAACGAGACGCCATACTGCTAGCGCCATTTAGGAGACGTCCGTAGTTCCGCTTCGAGGAGGGACTATACCCTCTTGTCTTGAGTTTGCCATCCGCAGATCCAGCAGGTCTAGTTGCAGCCAGATTTGCGGGAGCTGGAGCTGGTGTACTAGTGCTTAGCGCTGGGAAGCCATCTTCGTCTCCTCGCCCGAATAAGGGCGTGGGGTCATACGGCTTACCGGGAGCACGACCACGTACAATCGACTCTCCTCGACCTACCACTGTGCCACGTTGTGAGCCCGTGGATTCGTCGTATTCGTAATGCGGATTCAATGAAGTATCCCATGGGTCAGGTGGTGGGCCTGTCTGGTGGAACCCACTGATGACTTTGCAGGATAGGCCTACGCCGAGAGCCAAGTCACCACGGCTACTCCATACAGATTGTTTCGGCGTGTCATAGACGGAATGTAGTTCTAAATCACCGTCTCTATTGACGACCATGACGTTGGAAGCCAGTGGATGTGCTTGAGAGCTCGGGACGAGCGCAAAGGATGAAAGAGACGGAAGAAAATTCCTTGCTACACGAAGAATGTCGAATCAAGATAAGCGAAGGTGAGAAAGTAAAGAATAGTACCCACTCCTGCGAGTATTGGAGAGGACCAACGATGGGATCTCTGATTCTCTGGGAGTCTGTGGGTATGCGTTCGATCCTGCAGTCCAAGGTAAATTCGCCCACGACATTCTGGTCGCTCTATTAGACATTGATGACGCGTCCTTGCCATCAGAAGAGCTATCTCTGGTGTACGCCTGGGCGCTTGTTAGACTCCAAAATCTCACATATCCCGAGTCCTTCTCCAGCGTTGCCAATGTCCCACTTCTAGTCCTGGAAAACTCGATTGAGGCATAGGAAGAGTTCGGACGGATCCGAGCACCATCAGCCACAGCATCCTTTTCACTGAAGGTGACCAGAGGATGAGGAAGTTTTCGTGCGTCCCATATAGTCACAACGTTGTCGCCGAAGCATCCAAAACGATTAGGATCGAATGGATCGGTTGCGATTCCTTGCACCTTTGACGGAACATTGGTAGTTGATGGAACGGAGCTGCGGAGGTCAAACAATCGAAGCCATCGGTGAGAGATTCCTGCCAAAAGTAGATTCGTAGATTGAGGAAGAAAAGACAGACATGAAACGATTTCGGTCGAGGCGTGTTGCTGGAGAATTTTCGGATCTATCCTGTGTGGTATTTCGCCCCGAGGGATCTGAGGTTGAGGACGTGATGGAAGTGACAACCCTGACGCAGCTGGTAAAGACAAAGATGGGTACATAGTGTTGATATCCCATATCACCAGACTACAGTCCCCTCTTACTTTGTCCAGACCAACTGCCAGGTAATTGGGATCGGTGTCACAGAACGCAAGGGCGTTACAAGACCGGGAATTGCGGATAGGTAAGGATGCCTTGGGACCGCTAGTCAGGACATTATTGGCGCGTGCATGTTTGGTCGCTTCCAGTCGAATGAGATCGACACGACCTGTACTCATCCCGACGGCCACTAGATCATCAAAAGCTTGATCTGGAGACCACGCGAAGCACTATTCGACGTTCAATATGTGTCTGAGGCACGTACTATTTGGATTGGCAGACCTTCATTAACTGCAAATCATGTTGAGATGTAACATGCCTGATCTCCGGATAGTCCTGAGAGCATTCGTAGAGCGTTATCTGTGACCCTCCACCGACAACAAACTTGTTTTCCTGCCGAGGATGCCATAGCAGCCGTTTTTCGTGTTGAGCCAAGCTGACCATAATGCAATGATCGCGATGCAGTATCAATACCACATCATCCGGATTGGTAGAAAGTTATTCGCGTTCAGAGACGAGTATAGAGTACTGCGTAGGGAGAGACGGCCGTAGAATCTCAAACGAGTTGGAGGACTCGAGGAGTCTGGTGCGAGACTCAGTGGCTGTACACGCCCGGCTAGCAGCCCGGGACTCTCAGATTTTAACAGTAGTAAACTAGTCACACTGAGGTCACACGGCCGTGACCTCCGCTCTTCTCATTAATTTTTAAAATCCAAATCGACGACCGAGTCTCCCGATTTCTCAGAGTCCCTAACTGGTTACCGCCGATTACTCTCCCCACATTACGGCATACAAAGTGAATATTTTGATCCAGCATTTTGATATACACATCCAGGTTTGGTAGCCGTGCGTCTGTCATTCACGAAGATTCCAAGGAGTTAGGAGATGGAGGCACGGAGAGCGGACAAATATACGCTCAGGGAAAAAATATGGCCTTGGAAAGGCGGAAACAGTCAAGGCTCGTAGATGCTCGTGTGCAGCAATCGACAGAAGCGTCGACGTCACCGGCAAACAATACAATGTTTTGGTTCCGGACGGACGGGATTGTATGACGATGCGGATGCAGCTTGCTTATGTTGTTCTACTTACTACTCTCATTGCGGCCTCAGTGTGAGATGGGAACTCTCACCAGGTGAATTTCGGATATCATTTCCGTGTTTCTGGAGCTAATTCTTGACAGGAAGACTACAGGATAAATTCAAACCAAATACATTAATGACCCGAGTGCACAAAGATGCGTTCAGCGGCGGCAAATCCTAACGCCCAAGCTGACGCCTGCTGTGCCGTGTTGATCATAGATCGTACTTTGTAAACAACCGCTTTTGCGGCTATCTCAAAATTCTGCTTCCCGAATATGGGTACGACGCATTCGTCTGCCGCGCCCCTGTTCCAAGAATAACTCGATTTCTCATCATGTTCGACGGTCTATAAAGTGTAGCTCGAGCGAGCCGTTGTCTCTTCACGCATTCCTTGCATTCCTTCACCCCGTTTGCATTTACAGTCATCAGATTTTTGCCACACGGTATAATCTACTCATCATGAAGTCTTTCTTCTCCATAATTCCCCTCCTCGTCTCAGCGGCCTTCGCTGCACCGGCTGTTGATCTCGTTTCCAGAGACACTGTATCGGTTCACTTCACCGACACAGCTAAAACCTACTATGGCGAGGTCAGTCAATTCATCATCCCTTATGTTTTCAATTTTTTCTCAACTATATTTCATCATAGAACATCTATATCGTCGGCAGCATTAATGAGCTAGGAAACTGGTCACCCGACTCCGCGGTATGTCCTCATCATTTTCTCCACTATACTCTTACTCAATCGTTCCTATTTTTAAGACACTCCTCAGCGCTGCTAACTACCCAGACTGGGATGTCACCCTCAACTTGCCTTCTGACACCACCTTCCAGTACAAGTTCTTCCGCAAGCAGTCCGACGGAAGTGTACTTGCTTTCCTGTTCATGACTCATCCTGTATTGCATACTCATTTCCGCATTTCAGATTATCTGGGAACTTGACCCTAACCGTCAATATACCACTGGTTCCTCAGGATCCGAATCGAGCACTTCCACTTTCAATGGCGCAGCCGGCACTTCCAACGGTGAGGAAGCTACCAACTTCGTGCAAGGCGATTTCTCTGTAACGGCCACGACATACTACGGCGAGGTACCTACTCCCCTCTGATCTCCCTTCCTGCATGCAGTCTGACCGAATATTGCTTATACAGAACATTTACCTCATCGGTAGTATCGGTGCTCTCGGAGCATGGAACCCTTCGCAAGCCGTGAGTTTAATATATCGCGCTTCTGACGTACAATATCTGACCTTTCTTGCGTTCAGATCCTCATGTCTTCGGCTGATTACCCCACCTGGAGAATTACCGTTTCCCTCCCTGCTAACACTGAATTCCAGTTCAAGTTCATCCGCAAGGGCTCTGACGGAAGTGTAAGTCTGTCTCAAGCCCCACTGCTCATACTTGTAACTAATTTAACGCTTTCAGATCACCTGGGAGAACGACCCCAACCGTGAAGACACAACTCCCTCTTCTGGCACATTCTTCTTCAAGGCAACCTTCAACGGCGTGGCTACAACATCCACTGCAGCCACAACCGCCAGCACTATCACTGCCTCTACCACCACCTCCGTGTCCGCCACAACCACCAGCACAACAACTGGCACTGTGACGACTCTGTCCACTCCTATCACCTCCACGATTACAACCCCTGTGGTCACCACCATTACTACTCCAGTCGTCAGCACTGTCACCACCCCAGTTGTCTCTACTATTACCTCTGGAACTAACACGATCACCACCACGATCACTACTCCAGTCGTTACAACGATCACTACTCCAGTAATTACCACCATTACTACTCCTGTCGTTACCACGATCACTACAACCACTGTGATACCTACCACTACCACCACCACCACTACTCCTGCTACTACTCCTACCTCCACCACCACTACTCCTGCCACTACCACTACCTCCACCACCACTTCGACTACGACTACGACTACGACTACAACCACTCCCGTGATCACCACTACACCGACCACCTCCTCTACCACCACCACCACGAACACCGTCACTTCCGTCTAAAACAAACTCCTTACTTACTATATTATAATCCTATTTCGTGTATTCACATTGCACAACTAAATAATCACGAAAATACACTAATTAAACTGTCTGTTCAGATCGAAAAAATTTGATGTTTTCGCACATGCTTTCACAACATCTCAAGTATTGCGTTTGTCAGAGGAGATTTCAAACAATGAATACTGACAACTTGCAAAGAGAGTATTTTATTACAAATTTATCGATTAGCGCCTAGCCCCAATTTTGTATTCTTTATCACAGCGGTGAGTGGTACATTTAAACCCCCAGAGACCCCGATACGTTCACCCTCAGACCAACCCATTAGCGCTAGCATCTTGAAGCCAATATTTGTGGAGCCGATCTTTGGTGCCGCCTAACCGCAATACATAGTCATTAGCAAACCATTCCGTAGACATCAGAGAAAGAAAACGAAGTACCTTCCCAACCTCATCGCCGTCCCGATGCTTAGGCATGACAGACACTTTGTTTTTACCTTTACCGTACGGTTCCACGAAGACGCCATGCCTTCGAAGGATATAGGCAACTCTCTTCTCATCGATCCCATATCCAGTTCTCGTTGTCTTGCTCAACACGGTGTACCGAGCTTCACCTTTGCCATGACTCACACTCTTCATTTTGAAAGCGAGCGCCAATTCATGGACATCCTTTCGTGTACCCTTGTCCATGGGCGGAAGCGTCATCGATGTTCGACCGCCGACGTTGGCTATAAATTGCCGAATCTGTGTCTCCAATGTCGCCATGTCAAATATCCGATTGGGGATGGAGGTGATGGTAGGATCAAGCCTTGCAGCAGCAAGCATGGCTTTGCGGCCCTTTTTACCGCCTTTGTGAGGGCCGAAGGGGTCTGCTGCAGCTTCAAGTCGCATTTGGGCACGAGCGCGTTTGTTTTCGGCTTTCTTGTCACGGTCTTTTTGCCATTGCTCGCGTAAAGCCTCGGGTAGGTCTTTGTATTTGTCCTTCCGTCGTTCTGATGTCATGATTATTAGCATGATGAGATTGTTTCGAGCCAGAAAGACGTACTAGCAGGAGTCATCCCTTCCATGTCGTCGAAGGCTCCGTTACGGATGGCTTTGAACAGCCGATTTTTCTCTTTCCGATTATGACCTGTCAGAACTTCCTCATTCTCGTCCAATATGTCCTGGTAGAAGTCAATCATTTGAATATAACAGCATTTATCTTGCAAGTTACCTGGATTTGGGCTCTGAAATCATCATCCTCGTCCGCCCACGTCGAATTCCTCATGAAGTCATCTTCGTCACTGGAATCGTCAACGGGTCTAGCATCAACAATCCGTTTCCCTCGCGCTGCATTTCGTACCCTCTCCAGTCTAGCTTGGAATCCAGTTCTAGGAGTTTGATCTTCATCACTCGAGAAATCATCTTCATCACTTGAATCTTCGTCGCTCAAAGAGTGACCTCTAGGCTCGGCAATCATCATACTCTCCTCTCCGTCGACGATCCCATCTGCCTCGTCGTCCTCGTCGCTCTCATCATCGCTTTCGTCACTGCTGCCCCCAATCCTGTCTTCCTCGTCCTCTCTTCTCATCCGCTCTTCATCTGCGATATCATCCATCGTTACATGTCTCCCTCCCTGTGCACTCATCCCATGTACGAAACCCTTCATCGCCTCTAAATCAATCTCAAGATCAGGATCCAACTGCATCCCCTCTCCCCCATCATCTGAAGGACCATCCTCGACCATATCCTCGTCACCCCAATCGACATCCGAGTCATCTCTCCGTCTGTCTTCCCATCTCGGGTCTTTCGCAACCTTCCCACCGCGTAATTGCGCCTCTGACAGCATTGCCCCGAACGACCCAAACATGGCCTGACGCTCCACCCTCCTTCTCGCAGCCCTAGCTTCTTGCTTCCGCACCTTAACTTTTGCCTTCACTTTGCCGCCGACAGAGAAGACAGGAGCCTGCCTCGTCGGCTGCTTCTTGGGACTTGGAGTAAAGGAGAACGATACAGATTCGAAGGCTGGGGCAGACGGCTGTACGTTTGAGGATGAGAATAGCTGCGTCGTACCTGTAAGCATTGACGTAGAGGGTAAGTCAGGCGCGGATTGTGGCTCGAGGGGTGTGGCGTTTGATAATCGGCCGGCACGAGGGTGTGGTGCTACATATACGATGACTTCGTCGTGCTCTGCAACAGGAGGTTGGTATCCCAAAGGCATGGTTTCTAGGGCATGGTGTTCTGCGACTGGTGCGTCGGTTACTGGGCCAGAAGATGTATCGATGAAGAAACCAGTAAACTCTTCGATAGGCGTCGTAGGTGACGGTTGTTCTCTAATGTCGAGCTCAGAAGATCCCACGAGAGCTGCAAGAGTCCCAGACTCTTGTTCGAGGTTCATCGCAGAATCAGGCCTAGGAGTGGCGTCAGACGCTGATATGGGCCCAAGATCTTGTTCGGTGTCCATCGTAAGATCTGAATGTACATGAGTATCGTTGGATTCTGCGACCGAAAGGATTTCAACGGGATGTTCGGCATATGTCTCTCGACCTTCAGTGGGAGGTGTCGGGTCGATATCGATGTCTTGAGACTCAGTCGACCCGGATGGACCACTGTCGATGAAAAAGCCTGTGAATCTTGCTTCGACTTCAGCTACCTCGGGCGGAGTTTTTGGAGTGAGCAAAGTTGCAACTTCGATCTCCTCGCGGATTCTAGCCATATCCTCGAAGTCAATTTCTTCCAAATCTTCGGGACGGTCGTCATCTGACGGATCCATGGCGGGCGGGAAATTGCCCCCACTGAACACGCGCGCAACCTGGTCTGCTGTAGGTAGATGACTCTCTTCTTCCTCGCCTAGACACATATATACTATATCAGTATCTTGGTGAATAAGAATGCATAACAAAAGACTGACCGGCCTCTTCTACGGTCGCTTGAAAAATGTCTTCTTCTTCTTCGAATAATGTCCGGTTGTGGACAGATCGCACAAAGATCACAGGTCTGAGCAGCGGTCTTTCCTGGTACAATAACCTCGACAGAGGTGCATCCTGACGAAGCTTGGGTCCGCCTCGACCCCGACTAGCACCTCCTCTAGGGGACTGAAAATCGTCAATGCCTCGTCCTCGTCCTCCTCTACCGCGACCACCTCGAGGCGACTCCATCCCAGATCCTCTAGTTGGAGTTGAGAACCCCGATCCTTGAGGAGTATAGAATGGGTTACCACGTCCTCGTCCACGAGATCGGGGACTGTTAAATCCACGACTATGAGGAGCGTCTGTAATCGGTGAATCTGTGAGAATGCTCCTTGACCAATATTTTGGCCTTTCGTTGGCCTTGGATACGTACTGTCAGGCCACATCTGAATCACGAAATCTAGTTCATCTGTCATGTTTTGTCCTCCTCCTCCTCCTCTGCCGCGACCACGAAAGCCTCCTCGGCCTCGACCTCCTCGAGGAGGTGAACCGCGAAAGCCACGACCACGATTGCTATTTCCCCTCACCATTTAGGAGTTGTCGATCTCGTGAGATGTGTTACCGAATCCGATGTTCTGAGGGTTTTCGGGGATAGTTTGTGGTAGATTTCTAGAGTCAGTACCGATAGGCTTTGGCAATGGATAACTTGAACGGAGGGACGGTCCCGAGGAATGCTAATGACTTTGCCAAACAGCACCACTTATACATTTGGAAATTTGAAGGTCGTTCGTGCGTTCAGTAACTTCAGTTCAAGGTAAAATCACGTTGCAAACTTGGCAATTGGATGGTCTAAGCTGTCTCAGAGACTTGAGAGGTAATCGATATCCAGTAATTATTAATTAGGAGCGACTGATTCTCGAGGAAAATAGAATAAATTAGTAGTAAGTAGAAGTAGACCGATTGTACGCCACAATGTACTTGCAAGCGTCCAAGAATATGACATGGCTGTCGATTAACACAGAAAAGATAGAGTTATGTTCCGGGTTGTAAGGTAAAATTATATGGAATGAAAGATATAGAGGACGATACAATTGCCCTACAAGGTGCCACCGGATAGATGTGCTTTCATCAAAAGTGTGCTTAATGTTGCCTGCGACAGTCATACACAAAGTTCAGAGAGAGTAAGAGATGAATGGATTTAGTAGGCTCACCGCAGACATGGTGGAAAGATCTTTGAGTATTGTAGTAATGTGGGTTATATCCGCCGAGACCTTGACCTTTGCAGATCCCAGCCTCCTCTGAAATATCCCTGCTCGGGCTTGACGTTTTGCTAGATCGTCGAACTCACGCAATAACCTGTGAATATGCAGTCAGATCGTCTTCGAGTCGGGAGGAGATCAGTCGGGGACGAACCGTATGACGCGGCCTTCATATTGCATCCAGAGCTCTGCTAGAACATCGCAGAGAAGCTCGCTATGGTGCTCAAGATGATAATTCTTGTCCGAGAAGGTGGTAAGAAATGTTTCAAAATCGTCATTCAGTTTATCAAACTCCTCGCGACTCGTCTTGTGTCGATGTTAGAATGACCCCTTGTGTTTGATGATTGAAGGAATGGACTCACATCATAGTGATGTAGGCTGGTGATCGTAGATGTTATGCTACGAAGCATCTCTTCCGCATCTGCTAGGTCCGGATTAGAGGAACAGGTATTGAGTATGTTTTCATCCGGAGGTATTCCTGATCCGCGGACTGTCCAAGGAGAGGAGGATTCGTAAATCATGATAGTGGATGTTAGAAAAAAGGTAAGGATGTGGACGGATGATGGGATGTCATCGTTCGAGGAGAACTATTCCTGCTATATCAATGGAGCGCCACTTCTCCTATAGAAAATGACACTTGGAGATAGACCCGAGATGACCGTCACCTTTGGAGCGGCATCCTCCTATTCACTGGCACTTGGGGCGTTTGAAGGTGACAGCCCAATATACCGATTCAAATCACTTGGGCATGTTTGCTACAATACCCAAAGATTAGATGGGGCAAGGCTTGTGTCCTACAGCTCGGAAAGCCAGAGACGATTAGGAGACTTACAACGATTGACAGTTGACGCGCGCCGCCCCTAATCACGACTCTCGTGCGTTCATCAACCTAGCACAAACGTATGAGGATTTGCAGTGCTGAGAACAGGCGCAGACAAATGGTGAAGGACCAAGACCAAATGCTCAAACAGACACTCGAATATCACAGGCAACCTGTCTCCGATAAGCACTGAGCGACTTTTGGGATACCACAGCAAAAGCCAAAGCCAGAACAGAAGCCAAAACACGAGTGGCATTACCGATGCCGAGTTCTGCAGAGTGCAATGCATCCTGAGAGCAAAACCAGAAAAGCAAACGACAGTCATTCCGTCATTATGCTGATGGACTATGATTGGAGGTATTAGTCCTGGAGGAGAGTTTAACCGCACATCGTGACTCTTCATTCGCTAGGCCAACAGCTTTGAGACCGCTCATCGGCCTCAACGGGGTTCCCTGAATGCAGACCCAGATAGGATGACCGCGGACTGTGACGGACAATTTTTGTCTTCCAAACACGCCTTCTAGCTCAAAGGCCGACACCAATGGGGGCCGTTCCAAGTTTTCGGGCACGAAATGATATCAACAAGTTCCACGAATAGATGTACGACGATTGGGCCGTCAAGTTGGCTAGCACAAGAAGGCAGAGTTGAACAAGGCAATTCGGAGACAAGAGAATCAACACCACTTCTGGGACCATTCCCGTCACAATACATGTCTCGTACACAAGGAAGACAATCGTCGGGGAGTTTTGGAATCGAGTACTGATTATGAAGGGTGAAATTGGGTGAACTTGCACGATGCTCCGAATCGGCCATCGATGACTGCGGCGGCAGTGCCCAGCGGAGTTCGAATGTTTGCAAAGGCGCGCAGGCGGTGAGGCATCTCATTCTCCATCATCCTCGTTTCCCTCAATCTCAGTAAGTCTATCTTGTTCTTCGACAGCTATGCTATGAAAGACACTGACTGAAAATATGTTTTGTGCAGATATAGTTCATGAAACTTTCTATTCTACCCTACCTCATCGCTGGCGCTGGGCTCGGTAAGCAGCTACAGTTATGAACGCTCGTTTCAAGTATCTGAATCAGTGTTGTGTAGCCCACCAGGCGGCCGCCAGTCCCATGCGCGTTGTTGTAGTCACTAGTTCCGAAGAAGTGACCTCCAACATACGTTTGGGCCGCCCTGTCGCCAATGCGAACAGTAATGCCAACATGGCTGTCATTCGACCTACCCATGCAAGCAGCCGTCGTCCTTGTTCGGGGATGCGAGAGAAAGCGTTCGAGCTCTCTAACGCATTCCGCCAGGCGCTTGGTCTGCCTCTCGTCGAGAAGACTCCCAAAGCCGATCAGAGGATTCATGGCGGCTTGATCCACATCATGCCTCTACCGCCGCCCCCCACCTTTGTCAACATCGATGCCAATGGCAATGCTAAGACGCAAGGCGGAGATGCTGTTCGTTTTGAGTATCCAGTTAATACGAGCCCTCGTCACCGTCACCACAATCACGGCATGCGCGTCAAAGACCATCACGAACGTCCCTCGTTCTTGAAACGCATCCATTTCGCTCTTATGGCTTTGGGTCCTTGGGAGGGTAGAGTTGTCGCATTCGTTTTGGGTGGGTTATTTTCTCTTATCGATTGCATGGCGCGTAATGAGAGACCATTGGTGCTAATTTCGTCTTTCTCATTCTAGGATGTGGCATCGGTGTCCTCCTCAGGATGTTGTGGGTACTTGCCGTCGTCTCGTATCGCATGATCAGAGGTGAACAGGTGGATTCGACCGAGTACACTCTCGTCTGCGAAGAATATGCCGATGCTGAGGAAATCTTTGTCGCTCCCCCCACCTATACCTATGCGGACGAGAAGACCGAGGCCGTCAAGATCGCCGACTCCAAAGCGGACGTCAGCGAGACGTCTGCTTAGGTCATCGCACATTGAATCCATACCCCAGATCCTGTTTGTAGCTTACAGTTCCACTCCTTTCATATCCCATTTTCGATTTCAACCTCTCACGAAACGTTATCTTGTGTCTCCACCACGTTACCAGGTATTTTATACTCCATTGCAAGAGCGATCGTCTCCCACCGAACGTAGTAGTCGGCTGATAACCTTGATGCTGTACATAAATCTACCAATCGCAATGGCAATACAAGCCTCGTATATTTAGTTTTCAGTATCCGCAGGGATGCGTACAGGATAACTGACTGATCTCATCCAACGAAATTGACTCCTTCAAGAATGAGGCGACACACAGTCGAGTCTGTTCAATATCGTCGTGCTCGAGTTGTAATAATTAGGCGGTCGTGTGCCGTCACCTCTGTGACTGTCTAAATTTGACCGATCGTGTGACTAAAGTGACATATTTCATGGGCGGTTGTTTGCTCAGTGTTTGATTCCGTTGCCCCTCATCCGGATCTTCTACTTACGATTCAAAAGTCTCCTGTTGTGTCGGAAGGCCTAAATCCTTACCCCTTCCCCTCAAGAGCCCTTACGATATCCAATATTCGAGACAATCCAGGTTCCTCGCGTGTTTGCCTCTCATGGAACTCGTACTGTCATATCCAGTCGTAACGGAATGGGAAGCTCATGTATATATCGCCATGTAAACTGACCTCCATCCGAAAACCAGCCTCCTTCAGGATGTCTTATTTGGTCTGAGTCCATTTTGAAATAGCGGGCGGCCCAGGAGGCTTAGCGTTCTCACTTTTGAGGCGGAGGTCGCAGAATTCCGTCAGCCATCACGCGAGCAGTACATTCAAAAGCAGCTCATGGGATGACACCTTGGTTCTTCCTCTTTCCAAGCTCATAATCTGGATGTCATCGTTCTCCAACAGAGGGCGTATATCCATGGCAGAAATCGATGCCCCCAATCTTGCAGACGAGAACAAATTGGCGAGACCAACACAATTGACACGCACCTGCCGCCGCCTAGTCAATCGTGCATTTCTTCCCTTCACCTACTTCTCCTTAATCATACCGCCAAAATTACGGAAGTTCAAACCTCGCACCTGGTTCCTTGGCGTTCTCCTCATGGGCGTGATCGTCCTGGTCATAAACGTGATACAGGCAGACGAGAATAGCGATCTATTCCTCAACTTTGGCGATGATGACTTTGACGACGATCTGTCCTCCGATACTGGCTTCCCGAAATGCAGAGCTGAACCACATTCTCAAGACCTGGCATTCTGGCAAGCTCCTTACGACTCTTCCGCGTTATGCCCCTCTACGACCTTCTCTTCCCTCGGCATCATGGAGCATAAGGATCAGGCCTACAATGGTTTCGTTGTAGATCGCTCTCACAAGGCAAAGCCATTCTCTCTTGTACCCGTCACTCCGACCCCAGCGTATTGCCTTGACTCCCATTTCGAATTCGGCACGCCTTGTCCTTGCGTAGAGGAACCTGTCGTTCGCCGCCGTTTGGGGCTCAAGAGACCGGGGCGATATGTCACTCGCGACAATACTCCTCTGAGCCGTATGGATATGGTTTGGACGTGGTTGAACGGATCGGATCCTCTACACCTCAAGGGACTGAGCGTCACGCAGGAGCAGCTCGGCTATAACACCTCCAAACCGAAGCTCTTCCGGTAAGTTCATAGGCTGTCCTTCGTAACACCGGAACTCATTCTTTGGACTTTCGTAACAGGGAACATGATGAACTACGCTTCTCGTTCCGTTCTGCTATTCAGCATTTCCGACACGGGATCAACAAATTCCACCTCATCACCTCTGACACTTCCGCTTCATCTGATAGCAGGACGCATCTACGATACGGTCAACTACCTCAATGGTTCGCCGCTCCTGACAATGAGCCGAAGGATTCTTCCAATCCCTTGATAACCTGGACAGATGCGACCAGCAATGGAAGTATACAGTTAGAAATCAGGCATCATAGCCAGATGTTTGCAGAGAAGGAATATGTCGGTCTGACATTCAACAGTTTAGGCATCGAGACCCAGTTTGGGAGGTTGTGTAATGTGACTGAAAATTAGTGCGTACTTCCAATCTATCCGAGGTGTGGCGAGGACATTGCTGACCTCTATTCCTTTTCTCTACTTCAGTCTATATATGGTCAGTGCTTGTCTTATTAAAGTTGTTCAGCTGTTTGTCTCATCAAGACGTTTACGCAGAACAATGATTTCTTCCTTCTGAGCAATGTATCGACAGAAGACTTCCACACTACACGTATGTGTCGCCTTATACTACTATGTTATTCATCATGCTGACGGCGATTCCCTTCTTAGAATTCGGCTCTGTATTCAGATTCTACTATGGTCTCTTGTTATCGCCTCGTAATCCATCGCATCAACCACCGCAAGACGGTATCCGTGCGCTTGAATATAGCAACTGGCTGCTCTGTAAGTAATAACGATACTTGTCAATCCAATCGCTCTGCCGTCTAATCAAACTCAACCTAGCGGATCGTTTCGGAGTGCGTAAAAGGCCTTGGGTACCTCATGTTCCCTACGTGATATCGCTACCCATCATGCACGAAATGTCCACAGGAATGTGGCACGAGCAGTTCAAACGCACAGCCGGGCATCCTTTCCGTGGTAGCGCAGCCAAAGACTTTGTTAAAGATACGGATGACGTTCATCCCGGGTTCTTGCTCCCGAGCTTCACGATTGAGCGGGCCAGGGAGGCGTTGCTGTGGAGTTTCATCGTTGGAAGAGTCGGTGGAAGTGGCACGTTACCAGGAGGGTGGTGGGAGAATGGCGAGTATCATGTCCAGGATGTTAAGGGACAGGGCAAGGCTGGACATAATGCGGCGGATGATGACTCATGGTCCCCGGAGGTGCATGGGCGGAGGGCTTGGGATGAGCTAGGTGGATCGTGGGGTCAACGTTCGATTCTTGTGTCTGTTCACACGAGGGACACATTGGATAGGGAGCGGATAGATCTGACCGCGAACACGCCTCAGTTTAATGAGGATGGAGAGGTCATGAAAAGCATGAACGTCAATTACACGTGGAGTCAGTCTTCGAGAACATGCCGTTTCCTCTACGCATCTCAACTGATGATCACTCTATCCTTTTAGGTTCCATGGATGGCTACCCATATTCATTCCTCAAACCCAGTATCCCCGGATTCCCTCCCCCACTTACGCATGGCACCGAAGCCAAACCCAATAAGACTGCACTTCCCGCGTGTGTGATCGAGTGGGATGAATGTTTCTTCAGGTACGACCAGCCACTTCGGAGCGCCAGTGAGGTCTTCGTCAACGTTGCTTTTGAGAAGATCGCTTGTGGCGATTGCAGTCAGTATTTTGTGATTTGAATGTGTCATGCCGCGAATTTACGCTGACTATCTTCCACTGATGTAGTGATCCGAGCCTTGATTGATTCATCAGGTCCTCTCGGGATCTCAAAATTCCTTCCTGCAAAAGGCCGAACTGTACCTGTATCTACGTCACCCCCAAACTCGCCATTCATTCCTATAGCACCCCCTGGACCACCCCATCTCCCGCTCACGACCCACTGGGACTCGAAAGATTTTACTTTGGGACGTGCTATGGAACCATGGGCTATGGAGGCTTACAAGCGCAGAGGCTCGAAGTCAGGGAATGGAGTCAACGTTCGTGAGTGGACCATGATGGTCATTCAACGATATCGTTACATCATTGGTGAGTCCATGGCCCTTGCTAATCGAGATTTTGAAGAACTAATTGATTATCACGCAGGTGACCTTCCCTTCAGTTTCATTAGTCTCAAGTCTGGACCCACGTCTGAAGAGAAGATGTTTGGCGGAGTCGAGAAGAAGAAGAACTCAAAGATGCTCTGCATCAACGACGATATCAAAGACGGCGATGATGTCGACAATCTGGACAACATTCTTCAGGGGTGGTTCAAGAAACGGTGGAGTACGCCTGCAAATTGGGAGCGAAAACAGTGAAATTGTGATCGTATTTGCATAAGAACGCGTTATATCAGTTGTTTGTATCTTATCTACATATCGATATCAATAGGCTCTCAAGTCTCGACTATATATTCATTTTCACCAAATTCTGGACAATATTGGACAAATACGATTGTGATCGAGAATTGTTTGTGGGTGTTGGATTTGCAAGTCCTCGAATATATGGCGTGTGACTCGAGTCGATCGCCTTCGACCGTTAACCATGTGCGTTTTTGCTGGAACACATACATTGGAGCGTCCTCCGAGCGGTTCAGTCTTCATTGGAAGCGTAGATCCTCGATGAGACTATTGGAATAGACCACGAGGAAGTCCTGCAAGTAATCGCTTGCTTCTTGTCAACATCATCTCCCCCCCCTTGTGGCCAATATGCTTCCGAGCCCCTCCCCGAAATTATCTTCCAATTCAAATGATAGATATGGATATCGCGACCAAAGAGGACGCGGATACATCGCATTCGACTTCCGTACCTCCTATACTGAGTGGGGACGCGACTTGACGCGTCAGCGCCACCTGGATGGGCTATATAAGCTACCCTTACACGAGCTTATATTCTTACCCACCGTCTACATTCCCCCATTCCCCGTTTGCAGCTCTCGTTCAAAATTCTTGACACTTTGTAAACATGAAGTCAATTTTTTCCTTGATTCCTCTCCTTGTCTCGACGGTTCTCGCAGCACCTGCTTCTGATCTGTCTGCAAGAGATTCTGTCACCGTTCACTTCAAAGACACGGCTACCACATACTACGGCGAGGTATGTGTTACCAAACTTCGTCCCGACATTCATGCTCACCTCTCCCCCAGAACATCTACATTGTTGGCGGCATCAGCGAGCTTGGAAACTGGCAGCCCTCCGATGGAGTAAGTCTCTTGTCTTCAGTCTTCGTTCTCAAGCGTTGACCGTTGTTGTCTGTTCATAGATTCTGTTGAGCCCGGCCAACTATCCAGAATGGGATACTTACATCGACATCCCTGCTGATACCACCTTCGAATACAAATTCTTCCGCAAGCAATCTGACGGCAGCGTGCATACTCCATTTATTTCTCTTCATTCGACATGTTTTGACGACATTACCTTCTCAGATCATCTGGGAATTCGATCCCAACCGTCAATACACCACTGGCTCCAGTGGTACTGAAACTATCGACACCACGTTCAATGGCGCAGCTGGTACCCCCAATGGCGAGGAACCTACCGACTTCGTACAAGGAGAATTCTCATTGACTGCAACAACTTATTACGGCGAGGTTAGTCTCGTTCAGAATCAAGTACCACCAGTGCCTGACCTCCTGATTTTTTACAGAACATTTACCTTACTGGTGGAATTGGCGCTCTCGGAGCTTGGGACCCAAGCAATGCTGTAATTATCGTTTCCACATCCAAGATTTACCTCGTCTGACATATCGTGATACAGATCCTTATGTCTTCGGCTGATTACCCTGTCTGGAAAATAACCGTTTCTCTCCCTGCCGACATCAGTTTCCCCTTCAAATTCTTCCGCAAGGGGTCTGATGGTAGTGTGAGTCAACTTTTGTAGTGACATCTTCGCATCATAGCGTACTCATATCACCAACTTTTTAGATTACTTGGGAGAACGATCCTAACCGTGAGGCAACCACTCCTTCCTCTGGCACCTTCTTCTTCAGCGCGTCGTTCAATGGTGACGGTACTACGTCCGCTGCAAGTACTACGGCTAGCACTATAACCGCATCCACCAGCTCTACCAGCACCAGCATTGTCAGCGCCTCTACCACCACGAGTGGCTCCAGTGTGTCTGGCTCTACCACCACCTCCGGCTCCGCTACATCCGGTTCCACGTCCAGTGTCTCTACAACCACAACCACGACCGGTACCAGTATAAGTTCGACAAAATCCGGTGCTACAACCGCCTCTTCTACTACTACTTCCGCCACCACTGTTCCTACTACCATGACGTCTGGTTCCACTACGTCCACCACTACCCCCGCCACCACCGCAATCACTTCGACCACCACATCCCTCGTCACAACTCCCACAGTCACCAGCACTGTCACCTCAGTTGTCACTACTACCACCATCGTTACAACTCCCACAGTTACCAGCACAGTCACCTCGGTCGTGACTACTATCGCTACTACTCCTACGGTTACGAGCACCGTAACTACTACTCCCACAACCACAACCACGACTGGAACAAGTATCGTAACGGTTACGGCTACGGTTTGAACGGATTCTGACATAGATTGACATAGATTTGGACTATCGAACCTTTTTACCTATAGTCCACGGACACGGACTCAAAATAATGTTAATTACCTGTACAAAACCAGCTATTCGATGTTATAATCGTCGCAATGTCGACGTAGAATAGATCCAGCTCGCGATGGATCTACAAACCAGCGAATACGATACTTCGGCGACTGACTTAAACTGAGGTGCACGCAAAACGTACTTCTCCTGGTCAACCGAGACCTGTAATTGATTGCGCCTTCAATTTGAATGAAATGTCAGTCCGACCAACGCATTGGAGTCAGAATGATAAATAACAGATGAATGTGAATGAAACTAGCAATGCCGATGTGAATAAAGTGAACGAGTATGCGTATTAACTACTAGCAGTAGTCCTTATGAAACTACAAGGGTCATGTCCGATCCAGTCGTTGTATGTGGACAGCCAAGAGATAACGCGAAAGAATATAACGTCTAGTTGACGACGAGATGTTACCAGAGGTCAGGGCGGAGGTGTAGGATGAGGTGTGCGCGTAGATGGAGAGCAAGGATGAATGAGTTGTGGATGGTGATATAAGTAATGAGTCGACTCGAGGCCTTTTCTTCTTCGGCGTCCCAGGATGCGAAAGTCGATTGGCAGCGAGCATGCAAGAAGGAAATTAGAAATAAATGTTCATTCATTATGATCATCAATCAATCAGGCAAAATAACTCCGCCCGCTTCTCCCTTGCGTCTGAAGCCGAATAAGAGAACTACCTAGCGAAACCGACATCGCCTCCAGCGGTAGCATCATCGACATCTCCCCTTCTCTTCCCACTCGTCCGTCTCTGAGCACCTTGCTGGAACGGTGTGGTCGTCGTAGGCGTAAGGGAATCTGCATCTCCATACGGTGATGCATCGTCGTGGAAAGGAGATATCAAGGATGGATCACGGAATGGCGATTGGCCTGGAGCATTCGCATCGTCATTGAAAGGAGAAAGGGTGTTAGTGCGGGGCGGTGCATCACGGAAAGAGTGTGGTGGAACCTGATCATTGTTGTACGGAGATTTTTCGTTATGACGATTGGCATTGGCGTCATCTTCCCGATCAGCAGCCGCGGTGGCAGCTGAGGCATCACCAATACCAGCACGCGTTCCCCACCCAGTCTATATGAAACACCATGAGACACAAAGATTGGGGAGAAAGGGCACGCCTACTGACCTCGTGGAGCGTGCACAAGGCATATAATTTCATGATTGCGAAATAATATCCGAAAAGGATAAAGGCTGGGACATGGATGATGTCCTGTGGGCGATGCCAGAGATGAGGTAATAGCTTAGCAGTACGTGTCGCGAAAAGCCAGACGATGTACGATAGAAGGATATTCCTGGAAATGGGTGCTCAGCAACGTTATGAGCAGCGAGGGCGATAGCGAGACATACCACCACGGTAAATGATAACCGCCGTCAGCAGCAGAAAGTGTACTCTTATACATGAGGTAAGACACTAAACACGGTCCCACGAGGAGTGTGAAAGGATTGAAGAGCTTGTCCACCTAATTTCCGCAGTAGCGTCAAGAAAAAACAATCTCGCCCAAAGGAGAGTTCAGAGGACGTACCATGGTATAGGCAACATACGGATGAGAAGTCCAAATGAATCTCTCTGTAAACAGACTTCGTAGATCTGATCTCCAAGTATTTCTCGTCCACCGCAGCACTTGTTTTAAAAACCGCCAGTTCGGCTTCATGGTACTCAGAAGTTCTGCTTCTTTGCAACATTGCACATACGTGTTCCACCCATGACTGACCATCCACCGAGTCAAAAACTTGTCGTCTCCCGAATTGAGCTGGTATTTCCCTAACCAGTAATCGTGGGTGAAACCGTGCAAAAATTCCGGGTCCTTGAGAATGACAGTGCGATAGGCAGCAGTACGACCAGACAAGCATGGAAGGCCCCCGTCGATATGGGTCGATGCAGAGATTTCGATGTTACGAATTGTGAGACGGAAAGCAGCAAGGACTTCCCAGACCGTCATGTGAGACCCAACGGGCTGGACACGTTGACCCGTGCCCACACCACCGACTTTCTGGTCCTCAAAGCACGCGAGGGTATATGGTAATAGGGTTGGGGGCCAGATGGCATCATCGTCCGCGAACACGATGATGTCGGTAGTGGTGTTCTTAATGCCGTGACTCATTTGGAGTCGTTTGTTGGCAAAGGGAACGGTGAGAACGCGAATGCGGCTTGGGTCGACAGCATTGGCAAGGTCTTGAAGAGGTCCCAGCATTTTCTCCTCCGTGATGATGAGGATTTCTTTGGGTTTGCCGACAAGCCATGAGTGAGCCGCTTCTTTGAATTCTTCACCAGCGTCAATGGTGGGTACGATGATGGTTACATCTTCAGAGGCGATGTAGGTTGGGTTTTCTGGGAGAGGTACTGGGCGATAGGTGAGAAAGGCGGTGATACGGATTAGGTACCATAGGTATCGGTAAAACCTGCGGAATCGTTGTCAGTGGTAACACGACGTTATTGGGCTGAAAAGGCTCACCCGATGACACCAAATGGAATGACTAGGAGACTCGTTAAGCAAATTACAGAAACTGGGTAGTTAAATGTCCTTACAAACTGGAAAATTATCAGACGTCAGATACAACATCTGAATTCCGTGGTATTAGCTGTAAACAGGCGGTTAAAAAGAGCGGACGGCGCCAGGCGACGACGGGAATATTCGAGACACGCCGCAGATAAGGGACCTCGACGGAGGAATACCAGGAATAAAAGAGTTGTATGGAGAGAAACTGAAGAGAGGAAGGAGGAAAGTCGATGAAACCTCTCAAAATGCCCGTCACTCGCCGCCTCAGCTTCGGACTTTGAATCCGGTAATAATCACTCACGTATTTTCGCGCCCACAATTCGGTCCTCTTGCGTTTGCGTTTGGAACCCGTCTATGAATACCTTACATCCTATTTCTGAACATGACCGACACACTCGCTTTCTAGAGTATACTTATGAACTCTGGCCTTTTTCCCTCTTGTTTTTTGAAGTCGAAAGTCCCCAGTCCAAGTCAGCCAGCGTACAACCTTGGCGCATCGACAAAGATCTCCTTGGCAACGGTCTATCGATAACAGCGGTTGTTGAAAACTTCAAGGATAACGCGACGAGATGCCACGTAGAATGTCGAAACAGCGTCGGGATTTGCACAGTGCGCTTGAGCCAGTGGCATTTGATCCGGGGAACTCATCCTGCAGGCAGACTGGCAAGTGCATACTTGGATATGGATGGCCTGATAGCACAGCTTACCTCAGGGGCATCTTGTTACGCTCGAGCTTTCCCCATCACTTCCAGGACGAACTGGTGCGATCACAAAGATACGACAATAACGACAATGCATCAACATCCTAAACGATGCACAGCTTAGGGTCCGACTCGGACAGTGTTCTACAGATACATAGATCATAAAGCTGTACATACATGTCTTACGATCCTCGAAAACCCAACGGATGAGTTTCTAGCTCGTGGTCTTCAAATCACGATAATCCGACCTCCTTGCGATTGTCTGTCACCGAGTTACTCGCTAAGTACACAAGCTCTACTACTGTCGGCAGAACCAAGTAACAATATCTGCAATAGACGACATGCATAGGGCGCCATCGTTCTTGGGCTTGGGACGCTCTACCTTCGAAGAACATTCATTCAGTCGGCCTGTAGACATAACACGACAGCAAGCACGTATCATAAGCCAGTGTTTTCGTAACACTTTGCCATATCGAACAAACGTGCGACATGGCACATTTCTGATTGGTCTAGCTGCATATGTCGCGAAGGCAGTAAGACTAGTGTTGCCGCGAGTTGAGTTGAAGCGAAGCGAGTTGGTAAACTCGTTGCAACTCGAATTTTCGAGTTATAACGAAGTGAGTTGCCGAGAAACTCGCGAGTTGGAGCCAAATTCGGACAGGCTTTCAGCCAATAGGACACCGAGGACCGATCGCCGAGGTGCTCAGAGACTTCGACAGTGGTAGTTCTCAAACATATAATACATCTATCTATTTGCTATCTATGCAGTATTTTCCGAGTTCCTAATAAGATCCTTCAATTCCTCATATCTCCCGGCTTCCATCAACTCTCGAACGGTCCTCTGTGTTACCTCCCCTTCGAGGTTGTAGTCCCGTTCATCTGCAATGAACTCCGAAGTGAAATCGAGGCGATCCTGCCGGTAATTGAATTTTAGTATCTGAAGGACTTCGATGAAAGCGGGGGATAGTCGGTTTCGGCGGGGAGTACATGTATCCTTGCTGGAAGAGAATATCCTCTCGCATGGGACAGACGAAGCTTGTGCCGGTAAGATGTCCATTGCAACATGGAATAGAAGCTTGAAGTCAAGCTCTTTATTCTACGAATTCAAAATCAGTCATACAGTCTATAAAAACATCATGCAGGACGTACATCCCAGTACCGGACTAAGTCTATAGAACGGTGGCATTCAGAGATGACACCTTCCTCTTCGTATCTATGCAGCTCGCGTTCAGCTTCCTTACGGTCGTTTATGGTCTCCTGCCTCTCTAGTTCAGCCTTTTCCTGGTTGTCTGGTGGTGGATCTGACGGAGCAGGTGTCGAGTCCAAGGATGGAGTTTGGGATCTTGACAATCCCGAGGTACTTAGAAGGTTGGCCAAGGAGCTGGACCGGCGATGAGCAGTGGCCAGATCACGCAAGCGATCAAGGCCTCTTGACTGGTTAGTAGCAGCACGGGTCGTCCTGAGCTCGGAAAGAGATCCGGTGCGTGAAAGAGTACTGGATCCGGATTGGCGCGAACGCGCTGCTTTCTCGAGTCGAATGTGTCGATGGTATGTTGTCATCTATTCAGTGATGCAGTTGAGTAACTCAAAGCCCATCCAGAATCTGATAAACGTACCGCTTCGAGCATCCACTCTCTAGCTTGTGAGACTTCATCAGCATTCCAGTGAGCTGTCATCCACTCGAATTTCATTGAAGGATTAAGAACTACAAAATATATGGTCAGTCAGTACAAAGCTTGCTATATATATAAGAGTGTCATATCTTACTCATCGCAAGAGCATAGACCCGCGTCGACCGAGACTTATGAATATATTCTTTCAGTTTTGCGAGGCCAACAGATATGTAATGAGAAAGTTCTGGAATACGGGTCTTCATCGCCTCCCAAGCGACGAGAAGACTCTCGTATACTGGTAGGGCCATGGAGAGTGTTGGGGTGCGTTCCGAACAAAGCAGTTCCTGAGCCGCGTTTGGTATTCCAAAGATCTGATGAATATCCCCCACAACAGCGAGCGACTCGGGGCTGTGGAGATGAGACACCATTTCCATGTTACGTGGTCGTCGAATGAAGAACTCAATTGCCTGAATTGCCCAATAATAATCAACATAAGGTTTTAAGAAGACCGAGCAATGAAAACGTACAAGGTATAAGTCAAGAATGCGCCCCAGCATGTTGAAAGTTGAGGACCATCTCGTCTCGCAGTCACGAAGGAGTTGAAGTTCGGGGAGCTGAATTGATTTACCGTCAATCTTCCAGTCTCCCGATTTGTTACCATCGACAATGGCTTGCTTCAAATCCTCTCGGCGTTGACCTGATGCTCTGCACGCAGCGACGAGTTCACGACAGCGGCGGATCGGTTGTGTCTCCAAGATTGTGGCATACTTTTGAAGCTCCAGAGCGCGCGCTGGATCACTGGAGGAGTGCAGAACTGGATCCGTTGGATTTTCATTTAACTCTTCCATTACCCGCTGTGTTGCGATGTTAATGACATGTGGAAAACAACTAAGACAGATCAGTGAAAAGAAACGAAGAGATGGAAACCAATAAATACCGGATACGGTTACCATCGGCATCATATTGGATATTGTCGGCTTCGAGGAGATGTTCGAAGTGGTCCATGTGAGTGTTATTAGTACCTGCGTTGTCCATCGTACTTTGCCCAAGCTGCAATTCTGTCAATGTGAGTTCATGAGAGTCAAGAAGTCGAGAATCAGACATGCCTTCTTTAATATGCCCGCGGCCTTGAGAAGATCATAGAATACTTTAGCAGTATGTTCGCCAGCATGAGAGCCAGCTATGTGACGAAATGCGAGAAGGCGCGCCTTCAATTCTAATCGCCCAACATGGTCACGAGCCATGTAGTGCGCCGTGACCCCCATAAATCCGTAGAGGTGACTTGGGTCGCTCCAGAGGTCCATAGTTGTGGATACGCGACCAAGCGCATGCTGATAGAATGAGATTTGTCAGAACACGGGAACTTCCAAGTTGTCATGCACCTCACCTGAAGCTCATGTTTCATTTTGTTGTATACCTCGTTGTATTCCGCAAATATCAAGTCCTTCATTTGCGTCCGGTGGGGAATATCTTCTTCACTAACATTGTCTCCGAGGTATGCCAGCAGCTCTCGAAATTCCGGGTTTTCGACCACATTGATTGACTAGATAGAGGATTGTTAGCATCAACATAAGCGAGCAACGTTAAGGAATACTACCTGATCATCAGCTACGATCCACCGCATCAAAAGTTTGCGAAACCGGTCCATAGAAAATTCCTCACGTTCAGTGCCTTTTTCGTCAGACGGAGCGAGTCTGTTTGAGTGTTTCAAGTGTTCGATCTTGCAAGTGCCGGTATAGAGTTGTTCGTGGAATTTCTTGAGGTGGGCACGGATGGTTGATGTCATTCCATCGCCATTACGCCAGACATGCCACTTATGTCTGGACGTTGCCGGTTAGCGACTAGTCATTTATGAGCGAGAGGATAGGACTTACGTGCATAGCTTACAACCTAAAAAAGGTGTTGATGGTCTTTCGAACAATATAGGCTCGTTAGTTGGCCTTCTTTCGGGTTCTTCGCTCTCTTTTAATGCACGGACAAAATACCAACAGTCTGTCGCGTTGGCGGTGGATACGCGTCTTTTCCGTGGTGGATACACTGTCTCGGGAGGGACCGTTGGCAGGTCTGACAGTGTGGTTTCGGTGGGATTGTCAGAGTTAGATTGTCGAGAGGCAGAAATGGAGGTAGTCGAAAGACTCGGAGCATTGGAGGTGGATTCGGATGGTCCCACACCGCAAATAGCAGCAACTAAAGGCGGTCCGATAGGCACAACAATGTCTCTATGCCGTTTTCTGCTAGTTGCACCAGAAGGATTAGCACCGCGCTTACGCTTTGCCTGTGCTGCAGGCGCGCCATTGACTACCTGTGCTGCAGGAGCACCGTTAACGAAAAAAGGCGTGTTATCTTGCAGAGCGCCGTGGTTTCCCGAGTCTTGTGGCCCCGGTGGGTAGTAACATCCAGGTACCAGAGGGTAAGCCTGCGGGGCGACTTGAAAATGAAGCTGTTGGGAGTGAGGTCCTATAAGACCGGGTGTCGCAGGTATTTGAGACCCAATTGGAGGTGCAGGAACTTGCGACAGTGATATGTTGGGTAGTGGGGTATTCTGAGCTGCAAAATAGGGATCTCCCCCAGGATAAAATGGAAACGCGAATTGCTGAGGAACGCGTTCAGGTCGTTGGGGTTGCGCGAGCTGAGAAGACCCCGAAGAAGGGTAAGCATTTTGGGTTTCACCGGGAAACTCAAAATTCTCAGTGACGTGGGAGGTCATAGATGTTAGCAGGAAGGGGGAAATCGATACCTTTTCACGCAAACCACCAGTATAAATCGGATCATAGTGACCTTGAGGCTCTAGCAAATTCTTGAGGAATTTTAAATTGAAGTGATCCGGAATTTGCTTGGATACTTGTACAAAACAGATAACACATGGAGGGGTATACATTTTGAAGCTTGAATGTGTAGTGGAGTGAAGAGAAAGACCCGCAAAGGACGCGCAAAGGACGCGTCGAGGACTGACGGTCAGAGAAAGATACCTTACATCAGCGAAAACTCTGCATTTGGGCGAAATGCTCGAGTTGACTCGTTAACTCCCGAGTTCAACTCGCTTCACTTCGATCAAACGAGTTAGCGTTTTGTCGAACTGAAGCGAGTTCACCTCGAGGTGAACTCGCTTCGACGGCAACACTAAGTAAGACAGAATCAGTCTAATACGCCACCAATTAACCATCGAGGTGCGTACTTACCCAGACAATCGAGCCTGAGCCTGATCAATCATCATTACAGCCATCAATTTAGGGTCGTGGCGATGTCTAGACGATGCGCCAAGCCTGTATATTCCTAGCAATGCTTGAATCATAACCACCTTCTTTCTCCTTCCCAATGCCCTCCATCATCTTAGACAACACCGACCCAGCCATTCAGTTTGTCGGGAACTGGACTACGGACGCGACTAGTTCCTCGATGTTGAACGGAACATACGCCTTTCCTAACCTTGTCACCAGCAAGAAATCCCAAGATCATGGACTCAAGTATACTTTTCATGGTACGCGTCACGATACGTTATATAACCTACGGCTTCTGATGTATATGAACATCCTAGGAACAGCGCTGGATATATATGGGCAGACACACGACCCGCTCACTGTGCAGTATGTACTCGACAAACATACCGCGGTGACGAATTCCACCGACCAGTTTAACGGAGCGCTCACTATTGGGGTGAGTCCTCGCAGATTTCAACGGGACGTCATTAAATCTAAGAGTTTAGACTGGCGTTCGCTGGTTCAGTCTGTCGCAGCTGTCCGATAACCTCCATACCGTGAACTTGACAACAGTCAATGGATTGCCGTATTTCGATTATATGGTCATTACTACGTCGAACAAGGATGCTCTAAAAGGACGTAACATCATTCTAGATGACTCCGACGCGGCTCTCCAGTATTCGGGTAAATGGTCGAGTCAATCCCAGCAGATATTCGACAGCGGTCTGCCTTACCTGAATACTTCGCGTGGAAGTAATGCAGAGAATGATACGGTATCGTTTAATTTTGTAGGTGTGTCTTTGGCAATAACTTATATGGACAAGTATTAATATCTTTGCCAGGGACATCCGTCGCAGTGTTTGGATTATTGAATCAACAGTCAGGCGCTCTCTCCTCGACGTATAGCGTTGACGGATCTACACCCGTGGTTTACACCCCATACAATGGCTCTCAGACCGCAGAGAACTCTACATGGGCACTGCACCAACAATTCTTCCAGGCAGATTTGCCCTCTGGCAATCACACCCTTCACGTGAACGTTAGCGAAGTCACTGGTTCGCAGATGTTCTGGATCGACTACATCATCTACAACGATGGGTTTTCTACAAAATCTCCCTCAGACGCACCTTATCAAGGCACTCCGGTCATCAACACCACAAACGCGAAACCCGGAATCATCGCTGGTGCAGTCTGTGGCGGGGTAATCATACTCGCGTTGATTATGTTTGTAACGCGACGGAGATATCGACGCGATCATCCAACGCAGAATAAACACGTCGAGTCTCCATCATCTGGTATGTTCACTGTATTGGATCGTTGGCTAATCATATCCTGAGTTTTGCGTGTGTAGGATCCTCTCTACCTCTGGTTAGTTCGCATTCCAGAGTATCCTCTATCTTGGACAATTATGAAGTTCTTCCCGACTCTACTGTTGTATTGACGCATACTCTTGCCATCCATCGCTCTCAAGAAGCTTCGGACGCAGCTCTACCCTCTTATACCAGACGCGCTTCGGTCCCCCCTATTGTTCCAACGCCTTCCGATACCCTGCAGATTGACGCGCCAGAACCATCCTATTCAAATTCTCCACCCATACCGACACCGGTGGCAGTTTCCGTCAACCCTCCACCTGGTAATACCGAGACTGATATGGAGAGACTGCGTAGGGAGGTCGAACAGCTTCGTCAGGAAAACTCTCGCCTGCAGGCTTCTTCCGAGCCTCCTCCTGCATATGATGATCGACCGATAGCGTAACACTTAGAGTTTCTTTCCTGCACCTATATACCCTTGTTGTACTTAATGGAATCTGGAGCCAAATGCAAGCGCACATAGAAATCACAATACAGACGATCCTGCATCGAAAGCACTGAAACATATTCATTGGATACTGAAGAAGACGCATCGACATGTCTAAAAGGCTTTCATGACCTCCGGCTGGGTACACTGTAAGTACCGTGCGTTCATCTCAGGCGGTTCATCAAACATGTGCAGTTTGCTGACTTTCTGTTACCTACGCTCATAGAAATTGAGGTGCATTCCGTTCAAGTTCAAGCCTCAAGACTCGTAGAACCCGTCTAGAAATGCTCCCCATCGCCCACCATTCCAACTACTGATATCTTGCCATTCCTTGCTCTTCTCTCCCAAGACTGACCTGATGTATGCCAATTCTCCTGCCAGGACGATATCCGCGAAACAGATGGACTCTCCCATAAGATGCTTTCCTTCACCATGCTTTCGAAACCAGCTATCAACGACTGCGAACCCTGCCTCCACTTCCTTCCAATCTTCCTCGCGTGCCTTGCCAGTGGGTGTCCAATCCTCGATCCTTTTACCTCCTGGCGTTTCTCTCGTGCGCTTGAAATATTCCTTGCTCGCAGGATTCAAAATGAAGTATGTAGCGGGAACCGTGAACTTTCGAACGATCGATATGCCACTGGGATATGCATACTTGAAAGCATACTGGAGTAATCGAGTGCCTTTGGGGAAAAGTACATGTGTGTCTGTGTACGTTGCGTCCAAGTATTCGGCGATGCGACCTGAATCGGAGAGGGTCGTGCCAGTTGTTGGGTCGTAGATTACAGGGACCGTGTATAGTGGCTCGCCGTCTCGAGTACCTGTCGGTTCTGCTCCGATCTCTTTGCAGACTCTAGAAATATCCGGGTATTCCACCCAAACAGTCTTGAATGGAAGATTTTTGATTTTCAAACATAATCTTGCGAGACAGGGTCAGCCCACTGTCCCAGTTCCTGATTCAGGGAGAGTTACCTTGTCCTTTGAGTATTGGGCGACCAAGTACCAACCGCATCGGAGGGAATGTCATACAACGTTATAGTGTCAGACATGATGCTAGCCTAAGGAAGCTAGCTATGGAACAACAAGTGGCTCGAGCGTGATCGACATATTGTTTTAGAATTCACGGACCATTCACACACGTTCAGGCTGAGGAATGAGAAGGCATCTAGGATTGATTATAACTACATCCCTAACTTGAATTGCTTCTTCAAAATATCAGCCAGTTTCTCGCCAGTCGCCAACGTTGCACCAGCCTAATTTGAATAGCAACCGTATGAGAATTGAGAGAACCCGGATCGAAAAAAGACAAACTGACGGTGTGACCAGATATAATACTAGGGAAGATAGACGCATCACAGACTCTTAATCCCTCGATCCCGTACACTCGCAGCTGCGAATCGACAACACCGTCTTCCTCGAGAGGAGCCATACGACAAGTCCCAACAGGATGGTACAGAGTTTCCGTACGTTCCTTGACAAGTTCAACAACTTCCTCATCGGATGATAGATGCAGTTGGTGGTCGAGATCCGGATTTTTGTCTGTTCCATCGAGATAAGAAGCTAGTGGCTCCGTCTGAGCAATTTTGAGGAGGATCTTTACTCCTCGTATCAATTTATCGATATCGGTTGCCGACTGCAAGTATCTAAAAAGGTATTAAATACGAGGTGGTAGAAGAACAGTTGTTGCTCACTGAGGATCGATACGCGGATCGTCCCATGCGTTCGACGATTTTAGAGTGATACTGCCTACACTCAATGGACTATGCGATGGATAGATCAGAGAAATTTGTAGCCAGGACCGTATAGATTATTTACCGCAATAGAACCGCGTGAGCCGAATACGTATGCATGGGAAAGAATACCGTGCCATGGTCTTTATAAGCTAGTGCCACTGAATAGTGATGAGTTCGAGGTCAGGGCCGTCTGGGCTCGAAGTACTGTCTTCTAGCTGGTTCGGATATTCATTAGGAGGAAAAAGAACCGGGTCATCCGAACGGATGAAAGCAGCGGCTTCACCGAGCTATAGCGTAGTGGCACATGTTAGCGTACATTTGAAGAGTTCATTCAGATAAGATAGTTACATTATCTGCCAGTGCACCTCTACGGGACACTATATACTTGACTGCAGCACTTATCAGCCGGTATACGTCAGGGATACTGTGAGGCTTCAAGAACTTCAGAGAGGTGTCGCGTTTGTTCCGGAAATATACGTCTACGACAGGGTGGTCGACAAGGTGCTTTCCGACGCCAGGAAGGTCATGTACAACATTGATTTCAAGCTCGTTAAGACGTTGAGCGGAGCCAACACCAGAGACCATCAAGATCTAGTGACGTATCAGTTGGTATTATCTTGTATTAGTCGCCACTGACCTGAGGTGAATGGATTGCGCCAGCTCTACCACGAAGTCAAGGGAGGACATGAGAAGGAGGTCATACATTGTAGTAGTAGTATCAAATAGGCTTACGAAAGTATGATTTCTTTTCGAGAACGAGCTCTATAACGCGGGCCGTTCTGAGCATTGGCAAATTCAACCCCTGTTGCACGAGTATTTCCTTGGACTGTTCCGAAAAGCACGCGTGTCACTTTGACTTTGATGACGACCTTGAGGTTTGGTCTTGCTAGAACGTCGTCGGTGAGGTATGCACTCTCCGAGGACACTCGCACGGCCTTCGAATCGATGTAGGTCACTTTTCCAGCTGTCAGAATGCGGACTTGTATGGTCCTTCCATTGAGACAACTCACTTATCTGATGGGTGGCATTGGAAATTGCATAGGGTGTTAACTGAATATGGCACTTACCTTGTTAACACCGTTGGTACCCGTCAATGTATTGAAATTGGGATTGAAGGGTATGCCTATCTTCTTGGAGGCCTTGATAAAACGTCTCGATGTCTCAGAAGTGTGACTAAAATAGCCGACTTGTACAGGTCCTTGACTGCCTCTGGTCAAATCGCCTGCTGGGGCCTTAGGGTTAGATATATCCCGCTCAAATTTTCTGAAATACCTGAGAAGATCAGGATTAGTGAAATATAATTTACGAAAAGTGGAAGCATACCGGCTAAATTCTTTGTAAGACCATGTTTCGTCCTTGATGCATCGCGACCACTCGTCGAAATCTCCGGGAGAACCATACTGTGCCCTATACAAAGATGTTAGGTTGCTTTCGGAGAGAAAGCAGAGCAAGAGGGTATACATCTGGGCATTGATAGAGGAGCACCCGCCAAGCATCTTGCCTACCGGTTTCGGTCAATATGAATTGTTTTACATCCAATACAACATCGTACCTCGCGGCCAATACTTTCTTTTATTGTTGGCGAATTGCTGAGGTTCGGTGTAAAGGTCGTATACATGTTTCGTATGGAACAGTAAGGGAAATCCAGCAGGGATTCGGCTGAATAACAGAGATCTTCCACTGTCGAACTTCTGAATCAGAGCAAAGCAATGAGATCCAAATGGGACGGCAGACCTTTCTCCTGCCTCTAGGAGCAGAACACGAATCGATGGATCTTCCGACAGACGACATGCTAGTACACAACCAGCAGTACCTGTAACAATCCATGTCCTGGAAGAATCGAAGCAATACATCTTAAGATATATACGTACCTCCACCAACAATGATCACATCAAACTCATCAAAATTGTCGATGTTATCCGAGTCCTTTCCCGCTGACTCTCCATCCACTCGGCCCACCGTGGCAGGATCGGTGACAAACTTCGTACGGGTCGAGAGAAGGTGGCTCAGAGTCTTGCCGAATCCAGCTATACCTCCTGGACGCCTTGTTGATGACGATTTCGATTGCATGCTGTAATTTCGAGACAGAGAGTAGGCAGGGAGGTCAAAAGTAGACACGTATCAAGGAAATGATCGATAACCTTTACTTACATAGCATTTGTCCTATCAACGGCTTTCTCATTCCCCGGACACAAGCTATAGAAGCAAGCTATATCTGTATTATGAAGTCAAGTGGTAAACCGTGATGATGATAGAGAACTACTCCTGGTCACAAGTCTATTAGCCACCTTCTCTCGACCCGAGCAGTTTTGGCTTCTGAGTGAATGGTGAGACCAAGGTGAGACGAGCACGAGGAATCGTCTAAAGTCATATGCGTGGAACTGGAGTAGCAATGCCTGACGAATGAGGGTTTCTGACCTCCTTCTTGACATGCATACTGAATGAAAAGTGATATCGAAATTATGACCTGAGATTTGATAGATGTGAGCAGATGATACAAATGATTCGATTCTTCTACATCGCCTCCCTCTAAAGCAACTGAGTCCTTCTCCTCGGGAGAGTCTAGAGAGGCTTCCACCCCTCACCCTCCTGAACCGGCCACTTCAGATTATCTTGGTCAATCTCAGCCGCACCTCGTCCACCACCACCAGCACGATTCCTTCTGAATCTACTATCCCCATCTCCATCCCGAACATCATCATCACTCGCCGAATCTACATCCACACTATCCGCATCGACACCACCAACATCCCCCTCATCTCCGTAATCATCCATCAAGCCTTCCTCACCTTCCTCCCTCCACATCCCCCTTCCCTTCCCAACCCCAACCCCACCCCCAAATCGATCTCCAATATGCGAATGGTTGAGATACCCCTTGCGACTCAACCCAGCCTCGGCTTTATACCTTGCTTTATCCAGCTTTGGCTGCAACGCCTCCAATTTCGGTTGTAGAGTCGCTAGCGTGCGTTGGAGACCCGTGAAGGGAGAATCACTATTCTGCGAGTCTTCCCGCCGGTGTGAGGGGGAAGAGGAAGTTGATAGTGAAGTATGTCTAGATAATCCGCTGACACTACCGCCACTACCGCCGCCTCCGTTGCCAGTGAACATATTAGGAGATCGAGGGAATGTACCACTGGAGCCTGGACCAGGGGACGAGAATGGGGCGGTATTGAACCCTCCCCCTCCGGTAATCTGCACGCTCTCTGGTCGTTTCCGGCGTACAGGTGGTGGTATGGGTGCACGGGAAGAAGGAGATGCGTAGTGCATCGATTTCGAACGGAATATTCGTCCAGTGGGAGAATCCATATTCGCCTTGAGGAGACCGGAATCAAGTGAATTCGCATTGGAGAAAGGCGACTCGGTTTCATTATCCATGAAAGGAGATTCATTCTGTGACTGTGTGGTTGCTGCCCCGTCTTGGCCGTATATCATGTCGAATGCATCGGGTTGAGTGTGTGAGCGCGTGTGGCGACGTGTGACAGTATCAGAGGACGAACTGGTCATGGGAGGTCGACGATCAGGATGAGTGGGAGGTGGTGTTGGTAGATCTGTTGTTACCATCGAAGGAGAAGATATGGAAGGTGAGCGGCTTCCAGATTTGAACGGACTCGCGTTATATCGGAATGGAAGTGTGGCCCCAGCGACCTGTTCCAACGACGTATTTGAGTACGGAGGGGACGGTTGGCGGTCCCGAGCAGACTCTGCAGCTCTAAAACGCGAGAATTCGCCGCTTAATTCGTGGTTTACTGTGCGTCGTCTAGGCAAAGGAGGGGCCTTCTCATCTGGGCTGTTACTCCTATTCCTTCCTGTAGCGGTACCGTTCCCGGTGACGTTGGGAGATATACCAGTCTTTGCATTCCCACTACTGCTCTTTAACACCTTCCAGACTCTTTCTTGTTCTAGCTGTTCTGAAGCTTTCTTCATAGCAGCTGCTGTTTTACTTGCTTGGAGTGATTGACGCATCAGTGTTGAAGTGACGTGAACAGGCTTAGGAGGTGGAACAGGTGCTTGCGGCTTTGGTTTCGGATTGGGCAAATGCGCTGACGACGAAGACTGGGAATTAGAAGGTGATGGTGAGGTTGTGAGAGCGGGTGGTGCTGAGAATATAGATAGATTCGAGGACTTTGGTGGAGAGGTGGAGGGATGCAGCGATGCATGACGTGGTGGTGGAATTAGTGTACTTTGGCTGATTGGGTGGGAGGGGATCGGTGGAACCGGCTTTCGAGGTGGGAGTGGTGGGAGTTTCTGAGTAGAGTTTGTTTCGCGAATAGATGAGGTGGACTGTGGGACAAATGGGTTGTGAGGATTCATGGAATGAAAAGGAGGTTGCGGAGGGCGAGTCTGTTCCTCAGAGAAGGATGGGTTCGTTGGAGAGAAAGGATTGGTGCGAGTTGGTGGGGGATCTGAGAAGGCGGAGGAGGCAGACGAAGGCAATCGTTGCCGAGGACCTTGAGATGGAGGCTGAGAGTGAGCGCTGGTCCGGCGCTTGGGTGTTGGTGGTGGATTCAGACCTGGATGTGGTGTGTACTGCCTCGGAGGAGTTGGAGGGCGAGATGTGGGCGTTGAGGTGGCTGAAGAGACATGCTTGACGTTCGAGGATACGTCTGGGTGAGCTGCAGATTGGAAGAGACTTAGACTCTATTGATTTGGATAACTGTATAAGAACACACCTTGTACGAAAGCGAGGGCTCTGTCGAGGTCCTTTCCGCTCTCGACATGGACTACCATCCGGAGGGCAGCGAAGAATTGCATCCCTGACAGAGAGTCAGTCTGCCCGAGGTTCGGGCAGAACATTTTGAGAATCTAAGCAAGTCGAAGGACCTAATGGATCAGTACATCGTCTTTAGATATGAGAGTACGTACTGCATCGATTTCCGAGGTAGGGACATGAGAGAACCGACCTCTCAACCAAGCTCTGGCCTCACGGACTCCGACGGTCAAACTCATGTAGTACTTGTCATCATGACCACCATTCTTTCCGTCAGGTTCATCTCCTATGGCTAAATCGGTAAGAGAAGATGTGTATAGGTCGTATTCTGCATCATTTAGAGCAGAGACATGCAAAATAAGGGGTCTTGTGGCGGACATTCGGCTAGACTTGATGTGAGCGTCTAGTTTAAATCGTAATCGTGGCAAGGCGTGGGTTTGAGATGGGAATGAAAGTGGATTTTTAGATGGTCAATTGGTAGTTTGTGGTCATGGACGATGTCTGACTTGTGAAAGTGTATCCAACGTTTGGTGCGGGAGGAGTATCCGAGTCTGTTTCAACTTTCAAGCCAGTTTCAACACAGTGCGGGTCGATCCGACGGGACCCTGCTCGTAATTTTGATAGACAAACTCTTGACAAACTCTCGAGGTCGGGGGCCTCACGATATCGATACAAGTCTGCAAAATGAAAGGAGATGATGGTGTAGCTGTAAGCAGCTGTAGGTGGACATCAAAAGTCTAGGCTTTCTCGGTATGTTTCTTCTCATAGTACAGAACGACAGAACATAGATTCACATCCAAAACGACCACATATTACGGTATGCCTCCGTTTCCCCTCCTGAAATCGACTTCACTGATTCTAATTTCTTGACTTCCTCATCAATTCCTCATCTGAATCAGGGCGTCAACAGGGCCTCCTGCTCGGCCTCGTCGGCATTCTACCATCGGATGCTTTAGCTCTCACCTGAGTATGTCGATTCGTGAGCTTCCCCAGACAGTCACATCTACGAACCACGGAACACCTGGAGCTGCGCAACGACCTCGGAGGCCTGAAGACTGCCAAGGCCAGCTGCAGGTCATTGCTAAGAACTTATGTGCCTGCACTTTTGTCACATCTCACGTGTTAAAGCTCGTTGTGACAATGACATAATGAATCACGAGTGCTGCAGCCGTCTCGACGCGTAGCCACTTGCCGAAAGATCCACGTTGGTACTGATAGTCATCCAACCCTCAAAGACTCGGAATTATTCAGAATTTCATCCTCGACATCCTCTCTTCAGCCATGTCGCGTATCATCACTGTTTTCGGAGCTACTGGAAAGCAAGGTATATCTCAATTTTTCGAGACCGTGGAGATCAGGGTCAATCGAGTCTCGACTGACATTCTTCTATAGGAGGATCTGTTGTAAACGCAATCCTAGCCGATGGTACTTTCAGTCCCCGCGCAGCCACACGCAACCCCGACTCGGACGCGTCGAAAAAACTCAAAGCGCGTGGCGTCGAGGTCGTCAAAGCTGATTTGTCGGACAAGGAGTCTGTCAGGAAAGCCGTTGTAGGAAGCGAGGGTGTATTTGGTGTATGTGGTTTGTGTTTTTGCTCTGGATGATCTGACTAGATTTGGACGTAACGCAGGTCACCGCGCCCAGTATGACAGGCTCGGACACCGAATTCCAACAGGGAAAGAATATGGTCGATGCGTCCAAGGAAGCTGGAGTAAAGCTCTTTGTATGGAGGTAAGTTGACATTCGTCTTCCTCGCCTTCGCGAATCATATAAATATCTAAATTTCTACGCGTATATGCAGTTCTTTACCCAGCTTCAAGAAGATATCGAACGGAAAATACGCCAATGTTCACCCTTTTGAGAGTACGTTGCTTCATTCTTCGTCATCACCTTTGCTTACAAGAGACTGCGCATCTTTGAATCATAGATAAAGCTCTAGTTGACGAGTACCTTGGAACCTCAGGGCTTCCGCACGCGATTCTACACACCGGTAGGACAAGTCTCTCATCCATCCGTGCAAAATTCTTACATTGAATTGCTCCAGGAGGATTTGCCGAGAACATATACACGTAAGTGACATCACGTCTCTGCCCTCGCTCATCACTGAAGAAGCTACCGACTCAACCCCCCAGCCTACCTCACCTCAAGAAAATCGATACTCCCTCCGGTCCTTCCTACACCTTCTTCGCACCCCGTTCCGAACCAACATACGTCCAGCCAGAGACATGCATCGGGAAAGATCTCGGTCCGTCTGTGCTCGCACTCCTCAAGAACTACAAAGAGAAACCCGGCCAGATCCTCGGCCAGACGTTTATCGTTGCGACCCAGCAAATTTCTTTCGGAGACCTCATCAAGATCATATCAGATAGTATGTCATGCATCATCATTGCACATTCACCTCGATGGCTTGTTGATCACGCCATGACATTGAATCATATAGCTCTTGGACAACCCATCCAATACAAGAGAATCGAGACAACCACTATGGTTCCGATCGATGAAATGGTACTGAATGTCTCCATTCCTTTTATATACGACGCGACTAATTGCCTCATAGTACGACCACGTCAACGAATTCGGGATGTATCGCGATGCGGTCATTCCTGACCCTCGACTCCTTGCGTTGGGTGTCAAATTCACATCTTTGAAAGACTTTGTTGAGGAAGAGGTCAAACCTCGCTTTGTTTGATCGATTTACTCTGGAGATGATCGAGATGATTCGGAGTGATAGACGAACAATAGAGAAGGCAGTAGTGAGACGATCCCAGGTATGATGGTAATAGTTGAGGGACTCAGAGGACCATAAGAACAAGTAAGTAGTTCACGCTCCGGATTGCGCCACACTAGCTGTGTTCGATGTTTGGAAGGAAAGCAGCACACAAACAGACCTCGGCAGTGTCGGCACAATCAAATTCCAGAATGAAAAAATTGAAAAATGCCACAAAGACCATACAAGTCGCAGACAAGTGATGACTCTTGGATGGCGATCCAGATGACACTCTAGGATAGCATGTATTCAGGCTGTAGCGAATGATGCCAGCCCGGGAAGATAACAGGACGACATCGAGTAAGTATTCGGTTGGTATTCGGTGACCAGTCGAAATTCTGGATTACCCAGGACCTGGGGAATACGTTCGTCGAGTAGTAGTCCTCCCGTTTTTAGAAAGACAGAAAGGAGTAGCCTGAGATCGCAGTGACTGAAAACGATAAGACTGATCATGACTCGAGAGTCGACTAGTGTTGCCGTCGAAGCGAGTTCACCTCGAGGTGAACTCGCTTCAGTTCGACAAAACGCTAACTCGTTTGATCGAAGTGAAGCGAGTTGAACTCGGGAGTTAACGAGTCAACTCGAGCATTTCGCCCAAATGCAGAGTTTTCGCTGATGTAAGGTATCTTTCTCTGACCGTCAGTCCTCGACGCGTCCTTTGCGCGTCCTTTGCGGGTCTTTCTCTTCACTCCACTACACATTCAAGCTTCAAAATGTATACCCCTCCATGTGTTATCTGTTTTGTACAAGTATCCAAGCAAATTCCGGATCACTTCAATTTAAAATTCCTCAAGAATTTGCTAGAGCCTCAAGGTCACTATGATCCGATTTATACTGGTGGTTTGCGTGAAAAGGTATCGATTTCCCCCTTCCTGCTAACATCTATGACCTCCCACGTCACTGAGAATTTTGAGTTTCCCGGTGAAACCCAAAATGCTTACCCTTCTTCGGGGTCTTCTCAGCTCGCGCAACCCCAACGACCTGAACGCGTTCCTCAGCAATTCGCGTTTCCATTTTATCCTGGGGGAGATCCCTATTTTGCAGCTCAGAATACCCCACTACCCAACATATCACTGTCGCAAGTTCCTGCACCTCCAATTGGGTCTCAAATACCTGCGACACCCGGTCTTATAGGACCTCACTCCCAACAGCTTCATTTTCAAGTCGCCCCGCAGGCTTACCCTCTGGTACCTGGATGTTACTACCCACCGGGGCCACAAGACTCGGGAAACCACGGCGCTCTGCAAGATAACACGCCTTTTTTCGTTAACGGTGCTCCTGCAGCACAGGTAGTCAATGGCGCGCCTGCAGCACAGGCAAAGCGTAAGCGCGGTGCTAATCCTTCTGGTGCAACTAGCAGAAAACGGCATAGAGACATTGTTGTGCCTATCGGACCGCCTTTAGTTGCTGCTATTTGCGGTGTGGGACCATCCGAATCCACCTCCAATGCTCCGAGTCTTTCGACTACCTCCATTTCTGCCTCTCGACAATCTAACTCTGACAATCCCACCGAAACCACACTGTCAGACCTGCCAACGGTCCCTCCCGAGACAGTGTATCCACCACGGAAAAGACGCGTATCCACCGCCAACGCGACAGACTGTTGGTATTTTGTCCGTGCATTAAAAGAGAGCGAAGAACCCGAAAGAAGGCCAACTAACGAGCCTATATTGTTCGAAAGACCATCAACACCTTTTTTAGGTTGTAAGCTATGCACGTAAGTCCTATCCTCTCGCTCATAAATGACTAGTCGCTAACCGGCAACGTCCAGACATAAGTGGCATGTCTGGCGTAATGGCGATGGAATGACATCAACCATCCGTGCCCACCTCAAGAAATTCCACGAACAACTCTATACCGGCACTTGCAAGATCGAACACTTGAAACACTCAAACAGACTCGCTCCGTCTGACGAAAAAGGCACTGAACGTGAGGAATTTTCTATGGACCGGTTTCGCAAACTTTTGATGCGGTGGATCGTAGCTGATGATCAGGTAGTATTCCTTAACGTTGCTCGCTTATGTTGATGCTAACAATCCTCTATCTAGTCAATCAATGTGGTCGAAAACCCGGAATTTCGAGAGCTGCTGGCATACCTCGGAGACAATGTTAGTGAAGAAGATATTCCCCACCGGACGCAAATGAAGGACTTGATATTTGCGGAATACAACGAGGTATACAACAAAATGAAACATGAGCTTCAGGTGAGGTGCATGACAACTTGGAAGTTCCCGTGTTCTGACAAATCTCATTCTATCAGCATGCGCTTGGTCGCGTATCCACAACTATGGACCTCTGGAGCGACCCAAGTCACCTCTACGGATTTATGGGGGTCACGGCGCACTACATGGCTCGTGACCATGTTGGGCGATTAGAATTGAAGGCGCGCCTTCTCGCATTTCGTCACATAGCTGGCTCTCATGCTGGCGAACATACTGCTAAAGTATTCTATGATCTTCTCAAGGCCGCGGGCATATTAAAGAAGGCATGTCTGATTCTCGACTTCTTGACTCTCATGAACTCACATTGACAGAATTGCAGCTTGGGCAAAGTACGATGGACAACGCAGGTACTAATAACACTCACATGGACCACTTCGAACATCTCCTCGAAGCCGACAATATCCAATATGATGCCGATGGTAACCGTATCCGGTATTTATTGGTTTCCATCTCTTCGTTTCTTTTCACTGATCTGTCTTAGTTGTTTTCCACATGTCATTAACATCGCAACACAGCGGGTAATGGAAGAGTTAAATGAAAATCCAACGGATCCAGTTCTGCACTCCTCCAGTGATCCAGCGCGCGCTCTGGAGCTTCAAAAGTATGCCACAATCTTGGAGACACAACCGATCCGCCGCTGTCGTGAACTCGTCGCTGCGTGCAGAGCATCAGGTCAACGCCGAGAGGATTTGAAGCAAGCCATTGTCGATGGTAACAAATCGGGAGACTGGAAGATTGACGGTAAATCAATTCAGCTCCCCGAACTTCAACTCCTTCGTGACTGCGAGACGAGATGGTCCTCAACTTTCAACATGCTGGGGCGCATTCTTGACTTATACCTTGTACGTTTTCATTGCTCGGTCTTCTTAAAACCTTATGTTGATTATTATTGGGCAATTCAGGCAATTGAGTTCTTCATTCGACGACCACGTAACATGGAAATGGTGTCTCATCTCCACAGCCCCGAGTCGCTCGCTGTTGTGGGGGATATTCATCAGATCTTTGGAATACCAAACGCGGCTCAGGAACTGCTTTGTTCGGAACGCACCCCAACACTCTCCATGGCCCTACCAGTATACGAGAGTCTTCTCGTCGCTTGGGAGGCGATGAAGACCCGTATTCCAGAACTTTCTCATTACATATCTGTTGGCCTCGCAAAACTGAAAGAATATATTCATAAGTCTCGGTCGACGCGGGTCTATGCTCTTGCGATGAGTAAGATATGACACTCTTATATATATAGCAAGCTTTGTACTGACTGACCATATATTTTGTAGTTCTTAATCCTTCAATGAAATTCGAGTGGATGACAGCTCACTGGAATGCTGATGAAGTCTCACAAGCTAGAGAGTGGATGCTCGAAGCGGTACGTTTATCAGATTCTGGATGGGCTTTGAGTTACTCAACTGCATCACTGAATAGATGACAACATACCATCGACACATTCGACTCGAGAAAGCAGCGCGTTCGCGCCAATCCGGATCCAGTACTCTTTCACGCACCGGATCTCTTTCCGAGCTCAGGACGACCCGTGCTGCTACTAACCAGTCAAGAGGCCTTGATCGCTTGCGTGATCTGGCCACTGCTCATCGCCGGTCCAGCTCCTTGGCCAACCTTCTAAGTACCTCGGGATTGTCAAGATCCCAAACTCCATCCTTGGACTCGACACCTGCTCCGTCAGATCCACCACCAGACAACCAGGAAAAGGCTGAACTAGAGAGGCAGGAGACCATAAACGACCGTAAGGAAGCTGAACGCGAGCTGCATAGATACGAAGAGGAAGGTGTCATCTCTGAATGCCACCGTTCTATAGACTTAGTCCGGTACTGGGATGTACGTCCTGCATGATGTTTTTATAGACTGTATGACTGATTTTGAATTCGTAGAATAAAGAGCTTGACTTCAAGCTTCTATTCCATGTTGCAATGGACATCTTACCGGCACAAGCTTCGTCTGTCCCATGCGAGAGGATATTCTCTTCCAGCAAGGATACATGTACTCCCCGCCGAAACCGACTATCCCCCGCTTTCATCGAAGTCCTTCAGATACTAAAATTCAATTACCGGCAGGATCGCCTCGATTTCACTTCGGAGTTCATTGCAGATGAACGGGACTACAACCTCGAAGGGGAGGTAACACAGAGGACCGTTCGAGAGTTGATGGAAGCCGGGAGATATGAGGAATTGAAGGATCTTATTAGGAACTCGGAAAATACTGCATAGATAGCAAATAGATAGATGTATTATATGTTTGAGAACTACCACTGTCGAAGTCTCTGAGCACCTCGGCGATCGGTCCTCGGTGTCCTATTGGCTGAAAGCCTGTCCGAATTTGGCTCCAACTCGCGAGTTTCTCGGCAACTCACTTCGTTATAACTCGAAAATTCGAGTTGCAACGAGTTTACCAACTCGCTTCGCTTCAACTCAACTCGCGGCAACACTAGCTCAGTCGACGATAAATTCATTCAAACTCCGCAGACTTGACTCTGAAAATTTCGGTTGTCTCCAGCTGCAGTGAATGCTACGGCTGCTTCGACCTTTATCCACTCTAAACCTTGCAAATCGTGCAGTCGTTAACGCGCCTTATTCTCGTAAAATGGCTACAGAATCAACCGGAACCCACAAGGATCCTGTCACTGGCGAGATGATCTCCAAGCAGTCAGTATTGCATGTTTTGACCCCTTGGGACATTCTTTGATCGATAACACAAACGTCAGGGAGCTCAAGCGTCGTGAAAAGCACAGAGCGAAGGAAGCGAGCAAGGCTAGTAAGGCGCCGGCTGCCCCACCGAAGGACAAGGAAGTTGCTGAGAAGAGTGCCATTGACAATGAGGCGGAATTGAATCCCAACGTGAGCAATCGGAAACCCTCTGCTGTTTGATTTGCACGATCCTAATGCAAGATTGTAGCAATACTTTGAACTTCGTTCGCGTCAGATCCAGAAGCTCAGAGCGACCCAGAATCCCAACCCTTACCCGCACAAGTTCAATGTGACTCGATCGTTGACATCTTACATCGATACTTATGGTCCTGAAGGCAAGATCGCATCCGGGAACAAGCTCGAGGGTGTCACGGAGAGTCTGGCTGGTCGTATCCATACCATCAGAACTAACTCTGCCAAGTTGAGATTCTATGATCTTCACGGCGAGGGTAAGAAAGTCCAGATCATGGCAACTATCCAGTAAGCCTCGTACGATCTCTATCGTTCGGACCACAATACTGATACCGTCCATTGCAGAGATGCCTCCGACCCTGATAAATTTATTGAGACCCACGATCTGTTCCGAAGAGGAGATATCGTTGGTGTTACTGGTACACCTTCCCGTACCAAAAAAGGAGAACTCAGTATCTCCCCATCCTCTATGACCCTACTCGCACCCAACCTTCACCAACTCCCATCTTCCCATTTCGGGTTGAAAGATCAAGAAACGCGTTACCGCAAGCGCTATCTGGATCTGATCCTCAGTGAAGAGACCCGACGACTCTTCATCACGCGTAGCAGGATCATCAACTATATCCGTCGATACCTCGATGAAATGGGCTTCATGGAAGTCGAAACGCCCATGACGTCTCTTCTCGCTGGAGGAGCTACCGCCAAGCCATTCATAACTCACCACAACGACTTAGACTTGGACCTCTACCTCCGTATCGCTCCTGAATTATACCTAAAACAGCTAGTTGTCGGTGGGCTGGATCGGGTATTCGAAATCGGACGCGTGTTCAGGAATGAGGGCATCGATCTGACACATAACCCCGAGTTCACCATCTGCGAGTTTTACATGGCTTATGCCGATCAGGAGGATTTGATGGTTATGACGGAGGAGATGGTAGAGGGTATGGTCAAATATCTGACAGGTGGTCAGACTAAAATTATCTATCATCCTGATGGAGACAAGGGCAAAGAGGGAGCAAGAACGCTAGAGTTGGAGTTCCAGAGGCCCTGGAAGAGATATGATATGATCGAAACTTTGGAAGAGAAATTGGGCGTGACGTTCCCTCCTGGCGAGACTCTGCATACCGAAGAAGCGAACACGTTCTTGAGAGAGCTATGTGTCAAGGTGCGTGGAATTATCCGTATCATGTCTCCTTTTTTTCCAATTGCCATGTTATTCGTCTGACTGACCTTGACATCACTCATAGCATAACGTGGAATGCGGTGAACCACGCACCAACGCTCGTATGTTGGACAAGGTGTGTATTCGCGTTACAGCTTATTTCATTGTTTATACTAAACTCATGTCACAGCTGGTCGGAGAGTTCATCGAGCCCCTCTGTATCTCTCCTTCGTTCATCGGTAAGACATCTCTTTCTCCCTTCCTGAGGTATCCGATCCGTCACTGACGTTCAATAATAGTGGGTCACCCACAAGTGATGTCCCCTCTTGCCAAATGGCATCGATCACGCCCTGGATTGTGCGAACGATTCGAGGGATTCATGTGTGGCAAGGAGTTCTGCAATGCCTACACTGAATTGAACGATCCATTCGAACAGAGGTTGAGATTCGAAGAGCAGGTACGTCCGATGTTTCGTCTCAAATCAAAATATAGATTGTTGAGTTTTCCTGTTCGTCTTGTAGGTGAGACAAAAAGATCAAGGTGACGAGGAAGCTCAAGGAGTTGACGAGACTTTCATCGATGCGTACGTTCTATTACCTATGTTCCCTCGCCTCACCGTTGATATATGTGTACTGGTATCATCTAGTCTCGAACATGGTCTTCCTCCCACTGGTGGATGGGGTATCGGTATCGACCGCGTTGTCATGTTCTTGACAGATTCTACTAGTAAGCTTCCAGTGTTTCTCCTTCCTTTATTCCTCTCACTCGGGCTCCATAGATATCAAAGAGGTTCTTCTCTTCCCGGCCATGAAGCCGCTAGAGGTTGCTCCTCCTGTTGGTACAGCGCATGCGCTGGGACCTTCGGGTCAGGTTTAAGATGGTGGATCTACTAATGTATAATGTGTATAAATGTCGGAGAATAGATATCGGTGCTCACTGCGTCGAACCCTACTCAAACATTGCTGAGGAGCAAAACCTCTCCCTTGAACAGCAGAGGTCAAGAAAGACTCTCATTTTGTACAGACTCAACGAATTGACTGAGAACGTCTTCTGTCATTTGGTGATACAACTAGTGTTGCCGTCGAAGCGAGTTCACCTCGAGGTGAACTCGCTTCAGTTCGACAAAACGCTAACTCGTTTGATCGAAGTGAAGCGAGTTGAACTCGGGAGTTAACGAGTCAACTCGAGCATTTCGCCCAAATGCAGAGTTTTCGCTGATGTAAGGTATCTTTCTCTGACCGTCAGTCCTCGACGCGTCCTTTGCGCGTCCTTTGCGGGTCTTTCTCTTCACTCCACTACACATTCAAGCTTCAAAATGTATACCCCTCCATGTGTTATCTGTTTTGTACAAGTATCCAAGCAAATTCCGGATCACTTCAATTTAAAATTCCTCAAGAATTTGCTAGAGCCTCAAGGTCACTATGATCCGATTTATACTGGTGGTTTGCGTGAAAAGGTATCGATTTCCCCCTTCCTGCTAACATCTATGACCTCCCACGTCACTGAGAATTTTGAGTTTCCCGGTGAAACCCAAAATGCTTACCCTTCTTCGGGGTCTTCTCAGCTCGCGCAACCCCAACGACCTGAACGCGTTCCTCAGCAATTCGCGTTTCCATTTTATCCTGGGGGAGATCCCTATTTTGCAGCTCAGAATACCCCACTACCCAACATATCACTGTCGCAAGTTCCTGCACCTCCAATTGGGTCTCAAATACCTGCGACACCCGGTCTTATAGGACCTCACTCCCAACAGCTTCATTTTCAAGTCGCCCCGCAGGCTTACCCTCTGGTACCTGGATGTTACTACCCACCGGGGCCACAAGACTCGGGAAACCACGGCGCTCTGCAAGATAACACGCCTTTTTTCGTTAACGGTGCTCCTGCAGCACAGGTAGTCAATGGCGCGCCTGCAGCACAGGCAAAGCGTAAGCGCGGTGCTAATCCTTCTGGTGCAACTAGCAGAAAACGGCATAGAGACATTGTTGTGCCTATCGGACCGCCTTTAGTTGCTGCTATTTGCGGTGTGGGACCATCCGAATCCACCTCCAATGCTCCGAGTCTTTCGACTACCTCCATTTCTGCCTCTCGACAATCTAACTCTGACAATCCCACCGAAACCACACTGTCAGACCTGCCAACGGTCCCTCCCGAGACAGTGTATCCACCACGGAAAAGACGCGTATCCACCGCCAACGCGACAGACTGTTGGTATTTTGTCCGTGCATTAAAAGAGAGCGAAGAACCCGAAAGAAGGCCAACTAACGAGCCTATATTGTTCGAAAGACCATCAACACCTTTTTTAGGTTGTAAGCTATGCACGTAAGTCCTATCCTCTCGCTCATAAATGACTAGTCGCTAACCGGCAACGTCCAGACATAAGTGGCATGTCTGGCGTAATGGCGATGGAATGACATCAACCATCCGTGCCCACCTCAAGAAATTCCACGAACAACTCTATACCGGCACTTGCAAGATCGAACACTTGAAACACTCAAACAGACTCGCTCCGTCTGACGAAAAAGGCACTGAACGTGAGGAATTTTCTATGGACCGGTTTCGCAAACTTTTGATGCGGTGGATCGTAGCTGATGATCAGGTAGTATTCCTTAACGTTGCTCGCTTATGTTGATGCTAACAATCCTCTATCTAGTCAATCAATGTGGTCGAAAACCCGGAATTTCGAGAGCTGCTGGCATACCTCGGAGACAATGTTAGTGAAGAAGATATTCCCCACCGGACGCAAATGAAGGACTTGATATTTGCGGAATACAACGAGGTATACAACAAAATGAAACATGAGCTTCAGGTGAGGTGCATGACAACTTGGAAGTTCCCGTGTTCTGACAAATCTCATTCTATCAGCATGCGCTTGGTCGCGTATCCACAACTATGGACCTCTGGAGCGACCCAAGTCACCTCTACGGATTTATGGGGGTCACGGCGCACTACATGGCTCGTGACCATGTTGGGCGATTAGAATTGAAGGCGCGCCTTCTCGCATTTCGTCACATAGCTGGCTCTCATGCTGGCGAACATACTGCTAAAGTATTCTATGATCTTCTCAAGGCCGCGGGCATATTAAAGAAGGCATGTCTGATTCTCGACTTCTTGACTCTCATGAACTCACATTGACAGAATTGCAGCTTGGGCAAAGTACGATGGACAACGCAGGTACTAATAACACTCACATGGACCACTTCGAACATCTCCTCGAAGCCGACAATATCCAATATGATGCCGATGGTAACCGTATCCGGTATTTATTGGTTTCCATCTCTTCGTTTCTTTTCACTGATCTGTCTTAGTTGTTTTCCACATGTCATTAACATCGCAACACAGCGGGTAATGGAAGAGTTAAATGAAAATCCAACGGATCCAGTTCTGCACTCCTCCAGTGATCCAGCGCGCGCTCTGGAGCTTCAAAAGTATGCCACAATCTTGGAGACACAACCGATCCGCCGCTGTCGTGAACTCGTCGCTGCGTGCAGAGCATCAGGTCAACGCCGAGAGGATTTGAAGCAAGCCATTGTCGATGGTAACAAATCGGGAGACTGGAAGATTGACGGTAAATCAATTCAGCTCCCCGAACTTCAACTCCTTCGTGACTGCGAGACGAGATGGTCCTCAACTTTCAACATGCTGGGGCGCATTCTTGACTTATACCTTGTACGTTTTCATTGCTCGGTCTTCTTAAAACCTTATGTTGATTATTATTGGGCAATTCAGGCAATTGAGTTCTTCATTCGACGACCACGTAACATGGAAATGGTGTCTCATCTCCACAGCCCCGAGTCGCTCGCTGTTGTGGGGGATATTCATCAGATCTTTGGAATACCAAACGCGGCTCAGGAACTGCTTTGTTCGGAACGCACCCCAACACTCTCCATGGCCCTACCAGTATACGAGAGTCTTCTCGTCGCTTGGGAGGCGATGAAGACCCGTATTCCAGAACTTTCTCATTACATATCTGTTGGCCTCGCAAAACTGAAAGAATATATTCATAAGTCTCGGTCGACGCGGGTCTATGCTCTTGCGATGAGTAAGATATGACACTCTTATATATATAGCAAGCTTTGTACTGACTGACCATATATTTTGTAGTTCTTAATCCTTCAATGAAATTCGAGTGGATGACAGCTCACTGGAATGCTGATGAAGTCTCACAAGCTAGAGAGTGGATGCTCGAAGCGGTACGTTTATCAGATTCTGGATGGGCTTTGAGTTACTCAACTGCATCACTGAATAGATGACAACATACCATCGACACATTCGACTCGAGAAAGCAGCGCGTTCGCGCCAATCCGGATCCAGTACTCTTTCACGCACCGGATCTCTTTCCGAGCTCAGGACGACCCGTGCTGCTACTAACCAGTCAAGAGGCCTTGATCGCTTGCGTGATCTGGCCACTGCTCATCGCCGGTCCAGCTCCTTGGCCAACCTTCTAAGTACCTCGGGATTGTCAAGATCCCAAACTCCATCCTTGGACTCGACACCTGCTCCGTCAGATCCACCACCAGACAACCAGGAAAAGGCTGAACTAGAGAGGCAGGAGACCATAAACGACCGTAAGGAAGCTGAACGCGAGCTGCATAGATACGAAGAGGAAGGTGTCATCTCTGAATGCCACCGTTCTATAGACTTAGTCCGGTACTGGGATGTACGTCCTGCATGATGTTTTTATAGACTGTATGACTGATTTTGAATTCGTAGAATAAAGAGCTTGACTTCAAGCTTCTATTCCATGTTGCAATGGACATCTTACCGGCACAAGCTTCGTCTGTCCCATGCGAGAGGATATTCTCTTCCAGCAAGGATACATGTACTCCCCGCCGAAACCGACTATCCCCCGCTTTCATCGAAGTCCTTCAGATACTAAAATTCAATTACCGGCAGGATCGCCTCGATTTCACTTCGGAGTTCATTGCAGATGAACGGGACTACAACCTCGAAGGGGAGGTAACACAGAGGACCGTTCGAGAGTTGATGGAAGCCGGGAGATATGAGGAATTGAAGGATCTTATTAGGAACTCGGAAAATACTGCATAGATAGCAAATAGATAGATGTATTATATGTTTGAGAACTACCACTGTCGAAGTCTCTGAGCACCTCGGCGATCGGTCCTCGGTGTCCTATTGGCTGAAAGCCTGTCCGAATTTGGCTCCAACTCGCGAGTTTCTCGGCAACTCACTTCGTTATAACTCGAAAATTCGAGTTGCAACGAGTTTACCAACTCGCTTCGCTTCAACTCAACTCGCGGCAACACTAGATACAACTAATCAATGGCTGCTCTAATTTCCTTTTTCCAGGCAGGCCATTTGCCCCACTTCCCGTCAGCGGAAATTTCCTCTTCTCCACCTTCCCCGATCAACGTAAGAAGGTTCTCAGCATAGACGAACCTGAATGGACGAAAGTAAATCTCAAATCATCGCAAAGAATGTGAAGCTAGCGTACTCTCCAGGATGGCCAAGAACGAGAATCGAGTGACTTTCTGATTCTTCATCTGGATATGGATTGATGTCAAAGGGCGTTCCCGACCAATATGCTGCAACGACACGGGCTTGTAGCTCAGAGAAGGGCCAAGGGATAGCCTGTGACGAGTTCGTCAACGCAAGAGACCAATAAGACATAATATGCCTGGCGAATATATATATATATATGATACGTACCTCGGCATGCAAGAGCAGGAATACAAGGCTGGGATCTGGATAATAGAACAAGGAGTGTTCGTCGAGGTTATGGACACCTATATTCAAACCCACACACATTGAGCAGAGGCCCGCGCGAAAAGACGTGACTGTTACGTACGATGCCCCCCTCCGAGTTCGCTATCGCCCACAAGCTCCGCAGGGGGTTTACTAGATCCTTTCGGAGGGGAAGGGTGTTTGATAACGGGAAATCTGTTGAACGGAGCGTCCTCGTCGTGTATGAAGGGAAAGGCGATCAGGAAAGAAGTTGCAAAAATCACGATGTCTACATCGTCGATGTTGACACCGTCGAAAGTAGTCAAGCGGCCATTAGCGGACTCTTTAGAGGGATGGTTGAATAATTTTATAGGACCCAAAGTCTGAACATGGTCCTTCCAATTACGCTCGAGTTCTATATCGTAACGAGGCGGACTGCGGATGGATTGGTAGACTTTCTTGGGCGCCAAAGGAGACTTGTCCACTAAGAGTAAGGCCAATTCACGAGCGATATCAGACCCTGTTATTTGAAATATAGTATGAGTTAGGTGATGCTAGTTTGGGCTCTTTTGCATAGACTCACCGGAAGGCCCATTCCCGACAACCACAACAGTCTAACGAGTGATAGATATCAGTATCAAATTGTCGGTCAAAAAAGACAAGATTGAACAAATCGATGATACCTTTCCGGCGTAATCTCGTGCCTGTCGGTACCACCTCGAATGCAAAATTTCGCCTTTCCAATCCCACAGACCGTCAAAATATGGAATATACGGCTTCGTATCACTTCCATTGGCCTAGATATGACATTTCGGGTCAGCTTCTCGACAACAAATGATAAATGTAGTGCTCACAACTACGACGTGATCGAACTGCTCAGTGGTGATAGGACCTTCAGTATTGGACTCGGACGAGGTTATAGATGGCGTCCATTCAACGGTCCATTTTTTCTGACCGACCGGCTGCTCCCCAGACGGGTGAGTCCAGCGAACACGAGTGATATATCGATTGAATCGTATATGGTCCAAGTATGGCCTGGAATGATCTCGCAGGTATGCCAATATTGCTTCTTGGGAAGGTAGGAACGCTGTTCCGTCAGGATATAGATGACCGCGAAAGTTCATGATATCCTAATACCTCCAGTCAGAATTTCCTTCCAAAGGCCAGCTTAAGTAAAATCTATACCAACCCTAGGAGTGTTGGCCTTTATGGATGGATATCTTGACACGTCGACCAGGTTAAAGATATATCACAATACGTGAGCACAACTTACACTGGGCCAGGCACTGGGGCGGGTTTGCCAGAGCGTTCAAATGGCGATAGAGCGATGGCTAAACCGTCCGCGTCAAAGCTAACGGTACAAGGAGGGGGCTCAACCGTAGGGTTCCTATATACGTCTCATTGTCAAAGAGTTTGCTGGAGTCAAAAGACGCAACCCACCAAAGCCCGCCTGGTACACTGCGCGCATCATAAGCAACGACGTCAAAGCCTTTTCTTTTGAACTGCTCGATAGCGCCAATGCCACTACAAGATATCACGATAAAATAGTCAGTCAAGAGAGACCGACGAGACTTAAAAAATGGCAACGTACGCCGGGCCAGCACCAATTATCAGGACAGTAGGAGCGGACGTGGTCATATGAATCAACGAGAGGATTTTCGGTCGGCGAGGATAGGACTCAGTCGTTTTAAGTCTACAGTATACTTCATCGGACTGAGGCTGGCCCGCAACTAGCACGGTCTACAGTCCTGACAGTCACGCGATGAAGACGCCGTTAGAAATTGATAAGAAAGACGCGCCTGTCTGACGTGATTGAGAGAAACATTGCGCGATGATATAATGGGGGCCGTCGATATAAAGTTAAAGTTCAGTATCAGATGGATTGGAAATTCAGATACTGGATACTTAGGGGCGTTAGACTGAACGAACATACCTCCGATTCTGCTACTGCGACTATGTCTGATTCATCAAACAACACCCCCCTCACCATTGGGCCTCTCTCCCCTATTCTTACAGACAAGAATACCGTCATTCTCGACGCGTCGTGGCTCTACCATCCGGATCCACCTACTCGTAATGCCTTGAAGGAATTTCAACAACGTCGCATTCCTGGAGCGAGATTCTGGTCTCTGGACGACGTATCTGAACCGTTGAGTGGTATATACTTTGTGAGTTAGATGGACTGGGCTGATCGATTGCGTATATACAGCCATCCACAGGGATACAAGCTGATGCTCCCGAGTCCGGAGCGATTTGCAGACTTTGCAGGGAAACATGGCATACTCCCAGAAAATCATGTCGTGGTTTACGATACCGATGGCGTATTTGCGGCTCCTAGGACGGTCTTCACGTTCAAGGTGTGGTGCCCCGTCTATCATCTTTTTATCATGCCTGACGAGTCTTTCTTGTAAAGGTATACGGGCACGAGAAAGTATCTTTGTTGGACGGCGGGCTTCCCCGCGCTATTTTCGAAGGCATTAAACTGGAGGAAGGTGCCCCAAAACCATTCGAGGTATGAAGTGTCTAGTTCGTTATTTGGTGCTTCGTGCGCAATGTCTAATCCTAGTTGCATCGCGACAGACGACTGTGTATCCCGTCCCGGAGCTGAAGAAGGATGTTATCGCTAGTAAGTATTGCAATTCTTCAACGAAGCGTACCTGATTATAATTTGGATGTTCGTAGCTTACGAAGAGGTTAGAAACGCGATTAAGAGTCCACCATTGAACACAGAGGGGGCAGAGGTACTCCTGGATGCACGACCCTCCGTTGACTTCATCGGATCCGAGGAACCTAAAACAGGTCACATCCCATATGCATTCTCTCTTCCGTTCCCAACTCTGGTCAAGTCTAGGTCTCCCAACAGTTATCCCAGCCTACTTTCTTCCGACGAGTTTGTCGACAGATTGAAGGAAATCTTGGGACAGCAAGCCGAAGAAGTGCTTAACAAGAAACGCCCTGTCATCAATAGTAAGTAACTTTCAGCATATTCAGCGCTGTTGTATTGATTATATCGTGTCCAAGCTTGTGGAGGAGGGCTGAGCGCAGCGATCATCTGGTTGTCGCTGCAAAATATTGGGATTGAATCAAAGCTATACGACGAGGTACGTAGCGTCCCAATTCATTCAAGCTTTGATTTTTTTTCACTCACCACTTCCATTCCAGTCTTGGAATGGTTATTCACAACGTCCTGAATCGGTCATTGCGAAGGGAGCATAACGAATGTCCGATGGTTCGGGTCACTGACACTCAGAGCAAAAGTTTAGAGAGTGTGAATATTTTGAGTCGCCACTGTCACGTGGAATAGCTTGCTGTTGTTGATTTGAGATGGTGATGAAATTTGAAATTCGATCGCAGACTTGGCCGCGCTTTATCGCTCTAGCTTCAATTTCTTATCCTCCTCCCGTATCTCTTTCACTAGATTGGTTATCGATCTACAAAGCCGCCAAATTTGTACCTCGGCTGATGATGAAACCGTTAGCCGTGAATGATATCTTTATTGAGTTCGTCTGCCTAAGATACAGACGAATTGCAATCAGGTACTCGGTCCCTTGATGGCGTATGTGGCTCTGATCGGAGCGCCATTTAGACGCAATTCTGAATCCGGGGTTCATTGCAATCGAGTCTCTATATATCTTCATGGTATAGTCCTCATTCGAGAGCTCTCGCGTCGCGAAAACGCACCATGTCGCTGCTACCCCAATCTGCTGGATACATCACCATCCTTGTCGGTGGTGCTTTCTTTGCTACCGTTATCAACGGGTTGACATGGATTCAGAGACGGTATACACAGTGAGTTGTCTCGATTCTCATGTAATCGCCGTCAGCTCGTTAAAGCATCTTTCCTCTAGCTTCAATCCTGACAGTGCAGAGGAATTTTCATCGGCCTCTCGTTCCATTAAACCTGGATTATTGACTGTAGGAGTTGTATCTGCGTGGACGGTACAGTTGTCATCATTTTTGTGCGAAAGACAATATCCTCATCGTCCGATTTCTAGTGGGCCGCCGTTTTTTTGCAGACATGCACGCTCACTTATTACTGCAAGCAGTCCTCAGGTTCGAGAAATTCAACGGTAGACTAATTTCATTTTTTAAGACGGTATTTCGTGTCCATGGTGGTTTGGCTGTGGAGGTAAGCTCAATCTCTCTCGTCGAGAGAATTGATCTGGGCTCAACGCCACTTCCTTCTAGGTTTTATAGGTCAGTCGTCACACTCAATCTTTCTCATCATTCGTTGATCTTACTATGCCGATGTTTATTTGCTTGGAATATAGAGATAGCCGCCTTTGCTTACACAAGTACACAAGTAAAGGTCAAAGCTGGTGGCGCTTCAACGTAAGAAACCCTCTTTCCTCATTATCATTGTCTACACGAAGTTTGACGGCGATTTAGTTTCTTGCAAGTGGCCAAAGTCCGATTCGGAAAACTCGGCCATGCAGCATTCATGTTTGCAGCGCTTGTGGCAAATTTCGTCATCTCCTCAGAAATTCTAGTCGGTGGAGCTGGCGTAATCACCGGTTTAACGAACATAAATATGTACGCAGCAATATGGCTGTTTCCATTCGTCATCGTTCTATACGTTCTTACAGGTGGGCTACGTGCCACATTTGCGTGAGTTCTACTATCTACGTCTTCAATTGAACGTGATATCTGATATCGACCCATCAGGGCTGATTATTTTCACTGTGTGATTCTCTTCGTTGCCTTGATTGTCCTCGTTCTGTCTACCTATGTGAGAACTTCGTTATACCACCGATCAAGAAAGAAACTCACGAAGTCCGCTTCTAGGTACGAGGAGATCTTATCGGCTCACCAGGGCATCTATGGGAACTCATGAATGAGGCAGCAGTGGTTAGTGCAAAGATCTCAGATACTACAATGTCCTCGTTGCTGACACCTATTTCAGCGAGCGCCTGTAGTTGGAAATCATGCGGGATCTGTACGAATATTCTATTTTCATCATCTATCTTTTACTCACTTTGTCTGTGTCGTTCAGTACCTGACTTTCAAGAGCGAGGGAGGAATGTGTAAGTTCATCCCCAAGCCCTACACGCTTAAATTGTGTTGATCCAGCCGATAGTCTACATCTTGATTGCTACTTTCAACAAGTGCGTACAAACCTCCTCCAAATGTGTGCCTACTGATTCTCATATCTTCCACCTAGCTATGGCCTGTCTTTCTTGGACCAATCATACTGGCAACGAGCCATAGCAGGTTCGCACACTCATACGTCTGGCGTACAGTACGACGATTGATCATCTGTATTCGTCCTATTCAGCAAAACCATCAGGGAGCGCCAAAGCATTCCTTCTCGCCGGATTTTCGTTCTTCGGAATCGCCTTCGGAATCGGCTCTTCTCTGGGACTCGCTGCTCGAGCGCTCGAAACAAGCCCATATTTTCCCACATATCCAAATTTGATGACACCTGCCCAGGTCGGAGCAGGCCTTGCAGGACCTTTCGCTAGTGTAGCTATCTTGGGCAATGCCGGGGCTGGTATGTGAACCTCGCGAGTAATGAAAATTTGGGTCACGATTGACATAACCTACAGTATTCTTCCTCCTAATCGCGTTTATGGCAACGACTAGGTTAGTATCGTATTTTTATCCCATACGCGTATACACTCAATCCAACTTATCGTATACAGCGCCTTCAGCTCGCAGCTGGTGGCTGTCTCTACTATAGCATCTTACGATGTATACAAGGAATACATCAATCCTCGTGCTACCAACAAACAACTCATGCGTGTTAACCACGGAGTTGTGATATTCTGGGTCAGTCCAATCCTTTCCCTTTTTTCATTGCCAAAACCAGTATTCATCGCTCCTCAGGCTGTTTTCATGAGTGGATTTTCTTCTGTATGGCATCATATCGGCCTTGATCTTAATTTCCTGGTAAGAAACCGGGTAGATATCATTCCTTCTTCAATGCTGATATGCTATCCCCTCTTGTACCAGTTTTATCTCATGGGCGTGGCCACCGCTGGAGCCGTCTTCCCCGTCGGCTTGACCATGTCATGGTCAAAACTCAACAAAGTCGGGGCTGTAGGCGGGGTCATTGGCGGTATGGTCCTCGGACTCGTCGTTTGGTTCGTGGCGTCAATCAAACTTCAAGGAAGTAAGTGTGCACGAAACATTCCGTCCGTGAGCGATCGTACAAATCTAATCCTTCACTATGTAGGTATCTCTACCGTCACCCTAATCGACAACCACGTTATACTAGCCGCCGGTGTATCGTCACTCGGGTGTGGAGGCCTCATCGCTGTCGTTTCCTCCCTCATTTCCCCCGCCCACTTCGATTTCGACGAGACTCGAAAAATTGGCACAGAACCTTTGTCGAAAAGAGCGTCTACGGGGAGCTTGACATCGGCAGACGAGACACCTGCCAGTGATAAAGACAAAGACAACAACACTCACGTTCAGATATCCCACCAAGCGCTAGAAAATGCTGGTGCCTCCCCATTTGAAAGCAGCGCCGAGCATCAGGAAGAGATAAGGAAGCTGAAGGCTTCGTGGAATACTATACTGGGCTGCACTGCGGCGTTCCTTCTTGTCGTCTGTACGTATCCCTTCCATTCTCCCGTCCGGTCCTCAGTCGTGGATTCAGAAAGGCTGATATCATCTCTCCAGATATCCTCATACCCGTCCCCCTCGCTGCAACAAATACAGTGTACAACAAGCAACTATTTACCCTGATGGTTGTGGCAGCTGTGGCTTGGGTATTCGCTGCGATTCTCATCGTCGTCATCTGGCCGATCATCGAGTCTTGGAAGGACCTTGTGACCCTTTTTGGGCGGATTGTGAGGAATGAGAAGGAGGTGGGGTATTGATGGTGTGTTTGTCGTACTGTACTGTTCATTATCTTAGCACCCTAGTTTATTTTATAATCTTGATTCTTCGAGTGTATTCCGCGAGGGAAATCCTCATGTATCATAACCCCGATCTACGAAAACCCAAGCTGCCTCAACAAAAGCGCAGGGGTACACGACCACGCATGGCAGAACCTATGTTGATAACAAACAGGTCAACAAAGCAATCAGCCTTAAGTCTGGCTCAACCAACACCAACGAAACGACAATAGAATAGAGGATGTACTGACGAGTTCACATGGAGATCACCATAAGGCGAGAACCGCGGATCTTTAGGGTTCCACCCTTCGAAGAACGTGTCGGCGCCTGCGTCGATCATCGAGCTATATACATACGTCGAACAGGTAAAGTTAAACTTCAATCAGGGAGGGAGAAAAAAGACCGGGTGGGTGGCATTTGGATAGAAGTGAAAGTGGTACTGACCCCCAATACGATTTGATATGCTCCACCGCTAGATCTTCTAACCCAGCGATGATGAACGCTTCACAGAGCTGTGCCATTCATTCGTCAACACGTACACAGATGCCCGAACACAAACACAAGATGGGAACGGGGATGGGACGTACATAATGATGAACATACGGCGTATTCCCACCAACAGCCCCCCCATCCTCATACGCCCCACGTAACGCCCGCGCGCCCTCCTCCTTCGATCGCGGAACACCAGCGATAACAGCCCACGCCTGGCTCGCCCAGCTAACCTGTCTCTGGGCGCCACTTACGAAGACTTGGGATGCTGTATCGTAATGGTGCGCGAGCGAGGCGGTGGTCATTCGTTCGGCTAGGGAGGCGCATGAGATTGGGGTTGGAGGGGAGGTTGGGAGGTGGAGGTGGAGGGTAGGCGTGGGGAGTGATAGGATGGAGGAGAGTTCGATGAGGGCTTTGAGGCCGAATATGGATATACATTGCATAGCTGTATCCTTGGAAAGGCTTTCATGCCCTGCATCACAACCACAAATTTCAATGCCAATGTCAATGTCAATAGACGAATCAGCTCGAGACACTGAAGATGAACATTACACACAATCCACGAAATGCCACCCCACACCACCTCCAGCCGGTGAATTTTCCGGTATCACATATACGTACTCAGGGGAGAGGTTAGGCAGGACCGCCAATTCGATTTGACGAAGTGCGATTGGGAAGAGATCACGTCCTGCTTCGAGGTCGTTTGTGGCTTTGACGTAGTCTAGTACTGCGACGCTGAATAGGATGCAGTAATCCACTGGGATGGGGAGTTGGTTAGTAGCAGTATCAGTACCAGTTCTTCGTATGCATGTAGCTGTAGCTAAATGACATGCATATGGGAAAGCAATGGGAAAGACAAAAACGCACCGATGGAATTACCCCCCGAGATCGTAGGCCTCTCGTATACGCAAGCAGAGAGGAGCCCTTCCTCGTTGAACGGAAGACCGGCGAAGAGGTAGAGACATCGTTTCGCTAGGTTGTAGTCTTTGAACGTGGCGTATGAACATAGTGCTTGGAGTCGGAGGTCGCCGATCCTGCAGGCAAGACAAGAGAGGAGATGGGGGTGAGACTGAGATTGAGACTTTGAAGACGCGTGTGATATCAGTATGTACATACCACAACCGCATATCACGTCGTGGGCCGTCCTCGTATCTGCAAAATCTCGGATCAGCTTTTCCATTTCCTTTCCCTGTAGGTAGGTGAGAAAGTATGGTATGTACACAGTCTGCATGCACCCTCGTAAAGTCCTCAACGCGACCCGATCGATCCTTCTCAGGAGGTCTTTCTCAGATTCTATCATATCGTTGTGCGATGCGAAACTGAGTTCGGGAGGGTTTTCTAGCGGTGCAGAGGTGACCGAGTCCACGATGCAGTTCTCGAATCTGACCGAGATAAAGCTTCAGATCAGACCAAAGCACACGACGAGATACTGCGGTGATACAGACTTCACACCGAACCGCGAGGAAGTAGCGATAACCTCGATCTTGACGTATCGAAAGGCATGGCGACGGGGTACTTTAACTGTTTGTGGGAGAAAATCGACGCTGGAGATATATCGAGGTCAATTACTGGTAGAGGAGTCCTGAAATCTGGAAGCGCAGGGGTACGTACTTGATGATCTCATCGGGGAGCCATGAACGGCTTAGCCAACCGCTGGGGATGTAGGGATTCAGATCGTGAGATGAGGAAACTTACAGTGATGAATTAATGAAATGCATACGTATATGGTTCGAAGTTCTCGGCGACATCGTTGAGGACTTCTCCAAGAATCAGACGGAGCCTGGGATTGGTATGAGTGCATTTCTTTGATAATCAGAAAGGGGACATGCGGGCGACCTTGCAGGAGCATCCGGAGGTTCGACTCCTACCGGAATCCCAATAACATCGAATGAGAAATATCCAACATGATGATCACCTGGGTGCTATAGTGAGTTTCATGCCTGGATTAGCTTGTTTTGTGTACGCACCAAAGTCGAAGATGATCTGATCACCACTATGAAGCGATTGAACATCCTCTGTCTTACCAGCTGGGACTGACGACCACCCCAGCAGAGCGTTATCCGAACGTTCGGTGGTGATGATACATACCGGAGAACTTCTGCTGGAGAACAGCTTTCGTTTGAGCGATTCTGCTATCTGCAGGAAACGTTCATGGGAGTCTGAAGGCGACATCTTTGCAACCAGGGAGATCAAGTTGAGAGCATGATATGTCTTTCCGGCCCGAATGTCCGAGGCTGGCCGGATGATCTCCGTGTCCTCGAGATCTCCTCGAGCATCCTCCGGATCCGCTGGTTGGGATACATCTGACACAGATCGACATGAGGCATGGGCATGTCCTGCAGTCAACGGCGTAGAGGAAGCCCAATCTACAGGCTCATCGAGTGACTTGAATTTGAGGCAAATTTGAGGGGGCGCCGGTAGCGCGAAATAACCAGGTTATAAGAAACTGATTCTGGTCAAAATTCGAAGAATCGGGTGTGCATTTCAGAGAGGCAGTTCGCTATGTTATTCACAAAAAGCGAGGAGGAGAAACTCGAGCAGACACCATGTTCGTGGACGTCCAACCCTCCGAGTCAGATCCGTGTCGGAGCCGGCCGACCAACTCGCCGCATCTTCCATGTTTTTTGCAGAAATCAAACATACGGATATCTCGATTTTGAAAAGAATGTCATGAATGAGGTTGTTGAGAATGAGAATATCTGTTGCTTAGTTTGAGTGGTTGGAAAGAAGAAACGAGGTGCCATGGAGGTCGTGCGACCCTGTTTACCGAGCTGGGCCGGAGAGGCGCGCATCCTTACTCACCACAGGCACTCACCTTGGTATTCCATCCACTCTACTTGCACCTCCTCATTCCGTGCCACTGACCCCCTTAGACGCTCAATCATGTCCTCAGATTACGAATTCTCAGACGACGATGGCGATTTCTACGAAGACGACGAGGATAACATGGACACCCAGGAAGACGGTCAGCGTGCGTCTAGCCCACCTCTTTTGATCTCGCTGATCATTGATTGAACCAGGCTCTGCACCTTCAGAAGAAGACGATGAGATGGACATGGATGCCTTTGCTGATGACTATAAGGTCTCGACCAAGGGAAAGCGTAAATCATACGAGGTCGACTACGAGTCGCTGAGTCAAGCGGCCGTCGAGAAGCTCATGCAACAAGATATGGAACATATCAGTGGGATATTCGGTGTCGATGTGAGTCTACTGCAAGATACACTCTACCCCACACCCCTGACTAGGCAGCAATAGACGGCCACTGCCGCGATGCTGCTGCGATATATGGCGTGGAACAAGGAGCGTCTTATCGAGAAGTACATGGACAACTCCTATGCAGTCAGCACTGCAGCAGGTATCACAGAACCAGAAACACGTACGAGTGTCTCTCCTCCAATACGTTCATCTACCAATCGTCGACCCACCCGTGCTTCAACCAAACTCGCTCATCCACCAAAGTCTAACACCCCAAAGACACCATTCGTATGCCCAATCTGTTTCGACGACTCAGGCTTACCCACCCGAGCGCTATCCTGCGGACACCAATTCTGCACAGTATGCTGGACCACCTACGTGACCTCCAAAATCCGCGAAGAATCCGAACACTCCATCAAATGCATGGCCGAAGGCTGTGGCCTCGTCGCCCCTGACGCATTCATCTACAAAGTCCTCCACGAAGGCGATCCCACTACCACAGAAGAAGACAAAGCCACCTGGATACGGTTCCAAGAACTCCTCGTCCGCCACTTCGTCGCGTGTAACCCGAATCTCAAATTCTGTCCGTACCCTTCATGCACTAACACCGTTTCATGCCCCGCTGCTGCGTCGAAATCGAGTCTGACGAGTATTGTGCCTATCGTATCGTGTGGAGCTCGTGGGCTTCCCGGGGCTGGGGCGGCTGTTGTTGATATGGAGAAGAGCACGAGCGTGTTGAGCGTGGGTAAAGAACATAAATTCTGCTTTGGATGTCCGATCGAGAGTGATCATAGACCGGTGGTGTGTGGAGTTGCGAGGATGTGGCTGAAGAAGTGCAGAGACGATAGTGAGACGGCGAATTGGATCAAGAGTAATACCAAGGAATGTAGCAAGTGTATGAGCACTATCGAGAAGAATGGAGGGTGCAAGTGAGCTTCCACCTCCTTTTCTTTTCTTTTCGATTGATATTGACTGCAATTTTTACAGCCATATGACTTGCAAGAAGTGTAAATACGAATTCTGTTGGGTTTGCATGGGTGCGTCTCAGATCTCTATCATGCTCTTAAATAGTAGGTCGTGTACTGACCCGTCCCAGGCCCATGGACCGAACACGGAACAGCATGGTACTCATGCAACCGATTCGACGAGAAGGGCGGAGTCGACGCACGAGATGCACAATCCAAGAGTCGAGCTTCACTGGAACGATACCTCCATGTACGTTCCCTTCCCCTCCCCTCCCCTCCCCTCCCCTCCCCTCCCATCCCATCAAACATCCATCACTCTATCGAATGAGTAAGAAGCTGATAGGTTAGGGTTAACTTGCTAGTATTACAACCGATGGGCGAACCACGAGCAATCTGCGAAGTTGTCCTTGGATATGTATGCCAAGACGGAGAAGAAGATGGAGGATATGCAGATTACTTCTGCGCTTACTTGGATTGAGGTTTGTGTCGTCCCTCGTGTAGATTTTATGATTCGTGCTGATGCAATCCGCTTGCTTAGGTCCAATTCATGAAGAAAGCCGTCGAAGAAGTCGACAAATGCCGTATGACGCTCAAGTGGACATACGCGATGGCTTATTATCTCGCTGCGGGTAATCAGAAGGATCTTTTTGAGGATAATCAGAGGTGCGTCTTCATTCTGGGACGAAACGCAAATCCTGCTCTAACAATTGGGTTACACAGGGACTTGGAGCGAGCCGTAGAAGATCTCTCAGAACTCCTGGAAACTCCGATCGAAGCCGCCGATATTCCGTCGTTGAGGCAGAAGGTCACCGATAAGACTGTCAGTCCATCTATCCCATCCCCTCCTATCAAAAGACACTCCTCCATACCATACTGACACGACCGCAATTGTATTATTATAGGTGTACGTCCAGAAACGCAACGAGATCGTTCTAGAGGACACTGCTAATGGGTTCCAAGAGGGGAGGTGGAAGTGGAACGTGACCGTTGATGGATTTGATGATCCCGAGACGGTTGATTAAGGACTTTCTGAGTTTCTTTCTTCCATTTTTTTTACTCTCTCCCATATATTCTGGTCATTCAACTCAACTCAATCAAGACAAAGACGGGTGTATTTTTCTTCTCTCTCGAAATCATATCATCTCAATCACACATAGACATTAAACGTCTATCGATTCAATTGCATGCATGCATAAGCATTCGTACCAGTTCCCTTCCCCACGTGCCGAACGTGACAAGTCATTCTCCCGAATTAATAGCAATCAATACCATGATTATAACCTGGCTGCAACTTTAGTGACGACTGTATACATGGGCCCAGTATCAAATTTGCTGTTGTAAAGGCTACGAAGTCAATAAAATACCCAAATCAGAACGAGACGAGTAAATATACAAAGCTTTTGTAGGGCACGATATTACCCAGAGATCTGGACCACAGGTTCATTCAGGCGAGAGACGATCAGACAAGGGTCAAAATCCGCATACGCGAATGATGATCAAGTTATTATGGACGACAAAGTAAAAGTATTACTGAAATAAAGTATTAACGAATCAAATCAAACGGAAGAAGTAATCGAAGAAGTGGTAGAGGTGACGGAGGTGGTCGTCGATGTGATGATAGGTGTGGTGGAGGTCACAACGGGTGTGGTGAGGGTGGTGGATGTAACAGTAACAGTGGGGGTCGAGAGGGTGGTCGATGTAACGGTGGGAGTCGACAGGATGGAGGTTGTGGTAGAGGTAACTGTAATAGAAGGAGTGGTGGTCTCGCTGACGGAGGAGGTCACGCTGGAGACAATGCTGCTGATGCTCGAGGTGATGCTCGAATCCGAGGTGATGGGGGTTAGAGTGACACTGCCAGTAACCGAAGTGGTCATGTTAGCGCTGGAAGTCGACGTCGTCATCGTGGAGACAGTGCTGGCAGAGGTGGTAGCAGCGCCGTTGAACGAGGCGCTGTAATAGAATGCTCCAGAGGAGTTGGTAGATGCCTGACGGTTAGGATCGTTCTCCCATGTGATCTGCATCATTAAAAAATCAGAATCTTTATGGCAGAAAGAGATTGGTGGAGAAAAGACGTACACTTCCATCAGATCCCTTACGGATGAACTTGAATTGGAAGGTCGTGTTAGCGGGGAGAGTGACGTTGGCAGTCCAGACGGGGTAAGACGCCGATGAGAGGAGGATGGCGTTGGACGGGTTCCAGTTACCTAGAGCACCGATGCTACCAACGAGGTAGATGTTCTAAAGAAAAGGAAACGAGCCAAGTAAGCATGTATATATATTTATGGACAAGAAGGGAAAGAAGGGAAAAGCACGGACCTCGCCGAAATAGGTAGTAGCCCTCTCAGAGAAATACCCCTGGACGAACTTGTTCGACTCAACACCATTCGAAGAACCGGAAGCACCGTTGAACGTAGAGTTACTGCTCTCGGTGCCGTTCTTGCCAGTCGTGTAAACACGGTTGGGGTCTTGCTCCCAGATGATCTGCCAGTGGGAAAAATCATTGGGTTTCAACATTAAATCGAAAGTGTGAAGGAAGAGCACAGAGGGGAGAGAGGACTCACACTTCCATCAGACTGCTTACGAATGAACTTGTACTGGAAAGTCGTATTGGCAGGGATATCAATGTAGGCATCCCATTTGGGGTAGTTTGCCGGACTCAGCGCAATCTACATTTTCATTTAATAAGGAAGACGCACGAAATACGAGGGGAAGAGATAAAACATACCGAGTTCGAAGGAGCCCAATTCCCCAACTCGGGGATACTCCCCGCGAGGAAGATGTTCTCTCCATAGTAAGTAGTCGCCGTATCAGTGAAGTGGACCGTCACTGAGTCTCTAGCGACGAGCTGAGAGACGGGGGCTGCGATAGCCGCGGAGACGAGGAGGGGGAGGACGGAGAAGATGGACTTCATGCTGATGCTGGGCCGGGTGGAGGAAGGTGCAGGTGCAAAGGGGAGTATGCAGCAAACGAGGGGTGAAGATGAAGATATACCGTCGAATCGCACTAGACTTTATACGCCAGGAAGATGGACATTGCTATAGAGTAGGAATTGACATAGCTATACAGTAGGAAATGACCCATCAACGCGATATATTCTTCGTGACTGAGTACTGAGGAGCGGGAACCTGAAAGAGATGTATCCGTGTCGATGGTGCGGTTATAAGAGGAGAAAATATGAATCAGTTCTGAGTTCTCCTCAAGTGAACTTCTCCTCAACTTCTCCTCAACCTCAATATCTCCGTGACTACCGGCGAGGGCATATTGATAGGAGTCGCGTTGTGCCAGTGGGAGAATAGGGGATTGCCAAAGTATCCTCCTCGAGGTCGAGTGAAAATTGAACAGAGGAGACGCCCATGCGATGACCATGGCCGAAGAGTGTCAATCACGTCCTTCGAGGAAAAAACGCGTTCGAGCGACGACCTTCACCCCTCCGAGTCGGATTGCGACAAGCTGGTCTTCAGGTTGGTTGGATTTAGGACAAGTCAATGGGCGATTCCTTCATATGCGATGCATCCTAGGTACGTAGAAGACAAGGCTGCCAGTGGTGCGATGACAAAAACAAGGAAAGGTTTTGAGTCTTGACGCGCGTCGCGGTCACGCTGCCACGTGTCTGGACTGTCCACTGGCAGTTGTTGATGCCGATTTGTCGCAGTGGTACCCTGCAGGCGCCCCCCTTCGCTTGCTTGCTTCCTTCCAACGTCGACTCGGCACCGATTCAATTTCACGCACAATTTGAACGTTTATAATTACATCCGCGGCGAGGAGCCAGAACCAGAATCCTAACTCAACGAGTGCCGACCCCTAACACAATGAAAACATCTCTTAGGAGAAAACCCCATCTCATCCAAAATTAGCTTCCTCCCCCTGACTCACCCAGGACTCAAATCTGAACCCATCCGCTCAATCTCAATAGCAAGACGTCCGAAGGAAGCGCACCATTCCCGGATCCAACAATGTATACACTCGGTTTTGTGTATAAATGCCTCGACTTCTCGAGACATTCGAAGTATCATCTCAGTCTGCAAGTCTTCCTACTTGCTTGCAACTTCATCCCACTCAAAAGAATTAACGACTTCAAAGGCAACTTTACGACCTCTCTCTACATACTCCACGATGATCACCATCCCCCCCACAAACGGCAAACCAACCCCAACCATCATCGTCATCTCCTCCCTCGAAAAACCCATCTCCTCAGACTGCTACCTCCACGATGCAGTTCAATTACTTCAGGGTATCAAGGGTACTGTGCAGGGGATTGATAGGCGTGATGTGAGTACCCAATGTCTAGTTCTCATGTCTTCTTTCTCACTAACGACCTTCGTTCTCTCACTAACGACCTTCGTTCTCAGCCAACCCGCCAAAAATTCACCCTCCTCATCCAAGACCTCGCCGCATTCCTATACACATTCTGCGAAGACAACTACGCCGAACTAGCCGGTCGACACCTCTCTTTCGCTTTGACGCAGCTGTGGCTGCAGTACCAGGAACGTATTATGCGGTACGTCTGTCCATCCTACAGTCTATCTACATGTGCCGAGGCTTATGTGCGACATTCATCTAGGCTTTTAGGTGACCTGTCCACAATCTCAAAACGCCAATCCCGTACAACCCTCCTCCAACGAAAATTCGGGTCGTCCTCGCGGAAGACCTCTATGGAGGTGGCGAGGATCAATACGTATTTGAGTGGGCTTTCGATGTCGTCTATGGTATGTCTACACGCTCTATTTTCCATTGCATAGGCGATGTAGATACTAATGAATGATGGACTTTGATTTTTGGTAGGCCTCGCTTAGTGCGTTGGTCATGAAAGCGCATATGTCTGGTTGTGTTAAGGGGTTGTAGACGTCTCAGTCTCATCCACTGCACGGGTTTCTTGTCGAATCGGGTGCTGTTTTCTGTTCTTCGTTGTTCATATACCCTGCATCGATATTATGTCTCTGCTCGGCTCGGCTTTCTACTCGGTTTTTCTTTTTTCTTCCTCTTTGGCTGTACAAGGGACTCATGCTGTTCTTTCCTCATACCCACATACCCTACGTCCCGGGTATACCACCATTCACGAGCCTTTTATGATCATGTCTTTTATGTATTATGATTTTTTGTGACGAATTTCATGATTTTTTCCAATTCAACATCCTATCCTGAATATTCAACATCCTATCCTGAATAAACGGTCTTTGACATTGAAAAGATATGCAAGTTGCAATGAGTATATTTTCAAACAAATTTTTTACCTACTCCTTGATCTTCGCCAGAGAACAAATCTCGAAGAACACGAATATTATGCTTTTTTCCAAAACTACATTTTGCTTCAAAGACCCCTTCATCATGCATCATGCATCGTCTCGTTGCAAAAATGCTGGATCAGTAATGCGTTGATGACATGGAGTAAGCCTCAGTATAGGATTGTTATACGAAGTCAAAGAAGTGGGCCAACTCGAAATAACGTACAGTCTTCGCGCGTCGCTTCGTTCATTACATGCATCCCAAAGAATTTTTTTTCTTATCCCTTGACCTCCGCCAGCAGCAATTTCCTCATATCCACGACCGTGTATTCTTCTGCCACTCTCAAGTTATCAGTATAGTCGTCACAAGCACCCCGAAGCGTGTCCTCACCTCGCCTTCCCAACCGGGCCAACCCATCCCCCTTTCCATCTACGACGAAGGTGCCACGTATCCCCGGTCCAATCTCGCTCTACACACATCCACCTACCCAATCCAATCCTAGACCACACCTCGCCATAAACAGATGATCCGGAGACTGTCTGAAGCATGCGACCCAGGTACTCAACTCAGTTTTTCTAGTGCACCCGTGGCGAGACCTCACCGGAGAATATCACCGGGCCTCTCCGGGCCGGTAAACCATCGGGCCGTGACAGACCGTGGTTATAAAAGACAGATGCACCCAGTTCACACCCACCCACTTCAAAGCTTTAGTTTACTTTTCACCGACACTTGCGATGGTCAAGATCACTGGATTTGAGACGCACGGTATGTCCTCCCCTTCCTGTCCCCGTAATCCACTCACGTGTCCTTACATCCTGGCAGACGTCCGGTTCCCCACTTCGTTGACTGGGGATGGAACAGATGCTATGTAACCCACCTAGCCTAGGATATATACGTATGTGATATTGTACTGATATACTTTGAATTTGTAGGAACACGGACTGCGATTACTCCTCTGCATACGTCACCTTCTTCACCGAAACAGACCTCGTCGGTCATGGTATGACTTTTACCATCGGACGCGGGAATGATATCGTACGTTCCCATTCCACAAGAAGAGTATCTTCATCTACATCTTCATTGGCGTATGTACTAGGTCTGCATGGCGATCAAAGAAGTCGCAAACCGATTCGTCGGAAAGGACACCGAGGAGCTCTTCGCTAACATGGGAAAGACCTGGGAGTACATGGTCGCTGATCCCCAGCTTCGATGGTGAGCCTCCCATCTCCACTCGCCCGTTCTCGAATCACGCACGCGGTTGGTTGAACCCACTGCCTGTTGATTTTGAATAGGATCGGCCCAGAGAAAGGCGTAATCCACATCGCATCAGGAGCAGTCAACAACGCTCTATGGGATATGTACGCCCGGTCTCGAGGGAAGCCTCTATGGAAGCTTGTCGTTGATTTTACACCTGTGCGTTCTACCTACTCTCCATTCTAGCACTCTCTGGCACTCTCCATTCTCCGTACTACATACTACTCTTTGGCACTTCCCATTCTCCATTCTACTTCTACATCCACATCCACGTATCCTCGTACTGATAACTATAACTCACACCCACGATACAGGAAGAACTAGTCGCCTCAGCAACATTCCGATACATCACAGACGCTATCACGCCCGCCGAAGCACTCGCTATGCTCAAAGAGAAAGAAGCGGGGAAGAAGGAGAGGGAGGATATCGTTAGGGAGATTGGGTATGTCCCCTCTTCCCTCATACTCCATCCCATCCTTTATCCCCCGTCCCCCATCCTTCCTCCTTCCCACCTACCCTACCCATTAATCTCCTTACTCACTAACCCCACCCCATCTCTCCCCACACCCCTTCCACCCTTCTCCCCCCCCAACCCCCCCAGCTACCCAGCCTACGTCACCTCCGCCGGCTGGCTCGGCTACACCGACGAAAAAGTCGCGCGCCTAACCAAAGAAGCCGTCGCCGCCGGATTCAACCACTTCAAGATGAAAGTGGGTGCTGATCTCGGGAATGATTTGAGGAGGGGGAGGATTATTAGGGGGATTATTGATGATCCGCAGTGGTTGCCAGGTGGGTCTGCGGCTAGTTGGTGTTGGTTTGAGATCTGAGGGTGGTTTACTGACGGTACGGTTACTTTGGCGTTGGCACTTGCTAGAAGGCTCCAAACCCCGCGACCCAACCAGCCCCGCCCTAAAAGGCAAAAACGCAAGCGCCACAGGTGCGGTTCTCATGATCGACGCGAATCAGGTTTGGGATGTGAAGGAGGCGGTGGAGTATGTGAAGGGGTTGGCTGAGATTAGGCCTTGGTGGGTCTCCTCTTCAGTTCCTTCCTCGTGTTATCTCAGTTGATCTGGTTAAAACTAACTTCTCTTTCTAACTCGGATCTACCCATCCAACCCTAATAATCTAATCTAACCATGAATATTCCCTCTAACTCGGATCTAACCACCGACATCGCCACCTCGCAGGTTCATAGAAGAACCAACAGCCCCAGACGACATCCTCGGGCACGCCACCATCCGATCCGCCCTCGAACCCTACGGAATCGGAGTGGCGACGGGCGAACATGCGCATAATAGGATGGTGTTTAAGCAGTTGTTGCAGGTGCGTGCGGGTTTCGTGGTGGTGTTTTGTGGTGGTGGTGTTATGGGGTTTGAGCTGATTCTTTCGTTTCTCACCTGCTTACCGTCCTCTCCTACCGTCCTTTCGTACCGTCCTCTCTTACCGTCCTTTCGTACCGTCCTGTCGTCCTTTCATACCGTCCTTTCCGACCGTCCTTTCCTTGACTATCGTTCCTTACTCGAAATGGCAGGCAAAAGCAGTAGACGTCGTCCAAATCGACTCGTGTAGGCTCGCGGGTGTCAGCGAGGTTTTGAGTGTGCTGTTGATGAGTGCCAAGTACGTTCTCTTCTGTGTTTTTGTTTTTGTTCCCCTCCCCGTCTTCTCGACGTCTTCGTCTTTGTTTCCACCATCTTCTCGACGTCTCGATCTCGTCTCCCCATCTCTTCGAATTTAAACGAACCGCGGGTACTGACGACCTACGTTGCGTTACAGGTTCGGAGTCCCCGTCTGCCCACACGCAGGAGGCGTCGGTCTATGTGAATACGTTATTCATCTCAGGTATTGATCTCATCCCCTTCCCTTTCCCTTGTTACAATCTTCTGACTCTTCTCTTTCTCACTTCTCACCCACTCCCCACCCCTTCCTTCCCTCTTCCCCTCCCCCCACCCACTCCCCACCCATTCCCTCACCCTTCCCCTCCCTTTTTCCACCACCCACGCCACCCACCCTTCTCGCTCGCCCGCTCGCTCGCCCACAGCCTAATAGACTACATATCCATCTCCGGCTCAATGGACCGCAACGTCCTCGAATTCGTCGACCATCTCCACGAACACTTCGTCACTCCGTGTTCGATCAATGCGCAGGGGAGGTATAATGTGCCGGTTGGTGAGGGGGAGGGGTATAGGTGGGTCTTTCTGATGATTCTGACTAGCTGCTTGAATATGTTGATTGGCTGACTGGTTGATTGGTGTGTAGTATCGAGATGCGCAAGAGCAGTATCGCGGAGTACGAGTGGCCTCATGGGTCGTATTGGGTTGCGTCGGCGAAGGGGAAACAGGCTACAGCCGCACATTGATTTGATCGGTATATCGAGGGACTTAACTTGGAAGGATTCGGAAGGGACCTAAGATTTTGATTTGTATTCAGTGTTCTCGTCGACGGGGGTGTATTTGAATAACTATATATTGTCATCGGTTCAGGTGAAAGTTGGCTTCAAAGTGTCTTGTTTTCTCCTTGACAATGAACATTCCAGCCACAACAGTTCTACGAAGATCGAGGAAACGAAGTACAAAGCCACGACTGCCGCGTTTATTCAATAGAGGAAAATAGAATACAGTTAAGTAAATGAAGTATATGTAGGTATCGCAATAATGTATATAAATGTATGTATAAGATAAGATAGTACGTCAGAGCATGAAGAGCATGAAGAGCTCTAACTCGAAGTACCCGGGAGCGCCAGACCACTTGAGTTTGAACTCGAGGAAGAATTTACAGTGATGGGCGACTGTGTGGCGTAGACAGAGAAAGTGGCTGTCGGCCCTAACTCGAAGTACCCGGGAGTGCCAGGCCACCTGAATCTGGAGGGGAATTTACAGGGAGAGTCAAGCCCAAGCCAACAGCGACGGGCGACTGTGTGGCTTTGTGTGGCAAAGAAAGTGGTGCATTTATGTCTATCAATTTCTGCGCGTTAGACTCGAGTGGAAGAGGAAAGAAGGAGAAGAAGCGAGAGAGAACACGGACACGTACGTTCGGGGGGTAATAGTGTAGGAGGTGCTAGCGCTTTGTGATCAATCCCATTTCCATTTCCAGTGGCATTGGATGACGACGTGCTTTTCGGCTTCGGTGGGGGAGCATCCACAGGGGACTTTCGGTATTTGAACATTCTAGTAGGTTTGATGATTATGGTGTTTATCTTGGGTATGGGTGTGGGTATGATAGTAGCGGATGGTAGAGTCTCTTTTTCTTTGACAACGAGCGCGGTAGCGGGAGAATCAGAGTTCGAGGCCGCTTTGTCTAATCGAGGTTTTACCCGTCGAATGAAAGGTGACTTCGACCGCGGGTGTTTTGTGTCTGCGGTGATGGAGTGAGTTTATATATGGTAAAGGTGAGGGTATAGGTACCTGGGGATGTGGAAACGGCAACGGTAACTGGTCCATCTGAGCGGGGTGCTAGAGGTATGTCGGGGCTTGATTCAGATAGTTCGGGATCTACGTCTGGGGGTTATCAGTACAGTAGACGAATAAACTCTAGATATCTAATCAACTCACCTGTTTGGACCACTAGTTTCGGTTTCTGTGACTTCAATACCTTGACCTCCGCCTGGAGTGCCTTGATCTGAGCCATAAGCCCCGCAACCTCGCTCTGCAATGCGTCCTTCAACCTGTCCCGCTCCGTTTCCAGACCCCGACACTTTTCCTCCATTTCTAGATAGGCAAGTTGACGACGCTTGAAATTAATTTTCAAGAGACCTAGGAATGATTTCGGGGAGACGGTATCATCTGGCACTGGCTCGCGGTCTATGTCTAGGAGCTCTAGGATGGTAGTCGTGCATTCGGTTTGAAACTGGACATCTCCCTCGACATTATCATACTCCAACCCAGCGCGGGAAAGCGCTTCTTTGAGGTTATCCAGGTTCTTCTTCCATTCCGTAGCAACCGTTCTCGCAGCTCGCGTCTCCTCTGCCACATAAGACGATGGCATTGCACTCGAGCTCGCGGCAGCCTGAGCCCGGGATTCGTTCAATTTGGCTTCCAGCCGTTGACATTTTGAGTTGGCCAGAGCGAGGGATTGAGCAGCTGCTTCGCGGAACTGCAGAAACCGAGCCTCGAGCTCGGAGATGGCGCATGAGACGGCTCTGGCTTTTTCTTCTTCGATTAGATGTACGAGACAGTCTGCACCTGTGTGGATGGCGCCTGAGATGAGTGGGGCTTTGCGTGCTGTCGCGGTGGCGGTAGCCATGGAGGAACAAGGTAGAGAGTTGAGTAAACTTTCGATAAAATATAAGTAGGCCGTTGAAATCGGAAAAGCCAACTTTGCAAGTACTTCGCCGGCTCGCGGCCCACGATCGCGAACTTGAAGTTGTCTTTTTCTTTTCTTTTCTTGCAACTACTCTGGCTGGAAAGCAACGTGTATATATTGGGGCGAAATAATTCAATGGGACGGTTGTGATTGAGGTCCTAGAGAGTGTTACAGATAAACCAGTAGAAATGTGGTATATACAGTATATGAATGAGTTGGAGTTAGATTAATGGCACGCCTTGCATTTCCCGCCTCCAGTGCCTGAGAGGACAGCGTCGACGTCCATATGACTGCTCAGGACAAAATGTCCGATTGCTGCGCCGATGACAACGGCGACGATGAGATATGCCTACATTCATCGGTCTGAGTTAAGAAACATGTCCTAGAGACAGATATTGGCAACGTACGTTGAAGGACATGAAGTACTAGTGTCAGGAGACTTCACGGTTTGGGCGATCTCTGCATTCAGCCACAACATAATCTTCAGAGCTATAACACTCACCTCTATTGACTAACTTTGAAGACGACCATTAGGACATTCTATAAAATAAAAACAAGGATCCCGAATGATTGCAAGTATTGTCTGCTGAGGGAGTATGAGATGTTTGTCGGAAGGAAACGATGATAGGACGTACAATGAGACATCATATGTTTTGAACAACAAGGCTACCTCTCTCCCTCAGCTTCGGTAACTGATTTCCCCAGGTATCCAACAAGTGTGCAGGTATAGGACCATATTGCATGGTTGTTTTCTGCAATGGTTTGAAATAAAACGCGACCTTTGACAAGGTCGGGAAGTTCCCCCCGATCAAGATATGCTCGATTTCGCCCAAATCCATGACAGACATGAGCTTTGAAAAACGACCCTCTTTTGGGGTGTAAATCTCGATGATGATCGATTCTAAATGCATGAAGATACAGGATGGAGATAAGAATGCCTTCATCTTGAATGACATGGTGTTGTTCATGAGGGACGGTAAACATAATCGGAGTGTGCGTAAATTGGGGGTTCGGTTGATGTTGAGGATTGGGACCCCCATCAGATTCCGCGAAAATGGAGGGTCTTCAAGAGAGGGATCGGCGAATTAACATCATGCTGACTCTAGACCAAAAACCAAGTAGAGATATTTCACTTACTGACTATGAGGTGTTCAATAGAATCCCCGACTTGATCCAACAACCTGTATACACAAGGCGTTTGACATATGCTATACAGATGCAGAACACGAAGACTCGAATCGACGGTGATGTTAGACGATGGATGTAAGAGCCATTCAATTATTCGATCTGTTGTCGTTAAATCACTGTGCACGCATAATTCCTCCAGTCGTGCGCGTTCGGAAGAAGGAGCCTCCAGCAATTCATCCGGGAGCACTAGATGATCGATAGAATTCAAAGCCATCTTTAGGCAGTTCAGTTGTGGGCATACGTCGGAAAGTAGGGTAAATCCTGAGAAATTCGGGAACCTGTTTCTACTCAAAGAGAGAGATCTGAGAGATGGCAAGCGCAGAAGGTTCCGGATTGCGTTACGCAAGTCGGGCGTATGGTTCTCCCATTAGTAGTAGTCAGAGTAGAGGATTATGGGAGGATTACACGAGGATTCACAGCAGGATTAAGGCATGATTAAGGACCGAAATCAAGGCCATAATCGCCCATAATCAGAATCCTCGAGAATCCTCGAAGCGCCTCCGGAGGCGCTTCGAGGATTATCAGCTGCGATTATGGTCGGATTATGGCCGCGATTACGGCGATGAGACTTGATCTGCTTATTTCGCTGTTTTCAGTGACCCTCAATAATCCTCCGATAATCCTGCAGAATCCTAGGAATATTTTTGCGCGGTCAGAGTAAATCTGGATTCTGGCAGGATTATCCTCCAGAATCGTACAATAATCGGGTCCATAATCCTTGCGTAATCCTTCCAAAATCCTCTACTCTGACTACTAATATTGCACGATACTCTGGAGAACAAGAATTTCGACGCGGTCGAACATGGCAAGAATGAGGGGAATTGTTTCTTCGTCTCTTAACCACATATGACCCACTGTCCCAGGAAATCTCTGAGCATCGACGATTGTGAGCTCCCGAACGTACTGGGTAATACTTGGGGAGGCCAGTAGCACTGAGTAAAGGCGCTGGCACCGGCCGCGCATTTGTGCGCGTCTGAGCTGAAAATCATCTGCTTCTCTATCTGTATATGTTCCGTAGAAACCCGGTGTGGGAGCGAGGGTGATGCTATGGAAAAGATGGATGCGAGTCGAAGATAGAAAAGGTCGGGATACGAGGGAACATGATTTCAGAGAGGTGGGATCGTCGTGTAGGTAGTCGACAGTATAGTCGATGAGCTCCTGAGGAAAGATGCTGCTCATGGGAGGATTGATAACCTGCTGGAAATCTGGTCAGTTTTATCAGTAGTAGTCGTGAGTTGGTCGTGAGTCGTGGTACTGCTCGTATCGTGCGCGCATAGTGGCGCCCACGGAGTTTGAATACTATGGCACTGGTGGCGAAACATCCGGTTTCCGCTTCGAAAAATATCTCCTCCCTCAGATATATCTCGCACATTATGGATTCTTCTGAAAACACAGGAATCAGATTATGGCATGTACATCTCATCTGGTGTGCTCACGCAGAAACAATTGGAGATGGAGGCCCTCGACCACTGCAAAACCACTGCGTCAAATCTGTTACGAGTCTACTCTCGAACAACAACGCACTCTTGGACGTCTTTTTGAGTCTCTTGCATCTCCAGGCGCTCTGTTGGACCCCCTACTTCCGAATCTGCGAGTCATTTGGTTCCTCAGCGCATTCTGTCCAGACTCCACACTGCAATCTTTAGAACTCGAACTCGCTCTCCATGGTCGACATTCCGCCTGGACAATGAACGTCACAAATGGGTGAATATGTGAATTGATTTGCATGATCTCCGACGACAACGGAGGGGCGGGTCCACCTCAAGAAACATAGAACACATTAGGTATGTTTTTCGCGGATTCACATTGCACATTCAAGTATAGTCGACTTATGCTGCAATAGCGATCCAGCCGTTTCCACGCATGTTCGATTCCTCTTTATATCACCCTTAGCTGTCCCAGACCTTCTCAGCCACGGGTTTTTTTTTCGTGCCGGGGCTCACGCGCACAGTAGATCTGTCAGTCCGGTAGTGAGTTCTATAAAACGGCTGCTTTACCGTCTACACTTCGAATGGTTCCCCGTCGGAGTGGGCTTGTCATATGTGCGGAATACAAGATCAACTGGAAGAGATGACATTGGCATTCTTACGACCTCTCTCTCGTTACTGCAGGATGGCCGACTTTTGGCAAGGACTTACGGAGGCTGTATCGTCCATCCATCCTCAGAGCATCGTACTGGGAAAGCTGCGCGAGTCGAAGATAGGCTGTGCAGGTCCTCAAACATCACGCGTCTACTCGACGATTCGTTATTTACACCAACAGTCTCTGCTCGCTACGTTCCCTCTGGCAGGTGGTACTAAATTCATTCGAGAAACCCCCAATGGCTGTATCCCCTTTCTTCCCTTCCAATCACACCCTTCCCTTCATCTACAGGCTCTCTTGGTTTTGATTCTCAGCTCCGTCTACACCTGCGCGTTCCATCAACACACATCGAGGAACCTTACCTTCCTTTGCATCCTCATGTATACTATATCAGACAGGAACCTACAAGAGCAACGTTGTCGCGGAATTTTTCCCCTTATCCTGTACGTCGTGCTCCAGCTGAGGCATTGACATACAACTAGTAAAGTACGAAGATGGGCATGCTGTGTCGGACTCGGACCGGTCGAAATTTGGCTTTGTTTCCAACCAAAGCCTTCAGCTTCAGCTTACGTCCGTCAAACGTCCGTGCCCTCTCCACTCCTTCAGACTATTCCGACACTGCTGAATGCCCAGATGGTAGATCCACCAAGCAGCGATCCAGAAAAGAACATTTGCGTCCGAGGCCAGCAATTTCGAATGAAGTCTTTGACCCCTGACGTCGACGCTATATTAGGGGTGATTTAGGAGATTGCCCCTGATTCAAATTTCCGAGACATACGCAGTGGTATTTCTCTATATATATGAACTCGCTATGTGGCAGTATACTTCATCTGCAACCATTTGAAGAAACACTGGACATCACGATGCTCACTATAACAACTACCTTCTCGTCTGCTTCCCCTGTCGAGAAAATCGTGTCTCCGTCCGACTGCTATCTCCATGATGCAGTGAGAATGCTACAACATATACAGTTAACAGTCGAGACTCTCAATAAACGCGATGTGAGTCCGAATTCAGGTCTCAGATATGCACTCAGACTCAATGATACCTCTGCTTAGTCCAATCGCCGGAGGTTCGATCAAGTCGTCACAGATTTCGCTGCATTCCTGTACACTTTTTGTGAAGACAAATATGCAGACCTGGCTGGCAGACATCTCTCCTACGCTCTAACTCAGCTTTGGATTCAATATCGAGAACGAATTATACGGTACGATCATGTTTGTGAAGCCTTTCTCGTCTGACGCTCACACTACACTTTTCCCAGATTATTGGTTGAATTGGATGGTGTTGCGAAACGACAGGTTCGCGCTGGTATCTTCCAGAGGAGATTAGGCTCTTCCAGCAAAGTTTCCGCTGACGTAGCAAGGATTTCCAAATTACTTGGAGACCTCTCCATGTCGTCTATGGTGCGTACACAGTCATCTCGTATCCAGTATAGCTCTAAATATGGGTTTTCAGGCGTCACTCAGTACTTTGGTCATGAAAGCTCATATGTCTGGCTGTGTTGACGCGTTTTAAACGAACACATATCTATGCCTGATTTCCGCGTTTCCTTTCTTTTCGAGGGCGTCGACTCCCACTCGATGCCTCTTGTACATGCCTCTTGTTTTTTGTAGCTTTCTGTCCGCACTTCATTCCGATATTTTACTTCGATCTCACTGATGCTACTCTTTATACCCACATCTATTTCCCTTTTACAAATCTTACATCATTTACGAAGTTACGACTGCACACTTCACGAATATATATCATCTTCTAATCTATAGATCCGCCTCGAGTGCATAAGCGGTGCTATGCTCAATCTCAGCCGTGAACCTGAATGCCCAGATGGCTCGAGGAGATTCCTGTCCACTTACAAACACCTCTGTGTCATGTCGTTTGATACATCCTTGTTCCTCAAGATCTTTGCGGTGATACACAGTAGTAAGTACATGTTCTATTGTCGAAGAAGACGAATTGTAGATGGTGAGAAATCTGGAGGGTGAGAGGAAATGTGGATATCTAGTTGCGACGGTGGTATCTTCCGCTTTGAGCTGTTGGAATTGGAGGTAGATGAGCGCGACATGGCCCGCCCTTAGCTATCAACTGACGTCCCATATTTTGAGGGCTGTGGGTTGAGAGGTGTCAGGGCCAAATTCGCAGGAACGGCAAACCGCGGGAGCCTACATCTGAGCGTGAGGACAAGCTAGCCCCAGACCACACGCGTGGTTGGGTGAAGTACGGCACCGCGAGTTTGCGCAGAGGACCTAGAATTCAGGGCTCTCAAGATCAAAGACGACAGCAGTATGAGGTAGGGTGACGGGTCACTCACGAGGGGGCCGTTGCGTTGATTCTCGAGGAGACACCCACAAGTGTAGTAGTCTGAATACAGTTGTAGGCGACACATTGATTGAAGGGTGATAGACTGCCTGTGTGCAGTAAGTTTTTAAGGCGAACACATATAATAAAGCGATCAGCTTCCTCGATGGAGAAGCCAGTTTCGCGAAGGCGGATTTATAAAAGTGAGGCGTTAGGAAGGGGGAAAAAAAGGACATGGTGCTGTTCAGGACGGCCACTAAATGAAAGGGAACAACAAGATGAAGAGAAATGTTTCGGATTTGCACTCCGGATGTCTATAAGTAACTGAAGGGCAATCAAATAATGATTGACAACTCGAACCTATCACGTTCATCGACATCAGTAGATGGCATCTCCTCACCATGTGCAAAAGCAGGTCGGAAATAGCGGCGTCGACGTCGTTTTCCGTGTCGAGAAAGGCGAAAGGCATGATCAGGTGGAATCCTATCAAATAATATGACACACTTGAGCAAGATGTCGAACGGGAGTTCGAGATGGCCGCGAGTAAAAGGCTCGGATCTTTCGTCTCGGAAACATTACGGGAAGTATTTGCAACCTGTCCCTCCGTTCCGTACGTGCATGTTTTCTGACGGGGGGTGTCCCTCTAAGGACTTTGTGGGCGATTCGGAAGTCGGCGCGAATTGAATGGTACCCCCAAGAGAACACTCTATACAGTCTAGGTGTATCGTTTTGGTGTGATCCCGTCCGTTCAACGACCTTGCTGGACGGTCATATCGTAGGAATAGCTCATACAAATTTTCAATCGCTTGCAATCGCTTGGCATTCACATCGCACTTGTGAGATGGTGTGAGGTTTCTGCGAGTGGCATGTCCTGGAGGCGGTGCAATTGTGATCAACACGATCTAACAACGACAAGATCATCGCTGATGTCCTGGTATCGGTATATTCCAAGCCATATAGAGTCTGAGAGAGTCAAGTGACCCGGCGGGGGAAGAAATACTGGGACTGCATATTGCTCTGACATTTGAAGCGTGTACTGCCGCAATCAAAATTGCTGAGTCGGTATACTGGAGTACTCAGCCTGGTAGACAGATTATCACAGAAAGACAGTAGCTGATGAGTACTGCAGTTGGCGGATAATCGTGAAACATCATGATAGAACCACGGAGGAAGTAGGCAGAAGCTGATGGACTCGAAAGAAATTGGGTCAACCGCGAATCGTGACTGGCCCTCGGGATCGCCAATGATGTCAAAGCTGAGGTTTCAGATCTTCGTAGATGCATCAGGAAATGCCTTCGTGCGTGTAGAAAGTTTTGTGATACTCGCAGGGGAAGTAGTAGACGGTGATTCGAAGACGTACTATGTCTTCCACTTTTGTAGGTTCGAGACGGGACATGATCCGAGTCAGAGCGGAGTTGACAGACAGGACTACAGGATCTCTCCCATTGTCAAGATGGTGTTATTGAGTTGAGAACTGAAAGGCCTTGGGAATAGGGACTCAGAGAAAGAAAACGCAAAGAAAACGATAGTGACAACGTGCAACACACGTGGCAAAAAAAAACTTCAGGGGCACTCACTGCCATGGCGCGCTCAACCACAACCTGACACAACTCAAACATCTCGCGGACGCGCACCATGTCATGTACAGATTTATTTTCATCAAGCAGCGTCCTCAGATACAGAGAAATACGATGATCCATCCATCAACCCCCCCTCACAAGTCATAGTCATGGATCGGACTGGTCACTTGTGAAGCTGACGAGCAAAGTGAGTGTCTTCATAGTGGACGGATCTCACATATATTTCGTCCGACTCAAACAAAGTCCTCTCTGAAGGAAGTATAGCTCTGTTCTCTGCATAAGCTGGGTCTACCTCTGAACGAGATAGATCGATGCTTCTCGCTGGACGCAGGTGTCCGGTGATGGACCAGAGATCGCATAGTACCCGTACTTTCAGCGGCTTATTGGGGAAGGAAGGACCGCGATGGTGAGCTCATACGAAGAAACAGCGGGATAATTTGGAAGCCACGATGCACTGTTTAGACTCTTCTACAACGATACCAAGCTACCTCTCTGTGTTTTGTGTATTCGAATCGTCGATCTCGATCTTCCAGGCCATACTTGCTTGGTCTACGATGCCTCTAAATCGTGCCTATATCAATCAGCTTCCCAGTCCTGCTCATGATTCTCCTTGACCTGCACCTTGCGACCCCATGTCTTTGGACCATTGCGAGGTCTAGAATCACTGCGACGTGTATTCAAGCACTGGAACTTCAAGACAAATTCGGTCTTTTGGGCTGTGCGCGTTTGGTGCGCGTCGCGAGACCTACAGGTCTGCAAAGGCATGATAGGGGCTCATATCTTCACACAGGTATACAGTCTCCCATCCGCAAGCTTTCTCACCCAAGCAGTCTACATATTGCAGGAGAAATGACGCACCGTGACTGCTTCGTCGAAGGCAAGGGGCCCGAGTGCGAGCCTGCATTTGGTGTTGTTACCATCGCAAGCCTTCGGCGTCTTCAAACTCAAAATATTCAACGCCTACGCTGTTGCACCCCGGCGGCACACCATCCACTCGAACGACCTTTTGATTCCGACATTTACCTCCGTGGCCTGCATACCCAAAGTCAGGAGGCGGGAGGTGTTAGGAGAACGAGTTTCCGAATCGGGCTTATCCGCCTCTCCGCCGTCTATATAAGGCTTGCGTGTTTTTTATTTGCTTCACATTCATCTCATTCCACAACCACAACGATGAACAGCTCACACTCACCACTTAGGCGACTCCTATCCACATCGCTCTTCACTTTTACCATCATTATGCCCTCATCGGGCTTCCAAATCAAGGAAGCCTACACCAAAGTTCGCGAAATCCGAACTCAAGTCGCGAGCCTCAGTAAGACAGACGTACGTTCGATATCTAACAACTCTCCCCCACCATGTCCCCTCATAAATATGCCTTCAGTCTACTCGGGTAGCCTTTGATAAACTCCTGGATCTGATTTCCGCATTTCTATTCACGTTTCTGATGAAATATTACATCGGTCTAACGGGAGAAGCTCTCGACAAAGCCTTGCCACAGCTTTGGCTGCAGTACGAGGCCAGGGTCAATCGGTAATCTCACTCTCTCATCTCCTCCATCATGTGTACTAAAGCGTGCCGTATCATCATCATAGACTGTTGATCGACTTGGACGCTATTGTGAAACGTCGTACAATGACTCCTCGTATACAAAGGAGATTTGGCTTTTCGACCAAAGCAGTCTTTTCTGATATAGCTCGTCTCACCACTGTCGTCAATGACCTCTCAGCATCCTCTAAAGTTGGTAATCTTCGCGATCTTTGGCCTCTGCTTACTTACTCACCTACTTTTTTTAGGGGTCATTAAGTTCCTTAGTTGTGAAGGAACATACGAATGCTAGAGCCAGCAACAGTCTCACGTCGTCATAAGAATTTATGACCATTATACCCTTGTTCTTTTCCCGCCCGATTCCGTCTGTTACCTCTCCTTGTCGTTACTCCTCCTGTTTTCCCGGGACATACTGTTGCTTCGGCCAATGTCTTTGCCGTCGTCCCTTCCGTATACCCTGTTACAATTTCTTGTCGTCTACATACCCATTTTGCTTACGAATACATCTTTTTCCATCTTACAAGCATGAGTCTGTCAAAAGATCGCCGTTCAACAGCCCCGTTGGCCTTATATTTCGCATAGAACGCATATTGAATGCTATTACAATGAACCCAAAGAGATAGTATACAAAAGTCCAAAGGAACGGAGATGAGGCTCTTCTACCTCACAGCTATATACAATCCTTCAACCGCGATGTTGGCCTGCCATATCCCCAACTTCCTGACAGCGCGCAGGAGCGGTGCTGCGGGGAATATTAACGCAAACGAAACTGGTACGAAGACGAGCAGGAAGATGGTAAGAAGGAGAGTGATGCTCGGTTTGATGATTAGGAAGTAGAATAGGGCTTGATATGACGTGGGGTCTGTAAACTAATGATTCGAAGTGTCAATTATGAAGTTTGGTGGAAAGGAGAAGAATGATTACCATAGCGTAGGTGTTTTTGTAGAATGACTTTTCGATTACGGTCGATGATGTGACACCAGACTCGATCTCTGCTGCTGTAGGCTCTCTGATGCGAGTGAAGATGGGGCGGGGTGGATAGGGCATCGGGTAAGCTAATGGGGTGTGGAAGTAGGACTGCATTGCGAGCTGTAAGGAAAGATGAGTTGAGTCGAGTTTAACTATGACGTCTGAGTACGTACCTCCCCTCTCGCAAACGCACGGGCACCAAGGAGGTTGAAGAAACAGAGAATGGCTCCAATTGGAAGAGCTATCAATAGCGTTGTTCCGGTCTAAGCAAAGAACATTCAGTACTTATAACTCCGTTTTGCAGAGATGAAATCGGAAATACCAAAGTGAAGACGAAGAGAAAGACCCATGAGATAACGGCGTAAGGGAAGTTGAGAAGGAGTAGATGGAAAAGTGACTTGTAGTACACTTTCTGTCCTAACGGGCGGAAATATCTCTTCCATGACTGCGAAGAGGAGACTCGGAAATTCCTGGGCTGGACATAGTCGGGCAGAGGTCGACTTTCTGGCGATAAGAGTGCTCTCTCCTCTCCATCGCCATTGACGGGATCTTCAAAGAGTGATAAGACGGTGTGGGCTAGCGACGGGGCCGCAGAGATGGAACTGGTATGGGAAAGAGAGCGAGGGCGGGTATTTGAATACCGCTGGGGTGAGAGAAACGGGGTATTCTCGTTGGGCAAAGCGTCGGTATCTCCTTCATCGGACAATGGTAAAGGTGAAGTCAGGTTTTCGTTGTCAGAATGAGACTCGGTAGACGGGAATTGAGTGTGTCCAGTGTAGATGGGTTGACTCGGTCGACGATTGCGAGTTCCTCGTGTGCGTCGTGAACGCGATGGATAAGGCGGGGGAGGGTCGTGTGCTAAAGTTGAATCGCAGTCATAAATGATTTCAGAAGAGAGAGGGTGTGTATCGTCGTTGGCAGTCAAAATGGGTGGTATCATGGCAGGAAGAAAGCTAGGGGGACGACTCCGCCTTGGCTCCAGCCATAATGCTACTTCTACATATCAACTACGCACTGCGCCTTTGCGTCTTCTTACCATCATGGCATCCTCAAAATCACACTCAAGCTTTTGATTTATTGCATTTGGGACTTTACTAGGGCTTCGCTCACCTCAGAACAGTGTATCTGTTTTATCTAGCGGATGCGAGTAGCTATAGACTGACAAGATTATTTCTTGTGCTGACATTCTCGAAAGATTTCGAACGAATCTAGGGAGTCTGGCATATGCGCATACTAGTACTTTGCCCACTCGAATCCGTCGTCGTACATGTAATTTCATGCAATGATATTGCATGGTTTCAACGTAGTTAGGGTGTATATCTACACAGAATTCGATGGAGGGTATGGGCGAGGGTACTAAAACGACATATGAGTTCCGCTGTCCAGAGACGTAAAGTAAACTGCATACGATGGGTTCAATGCCATTTTACCGGTTCGTTTCTGCGACTCCAAGGTGTCCAGCTTTCCCACTGTCGCGGGCGCCCATTGGATGAATATATAAGGGGCAGTATACGCGACAGAGGGTTTCCAAATTCGAACTCGATCTTTGACCAAATGCGCTTCTGCCACTCCAACAAGCCCGAATATTGTATCTCATAATCGTCACCAATATAACCCGAGAAGTTAGTGTCCAGCACCTTGCCGAACAACTCCTCCCTTTCGTCGACGACGAGCCATATGGAGCCATTGCAGTCCCGCCACAACTGGACGACAGCTACCCAATCAGGGTCGTCAGACTCTGATTTATCAAGCGCGGAGACCTGAGGAGGCATACAACCCAAGAAATTTTGTCCTTCACGTATCTCGACGTTGTCAGCAACCTCCTCGTCCGGGTTTGGGTCCATCACAATACCGTATCGTTTGTTGTTGCTGGGCAATCCTGGCCAGCAGCAACCGATGACAGCACGAGCAGGCCACTCGAGAATCCAGAGAGTGAATTCCTCCGGAAGATGTGGGTATTGCTCCAGAAGGGCGTTCAAAAAAGCCTGGCGATCGAAAGAACGAAGGTTTGCAAGGACCCATGAGCGAGTACGAAAGAAGAGGGGAGTTTGGATAAGTTTCATGTAAAAGTCGTAGAAAGCGCGACGATGTGTGGGGATGTCAGAGAGGGTTACTAATTGACGCCAGTTCTGACATGATCCCTGAGCTGCGATAAGACCTTTGAGAGGGAGATGAGGGTATATCTGCAGGAGCAATTCATTTGGAAAATCCGAGATTTGCGTCATGCGCACTGACGAATAGACTGCTTGTCGAGTGAGAGTTCCAAAGTTGACGTCGAGGCTCGAAGTAGGCGCAACGTATACCAGTGAGATTTGAGTGTGTCTCCGAGTCAAGCTCCTTGTGAGTTTCCAGCGAGTGCGGAGGATTGGAAATGGCCGCGACTGATAGTATTTGGCAGTCACGTTGATACCCATCGCGTGACCGTGACTGTTACGCGACCGGGCGCTTCTTCGACGCGTTATCATGATCGTGCATCCGCAACACAGACCATCGACTCGGAATGACTGGCCACTTATCAACGAACACTGCCTTGTCGAAAATCACCGCTCTCTGTCAAGATCGCCGTTCTGATCGCAGATAATATCCTCTCATGAAGACAACATGAAGATGTACTACGGCGAATCCCGATGCGGCCCTTTGACTTCGTGGTCTAGCACAACGATCTGAATCTACAAAGGTACAACTCAAGAGAATGCTTACATGCAAATGCCCTACAGGAAGGTGTTGATGCTCTCACTCGGACCGGCCTCCCCTTACTTTGGTCTACATCTATCTGAGGATAGCGCTCTTCAAGACACCCTAACAGCTCTTGTGGACTCGTTGGAGTTTGTCTATATGGTAACTCAGCCGCTGCGGCGAAACATCTATCCACAACGGTACCATCGGGTCGAAATAATCGAAGACCTATCAAATATTATCAGCCTGAAGAGAGCTGCGCATCGGTTAGAAATACGGGGCGTGGAAGAGTTGTAAACGAGACCACATACGTGACACTGCTTTCCGTCTGGTTGATTTTGGTGGTGCTTGTCCTACTCGCCCTGCTCCTCCGATTCGTATTGTTCCGCTGCGTGATCTTCATTTCTACATTTCCAAGGTACGCGGCCATCCCACTCTTCCAGCGGTTTGATAGGTGGTAAGTGAGGCCGTGGCAGGTAGTAAGGCTTTTCAAAATACGACTCAATCTTCGCCCATATGTGCCTCTGCCACTCTATCAGAGATCCATACTCGACGGCACATTCGTCGTCGATCTCACCCGCCTCACCAGTGTCTATCACCTTGCCGGACAATCCTTCCCTTTCGTCAACGATAAGCCAGGTATCAATGTTGCAGTCTCGCCGCAATAAGATGGCAGCAACCCAATCAGGGGACATGCTGAATGATTGGTCCAAGGCGGAGACCTGGGGAGGCATGCGACCCAAATAATTTTCTCCTTCAAGTCTCTCGACGTGATCAGCAAGCTCTTCGTCCGAGTTCGGGTCTTTCAGAATACCGAAGCGTAATTTGGTACTAGGCAATCCTGGCCAGCAGCAGCCGATGACAGCACGAGCAGGCCATTCGAGAATCCAGAGAGTGAAGTCCTCCGGAAGATGTGGGTACTGCTCCAAAAGTGCGTTTAAAAACGCCTGGCGATCGAAAGGACGAAGATTGGCGAGTACCCATGGACGAGTACGAAAGAAGAGGGGAGATTCGATAAGTTTCATGTAAAAATCATAGAAAGTGCGACGATGTGAGGGGATGTCAGAGAGTGGTACCAGTTGACGCCATTTCTGGCAGACTCCTTGAGCTGCGATGAGACCTTTGAGAAGAAGATGCGGGTATATCTGAAGGAGCAATTCATTCGGAAAATCCGAAACTTGCGTCATGCGTGGATTGCTTCAAGTTGTCGAGTAATAGTTTCAACGCTAACGTCGAGGCTAAGTAGTCCGGTCAAATTCAATGTTAGAGTAGGCAACGTACACCAGTGAGAGTTGATTAGGTCTCCGAGTCAAACTCCCAAGACTTGTGAGTTTCCCGAATCCAGAGAGAGTTGAGCCAGAGAGTAAGTTCGGAGGATTGACTAGGATTGACAATAGTCACGTCGATGCCCATCGCGTGACCGTGACTATTACGCGACTGGGCGCTTCTTCGTTGCTTCCGAGTCTTCGAGTCAACGCGTTATCATGATCAACGTGCATCCGCAACACTCATCGACTCGGACTGACTGACCACGTACTGAGGTCAGTCATTAGAGGTAACGTACCTCGTGGAACTCGCCGTTCTGATCGCGGAAAATCTTCTTGTTCCAAGCAAGTTCCAAGATGTACGGAGCACCGTCGAATCCTGATGTGCGGCCTTTTTCGGGGGTCCGTGGTCTGACACGACGATCTGGGTTTGAAAAAGATGCACCACTAGGACTCTGTAGTGGTATGGATGATTGCACTTGGAGCCGTTTGACGAAAGGAGAAAGCCTGGTGAGCCCCGATCCCACGTCGCACGAAGATCGATGTCCAGTACGCTCGCAGTAACCAGAGACCCCATTCTAGCTCATCGAGTTACGCAGCTTACAGCCAAACGTAGACCGACGAATCCTTGGTCCCGCGTAACAAAGAGACTTTGTAAGTATGATATTCCGTGATTTTGACCGCGACACCCGCGAACGACTTAGGTCAACACCTAACATTCAATGGAGACACATATTCTCACTGCGAACGAAATCACAATGCTGGAATCGAAATCTAAGAGTTTTCTATCTCTCTGAGTCCGACGATTTCCGCTGCGACTGCAGAGGTTCCTTTGTATACAAAATATGGCCGACTGTTCCTTCGTTCAGGCTGCTCATCAACACGTTGTTGTGCTGGTTTACATTGATCTTGAAACAAGACGGCACACTACCCAAGTTGCGACTAGCCCCAACGCCGCACCAGCCTTTACTTACGGTATCCCAACATATGAATACGTATCGTTATGCTATAACTAGCTTGTGTATAAGACCGTCGAGTCCATCGAATGGTATGACTGGAGAAAGATTCAGAGCATAGAATGGAATTAGAAAGATGCAATACACAACGTCAAAGAAACTACACACATTATATTCAAGACGCTTTGAGTCATGCTCGTCTAGTTCATCTTCGTCCTGTTCATCGGGCTCATCTGATTCGTATGATTCGTCTGTTCCGTCCGATCCGTCCGGACTGTCCGATTCGTATTGTTCAGCAGCATGTTGCTCGCTTCTGCAATTCCAAGGTATACGGCCATCCCATCCCTCCAGCGGTTTCTTAGGTGGCAAGTGAGGCCGTGGCAGATAGTGTGGCTTTTCGAAATACAACACGATCTTCGTCCATATGTGTCTCTGCCACTCCATCAAAGATCCATACTCGACGGCATATTCGTCGTTTATCTCACCCGCGTCACCGGTATCTATCACCTTGCCAGACAATCCTTCCCTTTCGTCGACGATGAGCCATATATCAGTGTTGCGGACCCGCCATAACAAGATGGCAGCGACCCAATCCGGGGACATGCTGAATGATGATTGGTCCACGGCGGAGACCTGAGGAGGCATGCAGCCCAAGTAGTTTGTTCCTTCAAGTCTTTCCACGTGATCAGCAAGCTCTTCGTCTGAGTTCGGGTCTATCAGGATACCAAAGCGTAGTTTGACGTTGGGCAATCCTGGCCAGCAACAGCCGATAACAGCACAAGCGGGCCACTCGAGGATCCAGAGAGTAAATTCTTCTGGAAGATGTGGGTACTGCTCTAGAAGTGCGTTTAAGAACTCCTGACGATCGAAAGGGCGAAGGTTGGCGAGGACCCATGGGCGAGTACGGAAGAAGACGGGAGAATGAATAAGTTCCATGTAGAATTGATAGAAAGCGCGGCGATGTGTGGGGATGTCAGAGAGTGGTACCAGTTGACGCCATTTCTGACATACTCCTTGAGCTGCGATGAGACCTTTGAGATGGAGATGAGGGTATATCTGCAAGAGCAATTCATTTGGAAAATCCGAAACTTGCGTCATGCGTAGATTGCTTCAAATCGTCGAGTACTTGCCAGTGATAGTTTCAGCGCTAACGTCGAGGCTAGTGTCAAATTCAATGTCAAAGTAGGTGCAACGTACACCAGTGAGAGTTGAGTGGGTGTCCGAGTCAGACTCCCGAGACCCGAATCCAGAGAGTAGTAAGTACGAAGGATTGAAAATAGTATTTGTCACGTTGATACCCATCGCGTGACCGTGGCCATTACGCGACTGGGCGCTTCTTCGAGAATCGAGTCAACGTGTTATCAACGCGTTATCATGATCAACGTGCATCCGCATCGACTCAAAATGACCGACTACGTATCGAGATCAACCGGTAGAGGTAACGTATTTTGTGGAAGTCGCCGTTCTGATCGCGGAAAATTCAAGGAAATTGAATCTTCTCTCATGAAGATGTACGGAGTCGAATCCTGATGTGCGGCCTCTTTCGCGGGTTCGTAGTCTAGCACGACAATCTGAGTCTGAAAAAAAACGCACCACTAGGACTCTGTCGTATGGATAATTGCGCTTGGAGCCGGTTGACGAAAGGAGAAAGCCTGGCGAGCCACTGATACCCTGTATTGGATTCACATCGCACGGAGATCGATGTCTAGTGCAGTAACCAGAGACCCCATTCTAGCTTATTGGGTTACACAGCTTACAGCCAACCGTAGACCGACGAGTCCTTGGTCTTGCGCAACGAAGAGGCTTGGTAAGTATGATGTTCCGTGATCTTAACCGTGACACCGGGGGACGGATTGAGATTCGAGTCAACACATAAAGTTCAATGGTGGAGGAGACACATATTCTGATTGCTAGCGAAATCACAATGCTGGAATCGAAATACAAGAGCTTTCTATTTCTATGAGTCCGACCGACGATTTCCGCTGCGATTTCAGAGGCTCCTCTGTACACAAGATCTGTCCAACTGTTCCTTCATTCAGGCTACTCATTAACACATTGTTAAAACAAGACGAAACACTACCTAAGTTGCGACTAGCCTCAACGCTGCACCAGCCTTTACTTACAGTATCCCAACATGTAAATACGTATCGTTAGCTTGTGTATAAGACCGTCGAGTCCATCGAATGGTATGACTGGAGAAAGAAAGAGTCAGAGCATAAAATTGAATCAGAAAGATGCAATACACAATGACAAAGGAACTACACACATTATATTCGAGACGCTTTGAGTCATGCTCGTCTAGTTCATCTTCGTCCTGTTCATCGGGCTCATCTGATTCGTATGATTCGTCTGTTCCATCCGATCCGCCCGATCCGTCCGATTCGTATTGTTCAGCAGCATATTGCTCGTTTCTGCAATTCCAAGGTATACGGCCATCCCATCCCTCCAGCGGTTTCTTAGGTGGCAAGTGAGGCCGTGGCAGGTAGTAAGGCTTTTCGAAATACGACTCGATCATCGCCCATGTGTGCCTCTGCCACTCCATCAGAGACTGATACTCAGTGGCATATTCGTCGTTGATGCCACCCATGTCACCGGTATCTATCACCTTGCCGGACAACCCATTCCTTTCGTCAATGATGAGCCATATATCAGTGTTGCGGACTCGCCACAGCAAGATGCCAGCCACCCAATCAGGAGCCCTACTGGATGCTTGGTTCAAGGCGGAGACCTGGGTAGGCATGGAGCCTAAGAAATTTTCTCCTTCAAGTCTTTCTACGTGATCAGCAAGCTCTTCGTCTGAGTTCGGGTCTATCAGGATACCAAAGCGTAATTCGGCATCGGGCAATCCTGGCCAGCAACAGCCGATAACAGCACAAGCAGGCCACTCAAGGATCCAGAGAGTGAATTCCTCCGGAAGATGAGGGTACTGCTGCAAAATTGCATTTAAGAACGCCTGGCGATCGAAAGGACGAAGGTTGGCGAGTACCCATGGGCGAGTACGAAAGAAGAGTGGAGATTGAATAAGTTCCATGTAAAATTGATAGAAAGCGCGGCGATGTGTGGGGATGTCAGAGAGTGGTACCAGTTGACGCCATTTCTGACATACTCCTTGAGCTGCGATGAGACCTTTGAGGAGAAGATGTGGGTATATCTGGAGGAGTAATTCATTGGGGAAATCGGAAATTTGGGTCATGGCTACTGATGCGTCGAGTGCTGATACTTGTCGAGTGACTGTTGCAGTCAAGCTAGTCAAGTCGAAGTATGGCGCAACGCATGCTGGTCGGTCTCCAAAGAGTGCGGAGGATTAGTCAAGAGATTCAAGGACCCAATCTGATAGTAATCGGGTGACCGTGACTGTCACGCGACTGAGCGCTAGTCGACTTCGAATTCGGACAAGTCAACGCGTTATCGTGCCTGCCATCGAGCATTCATCAAGACTTGTCTGGTGAACGTTCCAATTTGCTGTCACTTTCCCCGCTCTGATCGCTAGATTGTATGACCCTCCGCCTTACAGATGTATCGTGCGGAACGCCGTCGGATTGCACCATGGATGATACCTTCTTTGTGGTCTCCAACTCTCCGGTTATATTGCCGTGGTACGAGTCCACAACAATACTCCAACCAGCCAAGTATACGTAGTGACTCGTGCTGTAATCCGGTATATTCCATTCTTGTTTAGATTGGTGTTGGATTGGTGTAAGTACTCATATTTCAGCCCTTTATCTTCGAAACACAGTCAACGTATCCGGCAATCGTGCCGTTCATACACTCATGAGCGTAGATCTGTTTAAAGCTGAGTTTTTTAAGATCTCACATCTTTGATGATTGACTCTTACTGATTCAGGTCTGTCATGAAGACGATTTCCCGTAACTCGAGCATACACCTTTTCACATGTATCTAGAATGCCATTGTCATTCTCGGCGTTTGTCCCAGGACCTGTGTACGTCCTTTGTGAGAAGCGCTGGAGTAGGCCTCCTCTTTTTCTGAATCAGGTTAGGCAATCTGGCATTCCCTAGGCTATGCACTGCGTTCCGAGCATCTCGAATGCGCGAGTCATTCCTTTGGTAATGATCAGAGCTCCCACTCCTATGCAACCTCTCATACCGCTTCCTATGGAAAGAATTGTCTCTATAAAGGCCTGCATCATGTCTCTATTGACCCATCTCATCAAATATATTCAGCCTGGTGTATCTCATCATTCCCTATGTATAATCATACGCACCACGGTGAGTACAGATAATTACTACACGGCTTTACGATTACTGAACACGTTTCTTAGAAGAGCGTTATCCTAAGCCTCCAGCGGGTGTAGCTGACAAGGACTTTCTGGATCATCTTGTCAGAAAAAATCGCAACAAGCTTGATCCTAGAAGGCCTCAAGATATATTCAACCGCCGCGCTGATGCGTGGAACATCGATTTTGGTGGCCAGCATGCGGAAGATGACATTTTGATCGAAGCTTTCAACTACTATACTAGGGCCGTGGCGGAGGCCGCGCACAATCTTGAAGGAGCTCCTAGTATGACTGTAGGAGCACGATCGGACGTTTACTCTCGCTACGAGTATTCCGGCCTTCACACAAACAGTGGCCCACCTCATCGAACCAGGAGACAGAAGGCCCGCGACAAAGAATGGCGAGAGGATGTTACGTCTATCACTGACAAGGATGGACGTGAGGTTCTTCTACCTGAGCTCGAGAAACATCCTCAATACCAGTGCGGGGAAAAGCCGGCGTTACGTCCTTTTTTTGACGATCCAGCAAAGGCGGGGCCGGAACAAAAGGTATACTCACTGGCTCTTGACACCAGGGGAAAAACGAAGAAAATGTGCCGAAACTGCTTAGTCTGGGTGGATAACATGTTCGAACATCGCCCTGCATGCAGAGGAATGATGATCGTCGATGCTTCGAGTGGCCAGCAGTTCACATACTCAGCGAAGGTGTGTACAATAATCACTCGTCCTTGACTGGCGTTTTTATAGTCACAACGTTCATTCTGATAGACTGCTCCCTTGCCAAATACACGATCAAGTCACGGCGCTGACCTCACTAATGTCCCTTCGACTTCGAGTTATAACGTCGACACCAGAAACAGAGCAGGCAATGCTCAAGGTAGAGATTATCAGCTCGCAAACTTTGATCCCGACAATGCCCGAAACATGGGCAACACTTCTCAAAGTATCGCTGGTCCGTCTACTGCTAGTTATGCATCTGTGCTCGCACAAGGGGCTCCGTCCTATGCGACACCTAGACAAGCTTACTACACTGGCATGCCTGTTAATCCGCATGGAAATATGGCTCCTAGTCCACCTGTGCAGCCCGCTATTGATCAATACAATGCCAGAAATATGTACAACAACTCGCAGGGTGTCTCGAGTTACTCTCAGGTCCCGGTCCAACAGCAGCCGCAAGGTTATGGATACCCAGCTCCTCAGGGACAAGGTCTTCCCGACCCTAACTCCGGCTACTACCAGCAAGGAGGAGGTTATAGCGCCATGTACTCCCCAAATGCTACGGGTCAGTGGCCTCCGTTCGGACAATAGTGTCGCGATTCTCTCGCAATTCATCTCATTCCAGTCTATTCCGTCGACGTCGACGTCTTCGTAAATCTACCTGAGTCCGTCTCCAATCTTCTTGTCCCAACTTTTATTTTCGTCTAGACTCCATCTCGATATCTGATAGTGTCTTTGTGTACTACGCCTCAATCATGCCACGGTCCGTATTGTACTAGTTTCATCGCGGTTTCTGTCTCCATGGGCGAATTCACTGTAGTGTCATCCTTACGCACCTCTTATCTTGATTATTCCTCAATATGTGATTCGTATAGTATTCGTCATTCTCATATTGTGTGTCTAAGTGTCGAGGGTTGAAAAGTCCCGGCTATTGATCATATAAGTACGATATAAGTACAAGATCTAGTCAGTAGAGCAAATCAAATGTAATCCTCAATCCTCTATCGTTTGCTAGAAGAACGAAGCCTCTTCGGACGGAAGGCAGAAAGAGGTACACCTTCAGCTGACAATGTCTCTTCTTCTGTACAGCTCCCAAATCACCGTCCCTCTTTCGTTTGCATCCCAGCCCGTGACCAACTAGACCAATTTTCGACCTCTGGAAGTTTCTCAAAAGTGACCCGGAGAATGAAGTGATGAATCATAGTTGTCTTGAATCCGAAAAGTGCTTTCTGCAGAGGGACAGCTCCAGGTCTCGGAAATATCGAGGAAGGAATGGAACAACCTCGTCGCTCGTTGAGCTTCATGATACTATGTGCGAACGAGTGATCTGGCATATTGGGCCCAGGATACATCTAAGCTGTCATCTCGCTTTCGGAAAGCTCGCCATCCTGGAAACTAGTGGGATATTGCAGAGTACGAGCTAATCAATTGGTGCAAAGGAAAGTCTGAAAACCCAGGGAAGCAACAAGGCAATGCATACGGACAGGAAGTTGAGGCCTCGGAGTTCGATATAAGCTAGTAACTCGGGATGCAAGCTGATGCAAGTAAGGAAGTTCCGATTGCCAGGGCACCGAAAGGCTGAGAGGCTAGCCTTGAGATCGGAACGGCGTCTATCCAAGTAGAGTGGTGACTGATCTGTCGACTGAAAGGGCAAGCCTTTTCGCTCGGACCGACCTCTTTCCGACTTTGATATATACCTATAGGATCGCGCTCGTCATGACCGTATATTGTCATATTATAGTTAGCTTGTGTGTATGCGCGTGGAGTCCGTCGAGTAGTAAGGTCAAAGATCTGATGCATACGACGAAATCAGAAAGAGTTTGATACTCGGGCGTGAAAGTGACCACACACATTATATTCAAGACGCTTTGCGTCTTTTTCGTCTTGTCAATCTTCGTCTCGTTCGTCTTCCTGTTCATCATCTGGAGAGTCTGATGAGTCTGATAGATCTGATGGATCTTGTTCGACTGTGTATGGTTTGTTTCTGCAACTCCAAGGGATCCGGTCATCCCACTGTCGCGGCGGCCCATTGTATATGCGCCACAATACGTTCGAAGGGGGCTTTTGTGACTCTAACTGAATCTTCGACCAGATATACCTTTGCCACTCCACCAAGCTTGAATATTGGAACTCATATTCATCGCCAACGCAATCCGCGAAGTTGGTATCCAACACCTTGCCGAACAACTCCCCTTCGTCGACGACAATCCATATAGAGCCATTGCAGTCTTGCCACAACTGCACGACAGCTACCCAATTACTGACGTTGGGCAACGATTGACGAAGCCCGGAGACCTGGGGAGGCATACAGCCCAGAAAATTCTGTCCTTCGAGTATCTCGATGTTATCAGCGACCTCCTCAGTCGAGTTTGGATCCATCAGGATACCACATCGCTTGTTACTACTGGGTAATCCTGGCCAGCAGCAACCGACGACAGCACGAGCAGGCCACTCGAGTATCCAGAGGGTCAATTCTTCTGGGAGGTGTGGATACTGCTCCAGAAGTGCATCTAAGAATGCCTGGCGATCAAAAGAGCGAAGGTTGGCAAGGACCCACGGGCGAGTACGAAAGAAGAGGGAAGACTCGATTAGTTTCAGGTAGAGGTCATAGAAAGCTCGACGATGTGTAGGGATATCAGATAGCGGTACTAGTTGGCGTCATTTCTGGCAGACTCCTTGGGCTGCGACGAGACTTTTGAGAGGAAGATATGGGTATATCTGGAGGAGCAGTTCATTGGGAAAATCGGATATTTGGTTCATAAGTGTCGATGGATCTCGATGGGTGGTCGAGGAACAGGTGCAATGCTAGAGCTGCACTAAAGAGCATCTCATCGTTAGCTAAACAGTCGATATGACTGCGAGAACTATTTTCGTTACAGGCGCTACAGGACAACAAGGCAAAGCCTTGATTCAAGCTCTCCGTCCAGACGATAACTCAACCCTTGCTTTCCACGTATTGGCTCTGACGCGTACGGCTACTTCACCTAGTGCTGAAGATCTTGGGTCAGAAAAGCATGTCACTGTGGTGGAAGGAGACCTGGATTCTCCTGAATCTATTCGAAAGATATTCGAGGCTGCGAAGGATAAAGGCGGAATCTGGGGAGTCTTCTGTGTGCTAGCGTACCCGGGTCTGGGAGCAAACGCTGATGGCGAGGAAAAGCAAGGCAAAGTACGTGTCAGACTTGCGCTGCACTGTATATAATCTCTGACGGACGCTTACAGATACTTGCAGACATAGCGCTAGAATTCGGAGTTTCATCCTATGTATTCTCATCCGTTGAACGAGGCGGAGAGTATTATGATGACAAGCTTGTACTGGATCGTCTCGCCAAAGTCACCATCGAACACCATATTCAGGAACTTGGCACGAAAGGCCTTCCTTGGACGTGAGTGATGTACGCTCTTCGATATATAGAGCATCCACCAACTAAAGGCAGGATCTTACGACCTGGCTTCTTCATGGAAAATTACGACGGCTTCATCGGATCCATCACTGTTGCCGCCATGAAAGCAGGTTTGAAACCTACTACGACTATGCAATTGATTGTAAGTCTGGTACTTCCTGCTAGATCACACGGTGCTGATTTCAGTCTCTGTATCTCAGGCAGCAGATGATATTGGGAATGTCGCTGCAGCTGTATTTAAGGTAGATTCTGATTTGCTATCACTCTTCGACATGTACTGAGGTATATATACATCCAGAGCCCCGAAACCTATGCATCCCAGATTCTCGCGGTCGTCGGGGACATTTTGACTATGTCAGAGCAAGAGGCAGCATACGAAAAGGCTACAGGTCGGCCAATGCCTTCGATACCCAGCTTTCTTGCCAGAGGCCTTATTGCAATGAACGGACAAACTCAGGAAATGTAAGACTTTCTCCTTCTCTTCTTCCCGCATCCGCTGATCGTTTCGGCTATCAGACTTGCCGATGTAGAACGGATTCACCTCGCTCGTACGAGCGGTGAAGCTCCCGAAGTTGAGGGGCAGAGGGTTGCTGCCCGCGCTGCATATCCGGAGATGAAGAGTTTCGAGGAGTGGGCTGCGACGAGAGCAAAGGGACTAGCATCGAGACCGAAGAATTGGAACCAGTTCTCTATCATACGTCTGATTATGGGGAAAAAGTAGGGCCACAATGAATTTTCTTTGGAAACTTCGGCACAAATCCTGATACAACATATATATTATGACTGCGCTTCATTTACATCGATACTTTTGTTCTTCTTTCCTAGAAGATAAAATGTCGTACACGAAATGCATTAGGAAGGGCGAGTCAACATACCTCATTCTAATTGCACCACTTCCGTGCATTTTGGAACAATCTAAACCATGGACCGGTCCCTTTCCACGAATCAGTGAACGAAGCTGGGTACCAGCTATTGCTCTCTAGAGCGGCGACACGTTCCGGGTGCGGCATCAGAGCCAACACCCGTCCATCAGGTGTCTGGATTCCAGTGATTCCTCCTGGGCTGCCATTGGGATTCAAAGGATAGACTTCTGTGGGTGCACCGCTAGAATCAATGTATCGCACAGCTAGGAGACCTTGCGATTCCAACAGTTCTCTATGTCCATTCCCAGAGAACGATGCTCGCCCTTCGCCGTGAGCTACAGCAACTGGAAGTTTTGAGCCAACCATATCACGTAGGAATACAGATGAACGCGTGACACTGTTGTCCACAATCTCGACCATAGAAACCCGACCTTCGAAACGCTCGCTGCGATTGGGCTTGAAGTCGGGCCAATCCTGAGCTCCTGGTATGATCTCTTTGAGATGGCTCAAGAATTGACACCCGTTACATACGGCGAGCGTGAAAGTGGTATCGCGAAGGAAAAAGTCGACAAACTCTTTCCGTGCCGTGTCGTTGAGGAGAGCAGAGTGTGCCCAGCCTTTACCAGCACCCAACACGTCTCCGTACGAGAATCCACCGCAAGCAGCTAGTCCTCTGAATTCACTGAGGCTAGTCTTCCCACTGAGAATATCAGACATGTGAACGTCGACAGCATCAAACCCTGCAGCAGTAAATGCCCAGGCCATCTCGATTTGTCCGTTCACACCTTGTTCACGGAGAATGGCTACCTTTGGCCGTCTGAACAAATCGCGAGCGGGAGCGTAAGAGAACGTGAGGTCGTAGGATAAGCCCTTGTTTGTTTCGGATTTGATGAGCTCGAATTCTTCCTTGGCCGCAGCTGCATTGTCGCGAATGGTTTGGATTTGGTAAGACGTATCTGCCCATATCTGTTGTAGCTCTTGACGAGTGCTCGAGAAGATCGGGTTTGAGCCATAGATGATCGTAAAGCTTTGGTCCTCGTGTGATTCGTTGACCTTTCCGATTGCATGGATGGAAGTCGACGGGAAACCCGCACCTACAAACGCACTCATCAATTCTCCGAGTTTATCAAGCTTGACCTGTACGACAGCCCCCAGTTCCTCGTTGAACAGTGTGCCAACAGGATCATCCGTGGAATTCGAATGCAGTGCATCGAGAGAGATCTGAACGCCAACCCTCCCTGCGAAACTCATCTCCGCCAGCGTCGTGAACAAGCCTCCATCTGAACGATCATGATATGCCAACACCAATCCAGGGTGGCTCTTCCTCACGGTTTGACAACCAGTGAAAAACGCTTTCAAAGTCGCAGGGTCCTCTACATCAGGAGCCTCTTGACCTATCTGCTTGAAGACTTGTGCAAGAGCTGATCCGCCCAGACGTTCTTTCCCATTCGCGAGATCGAAGAATACAAGGACAGTTGGTCCTCCCACATCCGTGCGGAGCTGTGGCGTCCATGTTTCACGGACATCATCGACGGGGGCGAACGCGGTAACAATCAGAGATAAAGGCGAGCTAACTTCCCGCTCATCTCCATCCTGCCTCCATTTCATGGACATGGACATCGAGTCCTTACCCACTGGGATTCCCACCCCAAGGGCAGGACACAACTCCATTCCAACCGCTTTAACCGCCTCATACAACCCAGCCCCTTCACCCTTCTTCCCTGCCGCACACATCCAGTTCGCACTCAGCTTGACATGTCCTAAATCTCCTACGTTCGACGCTGAAAGGTTCGTGAGTGATTCAGCTATAGCCATGCGTGCAGAAGCGGCTTGGTTGAGGATGGCTATAGGCGTACGTTCACCCATAGCCATGGCTTCGCCAGTTATGACAGGTGAAGACGTGTGGTAAGGGTGAGAGAACCCGTACGATGAACGGGTGACAGCAACATCAGCAACTGGAACTTGCCAAGGCCCGACCATTTGGTCTCTGGTGACGAGTCCAGTGATAGATCTATCGCCGATAGTAATCAAGAACGACTTAGAGCCGACGGAAGGGAGACGGAGGACACGCTGTACAGCGAGAGAAAGACGGTCCTGCAGGGTGCTTGTGGAAGGCAGATAGCTCGCCAATGACGTATCGAAGGCAGGTTGTAATCGAGCCAGATTATTCGTCACATCTGTCCGAGACATTTTTGGGGGTTTACCGAAAAGCGTCGACATCTTTAAGTTGATGATATCCTTCCCGAATAATCGATCTTTTACAATCAATTCTTCCGCCTTCGTCGCGACACCAACCACGCTAAAGGGACATCTCTCCCTTTTCGCGATAGCCTCGAACACAACCTCTCTCTCCGGAGATATCGCGAGGACATACCGCTCCTGACTCTCGTTACACCAAATTTCCATCGGACTCATCGACGAATCTGCAACTAGGACATCTCTAATGTCAAAAATAGCACCGAGCCCCGAATCATGGACCAGCTCTGGTAGCGCATTCGACAATCCTCCAGCGCCCACGTCGTGAATACTCTGAATCGGACTTTCCGCATCTAGATTCACGCACGCGTCGATAACCTGCTGACATCTCCTTTGCATCTCGGCGTTATCCCTCTGCACAGACGCGAAATCTAATTCTGCAGAACTTGCGCCAGAAACCTGACTCGAGGCAGCCCCTCCCCCCAAGCCAATCAACAGTCCAGGACCGCCCAACACCACGATTTTAGCATCAGGAGTGATGGCATCCTTCAATGCGAACTGTGGTCGAACATTCCCATAGCCACCAGCGATCATGATGGGTTTGTGGTATCCTCTGACTTCTCGGTCTTTACCATCTTCAGAAATCGCGACGCTCTCCGCAAATGTACGAAAATATCCCGTCAACGCAGGTCTTCCGAATTCATTATTGAACGCGCTGGCACCCAGAGGCCCTTCGATCATGATATCGAGCGCTGATGCAATATGAGCGGGTCGTCCGTAGTCCGTTTCCCAAGGCTGTTCATAACCTGGAACGAGAAGATTTGAAACCGTGAACCCAGAGAGCCCTGCTTTGGGTTTCGAGCCTCTACCCACAGCTCCTTCATCACGGATCTCACCTCCAGAGCCTGTCGCTGCTCCAGGATACGGCGAGACGGCCGTGGGGTGATTGTGAGTTTCTACTTTGATGAGAATAGGCATTGGCTCTTCATGTGATTGATAGAGGTTCTGGAGATCGGGATTTGGGGAGTTTGTGGAGGCATGAGCTGGACTGAATCGAGGTGCAGAATGGCCCTTCAGTACAGCGGCATTGTCAGAGTAAGCAGAGATCGTCCCCCCCGGATTGATCTTCTCAGTGTTTCGAATCATCTGGAACAAGGATGAATCGAGAGGTGCACCGTCAACTGCCCACGAGGCGTTGAAAATCTTGTGTCGGCAATGCTCTGAATTGACCTGGGCGAACATGAATAATTCTGCATCTGTAGGATTTCTGTCGATCGGGGAGGGTCCAGAAATGAACGCGTCGACGAGGTAATCTATCTCATCTGATGCAAGTGCGAGACCCAATTCTTTGTTGGCCTTAACCAGCAGGTCCTTCGGAGTAGAGGTTCCCGCCTTGAGATCAATTGTGCGCAGAGGATTGGGCTGCTTGTGAGAGAACAGCAGATCCTGATCTGGGAGGGACGTCTGGACCGTTTGAGTCATACGATCGTGAATTAAGTGAGAGAAAGAGTCAACATCAGACTGGACGAGGGTGTGGTGCGTAGTAAACACGAAGGCGACGCCGCGTTCGAGGCGTTCGACTTGATCGGCGAGGTTGCAGAGTGCTGCGATATCCGTGGCTTTGCTCGACCAAGGTGAGATCGAACCTGGTCTCGGAAGGACGTAGACTACGTTCTTGTGTGACTCGATGCTGGACGCAGTGGTGTCCAGAGTAATATCATCTCCGTAAGCTAACAGACGGTCAAGAGATTTCCTGAAAGAGGAATTTGGATTCGAAAGTTGGGCCTCGGAAGAGTCGTCCTTGCACTTGACAAGATGGATCCATACAGCGTCTACTGAGGATATGTGCGGACACGCCGCCTGTACACGAGCGAGGAGGGTATCTCGTTTGGGCACGGAAAAGAACGAAGAGCCTGTTAGAACGAGCATCTGTCGAGATCCGTGAGCAGAGTTACTAAGGGACTGATGAAACCGCATACCTTGCAAAGATGGATTTCCCAGCCGATTCCACTTCTAAGGAGAGCGTTGTAGCACGAGCAGACCGATAACGAGTCAAGAGATCCAACTTGAAGCTTGAAGCTTTGAAGTGAAGAATGAGTCGGGGAAGAAATTGCACCGCCACCGAAAATCTTCGGTTCTTCGGGCCAATTGATTGCACGTCCTGCGAGTTTCTGGAGCTCAACTTCAAACACTCCTCGACGCCTGCCACCGTTTTCAACCGTTGTACAATTCATAAAGAGCCGTGATACGAACATGGATGCTATGACTTGACTGTTAACAGGATCTGGGCTTCCTGCAGACTCTGAATTGGACCGTGTCCTCGAATGTCCAGGTCTCACCAGACATTATACTCAGAGGTGCGATCCAACAGAATAATTGAGAACTTGAAACTACGCTTGATCTTTCTATCAATAGCCCTCCTAGTTATGGGTTCTTGCCGCACATTCCTGAAATCCATCAGTTCTGCTTAGTCCTGTCATAGCTCTATCATGATGGGTTCACAGACGTGCGTTAACTTCTGAAATTCTCCGCTGTTCTGCGATACATCTATTTCACAGATCATCCAAGGATGTCCTACAAAAGTTCTCTCTACTCCGAACCAAACGAGTTACGCGCTTGAATCGTCAGGGTGTTATACGCTCATCTATCGCCCAGTCGGGTCACTCGGTTCTCGAAGTTCCTGCGTCATTTTTATTCCAGCGACATAGAAACCGCAATAATGATACCGTCGTATTCATATCGTCTTGCTCACATAGACATCGCCTTCAGGACACGCCACACAGAAAACTTTAGATCATCTCACGAGCGATGCAGATGAAGTCGATACACGTTCAGCCACATTCATATTAATGAACAAAAGAACCTGGAGACCCACTCCACGACGCCCCCTCGTGAACGCCATGTTTTCGCGCCCTTCTTTCCGGATCGCCCGTAAAGGCCTTTGGCGCCTTCGACAAAAGGGGTCCGCTCCTCATGTCGCGGATGTCTCTAGAATATCCGTGAGACGCGAGTGTTTGCGGCCAATCTCAGATTTTTGCAATACAACGCGGTGATGTATCACCTCCCAGCTGATTATTCCTTTCTCGATACGGGAAACGACGTCGAACTCGACGTTGCTACTCTCGGCAGTCTCAGAGTATCATCTGCAGATATTTATGAACGAGGCCCTGTGTTTCGTCGTTCATCATCATTTGATTGCCCTTAAGTTACTTATAGACATCCGGAGGGAAGGTCAGGAACCTTTTCATTCATACCATCGTTCCTTTCATTTTGTGGTTCTATGAAAGCGCCCCATCTTGATTTCCCTGCGTAATGCCCTAGTCTCACGAACGGGCCTTCGCGGGAACGACTTCTCCATCAAGGAAGCTGGCCCCGTACGTGTTCGCCTTAAATATTCGTGACCCAGAGAAAACATTCCAAAATCAATGTGTCGCGACCAATTGTACTCAGACTACTACACTTGCGGGTGCCTGTTCCCGAGTCAATGTAATGGCCCTCTCGTGAGCCACTCTGTACCCCTTTTGGGTTTGTCATCGTCTAATCCGACTTTTTTTCAGGTTCTCTGCGAAAATTCGCGGTGCCGAACTTCACCAAACCATGCATGTGGCCTTGGGCAAGCTTGCCCCCACGTTCAAATGTAAGCTCCCTCGTCGATGATATCAATTGCAAATCTGACTGACGTCCTCTCAAAGTCCCCAAATTATCGGCAGTCGGTTGATAGCTAAAGGTGGACCATGCCCTGCTCACCTTCCCACCCCGAGCGGGAGATACCACCGTCGGGGATCCTCGAATCACTTCTTTTCAACAAGTAATGATTAATTACATTGTATCTCTGTCTGAGACTGTCTCCTCATCTGCGTAAACTGTATCGTCTCTCCAAATTTTCTCTTTCTCAGAGGCACTGCTAGACCGCATGCCTCTTTTAGTCTCCGCGGTTATCTCGACCCATTGATTTCGCTTAGTGTAGTTATGATAATGAAGACACTGAATCTACAAGTAAATTGATCTCAAACCCACTGAGAAGGAACGTAAGTACTTCAGCCTGCACAGCAGTTATTTGTTACAGTTTGAATCGAAAGCCATTCGAACGGGACCAACAACTTGCAGAATCGAGTTCGACTGCAGAGTCCAGATGTTGAAACAAGACTACTTAGTAGAGAGGATGGACTTCAAAATATGAGAGGCATGGTGATTGAGAGTACTAGAATTCGAGCCGTGGTCCAGCATCTAAGGCTAAACAACATCACAACAGTCCATCTTTCTTTTGGGATTGCAGTGGAGCATAGACAAGCATTGGTTCTACATATATGGGGTTACATACAAGCATAGATCATCATATGGTGTGGCGATAGATATTATCAGTGTTCTTCCTGTCAACTTTGACAGTCACAAAAAATCTTCGATTGAGACGCAGACAAGTTCACTGCGAACGTATCGATTGGTCAATATCAGGATAGTAAGAATTAGAACGACGTGCACTACTTACCAGTCTTTTACCCATTTCTAGGAGGTGGGGGAGGCATGTTGTACCTTCGATCATCTCGAGGATCACCCCCTCGAGTATAGCCAGCGCCTCTTCCATATCCCGGGGGAGGTATTCTTGACGAAGGGACAGGAGACCTTGGCCTGTCATAGGATGATGGCCCAGCTGCGTAGTCACCTCTGTCCCTCCCTCCGATATAGTCTCTATCTAGAGGACCGCTTCCTCCACTACCAGCGGTTCCGCCGGACAAGGGAGGAGGTCTATCGTAGTAACTTCCAGCGCTGCCGGGAGGAGGAGACAAAGGACGAGGAGGGTAATCCGTTGATGCTCTGCGATCTCGGCCTAGCGGAGAATAGTAACCGGATGACGGTGGATATGTGGCATCATCACGTTGCCTTTTCATGGGTGGTCGGATGTCATCCAACGAACCTCCAGGGGGTCCTGGACGTCTGCCAACTGGACTGGGACTGCGGTGGCGGACACGAGAGAACGGGGGAGGAGTGTCTCCCGCAGAGGGCGGGTAACGAGAACGATCTATGTCTCTTGGGTAACGATGATCAGGAGGAGCAGTTCCAGGAGGTCCAGAATATGGCTCCGTCAATCTGGAACTAAGAGGACGCTGGCCGCTATCGAAGGGACGGGGAGGAGACCCAGGAGCATACGGCCTACGCTCACGTTCGTCGCGAGTCTCCCAGCCGTTGTTTCTAGCGGAAGCTACAGGAGGAACATCTCGCTCGAAACGATCTCTTTCTGCATTTGGATAATTACGACGAATATATGACTCTTCGTCCCAGGGACGACGCCTCTCAGCGTAGATCTGCAATTCCCTCGGTGTGAAACGTCGATCACCATCGATGTCATAAGGCGGCAAGTCAGACGGAGATGGAATAGCTCGAGTTGGGGAACCAGGCGGATATAAAGTTCGTTCCCGATCTCTGGCTCGATCGGCTGAAGAAGGTGGGGAAAATGGCCTTGGAAATGGTGCTCGACTATCAGCATAACGAGACGGAGGATCGATGTCCATAAGATCAGACCGTCTGTCGTCGTTGTACCCTCTCTCAGGATCAGGACGATAATTGTTAGATCTCGGATCTGGTCTATCACGTTCTGTAACAGGTCCACGATAATCACGCACGTCAGAACGATGAGGTGGAGACGGGGGAGCCTTGGCTACACGGGATTCATCACGAACTACTGAACTAGAACGTGGAGGATAGCCAGAAGAGCGCGAAGGGGGTACACGATCCTGAACAGGCGTTACCGGCCTTGAGAACCGATCTGTAGGACGTCCAGGACGCTCCTCCAAACGAGCGCTACGTTCATCTTGTGAAACAGGTGGACGAGGAGCTTCAGTGATATCACTGCGGACATTACGATCATCAGTAGGACCGGGACGTGCCAGACGGTCACGGTCGGGGTTTGCACCACCAGGGCGAGTTGACCGATCATCAGTTGGTGGAACAGGTCTACTACTATGAGCCGGAGGAGTGACGGCAACATGGGAAAGACGTTCTTCGAGGCTAGGATGAGCGGCAAGACGACTGCTCTCGGGCCTAGCAGAAGGTGGTTGACTGAGCCGATCTTGCAAGGACGGAGCAGGTCGACTGATTCGATCCTCCAGGGTAACTTTGCGAGCATTTCGGTCTTCGACTGATATGGATGCAGGTGGAGCACGCGCACCACGATCTTCAGCAACTGGGCGAGCACTACCCGCAGCTTCCGTTACGCGAGCAGCAGATGGCCTCGCTGAATGATCGTCTGTAGTGGCACCACGACGTTCGTCCACTGCAGCTGGCCTTGGCTGACGGGGATCAAGAGGAGGGACACGAGTATCAAGCGCTGCTGCCTGAGTATCAGGAGAAGACATCCGAACATCAGGTCGTGGAAGGGTCTGACTCTCAGGAGGGGTCCGAGTAACAGCGTCACCAGAAGGACGAACAGGGACATCATCACCGGGAGCAGCGACACGCACACTACGATCATCAGCCGGGAGTGAGGGCGGAACACGGCCGTCTGAGAGACGTCTATCTGTAGCAGCTAAAGGCTCTGTAGCGGAAGATACTTTGCTGTCATATCGACGAGCAGGAGCAGTTCGATCGTATGCTGGTTCATAATGGCGCTGCTCGGGAGGCGGTCTTCGAGTATCTGTTGGCGCCCTAGAGCGGTCGTCACGAAGACGATAATCTGGACGTCTGTTGTCGCGATCCCTTTCGCGCTCCCAATCTCTTTCCCTATGCTCACGATCCCTGTCTCTTTCACGATCTCTCTGATCGTAATATCTCTGATCCCTTGGAGGACCAGGAGGAACACCACGGCCCGCTGGGTCATTGCCAGGACGAGAGTCAGGATTGCCATTGGAACGGAGAGTGGGTGAAGCTGGAGGACGGTCAGAATCCCGTGGACGCCTATCATCTGGGGGAGGGCCGTCTCTATGCATCCAACCACCATCACGAGGCGCCCGAGCATCGTCTTTGCTGTCTAGTACAGCCGACTTATCGGGAGAGATGTCGCTGGGCGCAGCCCCTGCACCTCCGTAAGTGGACTCACCCAGGCCAGGTCTATCGCCTGCTGGCTTTGGATTCCCTGATGGTGGGCCTCCCTGGGTTCGACCGCGATTCATAGGATCGAACCTCGAGCGAGGTGGCAAGTTATCAGAACCCCCTGGAGAGGCAGCCATGAGGGAGGACTTCGACCCCAGAGCATGACGAGAGTCGCTCTCAGTCTTGATCCCAGCCGACGGAGGTCCAGAAGCGGAGTTAGGCTTGATGTTAGTATTGCCAGTGTTGTTAGTATTGCTGGTGTTGACGCTGTAACGTCTTCCGCGTCCTTCAGGATTGCCAGTCTGGGTATTCTGTAACAATGATCAAGGGTCAGTGGAAGATGCAACATAATTTCGACGGGAAAGAACAAGTAGCACATTGTTTGGAAGTTGAGAACCGCCCACGGGAGGACCAGCGGTTTTTCTTGTGTCCCAACCTTCCTTGTTCTGGTTGCGAGCAGGGCGCCTGGAAGGATCGGATGGCGATACAGGGCCCTTAGAAGCGATTGGTTGTGTTGGGACGTCCCAAGGGGTTGGAGTATAGCCCGGGCCTTGGTAATCAGAAGGGATTTGCTCGGGATGAGGCGGAACTGGAGACTGAGCAGCGTTAGGACCCAAGTAGATACTAGCTAGAGCTGCAGGCTGTGGAACATCACGATAAAACTCGTGTTGGCCATTTTTGATCATTTCTTTGAGATTCTCAAGAACCTCGAGATCGCTCTGGCCTGGTGGGAGCGATGGTTGGGATCGTGGAGGAAAAAAGTGCTGAGGCTGTTGCTGATGAACATTACCATGCATTGGCCCCATATTGAAGTTGTTGTAACCAAAGCCGCCTCCACCACCAAAGCTGGGAGAAATCTGAAACGCGGAAGGATTCCCACCAGACGACGAAGCGACCGAGAAAGGTGAAGACATGAGATTTGCGCCTGCTGGCTCTTCGCTGGGAGTTGGAACGAGATAGTGTGTGTTCGGATCCTCTGTAAGAGTCGTCACAGTCCGTTCACGGTTGTTGACGTTGTTGCGACCTTTTCGTTTCTTGTTTTGCCGTGTCGCCATTGTGGGTCCACTGGTGTGACTGTTTGCAGTCTAATCTGCGCGAATCAGTAAGGGGATCTCCGCGAATATACAGTTGCCGTCCCACCAATTAGTGTATATTTAGGGTCGACGGGATGTTGGCCAGTGATATGAGTTGGAAATGTCTTTTCCGACGCTGGAAGGGTGGAAGTAGACGTACGAGAGCACAAGCGTACGTGGCGGTCGACCACAACGTCAACGACCTTCGTGGGACACCTTGACCAGTATGGGCAGGACCAAAACCTTATCCCTTTTCTTTCATACCTCATCGTCTTTGCACCCCAGATACTCAGGACACCTTCTGATATCATCCATCAATCACTAGCTTTTTTTTCCAATTTTCTGCTCGTCAGTACGACAGGAATTGAGCTTTTACTGGACGAAAAGGTCATTTTGGGCGGAATACCCAAGTATGGCAATGTGGTACCGGTTGGTCTCTAATTCTGCTATATCCATCGTACAATCGACTATCTGAAGACCTTGTCAATCGCAGATGTCCTTTTGGCTGTATGCAGCGAATTTTTCATGTTCAAATTTCCCGAATTGCGAGCTAGAAAGTCGCTAGACGCCGCGGCGGGATATGCGCCTGAACATTGTACTTTGCAATAGGCAACAGGCGGGATTTTCTCAGAAAGGTCAGCCATCATTCTCGCCTAGGACGCTGGGTTACCTATGAAAACCACTAACGGCACTTTGGAAATTCCAAGCTCAGAAGAACGTTATTGCTGATCGGCAGGCTCAAAATCTCGATTGAAGGTATTCTGCTACTGTAGACGCTGAATCTTGAACCCAAAAGGTCTCCTAAACTTCTTTCTCTTCCATGCGGAAAGACGATCGTCAATTTGTCTCATGGATCAAATCTATGTTGTACTCCATCTGAGCTAGGTGCAATGATATTCCCGTGTAATCGCCCAGATTGGACTTCAAAACGGTATGTACCCATCTCTCCAGTTGCTCGTCTGAACATACTTATCTCATGAGATTATCCACGTCGACGCTTGTAACTGTTCAGGAGAAGGACTTCGAGCACTCTACAAAGTCCGACCCCAATAGCGGCCGACACATTCCTCAACGCTCTGCGCTAGTGTATCCGCTTAGGTGTTGTATCTGCGACTTGTAGAAAGGCTATGAGAGCGATACAGTGCTGCACCAAATCCCCTCACGCTCACGCTCACGACTTATACGCGCTCTTCAATGGCCAGTCGCGATCTTGTCGACGTATTTAATGTTTTATTCATCCAATCTACCATTATCGGATTTCTTCTTGCGCTCGCAGGAAGATACGAATCCTGACAGGGCTTGCGCGTATCCTCTATCGACGTACGTCGCAACGCGTGCACGTATACACGATCGCTCGAGCGTCGAATGCCCTGGAATTTCGCGACTTTTGACTCGAAGAATTTCGACCGAACTTGGCGTAACACCCATCTCCTTTTCCTTGAAGATCAACCGAGCTGGCGCTCTCTCTCTATCAAACGTGAACGCCGCGCGGAAGGACACGAATGAAGTCTGGATATCTCTTCTTCAGGGTGCCCTCTCACCGTGCTGATGGATTGCAAGGATTGCAAGGGGACGTTTCACGAGGACCCGGATCGCACTACCGGCATACTTCCACGAGGTTCTGTTTCTTCCATTGTCCGGTGGACGATGCGACGTTGTGACTCAGATGGAGCGAAACGAGGCGAACACGCAACTTACACGTTGGCTCTTTCGTCATACAGCATTGTGTATCGAGTAAACCATGTATGTATAACTGTATCATAGATGCCCTCTGATGATCACCATCGATGTACACGCATAAGATGGCAGGCTGTAGACTGTAGTAGAACATTTGAGAAGGTGGAAGAAGTTTTTACGGAACACAGCCACCTATTTCAAAAATTCAAAGTCCACAAACTTGGACTCTGACTTTCGACTGCACGCATACGACTAGAGCTTGCTCATTCATTTTCTTTGGATATCTCTTCTGTTGTAATCGTTACTACTCTACTTGCTTTTATATCGCCATGGCCGTAGTCGGTGTTGATTTTGGTTCTCTCGCTAGTAAGGTGTGTCCAAGCTCATCTTTTTTAATTTATCTTTTCCTCATCGCGTTTTTTATATAGATCGGTGTAGCGAGACACCGAGGAATCGATATCATAACCAATGAAGTCTCCAACCGCGCAACACCGTACGTCGTTGAAATGTATCGGTTCGATCTTATAATCTAATCAATTTTTCCTCCAGATCCCTTGTTGCGTTCGGCCCAAAACAAAGAGCCATCGGAGAGGCTGCAAAGACACAAGAAACCTCCAACTTCCGGAATACCATCGGATCGCTGAAGCGACTCGTTGGTAGAACACTCAACGACCCCGAAGTGCAGGAAATCGAGAAAAAGTTCATCAACGCAACTTTAGTGGATATCAATGGCACCGTTGGTACAGAGGTCCGTCGAGCTATATTTCTGCCTTGTGTCAGATTCTCTAACATTTTTGGTTTCCCTAGGTGACATACTTGGGAGAGAAGCAGACCTTCACTGCAACTCAACTCACTGCTATGTACTTTGGCAAACTCCGCGACATCGCAGCCAACGAGCTCAAAACTGGTGTAACTGACATCGTCATTGCCGTCCCAGGATGGTACACCGATATACAGCGACGAGCCGTTCTTGATGCTGCTTCCATTGCTGGTCTCAACACTCTCCGCCTCATCAACGATACAACCGCCGTCGCTCTCGGCTATGGTATCACCAAATCCGACTTGCCCGAGCCTGAAAACCCTCGTCACGTCGTCTTCGTCGACGTTGGTCACTCCAGTTTGTCCGTCGCCGTCGTTGCTTTTGCCAAGGGTCAGCTTACCGTCAAGAGCACTGCATATGACCGCAACCTCGGTGGTCGTGACATCGATTATGCCTTGGTCAAGCACTTTGCCGAGGAGTTCAAGGGCAAATACAAGATTGACGTCATGTCGAACCCCAAAGCTATCTTCCGTCTCTCAGCTGGATGTGAACGTTTGAAGAAGGTTTTGTCCGCAAACGCCGAAGCTCCATTGAACGTTGAATCCATTGTCAACGACGTCGACGCCACTTCCAAGCTCACCCGCGATGAGATGGAAGGTCTCGTCGCTGAAGTCCTCGACCGTATCCCCGCTCCTCTCGAACGGGCGCTCAAGGACTCAGGTTTGACTCTCGACCAGATTGACGCCATCGAACTCATCGGCGGATCCACTCGTATCCCATCCGTCCGTGCTCGCATCCAAGAAGCATTCCCCGGCAAGACTCTTTCCACGACCCTCAACCAAGATGAAGCCATCGCACGCGGTGCTACATTCTCTTGCGCCATGCTTTCCCCCGTCTTCCGTGTCCGCGACTTTGCCTTGCACGATATGACACCCTACGCCGTCAAGGTCCAATGGTCTGCTACAGCCACTGATCCCGATGACGATACCGAACTCATCGTTTTCCCTGTCGGAAACGGAATTCCGTCGACCAAAGTCCTGACCTTCTATCGTAACCAGCCTTTCGATCTTGAAGCCGTCTACGCAGAACCCAGCCAATTGCCTGGTAACGTCAACCCTTGGATCGCTAAATTCTCCGCTAAAGAGATCCCAACGCCCGCTAACAAGGAGGATATGACCTGTGTGAAGGTCAAGACGAGACTCAACCTCCATGGTGTGGTTTCGTTCGAGGGTGCGTACGTTGAAGAGGTAGAAGAGAGGGAAGAGGCGATGGATGTCGACCCCGCTGTTGAAGGTGCTGCGCCCCCGAAAAAGAAGAAAATCGTCAAGAAGAAGGATATTCCTTTCGTCGCTACAGCTTCGTCGTTGGACAAGACTGTCATAGAAACGCTGAAGGAACAAGAAAATCAGATGCACGCTGCTGATAAACTCGTCATGGATACTGAGGTTTGTCCTGTCTTTCTGTGCATATACCGCCTTACTAACGGCATTTGTTCTAGGACCGTAAAAATGCTCTCGAGGAATACGTGTACGACATGCGAGGCAAGTTGGACGATCGCTACGTCCATTTTGTTCAGCCCGAAGAAAAACAGAAACTCCTTGCGGCTCTCCAGGATGCTGAGGACTGGCTATACACCGAAGAGGGTGAAGATGCTACCAAATCTGCATACGTTGCCCGCCTCGATGCTCTGAAAGTTCTCGGTGACCCCATCACTTTCCGGTTCCGTGAGGCAGAGGAGCGAGTCCGAGCAACCAGTCAATTACGCGAAACCATCAATAGCTATATGTCTCAAGCGACATCGAGCGAAGAGAAGTTCGCTCACATTGACGAGAAGGACAAGCAGGCTGTTGTCGAGAAGGTCGCCACTGTCCAGAAATGGCTCGAGGACCAGATCGTACGACAGGCTGAGCGCCCCAAGAATGTCGACCCTGTCTTGACGAGTACCGAGATTGGGAAGAAGAGGGATGAGATTATCTACTTCTCCACTCCCATCCTCACGAAGCCCAAGCCTAAGCCACCTGTTGTCCCCGCAGCTAATGGTACGCAGACGCCGAAGACGGAGACTCCTGAGCCTACCCCTGCACCTGCAGAGGGCGAGGCACCTGGTCCTTCGGAGATGGATGTAGATTAGAAGTACTAATAATTGTATACGATCTTGGAGCGGATAGTTGCCACATTGCATGTCCAAATAGAATTCTCGTCTTTTCATTCCCTCAATACTACGAGCATGTTTCTGTGTAGAGGTCAAGTTACTCGCTCGGTCGTTATAGACGGATGTGCACGTAGCCCATATTGTCCGACATCTGGTGCACACCCAAAGGTTCTGGAGTTCAGATCATGGAATATACGCAAGAACCTCTTACGCCGTTGGATGAGACTCCCTCAACAATGACACCATTGACGAGTTCTGGCGAACGAGCGCGCCTTGCAGTCATATTGATCCCATGGAATCATAATCACGGATATACTGTATGAGATACGACCTCAAAGGTCCACCGAGTGTCTGTAAGAAGCACTATAAGTTGTAAAGCACTAAGCGCCGCAGAAAGGGGAGGCTTGCTTTTAGAGATGCATGTCATTCGTTCAGAGATTACAATCTCCGCCTTCTGCCAGAAGTCAAATCCTCCCCTAGCGCCATTCTCCCAATCTGAAAGAAGATCATCAATCGCTGTGTCGAGACAGACGAGACGGGGATCCGAAAATTCTACTAGGACGGTTATTTCTCGCACAGCGTGAAATACTAGCACTTTGAGAGTGATGCATTCCAGAAATAATTTCTCAGACAAGCTGAACAACTCCTGATTGAAATAGGGTGTGCCTGCCATTGCGAGATGCGAAAGATTGGGAAGGTATTTCCAGCTCGCAGATGAGATCCATGTTTGCCGGGTCGCATTGTCCAGCATCTCGAGATGGGTCAGGCGAGAAAACAAAGGATGCCTCAAATCGGGAATAGCAGGAGAGAAAAGGCAGCCCACGTATGCGCCGAACCGAGTCAAATGGAGGTAATCTAGGCAAGCAAGGAGAGTTGCACAGTGCCGGCCTCTAGATTGCGGGTTCCAACACAAGAAATCCGTGATTTCGGGACACATGGATAATATCAACGGGGTGATATCCACGGTCGACTTGAAGGGTAAGCTGAGATGTTGAACATGTTTGGCGAAATTCGTAGAGGGACCGTGTCTGATCGTATTCGCGAAATTGTGAACATCGCGAAGACGTCGATTTGGCGCTGCTAATGGAACAACTTCATATAATATGGAACGAATCCTGTTGATGTTCAAGTTTGCTGTGAGGTTGCATGCAGAAAGCAAAACGATGATCGCAAGTCAACGTACCATACATGTACCCGATGGGCTACTAAGACAAGGCGGACAGCGCTGCCTCGGTATTGACAAGCGGTCAGCTCGAAGATTTCCCGCTCCAGTTCGAGCGGAAGGATTGGAAGTCTCTCGGGCATATTCCGGATATTTTGAGAACGAGGCTATTTTTCGTTGAGTCTTCGAACTCTTGCTCCTGCTGTGCTGACGATTCCTAGTAGTTAGCTATCGATGGAATATGCCAGAAATATATGATACTCATCGTATTGACCTGTATGTGGTCGATATTGGTAGACTTTGGGGAGACTGGGACGAGGAGGCAATTGAGTGGCAATTGAAAAGTCGCACCGGGCCTGATCATGATTTGATATTCCTCATTTTCGACCTACTCATTCCTCGTTGCTCAAGCACTACACTTGGAACGGTTGGCACTGCCCTAATAGGACAAGTATCGTAACACACTGACAAGCAACTAGCTCGAATAAACGAGAGTGACCGCTACAGAGGTGCAATCATGCTAATAGTCGACATACCCTCACTGGCAGTCTCAGGCTGGCACCCGAGATTTGGTCGGACATTGCCCAGTATAAGTATCTCTCCACACGAATTGCTGAACTTGATCAGTGTAGCGTCCGGCTTAACGCTGCGATTGAACGTTATACAACGCGCGTGTACTTGCATCGACTTCAACTTGACTTCGACGACAAAGGAGTGAAAAGGCTACGATTAGAAACATAGAGCGCGTCACTGGCAAGTAAGCTGCTACTTTGGCTCCAGCTACGCCTTGATTCTTACGTATACGCTGTCACAGGACCCAGCCGTTGCTGGGCGTGTTCGCTCCCTCCGTCCCAGCGATTTTAGAACCTATGGTCGGTTCGTACTACTGCTCAGGTATCTACCAGCTCTTGCACAACATCTTCAGGACAACTACTCCGCCGTCGACATCTCAGGGGGGTTCCCGGCGCGAAGAACTTCCTTCGGAAGCGGGAGACAGGATTTTCAGCTCCAACGATACGCTCTGCCATCGATTTTGACATACTTGTATAATGTGACAGACTACACAATCAATTGGGACCGGCATGTTTCCTTTTCGTCTGGCATACCCTTTGCCACCGCAGGATGGCCAGCATATGGGGAAAAACGTTGCACAAGCTATGCATTCGTTGCTCCCTAGATCGAATTTCTGCCGTGTTTCCATCGAACATTCTACTTAGGTCTCTGTCTGAGGTGATGTTATACTGCTCTATACCCGTGGTTGTAGATACCGTTGGTCTACTCGAGAAGCTGGGTTCTTGCACCAGTCGTCACGGGTTCCACTGAACTAAAGTCTCTTGGGGTCAGTCCTCCCAATTGAATCACTGCCAATCGAGGTATCTCCCTGCTTCGATGCCTTTCAGTCATTTACTCCGCAGACTCTCAGGGTCCAGATTCGCCTTGAAGGACTCGCAGACCCGACCCACCTAGCTTGTTACATCGATAGATATCGGGGCACTCTAAGACATCTTGCGTTACATCCCCGTGGCTTCTCCCATTGACATTCCCATCCCAGCCCCAATTCAGAAGATCAACAACTGCGGCAAACCATCCCATCGATCTGCTGTCTCTCGAGCTAATAGTGACTTCCACTCTACTGATGCCATCCTGCGATGCATCCGGCCAATTTCAGAAACGCTGGGATCGTTCTGGTTGCCCCATTGGGAAGGACGAGATACCTCATGTGTCCCGAAGTCGACACTCTGCGTTCGCCCATCACATACCAGGCGATCGATTGACAGTACTCATGCTTGCCATATCTTAATTCAGACCGATGTTCTTCGATCTATGGTGGACCCCACATAGATATCCACATATACTCACAGGTTCGTACAGACTGAACTTTGAGCCTGAATTACTGTCTCAGTTCATTGCGTCTCCGTCGGGTGGAAAAACTTGACTAGTTTGTGGATCGCGCCCTATCATCGACTCGGAGCATGGCCGTTAATGGCGTACCTTGCAGGTTGCATATCAACCATTCGTACGTTCGACAAACATTCGATACTCGCAGAGTCAGATGCTTGCGGTGTGCACTCGTCACTCCATGCTTTTGAATACATGCGATCGTGGGTGTCTGATCTCAAACCCTGCAACCTTCAACTCTCCGTCTTTCAACATTCGACCACAGCGAGTACCAACAATTATAATATTGGCCAGAAATGAAGTACGAGTGACTTAGTATGTCTGGGAGAGACTAAGAGCTGGTGTTGGTCGGATTCAATTCGAATCCGTCATCGTACAAGTAACTATATTGCATGGTTTCAATCTGGTAGCTAGGATGTATGTCTGCCCAGAATTCGATGAAGAGTATGGGCGAGAGTACGAAAACGACATATGAGGGAAAGATCGCTGTGCGAAGACGTAAGATAATCTGCATACGATGGTTTCAATGCAATTTTTCCGGTTCATGTCTACGACTCCAAGGTGTCCGACCTTCCCACTGTTGTAAGCGCCCATTGATTGGATATAGGCACCGTATATGCGAAGGGGGGTTTTCGGATTTGAACTCAATGTTTGACCAGATGTGCTTTTGCCACTCCAATAAGCTCGAAAATCGGATTTCATAATCGTCACCAATATAACCTGAGAAATTGGTGTCCAGAACCTTGCCGAACAACTCTTCCCTCTCGTCAACGACAAGCCATATAGAGCCATTGCGGTCCCGCCACAACTGAACGACAGCTACCCAATCAGGGTCGTCAGAGTCCGATTGATCAAGCGCGGAGACTTGGGGAGGCATGCAGCCCAAGAAATTCTGGCCCTCACGTATCTCGACGTTGTCAGCAACCTCCTCGTCCGAGTTTGGGACCTCCTCGTCCGAGTTTGGGTCTATCGCAACCCCGTAGCGTTTGTTGTCATTGGGCAATCCTGGCCAGCAGCAACCGACGACAGCACGAGCAGGCCACTCGAGAATCCAGAGAGTGAATTCCTCTGGAAGATGTGGATACTGCTCCAGAAGTGCATCTAAAAATCCCTGGCGATTGAAAGGACGAAGGTTGGCGATGACCCATGGGCGGGTACGGAAGAAGACGGGAGATTCGATGAGGTTCAGGTAGAATTCATAGAAAGCGCGACGACGTGTGGGGATGTCAGAAAGGGGTACTAATTGACGCCATTTCTGGCAGACTCCTTGGGCTGCGACGAGACCTTTGAGAGGAAGATGTGGGTATATCTGGAGGAGCAGTTCATTCGGGAAATCAGAAATTTGCGTCATAAGTATTGACGAGTCGGGTGCTGGTTGAGTGCTGGTTTCAGCGTTGACTTCAAGGCTAGTCAGGTCAAGTTGTGTAGAGATAGGCAGATTTGGCCCTTGGGAGTTCCCGGAGAGTGCGGAAATATTTCACCGTCACGTTGATACCCATCGCGTGACCGTGACTTTTACGCGACTCTTTCTTTCTTCGAAGTTCGAGTCAAACGCGTTATCATGATCAACATCCATCCGCACGACCATCGACTCGGAATGACTTGTCTCTTCGATTAAAACCAGCCCTATAGAGGTAAGTGCTTACTGCAACTGTCAAATTTGCCGTTTTGATCGCAGAGGAATCAGAATTTTCTCCTTGATCTTCTCTTATGAAGATGTACTACGGAGCACTGCTGCATCCTGATACGGCCTCTTTCGGGGATCGGTGGTCTGGAAAGACCATCAGAATTTGCACAAGTGTGCGATTTAGCCAAGAATGTCCACGGGCATGCTCTACAAATGAGCGTTTTCTTTTCACTCGGACCGGCCTTGAAGCGACCCTTCCTGACTTCGAGCCGCACCTATCTAGAGATTGCGCTCTTATAAACACCCCAGAAACTCCAGAGGATCTACTCCTGCCTGGTCAGTCTGAACATCAGCCTGTGGGTTCTTGACTGCCACCTCTCTAGGTCTCTCGCAAATATAATTTTCTGTACCCTTTACGTGAGCCTATCGCGACTTCGGTATATCCCATACGCTAATGTATAATTCAGCGTCTAACCGTGTATGCTTCCTGCGAGAAGCGCTTTTCTGAGGCTTTTTTCCTGCCCAAGTCACGGTCCGCGTTCCTGAGCTTTTTCCCTAGGCTATGCTTTGACTTCCATTCCCTCAAATTTGCGAGTCATCCTGCGGTGTTATCAGTAAAATTTTTCTATCTAGTCTCGACGGCTATCCGCTCCTTATGGTCAGGATTTCTTCCATAAAAGCCGGCTATGTCAATCCCATCTCTTCAAACATATTCAGCGCACCACGCCCTCCTCCTCCTCCTTGTATATCCCCTCCATGTTTGACAAGTCGCGTACTAGTGGGTTCAGACATTCCTCAGCCTCAATCTGATCATGCAGCTCATGTGCTTCGTTTCAGCTTATGCACGGGAAGACTATCCTAATCCTCCTCCGGGTGTAGCCGATGAAGACTATCTAGATCATCTCGTCAACAAACATCAGCACCAGCTTGATTCTTCAAGGGCTATCAACCTTCCCAACCTTCACGCTGACGCCTGGAACATTGAGTATCCTCACCATCGAGTCTCGGATCATAGGATGATGCTATACGCCTTACGCTACTATGCTAATGCCGCGAGTAAGGGTACGAAGAAAGCACCGTCTATGGCTGTAGCAGCGTGCTCTACTACTCACTCCAGGGTTGAGTTTTCTGCTCTTCACAAGAACAGTGGCCCGCCTCGTCGTACTAACGAACAGAAAGCCCTCGACGAAGTCTGGCGACAGGGCCTCACAACTGTCACTGATGAATATGGAAATGATTTCACACCAGGTCAGTTCGAACGTCATGCTCAGTATCAGTGCGGGGAGAAGCCAGCTCTACGTCCTTTCTTCGATGATCCTTCCAAGGCTGGACCGGACCAAACAGTGTACACACTGGCCCTTGACAAAGACTACGTTGAGACCGCATTTTGCGCAAACTGTGACGCATGGGTGGTCAGTATGTTTGAACATCGTCCTAAATGCAGGGGTATGCGAATTGTCGACTCTGTCGTTAACGCTGTATATCCGTCGAAAAATAAGGTATGTGTCGTATTAAATCCTGGAATAGCGTTCTGATTGTCACACAGCACTCTTCTCAACAGGATAAGAATCGGACGATGAATTCCACGATCCATAGCACTGCACCTACAAGTCAAAGTCGTTCTACGCCTTGGCCTACGGACAGCGCGGCACGCCATGTTCAGAGCGGGAGTGCTTTTGGACTCGGCTTTTCTGCACAACCAAATCTAGATCCATACAATGCTCGAAATATGGGCAGTACTTCTCAAGATACCAATAGACCGTCAACTAGTTATGCTCCCGCAGAAGGGGGTCCCTACTATGCGATAGCCGGACCGAGCGTCCCCGTCAATCCGCAGATGTATCCAGCTTCTGCACCGTATGGGCAGCCAAGTGTCGATCAATATAATGCGCGCTTCATGTACGCCAACGCTCAGGAACTCTCGGGTCATTCCCAGGTCCCCATTTCACAGCAGCCGCACACTTATGGATATCCAGCTCTTCAAGGACAAGGTCTCCTGGACCCTAATTTTATCTACACTCAACAAGGAGTAAATTACGGTGCCACGAGCTATCCTAACGCCATGGGTCAGTGGCCCCCGCCCGCCGCCGGACAGTGACTCGACTATATTCCTTGCGTTGCATCACATTCTCGTCCCAGTTCGTCGGCGTTTTCGCCAATCTACCTGTACTCAACTTCACTCTTCGTTCCAATTTTTCTCCTCGTCTCGACTTCATTTTGACCTGATGTCTTTGTATGTTGATCGGTCCGCTTCAACTTGGTCAGCTCGGAGTTTCATCGCACCTTTCCCCTTCGTATGGGCAAATCATTTCTCGTTCTTTCCGCCGTAAATGTGTTTCGTGTAGCACCCATCTTTCCGTGTCCCTGTACTGTTCGTCTCAAGGCTTCATCTTTGTTATCACGATATACATTATTAGGGAAAAAAAGTCTGGAAACAGTTAGTTGGGTACTTATGCACACATATGACATTGATGGTCTTATACAATGATCCAACGTAAAAATACAGTTTGTGTAGTTCAAAGCCTTCGAGCCTCTCGACTGAACATTCGTTAGCCTGGCGTTCCAGTTGTTCTTTGCTGAAATCCTTGAGAAGTAGACCGGTCAGGTCTGAGAAAACTCAGGAATACACGCATGGTAGGTGCATATGTCAATACTCATCCGTCCAAACCGTCTAGGCCGTCTGATTCGTCTTGTTAAGGCAATCCGCAAACTTGGTTGGGTTGCGATGATTAATTTGAGAGGCAGATTGGTATGTCTGGAGGATGGTAGCCTGAGTTCATTCGGAAAATAAGAGATTTGCTATGGATACTGACAAGTCGTGCTGGTCGAGTAACTGTCGGAAGGTTGACAGTGAAGATGACCAAGATGCACTCATGCACTTCTTGTGTACTTCCCAGAGTGATCGTAAAGGTCGTAATACTAACAGCCAACTACCTATCGAGGAACATCAGCCTAGTGAGAACTACCATCGACTGGATAGTATGACTGGATTTTTAGTGCGAGAAAACGGGAAGATCGCAATCAGTACTCAGACAAGATTCAGAAGAGCTCAGTACGCCGCGTAAAAGAGTTGGAAAAGGACCACATACATAAGTTGATTTCCGTCTGGTTGATTGGGTCGTCTTCGTCCTATCCGAGCTCCCTGTGACCCTGTCCGATTCAGATTGATATTGCTCGACAGGATATGGCTCGGTTCGGCAACTCCAAGGTACGCGGCCATCCCACTCTTCCAGCGGTTTGATATGTGGTAAGTGAGGCCGTGGCAAGTAGTGAGGCCTTTCGAAATACGACTCAATCTTCGCCCATGTGTGCCTCTGCCACGCTATCAAAGATCCATACTCGACGGCATAATCGTCGTTTATCTCACCCGTGTCATCACTACGTATCACCTTGCCGGACAAACCTTCCCTTTCGTCAACGATGAGCCATATATCGTTGTTGCGAACTCGCCATAACAAGATGGCAGCGACCCAATCAGGGGACATGCTGAATGATTCAAGTTGGTCCACGGCGGACACCTGGGGAGGCATGCAACCTAGATAGTTTTCTCCTTCAAGTCTCTCGACGTGATCAGCAAGCTCTTCATCCGAGTTCGGGTCTTTCAGAATGCCGAAGCGTGAGTTGGTACTAGGCAATCCTGGCCAGCAGCAGCCGATGACAGCACGAGCAGGCCACTCGAGAATCCAGAGAGTGAAGTCCTCCGGAAGATATGGGTACTGCTCCAAAAGTGCGTTCAAGAACGCATGGCGATCGAAAGGACGAAGGTTGGCGAGTACCCATGGGCGAGTACGAAAGAAGAGGGGAGATTCAATCAGTTTCATGTAGAAGTCATAGAAAGTGCGACGATGTGAGGGGATGTCAGAGAGTGGTACTAATTGACGCCATCTCTGGCAGACTCCCTGAGCTGCGATGAGAGTTTTGAGAGGAAGGTGTGGGTATATTTTCAGGAGCATTTCATTTGGGAGATCGGAAATTTGAGTCATGGGCACTAGATGGTCGAGGGATGGCCGCAACGTTGAAGCTGAAGTCGAATTGGCGCAACCAGTTCGACTTTCCGCTAAATACGGAGACCTGACTCCATATGACAGACCCTGATGAAGTTTGCCTCTGCGAGCTCCTCGGCGTACCCATATTCACCATTATATGGACAGTGAGACGGAAAAATAGTCTATGTCTTGGCAATGAAGCGGAGATAACATGAATCTACAGCATAGATGATAAGAAAGCTTATCGTAAGGTATAGAGCAAGCTACCATACATTGTAATCAAGCCCGTTTTCTTGGTTCATCTCTCCGACTCCAAGGCGTTCGACCATCCCATCCCTCAGTCTTTTGACGAGGATACATCAAAGGCAATCCTAGAGATAAAGGGCTTTCGAATTCCTGCTGAATGTTCGACCAGATATACTTCTGCCACTCCATCCAGCCCGACAGCTCAAGTTCGTATTCATCACCGATCATGCACGAGATACCGGTGTCCTTTACCTTCCCAAACAACTCCTTCCTTTCGTCAACTACAAGCCACGTATCGCCACTGCAGTTTCGCCATAACAAGATTACAGCTACCCAATCAGGTACCCCACTGTATGAATGATCGGGCCGATTCAATACAGAGACCTGGGGAGGCATGCGACCCAGGAAGTTTTCTCCTTCAAGTATCTCGACGTTATCAGCAATATCCTCCTCTGAGTTAGGGTCTACTGGGATACCACGCCGCACGTCTTGGCTGGGCAAACCAGGCCAGCAGCAACCGATGACAGCACGAGCAGGCCACTCGAGAATCCAAAGAGTGAATTCCTCCGGAAGATGTGGGTATTGCTCCAGAACAGCGTTCAAGAACGCCTGGCGATCAAAAGAACGGAGGTTGGCGAGTACCCATGGGCGAGTACGAAAGAAGAGGGGAGATTCAATCAGTTTCATGTAGAAATCATAGTAAGTGCGACGATGTGAGGGGATGTCAGAGAGTGGTACTAATTGACGCCATTTCTGGCAGACTCCTTGAGCTGCGATGAGACCTTTGAGAGGCAGATGTGGGTATATCTGGAGCAGCAGTTCATTTGAAAGATCAGGAAAGTTGACCTCGCGAAACATGCAGCGAGACTGGTCCAGTGACAGGCGATGTACAGACACATCGGAAATATTCATACACTACTCGGAGGATTGAGGTTGGTGCTATTTTTTTCAGAAGCCTTTGCCGAACCCAGTGAGTCAACTAGTCACGTTCGACTCGGATCTTTGCTCAATCTTTGACTTCGATTGAACGCTTCTCGAACGACCAACGCTCGACTAGGATAGTCATCGTCGGAATCTTGACTTCAAGAAGTCATCACCTCCACAAGACCACGATTTTCACCTAGCGGTAGCTTTGCAGCCTCAGGGAGTCCGAATGTTACCTGTCAGACGAATCTACTAGCCCGGTCGTCTACTCACCATGGTCTACCTTCCACCTGAAATCTGGCTTTACATTGCCAAATATATTCCTCCATATGGACTGGTGAACATGATTGACTTGAACAGCGCTCTCCTCGGAGCTGCAATGAACGAACGTTACCGACCGTCCTTTAACAGTGATCCATTCGTCGCCAGACGGGTCCGCTCCATCTATATCTCGCCTTTCACCGTAGAAGCTCTTCTCAGACTGGGTACACGTCTACCTTTTGCTCAGGTAGGCTCTATGTTGTTTTATTCTCAAGAGAATTATTCAAAGGACGCCTCTACTAAAGATTAGAAACGAAATGGCCAACCCCTTGTAATCCCGGAGGAGCAAACCACATTCCGACTTAGAAGACTCATCCGACCGTGACAGAAATAATACGTTCTGTTATAGGTTCCAAAGAAGGCTTATCCAGCGTGACGGAGTACAAGTTCTTATTCTCCCGTACTCATCCGCATCGTCAGGATCACTTATCTCGGACTTTCGGCACTGTAGGGTGGTCAATGTTTGGCCAGAACTTGTGGAAACTATCCATTTCTTGTCCACTGGATCAAATTTCGGCCATACTTCCTCTAGACACCCAACTCCGAAATCTGCAGGATCTATCTATAATCTGCATGCTGTATCAGGGTACCGATCATGCGAGCTCCCACTTTAAAAGGCTCGCTTGTTTCGTCAATGGCCTCGAATCTCTCGAATCTCTCGGACTGGATGTGGTAGACTATCCCCATCCACCATCTGACATATCCCACTTCTTCGATGCCCTTCGATCCTTTCCTCGGCGCAATCTTAGGATTCGGTTTCGTTTCGAGGGACTCGCAGACCCATCCAAACTTTCCCGTTTCATCAATCAGCATCGACACACCCTCCAGCATCTTGAGTTACTTCCTGATCGTCTTTCTTGGACCCAAGAGTCCCTTGTCAACGAATGGGTCCTCCAGATGCTCTCACATATTCTTCCCTCTAATATGTTGTCTCTCGAGCTGGACATCCAATGCCTTCATACAGCTTCCATAATACATTGTATCCAGCCGTTCTCGAATACTCTGACATCGCTCGTGCTCACTGGTACGCCATACCTTACATACGGAGAAGTCGAAGCCATAGTCTCTGCCTTTTCCCACCGTGCATCATGCTTGGTATCAAAGATTTCAACACGATTCCTCGATCTTCTTTCACGGGCGCTACCCTCATTGGAGAAGCTCTGTATCACGCTCGATAACGCGGTGAGAGGCGCGAACCCCGTTCGTTGATATCGATGTTGTATATCTGATACCGTATACACTGGCAGGAAGTAGTAACGTGGTCTCTTTCAACTCACGAACCGGTTTTCACCGGGTAGGAAAAACCTGACCAGTCTCTAATGATGCACCTTGCACGACATCGCATACCAACGATTCGTACGTTCGATAAAAACGATAAAAACCTCTACTGGAAAAACCAGTGTGGTTGCGAGATCATCACAGTCGATGTGGTACGCTCGGTGGCGGGGAACGACTCGGAGCCGGATGATTCACGGTTCCTTCAGTTCCAGTCAACACCGTTTGCGTGCACTCGTCATTCTTTGATGATATCCCCTGCGTCCTTCAACCCTCCTTCCTTCAATCATATCGAGTATTAGCAGTGTGTGCATTTGTGGAAGTCATACCAACGATTCATACGTTCCATGAAAACATGTTCAGGTGGACGTGAAATCATCACAATCAATCGTGGTTCGCTCGATGGTGGCGCTGGGGGTTGGAGAGGAGACGCGTTCGGGTGATCTACGGTTTAGACGTTTTCAAGTGACACCGTTTGCGTGCACTCCGAGTCGTAGCTCCTTAATCGAAGCAGATAAACAATTCATTGGACCGTCGTGCTTTGAAGAATGCCTACATCGAAATATCTACGGTAACAGTCTCTCCGTCCTTCACCCATATACGTTTATAATAAAAATGATAACCCGTATGGACGTTTGTCTGTAATCGTCTCTGAAACTCACATCTTGCCATACTATACCGAATTCGAACAACCCAGGACAACTTGAAGTTCCAAGACCGAGACCGACAGAAAAATATAAGGGCCTGCACGGCTGCCCGGTCTAGCTAAGCCGGCTCTGCCAAAATTGAAGCTTACGCTCCAGAATCTAAGCTTGGGCCCCAATCTCATTGAAGCGGAGTTTAGTCGGTGTTCGGTTGCCATCACGCCAACTGCGGGAGTGACAGAGGCTGAATGCCGGTAACAACCAGACACGCGCTAACTCTGGTGTCGTCGCTGTCCCGCCTTGATCCCGCCGCAAAGTACGATACTCAGCTGAAGATTGGCTCGATCCAATTAAATTATTTGAACTCTATGTAACCTCGTCCCTTCGGTTACTACATACATCGGAGTTCGGAACTACTGTTTGCCTCCGTTTACTAAATACTTCCGTCGCCCGCTCGTACCGAACTCTCTTACCTCTTACCACCACTGTACCTCTACACATAGTTACCCAATCACTTGTCCTGTTTATCTGTCGTCCCCCTCTTCATAAGTGTCGACACGTGTACGTGTCTTCCACTCTACTAGAATTATCTTAAAATACATACAGGTTGACTCCAAAGAAGACCGCCAAAATCGGGTGAGAAACGAATGAGAACTTTGAGTTCGCTGTGGCTAACGGCGACGAGCAAGTCCAAGGGGGACGCATCCCAAGAATCTCGCACCTGAGGTTGTTTTTCGCGTTTAAGGTCTCGATGAGCCCCCCCTCCCCCCCCCCCTCCTTCCAAATCCGGTAATACTTACTATATATGGAAGGACCCTCTCCACCTAGATCTCGCACGATTTTGCAACGATTTTGTCTTGGTTTTGTCCAGCCAACCTTTTGTGCATCCTGATATCTTTGTATAATGCTATGAGACACCTGAACCTTCAAGTTCTGACTCTGCAAAATTTTGAGGACTGTAATGCTTCACTTTGGCTTCACTAATGCACCTAATATTACACCATTCAGAATTTGCGACTGGATAGGTCAAACAAGAGGGCTTGAGACTGAAGTACATGTATCGAATAATTGGTACCGACTTCAGTCTTCAGTCTCGATGTATTGTTGGGGTGAATATTTTGTTCTTTGGTTCTCAGGGGAATGTCAATTGTACCCCACTGGCTAACACACATTTAAATAGATTTAAATTGCGATAAGTACGGGTCATATACGGGTAGAGGAGGAGGAAGGTATTTCCATTCTTTCTCGAAATCTGAGGGTGAGAACTTTTGATTAGATTAGATCATATAGTCACGTGTATCCCTCTTGGGCCTTTGGCCCAACTTTGGCTTCTCAGTTGCGTTCGGGACATTTTTGGGGGATCTGGAGCTCTTTGGATGTCTTTTAAGTGCTCTGAAGCTGAAACATAGCCTAAATACATCCTCCAGAACATGCATGTAAGTTCGTGTATAAGGCTCTCAGACCCCCCCCCACCCCCGGTGCCGGCAATTGCCGATGCGTCCCCCTTGAGCAAGTCGTAATCGACAATGCCAGCTTATCAATCGGTTTGATCCCCGACGGATGAACGGGCTGTGACTTGGTAGTGACTGTCTGTGACTGATGTGACTTGTTTCCTCCGGCACCGTCTCGGCTTGAAGTCAAGCTAAGCTAAGCGTCCCTGGCTTAGCTAGACCGGGCAGCCGTGCAGGCCCTAAATTCTGGATTTCTGGATTCTAAGTAAGTACAAAGCTATGTATTTCGTTCTCCTCTTCTGTATATATAATCCTACAAACCCTGCGCGCGCATAGTAGATAGTTGGTTGGTTAGTAGTTAGTTAGTTCCGTCTGTGGTGTTTTCTTTCCGGTTGGTAGCAAATATAGGTGAGAGGAAGCGAGGAAGAAAGCGAGGAAGAGAAGAGAAGAACAAAGAGAAAGGGAGAAGAGAAGAGAAGAGACAAAGAAGAAAAATAAATCTATGTGCCCAAAAAAACAAAACCAGAAAAAACCAAAGATACAGAAAGAAAAAGAAGAACGCATGGACGAGCCTTGGAGGTCTAGAAAGAAGACGATAGATCCCTCCGTACCGACCGTGTGGATGCCAAGTCGAAGGAAGGAAGGATGGAAAGAATTTGGAGGATAGCGAGGTTCACGCTGCAGCCTGCAGGAGGGACCGTGCAACTGAACTGCTCTCTTCGGCCATCTAATCCGACCTTTCATTCCATTTTCCCATCCTTCCCCGTCTACCCGATATTTGACCGAACCACCACCGACCGGTCCAAAGACCCTGATTGATACAACTCCGAAACCCCTGATTCAGGAAAGAGGGTTGTGTTCGCAACGAGTTTGTCCAGCCTCCCTCCGTCTTCCCCGTCCGACGTCCAGCGTCAGACTTCAAGGTCGAGGTCGAGGAATGGTCTCGACCTCCCCATAGAGGGAGGAAGGCATCTCACCTGGATACACGTACACGTATCCCCACTTGAGTGATTGGTTGATTGATTGGTTAGTTGGGCGGTCATCCGTGCGATTGGCTGATCGGTTGGTCGTTCCGCTGTCCAGGCGTGTCACGATACAACCAACACGTCCCGTCCCCGTGGAAGTAAACATGTCCTAGTCCTGAATTCGAATTCGGAAACCTCCATTCGAAGACATCAAAATTCGAGGGTTCGAGGGTTCGGGGGTTCGGGAATCCAGGCACAGCCCACTAGCCACATCACCCACACCCAAAAGTCCAATCGATGCGATAATTGACGAGATGGTGAGCGCGTTGTCGTCGTCTTCTAACCGGTAGAAAGCGCTGACATTGACAACGCGTCGTCATCACCCCATCATCATCCCAAACCCCGTCCCTGTCCCCGTCCCGAAGTCCAGTCCAATAATATCCCAGTATCCCAAGATCCCAATGTCCCAATATAAAAAAAAGTAACGCGTCCCGCGATCCCATGCTGATGCGGCTACAAAGCGGCTGAGGAAGACCAGAAGTAGAAATAGACATGGAAAATGAGCGTGTGGAAGTTGGATTGGATTGCGCGTCGCAGTCTATGCGTGGCGTGTGGTGTGGTGTGAGTGGCTTCTTTAGAGCGTCGTGTGAGCGCGAGTGGGTGGCTTCTCTGTACTGGTACTACCAGAGCGTGTCGTCGTCGTGTGTGTGTGTATGTATAATCGTGCCACTGGCAGCGCGTTATCGTTATGAATGTCGTCCAGCGCGTAATAGTCATATCTCGTAGACGTGAGATCGTTGTAACATGAGGGTCATCAAGACGCGCGTGTGTTTGTGTCAGGTCATCAAGACGTGTGTGTGTAGATGTCAGAAAACGTCAGGGAACGTCGGAAAGCGACGGAAACAGAAACGGAGATGATCGCGGATCGTTTCGTTTCGTTTCAGCGATGTGTTATGATTATTGGTATTCCTGGCGCGAGCGCGAGCGTGAGCATGGGTGAGATTGGGAACGGGATGGGAATGGACAGGGGTTGGGATTGGGATTGGGTTAAGATGGGTCGCCTCTAGGGCGTACAAGGGGTCAGGACTGGGGTTGGACGGTCTTGATTCGACGGGCGGGGAATTCAATAGTATAGTATAGTATCGGGGTCGGGGATCCTTCTTCTTCTTCTTCGGCATAGCATAGCATACAAGCTCAACTAAGAGCTCTCGGGAGGGTACCTACAAACCACACCACAAGCATCGATCAATCAATAACCACAATACCCATACTAAAACACAGTAAAAAGAGACGCACCTATCATCTCCTTTCTTCGAAAGAGAGAGAAATCCCGAGGGTCGTCCATGGATTAAGATTACAAGAGGTCGAGGTGAAGGTCAAGCGCCAAGCGCCAAAAACAAAGAAAACAACGGAAAGGGAAAGGGAAAGGGGGGAAAGGCAAAGGGGGACGGGGAGGAGAAAGCGCGTATGTACGTACGTATGTATATATCTACAAAAACAAAAACAGTAACAATAGTGGTATCAGGAGCAGTGACAGTGAAAGCGAGAGGAGGGCGGGATGATGCACGATGCATGTTGAGTTTTGAGTTTGGGTTTATGGAGGAAGGGGAGGACGAGGGAGGAGGTGATGAGGATGAGGAGAGGAAGGAGGAAGAGGAATGAGGGAGGAATTAGGTTATACTGAAACAACAACAATAACAACACAACACGATTGAAACTGACGAGGAATGAGAATGAGACAGGAAAGGCGAGTTTGAATATTAACGACGTCGATCTTGAGAATGGTGGGTGGTGATACAAAAACACAAAAACAAAACACACACATCCCACACCACACCACCCCTCCCCTCCCCTCCCTCCCCTCCCTACTCACTCAGACCTAACACCCCCCTCCCCCCCCTCCTCATCCCCCTCCCCCTCCCCATCACCAACCCACCCCCACACCCTCAACACCTTGCCCAGCCCCCACCTCTTCTTCAAGTTCCCTCCACCCCCATTTCCATCCCTCTCAAACTCCCCCTGTCCGTGCGCAGAATTAGAGGAGGGAGAGGAGGAGGACGGAGACGGAGAGGGAGAAGGCGGCCCACCGAGTCCCTCAACAGCCGCGAAGGAGACGTACCCTTCTATGGCGCGGCATCGGGCGCTGGCTGTGCGGGCGTTGAATGGGGGTTTCGTGCTTGGGGGAGGTTGTGGGTGGTTTGGGTTTATATTCTGAGGATGGTTGGGGTGTGGTTGTGACGATGATTGTGATGAGGGATGAATTGACGAGGGATGATATGCTTGCCCGTGAGAGTCAAAGTGTTGCACCCTCGGAACATACAAAGGCTCGATAGGCGGCAGTGGTAGCGACGAAGTCGACGGGGCAGGTGAATGCGTATGCGTAGACGACGAAGGAGGAGACGATCGTTTGTTGGTACGATGGGAGGAGGACGGCGACGCAGGAACAGGCACTAGCGCTGGCATTTGAGCTTGAACGCGCGTAGGTGGTGTTGGCGGTGGTGTCGGTAGTTTCCCACCATTCGGAGACGGGGTGGTGCCTTTGGTCTCGTCGTATACGTACGCGAATTCGGGTACCGGCAACGGTACCGGCTCGGTTTTGCTCCTCGTACGTCTGTGGTTACGATCATGGGTGTTATGCGGTGGGTGTGGGGGTCGTTTTTCGATGTCGGTCTATAACGTTAAGGGCGACAAGCGAAGCATAAGGATATCTGTGGACATAGAATGAAATGAAAGCCACGTACCTCCCGATCACCGCCCACACCCACACCCAACCCGACACCCATACTACTCCAAAACCCATTCCCGTTCCCATCAACGCTCCTCCTCCTCGAGCCCTGTGCATCACAAATACTAGTACTAGTGCTGGCGCTCGTAGCCCCACAATCCCTCAAAACCCTCTCCAACCGCGCGCGCAAGACCTGTTCGTGGGGCGTCATAGGCAAAGGGAGGGGCGGTGGTGATGGCGTCCGTGTGGGAGAGGGTGAGGGGGATCGGTAGGTGTATGTGCTATGGTTGTAGTTTTGGTTGCGGTGGTAGGAAGAACGAGACGCCTTCCCGGGATGCCCAGGGGAAGTCTGCGAACGCACGAGGCCTAGGGGGGTTGGCATTCTAGGTCTTTGCTGTTGCTGTTGTTGTTGTTGTTGTTGTTGTTTTGGTGGGGTGTGTGGGGTGGTGGTGGTGGTGAAACGACGAGGGGAAGGGGAAGTCGGCGTGCTATAGCTGTTGATGTAATGTGTGTGCATATGCCCGGTGTTAGTAAGAGCAGCGTTACTATTAGACGCGCGGGATGGGGAATTGTGCGTTGTTGATCGGGACGGGGTAGCGGTTGGTAACCGGGAAGGGGAAGTACCAGTGGTAGTACTAGCTGAATGGGAATGGGAATGACTATGTCGAACACGAGATGGCGTTGCGTGGGCAGCGATGGCGCTACGAAAGAGAAAAGACCCAGGAACGAGTTCGAGCTCGTCGTGGTCGTCGTCTGTGTCGTAGTCCGAGTCTGAGCTGGGTACCAAGGCTAGTGTACGCAGTGCTGGGGACGGCGACGGGGTGAATGAGGAAGTGTGAAGGGGCGAGGAGGGGATAGAGGCGTCACGGAGGAGAGTATCTCTGAGGAGCTGTTCGCTTCGTGAGGGTACCGGTGGTGATTGCATGCTGGGCGGTGGTACTTAGTACCTTAGTACTGGCTGGCTGGGTGGTGGGTGGTGGTTAGTGGTGAGAAGGGTGGGATGTTATAATAAAAACACGAGAATCGAGAAGGGCCAGAATTTGAATTCGATCCTTCCTGGAATAATTGAATCCGAAACGGGGGCAGACCAAATCAACGCCCGCTAGTTCCCGCCTTGTCCTGTCTTGTCTTGTTGCTGCTGCTGCTACCCGACTACCACTGCTACTATACGCAGGTTGTTGTTCTTCTGCTGCTGTCGCCGTCGTCGTCGTTGCTGCACTGGATGAATGAAATGACAATAAATAGAATAAAATAAAAAAGAACGAGACCGCGTATACAAGACCCGATCAGCACCCCAGAATTCTGAATGAACCCGCGTATAATTATCCCACGCACTGACCATGCTCATGTCATCCAGCCGTGTCATGCCCAACCAGCTGGTACTTAGACTGCTTATCGCCATTGGCACTGGAGGCAACGCACTCCACTCCACTCACACTAGTACTACCACTCGCAATAACCCCTTCCCCAACGTACACCGCCACAGCTACTTCTGCCATTGGACACTCCTCTCGATACATCCAACATCGATCCTCACCGGTACTCCAATATCCACACACGCGCCTGCGGGATCCATCGAGCTCCGGATACCTGTCCTACGCCTCGCATACTCGCTCCATACGGCCCTTTGACTCTGGATTTAAGCTTTGACAAGCTGAAGGTCGTCCTCGTGTACTTATACGCACTAGTATGTACTGTCAACCATCGCCGGTCCCGGTCTCGTTCCTGTTTACTCGTCTGCAGCACTTCCAGCTTCCCGTCCCATGACGTCGAATCATTATGCATTGTTCTTGATCCTCACGCATCGCATCATCGGAATTCAATATTCAGCAGTGAGTATCCCTTTCCCCTTCCCCTTGCTTTCCTTCTTCCCCATATCTACATCTCCATCTACATCTACATCTACATCGATATCCGATTAACTTTCTTCATCACTAGCACTGGCACTAGCAAGCCTATCTAATCAATCTTCAATCTTCATCTTCAATCTGTCTATCTATCAGCTAGTCAGGTCAAAGTAACTTTCCCTCCATGCATATGCGTCCTTCATCGATGTGGGTGTTGCGCTCCGGTATGCTCACCCGTAACTCATTAGCAATGGCGATGGCGATGCTTCCCGAATCCCATTCGACGTCATATGACCAAGAACCACGACGCGACGACCACGAATTCGAATCATAGCTTTCTTTTTCCCTGGGGCTTCTCAATTCCGGTATGCTCAACCGTAACTCATTAGCCTCGCTTCCCATTCGACGTCATATGACCAATAACCACGACGAAGCACGAACCACGAACCATGGCTTTGTTTTCCTCTCGGGCTTCTCAATTTCAAGATTTTCTCTCCATCGTTCCGTTTTCTTCGAGCCCATGTCATACTCACTCCAGGAAGTTCTTGGAAAGGCAAATGTCTCAACAATTCCTCCAGTTCAACAAACACCTCGGTATCGGTATACATACTATATCGTTCTCACTTTCAATTCAAACCACGAAGTCCGGCGTACAATTGCATGTACGATCACTCACCTGTGCCTCGCCACCCCGCAGACGCAGAGAACGAGTCACTTGACCTCTTTCCGAATGGATTCGAATTCAGAACTTTGCAAGAAATTAGATTTTTGTCTAATCTGGCCGTATTCGTCAGCTACGGCCCCAGGACTCAGGAACGACCCATATACCATCATATTCCGCTCGTTTTGTCATGTCCATGTCCTTGATGCACTACACCTACACCGGTACCGGGATCAACGAAACGAAAACGAGGTCGTCGAGTCTCTTCATCCTCATGCCCACATAACGCTAACGCTAACGCTAATACTCGTACCCATACCGATCTCGATCCAGAGCCAAACTCTGTCTGCCTATCAAATAGCAAGTAACCTCGTCTTCATGCATATGCATCCTTCATCAATGTTGGTGTTGCGCCGGTATACTCAACCGTACCTCGTTCTCATTACCTCGCAATGGCGATGGCGATGCTTCCCATTCGACGTCATATGACCCACGACGCGACGACCACGACGAACCACGACACGACGAACCATGGCTTTGTTTTCCTCTGGGACTTCTCATTATCAATATCAGTATCAATGTTCGAATTCTCTCTCCAACGTTCAGGATATTCTTCGAGCTCATGGCATACTCACACCGCGGCCACGGGATTCTTGGCAAATGTCTCTTTCTCCAGTTTTTCACTCTCACTTCACCCACGAGGTCCGGCGTACAATTGCATGTACGATCACTCGCCTAGACCTCGCAAAGAACGAGTCACTTGACCTCCTCCCTTCGAATTCGAATTCAAAACCTTGCAAGAACTCGGTTTTGTCTCCATCTGTTCTTTTGGTCAGCTATGTACGGCCCCAGGACTCAGGAACGACCCATAGTCCCATAATCTCATTCTCTTCCACTCGCTTTGTCATGTCCACACCGGTACCGGCACCGATACCTCGTTGATTGTCGAGAAAAGAAACCGAAAGCTAATCTCCTAGTACTCCTACTTACTCTGATTTAGAGTCAAACTCAAAGCCAAAGCAAAAGTGAGTTTACATCTACCTCCATCGACATCGATGTCCGGCATAATGCTAATCATCACCATATCATATCATACTACACTTAGTTAACGTTTGCGTTTGCGTCGCGAAATGTAAACGGCCATCGATCACTTTATACATAGTACTGGCACACGCTGGGACCCAGAGTTCAAACAAAATCAAAATCAAAACCAAAATCAAAACCAAAACCAAAAAGCACGTTTACACTTTCACCTCCATCGATGTCCGGCATATTTCTAATCATACTATACTTTTTAGTTGCGTTCGAGTCGCGGGATGGCGAATTGGCGACTACTATCGATCATACTGATTGCCAGTTCGGAGTGGCACACGACCGTTGGGTGCCGCGGGACGTATCAGAATCTACTAGTAAAATCTGCCCTTTGGCACATAGGCCACGCATTCCTGTAATATCCACCAGGGTAAGCAACGCAGTACAAGTACAGATTCAAACATGACCTCGATCTAACTAACTCTACTACTAGTCCCCAGACTGCGCTCAGTTACACTTACACTATAATCCAGCGTGTTTACGTCGATGGTCACCTCCACGACTCACGAGGTCCGGTACGATGCCACACTGTCAATCATCCGTTCCTCTCGCATTCCGCATTCATATACATATATTCTGCGAGGCCCGAGGGGAAATGATCAACTGATCAACTGACCACGGCGAACTGTTAACATGACCTCAATTTAACTGACCAGTCGCACTACAATCCGGTCGTTTCAGTTACACTTACACCAAACCCCAGCGTTTTTGGGTCGATGGTCACTGACTGCGTCCACGAGGTCCGGTACGATGCCATCCACACTGTCACTGTCACTCGGGGCACCTACATACATACGATCATCCGTTCCTCTCGGTTCTCTGCCTTGATACTCATACACTGCGAGGAGAAGTCCTGGTCAACTGACCACGGTAAACTGTTGAGTTAGGTTTGCTCGTTCGGTTATTCACAACTTGCTTGCCTAACACATTGATTTCGACAGCACGCGTACGCTGACTCTATACGTCAGACACATCATACATCATCCCTCGAACCTACCTCAAACCTCAAACCCCGCAGTCATCCAAGGTCCGGTGGCGTTACTCAAATCGTGTGTGTATATGATACACGAGGCTTTAGACTAGGACCTAGGACCCAGGACCTGAGGTCATGCATATGATGTACCTAGTGACGTGTCGTGTCGCTTGTCGCTTTCTCATCATATCCCCGCTCTAATGTCAAAGTCAAGGGCAATGTCGGTCCTAACGCTAATACATATGTAAATGTAAATCCTCGAGGTCGTTGGTCGTTCGGTCCGGTGTGGACGCCACCCAGGACTCGTCGCTGCGTACAATGTTCTCATCTCTCTCTGCTCTGTGTGTAGATGCGTTCGAATTCCTTCGAGGTGGTATCTGGATCTGTCCTCGTCTCTCATCTATATGTGTCTCGTATCTCGTATCTGGTGTCTTCCTTCGCTATAATCTTTCACCTCACAGACGGTGCAGGAACAAACGTTTTGGGATACTGGCACTCTAAGCCTCGGTTTCTGCATTCATTCTCTCAACTTTACGCCTCCCTGGAGCGGGCACGATGGAAGATGACATCGTTACTCTCCTCCTTGCTCTCGTATGCAGGCTCAGGCCTCAGGCCCTCTGTCTTTGTCCCTTGCCCCATCTCCTAGTTTCCTGGTTTACTGGATCTCACCCCCGCTGTCCCTCCAAAGATTGCGACCCTAGCTGTCTGGTACATCCACACTAACGCCAGCGACCCGACACACGCCACTTGTACTCCTCTCATAGTCTCTCGATTTAGTTTCTCCTGGTGTCTGTCTGACGCAGATCGTAATGTAACACGGAACGCTTACTCTGCGTAACGTGTCGGTTCGACTTCAAGAGTACAGGCTCATATGCTATCTTCACTCTCCACTCTCTCCCCCCCGTCCCTTCCAAAATACTGATCCTAGACTCCACACTAACGCCTGCGACCCCTCGACGCTCATTTCCTCTGGTACACACCAGGTCCACATGTACACCTCTCGTAATCCTTCGATTGGATATTTCTTCAGGTCTGCCATCTGTCTTTCTGTCTTCTTCGGTCCCTCTCAGCCGTCGACCTCCCTGCCCTGGGAACACACGCAGGCGATCGTTACTTGTAGGGACACGCAGATCGCAATGTAGCATGCAATACTTGTTCTTTTTCTGGCTTGTCATTCTGGGTATGGGTATGGGTATTCCTGATCCATGCCAAGTGCGTTCCGGGCTATACTTACTTGTGGACTCTCTCGTTATTTCTGGCTCTTCGTCGCGCGTACCGGGCGATGGCTAATCTTGGGAATATAGATCAGTTTCGGTTTTGGTTTCACTATTGCTATTGGTTTCGGATCCTCGACACACTATTAGCACTTAGGCTGATGCCTTCAGGCTCATCTTCACTTATGGAGTCTTCCGGTGGTTGTAGAATAATGATATCGGACCTCGGGACGTTTCAAGCTTGGCGAGACCACTGAGTCTTCTGGAGATTTCTTTTTGACCTTCATTCTTGACAAGTGCGAGAAAAGAATGTCTTTCTCTACACTTCCCTTCTGTTCTCTTCCTCCAAGACTCCGCACATGCATAGATATAGTAGCTATTTCCTGGTCGGCCGAGACATGCTTGAATCAGTTCAGGCACTACGGATTTGAAGATATATATACAGTACATATCCTCCGGAGTTTCCCCCAGTGGACTGCTAGAACTCGACGTGGTTATAGGACGGAGGGTTGTAAGGTGCAGGATCCTGTACCAGTATACCATTGTCATACGTCGGCAGCATTTTTATAGCATGGCGAGTGCACGCGAATGGTGTTAGTTGGAACTGCGCAAACCGTATGTCATCGTCATCTATCTCGTCTCCCTGAGCCGGCACCGAGCGAACCATATCGACTGTAATGATACCACATCCACATTCGTTACCCCAGTGTAGGTTTTTATCGAATGTACGGATCGATGGTATGCAGTGATTCGCAAGGGCTATCATGTATGCCCACGATCCAAGTCGTTCGTCGGCCCCGATCCAGAGACTGGTGAGGTTCTTCCATTCAACATTTACCTGACCTTGCACGACGTCTGGTATAAGTTCGTACAATGACGGCCACTGGTCACAGTTTCAATCGCATATCAAAAAAGGGGACAGTGCCTCTCACCGAAGGGTTCAGATTATCCATTGTGATACGGAGCTTCTCCAATGAGGGTAAGTTCCCTGAAAAGAGATCGATGAAACGCGTATTGAAGTCTTGTACGCCAAGCATGAGTACTGTCAATCTGTCGCTGGGTGGGCGGTGAGAAAAGACAGAAACAAGCACTTCGACTTCAGAATATGTGAGATATTTGTAGCCTCTGTATGATCCAGTGAGTACGAGGGAGGTCAACGTATTTGAGAATGGCTGGGTACAGTGGAGTGCAGAGTCGGCAGAAAGGCAGTGCAGGTCTAGTTCGAGGCTCAACGAATCGATCTGAGATACCTTGGATAACGTCTGGCAGACTCGTGCTTCCGCGATCGGAAGAAGGCGGTTTGCAAGAAATCTGTGGTCAGGGCGCAGCGTAAGATGCTTTAGCGTGTTCCGATGTCCGCTGATGAATTGTGCCAGTGCAGACAGGTCGGTGAGGTTCTCGAAGCGAATGCAGAGAGAGAGAAAATGCAGCGAAAGGGGGTTCAGCGCACGGAAGAGCAGAGATACGTCGATCGGTAGGGTGTCAAGTGTTTCTATCATGGCCAATGTGAGAGACCGCAGGGACCCAAGACCAGTGATGAAAGAGGCGAGCCTTTCGAACAGGACATTGACAGAAGAGATGTCCCCAGGCATAGATACAGAGCAGTCAAAGTCGATGTCGCGTAGATTTTTGAGTACGTTACCTTGAGGGAGTACCGACAAGATTTGTTCAATCCCACCGTGTATGGACAGCTTCGACAAGTTCTTGCCAAATACTGACCATCCTGCGGTGACAAGGATTGGAGCAAACAGAAGATGATCGTCCCAATCCAGCCTCATCTTGTATTTTGTGACGTTGCACAAGCCTCCAATAGAATTGATGGCAGATTGCTCTAGTATTTCAGCAAGCTCTGCGCGCCCTTTCTCAGGATGTTTCTCTGCTCCAGGTGACCATTTGACGCCGAGTCGTTTCTTCAACCATACTGTAAAGGAAGTCCCTTGAGGAGGAGAAAGAATTCCGATCTTGACAAGATCGTTGATAAAGAAAGGCGAGATGCAGAGGGAGCGAACGCGTTTAGCAACGAATGTATCACTTTCGAGTTGGAGCAATGATGATCATGAGCAACGATCTTAAGAGGAGGACAAAATTTTACCTTATCCGGTCTATATTTTTCATTGCAGACGTACCACTCCATACTTGATGGTACCCATCTATACACAAATTGACTCGTCTGTAGCGCTCGTCCATTGCAGCTTCAAGCAGACTGCTATTCAGACCGATCATGTTCACCAAGTCATGCGGAGGAAGATACTTGGCGATTTGGAACCAGATCTCGGGAGGAATTTGGACCATGGTGGTGGTGGGAGATACTGTGTGGAGAGCAATTCGAATAAGTCTCAGTCTGAGTTGCTGACTCCGATCTAATCTAATCTGTGTGGCAGTGCTGGCGCCAAAAAAGTGCATGCGTGCTCGGAAGTTGTTCCTTTTCAGAGTCTCAGTCCGAGTTTTCGCATTGTCGAAGGCCTGCAAGTTCTCTTGCGCTGATCTGCATGGCTTCCAATCCTCAGATCGCTGACTTTACTAACCGAGGCCTGAAACTCGAGACTGCTGCCTCTGTAGAGGATTTATTCAATGATCTCGATCTCGAGCGCATCGAGAAGATCGTTCTCACAGGAAACACATTCGGCGTAGCTGCAGGCGAAGGCCTTGGTAATGTCATCTGCAAGATGCCAAACCTGAAGGTGCGCACTATCGACCATATCATTGCCGATCAAATATTCTGATGATCCCATTGCAGGTAGCGCAATTAGACAGTATATTCATCTCTAGGAGCATCGACGAGATTCCACCTGCCCTTATATCCATCTGTGACGCTTTAGCCAAATGCCCTAATCTCGAAGAGCTCGATCTAAGCTCCAATGCCTTTGGCGTCCGTACAGTCCAACCCGTTGCATCTCTACTGTCTACCCACTTAGCGCTGCAAGTTGTCAAACTAGCTAACAATGGCCTCAATTCCGAGGGCGGAAGAGCCGTAGCGAGAGGGTTGGTACAAGCGGCGAACAAGCGGAAAGAGTTGGGCCAACCACCTGCTCTCCGTGTTCTCATCCTTAGTCGCAACCGGTTGGAAGACGCGTCCGCGTCTGCATGGGCCGAAGCTATATCTGTCAATTCTGCGCTAGAGCACTTTGAAATCTCGAACGCTGGACTACGAGAAGACGGCATTCTTGCTTTGGCATCTGGCCTTGTACATTGTCCAGAACTGGTACGCCTCAGGCTACGTGACAACGTCATTGCGAATGCCGATGGCAGAGAAGGCAAGCGAGGATGGGAGGCCATCTCAGATGTTATTCGTGGTGCTAAAAAGCTCGAATATCTCGATGTATCCGCGTGTTTTCTCCAAACCGATGGTTGTCAGGAGATAATAGATGCACTGGGCCAACACCCATATGCACGCCTTCGCACTATCCGCCTGGACACGAATGATTTCGGAGAGGAGCATTATGCACGATTGAGGAGTGCCGTGTCTGACACATTGCCTGCTTTACGATCCTTGAATCTCACGGGGAATGAGGATTTGGAAGACAGTGGTGCGCTTGAGGCTATCGGTGAAATACTAGCTAATCGCGGAGGAAATCTCGAGCTTGAAGACGACGATACGGATGATGAAGAAGAGGACGAGGTGGAGACTATCAATCTTGTTGCTGAGGACGTCGAAGTCGACGAATTGGCGGATATTATGGCTTCAAACCTGGCCATTGAGGTGAATCGCAATCCTCTTATTTTCAGCCTTGTTTACTCAACGATATACTAACACAGAAAGAATGAATGTTCGAATAATCTCACACCAAACTGCGCTTCATGTAATAACTGACATCCTGAACCAGATCACGACCCTGATCTTGTACCCCATTCCTTCTCCGTTTGTCGACCAAAATCTCCTTGGAGGAATTTTGTTAGAGCAATAGAGACTTGACAATGGGTGAGTGTTGTAAATAAAAGCCCGTTTGTGGTCATCTTCTCTTGGTCGTTTTGCAAGCTTTGCTACCCTAAAGCATGGTTTTTCGAGAGCAAAAAGTGGAGAGACGATGGAGGCTTCAGTGGGTGACACTATAGTTCTTCAAACAGCCAAGCATTTTCCCTTCCGCAGACCGAGGATACGTAAATTCTCTAGCTCTGACTGTGAAAAATGCGTAGCACCGAATCGTTCAAGTTTTCATTCAGAAGTCGAGGCAAATGGTGAGCCACTCGATATGAATATTCAGGGTTCCGTTTCCACGAGTCGTAGCCACTAGCACGACAGCACGATGCTTGTGGATGCCCCGAAAAACTTGGATACTAAACGCAGGATGCAAGAGTATTTTTTTCGGCAGATACATGGGGATATATAGGTCCGAAAGTAAAGAAGAATGAGTGTCCAATATCAACGCCAAACGGAATGTAAACTGTGAGAAGGAAGGCGCAATTTATTGCCTGGAATATAGCGCAGTCGCAAATGTCGACGACGGTGGTTGAGCTGGAGAGAGTGGTAGAGCAGATTGTGCCCAAGGTGATGGTTCGGATTCGTACTGTGAATACGATTGAGAGTCAAGGGAGGGTCGGAATGTGGTCGTCGATTGTGGTGTAGGTTCCGCATCTGCGTCTTCTATCTCGTTATCCTCTTGAGAGCCAACAGAAATGGCAGTTGGTACAGAAGTCGATTGGGATGAAGATGGAGGCTCCGGTGTTTTACTTGGCTCTGGATCGGGATCTAAGCCCGCGTCCGGTTTCAGTTTCAACATTGATAGGTATGCAGACGACATGGAATCTGGCCTAGACTGGGAATATGAAAGGGTGGGTGAGGTTGGTAAGGATTTGATACCAACGCGTGAAGAAGACCGCGACAGCGCTGGAGATGGCGGTCCACTCTGGACCAATTCGCTCGTGCTCGAGTTTCTCAGATGAGAGTTCTCTCCCTCGACGAGCCTCAATGCGCTTCTTAAGGCTTCTTTCTCTAACCGAGCCTCTTTGAGTTCTTCTTCAGTCTCTGCACGTTTGATACGTTCAGTGGCCACCATTTTATTTGCCTGTTAAAATATGTTAAACGAAGGAGGGATGCAACGAGATCAAGACCCACCTCCTCGAATAAAGCCTGGGATAAAGCCTCAATCTCAGCTTCCAGCGCTGCTTTCTCTTGTGCCACAGCTTGTCTCGCCTTTCTCTCGGTCTCTAACTGCGCCGTTAGCGTCTCAAGCTCTTTGTTGACTTGGGATGGCAACGATGGAAGAGACGGTGACGTCAAGTGTGGATGTGAATGAGGTAGATGTGAATTCGGATTGAGACTCAGGTTAGGGGACTGAGAGGGGGTGCTCGACCCAGATGAAAACTTGAACCGTTGAAAAAAGCTGCTGTCCTGACCCGTAACTGGGGTGTAAGAACCAGCACCAGCGCTGAGGGTGGGTGATGAGGTCGAGGCTGCTGAGCTACCGCTGTCTGTCGGCGAATGTCCATGTTCAATAGTGATACTGGGCGTTCCAGGACCAGATTCAAGTGATACTCTGTTCGTTCTACTCTCACCCTCTCGGGCACTCCAGCGTCGCCATCCAACGTCCTTGGAATGGCCGTACCCATCGCGTTTTAGCGCTTCTTCAAGCATTTCATTATTGGAGATGACCAGCTGGAGATTCGATTTCGTCAGATTTAGCTGGGTTTCGAGCTCTGCTTGAGCTTTGTACGCCTCCTTGAGAAGAGAAGACTGGATCGGTCGAATCAGCTTCTGCTTACCCCTGCTAAATGACCAATAAGATGAACATGGACTGACCATTTCTCCAACGCGATTGATGACCATGTTAAGAGCAAGTCTCAGATCCTCCTCCTGCCCATGAGAATGTACCCGTCGTGCATCGTGTAGTTCTTCCTCGATTGTGAGGAATATAGGGTGAGCGTGACTCTTCTGTTGTGTCGCATTAAGACTGTCAGACCTCCTGGGTAGACCGTCCCTGCTTGCTCCTTGAAGCTTGGACGGAAAATGGAGCATTTGACGGGTATTTCGTTATAAAAATTGGGCAAGACTTCGAGAAATGAGTAGTGGGGATCGAGTAGTTTATGGAGGAATATATTCGGAGACAACGAGGAGCTGGCATGTTGCGTCGCGAACGCGCATAACCCATTTCGGAATCTCCTTTCTTTCCACCATCTTCATCAGCTTTTTCGTTGGGATTTCGATGCGGCTGATCTCAGCCTGCTATAGCCTACTGGAAATATATACTGCTAGCCTGGGGATCTAACTTTCAGTATAGGTTCGCAGTACACCCCGGGAACAAATCTATAGGCCTGTGCGGTGCATTTCTGCTATATACCACATCTCTCAAATTCTCTGGGAACTTTGTGCCTTTTCCTTGGTATTACTCCCAGGTCCTGCCAGCCGGTACCCTTCCCGGATGCTCGATCTTGCCACGGCTCCGTGTTGTTCACTGTACCGGTTGGCTTGGTGGGAAGGAATCATACATTTGTATCTCCTCCGTTCCTGGTCCGGGACACACGCTAGCGCTATGATGTTTATCTCGGGGAAATCACCCCTACATATAACTTGTCTGTCAACTCATTTCTCTTGAACCTTCCTCTTGCCTATCTCTCGTCTTCGAACCAACAATGCCTCCTCCCAAGAAACCCGCACCTCCACTTAGACTCGAATTCACTACTAACAGTCTTCGGAATACAACAATTGCTGTGGAAAATGATCAAACCTACTACGAAATCGTCACCCGGTACTGGCACCCTAACACCACCAAGATCAACAAACTCGACGTTGAGTCCAGGGAGTTCAAGACTATCGCTGAAATTGAAAGGGTGCCTGGAAAAAGCAAGGAACCCAAAGTCAGGTTCAGGAAACCCACCTCTACTCCTGCTAAAGAGAAAGAACCGGAAGGTGGCGACGAAGTCATGGGCGAATGGATCAAGGCATCTGACTTTTTGCAGTTTGACCCGCTCAAGCCGTACGTGTCCTCTTTCGCTATCGCATTCTTCGCGTGTGCCTCGACGCGGACTCAACTTACTGACCTACAACACCATCCAGTGGTGGGACCGTTGCAAGCGAAAATGCTCAATATCGCTGGAAGACACACAAGCGCATGTTCCGGGTGAGTCAGCCTCCCTCGGTACTCATCGTTCTCACTCATGACCCACTGTCAAAAATAGCTTGTGAAAGCGGATGACGAAGAGCAAACCCCACTTGTGGTGTATCATCCATACCGACGCCACTTCTTTGTCTTCCGCATGTCCCAGCATGCCTGGTTAGAAGTCAAGCCCGATACAGACACGGTTCAGGCTCTTGATAAACTCATCGGTGCGTTCTGTTGTTTCTGTTTCTTCATCCTAGATTGACGAAGGAATGTAGTGAGCTATCTTCTCGTCGAGAGACGCAGAAGAGATGCCAAGTTACGCTTGAAACTTGAGCATTCGGTCTAGCTACCCTCATTCTCCTGCCTAGCTGTTTCAACAATATCATTATGGAATCTGAACTTTATTTCACGCAACTTTGAACATTAAACACCGTTATAAACATTAGTCGCCAGAGCCCGGGGATCTACAAAATCCACTGGACCCCGGAACGACCAGCACGAAAACAAGGAAGACTCGAATATACAAAGACACAGTAGACAAAGGAAAGAGACACGATTGAGGGAATAGCATGTGCAGGATGTATGAGATGATGTATATAGGTGATGCGGTGGGTAGTGGGAACTGTGGGATTATCAAGCTTGCTTGACACCCGAGGCGTATCTACTACCTCTGCCCTCTAGATCCCGTTCCAGTGATGAGATGCAAAAATAAAGCGTACAGATGAAGCATGTAAAAGCGGAGCAGAGAATGCACGAGTGCGAATCCGCCTGGATGCCTGATGATGAGGGTATATGTATGTGGTGGTACGGGACGTCGGGGTTGGAGTCGTTGCAAAATATCTATGTCAGCGTTTGTCTCGGTATCGGTCGCCATATCGTCAGTCGCAGTCGTTGTTGATGTACCCAAGGTGCAGTGAGAGGGGGTATCCATATCCTCTGTGGGTATGACGGCCGAAGCATCTAGTCAGGGCCAACCTGACGAGCTCCCCCATGAATTGTCAAAAGCCTGCCCGGAAGGAGGAACGTTCTCCTCGTCACTGTTCTCGCTTCCGTCGTCGACGGGAACAACGACAATCGCGTCCGAGTCAGCTTTGACGTCTTTCGTTGACTCATCCTCTGGCGTTTCCGTGACGTTCTGCGACTGTTCGCCGGTCTCTTGTTTCTTCTTGGCCTCAGTTAGAGCCTCCCTTGCCTTCTCTTTCTCTTGGTCTAACAACTGCTGTGTTATCCTGGCGAGCTCCAACTCCTTCTTCTCCAACTCGGCCTTCTCCTTCTCTTTTTCTAGCATCTCTTGCTTTTTCTTCTCCCGCTAATCATCGAGAAGGAAGTCGGACATAAGTCAGTCGATAATGAAGAAGGCGAAGTTCCACACGTGGCACTCACTTCAAGCTTCTCCTTGACGTCCCGTGCATCCTTCTCCCTCTTCAGACGCTCTTTCATCTCCCTCTCACTAACGACCCAAGCTGCCGCCTCGTTGGCAGCAGCCTCGGGTTGTGACTTGTTCTTCAATAGGTCTAGACAGGACGAGTCGTCAATGACGATCAATATCATATAAGAAAGTATTCTTACATCCTTGTAGCGCCGCAACACTGAACTCTTCCTCTGGTATCGAATCTGCAAACTTCTTCGCCAAAAGACCAAGTGTTATAGCGTCTAGCGGTTTCGCACTGTGTTGACTCGACGCAATATGGGCCTCCACAGGTGGTGGGAGGTACGCTTGGTTCTTCGCTCCAAATTGAGGTAACGCCAGAGTGGCCGCCTTGCCTTTCCCATTGCTACTCGTCGCCACAGGAGATCCCAGAGGAGAGGAGCTGGAAGAAGATAACGAAGAAACGGACAGCAAAGATGGAGACATTGACCAAAGCGACGACGTTCCAGTTGTAGGAGACTCAGGTGGACCAGATGTCATAGGTGGGTTGGGAAGCTCGACGCCATCGAGATCACCTTCTAGTGTTTCCTCGTCCTCGTCCGTAGATGGGAAGAAGTTACGGAAGAGCGCTTCAGCCTGCCATTTCGACGCGTTCTTGAACTCTACCCAGACGTCCATTCGTCCTGGACGAGACAGCGCTGGATCTAGTCTCTCCAAGTGATTTGTTGTGCTGGAGATAAAGTGAGTTACTGCAGATCAATGTATCGATGAACGCCACTCACGCAAACAAAATCCGTCCCTCTGCAGCAGCTACACCATCTAAAGCGTTGAGTAGTCCACTAAGACTCAATGTGTTAACGTCCGAGAGCTGTTCCTTGTTGCTCCTTCTAAGGCCTCTGCTACTGCCACCCATCGAAGAGCTTAGTGGGCCAAGTATGTCGGACTCGTCTGTGGAATTGCTGTTCTTCCCGTCTCCGCCTTCTCTTGAGACGCTGCGCGTGAACGCGGCATCTAGATCTTCTAAGAGTAGTATGCATCTTGCGGGCACCCTCCCCATGAGCGTGTTAAGCGTGCTATCGCTTATCCAACTCGAGGATAGGGATACAACGTAAATGTCGAGCATCAATTCACCAGCGATGGCATGTATCAGGGAAGACTTGCCAGACTGTAAAGATAGTTCTCTCGTTAGATCTGAATATATTTTGAATGCGAATGATTTACCCCTGGGACACCATGAAGTAGATACCCTCTTCTAAATGGAATACCACGGTCGGCGTACCACTACGATAATCGCGTCGCGTCAGATAACGAGAGTACACGGCTTTGGGTAGAGCAACGAACCTTCTCGGATTTCAAGAAATCTCTTGTATCATTCAGTAGCATCTCCTTGACACCAGGGTTCAGAACGATGGAGCCCATAGGCCGTTTGTGTCGGGAATCTGTCCATCTCCAACCTCCATGCGAATCGGCGAAATATATCTGGATTCGATGAACGGCCTCTGCTTCGTATTCCTTCTTGGCCTGGAGGACCAGTTGTTTAAGTATGGAGTTATTGCGGGCGACAACACTAGTCGGGTTGTCAGATCTTTTCGAGAAATGAAATGTAAGAAAGCAAGCATACCTGATGGAGAGTATTTCGCAATTACTGCCGTCGTTTTTGCGGCTTCGACGAACTCTCAGCCAATGTCCTCTGTAATAAATGGTATGCGTGGTATCGAACGTGGGCTGGAATACCACGCGGGTTTTGACTTTTCCAGGAACAGCCTCGTTATCCTCTTCATCGTTACCCCACTCGTCGTCGTCCTCACCAAAGGAGTTGGCGTTGACGCCACGACCCGAGATTCCGGGAGTGCTGGTCCGGGTGGTGGTCTCGAATTCACGAGAGCGTTGCCATTCGGGGCGCCGGGATAGCCAGAGCATCAGCCAATCATATGGATAATCTTCTTCAGAGAAGTGCGCCGTCAAGAAGAATGCTATCAGAGGGAAGAATGAGGGTCAGAAGTGATCGCGTTGACAAAGGGAACAGAATTCAAGAAATAATTCCAGTCCTCTGCCTATAACAGAGAGGCCCCTGACTAATAGCATCCGTGCTTTGAACGTTATAAGTGACAAGGGACTCTGTTGGAGATAGATAGAGATGACTGGCGCGTCATTTTTGCCAAAGTATCATGCCTAGATCTCTTGAACTGATGACAGGAATATATTGATCCCTGCCAGCGGTATGAGCATGTTCTGTAGTAAAGCATCGACCTCAGGTCACATGGGTCTGTGCGAGCGCCACGCGTCGAGTCTAATTTTGCGGGGACGTATGCTTTACCGCAGAACAAGATTTCGAGCAGCATGCATCATGTGTTCTCTGACTGAGCAGAGAGATGAAAGGAACGTGGCGAAAAGTGGGGCACCCAGCGCCTCGTTGGACTCGGCGAAGAGATGATTACACTTACAATTTACAAAATGCGACCTTGACGGCATGAACGGTATAAGTGGTCCCGTACACCTAGAAAGTGCTGATGGTACTCACCAGCCAGAGCTTGCGACTCGTCGAGCAGTTTCGACAGTGCCGCCGAGGACGACGAGCTTCATGCCATCAATGACCGACGAACCGCCTGCGCCGCCTACGAGGGGTTGAACGAGAGATCTGAGTGCGTCCATGCCAATGATGGTTAAGTATAGGAGATGTGGTTGAACGAGCCAATGTTGCTACGAGTATGGGGTTCAGCGCTGAAATACTAGTAGCGAATTGGGGAGAGATAGGTAGGTGGTGGTTGTGGTAAGAGAGAGAAAGAAGTATTGATGGGTGGGTAGTATGTATATATTTGGGTATGTGAATATGATATAGTGCGGTCCCGGATGCTGTTATGGGGGAAGGAGGAGAAGTGAGTGAGCAGCGACTCACAGCCCAGCTAGTCAGGAGCCGTCAGCGGCAAGTCAGCGGAACGTGTCCAACAACTGCCGGCATTATACCCAAATGGGGCTCGCCGTTCCGGATAACCCCACAAATACCTCCGCTTTCCTTCCGTCCACTTGGCCACTCTTCACAATCGCACATCGCACCCTGTCACACAAATCGTCTTCCTGACTCTTCAGTATGACTGCACCCAAACTGCACCGAAGACTATTTGCATTACTTGTAATTGACTCGTTGTGGCTGTCCTTCTGCACTGCACCGATTCCCTGCTAATCATCCAGATGTCAAATCAATGAGGCAGTGGCACTCTGGCCACGACAGTATCAACGAATGTTATCAGTGCGCCATGACCGATGCCAGAAGCCCTAGGCATATCTCTTGTATGGTGCGCGTCAACGTCCTTGACACGGAGGCTTTACAGGACCCATTCGAAGTCTCAAATCCCCTCAAATCTTTTGATGATCATAGTCATAGCCGCTTTCTCACTCCCTGGCGCCTCCTCGCCTTCCCCACATGTTCTCCAAACGCCGTCTTGCCACATCGGCGTGACAAAAAAACGTACGATGCAGCTCCGGCGCACCAGCATCAGTCTTCTCGAATGGCGTCAATAAACATTCCATTCCAAGCTCCATAATGCAGCTGGGTTGCAACCCATCATCAAGGCGAGTGAATAAACGACTATAAGGGCTAAGCTAGTATTTTCCTTTCCCTGCCAATGTAGGACACGTGTCCTTATTCGAGTAATGGCCAGGGGATGCGCAGAAATGAGGCGTTCCGCAATTTTCACTTCAATACCATACGTCTATATCGTAAGAAAGAAGGCTCTCCCTTCATCAGTCTAATGCATTTGATTGCGAGAGAGCCATAATCTCGCATCAGCGCACTTGCCTCGTGTTCCATCGATGCAGAATCATTCACAAATTTCTCGGAACCGAAGAAGGGCATGCACCCTCTTAGTCGTGTTATACGATGCTGTCTTCTCAGAACGTAACATCGTTAAACATTGTTGTCCACGAACAAATCCAATCCATCCTGTACGCAAATGCTCTGAAACGCATTCTACCTTCCGCTTTCGAAGTCTTACAGGTTCAACTTTGGATTGCGATAGTTGTCCCCGACGTATTGCATGCACGGGGGACTTTCAGACCTGATGATCAGTGTTCCTGCCTCTGAGCTTCCACATGTATCTCCTCGAAGTTGACGCAGTGGTCGGCATCTCCCAGATGTGGAATGAGATGGTACGCTGGGAGTATACTTCGACAGAGAACCGTCAGTCTCTTACATTGTCTTGGTTCTCCAGTGTGGAAATGCGGAGAGGTAGATGTACAACAGTGCTTTCAAACGACTCGAGTTGCCCGTATATCTCAGTATGATAGCACGCTGTTTTGTGGTCACCTATGGAGGAAGAGAGATGTACGTTCTGACAGACATCCGGGATGGAGATACAGGCACAGGGACACATATATCGGTAGGCGCTGTAGTTGAAGATCGCAGGCGTTCCGACTGGCGTTCATCGATGATAGCGGCGCTTAGCGAACCGATACTCTGGAAATACTGGCAAGACGGCTCCGAGATACTACGTTCAAACATCAGCTATATCTCAAGAGTAGGAACAACTATGTACCCGAGTACTCGCTCACTCACTCGAATCTGTCGAACCGCAGCTAATGTCGTCAGTTATACCAGTGACCACATGAATGACCTTGGCACGGACAATGATTCGAGCGACCATACTATCAACAACTCCCAAAAAGTTTTGACACGTATTCAAATTTCATCTTATCCCAAACCTGGTGAGGCGCGACGTCGCGCGAAATGTACGCGTCGGATCACGTGAACAAACAAATTTCCTCGGGTTCTGTATGATTATTGCGTTCTGAGTTGTGGGTTTCAATTGTTTAGGATTAATGAACGTGCACAAGTGCAGGGAAGAGGAACGTACAAGAAAGTGGTCCAACCGGATGGAAGTAACAGTAGCAACAGCTTCTTATGATAAGACGTTACCAAGCAGGTGTAGGTCCAAGGCAGCTAGATAACCATGAAAACAATACAGATCGATGTTATTGGTGACTGCTTTTTTCCATTTAGATACGTATACGTTTGAAGGTCTTGTTCTGCACAAGCCACTAGTAAGCGCTCCCTTGTGCCGGTAGTCCTTCTGGAAACACTTCCGCAAATAGATCCGGATAGTGAATCTGGCCGACGTCTGGGTGGCTCCTTTACAGATGATCAGCGCTTGCAGGTACAAGATGAAAGTAGGTGGTCCTTACTTGACCCGTCCAAGGAGATTGACTTTACCGGAAGGTTCCCTGTCAAACTCAGTAAAATTGACGGCTAGAAACATGTAAGTAATGGTCAAAATCAGGAGACGGAAACGCACAATCGGTGGCTGCGACTGTCCCTCTTGCTTCTCGTAACTTCAAAATTTCAGGTGGAACTGTAATACGCACAAAAGGTAGGGGGTCAGCGAATGAAACCATGTGCTTAGACTGCGTCGTACATTGTAGGACCTGATCCGCTAATCGAACGCCTAGTCCAATGTTTTGGAAGAAGGGCACTGAATATCGGGGGGTACTTCCTTTTGGAGATAAAACGCGGTGGGAAGTTGCCCGAGCAAGGCCTTGTGTTACGAACTCAAGAGCTAGACAAGAAAAATCAACAATAACTCGATAGACAACAGACAGACGAACTACCTTTGCCAATGTTGACAACAAATGTTCCAGGAATGGGAGGTGCATCAATCCATTGGCCAGAAATGTTCTGTACTTGGAGACCTTCATGAGGTGAAGCCTGAAGGAGCTGTTATCTTGCTTCAGCACAATGTAATCATGAGAAAAGATCGAACTGCTCACAAAAGTCAGAAACCCTGCATCATAATGAGGTCCCACGCCTTGATCGCCTAAAGCCGGGTCAACAACAGGGTATTGTACGATTTTGCCTCGATGTTGCATCAGATCGTCGGAATCATAGAAATGTGCCAGACCGTCAGACGGCAAGCCCAATGCTTCGGCAAGAAGACTGATGACACTGTAACTGAGAGCCTGAACCTGAGCGAAGTATCTCTCTAGAGTCTCCTTGAACCCGGGTATAAGTGCCTCATCGGGCCACTATTACGCTCGCGGCAGAATTAGTTGGAGGACAATTGTGATTAGACGCTTGGCTACTTACCTGGGAGGGGCCCCACAACCTGAAGTGATCCGGATCACCAGGCTTCCACCTGCTGACGTGGGGAGTCGCAAAGTCAAACTGCTCCCTCTGATCTGTCTTGCCTTTGGTCAGCTCGGCGCCTAACCTCGAATAACCCAAGAAGTGTTCAGAATTAGCCATCTTGATCGCATCCTTTGCTTCTTGGGGCAAGGCAAAGAGCCGAGGTATGTATGCCACGACGTCGTCAATGTCTTTCTGGGAGACTGGGGTGTGAGACAAGTAGAGAAAGCCGACATTGATGACCGCGTTTCTGAGCTGATTGATAAATTCAGCTTTGTCGGTGTCGACGAGGGTGTAGTCTAGGATCGGGACACTGGAGAAGTTGGACGCCATTTTCTACAGAGATAGAACTGGTTCCTCGACATGATAACAAGCGTCTTATATGAGACCGAAGAGGTCAGAATGGCGCGATTGATTATCGCGGGCACCTTGGAACAGTGAGCCGGATCACGTGAACCGGCTCGAATGAGCTGTGCAGTTGTTTGTTTTTAAAGTTGATCAATTTCAATTGTTTTCAGGATACAAAGATCTACAGAGATCTGCATAATATGCCTTGTGTCTTATGGGCGTGTCCTTATGAGTCTGAAGTGGTAATCATCTTCTCGGTTCTCTTGTCTTTCCCCCGACATCTCCCAGGACCAACAGCCCCAGGCTTCACACCCTTTGCCCTTCAACTTCTTTCTATCCATAGAATCGAAACTACCGTGGCTTCGGAAACATCTCCTGGAGACTTTCGTAGATTTTTGTCTTTGCCCTTGTCTCGCAAAACCATAATGTTACTACCTGCAGATGGTATGACTCAACCGCGAAAAATCAAGGTGCCACGGTAAACTCCTTTCCCTTCTCTCGGGGCTATCCGTGTTCAACTATCCTGCCTCATTGTGTTTGCGCGGTATATAAATCGATACCTTGGGCGCAGAGGTCTATATCGACACCGATATTTTCTCTCCTCAATCTTGCCCCCGACGTGAAGTCAAATATCTCGTCAGCCTGAGACGATAACTCAGGTCAGTACTCCCTCGGTCATAAACTCTCTACGTCTCACCACTGAAATTAATATACCCACAGAACACCGCGTCTGGCTAGCCGATCGTAAATTGTTATCGGACACTTGGAATATCTGGAAATTGTACTTGAATTGATCTCACTTATCGAATGCTAGTACTGATTGTTTTCTAGGCGGGTGACATGGCTACCCTTATGCAGTTGAGTGCAGTACATCGAACCTTCCTAATCTCTGAAATCCTCTCTACCATCGTGAACTACACGGTCGGCAATCGAGTCACAGATATGCTCCCGCTTGCACGTATCAGAGCATTCCAAGAGCCCATCCTGAACATCATCTGGCACGACATCGACGGACTTGTACCTCTCATAAAATGCCTGCCGGACGACTCTTACACCACCGACGTGCACGGATATCTGGTCAGTATACAAACGTGTCTGTCGTAGACTGCATGCTCAGTACAGATGACATATCAGGTATTTACACGGCCTATACAAGCATCTGACCTCAAAAGATTCGATTTATACGCTCATCGTATCAGACGACTTCTCTTTCGATGGCGAGAACGTCAGACTGGTCCCCCACGTCTATCTGGACGTATCCGTGACTTGAACCTCGTTCATCCAAGTGTCTACGATGCCCTCGCTACCCTGCGCCCAGCTCCTAACTCAGTTCTCCCAAACATACAGTGTATCACTCTCAACAAGCTCAACTGGGATATCTTATCCCAGGCTGATGCTTTTGTTGGACCGAAGCTGGCAACGGTCACCGTTCAATTTCCGTTTCCTTTTGACGGGGAACCTTCATATCCTCTTGGATACCTTTCCAACTTATTCATCGCTCTTGCTTCCCAAACGACGAAGCAGGTCTATACGAGGCAGACCTATGTGGCGCTGGAAACTGTCGAGATGTTCGCTTTCAACGCAGAGGATGTTCAGATCCCGGCTAATACATTATCAACATGTATCACCGCGCCGAGCTTCGAGGACCTCCGTGTCCTCGATTGTCGTGAATGGATCCTTTCTGAAGACGCCTTACGCCATCTTGCAACCCTTCCTCATCTGGAAGACCTCCTAGTAGGTCGGTTCCCCCCCGACGCTTTGCCGCATCGCGAAGCCCACCCTCTCTATTTCCCGGCACTTGAGAGTCTGGCCTTCATGACCGACAATTGGCTCGACTGCCGTACTCTGATGAAAGTCATTCGCAGCCCGATCCTTTCGCTCGACATTCGACACGATGATTTGGATCCAGTGCCACAGGGACAAAGGCTTTGGCAACTAGAGTCATTCTTGATCAGTTTGCTTTCGCATCCAATGAAAGACACGCTCAAAGGTGTTCATCTTGTTGATTTCGGGTCCCGTCCGACTCGTCGTAATAGGGGAGCTCTGCCTCCTGATGTTACCTTACGAGCTTTGCTCGAGTTCAGCATGGTATCAGTTCATATCGGTATCGACAATGCCAACGAGCTCGATGACGACTGGTTAGACGAAGCCTCGCGGTCTTGGCCATCACTGACCCAGCTCACCATTCTGTCCGAGAGAGGAAACTCTCGCATCACTTTGCAAGGGCTCGTCCCGCTCGTCCAGAATTGTGAGTTGTTGGAGGAGTTAAGGATCAGCTTCGACGCTCGGAATACAGATTGGACTCTGGAGCCCAATGTGAGCAACGAAAGGATCACTTCCCTGATGGTCGAGAAATCGAACCTTTTGGACTCTCAAAAGGTCTTTGATATCTTGATAGCGATGTTCCCAAACCTGACCGAGGTGCAGTCCGACTTGGAAGCAGGGATTGAGACTGGGGATCTAGATCGTTGGACGGAGGTCGACGCCTATATCAAAGACCGGAATGAACAGCTTTACGGGGCTCCGAACCCATACCGAGACTCGGCGGATGAGGACCAAGAGATGGACGCATACGAGTCCACGGACGGAGATTAACTGACTCAGTCCTAGTGTTTGTTATCTAAGTTTTGATATTGCTTTGGTATTGCTCTGGTATTGCTCTGGTATTGCTCTGATTTCCACGTTCTAGCTATCGGACAACTACGGATATTTATCGTGTATTTGGTATACGGCACCCTATGTACTACTAGTACGTGATGGCTCTTTCTGCTAACAATGATCAGGTCATGCATGTCTTGAAAAATGAAACCATACGTATGGCTCGGGCTACATGGTGCGATATATTTGCTTGCCAGACTAATGCCACTGAACCTGAGGTGCTGCCTATCATGCCCACAATGTTCTCGGGGCTGCGTTCGATAGGCCTCGATAGGTTTGCGCCGCGTTAGCCCTTGTTTTCATTCGCTAGAAATGTCCGGGGCCGAAATAGAATGGAATTGAGAATATACAAATTTGTACGAGTAAAAAAACAAAGACACGCAAAATTCAGAACGGTGATGAGGACAGTGAAGTACATAGCAGGTATTGAAGAGAGAAAATTGGGGAGATCATAGGAGCTGACCAGTGTACTCCCGGAACTTTACAGCCACTGAGCTTTGTCCCAAGCCGGATCTTGCAAAAATGCACACAGGACCTTACTTCCGGTCTAACCAGGAGATTAGATTAGCAATGGCACAAGATCGAAGAAAAATCAATAGCACCTGCAGCAGAGGATGTCCAGCAACGATACTCAAGAACCTCTCCAGCCCTTCTCTCCTCCCCTCAATAACCTCGTCCGAAAAACGGTTGGTAAAAACCTTGCCTGGTAAAGGTGGAATGTTGACACGGGTAGACTCGCGTTCCAGGATATCACGGAAGGCTTCGAAATCAGAATAGCGCCGACGAACAAGAGAGTGCGGAAGTTTGAAGGCGGGTATGTTGGTCTATTGAATTCGATGAAGAAGTTTAATGCACTCTTCCTGGTCTTTATCTCAGCAAAGTAACAGACCTTGCACACTATCTCATAATCGGTATACATCTTTCTTCCGAAGCCTTGTATCAATGTTATTAGCCCCGAGCTCATGTCGTACAGGGCATCAATAGCAACGCTCACCATGCGTTTGTGGGTTCCTGACTTCAATCTCCAGAAAACTCTCCGGAACACTGTACATTTCCTCTATCTGCAATTGCAACCTCGCTGTTGGCGTTTATTGCACAGGGAAGAAAGACAAACAGGTGGGAAAAGGGGGAAATGAGGTACTAACTGTTTGACCCCGTCCTATTATCCTGGAATCATCGAAAGCATTACTGCGAGCGAAGGGTGATACAGTGGTCATCGTGGTAGATGTCGACGTCGACGATATTGTGGCGGTGAGCGGAGGAGCGTCTATATTCAGACGGATTTACAGCTAAAGGACCAAATCTGGACCCATATTATGTGATAAATTGCGCACGAACCTTACAAACTTTAAATGTGTGCGACTCTTACTCACTTTCTCTCCCTCATCAGCAAAAAGGCCGGAAAATCACGACGCCATTATGACGCGATGCGACCAGCTCACAATCTGTAAAATCTGTGTGATCGAATGAGTATGAAAACTTCGCTATAGCACTTAATATAATCAGATTATAATCGGGTTGTGAGCCCCTTGCGAGGTTCACAATAATTCTATGGATTATATGATTCAAAATAAATATACTGCTCATAATGCATCGTATACACATCAGAGCCCACATCACAACCGACTCTCAATCCCAATCGCACACCAATCAGATAGGAATTGTAGAGCTCTCAGAAGTACGAGAATGTTCGGAACAAATTCTATATTGGGATGATATGGATGCCAGCACAAAACGCAAAATACACTACGAATCGCCTCTTCTCGCAAGGGCTTGAGCTCTCATACGCGCAGCCACACTCTGTACCGGGTCGGCTTCTCCATCTCCATCCTCCTCTTCGTCAGCCACATCGGAGAAGAGTTGTCTGTAGCCACCATTAGCTGAAATCACAGTTTTTGATTTGTTGGACAACTTGAACTCACTCGTCCCACCAATCCAGAAGATCATTGAGCTGACCCTCGGTCATATCCTCGGTCATAGTCCGGATAAGCGCCCTGTAGAACTTGCGATACGGCCAACGACCGGGCTCTCCTCCCGCAGAAAAAGTGGTCTGGTCGGATAAGGCAAAACGGACCTGTGTGGACAGCTCCTTTTGAGCAATGACCATGTAGCGAGAGAAAGGAGACACGTACGAGAGTTGCTGCATAAGCGATGGCATAGACAGATATAGCACGGATGTTATGAATAGACGCATTACCCCCACGAGTCGCCCGGTGAGCATGCACACTTTCGAACGCAGAGTTCGGACATATATATATATGTTGAACCCCCTGACAGCACATCAGTTTGGTAATACCGGAGAGACGAGAAAGTTACCTTGAGAAGGAGTTCGCCCTTCATGAAGCCTTCAAAAAATCTTTCCGAATCGACTTCCTCGTTCTCCCACAAAAAGAGGGGGTAATCTACTGGATGCACCTTGATGGCTCCCGACCGAAGCTTGTCCTGAATACTAGACAGTATATCAGTATGAAAATGGAGAGATCCGACGTGTGCACATACCGAATATCCCCCCAGTCTAAGCCGGCAGGGCAGAGAAGCTTGCCGGTGCTAGTGTTGTGAAATCCAAGTTCATGGCGAACTTTGCCGTTGAAAGGTGGTTGAAAATCACGCCAGCCGCCAATACTTGCCTTGATACTGTTGATGTCAGTCCCACGCGCCCTACGACGTGATTCTTCGAGCTGGAAGGACACATCAATAGATTGCACATTGATAGCATTGAAACATACTGTTCGAATGATGCCTTGGAATTCTCGTTCCCCCCCACGTCGAAGATAATCACCCAGTAGTGGTGCAAGATTGACAATATCTGTATAAACGTAGTATAGGTTCCGACGACTGGGAAAGATCCGATTAGAGAGCTGGCCTTGAATATCCAGGATCACGTACTTCGATGGGAAAGTATCAGGATCTTCTTCAGGAAGACGAGACAGGCCTGTCTCGAAGACGGGAGACAACCGAGTCCACATGCAACGATAACGGCCAATGATACGACCCTTTGAACGAATATAAGAGCTCCTGCATAGTGTATTCGGCAGTGTATTAGAAAATGAGGATCGGCCCGGGATAATCGCATGAAGACGACTTACTCTCTACCGGCTATCATATCAGCAGTCATCACACTGTTATCGCGGTGATCGCCATCCTGATTGTCGTTCTCGTCCTCATCGTCGTCCTCAGTCAAGTCATCACGATGTTGGTCGTCACGGTGAGATGCTGTAGTAGAAGCTTGAGGACTTGGACGCAGAGGTGCCGTTTGGCTTTGCGAAGCACCGGGAGATGATCCGGTAGACGGTGTAGACCGAGGGCGTGGGGACGCACTACGTCCATCGCGTCTTCCTCTGCCCCTTATGGATGGGATAATGGAACGGTGAGAACCTTGAACCTGGTTTCTGGAGCGAGAAGTACTAGCAGTGGTTTGTGTCCTTCTGGTAGACATAGCCTGAGACTTGGAGAGGGTATGGCGATATCGATAAGAGGGTTTCGAACATGGTGGAAGCTTTATAAGTTGTATTATTCAAATTTCAAATGTTTGAGGAATATTTGTACGAAGTAAACAAGCGGACTTCGGAGACGCCAGTCGCGTCAACCACGTGACAAGACGCGTCGCAACTTTCAATACTCGCGATCTATATCGCCACGACACGTAGTGTCTGGCTAGTATTCATACCCAATTTCCTCCTCCTCCTCCTCCTCCTCCTCATACTGTATCTCTTCATCTTCATCCTCTTCCTTCTCCTCAGCTGATCCTCCAGTTTTCACATCGCGGTCCCAGTCGGTGAAGACATATGATTCTCCCAAGGGGACCTCTTTGAGAACGTCATTCTCTCTGGGAAAATCAGATGCATGCTGGTGGCCCACACCGAGACCTAAGTACCGCATCATCATGTCCCTATCAACAAATCTACAACTCAATGAGATGGGAAGTATCGAAAAAACAGAAAAAACACACCGCATAACATAGTAGTTTGTCCAATCACCTTCGTCTGAGTCTCGCGCAATGGATGGTTGTATCAGGGTGAGAGACCTTCCCACGGAGAATGCAGGGATAAGATGACATGCTCGTATGACCTGGGCAGGATCGAGAAATCCAAAAGCTTCAGAATCTGCTTCAGGGACAAATCCTATCCGATCAAGTCTCAAGTTTTTAGGTCCGCTGAGCCATTGAGAGTCACGACCAAACCAGCGAACCCAAAGAAATTTCATGATGGTCGGCGATCGGGAGCCAAAGAAAAATACTTTGGCGTGGAATATACCGATGACGCGAGCATACCAGTATGGATGAGGAGGATCTTCTCCGTCTAACGTGTCTTCGTAGGAAGGAATGATGATGTCACGTCGTTGACTGTGGACATTGATGGTATCTTGTTCTCGCCGTAGGTCGTAAGTTGTGTAATTGAAAGAGGCTGTTGCATGTGGATAAATACGACCGTGTTGAAAGATAACGCGATCGAGGTCCGAGGACTTGAAGTGCGGCTCATCTCCTGTGAATACATCACCTCGGTGCCGAGCAAGTAGATGGGCCTTCAGACGTGGTAGGAAGTCCTTGTAAAGATTGTTCAGTGGTTCGAAAATCAACCGTGACTGTGTTCCGAGGCCCATGCATACCTTGAAGGCAGGGTCATCCCTATTCTCTTTGAGCCACTCACTGAGATAGAAAGGCTTCTTCTCCTCTTGAGATATACGATAATGCTCCTCGAAATTATTTTCGACAACCGTCTGAGGCTCTGGTGTTGCGGCCTGATCGGACTTGAGAGACGCAAGCTCCAAAGCTATACGAGCATGAGTAGTCTGACGCACATCGATTCCCACAATCTGGGGAATGGCGTTGTTGTGACTGGTGCGGCTGTTGAATCCCTTGAGAATACGGTGTTGGTGCTCTCCCTATGTAAAACGATTTGTTCAGATGAGCAATCAACAGCCACAGAGAGAAGTACTCACGAGTTGAGTAGTATATGAATCTGTCGTGCCATATAGCAGAATCTGGTCGACGTAGTCTCCAAGCGCGTGCAATTTTGATGTCTCGAGGTTGAAAGTGCGCTGTCGCTTGCCAGATACCGGGGGTTTATCAGTCTTCCCTACTTGCGCCAACCGACGGTTTGCTGCACGGCTACGAGCTTGGTACTCAGAGTCAGTCTCAACCGTTCGGAAATGCCTACAAGTCTGGTCTGCAAAGAACCGAAGGCTCCCTCCAAGGACAGCTGTGACTGAACGAAGCACTTCGAGCGATGAATCACTATGCATTCGAAGTTTCGCGAGTGAATGCCAGTAACACATAAGATAGAGTAGGTCTTGGATTGTCTCGTTGTGCGGTTCTGGGAAGAGACCCTCGAAACACGGAATACAGCACTATCTCGATACTGAGGAAGTGAACGGTGGAAGGAACTGAAAGGACTGACTTGTAAGATGTCCTCGAAATCTCGGGCAGCAAGCTTCTTGAGATCAGCCACATTGAAAGGAAATTTTCGGATTGTGGACCGTCCAAACGGAGCTACCTGACGAAACCTATATGATGGGAGAGTCAGTCCATCATCCAGCACTTCGCCGTGTTAAGTCATGATCACCTTTCATTGAAAATATGGACAGCATCAGCTCCAATGGCATGGAGTATGCGGATCAAATGCAGAAGTAGAGCTTTCCATACTCCGAGCTCAAACTCGTGCATCAGGTCCACCACCAACAGAGTAAACAGATCAAAAGAAGCGAGGTTTGGGAGACGAGAGGAAAACGCGGAAAATGCGTTCTGCAGATACAAAATTGATAAGTGTCCGGAATAATGGAATTATGAGCCTACGTACTATTGTTGGTACCAGAGACTCAGGCTTGAGGATGTCTTCCACGCGATCACTGTTAACAACGTAACCCAACTCATAGATGAGCTTTCGCGCGTCAGTAATCTTTTTCTGCCAATCAGCATCGGCGGTACGTGCTTCTTGAAGACGAACATCGATATCGGCACGTGTCCCTAAATCGCGGATTGCAGTCTTTTTGATTTTGCACCGCGGGCACGGGCACTGTCCCATGTCTCGAATCGTCGCAATCAAAACCCTAGAACTAGCCTGTCAGTACAATACAGAGATAAAATGATCATGCAGGCTTACTTCTCTGGATAATCAGCCGAATATGTGAAGAACCGCGGATAGACTCTTCTGCGGATTCCATCGCCACATTCAATGACTATTCCGTGTATGTAGGCCTCTAAAAATTCGTCATCGAGTAATAGAGCCCAAACCCCGTGAAAAAGCTCGCGACGGCAATGTGCCAACAATTGTGTTGAAGCGGCGCGTCCGTGCTTCCTCATATAATCTTGAAGATTGTCAGGTAACTGTGTAACAGAAGACATGTCAATCCTAGACACCAAGATACCGCAAGAACGTACTGAAGGGAAGTACGCGACATGGTGTGCAGCTCGAGCTGAGGGCCTGGCACGGTCATATTTTGTCTGGTTTCCGAATAGCTGGTAGACAGGCCAGAGCTTTGCCTGGCCGAACTGAGCAACGTGAGTCGCATCCGACCAATTCATCATTGCTGCAATAACTCGAGGAAGAGTGCAGCCAGTTTCAGGAGGAGAGTTCTGGAGTTCACGGTCAGCATCAAGGAAGGCTTTAGATGTGAAGAGCTCGCCGTGAAGACGTTCGGGGGCTGCGTCGTCCCATGGTGGCTGCCAATTTGCCTCAAACGGGTGCCAATGGAATGTCTTTGCCTCATCAGAGCTGAATACTTCCTTGATAGTGTGGACGAGGCTGCGGTAATGCACACCTGGAACTGCGAACTTGCGGGTTTCCACTGTATCTTCAGCATCGTCGTCTGAGGTTTCACACTCACGGCGAGCGGCAGCGGCGGCGGCGGCGGTTTTCTTCTTAGAAGCTTTCGTGACTTTCTTGCCCGTAGGGATATCGATAATGACTGTTTTTGTATGCCAACCATTACCTTCCCAAGGTCCCCCGATGTCTTGAGCAAGCATATCGTCCATGTTATCGAAATTCGTCTCCCTTAAATCGTTCACGTCGAATTCATCGTCCAGGAGTACCTCCGAGAGTAGGGAATGCCGACTGGATTTCGACTTAGTATTCCCGCCATTCCAGAACCAATGATTGAGACGAAACGAGGAGAGATTTGGATATGGGAATATGATGTCGGCAACACGTCGCGATTTTGCGAGTGGTGGATCAGCGCGAATGTCGTCGGCGACAAGATCATGGAGAGATGTTTCGCGGTCAGGAATACCTGTGGGACGTCCGTAATATGTGCGTGATATTCCGAAACTATTGGCTAATGTCTTGAATACTCGACGGATGCGAAGAGTAATAGGTTGACTCGGAACTGTTTCGATTGGGGGGTCTTCCAGAGGCCCTGGTCCTTCGGGAAGGATGTCAGCCAATAAAGCTTTCATCTTCTCCGTTGGTTTAATGACGCGTCTACGAGGGAGTTGGGGCTGACTCGGAGGTGATTCAGGAATGACTTCCTGAGATGGAGGATTATTCGGACCATCAAGGGCGGACGAAAAGTCGTCGTTGTAGAGCATTTGACTTAGGCCAGTGTCAGGTTGCAAGGCCTATCATGCATTTTTCTGCAGTCAGCGCGCCTTACAAAAGGTATGGTTCGAAGACTTACTTGGTTATTCAGTTTGTGGCCCATGTCCCCCCTTTCTCTGTTCAGGCGTCGCGTAAAAAAGGACCCGAGTCCAAGCAGACCAGATCTCTCCAGCCTTCTGCGCTTCGCAGCCGATTCTTGGTCGCGTTCGACGCGTTCAGAACGCTCCCAAGCGCGTTTTCGGCTCCTTTTAACACGATCGCAGGATGCTTCGTGACGGGTGAGGTATCTCTGCTCCGAAAAGACAGCCCCACAGATGCACTTCATACTAGAGCGCCAAGATCAAGCAGACTGTCAGCCAACCAATACTTGACGAGATTGGGAGCAAAGAGCGGCCGAGTGGGCAGACCTGGATGTGTTTCTGGTGGTGCTGTGACGTGCCTGTGTAATGCGTGTCTCGAAGAAGGCCCTGGAGGTGCGTTCGGGTGCAAAATGATGATGGCGAGGTTGTCGGCACTCAGGCCTCAGGCTTACTCACTGACAAGAGAATTTCGTAGTCAGTCCGCGTGCTAGCAGTTTGAATTTCAAATAAACATAGGTGGAATTGAGGATTGGTTGTAAGCCAACTATAATTCAAGTATAACTTGTGGAAGGGGCCGCTGCGAGCGGCACGGCAATACGAGTCCGGGTTGTTTATTCAATTCTCATCTACCTAATCTCAATGCAAGTACTTACATACATGTTACTAGTCCCAAATTTTGGGTAGCTTTGCTGCTGCTCTGGCAATGCTGTAGACAAGGTTTACTTACCCTACTAAAATTTGGAGCACTCACGGATCACATAAATGTACTCAATGTGAAAGGCCTGAAGAAATAGCAGGAGGGAAAGGTGACGGAGGAATGGTGAGAGGGAAAGTGATGCCTCCTAGAGTCTCCAACTTGGGTCCAAGGTCAGCCGATCCCAAGCCGATCCTCGGGCTTAACTCGGGCTTTGCCGCTGCAGACCCGGCCGTACAATCAGCTGTACTTTCTGCTGTAGGATCTTATTTATGGATATTTTGCGATATTGGTCCAGCAATATACAGCAACATACCAAACCATTGAAATCTGAATATTGAATATCATCTTTTAGTTGCTTTTCGAATGAGTGGTTTGTTACAGCAGTCACACGCCGTGACATCACGTGACTATGACGTAGATAGGCCATCGATTCTGAAAGCTGAAGCCCTATCTACGTCATTGTGTGACGTGTGACGTGACATATCACATCTGCATTGGTTGCAGGCCTGCCGCAAGCCTGCCGCCTCTTTAATGCAACTTTTAATGCTTTAGAGTGATTTATCTCACAATTCATTGAGCTGTATGTGATTCTAGCCATATGAAATAGTCTAGACACACTTGTTCCAAAATGTAAAATAACATCGAGGCCATGATTCGAACTCGTGACCCTGCGGTCATGCGCAAATTCCTAATGGATTTTGTGGTGGTGTAACAATTCGATAAAAATCAATACAAATCCCAAAAAATGAATACAAAATGGGAGAAAATGAATACGATTATGTAATACTTTCCCACCCCTGCAACGCATAAAAATGTGCACAAAATCACAAATTTCTGGCGGGGAAAGAATAGGAAAAGAACGAGTCTTAAATAAATTTAAGGACTCGTAACATGTTGCGACGTGATCGTGATATGCTGGATGATTATCGTCTGCTCAGATTCGATTTTGGTGATCATAACCAGATTGCGGGCCGGCCGTGATACGCCGGAAGATTCTTATCTTGGTAATCGATTCCGGTCGAATGTGATTTGGCGGGCTTTTTGCTGATGCTCTCTCTCGTCTGCGTACACAACGCTCATACGTTATGCATCTACTATTGGTCTTGGAGAAACTGATTGCGAAGCTACCCTGATCGAAGTGTCTAAATCTCGAACGGCTCTCAGTACTAATTCCAGTGGCCCATATCTGCGTAGGAACAGTGGCGCAACCTTGATACACCTCAAATGACTTTCCGATACGTACTCCATAGTGCTCGTACCCTGAACTTGAGTCACTTGCCATCGAGCGCCCTAAAATTTTTGATGCCCAGACATCTGATGGTACAGGGTACATCTTTTCGAAAAACGGTGTGCCTTGTTATTATTGGAACTAGGACGGTCTTTCATTGTTCTGCAGTGCTTTAGGATGTCATTGATCCAATACCCCAGCCACTGAAATAATCTGCCTAGTGATCAAGGGCGGTGAGATCCTCGTATAAAGTCTTGACTCTTGTTGGGCGGCATAAACCACCTTCTTTCCCCCACTCATCGTCCATCCACATCGCGCCATGGATACACCAGCTACCTATTATCCTCCCCCGTCACAGACTTCGTTCGCTTGTCTTTCCTTGAATGAGAGGTATATTCAGCTCCCATAAGATGATTTCGCGAGTTCGTGCTGACGATCCCCGCGATTTAAGTGATAAACTCAGGCTCATCTCATTCTCAGAGAACGCTATCGGCGCTGTACGAACAGGCTAGTATTCACCTGCGTTTGTTGTAGCATCCCTTACGAATATCCATCATATAGCAATCATCGGATCATGGCACAAAGGAATCCAAGTTTGTTGTTCATCAGCATCTGCGCGCAATCATTGACATTTTTGGCGAGTTCAGGAAGAAAAGAACTACCACGGTGCATACCAGTTTAAGTTAAAGGGAAACCCTTGGAAGGGCCAAGGATCCGAAGCAGTCCCGTCCCGTATCTTGATGGTATACCTTTGTGCGGATATCCAGCATAGAATCAGGTCGCTAATGTGTCTTTCCCAGTGCTCTGTTCTCTCCTGTCTCTACAATTCTGGATGGATAATTTTACCCTCCACCGATATCAGCAAAAAACAGGTGCGTTACTATCTGGGACAAATGATGACTCGCGTCTAATCATGTCTCGAATCAGTTGGACAAGGATACCCTTCTTTTCCGTTTCCAACACCGTCAACCCGTTCCATGCACCTGGTTCACAATATCGTTCAACGAATATGATAGGCTTCGCTTGATCACGCCACCAAACGAACTTATCACAGCGTTTAGTGCGCCAACCGATTCATGATATACGAGCTTAAGGACTGACATATCCGATAGAACATACGCTCGCCCAAGAAATACAAAAGGATGGTGAGTACCTGTTCCTGCACCTGTATCAGAGCTTTGATCAACACGAAAGAACCTGACCTGCGATCATAGACTGGAAGGACCAGACGACTTAGTGAGTTGTCTTGACAAAGACGCTAGTATCCCGTGCACTGATCCTCCGCGGAAGTGAATTCAAACTGCATGGGGATCCGTGGAAGGCAGAAGGCAGTGAAGCCGTCACAGCTCGCCAAACCCTCCTCAAGGTACTCCAAATCATCGATTCATACGGTTATACTCTCTACGCGTCAATTGATCAGAGTACCGGCGAAGCAGCTGAAGAGAAAGTACGTCTTGATTTTATTCCGTTCTCAAGTTTTCGTCAGGCCAACCGCCGTTATATATAATTTAGAGCTCAGCGTCAGGCTCTGTAGACTCTTGGTACTGCAAGCGAGAGAATACTTGGGTTCACGGAGCACCAGTTTACCACGATTAACAATCGATTTCTGACATCTGTATTATACTTCAAGGCTAGAGGACAATACAATTGTACCTTGTTGAGTTTACGCTCTATGTTTCATTTCTGTGAATCTCACTTACGAGACTGCACGAAAACGAAGAAGCACCGTGGAGTCAAGTCCTAGAACTCTCTGATATCGAGGGATCAATCATGATGTATTTCAAGGTTCTTATCGATGCACCGCTCACGAGAACTCAGAAATTGTAAACGTAGTGATGTAGTATCACTCGACTACACGATACGTCAAAACAATTCTCGTCTAATAGGACAGATACACACCTTGACGAATTGTGTGTGGCACACGCCGGATCTTGACAATCTCCTCCGCCTGTGCCCAGAGATCCGGCTCACCTCGCTCCAGCCCTTCCCAATACTGGATGTCTCTCGAGTACGACATCACCACGAGGCGTGGGTCGACAAGACCTTCAGATTCCAAAAAATGAACGGCGGCTGGCACGATGCCATCATGAGTGAGGAGTGCCAGGACTTTCAGCAAAGCACAACGCGATAAAATATTGCGTAGTGTCACTGCGACAGTGCTACTGGACCAGAACCTGAACCCTACGTGTGTCAACTTCGGCAAGGAGTCGAAAACGGATGTACTCCATAATGCCCAATGGTTGACGATATCGAGATGGGTTATATCCCGAAATGACGGCATGTCGAGGTCGTAGGAATGGAAAATTGGGCTCTCAAGACCTGCGATAGCCCGTTGAGTCAAGGAAAGCCGTCGGAGACCTAATTTGTTGATAGCAGGAAGGAGGGTGGCAGAAGCGTAACTATCGGGTATAGTCCAGCATGCAAGACTGACGAGGCCTGTACATGTCGAGAGGATGCGAAGAGCCTGCTTCACACTGATACCACGGGCCAAGCACAACGATTTGACGTGATCGATGAAGAACTCTGCGGGTCGTGTATCGAGTGCCTGGATGAATTTGAGGGCTACTGCAGGTCGATCCAAGATCACAACGCCGTACATTAATGGTTCAATCCTGCAAGATATAAGGACATAGATCACCAGGTATGGAAAGAGCATGCATACCAAATCTGAACTCGCCGCGCAACAAGCGTCAAAGCCACCGTGCTCTCTCGGTGAGATCTAGCAGCTATTTCGAAGATTCCTCTCTCTAGTTCTGGAGGCAATTGTGGACGTATGCCTGTCGTCATGAGATCGAATATGATGTGTATGCCTCTTCGGTAATTGGATCGATTGATTTATGGTTCCTCTGGTTCGAAATTATTGGGAAGGGTCCAAGTGGTCTGCGATGTAGTATGTTGATTGAGGGACACGTCAAAGCTGATGCATGTAACTTTTGATGCGTACGGTCTATAAAGATATGTCTCGAAGGAGTATGAGGTGGGGCCAACCATGGACTACAGTCGTTGCAAAAAGCTATGGCCCACCGTCATATTCCGAAGATGACATACATTTACATGTGTTCTAGCGGTGCATTTATCATGAGTTTCATGACTGTTCATCGATTCAATTCTAGAATTGCGAGTAGCTCAATAACAAGCTTGAGAGTTGGAAGCAACAAGACTCACGCATGCAGATTGTTTTCTAGTAGCCCGGGGTCACCACGCGGGGTCATCACGAAAGACACAATACTTGGCAATGTGCTCCAGCGTCAGCACCAAGGAAGTGCACGTAGATCCAACATTGGGAAGATTTGTAGCCTGGACGTTGAAAAGGACTCCTTTTGATACAAATGCGCATACTATACACTGCGCCTCGAGTTCATTGGCCTCGCCGTCACCAGAGCGGAGGTTGGCTAGATGTCGCCACCAGTATACAGGATGAGCGCGATGAGCGCGACGAATACGTTCAACATCTTTGCGAATCATGCTGCCACAGAACGCGAAAAGAAAACACGAAAAAACGCGTCAGGATCGCGGCCGGGGTTGGGAGAAGACCTGCTCGAGACAACGCCGATGTACAGTCGTACATTCTGAAAGAACATCGAGTCGAAAGACACCTATGGAAGAGTCGACAGTTCGAAAGCTTGTACACGCCAGTGATGATCGTGACGATCTCTTGAGCTAAATTCGAGTTTCTTCCAACGCTCGACGTGACTAATAACGAAGGGTCGATTCCAGATAGCGCAGCACCCACAAAAGAGCATCGACATCAACGACGACATCGGCGTCTAGCACGGGGTTCCCGGGGAGATGAGGGACAAATGAGGAACGAGCGCTGACATGGCAAAAGGGTGAGTCCGATATCGATAATTTGACCACACATAATCTATACTATAAAACACAGTTGTTTTCGCACGCTCAAATGTGCCCGAGACGCCCGAGACAAAAAGTCGTTCTGATTGGCTGACGATCGTGGTCACGCTTTCGAGTCGCTCATCCGGTCTCTCGCTCTCTCGCTCTCTCGCTAAGACTCTCTTTCTCTGTCTCTCTTTTCTCAAGATCATTTATAGCTATCTTATTTGTTCATTTCACACACTCTTCTTTGGATGTGAACTTACAGTAACCCAGAAAAATATCGCGAAGTATATTAATCGCATGTGAGTAAGAGACTGTAGCCTGAGCGAGAACTCACTCATGTTTGGCATTTGCAGGACCGAGAACTCGAAGATTGACCTCACTGATCATCTCAATTCGCCCCAGCGTCACCAAATGCCCGTTCATGCAGCTCCAAGCGACGCGACGGATATCGACATGATTCCACTCTGGCGACGCGTCAACAACTGGAACTATCTCTCGAACCTCGCTCTGCTGACCATGTAATGACTCGAAAGAACTCGGAACTCGAGACACGTGAGATCTGGAGTAGCCGTTGACCCAGCAACGAAGCATCGCTGGACTCTCCGCATTTCTTCGGACTCTCGGAACGTGTATTGCGTTGCCCGAATATCATGAGTTTACTGGCTAACCTTGAGGTATTCAACATACATCTCTGACAAGCACCTCATTGACCACTCAGTGCACACGGGATCTCGCTGCCCAGAATGAATATCAGCACAACAGTGCTCTTGCCTTCATGGGCGAGGGTTATTTCAAGTCCAAGGGATCCTGGACATTCATTGGGGCACGGGCTGGGATACAAAACCTCACACTATCCAAGTAAAGAGGAATCTCAATCACCCCGCGATCTCACATTTGGGATGGTGTAAATTCGCGAGCCCAACCGATTGAAGGTAGGTCTAAATTACGGTTCGTTATTCGGGCAACGCAACTGCATAGAAATTATGGCTAACAGCTATCAGATACGGGAAAGCCACAACTGTATCAGTTGTGAGCACCAGCCTCTCGAAACACCCAACCGCATTGCCGAGAACGAGAAAGCTACGACCGATATATCGATGACCATATACGCTCAACAGACTGCGTCATGAGACGGATCTATGTGCGTACGTGTGTTCCTGCCAAATGTGATGTCTCCATATATTGATAGAAGAAAATTAACAGATCGACGGCAGGGTTTTGACAATGGTATAGATGTCTTCAACAACCCACGGGAACTTTGCTATGCTGCTCTCATCTACTCCGTCAATCTTTCGAGAATAGCACAAGTCTTCGGTGCTTGCCGTGACCACGAACAGAGTGCTCTTGCCTCCACGGGTGGGGAACACGGATAGTCACACCAAACTCAGACATTCATGGGGCATTTCCGTCATACTCAAACCCTACGTCTACGATCCCCACGACGGGGTGTATTATCGTGTGCGCCGAAATGACAAGCTCCATATAATATATATATATTACTGCTCATTCGAAAAGTTTCGCAATCTTCTGTGCTGTACTGCTTGCCGTGACGTAGTCACGGGTAACTGCTAGTATATTGCAAATTTCAGTATACAGGGCCTCCTCACTATTCGACTTGGGTATCTCACCTTCAACGTAAAAGGACTCGGAAGGTTCCAACTTCACCGTCCACTGGTTGCCTGCACTGTGACATACTATGGCGGCTCTGCTACTGTCTATAGCAGGAGTCACAGTCTACCTCCTTGTAGCGAGGAGACTCAGATTCCGCCGGCTCCAAGAAATGCGCGCACAAGTGAAGCATATGAAGGAGACCCATGCATACGCCGATATCACCCCATTGATGGCCCAGAGCATAGCTCATTGTCCTATACTCTACGACATGCCGTTTATCTCGAGGCTCGGAGCTCAGGTCGCGCTCTTCAAGACATACGGAATAGTGAGCCTTACTATCGTCGATACTGCTTTTCTGGTAGCTAATTCTGCCATCAGGCAACTATCTCTCAGATCCTGTTAGATACCGGGGAACTGGCGAACCCTCTTTCCGCAAGTAAAAGGATCACCGATGTGAGTATGACTACCCATTTGCATGCAGTACCATTGACGATGTGGTGTGGGTGTATAACAGACTGCCATCATTCTTTCGTCTTTTATCATATGTCCATTGGCTGGTGATACAGATACCGATCCCAGAGGCGTCATTGCTCTTGCGAGAATGAACTGGCTCCATCGTCGCTATCGGATCGTGAGCGTCACATCGCACGATTGAGATAGACCCTGACATTCTGTGGATTGTAGTCCAACGACGATATGCTGTATACGTTGTCGCTCTTCATACTCCAACCTATGGTAACTCAATATCGTGATTGCGATTTCCTTTCACATCTTCAAATGACATCAGCGATTGACAGATATGTTCGACTGGAGGTCGTATACTACAGAAGAACGAGAGGTAAATCATTCTTGAATCTTCCGTCTCGATGGTCCTTCTGACAAATAACACAGTGCGTGTTCCTCATGTGGAAGGAGATCGGACGGCGAATGGGAATTCAAGATATTCCCACATCTCTGGAGGAATTCGAGGCTTGGAGTGAGGTATGAATGCCGGCTGACCACTCAAGTCGCAATCCAACGGATCATACAATGCTGATGATGCCTGCAAACTTCTCTATGCCAGGAATACGAGTCAGAACATATGGTCCCGTCCGAGACTAGCCATGCCCTAGCTACTCTAGCGATAGAGCACATCAGCAACAGAGTTCCAAATATCCCTGGTCTCCGGTCTCTCGTCACGAGTCTCTTCATATGCCTATTGGACGATCGATTGCGCAATGCCATGATGTCAGTAGGAGTATATGTAACTGTCGATACTACTACTCATTTACCGCTTGACTAGGTTACCAAAGCAATCCCAATGGGCCCATATAACCGTACATTCCATATTCGGTATTCGAGCATTCATCGTCAAGCATCTCATGCTCCCTCGCCACAACCCGAGTAGATATATAGTCTTAGATAACCCCCCGTCTGGAGTAGGACCTGATGGACTTGAGCGGCTGTACACCGTCATGTAAGCTCATGAATCTACTGCCTCTTATAGCTCGTTGACGCATTCGTCTTCTGAAGACGCCAGACATACCCGTGGTACTTCCCAATACCACAAGGATGGCGCTTTCGAGTCGATCAGCTCAGAATGCGCCTTGGCCTTGGTGTCAATCCTGCCCTATACCCTGGACCTAAATTCAAGTCTGAAGGATATCGAATCGAGGAGCTGGTACGTGTCTACATAGTAGTATCATCTCCTTATCGTACTTATACGTGACTATAACACCTTAGGGACCAACACGTTTTGAACAAGGTAGATGCAGATCACCTTGATCTATTTAGGTGCTGTTGTATTGATCAAATCTGCTCAGATGGTCATGCAGCTGTCTTTGCAGAAGCTGAATCCATCCTTCGTTGTCCGATCAATGGCAAATGGTCTCGGAATCTCCAACGCTGAAGGACTGTCCTTTTATATACCGCATTGGTGGCGTTTTACATTCATGTTGTAGTCTAGACTGGATGTGAAGCTCTCATATTCGAGACTCCTCTGGCATTGCTTTCATGCAGGAAGCTGTTTATTTGTTGCGCTATCATGATGTAGAAGGTTTATTCAATCTCTTTCTCCGGTTGAAGTCCAGTGAATTACATAGTAGAGTCTGCTTGAGTTCGCTTCCAGCATAATCTGCCAGACAACCAACGAACGTACTTATACCTATTATATTGAAACTACAGAAACTGAGAAAGGAATGGGTAGTTTGTATCCAAGGACGCAGCCAAACGGCACTCATTCGCCCTTCGGCTCAAGTTCGGCTTCATCCGAACGGTGTCACCGAAATATCTTAGAGGAGCTTCAGATCTGCAGAGCTTCTGCCTACTGACAGTGTGCATAGGCCCCTCGTCATCCTGCTTCTCAAAGTACTTACCGCTAGGCTATCTACAGAATAATACCTGGCGTCTACCAGCATCAGTGGGGTGATAGCACAACCTACGGTCCCGCGATTCCCGACACCACTCGCGACGCGCCATGTCTATCCTAGAGACTCTCTTCGGGTCATCTGTCCTAGAGCTTGTCATACCCGACACATCTCTCGAATTTCCTCCAAACACACCTACCGATGAATGGCTTGCAAAGCTCAAAACCGGAGCTCTGGAGAGGAAGCAGGCATTCTTCGGTGAGTCTCATCCCTCATCACACAAGAACGCCATCTAACTGCCTCAGACGAGCAACTACAGTCCATATTGACAGTCCGCATAACCCACCCGACCACAGAATCACCCCCAGACCAAAACCATCCACCACACGAACTTCTATCCTTAATCTCCCATCTCCAGATATCACTCGAAGCTACGTACATCTCATCTACTCCAACTCCATCCCCGGGACTCGGAGCTCCACATACCGCTCGTCTCTCTGCCCCACCCCGTGGGTCCCATGGGAGACTCGGTACGCCTCGTTTGGGCGTACATCATCCATCTATATTACCACCCAGCACACCGAATCCTACACCGTCCACGGCCGATGGCGATAGACGGTATATCAGTTCTGAAGGGACGCTTTTGGTCGCTACTATTTGGGGCCAGAACGCGTCTGAAGAATCTCGGGAAGCATTTTGTTTGTTGTGGTCTTCCAGGGATCAGGTTTGGATAGCTGTATACAGGTTGTCTGTTACCGTATGTGAGTCAGTCGCCTCCTATCTCACATGAACGCGTCTAATATGTTCTGTACAGCGTTCCTTCGTTTGAATATTGCAGATCCTTTGTTATGCCTCACAGTATCCGCAACACTACGCGAAAAGCCTCTAGCTGTGACGGGGTCAAACCATCCCCTGACCCCCATACTCTCAGAACTCGCCTCAGACGCCCTTCCAACCTCTCCCATAGCCAACGGCTCAGATGAAGACCAGCGTAGCTCAGAGCTAAACGGTCTCGAAGAAGTCAATCTCCTGGAAGGACTAGCTGCAGGCCCGACATTCGCCTTATCCACCCCATCACTACCTTCCTCGCGTCTAGGAGCCGTCACGCGTCAGAAATTGTTCTCGCTCGCGCCCGTCATACCATCTACCTCACCCCTTCCTTCTCCATCCCCATTAACGGCCGTTCGCACTTCACATCCTACTCTCAGGAAATCGTTCCGAAAGACTTTACGCACGGTATCGGGATTCCGAGTCCGTATGCGCACCGTCTTCGTTCCGTACGTTTTCCTTCCAGAAACGCACACCTACGTCCACGGTAAGGATCCCGACGACGACGACGAGGACGAACGTGAAAAGAGAGAAGCAGGAAACGAAGAACGCACAGTCGTCCTATGCGTCGAAGTCGAGAACTCGGGCGAATCAGGACCAGGCGTAGGCTTCGCCGTCGAGTCGGTGGATGTGGCTATCGGAGGGGACGGTGCGAAGGCGACGCTTATTGGATGGGGAGATGAGGTTTTTGGGAAGGGGGCGGAGGAGGGGGCGTTTCCGTTGTTGGTGGGATCGAAGGCGCAGTATAATTTGTTGTATGCTGTTTCGTTTTTGAGGCCTCCGGAGGAGGTTGATGGGTTTTCGGTTGGAAGGGATGCGAATTCGAATTCGAATACGTCTGGTCTGTCGAGTTCGGATTTGCAAAGGGCTGTTACGATCAACATATATGGGAAACCCTTCGTTGTTCCTCGGGGCGAAGAAACGGAGGGTACGGATATCCTACACACCCCCTCCCCCTCGGTGACGTACCCTACGAACACATTCTCATCACGATGGAACTGTATTCTTGATCTCTCTGCTCATCAAGCTCATCCTGCTGGTATGGGTATGGAAGACGATGGGGGAGATGGGGGAGACGGGTATGGTTATCCTAGTGCGTTACCAGAGCCGCCGTCTCCTTTTCCTTCGGTTAGCCCGCGTACGTCGATGGCGCCAGGATTTCCTGGCTTTCCTGGGAATGCGAACGGAGCACAACCCGAGGCTGTTGCGGGAAGTAAACGACATACGATCCCGGGGGGTACGGGTATCGTAGCTGCACGGTCTATCAAATCAGCCACGACGGCACGGCAGAGGGCTTCTACGCCTGTACTGAAACAACGGCGCGAAAATCGTGAGCATCCACCTCTCCCTCTCCCCCTACCTCAACACACGACAACCCCTCCCACAAACACCAACATAAACAGCAAGGCAAATACCCCAAGTCGACTATACACACCTCCATCCGTCTTCGCGTCAGCGCATATGCCACGATCTCCGACGACGTATGGTCCGCCGCCTGGGATTTCGATGTCGATGTATGATGATGATGAGCCCGGTGCCAGTGGGTCTGTGTCGTATACCCATGATCAGACTCAACTTCAAACGCACACCCAAGTACCACCGATGCCGATGACACCAGCATACCCAGCCTACCCATCTAACAGCATCGTCCCTCCGACGCCGATGTTCCAGACACCGCTTTCGATGGGTAAGGGGGGTGTTGTGGGGCCTAGTGTTGAGATTCGGAGGGAGAGGGGATTGGGTGTGGGGGGGATGGGTGTGGGGGGATCGCCGCAGACACCTGCGCCTGTTGTTATAGGTGGTGGGGGTGCGGGTGGGTTTGCGGAGATGCAGGAGTTGAGAGCGGATGATGGGTCTGGGAGTAATCATCCCGGGGAGTCGATTGTTGTTTCTGTTGGGTTGGTGATTCCTTCTGCGTCGGGTGGGAGGAAAGATAAAGATAAGCTTGACGAAAATGGGAAGGGCAGTGGGAGTGGGAAAGTATCGTCTTCGTCGGGAAGGCTATGTCCACTGGATTGTTTCACGCTTGATATATTCGTGTTCAACCAGTCGGCGTGGACGAGGAGGTTTGAGGTGAGTTGTCCTGATCGGAGGAAGAGGCGACACGGGCATGTGCAGGAACCAGAACAGGGACAGGGTGAGCAGAAGTATGGGTATAAGTATAAGAGCTCAGATGCTGGAGTACTTCCTCTTGATAATCGGGTTCGTATTGGGTGCGTTGTGTTCATATTAGTTTCATCGTTAGTATTTAGTGATGAACCTCTGGATAAAAATCTAGTCCTCTCCGCCCTGCGACGTGTCAATCCGTTCGAATGGAGTTTCTAGCTGTTACTCCGGGTGTGCATACTATCGATACTTTGACGTTGACTGATGTGGAGACTGGATTTTCGATGAATCTACGGTATGTCTTCGTTTTTGATGCTGCTTGTTCTGGGAAGGTCGATCTGACCATATTAAATGTTCGTAGAGCTGTAATGGATGTCGTTGTTCATGAGCCTTAGGCTGAAGCTTGGTAGGAGGTACCTATTGATGTATTTTGTCTTGTAGCGATGACTTGGCCTGAGTTGTGGTTGATTCAATGATTGATATAAAATAATATTCACTTCAGAGTTCAAATTGCGGAATGCACCTGGTTCTTTGACCGTGATGTATCAACGAATGAAATACTCAAGTGCGAGGGTCGCTAGTTTCCAAGTCGAAGACCGTCGGCGGTTGTTTGCGCGAATGTATAATAGTGGCCAATAGCCCCGAGGCAAATTTATCCTTGGTCTTTGCTTGGCCTTATCCTACGAAGCGAGCTTCAAGTCGTGTCTGCAAAGTTCGCGACTCTGAGCTCTTTCCGATGCTTTTGAATTTAACTTGGTTCTTGGTGTCTCTGTTCGACCCTACTCGAGGATCCGAATCCGGAAGTCTCGGAACCCCTATGATAATGGAGCCTAAAGGATGCTGATGTGGAGCTCCTATCTACCTGAGCTCCTACGAACAAGAATACCGTACTCATACTCTGGCTTGGACGTCTACCGAACGATATCGTCCGTACCTTGAACTTTCCTCCAAGTTGTCCAGAATCGTGCTACATGTCGTCCCCGATGGCCTCTACGAAGTCTACACCTGTCCTCCCGGCCGTCGACCCCGATTCTGTTGACCCGATATGCGGTAAAGAGCATTCACGAGAGGTCGAAAAGATAGCAGGAGAACAACGAGAAATCCAGGGATCTGATCCACTTGGAACGGTAGTGAAAGGTATCGAAGATGATAGACTGTGGGCGTTGTTGAGAAGATTCGACAAGGTATGTTGCTAAATTCAACACTCCATGAATCTTTCCTCGATGAATATTCAATTCTCTAGCAAATAACCCATACGTTATCGCCCCCTCATGCTTTACCTCTCGGAGAACCGGACCTTCGACGGTCTCCACTTCCGACAGTCCCTTTTGACTCGGATCTCATCAGGTCGAACGTTGAACGGTGTTATGCGACTGTTGGTATCTCTGGGATAAGATTCGGGAGAGAGATGCAACGATTGATGAGCTGGAGTACAGAAGATAGACGAAGGACGGCTATGTTTTGTACCGTTCGTTCTTTCACCTTGAATCATCACACTTGTCCAGCTCGTAATCTGCTTTTCCTCCCATAGGTGTATTTCCTTGCATGGTTCTATCATCTGGCTATCCCACTCATCCTAGGCCTTGTTATCACGCTCGTCGTTTCTCCTCGATCCCGCTCTATCCTCTTCCCTTACGTTCCACCTCCATTAGGTGTCGCACCATCTGCGACGGACCCGACGAATCAGAAAGGTGACGAATCTTTAGTCGACTCTGCCCATCCTCAGACACACAGGTCAAAATCCGAGCAAGTGGAAGAACAGAGCTGGGAGTTCGTCAAGGTTGTCGAGAAATTCGGTATTAGGGTCTTGATGGGTGGGAGGAGTCAACAGCCGGCTCATAACGTCGACAGTGAGGCCAATTCAGAGAATGAGGAGACTACTCGAGACGAGGTTCTTGCAGAGGGTGGCAACTTGGACGAAGGCAATGCTAAAGAAGCGGAGAGCGCAAAAGCTAAGAGGGATGATATGATCGCTTTGTATGCAAAGATGATGCAGGATGGACTTGGTGATTTTGCGGATGCTTTTGAACGAGGAGCAAAGTCCGTTCATGCCTCCCTCCCCCTCTTATAATTATTTATCATTTGTTTTAGCGCGTTATCTCCTCCTGCAGGCTACCCTCGCAACCAGGCGCGTATCAAAATGGCTGGTGTATTGTTCGCTATCTTGGTCGTCACTGCCGTCACTCCCGCTGCGGTGTTCGCGCAAGCCTCCTCATTCATTGCTGGCGTCGGTTTCTTCGGGCAACCGCTTCTGATCAGAGCTGCGAATGCGTTCGTCAAGTATGTTCCAGACTGGCAAGAACGCTTGGACATGAGAAAGTGCGTGCATCGATATTATTCAAATGAACCTATGCTGATCGCACAGATATAGCTCAATTTTTTCGCAAGTACCCACCGACGCTCAACTTACACTCCACCTTCTCCGTCAAGCTGAACTCGGCTCTCGTCCTCTCCCACGAGCACCTATCACAGCGACATCTAAACATACCAAAGAGACTTTGAACGACACATCACTCATCGACGAGGCTTCTGAAGAAACGGGAGATACCAATAGTCATTCCAGTGTTGGAGATGGCGACGAGGCGCATATGGTTGGGGAGGGTCGAGACTCAGAGAGTGGAGGGAAGACTAGTGCGAAGGTGAAGAATGGATTAGTGAAGATTGGGAAGAAGATGGCGGCCAAGGGGGCGTTGTTGCGTGGTGCTGGGAAGGTGGCTGTTTTACCGGAAGATGAAGTCAAGCCAGTAAGTCAAAGCTGCGAGTAGTATGTTCTCTTCTGAACGTGGGTTTTCAGAAAACGAACAAGAAGGCGAAGCTCGCTGATTTCCTTCTGGACCGGGACATGTTGAAAGACGATGGTTCCATCTGGGGTATGTCTTGTCTTCCCACCGTGCCAATATCTCATTTCTTGAACTCGCCTTCTTTTTCGTTTAATCTAGTATTCCCGGGACGACTCTACAACAAGGACGGGCACATCGTCATCGAGACGGACGACTACGAACCAACCATCTCTGCGCGTGTTCTCTTTTTCCCGGAGAACACAGATACGCCGAGTCAAAGTTTCCTTATTGAAGATGTGAGGGAGGTGAAAAAGGGAGGTGTCAAGCTTCCCAGGTCGGTTTTAGGTTGGGCTGCCGGTGGGTCTTCTTTCTTTCTTCCTGCACGATGTCTTCAATCATGAGACTGATTTTGACTTCTTTCGCAGGAATGGAGCTGGCTGGGACGAGTCTTGAAGTGAGAATCAAGAAGTCTACCCGGGATCCAAATTATGTGAATGGGAAAGAGAAATCGTCCTATGTCGAGGAGAAAGCTGTTGATCAGGAGGACGGCGAGGGTGAGATTCTACGGTTCGAAAGTGTCGCCGGGAGAGATCACCTTTTCGTTAGGCTCATTAGTATTGGGTCTCAACAGTGGGAGAGTTTGTAAGAAATGGTTCATCAGTTTCCCTTGTATTAGTATTGAGAATGATGATATCGTTCATAATCTTATATATGAGGTATGTATGTTGTCCAAGAAACTATTTCGTAGACTCCATGGGGGAGTGCTCTCAGAGAGATAAACGCTTGGACGAGAAGATCTAAGCGGGCAAAAATGTAAATGATGCCGGGTGTTATGACGAGGATGCGGACTTGAACCGCCCAATGACCATCGGCCCCCTGATTGATAGCCATTGTATAGGTGACGGATAGAGCTTCCACGAGAGGCAAACAAGTAATTGCGAGCGATGATGTACGCCATAGAATACGCTCTAGATGAGAGGGAAATTCGAAAGACCACGCGATGCAGTGGATGACTCCAAAGATCATCGCGATACATGCAACGAGGAATGTCATCTTGGGATCCGGAGATGATGACCCAACGACATATGTATCCCGACTCTCGGCGTGATACGTAGACACCTTCGTCTGATCCCCGTAGGTGGATCGAGTCAATCCCATCATAGGTAGAAAAATGTTGATGGGGGCAGCATACATTCTTGATAATGCGAGCTTCAAACTATGCCAATGCGATAATGTATATGTTATAGACGTAAGGACGCGTCGTATGACGTTCCTGTTGTCTATCGTCCTAGCAGAGAAACTTGTAGGCCGGATCGGTGTTGTTGGCATTAATCCCTCCTCAAGTGTTTCTCCGTCTACACTGCTCTCTCCTGCGTCATCGTCTCTACTCTGACCACCATCGCCAGCAGTTGCCATAATTTTACCAGTCCCTGATATTTTGTAAACGCGAAAGGAGCGCTGCACGCTGAGAGGTTTATTCCACCAGATCGCATAGGTCGCGAAGTTCAAGGTGGCATACGCAAGTGTCATGATCTCCAACTCGGATACCGGCAGATGTTTGACTACTCGCGCAATGCACTGTAGTACAAACCATGTCGATTGGACCACCACCAACCCTTTGGAAATGAGGTCGCCTTTGCTCCTATCTTGGATTTCCTCTTCTGTGATGCGTGGAAACTCGATGAGTCCACTCCTTGTGAGTTTCTCTATGTCGTCTGGAAATAGTATTCGGATTGGGGTATCGCCTTCGAAGAGCATGAAACCTCCCATGAGGGCAAAGAATCCGTGCGTCAGCGTCCAACCATGATGCTCTAATGGTGATACGAGTCAGAGTCCCAGAGACCTGAGCTAGTACGAATGAGTGAGACTTACTAAATTGCCGCTCATACTTCCTTGCAACGATCCGCTGCCTGAACGCCCACAAAATGACAAGTTCCGGAGCGACCAAGGCCATGATCATGGTACGGATACGACTGCAAGCAGTTTTGAGGGTACTTTCGTACGGGCCAGGGATATTCGGGTGAATCGCAACCCAAGTACAGGAGAAGATCAGAGCGAGGCAACTCTGGACGATGTCCCACACAGTTCTGTCATTTCCCAAGTCCTTGCAAGATGATGGATCGCCAGAATCGAGTGATGTGTCACCAGAGACAGTTATGTTGAGAAGGGGTGAAGCACATACGCTGTTGACAGAGGAAGGCAAGAAGTACAAGGCGAAGAGGAGGAATATCGACATGTCTTGATTGCACAGTCCCTTGTCTCCAGTATCATTATATACCGTTTCTCCAGACATCAAACCATGTCGGACAGGCTGTAGACATAGGGACGCGTCGATTCTATAGAAGGAGGGAAGCAGTCAGATAAGTATCACGAGCGCTCTAGATCTTGACCACCTCCGTAGCGGTGTTTTGAGCTTCGTTCAACCTTTTTTACCCTTTTTGAAACCATCACGAAAGAAATAGACTAGTGCAATCCCAGCCCTACTACCTATGGAGGTCCGAGGAGGAGGATAGGGTTGCGGGTAAAACTCAGGCGAGGTAAGATACCTAGTACTTTACAAAGTCGATTTTTGGCCGATGTAAATAACTGTAATTTACAGGTAATTTACATTTTTCCCACGCTCCCCGGAGAGCGTAAGAGGGCGTTTTTTCTTCCGCTGACGCGTTTTGTAGAGTTCTGAGCACATATTAGGGCTTTTGATGTGTGAATGAACTGGATCCAGACTTATACAAGGCAAATCACAAATTTCCTCAAGCAACGGCGGGTCTATGGTTCCCCGGCATATGCCGGTTGTTACCAAGTTGGTACAAGTCTCGGCGACGGGACTCTTCACATCTGGGTACATACTTATATCTTGGAGAAAATGACTTTAACATTAGTATGTATCTGCAGGGGCCTCAACTCAGGACCTTTGTTTCCCCGAAATTTTTTGAGTACAAACCCGTGTAAAACTTGTGCTCTTCAAGCTCCCAGTCGCGTGGCAAGAATTTTGACCAGATTCTCCCTTGATTGTCTCCCGATATTGTGTTCATATTTTGAGGTCCGTGCACTGTCGGCGACGACTTGAAGACACTCAAGACAGAGTCTGCAAAGGGTCTCCCTGGCCCTACGCATCCAATCGATGAGTCTGGAGTTATATACATTTTATACATGCCCAATTTAGCCGATGTATAATACCTGTAATTTACAGTAAATTACATGGTAAGTTACACTATGTAAATTACACCCGAGTTTCACCCGCAACCCTAGAGGAGGACTGTACAACTCTGCACAACTGCCTGTCAACCGTGGGAATAACTCCGCCACCACGTGATGATCTCGGCTTCATTTGTTCTGGGAGTCCAGAGTCAAACCAAATCCACGTTCTGCTATCTGTAAGTACTTGCTATCCTGAATTCAACTAGACCTGAAACCTAGAAAAAGAGTTTGTAAATGTCACTGGAATCTGGACGGAGGTTGGAAGCTTCTCGAGATCTCCTCAGACGAGAAAAACTTGCTACATTTTATCTGCAGAAGGCCGCCTCACGTCGACAATTGGACATAGTGCCGGCTGTTCCTCAATGGGATCGCGCCGTCACATCACCACCACCACTATCCTGATCCTCACCATAGGTTGACAGAGAGATATGGTCTCAATTCACCGCTCATCGACTCAGGACTGTATTGATCGGTCTTGTTCTCCTAGGTGTGGCGCACATAATGTTCACCACTACTCCTATGTCCGCATACTCCTGTTCAACTCTGATGCCTATCACCACATCTCGTGCAGTTCTCATTGGAACCCTACTAGAATCGATGGCCTATGGTACGCTACAGGCATCCCCGTGTCTGACCAATTCATTCACGACGTTTCTCGACCTCTCACCCTAAGGAGCCTATGTGATGATTTTTATCAACCACATGCAGATATTGTACCGTAGAAGAACCAGACAATGGTCGTTCGTGTACTTGTCAGCGACAAGCGTCTTCCTTCTCGTCCTTATCTCAGCCGTGAGCCCTCATCAACGTCCCCTTTTTAGCTCTATAAACTGAACCCATTTTTCTTTCAAAAAGCATGTTCTATTTCAGGTGATAGAGGCGGTTCTTAATCTATCAAATCCAAGGCGCATGCACCAGTACTCCAGTTCTCGGAATCAACTTGGGACGGGGCTATATATGGGCGTTACCTTAGTGGCTGACGCTTTCCTAGTACGTATGGACTATCCTGCAGTTGCCTCAACAAGATTTATCTTTTTACGAAGGTCTATCGCTGTTTTATTATCTGGGCAAGGAGTTATATGATCATTGCTATTCCCCTTCTCATGTTCTTGACCGATATTGGTACGTGATTCGACATACTCTGCTCACGTAGACGCTCGTCAAACGGACATTGTAGGGTTACTATCGTGGACAATTTGGTCACTCGGCCTAATCCGCCGTTCGGATTTGAGAGATGGACAAGCGTTCACACTCGTGCACGCCAGGTACGCATACTCGATGACACTCGCCTTGAATCTTCTCTGCAACAGTAAGTCAAGCATATTCATTATCCATGTCCATGACGAGTGCGACTCCTCGATCCCTTTATAGTTTTGATAGCTTATAAGATTTGGAAATCTCAAAGAGCTATGGCAGGGTTGATTCACGGCACACCTCGCACATCCAAGATCCTCAAAATCATCATCGAGTCGGGTGAGTCTCTGATGCGAATCGGTGGATGTTTGGATCTGACTCATCTGTCAAATATAGCCGCAATATATTCTATTCTCCTGATTGCACTCATAATCACAACTGTCGCCCGATCGTCAGGGATGTTTCTGGTTTTGATCATGGTAAGCTGAGATCGCAATTCGAACAGAATCACTTGATCTAATAGTATCAATAGACCCCACCTATCATCGTGAGTGTCGGTCCTTGTATCCCGTTATGCGCTGACATCGATTGAACCCTGGACCCTTCATCAGGGCATAGTGGTGAGTCGTCATTGAGCCGCTGTTTTGCAACGCTTGCTCAATATGTGCTCAACAGTTTTCGTCGATCATCGTCAGAGGAGTCGGTTCGAACTGTGTCAGCCCCGCCCTTCAGGTGTCCGCACTCGATTTCAACTCAAGTCATCGAAGCTACCTCAGAACCGTGGCACATACGACTATACAACCCTCAGCAGATTCTCAGAACGAGGCATATCTCGTTCAATCATCCGAACCCTCAGGCTCGAATCCAAGCTCCCTAGTATACTCAGAAATGCAGTATGCACAACCGTCAGTGTGCTGACGGAGGTCCGACTCACTCCGTCCGCTAAACTCAATCAAGTCCTGGGATGATTCGACGATCATAAATCCTTGTACAGGTACAACTGCGTCACTCCTGGATTATGGTATACCCTTCTTTTTCCTCTCCAATGGCTATACGCAACCCAGCCCATATACAATCGATCAATGCCGATCCATTAGCACAGGCGAAAACCAAAGTAGAAGCGTAGAAAAAGTTGGCATTCCCTGTGCCTTGCGTGAGCCATAAGTGATGGAACAACGGAAGCAGTAGAGAAGCGTGTAAGTGTAGTAGCGAGGTTACTATCGGATTCCGGAAATCTACGAAAAATTAGACGTTTGGAAAGAGTAAGACTGTACAACAGGGCTTACAGGGATATATCTCGGGGAACAAAACCATCATAGCCAAGAAAAGCCCCGGGTCAGAAAGAGTTGGATACGCCTTGAAGATACCTAGAATTCCAACGAGGAGGAACGTGGCGTACAAAGGGTCATATCTGATATATAAGATCACCAAGTTAGCTGCGCGTCGAGCTGAAGGCGATGCCACTGACTGGAATTTTATGCATATCGGTGCGATGTAAATGAGGAGATGCACCTGTACGAATTGTTCTGATAGCTGATTCTGCGGTCAGAAAGAGATCTGCGTACCGAGAAAACCATGAGGAAGAAAGGCCGGAAATGATCAAACATTTCTGTGAAGAAATACCACCATAAACCCGGATTTGGGGTCAAGTCCGGTAATGTTAACCTGGGTTTTCGTTCAGTACGCTGGAGCAGGGAGACAAGAGCAGGATCCAGACTGACGTTGCGCCCCAGGTTTTTGGCATCCAAGTCCAACCTTCAGAAACGAGCGTCGCAGCAAAAGTTAATACCAGGAAGTATCCTGAAAATTCTACCAAGAGCGGGATTGTTTTGCGTAAATTAGACGCAATCGGCTTTGGCGATGCCAAATGAGACAGTGGGTCTCCGACAAGGAGGAGAAGTAGAGGAGCGAGAAGCAATATTGACGACAGTGAGACTTGTACAAGGAAAGCTAGGCAAAGCAATGACGCCGAAGCGCGACCTGAGAGTATGTCGTTCATATAGTGTACGATCACAGAGAATTAAATGATTACCTTGCGTAGCAAACATGATTGTTAAGAGGGTTAGTGTGTTGTCCAATGACGAGGTGGAAAGGGCCAGGCTAGGTAAAAGGAGATATGGGTTCACAAAGTGACTGCAAAGCAACAAGATGTGTTAGAAGGATATCGCAGTCCAAGACAGCTCACCGCAACATCTGTAGAAATGAAAATGAATGTTCAAAGACTTACAACAGAGCTATCAGACTGTCTCTCGTGCTCACGGAAACGCGCTGCCGAGCCCTCCAGATCTGGATCATTGCCCAAGCTCCAATGGCATCGCCAAGCGTCCACAGAATCGAGGACGCGACGCGCGAATTTGGCATCACAGTGGTGAAGAGGGAAAGATACAGTGGTGACTGCAAATTGATCAAATGGTGGACAGGCAAATTGTATGTAGGGATCCGTACATGTCGAAAGACACCCCCAGAGTATGGATCTATGCCATTATTGAATAGGAATATTCCTTCCTGCACTATATAACTGATATTTGAGCATGCCAGAGTTCGAGGAGGTTTCACAAGTGTTGCGCACATCGTAAATACGAGGTCAGTGGTGACGACAGTTGGTGATCGTGTTTTAGAAGATCGGGTATGCTTGTAAATGCAAGAATAAGTCTTCCAACTACCAGCGTTGGCAGTACAAAGCCAATTCCAAGTGAGGGCCGGTCGACCTGCATAAGTGGGAGAAGATGAGTGATGTCACACCGTGACAGTCGCGCACGCCGCCTGATATGTTTTCCAAAAATTCGAGTTCTCTGACTCAGATCATATCGGCGAAGACGGAAGCATATGAATTTGCCATAAATTCTGGATATCATGATTTGTTTCTTATCGTTTCTCTCTTCTTTTCACCAAAATGATGGGCGTCGACCATGCTGTGGATATTGAGCTTGTAGGAATCGGAGAAAGCTATAGGTGCGTTTACCTCTCAATTTTCGTGCATGACACTGATAGTAGGTGTGTCCATCACGATAGACCACAGTGTGATATAGAATCATCTCCTCCTAGTCCGACGGGAAGCTCAAAATCGGAAAGTCGTGTCACTCCTGGAACGTCCTTGCATTATGAAGATGATGAACCTTTGAACGCGGTTTCCCTTCCTCCAACGGTCTGCAGAATTGACAGGTTACAGATCGATAGACACTGACGTTCCTTGTAATGAAAGGACCGTGGGTTCCATGCATGGGCATATCTAGTCAGTGCTTGGATGATTGAGTTGCTCGTTTGGTGGGCCAGTTTCTCGTCTTGTCCATATGAATCATTGACACTAGACTAGGTCGTTTCCCTTCTCGTACGGAGTGTTTCTCAACTACTACACATCCCACACATTCAAAGACAATCCGTCGTCTCTTCTCGCTCTCGTCGGATCTCTCTCCACTGGTATCATGTACCTGTCTGCCGTGATAATTACTCCGATCGTCTCCCGCTATCCGAGACAGAAGAAAAACATAATGGCCGTCGGGGTCACTTTCTGCGTAACTGGCTTGGTCGGTGCTGCGTTCTCTACCAAGCCATGGCAGCTTGTCATAACTCAGGGGATAATATATGCTATTGGCGGAAGTGAGCTGCTTCTTTAATCCATTCTTGCATCCGCTAAGCTCTACTGTAGGTTGCTTATATTTTCCTGTTATTACTTACGTCTTTGAATGGTTCGCTGAAAAACGTGGATTGGTCAGTTTCCTTCGTCTTCTAGTTTTATCTATACTAATTGCTATCATATTTAGGCAAATGGGCTCATATTTTCTGGGACCGGTCAGTCTCCTTGTCATATCGTCATCTTCCCCTTCTGAGAGCGCCCTTATATAGGTATCGGTGGCGTCGTGGTCCCGTTCGTTGTAGAAAGCTTGTTAAACAAATATGGCCCGAAAACCGCTCTATTATCCCTTGTGAGTGTCTTGGCCTCTGGTCGATACTTCGTCGTTTGACTTTCTCTTGAAGGCCGTTGCATTCTTGGTCCTCAGCATTCCTACCTTCCCCTACATCAAATCTCGGTTACCTCTCGCTCAAGTTGTAGCGCCGAAATCGTTAGATATCCGATTTGTCCACTATTGGCCATTCTGGATACTCTTCCTTGCGAATATCATACAGAGTCTAGGGACATATCTGCCCAATCTCTATCTTCCAAGTATGTCTCGTGGTAAATCTATATCTTTTAATACTGATAACCTCCGCTAGCATTCGCCGAAGACATCAAATTGAGTACGATATATGGCACTGTCTCATTATCTCTTCTGAACGGTGATTAGTCTCACTGACTCAGTGCCGCGGTTCACGACTAATTCGCTTTACAGGGGCCTCTGTCCCCGGCCTCATATTCCTTGGATGGCTATCCGATCGTTACGACATCCGGTTCTCGATATTACTGTCGACGGTAGGATCTTCTCTAGCAGTGTTCCTGCTTTGGGGATTATGCGAAAGTCTCGCACCTTTACTCCTCTTCTCCTGTGTGTATGGATTTTTGGCGTCGAGTTGGTGTGCACTGTACCCGCGTTTCTCTTCATCGGTGGCGGGAGACGATCCCCATCTGTCAGCAACCATGATGTCGGTCTTCATCGCAGGTGGGCTCGAAGTTCCGTATCGAGCTATAGATTGTATCCTTATTTTCTTCCATAGGCAGAGGCATTGGAAATGTACTGTCAGCCCCAATCTCAGGAGGACTACAACACCCATGGATCCTCACTGGTCATTCCGCCTTCGCTTATGGACTCAAGGGATATGCAAGTTTCCAAGCTCTCTATATATATTCCGTCTCTAGCTTATCTTTCTTATCAGGGTCCTCTTATCACCTTTACTGGTGTCACTCTGGGCGCGAGTAGTCTCGGAATCGCGTACCGCAGTTTCGGACATATGGATCCAAACGCGATGGTCGTTCCTCATCCTCGTCCTCGCCGCGACTCGTCGCAGACACGGGGATGATTCTCATCAACACTGCATTTTTGCTAGGGGTTTTCAAAGTAGGCTTGCTCTCTGTGCCGTGACGACAGTACAAACGGTGTCAAGAGCTAGGTAGTTTCTCCACAACATACATAGACATGGACGCACAGACAGCGACCGTACACAAACTAGAACACGATGTTCGTCACCTACGTCCGTCGATCTAGATTCAGCATTGCACGACATTTAGTGTCACAAGGATATCGTTGACAGCTTATACATCACGATAACTTTACACACTGAAGTGGGGTGTCGATCACAGATCAAGAGTCATTAGATACAATTCAAGAAATATGAAGAATCTATCCAAGAGTAGCGCTTAATCTCCAGCAGTAGTTGAGAAGTTCATCTTCCATCTACGATGATGGATGCGTGGTCAAAGAGATGCATGCACCTAATCATGGCTTAATCCCTGATTGGTCCGAGATACACGTCTAGAAGGTGTAGCTCTACTAGTATACGCAGACTTGATGTCGCTGCAATGAGTGCAATATTCCTTTGTACCTGTGTAAAGAGTGTAAGGTCAGAGCTTGGAAATGATGTCTGGACCCGCGAATTGGTACGCGTCATCAAGACCACGCGTACATATGTGCATCGTGAAGGCAAAGTGAGTCGCAGAACAGACTGAGCCATCAATAATCACGACCACTAGATAGAGCTTCGTCAATTCAGAAGATCTTGTATGAGTAGTAGGACGCCTACGGGATGACATTCCCCTCCATCCCACCTCCATACATTATCCGGATTTCCAATGACCATCTTCGCTAGATGCATCCCGCTCCCTTTCTCGACGTTTTCGATCCACCATTTTACGACCCAATGTCTCGTCACATATTTATACCACACGTAGAAACTCCAGTCGTAACTTGTTATCACGCGTGGGTTAACGTAGATCTTTTGTAGATCGAACTGTCGTCGTAGATCGTATGGGAGGTTAAAAGCTTCGGAAGAGAAACATTCTGTTGGGGAAGAGGCACGGAATTGGAGGGGAGGAGACAAAGCTGGAGAAGTATCTTTATTATCGGAGAAATTAGGATGCGAGACGGGAAGTGGATTGGGGAGCGGGGAAGTCGAGAGCGACCACTTCGTGGTGGATTTAGACCGAAGAGGGATGGGGAGGAAGGGGTCTACACGGATCCCTACGATGCCGTTCCAACAAGTAAAAACGGGAGCAGGTTCGTCGTGCATGACGGCCTTCATTCCAGCGTCTTCTAAAAGATAAGGCCAGAGGGATGAGACAAGTCTACCAAGTCGGTCTCGGGTGACCCATGCGTCGTATAAGCTACGGTATGGTCAACGAATGACCTCGAACCAACTAGAAAGTATAACTTACCCCCAGAACGACAAGTCCAACCCACACACCATATCCCAATCCCCGTCCCTCGTCTTCAAGAGTTCCACCATCGATTCTGCGGATACGAAGACATCGTTGCTGTACAAGATACGATCATATCCTCCTTTCTGTACTAACGGTTCTAGTACAAGATTCCGAACGGCTGCAAGGAATTTGATCCGTGGGGGACCCGTATCCATGTTGTCAGGACGTGGTATCGACGTATCTTGTGTCAAAACACGATGCGGGACGTTCAAGTCAGTAAGCTTTGTGGCAAATTCTTCGAGAAGAGCTGCAGTATTGTCGCCACTATTGGATTCCACGATGGATACGAAGGTATTGTCCTGAGGAAAGAGTTAGATGCAATACACAGATGAAGCAATACATCGAAGACGTACAATTCCGATGTATTGAATGACTTGGAGCATTTCCTGACTCCAGAAGGGGATGACGCGTTCATTGTTATAAAACATAGCTGCTATGAAGATCTTTTCTGCGAAAGGTAACATTCAATATGTAAATGTCCGCACAGGCTAGATGAACGTACACGTACCTCCGTTGCCGTATCCTTCTGGCTTTGGGTCGCGTGAAGCAGCCTTGAGGTCGGGTCGGTATCGGATGTCTCCTGGAAGTTCGTACGTCGCTAGGAGGAATACTCCTAACGCCACTATGGCTAGATAAATCGCTAAACATAGACGCCAACGAAGATGTCGACGAAACGCGTGCAAGAGATGATATCTGGGTATCCGATTGCCATGGCCCTCTTCTTGCTCTGCCCCGATGTCAATAGGCATCTGACGGTAATCATTCTTGTATCTCTTCGTCCGCGTCCAAAGCTGTTTGCTGAAGGCCCATATGAACATGCCCGAGGCCATGCACGCCGCCCATATTGGCAAAGTTATCATCGTTAGCACAAGTCTCGTCCTTGATACTGGCCATGCTGGTGCCCATATGCCACTGCCGACGTGCGCGAACCAATAGAGATAGACTTGATGGTAAACAAAAGCGAGAAGAAAAACGGGAAGAATGATGTGCCAGGTGAGTACTAGACCGGAAAGAGTGGTGAAAAACGACCACGACAACAACCTGGTGGCGAAAGCGACGGCCAGATGAACTTTGGAGGAGACCATGGCCGAATAATCACTCAAGGATGAGTCTTAACGAGCATTCCGCAGTTATTTTTTGGATTTGCAAATGCGGATCCTGAGCTTAACCTCGTCTTCTTTCGCAACGTGGAAACCCCTCCATTCCGATACCTGCGTTCACTGTGCATTCGAGTCGATGCGAAGTTCGGAATGCCTTTGCTCGAGTGGAAAGTAGTGTCCAGTTCGAGTCATTGCTGAAACGTTGCTAGACGTGGTCCTCGACATGAATCTACTTCGAGCTGAGTGAGAAGCAACTTGTCGGAGAAGAAGCATAAATTTAGACATACCTCCTCACTGGCAACTTGTGATAGTCTTTCATGCAGTCGACTCTCCAATGCCACCTTGGAGTGAGAAACAGGAACAGGAACAACTGCGAAGAATTGTTCTCTGCAATTGTCGAACGGTCGATGGAAATTTGATGGAAAGATATAATAATAACTGGCATCGCACAAGCATCGTAGGTCTATGTACCACTCTTCACCGTGACAATCTTTATCTTTATCCGAGCTCCCTCAAGCCTCAGAATACTTTCAGACTTCAAACACGCAAGTCTCTCCGAAATCCATCGATGAATGCATTTCATATGTGTATGCATTCGCCAGAACGAACATCCCGGGACGAAGTAATCGGAAATCTGGACCAGACCCCTCAGAAACGACACTAACTTTCCGGTCTTCCCCACAATTCGTATTGGAAACGATGTCGATTGAGATTATGAACGCTAGGCAGGCAACAAATCACTGGCGAGGTTTTGAAAAGGTCTTGGTGGTAAGTCTTGGGTATTAAGATTAAGATACGCGTCCTCCGCAATCTGAACACCTCCACAGTAGTCCACAGTTCACATGGTAAAATTCCTGGCGCACGTCGCATGTTCGATTATAACTGACGTTGGGGGAGGATTTTTCATTTAGCCGACCCACCGAGTCCGAAGGCAGAAGGCCCAAAGCACGTCGAAACGGACCAGTTTTATATATATTTCGCCACAAAAAGGTCGGCCAACCTCGTAATCTTTACGGACAATCTAATTCGAATTACATTCATCCCGACATGTCTCATATCGTCGTCGGTCGACCGCCTGTCCGCACAAAAGCCTCGCCCAACCACGCCACTTATGTTGATCAGAACTTCAGCTATTCGAAGCCTAGACTTCAATTTGTAGCGAGCGGTCACCCCTAGATTACCACCAAGGTCACCGGCGAAATATTCCGTCTTTCCTCAGTGTCGCCACCAGGAGTTCACCAGTTCCGATGAATGTCGCCTCTGTCGACAACTATCCCGTGTGTTTCCTTCCGACGTTCTCCCAGGGGACCCATTGTTCCTGCCGACTGTGCCGTACGCAGTCTATCCGCACGCTCGAGCTCAGACATCAGCCCAATCATGATTCGAAAGAAAGCGCAGTCTTATCTTTCTCCTCGACGTCTTGTCCATTCGTAGTCTACAGACGACCACTATCACTCATGCAATCTACAAATCTGAACAACGATTGTACATGATTCGACAGCCGGTATCGGTGAGCGCAAGGTGAGCGCGTCAGCCTGAGTTTATCTGTGGTGTATCTAATTATATACGATCTAAATAAAGATATCGCGACATTCGGTGCAAAGATCGTCCGATTTATCATGGAACAGAGATCTGATAAGATTAGCCTCTATCGTAATCTATCATCACCAATTTCCCCCCGTCTAATCTGATTAGATTGCAATTTGTCCTCTGCGCATTTTGCAAGTATTTTGCGTCGATCAACTGGCAACTCCTTCTCGAAATTCGTGGTGCATCGTTCACTACCGGTACCGTCGCACCTGGCTTTATTCGTGATATCACGGTCATAGCCACGCACTTAAGGCCCTTTTTCAGTCGTACCTAGATCATCCACCGATCTCTCGTCTATTGCAATGTATAAAAACCTCCAAATGCTGCTTTTCTGCCCCGTCGCACCCCGTCCCCTGAGGCTCTCACTTTCTTGCCTTACTCGGTCCTTCCCGCATAACGATAACTGCAACTATCGATATCGACGATGTCGTCCCACAGTGTTATCAATGCAACGTCCTTGGCCAAAGCAAACCCCGACAAGGCGCTGTATAAGCACCGACAATCAGCATATCCGCACCAGATGTGGTATCTCTTTGCCTGCGTAATTTTCACTGTCATGTGTCTGCAGTGGAGTTCATGGGCGTGGACTGCATTGGCCAATGCTTATCGTATGCGCAACAAACGCACTGCAGCGGCTGTCTCGAAGCCAGACTCCGCCTCGGCTGCTCGTCACGACCCGGAACTTGGTACTGGCAATAGCACTCACGTCGTCGCCGACACCAGTGCCTCACGACCCATGTCCCTCCGTTATGTCCCCACCTACATGGTCTCGGCCATTCGCACTCTCCTCTTCAGGAAAACTCTTACTCTTACGATCCCTATGATTTCTTTTTCCGGGTGCGTGTTTTGACCTCGTTTGATTTCGTTCTATAGCTGATGTCCTTGTGCACCTTTAGTCCAAGATACTTCGTCCTGGACCAATATATGATCAATGTAGCCGAGCTCATCTTGACATGCGGTTACATCGTCGGTCTTTTCACGTGGGAGTTCTCCAATAGTACGCTCCAATTCTTTATCTATACCATTTCTTCTTGGCCTTCTCGTGCTGCATCACTGATACGCTTCATCGCATGCAGCAACCACTATCGCGGGTATACACCTAAGTCCGACCTACTGGTCTAACCGTGCTGGGACCCTGGCTGCCGCGCAGTTCCCTTTGATTACTGTCTTAGGGACCAAAAATATCATCAGCAGTGAGTGATCTGTCTCTGAAGCTTCTAGTGGCTCTTACGCATGGCGACTGACTATCGCTTTTACCTGAATTACAGTGGCAACTCGCGTCAGCACCGAACGCGTCAACTACCTTCACCGCATGACCGCTCGGGTCATGTTCGTTCTTATCTGGGTCCATGTTGCTGGCAGGGTATGTTTTGCTCCGTCATCCACTCCATCTACGACATTTAGTCTTCCATTATTGAGTTTTTGACCGTCAATTCTGACTTTCTATATGTCTTAAAAGGTCAAAGTCAACATTAGCGACCGCGACATGAGCACTCAGTGGATGAAACTGGGCATCCTGGGCACTGTCGCATTCTTTGTACTCATTGTCACGTCTTTGCGTCCTATTAGGAAGGAAGCGTATGAGCTATTCTTCTTGACACATTTTGTGATGGCTTTGTGAGTTTGTACAGCTCGTTCCCATCTCTCGTCCTCTGACAGTCGCGGCTATTTCTCTCGCGCAGGATCACGCTCATCGGTACCTACTACCATGTGAGGCATTTCAGGTGAGTTTGTTGATCGGAGTTTGACCCGAATTCCTTCATCGTCCGTATCAAGTTCAGCGTATATTGATCCAAAAATTATGTCCTACAGATTCCATCAATACATCTGGCCATGCTTCTTCATCTGGGCTCTTGATCGTCTCATCCGTGTTGGCCGAGTGGCTTTCTTCAACTTTTCTCATTACTTTTCTCGGTCCAGCTCAAACTCTTCGACTGTATCACCCTCCTCTTCAACGTCTTCTCTCACCGCGGATGTTACGCCCCGTGTTCACACACAAGCGACGCTTACCATGCTGTCGACCCACTGTGTCCAAGTAACTATTCCTCGTCCACCCCACTTTCATTGGTCTCCTGGACAAACTGCCATGCTCATCATTCCGAGGGTATACACTCTAACAGGAGTCCCACTCGAGGCTCATCCTTTCACTATCGCTAGTTACGATTCTTCGTCTTATGCTAATGCATCTGGTATGTCTCCGGATACTGCCAGCGATGACGAAAAAGCTTTCGAGAAAGTTGAACAAAGGAACCCGTTCTCGCACGATCTCGTCTTCCTCGTCAATTCGCATAAGGGCTTCACGCGGCGTCTGACATCGGCCGCGATCAAGGCTGCCACCTCTGCCGATGCTTCCAGCGAAAAGACTTCGAAACCCAAAACTTTCAAAGTCCTGATTGACGGTCCATATGGGATGTCTCCTGACTTGAGTGGATGCGCTACGGTCGTCCTTATCGCTGGTACGCGTGTTTGTCTGCCTTTATCTCCAAGCCACAAGTATTGATCGCTCCTTGTATCAAACCAGGTGGTTCTGGCATCGCGTACACACTTCCTGTCTTCTTAGATCTTGTCCAGTCAGTGATTCATTTCATTTGCTCTCCATAATCAGTACTGATTGATACTTTAGACGTGTCAAACTCGGGAAGAGCGACACCACGAGGGTCGTATTTATTTGGGCTATCCGTGCAGCGGGTAGGTTTCGTCTCACACGTGGTAGTCTTTCATGATACTCATCCCTTGAACCCTGCAGACCATATCAACTGGATATCGACACCCATATTTCAATCACTCTCGCAGCTGTCTCCCTCTCTTGGATTGAACGTTGAGGTCAACATCTATGTCACAGATGACCACAACGCCAATCCCGAGGAGGACTGGGACGACGATTCCATCCATGGCAGTGACGAAGCCAACTCCGAATCTCGAGACTCCAACGAAACGGAGATAGAAAGTCCTATCAGCCCCGTCAGCCGGACTCCTACCTTTGTGGGACCTAATTTCGGTTCCGAGAGCGAGAAGCCCCGCAGGTTCTCGGTCAAAGGGGAGAAAAGGAACTCGACTCTAAAAGCTCAAGGGGCCGAGATGCTCAGCCTTTCGTGTGTGTCAACGTTCGTTGGAAGGCCTGATCTTGAACCCATTTTGCGCGACACGGTGGAAGGAACTGTCATTGGCGGAGAAGTTTCTGTTCACGGTATGTTTTTTCATTTTATCTCTTCTTCGACGTAAAAATTCACATTTTCTCCGGTTTTTAGTCTGTGGTTCGAACGGAATTGCGAATGCCGTTCGTTCTGCACTAGCTTACAACCCTACGAATATCCTGAGAGGCGGGGCGACCGTCTCCCTTCATGTCGAGTCGTTCGGTCTCTGATCTTCTTTCGCGATCTTCTCGGCGCTAGCAGCTGCTATGATTCGTTTTCTCTGGTTCACCGTTCGGTCAGGTTTTATTGCTGATGGTCCAGTTTTTTTCCGAAGACTCAAAGTCTTCCAACTCTTCATGAATCTTGTTATGAACTTCGATAGATTTGGGTGCTTACTCATATACACGGAATAGATAGAAACACACAAAAAATGGAGTGCGCCACACGGCCATTCCACTGTACTGATTAGGATGGTGGACACCTATTTGGTTACCATGACTTCAAATAAACATCGACGTTGTATACACTTACAACCACTGTATCCAAATGTCCAAATTAGTAGTACTACTGCATATTATATTTCAGTCCTTAAGCTTACACTCCCAACTCGCAGGAGGAGGTTCAAGCGAGTCCATCAATGCCAACGCAACGATGACGACGTCGGTTGATTTTTCAGATGAACACAGGTTCTAGAGTCTCTAGATAGACGACCCCCGACCTCGCGTCTATCTTGTCCATCAAGGGAGTTCTTCACGTTGCGACCAAAAAAGACGAATGGGACATTGCCCTCTGAGACTCAAATTTAACTTTGTGGATCCGAGTGATCCACTTACGGTGCTCCTTGTGGTCGCCGTCTGGATCGAGCCTCCTTCCACCTTATGTTCTGCGTCTTACACTTCCTTGGATGCGGTGCTAGCGGGTGTCGTCCTGTGTCGTCGTCGTCTCCAGTTAGTGTTGTTGGCAAAATTCTGCCAGTTCGCCAATTCGCCGTGGCAAAATGGCAATTGCCGGCAGATGGCAGAATGTCTGGGGCAGAATTTGGCAGAATTTCAGTGGCTGTGAGGGGATAGCCCTATGTTGAGAGGATCTCCAGGCCAAAGTGGCAACGTCTTAGGGATCCAACAAATCTTGTTCAGAGAGGTAAACGATAGATGAGAATTAGCAGCAAATTGCCAGCAATCAGCTAAATAGAGAGTTTGCGATTGCCGCATGCGGCCGGTCTGGCTCATTGCGAAAGCCGCGGTGCAGCGTGTGGCTGTGCATCAAGAATTCGCTCTCGTCGTCCTCTATATCCTCCTCAGGAATAGCTACGTTAACCGGATTCCTTTCAAATCATACTCAATACATTGCTTCATTTCACAAACCAGGCTCATCAAGTTTTTAGGCACTTATACCGCTTCAATCTTCAAAAATTGTATCATCATGGAGGAAATAAGATCTTTGGACTTCCGGGAGAGAACATCTCGAAGATAGAGAAAGCAAATGGTGTATTTGTTAGCCTTCCAGAGTGACATGTAAACTGCCGAAACTAGGGATATACATGTGTCCCAGAAGTACGTGAATGTGCCATTTACTTCCCGGGAGACCCCTCCCAGAAAATCCATCCATATCTCTATGCCTAGTCATTGTGAATGCGATGGGATTTATGCTTGAACTGTATAGAGTCTGAGGATGCTGCACAAAGGTACGGAGCACGGCTTTCGGCGCAGATCTGTCGACATCGAAGGCTCCAGTGCAGCCTCATAAAGTACCACAAATTGTCACTGATCGATGATTGAGATATTGTAGAAGCTTCAGAAAGATGTCTGTGAGGGTGAGCGCATATAAACGAGAGTATAATATGAGGAGCGTACGGTGTATCGACCAGTGCTCGTGTCATACTATCGACCCACGGTCGGACCCATTTTGGGTGAACGAGTATGGAGATTGTTGAAGGGCGGCGGCAGCTCCCTAGCACCCTTGCAGTGGTCTGTGAGAGTTCTGCATGACTTTCTGTGCGTTGCCGTTCGGAAATTGGGTTATATGTGTGGGTGACCACCGGATTACTGATTTGTGGCCGCGTGACTGTTTCTCTGATTTCTAGCCCGATTTTTGCGATACAAGCGTTGAGCAGAGACTTCTGTGAGACTCGGGCAGCGATAGAGAGAGACCAAGTATCGAAATTAGTTGGTTGTGTCGTCGATAGAGCTCAAGCTGCTGGCGGCTTTCGCAATCGCAAAATGCCGCTGGCGGCTGACTAAGCATGATCTGGCGGCTATCGCAAACTCTCTAATTTGGCTCGTCAGAATGTCACATTTGTCACGGATGAGTGACAGAAATACTAAATATAGTAAGATTAACCATTTTTGGAAAGGTTCATTTCACGGATTGCCTGGTGAATGCTCCTTATCTAGACGGGTTTTGTAGTCAGAAAATAGCCTTATTTCATTTTGCCAAATTTTGCCACCCCTGGCAATTGCCATTCTGCCATTCTGCCGGCAGAAGAGGACCAAAATAATTCTGCCCACGACACTATCTCCAGTACAGTTTAGTATGCGGCCAATTTTCTACATTTTCTTGCATTTTCGGCCTGCCGGAGTATCGCCGCTTTCCCACGCATTGACAGATCTTCTCCTCTCCGAGTCTGTCATTCAAATTTCAGTCTGCCAGTTGATAGGGACCGCCTTTTTCGCGACACTCTCGTATTCTATCGCAGGACTTGTCTACTTGCTCACAGGAATGGTAACTGGCACGACGTTGGGCACCCAAACGTGTGATTCCGCCTTTATTCCTATTGACTTCTAAAGGTCGGCTGATGTCATTTGGTAACATAGAAGCAACTCCCAACTCCACCCATGATTAGTATCTCATCTCGAATTTGGATGACTGTCGCCATGAAGGATCCTTTCCGTTCATGCCTGAGCGAATAAAAGGTCTCCTCATCTAGGTGTTAGCTCTTCATTCTGTCTTCGGAACCCTCACAATGTATCGTTCATGCAGTCTTAGCCTTGCGGCTTTGTATCTACCTATCTGTGCCCTCGGTGCTATGTTAGATCTGTCAGAGTTACAGTGGACTTTGAAGAACCAAAATGGTTCCATCGCTATCCCCGCGACAATCCCCTCACAAGCTCACTTGGACCTGTTGAAGGCCGGAATCATTACGGAGCCTTTACTTAGTATCAATGGTGGGTCATTCTCCTAACTCATTCTCGTTCTTGAAAGAGAGCCTCGTTCTCTACCCAGACTTCACTCAACGATGGATCGTCAACGATAATTGGACCTATACGGCCGATATTTCTCCATTTACGCCAATCCTGTCCTCGTCAGAGCAAACCCTCTTGGTATTCTACGGCCTGGATACAATCGCTAATATTGTACGTCCTGCTAATTGTACCTACGCTTGATCTTATCTTAATGGAATGATGCGTAGACGTTGGCGGGGCATCCAGTCGCTTGGGTCAATAATCAATTTAGACAATATGTCTTCGACGTGTCCGATTCCATCCAGTCGCCTTCTCCCGATGACAATAACCTTACAGTCAGATTCGAATCTGCGTGGTACTATGGCCTGAATGTCAGTTCCAGGCCTGGCGCCGAAGTCTTTCCAGATGGAAATGGAGTGGCAAGTGCATAGCCATGTTTATCGTAAACCTCATATTGACGCTCGTAAATCAGTTCGGTGAATATGTAGGGGTATTTCCTTGGATTCGAAAGGTCGACTGTGATTTTGGTTGGGATTGGGTGCGATTCCAAATACCTGCCTGCAATTTATGACACTTAACATAGCTCTCTCCAGGGTCCAGCATTCGTTCCGACTGGCATTCACAAAGCGGCATATCTCGTCACATTGTCGAATGCGACCCACAACTCTTTCCCCGAATCACCCCAGGTTCCTCTTAGCGTCGCATCTCCCGGTAGCCCCGTTTTCATCGAAGAGACCTCCATTGACATCTACAAGTCAGGCCAGAGCTTCTCCGTTGCACCGGAGCAGGCCGCTGACTGGGTAGTCAACGTCTCGTTGTCCCTTCGCTCTGCTACCACCTACTTCGACCCTTCCGTCAAACTTTCCATTCCCGAACTAGGCCTGACGTCAGACGTAATCGCTCTTCCTCCTATCAGTGATTCTATGTGGGTGTACATCAACTGGACCATTCCGGATGGAATTCCGCAGAGATGGTACCCCCACAACCTCGGAACGCCAAAGCTTTACAATCTCACTGTCACCCTCAATCTCGCGCCACACTCTATATCCGTACCTCCTGTTACGTTCACCACTCAAACGGGATTTCGTACCATACAATTGGTGCAAACACCCTACACACAGACCGAAATTGACGAGCGGGGAATCACGCCCGGGGATAATTGGCATTTTGAGATCAATGGCAAGGCTTTTTTTAGCAAGGGCGCCAATCTCATACCGTTTGATCCCTTCTACTCGAGAGTAGAGACTGACAAAGTCAGATGGGTCTTGGAGAGTGCCGTGCAAAGCGGTCTCAATATGGTCAGTCGCTGCTATTTTTGTATATGCTCGGCCCATTCACATCCGTCATAGTTACGCGTCTGGGGTGGAGGATCCTATCAGCCCTCTGAATCATCCATCTCAGGTGGTGGTTATGATTTTTACTCCTTATGTGATGAGCTCGGTATCCTCGCATGGTCCGAGCTGATCTTCTCAGATTCGTTATATCCCATCGACAATTTCTTGCTCGAGTCTATCGAGCCGGAAGTCCGACAGAACGTAAGGAGAATCAATCATCATCCGAGCAACGTCCAATGGGCCGGAGGGAACGAAATCGAAGGCATTGCCTTGTACGCGTGGACATGGATTCCGAACGGCACGCATTACGGAGACGAATTTATTGAGCTCTTTGGGGGTTGGCTGTATAATTGGGTTACTTCGGAGACGCATTCGGTAGGTGCCGTCATCTCTACATGGGCTTAATGTTCAATAGTATCTAGGTCGCGTATACAGATTGTTCGACCACGAAGGGAGTTTTAAGTCTCAATCCGTATGTATTGCGGTTTGCGAATGCAACACCCAATGAGTTGTATGGAAATAACGGTGTGTAAAACGTTGCTGTTCCTATTCTCTTATTCATTGTCCGATCTAGAACGCTTTGACTATACCGCTGCGGATGCGTTCGACTATAGCACGTACCCGATTGCTCGGTAAGCTTGTTCAATCTAGTGTCCAGATCATTACTGATATCCGAGCTGCTCAGTTTTGTGAATGAGTTTGGGTCAGTGCCACATTCGCGTTGTCGTGTACCGTTTCTAACCCTCTGTCTTCAGATTCCACTCCATGCCTTCCTTCTATAGCTGGGAAGAGGTTCTGACCTCCCCGGACGACTTCTCTTTCAATTCGACCGTTGTCATGTCTCGAGACCACCATCCTCCGGCCAACGGATTCGATTTCCCAAATCCCAATGCTCCCCAAGGTCAGGTCCAAATGACGGAGGCGGTCGAAATGTGGCTTCCCTCTCCTTCCAATATCACAAACAGTAATCAAACATTTGCGCAATGGTGCTGGAGTACTCAAGTCTTCCAGGCCATGACCATCGTATCCGAAATTGCGTTCTACAGGCGCGGGGCGGGTCAACCAGAGAACAACCTTGGGTCTCTGGTCTGGCAGCTCAACGATATCTGGCAAGGCGTGAGTTGGTCCAGTCTGGAGTACTCTGGCAGATGGAAAGTTTTGCATTATGGATTCGCGAATATCTATTCTCCCGTCATCGTTTATCCTTTCTGGACCGCGTCTGACGAGTCGCTAGAAGTGATCGTCACTTCTGATTCTTGGGATGATAACGTTCACGGATCTGTAGATCTAACGTGGTATAATTGGCTCGGAACGCCCTTGAACAGGAGCAGCTATGATTTCACGGTCCCCTCCCTCAACAACAGTTTGATATTTGATGCCTCGGGTTTAGCCAATATCCTTCCTGCTGGAACGAATTCAAGCAGTGTCTGGATGCTGCTCAACTTGACTGCTCGGGTAGATGGTCATACAGTCACCAACGAACAATATGTACGTGAAATCTCATCTTCATTCCGTATCCTCTAACATCCGATTCCATCTAGTTCACGCCTACGTCATTGGCGAACGCGATGCTTGTCGACCCACAGATCAAGGTTACACGTCGGAAGGATCTTTCGTTCACCCTCTCTGCGAAAGGTGGCGTTGCACCTTGGACGTGGATTGATCATCCTGCGGGTACTGTTGGTTTCTTCATTGATGCGGCCACATCTCTCCCATCCAACGGATTCTATCTGATCCCTGGCTCCGACCGCACCTGTATGTCGCTACTTATTCATCCTGTGATCTATCCGCTGACAGACTGCAGTGAAATTCATCCACAACGATGCGCTCTCGAGGGTCAGTGACCCGGATCCAGCTGACTTTGTTGTCAGATCATTGTGGAATAACACCAGCGTATGAATCATCACGATTCTCAGTATGGGCTAAACATTGACATACACTTGTACAGGGCACCCCATCTAACATGGCACCTCAATCACTCCGGATTCGGCCACAAGATGGCGACATGGTACAGTCCGTTTTTGAGCTTGACTTATAATCTTTACTTTGAGGATTTTCTGTTCGAGATTTGACCCAGAAGATGTTCATCCTGGTATCATTTGTATTTCTAATTTATTCTAATATACGTTGCCGAAGTAAGGCTTGAGGTCTGAGCTCGAAGTGAGAGTCATGGTTTGGCCCGCTTGGGCTGATCGTTATGTGAAGCTCCCAGAGTCCCTGTTTGATTCAGCCACAGGGGTCGATACCTCGTCATAAACTTGAACCCCACAGTGTTGAAATTCAACTTGATCCCCCATTTCTGCCCTTTGTCTTGTCTTCTTTCAGTACACCTCATGGGCAATGGCAACCCCACGGAAAAGATTACCAGGAGCATTGAAACCTCCAGAAATATTCTGGCGAGACCACCAACAATGGCTTGAGGAGTGCGGTTACCTGCTACGCCCTCGTTACTCTCCTGAATGGCATCCGTCATGGCAGGGAACAGAGAAGGACTGGAAGCGCTGTGAAGATGGGATAAGCTCTAGATTTGTGCGTCTTCTGAATCCTCGCGTCGATGCTACGTGAGCTAAAGTTTAATCTGCCATCAACAGTCTCCTGATCTGCTTGATGCCACCCGCATTTCAGATGGAAAATTCGTCGCGTTGAAGGCCATTAAAAAATCCCTACATCCTTATGAAGTGGAGATCGCATCGTTCTTATCCTCCGAGGCCCTCAGGTCTGATCCTGGCAACCACTGTGTACCGATCTACGACGTCCTTCAAGTTCCAGACGACAAAGACAAGGTGTTACTTGTAATGCCTTTATTGCGAAGGTACAGCGACCCACGCTTCGACACTATCGGCGAAGTCGTGGAATTTTTCAGGCAGATCTTCGAGGTATGTATTTCTCGAATCTACTGGCCTAAACAACTTCGATGTCCTTTTCCTAGGGCCTGCAATACATGCATCATCGTCATGTTGCACATCGGTACGTGACACAAACCCTTATTTCTTGTGTAGTTGAAGGGAGCATATTCTTTTGTAGAGACTGCATGAACCTGAACATCATGATGGATCCAACGCCACTCTATCCTGAACCATATCATCCTTGCGCTGCTTACATGAAGCGCGATTTCAGTGGTAGAGTGACATATTACACTCGTACTGAACGACCCCCAAGATACTTTTTCGTGGATTATGGGTTGTCCAGACGGTATACTTCACAGGACAGCGATCCCCTAGAGGAACCTATCCGAGGCGGCGACAAGAGTGCTCCAGAATTCAAAGACTTACACAAGCCTTGCAATCCTTTCCCCACCGATGTCTACTACTTAGGAAATTTAATCAGAGAAGACTTTTTGGTGGTACGCTAGCTTCACTGCTCGAGCGAAACGAAAGCACTTAATACCCAGTCTCTCTAGGGTATTCCCGGATTTTCTGAAGGATTTCATGGCTTTCAGTTCATGTCGAACCTTGTCAAAGACATGGTCCATGAAGACCCTGCACGGCGTCCAACTATGGACGAAGTGGTTGTTAGGTTCGATGCTATCCGAAGAGGGCTATCTACTTGGAAGCTCCGGTCCCGGGCCGTCAGAAGAGACGAGAACATCATTTTGGAGTTCTTCCGTCCGGTGGCACACTGGACCCGGCGTGTACGATTCGTCTTTACGGGTGTCCCACCCATGCCTGCTCTTTGAGTAGCATGCGACAACACGCTTACTTTTTAAAATGATATTCTAAAAAGTGACCACTAACGGTGACTACAACGTAATGCCCACGCAGTCAGTCAGATTCCTCAAGTATCTGTCCTTCTGCGCAGTCTCTTCTTCGACTTTGTCATTTCATTCCTCAAGGACGGTCTTCTGCCGCTTTCTCCTCAGGCACCACGGACATGCAGTCACCACTTCTACGTATAACACACCTTCTTGTTCACAGCTTTTTTGCATCACGCTGCGCTGGTTATCGCGTTAACTTCAGCGTGTGTTTCACTCCCAGGACCCGCAGCTGCATCTTTGCACCCAAGTCGTATGTGTTCTTCCTTTCGCCAATGTGCCGTAAACTGTCCATTGTTACCAAAGAGCAAAAACGCCACAGCTTGTCTTCTTGTCCCGGAACCTAGAAACTGAAACCGGATTCTGTAAGGGCCTTTCTGAATCAGTGCTATTTTTGGGTTTTACAGCTTCGGTGACACCAAGAAAACGGCGTACATTCAACTTCGCACGCATTTGCTGTTCGATACCGACGCTGTCTTTCATAAACATCATGGCAGACAATGTTGAAGTTGATGATGACCGTAAAGCTAACGCCACTCGCCGTCAGCGATTTTGGACCGAAGCGTTGCCTACAAAGCCCAGTCGTCTGACGAAGTTGGACAGTCTTCGACGCGAGGTGAGTTCTATCATGTTACTTTGGGTTCGAATTTGCGCTTATCTATGCGATCAGGCTTGGGACGAGGAGATGTTCGACAACGACCATGATCCTAGTCGACATAGTACTCGAAAGCAACTGAAGCATGCGAATCTCATATATCAACAAAAGATGAGGGCGGTGATCTCGAGAATGAACAAAAAACTCAAGTTCATTCCCGAAGGAGCTTTCCGGTTCTTGGATATTGGGTAAGATGAGCTGGGCTGATTTGCGATCGCAATTACTGACAGTAGCGAGGTCGCAGATGTGCACCTGGAGGTTTCAAATCTGGCATTCTGAACAGAAACAAAGACCCCGCCACACGAGGGATCGGTCTGACTCTCCCGCAAGAACATGGGGGTTTTGCGTTGATTTACGACGACGTCGTCGAACACGCTCGGTTCGAGGCCTACATGGGAGACATAACTTCCTATCAGCTATGCTCATCGACGGGCAATACTCAGCTCAAGCCCCTCCCTAGAATCGTCAGCGAAGGGGCTTTCGATCTCGTCATCTTGGACGCACACCCCATCCGTGCCCATCCACAAAAGCACGCAGGTCATAATATGATATGCCAGCTGGTTATCGGTCTTCAAGCTGTACAAAAGGGGGGTACCATCATCATGAATTTGACTAAGCCGGAACTAGTCACCACTGCCCAAGTCCTTTTCATGCTCCACGGCATTTCGCAGAAGCTGTCGGTACACAAACCGTTAAATATTCATGGAAACCGAAGCTCCTTCTATGCTGTAGCTCAAGGTATCGGCGAAGCCGAATCAGTCGAGCAGACGGGGGTTTATTTGAGCCATTTACAGGCACTGTGGATGGAAATGATTCGCGGAAATGATGGCCATGGTCGACCGTTGCAATTTGAAGACCTCAATTTCATCGCAACAGTCGAGCAACTTGTCGAGAATCGGACCTGGTTGATTAGCTTGGCACGTGAAGTCTGGCAAGGGCAAACGAAGGGTCTGCTCGACTCGTTTAAAAGGCTCGAGTTGCGGGGTTAAGTGTATGTACTTACGTAATATGTTAGGTACCATCGTCTGCAACAAACATTTGAATTCTAAATTTGGAACGCTACTATACCAAGCACATGGTTCTGACCTTTGTGGGAACGCCATTCAAGCAAAAAAAAATACACGAAAGCTGTCGCGAAAGCAAATGACGAAAGCGGGAGTGTGTGCGAAAGTAGGTAAGTGCGTATGTGTACATTAGATAGGTAATAGTAAATGGGGGGGGTAGTAATATGTAGGTATACAGGTAAGTCCAGGTGTTAAAGGGTTTAGTCCGACGCTCTAGTCCTTTATACGGGTACAGCAAAGTAGTCCGAGAGTTAGTAGTCAAAAAGTCCAAAACAAGTCCAAGATTCCGATGAAGGAACGTATGAATGCCCGTGAAAGGTCGTAAAAGAACGTAAGGGATGGTAAATGCGTGGGTGGGGCATCGTGTAACATCCAAGAAGGTGAACGGCTCGTAGTCGTAAAAAAAGTCCAGAATAGTCCAAGATAGTTCGTGCAGTGTTCAGACCTATCGCGAAAATGTCTAACAGCAGAGAAGTAAGTCCAAGTCCGAAACAAAGTCAAAAAGTTCGGAAAGGGGGGTCGTCCGTTTAAAACGTGTGTTCGTGTTGCCCCACCTTGTGTCGCGCGGTCAAAGTTCGACCAGCCTCTTCTGAATTTTGGTAGCTGGGCCAACTGACTGATAGTCAGCGCTGAACAAACAAAGGAAAAACTTAGATGGCGCACCCATCAGTGGAAACCTAGCACTGAGGCCGGTCATGGCATATAAGATGGTCCCGAGATCGCTCCTAATATCAGCATTATTCAAGAGAGGCCAGGATGCTTCGATACTGTTGAGCTCGCGAGTCAAAGTCTCCGCAGCGCATGTCCAACAAGGCTGGAAAACCATGGTGGTTAGACATCAGTCGACCAACGAACAAGGGAATACTTACACCAATGATGGGCTCCAGGAAGTTCAAGTCCCCATCAGTGATATGTTTGATAATGGCGACACAATTTCTAGCGGCTTGCAGGCACTTATCGTAAGAAACCGGGTCGTCCTGGGCGAAGCGCTGATAGAGGTGGATCATGGAAGCCTGCGCGATCGTATGCGTCACGATGAGTGTGTGTTTGTCCTCAGGCATCGTGGCATCCAGCTGATGGGTCGGGATCAAAGTTGATATGAACCGCGAGATAGCATGCTCCAGGGCCTGAACCTCCTCGCGTAAACCTGGTGGGGGCGTCATTCCTAGAAAAAGAAACTGTGGGTGGTGTCGTCGTTGAAGAAGGCGTCAAGAAAGACGTACGCGGATCCCAGCTCGTGCATAACTGATCAGCACGATCGAACAGGGCGGAAGCTTTGGCTCGCAATGCCGGCGTTGAAAATCCTCCAGTGACGACGCCTTCGAAATAATTCCGGATCGTTTGGAAGCTATTTCCATCGTCAATTTGACCCTAATGAGCAGCATTGAGGAGATAAACAAAAAATATCAAAAGACTCGGTACTCACTGCCTCGTATTCTGCCATGTGTTGGGGCCAAGGAGCATTAATAGAATTCCAGGCATGAAGTCCGTCAGGAATGACAGAAGGCTTGCGTAAAATAACAGACCAACACCGGTCCAAGTTGTAAACTTGCCAGAACGCTGATATGCGCTCGCCTTCCTCGATTGTATCCTTTGGGGCCCGAAGGTTGAATCCATCCATAGGTTCCATAAGGCTCACTTCACGGGCAATGCCGCCGTGGAGACCGCACTGTACAACCATTGCGGCGGCAGCGCTCGCGTGATAACTGCCTTCCAAGAAACGACCGTTGGATAGGAAATACACGGAGAGCAAACATGAGGCCTGGATGACATCGATTAACTTGTCGCCGGTCCGGAGGGCATCAGCGAGAGCTTCCAGGGCTCGCGCGAGGTAATGATCTTCATGCTGGCACAAGGGCTCTGGCCGGGACATGTAGCAAGCCCATAGATAAATGGCATTCATAAGAACGGGATGCCGTTGTTCCGGAAGAGGCAACGCAAGGGATTCACGTAGTCGGCCCATGTGAATTTCTAAGCCGCACTGGTGGCGATGTGGGTGAAATATATCTAGACTGGACAGACGATAAGCTAGAGTATTTTTCGCGCGTGTGAGAGTCACCACTTACAGCATCTGCGACAGCTCAAATGGTGGTTGAGGCTCTTCAAAGTAAAGTTCGCCAAATGGGGGCGTCGAAGGAGATGAAACACTCTGAATAATATCTTAGAATCTGCTTAGGCAGGCGATTCGCGAATTACTTACCGGGAGATGGGTCCACGAACTATGCGGGGAATTAGATATGTCTAAAGAGAGCATGAGTGATGTTTTTACAGTAATATATGTGGACACATACCCGGAGGATAAGGAGAATGCGACGTAGAGAGCGAAGTGCTTGCAGGGGAGCCAGTCATAGATGAGGAAGATGACTCCGAGGCATGATGAGGATGATATAGGGTGATCGAAGGAGACGTATACTCAGGATCTTCGAGCTCCCGAATCCTCTGCTCTAACCGCGCGATATTCTCGCGCAATATTTGTGTCCTCGTCTTTCCTTTGCCATCGTCGTATTCACATCCGTCGGCCCTCTTGGCGCGAGTACATTGCTGGCAAGCAGGCTTGGCGCCGTCGCATCGCTGGTTAGGGGGAAAAGGAAGAAAAATAAGCTTTTGCTTCGACGATTATGCTTGCGCGACGGATGGCTCACCATTTTGCGTTTTCTGGTCCATCGAAACACATGTTAGAATAAAATTGACAAGTTTGAGAAGGTAATGCTCACCTGCATCGTAGGCATGCTTTGCCTCTTTGTAGCGTGCTGGTTGTGCTTCCGGGCTCCGCAGCAGTCTTATTAGCCATAATTAGATACTAAATATACACGATAAAGGTGGGGCCGGAGAGCAGATATGGATCTACGGTGAGAAGTGGCGGCAAGAGAAGGCCTGGAGAGTGACAATACACAAGACGCGTGCCAGGAAAGCTTGCGAAGGGGCCGGCCAAGACTAAAGAGACAGAAGAAGGACGGTACTGCTCTGCATGGATCGACGAGCGGAAAGAAAAGGGAAAAGAGAAGATGGGCGAAGGGGAACCAAGACCAAGAGCTCAAACAAAACTATTATAGTTACGACGAAAGACATTAGTATGCATCAGTTCTCTGCCGAGGGAACAGCCGACGATGTTCACGGGGCCAGCAGAAAATTCAGGGACGCATAATCACCGATCGGATCTGTCCTCGACCCGAATTTTACACAGCCTTGATCTCCTCCACACCTCCTAAAAATCCGTTTTCAATGTGGAATGAGATAATAGGCCCACGCAGTGATTCTACCAGTCCCGTAGACCGTACTTCCCCCAAGAGCATGCGACGGGTCCGCGTTGCTCAAACATACCCACTAAACGGAAACACTCCTTCTCACCACGGTCATTGCACGCCGTGTCTGATGAGTGCAATGAACTTGTCTTACCGAGCTCAGAAATAAGTATGTTCGGTCCGTTTCCCATCTTGATATCGAGTGGCTTTCCACTTTCTTGACGAAAAGCTGGGATTTTGACTAGGCTCGTGTCCGGGAAGGCTTCCTTGCTCCGAGTCACTGCCTCCGGTCAACCTCCGGTATTTAGACTTTCAGACCACGTCATTCCTAATCTAGACCCGGGGCCGGAAGACTGGGCGTTATTTGTTCCTTATTTGGCCATTCCATTCAATTATATTCGGCACAATCGAGCTCGATCGTGGCCTCCGTCAGCAAGAAATAATTTGAGAATGATATGTTCTTCCATCCACGGATCTCCATCCGTTGGAATAGGACCCGCTCCTCCATTGTAGCTCGCTCTCATTCCTCGTGAAACCTCTCGCGAATTATCTTGGAGTCTTTCTTATTCAATCGACATGCAGCATGCAGTGACATCCAGCGACATGTTTGCGCCAATGAAACCATTGGGCGTCCCACTACCGAGTCGGAATTTCAACTCGTAATATCTTGCAGCGCGCTTGGTTCCAAAGCAACACGTTGAAAGACGATCGTCGAACGTCGCAAACTTGTCGAACGCGGTCAAGAATCGCCTTGTTGAGGAATCTAGGCAGTTTCTACCACAAAACTTCCGGCCTCCTTGATTCTGAACAACTCTCACTTCTATCTATGCAACCGTTGCCATCAGCGACCATACATTGGCTCGACCTCTGGCCGGGGTCGGGGTGTATCTCTAAAATCTAGTGAAAACCGAGGATTCCCTTATTCGACCTGCATCGCCAACGAAGGACGCCGTGACATCGAGATCGAGTTCAGCATTCATCGTATCCATATTCCTCCCAGTCCACATCTACGCAATAAGCCTATACATTCTTGAATCATCCACGATGGCTAAACCGTTAAATTTCAGTCCAGGGCACCGTCCTGGTCCTCCTTATTGGAAATCGTAGTGTGGAGCGTTCCGCTTTTTCAGTTCTTGTGGCGGCATCGCTGGCACTGAAGCCAGTCTCTTGTTTTCCAACTCTTCTCGTATTTTCATCAACAATGAGCTTTTTCGGCCCCAACAGATCAGTGCATATATTGGGTGCAATTAGAGACCCAACATTGGCATTTCCCCAGGAACCTACAGGAACCCGCAGAAATCTCAGGATCAAAGTTAACCTTCGTCGAGTCAGCTCAATGCGAACATACATATTTACGACTCCCAATCCAAGCCACTCCTCTATGTGGTATGTGGCTCATCTCTTCGTCTGATAGTTCCTTAAGCCTAGGTCACGCCTCCAAACCCTTATTAACGCTTTCGCTGCACAGTACAATGTGCCCTCAACCCTAACATACACAGCCCTATAAGCAGACCACATGCTTGCAGGACTTTCATCTGTGTCATTGAGCTATGCACTTCTCAAGCTATTGAATCACATCAGAATCGTCAAGTTATTGATCCTTCCACCACGGCCAAACGGTGTGTGGTAGCATCAACAGATAAGTATCTTGCATTCGGAGGTTGTCTTATTCCTTAAGCTTCCTATCTACGCATGCAGCTGCAAACATCTCTAGCCAACGATTAGCAATTGATTGCCCGCTTGAGGGGATGTTGATATATATGGTATTCAATCCCGGAGTGTACATCGCACTGTCAGTTCACGTAGCCGGCCGCCATCGGATGCATATCCAGAGGAGTCCACATGTGTACACCTGAAGCGCGCAACCGTCTGCAACCGTTTTGTGAGGCGTCCGGAATCCATATCTCCGAGGGCCTCAAGACGTGCGTGTAGCGTCCCACTGTTCCCGACATTGAGTCGACGTTGAAGCCCAATAAGGAGAAGTAATAGAACTTCGGTCAACATACAAGAGTCCGTCAGTTGTTCACTGCGAAATCAACGGGTACTTGTGAATCTCAAGACTTCTTTGACTCGACACTGGCCTTTGGGGTTACTACTATACGAGTCGTCAAAACTGCGTATTCCTATTGGAATGAATAAGGTATTACTTGATGATACTACGATATGTAAGCCACGTTCGTAATCAAAACAGCGCTTGAGCACAAACGAGGGTTTTAGGAGGTCGAGATTCCCAGTGATTAGAATGTTATACGATATCGAACCAGGCCAAAGACAACGGTACCGCTATCGATTTGACCTTCAGGAACTATCTATCCGAGGATTCGCCAATCTAGTGACTTATTTGTCGATTTTCGGTCCCAATTTCGAGTCAGTGGCGATAAATCGTACCAATATAGGTATATTTGCATAGATCGACAGTCTGTGAGAGATGATGGGCATCTTAAATCAAGGACTAGACAACCAGGGCAGCGCACGTACAGTGAGATCATTGTGACTTCACGCTTTGCTTTTCTGATACTGAGCCCAGATCACTGCGGCTGGAAAGCGTCCGAGAAGAGTTCACAAAGTGCGGGGGGGTAGTTTGGAGGACGTTCGTTCAGCGCGCGTTGTTCTCTTGCGCGTGCTAGGCGAACGTAGGCATAACGCTGGAAGTGGTTAAGCGTCTGTAAGAACATAACGCCGACCTAGTTACGATGAATATCAGTTAGAAATAGAATAGGAACGTGTTGGAACGAGCCAAAGATACTAGAACGGTCATGAAAACAAGGTAGACGCACAGGATGTTGACGTAATTGATCGAATATGTCAACTGTCGACTCTCTGACGGCTTCCTTTTGGTGCAGTAAGCCAAAACTCAGGTGCAGCAAGCCGCCGCCAGGAGACGTCAGATACGCGAGAAGCTGAGTATTGTAATTTTTAGTGACAGCTTGGAGCGTATTATGAATATTTCAGGAAAGACTAACCTCTACAATTTGATCGTATGAGCCGAGGTTGTCAGCAAGGGTTCGCATCATAAGAGCAACCTCCCCGTCAGGCATGTTTTTAGCATGCTTGAGGCGAAATAGTTGATGAAGGACATCGAAACCCGTGATGGAATTCTTGGATTGAGCCTTCTTGAAATCCTACATACGAATAGGAGGTTAAGGTCGGTGGGAAAACGAGATTTCCACGGAGGAATTAGACGCACTCTGACACAGTATTGATAAGTGTTAGTTTTACGCCAACCTTCGATGCGGCTAGCATTGTTCATTAATTCCTTCATGCCCGCCGCCTCGTCATTGAATATGATTCCACTGCCTAACTGAGGCGGGCGGTCAGGTAAGTCAGAGAATGGGGTGCTCGGATATCCAATACTAGTTGATCCTAATGTTTCTTCCTCGTACCGCGAGGCTAGACGGACGAACCGGATGGCGTACTCTGTGAACCTCGTCCGCACGAGACTCTCTCCAAAATGTGACTCGATAGCAGAGCGGATCTTCAATGAGCGTTCAAGTTGGAAGAAAGACGGTCATTTGAGAGACTTATATGGATGAAAGAAAGGAGCGAAAGCTCACGTCTTCGATAAAAATACTGTCTGCGTTGTCACTTTTAGCCAGAGGCTCCACCTTCTGTCCGGAATCTTTCATATCTTCACTTCCCTGAGAAGTTTCCCTCTTAAGGGTAGAAGTGCGAGAGAAAAAGGGAATGCCACCCATGCTAGGTCCCGTGGGAGCAGAGGGATAATTGACATGAATATCGTTGGACACAGTCACTTGTCCGGTGCTAATATCCAGGAACAAGTCCCATGAACGCGAGCGCTGAAAGACAGGATTTGTGACACCCGCAATATACGCAGGGCTGCCGAAGAAGCAGATGTGAGACGGCCCGAAAAAAACAAAGACGAAAGCTCCACATACACCGATTCCCAGTCATCTCTATTATTGAGACTCGCATACGGAAACGCCCGTTCAATGAAGCCCCGTAAGACCGATCCGCATCCAGACCCCAACGCACAAGCTGATAGGACGAAAGTAGAGACCTCCCCTGCGGGTCGCTTGTGTCCGAGAAATATTATACGCTTACCAGTCACTAACGCATTGAAAAGAATGACAATAGGATGTGTCTGAAAACCATTTACGTGCAGATGCGGATGCAGAGGTCCGGAAACAAGCTGATGGGAATGGAAGACTTTCATGAGGGTGATCAAGGAATACTATAGAAATCTAGAGCGTCAGCAAACGCAGGGATTCGGAGAATAGGAAGGTACTCGCTTCGCCAACTTCTTCGGGGAAGGTGAACAAAGGCATTTTTATAGGCAGCTGATGCCCCTTATACGCAATAGAGGTATGATAGAAATGCGTGTCTTTCCCTATTTCAACGCGCAAATGTGGGTCGTAGGCAGGGGTCCGAGCAGCGGTTTGAGGCTGAAGATGGCCAGAAGACGAAGACAAGTCTGTCAGAGTCCGTCCGAGCGTCGATGCTAAAGTACTAGTTTCCGTCATGGACTTCGCATCTCCACCAACGAGGTCTAGTCCACTCTCATCCCCAACCCACACTGCACTTCCGCCGAGTGTGAACGAGGATTCAGCAGAGGGTAATTGTCGACTAGAACTATGATGATGTTGATGCTGACTGCCATCGGTGACTGTGGGTTCCTTCTCCTTAGTACCACTCGTACGCTCGGGTTGACTGGCATCGGCATGACGCTCCTTGCCACTTTCCCGACGTTGCCGCATGAAGAGATCCTCTTCGAAACTGGAATAAGATTCCCCGGAATTGGTTGGCCGGTGCCGTGGCCTGGTTCCTCCTGTTACACCAGGTTCCGTTGCAGGCTTGGCTCTCGTGAATTTTTCGGCAAAAATATCTTTGCGTTCGGATGCCCGCATGACAATTTTTTCGTGTCGAGTGAGAATTGGGGCCCCAGAGAGATCCATGGCATTGACGGCATCGAAGAGGCGCGCAAGACAATCCTGGGCCTGAGATGGATCCGAAAAATAATCGTCGAGTGCCATGAGGAGGACGGGCTGGCCGGGACAGAAAGTGGGTAATAGATCAGCATGAAGCGCAATTTTTCTCACTTCGACGATCCTCCATGACTTGCCTTGAATATCTGGATGAATGGGTGTCGCGTACATATCGCCAACGCTCGTACTTTTGCACCTCTGTTGGACGATTGCCTGTATGAGAAACGGATTCGGACGATCTGGAACAGATATCTTAGACACACCTATCCTCAGTCTTGTCCAGTTTGGTCCGCACTAGATTCAAGACACACAACAGATCCTCATCGTCCGTCTGCATACTTGCCGGTCCATCCAAGTCAGCATCCGAAGTATCCAAGGCAAGAACCGGCGAAATGGTGTTAAACGGAGTCTGATTGAGGAAGAAAACTGTCCAGTCGTCGACCTGCGTTTCCGCGCCATCTGGCAGCATCGAATGAACCAAGAGACTACACGCAAAGACGATACTTCAAGATCCTCGCGCCGAAGACGAGAAACCGCACTGTACGTACTCTTCATCTATCCCCAAAGGCTGCGGAAACTGATACTTCAACTGCGCTCCAGTGGTGACATGGAACTCGGCGAGGAGAACGAAGGAGCAGTGCATCTCTTCCAAGAGTCAGAGGATGAAGGCGAAGGATCAGTGGTTAGTATCGTTGACAGTTATGTCAAGTACATAGAAAGAATGAAGGGCATCACAGCCCTGAAATGAATTACTGCAGGCAAGCGTAAGTCAAGATGCGGTTCTTCGGCAAAGCCTCGAACAAAGACGGGTCATCGCAGCAACATCGCAGTAGATGTTGGTCTCGCTTCAGAAACCTTCAGACAAGTGTTGAATAACTATGAGCATAGGTGATATTTGGGTATGTGTGTCTGTACGCAAGATAGAGCGAGATATATAACTTTCGAGGTACCCAAAAGGACTTCCGAAATAAAGATCCCTCCATGCTGCGATAGAAGCACCTCCCAGGATATCAGACGTATGCATAGCAGGTTAGTTCCGATGGTAGAGTAAATGTCCGCGTTTCGCGTCTGTCTCAGAATTTAGATTCAAGAACGAACTTTTTATAAAAGTTCCCCCTGGCCCTATAGGATGTGCCACACAGTGATGATGCTGGTCACTATAGGAATCATGACTGTTGATGAACGAAAAAAGTACAGATCAGTTAGTTATCAGATTGACTAAGATCGGCAGGCATTGCCAACAGGCTGATAAGACAGAACACGTACGTGAGCCTATCGACAACGGTACAACTACTCCTGAGTTTGAAGAGGTGGTAGTTGAAGCGCCAGGGGTGCCTGCAGTAGATGTTGTCGATGAACGACCGGAAGAGGATACGGTAGAGCCAGACGTAAGTGATGAAGAGCCAGACGAAGATGATGATGACGGAGCACCTGAACCTCCCGCGGCGTCAGAGAGTTGAGCAAAGCCGATGGCTGCTGGGTCGGCGCGGAATACAGAGTATACATTTTTCTGGATCCACATCATGCGCAGTCAGTGTGATGTAAGAAGGAATAGCTTCATTGATAGCGCGCACCAAAAATGTGTCACCAACGACCCAGCTGGGGTTCCCTCCACCACTAGTAACGCTGCTGCCAAGACTCAAGTCAAAGATTCCACCCAAGCATTGACTACTCGATCCAGGTATCGTCTGCAGAGTCATATCGGCTGAGTTGATGGGCCACGATTTGCCTCCAAACGAGAGCGTCACTTCGACGTCGGTGGCACATGCTGATAACATTGATTAGACTCCTGCAGTATGCAGTGCAGTGCAGGAAGACGTACGGAAAGAGAAGAATCCTTGCATACTACCCGTCAATGCTTGAGAGCCGGGGACAGCATTCCAAATAGCTGCCACACCGTCGGAAGGTCCACCGATAAGAGTCGTGCCAGTATCGATAGCAGACAATGCCGATGACCCAGTCGAGATCTGTACAGATTTCCCTTGTACAGTGACGGCTAAAAGCAGAGAAATCGACCGTTAGTACATTACAAAGGTGTGGCAGGTTATCAAACTTACCACTCATTTCCAGCAGCCAGAACGTCTGGGTTCCACCACTTGTTTGCAAGTCCAAAAACTCGATGTCCCCAGTGAACAAAGTTGAGTTTGTGCCACCAAGGGTCAAGACGCCTCCAGGCTCTTCATCTTTGACACCCCTCTGGTTTAGGAATCGCGTAAGCCAGAATCCCATTTCTGGGGTGGTGAACTGGTTGTTGTTAGCCAGTGCCAACCACCACGGCATCGCTTCGGTCGATGCAATAGCAGGGAATGCGAGCCCCATGATTCCAGACACAGAGCCATCCAGAAGACCATTAGTCGTCTGATCGACATTTACTACATGTGAACTCCTCATCAATACCCTGATATATCTCGAGTATAACAATGCATGTAACGTACGGAAAGTCTGGCCCGAAACGGTGAATCCGGCCATACTGACGGTGTCTGATGCCAAGGTACCCTGTACCGCACCAGACCCATACCTTATGGTGACAGTCTGACCAGTAGATGCGGACAGAGAGGTAGATTTTGAAGGGTCAAATAATGGGGTATCTAAATTGCAGGTCGAGCACAAGGAGGATGCGACCCAGAGATCTGACGATCCTGTGTCTAAGATGACATTAAAGGGCTGAGGTCTACATATTATGTGGTTGAGTGCCAGGGCCAGTGCCAATCTATAGGTAGAATGTACTCACGGAGACCCTATCGTGATGCTCCCGAAGTAACTGGAGTCGCCGTCCTATGATATAGAACGATCAGCGTCTAATTTGCGTGATGTGAAATAACGCAGAGATGAGATGGAATTGGCGCCGAGAAAAACTTTGAAACAGGTGGCTCTGTGAAGCCCTGGGACTGTCATTGTCTGCCGTACTGTAGTGCGTTGCCAAGCGGAAAGTGGAAAGGACATCCGCGGCCGTAAGCAATTGCGGCCTACGAGGAGCATGACATCGCAAGCTCATCAGTAGGATCAGTTCTCCACAGTCCCGACGATGGACCGTGTCCGACGAACAGGCATCACCGTCGGTGACGTGCGTGGACCAGAGAGGAGTAGCAACGCAGTTTCTTGTCGGTAGGCGAAAATTCTACTATATTGACACAATCGACTCGTTCAAAACTCACCTGGTTTGTTATGCTAGAATCTGCCGAACTTGCTCTCTTTCGAATGACACGTTTCGCATTCAACTGTCTGGAAGCGAGTGTAGGTACCCCATACTTGCCCCGCAAATGTTCCGCAGCAGCAGCATAATGGTCGAGGTCGCGGGGGCCTGATGTTGACCGACGAGTGATCGGTATATGAAGAGGATCCGCGGCAGCAGAAGCAGACAAAGCAAGGAGAACAGTTGAGATACAGAATGAGAGCATTATTGAGAAGATGAAAGAAGAGAAAGAAGAGGAGAAACGAGTGAGAAAAGTAGTGGCAGGCCTGTGCCAGGAACGTGAGTGTCAAGAGAAATCACAAAGGCCTCTTGGCCCACTTGGCGCAAACACAGCCCAAATGTAAGTCCCAAATAACAGCACTGCCGCTCTCACCGCCCAACAACCCGAGTATATTACTACTACCAGATGCTAGTACTAGAACAATCAAGTCTACTCGACTATCGACGTCGCCATTGTCTTTCAAAGGCCTTCTAGGACGCCCTGCACGACGAGTAGCACGTTTGGTAGACATCTCCGAGCCACCCACCCCCAGCAGCCTATAGGTGCGTAGCTATGCTTGTACCCTTCATTCTGCTGACTGACAAGTTCTCGGGTACCCGAAATAAACCGAACGGAAATAGTACCGTTTCTTTTTTTACTTCCGTACTGCGTAAAGTACCGCGGCACTACAACGTTGGATGTACGTGCTGTCGGACTTGCTTCTACTTGCTTGGAGTGCTGCGCATACAGCTCTTCGAGTCGGCTTTCAATAAGCGCGGTACCATGGGACAGAAGCATTCTATTCCCCGGCATTTGAATGGACATTGACCTCCCGGCGGTTTGAAGCGCGCACGGTCGGCCGTTTAACTTCGTTCGATCGAACAAAAGTAAACTGTACAAGCAGCACGAAACAAACGTGCACGCACATATTGGTGAGTACTCATCCTGACTTACAGTGCGAAGAAAGAGACGTCGCCAAGCAAGACAGCAGTTTCGTCTACGAGTTTGACCCGCGCCAAGAGGGAAGACTGGAGATAATTGCGACCCACTGCTTAAGCTACTTCGGTATCCCACAGGTTTGCCTGTACCGGCCGTAAAATTGGCATGAAGCGGAAGAACGAAAATGGAGGCAGACCGGACCCATCAGCATCTTCCAATTTTCGTAACACAGCGTTGAATCCAAGGGGATGTCAGCTTGTTAACTTATGACCTGAGGCCGTCCTCTGTCCTTGACTCACTGGAGTATGTGCATTGTTCATGCCAAGCGTGGTTCTTGGTCCGACCTCTTCTCTCACCGACTGTTTGATCGCCATCTAGACTAGACTGTGGCCTGTTCTCCTCCAAGTCGGATGATCGATGATTACATTCACGACTAAACGCAAAATATTATAGTTGATGAAAGCTACATTTATGAACCATGTAATCAAATGCAATGCGATGTCCATAATGTCTATAACCCGCTCACTCGTCACTCGTAGATATTCATGAAAGCAAAAGCAAAGTACGCTTGCTGAAACGCGTCGGGGTTTTCTGCTGCATATTCTGGAAAGAGCAATGACGCCAGATATTTGAGTCTGAGAGATATGACGAAAACGAGATACGACGAAAACAAGAAAACTTACCGTCACATGTACCTGGGCAATTATAATTATCATAACTATCTGCGCCAGCCCATCTGCCGCCTGGAAGATACGAACAAGAACTGTAAGTGGCGAGGTACATCTAGGATGCGGGACTGCACTGACATATATCGACATTGAGAAGAATGTTATTGGGACCGAAGTAGGTGTTGAAGTCGCAGTACGTGTTCGGGAAGTACGCCGTGGGAGTTCCCTGTAGAATGGCGGTGATCAGAAAGGTGACTCCAGCAGGAGCATAAGGACGCACCCATGCAGTAGTATTGATAGTCTTGGCTGACTTTGCTGCATCAGAAGGAAGAGTCTTGTCACGATTGGGCCAGAACCAGATCTTGATGAAGGTCTTGGTACGCTCCATGGCATATCTGTTGACAAAATTATCGTCAATTCAAAATTCCGAAAAACACTTGAAGGTACTGACACGCCGCCGATGTTCTGGTTGAAACCAGCACCGTAGCTGTTGGCTGTCTTGGATTGAACGACGCAGCCATGATAGCCTATGTCGCCTGTAGTTGCACCGCAATCCGTTGCTAGAACAGCTCTGATTATGTTGTCAGTGACAGGAAGCCCAGGGTCACAGAAGGTCGACATACCCAGTTTGATTTGTTCCCGGAGATGGAATAGTACATCCTGTATGAAGGAGACGTTGAGCGCAAGGTTCACGACAAGACTATGTTCGAGGATTACCTCTGGAAGTATGAAGAGTCATATAATTTGCGGTCTGGGTATTGACTCCCTCGATTATATCGACCTCTCCCTGATTAATCGTTCATTGAGAGTGATGCTACAGTCATAGAATGATCAGGGGGCATACATTGGTAGGAGAGTTAGCACCAGCCTCCCAAACGGAAGGCCAAGTACCACATCCTGTAGGCATATGTGTGATGCTGAATCTACAAGTCCAGCAACTCGGTCAGCGAGTAAGAGACAGGGGAGAAGTGAGACTTACACTGCAACATGAGTCGTGAAGGTCTTTGTCGATTTAAGTCTGACAGAAGGTCGACCAACAGACGTAGTTGCGTTATATACATTGGTGTGGTCTGCCCGAATAACGAATAGACTATCAGTATAGAATGACAGATGCTTCGTCTGCGCAGTGGCTTTATCGACGTAGTCGACAAAACCGCCGGTTGGGTCGGTGATGTTCTGGTAATTAAAGAAGGTGTTGAAGCCATTTCCGACTACTTTGGCGGTCCGAGAGTACTTTGCAGCGAGTGCTATGTGGGCTAAGGGAGCGACGATGAGAGTCAGAGATAGAAACTTCATGACTTTCGGAGGGAGGTGGGGTAACGCAGGTTGATTTCGGGAAATGAAACGAAGCTGCGAGCATTATGGGCGTGCAGTGTACAGGGGTTCTACCAAGAGCCTCCAGGGCTTTACTGCCTTCCGCTACATATAAATGTTATGGAGCTCTCCGGACTTGGCAAAATGGATTTGAAATATTGAACGCTGTTGCCAAGCATGTCACAACAAACGCCCACGATCTAGCTAAAACGTGGCAGACTTGCCACACTTTCATCAGTTTTTGTATACAATTCATGTGAATACGGACTCGAATAAGATAACGACGAAGAAGAAGAAGAAATGTGCCTATTGACAAACCACATAGGCCTCTTGAATCTGCGCAAGTTGGTAGCCTATGTACGGAAATTTCAGGACATCACTCATGACTTCAAGGTAAACCCAATGAGTTGACTTACGCATCAAGGGGCAGCTGTCTGACAAGCGAGACATAGCCACCAAAGCATGTTCGAGCATTGAGATGAAGTTCTCCTCGCTGTGGCGAGGGTCGCTATAGGCTCTCGCCTTCAAGGCATGTATCTCGTCTATCAACACCTGAGATGCTGATACCCAGACCGTCTGTGGTAGAAACTGTGCATTAGCCAAAATCGTGAACAAGGAGTTGTTACACTCACACCCATGATTGGGTTTATATACGCAAATTCACGGAGCGATACAGCAGCAACCATGCCGAGAATGGTTTGTGCCGCCGTGAGACGTTTGCTTTCAGAATTGCTACCGTGAACAAAAGTAGAGTGGAGTTGAATGGTAGCAGCGTAGCAAATGCTATGCGCTACAAGAATTGTACGCGTCATGCCTTGGGTCGCATGCCTGAGTTGATCAAGGGCGATGAGGGATTTCCGAAACCTATCAATGGTGTTGTCTAACTGTACGAAGGACGCATTGAAAATGTTGGCTTCTTCACGTGGCATATCTTGAGAACAAGCGAGGTGAATAATCCGCGGGTAATAATTCAGCGGAAACTTACTGGGTTTCCATTTGTGTGCGAGATCGTAGGCACGATACCACAGAAGTGCAGCTTTGGCGTGCATGGCCAGAGGCGAGTTATAGCTCATAGCCTCAGTTCTATCAAGGGGATCCCGCAGAAACTTCTCGACCGTGTAGATACTGCTTAGGTTCAACGGCAGAAGCCCCTGGATAAAATCATTGATTTGTTGAAGTCAATGGGAAGACAGCAACGAAAGAAGATCAGAACGCACCTGCTCATAAGTCTGGATCTCCAAAGGCCACGGGGTATCAATCTGGACAGCGGGTACATCAGATGGATAAGCCACATTGGGTGGCGCACCTAGCGCTACAGCCCATGATTGATCTAATATAAACGCGGACCAGAATACGCGAATTCTCTCTCCCTCCTCTATACTGTTCTGGGGCTGGCCCAATAATGACAACGCAGAGGCGTCCGGACGCCCAGTTCGAATCTTATTGAGAGCGCTACTGACACTGATAGAGATAGCAGCACTGACATGATACTTACCCTCCAAAAATCGACCGTATGCAAAGAAGTAGTGTGCAAGAAGGATTTCAGATTGGAGAGCGTGTACAATCCTTTGTGGGTGTTGATTGTTCGAAAGAGCAGTGGCAGTCTCATGTAACGCGCGAGGTAAGAGATTCTGCTCGAGAGATTGAGAGGAGGAGCGAGCGAGGTGAGCTCCTAGAAGATAGACAGTGAAAAGAACACATGGAGCTGGGCGGGAGGAATGGCCTGCTGGGGCGGCATGCAAAGCCGCGATACGAAATCGGACCGGATCGAGGAAAAATCCAAATTCGGACGCATAAAGTAGGAAGGAGTCCACCCTATCGAAGGTATTTAGAAGGTATGAAGATTTTATGAGAATATATCGAGTGGTGCCTACAAGCTTTGAGCATCATTTGTGACAGGTTCTCCGGATATCCACCACGAGTTTGAAGATGGTAGTTGGCTGGAGCGTATACTGACAACTTGCACAGTCTGCGATACTATAAATTGGAGGATCATATGTGGACATTATCCGTGAGATCAAGCCTAAGGATGTATACGTACGTGAGGAGTTGTGCCCCTGGGTGGAAGACCAAGACGATACCACACCGTATGGATTGTGTAACTGAACGGAAGAAGGGGTCTCCTCAGGGTGCTCCAGTTCATAAATACGCGCCTCGACTCGAGATATATCTTCTTCCAAGATCTGTATCCGGGAGCGAGCTTGCCCGGACATATACTCGCAGTCATCAGTCTTGTTAACACGAAGACATTGACCGCAAACCGGGCGAACGCCGTCGCATCTCTGGAGAAAGGGGAAAAATCTAAGTTCGTCAAAACGAATCGAGCACAAAGTTCTGAACAGACCATTTTAAGACGCCTGAGAGCGGAGCGTCATTTAGATATCAGATAAGCAGTATTTAGAGCAATGAAGACATACCTGCAATTTAGGCATGCACGTCCTCGCTGAAGATTCGATGATGAGGCACCAGAAGAGTCTTCCGAGGGTTTGACAGACATGGGGGTCCCTTGTCTTGTGGGCTTTAGACAATAACTTTTTTCCTAGAGCACTATTCCTCTTCAGAATAAGCTCATGAGTTCGTTGGTCCGCAATGGCCATGTTGAACGTAGATATGCCATGTTATATACACTTCCAATCGTTACTTAGACACTGCCTGAATTCGGTTTCGGTGAGCGAGGGGGTGTATGGGTCCCGAGGATTGAGGCGGCATAGTCTCCAGTGCGATGCTGCTAGACGAGCCATGTAGCTACAAAGGTTGTCGGTGTGGTCAGCAAAAAGATGATGCTTCGGTCGCGGCCGCGGTCACGTTTCTGCCCTGTCGTGTCGACCGAGGCGTGAGAAAGCTCGGGCGGACACATCCAGTTTTACACTCATGTGAATCGTTTGCGCATCGTCTCTGGTTCAATCATCGGTTCTCACTTTCCTCTTTCAGAGCTCTAGCAGCTTCCAGATACTCTGAGACATTTATAGGGTTCGCCAACATCCCGACTCGGAACCTATGCGAAAGCTCGAGCTGCAAGTTCTGATCTGCCACTGATCTTTCGAGGACGTGTATCTTCTATCGTCCAACTTACTTCAAGTTACTTGTCGTACTCTCTGCCACCCTTTGTCTAAGAGATGACTGCAATCCTCTCGGTGCCAAATGTCTTGCGATGTCCGAAGTACGTCCATGTCCGCATCATGATGCAGGACGCAGTGGTATCCAACACTTGTCCGAATCGTTACCCGGATCACTCACATCCGGTGGGGGCAACACCCTCTCACTAGCGGAAGAGTCTGCTTTCTAATTTTTGATCTATCATATCGTGTTATGTCAGGTTGTCCTCCCGTGACCTGGATGTTATGCTATACGGTCACTTTCCCTTGGGAGACTAGATTTGTGATTCTTGGAGTGTCTCTCTGTATACTGGAACGAGATTATCCAACTCGTGCCCAATCCTCTTGTTTGTCAGCGTCTCATTCTGAGTGGCTGTGTACTCGATCACGACTAGTATCCATCATGATCATCCTCTCTACTCCGACTGTAGGCCCGGGAATGCCCTAATCACTGTTTGGCTTTACTGGCATGCTATTCAGGGAGGCTACTTTCCACACAGTCAGACGTGACACGATTTCTCGAGGAATCGGAATGGGATTGCTGATGCATCGAGACTTGTGTGCAGATTAGGCCGGCACATCGCTATCAAGAGATGACTTGATTCTCGTGATAGTTCTAATGATGACCTTACATCTTTACATCCTAGAACAATGCTATCATGTTTCCAGAGAGATCTCTATGGAGCCATCTTTAATTACCTGATTTCCGCTGAGGTTCGAGCATGAGCGCTAGCAAGAACATCAAGAGACGATTGGGACGCCCAATGAAGTCCGACGCGGTCAGCGTTGGTCCGATCTGGTCAGTTGACGATTCCCACGGGGGGTCAATGGGGTCAATGAACGGTTTATTGACCCCCTAGCGAAGTCAAACCTGGCCATTGACCCTTTTGACGCCTTTGGCTGGCTTCGCACCAAGAAAAAAACATGTCAAAATTGCCACCTCTGGGCGCGATTTTTTTTTCTCCCTCCTGTTCTGAGTTCTCCTAGTCAAAGCACGTCGCGGTTACTGTTACAATAGTACGGATCATATATAATAAACGTTCGAATTCACTAGCTTTCATGTACATCTATAACGTCCGACAACTTTTGGCAGGAACGATGATAATTCGGCGTTCCTGCTACGCACCTTTCACTCCTTCATATCAACAGTATCATATTCGACTCAATTTCCAGGATGTTACGAGCGATAGCGGATTTTTACGAAACCAAATGCATTGAGTGGACCACCTATATCATATTTTTGCATGGTGGAGGCATAAGAAAGTGGGCATCCCAACCGAACATCAACATGACCCAGATTGTCTCTAATCCCAACCAGAAGTGGCAGCGGGTGCATCAGCATTCCATCCACCAGCGGCAGCGGGCTCTGCAGCCCAGTCTGAAGATGCACCAGGTGCGGGGTCTGCGGCCCAGTCGAGAGCACCTAGAAAGGAAAAAGGTCAATCGTAATATACGCCATGAATATGAAGCATTTCGTACCATCCTGTGCAACCAACGCGGGGTTGATGGATCCCGCTTGGGGTGCAGACGAGACATCCCACTCTGCGGGGGCAGCCTCCACATCTCCAGCAATAGCGAGTTGCTTGGCGGCAGCCTCCTCCTGTTGCTGTTTCTCCACCTCTTCCGGATCACGGTAGAAGAACATGTCAACCATAACATTCCATCCGTCGGAAGTACGGGGGATGGTGCCTCGGAGACGGAGGACTTCACGTGCAAGCAGCCACCAGATGAGACCAATAGAGTGACGGGTCTTGTTGTTGGTGGGGATAGCAATGTCGACGAATTTCAGAGGGGCATCACTGTCGCAAAGAGCAATGACGGGGATGTTGACGTACGAAGCCTCACGGATGGCTTGGTGGTCAACTCGGGGGTCGGTGACAATAATAAGACGGGGCTCCTTGAACGACCGCGTGATGTAATTGGTGAAACTACCGGGGGTGAAACGTCCAGCGATAGCTACAGCGCCAGTGTTCGATGCGTATTTGAGGACGGCACGGTGACCGTAGGGACGAGCGGAGATGACAACGACATCACTAGGGTTTTCGACAGCGGCAATGACACGAGCGGCGAGGACGAGCTTCTCCCAGGTCTTTCCAATGTTGAGGATATGGATACCTAGAGACAGCCAAAAGTCAAGACAATCCCCTCCAACGTCCCAAACGCCGTGTACTAACCGTCCGCCCTTCTTTTCCAAACGTAAGGCTCCATCTGCTTATCGCAGTTTTTCGTTCCAATGTGGCATTGAGCAGCGAGAAGAAGTTGGATCTCCTCTTCAGTAGCACTGAGGACGGAGGGGAGTTTTGACGCCATGTTGGACCTAAGATTTCGAGAGTCAACATCCAATTCTCAAAGTACGCATCCATTTCGAATCCATGGTCGATTTCCTCCGTTCTTCCGCGAATCCTTCCCGTCGAATGATGCAGAGACGTACCGTAGGGGTGTTTTGAGCTCGAACGTCGGCTTGGACGACGAATATGAGAATGATACGACGATTGCTGTCGAGAGTCGGCAATTCTCTCCACTTCCGTTTCGGGTGGCGTGGGAACCGACGTCTTGCACCTGAGGCTCCTCGGTCATGCTCACTCGACCGTGACTCTCTCGTTTCCTCCTTCGTCTCACACCAGCGACATATCCTGCATATACTCTTGCAGTTGACGGCAGATTGTACGTTTAAATACATCGCAGAATACACATTGAGGACCCCTTACAGACCACCTTTGGAGTCCATTTTGTCATTATATCGCAAGTAGTGTCTACTAGGTGAGGACTTTTCACGCTGGGCACAAGGTCGTACATCTATTGTATTCAGCTAAGATACCGGATCATCAAGCTCTCTTTCTCTGGAGTCGTATGGCAGGAGACTCTAGCAAGAACTTTCTTGGACCTTCAGATGCGATTCGTGCATCTTCTTCAGTAATTGACGTCCCCATACGTCGGTCAAACGTCGACCAGCACGATAGTTCGACTTTCTATGCAGGCGATAACCCATTCGTTGGCTCTCCTGATCAGATGGACTCCTACGACTTCCCCCAGCCACCGTCTACCTCTCAGTCTATTATTCATCCTGGTATCGAACCTGGTACGCGTCGCGCTCGTCCTAGTCTAGGTAATCGTAGCATCTCGTCGCCTCTATATGCACGCAGGAGAGGAAATGCTTCGGTTCCTACGACGGCACAACGCATAACGTCCGGGATTTTTGGCAGTTTCAATACCCGAAACGCTCCTCCTGAACATCAATGGTCGGTCTTTGGCCAATTGATGGAGAACGAAGTGCAGTTTCGCAATCCCAATTCTAGAATGAGTAACCTCGTGAACGCAGATGAAGACATTACACCGAGAGCAAACGTCCCAGATCCGTTTGCGGGCTCCGAGACTCAGTCTCCCATCGCCGAGGATTACACAAATCACTTCCAAGCTGATGCCCAGAGTCGTGACTTCTCTACAGACAATGACGATGACGATGATGGCATCTACGATTCTGATTCCGAGACTATCTCTACCTCGCCAAGTTCCGAGGAACAACCACAATCCAAAGACAAGTGGTTCTCTTCCCTATCTCCGAACAACATACCCCTCCTGTATCGAAATATCTTCAAATGTGCACTAGCCTATTTCATCGGCTCGTTATTCACGTTCTCGCCTTATCTGTCCGGATTCATCAGTGATATTACCTCGTATGGGCCCGGGGAACGGAAACCAGCTCCCAGCGGACATATGGTGGCCACTATGTACGTTCACGCGTCTGTATCAAGTGTTTCCATTCCTGATGAGCAATACAGTGCCGTTTATTTCAACCCAGCCAAAACCATGGGTGCGATGTTAGAAGCGGACTTGTACTGCCTGTGCGGTCTTCTGTATTCTTCGTTCGTTTGTCTTTCTACGATGTCAATGTTTTGGTGGCTTGAGATGAAGCCTGGGTGGGAATGGCTCGGGGATGTACTGGTCATAGTCTGGATTGGCGTCAGTATGAGTTTCGTCGCTTGGATGAAGGTCTATATGGTGAGTCCCCCCGTGTTTCCAGTTTTGTATAGCTCTCATTCATTCGTGCGATAGGCCAGTCCTCCTTTCAATACCGGTACGTGCACTTGAATGTCGAGTCGAAATGAACGCCCTCATGCCAGTCAATCTACAGCATGTAGCATGATAGCTATTATCCTCTTTGTAGTGTAAGTGCTCTTCAAAGACCTGTCTATTGTACTAACGTCACCTCAGTCTCGTCAAGGAAGGAGGTTTACAAACTCTCCTTCAAGTTTCATTCATCGTTATCTGCGGCTCGATTACTAGCAATCTCGTCTGCTACTTGGTATGGCCTCAAACCGCGACGGCCAATCTACAGACGAACATGACGAAAACACTCGATTCTTTTTCGACACTGTTGACCATGTTGACCAACACCTTTCTCTTGGAGGAAGGGCATCGACTCAGTCAGGAGAAGTTACAAAGGGCTGTAGAGGCGCATCAGGGAAGTTTCACGAATCTGAAGAAGAATCTTAAGGAAGCTCGAAGTGAATGGTTGGGCGGAAGGGTTGGGCAAGTGCGAGATGCACCTGCTGGGAACATCTCGACTGGGAATGGGACCAGCGCCCGGCTAGGTGGGGTTAGGAGGAGGAAGGAGGCCTACGAAGATGCGGTGGATAGCATGACACGGCTTGCGCAACATCTAAATGGCTTAAGGAGTGGGACGAGGTTGCAGTATGAGTTGACGAAGGCGGGTGTTGTTAGCGGAAGAGGGAAGAGGCGGTCTAAAGTCAGTAACACCAAAAACAAGGCAACGCCAGGAGATGAGGAGGATGAGGAGGAGGATGCGATGCTGAGGTCTGCCGCTGAGATGTTTGGTGATTTGATGGATGATCTGGGACCCCCCCTCAAAGCGTTATCAGTAAGTCTCATCGTTTTGAGTGCTGCTTTGGTGTTCACGATCTCTTGCAGACGACTTGCACCTCCTCGCTCAAACGACTTCGCGAATCCTTCGTGCTCTCCCAAGCACAGCCTCGCTCTGTGAAGAAGAAAGATGAGATTCAGCCGCACGAATTTGAGGAATTAGTGGATGGGATTGAGAAGGCATTAGTGAGGTTTGAGAGCACGTCGAATCATGCTGTATTGAGGTTGTATCGAAAAACCGAAGCTTCTGTGGCGGGGTCGAGGGCGAGCGTGTATTCTATTATGAGTACTGAGGATAGAGAAAAGGAGAATTCGATGCTCATAGGAGGTGATAATGAGCATGTCTTTCTAGTATATTTGTGAGTTTCTTCTTCGCTGTGGAGCGAATTCCTCGACGAGTTACTCACGAGTTACCTCTAGCTTCATCTTCACGCTCCAAGAATTCGCCACGGAGTTGGTGTCCCTCGTGGATGCGATGGCGAGGATCTACAACCAAGAGCAGGCTAGGGTGCACCGGCCCCCCTGGTGGAAGCGAATGTTCAGAGGTTTGAGACAAAGATTATCTAGTCTCGGACGTTCAAGCACCTCGAGTACAGAGGACAGAAGAAGAAAGAAAAGACCTGGATTGAAAAGAACTCTCTGTACGTCATTGTTTCCTCAATTTGACTCGAGTCATTATCAATCGACCTTTCGCTATCATTGATAGCATCGTATATGGTTCGAGACAATCTTGAACGACATACACAACCCTCATTTCCCAAAGTCCGCCCACATGCACCCAACACCATACAAACGCCTCCGCGGAGTAAGCTCACTTTTATTGGGCGAGTGAAGCAAAGCCTTTGGTCGATAGGGGAGAGGCTTGGAGAGAGAGATATGAAGTACGCTATTAAAGCTGGTATGGCCACCGCCATACTCGCAGCCCCAGCTTTCTTCGATGCTACTCGCCCGATCTTTGTGGATTATTATTTTGATTGGGCTTTGATATCAGTAAGTTTGGCTTATTGCTTCCTCGGAATAGCAATCATTGACAATGTATCAATGCAGTTCTTTGTGGTAATATCACCTACTATCGGAGCTGTGAGTGGCATAGTTGCATGAATGTTAAATTGACTTGTTACTGATGTGTACGTTCATAGACGAATTATCTCAGTCTTCAGCGCGTACTCGGTACCGTGTGAGTAGTTGTACACTCGTGAACCCAGCTGTACGAGTGAGTCAATGCTCATTTTGTCTTCACCTAGGTCTGGCGCGACAGTAGCTGCTATAGCTTATACGCTATTCCCTGACGATGCCATCGTTCTCTCTATATTCGGTTTCCTCTTTTCTTTGCCCTGTTTCTACTTCCTGGTTGGAAAACCTCAATACGCGTCCGCTTCGAGGTTTGTACTGCTAACGTACAACCTCACCTGTCTGTATTGGTCAGTCATTTTCCTGGATAGGTTTTTCAACGCCCAACCAATTCACTGAATTATCTAGTTATAATCTCCGGCAAAAGGATCTGTCAGTCATCCATGTGGCTTGGCATCGTGCTCTTGCTGTGACTGGTGGAGTCGTTTGGGCTGCTTTTGTCGCAAGATTTTGGTGGCCTGCTGAAGCTCGACGAGAGCTCAGTAAAGCACTTGGAGAGTGAGTTCTTCCTAACACCGCCGGAGAACTATGCTCATCGCTGTACTAGGTTCTGCTTGAATATGGGATGGTGAAGCCTTTTCTCTATTCTTCGTGCGTATCATCTCTAACGCTGATTGTACTGTAGGTTGTATACCCGGCTCGTAGCTTCAAATTCCTTTGCTCCCGAGTATAGAGATGAAGCCACCGAGGACGATTCAGTCCCCTTGATAACAGAGGGTGGCTCATTGCTGTCTTCACCTGCGCACACGAGACTCAACAATTCGATTCAAGAATTTATGGCCATGTGAGCTATCGCTCTCACTTCCGTATCATTCACCTCCTTACACTATTTGGATACCCACAGGGAGCTTCATCTCCAAATCAAGTTGATAGAACTTCAAGGCTTGTTGGCTCAAACACAACATGAACCGCGACTGAAGGGCCCGTTCCCTGTACAACTCTACCGCGGAGTATTGACAAGTTTGCAGACTATACTCGATAAATTGCATAGTATGCGCTGCGTTACGACGCGGGAGGAATGGTACGTCTCTTTTCCATGATTCGATATATATTCTGCTGACGGTTCCGTAGGTATACGGCAAGTCCCTGTGCTCGAAGGCATGAGAACATCCTTTTCTGATGTGAACTCCTCCTTTTCCCAGAGTGTCCGGCAAGACTTTATCATTCCAGTCAACAAAGAAAGAAAGGAGATGGTCGGCAACATCATTCTTAGCTTTTCGACGCTCGCTTCTGCATTTAGACTCAAAGCACCATTACCTCCATATCTTCCCCCTGCCGAAAAGTCTCGACAACGTCTAGTGAGTCAACTCAGTTTCTTCCATCATTCTTTCCGTAACGCAGCAACAGGTCGATGCTATACGCAAGCTCGACGTCGTGAGGAACCGAGACGTCAAAGGCTCAAGGCAGCTTCTTTTCTTTGCTTACGCGCTCACGATGAAGGGTGTCACTGACGAGCTCGAATTGCTGGGACGCACACTCCAAAATGCGTTTGGAGTGATCGGGCAGACACCGGAAGAGTTTGAAGCCTTGTTCATGGACCCGACGGAGAGTCAGAGAAGAATCGATCATGCTGCATGAACCGGCTTTCTGGAAGGATATTTGGAAGTAGCTATAAGCATACGTATACCATGCGATACCATATAATATACCACCACGACCCTATCTATTCGAGATAGTTTTATCACTTTTTTGGTTTTCGCCAGCCACAATATTGTTTGACCTGATTGATGTTGATGCAAAAGCAGTTAACAAGCGTCTACAAGCGTTCATCCGTTAACAGGGACATCTCCCGTCTTGCTTTCTCTGGGACCTATCATGGCGACAAACCCAACGCTGGCAGACCAAGAACGGGACGTCAAGGATATGATACGACGTGGAAAAGGGAATCCCGACAAAACCGGTACTTTGGTTGGTCAAAATTGGTTCATTTTCTCGTATCTTGTGCATAATTTAATCATGTCACTTAGCGGAGAGATACTCTGAGGCGACTGATTGATCTGACCCACTCGGACCACCCATCTTTGAAGATATTGGCAGCTGGAGGCATCCGACATTTTTTCACCGATTTTCCGGAGCTCGAGGAAGATGCAATCAATGCTGTATATGACTTATGCGAGGATCAGTCCTCGAAGGTGAGTATTGGTCGGACTCTGGATCTATTCAAGCTCCACGTTCTATCCTAGGTTCGAATTGAAGGATACTCAGCCATTACTCAAGTCTCCAAGGCGCAAACCAAGTGGGTTAAAAGGAATGCAGATGTATTGCTGCAGTTGCTGCAGAGTGGTGCGTGTCAAAGCTCTGACTATATCCTATCTACTACTCTTATGTGCTGACATACACTTCTTAGACGAGCCAGACGAAGTTATCGTCGTCAAAAAAGCTCTTACTGAACATCTGGACATGGACCCGCGCATCACTTTGGGAGTTCTCTGCGATCAAATTCTACCTCCTGAGGAGCCATTGGATGAGGAAGAACTATCTATCCGCGTTCGACTGAGATCATTAGTGTTGTCCTTTCTTGCTGGAGAAGCCAAACGGGCCATCGTGGAGCGTCACGCCACCTCTGGAAGTGACGCCGAAGACGTCCTCGTCAATGGACTTTTAGCAGTACGTGTTTCGTTTTTCTAAAGGTGAAACTTACCTAAATCATCGTGTATACAACAGGCCATCCGCAAGCTAGGAAGTGCTGATACCGGTATCATCGTCAAAGACCTACTGCTGGCACTACCATGTTACAAGTCTTATTCCTTTAGAGGCCGTGATTTACTCCTGGTATTAATAGAGCAGGCCAAGGAGTCCCTTCGAACTGACCTACAATCCGGGAAGCCATCGACGCTGCCGACGACTCGACCTTACCTCGATTTAATGGCTCTACTTGTCAACGACAAGCGTGTCGCTCCCTCAATTGAGCTGCTACGGTTTTATTGTACCTCTCTGACGGGAATATCAACCCTTCGAGTGATGTCGCTAGACGCCCAAATATATGTTATCTCCAATCTTGCAGAAACTCTCCAAACTTGCGAAGGGGATTCCAAAGCGCCTGATGGCCCTCAACTTCCTTCTATTCGGCGCCAACTCGTCGATGCATCCGCTATCCTTTTACAGGTATGTTTGTGTAGCGTTACTTTCACCGCAATCTTAGCTTTGACCTCTGTTATATCAGCCGCTTGCCAGGTCTGGCCTCTCGAATCCAAGACCACGAAACGCATGTAAAGTTCTACTACAGACATGCAAACGTGTGAGTTTTTCCATCATGGAGGTTGTATAGGATACAGAGCATGAAGATATTCTGCAGCGCAAATCGGAATCGAGCTGGACAGTGCCTCCGCAGCTCGCAAATTCCTTACGAGCGATTCTAGGTTCACCAGGCTTCGAAGGTCTAGGTGAACAGGTGCAAGATGTTCAAGACCTCATCAGGGTTCGCAGTGGGCCCATTCTCCTTATCACCATTTGTGTCCAACGTTCTCTTCTCTCTGTTTGAGCAGTCACTAGCCCCCCCGACGCCGATCGCCAAACCACAAGAAGATACTAACCCACCAAAAGGTATACCCGCAAGTGTCAATATACCCAATACAACGACACAGAGTAACGTCCAACAACGCACCGCCCCAGTAGGAATCAACGCACCTCCGCGACGTATGGTTATACCATCATCGAAGCCACGCTCCGAACAAAATGGGCAAACGACTGGACCAGGATCGACAACAACACATATAGTGCAATCTTCAATGGCCGGTACAGCGACGACGAGCAAACATGGTATCAATGTCGATCCCTCTCCACGACCGCCGAAGAAACTGAGGAAAGATGGTGAAGATACTGTCGCTGGGCCTTCACTTTTGAGCCGAATGGAATCTTCCACGGTGCCCGTTCATCGCGCGAACACTCAAACATCTACGAGAACATTCACACCTGCACAAACAGACACCGATCTTAACGATGTGCCGCCCTCAGGCGGATACACCATCAAAGGTGCCGCAGCCAAAACTATGTCGGTAGTAGACTTACGCACTCGAGCTTCCGTCCGAGAAGCCCGAGAACCTCCACAAGCCTCTTTGCTGGAGAGGATCAAAGGAGGGGAGTCACCTTCCTGGGGGGATGATAGGATTTCAGGTGGTCGGAAGAAGAAGAAAAGAGGAAAGGCACAGTAAAAAATTGTTGACACGAGGTACATAAATTAAAGTTTTGTGCCCAAATTTGTACTGCGGCTTTTGATGGCATGAAGGTATCTCACACGAATCTGTATGCAATTGGCGGATCGCTGTTCGCTCGCAGCGCAAGCTCGAGCAAGATTATCACGAAACAAAGCGAACTATCGGTGATATCTCCTCTTGGCAACGTCCGAGGCGCTAACATAAGCCCGTTATAAGTACGATCTTATTGGCAAACGATTTTAGCTTCCGTTTCCCTCGATTCATGGCTCTGCTCTCTGTGGCCGTTCTACTCTTCGCTCTTTCTACGCTAGTCTCGGGTATTTCAAATGTAGGTGTAGGCGTCGCGTCGGAGACCATACGGTGAGACTGACGGGGCTTGTTGTAGGACTTGGGCAAAAGAGGCCTCACAGGGGATACCAAATGCTACCCGGTACGTCTTATACTCGCGTTCCTCAATCTGATTGGTATTCTGAAGCTGGCGGGATAGTCTATGTGTATTGCTGCAACAGTCAATGGAAGCGAGGTCGAATGTCAGAACAAACATGCATATTGAAGTGCTCATCCGGGCTAATGAACATCACATATTCGTTCAGATGTTCTGCAAAGTACTGGGAAAAGGCAACTGGGTTGGATGGCTTTGTGAGTATGCATATCTGCTCTTTGAGGTCTTCGCGCTCATTGCTCTTCTAGAGGATTTGGAACATCGATGGTTGGCTAGGCTTTCTGGTTCAGGATATTTTGGATGCACGCTCACAGCCAACTTAGTCGAACGCTCAGATGGTCATAATGTGGCCAAACGATGATGGGACTATCACACTGTCCCAAAGAACTGCGCCCGGAGAAGTCATGCCTACCGTGGCAAGTAATCCGACTCGGGTCGCGACTTTGTCGACCGCTCTCAGCACAGTAAGTTATACGCTGTCATTTTGAACGTGTTACTTACATGTCAACGTTCTGATAGACATCCGGCACTGAGCCAAAATTAGTCTTCACAATCCCGGTGCGTTTGCGATCTGTCTATACTTCCTTCACTCCTCACTTACGCGAGTTTACAGGCCAACAGCGATAAATCCCAGGCTCTTATTTGCGCATTTGGCACCCATAATCCAGGAGACAAATCGGAAGACGCTACCATTCTTGAACACCAGGATATTGGCGCATTCCGGCTCGATTTGACGAAACCTATCGCTGAAACTTCAACTTCGGTGGCCTCTCCTGCCCAGACCAGTACTTCATCCAGTGGCAGCAACAAAAGCAATAAGGGCAGCAAGGAGGCTACGGACGATATTCCTCTGTTGCCGTATCAGAGACTCATCATTGCTCATGCCATCTTCTGCGTCGTTGGTTTCTTGCTCTTTCTACCTGCAGGCGCTCTCTTGGCTAGGTATCTCCGGACATTCACTCCAACATGGTTTGCTGGTCACTGGATTGCGCAGTTTGCCGTATGTATGTAACATACGGCATTGCATCTGGACTTGAGAGTTGTGCTCATTATTCTCTCCTAGCTGCTCCGACCATCATTCTTGGCGTTGTTTTAGGAATTAAAGCGGTCGACAAAGCAGGCGCTACTCACTTGAATGATGACCACAAAGTACGTACTACGCAGTATTTAGGTCAGGCTCAAATTCGTTGAACTGCTCTATCTCAGAAATGGGGTATCGCCATCTTCGTTCTCTATTTTGTTCAGTGCGCTCTCGGAGCTGTGATTCACTGGATCAAGCCCAAAAACAGAACCGGACGGCCAGCACAGAATTACATACATGCCGTGCTGGGTTTGCTCATCATCGCCTTGGGCCTCTATCAAGTTCGCACTGGCTACAAAAACGAGTGGCCCAAAACCACAGGCCGCGGTGAGATCATGACTGGGGCTAGCGTGGTCTGGTACATATGGGTCGTGGTAAGTTTGAATCTTTTCCGTTCCTCTCGCGTGCGCGAATTAATCTCGTTCGTGTTCAAGCTTCTTCCCGTCCTTTACTTTGCTGGACTCGCTCTTTTGCCTCGTCAATTCAGACAAGAGCGTCACACAGTCATTGCCAAGACCGAGGATGAAGACGACGGATACAATATGTCCACCGTCCAACGCGAAGAAGAGTACCATGACTATGGTCCAGGATCCAGTACCCTTCACATCACAACCTCATCGTAGAACTTCCCTTCGCTGCATCGCGCTATCTGTACAATTAGACTTGTGGAGACCTTGACGTTCACTTCGACACGAAACCATCACAAAACCTCGGACCCTCCTCGCCTTGTCTCGTGCTCCACTATCGTATATCATATTCTTCTCGTTATTCCCTACATACCACGCAAGGACGATTGTGTATACCAATAAATTTCTAGATCACTTGTTCCTTTTCACTGACTTGACGGTCTTCACCCGCTGTCGTTCCTCCAAAGTCACTCTACGGCAATTGCCGGTGTCAGTAGACGAACGTACGTTACCTCCGAGCGTCCTCCATTTACCTATTCACTCCAAGGAGCACTGCAGCTCAAACTTTGGGTGCAATGACTACACACCTGAAAGATCTGTTCCGAGGGTCAGAGGTCGTTCTCATGGATGGCGGACTGGTATGTGGGTCGGTTCTCAAGTGCACACGTCCATTGAAGTGAGTCTAATGCTTACATCCTTGATTGACTTCAAGGGAACTACTTTAGAAGACATTTTCCATATAAATATCTCACATACACCCCTATGGTCTGCCAAAGCCGTCGTAGAGGAACCGGAAACTATCATTCAGGCCCATTTAGCATTCCTTCGTGCCGGATCCAGGGTCTTGTTGACCTCGACGTGCGTACGTCTGCTGCTTCCCCCTTATCTTGGCTGTACTATACGCTTGGAGTAGCTGACAAGACTCGTTCTCTCCGCAGCTATCAATGCTCATCTCGTACCTTCGAGCGCGCAGGATATTCTCGGACAGAAGCAATCGACATCATGCTCAAATCTGTTGTCTTGGCACATGAAGCACGAACACGTTTCTGTGACGAAACAGAAACAGCCGTAACGCAGAAGGACATCGCAATAGCCTTGTCGCTTGGTCCTTTCGGTGCAAGTCTATCGCCTGCACAGGAATTCGACGGGTTCTACCCGCCACCATATGGGCCCAAAGAATACACTCCTACGGGTGTTAATCGAAATTCATTCGGATCGAAGGACCACGAGGATGCAGATGCATTGAAAAAGCAGGTGGAAATGGAGACGACGTCTATCGAGATGTTGGCCGGTTTCCACTTGGACCGGCTACACGCCTTCGCGGATGATCCGAAAGTTTGGGGGATAATTGATTGTGTGGCATTCGAAACGGTCCCACTTGTACGGGAGGTAAGAGCTATCAAGAAAGCTGTAACTCGGCTGCAGATGGAGCTGGAGAAGCTAGGCGGGAGCGGCGCAATGAAGCCTTGGTGGGTCAGTTTGGTTTATCCTGAGGGTCGCTTCCCCGAAACACAGTATTCTGGAGGGCCCAATCTTCCTGTCTGGGATGTTATCAGCGCTGCCCTGGATCGGAGTCTCGATTTCCACGACGGAGACACTAGGACTGCTTTACTGCCGACAGGGCTTGGAATAAATTGCACAGAGATTTGTTTCTTTCCCGAGATTGTCGAGGAGATGGGAAAGACCGTCGACAAACATTGGCCGCAAGGGATCGATAAACCCTGGTTGGTGGTATATCCCAATGGCGGTGACGTGTATGATCCCGTTACACAAACTTGGCGTCCTGCAGAACATCAAGTAGACTCAACGGATCGAACATGGGCAGATGGGCTAGGCAAAGTTATCAATGACGTTCGCGACCAGCAGGATATAACATGGGGTGGAATCATTGCTGGTGGCTGTTGTAGAACGGGGCCAGATGAGATACGAGCATTAGCGAAGACGTTAAACATGTAAACTGTCTCCGTTGCTTCCATCTGGTCTCTTTCTTACTTTCTCTGTCTTTTCGCAGCATATAGCACTATCTCCACCCCGACACGGCCAAAGTAGAATATACCACTTCTGATCACTACCTTCCCTCAGCGGAGTCGCCAGACTGCAAGCTATACTGCCGCAGTAGTACCTCGTAAAACACCCCGATTATCATCTGACTATCTGCAGGACATATATCTGTTTCAGACACCAGGACTCGTACATTTTGCTCGTCTGTTCTTGCCTATGGGGAGTCTCAGCAGTCCTAGTCAGGAGTCATCATCGGGTCATATAGTCCTCCTGATTGACCCTTCGCGTTTTTGTCTCTTTTTGCGTTTCTCCTCCGTAGATTTCTATACTCGAATGGCACATCTGTATCATCTCGAGCTGAGACCTGAAAGCTATTGAGTGAGCCCGATTGTTGCAAGCACCGCGGCCAAGAGCAATTTCAATTCCAAATTTAGCCAGCAGTAAACTCCAGCAACTGAACAGAGTCCCATCTGTACTTTCTCTTCGCTCTCTTGGATAACTTGGATGCACTCTATCGAGAGAACAGTCTGAAGACACCACAAAAAGGTATTTCTTGCGTCGTGCCTGGCGCAAACTACAAAACGTGTTGACTTTTACGTCGCTAAACAGGCTGCATAAGACTTGGCAGACACAAGCCCCTTCGTCGCCCTCTTTGACCTCGACGGACACCGATATATCGACTCTGATGTCAGATTTGAAGATACTGCATCGCATTCTTCGCACTGTTGCGGGTTGGGCGGTGTTGTCATTCTTTACGGAGATACACATCATAGGTGGAGAAAATGTTCCTGCTGATGGACCCATCATAGTGTGCGTGTTTTTTGTCAGATCCTCGGCATTGTATGGCTGCAGCGTCGTTCAATGGGAGGCGTAATTGTGGGTCGAGTTTGCGGCGAAGTATTGCTAAAATGCATGTATCTGTCACACAGGACAGCTACTCATCCTAATATGATGCTCGATCCAGCAGTTCTATGTGCGTCGACTCCTTTGTAGTATACAAAGCGGTAACAAATCCACATGTTTTAGCCCTTGCGTTTCCCTATGCGCGTATTCTGCATTACTGGAGTAAAGGTACGATGGTGTATCTACTCCTCATTTTCTCCACTGACGAGGAGTCTATCGAATCAGCCTCTCTCTTCGCGAACCCTATCATGAACTATATCCTCCTGAGCTCGGGAAATATTCCGGTGGATCGCAAGAGCAAGGACCGACAGGTTTTGTTCCGTAGCACCTTCGAAGCTCTATCGAAAGGAGCGGCTATCGCTCTATTTCCAGAAGGCACGAGCTACACGGAACCTCGCATTATGCAAGTGAAAGATGGTGCTGCCTGGGCTTCGTTAGAGTATTCCAAATGGCTGAAAGAGAACCCTGGTTCGGGGTCAAGAGAAGTGGTCATCATACCCGCTGCCATAGTCTACACCAATAAAACCAAGTATCGCAGCAGTGTAAGTGGCTCTCTCTGAGACTATGAGCAAATTGATCAGCTGAGACAATTTTTAGGTAATCCTCGAGTGAGTATCCGTCTATCTTGTCAATTCATCTCTGACACCAGAATGGCTTAGATTTGGACGTCCAATTACTATGGATGAGTACAAGGAGCAATTCTTTTCTACGGTCGAGGGTGAACCACGAGCTGCCGTCAAACGTCTCACACGAGCGGTCGAGACAGCCTTGGTAGAAACAACCATCAACTCTCCTGACTGGTAAGGCTACTTGCCAATCTGTGTTTGGCCCGACTAAGCATCCTCCAGGGATACGGTATATATGGCCCGCATGGCCCGTGATTTGTTATGGGAAGGCGACAAAGCGATCAATCTGGACGACTTTGTTCTCATCTCGCAAACGTATGATATTGCTTGTCTCGTCATCCATATCCTTGCAATTGACCCGGTACTAGTTTGGTAGACTTGTTTTCCACCAAGGACGCCACATCGAATTTCAAGTCCGTGAAGCGGCATCTGCTCGAATATTATTCGTTGCTTCAAACAAGCCATCTAACAAACTCTGTCCTTTCCGCCGTTCCCCTTTCTCGGACGCTCGATCCGAACCATCCAACCCCCTTCCCCAGTCGTCTTCACACTTTCGCCACACTAGTTCGCGATTCTCTATCATCGCTCGTGCGTCTTCCATTCTTCGTCTTGCCACTTCTCGTACACATGCCCGTGTACATGATGAGCCGATTTGGCGCCAAACTGGTAGAGGACGAAGAGGAAACTCAGGCTCAGAATAAGGTTGTCTTTGGCCTTCTTTTCCTTCTTTTCATCTATCCTGCAGCATTTTTCTTCCTCTGGGCTATGTTCTTGTACACATCCACAGGCGCTGTATTGGCACTCGTGACAGTGTATCTGTTTGCTGCCTACCACACCAAGCTGATCAGCGGTAAGTCGACTAGCATTATGGAGAGATTTTATGTTTCTCAATATTATTTGTTCTTAGGAAACTACGAGCAGTAGGTCTTTGCTGAGTATGATCTCTGATTTAACGTTGACATATCAAATTTACAGTGCTAAACGACTAGTTGCTGCGTGGCGAGTACTTGTTGGTGTGTGGATGCCTAAACGCTGGGAATTATCACTCGCTGCCCTCGAGCAATATACCACGCCTTCTATACCCAAGGAGAGCGTTTGGATAGATCGGCCCAAGACAGCTATCGCAGAGGCTCTGGCTCCACCCCAAAGCAACGAGCCTCCCGTGAAGACGAAGCCCAAGCGTCGTCCCCCTTCCCGGAGGATTATAAGACACGTGTTACGTGCTCGTGCAGAAGCTGTACGTGCTCTAGCGTCTTTCTTCGATCAATTGGAAAAAGGTGGGAATGAGAAACGAATCAACGCGTCTGCGCATCTTGCACGAGCGTATGGGAGTCTTGTTGAGGCGGATCTGATGCACAAAACGGAGCCGACTGAGGAGGGCATAAAGTCTGCGGCGGAACCGCAAGGATGGAGGTCTGCGTCGGAAGTCATTGAGTTCCTGAGGCAGAGGGGGGCGAAGATCCCGACTTTGGGACATGGCATTGAGGGCGAATGGGCGGCTCTAAGTAGTGATGGCGAGGGGGAGGGATCATCTACGCCTGCTGAAGAGAAGGAGGATATCGTTTGGGTGTCGGTGTCTGGACAGCAGGATTGAGTGCTACTTTGGAATTTTTTTTCAATCACAACTACCTACATTACTCGATTGACCACGACTTCTCAATTTTAGTACGTCATCTCTCATTGTCTCTCATCTTTGAAACGAATTGTCCGTTTGATTAAGTCAAAACTAAACACAGGCAATGTTCAATTACTATGCCCAGCATCAGCTCAACCATCGGATTCTTTTAATAAGTATATATTACATAGACTGTATGGTTCAGATATGTCAAGATGATATTGTTCCAGCGGAGCTTTTGGCACTCACGAAAAAAAAGTGAAGCAACATTTTCAGATATCACTGTACGAGAATGTCAAACAAGAAGAAATTCACAACGAGGAGAAGTGCATACCTCAAGAGAACGTGGAGCCGATAGGACCAAATTTGATGTTTGAGAAAGTGACCGAGGCGTTCGGACTATCCGACTCGACTTGTGCAGGTACTCCTGAATCGGTGGCACAGGTTCCACGAGCAACTCCTGGAGCAGAGGGATCTGCGCCTACAGGGTAGTCACTGTCGAGCCAGAGCATGTTCGCTGCATGATCGTCCCAGATACTCATTACCAGGACCATGCCTTTGTCGAACGCATTTCCCATAGCAGTAAGACCCCCATCATTAGCGAAGGTGTTCGTGTCGCCGACGGCGTTCTTCTGGTCAGTGCAGAACTGGTCGGTGATAGAGTCGTAGGCAGAGAGTCCGGGGAGATTAGTGAAGGAGTTTTGGATGACCTTGCCATTCTGGACGTAGACACGACGGATCTCACTAAGAGTACCGGTAGTGGTGTTATCGGAGGTGAGGAACTGAGTGACGACGGTGAACTTTTGCGAGGTACTGATGGTGAAACCAGAGCCGGAACCGAGGAAAGTGGTATTTCCCATACGGAATGAGTTGAAATCACATCCAGCGTGATCACATACACCGTCATCGCCGCACTGGTCACCACTGCATTCGGTTTGCTCGGTGACAGTGCAAGGGTGAGGAGTGTAAGCAGCGGCGTCAGCTGAAATCCGAACTTGTCAGATGGGTCTGTAAACGTTCTTTTGAATGCCTTACAATTGGCTTCCCATACGTCCATCTCGCTACAGCAAGTCCCAAACGAACCGGTCCCAGAATTGGGGTCGTTGGCTGAAGGAGTCCATCCCTCGAGGTTAGCCTGTAGAGAGATCACTCAAGGTTACAAAGCAGCCTCGAACCGTGAAAGAAGACGACGAACCAAGCCGTTGATGAACTTGATGTCCTGGGGGCACTGCGAATCACAGTATCCCGTCCCAAATTTGGCACCGGCCTTGTTGGTTGAGAATCTGGACATGCCACCGTCTGCGTCCATCTGCGAGAAGTAAAGTGCACCATTAAGACCACAGGGGAGGTTCGACATGTCGATGTCGAAAGTAAATTCCTGATTTTTGAGTTTGAACAGTTGGTATTCGGTCTCACTCGCCATGAGGTAGACACGGGAGCCGACGTTAGTACCGGTGCCGGTATCAGTGACGAATTTGAGAGTGAGAGCGTCGCTACTGGTAGTGATACCGTATGTGGAAGAGTAATCAGCTCCATCCAGGGCGCAATTCGTCGCGCAAGTAGTGGGGTCGGGGCAGAGGCTTGCGTCCCATGTGTTACCGGTGTAGCAATTAGTGTAGCCAGACGTAGTGTGGACCCAGCGCCAATTAGAGTCGAGGACGACCGAGGACGACTGAGTGGTGCAACTGCCTCCTGTGGTGCATTGCTGAACGGTGAGAGGTGGGTGAGTTTCTGGCGTCTGTGTGCCGGCCTGCTGAGCACGGGCAATAGAGATGAGGGCGAAAGAGATGAGAGCGACTCTGGGAAACATATTGAACGATCGTTTGACTGTAGACGACTGGAGATCTAAAGGGCCATTGCAGACCTTTATATACGAGCGAGTCCGGAGAAACGTCTGCGCAGCAGAGATACTCTGGTAGTCTTGTAGACCTGGTCAAGATGAGTTCCGCCGCAAATCTCGCGAGTCATTGGCGTTGTGCGCTCTCTTTGGCAGCTTGAAACACGGTTTCCACCGAGGACGAAACCGCTGTTTTTGAATAGAAGTAGACCAGATAGAACCAGGGACCGCTCCAAATTGAAGTTTCACCGTGAAATCTGCGAGCGACAGCGAGTTCCTGGAGTGCTACTTACAGAGGCATACATATTCTGATTTTCTGCATCACTCCTGGCGGTGACCCCAAGGATGCCGATGTCATCTCGAAAGAAGAGTAATGAAGCACAAAATGCCTTTGAACAGGAGCTACACGATGCTACATCGCTTTTCGTTTGGAGCCTCATCATGCGACCAGGTAATTAGCGTTCAGCTGACGGGCGAATATAGATACATGAGTGCTAAACATAAGTGCTTCGACGGCAACAAAATAAGAGTCGTCATACCAGCAATAAGATGTTGCCATATTTAGGACAAGTGTATTTTCAGCGCTCTGCCTATTTTTCGGGGAAGTTTCGGAGTCAGAGCACCCGATGTGCGGGTAGGTGTTCGACTGAAGGTTCGGAGGATTTTTGGAAGATTGGATATACAAGTGGAGGCACAAGTGGAGGTAAGTATGATTGTGGAGTGAGTTTGTCGATGCCGGAATGTGATAATTGTAGACAATATTTTGTCGTTGCGGTAGCTATAGAATACGATCATAGACTAAGCCTGAGAGAGGTCCGAGCCTCCAGGTCGCGGTGTTCCGCGTCACGCATCACAGATTCGATCTCACGTGGGTGTGACATTCTACGGCCTTTGCTTGTGTATGAGGGACGGCATCGCAAGTGCATGCCTGCCAGAAAGATATACAAAGATATATTTGTTGCAAAACACGAGGAACACAAAGGAGAATTGCAGATCCGAGAAATGAGGAACAAGTAGAGATAATTGAGAAGACAGCAAAGCAGAGAAAAATTGGATGAAGCGGAGGGGGCATATGTGGTTAGAGAGACGGAGTATAAGAGAGAGAGAAATCGTGAGTGCGTGGATGTACATATCGAAATCAAGGTGAAACGGAAAACATATGAAGAGATGGGATAGCGTTTTACAGACACAATCACGCCCGAGCCTTCTGGGTACGGGCGGATCTGCGAGTTGTTGGAGGTTCTTCGCGGGCGCCGTGAGTAACAGCAATCCCCCTCCCTTTTCCACGAGCAATTTTAGGAACCCCACGTGCAGGAGCCGCGTCTTCCGCAGAGCTTCTCCCCCTCTTGCGTGGCGAAGTCAGCGGCCTTGCGGCCACATCTGCATTATTCTCGACTTCCTCAGACAGAGGCGAGAGATCAGCATGAGCTCGTTTACTACCTTTGTTGCCTTCTAAATTACTCGGACCTGCAGCTTGATCTTGAGACGAAATGCGCTGGACCATCTCCCAAGATGGTTCGGTAAGAGGAGGACCACCATCAGCCGCAGCAGCAACAACCTGGCTGCGACGTACGAGACTGCGCGAGGGCTCGCGTTGGACGCCGTTACTCTTGTCCGATGGGAACGCACCCGGAATGCGAGATACCAGAACGGCAGCGGAGTCCTGCGAAGGGGAGACACTGAGGCTCTTGACTTCCTCTGAGACGAAAGAGAGCATGGATACATCTGGCGGGATGGAGCGGGTGGTGGGGTTCGGAGAGCTGTCGGGAATAGGGTCGTTATACACGGGTTCATATGATTGAAGCCACGGGTGCTCAAGAGCGTCAGTCAGGCTCATGCGGGTTCTCGGGTTGGTCTCGAGGAGTCGTTCGATAAAGTTTTGAGCTACGAGAGAAGTCAGCATAGTTGGTTTGGAAAGAGAACTCGGCAACCGACAATTAGCGCTGATGTTTACGGTGGCTAACATGGGCCAATCGATTCGTCGTTCCGCAATCCTGATGCGCATGACCGGCTGATTGACATCCTCAATGAATGGGCTTGCGTTTGTGAGCCTATGAAGACATGGTCAACTCGGAGAATAGACAGACCTTTCCGGAAGAACATACATCGAGAATACGATCACCCCGACACTCCAGCTGTCGACCAAATTGTCGTAACCTTCGTGGGGTTGCTGGTAGACAACCTCAGGAGCAAGGTAACTCGGAGTACCGCACATGGTCTATACCAGAAGAGAAGTCAATACGGAAGTCGTGACGGAAGTGATACATGCTTACCCGGAGGATGGTGAGACTATCGATAGCCTTGGCAAGACCGAAGTCAGCAACCTTGACTCTAGGTGGATTATCTTTCGTGAGGAGGATGTTCTGTACAGATATTTGAGAATCGCCGGGGATCATAAGCAGTATATAAAGAACAGACCTCCGGCTTTAGATCCCGATGCGTCACGCCCTTGCTGTGAATGTACTAAACAAGGACCTTCAAGTCAAACGTTTGCAAAAAAGAGAAATGACGATTGCGTACAGCCAGAGCCACGCATATTTGGTAGGTGATATGTTGAGTCATGTCCTCGCCTATCTTGCAAATCAGAAAGATCAAAGTTTGGGGGGAAGTAGTTTCAACTTACTCAGGCCACTGGCCTTGAGGATATAATCGAGTAAATCACCTCCTTCGACGAGCTCTAAGACGAGATCTGAGAGCATAATGCCCGTGAATCAGGACAGCTTTGTGGAGGGAAAGATGTCAGACGTACTGATATCTCCATTGTCCTCAAAAAACACTTCCTTCAGGTCACAAACATTGGGGTGCTTGAGAGACTCCAGGATGCTGATTTCCCGCGAGAGGTTTTGCCTTCCTGTCTTACCGGGGGCGTCATCGCCTGGCATGCGTTGTATCTTGTTTTCCTTGATACTTTTGATAGCATACCACATGCCTGAAGCGTGCGAGACAGCTTTGTAGACAGTGGCGAAGGATCCTTTGCCAAGCTCGGAGGCGACGTCGTAGAACGCGTACATACCCGTACTGGCAGGACCAGCTGCAGTGTGTCGATATATATAGCCTGGACACGATCGATATGATCAAGATGAGATGGAATGGAAGTCAAGAAATGGCTCACGATAATCTTCAGTATCGGGTTCTTGAGGCGCAGGGTGACCAAACGCGATCTCATTGCCTTCCCGGAGGAGTCTAGTCTGATTTCTTCCTATTCTATCCCCATTGATCTGACGATCAAAGTAAGGAGGAAAGAAGACGCGTCAAAGAGGAGGTGCTCACAAAGGTACCATTGCTGGACAAGTCTTGGACCATCACGCACGATGTGCGATCGTTCTTTCCATCCCATTTGATAGTGCAGTGTTTATTACCTGTCACGAGATTGAGAACGAGTGGAATGCTGGATGAGCGAGGATATGGAATGACACTCACTAACTTTGAACCCAGCTAGTGTGATGTGGTTGATGTGCTGTCTGCCGATATGATAGATGGGATGGAGCTTCTGAAAATCGAGCCGCGTGAGTTGGGGGTTGCACGGCTGGAGGTATCCCCAGATATGGAAGTCCGTCTGGTTACTCTCTTGAGAGGCTAGTTGAGAGGCCAGCTGAGTGGCTTGCGTGTCCTGAGTTTCGATGATTTCCTGAGAGCTGACTTCCTGCGAGCCGACTGCTTGAGAACTGACTTCTGGCGCGGCATCGTCGGGAGTCACGTCGGAAGGAGGGTGTATCATGGTGATAGCGGTGATAGTACGTTAGAGTTAAGAGCTAGATTGTGGTTGGATCGAGTGGCAGTAGGGATAGGATGCCGGTGGAAGATGATAGTAGTGTAGTTCGAAAGCACTCAAAAAGCGCTTAAAGCTGTATTTAAGTACGCGTTTTTTAAATCCCGCTGGGGTGTTGGACGACCCTTAGATTTGCGAAAGCCACCAGGAATCTTTGGATGGTCGATGAATGGGATCAGGTAGAAGAGGCGATGAGATTGGATTTTGGGTAGATGGGTGTTGGGTGGAAAGTTGGCGGAGGCTCGAATCAGACACTGTCCGCATTCGTTCAGACGTCCAAGGTTGAAACGTTGATCAGCCTACTCTCACGGTAAATGGATTTTCTCAATCCCGGTGGCTCTCTCAGGGCTGTCTCAATCGAATTTGGGATATACTATGATACTCGTTCGGACGGATATGTAGAGAGATACCAGCCCCTCCCCACGTGCCCTCCCCACATGCTCGTAAGGTCTTATCACGCGTCAGAGTGTCCCGGAGTACCAGGTAAGTCCGACAATTGGTAGATCGACACCGAAGGTTCTACTTGAACGCGATATGTTCGACTGCGCTTCAAGTTTGTTCGGCGAGAAACGCACCTGCAGAACCGGGATTTTGTTCTACGGTCAGGCCTGTACCATGATCAGCGTTGGTTCATCGACAGCTCATCAACATCCGGGCAATCAAGTAGTCGTTCCGTTCGCAAGGGAGAACTCGGGGCCCCGAGCGTGATACGACATTTTCCAGCGATCCATATCCTAGCGATTTATCGAAGGAAAGGTATGTTCCAGATAGTTAGATGCCTTTCAGAGCATGTAGGTCAGAACACAGAGGTTTGGACGCGTCTGCTACACATGGTGAAACTAGCAAGAAAAGACGCGTATATTACGCGTGAGAAATATTGACCGGATAATGCCGGCCGGGGCTCTTCCTCAACTCAGTAGCCCAGCCTCCAGAATCTAAGTATCGTTCATACTTACGCTCTCATTGATAAAGCACTATAAGCGGTGGCTCATTCTAGCTACGGAGTACACATTTGTTGCTTATGTTCAGGGATACAATACAGCCTTGGGACAACAGTTAGGTCTCGATCAGTGAGCTCTAAATCTCCCCAGGCTCAAAGCCTCCCTCCTAGACTTGGACGCGGGATCAAAGTAAGGCCTTTCACCTATTGAGACCACTCTGTCTCCCGACCGCAGACCTTCGACATCTCGTGTGGCTAGTGGAATTGATAAGCGAACTAGCGCAACGAAGGACTATCTGAAGACAACAACGTACCCGAATGTATCGCCGTCGAGTTTGCCCAGATAGCAATATCATTCCTATGAAGGTCATGGTCAGTCCGACGTTTGTCAATGAAGAGTTTCTGGGCAGTCACTCACTTCTCCCATTTATAACGGACTTGGAGGTCGTGATTCTCGGTATACACACGGAAGAGCAAAGCGAGGGTCGCGTCGGACTCTTCCTTGGTCAATTCCAAGATACGTTTCGTGAAGCTAAGCCCAGATGCGGTCAGCTCGAATCTATGAGGAGAAATGATAGGCGCTCACCCTTGATTGACGAACAGAGCCTTCCAACCTGTGACTGGGTTGGTGCGGATTACGGGATGAACTGCACGGAAGTCTAAGCCAATGTTGTCAGGATGTCCACGGGGGCCACTACGAAGTGTGTGTAGTTGCCCGTTTCTATGCCGTATTGAACACGATGTCAGACCAAAGTTCGTCGGGTCAAGAGCACGCTGAGACACTCACGCTTCTGCTCCGGTTTTGAATTTGTTGCCGTCATGAAGCGCTGTGAGTCCTTCGAGGTACTTCGCGAAAGAGGGGCTGAGTCGATCGTAGGCCTCGTATCCACTGGACCAGAGAGTGTCGCCTCCTGTTTCGGCTGAATGAGAACGTAAGTTGTTAACTCCAATGGAAAACGAAGTGATGTGGAATGGCTTACGTAGAGTGTGGATCTTAAGAATGGCAAAATCGGAAGGCACAGGCTCAAACGTGATGCTGATGATGGTTGAGCTATATAGGTCGGGTAGATAGTGGCTAACTCACTCGGAATGGAATTCACGAGCCGCGAAAGAGGGCATCTCGCCAGGTTCGTAATGTTTTGCCCTGATACAGGGAAATTTATGAGACCTCGTCTCGGGATTACAACAGGAAATCTACGCACTTATCAGTGGCGGATGTGATCACAGAGATGTAGTCTCCTAGCTCGGAGGAAGCCGCTGTGCTTGGATGGATATGTAGACCAGAGTCCTTTGGACGGCCAGAAAGAATTCCAAGCTTGTTCCCCAGCTAAAAGGAGCGCTCATGAATACAGATAGATGATTGAGAAACGAACAGGGTACTCACTTCTTTTTGCTCTGCGATCGTAAGGTCCTGATTTTTGAAGAAGACCACGTTTCGCTGCGACACTGTATACGATGAGGCTAGGACACGAAGTGTCGAGTTGATGCACAATTACTCACCGATGATAGCGAGTTCTCGGATAAGTTCATCAGAGTTATCAGCCTTTAGCAGTTCAGCGAGTTGGATAGTTGGGTAAAGACGGCCGATAACAGGTGTTACTTCCGAGTGCGTAAATGAGTCGAGAACTCCAGTGGGCTTCAACGGTTGAGTCTGTCCGTGAACGATCAATTTGCCACGGTTAGGGTCATTGGCCTTGATAGCAGCAGCAAGTTCAGTAGTAGTGGTAGCCATTTCGGATGAGGGGGGTGGGGAACTCACGAAGCGATTCTGCCATTCATTTTAAATAAATCATTTCGATAACGTGAGAACGCAATATTCAGAGTATATGGGAAACCTACGATAATGAAAAGATTGGTGATATGTTCCTGTAGAAAAATCAAATTCGAGGAACCTTTGAGCGAACGCCATTGCAGTCATAGATGGCGAATGGTGTATTTTGGTACCGAAGGTTGTGGGTAAGTTTGGCGAGTCGACCAAATCGGGACGCGTTCCCTTCAAAGTTCAAACACGTGACAAGACCTTCTCATCCTTCAATTTCCTTCCACAATATGATGGTCTAGTGCGTGGCGGGCCGCAAAGATAATTTGCTACAATCGCATCGTTCTTGCGCAATGTGGCTCTTGCGATAAGGATTACTGGGCCTTTCGATTGTGGGTCCTGCCAGGGACTCAGTCTGTCATACTCGTTTGGCGTGCCTGCCTGAGTCGGCGACCACTAGGGGGAGCATTATTTATTTGAGCTCAAAATGCCACTTGCTCGTTGGTATTTCTGCGTACATTTTGCGTCCATTTTCTGTAGGCAGGTCTCAAGGCAGAATGGCAATCCCTACGGTCGCACTTCCTGTTGTCGGTCCAGTCAAGACACCCAGCGTTGACAGCAAAGAATCCGTACTTTCAGCAGGCGACGTCGAAGGACCAGTATCTGCAGTCAAGGAGAGCGTTTTCGACAATGAAGTCCTCGCGAAGTAAGTCTGTCATTTCCCAAGTCCACGCTATCTTACGGTATTGACACCCGTCATGCAGGCACTTCGTACCTCCAGACAACTACGAGGGAAAGCATCGATTTGATCCAACCGCTACTTGGACTGAGCAGGAAGAAAATTCTCTCAAGCGCAAGATAGACATTCGTATCATGGTCTTCGCTTGCCTGTGCTTCTGTGCTTTACAGCTTGATAGAGGTAACGTCAGTATATCCATTTCACCACGCGTTGTATATGGTCTTACTCATGTAATCGATCTGTCAGCTCGGTAACGCTCTGACGGACAATTTTTTGGATGATCTCGGTATCAATACCAACGACTACAACACCGGCCAGACTATATTTTGTGTGTATCTTGTTTATTCTTTCTGCAAGCTTACTGACCATCTTTGTCAAGTCGTCTCCTTTCTGTTCATGGAGATACCTGCGCAGCTGATCAGCAAAAAGATTGGAGCTGACCGTTGGATACCCATCCAGATGATCTTCTGGAGTGTGATTGCCATGTTGCAGTGTAAACTCAAAGGCCGAGCTTCGTTCTTCGCCACACGGTGCTTGCTCGGCCTCGCAGAAGGCGGTTTCATTCCGGACATGGTGCTTTATCTCTCATACTTCTATAAAGGCACGTACATTTTATCTGTATGTCTGAAAGCTGTTTCTAACGCTCTGCGTATCCTGGTATCTACAGGCTCAGAGCTCCCCGTGAGGCTCGCGTATTTCTGGGCATCAACTACGTTCACTTCTGTAGTTGGCTCTTTGGTCGCCGCTGGCATACTCAAGCTACGCGGGGTGCACGGATGGGCAGGCTGGCAGTAAGTCTTCGCACTAAAGACAGTCTGTCAAGGCTTTTGACACTTTGCTGTATATTCGCAGATACTTGTTTGTTATCGAAGGAGCCGTCACTCTATTCATCGGTCTTTTGGCATTCGTATACCTTCCTCCTTCGCCAACACAGACCGCTAGCAGGTTCCGAGGTCGGAAAGGATGGTTCACCGAACGAGAAGAGACCATACTCGTAACTAGAGTATTGGTACGCACTGTTGCTTTTGATCATACTCAATCTATTCTAATAAAAAATCATAGCGCGACGATCCCACGAAAAGCGATATGCACAATCGTCAACCAATTAGCTTGAAGGCCCTTTGGCTCTCACTCACTGATTGGGATCTCGTCCCGCTGTATCTCGTACGCATAATCCTCCTGACGTGCGGGCTAATCATCTGACACGCATAAATTTAGCTTGGACTTGAAGCCTTCATTGCGGGTGCGACAGTGAGGGCTTATTGGACGTTAACACTCCGGAGCCTGTGCGTATTCTTATTTGCACTGTTTGACTTCTTCTGATGTCACTTGCCATAACAGAAAATTCAGCACCTTCAATTCCAATTTGCTCACAATTCCTACGAGTATCGTCAGCATGATTGTACGTCCCCAGGAGATCTATATATTGCATTGCGCAAGCTGACAACTATCTATGTTCACAGACTATGATCAGTCTTACCCATCTGTCCAAGTTCACGAAGGAAAGATCATTCACTGCCTCGTACGCCTGTCTCATTCGCTTTATTACTTCACGCTCACACCAGTTCAAATGGCCAGAATCCACGCTATATGGCAAATCCCCATATTCATTGCTTTGATCGTGATCCCAGATAGCACCCCTCGCTGGAACAAATATGCTGTCTTGGCTATCCTCCTTGTGGACCCCGATCCACAGGCACTCATTGTTGGGTGGTGCAGTGTGGTGAGTTGACACCAGTCTCTATCTACAATTATGACTCATATTTACCCACTGTATAGAACAGCGGTAGCGTACGCACTCGTTCTGTCTCTGCATCCATTTACAACATGATGTGCCAGTACGCATATTGACTTCTAGTCCCATACATTCGCTAACACTTTTCTTCTTGAAGGCTCGGCAGTCTGATTGCCTCGAATATATACCGCGATGATGATAAACCCTATTATCATCGAGGCAACAAAGTCCTCCTTGCTCTCAGCATCGTCAATCTATTTCTGTTTGGCTTTGCCAAAGTCTTCTATGTGTGGAGGAACGCATCGAAGGCTAAGATCTGGAATGCGATGTCGGCAGACGAGAAAGACCATTATCTCACTACGACTAAAGATAAGGGAAACAAGAGGTTTGCATCCTTTTCTTGCATGTCACAGGCTTGAATACTGATGTCTCTTGTGTTTCCAGGTTGAATTTCGTGTTTGAGCATTAGCGGCACGTTCATTCACTTGGTCACTTATATTATTGTACTTATTGCTTGGAATATTTTGTTATGGATTTGTTGAGGGTGTATACTTACGTTAGATTCAGTACGAGTCATTGTGGCCACTATTGAATTCTCAGACTACGATCTGCTTCTCATGGATGGTTCATGAATCATCGCGATTCGTGCAAGATGGAGTAAATAACATCCTATGAAGTATGAACGATCGTACGCGTTCAAGTTGTTTACGCGTTGTTATTATTGTCGCATGCGAAGGACTTTGCCAAATACCTGCCTTTGATTTGATCCGATCATGATTAGCATCAGCACTCTCTTTCTTAGCTCTTCCATCCTTCTATCTCATTCCTTCTCGACCTCACCCGTGTCAAGTGTAGCTCCCCCCTCTTGGAATCGCAGTGATCTAGAATGATACTGCAGTATTCTAGACACACGTCACAATATGGTTCTCGGAAGACCTTTGTCCGTTGCATACCCCTGATCGATACGTTTCCGGTAAGATGGCGGCGGGATTGGACTCGATGACCTTGGTTGTTCATCGTTGTTTTCATCCCGCTCCCGTCCCACCAAAGACTCATCCTGATGTTGGCGTGCACGCGCTTTCGTGTCCAATTACTGTACGCTGTGCAGTTTTTTCTGATTCGGTGACAGGACTGCTGGCCGATCTTTATGCCAAAACGCTTGCTGAACTGCACTGTTGTGCAGTATCAAATCATAGTGATAGTGCTTCACTCCGTATGCTGATCGTGAAGATCTGCTGCCAGTTCAGATCGTTGCTTACTCTTCGAGTTACTACATATCGGCCTGGCGAGGCAGAAAATCATTCCGTCTATAATCACCTAGCTGGCGACACGTCTCCTTATCTCGGGATTGGGTTTTAACGCAACCGATAGTCCCGAAAAATAGTTCAAGGTTTTCGGTGCGAGCTTTCTTCCGCGGGGCAATGCATTTGCACAGCAACGCCCAGCGGCACTGTCTACTTTCATGCTCATGGTAAAGGGTTTGAAGATTATATGTGCCCCTCAATCGTCTTGCATCTGGATGTAGAGATATATGACGCGGATGACAGTCGATAATTTGTGGAGATCTTTCGAAAAATGAAATTGGACTAATAAGTAAGCTATCTCAGTTTCGCATATCACGCATTGATGATGATAATTCTTCTATCATTGTAGCTCTTTTGCCCAGCCATTATCCTCCGAGATGTCCAAGCCCTCGTTCCCCGAGTCATATAGTGGCCGTATCGCCCACCCGTCATGCGTTTCATGAAAACACGGACGAAGATATAAGAAGTAAATCCTCAAAGAACCTCGAAGACCACAAACCGATTCTCGAATATACCCATTCCATTCTATCACTCAAATGCACATCAATAATCCGTACGCACAAGGGGGCTGGTCTCACTCTGCGAACGGCAAGTCCATCTCTAGTGGGTCTTCGTCCTCCGTCTTCGGTGCCCTTCCCAGTCTTCCCTCCGTCTCGTCTCTTTCGAAGTTCATCTTCACATCATTCAATCCAAGTATCTTGAACTGTATCGTCTTAGGACCCCAGTCGCGTCCATGCCTTCGTGTTGTTACCAACGTCTCGACGTCCGGGCACTCGCTATTCCAGGATCTGGAAGGAAACACTGTGGCGAGCATTGAATGGCACGAACATCCTATCATTCAAAATGGTGCTGCCGTCGTCAGACAAAATGTATCTCACTGGTTGAGACTATCTCGTGATCAGAGGTTCGGTTTTCACACTGGATGTCACAGTGGCTTTTGTAAGCTGACGTTGTTGTCTTGATCCTGTCTTGTTCGATAGGTTTAGATTCATGGAATCCGGTGGGAAGCGATATATGTGGGTTCCTCAAGACAATTCTATCTGCGTACGTCCTCGTGCTACTTTCTGATTCGTTATAGCTGGACTCAAGTGCCATCCACTAGATGTACACCGCCGGCTCCCGAGACCTTTTGGCTCGTATATCTCGAGACCACAACAACCTCATTCTTGAGATGTCCTTCCAGGCAATCCAGCTTGGTTTACTTGAAGTCTGCGTTATTGCTACAGTTCTACTGCATTGTGGTCGTAGCATCGATTGATTAGGCCTCTTTCGGGTCTTGCTTGAGTCTCTCCATCTTTCATAGCTTGATGATATCGTCTACATTCACTTCCCTCGATATTTGAGGTGCCGGATCTAATACTAGATTACTGTCTAAGCTCGTAGTTATCTCAATCTATATTTTCTTGTGGGTGCAAGTGGACCGTTGTTGTGCACCTGACAAGTTTCCCAAACAACGCTTCCGAGTCCAAGTTTAGAATCTTCTCAAAATCCTGTTCGAACCCGTGACGTTCACATCGCCTTCCTACTACTTTCATCATCCATCACTATGCCTCCTCGTACCCGACGAGCAAAATGTCAGATATGCAACACCAATGAGTCCAAATATACATGTTCCGGATGCATGGTCGTGTAGTGCGTTCGCGATGTTTGAATCCTGCTACTTGTCATATAGCATATCTGATGTGTAGTCTAGTTGCTCCGTAGCATGCTACAAACAGCACAAAGGTATATCTTGCAGTCTAATTTCTCATTAAGGAACTTATCAAAAAATTGTAGTCTCATCATGCCAGCCTGCTGCATCGACATCAAAGCAAGGAATCGATTCCGCTCCTGTCCTGCTTGAGGAAAATTTTACTACCTCAGAAAGTATGTGCGCAATTCTCGCAAGCATGATGTGTTAGCTGACTGTGTCTCAGAACCTCTCGCAGAACCTACATCTCCAGATGACATCGATGCTATAGCTTCAGAACCAGAAAAACCTCTCCGACCACTCACATCCCTGAACTGGCCTTACATTGTCGAAGAATCAGCATATCCGGATCCCTTGAAGCGTGATGATCCAAAACCTCTCCAGATGCACCAATACGAAGCTATAGGTACAATTTTACTCGCTTCTTGCTCTTTTCGTTGACTTATATGTATGAAACCAAAGCCACATCCTCGACAATACGAAAAACCCTTTCTTCTCACCCCAACCTACCTGCGCTCCTCAAAAAAATTGATCAGTATAGAGGCCCAGACAGAGAAGACGCACTCCAGCGTGCACTTGGAGTCAGTGCACCTGATATAAATGACATATCGAGGGGCACGGAGCTCACAGAAGATATGCTTGCGTTGAGGGAGCTCGCAGAAGCTGTTGAAGCTGCTGTGAGAGGTGGAAAAGAAGGAGCTTTGGGTCTTGACTGGGGAGAATAGGATCGCATCTTCCTCGAATCACCCAATAAGTTAAACTCAATGGATCACTACACACGCCACGTCTCTACTGCTTGACACCGAGGAACAACAACCCTCTCTTCGCCATCTCGACCTCCTCCTCTAATTCCCTCCCATCAGTAGTAGTCCACCACAGGTCCTTCGACAAGGTCTCCAAGGTCTTTCCGTTCCTCAATGCAGACTCAAACGCCGCCTTTTTTGTGTTGAGGGTCGCCATTCTTCGAGGATCCGAGTGTCCAGTAAAAATGAACAGCGCGGTGCGAGGTGGGAGAGAGGCATGTAGGGTCTTCAAATGCTCGTTCATGACTGTTAGTACGGCGGAAAGAGCTTCGGGGCTGGGTGGTGGAGTGGGTTCTGGGGCTGGTACCGATGCGTCGAATGTAGATTTCGGCGTCGTCCCTATTACGATATCAATCAATCAGCCCATTCATAAGAGTGTTAAGTTGGGAGAGCTCACATCCTAGAAGATCCGCCAACGCTTGAAATCTCCCAAACGTGAAATGATGCGCAGGAACCACTTCCAAAAGACCTTTCAAGATTTCATCATCACTCTTACATCCAATAGCCGTATTTGCCTTGGCCCCATGCATCACCGCTGGATTTCCACGATCCACCACCGCAGACCTCACACTCCCAACCCCACCACCCCTCTTCGTAGACCTTGCCATCCGCTCAAAAATCGACTCGTAATCCGTCTTGAATTCACCGTACCCAGGACCATTATCGAGCTTTTTCTTGAGGAGATCTAAACACGCTCGTGCGTCTTCTTCAGGGTCATGTCCGCCTTCACCGCCTGTTTGAATTTCACGTCCGCACCATTTTTTGGTTAGCCATGCGAGACCGGGTTTTAAGGGTCGCCCGCGGGGGTGGTGGTATAGAAGGGCAGTGTCGATGCAGTTGGGGTGGCAGAGTTTAAGGGCTTTGAGATCGGATTCGAGGGAGTGGCCTAGGAGGATTGGAGTCTGGAAGGATGTTGATGGAGGAGAGGTGGATGAGGAGAAGGGGTTTGGGCTGGGAGGGGAGAGTAGGCGGAGTAGGTGTTGTTGCACTTGGGCGAGAGTAGTTGTAATGGGAGCTAAAGCAGCTGCTGTGATGCCCGACCATCTAGAAAAAGTTCAGTGACTGATCTTCTGAGATAAATTGACGAGAACATGCATACCGAGTTAGATAGTCGACAATTGGTTTAGCTGGTTTTACGAGCTGATCGTAGATGACGATACCGGTATGGAAGTCGATGATACAGATTCTCGTCAACTCTTTGCCATCTTCCGTCAAGCACTGTCATACTTCGTCAGTGACGAAAACATAAAGGGACAGTTTTGGGAGTAAATCACCATCTCGCAATCAATAGCGTATATCTTCTGCTTCTCAGCTTTGTCCTTTTCTGCAAGTAGGGACTCTTTTGGTGCCTCTGGAGTCTCCACCCAGCCAGGTGGTTTCTCAAACATATCAGCGATATACGAAGGAATCGGATAGTCGTTCTCGATCATTTGCTCTAGAGTAAGCAGATACTGCGAAGGATCCTTGTCAATCGTTCGTTCTGCTGTACGAGTCAACATCTGATCAGTGGTATGCCGAAAAAGAAGAAAGCCTGCGTACAAACGACACGCTGGGACTCTCTTTTCTTCTTCTCTGCAGCACTTACGGGCCCGTGGAAGAACGCGCTGAGTACACTGTGCATGCGCGTTTGGTCTCCTGGTGCACGGGTAGGGCAGGCATGACTGAATGTGGAGGCAATGAAAGGAAGGCTTGGGGGTTCCGATGATAGTTCTGATTTTTTGGGTGGGAGAGGTATGGGGATGGGGATGTTGGGGTTGATAGTGGCAGAGGTGGGAAGTGGGGGAAGAGAAAGAAGCGCGGGGGTCAGTCCTGGAATCAATAGTGTTACAACTTTGTCGACTGAGCGAGCGTTCTGTGTTGGGTTCAAGATTAGTCTGGGTCGGACTAGATAGAGTAGAAGTGGACGAACGTCTACACGGAGCCAATTTGGTGGTGGAGCGTCTGCCAAGATGTGGGTGACTAGCTCTCGAATGTCCTGTAATATACCATTAGCTTGCTGAGACTGTAATACAATGACCATAATCGCGCACGTCTATTCCCACAGCATGATTTCGCTTCACAATCTCTGCATTGGAGTACATAAATCGGGGTAAATTCTGATCATAAAAATGATATTGTCAAGGAGTTTCTACCACGAAAAAAGAATACCATACATCCTGCAGTTTATTGACCTCGGTCTTCTTGACCTTTTTCTGCTTGCGCTTTTCGACCTTGGTCCATTCTCCTGCGCTTGCCTCGGTTGTTTCTACATCCTGAACGATTCCAGCATTTGTTTTAGCCTTCTTGTGCTTCGGTGAAGATAAAGAGGGTGAAGACGCCTGGGATCGCTTCATATTGACAGTCGGCGAGGCTGCTGAATGCACACCTGATCAAAACTGGAAAGCTCAAAATATTCAAGACCGTTGGATGCTAGCAACGCCAAGCATCGTCGCGTGGCTTAACTTCCTATTTTGGACGACCCAACGTGGACTGTGAGTCTGGACTCTGGGACAGTACGAGCGATGCTGTTCAGTTCAGTTTGAGTTTGGGTGTTAATCAGGTATGCTTGCTTGGTATGAGGCTTCAGCAAAATTTTGCTTGTTGCATGACTTGACATTTTGCGACCTTCAAAAGTGTCAGGGAGGAAAAAAACGAAGATGCAGGTCTATGCCTCAGAGCCGGATTGAACGACTGACCTTCGCATCGCTGGAAAATACGAGTGCGACGCACTACCACTGTGCTACTAAGGCGTTTTCGAAACGTAAATGAATATGCTCAGGGAGACTCACTTAATGAGCTTCGCCTGCAAACCTGAATCCGTTTCTCGCCCGTCAACACTCATTTGCAGTTTTTGCGCGGATCTCCACGATGACTTGACCGTGACATTCGTCCACTGTCTTCTAATGTCGACTATAATCTAGCTTACAAGACACAAATCGTGGTGCTGAATCGTCGGGACTCGGCCGCAGGCGAAAGTGCTTTCTGTTTTGCATTGGTACTGATGAGTCGTCCGTGGTATAGAAGGCTAATCGATAGCTTTGGGTAGCTTCTTATGCGCCTTGATTTGGTACGTGATTTTTCGAGATATAACCCATTTATGGCGTCTCATGCGTCGTACTCAGGCTTCCGGCTTCGAGCGCGTTCGAATCATAAAGATGTCTCAACCCTTCGTGGTCCTGGAGGCACTAGCATATGACGCTTGCTTCCCGATGTCTCTCAGTCATTGAAATTCGAAGTCTCGTTCTGCGGATATCTTGTGAACAGCCAGCCACGCGCCGCAAGTATTTACGATTATTACGATTTTTATATTGGACTGGTAACATCACCAATCGCAAGGACACTCGAAGGCGATATCGTTGGAGAGGACCGAAAGGCAATTGCAACCAAAAGTCACATCTACAAGCACAAGAGTTGACCAATAACCAAAAGTTGACCAAAAGTCGTGCCGGTGCAGGCTTGGAGCTGTCTGATCGGGGAGATACTGACCAATTTGGCCCGAATTGCCCGAAACATCCTATCTTGAGGTCGCGCTCCTCGAGTCACTAACAACCTCCTTTCACTGTCGAAAACCTCTGGAAATTGACCGATCTGACCTACCAGCGGGTTTGGAATACGCTGAGTCCAACCTTTTGTCTCTAAAGGTGCCCTTCGACAGTGATCAGGAGCACCAGTCTCATCAGCTTGTCGCTTCAGGGGTTCTTGTTTTTTGTCATGCGCGAGCTCCGATCCCGAATATTTTTACCCGGACCCCTAGTCGCGACTCTTAGCTCCTCTGCCACATTTCGACTCTGCTCTATGTTCCCCACCTCCATGATATGATTCGAGCGTCGCTTCTAGCCCTCAGCTATGCTTATCTATCGCATGTGACGTTTCTCGTCGGACTCCCATGCGCTTTAGCGCCAGCCGTCGACCTGTCGTCACCCTCGGAGTCGCACAGTCCAACAATGACAGAGACTGCACCAATGGCGAAATACTCAATTCATAATCAATGGTTTGCTACATACTTTGTCTGCATTGTTACGATAACTAAACCTCTCTACAGGGACTTCGTATTGAATCTAGCCGTCGCTGTGAATTTGACTAATTCCTCTGCGAATTCCACTTCCGCGAAATCAGCGTCTTCCGTCAATCTCACTTCCTCCGCGCAGTCCAACTCCGCTACGAATTCCTCATCCTCTGGGAAGTCAATATCATCTACGAATTCTACGTCTGCTGCGAAGTCAATGTCCTCCGCGAACATCACGTCTTCTGCGAAATCTATATCCTCTACGAAATCTATCTCTGCAAACTCCACGTCCCTTGCGAAGTCAATGTCCTCCGCCAATCCATCATCTTCCGCCAAATCGATATCATCTACCAAATCAGGGTCCTCGATGAAATCAACGTCGTCCGTCAAATCAGTGTCCTCTTCCAAGTCAAGCTCGTCTGCGAAATCAGCATTATCTGCGACTTCGACGTCCTCCGCGACATCAACTTCATCCAAATCTAGCTCCTCAACCAAATCAACGTCCTCCATTAAATCCACTTCTTCGATTAAATCGTCCGCCTCTATAAATCCAGCCGCGAAATCGATGTCCTCAGTCAAGCCCTCTTCCTCTAGTTCCTCCGTGAAACCGTCTTCTTCTGCGGCATTATCCCTATCTACGAAATCTTCATCGACCTCAAGTGCTCCTATATCTTCGACTTCCTCAAATTCCACTATCCCGCTTATGGGCCCAGTGACTTCCAATAGCGACATCATGGCGTGGCTCACGGGTCATAATGTGATTCGGGCCCTCCACGGTGCTCAACCTCTGACGTGGAATGCGAATCTAGCTGCTGCTGCCCAAAAATGGGCCACCGGTTGCCTTTTCCAACACTCTCACGGAACTCTCGGTCCATGGGGAGGTACGTCATGACCTGTCTATCAGTAAGTCACCCATCTTAATATTGTTTCTACAGAGAATTTGGCTGCTGGGACTGGTCCATCCTATGGGATTGGCAAGGCTATGAATTCATGGACGTCCGAAAATAGTAAGCCGCCGTGTTTTCTTCAAATCCGTATATCTTACGGATTGGTCGCGTGAGTTTAGCTTCCTATAGCGCCCTCAATCCTCAAGCATCACATTTCACTCAAGTGGTTTGGATGTCCACTACTCAAGTCGGCTGTGCACTAGCTAATTGCACCACGATATTCCCTCCAATCTACGGGGTGAGTTTCAGAAAAAACACGCTCTATGCCTCTGACAACGACTCACTCTTTCTCAGACGGCAAAATATTACGTCTGTGAATATTTTCCGCCGGGAAACTATAGAGGACAGTATGCGTGAGTACTATAATTTTGGCCATTCCTCCATCATACTTACATTCCCGATAGTGAGAACGTCTATTTTCCGTAGGAACGCATGGAGGCGCAGTAATATCGATAGCCGTGCGCGTGCCTTTGTTAGGGTCGTCCTGCGCCGGCGTCGTATAGACCCTTTCGAACTCTTAATGTATATACTCATGTGTGTTCTGACCCATACTAATCCTAATGTTACAATCTTGCACGCTCACGCGGTACGTGGTCATGGATAACTATGCGTAATTGTATAAAATCTCTTCGTAGTGTCGAAAGTAGGATCCTACAGTATCAGTAAAAGGCTAAGCCCACGCTCTCTGGTAGCTGTGTCCAGCTCATGCAGGGCAATGCAGTGGACGTGTACATACGTGAAAGACTCAAAACGATGATTAGCGCTGCCCCGATTGGGACAAGGTCTCACAGCTCCCACTTTGCTCCCACCCTCATGTTATCGAACAACCTCGCTCTCATTCACCAACTCAAACGTGGGCGGTCTTCGACTTCTGTTATCCTATATAGTGTCAGTAGGGCGTGAATACCTTAACCAGAAACAAAGAGCTCGTGCGCGACGTAGTGGTCCAAAAATTTGCCTCGTCGATTGCCACTGGCTCCTGTACATGTTCTCCTACAGGTTGTCTCAGACTATATGTCCTTGACCTCTCAATTCACATTTATATCCAACGAGGATAACGAGTCTATTCGCAGAAATCCGCTACTCATAGGGGAATTATTCCTTCCACAATCCCGCACCTCTTCAACTTCTCAATACGTGTTCTAGTCCTGTTCGCCTTTATGACCCAACCCCCATGAATTATTGTCCAGAGTAGCAACATCAGTCATGACTCAAGCCTCTCTGTTGTTTCTGACAATCCTCACTGTTGTTCTTCAGTGCATTGCATGCGCGCTTCCTGATCTCTCGGCTTCTTCGGACCCGTGCATCCTTTCACTGTCACAGGATGGACCACTGGTTCTGGTCAAGTCTCTACCCATCGACCTTTGGCTGGCCCCAAAGCTCGCGGAAACCTTGGTGGTAATAGATTTGGATCCTTCTCCGAGACATGCTAGAGAGTTCACTCTGGTAGACCGGGCGGGCTCCGCGAAACCGTCGTCCTCGGTGAAGCCATCTTCCTCTACGATGGCATCGTCTTCCCCTACGAAGGCGTCGTCTTCCCCTACGAAGGCGTCGTCTTCCCCTACGAAGGCGTCGTCTTCCCCTACGAAGGCGTCGTCTTCCCCTACGAAGGCGTCGTCTTCCCCTACGAAGGCGTCGTCTTCCCCTACGAAGGCGTCGTCTTCCCCTACGAAGGCACCGTCTTCCTCCTCGAGGACGAAAGTGTCATCGACTTCTAAACCATCCTCTACCAAGGCATCCTCCAAGAAGGCATCCTCCACGAAAGCGTCGTCTTCCACCAGCGTCAAATTGTTTGCGTCTGCAACCCCTCCAAAAGTCGCAAACGCGGTGCCAAGCGATATCACTGCGTATCTCTTGGCTCACAACACTGTTCGGGCTCTCCATAAGGCTTCAGCGTTGACCTGGAATGATACTTTGGCTTCTGCGGCACAGACATGGGTTGACAAATGTCTTTTCGTTCACTCTTTGGGTATTCTGGGCCCTTGGGGAGGTACGTGATAACTCCCTTGCGAAGCATCGAGTTCATAGATACCAACGGGATTGTCTTCTAGAGAATATGGCTGTTGGGACGGGGCCTTCATATGGATTCACAAGTTCCATGACAGTCTGGACGGCTGAAATGGGTGAGCGTACATCGATATCCTCTCATGATCTTCCACGAACCTGGTCAACTCTAGCCCATTACAACGGTCTCAATCCTCAACCGTCGCATTTCACTCAGGTCGTCTGGAAAGGAACTACTCAAGTCGGGTGCGCCTTGCAGCCATCATGCACAGGAATATTTTCTCCCCTTTACGGGGTAAGTTGTTATATGCGGTCCCTTCGTCATTTGTTCCAACTTCATATACTTCAAATCTTTGATAGCTGGAGAAATTCTACGTTTGTGAGTATTATCCTCGGGGAAACTTAGTGGGCCAATTCGGGTGAGTGCCTTTCGTACCTCCACTCCCCTGTTCGTCCTCATATGGTAGACAGGTCGAATGTTTTGTTCTGATACGACGCTTCTACGATTATGACCGTAACAAATGACACCATGGAAACAAAAATGCCATGGCGTAGTATACGACTGTAGGCTGTCCGAGGTTTTAACGGGCGATCTACGTTCCGGACTATATGCTACAAACTCTCTTTCGTTCCTTTCTTTTCACATGCTATCCGGTGGACATGTGTGTCATCATTAAAAGCAACTTTTTACATCTTTACGAGGAGTTCAGAGTCCTGCTCCGTCATCTATTCGAGGCGGCGCCAGGATGCTTGTGTCGCGCTCTCGGATTACCTCCTTTATTTTCTTCCTACGTGTATCTTGTCGGTGCTTACCAACAGACTCTCTTATCATTTTTCGAACATTGTCTTACATCTGCATGTGCGACTAAGGGTCGGTTTATTGTGATTCTTTGGCCAGTTGAAATTACCCGGCCGCAGTGTCTCTTATCTGTGGTGCGCCCTTTCATCAGATACCTACTTACCTGACAGAAACAGCGCGTCGCTCTCCACACTCATGCTCTTCTCTTTCACCGGTCACATCCAATACAAATACAGTCAGAATTGTTGAAGGTGTGCCTTTCCTTCCAGTTCGATGGTCATCTGACATCTACATCTCAGGTCATGGTTGCATTGATTGACCTTTCAGGTGTTTAATCTTCACTATTAATCTATATATGTACCGTTGTTGGGTCTCTCGGTCCGTAGACAAGAGGGTCATTTCTCGGAAGTCACGCCGTTTGAAACACGGCGATAGCATGCCAAAGATAATTGTCAAGAATATACAGGTTCAGGTCACTGGACTTTGTTTCGACACTTCGCAACCTCGGGGTCATATGTTATATGGCATGGGGCCATGCAATCACCACATATCCACGGTTGTTCTTCCCCGACTATCTTCAGCGTGTTCGTGCATTGGTCATCTGGTCTCGGTTTCTAACCAGCGTCAAGACCAAGTCAAGACTTGATTCACATGACCCCTGATGCCTCCAAGCCCCCTCCGACGAATGTCCTCAGTGCTCTCCTTCAGTGACTCGGTCTCTGACTGATTATCAGGCCATCATTCCGCCATCACGAAGGTGAAGATCAATGAGTGTGAATGTGAAGAATGTGACGAGACGCGTCGGACAATTTCAAGCTCCTACTAAAACGCGCCCAGACGCGACCCAATCCGTGTGACATGTGACTCTGTTTATCGCTCCTGACCTCGAACCGCCATCATGTCTATTCCCCTTCCCCTCAAATTCAGACGAAAAAGCGACCATTCCGACCTTGAAGATGCACCTTATAATATTCCAGTCTCTCGCTCGCCATCGTTTTCGTCGTCTTCGCATGCTTGCTCAAGTTCACCCCCAATGACTCCGTATTCGCAGCACAATTCTTATAACTATCACATAAAGTCTAGCCCTCGTTTGGGCTCGTCTTTTGACCTTGGACCAGACGATGCAGACCACGGTCTTTTTTTGTCGAAATGGAGGCGAAGTCATAGTCGAAATATCGATCCGAAGACGACGGCAAAACCACAATTTTCACTCCCGAGCTTCCGTTCTGCGTTCGCCAGCGACGACGACCCGCTAACCCCCGACTATTACCACAGCGAACTCGATACGGGTTATGAACGTAGTATCGACGATGGGTCCGTTTTCTTTTCAGATAGTGACGACGAGGACGACGGTCATGCACCACAGGACGCAGAAGAGGGATACAGTTTCGAAAACGTAGATGCGCGGGCAGTCTATTTTGAGGAATCTTCTGAACGCGGACGATGGAAAAGCGATCCTATGCCTCCGAGGTATCAATTTCGATCTCTACGGAAGTCTGCACCTACCACGTCACCATCGCCTTTGTCTGCACCATCGCAACCTCCCAGACTCATTTCCGAACCGGCCCCATCGAAAACAGATCCAGACTCGTATGAATCTCAACATCATAGCCGAGCAGCATCGGTCGTGTCTAGCAGTAGTATGTTGGAATCGGACCCTCTCCAGTCTCTACCCTCGTTATCCAGCGATAACACTTTCAACGAAGATATCAATGATCACCATCATGCTAGATCTCTGTCCCCCCTCCCTTCATCATCCCCGCCTATATCTCCGTTGTCTGTCACATTGCCTTTGTCGCCTATGCTGTTGCCCATTTTCGAATCATCAACGACAACCATATCATCTCCTATCGTCTCATCTGAACTCGAAACAGATCACGCACCTCCACAGTCATCACCGCTATCTATTGCACTATCATCCCCTCTGCCGTATGAACGTTCATCGCCGTTATCTTTTGGCCCCTCTCCATCGTCACTGCATATCGTTGCAAACGATATAGATCTGAGTAACAATGATGAAGTATTGGCTACTGCTGAAGTAGAAAATCATGCTTCAAGTTTGGATGTCGCTGTCGAATCAGGATCAGATACGGTGCGCATATATACACATGTTTGCATCTTTCACTCACTCATCGAGTTATAGTTGGCGCAAATGCATCAAACGCTCACCGCCACAACTCCCACCTCCACAGGTGGCGATACACATATTCCCATCAATAGTCCTCATCCCGACCAACCCGACCTTGCCTCCACCCTCAATCTCACGTCAATCGTTCCGCAATCATCAGATTCTTCCGTAGCGCTATCGCCAATTTTTGCCGACATACAGAACAAGGGCGAACTGACCCCCCCAACAACCTCGTTGACAACCAAACCGAGCGTAGTGTTCGTCCCGGCCGAACCATCTGGTGAACCGTCGCTCAAAGGCAGAGAGGAGAATGGAGCTGTTGACATGGAGGTCGTCGATGCCGAAGCACAGGGCAGCGTTGAGAGGGTTGATATTGAAAAGGCGGCGACGAGGGAGGTGATGGATGCGATGAACCTTTGGGAACGTGGTCAGAGGGCGTCTGAGATGGCTGGGAAGGAGAAAGAGAAAGAGAGGCGCAAGAGACCTTCTGATATTGGAGAGGGCCCAGTCAAGAAGCGAAAGCGTGTGTCCAGCTCCGAGGAGGAAGCGAGGAAGTCTAGGATAACGAAAGGCAAAGGGAAGGCTGTCGTGTTCGAGTCGAAGACGACATCCGCAGAATCTTTAGTGGAAGAGAAACCAAAACGCAAGCGCAAAGTTGACCCCGAATCAGACCAATCCAAGAGTGCACATGCGGATGGAGCGTTTCCACCGAAAGCGAAGAAGCCGAGACAGGAGGGTGAGAATGCGAAATCCAAGGCTAAAGGTCACTCGCGTCCCAAATGTTCCTCGGACTCCACAACGACAGCCTCCACTTCGACAGCGGCTTCAGTTCCCAGTTCCTCGTCTTCGTCCGGAGCAGATCCAGGACTCGACTCCGAAATCTGCGGCTTGCTAATCGAAAGCATGGCCTCCTCTCGCGCATCATCATTAGCTACTTCTTCGTTGTATAAATCCGTCATGCAAAACCACCCCAGGTTGAAAGCGCAGAAGAGTGAGAAGGAGTGGACGGCTGTTTTCGAGAGGGTGTTACGAGCCGGTGAGAGGAAAGGGACCGGCGTCTTCGGTAAAGTCGAAAGCAATGGGCAGGTACGTCAACATCTACTCCACTCTCATCCCAACTTCTCTGCTGACCAACTGAACTCATAGGAAGAGCCCGATCACCCATTGGAGGCACAGTGGTTCTACGTCCCGGAACGCGATGAGGACCAGGAACGTGCGATGCTCATTCGGAGTATGATGCCTCGGCCTGCGAAACGATCAGAAACCAAGAAGTACAAGCAGTATTATTATCGTCCACTCGACAAGATCTCACGATGGGATCCCGAAGACGAGATCTAAATTTGGACTCTCCCTGGGCACGTCTCTGTTCTCTGTTTTTTCTCCCAGTAACCAGTTAGATTATGTTCAAGCGGCTGCTGGTCCATTCTTGTTGATCGCGGTTATCCTTTCGTCTTCAAACCACGTTGCCTCTTTCTATTTCTTTTTGACTTATCGTCTTCAAACCACGTTGCCTCTTTTTATTTCTTTTTGACTTATCATCTTCTTTTCCTCGCTCCTATTTTGTTGTATGGCGCATTCCTTCATCTTCGTAAACTGTCCCCGATATCGTATCGACATCACCATGTTGTTATCATGAATTACTATATGAATCCCAATGCAATATGAGCGCATCTCTAATATCTGTGCTTTGACGATCGCGATGACAAGTCACAAGTCACAAGATCATGACATCGTCACGTCTTGCGCGTGACCCTCGTATATTTTTGGTCACAGCCGTGACTTACACTCAAAGAATCTGAACTCCGAGTGCCGCAGCGCACACTTCGACCTCAGATCTCAGAGTCAAGGTCCTGCTCATCCAGTCACGGTACGGTCACCTCAGTGGAGAACTTCAGAGGTCCAGTCTTTGGAACATCTGAACCGCTCCCTCACGTCTTCAATACAGTGCTGACTTGCTCTTATTTTTTTTCCAGGCCAAGTGTTGCAATATTAATATTGAACATATATGAGTTCGGGATGCCGATTGTCCCTGTCGAACTTTTCCGCCCCATCATCAAGAGCGTCAATGAACGCGATAAAGCAACCTTATACAGCCTCGTTCTTTCTTGTCATACTCTACGCGCCGAGGCCGAACAAGTTCTCTATCGCGCCGTTGAATTTGGAGGTGGGAGACGCCGTACATCCTTTCTCAACACCGTCGTATCAAACGAAAGATTAGCGCTCCATGTTCGCGAACTCAATCTCTTCCAAACTAAGGAGGACCGGAAGGACGTGTATTGGGATCTTCATTCCGCTGCCTTGCGGGCACTTACGAATTTGAAAAGCCTGAACTTTCAGAGCAACGCGCTGGTTTCTTCAGCTCGTATTCTTCGAGGATGTTCCTTTCAGCTCGAACGTTTGATTTGGGGTTGCGAACACGATGAAAAAGAAATTTGGAGGTTCTTATGTACCCAGCAGGACTTGAAGGTTCTCAGCGTGTTATCGTGCTTTAACTTCGAGCCCCTTCCGTCAGATGCAATTCCTAACCTATCGGTTTTAATGGGGCCTGGCCATGCGATTTATCCTCTCATGGATAGCCGCAAGATCACTCGCTTGAAACTCAAAACACGGAAGAGAGCGCCCCTTCCTCATGAAGATGTTCTTCAGGACCTTCGTGTTGTTGTTCTCGGTGATTACCCGAATGCCGAGCTTTATGGCAGCGCTACAGCGCAAATCCTTGGAAGCATGGTCAATGTAGAATTCTTGGAATTAATTTGCGTCAGAGTGAGTGATTCACATATATGCGTGCTCTCACACCGTCAACGCTTCCTTGCGCAGGACGATGTTCTGAAGAAGTTGCCAGGCTTGCCCCGATTGAAAGGGCTAGTTGTGTCAATCTATGATTATACAACAACCTCTGTACCGAAGGTTATGCTGACGCAATCGTCGTCCTTTGCCGTCACGCGCGACGAGTTCGAAGCCCTCATTACCTCTCTGTTCAAGAAATTTCCATCTCTTCTTTTTGTCGATGCAGACCTACCTCGTCGTCAAAAGGTATACCTTCGATGGCGGCGCTCAATGCTGAATCCCATCGAGATTCAACGAGGTCCGGGATTCCAATGGTGGTCCAGTGATTGGGAGTTGGACTCTCAGGAACTTTGAGGTATGCACTATTCCTATCATTTATTAACAAGGGCGCTGAGTCGACGACATCAGCCGTCCTGTCTTTGATGCTCGTTAGATGGTATCTGAGAATTCAGTAGGGTCATATTCACATTGCTGTTCCGTTGGTATCTACTTTTACAACATCTATTTCAAAAATATCCTGCACCCAATGATTCGAGCGGTGTATCTCACTGACTGAACGACTGTAAGCTGGTCCACGTAAGGTCGTTATGTCGATAGGGTATCTGACTATAGATGAGCGGTCAAAATTGAGTCAGAATGGCCCAAACAGGCTGGCAATCAATCATCGGACGAGGACAACGTCCCTCGGAAGCTTCCTCAGTACCTTCCCTTTGCCTCAGAGAGTCCGGATCGATGATATGCTGCGAGCGAGCAAATGCATGATCTCACGACTCAATTCAGCATTGTTCGACGCGTCGACGGATTCTCTCCTCCTTCGGTCTCGCTTCGAGTATTCCAGAGACCGACATCTCGAAGCCTCCAGTTGTTATATCTTCGTTCCTCGATATCTCGTTCGAATTCCCCCTTCAGAATGAAAAAATAATGTCTCGTCGTGCGAGAGCACATCAGATTGATTCCAAAACAAGGCTATGATCCTGATGGCAGACTTGGGTGGGCGTGTCCAGTTGAACTAAGCGACTTGAGAGCAGTTAACAAAAATACAACTCAGAGAGCGAGTCAGTCTACTCAACGGCTCAACTTGGGTTCAAGATCTTCGAATTCATGATAAGTACGCAAGATGCAATTTATCCAGTGTTTCATCACGATACCCATGTACGCGAATTCACGCACCGTTCACTGTGATCCCTCTAAGGGCAGAATGTCAACGTGTAGTCCACGTCCTGGGTCGAATCGCACGTCCATAGAGCTGTTTTGCTGGACTCGTCGTAGGCATATGCATAAGAGTCAGGACATGGCTTTTCTGAGAACGAAGTTAGGTCAGCAAACAAAATTGATCCCTGGACTGGAATCATTGGCGCACTGAAATAGTCGTAGAACTGGACTCCAGAGGGTGGACAGGTAGTAGGTGTGTTGTGGCTGCCACTACAGCAATTGGGTGAATCACCTAGAAATCAATGAGCTTTGACAACGATGACGCGACGGCTTCGACGTGGAACATGCTCTTGCCTTGATTTCCGTCGACGTTGGCAGCACATGCACTCTTGCAGCCTGCATTTCCACCAGGCCCTGCCACCGCGAGTTGTGCAGGACCTTGATACGTCCGTTCGCACGCTTGAATCAGAAAAAGTTGATTCCGGAAGAGTGAAATATACACACATTTAGGATTTAGGTCGGCAGGGCAGCTAGCGACTGGACAATTCTTGCTATTGGTGATGGCCATCGGAATGTTGAATCCATCGACAAGTGAGACTGATGATTTCCGGGGAAATTATATCAGGATAGAGCTCTACCACTGTTATTTTATTACTCACTGACCGTCATAATTATCTTCGGTTCCAGAGCCTGCAAGAGTCCATTCAGCAACGGTAACCGGGGGAATTCCCTACTTTTGAGCGCATGAGACTTGTGCCGACAGAGAAAATAGATAGATGCGCACGGTTCCAGTATGTGGATCACATAATAAACCTCCATTGCAGCTACCGGTGGAACATGCAGAGACAGCTGGTCTAGAAAAATCGCAATTGCGACGACCCTACGACAATAAATAGGTAAGATAGTGTGACATTCTCAGGAGTTGAAGAATTTCAGGTTTACCCATATACGACCGGACTTCCAGTTATCTGGTACAGTGAAAGAATTTGTGTTTCCGGCTGGTGCCTCCCATCTGTAGATTCCGAGCATGAGTTCACAGAGATGCAAGTGAGGAAATCCTTGATTATACCCGGTGGGATGGTCTGGAACCGCTGTTCCAGCGTTCAAATCAGTAAAAATCTGAACGTACAAATGAGCTGATGATGGTCAAGGTGAGTATATGAGGGTTTACCGCTGGCCTGTGATGGAAACGGAGGATCATTATCCATAGGTCACGTACCTGATCACTGATGAATTACTTACCATACTGTGTACGAGCATTTATTTGTCACTGTGAAGGTACGCCCAGATACACCTATATTTGAGGCAATGATGACGGAGAGAAGAACGGCAACAGTGTTCATGATGAAATGATAGGGGTGAAGGGATCGAGACGGACCAGCCGATGAGGTGCATTGTCCGATGCTCGAGGATTATATATATACTCTGCAGTCGGTATACCCTTGGAGCATTGAACATGAGCGGTGAATCCTAACGGTGATTCGAGTGCGGTGATTCGAGTGGGATGATATAATCCTTTGTCGGAGGTTTCAGCGTTACGACCGGGACGCTCGTCGCGCAATAGTGGTATTCAGTGATCTATATTAGTAGTCAGCATTGAGTCGTCGCAGAACAAGTGCCAGGACAGCCTCATGCAGCTATAGAACTCACTAGTACTATGGAGCAGAACACCCCAGCCTTTGGTAAGCTCCGCACAGCCAAGTGGAGATACTGCGTCGGAACACCGTTAGCACTGGTCAGATGTGAGAACAAGTGTTACCGCGCTGAAGCGTTGCCCGCATTGCAGAATTAACACTCATTGGAAACGGGATATGATGTGCCCGTTTAAGCGCAGATTCTACAAGGCTTTCATCAGCCATTTCAATATTCGTAGAGTATGTTCTTGACATACCGTCATCATCTTCATCAGTCTCGGTAGCTTTCTGGTCTGGTGGCAAACTATGGGAAGTTCATCGCGGTCCTTCAGGCTTTAAGTCCGAACCACTCTCTGCCACTCTCTGAGCGTTTCGCGTCAGAGAGTTTCAAGAAGCGGTCGCGTCTCCTCGGTCTAGCAATTCCTCGCTTCGAAATAGTTCGAATGCGTCATTGTTGGATAACTTGAAGTGATAGGGTTATCTGCATGATACGAGTTCAAAGATAGTCACTAAGAATATAGAGCAAATTAGACTTCAGATGGGTCGATAGATCAGACCACGTCCGCTTAGGTCCGATTTAGGGGGGCGGAGCCATTCCCACGGGTTGGTAGACGCTCAAATAACCCAATCAGCGAAGTCTGACTTGGCCAGAGGTCAATCGTGTCTCTCCATGGCTACAGCCACAGCTTTATGTAAGAGCTCGCGTCAAACTGAGATAGTCAAACGAGACAATTCGTTCAAACCTCGTGCCTCGGGATATTCTTTCAAAAACAGCCTCCACCATGAATAGCTGGCGTCACGGTCGTTCGAAATAGATGCGAGCTTCCAGACCCTTGTTGATAAGACTCTAGAGTATTCGGATATCCATGGCATTGCGATGCTAGACTGGAAGGACTCCAGGCCTAGATCCCACCGAGACACCATGTATCCAATATGACCTGGTATGACAGCATACTATGTTTCAAGTCCGCCTAACGTAAGTCTCCTAAGGTTACGCCACACATTCACGAGAAGCGGCGCAAGAGTTTGGTCGGTGAGGTGGAGAGATTGTAAGGTGAGCTCCCGAATATCTTCGTAATAGGTGAGAATCAATATGAAATCTCTTTCTGGGCGAAAGGGATCGATGAGCGTGAGTTGGTCCAGAGGGGCGGAATCGCGAAATAATGTGAGTAGGCCTGCAGCCGCGCGGGTAAAGGGTCTATGTCTTTTTGGAGATCCGAAGGCTTCTGAGTCGTTTCGCAACAATCGCCTCGAAGAAAGGGCTCACGTCGGTGTCGCCTTTAATCTTACAAAGTCAATAGCGCTCCCGAATTGCTCGAACGAGTTGATGGGGTGGAACAAGTCACATACGCCCCATATTTGAGTGTCTCGAGAGCAGCACAATGACGCAGAGCGGTCAAATACTCCCAAGTGGGACGAGTCGTCTCGACGTGTAGATTCATGAGGCGACCGAGAGGAGAGACGAAGGTAGAGTCTGCGCTCGCCACTTGACGTTGCGGATGTGAAGGAATGCCCCTGTATGAGTGATGAAGGCTCGCTGATCATCCCATGAGTGCAAGTTGAAATTTATTGCTTGGAGTGGAGTCTCCTGGGGCGTCGGCCAAGGAATGTATCTGAGTAGCACCCAGTCCTCACCTTTGCAACACCAATATCGATAACTTCCTGGAGATGCATCGAGTCGAGGAATAAGTTGACGACCTGCTTGGTCGGATTCCTGGCTGTTCGGTTTGCGCCCGGAGGTGCAAGGATGCGAAGAGATAATGGGAGCTCTTTGGAGTGTCGAAGCCAAGAAACGATGGCGGAACGTGTCGGTACCTTGAGCTGATACTGATCTACGGACAAGGAACACCAGAGAGACGACATATCGAAAGCGACACGTCTCCACTCTTTGCATACGAGAGTGAGGAGAAGGGGTGCTTGGAGATTTGTGGGGAACGATAAAGTCTTCTCGTAGTAGACAGTATAGGAAGACGAGCCGAAGGACCAATTCTGGGACTCGCATGCCCGGTTTAGTCCTCTCGTGAACGGGATATGACCACATATCATCGTCGAGTCGATACGTGGAGGGCGCAGGGGGCACGTATCCAAATTCCTGCGGGCGTGAAGTTTCATTTCCTTAGTATGGAATGAGTTATCCTGCGGAAAGAAGGTCTGGAAGAATGGTCACGCACCTATCGTTGCTGATCTGTCTTTACTCGACGCGTCGACTGGAGTGCAAGGCCGGGGTCTGGGAGCACCCCTCATCTAGAGAATGGGTGACGGTGTTTAAAAAAATTATGAGAAGGTCGTTAGGCCAGCCTGGCCTGCAGGTGATGATCAAGTATAAGGTCAAGCTCAAGATAACTCCACGAGTATAAGCTTACAAGGGAAGTGTTGGTTCGAAGTTGTTGGTCTTGTTCGCAGTATGGTCAATAAGCGTGTCGTGCGCAAAAAGGAGAAGTACGATCAATCGGATCGACCTGGAAAGAAGACGAGCATTCCGATGTAACCAGTGAGTGTCTGAAAGACCCTCAACTCGCGCCAACTAAGTACCGCTTGTGGTTCATTCCGTCTTGAAATTTATGCTCTATGCACACGACAGGATGTCAAACAGTACCATTCAAGCTGTTTCTGAGGAGGTGAGGGGAGCGAACAATGAATGTGGAATCATAGGCCCTTGTCAGAGACTCAGAGTCTCCTGAGGCCTGACAGTGGGAGCAAACTTTCAAGTTGTGACTCTGAGGCTAGAGCGTCACAACCAGGTGATGGTCGCGTAATGTCACACCCGCTTCGTGTAGCGGTTGTAGATAAGATTAGATCCGCCGTTTTCTTCCTTACTCCCATGTTTCACTCGTGTTTTCCTTAGATTCCCAATAGAATTCCGTCTATCGGCGGAATCAATCTCATCGATAACACACGAGGCGCGAGGCATTTTCCCTATAAATTTGTAGCTCTACTTTTCCATAGTTCGATCTTGTATCGACTATCGTCCTCTAGTTCTCTTTTCAGCGATTTTTCTCTTCCGATTTTCGGTTCAAATCGTCCCCATCTGCTACTCACGTACAGGTATAACATGACATGCGTTGATCTTGATGTCGATATCGAATTGGTCGGGGTCAGAGAATTTCATAGGTGTGTGGAGTCATTCTACAGGATCGCAGACTAGATACTCGACTAACCGCTCGTACGTAAGCAGACTACAAGATGGTTCCGTCGAATTGTCTCCCAGCCCGACCATCAGCATTAAAACAGACAATCATGTTTACCCTGTGACATCGATAGATCCTCTTGAAGAAGATGCTCCCGTAAACGCGGTTTCTCTTCCTCCAACGGTCAGAGATGTGGAGTTGTCAATGTTTGCAAACTGACATCCCTGGCGAAAAAAAGGATCGTGGCTTTCATGCATGGGCATACTTAGCCAGTGCTTGGACAATTGAGCTTCTCGTCTGGTATGTATCTTTCCTTCTTCCTTCTTCTTTCGATCTGACTACATTCGGACTTGAGGTCCGTTCCCTTCTCTTATGGAGTTTTCCTGAATTACTACACGACGCACACCTTCAAAGACAATCCGTCATCTTTGCTTGCTCTCGTTGGATCCTTATCCACAGGTATCATATACCTCTCCGCCGTGATAATTACTCCAATCGTCTCTCGATATCCACGACAGAAAAAACATCTGATGGCCGTTGGGGTCACTTTGTCTGTGGCAGGATTAGTTGGTGCCGCGTTCTCTACGAAACCGTGGCAGCTTGTCATCACTCAAGGGATGCTTTATGCCATCGGGGGAAGTGAGACACCTTTCTGATATACGTCTACGTCTGCTAAGATAGCTTCAGGTTGCTTATATTTCCCCGTCATCACATATATGTTTGAGTGGTTTTCGGAGAAACGTGGCTTTGTGAGCCTCTTCTGCATCCCAAGCTTCCTGCTACTCACTCATGATTAGGCGAACGGACTGATATTTTCTGGGACCGGTCAGAATTTCTCTTATGACTCGAAAGTCTCTTGCTGACGCAAGCGACTGCCCGCAGGCATCGGTGGAGTCATAGTTCCTCTCCTACTGGAAAGCTTATTGAATAAATATGGCCCGAAAACCACTCTGCTATCTCTGGTAAGCCCTGTTTTCTCGTCGGTCGTTGAATCATGGGTATTGATCTTACCTCTCTCAAGGCGATTGCTTTCTTGATTTTTAGCATCCCCACATTTCCTTATATCAAATCGCGACTGCCCCCAGCTCAAGTTGTGGCGCCAAAATCCCTGGATATCCGGTTTATCCGTTATTGGCCGTTCTGGATCCTGTTTCTCGCCACTACAGTGCAGGGCTTGGGAACATACATGCCCAATCTCTATCTTCCTAGTGAGATCATCTAAATCCCTGTGTGTCGTCCGCTAACCTTTGTCTCCCAGCTTTTGCTAAAGATATCAAATTGAGCACTACGGACGGTACCATCTCATTGTCGCTTCTTAACGGCGAGTCGTCTGTTCGGCTGTCTGACACCGAAGTCTGACACCATTTTTCAGGAGCTTCTGTCCCTGGTCTCATCTTCCTAGGGTGGCTGTCTGACCGTTACGATATCCGTTTTTCGATATTGTTGTCCGCTTTAGGGTCTTCAGCCGCTGTCTTTTTGCTTTGGGGGTTATCCGAAAGTCTCGCGCCCTTACTCGTTTTCTCTTGCGTCCACGGATTTCTAGCCTTCAGTTGGTGTGCATTATACCCGCGTTTTTCTTCTTCCGTCGCGGGAGACGACCCACATCTCTCAGCAACAATGATGTCGGTGTTTATCGCAGGTATGCTGCTACTCAATCTATATTCCCAAACCGTATGCTTATGCATATATCCTCAAAGGCAGAGGCATTGGCAATGCCTTATCGGCTCCAATTGCAGGAGGGCTTCGACATCCATGGATACTTACGGATCGATCACCCTTCGCATACGGGATCAAGGGATATGTGAGTTTGCGAGCATTCTAGTTATTATGTCTATCATGTCTTTCTCATTCACTTCCTCAGGGCCCTCTTATCACCTTCACAGGGATCACTCTGGGCATCAGCAGTTTCGGGATCGCCTATCGCAGTTTCGGAGAATTAGATCCCAACGTTAGGGTCCTGCATCGAGAACGCCGCGAGTCGTTGCAAGCTTCAAAATGACTGGTGTCCTATGAGATGTCAATGACACGAAAGGGCCTCCGACTGGTATGTGCTGGGGATCAAATTAGAACGAATAAATGACTACAAGGGACGAGGATCATAGTTTATTTCAACTTGGGTTTTAGGCAGAAATTTTGACAAATGGGATAATGCTACTCGATGGTATCTCAAGCTCGAAGATGGTGAGCTCATGGGGGTTTTGCTGCTCCTAGAGGTCGATCCTCTGAGATTTTGGTGCATTGTCTGCAATTTGCTTTACAATTGTCGACTGTCACTGTGCTATCGCATCTCTCCGATGGCGCACGATTCCTTCCCACTGATGGTGAACTCTACATTTTCCTTTCGCTACCATGTCATACTGAAGCCGCAGTGCGGGGGCAATGGTACATAGGAGGGATATATTGCTCATACCGGACGAATACGGAAACTATGCAGCTGTTCCTTTTGATCCTTAGGATCGCCCACGATGATTCGAAGGATTCCACGAGCAACGCATCCGCGCAATCTATTCCTTATACCGGTCATCAATTCCTCCTGATCTCCTGTATGCCACAGCCTGAAGGTGAGCTGGCGCAGCGCTGGAAAGTGTGGCAAACCAAATATGTGTTCCACGCGATCCCAATTGATACGGCGAAAGTGAGCTGGCGTCATGTAAAGGAGGTGTATGTCTACTTCTTCGACCTGCGAGGAGATGAGTTGTTCGAATAATGAAATGATGTCCGCCTTGAGCATAAATCTTCCAAGGAGCCGCATTTTGACGGAGCGAAGGCCCGTACTGTGGCTTAGATCTAGATCGCTGCCTGAGGAATAGTTAGTGGCGAATATATGGGAGTGACATATGTTACAGAATTCACCGTTGTACTCCAGAGCAAGTCGACGAAGGGATGCTCCCATAGAGATCACGTAATTGCGACTATGTGTGCGTTGAGATGCGTATCTTCCTGTTAGACTAAGGGAGTCTATGTTATGCGGTCGTGTGAGCCAGCTCGAAAGGTCGTTCTGAAATTCGATGATTTCCAGAATGCGTAAGGATGGTAGATGAGGGCGCGCGTGGGGAAGGTCACCTAGGATGGGGACAGAATCCAAAGATAGTCGTTCAAGCAGAGGGAAAGAGTGGACAATATCCAAGAGCTGACCACCCTGTAATTGGACATACTGGAGTTCCAACTCTCGGATTCTTGGGAACGCAGAGATAACGGCCATTTGCATTTCAATCTCGCGAAGTGGGCGCCTGAAGGTAGCCTTTTCAAGTCTAAGTGACTCGACGTTGGTGAGACAAGATAGATCAGGGATGTCCGTATTGAAGCGTCCGTTCCACATGGGCAAGAGTTGACCTAGATCTCTGATGTGAAGACGGCGGACGTAAACAGCAATACCAGAGTTTGGAGAGCTCAAGTTTACGATGAGTTCGTATCGAGGTAGCGTTATTGTATGGAAGACATGTGGTCTAGAGGATGAAAGCCAGGCTTTGCAGACCAACGAGCAACTTGAGAGTGAATCTTTGTCAAAATGGAGATTACCGACGATGTCATCTATGAGCTCGGGTGGTAATGTCGGAATGGTAGAAGTCGGGGTCAAGGTCATTTGAAGCTAGTGACTGAGCTTGCAAGTGGTGGTGCTCCTGTAGTGAACAGGGTTAGTAGCGCAGCCCAAGAAATCCGAGTCATCGTCAGCAACAATCACGGCACCGTTGCCAATGCAAATGCAAATATAGAATCGCCGGGTCAATGAATCAATGACAATCGTCAGTAGACTGCTGTAAACTGGTGTATTGGAAGTTTACAACCCTATGTATAAGTCATATGAGATGGAAAAAAGATGCTGCTAGAAAATACATTGATGATACAACCGCGAAGGTGGTGGAATCATGACATCTCGTCATCTGTGTCAGAAAGCATGGCTTTGCTTTTACTACATGATAAATTGTCAATAGTTGAACTGGATATATTGAGAACATTGACTTACAATTGCTTTTTCCGGGGGCCGGTCTCCTCATCGTCGTCATCGCGGACGACCCGTTTCTTAGGCACTCGCTGTAAGAAAAGTCAGTACCGGGCTTTGAGAAAGTGCGAGAGAACATACCTTCTTAGGCTTCTCAGGTTCCTCGTCCTCACTAAAGATAGCTTGGTCTTCTCCCATGTCTTCCTGGTCAGTCGACTTCTTCAGTTTTCCTTTTCGCTTCTTTTTGGGTTCAGCTTCATCACCACTTCCTCCCTCTGTCTTCGGTTTTCGCGCCTTCTTCGACTTGCGTTCTCGTTCCTCGTCACTCTCAACTCGGATCTCTCTGGTCCACTCCTGAGCCTGTTCCCGAGCGATTCGTCGTTCCTCGGCCAATTTCTCAGCCTCCTTCTTAAGCTCTTCCATGCGTGCCCGCTAGAAAGACGTAGATAGGTCAGTCATGAAAGGGATTCGTGTGATGAGCAGGAACTTTACCTCCAGCGCTTCTTGACGTTCTCGCTCCTCTTGCCGTTTCTGCCTAGCAGCGTCAAGCTTCGCCTGAGCTTCAGCTTCAAATTGTCGCTGAGTCGCAAGATGCTCGTCCCCTTTCCGCAGCATGTTATCACCATATTTACGCCGTTGATCAGCAAGTTCACGGCTATAAGGAACCATTGGAGATTTATCTGATGCCAGCGAAGCAAATAATCTAGAGAATATGCATGTAAGCGTCATGCACCAAATAAACTCGATGTTGAACTTACTTTTGTGCATGACTAGCTTGCTCGATGACACGTTGTAAATCCCTGAGAGTTCGTTTTGGTGGTTTGATAGCAAAGAGCATTTCTGCCGACTTTTGCTGGATCATGGCAATGTTATAGACTATGGCCTTGTCGTTGGGTTGGATGTGTAGTGCCTACGATGATTTGAAGTAGATCCGATCAAAAAACGTATCGAGTTAAATATATGAGAAAGGCCTACCATCTCTGCATAGCGCAATGCAGTTTTCATGGCCGTAAACGACTGATCTTTGGTCGCTTTGGCATACCAGGAACGACACAAGCAAGACAGGACGGGTACGTTATGACCACCGTAGAATCGCGTCGAGGCAGTTTCGTACTGGAATATAGTGTCAGCTCTCAATCAGACGAAGAAAATGACTGTGCATGCTTACACTTTCAATTGCACGATCAAACTCATCACGAGCATAATAGCAATGCCCCATATTGAAATATACACTCCCGTCATTGATAGATTCTCTGACTTTAGCGAAAACGTCCAGAGCATCACTAGCCCCCTTCAAGCGTTTCTGAGCTTCATCGGCGCCCGAAGTTGGAGCGCCACCCAAGGAACCAAGAGCGTCCTCGGCGGTGACGATAGCTAGACCCTGAGCAGCTACAGCGCATAGAGGGTCAAGATGCAAAGCCTTCTCATAGAACTCTGCTGACCGCTGGAAACCACGCCTGCGTTCTTCCATGCCTTTGGAGCTAGTATCGCGACTTTCTCGGGACTGGTGATACATAATCCATCCGGCAGCACATAACGAGTACACGTCATGCTTATCGTGATCTTTGAGAGTGGCGAATACAAAGTCTTTTGCGGGTTTTGGGAGGTTCGTTTGGATGAGGAAATATGTGTAGAAGGCTCGAAGATTGAGGTTGTTATTTTGCGAAGCAAGAGACTGCTTAAGAAGTTCGTGCGCCTCGTTGTTTCGGTTAAGGTTGGCCAACATCTGCGCTTGTCGGATTTTGGCTAGAACATTGAATGTGAGCTTTACTTTGTAGAAGAAAAATAAGTGCGCAAATAGAAGACGCACCGTCAACGTATTCGGGATGTCTCGAGAGCAATTTATCGTAAGCATCTTTCGCCAATACATCTTCCCCACCGTCCTCGTAGACTCTGGCGAGGTTATACAAGATGGAAGTCGACATTCCCTCCCCAATATCAGGACCCAATGCTGAGGCACTCGTAAGAGCACTCTCATACATCGTCCTCGCCGCTACCAAGTTCCCTTCCAGATGTTGCAACGCACCCAAATTATTCAACAATCTCGGGTCAACCGTCCCAGTCTCCTCACTGATCCTTAACGCTTCTCGCAAAGCCTTCCCCATCCGATCGAGGCTCTCGCCTTGCCATAATCGTGCAATCTCCGCATACATATCCATATCGTTGCTTATGGTCTGCGATACCCGTTTACTCGTACCCTGCCGTGCGTCTTCGATTTCGAGTCCTTTGATAGCGCGATCGAAGAGTTCACGAGCTTTCGTCCGTTCTTGCGCGACGTCCGAGCTGGAAACGCCTGGTCTTGGATGTGCGCGGAGGGAGGCGAGCATTACGGTGGCTTCTAGGGATCGTTGTGGGTTGGGTGCTTGAAGGAGTGTGTCGAGAGTATGAATTGCAGCAGCCATCTCGTCTGCGGGAATGTTCATTATCAATTACAATCGAGCAGATGATGAGTTATGAAGTTCTTACTATTTTGCATTTGCATTTGCGCCAAACCGATAGCACCAAGAATGTGTTTAGGTTGACCTTCTGTTGCTGCAGAATAGTATTTGGTGGCTTGCGCCAGCGAACCTTCAGCATGCGATACACGACCAGCACGAAGATTGCCTTCCGTCAGTAGAGTCAATGTATCGGCGAATTGGATCGTTCTCTCTGCCAATTTGAGTGCCTAAAAAACAGAAGGTAAGTTGGTCACGTAAAGAAATGATCTAGAGGCAAGGTCTTACCATTTTATGGTTGCCCTTGCGGAGAAACAGCTCACACAGTGCGTTAGCCGCTGCTGCGTTCTTCTGATTCGCCTTGAACGATTTCTCAATCAATTTCGTGCCCGTCGTGAAGTAGTATGCTCGTTGCTCCTCGCTCTGTGCCTCGTTTTTGCTGGCGTTTATAGCTTCCAATCCAAGAAGTAGTTGTGCGGGCCACTCATTCGGGTTCTGGATGATCGTGGTCAGGCCCGTACGCTGGAAAGAAAGTCGAACAAGAATGACTGACCACTGCCATACTGCGTTCCCAAGCAGCTTTGGCCTTGGCCTTGTGATCCATAGCCCAAAGACATAGCCCAATACCGATCCTAGGATCGGGAAGACAACGAGGGTTATATTGCAGTACTTGTTGGAAGATTTTGAGGGCCTGGGGGAAATTTCGTCGAGCGTAGAGTATTCTGGCCTACCAGTTGGTAAGCTACTAGAATCTTAGTGATGACGAGAGGCATAATTACCTTTCCCAATAGAGCAATGAGATTGGTTGGTTTTTCAACCAACACTCCTTCGAATGATCGCATCGCGTCATCCATAGACCGTGTCGCCAACTGTTGTATTCCTGCAAAACCGTGAAGTTCGGGTCTCAATTGAAGAAAGACAATACATACCACGAGTGAGAAACGCCAGTGTACCGCCTACGCCTTCCCCAGAATCTGCACCTACTCTCTCACCCGTATTGAGGAACTGTGCTGCCTCTCGATAGTACTCCTCCTTTGGTTTCTCTTTGTTCACAATATCCTCGCCTGATGTCTAATTAGCACTCTTTTTAGTCGGGGAAAGTGGAATCGAGACGTACGGGCGTCGGGTAATATGACCTTGGGAGCCTTTCGTGCATGCGCGACTTGGATGTTTGCGAGGAGAGAGTATATTGGAGGCAATGACCCAGTCGTTCCATTTGACTGAAAAGCTAGGATGGCAAATATAAAGATATGTCAAATGAATCCCGAAACAAGTAGTAGAGGGACGCACATTCAATGGCAGCATAGGCAATCTTCTCTGCGGCCTCCAAGTATCCTCTCCGCCAATACTCTCCAGCAAGTTTAGTCCAGACCCAGATTTTGCACTGTCCCTCTTTCAGCAAGTCAAGGACATCTTCTGGGTTGGGATCGAGGTTGTCCAAGTCTATAGTGATGACTTCCTGGCCGCCAAGTTCGATATCAACCGACCGACCCGCAGAAACGGCTTCCGTTTCGTCCATTTCGATGGCAGAAGCCTACAGACTATACTTCACGAGTCCGTTGATGTGAAAGTGGTTTATAGGGCGACAAGGCACCACGTGCACAAGGGAGATAAGGAGGACGTCGAAATAAATCTTGCAATTTCAAGTTGGAACTTCGGCGATTGCAAGACCGTCCAAAAGAAACACGGCCAAAGGACCATCAGACGGACGCAAATCAATTATTCGACATCTCAACATTTCACATAGATCTACGAGAGGCCTGTGTGGGAAATATGTTCTATAGCTGCTAGCTGGGTGCGGATACTTTCAAATTTCCACCTTCATCCGAACAATTCGAACGATACACCCAAGACCCATGCCAACGCGAATATACAGCTTCGAGCGACGCCACACCATAAGTTTGACTCTGCCACATTAAGTAACGGTTCAGTGGCACCGTCAGAGTTCCCTTTGACTACAAGCACAAGACAGTAATATTAAAGGGTTGGACATTACATATTTTCAAAGCAACTAGTGTAGGCTTAGCCCTCATGATAGCCAGCCGACTTACGAATGGAGTTCAAAAGGATGTCGTTGAAATCTCCGCCAGCTTCCCAGATAGCGAACCCCAGAAGATCGTTGGATTTGATGAAGTTCCCTTTCGCTGCGAACGATTTGGCGTTGTCATATGAGATCATGACTTCCGATGTCGCGTTGTATACAAAGGGCTATATGATTTTTGAAACATAGATATCAGCATTATTTCGTTTGTTTCATCGGTAGGAAGCGTCCTAGAGCATCGAAGAGAATAACTGACCGTCTGACTGCAGGTATCAAAGACATATGAAATCCCGGACCCTGGGTTCCCATCTGGGTTCAAGAAACCAGCATCTACCATTCCCCAGAAATCGAAAACGCCTCCAGGACCTTGCTGGACTCCACAAGTATCAGGCCCCGCACCATCGTCCCATTTGTCTCCGACTGGCTGTGAGTTTGCATCGAATGCTGGATAGAGTGCGAGGGAATTCCCGTCGAAGGCTGAACTCGACTTGACGCGAAACGAGTGTCCATAGGAGGGTACTCCTAGTACTATTTGGTGGGAGGGCATTCCGGCAGCTTTCCAGGCTTTGACAGCTGATACAGCTGATCCCTGTCGATTTTGAGCAGATGCGCAACTATCGTCAAGAGGTGCGTTAGGTCCAACGGTGGCTGACCATGATCCCCTACGGAGATCGCGGACGCATCAGATTATATCCCGAGTGATACGTATTACATATAGAATCAACGTACCAAATGTCGTAGTTCATGATAGCGATATAGGTGAGTACGTCGCTGAATCCGGATACATCGGTGGTTGGATTTCCGGTTGCATCGTGCCATGGAGTGATAGATGTAGCAGCGCTTAGGATCAATTTTGCACCCGTTGGGTCCCGGCGTAGTTCCTGTAGGAAGGAGAGGAAGTTCGACACGTCGTTCGGGTTGATGGCATTACACCCGATTCCTTGGTTTCCGGGATATTCCCAACTAGCAAGTGTAGTGGCATCAGCAGGCCGTAAGAATATATGTGAAGATTGACTGACTCAAAATCAATCCCATCCAGCTTGTATTTGTTCGCGAGGTCGACTACGGTTTTCACGAATGTCGTACGGTTCTCAGCAGATCCAACGTTGGTCGAGTAGTAAAGGGAACCAGTCCAGCCGCCGATAGAAAGGGAAGCTTTGACACCCTATACCAGAACATGAGTCAGAGGAGCAACGAATTCTACTATGTCCATCGAAACGTACGTGTTTGTGAGCTTCAGAGACGAATCGAGGCAACAACGCTTCATCCGAATCCTCCAGAGACAACACAGAAACGTCTGGAGTTGTCGTACTACAGAAGATGTTCGTCAGACACCCAGATAACGTCACGATCGATAGGACTCACGCAAAGGCATAAGTCAACTGGGTGTATTTCGACCAACTGACTTTCGACAAAGGGAAATCATCGGCGTGCCACCCTGCGTACCAAGCAGTAGCAACCTTCGCCAAGTCGCGTAGCCCCAAATCTGAAGCATCGGCCCTTCCAGAAAGCGAGACATCGAGTGCCTTCGCACTCAGTGACAGGATAGACAACGTCAAGGAAAGTATCGCAGAGCGCATAATGAGAGAGGTAAGAGAAGAGAGGGGCTGACAGGGGGCTGACGGTCCAGACGTTCAAGTCTGATTTAAAACCGTCGATTTCGGGCAGCTCAACGCTGAGACACAGCTTAGATGGGTGAATCTTCATGCAACATCATGAGCTCGGGCGTCAATAGAAGTCGAAGTTCGTTGAATGCCAGGTGGAGATCCTATCGCTAGTCTATATATAATGCCGTTCAAGGTATCCGGTCGAACTTTCGAAGTCGTTCTTTTCTGGTCCCATATTTTCCGGGGTTTCACAGCAGAGCCTACAGGGGGAGTTTTACAGCGACGCGACCGAATCAGGATGCAGTTTCACTGTCAGCTTTGAAAGTGTGAAATGAGATGATGAACGAGCGTAAGAACCACGACGCGTGAAGACGTGCCGCCAAGCTTCCGTCACTCCTGTGACAAGCTGTGACCCTCTCCGACTCGGAACTGCTGGCTTCAAGTTGTTCACATTGCACAACCTCGAACTAAGCACTTGAAGTGTCCCTAACTTGCCATCAACCAGTACGTGCAGGCCTATGCATGTCTCTATCTTCTTTGGTATTGACACTGTGAGTAATTCTCAGGTCACTTAGTACTTGCCATCTGTTAAGTACAGGCTTTTGATTCGGAAATTCCATTGTAATTGGGCCACATAGTGAAGATGAATTTGGAGATGGATGAGGTATCTACTCAGATCCATGAACTTTCTATATTCGAGCTAGCGTGCTCATTATCGTTCCAGCTACAAATACAGATCGACCGCATCGCCTGCTCGAATTACCCACCGACCAACCTTGAATATGCTCGCATCAAGGAGCTTAGCCTTCAAGGAGAGCGTGACATTGCGCTCCTCGATGTAGAAATTATACAAGCGCAGTATATCCTTGACCAACTCCAGCGTCGCCGCACCGCACTTCGAGAGAAGACAGAGTCTTACAAGGCGTGCCTCTCTCCCATACGTCGACTTCCGCCGGAGCTTATAGCAGAAATATTCAAATCCACTATCAGTTTTCTCAGCATTCCCAATGCGACTGAACCACCTCTCTTACTCTGTCAAATTTGCTCTCGCTGGAGGGATATCGCGATCAATTTGTCGAGTCTATGGTCCAATATCTGTCTAAAGCTGGACGGTCGTTCAACTACAAAGGTTTTGCCATTGATCAGGTTGTGGTTAGATCGGGCCCAAGCATCTCCTATCCAGATGCGCATCTTATCGAATACTGAAACCGTTGACGCTGACGCACTCGTGGCAGCCCTTATCCCCTACCTTGGAACCTTTCGTGATCTAGACCTGGATGTCCCCAATCAATTTTGCTGTGATCTTTTCGACGCGATACCTGATTATTTCCAATCTTCACAAACTCAACGTCCTTGTCTCCCAGTCATGGATCGTTCGCCCTTCGATAACCCATTCCAAAATCTCAAAATCCTCGCATTAGCGACGTCCTGGTCCGCCGACCTCCTTGTCTACCTTTCGAAATGTCCATATCTAGAGAGTCTCACACTACAGTCCTGCTCTTGGAAGAGCCATACTGATGGTAATCATACGATACCACATGCTATCACGCTACCCAACCTCAGTATATTGGATGTCTCATTTAGCAGTGAAATGGATCCATCTACGTTTTTAGACAGGTTCACTCTCCCCTCTCTTACGCATCTGTCCATGTATTATCACAATCATAGCCGCTGGCCGCACTCGGGATTCACTGCACTTCTAGACCGAAGTCTCATCAAGCAGAAATTGCGGCATCTAACTCTTGGCTTCATGCGGTTCGCTCCTGGCGAACTCGAGGCTGTCTTTCGAGATAGCTCTCGCATCCGGACTCTTGATCTTTCCATGTGTCTTGGTCTCGGCGGCCAGTTCACGAAAATGTTAACTGTCTTCGACGATGATCCCAGTCCCTTCCTCCCCGAGCTCGAGCATATTTATGCATCAGGAGTGTCTGGATATAGCCTAGAAAGTTTGGTGGAGATGGTCGAATCTCGTTGGTGGTCCGATTCGAAAGTGGACAGGCGCAAAGGGATATCGCGTTTGATCGCGCTCAATCTCTTTATCGAGGGAAATTGGATAGATCCCAGACTTCTTGTTCGTCTGCGAACCTTGGAAGCAGAAGGGATGCGTATGCGGGGACTCCACAGCTACTACGGAAAACCTGGTTGGAGCGCGGACGACTAGAAGAGGAGGGGGGAAATTCAAAGTGTATACGCAAGAATGGTAGGAGCTTCTAAAGACCTGTGGAAAGTCGCGCGTGACGGTCAAATTATATTGGGTAGCATCGCCAAGGTGGTGTAGTAGACTCTTCAGCCTCTTGCTCCGAAGCTTACAACTGCAATCAAGTCATCCAACAAAGCAAAGCCGTATATGCTTTTGAGGATGCTCAACCGTCAAGACAACGATATAATGCGGCGTCCAGCTCGCCTGCTATTTGGCAACATCATGTACGCCAAATAATGGTTCCACAATGCGATGACGACTTGAAGTGATATGTAACTCAACGAAGAAGCGATCGAGTCAGGACACCGTGCGTTTGCAGTGGCGTGCCGCGTGCAACTTGAGAAGCGTCAGCTGTTGTCTTCCACAAGCGCACGGTATTTATGCGCGTTTGAGGACTGGTTGGAGGAACTTCGGAAGATAGTCATGCGTCGGCGGTCGCGAAAGCTACTAATATTGCTGGACTGGATTGGGAACCTTTGGGAACCCGTTGTCGACACGCACAGCGGTGTGTGTGGTCACCCTCTGAAACAGAGAAGATGTTCTGAGTCGTAACTTCTGGTCTTCGCCTGACGCCTTTCTAGACGGCGAATACCTCGGTACCGATGTGTCTCCGTTTATATCGATACCCAATGTGTAAGTACCCTCTACAGTCACTTCCATCTATCTCTGTTTCCTATCTGGCCAGTGTATTCGCCATATCCCCGTATCCGCACATCGCATGTATTTGCCAGAACTGTCACCAAGGGCATCCCCCATTCGTGTTCCTCGCCCCCAGGCTCAGACGGTTCTTTCGAGGCGTGGGTTATCTGCGTCCTTTACCCACCCGTCCAAATACCCCTTACGTGGGTCCTTCTTTTTGAATATAGTGATGTTTTACCTCCGGAATTTATCGTCCTACGAGCAAAACAGTGCTCCCAGAGGAGAAAACGTACGTGTATATATGGCATTACGTGCATCCTCTCACGAGATGCAATGCATCCAGTATCAGGCATGCTCTTTGCATGTGTTGGAAACACGATGTAGATATGATGGCGAGGCATCTACATGCGACTTATGCGAGGTTTCAAAGCTTCAAAACACTCATATGATAAGTTGTCCAGACCTCATTGAATTGTCACCGTCAGGACAATGCCACTGATGCTTTTGAGGTCCTGATAAGTATTTAGTGTCTCCATACCTCGCCAATGAGCTGGAGACGAGATCTCGGAAATCATACGCTTCGACTCGCTTTTTTGCAGCATGATCATTGTGCATTCTGCCTCATTGTCCGCTCTGTCTGCATAGCTAGCAGTCTCGTCCGAGGACGGCGGCTTTCGATAAGAATAAAATGCCCCCATCCTTCAACCTTCCCGATATGGGACCTCCTTTGTACTTGACTTTTTTTACGGTAAGGATGAGAATGTGTGGCAATATATGGGACATCGCTTGGACGGTTCTACTGTCAGTGTGTGCCCATCCACGCCCCTTGCGCGAGGGGCCGTCCTGCTGCCAGTGGTATAATTATAAAAGCAGGCCAGGAATTGATCCGTGTAAGTTTCAATTTTCTATCAACCCCACCTCGAGCTCGCAAACGTTGATACAGACTCGTCCCAGCACTGTGCGCTCCCTTCTTCCCTCCCTCTGGATCTTCTCAGGAATGCCATAGGCTGATGTATTGTCCCGTCCTTCGTAGATGACTTTCAGCTCGTCAGGTCGATCATCTCGAAAGAGTTCGCCCATCCCCAGACGACCCACACCACCAGCACCGCCACCGACACCACCAGTATCTCTCACCCAGTCGATCGCTAATGCGTGGAGCAAAGAGCCACAGGCAAAACAACAGCAGTGGAGGAAACTGGATGCAGACTTGCGAGGGCAGTATATCGCGTCTTCACCAAATCGAAGATATGTAAAAACGAAGTTGTGAGAAGGTCGAAGGAGTCGAGAGCAAAAATTGGGTGAGTAACGAGTCGTCGTATCGTTTTGGATGTGTTCTCATCCTTGGATTGTTCCGTGCCCTTGGTCCCTTCTTTTCCATGAAGACAAGATCCTTGAGTCAGAACGAATGAGGCTAGTGATGAACATAATCAGAAGGGGAGGATCATGGAGAAACAAGGGACTCTTACAATATGTATAACGATTCTCGCAAGTACTTTACAGCCGCTAGACAATTAAATCAATAATTACCCAACGGTGGGTGCAGGAGCGGGATCTTCGGTATCATCGTCGGCGAGTTCATCATCCTCGTCGTATTCGCCTTCTTCGTCTTCTTCTTCTAGCGCAGCTTCTGCCTCGGCTTGTGCTTGTGCTGCAGATGCTGCACTGGCTATCGCCTGCTCCAACATCTTGGCCTGTTCCTCTGACAGCCCGTACCTCGACAACGAGGACATGGCAGGCTCACCGAGACTCCCAGAAGGATCGCTATTTGACTGCGTTGTAGTGATAGACGTCGATTCGGCGGGGGGAGTGAATGTGGCGTTTCCAACTTCGGGTGGTAGATTGAGTTGTGCCTGAGCAATGACGCTCGCCAACGTCGCTTGACTGCTTGCTGGATCCAGGGTTGACGTCGTGTCACCGCCCTGTGTATGTGTAGAGCCTAAAGAGTTGGTGACGCAAGACTGCAATAACCCATGTAAGCTCATGACAGCCGACTGCACTTGGGTAATAACGCCAGCCTGGACCTCGCCTTCCTCCAAATTTGCGTCCTCGTTGTTGTAGCCACTGAACCCAGCAACGGTCCACATCTTCGCCCTCTTCTCTTCTCGAAGTATCTCTTCCTCTGCCTGAGCGTCAACTTCAACTTCTTGTATCTCCGCCTCTAAGCACGCAGGTGGGACTTCGCTCTTGCCCGTTCGGCCGCGCCCTCCCGCTTTATGTCTCTTGATCGCATCCCGCCTGGAGAACAGTTTTGCGCACCCAGAACACTTCCAAGCCTTTTTCCCGTGAAGCTTCGAATGTCGTTTAAGATCGTGGTTGCGAGTAAAGGAGGCAGGGCATATATCGCAGCGAAAAGGACGATCAACGGCATGTACACGTTGATGGGCGCGGAGACTGTAGAGACGAGAAAACGTCTTACCGCACCCGGCGACGAGGCAAGGATACACGGCAGTGCCGATATCGCTAGCGGGTACTTGAGGTGGTGAGTTGGCAGTTGAATCGGCGTTGGGCCCGATTTGTATACCACTGAGAACGCCGACGATTTGGATGAGCCCACTGATTTCTTGGAGGGAGCTCATGTCTGGGCCACCGGCAGCAGATGAAGTCACCGCGAATAAGAAGACCTGGTGAAGTTGCAGTTGGATGGACGCTATCAAAGAAGGGTCCAGGAAGTTGCTGGTGTTCGCGCTGAGAGCGTGAGTTATGATACGAACTGCTTCGGTGACTTGGACGTGTAGATCGTAATTTGGGATGGTCTGTCTCCTGTAGGGACGCGGGGGCATCTCGGTTTGCCAACCATCGTCATTCTGCTCTCGCTTCCGTTTCCCTTTGTCGAGCTGTATTGACGAGGCGTTTGAGAGACGAAGGGTGGCAAATAGGGCGTCAGATCTGGCCAGTACTACTAAGATATGACTGAGAGATTTTGCAATCTCCTTGCGAATATTTCCAGAGGCAACCGTGCGGGTGAGAATATCCAAGACGTTCTCGCCGTTCGCGTCAGGGACAAGGGTGGAAGCCAAAGTGGCTCTAGCCAAGGAATCATTTTCGACGATTGATAGGATAGTTTTCATCGTGACGATTGCAGCCTCCTCCTTCTTGGATAGATGAACCGCAGGTTCAGGGATATATTGGTCGGCCTCGGTCGCAGTAGGGGTATCCTGAGCCGAGGATGTATCCTCAGCTGGCGGTGGTGCCGCACCTGCAAGATCAGCTTGAGCTTTGCTGATTTCAGCCCAGAGTTGTTCTCCCAATTGTCGAGCAATCTCCTCAGCATGAGCATCGATCTCGTCGTCTTCCTCGTCGTACTCTTCGTCCTCCTCGTCCCATTCTTCCTCTTCTTTTTCACCTGTGGGTATCTCCAAAGTCTGGGATTCGTCCATGCGGCCCTCGACAAGAACCTGTGGAAGCAGACCGTTCAGCCTGAGTAGAATCTAGAATAATTGGGCAATAATTGAGCAATATTTGGGACAGAAAAAACGTGGAATGGCCGACAATCGGCCGAAAATAGCAATCTTATCGGCGACATTTGCTCGAGTTTGGCCGTAAAGCATTTTTTGACCACAGCAATAATGTTCTGCAGTGACTCGACCAACAACTCGCCCTACGGACGTGACTGCAGTACTAGTCGGCTATTTCTACTCACAGAATAGTGAAATGTCCAAGACAATCAAGGATCTAACAGCTGGTACTGTCGGTGGGATTGCCCAGGTACTACTTTCGCCGCCCAACGATCGAATGTCCTATTCATATGTTCTCTAGGTTGTCGTCGGGCAACCCTTTGACATCGTCAAAGTCGTACGTCGAATCTCATCCTGTGAATGAGCTGTCATTGATAGTCCCATTAGCGCATGCAAACGGCCTCCAAGGGAACGTACAGCGGCATGATGCACTGTGCAGGCGGTATCCTAAAAAATGAAGGTCCTTTGGCATTCTACAAGGTACTTTCGACATCAAATAATCTACTATGCAGGTACTAATGCCTTCCACAGGGAACTCTGACTCCTTTGCTTGGAATAGGAGTCTGCGTCTCCATCCAATTCGGTGTTCTAGAATGGACCAAGCGGTATTTTGCGCAACAAAATCTCGCACGAGGTGTAGGAGGTCCAACAGGACTTACCCTCAGTGGCGGTCAACTTGTCGTTGCTGGTGTTCTTGCTGGTGTCGCCAACGGTGTCGTATCTGGTCCAGTAGAACACATTCGTATCCGTGAGTGGCTTCTCTCGTTCCTTGTCACGCATTGTTGTTTTATTATCTGCCTATCACAAAACAGGTCTGCAGACACAATCAGCGAAAAACCCTGTCTACGCTGGACCGCTTGACGCCATCAAAAAAATTGGGTCTGCACATGGGATTGCTGGGATCTACAAAGGTCAAGCTGTCACTCTTCTACGTGAAGCCAGTGGTTACGGGATGTACTTCTGGGCATACGAGAAATTGGTTCAACGAGAAATGGCACAGAAGGGTATTAAACGTGAACAAATCAGCCCGGTCAACTCGGTCCTCTATGGCGCTGCTGCTGGATACGCCGTAAGTTTCACTAACTTTTCAAAATACCTCTCGGCGTACTAATGTACCATATTCTTAGCTCTGGGCGGTGATATACCCTATAGATATGATCAAATCCAGAATGCAGACGGATGGGTTCACGGCCGCGACAGGCCAAAAATATACCTCCACATTAAATTGTGTGCGTACAGTATGGAGAACTGAGGGCTTCGGAGCGTTCACAAGAGGACTTACTCCGACTCTCATTCGGTGAGACTTTCCCTACTTGTCTCGTCGAATTATATTTTCTAATATGTGTTCAGATCACCGTTTGCGAACGGTGCCACATTCCTTGGATTCGAGATGGCTAACCGTCTGCTCAACTCCTGGTGATTTTCTCCGACGCGCTGGTGCGACTACTTATAGACGGATAGAATTCGACACACTTGCCTACCCTATATCTATAAAATAATAAGTAATCGCCGCGTTTTCACTCTCAGACTATCCATTGAATTCTCGCAATCACAAGGAATCGCGGCATCTTCCAGGCCTCTATCGTCTTTCAGCCAATGCGAGTACAAACAAGGCGAAATGGCCTTTTCGGATTCCACTCCCGTCTATATTCATTCAATTGCGTCTGCTCGATGTTTCGATACATGGCTAAGCCAAACGAAGGTTTCAAGGAGTTGACCTTGTGTACTCGAGGTGTCGTTGCCTGCTGTTCGAAACATTGATACCCATCAGGTACATCAGAATGATGTAGAGACGATGAAGCTCATGAAACACCCCAGACTATCTTTACGCATCCGTCAATTTTGTTCACAAAATCGCAATAAGCCCATATTCCGAACTTGCCATCGTTGTGTCGTTGTAGATCACTAAACTTCCGCCTATTAGTAACGTCTCCATCATTCTTTAGTTTTTGTAGCATTGGAAAGTCTTTCCTCCTTGTTCTACCGATACAGTTGTGTGCAGATACCTGGTTACGAGTCTCATCCGATCATAGGCGGTTGTTGTTGCCTGTTATCTCCAAACGTCGATATCTTGGAAGCCTCCGAGTCACGCCGCGTCGAAGTTACTTCTTGGTTACTTCAATCACCCAGGTTCACCTTGCATTGAATCTCTACTTCTACCATGGGTCAGAGACATCAAGCCTTCGCTATAGCCAAAGTCATTCCTCACGGCAGTACCGACGGAAAAGCGTATTATCGATGCGTAGCTGCATTCCATGATCAATATTGCCAAGGGACGTTTCCACTCCGAGCCACTCGTCGTTTCTTGACTGTGATCAAGCAGAACGACAACGCAGAGATTATACGCGCAGAACTTCGGAGTATACAAGGTAAGTACTCGAGGCCCGAGTCCAGATCTGAGCCCGTAGCTCCCGATCTGCCGTGCCCCTACATCTGCTTTCTGTTGGCAACATGTTGGTCGGTCGACTTGGAAGATCCCGAAAACACGTATTCACATGGGGTCTCTTTCGAAAGTGGAGCATTGTTTGCTGATATGATGAGCGATGATGGAGGTGAGAGAAATTTCTCGTTGCCTGCTTGTCTTGCTGATCGTTCCATCAGATAACAATGACGGGATCTCTGTCATCGATGTCACTGATCCTTCTAACTCGTCCTATTGTTTTGTCTTTATATATGGAGCAAACAGAAATGTTCCGTGTTACGTACCTCTGACTGCTACACAATATGTTCGAGACTACTTCCCCCTCCCCGATGAGGAGGAAGTTCTCGAAGGCATGCGCGCCCTACAGGAAGATTCGGTTTTAGAGGCTATCGCAGCGCTCGACGGGGAGAGGGTTATTGATTTAGGGATGCTTGCTGAAGCTTGGCCCGAATATCGGAAAAATTGGAAGAAAGCGCAAAGGAAGCACCCTAGGCCTTCAGCCTCGCTCGTTGCGAGTCCTGTCGAGTCTGTCTTGATACCCTCGCTGACGGAGTTGACTTTGAAGCCTGCTCTCGATCACGCTCTCGAAATCGGAGACACCCACCAACTGGAGGAACTGGTGTGGATGCAAGACAAAGGCAACGCTCTTAGGGCTGCTCTTCTTGATCGAGATGATAAACCTTTCCCTGACTCTGGTGTACCTCTCTTAATCAAGATTCTCGGAGAGGCGAGAACGAATGTTTTGGACCTTTCTGGGATTCATCTCTTTGCTCAACAAATAATAGACATCGTTTCGCAGACACACACTCGAGCCACATTAGAGACTCTCAAACTTTCTGGCAACACCGTCATTACGGCGGAAGGTATCTGTGATATTTTTTGTGCAATCCCAACTATCCGTCGGTTGTGGCTCTTAGACACCAACATCTCCTCTGAAGACATGATGTGTTCACTCAGAGATCAACCCGAAGCATTCTATGGCATTGAAACAATTGTCCATCCCGCGTTCATGACCATACACTCGACCTCGCCTTATCCAACCGCTTTCAGACTCACAACCCAGGGTTATGCAGCACACGCTTCATTTTCCCTCCCATTCTTTACCCCGTCATCCATCCTTCAAAGCCTCATGGATATCCTAGCAGGCTTCGCTTACGGGACCGTCAGAAATACGTACCTCTTAGACTCCGCAATGGTCCCACATGTCGCACTAGCCTCATCCAGATACGAAGGTCAAAAATGGAGCGAGAGGTTCGTCCATTTGATCCCCCACTGGCAGGACTCGCCTGAGAACCACACTGCCGAGGAAGGCTGGGGATGTGTCATCAAGAACGTGCCAATGGGATACGGTAAACCTAGGAGGAAACAATATGCGTTTACAAAGACTCTAGTGGTCGCTACTGAACCTTCCACAGCCGGAATTTCAGAGATGACGGAGTCAGAGACGGAAAAAAGCGCGGAAACGACCGCTAAGATTGCAATCTACGATCTTGATTCATTCCTCAAGGCTATGAGGGAGGAAGGGAGGCCCGAGCCATCGGAGAGTCTTGTCAAGACGTTTGCTGATGTATTGAAGAAATTGGAAGAAGGCGACGCCAAATTCATGATGGACGAGAAAGGACTGATGGAGACTCTATGTGTATGATTTTACATTGCATGGTTCTGCAGACCTAGATATCCCCTGCCTCCGGAACACCATGGAGAAATTTTGCGAAAAGTATTGGGTTTTGTTTATAAGCTATGACAAAAACTTGATTTTGGAGTAGGTATCTGCTCGTCGATTTTGGTCACCAGAATTTTGGGCAGATGCATTTGTTACTGACATCGTTTCTGACCACGGATAATCGGAAATTCATCCACTTTGTCTGTGGTCGGAAAGGCTATATATGATATACGGCAGTTTGAATATAACGTGGACCATATCAAAGAGGAGTCTAGAACTGATTAGATGTCCAAAATTACTCCAACAATGTTCTCTACTCACTGACTACTTCATGTTTGGCTTCACATCGTATACTCTTGGGTTGGGTCTTCTCCGCTTGTATTCGATCTTCACCAACGGGTTCATAACCCAGTTCAATCCTCCCAACCGCTTCAATGCCTCGGATTGTTTCTGATCCTCTACACCTCTCTCTCTTCTCGTTTTATGTGCATCCAGAGCCTTCCAGACCTGCAACCGAATATCTACATCCTTCACATCCCTCACCTCCTCCACCCAAGTGCTCACATAGATCCCCTCAGGATCATAATCCCACCCCTGCTTCACGGGATTAAATTTCCTCCCCTCACCCTCCCTCCCACGCGGATCGTTCCCCACTCCAGCAACGTACTGCCAATTCCCCCAATTACTCGCGACGTCATGATCGACCAACATGCTCTCGTACCACTCTGCGCCTAGCCGCCAATCAATGCCTAGCCATTTAGCAAGGAAGGAAGCGCAGTTTTGTCGGGTTCGATTGGAGGTATAACCTGTCAAGTAGAGTTCGCGCATACTGGCGTCAATCAGGCCTATTCCTGTTGTACCATATTGAAAGCGCTGGAATTTCTCTGAACCCTCTGCAGAATCTAAACCCAACCATCGAGAGGCAGCCTGTTGCGAAGGAGGACCACGATAACCATGTACTGAAAAGAGGGAAGTGCCGTATTTGCGCATACATAGACGCATATAGTCGCGCCAGAGTAATTCAAAACGGATGCTTGTCGTTCCTGCGTTCTGGCCTTTGCCATAACCGTCGGGTCTACGGCTGGTTAAATCGGGTGACGGTCCTCCACCGATTGCTGTACCGTTCTCATAAGCCACTAGATATGCGTTGACTTGTCGGGCAGAAATGCAACCCAGTGCGAGGTACGCCGAGAGCTTCATGGAAAAATCTGCCCCGAGGAGGCCGTTTCTCGTATTCTTGTAGTTGGCGAAGAGACCCGGAGTTTCGAAGAGATGTTGAAGGCGTGAATGAGCGGCAGTCTCGCCGCCGAGGAATGGATGAGCCGACTTTGCGTCCGAAGGGTGGGAAGGCATGGTCATCTCCAAGGGAGATCGGAATGCATGGATGAGAGATTCGAGAGAATCGGGTATGGAAAAGGGTTTAGACTGTGGCGGTATCACTTCGATATCCGGGAAGGGCGGAAGAGATATGGGATCTGAGAAAGGTAGTCGGATGGACTTGGATAAAGGTTCGACAGTTTTACGAAACGCAGTGAATACGTCAGAAACCTCAGAGACACTGTTCGGAATATCATCGCTGCAGAATGTTATATGGTTAATGAACGGCAATCCACACTAATGCTAGTGCACTCAACTCGTGGATTAACATCTCCTCCCCGTCCCAAACCTTCCAGTCTACGTTTCCCCTTTCTGAGACAACACGCCTGATCTGTTTCTCTTCCTCCATTTCTTCGCTCGCCCAATCCCTCGTCATCCAAACAGCTCCTACTTTTGGACCAAATTCAGTATCCGACAAAAGCTCGCGGACAACTTCGTGCAGATGGCCAATTCTGATCACCAAATCGCTCGTAGCATTCCCACCGCACGTAGTAGACTTCAGCGTCGTCTTCAAATCCCATAAACACTCGGCGAGAAACTTCGCTCTGTGAGGTCCGCATCTCCAAAACTTGCCAAGGCGGGAACGCGCTTCTGGGTAAGGAGATACCTGAGTATCATCAGATGACAAAAAGCCAGAAACTTCAATCTGGCGAGGCGGGATGATGTACAGAGGGAGCAAATGGGTGAATTTCGAGTTGGAATTACGCGTTGCGAGGCTCAGGGCGTTGAAGATTGGATTATCAGCGACGCGGAGATCTCTACGAAGCAAGTAGATAAGGTAAACAGGAGACGACATGGCGGCTGGAAAGAAAGCAGATTGAAGCCACCCAGCAAAGTACGTCCGGCGTTGTTTGGCAATTTCATCGAAACCAAACGCGGTCATACGACTCAGAATTCGGAAGAAACGAGCAGGAAACCATCGAGAAAGATGTTCGGGGCAAGTCCAAAGATCCCGAATGCTCATCGAATCCAATTATTTCATATTATTCCAGGTTTGAAATGGGGAAGGGGCGTAGTTTTCTGGTTATATTGTCTGAGGGATGGACTGGCTCAGCCAAGCAGAAACAGAAGGGATAAGAGAAAAACGCACAACAAGGTATCATATATGCGGCTCTTATAAATGCTTCTCTGTGTCACGAGTGCGTACACCAATCAACTCTCCTGCTGGGATCGCGTGGGGTGCCTACGAAAACAAAATCAACGACAAGTCTAATGGTCAAGTATTGATAGAGGATTACCGGAAGGGGAGAAATATATCGAGACCTCCTGCGCGTACTCTGTGGTGATCTCCAGTGTTGTTCTTGACATATGATGAGGACAAATGTGAAGATGAACGCTATGACAGCGGCGACAGGGACAGACGCTCCAACCGAAAGGGAGACACTAAAAAATGCATTAAAAGTCCCTACGGTCCATATGTATCCAATGACGACTCTCCATAGGGTATCTGATGGTTTTGGAGGAGAGAGAGGCACCAGAAGGGTATCCACGGCCCAGAGCAGCTTTGCGCAAGCAAGAGTGCCGATGAAGAAAAGCCCGCCCTTGTATATCAGTCCATGGAAGGCTAATCGGAGAGTGAGAGTTCGTGGGTCGAGTTTGCGAAGTGGGATGTAGTTGTATTCAAGATAGAAGAAGGACCATATGATGGTAAGGATGGACGTGATGGTGGAATCTAGCGCGGCAGGTCTTGGAATATGTTGATCAACCGCCCGCTGCATTGCGGTACTACTAGGGTGAGTGCGGTGAGAAGGTGGGTCATGCACCGATACTATCTCTTTTGTCGAAGACATGGTGGCGAGAGGTAAGCCGATTTATAGGGGTGAAATCCTGAAATTGTTTTTATTGGATCATACGTTATGCTCATTTCACGCCGGAAGCAGACTAAAGAGCGCTCGAGACTTCGGTAGCAAAATGAATTCGATTACTGTATCCCGTGGAACTCAGAAATACGAACCAGCACCTGCATACGCTCCTACAGGTTGTGCGTCCGGAGCAACGTCCGCACCAAACTCCAGCTCTTCGGCTTGCCGTCGTATATATTCAACGGAACCGGGCCCAAACGCAGGTGTAGGAGGCATGAACGGCTTGATGGATACAGCCATACGACCCGCTGGAATAAGCACTTGCAGATCCATCTGGCGGGGTACGGGTTGGAACGTCAACTGCAAAGACGCGATGTTAGACTTGCATCAGAGCAGATGACAGTAGAAGGTAGCTCACCGAATCATTGATCTTCTTGTAATGCCTCAGGAATACGTTTACAGTATTGAGCTCCTCCTTCACCCGATCTTTCTTTCGATCCTTCTTTTCTTTCTCTCTTCCGATCCCAATTCCACCGTCTTTCAGCTCTTCCAGTTCCTTCTTTGCCCACATCAGGAATCCCACCGCTTCACCGCCTTTCGAGCTACCCCCGTTCTCCCCTGCATCCACGCCTAGCCACTTTCTGGCCAATGCTCCATGCATCGCAGCTTCGTCTGCCAAGTAACGTCTCAGGTCGGCAGATACCTCGCTATCCCCACCACCCTTCCCTTTCGACGCCCCACTAGGTGTTTTGGCAAGAGACCTCGCGGACGAATACAGTGAAGCACATTCCAGATGCAGTTTAGCAATCAAAGCCGGAGATGGATGCGATTTCGGGAGGGGAGGCCCGGGTGTGACAGTGCTGTCGTAAACGGATTTAGATAGTAGTTTGCGGATGGCTAGACTTTGAGCATCTGCCAGAGACATCCTGTACACACATTAGAGTTGCCTCGATGCGTGTAGACTGTGTCGAAATCCTTACTTTGCTAAAGCAGTGTTGACTTCCCGTATAAGATCGGGAGGTTTGTTGAAACTTGGCGACTCGGCCGCCCGGCTATTCTCCCATTCTAACAAAGTTGTGTCACTGATATACGTGAAGATACCGCTGGCCTTGCATAGAAGCGTTACAGTAAAGTTGAGCTTCTCGTCCTTCGCTCTGCGTTCCGTGTCTGATATGGCGCGTTCTGCCTCGTAAGCTCCGAGCGATATAACGGTGGATCGGGCTAGATTGGAGATGGCGAAAGCATATGTAAGAAGTGACGAGGCTAGATCAGCGTGCAGAGATGGAAGCGACAGTCGTGGTGAGTTGTGAAACAGGTTGGCAGATAATGTAGTGCGCCAGCTGAACACTTGTTTGGGGGTGCAGTGAGTACATGCGCTTGAGCTGGCAATACACTAGAGCCGTTTAGACGCACTAGGTTCTGATTTGAGACTGATCTCATTGTGGGCCACACAACTGATAATTCCGAGGAGCTGTGGAATGTATTCGTCGAGGATCTGTTGGATCTGAGCAGGGTTTACAGCATACAGGGACGTCTTTGGCATACCTTGACAAGCTTCAGGTAATCCTTCTCGCCATAATCTGTCCGCTTGGTTTCTTTCAAGACTCCACGAAGGTTCGCTCGAGCTTGAGTCGCCTCGGATATGTGAGATGTGTAGAGTTTGCTCTTGCTCTGATCGATGCAGAAATCAGAGAAGGAGATGGCACCAGTCGTAGGGAGCTCATAGACATATAGGCTCATGTGCGTTACATGTATCACCTGTGAAAGAGAAACTATAAGTACAGAAATGAGCTCTACCAGGCGGGAATAAAGCGGAAATACTGCCAGTCCATGATCTGACCCTGTGTGACCGGAACTTCCCGGTCTGTGACAAATATAAACCCAATTAGGCAATTTGCCACGTGGGGAAAAAGGTTGATTCGAAAGAGGCTCGATCTCTTGACCTTCTTCCTAAGAACGAAATGCGCGAAATGCCGACCATGAAAAGGTGGGAATCCCCCCGGGTCGGGGGGAAAACGACCCAAATGACATCCTCCCCGGGGATCACCCGGGCTGCATTCTGTGTGCGAGCGAGCCGCAGGCGAGCCCATCCGTGTCAAGTGAGTCAATCATGTTAGAATCCCCCCGACTCGGGGGGGAAACAGTCTCGAGCAAGAGATAACGAAAGCTCGATAGGACTGGAATCCCCCCGGCTCGGGGGGAAAACACCCTTGAGAGCACCAAAAAGTTCGTTAGGATAGTACAGGAATCCCCCCGGCTCGGGGGGAAACACTCTCGAAAGAAAAAGCAAAGCTTCAATAGGACTGGAATCCCCCCGGCTCGGGGGAAAAATAGACCTGTATCTTACTCTGTCCAGACAATAGCAGAACTATGTTAGTGCTTGATTTGACCAGAATCCCCCCGGCTCGGGGGGAAAACACTGTCATACTCATTGAGACAACCAATGTTTCGATACACCCAGAATTCCCCCTGATCGGGGGGAAAACACACTCAAGGGAAAAAAGCAAAGCAACGTACGCGCAATCTGCCCAGAATCCCCCCGGCTCGGGGGAAAAACACCCCGAAAAGCTCAACAAAGTTCCGAAAGGACCATAATTCCCCCGGCTCGGGGGAAAAAGTTGATTCGGATGAGCATCGATCTCATGACCTTCTGTGGACAAGTTGTAAACAATTGTTAGACAGATGTGATAACCATCTACACCACCGAACCATGTTGAGGGAACTGTGGCGAGTGTAATTGTAACCACCTCTGCGTGTTGGGTGCTCGATCCGCTCCGGGGTTCCCTGGGAGGGCCTCTGTGGACACTGATGGCATAATAGTAAACGTGTTAGACACATGTGTGATATGACATCATAATCTATAGCCTGTATTGGGGAAGCGGCAGGAGGTAGCCGGAAGTGTTCCGAGATAGCCGAAGGCCTCTGAAATAAGCACAGGTAAACCGGCTTAGTCACGCTTCTCGCGTACTGCGTCGCTCCCTTGGGCCTCCTTGTGGTACTCTATATGCTGATGGTTCTAATTATAGCTCTCTCTTCAAATTCTTTGTGGCAAGCAGGCTACGAAGAAGCACGGCAGTCTGTTAGCTACGTATGACAAAGGAAGCTGTGACTTACGAAGTATAGAAGAGATAAGTTAGTAAGTAGTATGCTACAAATACAGGCCCTCCCAAAGCTCAGATTCTTCACTGCTGATGTCTCCTACCAGCGTATTCTACCTCGGAGCAACAGGCTACATAGTTGGAAGCGTTCTCCTTCTCAACCACCCAAACGTTACGACACTCAAAGTTACTGCCTCCCTAGTGAGATCAAAAGAAATGGCAGATAAACTTCAAGCAGTTGGCATCGATGTGACACCTCACCAAGTCGAGCCATCTAATCCACACGACAGTTGCCGAGGTATACATTGGCCTATACGACTACACGACTTCGCATCCTTTGGACGCATTTCCACATGGCCATGAAGGTGATTTCTTCGGCGAGAACGGCGAACATCGAATGTACGACGTCAGCAAAGCTATCGAGCTTGCTTGCAGGAACTTGGTGTCGGCAAGGAAGACCTGGAAGCCGAACCTGATACATTCACAGATGAAGAGTATCGCAGGTATATCCACGTAAGAGCCGCTGCGTTCACCTTTTGCTTCCAAGCCTGATAGAGTTGAAGGGAACTTGGTTCTACGCGAACTCGCGCTGCCGCGGGGACAGAGCTCGTTCGATTGGCTGGAAGCCGACCAAGACTACTGCCGATATGTTGCTCAGCATCAGGCCCGCGGTGGCGGCATGGGTGGAGAGGACCAAGGCAAATGGTTCAAAGTGAGGGTGACAGTGACAGGTCAATCAAATTTCGAAGGGCCTACGTGACTCTAATAAGTTCAGTAGCTGCCTCCGTCCCAGCAATTCTCTCTAATCTGAACCAATCATACTTGGAATATAGAACCCGGCAAGTCACGTCGGACGCCTCAACGCCGTCGTCCAAGAACGGGTAAGACAACAACTCAGTGTAGAACTGAGGATGATCAGGAGGGCCGTAGAAGATCACGTTGCGGATGCCTCTGATCTTATATCTGAAAGGGCATAGTGTGAGGATGACATCCAATACTACATCGCGAGTAAGCAGACCTTCGATAGAAGTGGAAACGTTCGCTGATGAGAAGGAACGATTTTTTGCCTCCGAAGAAGGCTTGTCGAGCTCGCGAGATGTCCTGGTTCGAGGAGTACCTATGAACGCATGTAAGAGCGCTGTTCAGATAATGGGAGGGGTGCCTTACTCTGATAGGACAGTGAATGTTACGCCAGCATGCTTCTTGAAATAGTTGTGAACCCTAATGAAGTCAAAAGACGACGGAACGAAGATCGCGGTGTTGGTGCTTTGCACGGCCGATTTGAGGACACTGGGGAGTAGCTATATAGTGGCAGTATGAGCGATTGACAAGCTAATGGTGTCACATAAGACATGCCTGGGTGGTAAAATAATTGAACCGTTTGTCCGCCTCGTCTTTGGGATTGGGGCAGTCAAAGCGGATGAAGTTCTGAGAATGAATGAGCGAGGTCAAGTATACAAACGAACGGTACACGAACTCACCTGATCGACCCCTGCTGGAACCTCAATAGGTGCCCATCGTTTTTCTGTTCTGATTTTACCGGCAACGTTTTTGAGGCCGCTATTATACAAAGAGCGTGTTTCCGGCGTCTCAAATGCAGAGAGGAGGATGGATTGTCGGAGGTATGCTGCGCTGTTTAAAGGATTCAATATGATATATAGGAATAAATACATGGAGCCTGCAAACGCACTAGCCATCAAGGTACCACGGCTTGATGCGAGAGAAATCCGTATCGTGAGAGCCCTTTGGGAGCTTGTTCATGTTCGAAAAGGCGAACTATCAAAATGAAGATGAGAAGACTGTTAGCAACAGTCAGCCGAGATGCTATACCTGAACATGTTCCCAGTTCTGCATTGTCAGGGCATCCATTTGGTCTACGATCAGAACCTCGATGGATGAAAGGAAATCTGCGCTCCTATGAAAAGGCCATCAATAATATGCATATAACCACAGATTCCAGAAGGTCGGACATACTTTTCTTTTTCAATCGACATTCGAAGTCCGAGTGGACTGGCAATAATGATATCGCATCCGTAGAATTCGGCAAAGAGTTTGACACTCTTTCTCGTCAGCTTGATCCCTAATCTAAAACTATCATCGACGTTTCCTTTGAATGTCTCGACATGATCGCGGGGGTATGTTCCCGGTTCGGCTGTGGCTAATTTGTCAACAGCGCCGGGAGGCAGACCGAATTCCGAAAGAAAGCGGGTATGGTTCTCGATTTGGAAGGCAGGCGCTGGTGTATGCGATGTCAGGGCATCGACCCAGTTGAGAGCTGAGGATCGGAAAGGAAGCAAGACGAGGACGGAGGGGCGAGTGAATCCTTGGTCCTGAACGTCCTCTGGTGGTGGGGAGTCTGGGTTGGTTTTCGTGGCGTGAGCGATACGTTCGTTGTTTTTGAGGACACGACGTCGTTTCCTAGAAACTCGTCAGATATAGACGAAGCGGAGAGTAACTGGGGGTATTAACTTTGTGACATGATTGAGAGCGTGGAGAGAGATCGCTTCCCGGATACACTTTTGCGACTCCCAAGGCGTCGAAGTAAGATACAGATCTCGCTGGGAGGAAAGTGTCGACAACAAGTCATTTTGTAACTCGATATTTTCTGTGATAGAGCTCTAGTTTGGGACACATAGGACAGATATGGCTACTCACCTCGCGACTGTTTGGATTGCCGCGAGTTAAATGGCTCCTTGAGTCTTCCTAGAATCTGTGATAGAGATTAGGACAAGGTGAGGTTACACGCGAGGAGGTATGACACTAACACCATCCTTTGAGGTGGACACTGTCGCATCCGCACCCTCAGGAATCGAATCAACAGTGGACCCCAATTTTCCGTGCTTTGATCTGGATGAAGTCCATGCCCGACGTTCAACAGCATCTCTAGAAGATTCGGCAAGTACAGCAGGGTTTGGACCAAAGTGCAACTCGTATGAGTCCGTGACACCTGCTGAGCGTCAATACAACACTGGGAATCTTGAGATGTCAGCGTACCATTAGTTTCAGGTTCTTTTTCATCTTGCTCTATGACAGTCTCTTCCTGATCCTTGTCTGCGGTTACTTCGGTGCTAACGACGGGAGTTCCCTTCTCGATCACGGTGTAGCGAACGGATTTTCGCTTGTTGAGTTTTTCAGTAGGTGGCGCATCAATCTCGTACGTTCTTTTTCGCTTTCCGGCCTTTGTTGCAGAGACATTCAGCAGCGTTAATAGCCTGGTTGTTGTCGAATTTCCGTCGTCCATCGTAGAAGACCTTGATAGAAAATTGAGATCTAGAAAATATGAAAAGGTGTTGGACAACAGCGCACAACTTCGCGGTGCCCTTGTCACGGTCACGGAATCGCGTACCAAACGTGACTTGCACTGGCACTCATCTTGCTCAAGTTCTTAACCATCCCCAAGGTCCAGGAGGCCTTGAAGCTCCAAGTCCTTCGCGTCTCCGGACCACTATTTCGGAATAACTCGACTGTCGCATCGCCTTCTCCCATAGCCCCCATGCGAGTTCTCTGTGTGGCCGAAAAACCTTCAATTGCAAAGGCGGTTAGCGAGATTCTATCTGGAGGACAATTCACTACAGTGAGTGGTTTATTGTACATTTGTAACACTTAGAACCTGCTCATATGCGGATTCAGAGACCGACTGATACCCCTTGGATCAAGAACTACGACTTCACGTACCCCCAGACCAATTCTGTCTTCACCGTTACTTCGGTTGCAGGGCATATCACCGACCACGACTTTCCCGAATCACATAAATGGGGATCGTGTGATCCTTTCGAGCTGTTTGATGCACCCATACACACGAGCATCAAGAAAGAGGCGAAGGGTATCACGAAAAATCTCGAAAAGGAGTCAAGAACAGCAGATCAGTTGATGATATGGACTGACTGTGATAGAGAGGGGGAACATATTGGATCTGAAGTGGTTCGGGTATGCCGCAAGGTCAAACGGAATCTGGTGGTTAAGAGGGCTCGGTTCAGTGCCATCATTGCCCAGTATGCCCTTTATTCCTCTTTCACGAGCTTCGCTAGATATGTTTCCCAGGCAGATACATCATGCAGCACAACATCCTGTGAATTTGGATCAAGCACAAGCAGATGCTGTCGAAGCCCGAACGATGTTGGATCTTCGAACAGGAGCCGCTTTCACCAGGATGCAGAGCAATGCACTTCAAGCCAGGATCCCACAATTGGAGCGCACCATGGTATCATACGGTGTGTCGACAAATATCTCACCGCAATCTGTATGCTCATTGTCCTTCAAGGCCCTTGTCAATTCCCCACACTTGGCTTCGTGGTCGCACGATACAATCAAGTCAAGAGTTTTGTCCCTGAGGCGTTTTGGTTCATATATCTCGCGTTGTCTCGTCCACAATCCTCAGATGACAACCAAGAAACTCATTTTACCTGGAAAAGAGGGCATCTTTTCGACAACGATGTTGCCGTCGCCATATACGAGCTTGTTTTGTCGAATCCCAGGGCCCGCGTTACGAAAGTTACTAATAAGAGTACCAAGAAATGGTAAACGCGTTTCGTCATGGGTGACGCATCATGCTGAATATGTGACATATAGGAAACCCCTTCCACTCACTACTGTCGAGCTACAGAAAGCCGGTTCAAAGTTCCTGAGACTTGCCCCCAAGAAGGTGCTCGACGTGAGTTTCACATTCAATTTCTTGGGTATATACAAATCCCATTCATTTTCGCAATTAGATCGCAGAAAAGCTCTATCAACAAGGGTTCCTCTCATATCCACGCACGGAAACCGATCAATTCGATCCACAGTTCGACTTCATGTCTCTAATCGATAAGCAGACCGTAGATCCCGCTTGGGGCGGCTTTGCTACAGGGTAAGCTTTGACATCTGTTGCTCCGCTTCTCTCTGACCTGTTACTTTACTATCTAGCCTTCAGCAGGGCGGCTTTGGAAGACCAAGGCAAGGAAAGAACAACGACAAAGCGCATCCTCCAATACACCCCACAGCACATGCAGCCAATCTTGCTGGAGACGAAAAGAAGGTATACGAATTCATCACACGTCGCTTCCTTGCCTGCTGCTCGAAAGATGCCGAAGGATGGCAAACGACGGTGGACGTGGTGTGCGGTGGGGAAGAGTTCTACGCAACAGGTTCGTCCAACAATGCTCGTAAGTTCGTTCTATAATTACTCACCGTATATCAACAAGGCTTGGTGGTTTTGCAAAGAAACTACCTGGAAGTATATCCTTACGACAAATGGACTGGACATCTCGTACCGGATTTCCAGGAAGGGGAAGAATTCGATCCTTCTGTCTGTGAGCTGAGAGAAGGACAAACAACGAAGCCTAGTCTTCTCACAGAAGCTGACCTCGTCACTTTGATGGACAAGAACGGCATTGGTTTGTCTTCAGCACATATCCTATATCATTGGACTCAACTTCTTGACTTGTAGGAACGGACGCGACAATCGCTCAGCATATAGAAACCATCATCACTCGTGAATATGTCTTGGAACGCATGGAAGGGGCCACCAAATATCTCCTCCCCTCTACACTTGGTATTGGCCTGATAGAAGGTTATAATCAAATCGGGTTTGAGAAGAGTTTGAGTAAACCGCAGCTTCGACGTGAGGTATGTGAATAACGTACCGCAATACTCTCATGCCTAGACGACTTACTCTGGGTCACAGACCGAACGAAGTATGGTGCAAGTTTGCGACGGTGCGAAGACCAAGAACGACATGATGGAGCAAAGCATACATCAATACAAAGAGATGTATGTCAGGGCAAAGAGGGAGTTCAATAAAGTCATCTCAGTGCGTATTCAGGATTAAACTATGCAGTTACTCAAGTTTATTGTGTCTTCCATTGTTCAGAGCGTGCGCAGGTACACTGAAGGGGCCGGTGAAGGGGCTGTTGGTGGCGCTGGTCCCGGGGGTGATGGTGGTGATGGTGGAGGTGGAGGTGGAGGTGGGGGTGGGGGAAGAGGAAGAGGAAGAGGAGCCGGACGTGGGTTGCCCAGAGGTGGAGGTGCTCCACCCTCAAGAGGCCGCGGATCAGGAAGAGGTCGCGGATCTCGTGATGCTCCGCCGCCGCCGCCCCCACCACAGGACTCTGACGGTGAAGGTATGTTGAAGTCATACATGTCAACCGTGACATAGTACTCATTACAGTCATAGATTTCGATGACCCCCCTCCACCTCCACGAAGTCGAGCTCGTAAAACAGGACCGGCTTCGACGACACGCCAAGTTCCACCGAAGTCAGCAAAACCACCGAGTATAGCGGAAGTCGATATTGTCAAATGCCATTGTGACATCCCCGCAGCCCAATGTACGGTCGTTAAAGAAAGTGCAAGCAAAGGGAGACTCTTTTGGACTTGCGGTAATAACAAAATATGCCAGTTTTTCCAATGGATGTCGGAGCCCTCTGCTCCAATAGCCAGTGGATCTAGTCGCCCAGTGTCCAAGGCCATCCCGACCAAAAGGTCTTATTCAGCGGTAAGTAGACGACATGATCTCACCGCACGAGGCCCTCCACTAATTATAATGCCTAACAAATAGAGGGATGATACGAATTCCGATGGTTCGGAAAGGTCATGTAATTGTCACCTCCCGGCCGTACGGCGGACCACCACAAAAGAGGGGCCGAATCAAGGTCGTATATTCTGGAAATGTTCCCAAGACCCCCAGTGTGCGTTTTTTGAGTGGGATGACGAGCCTCCTCGGGCAGGTAAAACCTCTCAACCATCAACTGCGGGGACTGGTAGTCAAAGTGGAGGCCAGTCGTCCGATCAGTGCTTCAAGGTACTTTGTTTTTTTGCTTAGATTCTTATATGCCTCTTGACTGTTCGATTAGTGTCAGCAAACTGGACATTGGGCAAGCGGTAATTATTGTTCACTGTACTGTTGTAACTCGCGTCACTGAGAGCACTTCTCATAGCGTGCCCCAATGATGGTTCTGGTGGTTCCAAACGTGCACGAAGTTTTGGCTCTACAGTCGAGAACAACTCAACCTCTGCTTCCTGCTTCAAATGTGGTGCTGTTGGCCATTTCAGCAATGGTATTTCTCTATGTACTTCGCACTACTTACGTCTGATCTACATGAGACTTCTTAGCGTGTGGCGGTGGGTCAAATCCGAGACCTCAAACAGAGACGTCGTCGAATTCGTCCACATGCTTCAAATGCGGAGAAACAGGTCATTGGAGTAGTAGTGCGTATCTCTGTCTTCTCGATCGATCGAGTATCTGACCGTCTACGCAGAATGCCCGAACGAAGGTTCTTCAAGCCGGCTTGAACCTGCGGCGCGAGGTAAAGCACGGGGACGAGGCCGCGGGAGTAGAGGCACAAGTACCAGGTCTACTAGCAGAGGTGGAGGAAGTAAACGGGGGAAGAAGTCGACATTTGGTGCGCCTGATGGATATTGACCGGATTTTCTTTTGCTACTGTATTGTTTTAGTGTAATCTTCTTGGATACAGGGTCCTGTCGGTCCGGTGCGTACTACTATACACTCCGACTTCCATGTTGATTTAATACGCATTGTAGATTCCTTTGTACTGTCCCTTGGTATCGTCAGTTACTGAGGTTTGTCTGGAGTGTCAAACTTCTCCACTATTCAGCGATCATCGGCTCGTATCGAACCTCAACCCCATAGGCCCTAACCGCATCTTACTTCTTGACCACATACTGGGCAGTACCTCCGTCCGTCAGGGAGCTGCTAATAGTCCGTTCTAGATATTGCAGTGCAATTGCAATAGCACCGTATGTCTTAGACCGTACAGGATTCGGAAGTACACCAAAGTGAGGCATCTATACTTTGGATTTAGATTCTTGTACGTACCCAAGAGTATTGAGCAGGCTGAGTAGAAGACATCGGCAATGAATATACTTTCAAAAGGCAGGTGACTAGAGCTTTCTAGCAGACAAGACAACCGGCAAAGCGCCCTTCCTGAAGATGAAGAAATCCTCCAAGTTCTCCTCCCAAACCATCGGCTTATAATCTGGAGGGAAGGTCATGTCGAATCTCTGCATCGTCAGGCAAACAACCATACGCATCTCCTGCAAAGCGAGGTTTTTCCCAACGCACATTGCCGGCCCAAACGAAAAGGGTATGTACGCCGACGTGTTGTGGATGATCTCGCGGTCAGTGTTGAAGATGTCAGGTTCGAGAGCATTTCGTTCTTTCGAAGGGAGCCACCTCTCGGGCAAAAACGTGTCGGGCATTGGTGAGAAGTTGCGGGGATCGCGATGAAGGGAATAGAAATGTAACATGGCAGTTGTGCCCTTCGGGATGAAGCTGAGCGACGCATCAATGAAGCGATGTATGTGAGAGACCAGACGACTTACTAAGGGCCGATCATTTTTCCAGTGACAGTTGTCCGATGGCTGCCATCAGAGACGGGTGGAAGCAGCCGTAGAGTCTCGTTTCTGGGCATTGGATGGACGGTCAACACGAAACACGGAAAATACGACAATTACAGTGGTACTTACATGACAGCATTCAAATAACTCATCTGAGTGTGCTTCGCTGTATTCGTCAAGTCATTTCCCAATGCATCCACTTCTTCGCGGAGTCTCTTGTAACATTTCGGATTCTGTAAGAGGTACCAGAATATGTTGCTCAGAGTCGTCGATGTCGTGTCTGATCCTGCCACGATAGCAAGTATACCGTCAGCCTCAATTTCTTGCTGAGTAGGTCTGATCGACCCCATTCCATCCTCGTCAATCTATCCGATTCAGGCGATATCAGGGTAATTCCAACATTTATCAAATGACAGGACTTACCAAGTAATGGAAAAGGTCCTTCCTCTGGGAGCCTTCCTTCTGTCGTTGAATGGCGCGCTTTCTTGCGAAGTCAGAAAAGGCTTTCCATCCTTGTCCAACCGGCAACGCCAAAAAGTATGGAACCAACCACGGAAGAAGCCCGAGTGATATGGCGATCCTATAAAACATTGAGAGGGTGTTATAATCATACGTGTAGCCCAAGTACCGGCTCACTTACGGAAGACCGTCGTCGAGTTGATGCCAAATTCCGCCAACGTCTCCATCACGCATCATCTCTGATCCACCGCCAAAGCTGATGAGTGGAATGTCATTAGTGAGTGGAATACCTAGAAACGAGGCGATAGTCTTACGCCATGTCGCTCATAAAGTCATACCTGTACAAATCTGAATCAATGTCATGTACGTTGCGGAGGACAGATGATAGAGACGTACGTGAAGTAACTGAACCACTTCGCTAGATCCACAACACCGTCTTGCTTCGCAAGTTGATCAAGAAGTTGCGTAGCCCGTGTCTCAATTATCTCCTCGTACCCCTTCAAAGCTTCTGTATTGAAGCCTCGGTTCCAGGGTTTGCGTCTACGAGCGTGCTCCGCCGGATCTTTCAATGCGATCATAGCCAGGCTGCCTCCAACGGTTGGGTCCTGTGCTTCTATGACTAGAGAAAATTGATGTCAAGAGCGGACCTTCGAACGGTGAATGAGCATTGCTCACAAGGTCCCTTCGGTACGCCATTTATACCCATTAAAGGAACGATAGCCGCTGGATCACTGATAGAGAGAGAGTTTGGGCCTGAGCAATGATCAGTTTCATTTCTGGAACGATGACCTGGAAATTCACCGATCCTGACGATATCGCCATATCGATCGTGTAGTTTTTGATGATACAGATGTTCTTTCCCTCTCAGCATAATATTAGTGAGCCACAGCATCGAGATCTTGCATAAAAGGGGGCCAGGGTATTGCGCCAACGGATGGAAGGGCGAAAGACGATAGGCTACGACTGAGATAGATAGGACAACCAAGTATAGGGCCAAAATAGTGGCTGTAGCCACTATAATGTTATGGTCAGGATGTTGCACAAGAGAGGCCGTCAGAAGTCCTGGAACGCCAAGCAAGAGGAAAGCATGGATGATGGGTCTCGAAGGTTCCAAGCGATTGAAGATAGCATGGCATCCCTGCGTACGTCGTATGAGTGATCATATTCTGGATAGCATGATAGATATTACTTACTAGAGCTGCACCCACGATGGAAATCAGATTAGTTTGGGATGTGAGAGGGGTCATTGTCGCGTTGAAAAAATACATGTTGTGTAGCGAGGAATATACCATAGTTCTCGACCTCTGTATTTATATACGTGCAGTGCTCCGCAAGAACCTGTGATGAAGTCATAGACACCTGCAACTCTGAAGATTTGCTATTCATGACGGCGGAGCCGTACCAAGTCATTTTCGATTCACGGGTGATTCCACGAGCTCCCCCGAACATTGCGGCATTCGCAAGTTTCGATACAGCGCCCCTAACGATAAGCTGGATAGTATTCTCTCTGCCGATATGATCGTTCAATGATCTCAAAGGCGAATAATAGAGACAATGCCCACCCAGAGCGAGGGCTTACGCGTCCTCTCGGCTGCCAGGTTGCAGATCAAGGAAGACTCAACAAAGATTCCCATCGAGAAGCTTCACGCTGCTATTCTAGTAGAGAAGCAGTTGCCTCTGTAATCATCTTGGTAAGTCAAGCATCATAACAAACATTGCAACATATCACTCACGAGTCACTTCCGGCATATTTTCTAGATAGGCCATCTAATGGAGCTACGATTTCGACGACATACGATAAGACTTAGCAATGAGTGATCGATTTCAGCGACACACGTTTCATGCGGATGGCTTGACAACTTACTATCGAGAATCGACTGTCAGATGACATGCCAACGCATGAATGAGAACGTGAGACTGATGGCGAGATCAAGGCGAGATGTTGAAGTCTTGAAGAGAATTGTGCACGTGGCTGTGCGGACTTGACGCGTTATTTCTTTCAAACGGAGTTGCCAAACAGGCCGAATATACCAGTAAGTAGGAGATTGCAATTTGCGGGTAAAATTGCCAGAAATCCTGAAAGCGCAGTGCACCGGGAACACCGTATTGCTTAGACCCACTGTCGAAAAGATGGCAAAGTAGGAAGTAGGACAGTTACACTTTTAATATGGATTTTTGGATTTACAAAAGAGTTTATAGCTCAAAGATATCGGCATAATTTCCTTCCCAACAGGGAAGTGACTATAGCCTTCTAGCAGACAAGACAACCGGCAAAGCGCCCTTCCTGAAGATGAAAAAATCCTCCAAGCTCTCCTCCCAAAGCGTCGGATTATAATCCGAAGAAAAGCTCATATCGAACCTCTGCATCGTCAAGCAGATGACCATACGCATCTCTTGCAGAGCAAGGTTCTTCCCAACACACATGGCCGGCCCGAACGAAAAAGGGATGAATGCAGACGTGTTGTGGATGATCTCGCGGTTGTTGTTGAAGATGACAGGCTCGAGAGCGGTCTGTTCTTCTGGAGAGAGCCACCTCTCGGGCAAAAACGTGTCGGGCAATGGTGAGAAGTTGCGGGGATCGCGATGAAGGGAGTAGAAATGTATCATGGCAGTTGTGCCCTTCGGGATGAAGCTGGACGGACATGTCTGTTGAGTTATAGCTTTGACGAAGCAATTGGGCGACTTACTAGAGACCAATCATTCTTCCTGCGACGGTAGTTCGGTGACTACCATCAGAGACGGGCGGAAGCAAACGTAGAGTTTCGTTTCTGTGCAAGTGGATGTGGTCAGCAAAAAACCTGGAAATGACAGGAATTACGATGGTACATACATGACAGCATTCAAGTAATGCATCTGAGTATGCTTGGCTGTGTTCATCAAGTCATTTCCCAATGCATCCACTTCTTCGCGGAGTCTCTTGTAACATTCCGGATTCTGTAAGAGGTACCAGAATATGTTACTCAAAGTCGTAGATGTCGTGTCTGATCCTGCTACAATAGCAAGCATGCCATCAGCCTCGATTTCTTGCTGAGTAGGTCTGGTCGGCTCGATCCCGTCCTCATCGATCTATCGAGTTGGGCTGCATGAGGATAACTTCAATATAGGGAAGACCAAGGGACTTACCAGGTGATGGAACAAGTCCTTCCTTTGAGACCCTTCCTTCTGTCGTTGAATGGCGCGCTTTCTCGTGAACTCGGAAAAGGCTTTCCGTCCTTGTCCAACCGGCAACGCCAAAAAGTATGGGACTGACCATGGAAGAAGACCGAGTAATATAGCCGTCCTTAGGTAGACAGATCAGGCATCAGAATCATACGCTCAGCCTGGATACTAGCTTACTTACGGGAGACTGTCCTCGAGTTGATGCCAGATGCCACCAACGTCCCCGTCACGCATCATCTCTGAGCCACCGCCAAAACTGAAAAGTAGAATGTAGTCAGCGAACGATACATCAATAAGCAAGACATCTGTCTTACGCCATATCGCTCATGAAGTCATACCTGATTGTGCCACACAAGTCCATTATTATCGTTTCACAGTGAAAGAGAGAATAGAGACATACGTGAAGTAACTGAACCACTTGGCTAAATCCACAGCACCGTCTTGCTTTGCAAGTTGATCGAGCAATTGTGTTGCCCGTGCCTCGATTATCTCCTCGTAGCCCTTCAAAGCTTCTGTATTGAACCCTCGGTTCCAGGGTCTGCGTCTACGAGCGTGCTCCGCAGGATCTTGCAACGCGATCATAGACCTTCCCCCAGCGGTGGGATCCTGTGCGTCTATGACTGGAGAAGACTGACGTCAGGAACGAATCTTTGAACAATCGATACGACAGTCCTTACATGGTCCTCTCGGAACGCCAGTAGTACCCATCATAGGGACAATGGCGGACGGGTCACGGATAGAGAGAGAATTTGGGCCTGCGCAACAGTTGGTCTCGATATTCGTTCAAGGATACGATATCTGAAAATGTACGTACCAATTCTGACGACATCGCCATATTGCTCATGTAATTTCTGATGATAAAGATGCTGTTTACCTCCAAGCATAATCCTCGTGAGCCAAACCATGGAAACCTTGCAAGAAAGAGGACCAGGGTATCTAGCCAATGGATGGAAGGGCGAAAGACGATAAGCTACGATTGATGTGGACAAAATGGACAGGTATAGCATCAAAATAGTGGCTGCAGCCACTACAACATTATGGCCGGGTTGCACGAGGAAGGTAGTCAAAAGTCCTGGAATGCCGAGCAAGAGGAGAGCATGGACAATGGGTTTCGAAGGCTCAAAGCGCTTGAAGATTGCATGGCATCCCTGGGTAACATCGTATGAGCGACGAGTCTTGCGATCGTGAGATGAAGACCACTTACTATAGCTGCACCTGCGATTGGAATCAAGGCACGTTCGGTTGTGAGAGAGGTGAATGTTGCGCTGATAAGTTCCATCATATGAACTGAGGAGTAGACCATAGTTCTCGACCCTCTGTGTTTATATACGGTGGATTCATGCTAATGACACTTTGAGGATTTGCGACTCAGGACGCCGAGGACCGTCTCAAGTCACTTGAAATTGCCAAAGGTGATTGCACGAGCTCCTCCATGTTTGCGGCATTCGCATGTTTCGATACAGCGTTCTCAGCGACAACCTGGATAGAAGTCTCCGTGCCGATATGATCGTGCAGTAGCGTCACAGGCTGAAGATCAGCAATGCCTACTCAGAGCGAGGACATTGCTCGGCTATTCTCATGACCTATCCTATTCGAAGAAATATGCCGGCAGTCAGTGATAATTTACGATGTCTGATATGATGCTTGACTTACTAACGTGCTTACAGGATCAATTCTTATGTCCTAGAATAGCAGCGTGAAACTTCTCGATGGGAAAGTCTGACGAGTCTTCCCCGAGTCGCAACTTGAAGGAGCTGGCGGCCGCCGCCTACGGGGTTACGATTTCGACGACGTCTACTAAGGCTTATCAATGTCGAGAGCAAGCGTGTTTGGTTTGACATCCTGCTATCCAGAATTCACCGTCAGATGACTTGAGGACGCGTGAATGAGGACGTGATGACAACGTGATGGTCAAAACAAGGTAGTAGAATGAAATAAAATAATCAAGAGCTGTGACGCACCGTTTACTTCACACGGAGTCGTCAAACAAATGGCACTGCCATCGGTCGGCTCGTAATGGACATGGCTGCACACGTATATAGTTCAAATGCATTGCACGGAAGTAATGCTTATTGTTATACGATTGAGTGATAGCCAGAGGATCCAGCTGAGAGATATACCAAAACGGGAAAATATGCATGAAAGAAAGTCATCATGCATCTGTTGCGTTGGTTTTGTGGTGTGATTTGAGTAATAGGATTGTGATGCAAGACAATAAATACGGTACGGGAACGACTGAAAGCATGGGGACAAACATAGACGAGATTATGCGCAGGAGAGAAGAGAAGCCGATGAGGATGCAACGATGTGAGCGTAAAAAGTCCCAAAAGAGAGTTATAGTATTGAGGGAGATTACCACTCGAATTCACTGAAAAAAGCTCGTCAGTAATTGCAGTAGTGACCTTGGAGGACAACGAACCCTGTGCACTTGGCAAACAGATAATCACGTCCATTAATATGGATCATCCCGTCTTTCAGGATACACTTCCACTTGTTTTTGACTCGAGCCACCTTCAAGTAGGAGGAAACATTAGCAATTAGAAACAGCAGACCATGAACGTCGTATGTACCTTGTCATAAGTACAAAACACAATATCAGTCTCACCAGCCATACCTTCTTCGGCATCCTCTTCACCCTCGGTATCCGAATCATCTAAATCGCTGTTGATAGCTTCGCTATCCTCTACTTGCGTCCCTGAGCCAGACGCAGTGGATTGCGACCCTAGCGCGCCTGGCCGAGGAAGCGATGGATGGGAAGGATGAGGGGCGTAAGCACCTGCAGGAGGAGATGCCGAATCATCGGATTCGTCATCGTCGGAAGTAGACGGTCCGTCGACCTGAGGTATTCGCTGTTGGGGTTGCTGTTGTAGTTGTTGTTGCTGCTGCTGTTGAGCCACTGTAGGACCTGGCGGTTGCGGCGGGTATGATCTCTGCATTTGTTGAGGTGGTCGAGGACCAGTCGGGAATGAAAGAACACTTTGCTGACCACCTGGGTGAGGTCGTGCCCCGTTCAACTGAGGCCCTGGGAGAGGAGGAAGTGCATATGCAGGTGGAGGTGGAGGACCGGCGCTGCCGTTCAATACGAACCGATTGTCCATTGGCTCTGCTTTGACCTGAGGTTGGCCTGGTTGTGGAAGAGCATATGGATTATGTGGTGGTGGGTAACCCGGGTGATGGGGCACTTGCATATGTTGTAGAGGGTGCGGTGGGTATCCATGCGGTGGAAGAGGGGGATGATGAGGGTGATGAATAGGTTGATGTGGTGCTTCAAACTCGGCTACATGAGAGGCTATAACCTTGTTTTCCCATTTCTGTTGGACAGATAGGTGGAAAGAAATTGAGTGATATTTTTTGAGAAAGACTTACATGCTGAAGCTCAGCGAGAACGTCCTCTGCGACGCCGTATTCTTCGAACTCGGGCTTAATAGCAGAAATGACATCGTCGATAACAGCGCGGTAGATGGAAGGCTCATTGACGACGAAAATCAAAGATTTAACATGGAAAACGCTACTGCTGACAGGGTCTGTGACCAGCTCACCACTATCTTATTCGACATTTATTGCACTCCGTCGCTGTTGACGGCAACGAGCAAGCACAAAAAAGTGGGCGAGTCGCGATGTGGTCGGGAGCAAGAGGGCAGGGCTTTTATAGTTCATGCAATTCCTCACCAAGCTCGGGTTTCAAACTCCGCACTGACTCGGCTCGGCACAGCGACACGTGGAATGATGTCACCCGACGTACCACCAGGCCAGGCATGCCACTCAGGTGAGGGCGGCAGATGGAGTCTATAAAAGCAGTAACATAGCCGTAGTTTACATGCAATAACCACGATGCCTCTCTTCAAATCCAACCAAGAACCCACCCCCGAACCTGCCCCACAACACAAGGGCATCTTCTCGCATCGCTCCTCATCTCCTCCCAAGACAGAATCTCCGACTCAAAGCCACGGCACAGGCTTTTTTAGTCGTCGATCGTCGTCACCAGATGATTCGACTGCCGAATCCACCAGTCGAGGAAGCACACTGAGCGGTTTCTTCAGCAGGAACGATCGAGACCCCTCCATCCTAGCTGCACGCCAAAAGGTCACAGACGCCGAGAATGCAGAGAAGGAGGCGGATAGAGCATTGTTGAAGGCTCGAGCAATGGTGAAAGAAGCCAGAGAGCACGTCAAGCTATTAGAGAAAGAGGCTATGGAAGAGTGAGTGATGTTGTTCATCTTTGTGCGTTCAATGCTGACTGTCGTCCACTCGTAGTGCACGACGCGCGAAAGCTAAACAAGCCGAGGCGAAGGTAGTCAGCAAGTCTGCGAGTGGGCTTGGAAGGCATGGCTGAAGACTCACTTCCTACATGAACCCGTTCCGTCTGTTCTGTAGTTTCCAAACTACTGACTCGCCGTGTTTACTATACCCTTACAGTTACTGCTTCATATATTCGGTAATTCTTGTTACCTAGTTCCTCATCTACGATACCCACCATTAGCTCCTGAATGCAGATAAAAGAATATCAAACCGGATCTAGACGATATAAATGATGGTATTGATTCGAAGAACACTGCTGGCAAGATTCAACGTGGTCAGCACGAGTACAGGGAGTACAAGAGTCGATCGAATGGGTTCAGGATGAAAGGATTAAGTGCATTATTCCATTGTTACCGTACGGACGGACAAGCACATTGGATTATCAAGCTCTATAAGAGGAATAAAGTTGTCTCCTAATATCTGGCATCCACCGACCAGCAGAGTTTACCTGAGATAGATCATCTACTCACCTTCCACCGAAAGGCGCAGGGAATCGGCAGATTTACTACCTATACAGTGCGCATCGGCACTTCGACTCCTTGATCCGCCCGATCACTCTTCCGAACAACCCCATCTCCATCCTCTCGCTCGCGCTCGTTCCAAACCTCATCCTCATTCACATCAGCATCAGCATAAAGCCACAAAACACCCTCCCCATCCTGGAAATCCACACCTTCGTTCTCGAATCTATCCGCCCACCACATAAACCACTCCCTCGCCGCAGGCGTGAACCTGCCCGTCGCCAGAGTAGGTACATCCGGCTCCGCATCCACGGAACAACCGACGGTCCTTATGACTTCCAATGAGGGGAAGACTGTCCTTGTGAAAGAGAGAAGGTGCCGTTTGGTGTGACAGGGCTTGGACTTTGATTCTCCTTGGAACGCGAACGAAGCAGAGGGAGGGAATTTGGACCAGGCTGCTGAGGGGTCGAAAGGGTCAAGCGCGGAGGCTTTGACCCCACGCAGGCCTATGCGACGGAGGGAATTATGTGTTCCTGGTGAAGGAAGGGGAGCCATTATAGGAGATGCTATAGGAAATGTCAAAGACTGAAGATTTGGGCAGGTTTGCGGTTGAAGGAATGTGCTTGGGTTTATATGCTGTCGACGATTAGGATTATGTTGAGGTAAGCTAAGAGCATGTTCGGATTCTTCTTGAGAGGTAGGGGGACAGGTGACGTCGATAGAGATGAGGGAAGGGCCATGTACCTTGAGGAATGCGTAAAGAAGGTCGTACGGGATTGGGGCTGCTTTAGGAGATATTTCCAGAGTCAACGCTCGAAGAGCGGGCAGGGAGATGAGTTCGGCTATCACTAGACTTAGGGGGAAAGTTGAGATGATTAGATGTTCAACGGAGGATAAGATTGCACGTGGAAGGAGCGGTTTCGAGCGCTCGACGAGATCGTCGCTGCCAGGGAAGTTCCGCAAATCGAGGATGCGGAGCGACGTAAAAGAAGAGAGAAAGTTGGAGGTCAAACACGTGCGCAAACTAGCTAGACCGATGGGTGGAGCTCTAGATTTCTCCGCTTCTGCCCACGACAGGCCAGCCAGGGTAGGACCATAGAGGTAGGCAATCGCGTCTAGAAATTTAGGTGGCAATGTGTGAATCCACGTGCCACTGAGCATTCGAACGTTACGACAGTGTTGAAAGATACGAAAGATCGTTTGTAGGTAAGGAGTGAGGTTTGCACCACGGGAGTGCGTGTAGATTTCAATGTGACGCGTCCATTGGCCATACTCGGAATCATGAATCTTGAGCAAAACACGATCATCAATTGCAGATCGGGTGGGACCTGGTGAGTCTCGAGGACGTTTGCGATGCAAGATGGGAACAATGGTGCTTCCATCGCTTTCGTGGTCTCCGATAATCTTCGTGGGCTCATGAGTGATTGTGTTCGCGCTAGTAGACGCGCCTTGTAACGCGGTGAGAATCAGATTGGCACGCCGCGGACTGCTGATGACAATATGCTCATAGAGCAATGTGATGGCGACCTTTCTCCACGAGCGACAAACCAAAACGAGAGCACATTTAGTCATGATGGAGAGAGTGGGGGTATTGGGACCCATAGGATTTCTGGACACGCATTGAGGAGTAAAGGGATCGAGGGGTGCGATAGAGGTTGCACGGGGGACATGTGTTGCAAATTGAAAGATCTCGAGCCACAATTCTAGCGGTAAATTCTCGTGAGCTCTCTTGTACGGAATGGAGCTGGCGGTGACCATAAGAGGTTGGTCGCAGCTATGTAATTGAGTCTAGGTGAGGCGGGTATCTCTTTAAAGCTAAGAAAGAGGTGTCAAAATATACCAGTAAAAGGGAATGAGAAACTTCTCAAGAAGAGGAAGGATACGCCAATGAAGACGAGACATTCTGAGAAATGGTACAAGTGCAGTGGCAAGGTAATGGTCAGACGAAAGAGCCTAAAGGCTGAAAGGGGACTGCCGGAACTGGCGGATCATATAAGCAGGCCACTGTCACATATCACAGTGACACCCCTCCTCATCCGTCACGGTCATGTTCAGCCTGAGAGCTCTTTCCATTATTCTTGCTGGACTACATCTGTCTCAGGAAGTTCAGGCAGTCCACGTATATCTGAATCCACAACCGGCTTCCCCCCATGTCTCACCGCAGCACGCAAGTTTTGCTCTCTCGCGTCATCTTGGTCTGGAATTCTTCGAGTCTCTAGGTGGCAGTTACGCATATCAGGAGGAAACCTTTGTTGGGCAAGGGTCGAAAAATGGGCTTTTGATGGCAATTGACGAGGTGGACGCGAAAGGTGAGTGAGAAGAAAGAGTCTGCTAAAGTATATCCAACTAATTTTGCCATGCTACAACAGACATCTTACCTTCTGACATGAAGCCTTCATTTACTGTTCCAACCCTGTCTTCTCCTCCTGCATCCCTAATATCGACATATATAAGTCGCGCCCAGCATGCATACTCTTCCGTTTACTCGGCAGAGGTCTCCTCATCTCCTTCAGGTCCCACACGTCTCCTCGACCTTTTCAGCGTACTCCCCGAGACCCCAGCAACAACCCAATTCATCTCCGAGCTACAATCCCTATCCTCATTCCTCGACTCAGCCCCTTCCTCAGATTCTTCATTCGCAGCAGTAGAAATGGCAGGTCTAACTAAACTGCGCCTCGCTCTCGGCACATCCAGCGAGGAATACAAACTCGCCTCCGAAGCGACCAAATCAGTCATCGCCAGTGCTCTGTCACAATCAGACAAGATCAACCTCGCACTCCTTACTTTCTTCCCACACCAAGTTCTGAGGCGCCAACCACAACAATCGCAGACACCACTACCCCCATACCACCCGACGCCTCAAGAACCCATTTCGTCCATTTCCACGTGTTTCGCCACGGCAGACGCTTGTACGAACGGAACGAGTACCTGCTCAGGGAGAGGTGAATGTGTGCAGGCTAGCAAGGCTGGGAGGACGTGTTTTGTTTGTGCTTGTGGCACTACAAAGACTGGGGAGGGTAATAACGTCAAGACTGAGATTTGGGTCGGAGAGAAGTGCGAAAGAAAAGATATCAGCGGGTAAGTCTAGTAAACCTCTATCGTTTTGTCCTGGCTGACTTCACCGCATCTCATGATAGTCCATTTGTACTCCTCACTGGAACAGTGATCGCTATGATCCTCCTTCTCGTTGGATCCGTATCTTTGCTGTACGGAGTTGGAGATCAGCCTTTACCGAGCACGTTGTTGGGTGGTGCGGTTGGTGCGCACAAAGAATAGATTCATTCACCAGATGGACCAGATTGAGAGCAACTCATTTGAAGTACATACTTGAGTAATATACAGCGTCAAACGCAGTACACGTATGGATTAGCTTCCCTATACCTCCCTATGGCTACCTCGCTGGCCTCTCTACGCATACGTCTATCCATCTGTTGCACAGTCGCTTCTGCGAATCAATTGATGGCCTGCGTTTTGCGGACGTACATCAACACGTCATAATCGAGGAACTGTACCCAGCTAATTATAACAGTTGACTCCTCCGCTCAAGGCGAGAGGGCAGGAGGAGCAAGGAGGTCTTCGATGATTTGAGGATTATTAGCGATGTTGGCTCGTCGAAGATACTCGTCATTCCTAGAGGGGGAGATCAGAATACAATGTCCAAGAACCGGAAAGCATATACATACCAGAACTATCGATTAAACGTGCTCGTTAGTAGCTTCAAGCAAGAACAAAAACAAAAGACCCCACCTTAGAGTAATGCCGATTCCCGGAATCACATCTAAGCATAACGATGTCTGTCAGTAAAACGGCTGCTGACGAATTAGAATAATATTTACAAAATAGTGACGATCGTCTGGCCTTCTGTCCATCCCATCTTGCGTGCCAACTTCACACAAGCGACGAGATTACATGCACTGCTCGAGCCAAGGAACAGACCGTCGTTGTGCACGAGATATCGGGACATGCTGACGGCTTCTTCGTCGGTTATCCTATTCATCATTACAAATACTATTCAGTATGAGTCGTACAAGGAGGATGCGAATTCAAGGAAGACCAACCGGAACGCATCGTCGATTATTGGGAGAGCAAGGTTGATGTTATTGGTAAGTCTGTTGATACCACTGCAAGGGCCAACCAGAATCAGAAACAGGCTATAACGATGTGCAAGAGAAGAAACCTGTCCTCACATTCCCTCGACGACAGTGTCGACTTGGTGTCTACGCTTCGTTCCCTCGCTTTCTTTTTGATCGAACATGACACCGTGTTTGACCTATAACAATGTTGAGAATAACCAGTTATAATGAAACAGATCTGCAAGAGAAAGAGACCTTGTTATACAAACCACTTCCTTCGGGGTCAGACATGGCCACAATGACGTCCTCGTTCATTGTTTTTATAAACTGACCGACCCCAGCAAGCGTTCCGCCTGTACCTATCGGAAGAGAGTGTTTTCTTCAGTCACAGGTGGATTCTGGATTGGAGACAAGTAGTGCATACCTGCTCCTGTGACGAACGCGTTGAGATGTCCGTTAGTTTGCCTCCATATCTCAGGGCCTGTTCCATCAAAGTGGGCATCAAAATTACTCCGATTCTGCGAATGACAATCATCAACATGAAATCGGGGTGAAATGGAAAACATAAGTAATGCCGCACCTCGAACTGATCCGCAAAATACCCTCTTGGTTTTGTTCGTAAATCGTCCTCGGCCTTGGGGTCATCATACGAGTCTGAAGAATGGGATGAGGTAGTGGTAACAACCACAGACGACGACATTGAGCTGATTATATGATCGGGGTTTCCTTCGAGGCTACCGATGTCATTGGAACGACCAAATTCTATAGCGTGTCGTTTTGCCAAGTTCTGCAAAAGAGGACCACTATGAGGAACGTCCGCAAGATGTATGAGTTCTGCAGACTTACCACATACTTGAGAGAGCGCATTCCGCCATATTAGTGAGAAGGAAGAATCCAGACCAGAAAATTAGGACGGATCGAACCTGTTTCTTGTCCACAATGCTTGCGGGTCGTACTCTGAGGACATCAGCTTCGAGAGCCTGCAATGCTTTCACTTTTTCTTCCGCGACATCATCTGGCATGATGATAGCTAGAGGACTCGATGTGAAAAACCGGGATTTGTAGGGTGACAATTCCACCCACTTGTATCATATCCTCTAGAGAGCAGCTCATGTTAGCTTTTGAAGGAACGATGAGAAAAATGGGAGATCACCTCGCTCTGGCAATGGTGGCGATAGAAATACCTGTAGATCCGACTGTTCCTTCAAAAATACGGGAGCCAGTATGAGGATGGAGAAGTCCTAGGCGTTCAGCATCGTCTATCACTAGATCGTCGATACTTGGTAAGTTTTGGCAGATCACGGAACACGTCGCGAACGTACTGCGTAGCGCGACGCGATCTTTGACACTTCCTCCTGGATTTAGAAACTATGAACAATTGAGTCGTGAATAATTCTCCATGCCACCCGTGACCATCCGTCATACCTCTGCTTTCCCGAGGATTTCCACACCAAGAGCGTTACTCAACGAATTGATCCTGACTAGGGGTGTGTTTCCAATCAACCCGGTCACCCCAGACAAGATCTCATCGCTTCTGAGCTCTATAGGTCTGGCCGCGAATTGAGCGGCTATGCGTTCTCGTTTCCGTGATTGGTAGTACAAGGCCAGAGACGTCGAAGTTAAAGACAGCGAAAATCCGAGAATTACCCCGTACAAGACGTGTCGCGCTGTTGCACGCGTCGGAATGCGTATCCACGTCGGAAGATTGAACCCCAAGGCCTGAAACCAAGACATGCCAGCTGTAGACCCAATATGCCACCTACAGAACGAGTGGCAAAGGAGAAAAGGAAGACCCGGATCAATGAGGAATTTTGGGAAGAAATGACGCCCGGGACGCACACCAAATGCCAAATGCGTCTTGTCTACAGCTTTTAACTGTCGCTGGTCACTGGTGGCAAGATGCTCCATCTTGGCTCTCTCTTCCTACTTTCTTCTCCAGAAAACCGCTATAAAGCTGTTTATCAAAACTACTTTTCCCCGTATCTTTCGCTCGGCTGTCTCTAGTCGTCGTGCCATGTCTTCAGAGGCCGTGAAAGCAATGCAGAAGGTCTTCCTCGGTTCACCTCGATTCGCTGTCGTCGGTGCATCGAAAGATCAGAGCAAGTTTGGTACTAAGGTATGTATTCCCAGATCAATTATAGCTGGATAGTGATTTTGACTTTTATTGTGGTGCTAGGTATTGAAATGGTACAAAGTCAGGTCGTTGGACGTCACCCCAGTGCATCCAGTAATATTCGCGTTCCTTGCATCCTACTTGATGATTCCATTGACTAAATGTCCACCATAATTTTGTAGAACGAATCTGAGCTCGAAGGGATTACGACTCTTTCCTCAATTTCAGAGCTTCCTTCTCCTTCAGAGACGTCCATCAGCATAATTACACGGCCCGAGGTAATTATTTGAACCATCCTTTTTTGGCAGGATATAACTAACGACAAGTTTTGCCGTAGGTCACTCTTGGGATCTTGCAACAAGCCAAGGACCTCTCTGTCCCTTACTTATGGCTGCAACCTGGTGCTGAAGACTCTGAAGTCATTGCGTTCATCAAAAACAACGGATTGACCGATCGAGTGATCTATGGAGGGCCTTGCATCTTGGTAGAAGGAGATGATGCAATTCGGAGTGCTTTGTGATCCGGGATGCCTTTGCATTGGGTCGAAGCGAGCGCCGTAATTCCCAGGAGAAAGGACACCTGCTAATCCACTACTGACACTACGTACTATCGTTTTTAATGATTTGTTCTGTAGACATGTTGAGGAATAGAATGCGTTTAGGAATTTAAGCAAGCTGCAACTCGGCCATTGCCGAACGGAATCCGTGGTCCTCAATGGGGCCGCGCCATTACACCACCATTGAACGTGACCACCACCTGAAATTCTACCTCACACCGCGACGGTGCGAGCGACACTCACTGAAGTTCGGATCTCATAAGTACCCACTTGTGTATCCACGGACGGTCTCCTACTCGTACTCGAAAACGACGGATCTCAGCGGTAAGTGGCGTTGTGCGGCTGCCACACTACGACGAACAGCATTCGCGAAGTTTGCATAGATTCGGTCTTGACTTTGCTCTCCTTGTACCCAGGCCATTCTTCGGTCTCCACGAAACAGCATATCAGGATTAGCGATAACATACGGAAGCAGCCTCACAAAGCTAGGAGGTCTTTATCGGGATGACCATAACACACCGGAAACGCCAGCTTCAACCGGAGGAAATCACAAATAGTGCGTACCTCAAACGGTGGCGAGGATCAGCTGAGATTTACCTTCACATCGACTTCCAGTACTCAAAGAACCTGGTGTTGAGATTACATGCGATGGCTGCAATTGCGACCTCACACACTCCATCCACATCAAATGTGCCGACCCCATTTGTGACATCGACAGCATAGAGATATGCCCTCCGTGTTTCTGTTCTGGGAAGGAGTTCAAGCAGCATCTTCGAGGTCATGAATACCGGATCATCGTGAGTTGTATCAGGAGTTTTGAGCTGCAGCAGGGCTTTAAGGTTTGCATAGGAACCTCACTCGTACCCAATATTTACGGAGGACTGGGGAGCGGATGAGTGAGTTTTTGAGTCCCAACTTCCTATATCCACACTCTGACAAGGAATCTCTCTAGAGAGCTCTTATTGCTCGAAGGAATATCTCTGCAAGGAATCGGCAACTGGAAGAAGATAGCAGAACATGTTGGTACCCGGACGGCCCAGGAAGTGCAACAGCATTATAACTCTGTGTATGTCGACTCTCCGGACTGGCCGTTACCTGTAAGTACGAAATACGCTCTATTTTACTCTACTAAGCATCCACCTACCTCAAACAGCGCATGGATCTCAACTTCGACCACATAGATCCTGCGGACTTTCACGAACGCAAACGACGTCGAATATCTGAGATGAATGCAACAGCCCCTCCACCTCCAAAAATTGCACCCACATCCGCCCCAGGCGTCCATGAAATCGCCACCTTCTTACCCGGACGACTTGAATTCGAGCACGAATTAGACAACGAAGCAGAGGATCTAGTCAAAGACCTCGAATTCGGCGTCGTTCTCGAATATGGCGGCGACGAGATTATGGAAGATGAGAATGATCTGGACGTCAAGGCACGACTAAAGTGGGAGGAGGAGAAAAAAGCTGGGATTGGAGCTAGTGTGCCGTTGACTCCTGTCTACATTGCGGGGAAAGGACCGGTTCCGATGAACGGTGCGATGAACGGTGTTATCAATGGATATCACCCTCTTCCTCCTTCTGCTCCGCTTCATGTTCCTCTCATCAACGGAGATTCGATTAAGCGGGAAGCACAACCAAAATTCGATGATGCAGACACGGCTAATGGGATAGGATCTGAGGACGGGACTGCTACCGCTGCTGAGGGTGACGATATAGAGGAAATAACCCAACCTCCGCCTATCGAGACACCAGACTCATTGAAGTTCAAACTGACGCTAATGGAGATGTATGCCCAGAGGCTGGAGAAACGGGCAGAAAGCAAGGCCATCATGTTCGAGCGGGGTTTGTTAGAATACAAGAAGGTTTGAAGTTCTGCATCTTGCATCGATGAAACACTCGGCTTACTGTTGGTTGGTTGAAGATGCAAGCGGCAGAAAAGAAACGACCAAAGGAGGAAAAGGAGATAATTCATCGTCTTCGACCGTTTGCGAGATTGCAGACTGCAGAAGATTACGAAGCATTTAGCACTGACATACTCTGTGAGTGATGCGTTCTCTCTTAGGATGACAGTCCACGGTATATTGACCTTGTGAAAAGATGAAGCTATGCTCCGCAAGCGGATCCAGGAATTGCAGCATTATCGACGACTTGGTCTGTCCACTGCAGCTGATATCGAAAAATATGATGCAGATTTCATCAAACGGGTAAGCCATCCCAATCTCCATCCACATTGTACTCACATGATATCTCCCCACCACTCAAGACCCAAGCAAAAGCTGCGCCCTCGCGTGATTATTATGCGGCGGTCCGGAATAACAGTGTGGTCGGCGGTCGCCAGTCTTCTGGACCTGATCCTCGCCGTTCGATTGCCTCTTTCCCGGGTGACTCGGAGGCTAGAAAGAGCCACGAGCGCGAGTCGACACCGAAACTGGGTCCCTCTGCGTCCAACAGCTCTGGACTTGGTCCTCCTGGCCGAAGACCACGTACGTAATCCCAAAATTGTATTGTGTGTTCTCTATACTGAAGTTGCTCCGATCATAGCCGCCCCGTTGAATCTGGCCAACAGTCCCTCCCTTCATCTCCTCACTCCCGCCGAACAAACACTGTGTTCGCAGCTACGCATCCTTCCAAAACCATACCTTGTCATCAAAGAAACTCTGGTCAGAGAGTACGCAAGAAGAGGTGGGAAATTACGTCGACGAGAGGCTAGGGATCTGGTCAAAATTGATGTCAATAAGACAAGCAGAGTTTGGGATTTCCTTGTTCAGGCTGGATTCCTCAGGATCTCTGCTGAGCCTGTGGCTGCCGCTGCTTCGACCGCTGCTAGTTCCACTGCCCCCGGTCCATCCCAAGATACTAGGTCAGTCATAACTCGTCGTTATTGAGAGACTTCCCTCTGACTTATTCGAGTCATCCACAGTTCTAGTGGTCCTGTCAACGGCTTCACGATAAAAACACCGGTCCAAACTCCACCAAGACCTCTGATGCCTCCGCCTCCAAGTGGTGGCAGCGGCAGTCAAAATGGATCAACATACTCCGTCAGTACTGCACAGACGCCAATATCGTCGTCCATGTCTTTTCCTTAGTTTTGCACTCGCCATAGCCAGCATTCCTATCCTTGTACATCATCGCAACTACCGATACCCACCTGTATCTATAAATCACATATGTATCAAATTCGTCTCTATACGCCGGTCGGCGCGTTCACTGTTTCCAGCAAGTTCGTCATATCCTCGAAAACTCAAGTCAAACCAGTTCACGAATCAGAGTCACCTTGCAACTTCACTAGCTTCACTCCTTGTCTCTTCGGCATGGGTTTTCCTGCATCATTATGCAGATACTGTCAAATAAATCGCGCCCGCAGTAAATCTACTGTCTAGCAGGGAAGCGCCAGCACCGTTTTGCCTGATTCTAACCTCCAGCGCTTGTTCATTGACAGATTAGCGCTTGAAGAGGTTGTACTTCGACACACGTCTAGACTTCCTGGAGTCGAATTATCAACAAGTGTGCCTCAGATTCTCTCTTACTTCGCGTCAAATATTGGGAAGCTACGTATCCTAGGATCTTTCGAAAGTCACTCTTCGAATCAGTGGATGTCGTTTACTAATGCGCATCAATTCGGTTTGAACGAACCTACTTTCAACGATGTAGCTGGGCATCAGTACAATACGACCAACTATCTGAACGCAGGTAAGAGACACGTTACCACTACGTTACTTGTGTTTACGGCAACTGATTCGAAAACGCTTGCTGCGTCGAAGGCTTGAGTGAGACAGAAATTAATCCTAACAAATCAATCCCGAAACGAGTCCCACTCCGTATCACAACCATCAATGTCAGAACTCTACCGAAGCCACCTCCAGATACCCAGTATTTCAATCTAGACGATCCACGGGATTCAACCTGCGGCAATTCACATGAGTGCCCTGTTCTACTCTGGGGATCGTACACTTATTGTGGTAAGTGTGATAACTTCGAACATACGATTTTCCCCTCTTTTCTCAAAAGCTCAGTACAGCTCTAAGCTACGTCGATCATCGACAAGCCATGTGTATCTGCGCTCTTGACGCTGATGGGAATATCGCGGCTCAATGGTCCAAGGATGGTGCTCGCTATATATACAGGATCGCTTACAAAGAAGGGGTCATCGTTTTCCGAGGTCAAAACAAGTTTGTGATCTCATTCACTCTTGAAGAGCTTGTAATCCCCCCTGCATTGCAATTTGTGGACTCGAGCGCAGGGCCACCACTTCCCAAAGCTCTTTCGTACCTCTCTCCTAATCCGGCATCCTTCCCTTCGATTGTCCTTGGTCCATATCGTTTTTGGCCGACATCGTATACCGACGGTCGTGATGGATTTGCAGTTGTCGTGACTGACCGTCGTCGAATCCTCAGATATATTATCAGGTGTCCAGGCGCACGTTGTATCCAGGATATCAGTATCGATCCGGATTTACGCCGCATCAGTCTTTTCGGTGAAAACGGTAGAGTTGCAGACCTCCCGTACGACTCGGTCACTGTTGCTTATGGTTCTCGTTCTATATTCACGCAGAAGGATCTGATAGCGATATCATCCTTCCTGTTCCCCGCCGCGAATTGCCTGGTCAAGAAGGACATCGACGACCTCGAACAGGAAATGCCAGCCACGACTTGTGCGACCTGCTGTGGTCTGGCGCAGTCTGAACCTCCAAGCGCGTACGAGCTTGGATCTTGCTCTTGTGTAGGATCGGTCATTGGCGCGGTCTTGGGAGCATTGAGTGGCTTTTTTATTGGCGGTCTCACTGGTGCTAAGGCTGGGGCCATGATCGGAATTTCAGCAGGTAGCAACATTGGAGACTCATTGGGAACACCTTACCACCCAAACGGATGGCCTCCGCCCGTACCCGCTAGCAGCCCGTCTCCCATCGAGCCTGACAGGACGCTACTAAGGTTCGTCAATGTAATCTGTCACGTATCATTTAGGTTTGACCGTCGTATCATCAGTTATACTAGATTCCCTGTTGGCCCATTTGCCAACGTAGGAATCACAGCTATTGTCTTCGCTCGTGACATTCCTCGTTATCGGTACGCGGACTACTCAGCGGCTGTTGCCACGGTGTCGCCTTCCCGAAAATGGTACATCTACAAGTCTTGGAGGATACTTCAAGCTCATTCTCCTGCATCCGGCACCATTGCCACATTCCCTCGTTCCTCAACATCTTCCTCACAGATATTATGCAATGGCGACGAAATTGTCAAGTACGTCTTCGTCATTGTGAGCGCAGGGGAGCCCAAGAATGACACTGGTGATATCCAAAATGGCACTCGGCCTTATCAGATGCGAATACATCCTGCAGACTTTTATCCGTCCGCTATCGATGCTCAACATCGCACGAATCGCAGCTACATCTTAGAGAATTTCCATTCCTACTGTCTTGTTGGCAAAATCAGTACGCAGGTGTACGGAGCTGGTACTATGTACGTCAATTTCACGAAAGGGACGATTGTGGGATTGGACACGAGATCGGCCCATTCGTTTGTATCGTTCGACGACCAGGATCAGGCGGTAGCAGAGGCTGCTCTTGATTTCCTTGGTCGACTAGGCTACGATACCAGCGATATGAGACTGGTCAATGAGATGTGGATGTGGGCGATGGACAATATGGATGGTATGGTTTGATAGCTTTTTCAGATTTTAGGATATATAGATGGCCACGGGAGGGTACAATGGGCATAATAGTTATGCATACGGACTTCGACACAGTTTTCACTAAGCTGCTTGGGGCCTATACTACAATACCACAAAGTCCTCAGTCGGCAGATCCTGGCAGTGTTGATGAGAGCCCCAAGATTGGCAATTGAACTGAGTGGCATAGGTCTGGATAAGAAAATTTAGAGAAATTGCCTCGATAGTTACGGGACCGCAGATGTAATAAAGAATACGGAATCGTCCCCTCATGTTCTGTCAGTCATGTAAAACGCAAGCAACGTTTCCTGCATCTTATTGTCTGGTCTTCTTCGATCGTGAGCCACTCTCCTCAGCTCCTCCTTTCCGCTTCATTTTATTACCCTTGGATTCAGCCTCCTGCCGCAGCAGCCTCAGCTTCTGCAGAACTCCAGCCAGAATCTTCTTTTCCCCTAGGCGTACGATAATGGCATGCCTCTTATTCAAGGACAGAGGGGATCCAGACCGCAACAATATTTCATCCGCCTACACCTCAAGATCAGATACGCTGGACTAAAAACGTGTAGATAGTCACGTACCTCAACACTAGTCGGATATTCATTTAGACGCGACAATAGGACGTTCTCAGCGATAGCTACAACCTCCGCGTCTATCTTAGCTTTCGGTGGTTTCCCTTTGTCTCTTGCTTTTTCCCATTCAGTTTGTGATGACAGTAATAGTCGGATGAGAGAGATAAAAGCCTCAGGCAGTTCTAAGTCGGATTCGAAGACGAAAACGCTAGACACGAAAAGCGTCAGTAGGTCTATTTTGAAACAAATAGAGGAAGGCGATACTTACTCATCTCCACCTTCTTCTAACCACCAGTCTATTCGTTCTTTCGAGTCGACGCCCTGGATGACGGCAGTGACTACGATGTCAGCACGAACCTCGACTACGTCTCCTGGGTTTCCTTCGCTACCGTCAGGGAGGGGCAGAAGATCTACGTGTCCGTATCTGCGTAACAAGTCCGAATTCGGGAGATCGCCATATGTGTTCCACTGGAAAAATAATCAGGAAAGAGAAGGGGTTTGGAAAGGTGACGATGCACTGACTATTTGGTCTCCGGCTTTGATAGGCCTCGTGGAAACCATCTTGAGTTCATTTTCCTCATAGAAGAGTTTTGCCTGACGAGTGAATTGTGAGAAATCATGTCTATAGAAAGTTTTGGGAGGGCTTACATTTTCGGAGCCGTACCTAGCGTTTAGCATATCGGCCATTGGTACCATAGAAACATCGGAAGAATCCTCCTCTTCGTCGTCGTCGCTGTCAATTGAGTTCTCTTCCTCGCCTTTTTCTTCACCATGGGCATCCGAGCCATCATTCGCGTCCTGCTCGTTTCCCGGCGTATCGTCAACGTCCATAGCACTACCAGCGGTATTGGTACTTGTGTTTGCTTCCTCATTGTCGTCCTCGTCTGCTTCCCACTTTTCAACATTGAAACTTCTTGAAAGTATCCGACTCCCCATGATATGATACCGTTCAACAGAATAATGCCGCGGTATCAAATGTTCTGGGAACAAATCAGGACGACTCTACGTCCCACCGAATGAGCTTCATTCCATGATATGAAGAAACGATCTGGACCTACACTGATCGCTGGAAGTAGCTTTGTGCGGTAGTCTATCTCGGCGTCGTCCTTTCCAATTTTCTCTTGATAAATCAATTGACGTCAGCATCGAAGCGCGGCCAGATAGATAGAAAGACCCACCTACCAACCACTGAAGTGCCTTTGAGCTCTTCCAGATCTTCCATATTCCAAAACATCGGGGTGTCAAACGAAGTAGGCAGAGACGCTGCTATACAAATGAAAACACTGTCCTGGAAATCAGATGTAAATCACTGACCAAGATAATCAGCCCATTGAGATGAAGCGCCCTGTGATTCCTCCCACATCATACATAGAATAAGTCCAACCCATCCTTTGTTTAATTGAAACTGATCTGTCCAAGAATCGACACCAAATATCGCTGGTAGGGATGATGTACGCGTCGAGAGCGTCAACAAACGAGGTATTGTGAACAGAGTATGTCCTTCCTGAATATGCACCATATCTCAATGAACCAGAGCATAGTTTGCATTAATTTCGAGCTTACTGGTATATCTTGCAGAGCTACTGCACCACGACCTGACTCTGGGAAAACAGTGAACCCAATGACGGAGCTATCTATATAGCCATGGTGGGATTGGAACCAGGATACTAGAGGACCCGTATGTGTCTCGATCCTGGAGTCTCCAGTCATAGTTTCAAGATATTGTTCTGAGTTGCAGATTTCTCGAAATTTAAAAACTTGAACGATCGGCATGGTTTCGGCACGATCGATCGGCACCGATGTTTAATTTCAAGCCCACAGCCAAAGTGCCGCGGACCTGATAAAAGTCGTGCTCCCGGTGCCTCTTGACGTGACTGTACTTACTGGACTTGCCAGATGTTGCGAGCTGTTCCCAACAAACTTGGAATCTACCCACCAACACTGGCTTATACTCGTGCATTTATTGTTCAGAATGCCCCTGGAAAGGAAATCGAAACAATCTCGAGAAAGCAAATCTACATCCACAATCAAAACCGACATCCTCATCTCTATCAAGACACCTCATATAACGAACATCGCGACGCGTACAAAAAATCATGAGTTCCGCAAGTACATGATACCAAGCACAGTTGAAAGAATGTGGTGCGTTCACCATGCTATCTCCGTGCTCCGTGCTCCGTGGTAAGTATTTCATGGTCTAACGCGTGGAATACTCAGGTTCTACGTATCTGCTCCCGACCAAACTCTACGTTACATCGCTGCTGTAAGGTATGGCCCTGAATTTGAATTTAATGAGTGATGCCCATTTCTGATTCGTTTTATCGGCACAGTCATGGGAAAGCACCGGGTGAAATAGAAGTCGAGGATGGTATCGGGAATGCAGACTTCAACAACGGGCTAAAGAAGGACGACGCCAAATTTGCATACGAGATTTTACATCTATATAGGATTTGAACTCCACTGGTCATCTCCCACCTCAAGGAGCACTACGGGATCTCTCCTCCCCAAAGGTATTCATATGTCCCAGAGGCGTTATATCGCGATATCGTTCTGGAAGACCAGGAGATGATCTTTTGATACTCGCCATTTTCTCTCTACCTTGTGACGTTTCTTTACAAAACTATTGAGCCACCTGCGTCATCGATCAGAAGTGGATGGTAGAATGAATGACTTGATGGAAGGTTCGAGTTCTACACGAGCGCCAGTTCTCAGTGGCTCAAAGAGCCTGTGTATGGGAGCACCACACCGACGTCGAGGCAAACCTGGATGGGCTACCTTTACTCCTGACAAGTGATCGCCGTCAGAGATCAGTTTCGCTCGAACCGTACATGTATACCCATTCCCGCCGCCGCCGAAAGCACTCCATGCGAAAAGACGGGGGACCTCAGACTTACTTTTGGCCACGAGCCATGTCGGCGGATCGATGTATCCACGGACTGATTAACTGGATGACTGACGTCGACAGATGTGACAGTTTCTGCTTCCTACGTGGCGTCCTAAGTAAGCATCGCAAGTTCGATATCTGCAGAGAAGGAACATCAGGGTCGATCCATGAAGGCGTTCGATGTACTGACCGACGACCGTTAATGAACAGGAGTGACGTCGTGTAATTTGAGCACAGTCACGGTATTCACGAGATTCCAGTCATTAGGCTTCGAACACAGATGGAAGTCCAGGTCTGGCGATTGTCTACCCTGATAGACAGCTGTAGGTCGTTCTATGAGCACGAAGGGTTCGAAGGTCCGTTCAAACCCCACTCCATTAATTTGCAAGTCCAAAGCGCGAAGCCCGAGATGAGGTATATCGGCAAAAGATATATCCCAGAATTGACAAGAGGTTCACGACCAAAGATATACGTCACGATGTATGCAAATGAAGCTGTAATCGCCCAAGACTGGATGGAAAATATTCGGTGACTCATCAATAACTTCAAGCCCCGTTGCCGCGATGTTCGGACGCGAATCAAATCATGGGAGGATTGGAGCGATACATGAGCTCTGCTGTATGTTATATAGAGATTAGAATACATAATGCTGAAGGAAAGCGAACTCTCTAACCGTCCGTAAACATCGATCACTCAAGGAAGAAGAACAAGAGAAGATAGGTGTCCACACACTACCTTTGAAAAGGCCTTTTTATAACTTTGCACTGGAATGTGCCAAATCACCAATCGTGTGTGCTCCCACCTCTTCCCACCATCTCTCTGCCTCCGCATCTGCGTCATACGCAAACTGTTCCATGTTTTTCGCCTTGTCTGCCCACATATTTGCATTACCATCCAGCGAATTGAAATCGGTTTCTCCGCGCGCCTCTCTAAGGGCAGCTTCCATACCAGCACGCATACTCTCATCTCTTGCTCTCTGTTCCGGACCGTCGCAAAGATGGAAGATGTTCTGGTTTTGGCGGGCCGCTAGTTGCGTTTTAGTCGCACGGGGGTACCGGAGTTGTTGATAGGCGTGCAAGAGGGGAGCTACTTGACTTCGATGGGAGAGACGAGAAAATAGGTTGCCGAGCACTGCCGCATCTTCGACCTAGGAGCGAATTCATTATTAGGCTTGATCAAGGAACGAACGAACTGAAGAAAGCCACTGACTGCCATCGCAGAACCTTGGGCGCGATAAGGCTGTGAGATATGATGATGTAAACAAAACGATGGCATCTGCCGTGAGCTGATTGACAAAAACGTACAAGCATGGGATGACAAGCATCTCCCAGAAGCGCCAGCTTTCCATCTTTGTGAATCCATGTATCGAGAGGGGCGCGGTCCATCAATCTCCAGACAAGGGTGGATGGGACCAATGACAGGAGTTTGGTGATCCTGCGTGATGTCGTGAGTAAAGCCATACAGGAGTTGCACATGAATCTAGAATGTGCTGACCGAGGTTCCCAACCTGCGAACTCTGCCCTCATTTGTTCCGTGTTGGCTTCCGCCGTCCAAGATTCGTCGGAGCCCCGATCCGGGTGTATCATGACCAAGTTGTATTCCCTTTTGGCCCTCTGCACTCAATGCGTCAGACATACCTTATATCAGAAATGCAATGTCAAAAAACGCACAATACAATAGGCCATGATATGACGTTGTGGACCGATCCAGCCCGACATTTCTAGAAGGTTATGTGAGATGGACTTAATGCTGACGGGAAACAACGAACTCACCGCATTGGTCTACGAGTGATTTCAGGTCAGGATCTTTAATCATATCTTGTGTAGATATTGTCGCTCTGTATGCCGCATCGCCGGTAGGGACCGGTTTATCGAGACCACCGACGACAACCTCACGCAATGATGATTTAACCCCATCTGCACCGAAGATCAAATCCGCTTTGATGACTTCTCCAGACTCTAGAGTCAGAGTGGGTAAAGAGGGGTCTACCGAGACAACCTTCGAAGATAAGCGAAGTGTCATATATGGAGAAGCAAGTTCGAATAATAATCTGTGGAAATCGGCTCGCTGGTAGGATGAATCAGTGTATGTATAGATAAGTGCCATGCAGAAGACTCACGTGTATATGATAGTACGGCGCGCCGTAGTCTCTCTCCATTGTATGTCCCCATTTTGTCCAGCCTAGTCGTTCACCGGTTTTGTCTACTGTATGTCAGGATCTGAGTGAACGAATAGGAAAGGCCGAAACTCACAGCTTCGAAACGTAATAGCTTCTGGAAGTACGCAAACCTCCTTTAGCTTTTCGCCAAGTCCCCAGCGAATGAGAAGGCGGGTCAGGTTGGGTCCTATCTGAATCCCAGCGCCTACTTCACCAAGAGCAGGAGCGCTCTCCAAGATAGTGACTTTGTGTCCGGCTTGGCTGAGGCAGTATGCTGCAGCTAGTCCGCCTAGACCACAGCCGACCACCACGACGTTAAGAGACAAAGGGGCTTTGCGTCCCTGATATAGACCAGCGTCGACGCTCTGCAGCATTGTGAGTTATCTTGGACGTTAAAGGCAAGCATGTAATCAAAAGGCACGTACCGAGGGCATGTGAGCCTCTGCATTGTTCGCGTGACTTTGCTGAAAGAAGTAAGATTGGTTGTAAGGAGGCGAATAAGCGACGTGAGACAATAGACCTACCATGGCAGTAGCAGAAATTGTACGAGGAGAAATGGGGGGGTATGGAACGGTGCATATTCCAGTAGTGTATATATATAGGGGCAGCTAGCTGAGGTGCTATCTGCTAAACTGTTTAAGAGAACCAGTGCATGGGAGGAGGAAACATTAGGTGCATCTGCGATCACCCCGCATTGCCGAACTAGGATCCCAGTCAGGGGATCTCGAAGCATAATTAGATGCCGAAACTCACCTCGGGTTGGACCCAGTCTTTTTTAGACTCGGGGTATATACAGTCGTACACACCGCTCCCAGTGCCCAAGCTCATGAGTGCAAGGTATTGCCCAAGAATTAGAGGACGTTAAAGGTCGGCATTGGATAGAGAAGCTCCTGACCTATAAGGAGCGTGTAGCTGAACCGTTGATAGTTGATAATCGATAGTGATAGACCACGCGCAAAGCAGTGAGGATCCGGTAGATGAATGACAACAATCATCCCAGTATTGATCGTTCGAACCAAGGTACTTAGAGAGGGAAAATCAAGAGTAGATAGCGCATGATATCGTGGTGATGGTGGTGTCAGCAACACCATGAGAACAAACACTTCCATCTGAGTTTCAGTGTTCTAGCATAGTAATGCGGTGTGGGCTGGCCGTATACGTAGCTCGAGTAAAGAAAGGTTAATAGGATAAACTGTTTTAGAGGGAGTAGAGATAGACGTCCTGCTGATGACTATCGGGTCGGTTGTATGAATCAACCAAGCACGGAAGCTAGAGTTGTGGTGTTCAGGGTGTCGCCAGATGAAGAAAAACCCAGGTAATTATAAGCATAACCCCGGTGGTGCAGCATAATCTTTAATCAGCTAATGCAAACCCAAAGTCGCATGAAGGTATATCCAGGACTTAGTTTAAGAACGAACCAGAGTGAAAGCAGGTGGAGTCGAGGAGGTAAGTAGTCGAAGACATCGCGGTTCGCGTCGAAGAGCGAACACAAGCGTGGGAGGAAATTTGGAGGATCGATCGGCAGCTGGGTTTGAGCTGCTCGGAAGCCTCATGATACCATCTTGAATTCTTTGGTCATTCCAAGTCCATAGCCATGGGCATCCACTCACTATTGCAGACCAACTACAAAAGTCTATTGGACGAATATTATTCCAACCAGACCACCCTTGAAGCGTTGCAAGAGACCTTGATTGACGACATATTGCCTTCTGTTGCGGGTGAACTAGATTTGGACTCTTCAGCGACGAAATGGGTAGAAGAATGGTTAAAGGATGACGGTACGTGTGAGTAGTGATGATTTTGAGCGAGATCTGACCTCTGTTCACTCAGCATCCCTGTTCCAAATTCTCAGAGTAGGTTTTCGACGCACGAGGGCACTTGCTTCTACTGACACGTGCGGCGTCAGCGTAACAAGTATACCAGATCGTTTGCATTGGAATCCGTCCGGAAGACCTTGGTTTGGCGTCTGGACAATTTCCAGTCCATAACGCAGAATCCACTGTCGATTTTGCGTTGTTTGCCGGACAACATCCGTGATCCCTTTGGGCGACCGCTGCTCTTTCTTAAAGTTGTGGCCTTCGACGATGAAAGCTCCGAAAGTTGCAGATCCATCATTGTGGCCAGCATCGAGCGTCTCCGGGCTTATCTTCAAGCTCTTAATGCCCGTCAGGATAATCATGTTAGATCGCCCATTCTTCAGTATATCGTATTACTCGATCTGGCTGGTCTGTCGATACAGAGCATTGTGAGTCAGTGGGATCTAAGTCTAGTGGTATCCGGCTGACATCTTGTCATCTTCCAGAACATCGACATTATCTCGTGGACTCTTCGCGAGGTAATTCCCCGGTTTCCTGGAATGTTGGCAGCAGGTATTTCTTTCCTTAACCAGTGACCGGACGAGATGTAACCGGGTGCCACCTAGTTTTCATGATCAATTACTCTTGGGCGCATTCTGGAATATGGAGCATAACAAAGTTTGTCGCGGTCCACTTGATATAAAATAATAACAGGCCAATGATATTTGTCTTCTTCAAGACGTGTACTACCGGCAGCAGCACTCTCCAGAGTATTTTTTCCAACCCGGGATGAGTTACTCCAGTACTTCAGCCCCTCCTCACTGCCAAAAGGTTGTGCATGGAGACTATTCTTAATTATATATTACAGCACGCTAACGGCATTTTTTGACAGAGTATGGCGGTACCCTACCTTCTTTGACACATCTAGATGACCCGTCGATGGCCAATCAAAGGCTTCCAAACCCAAGTAACTTCAGCCCCCCTGCAGTGCCAACGCTAACCACTCGATCGCCTAAACCCCCCTCACGTCCATCACCCCCAGCTTCCTCCTCCTCTCCTTCCGTGCCGTTTAATCTCTCCGTGGCCTCAATATCCTCCACGTCTCTTCTAAACCCCTTCTTCGGCTACCCTATCTCTTCGTCTCGTGGTTCTCCTCCGTCCTTCAAGCACGGACGCCGTCGAAAACGGGACCTTTTCCGTACTCTCGCTCTTCTCCTGTGGATGAGATGGCGAACGCACATTAGTGTCTGCCTATGGCTAGTCGTCTTTACGTTTACGATAAGACTATGGACGCGAAAATGGCTTCTGCGTTCACCCAGAGGGCTTGCTGTATTGAACGCTTTCTTATCCTCGGGATCTGGTTCGTAGGCACCGAGATTGCGGATGTATCCGTCTAGGGAACTCCCAAGGGAGGAAGAGAATCGGTGAGCCTCCTCGGATGTACGTTCTCGATGAAGCCCCTACTGTGGTGCTGTGGTGCCTCGAGATCAATACATTTTATATCCCACGTCCGTCCAAGTATCCTTTTTGATTCACGCTCTCTATGACCTATGTGTAGATGAGCCTTCACCCGGGTCAAGAGCTTGTAGTCATTTTCTTTTTTGCCTTGAAAAAGGCGGATGCATTGCGGGAACGAGGTATTTACATCGCTCGTGGTCAGTCGATCTCTGAGTCTATGAACCCAAGTAGCTTACTCCGGAACCCGGGTAGAACATAGCATTGACTCGCGTGTACATATATTTCATTCATTCATTCACAACACTCGGGGTATACAAATCTTATGGTCAATGAGAAGTTCGAGGCCTGGCGAGTCTACTAGAGGAAGTACTCTGGAAGCTGCAAAATATAGCAGGTCAGCCAAGGTGACCAAATGCGAAACCGTCGAGAAGTTTTTCGAACCTGGCCACTTGCGGTCACAGCCGCCTGTTGACTCGGTCCATCCCTTTCGTTCTCTGGTGCTGCCTCGAATACATTGAAATACATTGACCCTCCAGGTCCAACTTCCAATATACTTGCGGCATTTCCGCATCGGTAACAATAATTCGGTGCGGACCATACTGTCGATAAACGGTTATCGAAGAGACTAGCATAGCCCTCCATACAGAGCTGATGCGCTCGCAAGATATGCTTCATCCCATTTATCTCGAGGAATTTGTGGACAACGCCGGAACCGAACGTGTATCCCGCACCACTGCCGATTTAGTTTAATATCACGCTAAAGCTGTGACGGTTCGAAGTTTAAGGTGACGAACCGAGGGGAAATAGCGAAATCCTCTTTTTCTGCATCCGGATCTGACCAGACGAGGTCCGCCATGGGACCCTCGTGCGGTATTTCTGTAAGATGATGGTCAGCTCCCATGAGAAGACAATGCGCTTGAAATGCAAACCTCGGAAACGGTCAATGACTTTGATTTGATCTATTGAATGAATAGACGGTGAGAGGCCTGCAGCGGAGTTGTGGTGAATAATTAATCAAGCGTGAGTAACCGGAAGCGTAACACATACCTCCGTGGACACAAAATATATGGTCGTCTATCACAGCAGACAACGTTAAGAAGTCAAACAGATCTGTAAAGTATGTCCATGCATGCGACGATCCGTACTTTCGGCTGCACTCCAGGTAAAAGCCATATGACTGTGAGAGAGGTCAGGTCAGGAACTGCAATGATATTAATGAACATGACGGACCTGTGTGACTGCTCTTGTCTCGTGGTTCCCTCTGATTAGCTGGACACGCTCAGGGTATCGTAACTTGAGGCATACTAGAAGAGATATCGTCTCTACACTGAATAGCCCCCGATCGACATAGTCGCCTTACCCGTAAGTCAGTCGGAATTGTCGGAACCGCACGATATGTAGACGCACCGAGGAATAGATAATTGGTATTAGGTGGATATCCGCCTATACGAAAAATTTCTATGAGATCATAGAACTGGCTTGAATTCTTGATCAGCGAATGTCTCGCGGGGGAAGTCACCTTGCGACTCACCCATGTATATCACCCACTACGGTCACTGGCGCGCTGACGTGCACTACGTTTGATTCTCGCATCAACACCTCCTTTGTCTTTTCGCAAATTTCCCTCAGCAAGGCTTCGTGAAGTAGCTGCCTTCGGAGGAGAAGTTCGATACACGCGTCCAGGTCGAAAGGTGCCATTGGTCGGTAAGAAAGGTCGTATAGGAAGAATGGAGATGATTTGTGGCGTTAATCCAGCTATGAAAGGGATCCAGAAGAGAGCAATGTGAAGGGTGTTCTTGGCGATGAAAGTCGGCGAGTCGAAGCAACTGCAGCTGAGAGCTGGGCTGGGTTTGTTTGCCAATGGCTTCCACCAAAAAAAATCGGCCACCATGCTCAACGCTCAACGACACTCGACGATCAAAGTGGTTCTTTAGACGCGAAAACAGCGATGATTCACTACAATGCACATATTGAGATGATATTCTAGATAGAAGGGATTCGCCTTCTAGATAACGTAGAGTTATATTTGATATATCTAACGCCCTCTTTGACCAAACCTCGTCACTTCGCTTCGGAGATGGATGGTGGATACATGAAGGTGTCTCATGGCACGAGGTTCTATGAGCCATTCACCGGGAATCACAGACTTTGGAGAGAGAAATACAAAAAGCGCTGCAAAATGCAATTCGATTGCAAGGGTTTGGCATCGGCCTGCTAATTAGCACGGCAATTTCCGTGAGAAATTTCTACCGCGGCAATTCCCGTCTGCTTCCACCATTGTCCACCAAAAAGACATGGGCATGTCCTATCCTATCTATCTTGGTGGGCATTTTTGATCCATATCATGGACTGGATTCCGTACAACACCCGTTAACTTGGTTTCCAACCGGGTTTCCTCCTCTCCGTCATTCGTCTGATGATCATAGACGACCTAGATTCATGTTCTAAACTGACAAAAGCAGCCCGAATACTCATTTCAGCTTCTTCATCTCGTGGTTCGGATCCTGACAAAAAACCGCGGATAATCTCTTTCAATCTGAACTCTTTCGTCGTCTCGTGGCTTCCTCCTCATCGATCCTTTCAATACCGGACGCGACGAACTTCTCCCACCATTCTCCACGCCTTCCAACGAAAGTAATAACCATAGCCGGCACAACTGTAGAAGCATAAACTATGATTCTATGTAACAAAGCCTCATCCCTGTTCACGCCAAATTGACTTATGGTTACTCCCGTTTATCTCTAGCTATAGGCCAGGAGTTGGAGCTGTCCTGATATGTCTCAAACCATCTTCGTCGTCGGCAAGATCTTGCATCCCGTATTACCGCAAAAGGCAGCACTTCACCGATGTCTTTACCCTAACATCAACACCATCTGAGCCATGCGCACGGGCGACGTTTCATCATTTACAGATATCCTCGTTAATCGGATGCGCTTGGTTTACGATGTGGTCCCTTTCTTTGATCCTAGTACGTCTTATTTTCATTTTCACGCACCCGTCTTCAAACAAGTTGTCTGGACTTTTTGTTGACTCGTCTTGACATCTGTCCAACTCCTTTTACTTGAATGAATTATCTCTGAGACTGTAGGCGCGAGGACAGTGTCAGTCATATGACCTTACTTGGTCTAAATCGCGTGCAGTATGTGCGGCCAAGATAATTCGTCTCATCTTTCCTAATGGCTCATTCGAAAAACATGAGGCGAATACGCGGTCACAATCCTCGCGATTCATCGCAGCAACTTGCATGTGCATTTAATAAGAGCCTAGAGCTCGGGTTCCTTCTCCCATTGTCTGATTGTGAAGGCACATCGTCTGGAGATCTACGAATTAGTCTCCCGAACTGCTGTTTTCGAAAGATTTTCACGGCAACCCTGTTCCGAGACACCTAACCCGCCACAATCGAAGCTGATATCATAGGTTTACAGAAGCACCCTTGTTTTTAGGTCCTTTTCCCTTTTAATATCAGACGTCTTGGTTGGTCAAGTCTACTTATCCGTGGAAGGCGGAACCTCGGAAGACATTTCACTTGGCCTCCGGCGTATCAGCTTCAGTACATATTATTCGCTCCTCTATTTATATCTCGAGATTCTTCATCAAGTTGCCCGAATCGATCACTGACAATTTGAAGGGTTGACTATAAAGGAGGCCGCGATCTTTGTGTCCTTAGCTCTTTAACCGCTATCTATCAGCGCCTCCGCCACAGCTACAAACCTCAATCGAATGCAGCCCTCGCAGCACTCTCGTTCGTACTCATACGATGAACAGGATAGCCAAGACGACCGTCGTAGTCATCCTCCTTCTCAGTACAACGTCAATTATCCGCTGCAGTCCCAACCTGGGCATCGAAGCTCTTACGACCAGGGCTCTGCTCCCTACTATGGCGTTACTGGTCAGAATCAAAGTACGCCGCCCTCTGTACCTCTTCAATCAACAGTAGACTGATCGTGATATGCACCAAAGATTCCCAGTCTAGTCAGTATCTTCGCGCCATGTCGCCCATGCCATCTGGCATTGACAATGGCTATCCGAGCGGTGGACAGGCTGTACACGGGAGTTACTACCCACCTTCGAATGTGGCTTCATCCTCATCACCTCCTCCAGTCGGTTACCAGCCCACCGCATCCTATTACCCTGCGTCCTACCGCGTGCCACCGCCACCCAGCCAGCCATCAAGTCGTGGTCATCGTGAAAGTCAGTCTCAGCAATTCATCCCCACTCCATCCGAGATAGCCAACACGTACCCGAGCTATCCAGGCGCTTATCGTCAAATCTCCCCTCCACAACACCCTCCCCACACCACCGGGCTCTACTCTACATCTGGATATCAACCCCAACAAAACGCGTATCGCTCTTCGGTAGCCATTCCGGGCCGTATCTCCACCAGCGGTAGTCGCCCTCTCATGCAATCCCACCCAAGCAGTAGCACGTCGCCCATATCCCCATCGGCGGAACGGTTCCCCTGCGAGAAATGCGGCAAGACTTTCTCTAGATCGCACGATAGAAAGCGCCATCACGAAACCCAGCATCTTCCTCAGCCTACTATCCATAGGTGCCGATACTGCGAGAAGGAGTTTAGCCGTGCGGATTCGTTGAAGAGGCATCTCGATAACGGCTGCGACGAGATGCCTCAGCAGACTCAAGCTCAGTAGGGAGATAGGTATTCGGATCATCATGTTTTTCTTCATTGTTCCTGTTACCAGTTTGCTTTCTTCTCCGTTTCGGATCTTTTTTTTTTACCTGGATATGTTGGACGTTCTACACATCTACATCTCACGCAGTCTAATCTTGCTCTTGTGACCATGACCAGGACACGTTCCGTCTAGCAGTGCTCGCGGAGCTCTAATCTACTTTTTGATATCTTCCAGTCCATATCGAAAAATTTCGGCATACTTACACTATAAACTACTCATTGAAACGTTCGAAGAGGATCCACACAGGAGGGATGTTACAGGATGTTACCGGCATGAAAAGCGCAGCCGCAAGCATATTACGACAGCGACAACTTCAACCGCGAAGAAGAGACGGAGAAAAAACACGACGGCATCTATAAAATGCACGATTGAATATATTTTGGCTTCGCATCGATGCTGATATGATATCTCAGATTGTGTCAAGTCAAAAATCCCGATCTCTTCTCCCTCCCCCCATGCACATCTATTCTCGCTAGTCAAAATTCATCCTGTCGCCCCTCGAGTAAACATATACGGCTGAGTCGAACTCTCGGACACGAGACCCGAGTTCTAGGGCGAAGGCTTGAACGGAGTTATTTGTCCTCCTGACTCCTCGACACTAGAACATTGTTATCAATGATTAGAACACCGGAGCTTGGCTGTTAAACCAGCGCTGACTGTCTTAAGCTCTTCACTTGCTGCTCCTAGCCTTGTGCTCATGATCAAAGCGTTCGCTCCAAACATATAAGCCGAACCCTGCCCGAGTTGTCGGAGCCTTTCTCCCGCAGACTATCATTTTGAAGACATTCCAAGACCAGTCCATCTGTCACGTATGCCAATGCGGAACAAAACGACGATTGCATTTTCGTACACCGTGATCGAGTAAACTGCCAGAACAGACAGACATACAGATCAGCTTTATGCCTATCTCGACAAGCGCTACGACTTCCTTCGGACGCGATGCTAGGCTAGGGCCAGGATGGACAGTGTCCCACAGAAGCCCGTAGACCCACATTCGTAGACTTCCATGGATTGAACGATTTGATGACATGCATAGCCTCCGCTAGAGACGATCGTCCATAGAGGTAATCGGACGACGTGGGCTAAGGGAGAATCGAGATGATAGACGGGCGGTAGGATACATCTATAGCTCTCGTTGACAGTGCTAGTGCGGGCTGCTGAGAACACCAGAATTTTCACCGTGGCATTGATCACAGAGGGGCTCGAGATTGACTGGACAGATAATTACAAGACGTCAGAGAGAATATACAACGGGGATGCGGAAGGACACACTACAAGACAGAAAGAAGATCCATAGCAGCCGGGAGACTGGGCATTAATCAGAATCGTCAGAATCTCCCTCCTTTTCGACGTCACCTTCGAGCCCTTCAATTTCGATGTCTCCGGGCCCGCTGCCTTGAAGCTCTGCTTCCTCAGCGTCCTCTTTATCCTTCTTTTTCTTGTTCATCTTCTCGATAATTTTATCCGCTCTATTGAATATGCCCCCTGTGGGTGCGCCGCAAGCAGCGCATTTTGGAGTCTTCGCAAACCTTTTAATAGCACACGCGGAACAGAAGTAATGCCCACAGCGCGTCACAATGGGGTCGGTATAATGTTTGCGGCAGATTAGGCAGGCGAAGGGGATGTCCTCGTCGTCTGAATCGGAATCAGAGTCGTCATCGATTTGTTTCTTAGGGTTTTCAGCTAGCTTATCAAGTTGCCACCCGGCAAGATCTATTCCATAGCCACGGCGACAAAGTTAGCTATGATTAAGGGGAATAGAGCAAAATTAAGATCAAACGTACAAGTTCCGCGGTCGTGCAAGAATTTACATGTATCTCCAAATCCACAGTAACCAGTCTCTGCGCGGTAAATGTCAGTTTCTGCTTTAGACAAGAAAAAGTAGAACGGTAAGACTCACCCTTGTAATCCTTACAAACATCCGGCTGATAATCGACAATCGTGACGGTACGAATAGTGTCCGTACTCCTCTGTGGTCCGACCCGCATAGCTTTTGGCACCTCGGAGCTCTTCTTTAGATGACTTCGATACGCTTTCTGTCCCCTATATTTTCCATCATCCGGAACTTCCTCATCTTCATCCTCACCTGCGTCTGCCTTCTCTTTCCGTCTGCGCTTAGCCAGCAGCTCTTCTGCTTCATCACCGGCCAAAATCTCGAGAGCGGCGTTCACATGAGATCCGGATGCTGTCCATTTAACGTCTGGACCATCCTTCTCGGGTTCGTCGTCATCGTCATCGCGTTGAGCAGCTGTTCGTTTCGTGCCCGCGCTGAGTAAGTTCGCGGCAGGTTTGCGGGAGGGAAGTACGACTTGTGATGTAGTTGCGGGTGAGGTCTGTGTACCAGCCTGTGGCGAAGGCGATCTTCTTCTACTGGTGGTAGGTCTTGATTTGCCTTTTTTGAAAAAGGGTACCTTGGGTTGTTCCATGGTGAGATGCAAGTGGAGACCAAGTGGAGACTCGACTCTCGAGAGATTCAAACGACACAGCCACACGAGTCAGCACAGTACTAGTCACGCCTGGAACACCAATTTGAAGTTGAATTTCGTGAACTTTCGTGAACTTACCATGCCAGTGGCACTCGACGATACTTCCATCCACTCAACGTCCATAGCTTCGCCTAGGGCATCCTCGCAGTTTTGGCGATCAAAATCCACAAACTATTGATTGCTTTCTATCACCAGGTCTAACGTTAACTGTCTTGGACTCAGACGACTCGGAAGGTGGGGTCAACATCTAGAAGGCCTTCTAGACGCGACGTTGGAAAGCATTCACCTTCTCATCATGGTTTTCGAAGGTGTGCCAGGTATTCATTTGTACCCAGGAAGTTTCTTTGACTGTTACAGTACCAATCGATGTCGAACAACACTTTTCCGTCAATCAGCTGGGAGACGGCTCTGGCCCAGGCACAACGCAGGGTTGCAAACGACCTCCACACATGCACATCATGATATGTACTCTACATGACCACGGACGTTTCTGACGGTCATGAGCCGGGCATGTTATCCTGGTCTACGGCTCAACAAGTCCTCGGCGTGGCATCAATCTAAACTGGCAATCATGTATCTCTGTGTATCTACCTTCGTCCCGCGCAAGGTTTGGTCTGGCATTCGAGGGCTACTCTCCACTTTGCTCCTCCTTCGTCATCCCCTGGCTTTTTTCTCGATTGCATACGTATCGGTTCCTAGAGCACCCACGCTCTATATTCTCCCCAAAAATTTTCCATCCAGCGCCCACGAACTCATCTTCACGCCAATTAATACGACTGTTCTTTCTCGAATGCATTCCACACTGGTTTCGGCTTTGTCCCCCCACCCCGTGAACCACGTATCACGACCTTCGACAAGGTAGATGCCACCCGTTATAGCATTGATTGGCATTGCTACCTGATGTCGGCCCATCCGTAGTATCGAGTATACGATTCACCAGTGTACGAGACTGCCAAGCATGTGCGCGCTATGCCGCGATAAGAATAACCGCCTTATTTACGGCGCTTCATCACAGGCGCATCGCATCCCCATTCATAACGGTATGTATGTTCCGGATCCGACAACATTAACGATTCTACTTCGCAGTAATTTTACTACATTAAACATTCACTTCGTCGTTCGTTCCTTGTTTTATCTAGATCTTTATCCATGTTCGGAGGCGTGGCTTTTGTAACCGCCCAAACCCACCTGGTTGCTGTACTCCAAATCGGAGCCGTTCCGAATCGTTCTTTTCTCGGTCTGCCGGTCCTGTTCGAAGACATCTGCAGCATGCGCTCACTCCGGTAACTTTGTTCACCGAATTCACCGTTTGGCAATCGAGTCGACTTTTGTCTGGCATGACATACACAGCCTTCCTTCGTTGCCCTCCTGATCATTCCTCTTTCCACTCACGGTCTACTACAAATTCCTAATCCTGGAAATCTTACTCGAACATTGACATCGAGTGCGGCATGTTCCTTGACTCCCCCTTGGTCGGCGCTTCCCGCGACACAGAGTTATTCACCGACCCGGTCGAATATGAGGATCATACGATACATATGGGATGTACCACGTTGACCCGACGCACGCTCATTCTCGCCGTTGCTGAGTAAGTATTCTCAGGACCGACCTTCCCTCGTGCTGAGTGATCCTGATCCATTTTGAGCTTTCTCTCAGCTTCTTGAGCATCCCCGTGCCTACCATGCTGCAGGACTTACGGACTCTAACCAATCGTCTAGGCCGCTGAACTCTTTTTCTAGCGGCCTTCTTGTGGGTCTTTACTCATCGTCTCCGTAAGAGGTTACTGCTTACTTTTGTCCTTTAGCTAATCCATGTGTTCCCTATGCTCCCAGTGGGAAACACCCCGCTTGGACGAACAATGCGATGGACCCCCGCTCCGTCCATACTTTATCCATAAAATTCGACTCCTCGTCGCATCTATTGGTCACAAGGTCAAATCCACAGCGCAAGCAGCCATGGAAATGGCGCCATCGTTGACGCCATCACTTGATTTGGTAACGTCGTCCCTGCAAAGGCCTGACTCGAAATCGACTATTGCTCTCGATGCAGTCTAGTATATTGTACCCTCCTCCTCTGGGGCCGTACTTTCGAGCTGTACTTGAGTTGTATTCGTGTTGTAATACTGCCACTCGGGCTGACTCAGAAACCCGAAGTGTATCCGATAGACACAGGGGTTTTTGTATATAAAAATTGATTTCGAATTCTGTTATCGCCGAGGGCAAAAACATTAGTCAGGGTAAAAAGATTAGATCCCATTTGGGAAACAGCAAAGCGCTCCAAATTGACTCGTCCGAATTCTCTCGTGCTTTCCCCTCAGGTCTCTTTCCTTCACTACTGTCAACATCACGGCATTCACACGCAATCTCATTGCGAGCTGTAAACATGGCACCACCGAACCTCCAAGGCCTCAACATCGTTCACCAACAGCACAATAACGACGATGCGCAGGACTTGCTAGCAGGATCATCTTACCCGGACCTATCAGCCCAACTTGATCTCTGGACCAATTTAGCATTCGAAAGTGACGAGGGCGCTTTAGGAGAGAAATATGGACAGCTAGACGATGATAAGTACGATAAAAAGCATGGAAGGGCTGAGGAAGAAGAAGACGAACAGGACTCAAGCCAGGCTGCTATCCACGACGGCCATGTGAATGTGGTCACAGGCAGGAACGTCGGCACGAATGTCCCATCAAACCACACCCAACCTCAGCAACAACCTCCTGCGTTTGACCTCAACGCTTTCCTCGCAGGGTTCGGGATAGACCCATTCTCTGCTCCTCCTGCACAGGTCGAGACACCCGGTACTACAAACGCCCCATCACTCGCTCAGCTTCTTGCTATTCATTCTGCTCAGGTTAATGGGTATGTACCTTCGGCCCCTACAACCTCATCTCATCAGCAGCACCATCATTCGTTCTCTCTCGATGACGACTCCTACCCCGCAAATAAGCGGTCCCGAACTCGTAAATCATCCGTCTCGTCCTCCTTAGACCACGAATACAACGATCGGGACACGAGCCCGAACCTAAACGACCTACCATTGACTAACCCGAACGGAACACCACTCAGCGCGGCTGAAGATAAACGACGCCGAAACACCGCTGCATCTGCTCGATTCAGGTTGAAGAAGAAGGAGAGAGAGGCGGCTTTGGAGAGTAAAGCCAAGGAGTTGGAGGGGAGAGTCGGTGAGCTTGAGAGGGAGTGCGAGGGGTTGAGGAGGGAGAATGGGTGGTTGAAGGGCTTGGTGGTCGGTGTTACCGGCGCTGCACAGGGTCAACAGCAAGCGACGGTTAATGCCGTTGTTGGTGCTGGTGTCAAAAGAAGCAGAGACGAGTTGAGTGCTTGAAACGAATGGGAGAAGAAGAGAAGTTCGTCAATGGAACTGGCATTGGACGGATCTTGAGAATTGACTGCCTGTATGTTCGTTTCCCTTTCTCTGTTTTCTCAAATATCTGTATCGACCAACACCCCCTGCTATTTTACTTATTTGTGCCGCCTCTCCTCTAGGCTCTCTACTAGCTATCTCCGAGACCCCCCACTCTCATTCCGTCTGTGTCCTTTTTTGCTTATCTCTATTCGAAAAATTTATAACGGTGGAATATCTGCCGGTGACACATACACTTAGAGCTACGAGTTGTCTTCTTGATTATCGACGCTTCTGGGAGCTTTGAGTCCACAATATGATGTATTTGTACCTGCTGAGGTAGATTAAAGTAACCATGAAAGTTATCGAACACACTTTCGAGGAAACGGAGACTAGTAATCATGCTATAAATCATCATTTATCCGAGCTATTCCCCGCCTCGGATGGACACACCCTTCTCATTCGGGTTCGACCTCGCTGGCATCTTGTCATCCACCGCTGGCGCTGATCTGTATACTGCGGTGATTTTTACTCGAATCCTTCCAGACTTGCTCCGGTTCGCAGTCGGTCGCCCAGTTCAACTTGCAGATATATTACGTACTCACGCTGTTGACAAATACGAACAACTTCCCCGTGACCATGTCACGCGTATCGTGACTGCCCCTGCGAATTGCGGCTAAGCAGCGGCTTGCCTCCATCCCAAGATTCCCTATTCCATCCTGGAACCTCTTTCCGAAATTTCCTCCCGACTTCACAACTCGAATGACTGAAACTTCATTCAGTGACATTGATATAAATCAGAGCAATGCCCGAATCCAGTTGTCAAGGATATGACATTGCACATCTGATCATGTTTGTGCGACATTTGCACTGTCGTCTCTTGGTTAGGCAAGTTCCTGAGCACTCAAAACCCTTGCATACTTAAAACATGTATGGTGATACAGGACCTTCGAGCCCGCATGTCTCTTGACATGCACTGACACCCAGACAAATCCTCGGAGACCTCACGGTACCGGACCTCATAGATTTAGCGAGACGAACAGAACCCGGTCCCGAAATGCGGTCGCGTCCCCGATCTCAAACACACCTGTACCCGTGAAACTTTCTTCAGTCTGGATGTTCATCATCCATGATGGGAAATCAAATTTGAGGGGATTAAAGCGAAAAGGAAAATGGGTATTGTTAACTAGTGATCAGAGCGCACCTCCATATGGGAGCGCTATCGTCGAAGGGCTCACAAAATCCTCGGGTTTCTCTGCCGAGGTCGTGGACGGCCGACTTGCCGTAGTCATTGACATACGTCTCAGTGTCTCCGAATAGCTAGTCAGGGATCAAAGTAAGTGTCCCTTCGGCCATGTTGCTATCTTATCCGTCATTTCTTGTCACTATTGTGGAACTCGTACGTCTGGATGTTCATATCGGGTCGTCGCGGTCTCTTCTTTGTTGTCAGACAATAAACAGTGTGAACTCTACGCCTTCTAATATACCGATTTGTGGAGACTTCTCTGATCTATGCATTCTAGATTCCGAGCAGATCATTCTCATCAACTGGATAGTGGATCTATGGATTATCTCGGTAATGTCAGTTTGTCAAGTTCAGATATCAGTATTTTATCATGAGTCTGACATATTTCTTTTCATCAGTCTATGTATGGCCCTACTGACGCCCTTAGCCCTTTATCGCCACTCCAGACTATCCGCGAACGTCAATAGCATCCGCATATGTTCAAAGCATCGATATGTCCTCAGAATATTGGTCTCCAGGAACGGAAAACGCTAACACCGCTGCACCGAGTAGTATGTCTTACAGCCTCAGGCATATATCTCCTCGGATGTCACAACTTCGACATGCGTGCTCCATCGGACCTCAAGCTCATCGGAGTCAAATTGTCGAGTTACGGGTCACCTCTACACGAAGGCTTGTCCAGAGTGTGGCTATATGCATCTGATTTTGACAATTCCAACATCCTCAGATACCTTATGCAGACGCCTGCTGCGTCTACTGGGGACCAGGCTTTCCGTCTATGACAGCCGATTGTCTTCAAAACGAGCGTCGACGTGCATAATAAGAGGAAACTAGGTATACTTATGTGCTTGATGGGGATGATATAGAGACGACCAATGTCCGAGATTGTATAGGCACACTTGGTGACACAGTTGTAGTGCACGATCCGCATCCTTCGCGTGTACTATGTAAACATCTCTATGTTTACAGTGGAGCGATGTCATTTGGAATATCCGACTGTACTGTCAGACCAGCATCTTTCGGTTCGTCCGCTTTGACTATACGCGTCTTCGAGTTATTAGTAAGATATTGAAAAGTCGAAGAACGCGTCGAGGTCGCGTGACTCGCATCGGGTGTCACGTGCTGTCAATATTCTATTTAACTTTGCTTCAAGTCTCTTCAAGTTCAACCTCCACTGGCAGTTTCCGTTTAAGTACCTCGACTTTTCGAACATGGACACTCCGAGTGCTTTCATGATAGCCTAGACTCTCTCACCCCACGTTCAGCATGGAGTACCACCGTATCGTCCAGAAATACAGAGAAATACACAGTCACCAGTTCTCGGGAACATCCGTCTTACGTAGTATAAGAAGCTCGAACCTCACAATTTAGCGCTCAGATTGAACTCAGACCTTCCAGCCTCGTCTCCCCCACTTGCCTACACTGAAGAAACATGGGCAAGCCCTTTTCATGTCGTATCTATTGTAAACTGACTGTCTCATCATCAGGAATCACACTCAAGGCTTTTCATGCAGCCGCTTTTTTTGTTGGGGCAGCGGTGACCACCTTAGCTGCTGCGCCAGTGCTCAGTCTGGTAGGGTTTAGTTCCATCGGTCCAGTCGCCGGTATGTCCTACTACATTTGTTTCTACTGTGGAATATTCGTTTTCTGACGAGGATACGGAATAGGGACCATGGCTGCAGCCATCCACTCGTCTATCGGCAGCGTCGCTGCAGGATCGTCTTTCGCCACCGCTCAGGCCATCGGCATGGGTGCTACAGTGCCACCCATCGGGATCGTCCTTGGCGGAGTCATCCTCTCCGTATCAATGTTCTTCGCAGTGAGGACAATGAGGATCATACGAAAATATATTTGACTGAGAAGACAACGACGTGAAGCGCGGTTAGTGATCTTTCTCCATCGAGTTTCTGTATACTTACCCAGACTTGATAGGAAGCGCGCTGCTAGCTCGGAGAAGGGGCCCATGGTCAGTCCTGTCCTTGCAGATGACAGACGCATGTTCACTCACAAAGTCATTCTAGTCTGTGTAGGAACTTGACCCTGTTACATCTTGTCAGTGGCTCGTGTATATCATGCGAATATTCTCATCTTCAAATCAATTGGGATTCTGCTATGTTGACTGTTCTGGATTGCGCACGCTGACCGTATTGAGGACATCAGGACTCGAGCTCGAGGCTTTCAAGAACGTACAACAAACCTGTTCGATCGAAGCGTGAATCTAGTGAGGGTATCGCCCCACTGACTGCAGCCACCTTTTTCGTTGGCCTAGCAGCGATGTCCCAGGCTGCTGCCTCAGTGCTCAGTTCTCACTGTAACCTCCCAAACCCATCCTTCGGAAATTCGGCCAATTCCCATGGACTTAAATGCGGCATATCACTGTACAACCTAGGGTCCGCAGCTAGCTCCAGACTTGTTTCAATCGACTGCAATGACTATTTTGTCCTCCGAAGTCACATTGTCTCAGCAGGCCACCCCAAGCAGTACCCTCGAAAATGCCATCTTTGCAGCAGCGTACCAGCGCCTACCATCTCACGTATTGAATATCCAGGCTTTCATCTGCTTTCGCGACACGCTTGGCTTGCTAATTCTGACGAATCTATCCGATTTTTCATCGATCTCATTGGGTTCCGACTCGTATCCATTGTGCCACCAAACAAGATCCGGTTCTCGAACGATGATAAAGGCTGAGCCCTGCGAGCAGACCTACGGATGCACATACAGTCTTCGGCCACCCATCGCAGGCGTGTCTTTCACATAACTCTACGAAGGCCCTCAGACTACGCCCAACCGGTGTGTACTGCCAACTGATGCTTCGCCTTCACCGTAATATATACATGCTTGAGGGTCGTGCCGCAGCGCCGAGAAATATACTCTTCAGACTCGCAGTTATACTCAGCAACAGCTGCGTCCCACGTGCCATGTTGCGGAGATGACCTCTCCAGAGAAATGACTTGTACTGGAGTTAGTCGACTCTTTGTTTTTCATTGTAAAAAGCTGACTCACTTGGATTCACTTAATCCAGAGATTTCCGTAGGACCTCCGTCTCCATCTCTTATGATATCACTAATCTAGTCATACATTTGTCAGGATATGACAGTATTTGTGGATATGTATACACGTCTTCACTGTCTCATGGCTATATAGCTGAAATCTTGAGGCGCTTTCTCTAGGTTCCGGCACGCACAGGACATTTTCATCCTAGACTTTTCGCACTATACGAGGCTATACGGCTTTCACGAAATTCGGAGTTGCTCTGACAAATATTGAGACTTTCACTGCAAGAATGGTGATCGCGCTTCTTCCGACTCGGAGAAGACGTCCCAGCGTAGTTTTGGTGTTATGTCGGGGTACAGCTGCAGGTGACCAGCTCTTCTGAAGAGTGCCAAGTACTCGATCGTTTACAATCGCGCGCAATCCTCAACGTATAACTTCACAGAACATCCGAACCGTCTCTTCCCAAGGGATAGAACCCGCCACTCGTATGCATTGCTGCCACCCGATGTCTCAAGCTTGGCCTCATCATCCCACGACCACGTTTCTTTTTTTTTTTTTTTTTTTTTTTTGGTGGAGCGTTTGGGTAGTCCTTCGACGCCGACACAGTCGTCATCTGGGACCCGCTATTTGGGACCGAGGAACTAGGACCTCGTAATTGTCGTTGTCACCATGAGGAAATGCCTTTACGCACGAAGTGTGGGACTCGTAGCTAGTGCATGCAGCGACGGGCTCTTATACTTACCTTACCCGTCACCTACACGCACCCTTTGCTCTTCAATACCCACTAAAACCCCATTCTGTCCTGACCAATCATCCGGAAGGTCATTTTCCTTCCACAGCACTCCCGCCCAAGTCTCGAGCACCAGATCCTTACTCAGTGCCTTCCTCCCGAACTTCTTGTCGGTCATCGAAGAGTCCATCTGAAGGCGGCGGTTCATGGCGTAGACCCATTTATTTCGTATCGCCCTCTCTGAGAAGGCATCCCCATCATTCTGGATGACACGTTCACACCTCAGTTTCCAGATCAAGTGAGCCGACTCAGAGATGAGGATTCTGTATAGCCTTGCAGCTCCCACAACCGGGCGTTCCTCGTCTGTCGGAAACACGGCCAGTGCGCAACCCGCAATCAGCCCTATACCCAGCTCAGGCCACTCCGCGCCCTTCTTGAGCCACAGCTCCTTAGCCAGTCTCCAGACTACTTCCTGTCCCGGGGATTCGCATCCTGTCAGGATGTGTTCCATTGATTCCACCTCATGACAGTAAGTACAAATACTTCGTTCCTGGAGTTCAGGTTTAAACGATGGCCGCAGCCAGTTTGTGCCCACCATGTAGGCGTCGTGCAAGAGCATCCACATGAAGTACCGGGCCGGCCTTGTCATGTCTTTATGTCGCGCGGCCCTCCACACCTGGCCATCTGTAGGGGCGAAGTCAAAAATCGCTTTGATTTCCGCCTTTACTCGTTCAACGCTCACTTGCGCTCGCGGTCTAGGGCGGAATTTCTCCACCAGCCTACGTGCCCTTATTGCCTTATAAGCCAACGACTGTGTTACGGTACAGAGCTTGGCTCCTGTCAGTTTCCTGCTGGCCTGGACTTCTAAATCAATCGCATCAGGGACGTCCTTGTTCGCTCCCTCGTCAGCTTTCTCGTCTGCACCCTCGTTCCTCTCATGCCCTGCATGGCCCTTGATCCACTTCAGGACCGTGGTGGTCGATCTTCCTCGCAGACTCGCCACCACCGCAGCCATTGCGTCGCCATTCGCGATACCTATGTAGCCCTGGTCTTCCAGTTTTTGGCGGTTCGTCGTTAATGCACTAATCGCATATCGCGAGTCACTCTCTATCCATAAGTTTGCTCCTTCCGGCGCCATCACCACCGCTTCTCGTATCGCGATCAATTCTCCCATCTGGTTAGACTGCGCTAATTCAGGGGGGAGTCGTATAGCTCTGTTTCCACCGTTCCCTGGTGAGTAAAAAATTCCTGCCCCTGCCCTAGCATCCTCGTGACCATTGTTAAAACAGGAGCCGTCAGTCGCCACCACCACATCATTTTGGCCGTCCTGATACATAATTTCTGACAGGGAGTTGTCCACCATCCCCGCCGTAAACACTCGAAATATATCCGCGACTTCGCCAGTGTCCGCCACACTTTTAACGAACAGAGTCTCGTCTTCCCCTATACCCCCTGGCGGGGGTTCGTCCCTGTTCATTCGTTCTTTCCTCATCGCCTGACGAGGATCCCACCGAGGGGGAAGTGTGTCTAGTAGGTCCTTAGCTTTTTTGTAACAAGTGTGCGGATCCTCACATCCATCTTCAAACCTGGCCGACAGGCATCCCTCGCAGTCACAATCATCACACTCCAAATGGTCCTGTGTATCCAGGAGGGCAGCAAGATCTTCCGCATGCCCTACCGTTCGTACTTTGTGGTTCTTGCGCAGGCATCGGCTCGCCTCCGAGTTATTCAATCGGCGGATCCTCTGGTGCGCTTCACGGTGGTACCAGATTGGCATTCCTCTCAACAGTTCCTTGGAGAAAGCCAGCCCCTCAGGGCGCACACCATACTTGGTGGCAGTTTGGATTAGTTCCCTCAGGTCCTTCGATATATTTTCTCTGCTCCCAGTGCTCGTTTTCCAGGACTGGAGGAACGGGCTACTCCTGATCTCCATCGCCACGTGCCGTTCTGTCCTCGGCGCTTTTCGCGCGAACAGAGCATCTGCTACCGTCGCCCAGAGAGGCCTTTTCTTCCCGAAGCTCAGATAGGATTTCAACCACATCACCTTTATCGCTTCATTTCTCGCGTTGATATCCAGCACAGCTCGTCCTCCGTTTACTATCGGTGCTAGTAGGGTCTCCGTATTCACGGGGCTCATCCGTTTGTCGTTCCACATGAATAGGCGTATCCGCTTCGAAACTCTTTGTTCCACTGACTTCGGCATGCCCTGAACTTGCGTCAGGTATTGCGTTAAACCGCCCACCACCATCTGAATTATCAGCCTTCGACCTTCCATCGTTGGGTGACTTTTGTCCCAATGGTCCAGCCTCGAGTCGATTTTCTCCAGCACTGGACCCCATGGTTCCGCTTCTTGGACATTATTTCCAAACCAGGCACCTAGCATTCGTACCGCGGAACCATCGGGAACTATGAACATGTCCTCTGGGATGATACCGTGTGCCATATTCACTTTCCTCGTCGCTATTACTTGGTCCCTAAACACTTTCGTACCAATAGGAATTATCACGGTTTTTGACATGTTGAATTTCGCTCGTGAGGCTACGCACCAGCGATCGAGTATGTCTATCAGGTCCTGTACATCGTCTTCTTGAGACAGGAACGTCGTTGTATCATCTGCAAACAGGGTCGCTATCAACTTCTCCTTCTGACCGGGGATCGCGAGTCCCTTCAGATTAGACACTCGCAGCGCCTCTGCTAATGGTTCGATGGCCAGGTCAAACAGCAGACAGGACATAGGGTCGCCTTGTCGCACCCCCCGAACTACCTTGTAGGGTGAGCTCTTACAACCATTGAGCATTACTTGGGTTTCCGCGTATTGATAGAGCGATTTCACCGTCCTGATGAATTTTTCCGGGATGTTGTAGGCCCCCAGTATCCTCCACAGGTAGTCGTGCCCTATCTTATCGTACGCCTTTTCCTGGTCCAAGCCCACTATGATGCCGTTCGTCTCGGTCGCTTCCGCAAAGTCGATGACCATCCTCGTCAGCTTCGTCTGGTCCGATATCTTCCTTCCTGGTACAAAGCCAGCCTGATTCTCATGGATGAGCGACGGGGCCGTTTCGGCAAGCCTCAACGCCAGTACTTTGGTGAATATTTTATAATCGGTGTTCAAGATCGTTATTGGGCGATAGTTCGCTATTTCATTGCGGTCATTCTTCTTATAGATAGGACACATCCATCCTTCCGCAAAACGGGTGCTCTCGACTACCCCACACTCCTCGATATCGTTGAAGGACGCCGTCATCAGCTTTACTATGCTAAACACTTCCAGCTCATCATCTTCGGAGCTAGCTTCAAAAATCAGGTTGACCTCCTTCCAGAGTTCATACGTTGCTCCGTCCAGACCTGCAGCCGTGTCATTTTTCCCTAGACGGAGGGCCTTTGTGACTTCCTCCTCAGTCGTACTCTTTCGTAGTTCCTCGCTCTGATCGTGCGACGTTTCTCGTGCAATGACATTCACCATCTCCTCCACCTTTTCTTCGCGCGCAGGTACCTCATCTCCTTCGTTTTCCTTCTGAAGAAGGTCATGGTAGTCCCTAGCAAGTTCTGCCATGGCTTGAGAGTCTTTTACATACTCCCCATCAGCCTCCTGGGGTTGTGGCTCTGGCGGCTTCCTCAGTGCATAGATCATGTCCCTGGGGGTCTGTACTTTGTTAATGGAAGTCCAGTACTTGCATATCGTCTCACCCTCCAGTGCACTTCGCGTCGCGATACTCTTTCTGGCCTTCACGTGGCGGCTTCTCTCCAGGTTAGTGATTTTTGCGGACAGCTCAGCCGATACGTGAGTCCTCTCCTCTTCTGTGACCATCTCGTTCGTTCTGATCTCGTCGAGAGCTTTCTCCAGTGCTCTGAGTTTCTTCGTCATCTTCGGTACAATCTGTCGTTCCCGATTTCTCGCCTTCTCGACCACATCACGTTTGAACGCGGCGTAAATACATTGTGCGTTACGTGTTTCTGTCCTGCCTTCATCTCCAACTCTGTTGACGAGTTCCAGTGCCTCCAAGCCTCGTTCGTTAATGAACTTGAGGAGGGGCTTGTCCTTCAAGAGGTGCTTTGGAACAGCCCATCTTCCTTTACCCACCGCAGGGGCATTCTCGCTTGTGACCATCACCGATACCATCCAGTGGTCGGCATTAGGAATTCCAGTCGGTTGGATCTTCCATTCCCTGGCAGTATCCAGCACGTTTTGTGTCACGTAGATTCGGTCTATACGGGACTGTGACACACCGCCATCCTGGTGGAACGTGTAAGCTTTCTTATCAGGATACGTTGACCTCCACCCATCTCGAAGGTGCAGGGCGATCTTAAGGTCGTCCAACGCGTTGATCGTCGAGGGTCGATCCCCGTGCACCGGCAGCCGGTCCATTGCATCCTCTACCATGTTACAGTCACCCAGGATGATATCTGGTCTCGGCACATTTGGGTGCTGCTCAAAGTAGTCCTTTATTTCCTTCCAGAACGCTTCGTTATCTGCAGGATCATTGGGCGCGTATACACCCAAGAATGTCTTCTTTCCGCCGCCATGCCAGTCAATCTGTAGCAGGAGGGCTCGTCCATGCACCACTACGCGCACCTTGGCCGTACTTGTGGCCACCAGCTGGCGGTTTAACACAAAGGCTACTCCACCTCGGGCAGTCGGATTCTCCACATCAGGAGAGTTGAATATCTTCAACCGTTTAGAGAACAGCTTCTCCACCGACTCTTTTCTCTCATCAGTCATATGCGTCTCTTGTACAGTGAGTACGCCGATCCTCTTTTCACGTATTACTTGGTTGACATGATTCCATTTGTTATTAGGATGGTGCGCATTCGCGTTACCATAGCCCTTGATGTTCAGAGACCCAATTCGCACGGCTGCCTTAGTATTCTTTTTCGCAGCGCGGCGAACTCGTCTGTTTGCGCCCGGAAGCACAGCCTGGATAACTTCTGGTTCGTCTACTTCTGGAGCAGGCGGTGCATTCTGCAGTCCGTCAGGCTCATGGTCCTGACTTTGGTGTCGTTGGTGACTCCTCGCGTCGTGCGCGTCTGGCTCATTCGTGTGAGCCCTTTCTCGGTCTTCATGACCAGTCCTATTTGGACTTGTACGCGTTCTCTGTCCGCGTCCGCCTCCGAAACCATCCCCTCCTTCCTCGAGAGCCCGACCGACGGCTGAACCAGTACCCTCTCTAGAGATAGATGGCCCTGCACCGATTGAACCTGTAAAACCTATAGATTGGGGGGGGGTTAGTATGTTAGTTGTATTGTTAGAAGCATGTGGGTGGCACTCCGAGAGACTAGCAAGGCCTCCCAGAGGTGCTTTCGCAGCCAGGGTGTGAGGAAGGTCCTCCTTCCAGTCTACGCGATTGGTTGGGGGTCGCTACCAGGTAGCACGACTCTTCCTCGATAGCCTCTTTTAGTTTTACAACCGAGCGAGCTTTCCTGTTACTACGCTTTCGAGCAGTCCAGTATATTTGGGCTCTCTCAGTTGCAAGTACGAACCAACATTGGTCGCACTTGAATGGGTTAACTCAGTAGGCCAGTTCTGGTCGCTCTACTTAGTTATATACAGGCTCCTGTACTATACTCGTTCAGATAGGAGCACGCAACATTTGATTCAGTAATGACAGTGTCTAGGGAACGCGTACGAACAAATGTTCAAAGCAGCCCAAGTGGGTAAAGGAAAGAAACGAGAGTGGGTAAGTATTCGAGGTGCTCGAGTGCAGGCGTAACTTTAGTAACCTCTCCCATAGCCGCCTCGGTTCCCTCGGAACCCGCCACGACCTCTTCCCCTCGACGTACTGGCTCTGGAGTTGAAGGTTGCCATGAACTCGCCATCCTCGATGTCATCTTCAGGGATCATTGGTCCAAACCACCCCGGAAGGCGGGGGAATGGGCAGTCATATGAGACATGCGAGTCCTGCTTGCACCACCTGCATTCCTTCGTCTGGCGCCATACACGGAGGGCATGGAGCCCGAGGAAATACTTGAGCGACGTCAAGGCATCGATCCATTCGGCCTGGATGGATGGATCGGTCGAGATTGGTTTACCAGTCAACGTGAAGTAGGGGGTCCTCTGGCCCGTCGGGGTCACAACGCTGACCCAGGTCAAGTCGAATGAGGAGGCGACCATTTCTTTGCACTCATCTGCGGATAAATTCGCGTCTGGATTCGCTTTCGCTATCGCCTGTGCGACTTGACGAGAGCAGGTCGGATTCGCGTACATCGTACGCTTGACAGCACCCATGAGTTTCCTTCGGACAGCCGGTGTGTCGACGATGGAGGCGTACGTGATGTTCATAATGATCCAGGACTGAATTCTCCGGAATGGGACGACATGAAACGTGAGGTCAGGTGTGATCGCGAAGGTCTGGACATAAAGCAGGAAGTCCCTCTGCTCATCCGTGAGGCCCTGGATTATGGATGGAAAGGGAGCCCCAAAGGCCGCCGACGCGGAAGACGTTCCTACTGCGTGTTCGGGGAACGGTAGCGCGACATCTGTGTCGTCGGGAAAGTTAAGGGCGGTGAAGCCTCCTAGGAAGTTCGCGACTCGACGACCAAAGTCGGGGTGGGTTTTATAGTACAGTGGTCCTGCCCCGTGAGGAATGATCGCGAGGTGACGTGTGGGCATGCTGCGAACGTATCGAGCCTGGGTCGGGTGAACGTTCCGAAGAAGTGTCTCCATAGGAATCACTAGGCGGGGGAACGGCCCAATGGTGTACGAGGCCTGATTGTGGATCGGGAAGGGATTGGGGTGCAGTTCCTCTTCGTGGGTGAGTTTCAGATGAGGATTCTCATCGACGTTAGTCGGGAGACCCGTCATATTATCCGGATCTCGCATCTGGAAGGGGGGCATATCGTCGACTGGTGCTAATGGAAGATCGACTTGGATGGGAGAGGCTGGCTCGTTCGCGATTGGAGCAGGGGAGTCTGGGGAGTCTCGGGTTTTTTCAGCCTGGGGAGGCGATGTTGGATTAGGTGCTGGGGATGCAGTCACAAAGACTGGGGCGGGGAGGGGTAGTATTGGGCGTAGGATAGGTGTCTCCTGTGTCAATCCTTCGCTTCCCGAGTCCTCTGGGTCTGTGTCAGAGTCAGAGTCGTGCTGGCGATAACCTCCAGTAGCAGACAGTGTAGTCGTTCGACCTGAGCCTGATTCACCACGCAACCGCTTGAGTGCGGGCTTCGATGGGGAGCCTGGGGGGGTTTGCGTTGGTACGCGGAGGGGAAGGATGGGAGTTGGGGACGACAGTCTGGAAGACGGAGCAGTGGCTCTACGTTCTAGGACCATCACATCACTTTTTTAGCTGGCGCCTATCCTCTAGGTTTCTAGTACTCACCTTGTTTTTTGAGGTGTCGACGAAGATTTTCTCTGTCAGAACGCTTCCGTTGTCCCCAGTATCTTTTAAGCTTCCGGGTGAGGGCGGGATCTGCCTCCGATGCTTGAACGATGAGCATGTCGATTGCCAAGGTGTTGCTCAGTCATAGGGTTTAGGGTTCAGAAAATCACGCCATCGGCCGAACTTATTTGATCATGTTTGGCAACAGCCTTAACTTCGTCGTTCCGCGGCTTTATAGTAGCGCTACCCCCGTCAGCAGGTACACCAGTTAGCGCCGTAGAATAAGTATATCTAGTCAAGGTCAATGCATGCGTTTTTAGAAACTTCCGACTACGTCCACGTCCGACTCTCCCCCGCCCACGGTGACCCTTTCCAGCCCGTTCGCGGTTGGGACAAGGAAGTCCTGAAACTGCCTCCTGTTGATCTCGCTGATCGTTGGCAGTAAGTCAGGGAGGAGGAAGTAGGTTACGTAGTACCTAAGCGATGATAAGAGGTCGAGGCGACTCCATGGGCGTGGAGCCGCAATGCGCATCAGCACGGGTGGCAGGGGTGATAGATCAAGTACTTGATCGAATTCAAAGACGACCCAGTGCTTCTCCATTAGCACAACCTTCCCAACCTTCCCTTCGGCAATCGTGGTTCCATCAGCAATTTGGACATTTAGCCCAGGGTAGAGTTTCCTAGGGAACCCTTCGCTTCGGGGCAAGCAGCTGACAAGCCAGAGCAGGGGGGATGTGTAGAGCGTCGAGTTAGGGCTGCTGTGGAGTACAACTTTCAGGTCGAGGGGACGCTCCTTTGAGGAGTACGAGCATGGGCTGTTCGCCGACCAGTGTGCACTCGGTGAGCGACCAATAGTCAGAGGGAGAAGGAGAGGGGGAGTGTCTGTCTCCGAACGTGTGGATGAGGACGATAAGGAGAGTGGGTCTGCACCAGGGTGGTGAGTTAGGTTGAGAACAGGTCCTGACGGCAGGGGAACACTGTGTCCTGCAGCGTATCCGCCCGGAGCGTTAGAGGCAGCGGTGCCGGCGACTGAATCGTTTTCCATGATGTACATGGTGTTTTGCAAGGAGTGTGGTGCTATGGTTGCGAGAGACCTAGGAATACCAGGTAGAGGGGGGGTTACCAGGGCTATATACCCAGACAGAAGGCTTCTTTAGTCTCACGCTCTTTGTTCGGCAGGCGTACAGGGACCAATGTACTCATTTGTTACGAGTGATCGCCCTGGCACTGGGGGTCGAGATTGGGGCACCACCCTACGTCCAGCCATACCATAGTTCTGGTCTCTTGTTACAACAGAGTTTGTCGTATGATAGGAGGGGTTCCCTCCATGACCGGACGCGACAACATTCGCGTCCTTCGAGTTCATTCCCACCCGGTCACGTGACTTCGATCCCACTATGTCTCCCGTTATCCCCCGAAGGTTTGAGCAAAGGGTAGGGGGGGGAGGGCGGTGGAGGGTGATCTGGTATGGAGTGCGTAGACAGTGCACCACGTTCTTGTGCTGTCGTTGTGGTCACGATCTGTTCAACATACCAGTCGTAGCCATTCATACCTCTCAGTGACGAGTTCTCGAGTTCCGTAGATCTCTCCTTTTATCAGAAAAGGGGGTGGGGTTCATGGCACACCACCCATGACGATGTCTAGCGTCTATTCTCCCTAGTATGCACTAGTAGGAACGTCTTATTTGCTTCCCCGAAGGTACTAGTCCCCTGGGCCACGTAGAGGCTAGACGCCGGACCACCAATGGTGGCGGTCCTTGTCCAAGGGCCACGACCACGTTTCCCTGTCACTAGTTATAGAACTTCTTCCGAGTTGACCTCTTAACTCTCCTTACCTGCGGTCATCTGGGTTTCTGTCCAATCTCCAGGATACAGATTGCGTCTGCCACCGGTGGTCCAGCAAACCTAGCAAAGGAACATCCTCGACGAAAATATCGTATACCCCGAAACCACGGTGACAGTTCTGCGCTGTGGTGAGATTCTATCGCTCTGATGTATGTGATGGATGGACCTTCGTATCGGCGCAATCGCTTTCTCAAGATATCGTAACTGGTTGTCTTTGAAGTACCTAGAACATGTGAGCTGCTCACATCGCTGTTCGGAGGCCTTGAGTTTATTAACATCCTCATTGACGGACAGTCCCAGGGCTCGCAACTTCCAGGACTCCGAATCTGAAAGATCATCTAAACTTAAAACGCAGCGAAATTAGAATCATGTCCAAGGAACAACTGTCTTGGAAATTAGTGTTCCTCTATATTGTCCGTGAGTGGTTCGAGTTCTAAATCTATCGAGAATAAACAATACATAGGGGTCGATACTATACATATCGACTTCGTCCACAGGGTCGGCTGAATTCTGGGACCTTTACGACAGAGCGGGGATTCAGGGAATGGCATACACACAAGACGTTCTTCCAGCATCACCACGTTGCGGTCAACTATAGAGCTGGTGGCCCCTTGCACTCGTGCCCTCTCAGCATATTGATCGATATTTAGGGGTTAACATATCAGATTGACAGAAGCTGCTAAGTATAGAGGGAACCGAACCGAGTACTGCCTCTGGTCTACATAACATGACCGCGCGTTGATGGTACCACTGTAGAATAAACTTCATACGCCTCCTGAGTGATCATCAAGGTCAAAGGGAAAGATCTTGTTGGCGTGTCGAGACTCAGTGATTATGTCCATCATGACCTAAAATAACGTATCATTGACCGGGTGAAAGACAGCACGCCGCCATCAGTGAATTATCGCGGGTTTCCACTGTTCGTGCGATTATTAAAACCCTTTCCCATATCCACCCTTCTCGTAGAACGCCTCAATCCTCCGCACGATGGCATCAAGGGCACCTAACCATTTATCCAATTCCTCGTTCAGCTTCTCCGGTGACGCCGGGGAACCTCCATTTGGATCGGCTGCGAGTTTAGCGTAGAAGTCTGCACGGTATGGGCAGGACTTCATGGCAAGCTGATAATTTTAGACGTCATTCTCACGCGCGAGGTATCAATAGATGCTGATGAATACGAACTGCAAAGACACCTTTGACGACAAAGTTGTGGAACTTTTTCAATGTCACCTCGTACGATTTGCTAAATGCTGCAGCGAGTTCTTCAGATTTGGCGGCTTGCGCGTTCTGGAGAGCCTTGCACGTGAAGGACAGTCCTCGGATGAGCCACATGAGACCTTCGGTAGCAGTTCTCTTCTTCTCGCCCTTCTCGTTCTCGACGAGTAGCTCGAGGGTAGTGGAGAGTGTGGGATTGGCGTCATATCTGGCGCGAACTTTCTGATGGGCGTTGATGCAAGCCAATGCGATTATTTAGCTTGAGAAGACTGGTTGTGGGAGATACGTCAATCTTACCGTGATATTGCCCTTCAAATCGGATTGGACAACGGTGAACGCAGTAGAGCCGAGGATATCTAGGTGCAGCCTGAGCGATCAATGAACTATGAAGAGATAAATTTGAGGTACCAAACAAGCCTACAAGGCCTTCTGAAGCCTCCAGGAATGCCAGCGTGTCGACGCCCGCGTCGGTGATGGGGACATCTGCGAAAGACTAGCCGAAATAGAATCAGTCTATGGTTGATGGGCAGATAACGCGATCGTGTATCTCACTTTGACAGTCTCAAGATACGGGGCCATCGTGAAAGTTCAGGAAAGGATTTAAAGGAAGAGATCTGAGAGGAAACGTTCAAGCTCGAAGCAGTGCCAGATCCAGACACGCGATGCACTTTACGGGTATTTGCCATCGCCCTCTTCGCGCCCAAAATAGCAGTGCAGGTTCGAAAGTTTATTTCAAGTTGGATGACTGCTTCTTGCTTCGTACAAGTTCGTACGAGTTTCTAACAGGTCTACAGTTATGGTCAAGCTGGAATGTATTTCATCCGCGCTGATGGTCTCTCCAATTTTTTTTTGGTCATCTTCAAAGAAATTCCAATAAGAGCGAATTTTTGCCGTCCAGCCTACTGGTCTTTGATAGTCGAATCATCAAGGAACTGAACACATCAAGCACTATCAAGGAGGGTGTTGGAACCTCTTACATTTCGAGGTTTTGTAGGTACAGACTGAGTGTATCGGATGATGCTGGATGATGCGATCGTGAGTTGATCGTGAGTCTGATCGGTTCCATTTCCGGATTCGTCAAAATTCAATTCTCTTCTTGACCACATTTCATAGAATGCCTCACGCTGACTCTTCTCTCGTTCCATCAACGATCCAGTCCAAGGTCGACTTTTGGGCTCATGTCTACGATCAATTGGAAGCATTGTTAGACGGACAGCGGAATTGGGTGCGAACTGAATCATATGCCGCTGAAATCCATCTGACAGATACCAGGTCACCAATCTAGCGAACACATCCTCTTTGATCTACAACGCTCTCTCTGCGTTCCCAAAATACTTTGGGGAAGGAGACAAGGCTGTGAACTGGTGTGGTAAGTGCATCTTTGACAGAGATACAATGTGTCTGATGTCGGGAGACACAGCAACTGAGTGATCCTGTTCAACAGGATTCTACATCATCTCGAACTTATTTCCGGAGCCGAAGTTCAGCCCTCCAAAATCGGACCACGCCACAATCAATCTGCTGCTGGCTCCATTCTGCGGCAAGCCAGCTTGTCAGTTCATAAACATCACTCCCGGCAAAGCCCGGGGTGTGTGTGCGGATGCCTTCTTGCAGCGTCAGACGCTAGTAGTTCCTCAGGTGGATTTATATCCTGGTCACATAGCTTGCGACGGCGATACGAAAAGCGAGATAGTAGTTCCTTTAATTTTGCCCACGGGAGAAGGTCTGGGGGTCCTAGATCTGGACTGTCTCGGGGAAGCTGGGTTCAACGACGAGGACAAGACCGGTTTGGAGAGAATTGGAGCCTTGTTAGTGAAGTCGTGCGATTGGTAGCTAGCGATGTCATCAATCCCACAAATAAATATTACAGTATGCAAGTACTTGCAGCCTCGGATGACGAGATACAATCTAGGATCCGTCATTTCATGACTCGTTAGCTTTGTTCCATGCAAGAAACTCATCGTGTAGCTTCTTCTGCGCCGCCCAGTCCTTCTGCACCTTCTTGATCTGATTCTTACTGAGCTCTTTCCCCTCCTTATCTGTCAGTGGTAGGCCCGCTTCATCCCAGCTGCTATACGTCCCCTCGGGGACATTGGGAGGCTTGAATAGAGACTCTGGAGATACGCGGCCCTTCTCCAATTTTTGCAACCGTTTCTGTCGCTCAGCCTCGACAGAAGCGGCCTTCTTGGCCGCTTTAGCTTCAAGGAAGGCTCGCTTTTCGTCTCGAGCTTTGATTAGTTCCGCTGGTGGGACGAGCTTCACCAAAGCTTTGCCATCTGCGGGTACGGGAAAAAATTCAACCGTTATGAACAAAAGCTTATCTGAAGAAGAGAAAGTGAAACATACCATCTTGATCATCTAAAGCTACACCAAGCGGGACGAGATCGACATCGCGAAGTTTATCGCAAAGTGCCAGGATGTCTTTCAATGACGTCTCACCCTTCTCCATCGCAATCCGCCGTACTCCATCGCGGAAGGAAGATAGTGACCGGAGGTAAGGCATGAGAACTTCTTCCTTCTGCATCAATCGGAAGAATGTTCTCAGTAAACGCATGGAAGCCGATTGCGATGAAACATACATTGAAGTTCTCCTCCCCTTCCTTTTCTTCCTGTCCCCATCCAATCTCCACGTTCTCCCCTGCTCCCTCGCCTAAACCAAACATCCTCAACATCTTACTCGTCCACTGCGCCACTATCTCTACAACGCCTACGTTGATATTTTTAGTCCCACGGGTGTTGATGTAAACGTTAGTTTTCGAGACGAGCTCCCTGAGACAATCAATAGCTATAGGGGTATTAAACGAGTCGCAGAGTGCAACTCGGAATGCGGTCTGGGCTTCGTGGAAACTAGGGAAAATATTGAAATGTATGCTACTTAGAAAGGGTTTCAAGGACTTGCCTAGCAGTCAAATCGCGCTCCGGTTGTTCATAATGATGATATCCATCCGAGTCCGTATCGTGCGCATGGGCCTGACTGATTAGAGCTTTTGCTACGCTGAAGAAGTTCTGTGACGATAGATTAGATTAATGTGTGTGGCAGACCTCGTTAATGATGACGACACACTCACATTGAAGGCAATTTCGATGTTCTTCACTTCCCCTGTCATCAGGGTCTCTGAGAAATCCACTTTCGCATTCCATAGTTGTGTCAGGAACGCCAGGCGGAGCTGGCGCGCTGTGTATCGTTGGAGAATTTCCTGTGCGATATGCACTTGAGGATGATATTAAGGGCAGAGAAAACACTGGAGGCGCACGTCAATAGTGATAAAATTCTTCAGTGATTTGCTCATTTTGAGGCCTTCGATATGGAGGTGCCCCGTGTGGATAAAATAGTTGACCCATGGGTTGCAATTATGATAAGCCTGGGATCCAAGGTGAACGGCTCTTGTTAGCTAAAGGTGTCAGGGTAGAAACTACGAGATGATAGCCTCACCTCTGATTGAGCGACTTCGTTATCGTGATGGGGGAAAGCCAAATCTATACCTCCACTATGGATGTCCATACGGTCTCCGAAGACTGCGCTGGCCATCACCGAGCACTCGATATGCCATCCAGGCCTGCCTGGGCCCCAAGGAGATGGCCAAGAGGGTTCTCCAGGTTTAGAGGCCTTCCATAATGCGAAATCTGAGGCGGATCGGCGGGTTGATGGGGAGGATGAAGTTAAGGCGCCTGTGATTAGCGAAAGGTAATTAGTTAATCTCTAGTTTGTTTGGCCTCCAGACCGTTGGGAAAAGTTAAAGGAGTAATACGGACATACCTTCTCCTTCTTCAAGTAACTCCCTATTGCCTTTACTCCATGGCGCCAACTTCGCATACACATGCCCATCCTTTCCACCGTCGAAAGCTTGAGTATCGAAGTATACGCTTCCTGCATCTCCTCCCTGTCCGCCGACAGCATACCCATAACCATTTTCGACGATCCCTTCCACAAATTTTACAATCTCGGGCACGTACTCCGTAACTCGCGTAAGCGTATCAGGAGGTCGTACATGAAGGCGCTTCATATCTCTGAAGAACTCTCCTTCCCAATAGGCAGCGTGTGATCGAGAGATAGATGGGTCAGTCACAGTCGCGCCAAACTGTAGGTCCGACGTGAGTGTAAAGCTTTAGGACGTATATGAATGAAAGAAACCTTTGCGTCTAGAGAAAGAGCGAGGATGTCTTTTGATTCGTCGATAAGTGCCCAAGCAGCGTCTTCCCCTCCATTCGGACTGTCTAGCAGTTTTTGGGCAATACCAAAGGCATTGAATGTTCGGTCCTAATCGCCAGTCAATGCAAGACGAAGTCAGAACAGGCTTCGATCCGGAGCAGGACTGACGTACGGCTGCAGAGAAATGCATACTGAATTTCTCGTCCCTCTTCAAGCACTCTTGTTTCCAAGCGCTATCGTGGAAGAACCGTTCCGCAAGACGAGGCCATGTCTTCTCTCCTCCATCTTCCTTGAGCAATGTCGCATCTGTTTCGAGCAGTCCTTTGCTAACTTTCTCCCGAACGTAGACTCCCCAGGCGTCCTTCACTTGCTCGATCAGCCCGGACGAAAGCTGAGTAGTTTCTGCGCGAAATTTGTCGCAAAGGTGATTCTGTCGGGCTCGTAGGATGATCTTGAGAATGTACGCAGTTAGAGAATGAATGCTTGTCAAACATCAATTACATACCTTATCCTCGATATCTGTAACATTCATCACGAAATGGACGTCGTACCCAAAGTAATCCGACATTATTCTTCGCAATACGTCTTGAGTCACATAGTTTCTAGCGGGTCGTTAAGCGTCATATCGCAACCCAAGATGAAAAGCTCCCCTCACCTAGCATGTCCCATATGCGACGCATCGTAAACCGTGGGCCCACAATTGTACCATTTGACGTGACGACCCTTCCGAGGGATGAATTCCACCTAATCGCAGTCAACCTGAGTATCAGAGCCAATCATTTGTCGAACAATGTCGATTTCGAGAGAATCGAACTGACTTTCGAGCGTGTCAGGGTATTGTAGACTTTGAGTACTGGTTCATCTGGGTCTCTGAGAGGAAGTGTCCAGGTAGGCTGTTGTACTCCAGCCATCGCTTGCAACGATTTTGCAGAATAACGGCGATGAAGATGGATGAATCGATTTCTGACGGTCTTACCAGCGAAAACGGAGATCATAAACTGGAGTCAGATTTCGCAGGTGAATTTTATTTTTGAAAATTCGCAGGCGCATGGCAGCATCTGCTGAGCACCGTCCGTCATGCCACTCGCTATAATATCCATCACCCTGGGCGAGTGTCTCTGCAAGTCTGCTTAGTCTGCTTTCTACAGGTCTCGAGATATTTTTTTTCGAAAACATTGATGTTACTAGCTCAAATTGCCGAGGAAAGTCCAATTAGACCATCCCACTCTGTTGCCGGAAACCTCCCAGAGCGAACGAGCCATGGGATTCAAAACAATCAGGCTGGAGTCTAGGTGAGTCACCATTGGTTTTTACTGTCCGTCCCTCTCACGAGCACAAGACAAACTCGTTTCGCGATGCATTAGCTGACCTCAATTCCCCGCTGATGTTCTTTTGATGCCAGCACCTGTGTTGAACAAGATGCATAGATGATTTCCCATGTCATACTCGAAACTCATCTTTTCGCTGCTTTTTTACCAGGCTCGGTCGACTGGATCTCTCTCACTCACTGATCGGCTTTCATTCTTCACCGCGGAGCCATAGGGCAATGCACTCGGCGAACACTGAAGTTGCTGTAGCTACTAGTCCTAGAATCTCCATTGTAGCCTCGGACGGTGCGGCGCCATTTCTAGCCCTTGACCCTGATTCTGGTCTAATGGATCATGTCAACAGCCTTTTCGGGCTTTAGTATTCGCCTAGTTCTGAGAAGGAACTCCTTCTTGCAGGTGAAGCAGTTCTCAATGCCTGCAATTCGTTTCGCAAATATGGTTTTACATGGTCCGTACCCAGGCAATACACTCGAGCCTTCAAAATTATAACTGGCGGCCTACAGATTCAATGGAAATCAGTACCCGAATTCGCCCTCGATATGGTTCCTCGAATGCTCTCGGTAATCGATTCGATACTCGCTAGTCCTCGCGTAAGTGACGCTGCCCTATCCGACAAAACCCACGGTGCACTTTCCCTCCTAAAATCAGTTTTTTACTCCTTCTCCGACACTCTCTCTGACTCTGACTGCTACCTCTTCATTTAAGGTGCAACCACTCTTAGCTTCCTGTGAGCATGTGCTACGACCGACGTACCGGGTCAAATGTAAAAGTGTATCTCTCCGGAGCTTCGAAGCACGAATCCCATGCTGTGTCAGACCTGTGTTATGCTTCCTAGCGCTTTACTCGAAGAATATGACAGACAACACCTTGTTTTGAGCCCTTGCGTGTATGGCGACTTGTGTTGTGGGCTTCTAATGGGAAGGTCCCTGTTCTAGAAAACAAGGAATTCTTCTGGGTCTCTCACATCCTGACAGCGACGACCGTGCCGACTCGAGAGCTCTAAACCCTTCAGCAGCACCATCGTGCCCGACGAATGCGGAGTGTACGCTAGCTGAAAGGACTCTTTCTTGGGTTATCGATGGTAGTACGGTACGCGATCTTATGCGAATTTCTTCCCCATACGTTCCGCCGGTTCCTTAACCTAACCCAACAAAATGGTTATGTCTTGTCTTGTCGTGTCGTGTCGTTTCCCTAAAACTCTATCCGTGGCGTTCTTGGGCGTTAAACCTTCTATTCATTGATATCATGCCGTGATATGAACAGCAACTCCATGGCCATCAGCCGTTGATTTGACTTGCCGGTGTGGGTCGCCTGTCCGCATAAGGAGTCCTCTTTGAGGTGAGTCAGATCCAATCACTGTTGCGTTGCTCATTTTCACGTTAAAGTTGTTGATGGATGCGATATAAATTTATACAATAACAAACCTTGTTGCCTATCTATCATTTTGATATATATAAGGACAGGCGCTCCGCTTGCTCTTACCCACTCGCCATCGCACATCTTTGTCTCAATCATCTACCCCCCATCATATCTTGACTATTCCCTCCACACTTCAAATCGTTCCCCAATGCAACGACCTACCTGTACCGGAATTCGAGTCAGGTCTCCGTCAGATGCTCACATCATCTTCCACGCGGTCTCCTTGAACTTGCTGCCCATAGTCTCTCGCCGCCTCGACACTGAGGAAAGACGCGCCATATCCACCGGCTGCGTATACGTATGGGAGGAGAGGGGGCCGAATGCCGAAGCCACGGGGGTGAGTATCGAATCGATTACCTTTTTGCTATTCTCTCGCATGTGTACTAATAATGACCGATTTGTAAAGTTGGGAATAGAGCGTTGGACGGATTCAATTCGATGGGGGCCTAGCCGCGTGCGAGACGTGAGTGACCGTCCTTCCCAATTCCGCCGTGGGTCAAGACACTTTCGGCTGATTAATCCGCATAGGAATTCCTCTTCTATCACGAGAAAGAGCCTGAGCATCCTGGTGATATGGAAATGGGATCCGATTCAGACTCCACGTACGCCGTATACTCTTTCATCAACAACTCGAGTCTCATCTGTAATGATTCCACATTCAGATCACCATCCTTTTCACACTCCAGTCACAATCACTCGGGCTATCAGCGGGGCAACCTTGTCAAGCAAACTTATTCCGTCTTCGTGGAAACCCCAAGAGGACGGAGAAAGTGGCACCTCAGTGAGTCTCACGTTCTCGTTGCCAAGTCCGTATGTCTAAGTCTTGCGTTAAACCTAGTCGCCTACTTCACTCCTGACACTATCGACTATTTGGTCAGTGCCTTACTCGGGTTTGTTTCTTGATCTAACTTTCTGTGTAACAGCGAACTATCGATGATATTCCCCAGCTCGTGTCTCTTCACGTACCTCCAGGAAAATATAAGAGCGCGCGTTCTGCGAAAGGCAGGCCTCGCGAGCAATCATCGTTCGATCCTTTCATCTCTCCAACCGGTGCTTCATATACGCCTTACTCATCGCAACCTCGATATGCTCCCTATTCCCTTGGTGGAAGCCCTGGTGCTTTGACGTCCTCCAGAACATCGCATTCTACCTGGGGGGACGTCCCTCACGTAAAAGCTCATTCCGAAATCACGTCTCACAAGGATGTGGAATATCTTGCGCCTTTGACATATCTTCAGAACATTCCTCCTCGTCGACGACACCCTTTAGACGATAAAGCCCTCAGTTCGTTTACGTGTGGACCTGTCTAGATTCCTTCGCGTCCTCTTTTCTTCCTCCCTGTTCTCTACCGCCAGCTATGCTTTCGAACACCCGTAGTCGATGCTTTCTTACTACCTAAAAACAATGAACCTGTAACTTTATATTCGTCAACTCTGTATCAGAAATACAATCATTTCACTACTACCGAGAGCGATGACGACAGCGAATAGAGACTGTCTGGGTATGATGTTATGTGCGAAAAAGCTGTATGGGGTCGACTCAGTGGCGAAGGGTCAGCTGAACGCGGTCATGCAGGGAGAAACTTAGTATATATAACTAGCGCGGGGTCACCACATCAAGAGCTTGTTTTACCTTCGTAGTCTCCATAAGGCAGTGATGAAACTCGCACTGGTGGGGAGCGCCTGACATGATTAGAAGACCATGGTTGCCACTTACACCACGAATATCGTCAGACCTTGGTAGTGGAGGTGTCTTGAGTCCCCACGAAGGCAACGGACCTACCAAAAGTAAAGCTCATTTGAAAGCCTGAACGAGACAGATTAGTGTGATCTGAAAAGTCCATCGAGAAATGCAAAATATCGTTCACATATCGGCTGGCCAGGTGCATCGACGTTGATCTGACCGTAAGGAAAAGCTAGACTCGTCCTTTTCACCGCGCACCGAATCATAGAGTTCTTCGTTGACCAGAAAGAGCAAGTCGACCCTGAAACAACAAAAAAACACATCGCTACGTGGTCGTTGTACCGAAGCGAATTGGAGCCTTGATGCGCGCGCCGTAGCGCGTGTATCCTAGCCCCGAGACGGAATTGAGAGGTTTAATTGCTTGAGGTCGGGCTTTGAACGATTGCTAATCGCGATATGAGGAGATAAGGAGTATAGCTCTAGTATCCCTATCAGCGTTGTGTTACCGGACTCTCTCTGAGTAGGCCAGATCAGTTACCATCAACTCGCCAAGGCACTCTCGCTTTACGCCGTGAAATTCCGGCGGCACGGTCCTCTAACCTGATCATGAAGAAGACGTCCTCAACGATGGACCCGGGCCCCATCCTGGTAAAAAATGGACATAAAAACATTTCCGATCAACTGAAAGGTCGATGAGAGAAAGAAGAAGAAGAGAGGCAACATATAGATCTTCAAATTCTCGTTTCGGCAGTTTGGGCGCAAAAGTCCGGATGAGAATCGTCAACACGCAGCATCAGACTGTTCTCATCGTGTAAAAAATACGATCTTTATCCCAAGAGACATTTTTAGGCTGCTTCGCCTCTTCGAGGGACTTGGAAGTCCACCGACTCGGTTAGATTCCAACTTGTAAGTCAGCGACATTGATTCCAATCGAACATACCTGACTGATTCTCACCGAAATTCCAATTTCCGCCGGACTAAACCTAAAGGAAAGAGCCCTCAAACCTAAAGTGTAAGCGCTGGGTAAGGCAGCAGATATATCCATGTCAGGCTAGAGACCTATACTGCGTAAATTCCGTCAACCTGAGGTCGAGTATGCCAGCTCGAGCCGAATTCTACAGAATGCCAGGGATTGACAGAACTGACTGAAGATCCTGAAGGATTTAAATATTTTGGGTTGTTTAGGTTCTTAGAGTTCCTGGGGAAATCGAGATTAGCCAGATCCCTGGGCCTTTTTCCAATTGTTATGAGGAAGGAAGGAGGTATATTTTATGTAACGTCAGAAACGGCCTAATTAATTCTCCAGTCCTTTCCTAGGTATTTCGAGCAGGCTTATCACCACTATCCTGCTCGTTTCCACTATACTCACATCTATCTGACTTCTTCCTCCACACAGAAGAACAACTGTATCCCAAGTCGCATATGTCATGCAGCACATGCAGCAGCCTACTTGCAGGAATATTCGTATTCGATCCATCACAGATGCTCACAAAATATTTCTCGCCATTCAGAAAGGGATTCTAAAGATGGTGACGAGACGGCTAGACACGGATGAGAGACAAGCTTTATGTTCAGGCTGTGTATATGCTTGGGAAGAGAGAGGACCGCATACCGAAGTCACAGGACTTGGTATCGAACGCTTCACCGAAGGTAAGACTTCAATCTAGTCATGATCAAGTGTGCGTGAAATGATTTGTTCATCCAGGTAAAAAATGGTCTCCAAGTCGGTGCGTCGATACATCATTTCTTGTTATATCTCTGAGTCTCAATATCTGCGTGATGATGCGACATCAGTGTTCGGGATGTGAGTGTTGTGCCTGTCGTCGAACAAACTTTTGACTGATTACCCTTACTCAGGAATTCTTGTTTTACTATCAACAGTATACGCCTCCTACGGATGCTGGACAGTCCGGGTTAGTGTCTACTTTCTGACGTTCTGAATAGTGTGTTTATATATCGTTCAAGCAATCCTCCCGAGATCCCTCGCGATTGGTCACAACAAGCGCTGGTCAAGCAAACGTATTCAGTGTGGGTTGAGACAGAACGAGGTCCAAGGAAATGGCATTTGACTGCCTATTTCACTCAGGCTAGTGTGGACTACTTGGACACTATTGATCGTATCCCAGGCGTTGGTGAACTGATAGTGCCAGATGGCCTTTTTAAATCCACACGCGTCCCTAAGCGTAAGCCCGACGAACAGCAAAGCTCGAAACGGACGGTTCCTAGTCCTGTGAAACCACCACCACCTTCGACCAATCGAACTTATGCACCTTACCCTCCAACTGACAATTCTCCCCCCGCCGCCGGTCCATCAATGGAGATGTTCCAACCATATCAACCCTCCCCTCCCTCTCTGAACGGATACTACCAATCCATCCCGTCCCCACCATCTCATCAATATCTGCCCTCTCCGTTGCCCTATTATCCTCACTCGTCGAGCCATACTGACGCTTACTTCTCTCACCAGCCCTTCGGCGGACTCGTACAATCACAGAACTACCCGGACTATCGTCGTCCAATGGACATGAGCCAGTCTGTAGTAGGATATGCATCTCCCTCTGAAGCAGAGGACAGCCGACAGCGTGTGCAGTATGCATCTGCTAACCCAGAGACGATATCATTTCCCCCTGAAAACTCGTACCCAAGCTCTTCCTCCATGTCATTTACACACGGGCCATATCACAGTGATCCGAGTCGTTCCCCATCACAGTCTTTGTGGTATGGGTCTCTTACTGCTCCAAACAACGCCTTACCCGGCGCAGGACAAAATCCTTTCCCCCACTCCTCTCTTTCTCCCGTCCCGTCACCATATGTGCAATCGCACCAGACCTATTATCCCTCTTCTCCTCCGTCTCTATCCTATTATCCTCAGCCTATCCATAATTATTCGGACAGCGCTGGTGTCAGTGTCAGTCCCACTTATAATGCTAATCTTCGCCCCTCACAATCTCCTCCCCACCTCGATTACCAGGACTCTCCGTCCATCGTATCCAACGCTTCGTCGTCTTCGCCTCTATTTCTTTCCATACCCCCACTTCAACTCCCCGAAAATACTATCGGCGTCTATGAGAATGACACCGTCTCTGATTCAGATAGCACCGGTGACGGAGCCGCGGGCCTTGCGCCCATTTCATCACTCCTTCGCGCCCAGCGGTATCCTCGTGACCCTTTAGATGAGAAGACGCTGCGATCCCTTCGACCTGATACTTGAAGTCGATCATAGCGAACAACTGGATCAAAACATGCCATCCCTTGGGACAAGACGGACACATATGCGCCGATACTCTCTTCCTCCCGTTATTTCTGATTGTGTGCATATCCTTTTCACTATAACCCCACCGTTATCGACTATTTTTTCCCGTACGAGATATGCTACACAGTACTGACAGACGTTTGTTATCCACCTACTCGCTTTGGTATATGTGTACCCGCTACTTTGGAGATGTTTTTGTATTTTGTATCCATAGCTTTCTCAATTAATACTGGACGTCGTTCGTCTTTTTGCCTCGTCACTGAAGTTTGTCATTTGAAATCATTAGACACAGATTGAGATTTGAGATCGAAAATGAGGAGATAGTGGTCAAGGCAATTTAGACCCAGTAAACTATACTCCACCGCTAGAAGGAACCGGATAAAAACCATCAGATACTTAGTCGTACCTTAGTACTGGTCCGGATTAAAGCCTGCAAAGGGTATAGTTTGGACGGTTGAAGGCGAGGAACAAGGCCCGAAAACGTCGGTCCACATCTGTGTGTAATATTCAGAGGGAAGAGGCAATAGCGAATCGACTACCTTACGCGGCTCATTTGGTCGATGTATACGTTGAAGCTGAAACCTCGATGGATGATCAATTTTGAGAATGCTGGTGATATCAAGTCCATGCGCACCGTGGTCTCGTGGAAATAGCAGGGAATTGTCCCAGGGTACATACCGCTTGAGGCACCCGACATTGAGAATGTGGGATTTTGAGGTTGGCCCTGATGATATGACGAGAAATTGAAGTTGCTCGTAGGTGACGGCTAGCATAAGAGAGATAACACACTATCAGTCTCCTAAGAAAGAAGACGCGAATCGAAGCTAGAGAAGCGCATCTCCAGCCGCCAGGCTATATGTACGCCAGCTATCTCGCACTCGCAGTAAGGGACCCGAAGATAAGACGTTTGAACAAGGAACGACCTGAGGCTCAAAATCGCGACTGATACACTTCCTTCGCATGGAAGCACGATAGACGCATGGAGGATTTTGACTGGATTATTTTCCCATGAACTTTCCAACGGGCCGAGAAACTTCACCCTTGTGATGATGACTGCGGTAGACTGTGGAAGTGGGAACACATGATCCTGGCACATGTTGGTGTCAGAGTCTATGTGGATGAGTAGTGGTCATTTAGATTCAGAGGCTTTCAAACCAAACAAAGCATACTTGCCGGTCAGCAGAGTAGAAACAGTTCTACTTTGGTTCTGCTACACCGAAGGTGGACCAAACGAGAAACCTGGACCTCGCGACTCGGAGCAAGATCTAGAATGTCGTCTCCGACAAGGAAACTTGATACAACAAGCGACTGGGAACCAGAAGTGCAGCGGCCTACAAAGAGTTAGAATGTTCAATATTCACAGACTGAGCACTATCAGCAAACCATCAAGATCACAAAAATGCCTGATCAATTATGGGTATTCAAGAATATACAAATTGTACAAGGGCTTGCATGATCAAGAGCTGATATAGACATGATAAATCAGATCGGGACGAGTCACCTTGAGACAAACTCACCGTGACTTCACATCTCTGTTTAAGTGAATCCTGACAGCCAAATAGACAGGAACTGCAGCCGACATCCCGCAAATGACCATAGGGAGGGCGTCAATGGGGCCACCCATGGCCACAGATTGTGCAAGAGCAAAAGCTGACCCGGGAGCCACCGTTCCCCAGTAGAGGACTGAATCGTTGATGCGAGTGTGCCTACGTAGTGTGAAGTGTTACTGTTCAGGCTTACTTAACAATCAAAGCTTGGTGAAACATACCGTGAACGGGCCCGAGTGCTGAAAACCCAATCAGGTTGAGAGCCAGTCCAGCTCCGAGAGGCAATACTGCAGTAGCAGCTAGAATGCGGCGCCACCTGCTGCAAGCGGAATGGCTTCGCGTTCCACCCTCTTCCAATCAACATCAGCCATAAAGCCAGCGATTGTCTTGTCCAATTGGGAACTCCTTATAGCGTTCAAGGCGGCGCTGGTGTACGGAGCGGCACATGCGATAGCCGGGATGATCATCTGCCTTTTTGAATTCGCGAGGGCAGACAAAACGGCGTTGGTATGCGGAGCAGCATTTGCTGCAAGGGTTTTCGCGGCTGGAATGATATTCCTATCGATCGACGCCTTGAATTCGTCACGTGAGACCACTGTGGCAGTAAGAACGCTGGATGCAGACCGGGCGACAAAGGGAGTGGTAAGGTTTATTAGATCGGTGGCGCTCTTAGAGACTAGCGCTGCAGAGGATTCGACACCGTTCGCTGCTTGTGCGGCAAGTGGAGCGACGTTCTTCTCAACGGTCGCTGCGCCCGACGCCAGCGCAGATCCAAGAGCAGACACAACGCCTGCCGTCTGCCGCTCAATAGAGTCCTTGTGTCAACTAAAGACAATCAAGTATGTCAGATGGAACAATGATGAGAGAGAGCACATCGGTACATGTAGTAGCTGACACGGAATCACACTTACCCATGACGCTCAGAATTCCTTCAATACACGAGTAGAATAGCAGTGACCTCTGGCTATAGGACTGTTGACGCTGAAGACGAAATTGAGCTGGAGAGCGCTCAGCGCTGTCCAGATTATATACGGCGTACCAACCAAACACACCAAACATCCACGATAAGCCAACGTTAAGCGCTCAAAGCCTGTTACAATTGTTGCAATGATGAGTTCGCCTGTGCTAGTAGTGCCGACGACGGAACAACCCCAATGGTTGTTGTTGTTCCATTGCTGTTCGTCATTCTGCATACAAGGAACCTTCTGGGCGTTTTCTAGGACATCGAGATTTGACAGTCTAAGATCCGGGCAAGGCGCATATATATATGGCCTTCTACACGTGTAGGGAGGTACACAAGTGCAAATGAAATTAGACGTCTGTGATATGTTCGTATCCAACATGCAGGGAAGGTTCAAAAAGGGTTCCCTGCAACAAAACATGGTTCAGAAGACGAAATGTAATGAAATCAATGCCTTACGATGCAATCCAACCTTCGACCTTTCTTCTCGTAATTCTTCCAGCGGTTGACTGTGGTCTAGGATTAGAACCTCGGAATATGAGAGATGAACTCGTGACAGTACCGTCTCGTTCTTCGGATGGCAAAATACGTTTGTGCAACTACACTTGCAACGATGCAAGCAGCCAATATCAAACTTCCACCCATCACCACAGCGGGGGCAATTACAACGCCAACACCGGCACCTTGGAGAGCCATAGCACCTGCACAAGTTTGAACCTGAGGCTTCTTCCGGGTAATCGCACGACATACCACTGGCGCCAGTCACTGGGAGAATAGATGTATACCCAGTCAAGCTCAAAATGGGAGCAGCAACAAGGGGAAACGCAATGACCCCAATAACTCCGAGGGTGTCAGCGTGTCCCCAAGGTGCAGGTGCTTGACGGTGATGCTCGTGTGATCGAACGCCTACGAATATGGGTCAGTGGGAGATATACTACGAGTGCAAGGTCTGATCAGATTCAGCCAAGCTGTTCGCACTCACCCATTGTGATGCCCAATATGCAGTAAGCAGCAGAGAGACGGTATTGACGTTAAGTCAAAGTACGAGCTCTGCGAACAAGATAACCTTTAGATGCGCTTGCTTGTTATGATATGGTAAGTACGCACGTTGCTTCTATTAATGTTATCGTGGAATAGCTTCTGAAGGTTCAAAATGATCATAGTGGGGGTACTAGAAGGACCGAAACAGGACGAGTGAGCCCTACTGCTCAGTCGGAGTTCGGGCGAACCTGTGTAAATAGCATGCTCAAGAACAGAAAGCTTGAGCTTGACATATAAGATACGCGTACCTCTGCGTTGATTATCGATTACAACATGCACGATAAGCATGTCCAAATTCCTGAGCAAAGTCTTTCTGCTGTATGACAAATGCCATCATTCGCCGTGTTCAGAATATATGATCGCCATCGTTGTAGCATCGGATTGAACGGTTTTCGAGTCTTTCAAGATCGCGGAGTACCGAAACGCCTGATCATAGCAACGCGGTATGATTGTTGATGCTTTTTTGGCTTTCTGAATACGAAGTGTCCGGATTCCAGGGACCAGAAGGTACAGACGTCGGGATAACAGCTTCAAGCTGGAGTTGAGCTGGAGTCAGAGCGAGTCCCGGCAACGTCCGGATTCGAGCGAGGCCCTCAGTAATTTACATGCACAAGCAGGCTTGCATAGCCACTTGACCCGGGAGCAAACGCACTTCGTCTCAACTTCAAGTTGAATTTCATTGCTTTTTCCATGGACACAACTTCCGGCAAGATCAAAATATCCTGCTCAGAAGGATGTGGTCCCATACCTTAGACGAGGGCGAATTGAACGACTACCAGGAGGCACACGACTATCTTCAGATTTTACTAGGACACGACGATCGGCCATCAAATGGGTATGTCTTAGAATGCATTTGTCCCCTAATTGACCTTTGACCAGAACCCTCAAGATGCCCACCAAAGTCAATGAACCAGGAATCTCTCGAGATCTCATCAGCACTGGAACAAAGCATATATTCCGGAGCAATGGCCTCAGGGACGAAGTCACTGGCGAGAAACCTACCACAAGTCTTGCCATTGCTCTGCGGAACGAGAAGCTAGATGTCCAAGGGACTGGAGAAGTCGCTCTTCTGAGTAAACCCATCGGTAGAGAGAAGCTCGACCTGGTAAGCTCTTCGCTGATACTGTTATGAACCCCCGATATTGAGATTATTTCCTAGAGCACCTAGTCAATTTGGCCAGCAGAGCTACCCTCTCCGCCCCGTTCAGCCTCGAAGAGTGCCTCAAAGTAGCAGAATTTCAGTGTGATGGTATCTGTGTTTCATTTACTCATCGCTGCCCCTCTTGACCCTCCTATACAGCTTTCATCGACGATATCATCAATCTTGAGAATCCAGATATCTTCTGCGATATTATGCGCGCAGATATCATTGCTCGCAAGTCTGTGCACAAGGAAGACCTTTCTGACCCTACGCAAGAGCCGTCTCATATTGCCAGAGTTGTTGCAACCAAGTATGATATATCACAATTCGGCATTGCGCAAACTACTGAACAATCACACCATGCAGGATTCATAACTCCTACATGCTCGCGTCTGCGTGAAACTCTGTAGTGACTATCTTGCACGATTTGCACTCCAAGGGTGTAACACACGCGACACTCACTTCAAAGCTCAAGAATGACATCGAGTTCAGAGAACGATATCTAGCGTTGTACGATATGGTCACCGAACTAGTCAATACCTTTCAGGCCAAATTCTCCGTGCTCGCAACAACCACTCGTGAGGCTCATATTTTCGAAACTGGCATTGTTACTTATACTTTCGTATCTATTTCTAGCTCATTACTCTCGTTATTTCACCCACAAGAATACTGATATTGGCGAATCCGAAGTTGTATTCGATGTAGACCGTCTGCGAGAAGCATGCAGCTCCTTCTTGGATTTCATCGTCCTCGAGCTGTGTTTCCCTCGTGAAATGTATCCGAAGCACATATTGTTTAGCCTTCTTCGCGATACTATCAAAGAGTCGCCTGGGGAGGCAAAGCGGTTCCCACAGGCCCTCCGGGACTCAGTTGGTGATCTATCAGTAAGTTGACGATCAAATTGGCTATGCTTTATCCCCGCTCATGATGTTTCTTCTCCTTCTATCCAGGTCTCCGTCGAACTATTGGAAATTCTTGAACGACCGCTACTTGGTCCCGAAGGCGACGCCTGGAAGAACTTTCCTCGCGGCAAGTCCGTCGAGTACGAACAATGGATCGACGCTCAAGTCTATTCCGAGAAGACGTCAGATAACTACCGAAATCTGGAATCTCTTATTTATCCCTTGGAGAAGACTCAAGATCAAGCCACTCTTGACGATCTTTGGAAGCTCGTCAACTATGTGAGTACACTGCACTCGTTCGATCACCATAACAAACTCATAAGGACGTTGGTTGCCTAAAGAACTACAAGACTGTATCGGGCGTGGGTATCAACTCGTTATGGCACTTGAAGAATGCTTTCCGTCGTACCCCTCGATGGCATTCTCCCTCCTCTCCGATTTCAGCCCCTTATAAGTGTTCAAAGCTCAGAACAAAATCTAAATTCGAGGCGAACAGCGGGAAAGTATCCCTCAGAACCACTCGCACTGAAGAAGAAGATGACGATGAAGGGCCCCCTCCCTTACAATCCGTCTCTAATTCTTCAGAAGACGATTACACCAGCGACAGCGATGATGATAGCGACGACAGATTCTCCGATTCTGAGTTCGAAGACGATGCTAGCATTTATAATATAGAGGAGCAGATTATTCTCAGGAATTTGGAGAGGCAAGCCATGGATACAGCTCATGCCAATGGCTACCTGGTCTTTGACGCTGACGTTCCACCCGACCTCGATACCGAGTTGGAGGATCGTAACCCGTTTTTGAAATTGTTGCGTTCCCTGAGAGGTAAGATACTCGATGACGCACATGGATGCCGTTTAATAGTTGTTGATTTTTTCTAGGCCGCGGTTTTTCTTCGAACCCGAAGCTCAAGAGTATTCAACGGACTGCATCGACAGGTCCTGGAGCTGATTCTTTTTCAGTATCTGAATCTTCGACGAATGTCCATGCCAGTAAGTGTAAATTGTCACTTCGCCGCTGAGCCGTTGTAACGTCGTTCTTTGCTAGCTCAACAACCGCAAAGTCGAAAGGCTACCGTGGAAGAAGCAGAAGATCAAGATGAAGTCGTCCAGCCAATCAAGAAGAAGAAGAAACCCAAGAAGAAGATGTGTACGCTAGCACCAGCACCTGTGAAACCTAAAGAAGGCCCATCGTCGCCTCCCGTCGTTCCTTGTGTACCTTCTAGCGAAGCTTCTCATCCTCCTCCCGCTTCTCCTGCTTCTCCTGCTAAGGAGCCGGCAGAATCCATTGCGTCTTCCCCGAGTCCAGGTACATCACTCAAGAGCGCTAATCTCTTTCAGTCTCTCGGGGTAGACCGTACGACCGCTCAATCTGCACGCTCCTATCTCCAGTCTGAAAACCTCGACTGTACCAAGCAAAAGGTGAAGAGTCGGCCAAGTCACGCCACGACATTCTCTAGCTCTACCTCACACAAGAATGGACCTATGCACGACAACGATCCAGGACCTGAAGTCGAAGAAAACCCCGAGCCCGAGACCGAAATCAATTATTTCGCGAGACTCGGCAAGTTGACGAAATACATGCATCAATTACTTGGTACGTCTCAAGATGAGAGAAGGGTGGTGCTGGTATGAAGTGGTCTTTGTTATATTCTACTGTTGACTTTGTCTTGTTGACGGTATACCTCCTCCTTGAAGCTCATGTTACGAATGGGTTATTACTTTGATCCTAGCACTGCTGGTTCGAGTGTCCGATTCGATCCTCCGAATCCACTGCACAAAAGTACAACCTAGGCTCATGTTGCGCTATTCTACCGTTATTTTCATCGCTCATCTATGTATCTCCTACCTACCTCCCTCTAGTCCATCAGCATTCATAAACGTATGTTCTCTCAAAGCGTCTACCACTTGTCTTGTCCGACTGCGTCTGACAAGACATTTGTTATAGCTCACCCAGACTCAACTATCGGTCCAGTCGTGCTGAAGCAGATCGGTACAAGACTCAAAATCTATTACGGGTGGAGCGAAAAGGACCTTGCCGGGCTCGTTTGACTGTTTTCTTGTCTACATGATGTATGACTAGCTTGACCGCCTGTGTTGTGCGGTTTGTATTTTTATCGTGTACAATAGTGTCCCTCGACGAATATTTTTGTTCTTCTAAGTTCTTCGTTGGTACCGCTATCAGAAACATCTTTCAGGCGTTTTCAAACCCACTGTTATTTTGGCTTTGATACGGGCCTCTACACAAAGCCGTCTATGCGGGCGCATCGTTGACGATATGAACGGCCGTTTGCTAACCACTTTTTGACCATTAACGAGTGATTTCTGTGTACGGGTGCTGCATGGAGAGATGACAGCTGGTGCGTATTTTGTGATATTGTCTCTAATGCACAAAGGGAGATACCATTGCGGAAGCAGAAGCAGCGATGGGCGACGCTGCGGCAGAAAAATCGCCAGCATTGCTGACCATGAGGAGACCCACTGTTTCAAGGCGAATAAGAATTTGTTCAGATGTATAGAAAAGTATGACATACCAATCAACCCGAAAAGCCCTAGGATGCTACCAAAGACTTCGACTACGAGAATTTTGACGAAGAGATTGGGATCTGCAGCGTCTGCAAGTGCGGCTGTCGAGCCCGTGACACCTACTGATACACCACACAGTAGGTTACACACGCCCACAGTCAGACCTCCCCAGAATAAAGCGAAGCCTGTGCACTGAGGTCAGCACGATAGACCTTAGACGTAAGTGGGGTCATACGCGCCTGTAAAGTAGTTTTCTCGTGTGTAGAGTAGGTCTTCAGGAATTGGAACCATTCTGGCGGAGTATACGATACCCATGATCTGAGGTGGCGTTTAGAGCTGAGATATGAGGAATGGATGAAGTGAACGAACGACTCCGTAGATTGCCACAACTTCGCAGAAGATAATGCTATGAATGGAGGTTTAATCTTCTGTGTGTCTGCGATAGTTCTGGTACTTTGACGCACCTGATCAAGTTCTTTGTACTGATTCGAGGAGCTCGTACTCCTCCTCCGAGAATTGATGCTCCGGTTACGAATATGCCCCTGCCATTCCGTGAATACCTCAAATTTAGATTGTGATGGCTAATGTAACGCACCATCCTGCACCCAATACACTAAGCCCTATGCAAAGCCCAATGCCAGTTGAAGCCCAAGCAAAAGGACTTGACTCCTCTAGGAACCGGCCGACATTAAATGCCTCTCCAGAGCCTGTGTAACGCGTCATTCAGTAATCCAGTAAAGACCAAGCTAGTGGTGCGCACCAGTGAAGAGAAGATATAAGGCGATAACTACGACCAGGAAAGTGGGTAGTCCAAAGGTATAATATGTCGTGTAGCCCATTGTGGTCGTTCGAGACAGCAACGACTTCGATGGACTGGTGAGGCCGGCCGGACTTCGCCGGTGAGTTGGGGCGAGTCCGTCTCGACTCTCCCTGAAGTCCGTCTTCCATGTATCATTTGCTGAAAGGCTTGCATGAGCATCTGACAAGGTATATACTATTGCGTTATCATGCCCGCTGATTCATAATTGTAAACAGGAAGGAAGAATTTTCGGTTATCATCATTGGTTTGGACGGGGCGGGCAAAACAGTCAGTTGCATGGAACTCACGATTGAGCTCGTTTCTAACATTCATCTAGACACTCTTGGAAAGAATAAAAACACTTTATAATGATACCCCAGGACTCACTCCGGATAAGATAGGCCCCACAGTCGGCCAAAACAGTACGACTTCATAGAATTTACAAGGTCTGCCGATACTCATTCCGGCATACCCTCAGTGGGTAAGATAACTCTACCATCGACGATTCTTCAGTTCTGGGACCTAGGCGGTCAACGAGGTATCCGGAATATCTGGCACCGGTATTACGATGATTGTCACGCCGTGGTATATGTCATTGATGCAGATGATCGCGAGAGGCTGAGTGAAGGTTGGGAGGTATTCGGTATGTCTATCTCGTTATTGTTCACTGCGCATCTGTGACTTTATGCAAGGGATCTAAGACTTTGTATTGTCGGCTCCTCAAATCCTCGGCGTTCCATTGTTGTTACTCGCGAACAAGCAGGACAACCCGCATAGTCTCTCAGTTGAAGAGATCAGACAAGACTATGAGGGTTGGCATCAGCGCAAACTCGAGAGCGCTCGGAGAAGCTATGGAGAAGATACGGAAACGCAGCATAGGCGAGAACGTATCGCGAGTCTAGACGTTTTGGGCATTTCGGCTCTCGAAGGGTGAGTAATGATGCATGCATCTCGACGAAGACTATTATTGACTTGCGACCGAAGGACGGGCGTACGGGCTGCCGTCGATTGGCTCTTCATCCGAGTTCAGAACAGTCGTAGGTGAGTACTTATCTGTCTGTCACGCAGTTACTCTCATGAAAGATGAATACAGGGAACATCCGATGGGTACTGCTGATTCCTGAAGTGATTCCTGTTATAGTTCCATGCTCAAGCAAAGACCGAACGGTTCTTCCATGCTATACTTCCGATAGTGATACCTATACCCAGTACGACTAATTTTTTGCCGAAAACCCCCCACAAATCACGACCCAGTCGTGCGTAGAAGGCGACGCCATCAATACCCCTGACACGAATCTTGAGTACGACCAACGTTGGGATTCAGCGGGGCACTCACTTGAGTATCGCATTCGCGCGAGCATCAATCATCCCATATACGCCTAGTTTGAATTCCTCCTTTGGAACTTGAAACACAGGTCCGTCATCAGGCAATAACCAAGCAGAACCACTTGATCCCTCATCGACGTCCGTAGCAGCGTAAAATATAGCTCCCGCAATACGCTCCACCGTGGTTTTTGGTATTCCAGCCAATGCAATCTTGGCGGTCGTGGTCACAATACTTCACGCGTCGTAAGTTGTATAGAGAATGATTGTGAAGACGGGGCAAGGTACATACGCTGTGTCTGCGAAGAACGGATGTATGACGGCTACCCGGACGCCTGCACGTTTACAGTCTAAGTAGACTGAGCGCATGACACCAAGTAGGGCGTGCTTGGATGCGGTATACATCGAGGCTCCCGGGATCCCCATCCATGAAGCTGAAAGCAGATGATGAGCTGATGACGACCGTCTATCGATTCGAAGAAAGTTCACCCATAGATCCAATGAAGACCAATGCCTTTAGAGAGCCTTCTTGATTGTTATCGAGCTTCAGGTAATGAAGTCCCAAGTGAGCAGCTGATGTAGTGTCTCAATTAGATTGAGCACAATCGCGTGACGGGCTGCGACATACTGTACAAAGCACCTATCAGGTTTACTTGGAGAGTCGCTGTGTTCGGCTTGATTGGACGTCCATCCTTGAAGATCACCTTGCCGAACATCCCAACCTCTGCAGAGTATCAGCGCCGTCGCCTTCTGGATCAGAGGAATACCTATAGACTAGGTACCTGATATCCCAGCATTCGGGACCTGATTCAAAGGCAAGGCGTCGTCAGTATAGACAACTTGTGATTCTAGTAATCAAAATGGTCGTACCACGATATCGATGACACCAAACTTTGAGATGGCGAGTTCATACAACGATACTACATCTTCCCAGATAGTAACGTCGCAGCTTGTGGCTACAGCCTCCCTGGGGACGTCGTGAGACACATACGGAGTCACAGTGATACGAATAAGACTGACCCCCCTGCGGCGATGATTTCAGACGCCGTTTTCTTCGCACCCTCTATATCTCTGTCGCCGATGACAATTTTAGATCTGAGGGCAAGGTAATATGAAACAGTAAACTAAGTAGATCTTCCAAACACTGGAAGGGTCGCACCCGTTCGTCGCGAAAAGCTTCGCTGTCTCTCTTCCAATCCCATTTGCTGCACCTTCAAGTTGAATTACACGTCAGCATACCACCCACAAGGAAACTATCATGATTAACTGCACCCGGCACCAACATACCTGTGATCACAACTACCTTTCCCTTGACCCGGTCAGCGTACGCGTGAAGTCGTTCGTCTGGGATGGCTGTCATGATGGAGGGTAAGTCTACTGTAATAGCAACTCACAGGGTCTGGTCCGAATAGTTTAGATCCTTGATGTGGTGTTCCTGGGAATTGTCGAAAGTCACGCTTGTCGACGCGTCTGATCAGGAGTCAATTTTGTTTGTCACACAGGTCACATCACTTTCATCCCTCGACGTTCCTTCAACGACTTGTGTTGGACATTGGGCCTTGAGCGCTTGAGCCTCGGATTGAAGTGAGGGAACTACTTCACGCAATGCGAATAGGCACCGTGATTCAAAGTGCCATAATCTCAACTTTCAGGCTGCTGCAACGACGCTCAATCAGATCCTTGCAACACGAGTTGTCATGATGTGACCTGGCGATTAATCGCGTACGAGCGCGTACGATCCTTTTTGGTGGATCGAGTCATCGCGTCTTTGGCTTTCCACAGGACATATTCATATATCTCGAGGAGACGTGGCCATATCTGGACGCGATTCCTCTAGGTTTGGCCCTTTTTGTCCGGAATCTCCTGTCAGGCCTTCATTCATTCAAGCTAACCCGCGTGACTAGTACTTACCTGCAGTACAGTTCCCTGCAGCGTGGTGCGTCTATTAGTTTTAACCATCGATCATCTCATCCCGTCACTCTTTCCAATATATTAATAGAATTGGAACCTTTTCAGTTTCAAGGTAACGGTACAAGCCTGACTTCCTTTCAACCAGTCCTGTTTACACTTCATCCGAGCCGCATATCAAGTCTCTACCGGCGCCTCTTCTTTTCAAATCCATTTTCTATCCAGGCGAGTGTCAAGCTTCATATAGCAACCTAGGAGGACCCAACTCTTGGAATCAGGTTCAGTCCCGTTGTATCGTTCGTCGTCTCGGCCGAGAAATTCTAGGTGGATTGTACTGCGGCCACCAGGATAGTGGATACATTTGCTGACAATCGATACCAGGTGAGGCCGAATCGTGTTTTTCGTTGAGTTGCCAAGCCAATTTGGATGGCCTCGGCGGCCTCTGCATTACGTAAGTCGAAAATATGCCTGGTGGCGATCAGTTTTCTAACATCCCAATTAATGGTATGCATGCTGTCTATTTTGTTTCGACATACGTTTTCGGCAGGGCTGACGAATCCGAACGGCAATGCACCTCGATAAATTCTCAAAAAGGCCTGTCCTTGCCTTTTGCTTCTCGAAAAGCATCCTCTGATATCAACCCCTCGAATTTCGACTCATGTCGACACAGGATCATCGCAACACAAAGCCTGGAGCTTCCTGGAAAGCCAACGAGGAGCAAGTCCTCCCGAAGAATCGACTTGGAATTGTGTGTATCCACCTCAAACCCGATATAGTCGATGCTTGATTGTGATTCTGTTACTCCAGGTGTTTTGCGGTTTGATGTGCACGGTCTTCCTAGCCTCTATTGACCAGGTTTGTACTTGTACCGTTCCCGTGTCGATTTCGTGATTTACGTTCATATAGACCATCGTTGCCACTGCACTACCGACTATTGTGAATGATCTGGGCGGTGGAACTAATTACAGCTGGGTCGGAAGGTTTGTTTCTTGTCCGTCGTCTTTAAGATCCTATGCTCACCACTTTAACAGTGCTTATCTGCTTGCTGCAGCTAGTCTCTCCCCACTATATGGCAAATTGTCGGACATTGTCGGTACGAACGATAAGGTCGTCTTCTTGCGCTGGATATATGTGCTGACACGGTATCTTCTAGGTCGGAAACCAGTGCTTTACGCATCGATCGTCATATTTTTGGTATGGGCTTCTGTCGTAGGCTATTATGGGAGACCTAAACTTTCCTCAGATCGGTTCAGCCCTTTGCGGAGCCGCACAAACAATGGTCTGGCTGATCGTTTGCCGTGCCGTTCAAGGTATCGGAGGTGGAGGTATCCTGCAACTTGTTTGTTTCGATTTTATGGTTCTTCGGCTTCATCTGAATTGACTCCTCCCTCTGAAGGTCTATATTACGATTGGCGATATTGTACCGTTGCAAGAGTGAGTCCAGGGTCAACATTTTCCTCAACGTCTCACTGATGTATCCTATAGTCGTGGCAAGTATGGAGGATTGATCGGAGCGACATGGGGAATTGCTAGTGTGATTGGCCCACTCATAGGAGGTGTACGTGAATCCTTCTTTTCCAAAATCCATCAAATTGGCTTATGTACTCTGTTCCTCAGGCATTTACGGATCATGTTACCTGGAGATGGTATGTAACGGTGGTTTTCACGCGGCTGCTCAAGAAATTCTTATATCGTTCATCTCTAGGTGCTTCTGGATCAACCTGTACGGCCTTTGAGCTTTTCTGCGCTTCCCGAGAATAATGGTTGACATGGACAATAGGCCAACCGGAGCTGTCGCTGGCGGTATCCTCTTCTTCTTCCTCAATCTCAATCCCCATCAGGGTCGTAGTCTACGCCAACACGCGCAAGATTTCGACTTCCTAGGACTTATTCTCCTTATTGGTGCTGTCGTATGCATACTCATTGGATTTAATCATAGCGAGACTAGTTGTAAGACTGCTTTTTTGTGTATTACGGTTGAAATCGCTACTAACCACAACGCAGGGTCCGATGCAGAGACTATTGCTCTCCTCACCGTAGGATGCCTATTAATTGTATGCGCTGGGATCAATGAATGGTTCACCAAACGTGCTCCAATCATTCCTCCTCGATTGTTCAGGGTATTTGTATCTCTCATAGTCAACAAGATCTCGATGTTGACGCCTTCCTTGCCTTAGACGCGTACCACGGCAATCCTTCTGATATCCGTGCTCCTTCACGCGATAGCGTTTTTTGCTGGTCAGAGATTATAGTTTATCTCTTGATCACATCGATCCTTACCCCAACTTTCAGGTGCCTATTATCTCCCGTTATACTTCCAAGTCCTTGGCTCTTCTGCCACGGGTGCCGGGGTTCTGTAAATTGTTCTTATTTCTTCCCCCTGCCTCCTCACTCATTCATTGTCTAGCATGCTACCATTTTCTTTGGGTGCTTCGGCATTCTCCGTTGTATCAGGAGTCATTCTTTCCAAAACTGGGGAGTATAGACGGATTATATGGTTTGCATGGCCAATCATGACCCTCGGCTATGGCCTCATGACACAGCTTGATAGCACCTCGAATATGTTCGTCGTCCCTCCTGCTCTTTGTACCTTGCTCATTTACGAATCTAGAGCGGAAAAAATTCTATACCCGTTGGTAGCTGCTCTAGGTATTGGATGTTTGCTGCAAGTGAGCGATTCCATCTTTCTTGTGTAACTGTTCGACCGACCGTTGCATTTTAGACGCCTTTGATCGGGTTACAAGCTGCCATGCCTATCAAAGATATGGCTACTAGTACAAGCGCGTTTGGTTTCATTCGGTATGCATCATATTTTCCATCTTCTAGGTGACGCATCACCGATAGAATTTCCCGTCATACAGGACTCTGGGTGGAACTGTCGGAATCTCCATCGGTCAAGCCATCTTTTCCAGTGTATGCCACAATCTTTCAGGAGTAGCGAAAATGGCTAATGTGGAGCCCTTAAAGACTCTTAGTAAGAAGATAGCGGAGATTCCGAACGTCTCTCTAGATATGTCCGCTGGAGCTCTCAGCCAGAGTGTGCTTCAGCTCAAGGATATAGCTGTCAGTTCTCAATTCTCGTGCCATTGATTACCCGATTGATGTTCTCACACTGTAATTAAGGATCCAGTCCAACGAGCGGCAGTCATACATGCCTATGCTCGCTCACTTAGCGAAATATGGATAGTATGTGCACCAATTCTAGGTGCAGGCTTCGTGATGTGTGAGTCAAGTGTCGCCTGCCTCTCTCACTTGCTGATCCGGCCTATGATCAGCGTTGTTCGTTCGGAAATATACGCTGAAGCGGAATGTTGTCCGTGATGATGGTCAACAACCGATTGACCTGGAGGCAGGCTCGTTGGATAAGGCGAAGAATGCCACGGACAGTAGAGTGGGCAACGAAGGAGAAATTGATGTTGTGACTGATGAAAAGCTTCGCTCAGAGGAGGGTACTCAGATCAAGGAGTAGATTCTTACCGAGAGTCAAGTTATGTGCGGCCTACGAAGCGGGACGTGGAGAGGCATACACATTTTCTAAGGTCATAGCATACGTATTTAGACCTCATTAGAGGATACCACTCATTTAAAATCAATCTTTAATATCAGAGCTTCATGTTCTGTCGTTGTAGTGGAAAACCACGCGTGTTGAACGTTGAACGTCGAAGAGTACTTAGATGGGACGCGTTGTGCACGCGGGATCTAACGCGTAGCATGACTCAGCCTCTGGGTGTCAGACTGATCAAGTTTACACCCGCGCAAGCAATTCTACACAGCCTTCGAGTCCGCGGTCGAACTCGGGCTCAATCCGTACGACCGATATCGAGTCAAAGGTCATGATTCCAGTCTGATCCTGTTCGGTACTCCGCCGGCCTGTATGTATGGAAAATGCAGTATTTCGTGGTGCGTAACGTCCTCACAAGAGCGTCATTCCATGCTGACAATGCACCAATTCGAAGATCAACGTAGTTTAATTAGCTTTTTCCGTTTGCATCGTTTCTTCTCCCAGGAATTAGGGACCCTCGACCTCGATATTGCTTGCTCCATCGTGGATAGTCTGTTACTCAGGTTTGAAATGACATCAGCTTGACGGCTGGACATATAATCATGGTGTTATCCTGGACCCAAGACACCGCCGACAAAATATTGTTAAGCATTTTTCCAGCGCTTCAGTGCGTATCATTAGAGATCAGATTTACCTTCTCCCAATTGAAGTACTTTGTTTTCCAGGGCAATGTATTACATAGGACAAGGATCTCAAATCAAAATATTATAAACCACGAATTTACATACATCCGGCAGTCTTGAGCTGTTAACCATGTTCGGTGTCCATAAACTCATGCAAAAGTATCCCCTTCTCCTCTGACTCGAGTCGGCGGCTCCCTGATACTCAAGATGACTAAACTACAGAATCCCCTCGCTCCCCACCGAACCGGACTACAACATCCAGCGAGACAAGATGGCCAACCAGAGGTAGTTCCTCCGTAAACTCACCCTTTCGACGCGGATGTTTGCACCAGCTGCTTATCAACTAGTGGTGGGCTTCAAACATGACGAATAACATACGACCCCGGTTGGCCGTCTGTGCTGTAATACAGCTACTATTGGAGCAATATGCCTGTATCAAAGATTTGCTTTAAAATGGTGACCCTCCCGAGAGGTTTTCTCCAGTTCATTCCAAGATCCAGTCTACAGTCTACACAAGTTTCAAAGCTCCTTTATAATATGTCGTTGGCGCGAGGAAGTGCATGCATCACTTGCAGGTAGAGTGGTCATTCCTTTAGCTGATACAGAGCCACACTTACTCAGAAATTCTTCAGGAGACGCAAGATTGTACGATGACAGAACCAGTTTTATCAGTTTTGCAATCACCTACTGATTCTATCTCTAGCGATGTGATGGCGTCCGACCAGTCTGCGGGAATTGTATCCGATACCGAAGGGCCGACGACTGCGAATATACAGACTCCTTAGGACGGTCAACTACGCTGACTTTGGAAGACAACATAGCTCGTATAGAAGCGCGTATCCGCGAACTCGAAAACCCGGAACTGTCCGCTGGACCAGTTGTTCTGTCCAATCCGTACGGTCAGCGGCATGCCTATATTCGTTCTATCATGACATATGTATCTGATCGGCCTTCGCTGTTGGCACCTATAGCTTCTCAAGCACCTGGGCACGATTTAAGATCACCAGCTCCCTGGTGGAATAGCGGAGACGCGCCGACACATGTTGTCAGGATCCTGTACGAGTTTACCGTTCAAATATTACCACATCATACTCATTCACATCTGCTTAGTACCGACAGTTTCCTGCCTTACGCTGCTGATTTCGGGTTTTTCCTCCATCCATCTCGTGTCCGTCCCACGGACCATCTCGACAGGCCTTCCTCAGCTTTGTTGAGCGTCGTATGCCTTCTCGGCGCCCACCTCTATGCTGAGGCCCTTACCGAACTCGAGAATATATTTCTTACCCGTTCTCTCGCATTGGTCTCGAACTCTCTTTCTGGTGATCACCCTCACAAAGTTATACAGGCCTTACAAGCGGAAATTCTTCTCTGCAACTATTTCTTTCGGAACGGGCGGCTATTAGAGGGACAATACCATACAAGTGCGGCCGTATCCCTCGCGATAAGCTGTGCCCTTTGGAAGATTCGCAGCTCCAGGCCAAATGTACCTGCTGTGGGCCAACTCAGTAGTCCTGTCTGCTTGCTTCCTCCCGCAAACGATCCTGTCGAGGAAGGAGAGAGGATCAGAGGATTTTGGACCGTTTTGATTCTCGACAAGTCCTGGGCAGTGGCGCTGGGTTCGCGTTCTCACTTCTCTGACCGCGAAGAGGATCCGGGAACTCAGATTGACACTCCTTGGCCCTTGGATATGGACGGGTATGAGCAAGTGAGTAGTTTATTTCATTTTGGACCGTCGAAATCGCGAACCTGATCAATATTCTTTGGCCAAGGGACGACTACTCTCTACGGCGAGGTTTCGATTCACTCTTCGCAATTTCTTGGATGGTTCAGAGGTCGACGACAACGGTTCTGCGATGGCTGTCCACGCTAAAGCCTCCGTCTTATTTCATCATGCAGACGATCTTGCGAGAAAGTGGACACCAGGTCAGCACATATAAATTTCGAGAAGGAAATCATTCAAGAAATCTTATATTACCTCTAGGAATGTCACTACAAGACACTAACGCCTTCTCAGCAGCGTTCAATTCAGTCCACTACATCATCGCGAATTTCAGGACCAAGTTACTCTCACCAACAGAATTAACTTCATTGGATCCAGACAGACTTCGCATCTCTGTGGTTGCTAACACTCTTGCGTATGCGTCTGCCTTCGCTCTGCATGCGATATTCATCCAGTCAACCCCACGTTCCCGAGAAATATGTGTTTCGGCTGCGCTAGAAGTCGTCAAAGTCATAGAGTCCGTTGATATCGCTGGGCTCAAATACACGAATCCTATCGTGGGGGTGAGCCTCCAATATGTTGCCGCACATCTCAAAAATCTCTGACCTCCATTGTTCACGTCAGACTCTATGGAAAATGGCTGCGCAGATCCTTATTGATGAATTATCAAGGCTTCGGCTGGGGCTTCCTCCAACGAGGCCAGAGACCACCGAGCTGACGCTTGTCACGGCCATCGAAAACTTGACCGTGGCGATGAAGACAATCGCTGCAGTAGAGCCCTTGATGAGTGCGTCCTTTCCTTCTACAATCTTGATGGAGTAGACTTGACGATATCTCTCGTTTTCCTCTAGAGTTCCAATTGGAAAAGGTGCAGGAGGCTTATGCGGCCATCTAGAATTTTATTACCCCCCAAAGATATGACCGTCTGTCATTCGAGAATTATAACCCCCCCTCAAATCAAAAATCTAGTGTTTTACTGTCAAGTAACGAAAGGATTGACCATCATCAATGAATTGCAAAACCAAGACTGACAAGAGCTAACTCATATAGTAAGATCCAAGCTGCAGCTGGCGTAGACGCGGTAGTCACGTCATAAACTCGATGAAGGAGGGCAGGGTGCTCGTGCGCGAGGAGTGTCAAGTTATAATTGGAACATGCGCTAAGTACAGTACAGTAGGTGAATGAGTGGTTGCAGCAATTAAAACCCCAGAGAATTACAGATAGCGTCTCAAACCCTTAAGCTGAAAGGACTGTTTCTGTACAAAAGTACAGACAATCATGAAATGAGAGTAAGATCAAGGCAAAGAAAGTATGCGATAGCGAAGAATACAGATTTCCTACGAGTCCTTCCATCATGTTGGTCCTGAGTGGTTCTTTTCGTCCAAAACACTACGACCGGTAGTGTTACGAGAATCTCCCAATGAAGCGCCGACCAAAGGCGGCGCAGGATTAGAGAGTGAGCGTACATGCCCAAAAACTCCGATCGTAGGAGTATGCAAGCCCAGTGTTCTCTGTACAATAAAAGGAGAATTTGCGAAAGGCGTCGTCGGCAATGAACCTGAGCCCAAGCTTTGTTCCCGTGTCGTTTGCGGTGTAAACAACCCTCCACTATACGACCCCCCAGATAGCGGAGGCAATGGTGGGTGTGGCGGGAGATGCGAGCCCGTACTGGTCCGTCGTGAACCAAAATAGACACTTGCATCGTCAGATTCGCTGTGGCGGAAATGGATATCAGAGACAGTCATGGGTATACTGTCAGTAGGGGATGCAGCACTGGTGGCAGATGCAGATGTTATGTTGGACGGGTGCTGATGACGCCCCGAAGATACCGGGCTTATGGTATCGTCAGGAGATGGTATGTTTAGATATGGATGCTGTTGGTCTGCTGACCGAGGCGGCTGGAAGGTGCGCGGATGGTGCGGTGAAGGAGGGACTGAAAGTGGGAATGGAAAATTGTTACTTGGGTCCGAATTGGACGATGAACTCTGAGAATGTGCAGCTACAGAAGAATCATGGGATTTATCAGAGTCACCCGTTGCACGGCGCCCGTGGTCTCCCTCGGGCTCTTCAGCAGCGACAAGCATTGACGTACTCGGAGCAGTCGTCGTCGAACTCCATCTTGATCTCGAGGCTTGACTTTGATATTGTGGGGGCACCGGCGGTACATTCGGGAACCCGCCACTCCATCTAGACTTTTCAGTCGGTGGTTTATTGAAGGTCAACCCAGTCACTGCAGATCGTTGCGAGGAGTTGGTCCGGATGGACGCGGTGGAACTTTCGAAATCAAGGAAAGACGTTACACCCGAGTCGTCCGAGCGTTCTGGGGGTGTTATAGATGCAGGAATAGGTGCCAAAGGTGTGAGCCGGAATGTTGATTGAGGTTGTGGCTGTGGTGGAAGTAGAGGCGGTGGTAGTGGTGATGATGAGGGAAGCTTCTTTTCCTTCTCTTGTGTCTCCCTCCCTTTCCCTTTGTCCAATCCGCCCGCTGGCGACGACGGTCCATCGTCCGAGATATCCCTCGAAAATCTCACCCGTGACAGCCCAGAGAGCCTCGCAGGCGCTGTGGTCCCACTGTCAGTCCTAGGCGCTCCTTGCGCGCCAATAAAATCCACCCTGAAAGGACTGCTTTGCCTGACATCCAAAAATCCTGGTCCTTCGCCTGGCGTCTGTCGATCAGCTTCTCTCATGATAGGCCTTGGGGCTTGGCTCGGCCTCCTTGAGGCCCTTCCTGTCTCCCAGTGAGCTTCACTAGTCCTAGGACTTAGTCCCCTCAACCCCACCACATCTCCCGCATCTACGTCTTCCAAAACACTGCCTCTATCACTCCGCCCGACCAGCCCTAATCCAGCTCCAGGCCGATATCCACCTTCATCATCATCGTCAGCATTATCCCCTCCGTACTGCAACAGTAAGCTCCTACTATTGTCTCTCTGATGGCCGGACCGCCTTTCTTGATGCTCTGGTATGGGCGGTGGCGGTAGTGGCAGTGGTCGCACCGCACCCGGTAATGGCGATAAAGCCTGACGAGGAGATGGAGTGTGCATACGAACATCTTCATGTGCATTCGTCGTCGAATTCGTATTCCTCCTGGAACTTGCACTGGAGTTGGAGTGGGCAGCAAGGGCGAATGCATAAGGCAGCAAGCCTCCGTTGGACGGAGTCTGTGGAGCAGACCCCGATCGCGACCGTGAATGGGAGATCCTAGGTAACGGGAGGTCAAGAGTGAAACTTGGGCTTTTGTTACCGTTCCCATTTGCTTTGGCCTTTCCTTTCCAACTGTTTCTCAAGATCCCCATGATCCTCGCCGCAGACCTCGATGACTTGACGCTCATCAACTCATCCTCCATGTCAGCATCAGCATTAACACCGCTCTTCTCACCTCCAGGACCATCCGCATCATCAGAATGTCTAAAGGCGATACCAACACCCTTCAACACTGTCCGTCCCTCCGCATCCTCCCTCCACCTCGCAATCCCCGTCTTCACACTCGCGTCATGCTCGCTGACATCATCTACCCCTCTCATACTCATATCAACGGCCCTACCACCGCTCGCATCAGGTACGATGTCCAATACTGCTCCCGTGTCCCCATCCCCATCTGGCGAGTTGGTACTTCTCGCGCCATCGCGTCTTCTCTGCTTCTCTGCTTCCCAAAGTCTTCTGCGCCGCCGAGGTCTCCACACGCCTACCCAGAAAATAGCCGCGAGCAATAATAGGAACGCGAGGATACCAGCCAAGGCTAGAGCTGCTATTGTTCCTTTGGGATATGAAGGGTTTGAGGATGCGCTTAGGGTGCCTGCGGACGAAGATGAGGATGAAGATGAAGTGGACGGAGAGGGTGACGAGGAGGGTGTGGTTGAAGGGGAGACGATGCTGAATCCGCCTGCTTGAAGAGCCAGAAGGTCTCCGCTGAGGTTGACTATTTCGACCTAAAGGAGATATGGTTAATTGGAACAAAACCACAGAGAAACACGAGACGGAGATCAAAACATGCCACACACCTGATATGCGATTCCAGAAGTCAACCCGCTATAGAAGAACAGCTGGGTTTGTGGGTTTGTGAAGGAAGATAGAGCAGATAACGTCGTTTGGGGTAGAACTATCAGCGATGACGATGATTCTGTTGATTTTTGTGTTATAGTGGGAAGGTTTGCGTGAGGATGGCGATACTGATAGCGGGTTGGAACAGGAACAGGATTTCGAGGGACCAGGGTATCATTTAAAATAGAGGTATCGTTCGTGATGGTGATACTGACGGAATAATTTCCAGATTGGGGGGACGTGAGGCCTGTTAAGAGGAATGATGTACCTGTTTATTTGAGTTGGGTTAATATTGGGAGAGACAGGGCATGGGAACGGAACGCGAATAAGAGGAGATCGTCGGCGCTTCTAAGAGAGTAACAAAGAACAGAATACACAGATTGTGCAAGTCACTAGATGGAGGGAAAACTGATCAACCAATCATGCATGGTGCGGAATGCAGATATAGTTGACAGAACCTTGAAGCGAGGAGACAAGATGGACAGCATGAACAGAAAGATAAGAAGAGTTGTAAAGATAGATATCGAAATGGAGAACAGTTGTATTCATAGAGCCTCGGAACGGAAGAACAACGGCGTTTAGGACTTGGAGAAACAAGCCAAGTGGCAAGAAATTTTAGCACAGAGATGCACGCACCCATGAAAAAGGTTACAGCTCTATCTCCTGCAGTCGTTGATTCGTGATATGTCGTATTGTCTGTCGTGTCGTTTTGATAAGTCCATCCTCCAAAAAAAGAAACCGAAGAATCCGGTATGGATGTGGGTGTCGATGTCGAGGAGCTACTTGATTGGATGAGGTCAACGATCTAAATAGAATCCTGAGACTTTAGTGAGACCCACTTTGTATCGGTAGGCTCGGTAATTAGGACCGCTTTATCGAATGCGAGATACGGCAAGCCCGATGTCAGACCCGCTGTAGACGATGAGGTGGCAGTGGTATCGGCACTGAAAGTAAGCTGGATGGTATGGTTCGCGTTGGGAAGTTCGACAAAAGAAGCAAGGATATTGGCTGAAGAGGATGTGATGTAGGCGGTAGAATTTGACAGAGGAGAGGAGGATGCAAACGTAGGCATTCCGTCGAGAGTGATATCATACGTTCCCTGGGAAATATTTCCCATCAACTGTATTCCCGTCCCTGTGAGCAGTGAGTACACACGATACGGTATTGGCCAATACTCATGAAAGCACTCACCGACCCACACCATAGTAAAACTGGCGCCATCTAAACTTGTAACGTGGAAGCTTGTGCCTACACCGACCTGACCTGAGGCAGTAGGAGCATCAGCGAACCCAGAGACTGAGAAGTACGGATTCCATGATGTGGACAAGGAGGGCGCGGAGAGGGTATCGGAAACTGGAAAGTAGGATATCGTTGGAGAGGTATCATCGATAGTAATAAGCATTATAAGACTTTCGAGTGTGATGTAGTACTGCTAGCGCATCAGGTAAAGCAAGTTTCGAGAGATGAATGTAAAGAAGAGGTTTGAAGAGCAGGTTACGGCGTATGTTTGATACAGATCTGCCTCGAGGATAGTTTTCGATGGTCGTAATCGGGCGATAGTGTCGGGGATAGTTGTATGGGCGTTCTGCGGTGCGAAGTAGCTGCTACGATGTTCCACAACTAGTTTAAGACGATGAAAAGAAAATAATTTGGGCACATCATCCCCATGGCCACATTCGAAATCATTCTCACCGGGTCACCATTTGAGTTCAGGTGCGAAGTGGCGATGAGGGAAGAGTGTTGCCGTTATCTTATCTTTCGAAAAAATGAAATCTAATCTAGTCACGTAACAAGTCACGTAACCTTCCCCAACCTGCAATTGCAACTTGAAGTCGGTCCTTCTCATCGTCGTACCTTCTCATCTTCCATCCATCCATTCCGTATCACGTCTACCCAATAAATTTCGCACTTGAAAGGACAGCTGCGCTGGAAGACTGGAGTACCTCGCACATGCACCCATCAATCCTTCGCTCGGTCGATTTTTCCGGCACAGCCTTGCACAGTGCATCAAACAAATGCCCTATACGTCCAAGCCAAGTGAAGCTAGTGACGGTCCCTGGTCCTATCGCTGTCTGGGACGCTCCCCGAGATCACTTCCATTGTCTCTTTTACCTGCTTATATCAGTCATGCGTTCCATTCGGGACCGTCATCTGCTTGATACCCCATCACTCCATCTATCAGTATCACCCTAACGTCGTGCCACTGACCAGGGACGATTTGCCAATAAGTTTAACGGCATATGCACTTGGAACTCTACCTTGGCCGTTCCAGTTCATGAGTATGTACTTTCCATTCTCTTCTTAATTGCTAGTGACCGATTCTCATTTTGTTACCAAGTCTACAGTGCACCGTTTTGATCTAGTTTTTCCTCCGGACTGTCGTACACCGTGTCGTCGAGCCTGTCATGCAACTAAGCCTCTTTATCCCCCACGTAGTGACTTCTTCGAGTTATAAACAGACACGCAGTGTGGTCAATTCTACTCCGAGTCTGATCTCGACGTCACTGTCCATACCAGTACCAAATGCACTCATGGTATCGGGCTTGCTGCTCTGATTGTTCCCAGTGGCTGAACATGCTAGCGACATCTTTATAAGTAGTGCAACGGATACGGCTTCTTTCATGTTCCTTCGAGCTCTACTCGATATATTGATGGTAATTTCTTGAGCCTCCTCACTTAGTAGTACTGGAATCATGGGAGAGCCGCATCGTATCCTTGGGTGAGATGAGAAACGGCTTGACGCGTCTCGACGCGTCCTTATGAACTCCAGAGATATAGGCCCGATGCTGCCACGCGCCAAATATAATTGAGTATTTCACACAGTCAGGGTCCGCTCCCACCATGGCTTGGACCAGCACCGAACAACTAAACCATGGTCTTTCAATGCACGGCGGAGAGCTCGACGACGACGAGCTCGAGAAAATCAGGTGCGTCTATCTTACACCTTCAAACCCTCGTCGCGTTCCTGACTTTTTATCTCGAAACTTTCAGACGATATGAGGATTTCACTACCATAGGTCAGTATATACCTCAACTGAGCTATTATCATCTAACTCCCGGACATCTTGAAAGACTGGATCCAAGACTCTATACTAGAACGAAACAGACGAATACGAAATGCAAGAACCCTTTACGCGTCATCGCACCGTGGTCCTCGAGGAGAAGTCACTTTCTCGTGGGCATGGACGCAATTGCGGAAAATACTTAACGCAGGACAGACGTGGTTCGTTGTTAGCCTCGTAGGTATGTAGTATCTGGTTTCCTGTTGTTCATTGCTACGAATCATCCTTCTATCCTGTCAGGAATATGCATTGGATTGAACGCAGCCATAATATCCATCGTGACCGAATGGTTGTCCGATATCAAGATGGGATACTGTTCTGATGGGTGGTGGTTGAACCAGCAATTTTGCTGCTGGGAAATTGAGGGAGAAGAGACTGACGCTTGCGAGTCATGGCATCCTTGGAGCACTGCTACCCTCGGTCGATGGCTTGTATATGTAACATTCGCGGTGCGTCACTTGTTCCCGCAACTATGCATATAAATTTGTCTTACTCTGGAATCGTAGGCCATGTTCTCATTCACAGCCGCCCATCTAGTCCGATCATTGGCGAAATATGCTGCAGGCTCAGGTATTTCGGAGATAAAATGTATCCTCGCGGGATTCGTTATGAAAGGCTTCCTGGGATTCGCTACCTTCTTCATCAAAAGCCTAACTCTCGTGAGCTTTCTAGCTGTATATTTTCGATGATTGAGGTTCCATGCTAACATACCGTAGCCTCTCGTAATCGCCTCGGGCTTGTCGGTCGGCAAGGAAGGACCATCCGTCCACGTTGCATGCTGCATAGGATCCCTTGTAGCGGGTCTCTTCGATAAATTCTCGCGTAGTCAGGGTTAGTGATGTTTCTCGATATGCCACTCTCACAGGAATCGGAATTGATCGCACCTCCAGGTAAAATGAGAGAAATCATTACTGCAGCCAGTGCAGCAGGAGGTACGCCAACGCACGGACGTCATTCTTCACTACACCCGTGAACGTTATCTCGTCCTTCACAGTTGCCGTAGCTTTCGGTTCTCCCATCGGAGGCGTCATGTTCTCAATCGAGGTAATCTCAAATTCATTCAGCCATCTATTTCTGACCCCCTTCAATGATGACCGTAGGAAATGAGCCACACCTTCAGTATTAAAACCATGTGGAGAAGTTTTTTCTGTGCCTTAATGGCGACCGTAACGTTATCGGTGCGCCTTCTGCCTTCCGTCTTCAATTGATCGAAATAAGCCCGTCCTTGACGAAGGGGAATCAATTGCTTCTAGGCCATGAACCCTTTCCGAACTGGAAAGCTGGTATTGTTCCAGGTCACTTATGATCGAGATTGGCATTTCTTCGAAATCATCTTCTTCGTCGTACTCGGAATCTTCGGTGTACGTCATTTATGCACTTCGTCCGTCCTACGATGGCTCGAGTTCTGAGAAACGAAAAACGAACAGGGATTGTACGGCGCCTTCGTGGTCAAATTCAACCTCCAGGTAGCCGCCTTCCGACGAAAGCATCTGGCGAACCACGGTGTAGCAGAGGCCGTCACGCTAGCCACTGTGACCGCCATGATTGGGTACTTCAACAGGTTCATACGGATAGATATGACGGAGAGTATGGCCGTCTTATTCCGTGAATGCGACGGTGGAGGTAATATCAATAATCTATGCCAGTAAGTGTTCGGAATACTCCCTTACCTTGTGCTGAACCTCATTTTCACCAGGACGTCAGTGCAGTGGCGCATGTCAAATTCACTACTCCTGGCGACCGTCATTCGAATGGGCTTAGTCGTCATCTCGTATGGCTGTAAGGTACCTGCGGGTATCTTCGTTCCCTCCATGGCTATCGGCGCCACTTTTGGACGAATGGTCGGTATTATAGTCAAGGCGATCAATCGGCAAGTCCCCTCTCCGCTTGTATTATTGTGAAGGAAGGTTCTGATGTTTTTGGACGACAGTTCGTATCCACAATCTGGCATCTTTGCTTTCTGTGATCCAGATGTGCCTTGTATAACACCGGGGACGTACGCGTTTCTAGGTGCTGCAGCTGCTCTGAGGTGAGTCGTTCAACAGAGTTGTTTGTGCCAGTGGGGTGACTAAGTCTTATGTTCGAAGTGGAGTGATGAGGATCACTGTTACCGTGGTGGTGATCATGTTTGAACTTACAGGCGCATTGACGTATATCTTACCTACCATGGTACGGAAAATCCTATGTGGCTACGCTCTTGGATGTCACTAATTCTGAATAGATTGTCATTCTTGTGACCAAAGCTGTAGGAGATTTCCTGGGCACGAATGGTATCGCCGACGAGATGATTCGTTTCAATGGCTTCCCATTCCTGGAAAAGGAGGACCACGCCTATAATGTCTCCGGTGAGATCCCCCTTGGCATATCGATGATCTCTGCACTAACGCCCACTCAAAAGTCAACAAAGTCATGCGAACGGACCTTCACACAATATCGGAAACTGGACTGCAGGTGCAGGATATCGGTATGTACAAAGCTCCGGGTATCATTCATTGTGGCGTTCATTTCGACGACTGACTGCGTTGCAGAGGCGACACTTGCAGGCACAGATGTTAATGGGTTTCCTGTTATTGTTTCGACTGACGGTCCGAGAACCCTCGTTGGCTACATAGGACGGACAGAGCTGCGTTACGTTTTAGGTAATGTACTCACCGCTCGGAGAGACGACCTTTCCCCTTTTATTGATCCGGTCTTGATCCGCTCAGAGAAAGCTAAGAAGATACAAAACATCTCGCCAGAGACGCGGTGTTCATTCGCAGAGAATGTAGGAGATCCGGATAATTTAGACTTGGCACCAGGACCTGCTATAGGTATTGAGGAAGAAGTGACGCAGACGTTGCTCGAGACGACGACATCGCCGGATGGATTGAAATTCGGGCCATGGGTGAATCAAGTAATTGTCTGCCTTCCTTTTTCCGAGGAGGATTATCTGCTGAACTCACTCCGACGGGTGCGCTCCACAGACGCCCATGACAGTGTCACCGCAGCTGCCGCTCGAAATCGTGATGCAGTTGTTCAAAAGAATGGGGTACGTTTTAATTTTGAAACCCCCGTACGTGACAAAGTTAAAGCTAAATTTTGGTGTGATGTTAGGCCGCGCGTCATATTAGTGGAGGAACATGGGGCACTGTGCGGGCTTGTGACTGTAAAAGACGTACTGCGTTTCATTGCCACTGAGAAGCCTGACAGCGAACCTTCGTGGGACGAGCGTGGTGGTGTGGATGGGTTATCGGATGAGGCGTGGACATGGGCATCTACGGTGTTCGAGCGATTTATGTCGTGGAGTAGGGATATCATTCGACGGTGATGCCTAGCTAGTTGTATTTTATTTATTGGATGTATCCTGCGTAGCGCTCAGGACTGCCCGCAGACTCAGGCTGGCACTCAAGCGCTCTGCTGCTCGGTGAAACTCCGCGATGATTTAGAGTTTGTCGTACAATGATAGGGCGCTACGTCATTTTTGAGCGCCCCTGTATTTGGAGATCGTCTTTCCACATCATCTGTCCATCTATAAAAACCTCACATCGCTCCTTCCAACATCTCCGTTTTTCTCTTTTCTTCCCCCTCATCCTCACAGATCATGGCATTCTCATCTGAAGTAGAGAGACTTCGTTATTCTCAAGAGCTTGCTGCTTATACCCTCCGACAATGGTCTGCTGCACGTATTTCTCTCGAGAAACAGCATCTACCAGCAGATAAATTACCCAAAGTACAAGGGATTGGCTGTACAGGTTGATACTTTCGCTTTAATACACTTTTTGACCCACTAAATCTATTCATTGAAGGTCTACTTCCCAGTGACTATGTACGGAAACCGACGAAACCTGGTCATGTCGAGACATGACCGTTTGTAACACTCTGACCAATATTCGGCTGCCTTCGTAAGTCTGACTCACTGAACCATTCTTGACTTTTGTTTTTCTGACCTTATAATCATTCTCAACAGGCCTTGTATATCCACGACTCTTCGGCCTATTGCCCATGCGCAACGCCGCTGCTCGCATATATGATTCGCCACGGAAACTATACCTACACCGTCCGCGTATAATATTGCACCATATTATCGATACACAGTCTACCTATATTCGATTCAAGAACAGCCTCCACGATTACCACATCTGTACATTGCATGTACCCTTTCAATTGACTCCCCCCATGCTTGACGCAGATACAGCTCGCAGGAAGCTGTATTATCTTTTTCTGTGACGCGCCACAAGTACAAATCTGCCAAGAGTGAGTAGGATAGGACAGTATTTTTGTTATACTGACGTGGCACCGTCACGAAACAATCAGTTTTTATGTAGTGTTCATGCTCTGGCTTCTACGCGACTATGTTCTGGAAATCTATCTCTCTTCCAATACGTGTTGTAATTGCCTGCGAGAGAAGAGCCTGCGTACTTCCACTCACCGATAGTCTGTTTAGAAGTTGAAGATCAACCTATTTGGGTACAAACTTCGCGATGATGAATCGATGATCTTGAATAGGAAGCTCGAAGTCACCTCAATCGTCATGCATTCGCCATGGGAAGCTTCAAGCGCACAGGCAGGCGAAGCCAAGCTCGAAGTTTGAAGTCTCGCAAACCATCTAAAACCGCAAACGAGGGTTCGAATATACTTAGGACGGTAAACCAGTGAAACCCGAGCCGCCCAACCCGAAAACTCCAATAAATATGTCGAATTCTTATGGCTTCCCAACGTTATGGGAACCACTCGGCATGAACACAAAAGCCCCCATAATTGAAACCGCCGACGCTCATGGAAACACATGAAATTCGATAACCAGAATACGGAAAGAGAAAGAAAATAATGCCATTGTTCTATATACCCCGTATGTCGAAAAGACACCGGGGGTAGACCACTTGGCTATTTACAGCAAAGACCGGAGCGAAAAATTATTCCTCCATGGCGTCTGACTCTGCGAGAAGCGCTGGTGTCTGCCCACCGGCTTTCCAGACTTCCGCCCATTTAGGGTAGACGCGTTTATAGAGCGACATGCACACAGTATCCATCTGCGTGATGGGACCGTCGAAGTGCGCCTTGAAGTATCCGTGAGTACCGAGGGATTCGCGAATATGACCGGACCTTCCGTGTTTTGTGTGGAGCTGGATGGGTTTGAAATAATGGACGTCGTCTAGAAGGTAAGATAAAGTGAGTACGTGAGTAAGTTGCCTCCAGGTGGCGAGGTGAGGACTTACCGGAATTGAAGAACATGTATCGGACCGTCGCAGTCTTCTTGTGGACTTTGAAGGGGTGACCAGTCAAAATGATACGTTTTGCAACGACGCGCGTCGTATCAGTATTCATGAATGACCCTGTAGCCACGAGCTGTGGAGCTAGATAACCCGAGTAGAAGTAAGCCCTTGAATTCGAGACTAGGGTGTGAAATTTGATGTTCCCAACTGGCACTCACCTTGTGGATCTGATGTTTCCCTGAGAAGTACGCATGGCTGTTTCCCGAACAGGACAGGCCCGTAGGTGGTAGCGACACTGGTGACGCCGTGGCGCAGGAATCGTTCGAATTTGTGGACGTTGTTGGCACCTTTGCCGCCTCCACGAGTGTGTTGACTGTAGACCGGATTTATTCGCAATCGACGAGGCCCTACACAAAGGATGAGAGGATCCTAGATCGACGTCATGAGGGTGGAGCCCGATGCTGATGAGAGAAAAAAACACATACTTTTGACCGAACTGTACCGTCATACTCGGTATTCCGCTGAACGGTAAAATTCATGACAGACACCTTGTGCTCGTGTTGTAAAAGAGGGAAGAGGACGGTGAGCGCATTAGTGGCAGCTTCTTGTGGTACGTCGCGCAGATGGATCGTCACGCGGACTCCAGGCTTCCCACACAATGTTACAGATAAGCTTGACGAACATCTGAAGAGTAAGTATGAAGTCACTTACCGCCACAACGCCCATCTCCTCTGCTGCCCGTCGGAGAACAGCTCGTTCCGTTCGCTTGAAATCCTCAAACTGGAATATCCGAGCATAATCTCTGGGTAAATTCTCGTACGGGTCCCAAGGACTTGTGCGGAACGATCTCATGCCACGGAAACGCTGGAAACGAGTTTGAGCAGGGATCTCTTTTGGGGTATCGATTTCGTCTGGGAAAGTGAGGTCGTTCTGCTCCTCTCTTTCGCGGTTCCTCCACGATTCTAGCCTATGTACAATTTAGGTTTATTGGTGAGTCAATAAGATTCGTGAAAAGGCACCGACTGTTTATTTTCTTCTTCCATGTCGAGATCTTCGAAGGCGACGGTTCTACGACTCTCGGTATCCATCTCGTGGTCGTCCATGGGCATGTCTTGCATTTCCTCTTCCTCTTCTTCCTCCCCGTCCACGTCTTCCATATTTACTTCATCGCCATCGCCATCTTCACCTCCATCACTTCCATTTTCCCCACCTTCGTCTTCGTCCTCGTCAATAATCCATGCAGCTTGGTACTCACTCATTCCTTTGGGTATACGCTTTACAATTTTAGGTGTAGTGCCCTTCTTCGCGTCGGGGAGTCTTGGCTGAGAAATGTCGGATGGACCACCTTGCATTTCTTCTTCAGTCGGCCAAGTCTGTTCATTCGCCAAGTCGTCTGGATTAATACTTGATACTAAAGAATCCGCTTCTGTTGCATCTGGTTCAGCGAGAAGTGTGGGTTCAACCTCCATGCCAATGATTCCCGATTTTGATCGTCGGGGTAGTGGCGCAGACATGATCTATGAAGATGATTATGAGCCAGCGCAGGAATATCACAAGACGAGGGGGCGTACTTTTTCGATTTGAAAGTCTCCAAAATTCGGCAGATGGACCAAACGATTGACTGATAGAGATGAGCCCCTTACTACACCCGTGACTTTCAAAACACCATTCTCCCACTCGACGTTCTCCCCAAGTACCCAACTCCGTCCCTCCTTCCACCGGACATTCTGTGGTTTCCCTTCTGCCAAAGACCGGACGGCGTTTAGTCTGTCCGAAGCACTATGGAGGTCATAAACCCTCTCTTGGGTTGGAGCGAAGTATTGGATGAAGGATAATAACGACCGCATGATGCCGGAGCGTTCTTTAGGATCCATAGTCGCATCGGCAGGTATGACGGTGGTGACATCCGGAAGACCCTGAGCTTGCAATGCACGTAATAGGATATCGCCCCAGTTGTCCACTTCCACGGTGGAGGAGAGAACGAATATGACGTAGTCGGCGGCTTTACAAGCGTCCAGAGCCGCGTATAGGTTCTTGTAGGGGACGTTGATGAATTGCAATGAGGTCTTGAAGCGTTCGGCTCTGGATAGGATAGAAGCGTGATAGTCAGTAAGAGAAAGTGTGAGCACTCTGGGATATAGCGATGCGCACTTCATTTTCCATATCCCACTTTCTGGGCAGTCATCTGCTGGCAAGTCCAAGGATTCTGCTAGCGAAACGACAGTGGTACGAGTGCTGACGTCGGGAGTCAATGGGATGACAGCGACTATCCGTGGTGCTCCATCAACCCCATTGAATATGCGCGTTCCTGCGACGAGAGCGTTTCGCTTTTTGACAAGAGTTTGCTTCGCGTTGTTTTTCCTGTTCAAGCGCGACTGTGCGACAGCATTAGAAGCTGGTGCTTTCAGCGACTGACGGGGAATGCGGCCTGACAGAATAAACCTATTGAGTAGTGCATTTTTGTGATTTTTCCTCGGCCCTCACCTTTCGCAACCTCCTTGATAGATGATTTTGTTGCATGTTTCGATTTGAAAGGCTTATTTTGCTGTAACAATCATGATCGTGGTCTAGTTCCTCCTGACTGACTAGAATACAAGTGATAAACTCACCTGTTTGAGGGTCGGTCGATGGTGGTGTGTTTCAACCATTTTTTGTCTGAATTTCCGCTATATGCAGATGGTGTACTTGTAGGGTGAGAATCAGACACAGGTGGTGGTATTGTATATCGGCTAGAGTATGAGATGCACGCAGGTTTGCAGCAGGCTGCTCGTCAAAATTTCGACGTCCCGATTAGGTACTGAGCTATCTTAGATCTCGGATCGATCTCAAAGGCAAACCGGATGCAGCTCACTTGACTCGTATGTTTTCCGTTCAAACTTCATCCTTGTTTTCCATGAATCATTGGCCTCTCCACTTTAGTCCCAGCGAGCTCGCGAGCTCGACTTAAAGATAAGAGCGGTCTTTGTAAGCGCAACGTGCCTAACAGTTGTTCGGTCACGCGTGACGTGCTTCTGAGCTTCGAGGTCTGTGCACACCTTCTTAAGACAGCTCGAGAAGGCGTTCTTTTTCTCTTTACGCTTTTTATTCCCCCCTTCCTCTCAGCGTGAATAATTCGCGTCTTTTTTCATCGTACTCACCTTAATCCTAATTCACCTCTTAAAAAAACCTCCCTATTATGACTCAACTCCATCCCGAAGGTGCCGGAGATAAAGACACAAGCGACATTGATGGCGAACTACCGCTTCCAAACCCTGCTCTTCTCACCTTACGTGAGAAGGAACTCGAGAACATGGCAAGGAAGCTACGTAACACAGCCTTGGCCAATGATCCCACAACGATCGCTTACACTCCAGAGCATTATCTCCCCTTGGACGCCGACATCCTCCGCTCTGACATTGATCTCGTAACTCCGCAACAACGTCCATCACGTTTTTCTTTTCCTCCCGTCGGTGCTCCCAACCCCTTCAACCTCCCTCCTCCTCCTCCCCCTCCTCCTTCCCCTCCTCCTCCTCCTCCTCCTCCCAGTCCTCGCACGGTTCGCATGGGCTCTCTACTCAAGGACTGGAAGAATTTTTCGCCCACTTCTCAAGCCACCATGCATTCCTTGATGGGCAATACGCTTTCGGGCACCAGTGCTTCAACCAAACCGGCCCCTCCGGCCGTCCCGGGTTTTTCGACGGCTTCTGCCGCAGTCACCTCAGTGACCCCGGCTATTGGCACCGGTCCGCGGAAACTTTACTCGTCCGAGGCCGAATCTCACGATATCCCCTCCATTGGCAACTTTGATTTCGGTCCACACCCACTCATGGTCAACCGAGTGGAGCATCGTATGCACGTTCCCTTCTCCATGTTCACTAATGAAGCCAGTCGTAGGATGCATATAGGCATACCGCCTATCCCCGTGATCACCAAACACGTCACGAGAGATGACGGTTCCACTCACAAGATACAGATTCACGATATAACCGCGTTCAAACCTGAAGAACGTATGGACTTCGATGAATGGACTGAGGGCGGTAAAGGATGGCTCAAATTTCTTAAAACGCGTGCCGACGCGACTGTTTACAAACGGTGGCACGATCACGTGGAGTTTCTGACGAATCAGCCGAACATTCGTCGAAACTTCGCCGCTATTTTGCGTTTTGATATTGAACAGAGAACCGCTTACGCTCTCCATCCCAGGGTTTTTGACGCCGCTTCTTACATAGCTCGCTTTCAGGAGATCAAACTCGAGCTTTTGCAAGAAGCCTCTCCCAATAACGTTGTGAACTCTTGGCCCTCTCAGTTGTGGAACCCCAATCCGCTTCCTGGAATGTATCCGTACGCCGCACCCTCCCCTTTCTTCCCTCCTCCTCCTCCCTTAGCCCCTTCATGGGCTCCATCTAACACGTTTGGTGGCGGCGCCGATCGTTCTAAGAAAGGTAAGGAGCGTGCTGCTCCTTACACTCCCACAGATAATTTTCCTCGAGCCGGTTCTTCAAGTGTCTCCACTCCCATCTGTCTCATCTGTGGCAAGCCCAATCACAAATTCTCGGCCTGCGCTGCGACGGCTGAAACGGAAGGTAAACAAATTTATGCGACGTACGTCGGTAAAAACCTCGTGCAGCGCTCCAACCCCAACAACATCTTGTGCGTGCGCTGGAACCTCAACTCCGCTCTCCTCAAATGCACCAGCAACCATCTCGATCGTCACCGATGCTCCTTCTGCGGATCGGCCGATCACCCCGCCTGTTCCAGATCGTGCTGATCACTCGGCACCTTCTCCCACTGTCATTACAGATGTCTCCACCTGCAAGAACACTGAATCTCTTCTCGAATATTCCATTTATCTTCCTCCCATCGTTCTCGATGACTCTCATAACAATTTCCCTCCCTACTTCGATAATCTCTCTCACGTTGCTTCCGTTCATGACTCTGATCCCGATTACTCTCTTATCAAAACCCCTTATTCGGCGGTTAATTTTCGTTTATTCTTGGAACGGTGCGGCTTACTTGACCGCTACCCCGAGTTATGTTGGAAACTGGCCCACGGCTTTCCCCTCGGCAAAGACCTCTCTCCTCTCTTAGAATCCTATTGCCCACCTAATCTTCCCTCCGCTATGCTCCACTCTGATGTTATTCGCGAGTATATTGCTGACGAGCTAAAGCTTGGCCGTTTTTCGGGCCCGTTCACCCGGGAGGAGCTCGAGTCCAAAATCGGATTTTTTCGTTCATCTCCAGTGCAGGTCGCTGTTAAGGCTGGGGCTCCGGGAGAGCCGAACAAGTACCGATGCTGCAGAAATCTATCCTACAAGGGTCGTCTCGGTTATTCTGTGAATGACGAGATCGACTCGTCTCTATATCCCACTAATTGGGGGCGCGCCGAAGACGTCGCTAAGATCGTACGTCCTCTCGCCTCTCTCATCTCCCTCTTTCCTTTCTCTCTACTTCCCTCTCTCCTTTCCCTTTCTTTTGCCTACTCGTGTACCGACTCTCTTTCACCCTCACCCGCTCTCCTCGAGGACGCGGATGCACTTTACGGGGTCTTCGGACCCCGCTCGAAGGCACGCTACTCTGGGTCAGCCTCTCCTTCGCCTTCTTTCTCTCTCGTTCTCCTTCTTTTCTGGCTTCCATTTTTTATCCCTTCTTTTTGCTTTGGTTCTCACCACGTCTCTCCTCTCTCTCTCTCGCAGGTCACTGAAGCGCCCGTAGGCGCTCAGGCGGCGACCCTCGACATCGAGGGCGCCTATCGCACCGTTCCCATACAACCTAATCACAAACCCTACGTTATAGTCGAATTCGAGGGTCTCTTCTACATAGATCACGATGTTCCCTTTGGGCTCGCCTCCGCCGCTGGTCTTCAGGGCGAAGTGGCCGATGCCACTGTGGACATATGGCGTCATCTCGGCGTCGGCCCGGTCAAGAAGTGGGTCGACGACTTCGACGTTTTTCGCTTTCCCGTCGAACACGGACCGTTCGTCGGCACGAGCGACGGTATCATCTATCATTACTCCTACGATCTCACATCTATCAAACAACTAATTGCCCCGCTTCAGATCCCTTGGCACAAGGACAAGGGGCAGGAGTTCGGAGACTCCTTCGTCTATGTTGGCTTTCTCTGGGATCTCCCCTCTCGCACCGTCCGTTTGCCCGAACGCAAACGTCTCAAACTCATAGCTAAGCTCTCTCTCTTCATCAACACCTATTCGCACTCTCAGGTCCCGAAGAGCGAACTCGAGAGCGTGTGCGGATCGCTGAGTCACGTTTCTTTCGTCTACACACGAGGCAGCTCCTATCTCTCTAATCTTTACACATGCCTATCCTCCTTCTCTAATGTTTTCTCCCCCCGCTACCTCTCTCACTCCGCTCTTTCCGATCTTCGCTGGTGGCTGCAGCAGCTACATGTCCCTGATGTCTTCCGCTCTCTCGCGCCCATTGGCCCCGTTCGGGACTTCAATATTTGGGTTGACGCCTCCTCCGATTGGGGTGTCGGCGTTCTCTGGAATGGCAGGTGGGCTGCTTGGCGTACTGTTCCTGACTGGCGCGGCGACTCGCGGGACATTGGATGGCTTGAGGCCATCGCGATCGAGATTGCCATCTCTGTGACGCAGATGATGGGCGTCTCCAACTCCGCCTTCCTAATTCGCAGCGACAACGAAGGTTCCATAGGCGCTTACAACAAGGGTCGCGGCCGGAACTGGATGACTAACCTCTCAGTCCGCCGATCCGAGGAGGTTCTCAGTGCTGCCGCTCTCACTCCCTCTCTTCTCTATGTAAATACGTCCATCAACCTCGCCGACGTCGTCTCTCGTGGCTCTCTTCCCCCAGACTCTCTGCGTATCCCCTTTCCCATACATCTCCCTCCCTCTATCGCTCCCTTCTTCATAAATGTCTGAGACGCGCACTGTCGACGACTTCCTCCTGCAGCTCGCTGATGCCGAGTCGCGCGCTGCCTTTCGCGTTTGCGTGGGCGACACTCTCATCTCTCGTCAGGCCCTTCTCCCTCGCGACGGGCGGGTACGTATCGCTCGCAAGCCTGCTAAGGGCAACACCATAACACCTTCTATCTTCCGTCCACACGTTCTCGCTACCGACAGACTCGTTCTATGGACTACTCCCACAACTGTTCCCTTTCAGCAGTCTCTCGAGTCCCTGCTCCCTCAGACTCCCATTCTCAAGATGTTCCAAGTCATGATCTGCTCGCTGGACGAGGGGACCAGGAGCAATTACGGAGCTGGTCTCCTTCGTTTCACTCAATTCTGTGACAGACATCTCATTCCCGAGTCCTCTCGCATGCCTGCCTCTCCCCAACTCCTCTCCTCGTTCGCTGCCTCCAATGCCGGTCTGGCCTCCTCCAGCGCTCTCAACAACTGGATGGCCGGTTTGCACTTCTGGCACGTGGTCAACGGCGCCGCGTGGCTCGGTGACGACATGCTTCGGCACGTGCGGCGTGGCTTTGCGAAGCTAGTGCCGGCTTCGTCGAAACGCGCTAAGAGGCCCCCTGTCACCATAGAGGCTCTGGCGGTCCTTCGGGAAGGTCTTGATCTGTCGAATGCCTTTGACGCTAGCGTCTGGGCTGTTGCTTCCGTCGCCTTTTGGTCCTGTTGCCGGTGTGTTGCCTCTCTCCCTCTCCCTCTCTCTCACCCCTCTTCCTTTCTCTCTCCCCTCTTCTATCTCTCTTCTCGTTCTCTCGTTTCTCACTCTCGCTTCCCCTCTAGGCTCGGTGAGCTGGTTGTGCCCAGTCAGGGCACTTTTTCTCCAAGCAAACACGTCGCTCGTGGCGTTCTTCCCATCTCGTTTCGACGCGTCCCTCAGACCAACGCAGAGTACGCCTCCTTTCACATCCCTTGGACGAAGACGACTCTTCAGGAGGGCGCGGACATCTCCGTTACTCAGCGTTCTGCACTCTGCCCGCTTGCTGCTCTCAAACATCATATCTCTTGTAACGTTAGTGTTCCCTCCTCCTCTCCTCTCTTTTCCTTCGAGACGGTTGGTGGCGGTTGGCTGCCCATGACGAAGGGCTGGTTTCTCTCGCGGTGCAACGCCATTTGGGTTGCCGCTGGTTATCCCGATATGCCCGGCCATTCCTTTCGCATCGGCGGGGCGACGCAGCTGCTGCTGATGGGTGTCGCGCCAGACATCGTGGCTACTCAGGGTCGGTGGAAATCTCAGGCTTTCCTCGACTACTGGCGTCGTATTGAATCCATTCTACCTCTCTTCCTCTCGATGACGGCTGAATCCTCTCGTATTCCAGACCTTGCTGCCACTATGGAGGCCTTCCGGAGAAAGCACCGTTTGGCGTCCGCCAACTCGGTTTAAGTTTTTTCTCGCGGACGCATTTGCTATTTCTCTCGCCGTATGCTCTCATTCTCTCTCGACATATGCTCTCTCTCTCCTTTCACCTATGCATCTACTTATGACAGTCTTCCACTTACGCACCGCGCCGCGTCGTTTTCTCTCTCTCGCGCTTTTTCCTTAGTTACTATTACAGACTTTCTCCGTCGTCCGTCGACCGTCTCTAGTGTTCTCGTTCTCTCGAAATCTTATATGCCTCTTTGCTCTGACTGGGGTCCTCGTGATTTTCTCTCAGCTCTGGGTTGTGGGTTCGGGTCTCCGTAGGAGACTCGACGTGTGGTGAGCTGTGAGCTCCTTTGTGGTTTGGTCTCGTTTTTCTCGGAGACCCGTTGGTCTTCGGAGCGATTCTGACTCAGCACGCTCTGAAGCTTCTGAATGTCCGATCGATCGTGTTGCCTTTTCGAGATGCCGAATGGCATGCTCTGGGCCCCGATTTGGGACTCGGTCCAGGCTGTGTCACGTGATCTACACGTCACCGCTCGACGATTCAGACTCTTCCCCCCAAACCCCCGAACTCGGATATAACATCGAATTCGGTCTAGCACTACAAACGCCACCTCAGTTTGGATACTACATCAAACTGATTACTCCCTCTCCCAACTGAGCCTAACTAACTGCGCTCTTTACAAAGATGGCCTCTCCACTTTAGTCCCAGCGAGCTCGCGAGCTCGACTTAAAGATAAGAGCGGTCTTTGTAAGCGCAACGTGCCTAACAGTTGTTCGGTCACGCGTGACGTGCTTCTGAGCTTCGAGGTCTGTGCACACCTTCTTAAGACAGCTCGAGAAGGCGTTCTTTTTCTCTTTACGCTTTTTATTCCCCCCTTCCTCTCAGCGTGAATAATTCGCGTCTTTTTTCACCCACCCACCTCCCTTCTATCTCACTCTGTGTTCTATCTCTTAGCGTGCTTTGGTTTGGTCTCGTTTTTCTCGGAGACCCGTTGGTCTTCGGAGCGATTCTGACTCAGCACGCTCTGAAGCTTCTGAATGTCCGATCGATCGTGTTGCCTTTTCGAGATGCCGAATGGCATGCTCTGGGCCCCGATTTGGGACTCGGTCCAGGCTGTGTCACGTGATCTACACGTCACCGCTCGACGATTCAGACTCTTCCCCCCAAACCCCCGAACTCGGATATAACATCGAATTCGGTCTAGCACTACAAACGCCACCTCAGTTTGGATACTACATCAAACTGATTACTCCCTCTCCCAACTGAGCCTAACTAACTGCGCTCTTTACAAAGATGTGAGATAACTACTCACAGAGACCACTACTTTGCCACTACTATTTATTTTGGATACTCAACTTGCACTAAAGGACCTAGATATTGCTCAACGACTCCGTCACCCGCACAAGCCCACCTTCCAGGATGTAGTTCGTCGAGAAACGACCACCAGGGTCGAGGAAACACCACCAGTGCTTTTCACCGGTTGATTTCGATGATTTTGAGTTTAGGACAACACACTGAACTCAACGATGAAGAGTTATGTCCGAGTAGTATGAACGTGCGATCTGTGATTGGAAACGGTTTGAGGTCCGTAATGCGAAGCTCGAGGAGCGAGTCTGTGCTAAGTTGCAAGCATCGAATGACGTCGTCTTCTGACATGTGAAGAGACTGGAGCGAAAGGTGCTCGAGGGCACAACAGGATCGGTCGATTAGCGATGAGATGACGAGAGGCGCGATACTAGTGTTCTGCGGCCAGTGAACGAACAGCGTCAAGGATGATAAAGACGGAAGTATCATTGAATCAAGGATGTTCTGGAGGCCCTGGTATGAGGTTGATAAACAAAGCGAGGCGAGATGAGGGAGATGTATGATGGGTAATGTATACAAGGGGGCTGGAGGATCTCTCGTCACCCTCAGATCGCAACGAATGAGGTTAACGCTAGAGGCCAGTATATTGATCATCCGACCCACAGATAGAGAAGAGTCGAGCGTCAGGGATGTGAGCTGATGCCAAAAGGCAACACTGTCAAAGTTCGAGTCGTCTCGACTGGCGACCCGCCATTCGAACTCTCTGAGGCAAGGAGCGCGATGGAAAGACAATTGTTTGAACTCTCCCAAGCTTCGTTGGCAAGTAGAGTAGCAATAGAATCTTTTTAGCATAGGCGCCTCAGCAGAAATGAGAACTTCATCCTGTCTGACAGTCAGGTTAGAGATGTAGACGTCCTGCCACCTGTGGATGGTATCAAAAAGAAGTCGTAGAGATGGGATCTCGAGGAGAGTAGCATTCGTGATGCCCGTGTGGATGGAGACAGACAACGGCTTGGATCCGGACCTCTCAATCCATGCAGGAATGAATGAGAGGTTCTGGACGTTCCAAGGTCTGTACGTTGCTTGCACTGTAATCGAAGACCAGAGTCCGGGGATCGAAAGTGCGACATATCGCCAGGTCCTGCATACGTTAGATAGAAACATGGGTGAGAGCTGGAGTTCGGGAGTATATGTAGGCCAATCTTGTAGACATAGCATGAATATATGTATCAATAGTTCGGGAGGCATACAATGGATAGAAGATGGGGATCGATTGCTCAGATTCATCGAGTCGTCGGCTTCGCCTTCACGCTTGCTCGACTCAGTCGGGGCCTCAGCTGTCCTTGTATTATTCTGATATAAAAAAGTGAGCCTTTCCAACCGAGAAGATGAGGGTTGATTAGAGAAAGTCGTTACCTCCCTCAATCTCGTTGTCGAAATGTCGAGAAATTGAAGATCAGCGAGCCCACCATCTCTTGTCGCAGTCAGGCTTGCGAGTCGGTCATCAGCACTAACATCAGCATCAGGCTCCATACTAGAGCGTTATAGGCACAGAACCAGGGGCTTCGCTGCGCGATGCGATGGATGGGGATTGTTGATGGAAGATGTTGGAGTCAAGCTTAGACTCGGAAGTTGGAATTGAATCTGCGAAACTCGGCCGGTCCTTCGAAAACTCTAATAAGAATGAATGAACTCAGCGGAACGTTGAGAGAACGTCGCTATATTGACTATACCTAATAAGAATGAATGAACTATAGGTATAGTGAGTAGATAGAAAGAGATACGGAGAATCTACTGTACTCACCTCAGCGGAACGTTGAGAGAACGTCGCTGAGGTGTGACCGTGACTGTGAGTAACTAAAGTAACGAAAGTCTGGTGCGCCTAGCGCAAGGTACGTATGAAAGGAGAGACCGTAAAACTAGGTAATATACTCATATTTTATCACTCCCACTCGGGCGAGGCTTCATACCAAGTAGATGAAGGAAGTACGTGTGCTTTTCGCCAGTAAGACCCTTTGTAAGACCATCCGCGGCCATTTCGCCAGTCGGAATATAATCCAAGTTGATATGACCGTCCGAAATCGCGAAACGAATGAAGTGGTAACGAAGTTGGATGTGTTTAGTGCGAGGGTGGTCTCCGGGGTTTTTGGCGAGTGCAATCGCGCCTTGATTGTCACCTAAGAGCTCGGTGGGTTCAGTTTGTTTGAAGCCCAGTTGCTCGAGTAGTTGACGAAGCCAAATCGCTTCCTGAGCAGCGCGAGTGCAGGCCATGTACTCTGCTTCAGTGGACGAGAGAGCAGGAGAGTTCTGGAGTCTACTGCTCCAGCTAACGGCAGCTCCACACATCATGAAGACATAGCCCCCCGTAGAACGGCGGGTGTCGACATCTCCAGCCCAATCCGAGTCGGTGTAGCCGAGGATGAGGGACGACATGTCCTGGTCAGCGTTACCGTCGTAGACGAGGCAGAAGGTCTTGGTGCCGGCGAGATAGCGTAGAACGTGTACGGCCTGATTCCAATGTGCGAGGCCGGGATTCGAGCTGAATTTGCTCAATGCACCTATTGCAAAGGCAATGTCCGGCCGTGTACCCAGCATTGCGTACATCAGAGTGCCAATGAGGCTCTGATATGGGAACTGGCGCATCGCAGCCTTCTTCGCGTCGGTTTTGGGACAATCTTCTTTCGAAAGTTTGACCCCTGAACCAAGTGGTGTGATGTGAGTGCGTCCGTCGTCGAAACCATAGCGCTCGAGAGACTCTTCGATGTATCGAGTCTGAGAGAGACTGATGGTGCGCGCTGCTCGGTCGTAGTCGATCACAATACCAAGGATCAGCTTGACTTTACCTAGGTCTTTGATCTTGAAGCGTTTCCCGAGGAGCGCCTTGTGCTCTGACATGACTTTGCGGTCATTACCAAGGAGAGCCATGTCATCGACGTAGACTGCAAGGAAACAGACAACATCACCTCGTTTATAGACGTAGATGCAGAAATCGGCATTTATACGAGTATAGCCGTGTTTCTTCAACTCTGCGTCGAGGAGATCGTTCCAGATTCTGGACGCTTGTCTGAGTCCGTAGATAGAGCGGAGAAGACGTACTATCTTCCCTGCGTTGGGTCCAGAGCCTTCTGGGAGTCGCATGTACAACTCTTCCTGTAGTGGACCATTGAGGAAGGCTGTCTCGACGTCCAGGTGGTCGAAGAAGAGCTTCAGGCGGACTGCTAGAGCGCATAGCACGCGGATCGAGGTGAGTTTTACGACCGGTGCAAACGTTTCGTCGAAGTCGATTCCAGGCATCTGGTAAAAGCCTTTAGCAACGAGACGTACTTTGTAGCGTTCAATTGAGCCGTCCGCATGGCGCTTCACTTTGAAGACCAGTTTGGCTCCGATAGCTTTTCTGCCAGGAGGCATGGAGTCGCATTCCACAAAGGTGCCCATATTCTTGAGAGAATTGAGCTCTTTGTCGATGGCTTCGTTCCACAGAGGTGCATCGGAACGACGCATAGCCTCGCGGAAGGACTGAGGGTCTTTACCAGATCCCGCAGCTGATGAAGCAGCGAAAGCGAAAGCAACTTCTGCCAAACCTGCAGTTTCAGCGTTTTCGGCCTCGACGTCGGCCAGATTATCGTCGGGATGGTTGTCAGCAATGGGAGGTTCCACTGGTGCTGGTGGATCGCCGTATCGTTCAGGTGGACGACGAAGGCGAGGGCCAGTGATCTCAGGAGGAGGTCCCAAACGTTCAACTTCCGTGCGACGAGTGCGTGGCGGACGAGGGGCCGGAGCTGGTGGTTGTGGAGGTGGAATAGGAATGGGATTCGAGGAAGCTGTGGGATGTAAATCCTCTTCAGGTTCTGAATCGTGAATGCTAGGAGTAGGAGGGATGTTAGGAATTGACTGGGCGCCAGCTTGGTCGTCTTCCCATGCATCTCCCACTCGAGTGATGCCGTCGTAAGCCCTTTCACCGTTCCAGATGATGTCGGAGAGGTCAACTCGCGATTCATCGGGTGAGAGAGGTGGTAAACGTTCATCGAAGATGACGTCTCGGGATGTGACCATGCATCGTTTCTTGGGATCCCAAAGGCGATATGCCTTGGTGTTAGGAACGTAACCCATCATTACGCACTTGTGAGTTCTCGGGTCAAGTTTGTGACGTTTCTGTCTTGGAATGTGAGCATATGCTGGGCATCCGAAAGGACGATAGTCAGTTATGCAGGGTTTGACGCCCGACCATGCCTCTTTAGGAGTGGATTTAGGAAGGTGAGTCACGGGTGAACAATTGTAAAGGTACGCAGCGGTGAGGCAGGCTTCAGCCCAGAAACCGGTAGAGAGGTTCGAATCGAAAAGCATGGAACGTACGCGTTCGACGATGATTCTGTTGATGACCTCTGCAAGTCCGTTTTGTTCGGGCGTATACGGCGCTGTCTTTTCGTGGATGATACCCCAGTTGGTGAGGTAGCTTTCGAACTCGTGGGAGGTGTATTCTCCCCCCCCGTCACTGCGAAGGACCTTGATTCGTAAATCGGATTGTTTTTCGACCATTGCCTTGAACTCCTTGAATTTGAGGTAGGTTTCACTCTTGTGACGTAAGAGGTAGATCCAAAGGTAACGTGTATTATCGTCTATAAATGTGGTAAAGTAGCGCTTGCCCCCGATGCTGAGAGGTAGCGGGCCACAGACGTCAGAGTGGATGAGGTCCAGCTTGTGTCTGGCCTTTTTATTCGACAGAGGGAATGGGAATCTATGTTGTTTACCGTGTATGCACGCCTCGCAAAGCTCTATTCGTCCTTCCACCTTATCAACACCTAGCACCATGCCTTTAGCGACAAGTCGTTTGACGTTATCGAAGCCGAGATGGCCTAGGCGACGGTGTAGGACGTTAATGTCAAAGCGGCGGGAAGAACGAGCTAGATTTGCGTACTCCTTGGACAGCATGGGACGCGCGCAGAGCCTGTAGAGGCCACTGGAGGTCTTCTTTGCTGTTGCGACGCAGCGCCCGGTCGAAGCTAAGACGAAACAGTCTGAGTTTTTGAAGCGTAACTCGTGGTTTCGATCTGTGAAGCGAGCGACGGAGAGGAGTGAGGCGGCGAGTCCGGGAACGTATAGAGCATCTGGAATAGCAGCTGGTACAACTGCGTCGGGGGTGTCCATGAGATATTGGAGGGTCCCCTTGCCAACGGCTTGGATGACGGACGCGTCTCCGAGGTGGATGGTAATCGGCTTCTCGAGAGGGGTGTACGAGTCATCGCTGAACCATTCGCGGCGTGGGCTGAGGTGTCTCGATGATCCTGAGTCAATGTAAGTCTCCTGGTCCGAAGATTTGGAGAGGAAAGCGACGACGTCGTTCGCGAGGAAAACGTGGATGGAATCGTCGTGCCTGTGGGTGCTGTTAGACGGGAATTCGTAGTGGATGGAGGCGTAGGCAGCGTTTTCGTCTTCGCTGTCTGAATCAGACGTGGAAGCGATGTTGGCCTTGGCCTTAGCCTTGCCCTTTCCTTTGTGCTTGCTGCTCCCACTGCCTTCAGCAGCTTTTCGCTTCCTGCATTCCTCCTCGGTGTGTCCGACATACCTGCAGTATTTGCATCTGATCTTCTTCGACTTTGAGGTGCCAAGGGCAGGCCTCTTTGAGTGCGAATTTGCGACCATTGCAGAATCGGGGTTATCACGATTCTCGATAACGCGTCGGTATTCTTGCATGAGTCGAGTTTCGACGTCAACGGACTTTAGAGGGGATGCGTCGGTAGCGCCTTGAAGTTGCGCAACGACGAGAGTTTCCCAAGTGGAATCGCGGGGGAGAGACATGAGCATGAGTTGAGCGAGGAATTCGTCGTCAAAAGCTTTGGTTCCGAGCTTCCGGTTTTCAAGTGAAAAGAACGTGAGGTGCGCGTGCATGTCGCCTTCTACGTACTTTTTCTCGAGCATTCCGACCTTGGTGTAAAATATCGCGAGGCCGGTGTTAATAGTTTCGTGCTTCTTCTTGAGAGCGTCCCACACTTCCTTCGCCGTGGTATGACTTTCGACGAATTTGAGTTGTTCGGGTTCAATAAGGGAATTGATGGTTCCGATCGCTTTGTCGTTTCGGCGTACAGCCTCGTTGTAATAACGGACGTCTTCCTTGTACTCGCGAGCGAGCTGAATAGCTTCGGGTGTGGTGCCCGGAGTTGGCTCTGTAGGCCGCGGGAGTAAAATCTCTTCGCCCGTGCAAAAACGCCAGACGCCGAGTTTCATTAGTTCAGCGGTGACGCGGGGCGCCCAGGTATGGTAGTTACCGTGCGTGAGTTTCTCGATGCTACGGTACTCGTGGGTAGATGTGGTTTCCCCGGAAGACATGGTGTGAGAGCGCGATCAACGAAAGTGATGGTGAGACCGAAATAGCTGTGGGAGCTCGATAGAAGCAGAGGACTGAAGTGAGATGTGTACGAAATGAATGTAGGATGGGTGCAGTGAATGAGTTCGCGTGTCGTTCGACGAGGATGTGGTTTTCTTCGGAGTTGACGTGGCAATGCTCAGTTCAGGCTGGCAGGGCCCATAACCTAATAAGAATGAATGAACTCAGCGGAACGTTGAGAGAACGTCGCTATATTGACTATACCTAATAAGAATGAATGAACTATAGGTATAGTGAGTAGATAGAAAGAGATACGGAGAATCTACTGTACTCACCTCAGCGGAACGTTGAGAGAACGTCGCTGAGGTGTGACCGTGACTGTGAGTAACTAAAGTAACGAAAGTCTGGTGCGCCTAGCGCAAGGTACGTATGAAAGGAGAGACCGTAAAACTAGGTAATATACTCATATTTTATCAAACTCCAGCTACTGCTCTGTATCATACGTATGCCAGTGCTCGAGATGCTTTCCTCGTTATACTCATACTCATCTCTAAAGCCACATAGATGCCTTGGATCAAAAGTTGTTCATCACGAATGATTCCAATTATGGACCTGGTTCTGACGCCGTACGAGGGTTCAACGAGAGAGATGACTTCCTGCTTCTGCATCTTCACATATGTCATCTTCGACCGTTGCCCCTCTACGAGCTCTCCTCAAAATTATCGAGGAATCAATAGAAAAGATAGAGGACAGTTGTCGGTCCCGTGGGTTGGACTTTCCTGTCCTCGATGAACCATTTACCCCCGAGAGCGATGCCGCACGACGCGACCCCATCGTTCAATACGAGGCGCGCTTGATCACAGCCGCCTCCTACCAGTTGATTGCAACTGTGCAGCAGCCACAGACAACCTTATTCAGTTCTACTTGCTCGGTACGTTTGGTGTAACATCCTTGAGTTCTGTCATCTCACCGTACTACAGTACTATCTCCCTGTATCGCTGCGAGCGGCAGTCGAAGTAAACGCCGTCGAGATTCTGCGAGAAGCTGGACCCGAGGTAGATACTACTACTCTCATCTTGATACTCGTCTACTTACTGTGCTCATGATGTTAGGGTCTTCATGTCAAGGATATCGCTAGCAAGACGAATGTTGATCCTGGTAAATTGTGTAAGGAATTGATATTGATATGCTGCTTGAGCACACTGATGTTTGTCGGACTCACAGCTCGGTTGATGCGATATCTTGCAACAAACCATATATTTAAAGAGATCAGACCTGACGTATACGCAAACAACCGTATTTCGTCCGTTTGTGACACCGGTAAATCTGTGCATGAAATCCTCACAAAGTAGGTCCATCTTATGTTCATGAGTTGACCCGTTCTGATGAAGCCAGACCCGAAGAAAAACATGCATGTTGGAACGAATGGTATTGCCGCTTTCATAGGCAAATGGTGCGCACTCATGTACCAGCTAGACTAGACCCTGAACTCTTGCATCTCACAGCACCGATGAAGATTACAAAGGCGCTGGTTTCGTTCTGGAGCACCTCATTGACCCTGTCTCTGCTTTTGAAGATGGACCTGATTATTCCCCGATGATGCGTGCCTTTGGATCTGATAAGGGGGTGTGGGAGTGGCTCGAGCAGCCCTCCAACAAGATGCGCTTACAGCGATTTGGAATCGCCATGCACGGCGTGAATAATATGCAACCGCCCGACGCGATATTGAGAGGTATTCAGATATTCATTCTTCTTCCGGAAAGCCTCCTGACCAAAGGGCCTGTTATCAGGGTTCGACTGGAAATCTTTGCCCAGCAAGGCTATTGTCGTCGATGTCGGAGGAGGGATTGGCGCGTCAGCCCTATCCCTTGCAAAAGCCTATCCTGAATTGCAATTGATCATTCAGGACCGTCCTTCCGTCATCGAGCAAGGGAAAAAGGTACTTATACTGTGGTCTCCAGTACGCGTCTACTCAATTTGCACTCCATAGCATTGCGGAGAGATCTTGCCTGACGCCCTTGATTCTGGACGGGTCAAATATGAAGGTATGTCATCGTCCTTCAATAACATATTCTCAAACTAATCACCATAACATTCCAAGCTCACGATTTCTTCGAACCTCAGCCTAACAAAGAAGCAAGTGTATTCCTTCTCAAACAAATCGTCCATGATTGGTCCGATCGTTATGCCGCCAAAATTCTCCAACAACTTCGCGATGCAGCCACCCCAGAAACGAAACTGATCATCATTGACAGCATCATTCCGTACTCATGCGCAGTCGACGATTCTTCTATTCCAGGATTTGAATACCCACGAGCGCCTGCGCCGCTTCTGGCGAATCTGGGCGCAGCCAATATACTTCCGTACATTGTCGACATGTCCATGAATCAGCAATTCAATGCTCTAGAGAGAACTATCGATCACATGAAGGACTTGTTGGTAAGGGCGGGGTGGCGTTTGGAGCGGGTCTACTCTAGTGATCTCTTGGGCGGTTATCTCCCTCACATCGTTGGTGTACCAATATAAGTGCTTGATAAGTGCCCAACTTGCTCTTCTGGTTTTTTCCGGCTATGTATGTCCACGCTGTGGCCCTTGAAGAAGGCAAGAAAATACTGATGGTACCTAGATAAGAACTACGGACACCTGTCCTGGCCTGACTACTTGTACTGTGTTTATACTAACGCGAAAGACGATACTCAACTTGCCACTTGGCACAACTTGGCAGAAGTTGGTTGCGGGGTGGCTATGCCGTTTGTTGTGTACCCACGACATAGCGTTTCAGTGCAAAGTCGACGGTCTATTTATACCCCACACCTCTTGGAATTCAAGTACTTACCCCGGTCTCCAGTCCATCCTAGACTTGATCTCTGCCAGACTTTCGCATGTCACCCAGCTCTCAAAGCAACGATGAACCGAATGAACAACCAACGCGGAACAAGAAACGCAGGATACAGGGCGCATGCGATGCGTGCAAACGCAAGAAAAGTACGCTATCTACGGGTTCTGAGTCTGTTCTTCGATTTGATCTATTTCCTACTTTGTCCTTCAGTCAGATGTATGCAACATACGAGACGTTATATTGAGATATATCTGATGCTCACATGATCAACCTTCATAGGTGACAGTGCGAAGATGCCCGGTAATCAATGCACGAACTGTATACTGGCAGAAGTTGAGTGTACCCATATACAAGTGACAAAGGTACGCGCTCAGCTCAGAAGATTTCAGAGCCTCAACTTGAATCTGAAGCTCTTGAGTCAAGAATCTTGGTCCAGCCAAGGGGTATGTCGTTTGTTGGTGCTTTTCCGTTCAAATAACCGAGTCTTGACAAATCTTTCCAAGATACATCGAAAACATGGAACAACGACTTAGGAAAATGGAGGCCCTCTTGCGCAAAGTACGTGTCGAAATGACAGATGGAGTATCTTTCTCTTTTCTTATCTTTTATAGCTATCACCGGACATTGATCTCTCCAAAGAACTCGACACTCCTATGGAGTCGGAAGGCCCTACTGCGTCAGGTTCCTCACCGTCGCAAGCAGCGTCCTTGTTTGAATCTTCGTTTCCTTCCACAGCTACGTCGTCCTCCTTCACGCTTACACATCCTAAGCAGCCAGAGCATGCCCCGGTTCCCAAGGACGATCTTGTGGACTGTGCCTTACCTAGAAACGACGACGACGCTATAAATACTGTCTTGTCCGAAGGGATGAGCAAAATGTCCCTGTTCCGGGCTCGTTTCTTGGGAAAGTCTAGCGGTGCAATGTTAATTCAGACAGCTTTGGATCTCAAGGAAGAATTTGTCGGCGTACGAGAAGATCCTCGGGTCTCAGGCGTCGGCCTTAGGAGACACGAATTTTGGGAGCCTCACCCAGTAAGTCTATGTTTCATAGTTTTGAGGATTGTAATTCTTGACTCTCTGTTTCCACAACTTATTCAGTGGGAGTATCCGGAACCACCAACTGCTGATATGCCGCAAACGTTTCCTGATGACACCTTGATGATGACGCTGATCGACTACTATTTCAACGAGACGAACTTATACATACCGTTGCTCCATCGACCCACTTTCGAGAGATCCATACGGGATGGTCTACATCTCACTGATAAGATGTTTGGTGTTACAGTATTGTCAGTTTGTGCAATTGGTTCCTTGTTCTCAGACGATCCCCGTGTTCTGCTCGATGGCATCGATACTCGTCGATCCGCCGGCTGGAAATGGTTCAAACAAGTCCGAGTCTTCCAGAAGGCGCTCTACAGACGGCCTTGCATTTATGAATTGCAAAATTATGCTGTAAGCCCATATAATCATTCTTTGTGGGACATGCTAGTCTCATCATGTGCTCATAGTTATCAGTCATATTCCTTCTCTCTTCTTCCGCACCTCAAGGATCTTGGACAATTGTCGGGATCGCTGTTCGTCGTTCGCAGGAAGTAGGCGCCCACAGGAAAAAAGTATCGGAAGAGTCTCCGACTGTCGAAAACGAACTATGGAAACGCGCCTTCTGGTCAGCTATCCATTTCACTTCAAATGGATCTTTGCATGCACGTTAATCTGTGTTTTAACATCAAACAGGGTGCTTGTCACGCTAGACAGGATGATAAGTTCATTTTTGGGTCGTCCTTGCGCGATAAGGGATGACGAGTAAGTATCTTCCCGCCGTCCACACGCATTGGTTTAGACAATTCACTATAGCTTTGATTTAGACTATCCGACAGAGTGCGACGACGAGTATTGGGAGAATCCTGATCCCGAAAAGGCTTTCAAGCAGCCTCCAGGCGTTCCCTCCAAAATCGCCTATTTTAATTCTCTACTCAAACTCCAAGAGATAATGGGATATGCTTTAACCACCATTGTTTGTGTTTGCCATACATCCCCTTGATCAATGTCTGACCTGCGATCCCTATCAGTACGCTGTCAAACGGCCGACTAAATATTCTGGCCACCCGGGGAAATACTCTGACCAGATTGTTATAGCAGAGTTAGACTCGGCAATGAACACCTGGATAGATTCTATTCCTGAACACCGTACGCTCCTCTTCTTAGCCTTCAGACTCAGACTGTGTCTTGATTAGTTTTCCATGTGGAATGACAGTTCGGCGAGACCCTCATCAGGAGAACATGGAATTCTTCAACCAGTCATCATCGCTTCACGCAATGTACTATCACCTTCAGATCCTCATTCATAGACCGTTCATCCCGTCTCCTCGTAATCCATCGCAGCGTTCATTTCCATCCTTGGCTATATGCACCAATGCAGCTCGATCATGTTGTCATATTATAGACATGCACAGCCGCAGAACAGAGTCGGCACTTCCGAACATCCAGGTCAGCGAGCCTCAGAATACTCACAACTGATAACAAATTGAACCCTTGCGTATACCTAGATTGCTGCGTTCTCGGCGGGTATCGTGCTTCTCCTGAATGTATGGAGTGGCAAACGCTCTGGGATATATATCGACCCCACCAGAGAGATTGAGCGTGTGCAGATATGTATGGACTTCCTTCGGAAATCTGAAGCACGGTAGGTCTTTTTCACCGTCCCTTGTATTCCCGATCTGACATCATCTTGTAGTTGGAGTTCGGCTGGACGATTCTGGTAAAAAAGTCTCGCGTTCCGTCGTGAAAGTAATGTACTGACTTGCCCATCTTCGTCAGGGATCTCCTAGCTGGACTAGCCACCGCTGGAGACATGCCGTTTCCCATGAAGCCTCCAACGAGAAATAAGCGTCAGAGAGATGATGACGGAGCTAATCAGACACATTCTTCGACTACCGAGACTGAAGCATCCACATTGAACCTCCTCAAGGGCAACATTATGGACCTAAACCAACTCCAATCGGATCAGATACTACCATCGAGCAATTACGACGAATTCTTCACCCTGCCAATGTACGGCACTGAACTTGGTCGACTCCCTGTTTATGGATCCTCCGACAGCAATCCTTCTTCCTCGACATCCAACAAGCAGTGGTACCCAGACCTCTCAGCTCAGACCATGTCCTCTAGCCTATCCCACGCTTCTGGGTACTTAGCAAGTAGGAACGAACACCACCCAGACGCTGCTATCCACCCCTCGGATGATTTCATCAATCAATGGAATCAATTGAGTGGCAGTCTCGCCACCGAGACCAGAAATTATCAAACCGTTGATCCGCAAGCATTATATCCGCCACAGAATCCAATTTCGTTCAATAGCAATGGACCTATAGACCCTAGTATCTGGGCCAACGTACCGTCGGGGCTTGAGTAAGTTTTGGGGTCATGTCGTTATACGATTGTTATGTCCTAAACATGCCCTCTTCTTAGATTCCAGGACTGGGGTGCGTATATAGCCAACCTCAGTGGAAGAAGACACGACCCAATCCCAGGGACATTCCCTGATTCAGGATATTGACTGTATCAGATAGCCTATATAACATCCCATCATCAGTGTAGTACATTTTCCGATGGACCTGCATGTTCCAAGTAAGACGCAACGAACAATTGCCCGATAGCTGCCCTAGTCACTAATTTTTCCAGTCCAAGATCTCTCCACTCCGGAACTTTCATGAACTTATCCACATCTTTTCCCATACCACAACTACAAATCGGAACCTTCTCGGGGTCTACACACAACGGCACGACCCCTCGCTCCAGGTATTCGCAAGTAGGCGTGTGTTCCCACCGCCGGCAACGCTCCGTGAATATGGGTACCAAGCGTTTGAGAGCTTTCGCATATTCCCCGAATACATCGATACTTAAGATACCGGCCTGGTGTAACCGCAGAAGAGCTTCATGAAGTTTCGGCACCAGACGAACCGTCAGGGGAAGAATGAATGCATCAGCTACAAGAGTATGCGAAGTTAGATCGAGATAGACGTCGGTAACAAATATAAGCGTGTCGATGCCGCCGAAAGACTGAGAAAAACCCAATACGCGCGGGCTGCTAGCTTCAAGGCCAGCTAAAATGATTGTAAACAGAGCACTCTTGACATGCGACAGCAAATTGTCGTGGTTCGTGCGAGAGGATGTATACAAGTCGTGCAAAGCTTTTTCGCGCGTAGACATACTGAGACTAAAGTGGACCTTGGACCAGCCAGTCACATCAGAGTCGAGAATATTGAGTGTCGGAAGACGATCACAGTTGACGCGGTGGATGTTCCATAGTGCTAGCTTTCTGTCCCGTAGGAGGACGGGAAACGGGTTCAAGGAATAGCCTCCTGGCCCACCTGGACCTGAAATGGGAACAATCACCTGCAAATCATCTTTAGAAAGTCGATATCAGTGTCCGCACCGCACACTCACTTCGATGTAGAGCGATTTACGGGCGACGCGCGATTTTGGGCGGGAACCATCAACGGGATAAGGATATGTCAAAAGTCTTTCGAACCTTCCGAAAGCCACCGTCATGACGCACGGTGAAGTCTGAGTGATGTACAGTGTTGCACCGCTCCCCCATGTCTGTTCCTCTCCTTTCCCAATAATATCGCACCTGACGGAGAGCGTCTCGATGTCACGGCAGCTGTCGGTCAAGGTGACGACAGCCTGGTGGGTAGGTGAGTCTGCTGAGGAGGTATCTTCGCTAGCGAAGTTTCGTGTGTTACCAAGATTTGGTTGCTCATCGAGTACATGTATTGACGGATCGTGAAGCGAGACCGTGCTGAGATCTAACTTGCGTCGAAGAAATGTGTTCGCTGGAGTCTGACGAATTGCGAGACTGATAGTCGTCGCATCTGGTTCTATTGTCAGAAGCCAAGATGGGACCCAGAAGGACACTAGCAAAGGATCATCTCCGGACCATGCTAATCTATCCTCTACGATGGCCACTCGCTTGGAGTCCTTTTGTACTGTGATGATACCGAAGGCCGTCTGCACGGAGGGAAAGATATGATGGAGTGTAGTTCTATTTTCAGTCACCACTCGGACTTCACACTGCAGTGGCAAACCGATCTTTTCCAACTCTGGGACGTTGAGATCCTTCAATTTTTTGCGGGGTACAGCGAGGATAATGCATACGAGAGGGGGTACAGACGTCCGGTCTTTGAATGGTCCTTCTAGAGGCGTTCGGTCTGGAGATAGGGTATCGACGGTGTATACGCCGTGGACATGGAGTTGGCAGCAAAAATCTTCATAATAACTCATCCCCATTGGAATAGTGGTGTCCTCTTCGATGAGGGAAAATAACGTTTCCATAACCCTTCTCCAGTCCGTGTCTGTTCTAGCCTTGACGATCCTCAAGAAGATCGCAAAGCTTTCCGGAACGTAACGGACCCAACTCCTTTTCTGCAGATCTTGCGATGATAATTTGTCTGTTGGCGAGACTTCGTCTGATGAGAACATCTTCAGATACACGGTAAAAAGGAACTTGGCAAGTTCCTGCGAATTGAAGACCAATGGGCGATCGTCAATGAGATTACGACCGACCACGACGGTGTCTCCGAGAGTGGTAAACTTCCAAGCGATGCGATCGTGAAATGTGGGCTGCTGAGTATACTTCAGATGGGCAAGTATTTCATGAGTGTTGGATCGGGAAGTTACACTGGTGAGGTATGACGAAGGGGCTACCCCGAGCATTAATGAGGTCATGGACATCCCAACCACGAGACGATCCATGAAACCAGTAACCTCGTCTCCGCGGTAGGATAGCAAGGTCTCGCTATAGATGACTGAGGAAGCATTCCTAGAAAGGAGGGGAACGGTGGATGTAAGAACATTCAGCAAGCCAAGACGATCAGCAAGGCCCGAGGTTTCGATGACGTTGAAATCAAGAGGCGCTCTGGAAGTCGCATTTGGGCCGTAATCTGCGTCATCCAAATGAAGAGGTGAGAAGCTCCATTGTGTGGAATATATACCAGGAGATGTGGTATTAATCGAAGAGCATCGACGAAGAGCTAGGAGGAAAGCAAGCGGATCGCCTGCAAACAACCTGATAACAAGAGCACCTGGGGAACGGAGGATCGTCCTGCATGACTTACAACCTGCGTTGAACTGGACTCTGACCGCTTCCATCACCTGATTAAGGTTTCTAGCTCCTTTCTGAATCTTCGAACCCACTCGAATCGAAGCCACAGCACTGGCCAGATGGAATGGCAATAGTGGGTTTGTCCTTTCGTCGACGAAAAATCCTTCGCCAGAGAGTGAGTAAGCGAAGGTGGGATTTGGTAGAGTGGCAGCGTCTGTAGGATTCGGGTCGGTAGTCCCTGTTTTCCAGAACAGCTCGAACAAGCTTTCAAACTTGAACGTTTCATTGAAGACTTCATGGTTGATGCCCAAGACAAGACCCATAGCACATCTGGTCTCCATCTCGAAAGTTTCTTTCTGCGGTGTCGTCCTAGCTGCAAATGTTTTCTGGAGTCTCTTTCCGAACTTCGAGTATTCGTCCGCCTTCGAGTACTTCGTCCAATACTGACGCAGTTCATCCAGGGTTCGGCTGGAACACATCTTGAGGAAGGCCCCGTATGTTCCCTCTTGCCAGGTTTGTATCGTTTCGGACAGCTTTATCAATTTTTTGCACTGAGAGATTAGCCGGGTGAGTGAAAGTTTGTCGATGTAGAAGTGAAAGAAGATATTCCAAATCTTCTCGGGTGCTTCGTCGTCTGCAATAAGACTGAATAGCAGAACGTTTCGGGCTACAGAAAAAATATGGCTGTCAAGAACACACATTTAATCCTCTTGATAACGCACCGAGAATGGCAGGTTCTTGTTCACAGCAGGTGAAATCCAATGTACGAGACACTGCCAGGTCTATCAGGAAGAGTATACTTAGAGAATACACAGTTGGACTCACGAGGAGATGCATCTGCACCACTACTGTAGATTGTGAAGAGGATACTTCGTGGGTCGCCAGCTTCGAGAAGGAGTACTTTCGCTGGTTCCTCGGGTTGAAGTTGATCTGTAAGACATACTGCAGAATTACTGCCAATAGGGCTGAACGGTGCAGTTCTCTGGTAGTAGACTGGGTGAGCCATGAGCGTTCGAGTGTGAGTAGTAGCACCTCGGTCGTGAGGGAAGCTAGCGTCTAATGTGAAGGGTATATCTGTAGACCACTGCCACATACCTAGGCTCAAAGCTTATAATAGTATACAAGCGCCATAGTTGGAGCTTAATCTGCAGACGAAGAATAGCGCGTTCCGTCGCATCCGACGAGCGAGAATGTCCAGAAAGACGAATATGACTATCTACAAGCGTGGCGAATGCCCTGATTGATCAACCAGCATGGCATGACCTTGAGATGTCTAGATCAGCATGGACATCGAGGAGCTCGAGGGAGCTAAGTCTGCAAAGATGGAGAATGTGACGGTGCTAAAAATAAACTCAAAGGTCAACGCGCCAAAAACTTTCAACTCTTCAACACGTTCGCCTGGGTTTCCAAGGATTGCGTTCATGACTCCGAATCTCAACAACGACTAGTACAATTCACCTTTTCTATCCTCTGGAATGGCCAACGGACCCCCAGCTTCAGCTGCAGGACCCTCCAATACGCGCCCTCTAGTCGTAAATCCTACCAGAGCTTCTCCAGGGCAATCTCTCGCAGAACGTACTACAAGTAGCACATCTCCAATCCACCCATTCTACGTTTCGAACTCACAAGGAGACTCGAGCTCTAATCCTGGTATCCCTCAGAATGCTGCGCAACAAGGATACTATAACTACCCTGCAAATTCTGGTACATGGCAAAATGGTTGGAATTACCCCTACACTGGTCCCTCAGGAGCGTCGTCGTCCTACCAGCAGCCCCAGCAATATCCGCAAACGTCTTATACACATTACCAACCGCAGAATTACCAGCCTCACGCACCATCCCAGCCGAAATATAAGCCGCCATCTCCGGCTCCATCACCTCCTGCACCAGAGTTTCATCGTCACTGGGATGTTGTAGTCAAAGATTTCCTGACCCATACGGGCTTAACTCAAGCTCTTCGCGGTTTCGAGTCGGACATGTTGGTCATGAATTCTGAGTGGGAGCGAACCAAAGTGCCAGCTGCTTTACATCAGCTCTTGAAGGATTTATCAGTGCGTCGCACAGCGTCTGTCTTTCCTTTATTCTTTCTCAAACCAAAGTGTAGCAATTAGACAAGACCAAAACAAACGGCGACGATGATCTCGAAGCACCTCTGGAAATGATTACAGAACGTCCTCTTGAAGAGAGGAAACTCGATTATATGCAGTTATCGAATGGCCAAGAACCACGCTCTCAGACGTCAGTGAGTTCCTCTTACCTCCATCTTCCACCAACACCAACACCAAGACACATATTCTCTTCGTCACCGAAACTGACCTGATTTTTATCAGATCAACAAAGCCATATCGGCTTTTCTAGCGCAGAACCGTACCCGCAATGACATGTCCAATCGCACAGAATTCCTGTACTCTCTCGCAGAGAAACGTCGACGTATCAGCGAAGAACGAGGAACTGATGTTAACAATGATGACGCGGAAGTTTCGTCTTGCGCACGGACGGACGCTAGACCCATTGACAGAGATGTACAGATGAAATATGATATTGCCAAGAACGAAGAAGGCCCTTTGCGTCGGACTGTTCAGATGTCAGTCACTGAGCCCGGAGGGAAGTCTCTTTCTGGAGCGAGAAAGTCTAGGACGAAGAGATCAAAAGGGAAGGAGAAGGCAGAGGAAGAGGAAATCAAAATTCCTCCTCCGTCTTTGACCAGATCCGAGACGGATCATCGTGTTTACGAAGACACCGTAGAGCGCCACCCTGGCATAGCCCAGCGTGTCGTTGACATTGAGACGCATCTTTCTGTCCGATACGGTGAGTCGTCAACCGAATTCTCGTGTCATGGTTGTCGTGTTGATGGGAATGGTCAGTGCCGTCTCCGCCCAAGACTCTCCTCGCGCGGCTCAAATTTCTGGAAGACCATCTCATAAGATTAGAGAAAGATTACCCTCCATGGGCAGCGTTACACTTCAACCAACCAAATCGTGGTGTAAGCTGCCGTTATTCGCGATTTTTTGACCGATTCAATGACTGACTTGCTTTGCAGTGGCCACCCCCTCCACGTCCTACGCCTATAATCGTACCTCCACATCTTCGTGATCACGTCAAATCTACAGACAAAGATAACACTATGCCTGTTTACGAGCCTCCTATAGTTGCCTTGGACACTCCGTCTGGAGGGGTCAAGAAGCCGAGGAATACCGCATCAAGTTTGCATCGGGCGGTTATGGAAAGACTGGAAGTTCAGAAGGCGATGTCTGATTTGGCAGGCGGTGGCGGCGACGGCGCGTGATCCTCATGCGCCTGTTATCAGCTGTTATCTCAAGCTGTATGGTTCACACTCGTGACATTCTTGACTATCGATATCATTTTGCCACAGATAAATACCAGCCGTCATGAATTGCCGTGTCGTTCTTTGGCATATTGCGGGACGACATCACACTCGACAGGCAGTAACATTTGGGGTTCTTCGTGACGTCGAGAGGTACATTATTGCGTTGCTGTATGTTCTATACACGAAGCTGTGCTGGTGTTGCTGTGCTGGTGCATGTGGTTGTATTTATTTCAGAGCCTGGAGTGCCTACGTGTCGTTTGCTACGTGTCAGTTTTTGATTCACGACATCCACGTAGTCCGTCCTGCCCACCTCTCCTAGTGTCCGCAGTTTCTCTCCCCAGTACAAGACAGTCCCTCCTTTAATCCTATCCCTCAACACGTACCCCCTGACGTTTCGCTGATTCACTCTCACACAAGAAAGTACTCGCAGCAATAGCAATATGACTCAGAACACCTCATTTATCGACCCATCCTCACTTTCCCTCCCATCTCCAGCTCACTCTTCTCACTCATCTCCAGCTCCATCTTCCTCAGAACACCACGATGAATCTCATGAAGCTGGCCCTTCACGCAAACGGGCTCGCACCGATGCAACTTCAGAAGAACGCAAAGAAGCCAGAGCACATCGTAACCGCATCGCAGCACAGAATTCCAGAGACCGTCGAAAGGCCCAGTATGCCTACCTCGAACGTCGAGTAGCTGAACTCGAGGAGGAGAACAGACAACTAAAGGCTGGAATGGGTATTGCCTCCAACTCTGACCGACAACGTGCAGAAGAGAGGGAAAAGGAGAAGGCCAGAGAGCGAGAGAATGAGGAACTACGGGAAAGGATTAAAACTCTCGAGAAAGGCTGGGATGCTGTCGTCAAAGCACTCGCCGCTCAAGGTCTTCCCACTGGTATACCCCCTACACCAAAATCAGAATCTTCATCCCCCACATCTCCTATTTCCCGTGATTCCGTTCCTACTCAACCGACTTCATCTTCTTCCTCTGACTCCCCATCTCCCCGAATGATTCCCCAACAACATCAAGCCGCTACATTCCCAGTCATCGTCCCTATTCCTCCCGCATTCCCCATTTCCCCAGCCGCCTCTCATTCATCACTTGATTTTGACTTCAACCTCCCCACCTCCGGTCCGAGCATCTTCTCATCTGTATCCAACGACTTCAAGTCCGAGAACAACGAGTCCCAGTCCACTCGCCACCTAGCACGGGTGGCGACCATCGAGGCCCCACCAGCCTCGTTGTCCCTGCAGCGGGTGGACTCTCACTCTCCTCCTCTCTTGATTCAACAACGATACAACCGACGCTCACGTTCCCTTCCCTTATGGAACAAGAACCGCAAACTATCGATGACGCCACTATGGAAGACCTGTTCAGGGAGATCCTCGCGCCCTCTCCCACCCTGCCGTCGTCGTCTTTACCTCATGACACGTCAATGCCCGTCTTCCAAGTCTCCTCCGCGTCGGAAACCGCATCCTCCCCCTCCACGTCGCCGATGATGGGCGAGTCGACGGGTGAGGGTGAGGGTGTAGGTATGGGCTTGGGACTGCAGCAAATGACTGGAGTGAACTGGGCGAGCGAGGTGGAAATGCAGAGAATCTTGGACATGTTGCCGAATACTATCAATGGCGATGATTATGACCACCATACACAAAACGCTTCGGATCTCGATCTAGAATTCGATCTGGGGGGTCTGGGATGGGAAACGGGAAATAATGGCGCTGGTTCGGAAATGGTTGGCGCTTTCTGATTCATCTTTTCCTTCTTCCACATCATCAGCATCATCATCATATACAATGGACTTGTATTCCTAATTTCATGGCATGGCATGGGGTTCTCTATGGTTTCATCTTATCTTATCTAGTTTTGTTTCTTGTCGCTTTTTTGCTGCTTTCCTTTTTTCCTCCTGACTCGACTCACTATACAACCTCTCCGTCTCTCTCTCTATCTATTCTCTCCACGGATCGACATACCAGCTCACATTAACCGATGACATCTACCTTCCCTCTCCACTCACTGCGAATTCTTACCTATCTACCTACTGTTAACCTCTACATCTACTCTCCCCATTACTTACTTCCCCTTCCTCTTATCCCTTCTTTCCACTTCCTTCTCCGATTCACGATCCCACTCATCCGAAACACGGACTTTCTCCCCTTCGGGGTTGACGAAACCTGTGCGGGGGGTGTTGTGGTGAGCGATTGGAGGTTCAAGGTTTGTTGGTTTGGTTGTGGGTACGTAGGACTGGGTTAGTATTGTCTTTTTGGTGGTTGTGGTAGTTGTGGTAGGCGTTGATTGTTGGAGGAGTATTAGCTATAGTCGTGGTGTTACTTGGATAGGATCTATAGGGAATGCATTGGTATTTGTGGCGCAACTTCTGATAAATTGAACCTTGTGAAGATCGATCGACTGTCACTGGAGAGAGTAAATTCACTCGTATTGAGTGGCCGAATCACTCTTATTGAGTGATAAAATCACTCGTATCGAGTGTCTTTCACTCGGATGAAGTGTCCTCAAGACACTCAAATCAAGTGAAAATACCACTCAAACGGCCTTTTTGCTCACTCATATCGAGCGCGGTCTCACTCGTATCAAGTGTTTCTCACTCGTATCTAGCGTCTATTCATTTGTACTGAGTGTTCAATAACATTCATATCTAATGCTCATCCATTCATATGCAGTGGACCGATATCAATCACAAAATAGGCTTCGCGTTTGGTAGCATACCACAGGAATTACAGGTATTGCAGAGCTCGAATACGGATCAGAAAAGGCCACAGTAACACTGCGACAAGGGCTCGAGAATCAGGCCATCGATAAAGTTCATATCGAGACTCCTGCGATAAGTCGAAACGGCACGTCCAGAGGCCGGCAGATGGTGATCCATCCATCCATCGGTAAGAGAATCGGACTGGCAAGAGCAGGCACAGGAGAAGGGCCAGGGGCGCTTGAAGCAGCATAGTCGAGAAGTACTGAGTCCTAGTGTTCATCGAAAGGATAAGGAAAGACGCGGAGGCAATATGCATACTGCTATTTTGGGGTCTTTGACCATGATCCTCGTTGGGCGACGCTATCGGAGAGGGCAGGTACTTAGTAACATCATCAACAAGCATAGAGTAAGAAGACTGAAGTGGCGTGCAATCGTAGCCGTAATCGCAAACAGATCTTCGCTTTTCGGGGGCTTATCTGCTCTGCTTGTAGCGTGAAATCGGTATCAGTATTGTACAATGAAAGACATTAAGCAGGAAGAACGTACATTCAGTCCCAATCCCTAAAATATAGGACTAAATCTTGTCAATGAGGAGTTGAAAACTCAAAGGGAATGATGTTTGATAACGTATAAGCTTGGATGACCGTTGTGTCGAAGGGTTTCCTGTAATATGTCATCCCGTGCGAGGTGTCCTGCTCCGAGTGGACTAGTTGGCTGGAGAGAGCATAAGAACCGATCGACGGACCAATCATCCTCACATAGTAAAGAACGACAGGACTGACCTCAAGATACTGTTTTAGACGGTGCATCGAAGTCAACAGCGGGACTCGTACCTGTCAGGACGCGGGAAGCTTGACGTTACTTCGGATAGAGGCGCTCCTGCTCTCCTGTCAACGTCGTCAGTGCCGACGCGTGACTCAAGTCATAGCAACCGCGTTAAGTGGCGTCCCGCGATTGCACGAGTATGTTCCGCCAAGTCTCCACCTCTGGATGTAGATACCGCAACAATACCCAAGGACTCATTGGCAAGTGTATTGATGACAGCAACAGCAGTCAAGGTAGTGAGAGTAACGGTGAAGTAATAAAACCTCCAGTGAGAATCATGGAACATTGTTGACAAATTGCAAGACGTACCGTTCGCTGTCTACTGCAAGCCGACTCCTATACGTCAATGCCTTTTGAGTTGCTTTTTCGTCTCGGGAAGAATGAGCACTGAGAGTGGAACGTGGAACACCCCTGCAAATTCCGCAAGACACCTTAGTTAGCTTACCAGTATTCGCCGGTTCGTCGTAGCTATTGTCTACTTTGACATGAACAACAATCTTAGATTTTCGACTCTAGGCAAAAAGAATGTGTCAGTATCCGATGGTGCAAGGTTTTAGCCTGACCTTGTCATCTCCATAGCCGTCTCTGTTCCCGCTCCTTCTTTGTATCCACTCTCTCCTCTAGCTTCGCCCTCTGACTCTTCCGTCATCGTCGTCATCTTCGTCTCCGTTTCTGTCTCTATTCTCAGCAGCCTCGCCATTCTTTTTCCTCCTTATGTAGAATCCTTCTGCAATCGTCGAGGACTTGGTCAAGGACTTGGGGCTATATTACGACTTCAATGGGTCAAAATTCGGTGTCAAAAGGCGCATATATGAGGTATATCGGGCTTACACCAAAGCATTAGTCCCTGCCATAGTCCCTGAACGGGTGTAGCTTTGCGCAGAGACTGTGAGAACCGCGCTCTCTCTCGCCCCTTTTGAAGTTGGGCTTGAATTTTCTGCCCGTAAGAAGAGAGAGCCGATACATACCACAGTGTTATGAAAGTCATGTGTTTTGATAGCTCATTGACCTGGACGTCGAGGTCTTCGATCCCAGTTTCCGCGTTGTTGATCGTGATGATAGTTGTAGGGTAGCGCAGCTGCAAGATGGTAAGTCGAAAGAGATGACGCCGACATCACGCGGCGTGATGTCACTCTTGTCACGGTCGCGTCGCGTCTTGCGATTGCTTTTGAGAACTCTGGAGTCAGGTAACTAAAGGTCGTAGCCTTCCGCAAAATTTGCTCTATCATCAAGGTACGAGAACTATCTGCCCTCATATATTGAGAATGTTGGTTTACTTTAGTCATGAGCACTTTATTTTTGGAGACTCGGAGTAAAATAATCTAAACTCGTGTATACGAGCATCTGAAGATCATCGGATACTAGTGGAATGAAGTAGGGAAGAAAGATCAGAAAAAAAATGGACACTCGAGGAAAGAGATCCCGCGTCAGTGTCCATGGACAATGATTAGGGAACGATCGATCAAGTCGAGATTCAGTACTGTACTGGTCGGACCCTGGTTCCCGGAAGCGTTACATAGGAATAGTGTTCTCGGCAGTGAACTGAAGGCAGTATTATTGACACTGTTAAAGTTGAATGGAAGATTTGTAGGTCGTAGTACAGCAGTAAAGTCTCTCACCACTCTTTGCTCCGACGTCACGGTCGGTTATAGCCGTTTTCAACACTCTCTTCTTGGAGTGTTTGTGTCGTCGAGCCTGGCTTTGATGTGAGTATATAGCTGATAATGGGTGGTCGACACTCAAAACAAACGAGGAATACCTGGGGAGGGGGACCTGGTATCCGTAGCGTCGATTTTCTAGCCAACGAGCTGTAACCGGCCGATTTAGCGCTCCTAGAGTGTGCATTTCATCAGCGCGGCATTTTAGGCAGTGATCTTACGATAATGGTGTTGACATCGTTGACAGCCAATGGAAGCGTAGGAGGGCAATGACAGGATGTTTCGCGGTCCCTTGACTTGGCGGCGCTACTCAAGCTGACTGGGGCCTTGGTTGACACTGTTTGTGATCGTCGAGCCAGGTGTTTTGGTGGGAGCGTATGGCTGGTGGTAAGTGGTCGAAGATTCTCAAGATGGATCCTAGAGTGAGGAAAAAATGACCTCGTTCGAATTGCGATGCGAGAGAGTTTTCTGCCATCGAAGAGAAGATATACAGGACACCTGCAAGTGGCAAGGCATGAATGCTCGACATATGCAGTAATAAGCACAGAAAAAGTCTCGTATACAAGCAGTTGAGGCCAAGAGTTCGCTATACCATGGGTGAACATCGTTCGAGAAGTATCGCGGCCAGATACGAGTCGGTCAGGGTGATCAGTACGATGTGGGAGCTTGTGATGCATATATCTGTCGAAATGAGAAGAAATTTCATTGAATTATGGGGTAACACTCATATAAAGTGGATCTATAGTGAGTGGATAAAATTTCACTTGCATCGAGTGAGTTGGCCGGGAGTGAGTCGGAATGCACTTGCATCGAGTGAGACGGCGGGAAGTGAGTGGTTCGGCACTCGGTACAAGTGAGCCGAAAATCGGCCTAATTTGCTTTTTTGGTAAACACTTCATTTAAGTGTCAAAGTAGCCGGATTAGTGACATGTCACTCATATTGAGTGGAAATCCTCCCCTCAGTGCTGTAACCTTGATCGTGAAGCTTTGAAGCATGATACCATGATAATGCATATGCTTATATAGGATCCTTGACAGACACTGGCAAGTACGTTCGTTGGTCGTTTGACACCCAGCTGGTATGGTGGCATACTGAGATACTTGGTCGCACGTTGATCGCAAATTGGGAACGAGCGTATATACGAGAATCGAGGTGAGACCGTGGGTCTGGGGAATTCGAATATCAAGAAGGGAGGACGAACACAGCAAACCGAAGGCTAGAACAGCTACAAACATGAGGATTTTCTGGATGCATATCATATGTACGAATTTCACAAAGATAACTACAGTATAACAAGATACCAAGAGGAAAGCAATAATAAAAAAGATTATGGGGAAGGAGACGAACACAGTGACATATGTACGCGAATAGAAAGAGCTTTTGGATTGGTGGGCACAGAGGGAGGATGGCGATGGGAAAACGAGAAGAGATGGTTGAGAAAATGAAAACTCTCGCACGACTTTCTCTGCAACTGGCGTAGCCTGGGTCGCTTTCCACCACACATTGTTACTGAAGCTGATTTCCTATTTGGACTCTTTGACCTCCATCTCCTCGTCTTCGTCATCTTCGTCTGCCGTCTCGGGCTTGAGACCGGCCTTGGCGAGGGCCTCTGCAGAAGTGTAGTCGACTTTCTTGCCACGAGTGCGTCGGCTTGTGATAGCGGCTGGGTTGATTTCGGAGAAGTCCTATGAGAGGAGAGAGACAGAGGTAAGAAGATTGCAAAAAAAAAAGACGCGATGAAACGACGCGACGCGACGACACGAACCTCTTCAACCTCTTCGTCGTCGGACTCTTCTTCATCATCGTCCTCGTCATCATCTTCCTCCTCTTCATCGTCCTCCTCCATAGATACGTCTTCCTGGGGGGCTTTTCCCTTTCCCTTGTTTTGAGGAGAGGTAGGGGATACTTTGTTTTCGGTGGCTCTGTGAATTGTGTGTGTGAGAGATGATTCAATAAGAGAGCTATATAGATGCCACGCACTTTGAACCAGCGGGGGCAGCGTTAGTAGACATGTTGAATCAGTTGAGAGTCGAAAACAAGAGAGAGATCGATAAAAGAACGCGTCGAATGGTTTGGCTGCCGCGGCAATGGCCGGCCGAGCCCGTGGTCCCCGGCGTTGCCCCCGGTCGACACTGAGTTTGGTCCTCGGTCGTTTATGGTGTAAGTGTTGCAAGAAATGACTCGGACATGGCAGTAGGTGAGTATGTCTTCGTGTGTCTATCTGTATCCTGATATTGCATCTAATTCGACCTCAATTTGTAGTGATTACCCGTATAAATATCATCGCCGGATCCCAGGAACTAGTCATGTTCTGATGGAGATATGAGCGGTATGCGACCGTCTGCTCCTCGTGGGTCGTACCAGAACTGCCATCATCCCCATCAACTTCGTATTTGATACCACTGTTACCTCAGCATAAGTATTATATCCCCTCGCAGCTTTCCGCAATTGCGACACGGCCAGGCTTTAGCCTGATGTTCACTGTGTCCCTCTTTCAGCTTCATTTCAATGGCCAAGGGCACTACTATCGCACCCTCTTTCCTTTCGCGTGTTCAGACGACCGATAGCGGTCGCCGCCCGAGTTCAAGCTCGGGGAAAGACCGGGATAACATATCGCTCGGAGGGACGAGCAATATCTCTAGGCATACCTCAATAATCACGTCCGCTGTCGTTCCTTACCTTCGTCGTATGGATCTGAGAGACGATTCCCAATCGGCTCATCGGAATCCGAATAAACCTCCTCTCCTTATCCTGCAATTATCCTCGACGTCGTTTTTGGACTCGGTCGTCAACGACGTTTCTACCGAGCGACCGATATACGCCTTTCAGACGTTGGGCGCGACTACTGCCGTTCTGAGAAACGATCCTTCGGTGGGTAGCACTAAAACAGCCGACATACAGTGGCCCAGAAACCATTCGACCAAGGGCAAAGGGAAGGGGAAAGATACCGTGGACGGTGTCTTGATACAGATGGCCGGGAGACGATGGAAAGACGGCGAAGTATTCCTGAGGCCGGGATCGTTCCATTCGTAAGTCCTGTTCCTTGTTTCGTGTCTGCCGCACTGCCGTCTTGACGCGTTATATTTCCGTAAGTGTGCGCAAATTCAACCTCCCCAGTTACGCCCCCAGTCTCAAGTGGAAACGTATTGACGACTCGTACTATGTTCGTATCCTTCTAATCAAATCGTCTTGTCCCCATTGGCGCTGATCGTTCTATTAACAGTGTCATACGGCTTCCCTCAAAACTCCGATTGCAATTCTAGATCTAGCCAGCGAATCTGTCCCACCACATCTTCGAGTATACGAAACGCTCCATGACAAAACTGATAGCGGCGCTCTCAGAGTACACAATGGTGTATCCATCATGCTACTCGACTACCTGATAGTCACTGCTTGTGTGCTCGTCACAGACGTTCAAGAGTGGATGTCCATTCCCAGACCAAATGAGATTATTACCAAGGACAACTCGATGAGCTTCCTTTCCGTTAATTCATCTACTCCTAATATTAATACCTCAAGATCAACTCCCGGTGGGTCACCTGTAGAGCCCATGTCGGGTACATCATCTCCTGTGCCGTCCTCCTCTTCCTCGCCTGCCTCTCGTCCTACTTCGTCCACTTCCCCATCGCAGTGGCGTAAAATTCTGTACGGAGAACCACTCTTCCCTAAGCTATCTCCCCGATTTGATACCCGTCCCCCCAGGAGCCCCACTTCCCCAAACCAGATGGCCAAAATCATCCACAGAGAACCTCTATATCCAAGTATCGAGCACCGTGCGCAACATGGTTACTTCCCTGATATCAATCCAGATCTCGACACCCCGTCAGCATCAGAAGACGAAGATGATTTCGAAGATGATCTAGAGGAGGACTTGCAAAGCCCATCCGCAGACTCGATGTTCTATCCGTACATGACCAGCACTACTTCCACAGCCCCTTCGCATGGATATCTAGATCCGTCGTTCTACTCTCCTCCGCCTGTCCCCGCCATCCCAGACCGCTACAAGTCAGCATCGACGTCAAGCATTCTCGAGTCCACTTCGAATTCTTCAATCTCGTATCGAAGGCGAAGGAGGCGAGAACTGCCCATACCTCCAAACCAAGTTTCAGCTGTACCTAGTGGTTATAACACCCAATCACTTCGCTCGCGCTCAACTCCCCCTCGCGATAGCGATAGCGATGGCCTTCCAGACATCAGGACCGAGAACGGCCGTTTGATCATTGATACGTCTCCACTGGGGCACAAAAGGCCGCCACACATCCCAATCATTCGAACGCAGAGCCAGCCACAGATAACGCCGTCACTGATTTCACCGACGCGAAGACGACTTCCCCAGTTACCAAACCCCAATCCCCAACGGCCACTACCCTCACCATCCCCAACTCCTAGATCATCCAACGAGAAGAACCACTTCAATTCTCAGTTCAATTCACGGACATTACCACCCACGCCCCTGACGGTTACCCCGCATGCTCGTGGGTATGGTTTTGCATCTGAACATGAGGGTCGGTCGGGTCCACCTAGTAGTGTCCCCGAGGAGGATGCAGGTGTTGTCGTGGCAGAGACGGATGCAGGTACGGTGTTCGATGTACCACCCCCTGCTTACCACTCTATCAATTTCGACGGTGCGACGGGGAGAGTTTTGAGACCGGTACAATCGCAAGCACAATCGCGAAATCGGGGAAAGACGCAATGATTTTTCATGATTTGATCGGACAGCTACATCTACACGCACTCGATAATTCACATTCCCTTTTTCTTGAGTCTGTTGGCCGTATACCTCCCTCTTTTTTTCGATGTTAGGACGGGCTGGTCATTCCCTGCTTGATCCCTACAACTTCCTTCGTTATCTTTCCTGTACTGTTTGCTTTGATTTGGGCGCGGTGTACTTACCGTATCGGAAGACTGATGTCTTGAAGACGAAACTGAAGAGCTCCTAGTAGCTACTTGTATATCTGCTGGACATTTTTATACATACATACGCCAAATGATACATTCTACCCTTTTCCGGTGCAGCTCACGGTGTCAAGGGATACCTCTCGCAAAGACTCTATTTTCAGAGTGGCGTCGAGAGCTCGAAGAGGTATGGGATTTGTCGCGTCATGAACTCGGAGGAAGTATCAACGCCATCTAACTTTGGGACTGCTTGCCAAGGGTCGTCTATATATAGCTGACTACGCGCTTCGGCCTTCGGGTCGGACTCAAAGCTCTTGACTTCCTCGTCGATCTTCATCGTCTGACTTGAAACATATCTGCAGGTCGTGCGCTCCGGGTCGGACTCGCTCGATGAATTTCATGTACCCAGCATCCAGAAATATGTTCCAAGGCTCTCTTTCTCGTCATCCCCCACCCAACGAACTTGCAGTCAAGTTTTCGAGGACTGAACTATCATGTCGACGACAACTTACTCGATTCCATCCGAAACAAGACGACTGCTTGTCGACGGTATCATAAACAATAAACTGCACTCCTCTCTTCCTACTGAGATTGAAGAGGCTGCCAATTCTATCGAGTTTATTGGAGCCGATCTCCCTATAATCCCTATCAATTGGCGCTTTGCTGAGAGTGTCTCTTCTCTCAAAGGATTTCAGGCCGCGATGCTGAACGTGTTGCTCAAACGAAAATACGGGGTTGATTATCAGAAGATAGTCATCAATACGTGAGTTTGCATCACAGCTATACCCAAAGCTCGAGCTTACATGCTACCTTGTAGCGACCATGCGCAGCTATTTATCATGTCAGTCTGGGTCTCCGTCATCGATCCTGAACATACCAAAACGGAAAATCGAGGATTCTTCGATTCATCTTACCTCAAATATATCCCGAGCACCGATAAACATGGCGCGTTCGACAGCCCTTACCGCCAGACGGTAACCAATATATATAAGACAAGAGACAACAAGTTCTTTCACGTGCACGGCAAGTCGAGTTTCTCTTCTCATCGCACGAAGTACTCATTCAGGGTGATATATAGGAAGTATGGACCCGCGTCCATCCCAAGACGCGTTAGGACTTCCCCATGACATGGACTTTGCAGACGTCTCAGCTGCCAGTGAAGCATACCAGTTGAAAGTGTCTCAAATGGACGCTGCAGATCTTGACACCCTCATGAACGATCGCTACCGACAAGCAGGAACAATCTGCTTATCCAAAGAAGAGTATCGCTCCAGTCCCCACGGACAGGCTAACGCACACGTCGGATTATACGAAGTGCATCACATCCCTAACGAGAAGCAAAAGCCCAGCTGGTGGTCATCCCCGATCCTCAAAGAAGGACAAACTGGACCTGGCGCCTCGAGACCACTCTTCGGGCTGAAAATCATTGATCTTACGCGTGTCATTGCTGCTCCTGCCGTTTCTCGTGAACTGGCCGAGCTTGGAGCGAGCGTGCTTCGTATCACATCTCCAAACATCACAGACATATCTATGCTCAATATGGACATGGGGTGGGGTAAATGGAACGCTAGTCTTGATCTTAAAGTGGAGAAAGACCGAGATACACTGAGGGCTCTCATTCTTGAGGCCGATGTTGTTGTCGATGGTTATCGGCCTGGAGTGATGGAGAAATATGGATTCGGGAAGGAGGATATCTTGAAACTGTTCGAAGGCAAGGAGAGTGGCATTATCTATGCACACGAGAACTGTTATGTGAGTGGCTTTGATCTCAATGATAATCTCGTCCATTTATTCATTGATTCGAAATATAGGGATGGAACGGGCCATGGTCCTATCGCTCAGGATGGCAGCAGATCAGCGATGCGGTTCGTTCTGCATTAAACTACGTCTTGAAGACTCTTCAATTGACTTGCAATACTAGAATTGTGGCGTGTCTCTTGCATTTGGTCAAGCAATGGGCAACGACGAACCCGTAACTCCAGTCTTCCCAAATTCCGACTTCAAGTAAGTTTTGTTCGACTTTCGCAAAATGAAGTTCTGATTGAATGGTTCGTGCTTGTCCAGTACTGGTATCAGTGGCGCAGTGGGTGTACTCCAAGCGTTGATTCAGAAGGCAGAAACCGGCGGGTCGTACGTTGTAGATGTGCGACGAATTCAGCCATACACTATTTGCCGTTACTGACTCTCGTCTCCTTCCAGATCGCGTTGAATTACTACTCCCAATGGCTCGTCAACTCATGCTCCACCTACCCTGAGGAAATTTGGCAAGACGTATGGTCTCGAAACGGCCGTAGAGTCTTCCGGCATCGCGATAGCATGCAGGTTACGCTGCCTGCGCTCATGGGGATGTTGAAAGAGAACTCGCCTGACTTGTTCAGACCCGAGTTCTTCGAAGACCGGGAGAACAAAGCGTTGGGAGTGAAGATCAGGACTGTCAAACCCATTCTGCAGTTCCCGGAAGGGTTGGTGAAGACGGGATATAATGTCGGGACGAGGGGGAATGGTGTCGATAAGCCTGAATGGCCTGAGGATCTGTTGACGGAGATCCTAGCCTGAAAACCCCAATGTAGATAGTATTTACCCCAGATGCTACGGAAATATACCGGTGCATCGGACCGAGTCGGGGGATATCTGCAAAAACCTCTGTCATTTCGGACTCGGGATACATGATGAGCGGGAACATATCGCATATTGGAATATAAGAGATCCCGAGCAGAGACTCCTGTCATCGTTCCTGAACGCCAACTACCATGACTCAGATCATCGACAATACCCATATTCATCCCGCCCATGGGGCTATCTTGATCATCGTTATGGTACATTCATTTCATTCTCAATATCTTCGGGAGTACATAGCTAACATGCTAAACTTCCACTCTCCAGGGCGTATCAGGAACGGGAAAATCAACACTAGGGAGCTCGTTGGCCAAAGCCCTCAACATGCCATACATAGATGGAGACGATCTACATCCACAATCCAACGTCGACAAAATGGCAGCTGGGCACCCTCTGACCGACGCGGATAGAGAGCCGTGGTTGAAACTTATACGTTCGACGGCTGAACGTAAAGCTATAGAAGAAGAAAACGATCCGAATTTCAAGGGACGGGCGGGGGTGGTTATTGCTTGTTCGGCGCTCAAGAAATATTACCGGGAGATCCTACGAGGGAAGACGGTTGCTTCATCAGAGGTTTTGGACCCGACAACGACTACAGATGGAAGCTCTGATTCGGAATTCCTGCCGACTTATTTCGTGTTCATCAAGGGCGAGAGAGACGAGCTGATGGTCAGGATGACGCAGAGAACGGGCCATTTCATGAAAGTGTCTATGCTGGACAGTCAATTAGAGACATTGGAGACACCTGAAGGGGAGGATGGGGTCGTGGTGGTACCTCTACACGAGACGACTGAAGGACAGGTTAGGAAGGCTGTGGACGGGTTAAAGAAGGTGGTGCAGCCGTTGTGATCTTGAATTGACTCTACAGCTGCCTGCAGGTATCCTTATTCATATTCAAATTGACTTCAAATGGTATGGTACTTTGTATTTCCTTCGACCTTAGATGATGTTTAGATTCATTTCGGATATTGCACTGTTGAGCTGGAGGTCGCGTCGAAGTGAATGGCCTGAAAATGCGAGAATCATCTCAGAGGATGGGCATCATACTGGGTTCTTCATGAAAGAGACTGGTTACTGGGGTGGGTTCGAGCAAAGAATTTAAGGATCGCCGTGAACGAGGAGCCTGTGTATGAGAGAGGGTCGGCAAACGCCGAGCGGTGTCCCAAGACGCGAAGTTGCGTTACGCGTCCAAGTCCAAATCGTACTCACATATTTCATTCATCCCTTACTTTATCTTCTTCATCATGGTACGTCTCTTTTGATCTCTGCTATATACGGGACTACTAAACACAACTACTCACCCAGGCCAGACGTTACGATAGTACGTTTTGAATAGCCCAATTGACAGCTTTGCGTAGATCCTGATACAAATTGCATTATAGGTCGAACAACCATCTTTTCGCCGGAAGGTACGTACCCTACCTTCATCTTTCACTAGAAGTATATGTCATTCTGATAATATATGGATACAACAGGCCGATTATATCAAAGTGAGCATCCATCCGATCCAAATGATGCTATAGCTCACGCATCCTTTTCACCCCAGTCGAATATGCCATGGAAGCCATCTCACACGCCGGCACAGTCCTAGGCGTCCTCGCAAAAGACGGTGTTGTCCTCGCAGCCGAAAAGAAAGTAACAGGAAAACTCTTGGATCTATCTGGGTCGAAAGACGGTGGTTACGGTGGGAGTGGAGAGAAGATATTTTTGTTGAATTCGTACGTTATTGCATTCTTGATTCTTGGATGAGGACGCTGACGCCAAGGTGGGGTTATAGGAATGTCATTGGTGGTGTAGCAGGAATCACGTCTGATGCGAATTCTTTGGTCAATTATGCGCGGACGGCGGCGCAGAGACATTTGTTGACGTATAATGAAGATATTCCAGTCGAGTTGTTGGCACAGAGGTTGTGTGATATGAAGCAGGGGTACACGCAGTATGGAGGTACGTTACTTCGCCTCTCTCCTCACCGAATATAGTCTTAATCGTGGATCATCTTGCAGGTCTCCGTCCATTCGGTGTATCCCTCCTCTACGCAGGATACGACCCGCACTACCACTTCCAGCTGTACCACTCCGACCCATCGGGTAACTACTCTGGCTGGAAAGCAACGTGTATTGGGGCGAACAACGGGACGGCTCAGAGTCTGTTGAAGCAGGAGTACAAGGATGACATCGAAGTAAAGGATGCTATCGGCTTGGTATTGAGAGTCATGAGCAAGACGATGGATAGTACGACTCTGGGAAGCGAGAAATGTGAGTCGCTTGCTAGTCTTGGTCTTGATGCTTTTGTATTAAACACTGATCTCTTTGCCATAGTGGAGTTCGCAGTGTTGACCCTTGACCCTGTCACGAAGCAGCCAAAGGCGAAGATATACAAACCAGCAGAGATTGACGCGCTCTTGCTATCGGAGGGTCTTGGAAAGAAAGATGAGGATACAGAGATGAAGACTGCTTGATTACTTGGACTGTGTACTTTGTTGATATCACAATACTTTTTCGTCATCTCCGTGTACGAAGTGCATTGAGACAAGAATGTGATTCAGACCCTAGAGAGTGTTACAGATAAACCAGTAGAAATGTGGCATATGTATGAGTGAGTTGGAGTTAGATCAATGGCACGCCATGCCTTTCCCGCCTCCAGTGCCTGAGAGGACAGCGTCGACGTCCATATGGCTGCTGAAGACGTAGTTTCCGATTGCTGCGCCGATGACGACGGCGACGATGAGATATGCCTACATTCATCGGTGTAAGAGCTGTTAGAGGACATGACTAGATATGAATATTGGCAACATACGTTGTATGTCATGAAGACAAGCATGAGGAAGAACGACAGGAACACAGTCGCTCCATAGAGAAGAGCACGGATCACTCTAGAAATAGTTGGGATGGGGACCCTAGCACCAAGAATCATCATCAGCATCCCTCAAAGATATCGCCACTGCGCAGAACGCTCACCCGACTGATGTAGGCTGCAAAACTCGTCGACCCGTCAACAATCCCGAATCCTCAACATCCTGTTCAGGCGTACTCCTCCCACTTCCACCCCCATTCCTACTTGCCGGCCGACCAGGCTCTCGTCCCTTACCCTTCGCCGCGACGCCTGCGAGCGACGCTGCAATACGACGGTCGATGGTAGTCTGGAAAGCACGAAGATACTCGTAGAAAACGCCTAATGCGACGATGGCGAAGAAGGAGAGGACGAATGATGATACAGAGGATATGTGCCATGATCGGAAGACGATGCAGGTGTCGATTATGTTGGTGTTCCTGTGTGGAGAATTCGTTTGGTTGCTCCGTATAATTGTACGGATAGACTACTTAAGTGCTTACCAGAGCATGTACATGGAACATTTAGGGCCTGTTGGCATGGTGTGTCCTCCGTGATCCATGATGAATCAAATCAAGTTGAAGCTCTGAGAATCGATGCTCGAGAAAGTCGGATCGACGAACGCAAGACGAACGTTTTGGTTGTGCTGCGATCAACTCACGCGTTGCGAGGAGGACGATGCTTCCGGGTGCACGTGTTTACAATTGGCCACACAGCATGAAAGCTCAAGTTTCAAAGGTTGTCGTATAAGTAGGAGAAAGGGGATTACAACAAGGACTGATTATAATATAGTGACTAAGATTGGCAGAAAATCCCATAGCCTGTTTATGTGAGTACACGTTCGGAGGAGAATTCACAGCCTAGGCAATCTCTGCTTTCAGCCACAATAAAACCTACAGAGATATGACACTCACCTCTATTTAAGAGCTTTGAAGACGACCATTAGGACATCCTGTCAATGAAATTAAGAATACTTAACGATTGCGAGTATTTTCTGCTATGGGTGTACCTTGTGTGAAATGTTTGTCGGAAGAGAACGATGATAGGACGTACAATAAGGCATCATAGATTTTGAACAATTAGGATACCTCTTTCCCTCAGCTTCGGTAACTGAGTCTGCCAAGCATCTAGCAAGTGTGCAGGTATAGGACCAGATTGATTCTTTTGAAGGAAACGAAATTCGACGCTTGACAAGGCCGGGAAATTGCCTCCAATCAAGATATCCTCGATTTCGCCCAAATCCAAAAGAGCCATGAGCCCCGGAAGACGACGTTCTTCTGTGAGGATTTCGATTATGATCGATTCTAGATGCATGAAGATACTGGATGGATCTAAGAATGCTTTCAGGTCGAATGGCATGGTGTCTGTTGCAAAGTACGCAAAATTCAATCGAAGTGTGCGTAAATTGGGGGTTTTGTTGACGTTTATAGTTGGGACCTCCAGCGGTTCCCGCGATGACGAATGCGCTGTAAGGGAAGAATCAGCGATTCAACGTAGACCGAAAACCGACTGGAGATATTAGTAGTATTCCACTTACTGAATTTGAGGTGTTCGATAGAATCCCCGACTTGATCCAAGAACTTGTTTGTACAAGGCGTTTGATTTAGATTAACCACACGAAGAACACGAAGACTCGAAACGACGGTGATGTGGGACGATGGATGTAAGAGCCACTCAATTATTCGATCCGTTGTCAATGAAAAACTGTATACGTCTAATTCCTCGAGTCGTGCGCGTTCAGAAGAAGGAGCCTCCAACAATCTGTCCGGAAACCCTAGCTGATCGCGATAATAATTCCGATCGATTTTGAGGCATTTTAAATGTGGACAAACGTTGGAAAGTAGGGTAGCCATAGCTGAGAAATTCAGAAACCCGTTTTGAATCAAAGAAAGAGATCTGAGGGATGGCAAGCGCAAAAGGTTCCGGATTGCGCCATGCAAGTCGGGCGTATGGTTTCCCCATTCCGCGATACTCTGGAAAGCAAGAATTTCGACGCGGTCGAACATGTAAAGAATGAAGGGAAGTGTTTCTTCGTCTTTCATCCATCCAATAGGCTCCATCCCTGGAAAGCCTCGAGCATCGACGATTGTGAGCTCCCGAACGTACTGGGCAATACCTGGGGAGGCCAGTAGTACTGAGTACAGGCGCTGGCACCGGCCGCGCATTTGTGCGAATCTGCGCTGGATATTATCTGCTTTGCCATACACACGTCGTCCTTCCAAGTAAATTGGGGTGGGAGCAAGGGTGACGCGATGGAAAAGATGCATGCGAGTCGAAGGTAGAAAAGGTCGGGATACGAGAGAACATGCTTTCAGAGAGGTGGGATCGTCGTATAGGTAGTCGACGGTATAGTCGATGAGCTCGTGAGGAAAGATACTGCCCATGGGATAATTGATAGTCTGCTGGGACCTGCTCAGATTTATACAATGGCGAGCCGCAGTCCGCAATGCCGCACAGTAGTATGAGATGGTTTGGATCAAAGGCTATAAGTGACCGTGAGTGTGACCAATCTCCGTGCTTGACCGCGTGACTAGCCGTCAGTCGTGACTTCAGTCACTCCGATTTCATTTCTTTGGTAGAAACCAAGCAGTTACGAACCTACTAGTCACGCGCACGGCTCAGATATCCTTGCTGGTGTCCAAATGTTTACGCTTTTACGAGGCAAACCGTAGAACCGAACAGCTCGCATCCGTCGACTCCTTGTACTTACCTTCCATCAGGAGGTTTTTTTTTTTAGCTGCGCTGGGATTCTGGGACTACTCTATAGGCTTCTCCCCGTGGTTCTCGTCAGGTCTCGCGTGTACCGCACTTGAGATGACTACCAGGAGCCAGGTCCAAATCCGGTTTCGGTTAGCCCCCGAAACATAATGCATAGACCGTCATGCATGATCCTGGGAATGAGCGCTACAAATTCATATAAAAGCTCAGTCGCTCCCCGACTGACTGGACCTTCAGGTCGTTCTAGGATCTCTTTCTCCTATAAGCTGAACATGTCTATCCCTCAACGTTTCCGTACGGCCAAAATTGCATTTGATTTGATTTACGCTGCTGACAAAGTGCTTTATACACAGTTGGTGGTACCGCAAAAAATACAAGTGTCGGTGCTATAGGACATGGCCTTGTAAGTTCATGTCATTCGAAACCGTAACTTTGACTAATTTAAATTCTTCGTAGATGTTTCTGACGGTGAGTACGTCGAAGAACCAGACTGTGTCTTGCTGAGCGACAGATCATCAGTCGAGATCGGAGCCTACTTCTGACGAGGAAGCATTCCAATCTATGAAGTACGATTTTGAGTATTGATGTTTGCCTTTGCCCTGAGCTTTTACTCTCACTCGTAGGGCGGCTGTCGATGCCGGGGCTAATTTCTGGAACACTGCGAGCTTCTATGGACACCCTGATGATCGCCTTGCCAATTTGTCAGTCTGATTTCTAAAGTCGTGCCACCATTTGTATCTCATTCGCGCGACAGAAAACTCCTGCGCAGATTTTTTGATCGCTATCCCGAATACGCAGAGCCCGGAAAGATATTCCTTTCCGTCAAAGGTGGAATATCGATGTCACCCGGTAATCCTGTTACTCAGACCGAAGATGAGCTGAGAAAGGATCTCGAGCAAAGTGAGTGTCAACAACTAGTACTCTAGAAATCACTGACGAATCTCTACTATTTAGTCATCAATGCCCTTGGTCCCAAGAAGAAAATCGATCTCTTCCAGCTTGCACGACAAATATCGCCTGTAGAAGAGACTACACCCATCTTGGTAAAGTTCATTCAAGAGGGTTTGTTCTCTCACATTGGGTTGTCGGAAGTTTCAGCAGACACTCTTAGACGAGCCCATGCTGTGAGCACCAATCTCTCATCTTCCAATATCGATCGTTGCTGATTTAAGTATGCAGATCTACCCGGTGACAGCCGTTGAAATCGAGTGTTCTTTGTGGGCACTCGAAGATGAATTGTACAAGGTCATCAAAGCGTGCGAAGAGTTGAATGTTGCCATCGCCGCTTACAGTCCTTTGGGTCGAGGTCTAGCAATTGGGAGGAAACCTCCAAACGACTCGATGATAGAGCGTTCGTTCAAGCTCAGCTTCTATAATTAATTTTGATCCCTCTCTGACTAGACATCTTTAGACATGCCCAAATTCTCCGACGAGAATTTCCCAAACAATCTGAAGCTCACCCACGCACTGGATAAGATTGCTGCTAGACGTTCGATTCCCACCACGCAGCTAGCTTTGGCGTATGTGCTCCAATTGAGCGACAAGATGATTCCCATTCCAGGAAGTAGTAGCATCAAGAGGACCTTGGAAAGTGCGTATATAGCCGTTTGTTTCTCCTTCACTCAATATTCTGCTGAATGTTCTTCGCTTATATAGACATTGGAGCTGCAAACGTCAAACTATCGCCAGAAGAGTTGCAAGAAATCAATAAGGTTCAGGTCGAGTTCCCTACTATGGGTGCTCGTTATGGAGGGCCATTCGCTGTGCGCTTTATTTATTTTTTTCAACCTGACTTGAGGATACCAAAGACTCTATTGTTTAGCATCTGGTATGGGTATAGAGATGAAGAACCGGACCACACATGTTCAACAGCGTCCTCAGCACTTCTGTACACTTGTTTTCGTATGATACGTATGTTGAAAAGTCAGTCTCATGCACAGATAACCCAAATGACCAGAAGACCTCGTCTCTTCAACCTCGGCAATCGAGCCTCTAGTGCCTTTACAATACTTTTCGACGAGGAACTATAATGACCAACATCCTTTAGCGATATAGTGACATGGATGTTCACATCCGCAAGAGATGGAAAGTTCTCATCCATCAATATACCGTCGACTTCCTTCCAATCAGCACCACTCATGAGACGAGCCGAATATTCATCTGTAACGACGTCGATGGTGATTGATTTTAGATGGACAAAGCTTCGAGATGGACGCAAGAAGGAATGTAACCATAAACGGGCTGGTGTGTCGGTATCAAGTTTTCTGTATCGTATTTTGAGGGTTTCTATATTGGGAGTACAGTCCATTCGCATGAATGCGTTGTCCTCTGGCTGTGGCCACATCCTAAATCCACTATAATGGGCACCTCGTTTGGCTATAGACGTATGGGCAGGTGTTAGCAAATACAAACAGCATACATAGGACACACTCACCGAATTCGAGATGTTTAACAGAACCACCCACTTTCTCCAGAAATGTGTTGACACACTGAGTAGGATGCCATTCTACCACATGAAGAGTGTGTAGACTGGAGATAACGTCGATGCCGGATGACGGGTGAAGAAGCCACTCGATTATTCGGTCCGTCGTCTCTGTGTTCGCCTCCACATAAAGTTCCTCTAGTCGTACCCTTCCGATAGGGCTAGGACCGTCACCGAGAGAAATAGGGAGGTCTTCATCTTTCAGGTCAAGATTTTTTATTTCGAGGCGTTTCAAGTTGAGACACCAATCGCCGACATGCAGGGCCTGAGCCATTGCTGTCATGCTTGCGAAGTGATCCTCGATCAAGGAGAGGGTTACAAGGCAGGGTAATCTCAGAATGCTCTGGATTGCGTGCTGCAGGCCAGCTGGATGATATTCCCATCCTCCGATATTGCAAAGACTGATGCTTTCGACGCGCGTCAGCATTTCCAACAAACGATGCAGCGTCTGATTTTCGATCCACCCTATCGGCGAGATCCCTAGTGTGTGGTAATTTCTGATAGTGAGCTGCCTGATGTTCTGGGCGATATGAGGAGAGCGCATCAATACTGAATATAGGCGCTTGCAGCAAAGAGGCGCCCTTGCTTCAACTGCATCAACACTCCCCAATGGAGGGATGACAACACGATTGAAGAGGTGAACGCGGGTCGAAGAGGCGAAAGAGTGGGATACGAGAGAGCATGCTTTCAGTGTTTCGGGATCGTCGTGTAGGAAATCAACGATATAGTCGATGAGCTCTTGCGGAGAGATACTATCCGCGATTCCCATATTCATTCAGCCTGCTGGAACTATGCACTGAAAAGCGTATATGTCAGAGGACCATCCAACCTTGTTCAAGACGGAATTTTGTATGTTGCCTCACCTGATGTTCACGTTGTGGGAAGAAAATGAAATGTGCCTAATTAAAGTTTCGTTTGATTTATTGTTTGTTTCGGGGGGTTTATACCGACTGCAGACATGACAGTAGCAGTAGCAGTAGAAGTCTTAACCGTATTGAATCAAGTCTCAGAAGACATGAAGACAAAGGAGATATATTGAGTACACGTAGAACGAAGAGGTATATGTATTAAGACCCTTTGATACCTCATGAGCGGACAACATGTATCTCGCTCACAAACACGAGTGGCATCAGAAATGACAAGTAAACGAAAACGAGCAATACCAATACACACACGGAAGACAGTCGGTCCTCATTGGTACCGCGCCGTAAACGACATCATTACACATCTGGGAAGATTATCGTCAGCTTGGCTACACAACGAAAACACAACAGGGACGAAGAAGAAAGAATCAGCTGGCTGTTCTTAGTATTTTGTATTATAAAGTCTCTTCATCGTCAAAGACTGAGGAGATTTGGTGATATTTTTTCGCATCATGTAGAAAGAATTGGGTTGAAGGGAAGGAATTGACAAACAAGAAGCTTACCTGCTACATCAAGAAAATAACCCTTGATGGCTATCCACGAGCATTCTCCGGAGCAGTAGCGGTAGCGGTTACTGTCATATTTTTTACACGTCAGTAAGACTGAACGAAGATAGAACTCATGAGAAAACATAGAAATCAGAGGTGCAACGATTTGGCTGTGTGCTCTACCAATCGTCAAAGCTTGAAAGCTACGACTGGGGCGGCAAGAACTCATCATTTTGAAAGAACAGTAAGAGAAACTCACGACGAAATGTCACCATTCGGAGGACAAAAATGAAACAGGTTAGAGGAGGAGAAGATGAAAAATCAAAGTTTAGACAGTCCGCGGAGTTTTGAATCGTCCATGTTTCTCCGCTCACCTCACCGTGACTTTCACCCACTCTCTTGCGACACACTTCTCTTGCTCAACAGACGTCAAAATTCAATTTCAGCTGTCGCTATAGCGTGTCTCAAAAGACGGCGTACGGCGCGAATACTACTACACGGTCCGGTGAAATGATGCTCCCAATAATCTATCAAGCAGCAAAGAACGAGTGGACCTCAGGCTCGCCGTGCACTGCGGGACCTTTTCGTGTTCTACACCACCGGACACTACGAGTCCGGGATGTTGTGTCCATCAAATAACCCACCTGCGCAGAACTTGTCCCCATACCCTAGGATCCGGCCGCTTCTTCTCACTTTGGCACCACTGCAGCAAACGCAAAGTGATCAAGACGAAACACGAACTGTGGAGGTCTAGACTGTACCAAAGTGTTGCCATACCCATATATGTGACATGCGTACCAACGTTATAACGGGGCAAGGAATTCGAAGGGATAATATCGTTAATGATCCCGTCGAACTCGAATTCTCCATGCTTCTGTCGAAGCACATTTTTCTTCGTTCTTCGCCGCGGTTTTTTGCCCTGAAAAAGAAATTCAAGCGTATAGGACGGCCCTTCTGCCCGAGGTACGAAGTATAATGCTGTTTTCTGAACACTCCACAAACTCATTCTCGGCACAGGGATGAAGTCTCGCTAAGTTTTGGGCTCCCTCTCGTTCATCGCGCTCAAGGATGCATCTTCACTTCAAGCGAAGTGGTTGTATATGAAAGACTACATGGCTGGCCGATGGATCGTGTATCGATAGGTGGGCGTCGTCGATCATGATCAACTACGAGGGGACTTCCCCCGATATCGATGTCCTTGCTTCGAATTTTCAGTGGACCTTACGGAGTTCATACCCCCGATTGCCCCTGGCTAGGCCTTCCGCGTGACTACCGCGGACTTCTTGCCCTGGCAGCAGAGCGTCTTCACGAAGTACATATGTACCCCCTCGTCATGGCGGCTAATCCCCGCTCACTCCCCGAGGGTGTTTCAACATCGCCAGAATGAGCTTCAGGTGTTTTTATCCCGCCGCTTTGGAGTGGTCGGGACTCCAGCCTCCGCGCGAAGCATTGATATCGGTCCGCTCCATCGTTCTTGTGCTTCAAGCCACCTGGAAAGCCTTTGGGTGCCGCTCTGCCGTCTGTTTTAGCACAGGTCATGATATCCCCGACTGTTGAAATCGGTGGCACGTCCGGTATCGTGACTTTTTTGTGCGAAAAATTTGCGCGTAAGGGCAATATATGTATGGGTGTCCTGGTTGGCACAGACGTGTTCGTTGCCGTGAGCCGTCAGTCGCTGTATTCCCCGCTACGGAATTGACTTACAGTCAAGGCACTATCTTGACATCCGAATGGCCTCGGTATGTCCACTTTGCTTCGGGGTCACTCCTGTCAAGTTGCAGCCCTGATATTCTCTTCACCTGCGTCAGCCTAGACACGATTGTAGACATGTATCGTGCCGACGATGAGTGTGTTGGCAGGAGGGTTGACTTGTCTGGACGTGGAAGCATTGGATCTACGCTTGATTGAAGTAACACTAGTACCTATTCTAGCTGCAGGTGATCCTATTTCCGGTGGGCCAAAATTTAATTTTCACAACCTTTTCATTCTCCTTCTCTTCGTACGTATCCAAATCCACTTCTTTCTCAAAAAAATCGTTTTTTGAATTGACTTATTACCCGATGAAAGTCGACTTGAAATCCTCGTGTTAAGCTTCCCCTCCGTTTGCGATCCACCACTATGTCTCCCGTCCTCAACACCAACAACAACAGCATGCTCGCCTCCTCGTCGACATCGTCTCTTTCAGTCCTCCAAGCGATATCTCCTTCTCTTTTCTTTTTCGTTTCCATTGCATCCGTATTCGTTCTCTACTTTGCCATTTCGCGGTCACATTCGAGGTTGTGCTCGAGGCTTCAGCACGATCAAGTCCTTATAGATATTCCTAGTACGGCTTGGTCGAATCAACGGAAACAGAGTCGTCGTTCGCATATTCTGTCGTCGTATCTCCCCATTGCATCGCTCGGTCTCCTCGCCATCTTCATTGGATCTCTTGGACTTGCCCGTGGCGCGTCCAAGGCTTTTGCATTGGCTGCAGTCCAGGCGATTGTCGCCACGCTTCTTCATTTTCATTGTACGTGATGCAAAAGTCATTTTACGCGCGCATATATGCTCATTTTTCTACAGTGGGAGCTTCAGTCATTTACCTCATATCCGCATCAGTTCCCTGTACCACTATTACTCCATTCAAACTCTGGTTATATAGCATTGTCCTCGCAACCGTTCTCACAAGTGGTCAGTACTTTTATTATACACTTCTATGACCAAAACTCACGCGTCTGGAATTCTGAATCGATAGCAACCTTGATATCTCTCCTTGGACCATTCTTCTCCGCAATTCCTGCCATCCTCGCTCCTCTCACTATCCTATTCTTCACACTCCTCACTCTCCCAGTGTTGACGTACACACTTCTCACATCGTCACCTCTTCCAACCGTCCTTTCCCTGCCAATTCGCACCTCATGTACGCCATCTACCTCCACATTCCCTCCTTCGCCAACATCGTCAAAAGGACGCGATAAAGGGAAGATGGTTCACTCTCCGGCTCCCCTCATTGCCGATATCCATTTGCCCACCCATCGTAGGAACTCAACGGCTTTCGATAGTCACTCCAATCAATACCAAGATCGCCTCACAAAACGGAATCTCTGCATTTTCCTGTTCTGCTCTCAACTATGCGCTCTCCTCTCTTTCGCTTTCGGGATTTGCATTTTCGTCGTTGCACCTGGACAGGTGCATTCCAATGCGAACACGGTGTTGATTCCCCTCCTTGCGCATACAGACAGCCCAAATACGTCCGAAGCCTTAGTTTTCAGCATTGTTCAATCAGGATTCATGATGCTTTCCGCAATCTGCCTGATGTGTGCTTTCGTTCGTAAGTCAATCTTTCCGTGTTGTACACTACGACGTCAGAACTGATTCCGTCCCGTGTAGTCCACTCGTTCTCGTCTACATCTCGGAAGTCTGGCTCATCTCTGGATACTCCCTTCACTCCCTCGCCTGTCCGAAAATCTCATGCATTCAAATTCATGTCTAAATCACCATCGTCGGATCCTAGAAGAATCCTGTCCCCACCACCATCGTGTGCCACATTCCTAGGCTGTACTCCCGTTCCTATCCGCACATCCTCATTCCCTCCTCGGCGACCCCTCCGCAATGATCTCAATCTGTCTTCTACAACCACTTCCTCCCAGATGGCCGAGGATTTCCTCAACCTTCGGGATCCTTTCGCTTCAACAAACTTTGGCGTGACCGTTGGCGTTGCCCCCTCAGATGTCAACACTGTATTCGGGACCGGCCGGCTCCGCCGAGCGAGTAGCGCGAATGTATCTTCAATCCCACCAGTCCCTTCTCTACCGTCGACTTCTGGTGCTGCCATCTCCCGACCCAGACTAGCGAGATGTTCAGATTCGCAACCCCATTCTCGGTGGTCAGCTGATACCAGCTTGAGTCAGGGCATGAATGTTGGGGTCCGAGTCAATGCCACAGACTCGAAGCTGCTCACTATCCCGAAAGGCAAGCTACCCAAATCATCGATGAAACGGAAATCGGGCAAAAAACCGTCATGTTGTTCCAAGAAGGAAAATCCTGCGCCGAGTCATATTCCTACTTCCCCTTCGATCGCCGTGCCTCTTCCATTCCGCGGTAGCCCATATACGAACAGAATCAAAAAGGCCCACCATCACCATTCATTCCCTCCTGCCAGCACCGCGACTTGTACTCTTCCTACATCATCTTCTTCTGCCAACGGGCATTCCAATACGGATATGGATCCAGATCTGGCTTTTGATCCGGAGGAAGCGTTGTTGGGTCAGTTGTTGTTGAGGAATCTGGATTCTGCTAGTGGGCAGACGACGCCGAGTACGCCTATCGTGAGGCGGAGACATGGGTCGATCAAGCGCATACGGAAGCAGTTGGGACTAGGAGAGTCTCCTAGTACGCCGAAAAGTACGCAGGATCTGACTCAGACTCCAAGCGTGCCTGTGCCAGTCATAACTGTCTCGCCAGCGTCCGAGCAGGGTCCGGATTGAAGGAATTGGTCGGATGGTTTTCTCTTTACTTCGCTTCGCTTCGTCTCGTTTTTGACTCTTTCTCTGTACTGTCGATTCTCGGCCGCCTCATTGTATTTCTGTTAAGGTCTCTTCGAATTTCTTTGTTTTTCTTTACCTACTGTTGTTTATCGATTGACACTTGTAGATGTACCCAATCAAAATGGTTTCACTGTACGCTGTATCGATGGCTCGATTAATTTCAGCAACTCGACTTTTCTCTGACTCTGCAGTGGCTAGATCGTAATTGCTCGACGCGTACATGCCGATCGATGCCGGTGGTCTTCAGATCAAACATGCAACACCGCGTAATTTTAGTCACTGTGACTCTCCGTGACTCGTCTGAATCATTCGTTGATCATTCGGCATCGTCGAGCTTGCGAGGTTTTGACGCCTGGGACCCGACCCAGGCCACGCAGATCAATCCTTCCCATTTACTGTGGGTATAGATCAAGTCAAGTATGTATGTAACTGTGGGAAGGACGCGTCCCCACACGGTGTCTGCACACCGACGAGTACGCTGAATACCGTCAACCAGCGCTATAAATACAGCGTACGGGCGATGTCCTTGGCCAAGCTCACCCCCTTCAAGTTTGGATTCCCAAAGACTCGAGAACTGCGATGCGAAACTACCTTCTTGTGTTGATACCTCTCTTGGTCGCGGTCGTTGTCAGCGGTACATATCACTGGCCCAGTCCTCAATTCGACCAGCTTGAGCAGTTTTTCTACGAGACAATTCAAGAGGCCGGTTCTGCCGCAATAACTCCCTCTCTCAGGAATTGCCAGCCAGATCCTGTCAACAATAACAGTGTTCCGGCTACGTGGATTCGTTTCGTGAGTCGTCGGTTTGAATTTACGCCACTTGATTCTAAATTTCAAGTCTATAGGCGTACCATGATATGAGTACCCATGATGTAGACACCGGGCTGGGTGGGCTCGATGCTTCTATCTTCTTTGAGCTCGATAGAGACGAGGTACGCACCATATATATATAACCGAGCCTTATCCTCAGTCTTGGTTATCCAGAATGTCGGCGCTGGGATGTTCACTACATCAATTGAACTGAGCGGTTTTTCCAATAAGTATATATCCAGTAAGTTCCAGTGTTTCTGCTAAAACGCATCCAGCTAACCCGAATTCTTCTCTCATTAGAGGCAGATATAGTCGCAATGGGCGTCGTATTTGCCATGGTCAGTTGTGATGGTCCTCTCATTCCTTTTCGCGGTGGACGAATCGACGCAAACGAAGCCGGACCGTTTGGTGTTCCCCAACCTCAAGATAGTCTTGCATCTCATACCGAATCTTTCCGCCGTCAGGGTTTCACACCTTCGGAAATGATCGGTTTGGTAGCTTGCGGCCATACTGTCGGTGGTGTCAGAAATCCAGACTTCCCGACCCTTGTTCCTCCTAGTACTACCGGGGAAGATAACATCGTCCTTTTCGATACGACGCCTGCATACGACAATGCCATGTGAGTTCGCGTTTTGACTCTGGAAGACCCAGTGCTGAAGATCCCGTTTCGCCCAGAGTTACACAATATTTGGATGGGACTACACAAGACCGTCTGGTGATTGACCCCAACACTACTCTGACCTCTGATCTACGGATTTTCAGTAGCGACCAGAACGTTACTATGAAAAAGTTTGTCATCCGAATAGCTGTGTCTAGTGTTAGTGTCTTACCGGCATGTTGCAGGTTATCAGACCCAGAAGTTTACCAGACGACCTGCGCCGATCTGATGGAAAGGATGATCAACACCGTTCCTCAAAATGTCACCCTCACGGAAGAAATTATACCCATACCAGCCAAAGTGGGTGCGGTACAACTACATGTAGGTACAGATTCCCTAGTCCTCAATGCGACGTTTCGTGTAAGTCCATCTACTTTCTCGTATACGATGCGAGAACTTACATGGCGCAGCTCCTTACTCCCCCTTCGAATCCGAATGCAGCAATCAAGATGTTTTGGACAGAAACATTGGGCGATGCCTGCGCCCAGAAAGATAACTGCTCGGTGTTCCCGCAAAATACCACTGATGTCACTTCCATCATTACCAAACGACTCGGATTCAGCCCCGTGTTGAAGTACGAGTTCTCTGCACCGATCCATGCTGGGACATCGGTTTCCAAGTTTTGGTTTGAGGTCGATAATCTTGATGGTACTGATGCCACCGTCTACGACAATGGTGGCGGAGGATATGAGATTGCTCAAGACCGTATCTTATTTGATCCTGGGAGAAGTTTCCATACTTTTTCTTCAACCTTCTCAGGAATCACGTTGGTCGTTGCTGTATGTGCTTTATCTAACTCGATTGTTCATCGTCGTGACACTTTACTAACGTGTTCGTCGAGGTAGGCCCGGAATGATACACTTCCATCCAGAGTATACATCAACACGTATGAACTGACCGCAAGCCCATCAATCTTCCGCACTATCGACTTTGCGCCCGACAATACCTATCCTCCCTCTGCTGGGTACAATTTCTACTCGGCATCGTTCGATGACAATGATCAGCCGTTCTCCTTCGATCTCTTTGCCGTAGTGGATGGCACTACGTACTCCGAAGATTTTAGGCAGTCGGTCTTTGTCCAAACATTTGATTTCGATTTTTGACTACTTAGTCTCGATATTGGCTTTCTTGTTCGATTTTTGGGAGCAGTGATTGTTGAATGTTTTATCTCTGCCGGTGGTTCACTTCATATTTCCAGGATGCTTCTCGAGCTCGTTGGAGCCTTGAGAAGATAGCCGTATAATTCGACTTAGATTCTCATCATGTAGTACACCCAATACGTCCACCAAATACCGACTCGTTCCTTTCCAGGGTACTTACTGAGGCCAATCCATTCCTGGGTATCAGACGCGTCTTGAATAAACTTTGATATCGGTTCGTTGACGCGTCAGGATCACAATGCACATGAAACCAATTTCTCAGGATTTCAACGTTCACTGTCAAACGATAGATTTACTACAAGCGTCCTACGATCTTCAAATATTGAGTTTCCTTCGAGATTTCATACTCGCAAACCTATTTGACGGTTCGAGTGTCGTAGACGGAGTACATATAAGGTGCGTTGGCGGGGTATACCCTATCTGGTGGAGGCGTCGTCTGTTACAGTCATGAGACCACTGTTTTCAGTGCAGAGGGCCCTTGTGAAAGGCTTGAGTTGTGGGCTGCATTTCAAATCACCGCAACGGCCACTAGCTTCGCAATATAGCAGACTGCGACAGAAGGGAGACAAGCATCGTCATTGTGAGTCGATCGATTGGCGTCCTTTTTCGATACATGTAACCAAGATTTCCATGATATATGTTTAACGACGTCCGCATTGTGTTCGTTGTGAGGTCCGAGATATACGAATTGGACCATCTCCAACGCCCGCTAGAAGTCCATTTCCGAGTATATATCGAGGGTGGACTCATTATCTGCTAGCCACATGCCATCTCTCTCGTAGACCTCGAAATCAGAAAGCTCATCTTCAGAGCAATAATCATCCGTGGAATCGTCACCGCTGTCACTGATGTCCGTGTCTTCTTCGATAGTGTCCGACCGTTCCTCGTCGCTCTCGCTCTCATCATCATCGAGTGTTTCACCATCCTCCGTGGCTTCATCCTCATCTAGAATGTATTTCATATACAAGTGCTGAGGATCATGGCGAATGTGAATGCCAGGGAATTTATATTCATATGATCCGGCTGCATCTGTCACTTCGTGCGGTGGACACAAGGTCGTGATGTCTGGGAAATTGGTCAACGCACAGTCCACAGCTCGAAACCCCCGGAAAGCTGGAAATCCGCGAGGGATAGGGAATTCTGGGACCTGAGACGAATCGGTCGACCTCCATATATCAATCCACTTGACGTTGGGATGAGACACAGTCATCTCGGTCTCCTCGAAAGAAGGAATCACGATGTGTTCTAGCGACGGACATACATCTAGGGTATTTTGTAGTTCGGGTAACGTCCACTCTCTGGCATCTCGCCAGGGTATTGGCACAATGGCGAGACTTTTGAGATTGCGTCCGTGACCGGTGCAGAATTGTTCCCAAGGTCCCATTCCAAGCGACGCATCTCCGGCGAGGTCGAATGTCAAGCTCTCCAACGATGGCAAGATCCATTCGGACGCAAGACCCGACACAGTGTGGTAAGTCATGTGGTGATGAACTCTGAATCGCAAGTTTTTTAGACGTTGTAAGCGCAGCCGTTCACCATTGACTACTCGAGACACGGGAACGTGTATTGTGAGGGATACGAGCATATCCTTGATTTTGAAGAGTGCGGAAGATAGTGAATCAAAGTCATCGGTTGGACCACATTCGAGATGAGTGATAGAGTTGGTCAGGAGTGGTAGAGCTCGGTCAGTCTGCAGGGCGGTTCGAGGAGCAGAAAAGGCAATACGTTTAATACGAAAGCAGTCGTGTAGGATGCGCTTGAGATTCTCATCATACAGGACCGAGTAACCGTGCGGTACGAAGCAGTGAACGGTAACCGCTTTGACCAAAGTGCCCAGAAAAGGGTTGTCGTCCAACGTGCGTAGAAATGCGGAAATTTGGCCAATCCTACGAAACGATATGTTCTCGTAGAGCAATTCCAGCCCAACCCTATACCATATCTTGCAAACGCGTATGACCGAAAGCTTCATCCGAGTCGCCAAACACCACGGTGATTCCGGCCCCGCGCTCAACGAAGCATCCAATAGGAAGTCCGGAGGAAAAGCGTAGCGAAATATGATCTGCAAGATTTCGGGTGGAGGCTGTCGCAGAGGTGCTCTACAAGCATTGATAGTTTGAAGAATTTGGACGTGTTCTTCGAAAGCACCCTGCCCACATCCAGTTCATCAGCGCTGATGGGACTGAGCTCACAATGAGTTTGTTTACTTGTAGATGATCAAGATCCAGTCGCAACTCGTCATTTTCATCTTTCAGTCGACCTGTAAAGTCTACAATCAGCGTCGCAGATATACTCGATGTTCGAAAGTATACGAGCTATTTTCGGCTTTGATGCGATGCAACGCCTCGCGCAAAGCTATTGTATCCTCAGGGGATTCATTTGCTTCGAGCCTTTCAACAAGAGCGCGTGCAAGAGCAAGAGAAGAGACGTCAGCAGATTCCGAGTAGGATGACATGAAGATGTTGTCTATGTCGAATCTCGATGATTCCAAAATTCCAGTCGGTTGCAAGAATCAAGAATGAAAACAAAGTTGAGAATGACCAGTCACGATGTGACAGTGACAGCTCCTTTCGAAATAAGCAGAGCCAAAATGGAAGCACAGCCTTTAAGAACGCTCTCATCACTCGACTCTCATAAGCTTGCATAGAACACTACCGGAGTCGTCCACTTACGCGAGTATATCGACACTGTTTATTCGCTTGAATCGAAATGAGCTGGTCAGGGTGCGTTTATCAGACCTTGTGGTACTGTCATCATTTGATTGAGGGCTCTCAGATTCAAGAAGTCTGTAAATCGAGCAGGAACAACGGTGCATATCGACATTATTGCTTTGACGCTAATCATGTTACCAATATTTTTCTATCAATCTCTAGCTCCTACAGAAGACCGGCCAGATCGAACGCACTGTAGATCGAGAGTTTGCTGACGAGGAAACAAAGTACAAGACGTGCGTCGGAGGCTTATTGCGTGAGGGTGGTCGCTGACATAATAGGACGTGCATAGGTTTGAGAAGGAATGCCAAGCCCTACAGAAAGATAGCAAAGCGTATTGGGATGCTATGCGAGGTACGTACCCTGAACTATATCTCCAGCGGCGTCCTAATACATTATCTAGCTATGACGGCTGCGCAGACTCGCATAGCGGAAACCTTGGAAACATTCTACGGGGCTTCGGACAGCACGTCTGAAGGTGCTATGGCAGGTCACGCTTACAAACGATCAGTCGATGACCTGGATGGAGGGTTTGGAAGAGAGCTTGTACGTGCCATTACTCCTAATAGACGGGTACTTCTAATCCTACATTGACAGGACGTGCCATACCGAACCACAATATCAGAACCTCTTGGAAAGATGTGCGCATACTTCCCCGTCATCAACGAACATATCTCCAAACGTAACAAGAAAGTAAGACGGCGCGATATCTCCTAGAGACTCCAACTGATGATATTCGTGTCGTAGCTACTAGACTATGACGCTGCTCGAAGTAAGCTCCGCAAGCTCATTGAGAAACCAAGTGAAGATCCTGCACGACTTCCGAGGGTGGGTCCCATCCGTCTCCGTATTTGTTAGAAACTTTTTGATGACGCGTAATCATAGGCGCAGCAAGAGAACGACGAGGCCAAGGAAGTATTCGACATGCTTAATGAACAACTCATCGGCGAATTACCTCAATTACTCGAGCTTCGTGTTCCATATTTTGATCCAAGTTTCGAAGCTATGATCAGAATGCAGTCCAAGTTTGCGGAAGAAGGATATGAGAAAATGAGCGGCGTACAGAGGTGCTTCAAATCCCCTCTACAGCTGGACCCCTGTACTGAAATAGAGTACAGATACTTTGCCGACAGTGTGCGAGACGACTACGCTGCAGGTCAATTAGACGCTCAGGTTCGTAATCTTGGTATTTCTGACCCTCACATCGTTCTCATTTGATTTCCATCCCGCACAGGTCGAAGGAATTCTGCAAGAGATGAAAGAACTGTCCATCTGCGGTGCAGCGTGATTCTCAATAGTTTCTTCATCATCATCGTTTGGACGTCTTGGGAGTTAGGGTATCAAATATAAGGAATCTCAGATAATTATTGCATTTCCACCTAAAATAGTCAGGCTGTAGCTTGCTCAAAGCACCAAGAATAAGGTATCGAAAAAACATGACTCTGATGGAGACATCTAAAACACGAAAAGATTGAAACTTTACAAACTTAGCTATGGATAGATCCGACCAAGGTGGTTTGTGAGAATGAGGCAAGACAGAGGAGCGATATCCAGACCCACCTAAGAAATCATGCCTACGCCATTCGTTTCAAGAGAGTATTAGCACTTGCCAGCCGATTTGCTAGAGGGCCGTGATGACCACGCCCTCCACGCGGCTTGTTTGGCCCTCGCGGCGGAGCCTGTGAGCGATCATTGGATTTTTTGTGATTCCGAAATGGTGCGGGAGGGTGAGGGTCACTAAAACGCGCTAGTAGTGTTTTCTGGGGTGGATTTGCATTCTGTCGAGGTTCTTGAGGCGGGTATAAATCTTCATACCGCAATGGATCCGGTATGGGTGGGCCTCTTTCAGGGCGCGAGGCTGGATAATCATTTGGCACGTTGTCTTCCACTCGGGAAGATGAGCCGTACGCTGGCCGATAACTATCTCCTCTTGACCCACGAGATACATCTCGCCGTTCAGGGATTGTTTCTTTGTAAGGTCGCCGGGGATCCAATGATCTAGGAGGAGGGGATGCACGTCGATCATCTCGTGAATTGTAAGCCTGATTTTCTCTGCGACGGGTGTTGGAATAGTCAGCTTCCCAATCGCTCTCCCTAGGTCGTTTTCTACCCAATTGCGGGGGTGGCGAAAGCGAGGGTGGCGGTAGAGGTGATTGTCGCGCGTGAGTCGCAGGAGGGATGTAGACATCAGCATCAGTCCGACGCAGCGCTCGGGGACCTCGAGGAACCTCAGACGCTGGTAACGGTGGGGGCGGGGAGTAATGATCGCCACCACGACGATGGTAAGGTTCGGGTGATGGCGAATAGTAATTACTATTATCTGCAGACTCACTCCATCTGGGAGAGTTTGCATATCCGTCATGGGATGGACCAGCCCACCCGCCATCACCGATGATCTCTGGCGAAGGCCGAGGAGGACTGAAAGAAAATCGTTCAGGGCTAACTTCATTGGCATGCAATGCGGATGCGTCTGGATTGGCTGGAACACTATTGCTAGAGCTTGGTCCTTCAGATAGACGATCGTGCAAAGTAGGAGACGTCCTGATATTTGGAAGAGGTTGACTGTAGCTGTGATCGTTAGACATTGCAGCTGGCTGTAATGGAGCTGGCTTTTGTCGAGCAACGGGCATAGGCTGAGTATTCTGCGCTTGGGGCGTCGATTGAGGAGGAGCATCCTGAACCCTTTTGAAGTTGATGGGAGGGAGTTTCCGCCTCGGAGGTGGAATGACTTTCTTCGGTGACGAACTTGGCGGAAGAGTCATCTGCGTAGAGGATGATGTTGAAGTTTGAGACGAAGTCGGTTGACGTTGAATGTTTGTCTGAGGTTTAGGAGGCTGAACTGCAGGTGACATATCTGTACTTGTTTCCTTCTTCACCTTCTGAGATGACGCAAACGTCTTTGCAAGCGGGATATCTTCTTCGTCGTCGAATTCCGACTTCGGTTTCACATCCTCGGGTCTCCTTTTCGGATTCCAAGAAATACCTCTTGGTTCAAGGATATGTCGCAAATTCGTGGCTTGTGCATCGTGCGACAGGGTTGGAGGAAATAACATGGTATCCATAGCGAGATTGCCCGAGTCACTTCCTGTATGATTGAGAGATAGGATAATCGAAGGCGAGGTAGACGAAGATGATACGGAGGCTGCATGTTCCGAAAAAATATGTTCAATCGGTGGAAGGCTGGCACGCCGGAAAAGAGGGCTTTCAGTCCTGCGAACCCAAGGATTACTTTCGAGACTACTCAACCCGTTGTGATTGGGTGCAGCAGAAGAAGAAATTGTGGTTGGGGCAGGACCTGCGTCTTGTCGGCCGGCCTTTGTGGAGTGGTTCGCGGCCAACTTCAGGTCGTGATCAGATCTAATACTTGTAGTATTATGTTTCGAGGACGAAGACGAAGGGCCAGGAACAGGAACAGGAGGAGCCGAAAATTGGTCTGTGGCAGTAACGTTCTGACGAGCCGACGACGAAGTCGCAAGCGTCGCAGCTTTAGGTCCCTGTGGTACAGTCTTGTCCGATAGCTTCACATTTCCAGAGGTCGGTTTGCGCTTCTCGGGAACAGGAACAGGGACAGGAGTAGTCAATATTTGCCTAGCCACAAGATTCCCGACCTTTCCGCTCGGGGTTTTTTGTGACTGCTTTTTCGAGTTCTTAGCAGGAGTAGAGGGGACAGAAGGACCGACACTATTCGCAGTCGACCCAGAGGGAGGAGGTTGCTTGTCTTTGTCTTTCGCAATGGCACTCTCCCGTTCGCGGTCAGCTCGTATCTTGGCAGCCGTCGCAGCATTGGCGAGCTGTTTCTGTAACATAATCTCTGCCCTTTTCTTGTCTTGTTCCCGTCTTAGTTCCGCGTCTCTTTCTTGCTCTTGAATCTTTTGGCGTACTTTCATCTCTTCTTCCTCTTTGGACCGTCTTTCTGCTTCCTGCCGTTCGATTTCTAGTCTGTCTGCTTGCTGCTGTTTCTGACTCGCAAGTATGGCCTTATTTCTTTCGAACGACGCAGTTGTAGATCTTTCGCGTTCGTGCGCCGACATCGTCAATTGCGTCGAGTTTTTCGTCGTAGACGATGCCTCGACACTCTTTGGCGACGATGTAGATCCTAGATGAGGAATCGAGGTCGACGAATCGAGGTCCATAGGCACATCATTGCTTTCGTTCACCAAATTTTGTGGCGCGTAGGGAGTAGTAGCCGCTTCAGATGACCTGCGCCTGCTATCCCCACGAGCAGCTACGCCTTCCCAACCTCTCCTAGCCAAATCAGCCTCAATCTCAGCAGCGCGCTGTTCAGCCTCTTCCTCTTTCCGCATAATCATCTTGATCTCAACTTCTTCCGCTTCTTCCTCCTCTCGTTCGCCTCCTCGCTCCAACTTACGTTGCTTCCTGGGATTTTCTGCGGCACCGTCATCAGCTTGATCTACCATCCCCTCAACACCCTTCCCATTTCCATTCCGATTCTTATGCAAATTCATGGCCCTCTCCACAGCTTCTCTATCTTTCTCCGCTCTCTCCTTCGCCTCCTTCTGCCTCCTCAAGGTCGCCTCTTCTCCTTCCCGTTGACCAACCCACACCCCCAACTCTTCCAAATCCTTCTGAACACCATCCAACATCTCCTTCCTCCACCAAACATTTCTCTCTTCCTCTTCCTCCTTTATCCTCTCCGTAGCACTCATCGCCTCTTTAGCACTCTCGCTCGCTTCTTCAGCTGCTGCCAGACAAGACTGTGCAGCCACTAATGATTCCTGTACTGATTTTAAGGCTTGTTGGGCAAGGGTGTGTGCGTGATGAGCGGTAGATAGCGCAGATGCGGATTTTGTGTGTGCGGATTGCGCTAGGAGGAGAGCTTCTTGAGCTGGTGAGGTTTTTGGGGCGATGATAGAGCTAGAAGAGGGGTCGGATGAAGAAGGTGTCGGAGAGAGAGAGGAGAGTGACGCTTGAAGACGGACTTGGAGGGCTCGAAGGGCTGTGTAGGGAGATTCGGTGCGTTCGGGCTCGTCGATGTTCTGAGGGGTTGCGGTCGGGGTTGGCGTGTGCGAATATGAGGAGTCCTGCGGAGGGTATTGGAGTTCTAGAGAAGAGGAAGAGGAGGCTGGGCCCTCAGTAAGTGTTGAACTTAGACGTGTGGAGTACACATCTTGAGAATAAGAAGGCGTTGATCTAGATTCAGCAGGAGTAGGCCAGAGCGAAGCAAGAGAAGGAGTGATAGTTGCATTTTCCTGCAGATTACTGGTAGACTCGGACCCTGCAGGTTGCACAACGTTGCTTTCGGTAGGTAACAATAAAGGGGTTACTTGCATCTCAGAACCCATGTCTGTGCGCACCGCTATCGACGTAGATGGGGAGCTCAAACTGTTCATGATAACATCCCCATCTTCATCTCGAGCACTGAGGGCGAGCGCCTGGAACAAAGTTCGTCTGGACGAATGCAAATCATGAGCAACATCGACCGAGGGTAGTACATGACTTCCCAGGCGAGGAGTAGGTGTTGGCGAAGGCGTAACTTGATACTGAAGATATTCAGTGCTGGGATCTGGGGCAGAGATACGCTCGAGTAGTTTCGGCTGTTGGCCGATTGTGGTGAATTTGAAGTCTGCAAAGGACTGAGTCGGGGGTGCAGTCGTCTTTGATGTGGAACTGCTAGACACAACATGGTCTCCGAGCATCGGAATGCTGGCCATGGGTATGGATATTGCCTAGATGAAAAGATCAGTATACTGATGAAATATTCGAATTCGAGACTTGCTGTAGTCTTCTTGTCGAGAGTTTTGTAGGACCGTAGGGGATATTGTCGAATGGGTCCCTAAAGTAGTCTTGATGTCGAGAGATGGATGAAAAAGTAGTATGAGTCCGTAGGACTGATGGTGGAAAGAAAGAAAGAAAACAGCCCCTCGGTGCGTTCCTACTTGCCTTTTACGGGGTGCAAATCGCTTCTCTACAGCGTCGAGTATTCGGTTGGCTTTAGGCACTCGCAGAATAAGTTGTGATACAGAGAACATATTTATTTTGAAGCAGGCTATAGCTACGTATGATAGAAAGTAACGCTCCGAGGTAGCGATGGGTATGTAGTAGATACACAACGTAGTGTCCGAGTCCATATTATAACAGAGAGCTAGAGAGAGAGAGCAAGAAAGAAAGCACTTGTAGGATTACCAGAACGTATGGTCTATCCGCAGAAACCATCGTCAATGACCTGGCCGCACCGACTGCACGTCACTTTGCGGTCGAGCAGGCAGAGGCCAACACCAAGGGGAAACCAGAAGATCGCTGCAAGGATACCTAAAGACACGAATGAATATAGAAGTGACGACTCAAAGCTGTTGAACGTACCCAGGAGCCCGTATCTGGTTTGCTGTACATGCTCTCCCGACTGGAGGCATATCATTTCTGGATGGTTAGGGGGCAGGAGGGACACTACGTGTTCACTCGTGGCTGGATTGGTGTAGTGGTACACCACTGGAGCTGCTGTATACGACGGCTGGGTCGTGTACGAAGGACCTGCCGCTGCGTCTGGGTGCAATAATGGCTGCTGGGGCGATGGAAGTTTGACATCGGATGTCTTTGCCTTGGTAGTATCCAAGGTAGAGTCTGAGAATCATCCAATCAGTTCAGAATTGCGCAACTTCGACTCGATATACTCACAATCAGGTTTTCCTACTGTCGCAAAGTCATACGAAGGAGGGCTATCGTTGGAAGTCTGCAAAATAAAGTCAGTTCTCCGCTCGGGGTCGAGTCTAAGGTACATACCATATCGTCGTTGTGGGTAGTTACAATCATTATTCTGAGATCCGAGTTGTGCGTTATATAACTCAGGAGAGGACTGCGCATGCGGATACTCCTAGAGTCCTAGTAGAGTGGCTGTGTTGTGGCTGTACTTCCCAGTTTGGCGCATTACTTGATCGGGACTGCTGCATCGAAGTTGGGTGAACTTTTTTTATGAGAAGTTTCTTTGTCCGATTGTCCAGATCCCGTCCTTTCCTTTATCGATATCGTACCCTCCACTACATCCCATCAAAATGGCAAACGCTGGCCCCTCATCTGCTACTGTTGCTACTCCAGATGCACCCGATATGACCTCCAGGGACTAGTGCGCACTTTGCTTTTTCACCCGCCGAAACGAAATCTGATCGTCTTTTTTTCATGTTCGAATCGCGTATAGTTACGCTGACTCGTATGCTCACTTTGGTGCGCCAATTTTGCCTTCTCTGGGATGCTAGCTATCATACTCATGGGGTTTTTTGGTTGGATAGGTATCCATGAAGAGATGTTGAAGGACACTATCCGGACTGGCTCTTACCGTGCTGCTATCGTGAACAACGCCCATCTGTTCAAAGGAAAGACTGTATTGGACGTCGGATGTGGAACTGGTATCCTGAGCATGTTCGCTGCCAAAGCTGGAGCAAAGCATGTGGTCGGAGTGAGTTGTTTTCATCAAAAAAACACTTTCCAACCTTTTTTTTACGAGCTGCGTTAGATCGATATGTCGAACATCATCGACCAAGCCCAGAAAATCATTGAAGCCAACGGCTTCAAAGACAGTGCGTTGCAGCAATCACCATCCAGCGTCCGGCACTGACTAACACGGTCTCTCCAGCCATTACCCTTGTAAAAGGTAAACTCGAAGAAGCCGAGCTACCCATAAAAGAATTCGACATCATCATCTCCGAATGGATGGGTTACTTCCTTCTTTACGAATCTATGCTCGACACCGTCCTCCTCGCTCGTGACAAATACCTCAAGAAAGACGGTCTTATTTTCCCTGATAATGCCACGTTATACCTTGCTGCTATCGAGGATCAGGACTACAAGGAGGAGAAAATCAACTGTGCGTCGAGTTTCACTCTATTCCACGTTATCTAGTTGTTGAGCCGTCATCACAGTCTGGGACAATGTCTACGGGTTTGACTACTCATGCATCAAAGATATCGCTCTCCGTGAACCCCTGGTCGACACGGTCGAGCTCAAAGCCGTCGTGACTGATCCTTGCATGATCAAGGTATGTCACCGCTTCTTTCCTTTCCTATCAGCTAATAAACTTAATCTTAAACGTATCAAAGCACATCAACCTCCTCACTGCCAAAAAAGAAGATCTCACGTTCGAGGCTCCCTTCTCCCTCCGGTCGACCCGTAACGACTGTGGGTCTTGATAAATCTCGGTCTCACAGGGCCTCCCCCATTTATATTATCCCGACCTTATCTAGATGTTCACGCATTCCTCGCATGGTTTGACATCTCTTTCGATTGCACCCACAAAAAGGTGCAGTTCTCCACTGGACCACACGCACAATACACCCATTGGAAGTGAGTATTTTCTCCCTCGCTTTCGTTACTATAAAACAGAAAATTGCCCACATATCTAATTTTCACTCCCCAGACAAACTGTATTCTATACCCCAACAACGATGACTGTCTCGGAAGGACAACTCATCTCTGGTGTCCTCACTTGTGCACCCAACGCCCGCAACAACCGGGATCTGGATATTGTTATCAAATACAAAGCCGGAGAGGATGCGGAGACCACTATCCAATATAAAATGTGCGTTGTCACCCATGTCACCCTCTCTTCTACTCTTCTCTTTCTCTATGATGAGCGAACGCTGACCGGTTGTCAGGTCATAATTGTATTGTATCTCACCGGACCGATAATTCATCTTCTGTCTTCCTCCGCTCATCGAACCGAACCAAATTTCGCTCCCATCACCATCCCTCCATCCAACCTCTTCCCCCCAAAAAAACGCACTCATAACCATGACCATGCATAATCGACATTCATCTATACATCCATCTCATCCATCCATACACACAAACATACATACTCTATCGGGACCCTCTTCTTAATCGGCAGGTATTAATCCTATTCACTTACTTGTAGCGGAGAAACGGAGGAGGGGGGCGGTTTTTCTTGTCACTGTTATATGTGCTGCTACTTAGTTATTTTGACTGATTCCTGATCTTGCTTGTTTTCAATGTTGTCTGTCTGTCCCCCCACTAGTACTTCACTATTTGGTATTTGGTATCGGTATTGGGTTACTTGCATACTTATAGTTGTCGTATTTTTTCCTGTTATGAGTATGTGAGTTACGCTGGTCAGGTGAATAGAGATGTAGAACGTTTCGCGTTTGCTTGGTCTCATGGACGCGTAACTTGCACGGAATCAAAATGCTAGTAAGAGAAATAGATACGGTAGCGGGATACATCCGTTGAAGTGTAATGAAAGGACGGTATGTAGCAGTGATTTGAAAAGGTAAGGTATGCACTATGTGTTAAATATGTTCCAGGTACAATCCGAAAATAAGTTATGAAAAGAAAGAGAAAGAGAAAGAAAGAACTCTAAAGTGCTTCTATGATACCACGAACCTCCCCCCTCTCGCTCGACGCGAAACCCCACATAGCGAGACATACCAACAAGAAACAGAACAGGATCATCCGGAGTTCCTCCCCAGCAGAAGACCTCTCCAAAATCAAGTTCAACAACCCCTTCTGCCCCCGGCCAGGACAACCAGGAGGTCTTAGATCAAGAATATATCGTTTCCTCGAGGACGAAACGCCCAAACCCCAAGGCCACACCCTTCGGCTGATCTCAAATGCGGTGAGACTCAGAGGTAGGCCGTACTCGTCGCATTCTAGAGTATAGGTACCGACGGCTTTTGCTGGTATCCGGACGAGGGGGAAAGAGAAGGGGAGGGGCAGAGGTTGGGATGGTGGAAGGAATGTCAAGTTGAATCTTTCTAGCCGTGGATTCGTACGAGCGATACGTGCGGCACCGGAAGCTAAGCTCTCGTCGCCGGGGTATTTGACGATTGTGAGGTTCAGGGATTGCAGTTTCGCGAAACTACGGATAGTTTTGGAGAACGATTCCTGATTGAAGTTCGGAGAGTTATAGTTATTACCAGTGGGGAATATGTGAAGGTAAAGGAAAGCTTACGAGCTGGAATGAAGGTTTATGCGCACAAGTAAGCTCGAGATGTCTGATTTGGGGACACGAAGCGATTAACGATCGAAGGAGACTGCTGCTGTCATACATGGAATGGAGAACGAAGGAGATCCGCAGTTCGACAAGTTGTGTCAAGTTTTGGAGAACGCCCGCGACCGCCAAAGGGGTCAATTCACGCGTCTGCATTGGTTCACGGAATGTAACAGATTTTAGGGAACCATGAAGGTGGGGCAGCGCTTGCAGTTGCTCCAGGGTCCCCGAGAATTCAGTCAATCGAGGCAACGTTACTGGGTCTAGAGTCGAGAAGTGGGCTGACGGGACGTTACGAGACACCTTGAGGGAAAGAAGGTTGGGATGAGCTTCAAGAAAGGTGATAAAGGGGCTTTTGGGACCCGTGGTTGAGGTGGGGGCATGCCATTCCAGGGAGACGTCACCCAGACTTAGCTGACGTAGATTGGGCCATCGACCATTAACGAGAGTACGAGCATCTGTGGGAAGAGAAGATATCCCATTGATAGATAGTTCCTCGAGATTCGGACATCGTTTGATGAGCATATCCCAGAACTTTAGAGATGCAGGTAGCTCGTCTGATCGTTTTCATCGTTTGTTCAACAAGCTCTGATGTAGAGGCCATTTCAGGAGCTTACCATCGAGAAACGCGTCAACATGATGGTCGTAGAACCCAGGGTTGAGCGTTAGTGAGAAGCCAGTGAGGTCATTGAAATCAAAGAGCTGGTTCACGTGTCAGTCGAGGAGCACGTATGAGGGAAGACGGTGGAGGCGTACGTGACTACTGGAAGTAGGCAGATAGGATCCAATGGTAGTCGAGATGTAGCGCAATTGGGGACAACTGAATAGACATAGGTCAATAACCAACTAGTAGCCAACCAATCGTCGGTTTACCATATCCGCAGAGCAAACCACATATCATCGTGATACGGTGTATCGTCTCCATCCCAAGCAAAATTTATGAGAGCGTCTAACCGCATTGCAGAAGCCAGCTTTCTGACAGCAGCAGAAGCGACGGCACCATTATCGAGACTGCCGCTGGATTTCCCACAAGCGTTAGGTCTCACGACCAATTTCCTGACATGTCGCGCAACGTCCGGGCAACGATACAGCATTCCGAGAGTGTGTGTGCATTGTTGAGTGGAATTGAGTATCACAGTCGAGTACAGCACAGGAGATGTGTTGTGAAATACACGGTTTGACTAGGATCAATCAGTACTCAATGACTTGCGCTTGAAGGGGAAATAGGCTTACCGTCAGACTAAAGTTGACAAGCTCCTGACGAGAGTCAAGATGGTATGCGATCTCCAAGAGGAGATCACCTGGAATCATGGACAATGTTGTAGGGAGCCTAGCTCGCCTTGAGACACCGCCAGGATGGATGGGGCGGTGCATAGATAGTCCTCACGGTGTAACAGCGCCTGAGCAGAAGTGGTGTGATGAGAAAGAGCACTTGCACGTTAGTGGCGTGTTTGACTCGGGGTCAGAAGTAAATCAGAACGGAAAGAAGAGGAAAGAGAGCGTGGTATATTATAAGGTGAGATCGAGCGCTATTATCGCTCGGCGCTCCTTATCAGATAAAAACCATCTCCCCGATTTGGATCACGACGGCGGCGGCCCACTCCGAGGACCAATCGCAAATTCTCAACCTTCTACATATCGTCCGACAATTGCAACGGCCACCGACAATCGCAGTCCGATGATTCCAAGATGGGTTCCTCGTGATGCGCCTCGGAGGCTTGATGAAGACGCGTATGGCGTCAGGCTCAAATCTCGGCATCCGACTCTCCCGGCGCGAAGCATCATCATGTTTAGAACATGCGTGGCATTTTGTGGTCTACAACGTATATCTCGGAGAAATAATCGTACAAGTATCCATCTCCGTGGAGCCTGGAGTCCGTCTACATCTCACTCTTCAAGTTCGTATCGCGTACCGAAAACACCCTCTTCCATGGCTTTGATTTCTGTCCATTTATATCAGTCGTGTGCGGTGGAAGAACGGTGCGAGGAAAAAACATACGAAGAGCTACGTGCTTTGAATAGAAACGGCACATAGCGAGGTTCCCTATTCAAACGACGGTCATAGTCAACTCACAGTCCCTTCGAACATGAAGTCAGCTTACCCATCATATACCAGAGTCTCGGAACACCCAAATCGCGCCATGCACCGTTGAGTTCTCCTTCTTTGTTCAATCCCCAGATACGTTTGCACTTGTCGCCGATTTCATCACCGCACACCTTTCTCACAGGATCTCGAGCATCACCCAAACTTGGGAACGCATTCGTGAAAAGATCAGGTTCGCCATGACTATGACAGATGCAAATGCAATGTAAACATACCCAGTAGAGAAAATGACTACGTCCGCGGGTAATTCAGATCCGTTCTCGAATTTGATACCGGTCTCCGTGAATTCCTGGATTTGGCTATCATTTTTCAACTTGATCTTGCCATCAATGATGTACTGGCTGCCTCCGACATCTACAAAGATGAATCTGAATTGAGAGCTTCGAACGGATAATAGACGTGCGCACCCAAATAATACCCCCCTGCTCTCTCCCAAGCTAAGAGGAGGAAACCAGCATCTTTATATCCTTTGTTGATTCTGAACCCCCGCTTCGTCAATCCGTCGAGTATGTGCCTGTCACAGATGATAAGTCTCGAATATGAATGCTTTGGACCAGACAGCTTACTTGTCTTGTTCCGCGATTCTTGCCACTTGACGTTGCGCCAATCCGCCACCCATAAGGTGATTAGGGAATGATGCGTTGATTCTGTCGGCTATAGCCGTAGGCGGGGCATTCTCTTCGAACAAACCTGCATAAGTATTGTAGAGATTATCAATATTATGTCCGTGCCATTGTTCGCCGAGTGGCATACCTTCCATCAAAACCTTGAACCCATTTTTGGTCGACATGATATAGGTCGAGCTTCTTTGGACCATGGTGACATCTAGAATGGGTTAGGTCAATATATAGAATAGGTAAAATCGAGGTTATACTCACCGACTCCGTTATCGGCGTAATCGACACTGATATCATGTGCTGTTCAAGGTTGAATCAGCATTCTCGGTTGAAGAAGGAACAACAAAAAATTACCAGAGGTACAGGAGCCAACCACAGCAACCTTCTTCCCGGCGTGGTCGGTAGCCTTCTTGTGCCACAGTGAGTGCAGGATCTGACCCTTGAATTTATCCTGGAGGACAAGAGATTAACCGCTCGAAAGAAATACAAAGAAATAAAATTCACAAACCATTCCAGGATACGATGGCAGCTTGGGAGAGCCACCGCCTAGACCCGTAGCAAAGACAAGATGTCTCGGTCTGAATACTCTATCTTCACCATTGGGTCGTTTTACGGTGACAGACCAATTAGAACCTGCATCTTGCGATGCACTTTCTACGGTCGAGGAAGTCCACACGTTCAATTCTAGTGATTCGGCGTAGCTTTCGAGCCAATTAGCGAGCTAAGAGGAATATCAGAATATCAGAATCGAACAGAGTGCTGGGATACCTTGGAGCTACCTTCAATGCTGGGGTGAAGACCGGCCAAGTCGGCGGGAAACTGTGTCGTACCGAGTAAGAAGTACAAACTGAACGATGAAAAAATAAGCTCACGGAATATACGGCATATGGTCATACCCTTAATACGCATGTTGTCAGTACTCGGCTTAGTGAACAAAAAAGCAATGCTTACAGACTGGATCGTGCAAGCATAGGGCATCATATCGGTTGCGCCAATTATCTCCAATCCTCGGGTTCTTCTCAACAATCAAGCTTGAGATGTCTAGACACTTCAACCTCGCTGCGAGCTCGAGACCACTCTGACCCCCACCAACAATCAAGACAGTCGGTTCGCTGTCCTCGAAGGCTGTCTCCTTACGACGCTGGGAAGCCCATTTACCATGGTTAGGTGCGGGATTGCGTAATGGGCCAATCTTCTCCGGGAAGTCCTTGAGATCCTCGAGGTTGGTGAAGACGCAGTGCGCCTTCCAGCTACCATCGGCGACGGGGACAAGACGAAAGATACCTGAGCCTATACCGACGTCAGTCTCGAATTCGAATAGTGCTTGGATCCAAGCAAGATCGGGGTAGGGACGATATAAGCCGAGAAAGTCGTCCTTTAGTTTGAACGCCTTCATGTGGGAAGATGCGAGGCGATCTGTGAGGAATTGCTTGATGTTGGGGGTGCCTTCGAAAGTACGAAAGTCCCAGGTGAGAGCGAGTACATCTCGCCAGAACGACTGCTCGACAAAGAGACCAAGAATGCCTTCGACATTGCCAGACTCTGCGTATGAGGCGAAGGATTCAAACCACTCTGCAGCAACCTTGTGAGCATCAAGATCGTCAGGAATAGTCGCGCCAAGTTTCTGGAGAGTGGGTAGTGATGGGTAGGCGTCTGTAGTCATGATGGGATGATTTAGTAGTCGACAGGAAGGGGGTGGCTACTTGGGAGATAGGTTCGATGCACATGAACCTTTAAGGACCTGTCAGATTCAAGAGAAGTTCGGTGAACCGGGGCTGTGTACGTACCGGTTTCTTAGCTTTGGGTACATGACGTCCCAAATTATACGGTTCTAGTGCTTCAAAAGCAAATTGTTTCCTGAGACACGTCCATCACGTGCGGGTCATCTGGTGTTATCCTGTGTTATCTTGCCTATGTCTATCAACGTTTTATCAACTGTTCATTATTCCCCACCCTTTGTGGCGTGCGGGGTAGGTCAGTTGACTATGGGGTTGCCCACTGCGGGGTAAGAGTGTCGATCGGTGGGCCCTTCAGCAATTATCACTGAGAAATCCAAAACACATCAGAGGCTGCTAGTTCCGAATTACAGACGAATAGAGGGCCGGGACCGTCGCATTTTAGGGGTTTTGTGCTTCTTGATGAACAGCTGCGTCTCCCATGACTTCCAAAAAGTTGGCGCCCAGCATCATTAATTAGTCCCGCGCGACGCATAGAATGTTGCTCGCAAAGTGCTAGTACCAGCCCCAGCAGTTTCGAGTTAGATCCAAGGCAAGTAAAAGCGTCTAGGTACGTCAAATGTGTCCAAAATCCTCAGCTGTAGGGATGCATAAACCGAATGGCATTTTTCAAGGGAGCCCAGGAGTCAGGAGGAGGCCAAGGACGAGTTGAAGCAATTTGCAATTCGCCACGAGTAGTTCGGAGTTCGAACGGCACGGCTGTCGACGGTCGTGTCGCGTCTTGGAAGACCTCCTCCTCGTATTATTATTTCTCTTCACTTGAATTGGGCAGGTCAAATGGATACATCCGCAGTTAACCAGAATATCACGGTCGATGATTTCGATTCAGTCATAACATATGCCGATAACAGCGTTTGGCAGTCGCCTGACCCATCCGCCAACCTCCCATTCAACGCCAGTGCATCCCCCTGGTGGGAAGGGACGTATCATCAGACCGATGTAGTCGACGCGTCTTTGAATTTTACTTTCCAAGGTACGTACTGCACTAGTTTCACATCGCTAGATTTTTTCTGGACGAGACCCTGTCATTAGGACCTGCATTATACATCTATGGAGCATCCGGACCTTCTTGCGGGTCGTACGAAGTGAACATCGACGGGACATCACTGAACTTCACAGCTTATTCGCCCAACAATGCGTCAAATCCTCATCTTCTATACGGCGCGGATAATCTCACCTATGCGAATCACATCTTGATACTTCGGAACCTCGGAGCTAATAATGAAGGTGAAGGAGCGAGTTTACTGTTCGACTTTCTGGATACAACAGTTCAATTGGCTCCTTCTGGGTGAGTTGCGAATATCACTACATACCTTCGGGTGCTAAAGTACATCAATTTAGTGCTACGCTCACGAATACTACCGTTGAAGAGGATGACACGAGGCTCACTTATGGTACGTTTCATCTCAATCCGGAAATTATGCTAGAAGCTGACATTTTCCTGACTCGGAAGCTGGATCCTGGTCCAATAACACTTCGCCAGCATTTTCAGGAAACGGATCAGCCTATACAAACGCAGATGGAGCATCAGTTACTTTGTCGTTTCAAGGTATGGAAATCGACAGTCTATAACGCGCATGAAAGTAAATTTCAGTGTCTCTCTCTGTTCAAAGGGTCGGCGATATATGTTTTCGGCGACAAATCAAATGGTAAGTCGCAATACATGGTAATGAACTCCCGGACTTGATCACTGTTCCCTTTCTTCATACAGATCATGGTCTTTTCTCCGTTACGCTTGATAACCAGAGCGCCGTGACATACGATGGCGTTGCAGGCTGCGGTGGAGCATTCGGCAAAACCTGCGAGCAGATCATCCCTTCCCTAGGCTTCGTGGCCAGCAATTTGGATTCAAGCTTGCACACCATCACCGTCACCAATATCGCAGGAGTGAATGACTCATATTTCGGTAAGTGACTTTAGCTCCCTCTATACTTCTCTGTGCGCTAAAACGCGTCTAGATCTTGACCGATTTGTCTATACCACTCCATCTGACTATGCTGTACGACAACTGGACAATTCATCTTCGCCTTTTGTCTCGGGTTCATCAAGCACAACAACCTCTTCGGGTACTGCTCCTGCGGCGTCGAGTTCATCCACAACGAGTGGTGCTATCCATTCAGCCTCCATAAACATGGTCAATCCATTATTGTTGCTGCTCTTCACGGCAATTTGGTACTTCCACGGAATCAGGAGACGAGGTTGAGTCCATCGCTCACTGTTCACTTCTGCATACAATACGAATCCCGGGCGACAACATATTTCTTTGAACTACCTTACATTAACCGATTATTTACATTACACGTTTTCTATATTGTCTCGAAAAGCGACCCCGAAAGCGACCCCGGAGCCTACAGATGAGGTGACATGTTGAACACAGGTCTTGCGAGGCAGTCAAAGATCGCAGTACTATAAGTACCGAAGCACGACGTGTCTGAGGGGAGTGAGTACCGTGACCGTTACGCGTACGCGCCTTACCGAGAACGCCACGTGTGCAGAGCGCCCCGACTCTACCCCCATTCGTCCCGATTTGCCTGATTTTCTTCAGTGCTAATTATGAGGAGTTGCGGCTTGCCTCGACCCAGCAATCTTCGATTCTCTTTGACAGCACTACCATACGAGGCCTGGGATGACAGCTTGCTTGCATTGTCTTGCGTACAAGTCACTGCATAAGCACTTACTCACTCGAAGCTTTTCGCCGTCCATGGGGAATTTCGAAGCACAAAACTACTGCTTTTGAGTCTCTGTTTCCACGAGGTCTGATCTTCCTTCGATTCGGTCTCTAGATTATTCAGCACTTGGCTTTGAATGTAGCATTTACTACAAGGTGAGCAAATCTTGTTTAGAAGGGCGCATTACACATCTTCATATCTTTCACATTGGTCACACAAGTTTGGGATATTTTAGCCTATAAAAGCTGGGCTGAAATGGCTTTCTCAATAACACAATCCTCCCATCTAACTCATCTACAACATGTCTCCTCCTACACCTCCTGCTGACGTCGCTGCGCTCTTCGAGCCCCTCACTCTTGGGCCTATAACTCTTCCCAATAAGATTATCATGGCTGCCCTTACGCGTGCCCGTTCAGTGCCTACGAACATTCCCAACGAGCTCAACGTGGAATACTACACTCAACGCGCCAAAGGCGGAGCCGGACTCATCGTCTCTGAAGGAGTGCCCGTTGTTCTCCAAGGGTGCGTCCCGATATTGCTTTCTCTATAAGATTACATCTCATCTGACTATGTTTATCAGAACTGAGTGGCCTAACGCTCCTGGTATATGGAGTGACGAACAGGTCGAGGGATGGAAAAAGGTGGTCCAAGCCGTTCATCAGAACGGATCTTACATCTACGCTCAGCTCTGGCACAGTGAGTCTCCCAAACCACTCAATTTGCCTAAGGAGTCTATATCTGATTGAAATCAACATCAGCCGGGCGAGTATCGCACCCCGACGCGCAAGATGGAAGGGTGCGAAATTTCTCATTCTCCAGACCCATATACATAAATTAATTCGTCTATAATTATCAGCCCGTCCCCGCACCTTCTGCAATCGCGGCGAGAGGTGGTAAATTCAGGTTTTTGCCCGGAGAGCCTGGATATGTCACAGTACGTATGAACATCCTGTCTCTTCTTCTTTTTGCTTAGTGGAACTAGCCCACGGCTGTGGAAGATCCTCAAACCATCGTCGACGAATTCAAGCACGCGGCCAAAAACGCGTTGAAAGCTGGGTTTGATGGGATCGAACGTGAGATTCCAGAGATCATTTGAATTTATCAGTAGCTAACTATGAATCATATCATCAAGTCCATGGCGCGAATGGATACCTCATCCACCAGTTCCTCGACTCCGGTTCCAATCAACGCACAGACAAATGGGGTGGATCACCCGAGAACCGATGCCGTTTTGCTATCGAAGTCATCAAAGTTTGCATCGATGTCTTCGGCACTGGGAGAGTTGCAATCAAGATCTCGCCTGCTGGAGGTTATAATGATATGGGGTATGCCCGCCTGTCACCGATTCTTGCGCTGGACATCTTACAGAAGCCCTTCTTTCTAGAATGCCTATGGATGAGACCATCGCGACGTTCGGTTACTTGCTCAAAGAGATAAATGAGCTTGGACTGGCATATGTCTGCCTGACGCGTTACCACCCCATGTTCGATATCACCATCGATGGTACGCTACCCCTTTCATTCTCATTTAGCACAACGTACTAGAAGCTCATAGATACCTCGTAGGCAAACTCCGCGCTACCCAGCACGACGCTCTCGAAACCTGGAGCCCATACCTAACCAAGACTGCCTTGGTCTTGAACGCTGGTCTCACAGGGCCCGAAGCTGCCGGCCTCATCGCGAGCAAGAAAATAACTGCAGCTGCTTTCGGGATTCCTTGGATCGCGCATCCAGATTTCGCGAAGAGGCTCAGGTATGGAAAGCCGTTGGATGGTGCTTTAGATTTCACAACCTTGTATGGTGGTGGGCCCACCATGCAAGACTTGAAGGAACAGAGCAAAGGGTACACCGATTATCCTCACTATGGACCCCGAAACGGGTAACATTCACTGGGTAAATAACCCGTTAGACTGAGTACTTTAATCGTGTATACTAGTGAAAACTACCCGTTGCGAAGAAAATCACCCGTTATACGGGTTACTTTTAACGGGTGAAAATAATCCCTTTTATGACCGAATTCACCCGTTTTTTCTCTGCCAAAATTGTAACCCGTTTTCCAGAGGTGGTGACTTTCACCCGTTATAATGATCATTATCATTAGTTTACTGGTTTACAATCACTCGATGGGGTGCACATTTCAGGTTGATTTTAATATATATATATTGCTCAGCTACTACATAAGTACTACATACAAGCTGGGAAAGATACTAAATTGCACAAAAACCCTGCCTCCAATGTATACCACCCCATACACCAGAAATCTGCTTCACCTACATATGATGGGTCCAAGAAAACTGGAGGAAGAAGGTGATGATGTTGAGGAGGAGGAGGAGGAGGAGGAGGAGGAGGAAGGGGCCCGGTTTCTAATGTCGAGATATGGTTAGAAGGTGTCACAAGAGGGGAAACGGAAGACTCACCTGTTGGTGGGAGAAGAGCGGCAAGTCTAGGTACATGCAAGTCAGTTGGTGTTTGAAAAATAGTGATAATGTACACACCTGAGACCGACGTAGGTCAGAAAGGGCGTCCCTCGATGTTACGCGTCATGGTGAGCTGGCGCGACCTGGGTGCGCGAGTATTGCAGTTTACCTTGGGAAGAGGAGTACCTTGGGAAGAGGAGTCAAGTAGACAAGTCGTCGAGGGGAATGTGCGCACATTCCCCTCGACGACTTGTCTACCCGAAACAACGGGGAGTTCGTCGTCGCCGGCGATGTTGGGAGCAAGAGGAAAGACGGAGAAAGGCGGAAGGCGCCGTGCTGGAGGAATTCAACGTGTGCCAAATAATTCACAACTTCAGCCACCGCGGCGAGATGTCGAAAAATATTCTAAGTCCAAATGCCTAGCTATTATCACCCGTTATACGGGCTACAAATTAAATCTCTCAAAACTGGTTGATTTAACCCGTTTTCATTGTAACCCGTTGTTCAACCGTTTTCCGGGTGAAGTGGGATTTTCACCCGGTATACTAGGTACTTTCACCCGTTCCGGGGTCCACAGTGCCTGAGGCTGTTTATTGAACACCAGATCGCGAATTTTGGGATGTAATACTTATCTGGAATGTCAATATGAATAACTTTTGCTCGATGCATATGGCCTGTTCCCTCCATAGTTCGGACCCAAATTCAGATCCCTCTGGATTCTGGAATTCCGTTTGTTCCATGTCGATGTAAATTTTGTCGGCGTTAGTTTGGATTGGCCGTCAATGACAAACTTCTGTAACACACGTGACCCTCACGGCTGAGAGTGGCGGTGACATTGTCGCCAAATCTAAACTTGAACCAAACTTGAACTCAACTTCAATTGCGACCACATCGACAACGCCCCACTGGCACATACTAACGCAGATGGCAGTTAGAGATATCGAAGAATCCAGTAACTCCTCCACTCCAAGTAGGGAAACGAAGAGGAGGAGAGTCCAGGGATCTTGCGATATCTGTAGGCGTAGGAAAGGTAAGTCATGCGCATCGCTTTCACTCAAGTCTGTCATCGTGCCCAATAACCTTTAATAACCTTTAATACAAGTCAAATGTAGGGATCATTAGCTGTATTTTACCTCCCATATTATAACTCCATGCAAATAGGTGATAGTGCACGGATGCCTAACAATCGGTGCACAAACTGCATAACAGCGCAGCTAAACTGCACTCATTATGAAGCCATCAAGGTACGACTTAATGGAATGCCGTCTCAAACCTCTTGCTAAACTGACTCGTCGAAGTCTTGGGGTCCAGCTCAAGGGTACGCCTATCTTGACACTCTGTTCGCTCACGACCGTTCAAACTCATTTCAGGTACATCGAAAATCTGGAAAACCGTGTTAAATTATTGGAGACTATATTGCAGAAGGTTTGCTTCTGAATGTAGCACGTTGAACTCGGATCTCATCCCATACACCACATAGATTGCACCTCACATTGATATCAACAACCTATCTGACATTTCCGAGTCCTTATGCGACAAACCCGTACCTGCAAAGAATTCGTGGTCCACGCCAACAACCATCGAGAATCCATTCCGTCCTTTGTCTCTCATCTCAGATATTATCTCCACAGAACCGCCAGTCATATCTGGTACTGCTGACCCTGAACCAGAACCAGAACCAGAGATTCTGCTGCCATCTGGGGATTCAGAACCTGATTCCCTCCTTGAAAAGCTGTCCAACCTAACGTTGGATCCGCCTCAGCACAGATTCCATGGAGAATCCAGCGGCATCAATCTGGTCAAAACGGCGTACCATTTGAAATCGGAACTCACGCGTAGCAATGGACTTACCGAACCTGCACGGCTGGGAACCAAGCGACATGAATTTTGGGACAACCCTGCCGTAGGTCAAGTGACATCCTATACTGAACTACAAAATACTTACAAGACTGTCCGAAGTGGGAAGCACTAGACGAAGTAGGAGAGCCTCCTCGATACAGTTTCCCCGACGATGATCTCATTACATCACTCGTGGATTTATACTTTATCCACATAAACTTATTGACGCCTCTACTCCATCGCCCGACCTTTGAACGTGCTGTCCAAGATAATCTGCATCTTCGCGACCACATGTTCGGAGCCACTTTACTCCTTGTCTGCGCCCTAGGAAGCCATTTTTCTGATGACCCAAGGATATTCCTAGAAGGAGCTAATTCTTACTCTCGAGGATGGAAATGGTTCTCTCAAGTCCAACTTATTCGAACCAATATGCATCCGCGTGCCTCCTTGTACGAATTACAAATGTATTCTGTACGTGCGCGGAATCTCTTTTGGAAGGCTTTTCCCTGTTGAAAGTGTTCGTGTTATAGCTATGGAACCTGTTTTCGAGGCGATCATCTAGATGTCAAGGATGCTGGATTATCTCTGGAATTGGTCTCCGCCTCGCACAGGAAGTAGGTGCTCACCGACGTAAATCGCGTACAAAAGCCTGGACAGTGGAAGACGAACTATGGAAAAGAGCCTTCTGGTAAACTGAACCGTCCGATTGTTGCCTCAAATCTCACATGCATTTGTATGGTATAGGGTCTTGTTTGCCATCGACAGAGATTTGAGCATATTACTCGGGCGTCCGTGTGGGATTCCAGATGAAGAGTGCGTGTCTCTTCTTCATCCACGTCGCTTATCCGATCGGCGTCTTACACTCCTCCCGTCACTCCTTACAGAATCGACCTTGATCTTCCACTAGAATGCGATGACGAGTTTTGGGAATCAAGCGATCCCGATCTAGCATTCAAGCAACCCGCAGGACAGCCTTCTACGGTCGCCTATTTCAATCTTTCATCAACACTTCGACAGATCTCGAGTCTCGCTCTACGAACTATCGTGGGCTTGCTGTAGTTGCTGATCTGTTGTACCTTGCTGACCCCGCGAATCTACAGTATTCTATCAGGAAGCCACATAAAGCCGCTAATTCTGGCCAGTTCTCTGACCAGCATGTGATCACCGAGCTAGATTCTGCTCTAAACAAGTGGATTGATTCAGTCCCAGATCATCGTGAGGTTTTTTATCTTTAACGTCAGCCAGCCATCTGACATATGGATGTCAGTGCGATGGGATCCCCATCGCGAACACAATCTATTCTTCAACCAGTCGGCCGCATTATATGCCAACTATTATCATACTCAGATCTTAGTGCACAGACCTTACATCTCATCACCGCGAAGCTCTTCCTTCCCATCCCTAGCGATCTGCACCAATGCAGCTCGATTGTGTAGCCACGTCATTGAAGTACAGCGTCGTAGGAACAAGTTTCCTCTTCAGCAGATGCAGGTCAGCCATCTGTGTCACGGCAGTTTAGTTGTTCATTGACGATATCACCAGAACGCCGCTTTTGTATCCGGAATTGTTCTGCTACTGAATATTTGGACCGGAAAGCGGTCTGGTCTTTCTATAGATTACACCAGAGATATAGATGGTGTTTACAAATGCATGCAGTACCTCAAAATCAGCGAGAAAAGGTAAGTAGCCCATCACTCTATTGTTTCTCATACTCACGCCCTGCACGCAGACGGTCATCTTCAGGCCGTTACTGGTAAAATCTTGTTGCTTTTCAAGCGTCTATCATTGGATATACTGAACATTTTGCGAAGGGATATGCTGGCAGGACTGGCTTCTGCTGGGGACCTTCCGTTGGAGTCGCTTTCTCCGTCGACAAACAAGCGTCTGCGAGATGAACCAGACTCTGACAGTCACTCTCCAAGTTCCTCTTACGTGATTGACGAGCCGCGTATTATGGCTGGATCTCGTAGACTGACCTCGAGACTAAGTCAAGACCAAGGACGATCGCCGCAGAATATGTTTGCACTGCCGACACATAGTAGCGAGCTCGGTCGATTGCCTGTGTACGGACAATTCAATGAAGGAACGGCGGAAGAATCGACGTTCAACCCGGAGTGGTTCGCCGACCTCATGTCTGTGCCACAAGCTTTCGACGACGCGATCGCTCCATATCCCACTAGCGAAGGATTTGCAGGACAAAGCAGTTTGGATGCAGACTCTTTGGACCAATATTTCTACGACCATTTAGCCACCGAGTTCTCCAGCACAATCCTCCCAAACAGGAACACTGACCTACAAGATGATGGGATGAATGTATCGTACAACAATGGTGATCCCCTGCCATTCATGGACAATGATGTGATGTCTGTGTGGGATCAGACGCCGATTGGACTAGAGTAAGTCCCTCTGCATATAACTGACTATATCTGACGCACTAACCGACTTGATAACAGCATGGAAGGATGGGGGACATATATTACGACTCTGGATTCACTGACTCGGAATCCAGGTGACTGATTATCGCAGTCCTGAAGCTCAAGGAAGATGGCAAGTGCAGTTTGTCGATCCCTATACCCCGCATCTCTTTGTCCTATAAATAATTACCTGCAGAATATCACTAGGCGTTGGACCACATAATTTGCAGACGAGTTGAATATGCTCTGTCTATACCGAAGGACCGACTTGTGATAACAGCGGGGAATACATATATACAAGTCGGGCCGCTGCTCATCTAGGTATGCATGCAAAACTAGAGTACGCTACACGTCGAAACAAAATTCTACCAAGGGAAGAGTGATGCTACCAAGCATTGCCATCAGCGGGATACCATGTCTGATATCCATTCCAACAGCACTCGCACTACTGTGTTGAGTCGGATTGGCGCCCTTGCCCTTGCCCTTGCCTGTGTGCGATGGGCCAGGTGACGTCAGAGTCTCAGTAGCGGAAAACTGAGAAGACGCACAATCAGACTCTGAGATATCGTCAATCGAAATCCCCAAAAGAATGATAATGAAGATATCGGAACCTGCCACGTACAAATATATCTCCTCTACGTCTATAATCGTGCCTGTTAGTCCATACATCATGATAAAAAGTCCCATCAAATAGTCTAATCATCTATATCACGAATAATAACATAGCAATAGCAGCGGCTGCCATCACCGTGATAAATCCATATCTCATATCCATCGTACCCACCGCACCACTGCGATGAGTTGAAGTCGTAGCCGTATCCGTCGACGTCGATGTAGCTAAACTCGTCCCGGGAGCCGTCAAAGTGGCCGTAGCCAAAAACGCAGCCCACGCCGCGAGCGTGTCGCTAGGCGCGACTGCACTCGAAGCAGTAGTTCCATGACCGTAGTAAATGACGCCTTCACCCGGAAGGATATCACCCGCCAGCTCTGCGACTTCTCCACCTACGATTTGGACGTCGTTAGAGCCGTCGTAATACCCCGTAGCATTATTGCCGAGGATAAACTCTCGGACGAAGACGTATGCCTGGAGAAAATTAGGATGTCGGGTTGAGTATACGAACAAGTGGAAGTGGTGATTAATGGTGACGATGATGATGAGAGAAAAGTTTATGGAAGATGAAGTAAACGGATAGGACGTACAGCTTCTGGGGCATGAGCAGGAACCTCATGGCCCGTGCCTTGGAAGAGAGCATATGTCACATTTCGTTCTTGATGGACAATACCAGCAAAGTTATTATCATCGTCATACCAAGGTGTCGATGGTTTACGCATGAAGCCTTGTGTTCCTCCAAAAGTCATGTTCTGTAATCGCGTTCAAATTAGTCACTGAGGCCTTCAATTTCGAGCTACGGGTCGTTCGTACCTGTATGACAGCTAGAAGAAAGCGAGTCAGAAAATCTGACCTTTCTCTCTCAAGACGAGAATTCGTAAAGAAAAACCTCACCTTCAGTCCCGCGATGCCCAGAGATAGCATCGTCATTCCCGCAAAAGAAGACAATTCCAACGTTATTGGCGCTCGCATTAGCCGCAAGCTCCGATAGGAAAGCCATAGGTCTGAAAGTGTAGGTAATTTAGTAAGGTGGTAAACACCTCGAGCCAGTTTACAGAACAAAACTTGAAGAAACTTACTCGACGCCTGCGAAAAAAAAATGCATCGGGATCAGATTTACTCGGTGGCACTAGATCGAACTTCAGCTCACTAGGGTCGCCGAATTGGTTGGTACCAGGGACTATAAGCCAAGAGAATGATCAACAACAGACCGTGAAGAAAGAGAATAGAGATCGATTTTGAACTAACCATCGCTATCGTTGCTCAAGGACCCAAATGGATAATTGAACATAGCTTCCCAGTCTTTGGACGTGGGTGCATGTAACGCTGAACGCGTTTGGTCGTCTACGGATAGAGAATAGTCAAAATATGCTCCTGGTCAGAAAGGTCATGCGCACCGTTGAGGAATATACTTGGATCACTCGGCGATTCCGGCCTCAACGCGTCTGGGATGAAGTAAATCTATAATATCCCCCGCATCAGTATCAAGCTCGAGATAAGATACCCGAGTGAAACTTGCATCAAATTTGCCTTGATCTGCAAATATAAACATAATCAACGGGTGGCCTATCAACAAAGCCCAAGCTTGAGGAAGTCCAACAACAACAACACTCACTCCACGGAAACGAAAAATTAACCGCATAATCCAACAACTCATCGAAAAGGAAACACCCATAATACGGATCGATCGTCCCGTTTGGACGGTTCGTGAGGTCGCGTTTCCATGTTTGTCGGCGTTCTTCCGCTTCGATGACGAGAGCTCTATTCTCTATGCTCATACCGATGCTGGAATTCGAAGTGGAAGTGGAGAATCTTTTCTGTATTTCAAGACGTTTAGCGAGGACCGAGCGATGTACGCTTGGTTTGTCTTTTGCTAGGCCTGCATCACCGGTGGTTGAGAATGGGTCTGTGAGGGTGGGGAATAGACCGCCTTGTTGGGGGTACGTGAGGTTGAGGTCGTATCCGCATAGGTGTTCTCTGGAGTAAGAAAGAAGGGATTAGTCAAAGGTGATCATTCATAATCAGGAATATGGACGGAAGTGTGTGATGACGAGGACACGTACTGCATTTTGAAATAATTGTACACGTCTACATCGAAGTTGATGAGTTGGGGATACGTTTCAATGAGCGTCAGCTGAGGCAGAACGTTATTAGGTGTTACTACTGGAGACTTGGGCCGGCGAGGTCGCGAAGATATACGTACTGTGGGGAGAACCTCGAACACGGCAATGCTACCCAGTGCACCATCTCCGATGGATATTTTAGCCAGGTTGACTGGGGGATTGGAGGTCGAGAATAATGTTTTCGTGATATACGGCTGTGTACCAGACATGAGATTAGAAGAGGATCTCTTTCGGAATAGCAACGCCACTCACGATAAACCTCCCAGCGTAGCTCTCTCCTGTCAAGTAGAGAGGACGCGTAGCCAGACTGGGAAATACGGCGACTAGATTGGTCAAGAATCCAACCTGTAGGGAACTCGCGTTAGAAATATCCGGGAATACAACGAGAAGCACCGACGAAGTCCGTTCCGGTTTGGTCTTCATCCGCCACTAAAACCATCATTTGAGAATACTGTGATGGCTTACCGCAAAGAGCAGAAAACTTACCATATCCTGTAGAATCTGCGGTAGAATATCCGACTCCCACTATGCATGTATGTATTAGAAAATGAGGCCTTGGATAATCGCACATACGCACCTGGCTGATCTATCCAAAACGTGTCGGCGAGGTTATTCCACGAGAATTCGTTTCGCACTATAGAGTAATCTGCGGTTACTTGAAGGGGGCCGTTCTGACATGAAAAGTATAAGGGAACATGATGCAAGAGATATTCTTGGATAGCATGCACACCTCCGTCATCAACCCGTTGATACTAGACGCTCCCGGTCTAATCCACGTGTCTTTTCAGCCCCAATAGGTATGGAATGCAAAACAACGCGTACCCTCCATTAAGCCAAATGATCCAAGGGTCATCAGACGCGCCGGCATCAACGGTCAATGATCCCTCAGACTTTTCGAACGCCCAAAAAAACAAAGTGTCATTAGGGTGACCATCTCGGTTCACGGGTATGTTCCCTGCGAAACTGCGCGCTAGGGGATTCGAGATTGCGTGTGTGACGTTGGGAAGTGTGTCTGTTACTTCGAAGTCTGGATGAAGAGTTGAGATGTATATATATCGAGTGACGGGCGATAATGATGCTTACAGTCCTGCCATACTGGACCGTAGTCAGCGGATGGAATGCCAGAGTATGAGTGGGGGTATGTATTGGGAAGTGCTGCGACTGCGGCGCGTGCGGAGATAACGAGGTACACGACTACATTGGATAGAGACGTTGAGAGCATTTCTAGATACGATTAGAGAGGGTATTAGTTGGGGTAGACTTCAAGTGAAATATCCGATGGTTAGTTGAGTCGTCAAAGTCGTTGGGCCTAAGACACTGGGTGGTTGGTGACTGACATCCGAATGGACGGAGTGCCGCGAGTCGGTTTTGATGTGGAGTTGGACCCACTCCGATGTCGTCTGAAATAAACACAACCCACATCGATCTCATCTAATCGATGATAAGTAGCACGCTGGTGAGCTGGTTGACTCGAAGCTATGTATCATGTTGGTATCAGTTGAAGTGGAATGGAAATGCGTGCATGCATCTCTGGATAATCACTGTTCTTATAACTGGTGAAAACCCCATCAAATCAGCCACGATGGTGCTACAGATCAGCCACGATGCCACGATGGTGTACTACTCACTAGACGATGGTGGTACTTACTAGCAGATGATGCTCTGGATGCTAAGCGAAAGTACACATGGCTAGACATGGCCTCGTGTGGATGGACGATCATGACAGAAGGATGCATGGAAGCACGTCAAAAACACCAGAATCCGTCAAAATAAGATGGGCGGGAGTGTATTATCTAGTGACCGTATCCAGAGTATTTTGCCAGTACTATATTCTCGGTATTCCGTTGGTAATCTGCTGAGCCACTCAGTGGTAGGACTGCGTTGCAACGAGGCATCGGAGTTTGAAATATACTAATTCGAGAACAAGGATTGTTGGGTCCTCCTATATTCTTGAAGGGCAGCCTCGACTGCACTTGTCTTCTATCTTGCATCTCACTCGCCTCTAGGATACATCTAGGATACCCTCAGGATACCCTCAGGACACCTAGGATACTTTCATTCGCATGCCCTGGCCCGCTCTTCGACGCACATCTCGTTCGGATTCAAAATCTAACTCATCTTCATCTTCTCGCAGACCTTCTCTTCCCACAAATTCACCTCAATCAACCTCTTCAGGCACTAACAGGACCCCTTTAGCTCCCTTAAAATTCGATACCCAAGCTCCCATGGGCGCTGGTAATGCCGACCACTCTTCGTCGTCTCCGCCTGATCAAACGACTACTGCTAAGTACTCCATAGCACGTCCCATCGTCACTAATCGCGACGACGACTCTAATGTGATTCTATCAAAGAGGAAACCTTCTCAGTGCGTATATACACATCCTCGGAATCCCAACGCCAATACTGACTGCACACAGACCCGGAACACCGACCTCTTCAAGCTCTCGACGTACGCCTTCAGATGCCTACGTACAATCCCGTCGACCGTCTATACCTTCAGCTCAACTTAAAACTACCTCACAACCAACCTCCCATTACGTCCAAAACCAAAACATATCAACCGCAGACCTCTACGCCAACTTGGCGACTTACAACTTCGGAGCTGCATCCAGCTCAGTCCTATCATCCTCATCCAGTTGTCTCAGACGATCCCCCTCTCCCAGCGACGAATCCATCAACCCACTCACCAACAACCCCGCGAACATCAACATCAACATAGACGTAACTCCACGTCCCTCCGTATCAAGCGTTTCTCTCCACCCAAACAACGAGTACGCCTATACCAGCCATCCATCGCAGACGATTACTGCTCACGTCCATCCCACTTCCCCTAGCCGTAACCTCCTCCCTCCGCTATCACCATCACCCTCACACGGTCGGGGTCCTACCTCGCCTCCCCATCGTCGTCACCCGAACAACACCCCATCTACTCGGGACAAAGACAGATCTCCTTCCCAAACCCGCTCGATCGCATCCCTCTCCGATACATCCTCCCATTCCCATCACACATTCGGCGCTAGTTCACGCGTCTCAGTTTCCTCCAATACATCCCTCTCTATGGCAGACACGCACTCGCGAACGCATTCTCGTGCTAGTCACGGTACGGGCACGGGTACGGGTACGGATGATTTTGAGTTTAGTAGTGATGAGGAGTATGAATATGAGTATGATGAGGGTGAGGATGGGGCTGGGATGCAGATTGAGATAAGTTCGTTGATGTGGGATGATGATCGTGATAGGGCGAGTCTCGTGGGTGGGGGTGGGGGTGGTAGTCTGCACGGAGGTGTCATTCCTGAGGAACGGAGAGGCAGTCTACCTATGGCTATTCCTGGTGCTACCATCACTAGTATTCAGGAAGGGGAGATGGGGAATAATGAGGACTTCTACGCGTTTGCGGGTACGGGGAGAAACAGAGAGGGGAGTCTTGCGACGTTGAGGCTTGCGGCTGTTCGGAGGCCTAGTAGGAGTTTGGATGATGATCTTGATATCAGACTCGTCATTTCCTCTGGTGTCGGTGTTGAACCAGCTTCTGGATCATCGACAGATCCTGTGGCTGTTGCTGGAGGTCTTAGCGAGCCGCATAGCAAGGGTGATTGGAAGAGCTTGGAGGATCGAGACAGAGCGAAAGGGAAAGAGAGGGAGAGAGCACAAATCACCCAACCCATCCCACCACACGTCCATCTCCAAACACCCCCGCCTCAATCCAACCCACTGGACGGATTCGACCAAGACTGGCTTGCGGATCTAGGCCAGGGGTTACGGTCTGCAGGGAACATTGACGTATCCGAGTACGTACGCCCGCCTACTAGTGCCATCGTCAGTGAGAGGCGGCCTAGCACTCAGAGCTGGATGAATGGGTGGGGGATTGCGGGACGGAAGATGAGTACGGCTACGGTGGGGACTTTGGGTCCTGATGATACGTTTGAGCGACATCTTCGGATGCATGAGTCGAAACGGGATTTGGAATGGACATTCAAGAAGGAGAAGGCGGATGGTGGGGTTGGGGGTGTGGTTGGGGTGGTTGAGAAGGGTAAACAGAAGGACGTGCCCAAGGTTGGGACAGGAATGCAGGTTGGTTCTCAGGAGATTTGGAGGAACGAGTTGGTTGGGCGCTTCAAGGTCAATCGTTCTGCTATCGCTAGTACGTTATACAGCATTTCGACACTATCATTTGTTTCTTGGTCCTGACCTGTCTCATCTTCACAGCCGTCGATCCAGATAAACCTCCTCAACAACGTCTAAGCATCCTACGGTTCCCCGATCCTTATCTTCAAGTCAAAGACGTCGTCCGTATGCCCATTATCACCGTCCACAAGCACTCCAAGGCAATTGCCTTTTCCATCGGGCGTCAACACAAACCCACTAGAACGCAGGATAGTAGTGGTGGCTTGGCCCCTCCGATCTCCCGATCCCGTGGACCAGCGCCAGTGTCTAGTTATTTACCTCGATCCTCGCATATCATGCTAGCGCCCAAGGCGGTGCAGCTGCAGTATACCAACACGACGACGACGCGAAGGTTGGATACGCATGGGCTACTGGAAGATCGGAATATTACTGCAAAGAGGCATAAGAGGGAGAAGGAAAGGAGGGAGGAGAGGGAGGTCAGGAAAATGATTGAATCCGACTTTTTGGGTGCGAAATCAAAGGGGAAGAACGACAAACGGAAGGAAAAGGAAAAGGATAAGGATAAGGATAAGAACGTCCTTGACAGAGGAGTGAATTCGAGTACTGGGACAGCCTCGACGAGTCGGAGTCAGACGAATAGCTCTGGCAGTATCGCTAGCTCGCACGATCGGCTAGTCGCTCCTCCTCCGCCCATGTCTGCACCGATAATACACACCTACCCACCGATGCCCCTGGATGCCATCAAGCATCAGCCTTCATTGGATAACTTACGCCCTTCTTCCATGCGCACCCGACGCCGTCGTCGAGATTCTTTGGATTTCGACTCGGAGGAAGACGCTCCTCGCCAGCGTACGTCGTACTCGGAAACCTACGGTTCCGATCCTAGCTTCGTCGAGAACTGGTCCAAGCAAGTCTATGAACCTCCGTGGATCACTACCGTTTCGAGACAGAAATTAAAGGAACACGAACGTGTCGTTACGACTCTCAACACATCGATGACAGGCGTTGGGTTAATACCCGTGAGCAATCCATCTAGCAGATCTAAGAGTCAGAAAAGCTCGAACAAGACATCGTCGAGTGAGAAAATCGACATCTTCCCCGAGGTTCCCAACGATTCGTTATTCATGTTACTGCCTCTCTGGCCTGGAGAGACGGATGCGGTGTCCGAGAAACAGTACCCGGAGGAGCCGACGAGACCTTATATAGCCATGGAAAACCGACTATATCTGCTCGTGTTCTATGTGCCAAATGTACCCGGTGATTCTGCCGAGGCTGAGCACCGCGGCGACGGCAACAAAAAGAAGGCGCGTCAGTCACAGACCTCGTCTGGTGGTGGCCATGTCTCCAAGACCGACGATCGAAGCGTGCTTCTAGCGTCCTTCCACGTCAATGCACGTCTGGTGGGGTATGACGAACTGAAATTATCAGGCGTTCGTATCCCTGACGACGGTCTGTACATTACTGGGTCGATGAACAGCGCTCTTGAGACTATGCCATCTCCCAATATCCCCAAAAACACGGGTGATTATATCATTGGCATATGTGAATCACGGAATTCTGGTATGAAGTTCATACCAGATGGACTTGTGAAAATGGGCTTGTGTATGCCTATAGCCGAACCAGTCGACCGTCCAATACCGAGCGCGTATGATGATCAAGAACACGCAGAGGATGAGATCAAGTTGACGCCTATTGGAAGAGCGGCTGTGGAGATGGCGTGGGTGGGTTGCATGGCGCTCACGAGTTTTGGTAGTGCGGTTTGATTATCTTCCGTCTCATTCGTTTTTTATCTATCCATCATCTTCTTTTTGACTCACCCCAAGCATACCCCGTTGTATACTTACGCTGGGCTGCAACCGATTTGTATATATAGTGGCTGGAGGATTAGAACTTGTATTTTTCTTTCTGTTTCTTTCATGTTTGACATGTATATTGTAAGGTTCATTGTCGTCTGTATATCTGACTGGAAAACGATTCGAAAGAGCCATTCTGCTGAATCTTACCGTATCCAGTGGCTCTCTGAAGCTCTTGCACAACTGGAGCCAAACTGGAGCAAACGCGGAGCTTTCTTCAAATCGCGTCTCTTTCGACGCTACTTAGTAACTTACAGCAAAGTTACAGTCAACATGATCGACCTCAGGCTCATCAACCTGAACACAGACGTTCTGCTAACGATCCTATCCTGCTGTGGTGTTTCTGGTGTCATTTCTGCTAGCCAAGTAAGTGGTCTTGCCTCTCCTGGAAGGCAGCCTATACCTAAATATCGATCTAGACTTGCAAATGGATGCATTCTCTGGCTTTCCATAGATTCGTATGGATTTCCCTCGTTCGAGACCTCGTAAATAGGGCATTCATCGACAGCCTTCCCGGCCAAGACATAAGAGAGCTTTCTACATCTGGACTCGTCGATTTGGTGAAGCGTGCAGTACAAGGTCCCAAATCATGGTCTCCTCCATATTCTTCCACAGTCTCTCGAGAATATATCTTGCATCCGCGTCTGCAACCCGACCCAGACTATCCAAACCATTGGGCAGTAGATCTTCTTCCTGGTGGACGGTGTATACTGCTCAGGGGGCCAGGTTGCCTGCTATGCTGGAGTGTGCCCGATGATGCCCTGATATGGGAATATATTGGGCAGACATCATCTGACGATTCTGACCCGTTCGAGCTGGAAGACTATGCATGGGACGTTCTCGAGAATCAAAATATCTCCATCTGCGTATTAGAAAAGCGGTACAGATTGGGTGATGCACTACCTTACGAATTGTATGCTTGATCTCTGCAATCGTGTATCAGTGCATTCCGCTCATAACATAGTAGTGCCATCAACATAATGCATATAGATCTGACTACAAGAGTCTCTTCCCCTTTGTTCAATCCCCATATGTTATTCGACGACCATACCGTCTCGTTTGAAGATATAGATATATGTGGAGATATTGCTCTCGCTGTGGTTGATTGGGCAACCACACAGATATTTCTCGTCAACTGGAAATTGCAATCGTGTATCTTTTTTGATCTGTCAAGAGTGAGTTCTCGACTCCATGCACAAAACTTCTGATAGATTAAACCAACTCGTCGACTCTACAGGGAGATTCCGAGGAGGATATGTATTATCGCCGTCTCACTACCAATCACCTCGTCGTACTCAGTCAAGAACCTGCTCGTTTCCCTAAAATCCTGGTTTGGGACATTAGTTCATTCTCTCATCTTTGGTCGCCGAAGGATTCCGGACAGGATCGGTATTCTGGATGCATCGGAGACATCCCCCTCGCGGCATCAGCGTCACTGAATCACCCCTCCATATCTGAACCCATGTCACCAACGGATCTGATCGTACATAAGTCAGTGATAGATGACTCCTACATTGTAACAGCTATCGTGAGCGAGGGCCCTCGAGACTCGGACCTGGTCGTAGTATTCACGTATTCGTTATCCACATCTAAATCACGTCTATCTTCTCGCTCTTCAACCCAGGCTCAGCCACACCATGATACCTCACTGGATCTCAAATCGCGGAGAATCCTGATACCAGGGTCGCACTCCAGGTTCAAAGTTACCTATGCTGGCCATATCATGTTATACCCTCAACCGACCGAAGGTCGCCGACTCGGCCGAATATTGAATCTTCGGCATTTGACGGGTGCTGAAGACGACGGGGTCTTGGCACCCAGTGCAATCGAAGGCGTAGACACGGTTTGGGAGATGTCCTGGTATAGTGGATCTATAGTGTGTTTATCGAGTGACTTCACGGTCGTGATCAAATATTATGAATGATCTCGCCTCCCATCAAGGACATGGGTGCGAACTTCGCTATGGGCTGGGATCTCAAGAATTGATTGCTGAGAGATGGGAAGATCGTCCTCCTTTGTACTCCCGTTGGAATTAACAAAGAAAATATGGTTGTATTCAAGTGGCACTTGGGTGGCACGGATGGAGCAGCCACGAGCTCCGAAGCTGTTGCCCAATTGGGACATTTACGGCCGTGCCGACCCGGAGCTTGAATCGGCGGCCTCGTTACCGCGACTGACTGCAGGCTGCAGCTCACTCAGGCAGCTGGCGGACTTAGCTACAAAATCTCTGCCAGTCGAAGCTTGTTGTTTAATTCGTTCCGCCTCTGGCTTGCAGCTGGCTCTACTTCTTTTCAACGAGAAGCATCGTCGACAGCGACACCAGGACAGCCGAACATGAGCAATCTCATCAACCTCAGGCTCAACGCTGACGTTTTAATCACGATTTTATCCTTCTGCAGTATCTCTAGTGTTATCACTGCTAGTCAAGTAGGTGGCATTGACAAACCGACGTGTTCTCTTTATTGCGCTAAGATGCTGATATCCACGCTTCAACTTAGACATGCAAACGTATGCATTCTCTGGCTTTCAATAAAACGGTGTGGGTTTCCCTCGTTCGATATCTCGAAAGTAGGACATTTGTCGATAGACTGCCCGGCCGAGATATCAAGGAGCTTTCGACATCTGAACTCATCGATTTGGTGAAGCGTGCAGTACAAGGTCCCGAATCATGGTCGCCTCCATATTCTCATACCGTCTCTCGTCAACATATCTTGCATCCCAAAATACCTGCCATCATGGGTCGAGAGGTGGCGGTAGAACTCCTCCCTGGTGGAAGATGTTTCGTGCTCAGTGGGCATGGTTGTTTGTTGGTCTGGAGTGTCCTGGATGATGAGCTGATATGGAAATACGTCGGGCAGCCATCTAGCACCTATTTTGCTGCTACTCACGCTCTCGATGATGAAACCTGTCTCCTCTTTATAGTGGAACAGCTTAGCCACCCAGCTGATTTGAGGCATGATTGGTACGCCAATGTTTTGATTGGGATATCGGTGCATTACGCTAATAAACTTTTAGTCTTTTGAACATCGTACGCTTGAATCTGATTACTGGGGCGTCCCATTCTCTTTTCAATACTCAATATTACACCGACGGCCTCGGCCTCGACTCTCTGGATATATGCGGAGATTATGCTGTAGCTGTCGCCCACAGAACAAGACGAATCCTCCTCGTCGACTGGAAAACGCAATCATGTATTCTTTTTGATCCGTTTTCGCCAGTGGTCAGTATTGCATATATGAGTGTGCTTTAGAAATCAACTGACTCATTACCTCTACAGCTAGGTCCCAATTACGGCACACCTCACGTCCGTCTCACTTGCAATCATCTCATCCTACTTACTCAGACACCCCTTAATGTCCCAACACTTTCAGTTTGGGACATCAACTTATTCTCCGATCTGTGGTCGTCAAAAGATGCTCGACGAGATTGGTATTCTGGATACATTGGAGATATTCCTTTCACAGCATCAGTGACCTCGCATCACCCGTCATTGTCTCAACGCGGCTGGATGTTTGCAGAATTGAGTTTGCATGAGTCGGTGCTAGATGAAGACTTCTACACTGTGACAGCTATCTTCAAGTACCCGCGCACTGAAAGAGCAGAAAGCTTGATGTCTACGATGATCACATATTCGTTATCTGTCTCTGAGCCACGTCTCTCTTCCTCCTCTTCGCAGCCACTCCGTGATGTATCACTAGGTCTCAAATCGCAGAGGGTCTGGTTCGAGACGAAGGATGACTCAAGACCTGCGGACTACGTTTCCTCTACTGGCCATATAATGGTGATTCGCAATGAGACTGGCTCTAGACGACAAGTCCAGATCTTGAATCTGCGGCATTCGACCGGCGCTGGAGAAGACGGAATTTTGGTACTCACCGAAGATATGAACAAGGCGTTATCTTGGCAGCTCTGCGCTTACGGTGGATCTATGATATTTCTCGTGGATGAATCTACGGTCGTGGTCAAATATTACCAATAAATACGGCATCCCACCGTCGAGCATCCTGCCGCACGTGTAGAAAGGATCTTTGAAACATTGACGCCAGCTAGCCGACCTAGCCTTCAACCTATATATCGTGCATGTCTACGGAGGCCAATGATGTAGACGTAGCCAGCTACCATGCGCCACACGGGAACACCTGAACAGCATAACACTAGCATAAATCGACAAACTATATTTCGACGACATACAAATATGAATGCACCCGATGTTTTGACTTCATTGGTTATTGGTAGAACTTGAATCCCACAGCCCAGACTCAATATGTGATGACAGTTGATCACAATGAAAGAATGAGCGGTGATTAGGCCAGAAGTACGCGTACACATCGTCTAGCAAGACCAAGAGTCAAGTAGTTCGAAGAAAGAAACTCAGTCGCGTGATCGCGTCTTTTGGCGCGACCTAAGTAGGCCGAACACGCCGGAGTCAGGCCGAGTCCGAAAGGCTCTGCTCAGGCCTTCTAACAGCGTCTTACCTTCATCGAACCTCCTACGCTGATCTGGACGACGCTTGATGTTTCTTCTGGTATACTACCGGAATGCACACGAACTGTTGGATAATTCTATCTCTCCTCACCTCGACTCTAGCCACAACTCTCACCTTTCCTTCTGACCCCCATCTACTCCACGGCGAACTCGGCCTTCAAGTCCATCTGCAAGATCAACCCACCCCAACGTTAACCCTGAGAGCTAGACCAACTACAGTATATAGACCTCGCTCTGATACTGCTCTCCAACATGCACGACTCCGATCGTTACAGTTCGGCCAGAGCGAACCGCTAGAATGGGACGAAGTAGAGATCCTTGGACCTGATATCGAGGATAGACACACTTTAGCGCAATTAGCTCGAATGAGCGGTAATGCCTATGCCATGCCTGGTCAGAAGGATTGGTATGAAGTAGATACGGCTTGGAATACGGTATGTGGGCACCTTCTGCTTCCAAGCATGTTATACAGCTTATGCCACGTCAAGAGCTTTCCATTTGGTTGGGAGGACTCTGCTGATGGGTTTCGAGGGTATGCGTTATGCTGTACGTATCTATATATTATCACTATCTAATCGGCTCTCTCTAGGCATGTATTCATATCTTCCGATAATTCCACTGTCGTTCTCTCCATCAAGGGTATGCGTCATCATAGACGGCCCAGCTTGCCTTTTGACTCTTCTTCACAGGAACAACACTTCAAGGACCTACATCTAAGAAGGACAAATTCAATGATAATCTGTAAGGACATCCAAATCACACTGCCCGCAAATGTATTCACGAATCATCCCAGACTTTTCTCATGCTGTTGCGCGCGTATCGACTTTTCTTGGGTATTCAACACAGTATGCGACTGCTACGCCCGTAACTGGCGGTGTGACAACACTTGTCTATCCAAAGCCCTAATAGAAGATAGTTTGTTCTATTCGATCGGTGTGGTGAGTCCGATCTTCCTTCTTTGCTAACCAGATGTAGTTATCAACCAACCTCCAAAAGAAACTTGTCAATGACTTGAGATTCATATATCCTTCCGCCAACATCTGGCTCGTAGGCCACTCCCTCGGAGGCGCTCTAAGTTCCCTTCTCGGATCGACATTTGGTCTTCCAGCCGTTGCATTCGAGTCCCCAGGTGAACGTCTCGCTGCTGCTCGTCTACATCTTCCCCTCCCACCATCCCATTCTCCTCACCTCTCCGAGACCACCACCACCACCGCCACCTCAGTCCCCGTAACCCACGTATACCACACCGGTGACCCCATACCACAAGGAACGTGCACGGGCTTCGGTTCACCATGTGCGCAAGGAGGGTACGCTTTGGAAACGCGATGTCATCTAGGGAAGAGTATCGTATTCGATACGGTGACGAAGTTGGGTTGGAAAGTGGATATTAGGAAACATGTTATTAGGGATGTTATTACGAAGGTGTTGGAGGTTGAGGATGTTGAGTGGGAGGATGGGAGGGATGTACCGGAGGCGAGGGAGGAAGTTGATTGTATCGTGAGTTTTTTCATAATTTTCTGTATGATTTCAGGCTGAGGTTGGTGGACGTTTGCATAGGATTGTTATAAATGGGAGTTTGGAGAGTTCAAAGAGTCGGAACTCGGTTCGGTATTATTGTAATTCTAATTCATGAAGATGCTTTGTTGTAATGCTATGTAACAATGTATGTCGGGATATATACTGGGGTTTCTGATATTGGATACTCGTACAAGATAGTTTTCCCTGTCTGAATAGTATGCCCAGCGCCTAGCGAGACCCGTGAATTTGTGGTATCGATTAATGAGCGCATGATGTAAAGGTGAAGGTATAGATCCCAATTCTCTCTTGCCATGATTGTCTTCATATCGCTTCGCCCCGAATTCACGAAAGGCGCCTACAAAGATAAAACAAAGCAAAGAAACGATAGATTTAGAAAATAATGAAAGTATAATCAAGCATGCACGCATCGATCAAAGCTCCAAGAAAAGATAAAAAAAGAGATTCTTACTTCTCCACGTCGTCTTCAGCGACTTTCCTATACCTCGCACCTCTACCGGAGAGGGGGATATGTTGTCGAGCCCAACGGAGTCCTCCAAAGTATATGAAGGCACCGGAGAGAAGTCCAAGAAATACGAGTCCGAAGAATATGTTTCTGAACAAGTGTGAATCGATTTCCGACTCCTCGACGTCTGAGGTGGGGTCAGGGACCACTGCTCCGGTAGGAGAAGGAGGGCTGGGTGTGATTTGGGTTTTGGATGGGACTTCCACGTCCACGTCACTCGAGGGAGCAGATTTCTCAGCCGTTGCTGTTGTCACAGGCGCTGCTACTGGTGCTGGTGGAGTGTCGAATTCGAGATCCATATCCAAATCCTGAAAAGGTAATCACAAACCAAGATTGAATTTCAATTTGTAACCGTATAGATTTTGTTTTGGGAAAAACAGGACAGTAGGAGAAGGAAGGCTGGGATTTAGAGCTCAGCGTGGAAAGGTACCTCGTTGCCCTCAGTATCTACTACGGGTTCGATTGGAAGCTGGGAGGAGGGGAAAGAATACGGTAAGCCAACGACGGGAAGGGTATTAAAATGAGATAGCTTACCTCGCCAGAGTCCGCGATGGTGACGTCCTCCTTGGGACGGTCGGAATGACCTTTGGGAACGTCCTCTGTAGATATTGAAGATGAAGATGAGAACGGACATGTACATCTTCATCAAGTAATTACGTACCAATCTGTTTTACGATATCCATGCCCTCCAAGATTTCACCGAAAACGACCTAAATATGACGAAAGTGTCAGGCTTTGAACTCTCACTGGAAAGCGAAGGCGAGACTAACGTGTTTACCATCCAACCAGCTAGTGACTACGGTGGTAATGAACTGCAGTATGGGGATCAGATCGATAATTTCGACACATTATGGGTTGAAGGAACAACTTACGAATTGAGAGCCTGATAGAATACATTTCCCATATAATCAGCATGTCTGCGACTTCAAAAACGCTAATGAGGGATTATGCTTACCGTTGGTGTCTTTACCTGCGTTTGCCATGGAGAGTTTACCGGGGCTAGTGTGCTTGAGTTTGCTAGGAAGAGTATAAGACAAAGTACTGTTCGACGTTGATTGGTGCCGCTTACAAGTTCTCATCTGGGAATCGGTCGCCGTAGATCGACTAACAAGCAAGTGTCAGTTTCGATATGAAGCAGATCATGGCTGCATGACATACCTTTCCTCCGGTACCGTCACCACGAGCTTTTGCATGCGATGAGTCTATGGCTTTACGATGATCTCATAAGGTTGATAACTCACTGAAATCACCACCTTGAATCCTGTATAGACATCAGTTGAAAGGTTCGAACGCGTCGTCATGCATCTTCACTCACATGAAGTTCTTGATGACACGGTGGAATTTAGATCCCTTGTATCCATAACCAAGCTCTTCACCTTCTTTAGTGATACCAGTAGTCAGAGCACGGAAGTTCTCTACGGTTTTGGGTACAGTCTAGCAACAGACTTTCAGTTCCTCGTTTCTGTCAAAGACGGTGAGCATTAACTCACCCCTCCGTATAGTCCCATAACAACTACGAGAGATGTGGTTAGACTTGAACGCAGATGCAAAACTTCGCACTCACTTCGGCCCAAGTCCTTGTCGCCATGTTTGATATCAAAGTACACCTTGTGGGTGATTTTGGGGCCTTTAGCTTCTACAGACTGTGCGCAGAAGAAGGCAGCGACTGAGACAGCGACGAAAGCGAGAGAAAGACGGCCGAATATCATGGTGAAGCCTGTCACGGTGAGGGTGTACTGAAGAGAAGGATTGAAGACGAAGACGTGGCGGGATCGAGATCACATGCCCTGAGATTAGACTCGTAACCAGGCCCTACAAAATTTTGGTGAAGATTGAAGACAGAGAGAAGTTAAATGACTTCGTCGATCGCGCGTGCACGTGGTACAGCCCCTGTGTTGCCCGCAGATGTAAAGAGGCGGATATTTCATTCAGTTCGTATCAGCTGGAGAAAATGATTTATACAAGGTTTCTTGTAAATGAGGTCCCGAGAGAACTGCTGGCTCACAAGTGGGAAAAGACGAAAAAAGTATATTCTCAAGAACGCGAATTTTTCTAAGTCAAAACAATTATTCGGCAAAAGCCGACTGTACTCGCCGCGGTCGAAATCTTCCAGTCCCTATTCTGCGGAGCAAATTGATCGACTATCATCAATTCCGCAAATCAATAGGGACTGGTTACGAGTCTACCCTGAGATACCCGTTACAATTTTGTCGATCAAGGTCTAACTCAGAACTAGTACACCAACGGCTATGGACGGACTTGTACTCAACCTCGCTGTCGACGACGATGTATCTTCAAAGGGTACAAATGGTAAAAAGGGTGGTCGATGGACCGATAGGTGCGCTCGTCTCCAAAATCTCGGGCGAACATAACTTACGCATTTTTGTCTGACAGGCTAAAAGCCAAACGGGTAGCTAAACGAAAAACAAGACCTGAGGAAAAATCAGGACCCAGAACAGCTCAGAATTCTGCAGGAGATGCCGATATACCTCCAGCAAAACGACCTCGGAAAGAGCCTGTCGCTGCTGCTGCTGCTGCTGCTGCTAAACCAATACATACGACATCTCAGCCTCGACCCACAAATGTACCAGCTTCTAAAGCTTCAACACAGATCATCTCCTCCCTCTTTACATATAACCCCAAGGTCGAAGCACCTACACGCCCCACTCCCAAAATCGTATCGCTTCCAAGTAATGCCCCGTTGGACTCGTCGAGCTTTTCAGGACTCGGCCTCGATCCACTCATTACCGCTCATCTCGCCTCTAAAATGCATATATCCAAACCCACTTCAATTCAGCGAGCAACATTACCTGCTCTTCTCTCGACCGCATCTACAGATACGGCCTCACGAGACGTCTTCATCCAGTCCCAGACCGGTTCCGGAAAAACTCTCTCTTTCTTATTACCCATCATCCAGGACCTCCTCCCTCTCAGCAGTCAATCTTACATAGACAGATCCATAGGAACACTAGCCATCATAATCGCACCGACCCGTGAACTAGCAAAACAAATATCTGACGTTCTCGAATCTCTCCTCCAACTCCGTCTACGCCCCGAGGACGAATCAGCCGACGACCCTGGCACATCATCTACCCGATTAACCCGCTGGTTAGTATCAGGTCTCCTCACCGGTGGCGCCACTCGTACTCACGAAAAAGCCCGTCTCCGGAAAGGTGTCCCTATCCTGGTATCTACACCCGGTAGACTACTCGATCATCTACAAAACACATCCTCTTTCAATGTTGGAAAATGCCGTTGGCTTGTCTTGGATGAGGCGGATCGGCTCATGGAACTTGGATTCGAAGAGACAATTACTGGGATCATCCAAGGGTTGGATGGTAGACGACGGCTGGCTCTGCAAGCTGTACAGGAAGGTAAGGGTATGGAGGTTGGCGGGTGGGACTGGGATCGCCGAAGACGGACTGTGCTTTGTTCCGCTACCATTCGAGAGGACGTCCAAAAGCTCGCGGGGGATGCTCTGATCCGGCCACTCATGATCAAAGCACTCGAGGCCGATAAACCGGAAACGAACCCTTCTACCACCACTACAGAATTGACGACTGGCACATTGACTATAAATCCCGGCACTGAGAAATTTACCCCTCCTTCACAGCTTTCTCAGAAATATGTCATCGTGCCACTTAAACTGCGCCTGGTGGCGCTAATCGCTCTACTTCGAACCCTCATCGCCGAATCCGAGTCTCAAAATCGAAAAGGAATCAAAATCATCGTGTTTCTCAGTTGTACAGATTCGGTGGATTTCCATTGGAACCTCCTAGGAGGATCTGCTATGGACGGAGACGACGCACCCGCACCCGAAGACGATGCTGACTCAGACTCGGACTCAGAAGAAGAGGAGAGTGATTCCGATTCAGATGCCATCCGACGAAAAGCAGCCCACCGCCGGCACATCTCCAGCAACAAAGTTGAAGTCAAATCGCCTCTCCTTCCTGATACATCTATATTCCGATTACACGGTTCCTTACTCACAGCAACACGTCTAGCTTCTCTCCGTGGGTTTTCCGGAGTCACCACGAAGAACTCACCGGCCCAATCGTCGTCCTCTATACTCCTGTGTACGTCTGTGGCTTCACGTGGTCTCGATCTTCCCCTAGTTCGCGCCGTCATCCAATACGATCTACCAACGGAAGGTGGTGCGACGGAATATGTGCATCGGGTAGGTCGTACGGCACGTGTGGGTAAAGGTGGTGAGGCATGGGCTTTGATTGCGCCCAGTGAATCTGAGTGGGTCAAGTGGGTCGAGACCAAGATGCGGGGAGGCGGGGAAGAGGATGGGAAGAGTAATATTAGTTTGACGGGCGTTTCGGTGGAGACTGTCCTGAAGAGTGGGTTTGGAGGTAAAGGACACGAGTTTGAGCAGAGGGCTACCGATGTGCAGCTAGCCTTTGAGCGCTGGGTGCTTAGTCGTAAGGAGGTTAGTGTCTTTCTACACTAGAGATTCTTCTTCAATGTCTCGTTTGCTCACCGAAATTCGTTCCTGTTTCACTAGAATGCCTCGTTCGCTCGAAAAGCGTTCAATTCCCACGTACGGGCCTATTCAACGCATCCGTCGAATGAGAAACATATATTCCACATCCGACACCTCCACCTCGGACATCTTGCGAAAGCGTTCGCACTGCGAGATGCACCTAAATCTGTCGGTGGCGCTGGTGCCGTCACAGCGATCAAGAAGACTAAAGCCAGAATATCTACCATTAACAATGGGAAGGAGCGATCTGCGAAAGCAATAGCCGTCGCAATAACCAAAGAGCAAGACGAAGATGGAGACGGTAAGAAACCCAAGAAAGAAAAGAAGGAATGGGAGAAGGATCATAGTGGAGATGCTGAGAAGCGGATGCAGGAGATGGTCAGGTTGCAAGGACGGTTGACGAAGAAGGGTGGAGTCATGATGAGCACTGGGACTTCTGAGTTCCAGATTGCCGGTGGGGACTCGTTGGAGAGGTTGGTCAATCCGAATGGGAGAGCGTATAAGTGACATTGTAGGCGGCATTTGACGCACCGTTGAATATCTACGGGTGCGGACTCTCTTCGGTATACATCATCTAATTTCGCATTGTTCGACCAACTGACCGACAATATGCGTTAACCTGGTCACGAACTACGCGACTGGTGATACTACAGTGACAAACCATGATCACCTTGCACATTGTATGCGTCGAACTGAAGTGTCTGTCATTCAAGATGAAATGCACGCGTTGTGTAACGAACCTGGATAGATCCGAGAATACGAAGTCCGCGAACTTCACTATCGCCTTATAGATTCACACAACCTTATCAGTTCTGAGGACAGTGCGGCTGACTTGATGTTGCTTGTATCACTGTAGGGTGGGAGACCGTCAAGAGGTGATATACAGTAGTTGCTCACATAATGTCCCCGTGCCCAGGCCATCCTTCCATCTTGAGCTCAGTCTACTGGCATGAGGTTCATTCACAAATTCAGCATCCTGATCAATTTGTTCTTCGCTATTCGACTGGGTTTCCTGCCCACCCTCCGTGATGTCTTACGCTCACCTCTCTTACTTTCGAATCCTACAGCCTTATCCCGGATATTCATGTCTCATGTCTGGGAATCATTCGGAGATGGGCTTGACGAAGGTGGGCGCCCAGTCAAGGAGAGCCTCATATCCCCATATGCATACGGTGTTGTACTCGATATAGGAGCAGGTCAGCATCATGCCGCGATGACTCGCCCGTATACGATTAATCACTTATCCACTGAATTGTCCAGGTCATGGCCACACGGTGAATTATCTTGACCGTATCAAGGTCACTAAATATATCGCGTTGGAACCGAATGTGCTTATGCACTCCAAAATCCGAACTCTGGCTCATGCTGCAGGGTTTACGGAAGACGATGGAACTCTAGTGATTCTCTCGTGCGGTGCAGAAGACACACCAACGATTGTGTCTTCGGTGAACCCTGGAACCAACGCACTCAACGTCGACACTCTTATTTCCATTTTAACTATCTGCTCTGTTCCGTCGCCGGAACGTACCATACACGATCTCGTGCGAGACGTTTTGAAACCTGGAGGACAATTCCTGTTCTACGAGCATGTCCTCAGCCCGAAGGAAGAAGTAGCATGGTGGCAGAGGTTTTGGACACCCATATGGAAACTTGTACTGGATGGATGTCGGTTAGATCGACCTACACATCTGTGGATCGAGCGGATGGGTGTTGCAGGACAAGTTGTGCATGGTGAGGAAGTTTGGAGCGAAGGGGAAGTGAAAGATGTCGAAGGGGAGGAGGACAATCTCTTCTGGCATCAATTTGGTCGTTTCGTCAAAGCTTAGTCCAGTTCAAGAACAGCGCCATCGAAGTCGGAAGAAGTACGTAGGATAGGAACTTTCGAAGTCAGTTACGCGTTTGCTAAGTATATATTCGTCACGTGATCGACGCGTCGTTGATCGAATAATCAATTTCCAACACATTGATCACTCTTTGTCTCCAACGTCCATCATGTCAACCGCAAAATCGAAATCCGCACTTCCGCGCAGATTTTCACAAGTTTATGTCGAAATCCCACCATCTCCGCTTCACAGAGCTCGACGCCTGTCGAACGCGCATACACTCAAAGAAAACGTCATATTCAACCCCTCGCAGACTACACCACTCAAACGCAAGCAGCCTGGCGGGGAAGTCACTACTAGCACGACCGCGACGAAGGTCAAGAAACAGAAATTAGATCTAACCAAGACCACGGACCAGTCTGAAGACTATCCAAACGGCCACGCGTTTTGTCACCAGTGTAGCAGGAAGCAAGATGTTGCAGGTCAGAAACAGTGCCCTGAATCTCGGGAAGTCTTCTGACTACTCCCTTTACCTCATGTAGAAGTTGTGTTATGTACATTCGCTCGTGGCCCTTCAGGGAAATCGTGCCCTTCAAAATATTGCAAGGCTTGTCTCAAGAATCGCTATGGAGAGGACGCCGTGGCCATTAAAGCCCAGAAGGAGTTCAAGTACGATCTTTGCTTCCACAATAGAAATGTAGGAGGCTCATATATGCGCAGGTGTCCTCGGTGTCGCGATATATGCAATTGCTGGAAATGTCGGAAAGCCAAAGGTTTAGCACCAACTGGGTGAGTCATTCATACTCTGATGTGTATGAGTATACTCACAATGATACCTGGTAGGAACCTTCACTTCATAGCGCGCCAGACAGGTGTAGCATCCGCTGCACAAGTCCTTCTAAACAACCCGACCGTCGCCGTCGTGTTAGGCGGCCTGAAAGCCACCAACGCTACTGCCATTGCCACTGCCACGACTAAAACGAAACGAGTCCCCGCTATCAATGTCAATTCTGTCCACACAAAGAAACCAAGGGCAAAACCGAACCAGAAGCCCGAACCCCTTCCCATCGTACACTGGTCCCTTGTACCCCGCACCCGCCACCTGACCTTAAAGGAAGTCGAGGACCGCGTTCAGATCCGCGAGTTTATGATGAGATTCTGTGGAATCACGGGTTTCACCACGCGTTCGAGGCATATATTGAATGAACTCGAGAAGATTGCTGGTGCAAAGACGACGCGAAACGATAACGAGTGGGTGAGTGAATCGTGTCTGAAGGCAATTGTGATCGCGTTATTGGGGTTGCTCTCAGATGGTGATGGGGATAAAGAACATAGAAAGGTGATGCATACTGAACGACTGCTTTGCTATTGCCTCACTGACTTGTTCCGTCGACTTACAGATGCTCAAAGTAGCCATCAGCGATATTCAGCGTGGAAGTGCCGCTCTCACCAAGATGTGGGGCGTGCTCTCTGCATTGAGAAATGCATTCTGCGATTCAAAATCCAATTCCACTAGACGCAAGGACTCTAATAGCGAGAACGACTCCGACGAAGAAGATAATTCCACTACCAACCCGACTCTGACGTTCCCCGATCCCTTACCTCCTACAACGACCGATATCACTGTACATTACACACGCAGTACTCGCACAAGCACCGATTCGACTTTTGCTAATTCCACCTCGAAAGTATCTGTTATTTCAACGGCGCAGATGGTCCCTGTCGTCGTTGGTTTGATCGACGATGTATTACGGTATGAACATTCGGGAAAAGTGAGAGAAGAAATTGAAAGAGGTATGGGAGAGGCGAAAAACTGGAGAAAGTTGGCAAGGGAGAAAGAGGCTTTGTTGAAGGGGAAGCAGAAAGATGAGAAGGAGAAGGAAAAGGAAAAGGAAAACGCGAACACGGTTTGTGGCCCCGGATCGTCTTGCATTAGCTTATTCTGATATCCTCATTTTATAGCAGAAACACGAACAGGAACACGATGAGAACCTATCCGATAAACGCGCCGTGGAGACTGCTCTCAGAATCCTTACTACCGGGTGCTCTCCACGATTTGATGGACGTCTAGGAAGGGATAAAGATGGAAGGACATACTTTGTCTTGTCTCCTGGTTTCGCTGAGAGAGCGCATGCAGAAGGTGTCCTCGACGAATCTAGGAAAGGGAAGGGGCAGAATGGCATGGCAGACGACCAGAGGCATAAAATGAAGAAGTGGTCTTGGTTTGTCGGTGTCTATGGGAAAAGGCCCGAGGAAGGGGTGCTTGAGGGTGATGAGGATGACAGTGATGATGAGGATGAAGATGAGGAAGACGAAGAGGAGCCAGAGAAATGGTGGGGATTCCACGATCCTGGAGAGATACGGAAACTAGCCGAGTGGGTTGATCTCAAGTCTGGTCTCGACTCTGTGGAGTCCTTTGAAGGGAAGGTGGCGAGAAAGGCTTCGAGCAGTGACAAGGATATTTGCAAGCTGAACCCGGAAACGCCTGACGAGGAAGTGAAAGGCCTTGTAGCCGGGTTGAGAGAGTATGCAAATGTGCTGGACTGGAGGATCAGACACGTTCAGGTGGAATAGTATTCTTATCGTTCCGTTCATTCCCTTTTTATTGTAGGTTCATCGTGATTCGTCATGCACTAGAGACTCTTATACCTTCCCATGGGCATTCCTCCCTTATTCCGTCGTCATCATGAATAGTTATGTATTGTTCACTACGTCTGACTTACTGCTTGGTCTTTAGAGTACTAGCGCGGTTCCATTATGCATTGTACACTATACATATGTTACTAAAAGTACAGAAACTTTTGTATTCTTCCTTCCATATTCGACTGCCCATCCGATCCGAATCAACTTGTAATTATTACAGACTCTCCAAAATCACTTTGACACCCCAAGCACCAGGATCGGCGACCTGCTCCTCCCTCAGCCTATCGCCTTCAACGTACGCGCTCCTACCAGCCTTAGCTTCGATGTTCTTCGTATGTTCTGCAGCAGCGGCAGCGGCGCCCAAAGCCTGAGCGAAGCCACTCGAACTGTTGCTTTGAGCAAAAGCGAGGACAAAGGCAGCGAGAGGGTCGACGAGGGTACGTGAAGGGGGTCGGGCGCGGGTGTAAGTGTATAGTTTGGTCAGTGCGGATGTGAGAGCCAGAGCCCAGATTTGTGGGGTGACTACGGGGGAGTTTTGTCGGGAGGCTTGAAGGCCTTGGGATAGACCGGAGAAGAAGATGCTAAAACGATGTATGAATAAGTATAATGGGGAGTGGGGTGAATTCGAGGAAAGGTACGAACGAGTATAGAGCTCCACTTGTGCCTCCCATGACTTCCTCAGCGACGGCGGCGATGGTGTTGACGGCACCAATCACATCATTGCCGTTGATAGTCCCATCTTGGAGTTTCTTCAGAACACCTACGATAATGAGATACGGATCAGTTCGCAGTCTCTATAAGTAGATGACTAAATGACGAACCTTTAGCTCCAGCTTCAAGCGTGAGTCCACAATCACCATCTCCAGCAATGCTGTCCATTCTGGTGAGTTCAGGTTCCTCCTTGACGAGGGCCTTGCAAGCGTTTTCGATGCTGGCTGTGAATTGTTTAGGGTCGGCTGCCTTTAGGGGAGCGCCAACGACCGGTGCTGCAGCTGCTTTGGTAGCCTTGGCCTGGATCTTGGCGGTCAGAGGGGCGGGAACAGATCGAGAAGACCACTTCCATCCTTGCGCGCCAGTGGGCTCGTCGAGAAGGGAGAGAAGCGATGAGGCAGTAATGGGGCCGTTGGTGGGAAGGAGGAGAAGGGTGATAGAGAAACCGGGCATGTTGAGACTTGTCTGCGTTACGAGTGTTAAGACGGTCTGTGTAAGTGTACATTCGCAGGAACATGACGTACCATGAAGGTTCCAGCTAGGATACGGTCGATTATAAGTCCTTTGGCTTCCGCTGCCTTTCTTGCCTATGAAGGGATCGGTCAGTAAGCCTGAATAGCTACCGACGTTGATAGAGGCTTACTTCAGACACAAGTCCTCCAACTTCCAATTCACTAAGTCCACCGAGGTTGTTTACGAGTAACACAACATGATCGCGGCCTTTGAAAGGCACAAACGACCGATCGGCATCTTTGGTGTCGATCAGCATGTTAACGAGATCCGGCATGAGTTTCGAGAGAGGAGGAACAGGGGAAACACGAGTGGTTCCACTCTCATTGTGGATACCCATGCCGATTTCAATCTCGTTGGTCCCGAGATGAGATGCGGAGTCGGCTGTACCTGGAACCTAGGAAATACGAGGCTGATTAGTGATGTTCGACGAACAAACGAGGTGTAACGCGGAACGGAACGTACATGACAATGTTCCAAACCAACCCCGATACTGACAAGGTTATCGGCAACGTATTGGGCGACCTTGTGGACGTCATCGAGGGATGCTCCATGGCGCGCAAGTGCACCAGCGATCTTGTAAACCAACACTGTGCCGGCGACACCTCTGAATGGAAAGTCATGTTAGTATAAGTGGTAGACGAAGCAAGATGAATGTGAAAGCACCTTCTGCCTACGATTGCTCCTTGCTTCCTTCCGACGGCTACATCATCGCCGACAATGACGAATCTCAGGCGGTCAGCGCGATCAGGGTGTAGCGCTGCATACTGTTCTTTTGCAAGACCGAAGTTCAAAACATCACCGGTGTAATTTCTAAACATATGTTAGTTTCGAGAAATATCTACAAGAACCAAGGTTCGCACTTTACAACGATGATGGTTCTGATGATCCAAAGTCAGCAGATATAAAAGTAGATTGGATCAATTACTGACCCTTTCTCGTTATCGACAAGGTCGAGACCGCGTGTGACTTGACTGGCGTTGGGAGAAGCAAAGACGGATCCACAAACAGCAGCTGGGGTGGTCATATGAGTTCACTTGTCATCAAACATGGGAGAATTCGCGCACCGTTGAGGACACCGTCTCCTACAAATCCGGGATGAGCAGGCTCATGGCCAGAACCTCCACCGCAAAGGATGGCGACCTTAGATCGGTCAGGTTCAGTGATGTAGATGACTAGCGAGCAGAGAGATAAGTAATGGCAATGAGACGATGTCAAGAAGACACTGACCTTTGTTGGCAACATCGAGAGAAAGAGCAGGGTTGATATCACACAATCCTTGTAACGAATCGGTTACAAGAGAAGCAGGAGTGTTCAGGAAATGTTTGCCTAAGGGATTAGGGGTAAACAATGGTTCGTCGTCGTGATGAAAGGGGTAACGTACTTTGGATGGACATGATGGTGGGGTGGTGGTGGTGGAACAAAAGATAGAGATGGTGTCGTTTTTTAAGGGAAACGACAAGGCTGGACCTTGCTGGGGAAAATAACCCCTATACAAGTCTCGCGGTCTCGAAGTAGATGCTCCAGGTGGGGAGCAACTATACCCCAAGAATCTGACTGGGGAACAACTATACCCCTCAATTTGCCCTGTTATCAATTATATTTTTGTCGGGGAATAGGAATTGCCTCCTATTTGCCCACACCTAGTCCCACTCTGTCCCACACAACACTCCGGACTCGGGTCCCCGCACGTATAATCAATCTTCCTCTCCTCAAAGACCGTCCTCGAGCTGAGGATAAATTGTTTCCGGTCAGTGGCACCAGTCTAGCACGTACAGCAATTCCAATCAACTCACATCCGCAATGATTACTGATCTGTGGCATGTCCCAAGCATGTCCTGGCGCGGTACCTTGAGTAGATCCGGAAATTGCCCGGAAATAGTCATCCGTGTGACACGAATTCGGCGCCGGCCGGTCCTCAGGTCCGCCCTCATCACTCCGAGGTGACTCCGAGACTCCGGATCCATCTCACAAGAAACTCCCATCATCAAGACCACTGCCGGCGCTGGGGCGACATTTCCACTTTGCTGTACAAGTTCCTTCGTCACGTCTGAGAGTTGTGGCTATAGTCTCATCCTGTCCAATGCTCTGAGTGATCCTTGCTGCCGGGCTCGCCGCCATACCAACAACGCCTACGCCAGAGCTCAAACAGAGCTTCAACCAGCGTATTTGCACTGTAGTCGTGTCGTTGACTTGTCGGTACATCTTGCGCAAATAAAGGTGCATGTTCACTGATGTGTACCACAGATCGACTCCTCATCAGCGACGTAGCGCTGAGAGCGAGTGAATCAACGAGTTTAGTATGAGACGATTTCACTTCACCTTCCTCCAGATCGCGAGATTATTCTCGGCCTTGATGCTTCTACCATCTCATACCTACAGACACATCATTATTCTTCATCGGGAGCTTTGATGGCAGGCTATGTCTTTTGCGGTCGAATGTCTCAGTGTGTCTTGCCAAATCGCGCTGTCTATTGCATTCTGACCTTTGCCGCAGTCTTGAAACAAGCCTTCTAGTTCCAGAACTATTCTAGACCTGCTCTAGAGGTGAGACTGCATATTTAGCAGTCAGCACCATGACTTGACTATGTCGCCAATATTCGTGCCATCTCCGACCTAAGAGCCACATTTATCTGGATCCGAGATGCTCCCGAATTCTGCTCAGAAATTCAGCCGAGCGGGAGATTATGAACTGAGAGTTTTATCGAGATAGAGCAGCATCATCTCATCAAAGTTCACTTCTCAAGCAGTCCAAGTTCTGTTGTAACTTCCGAGTCTGCCTTGAACGTCTCAAAAATGACTCATTTGAGTGGCATTGACGGCAAATATTCGTCCAGATAGACATCAGCTCTCATTCTAATATACGACCATAATCAAGCGATCTAAGCGTAATCTAAGCGAGGATATGGACCTCCTTGGACCCATATTTGTTCCTGAGTCCAATACCATCTCAAACTCGATCGCTCCTGACTCAACGCCAACGCTCATCAACTCCAAGCTTCATCTCTTTTCTCTAGATGGCACAATACAACTACGTGGATAACCCAAACTCAAACCTGGTTTGTTAAATCGTCGTCATGAAATAGCACCGTACATCTGACAGTAACAGTACAGATATGTTGCATATGTCGGTACGCAAGCGCAAACGTGGAAAGTGATTTCGTCTTCGCTCATGCATTGAATCCCAAAGCATGCCGTTTTCCGACCCTGTAACGACTCGTACATGCTCACATACATTTTGTCGCGAATGTATAGTTCGAGCTATAGATCATTCACCGCATTGCCCCGTCGATAGATCGCCATTGGCTCTACCCGACTTGACGCCAGCCAACCAAATCGTCAGATCTGTGAGTCTCAGCTCTATCTTGTGCAAAGCATGCCTCTAACAATCTAAGCAGCTGGTAGACGAATTGCTAGTGGAATGTACTCACCGCCCCGCAGGATGCACATATACGTGCCAGAGACAACTCTTGGCGTCGCATCTGAAAGACGCATGTCAGTACGCCCAAGTCGACTGTACAGAGGACGAGTGTGGACAAGTTCTGTTGCGTAAAGACGTTGGGAAGCATGCTCACAATTGTGTGCACCGTCTGGTCAAGTGTGATGGTTGTGCAGCTGATGTCAAGTATGTCGAATTGGAGGTGCGTCACGATCGTTATGGCATCTGCTTACCCTCTTACTTACGTCGAATCTCGGTAGTCCCATCTCGCGAACTGTCCAGCTAAAGCCATCATATGTTCCTTCTGTTCATCTTCATTCCCTCGTTCTGAGTTAAAGTCTCACAACGAGACGTGTTCTGATTTCGTTGTCCCCTGTCTACACACTTCCAATGGATGCCCATGGAAGGGTCCCCGCCACACTCTCCCCTCACACATCCCATCATCCTGCCCTTACGAAGCTATCAAAGGGTTCTTTTTGATAAACGACTCCCGGATAGCGAACCTTACGGAAGAAAATCTGGCGTTGAGGTGCAAGGTGGAAATACTGGAAGGGATGATCAACGACATGAAGCGTCAACTCAGGGGTGTGACAACATCGTTGGGACCTTGGTACAGGCCCGATGGTACGAATGTTAACCCACAGCCTCGACAGCAGGCATCATCCTCTTCTGTAAGCCACTCCGACTTATCTTACCCTACGCCTCGGCGATATAGCTTTGGTCCGGAATCATATCTCAATCATCCACATCCCTACTCTGCATCATACGAACCATATTCCTCGCCTCCACTTCCACAGCCGCCAACATCTGCTCGCAGTGGTTCGTCGACACCCAATTCCCCCGACCTTTTGGCGCCTTACTTCCCTCCTGAGGCTGTGGACACATACGGACCGCACTCTTTGCAAAATTACACGCACAATCCACAATACCAAGATTACGGAGCGCCTTTCCCGCAAATACCTCAATCGATTCCTTCCGCAGCCCTAGACATGAATATCAGTGCTTCTTTGGAAAGCACTATACACTCCCTGTATAATTCCATCATCTCCCTTTCAACGTCTCTCGATTCTCTAGCCAGACGAAATGACGTTGCGTTGGGTAACGTTACAGAAACACTGAGGCTAGGTAATGAAACGCTGAGGCTGAATGAGGAGGTCATGGGACTGAGAGCGGGTGTGCAGGGGCTCAGGATGCAGGTTTGTCTCTTATCCCTCATCTTCCCCCGTTCCAATCGTTAATTATTTCTTCTCCGTTATAGGTACATGCAATAATGATGGACCGTGTCTCGCAAGGGAGGCCTGCAGATGGTCCCTCTTCTGGGACGGATACTATGAATATGAATATGTGGCCACCACCTCAAGGCCCGGGTCGGTTTTATCCGCCAGGTCCTCCAGTCGTTGTTCATCCCACCAAGCTTTGATCAACTAGGTGCGAAAGAGAACTTTGTATAGATATTTCAGTGCAGTCATATCTAATTATATCGTGTAGGAAACAGTCTCCGTTGCCTGCTTCGAGGGGATATCAGAATTGTATCAGAACGGAGGGGCTTGGACCAATGCGTCAAAATCCGATTTCCGAATGTCCTTCCGATGAACTCGCAATAACTTAACTCTCGTGCATCTGGACCCCGGAGTGCTCGACATAAACCTATACTTGCGGCTTGTTCCCCCCGAGCTACTCTATATGTTCCTCTTACTTGCGACAATGTACCCTGGATACTATACTTGTATGAACTGCACGGCCTCGAAGCTGTTCCTCAGCACGGTCGTCCTTGATACCACCGATGCTTTACTCCACTGGCGCAGCAGCTTGTATCAGTATAAAGTGCTACCCTTAGACTATTGAATCTCTCGCTCTGGTTAGCCCTCCCATCCTCACCAATAACTTTTGTCGTTGTTGTACAACTTCAAACTTGCTTCAGACACAAGCTCGTATTCATTCTTGACTCAATTTGACGACTTACGATAAGACACGACTATGCTTAGCTTCAAGGTATCTTGTATCCTCTCTCTTGCTCTGGTCGCTAGCGTCCACGCGCTCCCGGCTCCTGATTTTGCTGGTATGTCGCCTATCCCAAATGAGATGTCGGGCTGATCATTGCCTCTGTCCTCAGAGGGACCTGTGTTCTCATCTATCTTGGACTCATTGGGCCCTGAGAGTGATCCTAACCTATCTTCGACTCTAACCACTGCAACCACACCTACTGCAGGCCTTGGCATCGTGACCTTGAACCCCGGATCCACGAGCACTTCTTCGTGTAAGTCCATTCTTCCTCATTACATCTTTCGATGCCCTTTGTAACTTTGGGTTTTTGTTATTGGTTCTCCAGCCGTAACCGTTACAGGAACGACAACGACAAGCGACAGTGGAACCACACCTACCTCGCTGGGAGCTCTTCCATATGGTACACCTATCAGTATACCTCTGCTGGGTAACATTACCTTGCCCACCGGAGGCACGTCTCTGTCAACATCCACCTCTACATGTAAGCAATGTAAACCACCTCCTCTCTATTAACCAGCTAACATCTGCTGAATCAATATAGCGCTCACTAGTTCAGGTGTATCCTCCAACTCTGCTTCAACTAGTGTCTCCACGACTACAAGCGCGTCGTCGAGCACTTCTACGTCGAGTCCGAGCAGCACCACCTCGACTTCGACAACTAGTAGTAGCACTACTACATCAACCCCAAGCTCGTCTGATTCCAGCACGACTACGTCAAGCCCGAGCTCGTCTAGTACCAGTTCAACTACCTCGACGACCTCGACCTCGACATCCACTACTACGTAAGTCTTAACCTTTGATCAGTATAGCTCCCGCTCACCCTATCCTTCAGCTCGAACGCATCCATTGCTAGAGCACAGCCATTCTGTTTCCTATCTACTACAGGGATAGTCAGCATGACGAGTGTACTATCGGGGGTACTTTTTGGGGCGTTGCATCTGATCTAGATAATGAGTACGTTTACGGCAGCGCTGTAGGATTGGTAGGATATATGAGAATTACGGAAGGGTTACGACCGTAGTCCACATACAGCTATCTTCAGTGGTTATCTGACTATCAGGCAGATTGAAAAAACCGAAATGGCGCCAATAGCGCCATAAAGCTTCTGAGAGATCTGGCAATCTTATTTTGGGACGAAGATATATCCGAAGAATGCAAATGTTTCTTCTACAGGAAGAAGATTGTGTTTCTGGCTAGTTCTTGTACATGCACGGCACCTTGAATAAATACTGGAATAAATTGAGATCATAATCAGCCTTGTATTCCAGAGGCACGGGAGAAACTCAAGAGAAACGGACCTCAGTCAACGCTCATCAAGCTGAAAATAACTCTCCACCAGCCTCTACAAGGCAATTATGCAGGACATCCCATTCCTCCGGAATGGCCGACAACATGACCTCCGTCCTCTGAGCTGCACTGTTCTTCGGCAGTACGATCATCGTCCCGGAATGATTCGTCTTTGCGCAAGTGCGTGCGCATTCGGGAGAGCCCAGCACCCCGAATCGATAGCTATACGTCTTCATCGACTCCCAACTAGAAAGAGCCATCCTCCTTCCACCCGGGAAGGTCGGAAAGATGTCTCGTTTGTCGGGAACGGATTCGAAGAAGGATAGAGTGGAGATGACCTGGCCTTCAACGCGGGCAGCGTTGATCGAGGTTCGGATAGCCAAGGCAATGGAACCAATGTTGGCAGGATCGAATTCTGCATGGAAAGCAGAGACAGTTTGACCAGTGATCGCACCCATCACAATGTTACCGAACCATTCGTCGGGAAGGGGTACGTTGGATCGAGAATTGACTGCTAGGGCGATGGCAGTGACCTCTGTGTCTTTCAACGCACCCGTGTGCAAACCAGTCCTCACACGACTACGCCAGAGCAAGGCCGCTAGGCAATCATTCGTGGATATCCAGCCGGAGGGGATTGAAGCGGCTGCTGCTGCCTTGAGTTGAGCTAATTTTAGGGCGGAGAAAGAGTAGATACGGGTCTCGTAATCGTTCGGATTGGGTGGTACCATTTTGGCCATGACTTCCTTATGCGGGAGGATGGTGAACTCGGGATGGGGGCGAGGTTCGATGTTATATGGGGGAAGTAGAGCTGATTTGTCCAATATACTCTCTGGTACGTTCGTCTCGACCCCAGAGATGTTTTCGCTGAGATATTTGATGAGAGTATCGAAAGCAGGTCCGTCCGCTAATACGTGATGTAGACACGGTACTAAGACTACCCCTCCGCGAATGAAGGTCACCTGGATGGCGAACACTTCAGAATCGCCCTGGACCCAGAGCCCCTGAACGGGAGAGAAAACGTTGACGTCGAACTTCGAAGTCGGGAAATCAGCGGAACGAAGGTCATCGTACGATTCGGAGAATTCGCTTGGATCTGTCAAGATACGCTCGACAAATCGGACACCGATGTCTGATTCTGTGGTTGGGACGAACAGATTCAGAGTCCCAGTCAAAGGATCGACATGGACCCTCGTGTTCAGATGCGGAAACTGGGCCAAAGTTTTTACGACACCCTTTTTCAAGGACTCGACGACTTCGGAGATGGCGGATGGATTGTCGGACTCTTTGAATGGGAAGAGGATCGCAAGATTGACGAACACGCGTGGTATGATATACTCGAGAGCCGTGATGGGGTACGTTCTCGCGGTAACGTCGTCCCAGTTGGCGGGTTTGAGGCGTATGGTGGTTGAAGGAGCCATAAGGAGTCGCACCATAGTTTGCGTGTCTATGCTGATATTTATATGGAAGGCTACTCGCACTTGCTTCTTGAGTTTCCAATCGATATGACCGTCCTGAAGCCCTGATCCATCAGCAAACGTCCGAAGTCGACGGCGGTGGTTCGGGAGAATCTACGAGGACAAACGGCACCTTGCTGCGCAAGACAGACGGTATAGCGGACATCAAATTTGAAAGCCTCCTAAATGGATTGGCAACGGACCGCGTCAACACCGCGTACTCTGGGATCCTGGTTGTTCCTTGAATATGATTATTACATCCGCATGCATACTAGCGGCTGATGGGAGTCTAGATAGGCTGTGATCAGTTGCAAACGAGAGTGAGAGACACTCGGAAGACAAGAGGTGGCGGGAGATCAACGTGGCACACCGGCACATAAAGTCTTGCTAATCTGATCGATATCGTGTTTATGTCATTGATCTTAGCTAAGGCCTGCTTTGACCTTCCTTCCCAGCATCACGTCCAACCTAGTAGTTAGTAGAAAGCCTCCGAGATAAGAGCAGCCATGAAGACAATTACTACCAGAGGATGCCTGTTGAGCGGTTTGGTCCCAATGCGTTCTGGTCCCAATTTGGTCCAAGTATTCTCTACACAAAGTTCCCACGATTTTTCGTCGGCGGTTGTTGTGACCTGTTGATTACAGACATCTTTGGTCACGGTCTGTCACGATGCATTGTGACAGCTCGTGACCTGCAACTCATTCACTTAACCATGCCCGAGTACTTGACCGACGACCAGATCAACCAGGTTGGTCCGCGAGATTATTGTAGATATCCTTCACTCACGACATACCCTTTAGTTTCGCAAAAATGGGTTCGCAAAAACTTGGAAAGTTCCGTTCAAAACAATTGACATTGTCGCGTTTAGATACCTGGTAGTTCCTGGCTTCCTCGACGAAGTAGACACCAATGCTTTACTCTTGCGCTCGCAGCAGCTTCTGAAGGACTTCAGTCTAGATGACCATCCATTGGTACGTATGCCGACAAATCTTCATATCTGCCATCTAACCTATATGAAAGACCAAATTCACCACCAGCGATAAGGATCATATCGGGGACGAATACTTTCTGAACTCGGGCGACAAGATGCACGTATATGAGCCTGGCTATTATCCTGCATCTGACACTCTTCCTTAGACGATATTTTCTGGAAGAAGACGCGGTCGATGCGCTTGGAAATCTAACGAGAGAGAAAGAGAAGGCTGTAAATAAGATAGGGCATGGTTCGCTTTCCGGACTATGTTCCAATATTTCTTCTATTCTCAAGTATGAACACAGGTCTTCATGAACTCGAGCCTGCCTTCCGTAAAGTCACTTTGCAGAACGAGAGACTCAGATCTATCGTTCGAGATTTGAAATTCCACCACGATCCTGTAGGTTAGTGTGTATTTCAAAGCCTCTCATTGGCCGTGGATCAGATACTTACACAATTTGGTCAAGCGTTACAATCCATGGTTATAACAAAGCAAACACATATTGGCGGGGAAGGTATGTAGTCGAATAGCTTGCCTCATGTTAGTGGCTTTCGACGTCGCTGAACTGCTTTCTAGTACCAGAACACAACGATTCGTACGTTTTACAAATCTGACGACCCAACATGCTATCGACTCTTCCTTTATGTGCAGAACGTTCCTAGTAAGCAGCGGTAACGCAGGTATAAAGTCTAACGCGCTAACCCTCTACAGTACACCAATCCTCCCACCGCCCTCGGTTTCTGGATCGCTCTTGAGAAATGCACGCCCGACAACGGCGCCCTGTCGTTCCTCCCAGGCTCACATTTAACGATGCCCGTGACTAAACGTTTCGTGCGCCTGCCTGGCGGAGGGACAGGTTTTGAAGAGCTCATCCCGAAAGATGCTATTCCGGACCATCCAAAGGGGAAGTATATCTTGGAGGCCTGTGGTCCTGGTGCGTTGAGATTTCACATAGCCTTCACATACGCTACGGATCCTTATCGAACTGGATACGATACAGGTGACCTTGTCTTGATCCACGGAAGGTCAGCCACCCGAATGAAGGAAAACGATGTCAAAAGCTGCATTTCCTGAAACTAACGTATATCCTTCTCATCATCTTCCAGCGTCCTACACAAATCAGAACGAAACACAAGCGCCCATACACGCTTCGCGTATACCTTTCACATGATCGATTCGGCGCCTCATGCGGTTTATGATGAGAAGAACTGGTTGCAGCCCACACCAGCTATGCCGTTTTCGAGAGTTCTCGAGGTTCCAAATCCACAGATTGTCAAAGTATGAATGCACCACGAAGGAGAGAGAGGGCAATACCATTGACGAAGGCGTTAGTGTGTGACTGTAATTATAGTGTAAATCTACATATGTATGTCCACTGTACATTCCAAAATACATTATATTCAAGACATTTGTCCGTTGATTATATATAAGTAACAGATCATGCAAGAATTTGCAATCGAGTTCTCTCTCTCAAGACCTCTGGTGTCAGGTTTGCCAGCTCATCGATGAGAGCAGGTAAGAACGTTCCAGAGCCTCTCACATCCCCACGCGCCATCGCCAACTCAGAAGCGATCGTCAATGATAAGACACTGTCGGTGCACAGAATTAGACGTTAGGAATACGTTTATAGAAGTACGAGACGCGACTCACCCGCCAATAGCAGCAAGGAACATATCGCCGTTTACTAAGACACCGTCGTTGGGGTCTTGAGCGCACATCTCTGCGGCGGCTGCACACATTGTTGCGATACATGTTCCAAGTAAACATCCGGAGCCGGTGATCCGACCGAGTATTTCGTGCCCGTTGGAGAGGGATACGACGGTGTCACCGTTCGAGATATAATCCGTTGTGCCAGAGAGGACTACCACGCATCCTGAGAATGGATAATCAAGTCAGTTCGGTGTATGAGGAAGGAGATGGCGAAGACTCTATGGGTGAAGAGTATGGACGGAGGACGTACTTTCTTTCTTGGCGAGATTTTTGACAAATGCTACTGGATCTTTGAACCCGGAACCGACGCTATCGACACCTTTTGATTCAACCTATGATAAGAATGAGTCCTAACGCTTATAACTGGAGGTATAACTGGAGGAGAACTAAAAGATATACAAACCTCCGTCGATCCAGCCAATGCACTCAACTCCCCTGCGTTGCCTTTGATGACCGACGGTTGCCACGTGTCGAGAAGCTCTGAAAAGAGTCTATCAGCGATGTGGTGGAAAGATGAAGACATATCACCAACCAGCTGCAGCTGCTTTCCTGTAATCAGAAGCTCCTACTCCCACTGGATCGTAGACGATGGGTTTCTTGGCTGCGTTCGCGTAGAAACCTAAGGGCCGGGGTGAGATAGAGATATTAATTAGTTATATATCAGGAATTCCGCAAATGCATGCAACACACGTACCAGCATGAATCATCCCCCCGACTGTCTCAGGCCTCAATGTTCCCATGTTCACCAATAATGCGCCAGGAATTTTAGCTAAATCCTCCATCTCTTCACTGGCACTGGCCATGATGGGGCTAGCACCCAATGCAAGCGTAGCATTGGCCGATTGGGTAGCAACTACCGTGTTGGTTATCTAATAAGCCTTCTATTGGCGAAACGAAAAAATGTGTAGGTACGTGTAAATTCCTGCGTACTTGGTGAATGAGAGGATTCTCTTGTTTGACCTTGGCTATTAAATGAATGACAGAGTCGATGATCTTTGATCTGGCTAATTCTGAGTTTGCGATGTTTTGAGAGATCAGCATTGGATGTAGTTTGAGGGAGGCGGCGAATGCGCGTAAGGCTGTTGATAGTTTCTGTGCGGCTAAACGGGGTTCTGGGGAGGCTACGATATCGGAGACAATCGCTACACCGTCGAGGGAGTGGTTTGTTGTTGATACAGAGCCATGGAGTGTGCGAAGGAGGTTGGTTGATTTGATACCACCTACATAGGAGAAAACGTTATTTATATTTCAATGAGAAAAAGGGATCGATTCATACCGATGGCTACAGCCTTTATTTGCGTTCCGTCTAACGCTTGCAACAACGATCCAACACCTCTGACACCGATGATAGGACTAGTCAACGCTTTCGTCTTCGTTCCCCATACGGAACCTATGCCGACATAGTCTACGCCATCCTTGATAGCCTTTTGTACTTGGTCTATGTCGTTACAGGAGACACCGACGATAGATCCTGGTGGCAGAAGAGAACGCGCAAGCGCGACTGGCATATCGGTTTGGCCGAGATGGACACCATCTGCTTGTATTGCGAGGGCAATGTCAATGCGGTCATTGATCAAGAGGGGTATCTTGTAACGTCTGCATATTTCTTTCGAGTCACGAGCGATTTGAAGAAACTGGAGTGAGTTTGAGTGACATTCGTCGGAGGAATCGAGAGATGATAGCCCACCTCTCCGGTATCTGTATCTTTCTCACGAATCTGTACAATTGTGACGCCTCCTTGGATAGACTAGATAAGGATGAATCAGCCCCGGAGAGTTATGCGACATAATTGTGGAATTAGATCACTTCTTCGAGTGATTCCAAATAACTCTGTGATAAGAATATTGAAGTAATGCATTGCACGGATGCTAAACGGACAGACCTTTCCTGGTGGAAGTAGATTTCTCCCTGTAACGAGGTAGAGTGAGTAGTCTATCAGCATTGCGACCAACTTTGGACGGAGGAGGAGATCGTCTGACTCGATCCGCTAAAATTAAGATCGGGGCTTCCGATCATAACACGGCCAACTTCGCCACTCGGGCATCATGGACATCGCATATGCAGGTATCCAGCTATTTATCTAACTACTATATATATTCTCTCAATCATCGGACAGACTTTTGCTTTGCAAGCTCTTCTCTCAGCTCGGCGGCATGTCTCCAACTCTCGCCTCTCAACATAACGGCTAGGACCAAAAGACCAGCTATCACCATCAATCCGGCCCAGAGCGTATACATCCAACCTGTACATATAAACGTAATGGTGAGTATAGATTGTGATGTCGAGATGACCTCTCACCGTCTCCGATTGCGTCCTGTAAGCAGATATAAAGTAGGAGCACAGTGGCATGTTGTTTGGGAAGTAACCAAGAAGTAACTACCACGTACCTGGAGCGGAACAGCAACTTCCGTCATAACGAAACCAGCAGTGCCACGAAACACACTACTAGCAGCTACAGCTGAAGAGGAACGGCCCACATTCGCATCGACGATGTAGGCGAGTGTGCTCGAGTAGATCCATCTATGGAAATAAAACGTGACGCATAAAGAACTGCTCTGACAAAACAAGGCAGGAACAAGGAACTGACATTGGAAATAATCCACATAGGAAAAGGAAGATGCAGATAGCCGAGATATGCACACGTTGTTGGATGAGCCATGCATACGAGAGCACACACGGCGGTAGAAGGATTTGTGCTATCACCATACTTTTCAGACGCATCTAGATTGAGACTATAAGTGTATGAATTAAGAATGAAGGAAGTTGAACTAGCTTCCGGATATCCTTTACCACCGTTTTTGGCCTTGAGTTGAGCCAAGACAATATCAGACCAACGACCACCCAAGACGCTACCGCATACGTTGCCTATTCACAAAACGTTAGTGACAAAATCGACGGGGGTGTGGAGAACAAACCCAAGCCATACGATAGAAGCACTAAACCAATTTTGAGTGCATCGTATCCGTATGCCGATCCTAACGTCCTAGATGTCGAATAAACCACAACGAATCCGAATGCAAAGTATAAGCCTACATGCCCTAGATTTGTGAGATGAAATTAGCAAGTGAAGAACGGTACACGCACTGCTGGAAAGATAAATGACAAGATTGTTGATACGACGAAGAATGAGATGCAAAGGTCCAAATGGGTTGATATCCAATATGGATAGTTTGATTGTGGGTATGACCTTATGCATAGCCTCGGCCTGAGCCTCCGTTTCCTCCTCCGTGATAGTGACGGTAACTTTAGCTCCTCTCTTTTCAGACTGGGAAAACTCGTGTGGTTCATCGGTATCATCTGTGACCGTAGCTTGACTAGACCGCTTCGACGTCTCCATCACCCGTCCCTTCATACGCAATTCCACAACACCCTGATACGTCAAGCTGCGTTCCCGTCGAAAGGTATCCTTGAAGAACACAAAAGATAACCAGCTTATCCCAGCGAATATCGCCAAGAACCAGAACGATCCCCGCCAGTCGAAGGCTGTGGTCAACAGACCACCGAGTATTGGTCCGAGGGATGGTCCGAGAAGGGGCGCCATGTAGAATATACCCATTTTGGTACCGCGTTCGTGTGGCTCAAATATGTCAGCTAGTGTTGCGGCTCCCATGGACCCGACTGCACTGGACCTATTGATATGATAGTGATATCCAGGACCTAAGTGTTCAGAATCAAGGTGCAGTGGAGAGAAACTCACCCGGCACCCTGAAGGCATCGAAATGCGATGACAAGGCCTATGCTTCTGGATGTGGCGATAACAATGGAAGCGATGGTGAATATAGCTATGGAGCTAAGGTAGACAGTCTACCGTCGACGAGAGAATCGCAAGTCAGTGGACATGTCTAGTAGGAAATCGAGGCCGAAAGCAGGTACCTTTCGCCCTTTGATTTCACTGATTGCGCTCCAAAGTGACGGGATGTTGCCTTGCATAAGGATGAACAAAGAAATAGTCCAGCTGATCTGAGAAGGGGTCGCCGAGAGCTGACGTTCCATGTCTTGGATCGACGCTGGAATATTGTAGCTACACGTTATACCCTATGTCATTGAATGAGGCAGATATATGTTTCGACTCACGATTCTGGATGTTCGACGCGAGCCCAGCGATCATAGATGCATATGCGATAACGCACAATATAAGGTTCTGACGATTCATCAGTAAGTAGGTCATCACTGGACATGTCTCGCAGTCTTCGGTACATACCTTTCTGTTATTGGACCATTTGCGTGGATCATCCTGTCGATCAAGTCAGTCGACTGGTAAGTCGAATACTGGATGACACTTGCATGTACAAACACATGCTCGATATCTGGTTGTTCGAGTGACGGTGCTTCGTTAACGTTCGGCTCGGTAGGGTCAGTCCGCTCGATGTGGGACTCGGGATCTACGACAGAAATCGACGTCTCAATTGCGCTATCCATGGTCTTACCCACAGGATGGATTAGTCTTGTGGATGAGCACAGGCAGTAGGGTAAGTTGCGCCGAGACAAGTTAGATATTCTGGTAAAAGCATGCTCAGTTACCGGCGGTCCGTAGAAGTCATGAGTGTAGGTGAAGACCGATGACGTCCGAAACATACCTGATATACTCACCTGATAAGACATAAGAATGACCAGATTATCGCTTGCTTACCGGAGCAAGCACCGCCTCAAGAATCCTCAGAATAATAACGAAATCCTGGTCATGTGAGTAAGCTTCGAGCTATTTATGAGCGATACATACGCACCACTTGTCATATTGCGTTCAAATTGGCACATGCATAAAACGAGGCGCACCTTACTGTTCTTATCTGGGAACAAAAATGCACGCATAGGCCTTGATATACCCCAATAATGATATTTTCTCACAAAGAAACAATCACATAACAGACACGATGGTGATTATCTGAAAAGAGGAGATATCGGTACTCGAAATTACCTGGAGAAGAAGCTTAGAAGAACGTAGAACAAAAGTGTGGGAGGACGGACGAACATAGACTTCTTTCTCGTACGTTGCATCGTCCCTTCATTCCAGGGTGTCGTCGAAGTATCGAATGGTAATGGAGGGTCGTGCACTCTCCTTGCCCCTACCTTTTGACATTCTACATTTGTTTGCTGCGTTTACGACTACGCAAGACCAGCTGGCAGAGTCACTTCGAGGTTTATACGTACGTACACGAGGCAGTTCCACGAGGATAGAGTTCGTTCGTGTGTAATTTGTGATGATTGAGAAAGTACACGAGTGCTGGACGTATGGGATTATTGCTTCTAGAAAAGGCATACACATGCCCACAAATCAGTGCTAAGTACAAATCGGCTTAATGAGCATAAGCACTAATACTCAATCATGATTTCGTGGGGACTAATAACTCGGACCCTCACAAATCTACACAGGTTTTTGGCCGTCCACATGCATAGCACTCGCTGGCAATGTCTACCCCGCTCGCGGGAGTCTCTGGTCAATACTGATAGTACTTAGTAAATTGTCGGTTGTTGAGGGCGTTACATCGCTCGGACCAAGTTCGGACCCTGGACAAGAATTTTTCATGAGTCTCCGAGCAAGCTTATAAGGAAAATGAAGTTCTTGGTGGCAACTCGGCGAGAATGGACTCGGGGGACGCGTGGTGGACGTCCAAGTCTAAAGATCGGAAGGACTTTCAAGTTGTTCGTGATGCATCGATGGTCCAGACCGGCTGTCCAAGGTTGTTGCAACATAGACACAAACAGGACGCTGCGGAATCAAACATGCTCATGTTGGAAATTCGAAAGTCTTCTCTTGTGAAACGCTTTGCTAACGTTCAAGTTGAAACGATACAACCCAACTGAAACGTGAGTGTCCTATAACGCGTATCATGACTCTTACCAAAAGCTTAACTCCTCGTACAGATATCTCTCCCATTTGTCTTCTTGTAAACTTGTAAATCGCGTAACCATCCAGAGGCTTTTTAGGGCACTTCAATTGCTGCTACTAAATGTCACGGATGCAGCTGGGCTGTTTCAAGACACGTCCCTCGACTCACGAAACGGTGTACGTGGTATCTATCCTGACAAGAATATCCCGGACCTCCGTGATTTCTCTTTCGATGTTGCATAAGCGCTACGAACGGAGCCGGAATACTTAGTACAGAGCGTTTACTGCTACTGAAGATCAAGATTCTCCGAGAGTTCCACCAATTTCGATGAGGAATCTTTTTGAAGAAGGATGCGGTGAAGCCGGATCTCCGCGACCGGGTCATTGCGTTCCTTTATATATAGTCTACAGGCATTGCCCTCCACCACACGAACGCGTCTATCAGTACTGATTCTCTTTAGATAGTTCTTTATACTCAACAATAGAACGAGATGGATCCATATGCATCATCGCGGCAAACTCGGTGATCCGGCGAGTACGTTGATAATCTAGTCACTCAACAGCACGCCCGGGTGTCGAATCAAACATTGAGGGATAAGGTAAGGAATTTCCTTGTTTTGTAATGACTGATAGATGTTGAAAGCTTGATACCTGATGAACAAATCCGCAGACCGAAAGACTGCCGTTCCATATCATCGTTTAATTTTTGATTGGATGCTGTACTGTAATCATGATATTCCTAGCACCAATCAGTGAGGCGCAGCTTCATACAGTGTCCTTGGTCCGAAGTTGGTTTAGAATATCGAGTCCCAAATCTTTCGATGTAGAAATTAGAAATAATCAAGAAAATGGCAGATGTCGCCTGATAGAGGTTGAGCGGAGAACTCGAAGCGGTAATTGATTGTTATGGTGATCTGTGGACGGCGGACGGTAGCATCGTGGCCGTGGGTGGCCGTTGAAATTCCAGAAAAGGCCGATCAGATCAAATGGCGGGTATGCGATCACGTGACACTGTTTAACGACAGCGTGGGATCGAAAACGGAGCCGGCCCCAAATATCTGCAAAATAATTCCCTTTGAATTTCTACCTTCTTCCCCTTCCCCCGCCTCTTGTCTTCATCGTCCACAACGACGAGCTCGACAGCAACTACGACGAGCTTCACATACAGTATCATCTTCTAACTCACGACCGCGACTTGTGTAGATTCTCACGCGACATACTCGAACATCGTCACCTTGACTCACCTTGACCCATTGTTCGACTTTCAGATACTATCAGGAACTCGGATACACATATACGCATATAGGGATCCTCACTAAGCTCTGGAGCTCGACAAACACGGACCAAAGACGTCCTATTAAGCTCAACAATCACGCTTGAACCCGGTACACGCGGCAACCGCAATCCACCCTCTCTATCCACGATCATTTGCTTATAATGCTGGCCACTACTCCAACCACGGATTATCACTCTCGTCGCAACATCAACATCTCTCGCGAGCCTAGCATGTCACCATCTTGTCGTGCTCGCTATAACACTAGTACCCCACCTCGTCGCACTTCAGGGTCACCACTGTTGACACCTTCACCCCTGCGTCGACGGCCTTTGTTTTCCACCCACGCCACTCCAGACAACGATGGCGACGATATATTCCTCCAATCTCCGTTCAAATCCCCACTTCTTCACCCATCCGTCTCTTATTCCATGAAGCCACAGATCGATGACGACGAAGGAGGCCTGTTCCTATCCTCCACTTCTGCTTCCATTTTTCCCTCGTCGTCGTCGCAACCCCTCAGGACACCTGTGAAGCAGATCCACCGAGCAGCCAGTCGTTCTGCCCTGACTGTTAAGCACCTGAACAGTCCACTTCCTCCCATGCCAAACACAGCCGCAGCAGCTCTTCCAGGCCTTGGTACAAAACGGAAATCTGCAGGCAACTTCTCAACCCCTCTTCGCCAACATGCTCTCACTCCTCTCATCATCTCCAACTCGAAGACTGACGATTCTGGTGGCACGTCGTTTCACCGCTTAGCGCCACTGCCAGCCCCGAAGTTTGGGACCCGGGCAACTCCGCAGACTAAAGCGGAGACCGAAGTACACTTGAAGAGTCAGACAGCTACGCTGACTCGGCTGAAGATCACGGATCTGAATGATTCGGCCGGAGAAGAGGATGATTCGGGATGTGAGATCGAGGACGAGGATGTCTTATTTTTGAATCGCAAGCCGACGTTGAAGCCGAAACCGAAGATGAAGGGTAAGCCGGTCAGCATGGGTAGAACGTTGGGTCGTCAGACACTTGGGAAGAAAGAGGAAGTAGAAGTTGTCGAAGCTATTTCGCCGGGTGGGCACATAACGAAGCGTCGCGCCCGCTCAAGACCCGTATCTTGGGAATTGCAACAGTCTGTTGCACGCTCGCCTCCATCATCTGTAATGGTATGTTGTTGATATTGGTTTCATGGACTGATGATATCAATGTTACTGATGTATGCCATGTCTATAGAACACTAGTGCAGTCGCTTTCCCCTCATCGCTTCGATCTCGGACCACAAGCTCTTCCTCTTCCGAAGCAGGCTCACCACTCCCTCGTCGTCGTGTCAGCGGCGTTCACTTCCCAGCTGCTGCACGGCCGCCGATGAGCCGTATTGAAAGTGCCACCCTGTTCTTCGGTCCTCCCATTCCACCGCCCAATCGCCCAAGAGCCAGTGTCCCACCCACACATCCCACACCTCGAGTTACGAACGCAGCTGCTCGTCACAGTTATGCTGGACCTAGCGCGAATGCGTCATGGAACGTCATGCAGACCCGCCTTCTGTCGTCTCCGGGATCGTCTCCTCCAGCGGCATCCAAGTCTGGATACGAGGATGAAGAAGACCTGTTCTTCGGGTCTGGCCTTCAGGATTCGTCGTTCGTGTTTAGTCTGACTGAGGGGACGCCATCGCCGAGATCTAAGAAGCAAGCGGACCGTAGTGCAATTGCGATTCAGAAGAAGTTCAAACCTAGGGATTCCGGGATTGGGATGTTGAGTGACGGGTCGAGTTCGGAGTATTTGAATGGGATGCCAGGGGTATCGACAAGTGTTAGTTCTATTGGAGATGGAGACGGTGATGATTGCCTTGTGACACCGGGGTTCGCCCCTGGTGAGGATTCAGGATGGCCCGAGGCGGAGGTTCGGAGTGGTTATGACGATGACATGGTGGGAGAAAAGAGCATGAGCGTGGATCCGAACGTGGATGCGTTTATCATGCGTACACTGAAAGCTGGAGCGAAGCCTATGGCCGGTCATCAGGACGGGCCAGGGCCGAAGAAGGCTCCGGGTACGCCAGTGAAGAAGAACAAGACGAGCTATCTGACGGGCGATAGGCCTTGGCAGAGTGCTGTAGCGAACAAGGTTGGATTGGTTGGTTATGGAGATGACGATGATGACGAAGCTGCGATAGTCAATGTCAAGGGAAAGAAGGTCCCTAGGAAGAGTTTGCCGGCAGCATTCCCTGCTCTTATGCCGATGCGCTCGCGGAAGGCGGGTAAATCGATGTTGGACCCTGGCACGGATTCGGACGGTGAATGTATAGAGGAGAGTCCTAGTTCAAGGAAAGATAAGGTCAAGGACAAGTATGCTGGTTTGGGACTCGGGAGGCCGTCTTTCGCAGGAAAAGATGCGCCCATCCAGCGAAGGTGGTTAATGCGGAGAAGCAGTAGCGGGGCGTTCTCTAGTGGGAGTGAGACGACAACTCCTACTCGAGTCAAGGGCAAAGGTAATGAACAATGTCTTTCTCATGAGAAGAAATCATTAACGCCACACCATGCAGATTGGAACTTACCACCACCACGTATTCCTGCTATGTTTTCTCCGACCAACGGGCTCAAGTTTTCACCCGTTAGATCGGCTTCAGGGTCCTCAAATAGCTCAGTTGCCACACTCAATTCCCCGACAACAAATATACGACATCTGCCGACATCTGGTGGCGTTCAGAACCAGAAGTCAAAACGTCCAAGCACCCATGTCCCTTTGCATGTTCGGCGATCATCAGAACCGTTTACTCAGGAACAGCCCGGACGATTCGAGCGTGATTTTGTTGAAGTGGGAGAGGTGGGCAGTGGGGAATTTGGTAAAGTCATGAAAGTACGATGCCAATTCGGCAACGAGGACGCAGTTTTTGCGGTGAAGAAGTCCAAGAAATTCGAGGGCTTGAAGCATCGGTGAGTTCCGAACCAATGGTATTTGAGCGCCTATTTACTTATTGGCTACTAGACTCCGTTTGCGAGAAGAGGTGGATATTCTCCAGCACTTGTCCAATGCTGCTGCGGTATCCTGTTCCGGTGGCGCCTATCGTCATCATCCGAATGTCCTCGCGTTTATCGATAGCTGGGAGCAGGATGAGGCACTTTTCATTCGAACGGAACTCTGCGAACTGGGCAATTTTGCACGATTCCTGTGGGAGTATGGACGTACCTTCCCGCGATTGGATGAGGCCCGAGTGTGGAAAATCATCGCGGATGTAAGCAACGTAAGTCAGAGTTCAATTTGGCTTTTTGTCGCGTGTTCGGTTCCCTGATTGGTGGCTGATATGGCTCATCCAATTTTCCTTGCAGGGTCTTTGCTTCATCCACGACTCGGGCGTTATCCACCTCGATATCAAGCCGGCAAATATTTTCGTTACTGGTGAAGGCCGGTTCAAGATTGGTGATTTTGGGATGGCGTCCATATGGCCAAGACCTTCCCGCGAAGAAGAGACAGGCTTCGAGAGGGAGGGGGACAAGCTCTATTTGGCGCCGGAGATTCTGCAAGGGCGGTACGGAAAGGCGGCTGATATCTTCAGGTAGGTTTTGTCCCCGCGATTTTGACGGATCTGTGTTCTCACTCGGGGCTTTCTTCTAGTTTTGGCATGACGATGTTGGAGACAGCATCGAATATAGTCGTGCCTGACCAGTAAGTATAGGTTTTCTCCGGTCTACTACCACGGCCATTTCGAATTGCATCCGTGCTGATTATGTCACCCTTTTTCTGTCAGAGGTGAACCGTGGCATCGGCTTCGTCAAGAGGATTTCTCGCAAGTCGATTTGGAAGGCAGTCCCGAGTTGCTAGACATCATTCAAAGCATGATGCGAACCGACCCAGATCAGCGGATTGACGTGCATGGCATTTGGGCGCATCCTGTCGTCTCTAGGGCACGAGGCGCTATGGAACGAGTGTACAATGCCGCGAAAGCCCAAGGTTTATCGGTCTTTCCCGCGTCCCCTCTTGCCAGCGTAGCCGGCGGCTTCTTGGAGGAGATCCTCGAACGTCGGGTGTCAAACGACGAAGACATGGACCTCAGCCAATGAACGTCAGCCAATGAACAGCCATGATGCGCCATGCGCGCCTACCATACGACACGAAACACAAAGTTTAAAAAGGAGAACAAACATTGAACGACTTTTGGTTTTTCGCTCACGTTTGCATTCTTCTCGGGACATTTGTGACTATCTCTCTCTCTTTTTCTTATCCTGCGGAACGCCTGAGTTGCTTGTGGTATTATATCTTCTTTTTTCTCTGTGTCTGTCTCTCGTATCTCAACTTGATCCACTTGTTCATTTTGTGCATCCATCTATGCCTCCATGACGACCAACCATGATTTGCTCCTTTCCCTACATAATAGATCGTCCATCCGTCCATCATCCGCTACGCATTTTCCATATACTATCCTTCCTTGCTATACCAACTCGCATTGCACAAACATCGTATTATTCCCCTCGTCCGCACCTATTGGTTTTTGTTTCCGTACCACCCTATTCATATTCGCACACCCTCTATGTCCGTACTACAACACTCTATGCAAAATATAATATGATCGTTACCCTCGAACTAGCATCCCGATGTCACTCGAGGCTGTTATCGAAGGCATTGAAACCATGTGTACTGTCGAGGCGCTCAACGTCGGGGATCAAATACGAAGAGGCTCTGTGGGCAAGTAATTATGGAATCCACGGGGAGGTTGCAGCGTGGAGGGATCGAAGCTCTTCGTCCATAAGGTCTTCATAAAGCACTGGCTCGGGGCTGGAGAACATTCTTCCTGCAAGTGAACCGGATAGCATACTAACGCGATCTCATCCTTATTACCTTGGTCCTTGAAATTGACTTTATTAGATTTATACTATGATTTACATCAACCAATTGCTATAGAGGCATCGCATCAAGCTTCCTTTTGAATCCGACAGGTGGCAAAGTTGAAAAATCCGATTTTTTTATTTCGCCCCTCTTGCTCTCTCCTTTCCTCGTTTACTCCTCTGTTTCTCGTTTTTCTGCAGCACACTCCTTTCTTCTCGTACTTTAACAGCGCTAATCGAAGATCTCGGATTGAAAGCACGAAAGACGAGCGATCGACAAGTCACTTTCGAGTTCCTGGCAACGCTCTCGGGGGTATTAAAAAGTAACAGAATTCGACTCAGCAGCTGGGAGAGAAACAGATACTGTCTTGTGTTCAACCCTGCACATGTTCTCTATCTGAGCTTCTCCTTTTTTTACAGTAACTGCTCTACCATTCGTTTCCCGTTATTTTCGCCCTTTCGCCATTCGCCCTTTTTATGTTTTGAACCGAGTACAGGCCTGCTCGTGACGCTATCGCTCTACTTAGTACTTAATCTTCCGAAGCGATGCTTCCTCGTCCTCAAATTCCCACTTCCCACTCTCTTTCATCCCCACTTCCCATCCCTCCTCATTCTGCCCTTTATCGCATCCAACCCACCACCCGCGATCCCAGATTGCCCCCGCTCCAAGTCGCTCACCCCTCGCAATTGCCTCCGCATCTGACTCCGCCTTCACTTTTGCATTTTCATCCCGACTCTATGGCACCATCGACCGACGCTGATTCTTCAGATTTTCGTTCTTTTTGCAATTATGTCCCCAACGAGGTGAAACATCGGAAGAGGACGTCGAGCGCTCAGCTCAAGGTGTTGGAGAAAATATTTAAAAAAGAGACCAAGCCTAACGCAGCTACTCGTAAGCAATTAGCAGCACAGTTGGATATGCCTCCTAGGAGTGTCCAGGTGCGTAGTAATCTTGCCCGTTTTTCTCGGTCGTCGTTCTGACGCATCCGTCGAAAAAAATCGCATTTAGGTCTGGTTTCAGAATAGGTACGCGCTTTCAGCTATGTCATTTGGGTATAGTGTTCCTGACTCTAACATGCTGGCATCTAACTACCCATCAGACGGGCAAAGGAGAAGACCAAAGCGAGCAAGATTGCTGCGGCCTCGAACAACACTGCACCAGCACCGCCCTCTGGACCTGGAAACACAGATCCCTCGGCCGATGACACTTCACCCTCTCCACTCTCCTCAGAGGATCAGGACGGGCCAGAGTCTCCAGACGACTCGCAAGACTGCGGTTCTCCGTCTGGGAAGGACATTTCCGTCGAAATATGCGATAGATCCTCCAAAGCGCCCGGACCTCTTGATGGTCGCGAAGCGTCTTTCCATATGGATGCTTGGCACATCGAGCCTCCACAAAACCTCTCTCTCCTTCGACAGTCGGATGCTCACCATCTGCTGAGTACCCGCCGACCATCTTTACCCGTCAACATTGCCCGTTCGTCAGGTCCTTCCTCTCACGGCCCACCTTCTATCGACTCTATAGATCCCTTGACTCGTAGACGATCCGTTGATGCAAGTCTACAGCGCCTGGCTTACAATCCCTACGCTCCCATCGCTAGAGCTAAAAACAGTGCAATCTATGGAACTCGCATATCGGGTTATTCGCAAGGCCGGCATCATCACCAAGTCACTGATTCACCTCCGTATTCGCCTTCCGGGAGATCATCGGCCATCCCGCATAGCTCCAGTTATCCGCAGGAATTGCACAGCATTGATGGACACTCTCCGTCAGTTGATTATCCACCATTCCGCTTTGCATCAACTGGTAACATCTCTCCGTCGCCTTCTCCCCTTTCACCATACGGTGCTGCGAGAGCATCTCTCCCACTACCCGATGGTCAGCTATACGCTTTTCCCGTGCGCCACATCTCGCCACCTATCCCAGGTCCCCTGCCAATGAAGGACTTCCACTTTGGTGCTGCAAGCTCGTCTATGGCGTCTCCGGCTGAAAGTGAAAGCGACTCTCCGGACCCGGCTTATGGACAAAGTCAACGTGGAGATGATTGGGACCCTGAAGATGACGCATCCTCGTATGATCCATCGCTCCGGTTTGGGTCCATAGCTTCAGTGGGGACGAGCAACTCCAGCAACACGAGTTATTATTCCGAGGTCGGAAGCTGCGATGAGCCTGGCTATCATCTGGAGATGCGACGGGGATCTGCGTATGTATCCTCGTGCTTTTCACCTTTGCGATAACATTTTGACTCTAATTCTTGTACAGTACGCCCGGCCACTTTGTCAATATGATGTCAGACCTCGACGTGAACGAAGAGCCGCGTTCGGGCGCTGTCACAGAGACACTCCCGAGTCCTGTCCCTCAACACAGCTCGTTCACGGATCAACAAAAAGACTCGGCCGCATTTGATATCAGTATGCATGAGCACAGCACCAGTGATCATCATTCTTATTCGTCTCCGACATTGACAATCTCAACCGGTGGTAGTTCTGCCGCCTCAGGCCCTACATCGGCAAGCATACCGATTTCACGGTCGAGCGAGCTGACATATGCATTACAGGATACATCAGACAAGGTGAGACAAGACCATACGCTTGCTAACCCTCATCACTGACAAAATTAAATCTCCAGCATACCCATGGATCTCCATACCCTTCGCACGAGACGTCTTCACTTTCAAAACATGTAGATGTGCGCCATTCTTCCGAACCCTCTCATTTTTACTACAACCATAGGCCCCACTATCAGCCTCAGCACTCCTCTCATGCTGCTCCCGTATCGTCGATAAGCCTTCCGACAGTGCAATTCGAAAAATTCGATTTCAGCCCCGACTTCAACCAACTATCTTCGACAGGGCACTTCCACCCGTCATATTCGGTCCCAGCCAACATACAGTATACCGCCACAGATCACATATACCCTTCTGGAGGTGAGGAGGAACATGGCCTTCGTCACACGACGAGCTTTGCCCATTCCCCGCTTTGTGATGTTTATACCGCTCCGCACTCGGTGTCGGTTGATCCGTCCATCATTTCCTCCTCCATTGAAAATGCGTTCAACGGTGCTGAAACGTATGTTCAGTATGTATGAATCATATACACCCGCCTCTCCTTTCCGCCTTTTTCATCGTTTTTTTTTGTCTGTATCTACCCCTTATTGTACAATTTACCCGCTATTCGTGTTGTTCAAAGATATCCCCTCCCCGAACCCGGGATTAACACGCTCACTTTTACATACCATCCGTTTTTGCTCCCGGGTCGGTCCCTTGTCCATCTGCCTCGCTCATTTATCTTGTCAGCCGTCTCGTGCACACATTACTACCACCCATCGTTTGCACTTTGAACTTCCCAAGCATCTTTTCTTTATCTTAACATATATATGTACTATTTTAATACTTATTCGCGTCTCCCCTCCTTGTTCTGTCACTCATCTACTCACCCACCGTTGCTGTTCAGTACGAAGCTCATCTAACTTCGTACTACAGCTCGGTCGCGATACTATTCGTTCACTCGCGGACTGTTACTTCTTCTGCCTTTTTTTTGTTCTTGGTAAAACTTGCGAAGTACAATACATCCTCTTGCCATATGCATGTAATTTAGGTCAGTGAGAAATACAGAACACTGTTCGTCCGATTAGAGATCGACCTGAAATATTTGACACAGGTATCTGCCCAGGGGTCTATACGCGATTACACTCAAAATTATGCATTGCAGACAAATTGCAGACCAGTATTGATGCAGACTTTGGTCCACTCGGGCTTGCTTCGGTTTAACTTTCAATACAAATGGCTGTTGTAGCTTGTTGAATACAGATAGTGCAACGCCAAATAAACTCCTGGCGATCGGACGATCGGACGATTCAACAATTTTGAAGTCAAACTTCCAAGTTCCAAAGTCAACGTTGTAGCTTGAGGACGAGCTCAAGGTGCGTGATCCGCGTGATCTAAGATACTATTATATTGACACTGTAAATATCGGTTGTGCAATTGTCAGGTTGCTCTGATGATGCAAGAAAACATCAGTGATTCGTTCGATATCTGCGTCACGGTAGCTGACGTTCCCGTCCGACAACTCCCTCCAGAAATTTTGCACATGATCTTCATATCAGCACTTCCACCCGACTTCCTATTAGATTCAACGTTAATCTTAGGTCCAGGGTCACCTTGGTGCATGTCCATCAAGATGAAGTTATCGCTTATGAGAGTTTGCAGGCTCTGGAATATGGTCGGATTGGAGATGCTCTATGAAGATATAGTGTTCCGTTGGATAGGCCAGATCTCAGCCTTTCTCCGCACGCTGCAAGAAAATCCCGAGCTTGGGCACCTGGTCAAAGCAGTTACGTTTCAATGCTACATACCACCAGGCTATATACACCTCTTCGATGACAACGTCAAGCGTATTCTACGCTTCTGCGGTCGCATCACCCGCGTAAACTTCGTTTCTCCCTGTGATTTCGATTTTAAAGAAGATAACCGCTCCACTCTACTCGATAACAGTCGACAGGTTCCCTATATCGATCTGTGCTCGCCACTTTTGGAAGTTGCAAATAGACTTACATCTCTATCTATCTGCATGAACACCCCTCTCCCTGATACACCACTACATTTGGGACAGTTGACGACATTACGATGCTGGACTGGTCATGATGCTTTGAATCAAATCACTGAGTGGTCATTGCCATCTCTGCAGAATCTGACTGTGGAAGAAGTCACGACATTCAACATCTCGGATTCGTTCTTTGCCATCCATGGTCACGGTCTCCTATTCCTCAATATCGTGCCCGATTCAGTTGTACCCGGAAGGTTGTACACGTTGTACACAGGGACCATTCAAGCGGTCCTGGATCAATGTCCCTTGTTACAGCACATCGCGCTTCCTTCTTTGGAATCCGCCACTTCTTTGTCCCATCCAGCCGTTGAATGGATTGATATATGGGTCCCCGAACCGCACGTTCTGTATCCCCATCCCTCAATCGAAGACGCACGGATTGACATGCTGAATCAATGTACTGGGTTTCCAAAACGTCGTGGATTTCGGACAGTGGATACATTCTTCAAATATTGCCCCGCGATCGTGACCATGATTCCTCCCGTCGTGCTACAAGACTTTGAACCATTTGATTTCATATTTCCCGGTGTGCACGTTCGACACGACTTGTGCCGCCTCTGGAAAATGGATATGAAGTACGTCGTGGATCACCATGTCGACGATAAAGTTAGTGACGCTAGCGACCAGACCTATAGCTTCTCTGGGTCCTCGTCATCGTCATCGTCCTCCCCCGTCTCCTCCTCCTCGTCCTCCTCCTCTCACGAGGGTCTCGACGATGAACAGTCATGGGAAGCGGATAACGAAACGACCCTCGAGATATACATGGACCTGCTGGATAGATGGGACAGATCCGATACTCCATAGTATGCTTAGCTGTACGTCACCTCGTGTCAGGATTGAGGATTCCCCCAAAACAGCTCTACGATGTGCACTCTCGTTGCTTCTCATACGATAGCTCAATGCCACTCGTTTCGCTCCGGACCATCATGGCTCGTATGAATTCATATTTAGAGAGACACCAAATTACCTGAACACTGTCTGGCCCCGCGATGTCTGGCTGATCAAAGCCCACAATCAAAACAATACGCGTACGGTTGCACAACGGCTCCCAGAGCGAAAGTATGGTCATGATGGAAGGACGGATCGTTGATAGTCTCGAATTACAATTGTGTTACTAATCCGTTTCCAAGTTTCAGTCACTCCCAGTGAGGATCGCCAGGAGTCACAGTCTATGACCGGTCAAGATATGGCCGTCGTAGAAGATATGATTTGCCTGTTGAGTGTTCGAGGACGACGTTGATCTGCTACCTAAAGTGGACAACGTGCTTGAAGGTAGTCAGCCCGCCGCGACACGTGCCCCGCGACCGTCGATTCAGAGTCAAACCAAGTTGCGCTTGAACTCGCTTGAACTACTTTGAACGTTCGAGGTTGAAGCTTTGAAGCTTGAGGCCTTGAGAACGATCCCAAATTCCCAATTACAAGGTCCTTCAGGTGCGTATCTCGCGTTTGATCTCTATCGATACAACTTTGGTTGTACCATCGTGTGGGCTCAAGCTGTCCTGACGATGTAAGATCAGTAATCCTCGTCAGAACTTTTGCTGATAATTTGATGTAATCAGGAGACCCCGGAAACGAAGAACAATGTCAATGGCAAGTGATCGTATATGATACTCAATCATTGCAAGCTCAAACTTCAACTCAGACGAGGGTTGGGACGACCACTTGTGCTGAACTTCCACCCGAGATATGGTTACATATCGCCAAAAATCTTCCTTCAGATTCTTTGCAGAGATTGAGCACCTTGAATCACGCTTTATATGAAGCTGCGATGGACGATCGTTACCGTCGAATGCATCTGGACGCCTACAATGCAGATACAATAAGAAACATGGTCCTCATCAAGTAAGTCTAGCGTCTCTAGTGTGCAGTCTAGTGTGTTTGACAAGGCCATTCGACAAGGTACCCTCACATCGCCAGACGAGTTCGTTTTTTCGAAATTTCACCTTATACCGTCGAGGATCTTGATCGAAACCGCTCACTATTGCCGTCTCCATCGCCTCTTGAAACACCAAGATCCTTTGAAGAGAGACTCTTTCGTCGTCTGAGACCAGTCTGGTCCGTCGACAAGATACCGGATCAAATGCATCCAGAGAGAGAGAGCACCGAATCAATGACACAGTCGGTCATGGAGTCTATCAAAGGCTTCGTAAATGTGGAAGAATATGCCATTACTTGGGGTGGAAATAATGCCTATCCTTTCGATATATCCCTTGTTAACGCTGGATGGCCTGTCTTTGGGAAGAACCTGCGGTGGATATCTATTTCCTATCCGCTGGATCGATTCTCCGCCATATTCCCTCCACCCATCGACCTCCAGAACCTGCACACATTGGAAATGGACTGCTTCATGATCTCACCTGTCTCACCTCTCAAGATCAATAGTGAAGAGACAGCCTCGCTACTCGAAGTGTTAGCTTCCTCGCTATGTTCAATCACGACCGTTCACTATATTCGACTAATAGGACATATGTGGGTGCGGTTCGACTTATCTCCCTTCTTCCGCGCCCTGCAGGTCTTTCCTTGTCTCCAAGCTTTTTGTATCGATGTTCCGTTTGAACGAGAATGTCTTGCCGACCCGCCCGCGCTCGCGGATCTTATCAGTAGACATCGACTCACCCTACAGCATTTGGCTTTGCACCCGAGTCATTCCCGTTCGCTTTTGATCATGCAAGACGAGGTTTTCTGTCAGACGGTCTCGCGTCTCCTTTCCATCAAGCTGCTATCTCTCGAGTTATACATCGGCCTTCTCTCAGTTGATTCCGTATTAAGATGTATAGAACCGTTCTCTCGGACGCTCACATCTCTAGTTCTACTGGGGCAAGACCTCGTATATAACCAGATTCAGACAATCCTCGCTACTTTCCTCCATCGAGCCCCACACGACAGGCTAACTGTACTCTCCATCGGTGTATCCGAAGTCACTCCGGAGGTTCTTGATCTCCTTGCAGATAATCTACCTTCGTTGAAGAATTTGTGCATCATTGCTGCAGTAATCGACGAAGAGAATTCGAAGTTCTACCACACCACCCGTGTCTACAGGGAGTGGAAAGACTTGACCAGCCTTTGGATTGGTCGCATTGACTCGAGACTGGCAGCGTGGTGGTTGATGATATACATCGCAGACTATTGCATACCGACGATCCAAGAGTGCGATGGCCATCCATTATGGATAGATCGTTGTGAATGCGCTATCATCAAGATTGACAGTCTTCGCGACGTGTTGACTGAGTCGGACGGCCTACAGTTAGATTGTGGACCAGACATTGATGATGCGATGGGCAGAAGGTTTCAAATTGTGCCGTATGCTTGTGATGCTCACATATATTATCCACCGATGAAGTAGTATGTACCTTCTTCAATAGAGCAATCGCCGTGGTGTATGAACCAGTACTAATATCCAGTCATCACTAGACTGCCTATCGGATTTACGCTCACAAACGAACAATATTCATGATACTCCCGGTAGATTTTGTTTCTAGTACTGTTCCTGAGCTGAATCGAAACACAAAGACTTGGGTTGCATTTGTGTTACAGCCTGCCTTCAAGCCTATCGCATTCGGTCCTAGATCTTATCCACGGTATGGTGCAGCTAGGTAATTTCGAGCTCCATCATCTGACTCATTGCTTCAAGTTGAAGCTTCAAGCTTCAAGTCGCAACGTCAAGAATGCACTATTTATTATTATTGTGCAGGAGCTTCTCATGGAAGTTCAATCGTGCGTGGTAAGTGCAGGATTGATTGTAGCAGCGCAAGATTCTGTTGGGATCACGGTCTGCAGGGATAAGTGTATGCAATGAACGGTAATAATACAAAAAAAGATGCGGTAATAAGTTACGCCGTTGTCGAAGTAACATTCATCCTTGGCCATCAATACACGACGCGCCGACCTATCTATTCCGCGGCGGCAGGCTCCTCAGACTCGATCGTTTCTCCATTATTGAGTTGTTCAATGAAATGATCTATCTTCGCCTTATGGATCCGGTGATGTTCTTGCCATCCTTTCCAAGGATGATGCGGATGCTGGTTTTGTTCTCCCGTCAGCACTGGAACACCATTGATAGATATACTGAAGAAACGATGAGCTCACCAAGCGTCCAAATGCCTGGAATATCTTATCCGAAGTCCCATCCGGTTTATTGCAAAAGTACTTGGCGAGCAGGATATCATCATCACGGCTGTACCGCATTTTCTTGTCAGGTGGTTGGGGGAGGGGGTCGTCCGCCTCTGTACGATCCAGCTCGTGCTTGTGTCGTCTCCAGTACTTCATCCAAGACGCTCGAGAGTGGTGGGGTGCCTGACCGAGATATAAGTAAAAGAACACACGACTGGAACTACTGCAAAGCCCACCTTCGCAGCGACTTCTTTCCAAAACGCGACCATGTCAACTCTTCCCTGAGATCTGGAAGGCAAAAATCAGCAAAACCCTCCACTAAGTCGACCTCGTCTAAGCCTACTTTCTATACTCCATAAACCGTATCAAAAAAGTGACATCCTCCTGCGTGAACGCCACTCCTTTACCAGTGGTACTCCGGAAGAGAGCCCTCGGCGGGGTAGGTGAACGATTCCTAGGTTCAGTATGTGCCTGCGCTTGCTGTTGGGCCGCCGCAATGATGTTCCTCGGTCCTGGTACGTTGTTGACAATATCCTCTTCGTCGTCGATATCCATCTCCTGGTCAGGCCCGGGAGAAACGGAATGGTCTGCATTCATCGTGTAGCCACCCAGACGTATTTGATGCTTGTTGCAGTATCGTCTCCAGGAATAAAAGCTATAGAAGATCAGCCGTAAGTATATCAAGTATGCAACTGGTTGGCAGGACTATTCGCGCACGTGTGGTGTGGTGCCTATGAAGAGATATGTTAGGCCAGGCAAACAAGAAAGACAAAAATTGAGTGCTGACCTTTATTGCGATTCTCTCGCATATTTCGCGTAAGCTGTAGATCATGAATATTCAGCGAACAAGAAGACCAAGTCAAGAGTGTACACATACCTGAGTACTAATCCTTGCTCCTGACAATAGTCGATATACTTTTTGAGATACAGGACATCATCAGCTGTGAAAAGATTCCCGCCATACGTGCTCTTGATGACACGCGTCGGAGGCGTCGGGGAACGCGCAGGAGGATTTCGATTGGCGACAAGCGTAGATGCTGGCGCGGCGGGAGTCGACTGTAGAACGATGTAAGATAAGATGCGAGATGTGTTGCGGACGTGGAGAACAACGGCGTACCTGGACGCGGTTGCGTTTCCGACCACGAGGTTTGTCACCTGGGTCAGCTGGAAGTGTGGATGGGCCTGCACTCGCTGCTGTGGGATCTTCCATAAACGCCGGTTGTCCGTACGTAGGATCGTACTAGAAGAAGGGGGTCAGAAAGAACGACATACATACGTCAGGACAACCTACAGATGGATCATAGTAATCTTGAGGGCCAGGAACCCACCCAGCATGATCATCGCGATACCTATAATCATATCCCGCGGGACCGGGACCTCCTACTATAGCATCTCCAGTATAGTTCTCCCATGTATCCTCGCGATATGCAGGACGGTGCAGCATGTGGGGTTGCGGAGCAGCCATATGAGTTTGTTGCGGCGCGATACCATTAGCTGCTTGCCAAGTCTGAGGTGGAGCAGCTGTAGGTGGGTGCATACCGCGTGGAGGAGCATGCATGGGAGGCCCGTATACATAGGGAAAAGGGGCTTGAGCATGGACGAGAGCATCCACACCAGTAAGTGCGTGTGGCGGAATGGCATGCGGATGCATGGGTTGAGACTGAGGTGGTTGTATTTGACGAGCTGACGGATCTAATGGAATAGATTGTCTGGTTTGTCTCCTGGAACTCGAGGCTTGAGCATCGGCGGATGGGGTTCTGTCGCATATCCAAGATATAAGAAGGATACGTTAGGAGATATACGAAAAGCACACACTGTTCGAGTCCAGTCATTTTACACCCCGCGAAATTATTTTGAAAAGTGTGCAAATGACCTGATTTGACACATTCGTGAACCCACCGAGCATCGAGGATAACTTTGCCCTTTTTCCCAGCAAATTGTCTGTACAGGTTTTGTCCAGAGGTTTTGTGAGGGTCCACTGTAACGCAGGGATGACTTTAAGTGCGGATTATCGCATGAGTGGTATACGCACCAAGGATGTATGTAACTCCACTATAACCTGCAGCAACCAATCCGCCATTTTTCTACAACGCGCAGAATATCAGCATATCGAAAACTTGTGCGTACGACGCGACTGACTGTAATTAAATCAATGAGGACCGGCTTGTCGACTACGTCCTTGTCGATGTACAGGGAAAGGGGTGTACCCTGCATGGGGTCAATGAAAAGAGTACTATGCTGCACATCGGGATTGATATTTTCAAGAGTATTTTGTCGTGGAATGGTATTTTGGTCTAGATGGGGACGCCTGTTGGAAGAACGAGCTGGTGCCATGGGTCCTGCAGTAACCGCGTCAAAAAAGTCGGAAGGAGTGGTCGAAGTCCGAGTCGTGGCCAAACCGTATGTCACGGTCACACGGTCACGGCGATCTCAACATTGCACTCAAAGCAGGCTGCCACTCATCTCCACACTGGAATTCATAGGCCTATAGCATTGGTCTAATAATGGGTACATAAAAACAGCGAATCCTCCTTCACAGTGGCGGGGCCAGGGCAAATAATCCAGGGGAAACACAAAATAACAGTTAGATAGATAGCGCGCAGAAGAGAGGAAAGGAAAAAGAGAAAAATGACAAATAATAAGACCGGAATGAGCGAATATATTGGATTAGGTCCAAGTAGAACGTGGACGTGGTGGGAGACGAGAGGACAGAGGGCATGAGGGGGTGGTGAGAAGGGAAGAAATATACGAGTGAATGTAACAGAAAGGATAGTGATCTTGGACATAGTGCCAGTAATACAGGTGAAACCCGAATGAATGTGCGTAACGGCATCAAGAGAAGAAATGACAATACCGGCAAGGTTCAGGAAATAATATGTGTGGATTGAGATAGACAATAGACAGATATGCCGGGAGGAAAATGATATGATATGCGTGGAGGGAGGGGGAAGGGTCGAGGGATATGCCAGGGATGATGAGAAACAGAGGATAATGCAAGGAACGGAGGGTGAGTGGGAGAGTACGCAAAGACAGGTGAATGAGAGGGGTGAATAAGCGCCGCTTATGTCACGAAGAGAACAACCTGCCCTCCAGGTCGGTATTGTTCGAAAGCCATCTGAACGTCCTCTGTCGAACCAAGAGAAACCATATCGCCATCTTCATCTCTATACTTCACTCGCAATGGACCATCTTCACGTCTCGGTCCACAGAGACGAATCTTTCTGCCAACTTTTTCAACGAGATCGTCGAACTCCGTCACCCGAGGGACTTGGATAACGAATATATCCTCGTGATAATGCACCTTCACCTTCACCGGTGGACCAAAGTGCCCCGGTCCCCCACTCTCTTGCGACCGTGCCAACGACGATTCGCTGGAGCCGAAAGGAGTAATGGGCGATGAACTGTTCGGCGAGTAATCCGAACTGCCCGTAGACTCACTAGATCCGCTACCGCGCTTATGTTCAAGAGACGTAGTCGTTCTCGAATTTGTCCGCTGCTGTGTCCACGGCGCTTGACTTGTAGTAGGCATTGGCGGAGGGACCGATTTGGGTACATATGCATTAGGTTGACTGGCACTGCGTGAGCGACTGAGAGTTGGAAGGCCAACGTTACCATTGACAGCAGGCGATGGTGTCTTGGACCGAGAGTCCGTGACATCATACGCAGTCCTCAGTTTTGTCGAACTGAACTGGCTTCGTAGAGAAGGTTTCGACCGAACACCGGATCCAAAGCTAGCCTCCGACGCACCGCTCATATTCGATGGTAACCTAGGAGTGATCGGGCGGGAAGATGTCAGCTGCGGTCCAGACGGTGGTAGAGGCGGAGGCATGTTATTGTTTCTCCACTGAGCCATGACCGGGCCGTTGGTATCTTCGGTCTGCGCTCTGGGTCTATCGTATCCAGGGACTGCATCGCGTTCTGGGGGCATACTGATAGCATTACCACGTCTCCCCATCGGGGTTCCCCGACCTGATGACGCATAATTGTTAGTCGGCGGATAATCCTCGAATTCGTCCTCGTCCGGTTCCACATCGAACCCTTCATGAGGAGGATATCCTTGTGGACCCAATCCATACGTTGGCCGGTTCTCTTGCTCGTCGTTGGGATAAGGACTTAGCCGCCTTCGCCCACTGCCAGGGTTCGAGGGTAGAGTATCAACATAGAGCGATTGCGTATTCGAAGACGAGGAAGTCGAGTTCGTCTTCTCGTGAGACCAGGCGGAAGGTTGACGAGGGTTCGTACTATTGGTGGTGCTGGCGAGTCTGCTAAGACTTGGGGGTACGTTGCGCTCGGAGACTCTTCGTTGTGCCGATTCTTTGATGAGCCGGTTGATCTGAGATTCCCACTGTCGCATCTGATCTTCGCGCCTACAACGCAGAGTGAAGAACTCCAAGTCGTCATCTCCTCTCCACCAGACAGCCAGAGGATAGTGCGTAGGGATAGTCGAAGCTACAATATAAAAATAAGATCAGACGTTGAGATTAGGCTCTGCTTTTACACATACCAACGGAGTTCCTCAAGGGCGTGGGAGTAGCCTGAGTGACGTTGTTGAGGAAAATCCGGCCTTTCAAAAGAAGCGGTGTATTCTTCTTCTGAGGCTGCCCAACACCGCCGGGTAAGCTCAGCGCAGAAGGTGTCGATTGCTTCTTGAGTATAGAGTTACTTTTGCCGACTTTCCGACTGCTATTAGGAGGAGGCATGACGGCCTCTTTGCAACAAAGGATGATCTTCTCGAATAGGAAAACATGGTATTCCCGGTCCACGTCGGATTTTGTGACCATAAAGATATCGTCAAGGAGAAGTTCGCCGAAATTGGACAGATGGTGTCCTTTCCAGTCCTCGATCCGAGCGTGTAGACTTTTTACGGTCTGCTCGTTTTCGGCTCGGCGCTGGGCTTCGTTGATTTTGTCCGTGATGCGCTTTGCAGCATTTGAACCTGCCTTCAACTCGGCATAATGTTGGTAATTCTCGGGATTGCATGCTTTGAGAAGCGACTACAAGCCGTGTTAGAGGCGATCAAAAGATGTAGGAGTAGCACTTACATCTAGCAGCAATGGGTATTTGCATACTCGTTGAATCGGTTTGATGAGAAAGGCGGGCAGTTCACCCTTAACATTGATCAAGTGGTTAAGTCCCTATTTGGAAATATTTGGTTAGCGTGGCTGCGGGGAAATGGAAATGGCTGCTGGGTAACGCCGAAGCCCTCGTTTCCACGTCAACAGCTTCGTCGGCCGTGTGTGAATTAGACGAAGGGAATATGTGAATAGACGAAGGGTGCGAGAATCAAATGAAACGAAGACTAAGGAAATAAGGTCCTCACCATGAGGTTTTGTTCGTTCGATAGCATGAGCTCTGTGGCGTTGGTATAATTGGCACAGTAAGGTTCGTAAACAACAAACTCTTCTTCCTATTGTTCCCAAATAGTAATAGGGTGAGTGATTCCGTTATAACACCACAATGGGAATGCCAGAATGAGAGAGAAGGACTCACACTTTCGATAAAATGGTGACCCCAGCGCTGGTCCTGCCAAGGCAACTCTGCGGTACTCTCCAACCGAATGAGAAATTTCCGTTGAAAGTTGAGGAGTTTGTTGAGATTAGGAAAAAGGTAATGGATTGTATCTTGATCTATGGCATTACTTTGCGATAATGCGTAGGAGTATTTCTGAAAGTGAATGAGGAAATCAAGTCCGCAAACAAAATGAACGAAACGTACCTGCATAACCTCCAGATCCTGCACATACTTCCGCTCCGTCTCCACCATTTCACGGATGATGTTATTCCGAGCTGATTCCTGTGCATTTGCAGGTGGTACAGGTGTAGGTAAACCGTGCACAAGTGAGTCGGACGATTCTTGCGCCGCCAAGTTCGATGGGGGAGACGGCGGAGCTTCCTCGAAAGCGGAATCGGGTAGTCGATCAACGATAGTTGTCACCGTATTGATTACCTAAATTTCTGAACATGAGGCGGGAGAGAACAAATGTAGCAATGAACGACATACCTTGACCAGACCATCCGTTGCTTTACGATCCCATAAGTCAGTAACTGTGAATGGTTCACAGCCTTCAATCTGGCGTATCTGCATGGCGAAGACAGCGATTGCGTGTTTCTTTGCGCGATCGTTAGTCATGTCAAATTCGGCGGTGTTGAAGTTAACGTCGATTTTGTGTTCCATGGGAAGTTGGTTGAATATGTAACAGAGGGGGATTCCGAGGGAGAACAAGTCCCATAGCTGGGTAACGGGGTCCGTTGATTGGCGTGAGTCTGCTGAGGATGCCAATGTGAAGAACTGAGAGAAGTCGACTATGCGCATGAGACGAGCTCGTAGAGAAGAACATTGCTGGTAAAGAGATGTTGATTGAGATGCAGCCTTGTTGAGAAGCGTGTTGTGTGCGACTGGGGTATCGATTTGGAGGCCAGCGCTCGAGATTATAGATTTTTTGCGACCTGCGACAGAAGTCATGATGAGAAAGAGAGAAGGGGGAGGGCGGGGTGAGGAGGAGGAGAGAAGGAGAGTTGTCGGGTATCGAATGGGGGAGAGCCTGAGAGCCGTCGTCTCTACATCTTTCCTACAAAACTGACACATTCTTTCGTCCTTTATTTCCCCATTTGGGCATACAACGCAGTTTTTACTCCATTGTCCCGCCCCGATATGATACAAGAGCTACATACAGAGCTATGCTGCTAATACATACACTTGGAGGATCCGAACCTATTCGTCGTCGTTCCTGCATAGCCGGCTTTCCCTCCTATCAAACCGCAGGAAGAAACCATCATCCTCATCGATGCTATGCGTGCGTGCTACAAATTCGCCCTTCTCCTCGACGTCAATCCTCCGGAATCGCGACTTATCGTCGTACAGTGTACTCTTGGACCCTGGAAGGAAGATCTCTTCGCTGCCAGGCTACACGCGGGCCCTCCTGCCGATCAATTTTTGCGTTCTAACGGCAGCCTGTTGCTCTAGATCCCGTTTACCGTGTACTACTGGCAGCTCAGGAACGTTTCCTGATAAGTAACGAAGGTTACCCGGCAGATAATCCTGCATCAAACGGTTTGCGCTTATGCATCTCTTATCCTTGGTCCAGGGACCTCGAGTCATCTATATACGGTGTATCAATTCAGTGAGTGATACTCTCTACAAGTTTACTATTGACAAGCACATTGACTGATCGTGATCATCAAAGCGTGAAAGCACCCCACTCATGACGGAAATGGGTCAAGAGCCATGTAGAGTGTGATCACGATCATGATCAACCAATCCAGAAGCATTCCAGCTCCTTCGAGCTGACGTCGCGGAGCTCAAACCGTCAGACACAGAGCATTCGTCCTGTTAATGCCTTGTTGAAAGGCAGTTGAGACACAGCAATGTCTACTCTATGACCCAGTCAACTCTGGAACAGCGACGTTCGTACCCCCTATCTGACCGGCTGCCTTTCTTCGTAGATACATCAATCCGACACGAACACTCTTTGCATTCTCAGTACTCCAGTTGAGATGAATCACACACATTGATTATCTCGAAGTCGAACTCCAGCAGCTCATATACTTGCGCTATAAGTATACAGCTTCTTTGATACCCAGCCTCTTTTTTTTTCCACGGACGGTTAGTTTTTTTTGGGCGGCTGTATTTGACCTTTGGTATAGTCCTCGTCATGCAATGCTTATTCTTACAATATCCGGTGGTCTTCTTATTTACGGTACGCATCGCTGATCTTCATCACTCTGTTCTCGCTTTGCACCAGCAGTATCCTGATCCCGATTATAACTTAGGTCCACGATAATATACTTACACGATCATGTCGAAGATCAATCAATTGGCTACATCTTCCCATTTATCCGAATAATATTCGCGTGCAAGTATTTTCGGTATGATTTTATGGGTTCTTCCAAGCCCATGGTCCTCTATCTTCCGCCTCAGTATCGGGGAAGATGTTTGAAACGCAACGTCGGGTCACTACTTTACGCACCGTGAATCTTTCACCCTCTATCCATACTCTTTCCTTTCTCATTCCTCTCTTCCCCTTCTCCGCCTTCTGTGTCTCATTGTGAGCTTCTTTCAGCAAAACCCGTTCACAGGCCCTCGACTTCCCTCCCTTTTCCCTGGGGGACCGTGGTTATCGCACTGTGTAAGATAGCTGCGATGGAAGCGTACGTAGTGTGAATGGAAGGAAGGACTTATGATGATACCGTCCGAGCCCGAGTCCCAATGCTAATTCGGTCGTGATAGTTGGCATGCACGCTTTCCCTCATATGTGTAGATTTGCCTTCTTCTAGTATCAAGTCAGGAAACTTGTAGGTTTTGGTCCGACAGGATACCTAGCGCTGGAATGGTTACGAATATCGATGTGATGCACATATTCTTGTGGATGCTTATCTTCGAAGGATTTCGTATGGTCATGAACTCTGTCGTCTCATTTAGAACGATGAAGCCTTTCATTCACAAAAGTCGAAGCCGCGTTTCGTGAATTCGTACGATTTCTGAGAACGCCGCAACATGTTGGATTCATAAGCACGACAGTCATCAAGTTCTGTGAACATTGCCTCCACGGAACATGAATCCGACGGATGGTGGATCATGGAGCAACGTCAAATGTCGTCCTGGCCATGAAACACTACCTTGCAATAGGTGAAACGTACGTGGTCAATACGAAAAAGATCAAGTTGGCCGATAGTACCATATGCATACTCGGAGAAATTTGCAGATGGAGTCCTTATAGAACGGCGAGTGTGTGAGCAAGCGTGTTTAACTGTTGTGCCCAGCCTGAGCAGAATAAGGGTGGCTATCAAAGTTGTGAAGGATATTGAATGGGTTGATCCACAACGGTCTTAGCAAAGACAAACAAGGCAGTGTAGAACGATCATTTGCGGGCGCCCGAAAAAAGGTTATTACGAAGAGGAGTGAGTGGTATCGCATCATTCCCGACGACCCCGAGTCCTAACCGAAAGAAAGATTGATAAATAGGTAAGAACATACAAGGGAACAAAAAAACCGGATATGCCACTGACAAACCCGGTACATATAAACGTCCCCATCGCCGCGACAAGAGAAGAGAGAGGTTGCGCCGGAAAGCCCGAGTTACCAACCCAACTCGTACTTTGGTAAGGGTACAACCATAACACCCTCACGATCCTTCGGTACTCCCAGAGTCCTCCAACATGGATCGCAGATGACATAAGGAGATTCTCCTAGCCGTATATCACCGATGATAGCTGATGTAGCAGGGACTTTAGAACATACCCGACATAAATCGAGGAGGGGAGGAGTGATTTGTAGCGTGATAGGGTAACCTGATGCAGGGTCTTCTGCATGCTGAAGCCTATAGATAGTAGATACGAATGAGGCCCACACTGTAAGGAAGCGAGAGGATACACATACCTGATCTGGTCAAATACGAGAAAATGTTCGCAATTTCCCTGATGAAGGAGCCAATACGGTTCGTTTAATCTGAGGGAAAGGCTTGCGAGTGGTGTATCATGCGCACTGGTGCCTTTTTCGATACGAGGGCGTTTTTCGGGCGGAAGGGTGTCAAGGTATTTGATGAGCTTACTGTTCGGAAAGTCAGGTAGACTTTCGAGCATGAGGGTATCATCGGCTTACTCTGAGTAATCCTCCTCACTCTGACCGTCACCGTATGCGATTCCTTCTATACATATCACACAACCACTGCTGCTCTCCGGAGGTCCGGTCGCATCGTAGCCCACAACATTACCATCTTCAATAAGCTCTTTTGGAATCTCGTTTGACGTGCAAGGGATGGTTTCATAAAGATCTCCCAAAGTTTGTGAAGACAGCAGCGCATGCTGAGAAGCACGACCGAGGTAAGAACCCCATGTGAGTTTATTGTGCACTGTCACAGTGATAATGGCTTCATGTGTGCTCGGGGATATGGATGGTTTAGTACTCGATGCCGTATATTTCTGTACTTAAGTGAGCCACAAACAAGGACTAAATGAACAAATAACGCTGACCAGTTTCGTGAGTACATTCTGATCCGTATTCTTAGGTGTTCGCATGAAAAGCGCAGCATCCTGAGTCAACCTTCAATGACTGTCAGGAGGCGGGAAAGAAAGAGCAGAGGTCATGCGTACTGCCAACTACTAAGCTTTATCTGATTAAGGGTGTGTTGTAGAGCAGTCGCCTCCGGATGTTCTTGGGAGGATTCTATAGCACTTCGTTTCCGTTTCCGTTTGGACTTATCAGCCGTGCCATGAAGACTGGTCACAGCGACTTCATGGGTCCTGACCATATGTCCAGACAGTCTAGGGTTATGCCAGGTCTCTTCGAGAGACGTTTTGATGTCTGCTACGCTGTTCTGTGCGCGTTTAGCTCAATCTTATGTCCGAAGATTGTAATTTGTTTACCTGCATTGGTCTGCTACATCAGCTTGTTGATCTGTGGAGAGTTGTCTCCAGGATTCGAGCTGAAACAAAGATTCCGGAGATGTGGAGAAGACATTGGTTGGAAATGTTCCACTAGCCTCTGTATCATGGGCTGTTTGAATGAACTTCTGGATATCAATACGGTCCGAAGGAGGTCCAAAGCGAGACTCGTGGGCATGAGCCATTCCAGCGTTCATGATGGTATGAGGTTGAGGTGTTGGGGGTCTCTGTAGATAAACCGAAATCAAATATTTTCGGGGTGCCAGAGGTACCGATGGCCACACAACGCGTCAATAACCTTCGACGCGGCTTCAACTCAAACCACCAGGACAAGTCGACAGGCATGGCTACACATATCGGAGTCTTACCAGTGGGTGGGTGAGTGCCTTGGAACTCTAGACGAGCACCCTAATTCATATCAATCATTGTCGCAGACGTGCTACACGCTTTATCTGTAAAACTCAACGAGGATGCAGAGTCGCGCGCAGAATCAAAAGGACTGTCTTTTCTTCGACTACCTCATCCTAGAACAGGTAAACAGTACCTGGTGTCGTTTTAGGGAGGATCAGAGTGTTCACCGTAGCTTTTTCCAGGCGTGCCATCGTTATTCTTGCCCTACGACTTGCCTCTCAGCGCGAAGGAACCGAAGAGTAAAATTGGGATATTGGAAGTACAATCAGTCGAGCCAACAAACGCTCGGACGTGGTTCATGGATCAGGAGGTGATTTTTGGTGAGTAGTGAACTACTACTCTACTAAATTCGAAGAACACTGACATTCGTTAGATGGCAAACTATTGCTCATGACGCCGATTGACCCTGTGTTCCTGCTGATCCCAATCCTTCAGTCTGTTCGACCCGTACGTTCTTCAACGCCCACCGCATCCATTCCATCTCTGAAACGCCACGCTTTAGGCAGATGACACTCTGGGAAATTTCAAACCAGCAGATGATGTATTCGAAGATGCTGCAACGAAATTGGAGAGCGCGTCCCAGTTGGCTGCCTCTACAGGGCCCAAAGATCCATCGTTGCTTGTGTCACAAAAGGATGTCCTGCGGCTAGGTTCCCTAGATTGCATCCAACAGGCCTTGAAGCGCATTTGTGATGTCAAAGGTACTACCATCCATGATCGCTGTAAATTATCTGATTCCGAATCATCGCAGAGGTCACTCCAGAGATAGTCGTTTATCGCTATTCATCAAAGAAAATAGTGGATTACCTTCGTGCCAAGGTTGCACGGCTAGCCACTCCACGGGTATTCGAGGGTTCCAAAACTCTCATCAGAGGCCTGGCAAAAGACGGTCTAATGGAAGATGGAAAAGAAAACCTTCTTGAAGGTACGGAAGATGACTATGTATTGAACATTCTCCCTCTGACCAGCTTACAGCTGGAAGAACTCGCGCAGCCTGCGATCTGATATCTCAATACATTCCACCCAGTCTCCGCGCCGCTCTCATTGCATCTTACGAGTAAGTTTAGACTCTTCCATTATTGTCTACGAGCCGTTTCTGACTGTATCCATGATAGATTCAAACTTCTAGACGAGTATTTCCAAGCTATGGAAGACGAAGCCGCTGCTGCGTTGGCGACTGCGAATGCTCACGTCGCGTCCAAAGCAAAATCGAAAGCTGCCAAATCGAAAGATACGCAAACCGCGACCGGTGGTAACAAACGGAAAGGTTCGAAGAATTCGCAGGGCGTAGAGAAGCTGAAGAAGGTTAATGTCACGAGCATGTCGAAGATTTCGACGTTCTTCAAGAAAAGATGAAACATTATCTGCCATGTATTGTACATTTCTATCTTGTCTCCATCTAGTACATATTTGAATATACTGGACCCACAAACATCCACAAGTCGCCGAGTGATCAAAGCCACAAAGTTTCCAGTGAAACCGTCCCAGTTATCTGAGATTAGCCGAAGCTACACGGTTTTGGGCAATAATGTTGTGCCTCGAGGTGATCTGCTCCTAACCGCGACTGTGATGTCGAGCATCGTGTCCTCTTTTTTCTCATCGAGGACCGTGACAGATGTTCCTCGTTCTAGACACTCATCAGCGCCGCCTGCCTCGACGTTCTCCCGTCTCATGGACTCTCTTCTCGCTATCGGTGTTGGCCTCTCTCTCCGGGTTCTCATCTCTGTAGTCTCTCAAGGATCGGCATCTGCTTTCAAACTCACCGGTACTCTCGTCGGGCTATGGGAGGGTGTGGTCTTGATGCATTTTCTCCAAAAAATGCCGTCTTCATTCGATCCCTACGTCGCCTACGGGGTCCGTCTGTTCATCGACTTTCTCTTCACTGAAAGTCTTCCCAGACTAGCCCTAGTACTGATGTGGACTGGCCTGGGAATGGTCCTGGCAGATATCTCACCTGCGATATGGGACGATGCAGGCCTGAAGCATGTGTGGAATCGTTTCAGAAGAGACATCACCTTGATCTCTCAATCTTTCGTTCTCCCTACATTTCCCTTCTGGCGTAGAAATACCCCATCTCGAGTTCGATTTCACCACGAACCTTCTCCATCACGAGCATCTGCTACATCTTTTGTGAGTTCGTTCCGGAGTAGGCCGTCTACTCTTTCGACTTCGACGACTGTATCTGCATCGATTGCTAGCGCTCCAAGTACTATTTCTACAGCTACGATTACGCCAGTATCCCCACGCAAACCCAAATCTAAATCATCACGTCCAGTCCCCGGGGCATTCCCAGGGTATGCATCAGAGACAGAAACGGAACGCGGATCCATCATTCTCTTCACGCCTCCTCCTACAGCTATACCAACATCCTCAGTAATACCCTCCTCGGAAGCATCTAATACACATCGCCCTCTCTCTGTTATCCCAGAAGGTTCAGGATACGCGTCATCGTCAGCTTCGTCTGTCTCGGAAGACGTGGATAGAAAGAATGTTTCTTCATCGTCTTCATCCTCATCCTCGACCGTAGACGAGGAACAATACCCTACCAATCTTCCTGAGATACCCGAGGTTGACGAAGAAGAAGAGCTCGTGATGCCCAGTAAAGACAAAGGAAAAGCGCGAGAGATACCAGAAGACTATGATCATGAAGGAGGCTCTCTTACCCCAAAGCAACGATCCATCGCCATGCCCCCTACTCCTGCTGACTCGTGGAACCTTGAAAGAGAAGAGAATGCGAAGGAGATCACGCCTCCACTAGCAGAGGTCCCGAGCATTCCTGATAACATCGGGGACACAGTAGATGATGGATGGGAGAATGTTGAGAGGCCCAAGGAATCTGAACAGGAGCCAGGTGAAATTGCAGATGACATATGGTTTGATCAAGCCAAAAATACCAGTACGGTCCCGCCTCTACCCCCGCCCAAAGATAATGTCGACGACACCACTCCCCGTGACAGCAAAGGCCTTCCCCCACCGTACCAGGACATATACGACGGAGGATATGGCTTCAGCGATAATGCAGGCACTAACAAGGACGATGACACGAAGACTATAAACGCGTCGAATATTCACGATCAAGAAACTCATGACTCCCTTGCACCTTCCTCTCCCAAACCATCGTCCCATAAATCAATCCCTGATTCCGACGCTTCATCTGTACTTACTCAGACAGCTTCCAGTCGCCTAGCAGATGCCCTGATTCTCCGGAAGCAAGCTTATGCGCTCGACAAGGAACTCAACAAGATTGAAACAGAGAGACAGGAAGCCGTTGCTGCTGGTAACAATCCGCTTGCCCTTGCGAAGAAGGTCGAGAAGGAGGATAAAGAGAAGGAGGCCAAGAAGTTGCATGAAAGAGCGGAACGAAGGTTCTTCAAGGGTGAGTACCTTCATCGCAACAAAGGACACTCTCAGTTCCGATTATAAATTCCTTCCTGACAGCAAATAACCCATCCAAAGAGTCGAAACCAATTACCGAACTCAAAGTCCAAGGACTAGAAGGTGACGAGGCCGTTCGGCGTACCGAAGAGGCTTTGGAATCGCTCCTACGATCGTCTAATTCGTATCAAGACGCGAGTCTCAGTCTGAAGGTCACTTTCGGAAAAGGACCTAAAGGATTAGTGGCGAAACAGCGGGTCCGCGATGCTATGCTTTCGTGCGTGCCCATCATTGACACCTCTCACTTGTTGTGTCGTTACTGATCGCTCATCTGCCCTTTTTTCCAGTCACAAGATGATTGTCAAGGATAACTCCCGAGATCTCATCATTCAACTTCCTTCATTCGACACTGACTAGTCCACGGTTGGATGAAGTTGTACAGTTTTTTTATGATATCTGATATATATTTGCTATGACTGATTGTTGTCGACGAATCGTTTTTTATTGTTTTAGCTGTGGAATTTCGACCTGTACATATACCACCCATTCATACCAGATACAAGTAACGACTTTTTTATGTTATTTCGGAGTGTACATACTGGATGCAATTGTACTCGCACTATAGAAAATTCTGCTCATCTCGCGCTCGCAAATCCACCCGTGGAGAGACTTTCTGGTACCAATCCGTTACAAGTATTGTTCTTGTCCGCCGTAACCTCGATAACAATATCGCCCCCTAGCCTGAATGTATCGTAGAAGTCGAAGTGGCAGGGCGAAGCAGAAGGTACTCCGTTGATAGTCACGTTCTTGACATATGCAGCCACGCCTGCGGGTATAGGGTTTTGCACAGACTTCGGGTCGAAATTCTTGACTGTGATCGTTGTACTGGAATTCATGAATGAATTGTGGATGGTGTACTTGGGTGTGAAGGGTGACAAGACCAAAAACTGCGAGGTCGAGGGTACTGTATATGCCGTATAATATGAGCACATGGTTGCGTTGATAGTTATGTAAGACGAGACTTCATACCTGGATAGATACCCAGGAGATGAAAGACGAGAAGGGAAGCCATAGCCGCTTGATCGTCATTTCCGGGGATCCCCGCGGGTGCTAGTGGGTTTACATGAGACGTTGAAAATGTGAGTAAAGAGATGGAGCCAACTCACTTATGTCGAAGTTTGTGAAGACAACGTCACGTACTCTATCGACGGATTTGGCCGGTTGGTTAGCATAGTGATATCCAATAGGGGTCTGAAATGAAGGCTCATTTCCAGCGAGATAATAGCCAGCCTAGTCGATAAGATGGTCAATATCACATCATATCGGTCGTGAGCGTGGAAGCCTTACATCGAAGAAGTGATCTAATCGTTTCACAAAAGTCGCCTGTTCATTGTGAGTGATAGTGAGATGGCGAATGTGTACATGCACATACATTTCCGCCCATGAGTGTAATGAGATGAGCAGTGTCGTGGGGCGCGAACCTGTTGATAGGTGTTAAAGTCATGAAAAGGGATTGGATCACTATGGTCCTCGTACCAGCTGTATTCCCAGGAAGAGCTTTCGTAGAATCCATTCTCATTCTGAAATTGAATGAAAGTTAGTAAAACTAGTGTGAGGTAGTAGTACTGTACTCTCCGTACATCACTCTGCAGAGAACAGTCCCTGTTTGGATTCGGATCGTTGGGAGAACAGTTGATAGGATCTTGGAAAGAAAAGGTCCCGTTCGGAAAACGCTTCTGAGCAAATCCTAAGGAGAGATTAGAGAACCATATTGTAAGATGATATGTAATATGTATCACCTTTGAATCCATCGCTTTCGACAGCCGGGTCCCAGACATTCCGATAAAACTATAGCACGATCAGTATACATATGAGCTGTTCATAGAAAAGCGGCTCACTAAGGATCGATTAGCATATGTCGCCTCGTCTTCAGTCTTCCCAAGTAGCTGAGCCACTTGACGAATAGCAAAGTCCTCAAATGCATATTCGAGAGTCCGGCTACCTTCTCTTGTTTGACGTCCTGTGCTAGAGACATCCAGTACAGCGAAAGGAACGTAACCGAATTGCCTGAGGATGACTGTCTGGTTAATGCATGCAGGCGCATACGTAGGTGTAATTGAAGGACTTGCTTATAGACATTGACTTGACGCCCTTCGATATTCCATTCAGGAGGATTGATGTCTCCATCTGCCAGCTGAGCGCTGTAGAGTTCATTCAGATCAATTCCCAAGGCTGCTGCTTCATTATGATAATTGATTGCCTATCGAGAACAATGAAATGAGTCGGACGACATTGATAGGCATGACGACACGCACAAAATGTCCGACAATCACGTCTCCACTAGATCCTGGAAAAAGAATGAAAACACGACGGCAGAAATAGGAGCTTCCAGCGTACCTCCTTGGGTCCAACCTGGGAGGTTATTTGCTCGGCATTCAGGCATCCATCCATTCTTGCGCCAACCATCGATGTAGCTATCCACGATTTGTGCGAAATCTACTGGTGAATGGAGAGCCATCAACGGGTAAAATGTCCGAAACTGTCGATGTCAATTTGAACACCATTTTCGAGTAGAATCTGAGATAGCTGAGACTCACTGTATCCCAACTACATTCCGAAAGTCAACCACGGTAAAAGAATGACGAAAAGTATGAAGATATTCATGTGCATACCTGCAATACAGAGAGTCGAAATAAAATGAGGTCGTGTCCGCGAACACACCCTGCGTTTCGCCTGTAGCATTATTCTGTAGAAACATTCAGTTCGAAGTCACCAGTCTTGTAAATTGAGACCAAGACGATTACCGGTGTTAACGAAGCACGATAGAGAGATGAATATAGCATTTCTGTGATATTTGGAGGAGTATTCGCCAGATCAATCTCTATCTTGCTCAGTTTCTCGTTCCACAGCGCCTTCGATTGCGCTAGAATCTCGTCAAACGACGATGATCCTACCTCTGACTCGGCATTTGCACATGCCTGATCAGCAGATACGAAAGAGACTCCAACACGTATGTTGACTTGTTTGGGTTTGCCCTCGTAAGAGAATAGTGCTCCGGACTGATAGACGCCCCCGATAAGATTGATCGAAAGATTGAGGTGGGTCTGTCCGAGTCCTTTGGCATCGAGTCCAAATCTAGGACAGGAAGATCAGTATGTAGATTCAAAGACACTGGAATGACGAGAATCTCACGTGTCACCTGTCCATACTCCATATTCGCTCAACTTCTGCTTTCCTCCATCTAACAGATCGTAACATGCGAAAGCTTGATAATTGAACCTTCCAGGTCCGAAACTACAAAGAAGATACATTAGTATTGCTTATACGCATAACGTCGTACTGTCCTGACCTTGATCCCCAAAGGCCACCAATCTTGATTCTCCCTAACGTCGGGTCGATATCCAACGTTCCTCCGGCAAAAGATGCAGGTAGATCATTAGCAAGGTCAAGGACAAAGTAAGGTTTAGAGCCTTCGGGGAACGTAAACCGCTCTAGTCCTGCTCGACGAGTAGATGTAGCCTCCATCTGAATATCATTGTCCAGAGTCTGCGAGAAATATCCGGGGGATGCCTCATCTGTGTTGTTCTTCCGGAATCGTTCTCTAGCTGCTAGAGTGGTCGTGCAAGTATCAAATCCTCCCGGGCACAAGAGAGGCATCATCTCAAAGTTCCCATAAGTTCCTGAGACCCAAAATGCGTGTCAGCTTCGAATCTACATGAAAAATGACGGAACACACCTAAAGAAGAGCCTGTTCCACTATCATGCAAAGGGCTGATACCGCGGATTGTTTGAGTATTATCAGTCACGTATCCTGTAATGTCGAGGTCAGACCCATTTGCTATAAAATCGCTAACCTTGGTTCTTACCGGCTGGCGCATAACCTGTAAGGTCTGTAGAGAATTTGACCTGTAGCCATTTGAGTTGCGCGGATGCTAACACCAAAAGACGTGAAGACTAACCATGCCGAAAGGGATTGATGCTCCAGGACTCAAAGTCGTGACAGCTTCAATACTGTTAATCGGTGTAAGCAATGGGACAGCCCTTACCAGACATCTCCAAAATTGTCTGTAGAACCACAGGTTTTAATCCATTTCACAAATCTCAACATCGACAAAGCGCACCTGTTCCTATGAAAGGGTTCACAAATGCTGTATAATCAACAGTCTTTGCGTGTGCAGCAGCCTTGATAGCCGCAGAGATCCTCTTCTGGACGTCAGGAGACGGTTGAGCATTGACTAGGACATTATTGCCTCCAAGAAGTAGGATCAAAAGAAGACTGGTACTGGCAGTAGCTCGCGAGGGGAAACAAAACATGGCCAGTGAACCCAGCGTGGCCCCATTAGCATCTTCGCTCGACAACTATTTATCTCTCCCAACTAGACTTCGATTCAGGAGAAGGCCACATGGGGCGTTGTAGACAAAAGATTTAGACCGCGTGTGCTGGCATAACCAGCAGGCGTATACTGTTACGCGTCGAAGTGTTGAATCAGGCAGAACCCGCGTGTCCCGTGATCTAAATGCTTCGAACTTCTGACTTCGATGTTCGCGATAGCGCTATGTTACATACGGTATACATGTGGATGGCCCCGCCGATAGAAGAGTAGCGGATAAGGCGGAATTCATCGGCTCCCCGCCAAACTGGTAACGGTCCCGATTGTGTATACATAGCGTCAGAGGATAAGAGGAGTACGAGCCCGGACTACGGCGGCGGGTCCGACCTTGAAGATCTCTAGCGTCAGAGGGTATATTTTAGAAAATCTGCGTCTCAAGGAAGAAACTCAAGCTAAAAGTAGGGTCCTGATAAGTGGACGGCATAACGAGAGATATCGGCGAAAAATCGCTCACTGGGTCACTTGATGATGAAGTAGGGCAGGATGAGTCAACCCTTGGAGACAATCTTCTCGATTTCCGTCAGAATATGCTCTATCCCTTCTCCATTAGTGCTCCAATGCTGGCGTTCATGACCGGACAACTTGCGCAGAACATATTCTGCCGCGTCTGTATCGTTACGTCCGATACCCATACGCAATCGATAGAACCCCATCTCCCCACCAAGAGCTGATATGATACTCTTGACTCCATTGTGTCCATTAGCGGAACCACCGAGCTTGAGAGAGACTACCTCGGAATCGTGCGAAAGGGAATCTTGTAGGACGACCATCGATTTTGGTGACCCCACAGTGCGACGATATACAGCTGCAATAGATGGGCCCGAGATATTCATGAGTGACTCTAAAAGCAATTAGAGGTTCAACAAAATCAGTGGTGCAGTTCAAGCAAAAGGACGCACTCGATTTAAACAGCGTCAACATGACCTGCCGGCTGCCAATGGCTACTTCACTATGGCCTATATATCCTGAGCGATCCGACGACATGTGAATACCTAATCTTGACGCCAAGGAGTCAATAGCAAGCTGTCCAACGCTGAGAGGAATTCAGCGACTAGGGGAGAGGATGGAAAACTTTCGGCTGAGCATACCTATGTCTTGTGAGTGGAAAGGGAAGATTCCCTAGGCCAACGACTAAGATCTGGGGCATATGTACACCCATTTCGCCAGAGGGGATGGTATCTGACTTCTTGAGCGACCAAACGACGCGTCGAGTACTTATTGCAAAGACTTTTGAGGAGAGTCCGGGGTCGCCGCGCTTGGACCGAGATCACCGAACGCTGACTTACGCGACCTATCTCGACTTGTTCAAACTCATTCTCTTACTTCGAGCTAAAGACAAAACGTAAAACGCAGATAGGATTCATGCTATCAACGGTAGGTATTCATTTCCAAAAAGGTACGCCTATCAGATTCAAGTCTTGTCGGTGAATTGAGGATCAGTGGAAGTGTCAGTACTAGGAGTTTTGTCTGGTTTTTGAAGATGAGGAGGTACGTCGTGGCCAGGATACTTCTGCCAGATAGAAAATGGAACCCCATAACGTTCTTCCTCCGTGAAATACATGATAATATCGTCGACGGGTTTGTAAGGAGACGTAGTGTCCTCCTCGTAGCCTAGATCAGGTTCACTGGGAGGTTCGGAAGGCGAAGAGCCGAGTCGTCGTAAAGCTCGCGACATTTGCTCGGGCGTGAGCGGAGGGGACTCTTCTTCCTTTACCTCCTCGTAATCTTCAGGGGACAAGAGATGTGTGGAAGAATTCGACCATGGATCATCACCGACGTGAATACCCTCTTCGACGTAAGGAGACGCGCTATTGGGATCAGTGTTGTGTTGGGAATGAGTATCGGGGGACTGTGGTTGGGTCACGTCGATGGGGAGGTATATATTCTCCAGCTCCTGCGCGTTGAGAGAAAGTTGGAAAGTCCTTGGTAGGAGCGATGGAGGGGCTTGGTATCGGGGATGAGTTGGTATATGATTTGTGGGGTTTTCCATATCCGTGCTTTGGTATATTGAATCTAGTTCGGGAATAACGTGGAATTGTGCAAATTTTTGTTGGGTGGCCCAAGTTACTGGCAGATGAAGGTAAGGGTCTGGGAAAGGGAGAGGCTCGTAGATGGGTCGTGACATAGGGGAAGAGGAAACGGCCTCCAGAGGACGCGTGTCCTGGGGATCTTGGGAGTCATCCTGCAAGTCAAGTCCCTCCGTGATGGTTGTCGAGTGGCTTTCTCGTTCTAACAGTATCTCCTTCCCCGTCTCATGAGCCAATTCCATATTTGGATCCGCATCCGTTGCACCTGCTTCCAACTTCCCCAAGGAATACGCGTCTCGGGCCTCCAAATCCGAGTCTATCGTCTCATGGTCTTTTACGATTTGAGGAAGACGCCGAATACTTGAGCCTCTCCTCAATCTCAGCCGTCCAAGACGCGTTCGTGGCCTCTCTTCTCGCCTTCCAGGTCCCGGGATCTCCAGCCTCAACGACTTTGTGGACAGATACGGACTCCACGAAGGTTTGTGCATGGACTTCACATCCTGCTCTATCAGATTGGTATCGATACGTTCCTGAGCGCCCTGGGATGGCTTTGCCATTACCGCTGCAGCACACGAATAATCACGAGAGGTTGTATCACTGAGTTTATAGATGCCACCAAGGAGGGGTCGCCAGGGTGCCGTGGTGGGTGTACGAGGTAGCCATAATCGCATTCCCTGGACTTAAGCTATCAAGGAAGTCTACGCATCTGAGAGCATGGAACAAGGAGGAAGGCTTTGACGAGACGTTCTCAGTGACTGTTCTTGAGCCTGGGATTGGACAATCCTCAGATTCACACGCGTCCCGATAAGTAAATGTGGCGCTAATCAGACGCCTGAGAGAGGCTGAGGCTCGCTTCGACTTGACGGTCAACCACGACCATCTACAGTAACACGACAACAAACTTATAATCACCAACAGTCGATAATGCCTATAAACTCGACTACGCCCGACGTAGCACTGTCTATCAGGATGAGCATGTATCTCTCCACGCTTATGTTGTATGTACATCCACGCGCCATCACTTGGTAAAGAATTACTTATAGCATCCCTCTTTAGTTGGAGTGCGTAGCCTACTATCAAATTTATATTGTCTACTCTCCATATGAGTCCTTACACGCAAATATGTTTTATTCCAGCTCTCATCGCCTCCGGCCAGATGATGCAAGTCTCCTCTTCTGTCACAATATATCATGCCCCACCGCGTACTGACCTACTATTTCCCGCAGAGCTTTCATCGCTTGGGCAATGGGAAACACAATTGAGTGAGCAAACCAAGAACAACACTGACATCATTCAATGGTCGATCCTACTAACCCGTGTACGAAGGTACCATATATGGTTATTCGCCATGGCCCCTTGGTCGTTCTTCGAAGTGTACAACAACTACGGAAAGATTCTCCGCGAGGTGAGGGCACTTGAAGCGCGTGCTACAAGGACTACCGGTCAGTGGGCGTAGAGATAAAGCCAAGCCCAGGTCGTTGTATATCTTTCAGAGGAATATATTCGTATCGATAACTTGAACATAAACCTGCTGGACAAAACAGAATCCGAGTCTAGTTACAGACGCAATAGATGTAGGCTGTAATGGTTTGTCCCTACGTAGTCTAACATCTAGATGTGGGAGGATATACGAACCTGATAAAGATAATAAACATGTCCAGCATCGCAGTGTTCATGCCCACCGAATTCCAACATCTAGATATTTGTGTTTTGTCCGATGGATACCTGGTGGACCAGTTCTTCTTCTCTACCAGCCGAGGACCGCCACTGAAGCTCCCAACAATACCGCCCATGACCAGCTAGTCGCAGTCAAGGTACCGGCACCCGATGAAAAAGTCGCAGATGCGGCTGATGCGGAGGCAGAGACGACAGTATTAGAGCCATCGGTACTGTAAACCTTAACGCTGGCTACATCGAAGTAAGCGGTATCATAAACCGAACCGTCTCCCACGACATAATCAGTGTAGCACGTCCCTGTGCATGTTGTGGCAAAGGTAGTAGAAGCGCCCGCCCAATCTTCATAGAGGCAGAATATGAGTATCGAAGTCAAAGAACGACCGGATTGATTAGAATAACTTACCTCCGCAAAGCGTGATATCGAAAATGAGGTTTTGCGCAGCAAAGTAGGTATCCATGTCGCATCCACCCGTGGGCCAGTTGGCAACGGGAGTACCAAGATCGGAGGTATCGAGTGAGCTATCGTTGGAAGTAAACGTGCTGGGGATAGATGCACGGTCGAAGAACCAGATTCTGTAAAAGATGAATAACATCACGTCAACACTGTCACTATAATCAGAAACTCATGAGAACCAGCGACTCACGAGATTCCGGTCTCCGCATATTCCGTAACAAAAAGTCCACCGTTGGCACTCGCGAAACCTGCACCATAACTGTCCGTAGAGGGATCTGTGACGACACATCCTTGATTCGAGTTGGTGAGGTAGGAGCAGTCGGTAGAGTTGACCAGGGAAGTAGACGCTTCGATGGACGAGACCTGTGTGCATCCTGCTTTGGTATGGAGAGCCATTTGGTTGAGCGTGACTTGGTTCACGCCTTCGAATGTGTCGATTTCACCACCGCTGGGCCAGTCAGGGGCTTGGGACCACCATGCAGGCCATACGGAGCACTACAACGTCGATTAGCAGAGGTCCTGGTCTACGTTTAGAAGGTGGACGGAGGACCCACCCCATACGGGACATGATAGATATCCGCAGTCCATATACTTCCAACGCTGAAGCGATCCTGTGTAGCGATACGGACAGTGTTCCGTTTATCGTTATACGCGACAGTAGTGGTGTTATCGACTTTCATGATGGCGCGGTTGGTTGTAGTGTCGACGTATGCTAGGCTGTCTGAAATGCCATCTTCTCTCGATACGAAACTGTAAGGTGGCGTGTTAGTACACGAGATTCTGGATATTGAGTACTGATGAAGCATACATTGCGTCTCCATTGGTTAGATTGTCGTCTGAAGATGCAAAATTAGCACTTTCCAGGAGCTGAATTATTTTGAGACATACAGTGATCATAGAAATCCCATTCATCGAAAAACGTGGAACCAGAGTACTCCTTGACCATGGAATAAGTAGTCGCAGACACCGACTTGAATGCTGGGAGAAGAGTCCCCAAGAGGACGAGGGATGTTGTGTAAAGCATCTAAATGGTAGTAGTTGGTGAAGAAGAAGAAACGAGTGATTTTTTGAGGGACTCCGGAGGATGCAAAGGCTACATCCCATAGATAGCAACGAGCGGAGTATAATACGCTGCGGGACGTTGGGAAAAGGATGAAAATGTACTGCGGAAAAACACGAAAAAGGGGTCACGAAGAGCAAGATCCATATACGGCAACCCGATTTGCCTCCTTCGCGCGTTGGATTTCGCGCGTTAGACGTGCAAAGTTGTACGGTAGGCAATCGTTGCGGTGGTCATGTACAACTACGTTCGTTTAGCGTCGCGTCCGATGTTGCCTGTCAATGTGCCTATACTGTAGCATTTCCTTCAATTCGTCAGGTACCTGTGACCGTGACTCGTTTGACCGATTCGTCGTTTCGTCGTTTCCTTTTTGGGACGCGACATTTCAACATTTTGGGCGACTTTTGCCCGTTTCTTCGCCGCTTTAGGCAAATCTGGCACGTGATTCAGAATTTGGATTCGACACAAGGCCCTGTGACGCGTTACCTGTGTCAAAATTCGTTTTGGACAGGGCCTTCTGTGACCCGTGACTGACGAATTGAATGAAATGCTACAGTACGTGCAACTTGGTAGATGACCGGCTGGATGCTAGGTAGTACGTCCTGTTCGAGTGAAATGTTGTACTGGATGTGGAGCTGACTGCGAAAACTGCATGGCCCCAACACTTCAGCCAATCGAGCAGTCGGAGCTCAAGGACTTGGAGTAAGTACGGATAGCAGTCCTGAGTTCGTCGATAGCGATCTCGTGACGGCCAGAGTAGGAGCCACCGCACAGCTTGAGGAGGGCATGCATATGCATGGTCTGTAGGAAATAGATCCAGTCGTAACGCGTAACGAGAGGCGTACTTCGCCAGACTTGAGTCGAAAATTGGTCGAGAAATCTTGGTGACTTTGATCGGTAGCTATTCTTAGATTTGCTTGGCAATGTTGAGCAAAAGCTTGCGGCCAAAAAGAGTGCACTGCCACCTTGCCCCGCCCGCTCCGAGGCAACTCCAGCGAGTTCCTGCTTCACTACAGTGACTACACTGGCAATCGGTATCGCGTTCCACGAGTTCGGTTTCTCATCGATTATCGATTCTTCCTCATTCTGGCCTACCTTTCACTAGCCCGGAGTTCTCTCCGCCAGTACTACACGGAAATCGTATGACCGCGACGACGATCATGCTGCATGCAGCGGGAACACGGTTCATATTAGCGGTAGTGCGTACGAGTGACTTCGTATGTCTCGAAGATCTCTAGACAGTGTGCCACTGCTGTATGATAGTGAATTTGAGGTACACGCGGCACTGCATGCATACATTACGATTTACAACTCAAGGCGATGATCTTAGGCCTCTGGATATCCTTGATCCGGCTTGTGTTATAAAGCAGGCTGCAGATCTTCATTGAATCATTCATTTCCCCCCGCTCTCTCCGCGTCCTTACATCTAGATCTCAATCCCAATCTCAATGTCGTCAATTAAACTAGCATCTACACAGTCCGAGTCGCCCTTGTCGAAGCGACTGTCCTTGTACCTGTTCACGGTCGTTATGTGCGTACCGTAGCTCCATCTCGTGATATTTCTCTAGACAATTTATATACATGGTTTTCTTTACTCCTTAGGTGGAGTGCGTATTAATTGAATGCCTATGTTCGAGGTCATTGCACTAATTTTGACTTGAAAGCTATCACTGGTTGCATCACCCTCTCGTATGAAGCGTTCCCTTCTGAATCAAACATCGACTAATGCCCATCTTCTCATCTTACTCTAGTATATTCGTCTCGAAGGCGTTGACTAGGTGAGTAAAACCACCCCTAACAAACCTCTGCATTCCTACCCATACTAACCCATCCATCCATCCAAAGAACACTCCCCAACACCGCCCTCTGCACGCTCGGACTCATATCAATACTCACCGCATTCGTGCTCGTGTACCTCAATTGTCAGACGATTCTGCGTGAGGTTAGGAACCTCGAAGTGAACGGGAACGGGAATCGAGAGTCTGCCAGTGATACAATCCCCAAGGCTCAACGCCTATAGATGGTAGAATCCATGAATATACCCTCGTAAATACTTGTGCACTCATCATCTTCTCTTTTGTGTTCAAGGAAGTCGATGCATCGATACGATACAGCATCTAATGTCATCTATTGCGAAAGTCCAAGTCCAGAACGCCACACTGCGTTAGACGAGCATCATGAACAGCATCACCACAACCGCGAAGCCAGCAGACGGGTGAACACCACTAACAACTCCGTCACTAGTACTACTCGCGCCAATATACTGCTTACCCAGACTATTGATCTTTCCCTTTTTACTCATCAGCGCATCGTCCTGTTAGGATAAGTGCAGTCACAGTCAGAACACCTAAAGCCACGACGGCATAAGTACATACCTGATTGACACCACCCAGAGTCTCTCCAGCTCCAAACCACGCATACCGTTCCACCCACTCCGTCTGGTCCATGAATTCTTGTGTTTGGTTCAGGAAGGTGTTTACGTCTGATTGAGAGCATTGAGCCTAGGGTAGCGATGTAAATGAGGATGCAATTTTTATGATAGACCTGATATACTGTACCTTGGTATCAACGAAATTCTGGCAAGCCCACTCGGTGACCCAGATCGGAAGTTTGAAGGTATCATGAAAGTCGTTGACGTAGTCGATGAACTCGGTGGCGTTCACGCCATACCAATCTAAATCCCATCATCAGTCTTATTACACGCACACAAGATAGAACCTTGAAGAGGTAGACGTACGAACGGCCACGAAATCGACCGTACACGACCCATTACACGCAGTGAAGAAATCCTGCAACCACGTCTTTCCCGCGGGCGCACTAGTAGTCGCCGGACTTCCTAACCTCAAACCCTGGGCCCGAAGAGGTTGCATCGTGTTGATCCATATGGATGCGCCGTCTTGTGCGTTCGTGTTTGATTGGGATGGGTTGTCTGGTCTGCCATGCCACGTCGATGCCATTGAGTGGCGTGAAAAGGAGAAGGACACGGGGTACTTACTCATTCAATCCAAGGATCGCAGTAACAGGTCTCTGCGCCGCCGTAGCATTAACGCTAGCACCGAAATTGGGAATGAATGTCGGACCCCAAAGCATCGGGACGAATTCTAGGCTAGTATTTGAGACTGAGCCGGCGTCGGGGGACCAGGTGTAGTACCTACCAGTGCCAGGGAGTTCAAAATTACTGTCAGTCCGAAGCTCTGCAACGGTACAGGAGGAGAAGATGGACGCACCATGAGACTTTCCCTGTAGTCAGGTATTGAGACAGGTCGATGTTGGATGGATTGTCCCAGCCAAGTCCGGCCTTGGACGAGTTGGTGACTGCACGCGTATAAACGCTAACATCGGTGGGGTGTGCGAGTACGTGGGACGCGAGAACTGCGGCCAGAATCGTAAGTATGAGCATGATTCGTGAAGGAGACGGAAAAGAGTCCTAACAAGGGGGGCTTCAAGGGCGTTTGAGGGATATAGTAATACTTTGCTGGACAGCATTGGGATTGCAATGGGGCCATCTTGCCGAGGTATCATTATGCGTCGTGGGAGGATGGGAGGAGGCACAAAAATTTATTTTTGGATTCCGTGCCTCTTTGCTCGCGACTCCATCGGATTCAACGTCGAGCTCGACGTCTTCATATCCCCTGTCACCTAGTTTCAATCTTCTTGTTCTTGTCATCCATTCGCACTGCCAGAAATGGACACAGACTCCCCATGGGACGAATCCCCTTCTCTCGATCCCACAGCGTCAGTAGACTTGGAATGGACCCGTATATCATCCCAATTTACAAACGTCCGTCTTACTCCCGTATCCTCACACATATCTACTTATAACGCTCTTCATTCAGGCTGGATATCGAGAAGGCATCACAGCAGGGAAAGAATCCGCTCTCCAAGAAGGTTTCGATGATGGCTTCGCCACCGTCGGCGTCCCCATCGGGCGAGAATTAGGCATCTTGCGTGGTCTATCATCCGCCATCGTCTCGTTCTTGAGCTTGCCCTCTACCAAGTCCCAATTCCAATGCTACATGGGGCCCAGGGATACAGAACAGACACTCACAGAAGCCAAAAATATATATTCTCAATTATCCGGCATCCTCCTAGCGGACATCGCTCCGCGCGATTTCGACGCGGAACATCATGCTCGTGAACATCTTGAGGATATCGTGGACCTTGATCAGCGTGCGGGTAGGTTGCAGGATTTAGATGATTTGTCTGCTGTGAACGGACGTCCTACGATGGATGATGTTCGACAGCTCGAGCAACGCCTCCGTGCGTTGACACTGGCGCTTGGTTTGGAAGTTAACAGAAGTTGAAGGCATCTTACGTCTGTTGACTCAGACCAGCTCTCAGGTACGTAGACCCACAATATAGATTATCTGGGGATGAAATTGATCGTATCGCGCCTTTCAGTCTAGACAGAAATATCTGGACAGTAGTCTTATTAGAGAGCCCGGCAGGCTTGTACCCGACAATAGTCGTCGAGACGTACTGCGAAGTCTGCCGGTGCGCTCCAAGAAACATGGAAACGCTTGGGCAGGTGTTGAGACTGTAAGCCAATCAGATTGAGTTATCGTCATATATTCAACAGAACTGATGCGGGGGTTAGCTGCCTGGAAAATACTACTACTCTATCCTTGGAGTTAGTGGTGGAACATAGCGGGGATTGGATCGGATGTTGGGTGGTGATTAATATTCGTTGTGGATCAGATTCAGAAGAATGATGATGTTTAGCAAAGATCGAATAAGTTGTGGTCTCAGGAGGAATAACATATATACTTCGTTTCTGAGATCTGAGAGACAAGTCCAAGTCTCCCAATCGTAGGAGGCGTTCGTCGTGCCGTAAATTACACGCGACTAAGTATGATCATGAGAAGCATGCGCATGCGCGTCTGTTGGTTATGATTATTCCTGGAGGTCGATGCCCTTCGATGCCGTGTCCGAGTCTTGTGATTCAACTTGAACTTGAACTTGAATTGAACTTGAACGCAATTCATTCGCAACTTTGTGTGTCTCAATCCTGCGTTGATCCTGCGTATGCGAGTTAGCGTCAACACCGGTACTAACAAATGACGACCGAAGAGGATGAACGACTGCGTAGTGGAACAACCAGAGAAACGAAAAAGAGAAGACTCCACGGGGCCTGCGACGTTTGCAAGCAGAAGAAGGGTACGTATACCAAACCCGTCATCTATCCACTTAGTATTGACATAGAACATCCAACAGTCAAATGTAAAGACAGTCATAACCTGTCCCCTCGAAACCATCAACTAAAAGCCGATTTATATATAGGCGACAGCACGCGGATGCCCAACAATCGGTGCACGAACTGCATAAAATCAGAACTAGATTGTACCCATCTTGAAGCCATCAAGGTACGCTTTCATAGAATAGAACATCGCATCCATGGTTGGTTAAAACTCTTTCCTTGAGACATGGGGCCCAGCGAAAGGGTATGCCTGCCTTTGATTTGACTCTGCAACGTCAACTCTATTGCAATCTGAGTTGAGTTTGTTCGCAGATACGTCGAAAACCTAGAGACTCGAGTCAGGTTGTTGGAAAGAGTGCTACAGAAGGTCTATTACACCTCTGAACTAAGATAATGAATCAAAGACTGACACTTACTCACATACACAGCTCGTTCCGAACATCGACCTCGACCGACTCTCCGATTCCGAAAGTCCAATACCTAGGAAATATGTATGGATTCCTCTGTCAAGGAAATCGATTGACGTCCCATCCGATCCTGCTCCCGGTCCACTTGAACCGGAACCGACACCCAACATCATTACTTCAACTGCCGAAAAGGACCCAGAAATCCTATCGCACGGAGACGACTCCCTACTAGAACGATTATCCAAACTAACCCTAGACCCCCCACAACACCAATTCTGTGGAGAATCCAGCCGCGTCAGCTTTGTAAAAACGGCTTACAAGATGAAATCAGAACTCGGACGCAGCACGGGGCATACGAAACCTCCACGTCTCGGATCGCATCGACCGCAATTCTGGACTAACCCTCTTGTACGTACACTTTGGTAGCAACAAACTTTATACAAAGTCGTGCCACTCACAAGTCACTTCTTCATCTCATTTGAAGTGGGAAGACCTAGAAGAACCAAAATCCCTCCCTCAATACGACTTTCCCTCCACAGACCTCCTGCCAGTACTCATAGACCTATACTTCACCCATTTCAACATATACACACCCTTACTACACCGCCCCACATTCCTCCACGCCGTCCATACCGGCCTGCATCTCCGGCATCACATGTTCGGAGCGACTCTCCTCCTAGTCTGCGCTCTAGGAAGTCGGTTCTGCGATGATGACCCGAGAGTCACCTTGGAGTGGACGGATTCGACGTATTCTCGCGGGTGGAAATGGTTCGCTCAAGTGCAAGTCGTTCGGACGAACGTACACGCAGATCCATCGTTGTACGAGCTCCAGATGTATTCTGTACGTATCCGTTTGTACATCCCTCTCCTTTCGACGGTTGATCTATAGAGTTGTATTTTTTTTTTGTTTCGTGTGATAGCTATGGATCATGTTCTCAATGCTCTCATCCAAATGCCAAGGATGCTGGACAGTCGCTGGGATTGGTCTGCGCATGGCGCAGGAGGTAGGTGCGCACCGACGGAACCTAAATACGAAGATTTGGACGGTGGAAGATGAGTTGTGGAAACGTGCGTTTTGGTGAGCCGCCTCATTGTTATGTACGATGTCCTTCGCGCGCGAGCTGACATACTGAATATGTGTATAGGGTTCTATTTTTCATTGACAGGGGTCTAAGCACGGTACTCGGTCGCCCGTGCGCGATATCAGACGAAGAGTGAGTATATATCATTCCATTTCATTCTATTTCATGTATCTTGCCCCACGACTCACACGTTTACACCTCCATGCAGCGTCGACCTTGATTACCCGTTAGAATGCGACGACGAATATTGGGAATCATCCGATCCCAAGGTGGCATTCAAGCAACCCCCAAAACAACCCTCCACCGTCGCCTATTTCAATTTCGCTCTGAAGCTGAGACAGATTCTGGGTCGTGCGTTGCGGAATATCGTTGAGTCTTTCCATCCATTCGCGTTTCGCTCGTAATGATTATTGACTTGGATCGAGCGTTGAACAGTACTCCGTCAAAAGGGAAAGGACAGGCACGGGCTCGGACCAGAATACAATGATCGCCGAGTTGGATTCAGCGCTAAACGGGTGGGTCGAGTCACTTCCAGACCATCGTAAGCCCCATCCATCCTTCCACTCCACTCAAATCCAAATGTGATGTGACTCACAACCATGACAGTACGCTGGGACCCACACCACCCAAACCCCACATTCTTCAACCAATCCGCAGCGTTATACGCGAACTACTATCACGTTCAAATTTTAGTTCACAAACCCTTCATTTCCATCTCATCACCCTCGTCCTTCCCATCCCTAGCGATATGCACCAATGCAGCTCGGTTATGTAGTCACGTCGTCGAAGTACAGCGGTGTAGGATGGAGTATCCGCTTGGGCAGATGCAGGTCAGTACTAGTCACCCTACACCCCACCCCACACTGTGATGATGATGATGATGACTGGATTGCAAAAAATGATACCAGAACCCGGCTTTCATCTCCGCTATCCTCCTCCTCCTGAACATATGGAGCGGGAAACAGTCAGGTCTATCCATTGTGGATCATAGTAGGGATCTCGATGGCGTTCAGAAATGTATGCGATACCTCAAAGCGTGCGAAGCTCGGTCAGTCGTCTGTTTCCGTTTCCTCACTTCACTTTCGCGTCAAGTCCCTAACGGATGTGGGTGTTTGTATTTGTACAGACGGCCATCTGCGGGTCGATATTGGTGAGCTTTCAGCAAGTGGTTTCAGCGTCTTAAGCTCGGGTGTGCTGAATTTATTTTTTATGGGATTGAAGGGATATTCTATCTGGATTAGCTTCTGCTGGGGACTTTTCGTCGGAGTCGTTCCCTCTATCCACGAACAAGCGTACAAGAGAGGAAGAAGATTCTGATCCATTTACTAGTTCCTCTAGTACCGACGACATGCCCTCCCGCCGAGTGGCATCGACATCGAGATCGGCGCAAAACCCACAGCAAAATGCGTTTGCGTTTGCGTTACCGACCCTCAACAGCCAGCTCAATCTCAGTCAAATTCCAATGCCACTCTATGAACAATCACAATCACAATCGAATGAGGGTGAGGATGAGGGAATTGATGGGGGCCAATGGCAATCTGCGTTCAACCCAGAATGGGAGTGGTTTGTGGACTTTATTCCACAAGCGTCAGCTTCAGAGGACAGCGTAAACCCCTCAGTCCATATTCCTACTACTGACACTGAAGGGCCAGCAACGGAAGCACCATCCCCTGACCTGGACCAATTCTTGACTGACCAACTTGCGGCTCATTTCTCCGGTACGATGGTCCAAGGTGGTGGTGGTGGGAGCAATAGTTCAGGAGATAGTGGGGTACAGGTGCCGGGGAATTTCTGGCATATCCAGGCTGATTCCTTACCATCCACGAACAACGATGTGATGTCTGTGTGGAATGACACGCCGATTGGAAGGATGGGAGACGTACATCACTAATGTGGATTCATTGACGCGAGATGGTGATGGCCGAGGTGAATCAGGTGATTGAGTGTCGCGATGTAGAATCTGAAGACGGCACAATCAGTATATGTGCGTACAATTAGATACTTGTACAGACTGCATAATATCGCAAGTAATGCATATGACTGTTGAGCGTCGAGTGTAAGCCTTTAAGAGAACAAAGTTTCAACATGATCGCGTCTACGTGTACCGTCACGGTACCGATCTCCGAGTCGCCCGAGCGCTCTTGTCGCCAAACCTTGATACAGACTCGGAATATCCATCAGCAAAACGGCTGATTTCTGGTTACCTTTTCCGCCTTGTTGGCCCTTGTTGGTCTGCTACCAGGCAAAAAGCGGATCAGGATGACAAGCTCGCAAGAAGTAATTTATTGAGAATTAAATTATAGCTAGTTTGTATCATCGAGAAACTAGCTACTAGTTCCTCTCCTTCAGGATCTCGAATGAGGACATATAGAGGACATTCAATCCAAAACATCAAGATACAATAATAAGGAAGCCTACCCCTTATCCTGCATCACCCTGCCAGTCCCCAAATCTGCAGCGGAAGGAGGACTCACTGGAACCTTCAAAATCTAGACCTCAAGCAGGATTCAAGTCTACAAATCAGGCTCCAACCCATTCCTGCCAGTGGGTGATGGAGGGGGAGGAGTCCCTTGATGCGCTCGACGGCCTCGCGAGTGACTAATGAGTGACGACACTGACAGAAAGATTGAACAACATATTAATATTGGAGCCCATGCACAGCTGGTGGAGGGGGAAAGACTTACGTTGAGCACAGAATACGTGAGTTCCTTCAGCTTCTTTGAGGTGAGACAGCAGGAGGTCGAAGAATCGTAAGACAGAGACGAGCTCGACGGACTTGTGAGATTTTGGGGACACGGAACTTGCCGAAAGGTTACGGTTGGAAACCGACGCGTAAACCTTATTCTCCCTCTCCATGACACTGTCGTCCACGTCGCGAGGACAACCGGGAAACGAAAAGTCCCGCAAAAAGTCCATGGACTGTCCACGGACTACGCAGATCATCCAAATTGGGTCAGCCTCCCGCCACGCAACCTCCTCCTGTAGGCTGTAGCCCCTCAGGCGCACGAAGAAGACCGACCATTCATGGATCCTCCCCTCCCTCGCTGCGCTCGGGGGGTCCCCCGAACCGGATCCATTCAGGTCGGCACACTAAAGCTTCGTTCGTGCATTCTAAAGATATGGCTAAATCCCACTATTCAGGCAGTCTGATCGTAAGCTTGAGAGTCTGGGTATATGTACTGTGGTCCAATAGATACCATTATTCACTAATAATGCACGGCGGGAAGGTGGCGGGCGTACCATTCTCATTGAATGGAGAGCGGTGGCGGGCGGTGGCGGGGGCGGGCGGGGTTGTTTGCTGGTTGTTTGCCCGAGGATGTGCCGGGGATGCCGACTAGTGTGTGGTCTGTTTGGATCCGAAATCCCATGGACAGTCCATGGACAAACCCCAGGACTTTTCGAAATCCGTATATTCTGCACGTCGCCTCCTTCGACAACCGTCCGCCCTCTCGACATCGCAACCCGGCAGTACGTTGTCCGTCGGGGACGTCGCAGAGCTCGCTTTGTAAGTCACCCACTGTACTCATCAGCAGTAACAGCACTGTTACTCACTCCCGCAATTCTGACAGTACCAGGATTCGTCCGACGTACGTCGTTCGCACCGTCGTGAGCTTTTAGAGCCTAGAAGAAGATTGGATGGAATATATTTGGTGAGTTTGTGTTCCTCGGGCTTCCATGGCTGGTGAATAGTATAACAATCGGTGCACTGTCACCCATGATGAAGCTTGTGCAGACAGTGCCATGGCCCATACTGTGTACCTATCCCTTGAGCCCCCTTCCCTGTTGGCACCTGTCTAGCCTGGCCTTCAAGATCCCTTCATGTGCTTCCTGACAGCTCTAAACTAGCTACAGTAATTTAGTGAATAATCATTGAATTTATCTAATTTTTTTGTGCACTTGTCACCCTGGTGGCCTTGTTGGCCTTGTTAAGAAAAAACCCGCAACACCTTGCGGAACTTTCTGGCGATTTTAGACATAGCTTGTTGCCTTGCCACTTCGCACCTTTTTGAGACTTGCCCAGTCTTGCCACGACTTGACAAGGCCGGGCAAGGAATTTGCCGGTTTACTGATGTCTTTTGAACGACTGTCTGAGGTCTCGAGTCTTGTTGGTACTCTCACACATCGCCATCTCCTATGAATGATACAGCAGCCCTTAATGGACCAAAAAAACGAAGAATCAAAGGCGCATGTGATGTGTGCAAACAGAAAAAAGGTATGGCTTTTTCGAACTTCTCAACAGATCTCAACCCGTGATTCTACTTGGTTGACTGCTATATCAAAGTCAAATGTGAGTTCCTTAGATGCACTAAGTTTTTGGTATGATAACTCGAGCGGATTCATAGGTGACAGTGGGCGAATGCCGAACAATCGTTGCACAAATTGTATTCAGTCCGAGCTTGAATGTACCCATTTCCGAGCCATCGAGGTGAGTTCTTCACAGCTCTCCTGGTGGAGATCATTTCGAGTCTCATGTCCTTATTTGTTCAGAACTTTCGTCCAGCTAAAGGGTCGGCTCTATGATCCAGGATTCTACCATGACCCGAGTCCTGACTTTACTCTCAAGATATGTCGAACTCCTGGAAAAGCGTATAAATAAACTAGAAAGATTGCTTCGCAAGGTACGTCAATGTATCAGACACGGTAGACACTATGTCTCGATACTCTGCATACAGTTCGCACCCAACATAGACTTGGACCAACTATCTGACTCGGACGTGGACTTCGAGCCAATACCTGAACCGAATTCCGGTACCTCAAGCTCAAGGGTCAATCCGACTTCTTTACCCCACGTCTCAGATCATTCTCATACTCCGCAAATTGTCCCTATCGCTCAAGCCGAGCACTTGACTGTCTTCGATGACGCTTATAGTACCGATACCCTTACACACACACTGGGCAAGATGGCTTTGAATCCTCAACAGCATACATTCTACGGCGAAGCTAGTGGTGCCTCCTTTGTCAAAAAGGCTTTTAACCTCAGACAGGAGTTCACACCTGGTACCGAAGATCTGAAACCCCTTCGTTTGGTGACACGACGGCCAGAATTTTGGATCACACCTTCTGTAAGTGTATTATCTGATTTCGTGTTATCTTACAGGCTCAACGGAACAACATATAGTGGGAGCTGATAAATGACACAGACGTTCGACCTCCTTGTACGTTCCCGGACGACGATCTAACCAGTGAACTCGTCAACATCTATTTTACGCATCTCAATCCATATATACCATTGCTTCACCGCCCAATTTTTGAAGGTGGAATCAAGGATGGTCTGCATCTACGTGACTATATGTTTGGTGCCACCCTCCTCCTGGTGTGTGCTCTTGGAGCTCAATATTCTGAGGATCCGAGAGTCTATATGGACGGTTCTACTTCTCCGCATTCTCGTGGCTGGAAATGGTTCAATCAAGTCCAACTTCTTCGAAAATCCTTGAAGAAACGAGCCTCGCTATACGAGCTGCAACTTTATGCTGTAGGCTCATTCTGTCTCTCTTCTTTGAAGTAGCTCACGACTATAATGCGCGTTGTGATGCAGCTTTCTGTCATATTCTGTCGATCCTCATCATCAGGCTCACAGAGCTGCTGGACCATGGTCGGCTGGGGTCTGCGTCTCGCTCAGGAAGTAGGTGCTCATCGTCGCAAAGCAGCTACAAAGCCGTGGACGGTACAAGATGAGCTGTGGAAGCGGGCATTCTGGTTAGCCTTCTTGTTCTCTGTCGCTCTCGATGTATCTTAGCTTCGGCAGGGTCCTCGTCTTTCTGGACAGAATAATTAGCACTGTGCTAGGACGACCGTTTGCGGTGCACGATGACGAGTATGTATGTTCCCATTAGAATGAGACCAACGTCTGACAAGACTCTCAGCTTTGACCTCGATCTTCCCTTGGAATGTGACGATGAGTTTTGGGAGCCTAGTGATCACGGGGCAGCATTCGTACAACCTCCGGGTCGACCTTCTACAATCACATATTTCAACTGCTTCCTGAAGCTTCAGCAGATCTTGGGCTCGGCTATGCACACTATTGTTTGTCATTCTGATTCCATCTGTTGGCCACGTGTCTAACGGCTTCGCTAGTATTCCATTGGGGGACCGTCTGGCTCCTTGAAGGCATTCCCTGATCAGCGTGCCATAGCCGAGCTGGATTCCTCTTTGAATGAATGGATCGACTCGGTTCCGGATCATCGTATGTATAGTCAGCTCAATCGATTGGATAGAAGTCAGCTTATCTAGTCGTCTACTAAGTGCGATGGAATCCCCACCACCCTAACCTCTTATTCTTCAACCAATCTGCAACCCTTTACAGCAATTATTATCACTTACAGATGTTCATTCATAGGCCTTTCATCTCGTCGCCCCGGAAACCTTCAAACTTCCCGTTCCCGTCTTTGGCTATATGTACAAATGCCGCGCGCCTCTGTAGTCATGTCATACATGCACAGGGAAACAGAAATCACTTCCGACTTCCCTATATGCAGGTCAGTCATTTAGTTCGGCAAGCAACGATGACTTTTAGCTGACATAGTGTAGGGGGCTGCTTTCATCTCCGCTATCGTCCTTCTCCTGAATATATGGTCGGGAAGACGGTCCGGCATATCTGTGAACGTCAGTAAAGATATCGAAGCCGTTCAGTACTGCATGGAACACCTCAAAGAGTGTGAGACACGGTAGGTTATCGGTGGCCATCCTAATTTGGTTCTATCGACCTCATTATCAGTAATTTTTTAGACGATATTCTTCTGGCCGCCATTGGTACGGTATACCACGCGCCTCTCTCTGATCATTGTGTGTCTGAATATACTTCGTATACAGGGATATTCTTTACGAATTTGCTTCTGCTGGGGACTTGCCGCTCCAGACGACGATCACACCAGCCATTGAGCATCAGAGAAATAATGCCGACGCGAACGCTATGTCTTCCGGGTCAACTGGAAATTCGGCTGTGTCAACTATACCCCAGATGCTTGCACTGCCGACTCACAGCAACGAGCTTGGTCGAATGCCAATATACCAGCACTTCCACGGAGACTCAGAATCTATGTTGGACCCTGAGCTGTTTGCGGATGCGATGTCTATGCAACCGCCTTTTCAACCTCTGGTCGATTCGTCGATTCCTGGTCCGTCAGCAGAAGACGCAGTCTTTCTGTCAGGTAGAGAGCCGCTCGCAAGTTCAGCGCTACTGATTACATCCACTACTCAGGATGTCATTCAATATCCAGATTCTTTCGATCAGAATTCATACTCTCAAATTCTAGCTAATTTCGACTTCTCCGCCATGAATACGAATGAACGACCCAGGGCTGATGGATTGCACTCGGCTTCCAATCCAGGTGGTCCCCAAAGTTTTGAACCTTCACCCATGGACACCGACGCGATGTCTATATGGGAGAATACACCCGCTGGGCTGGAGTGAGTTTTTTGCTAATCGTTAGTCCATTGTCACAGTTGACGTTTTCATCGCAGCACGGAAGACTGGTGGACCTATATTGCCAACATGGATTCCGTTTCTCAGAACCCCGCCAACAATGATTATCCTCTTGGGACCGGATGGCAGTTTTGATCCATTCTCGTTCTTCGCTTGGCCATTATATCTTTGTCTTGCTTCACATGAACTATCTCATGGTCATGTTCCCCGTTTCCGCACACTCTACAACATTAATCTTCAGTTATGGTTGCGTTCCGAAACGGCGAAGCATAAGTGAAAGCAACTTGGCCCGGTTGTTTAGCACCAAAGGTTATAGACAACACAACCAGAGTTCGCCGAATTTTGGCCCGTTTCGAACAATGAGCATCATCGTCACTCTATAGCTATAGATGTCCACTACAAAACTCATCCAGAGTGTGACGAACCGTTCGGTATACCACTCAAGAGTCGCCATAGTTCGTCAAAGCCATCTGCGCTTCTCTACTAGATCCTTCGTGACGGAGTCGACAAAGCACAAAGGCAACGAAAACTCGGAGACGGACTTGAATGGTGCAAAGTCGCCTTCTCCATTAACAGAACGAGAACACTTATTGGATGATATACACGAGAATGGTGTGTTTCGGCAAAGCATAGTCTCCTATGAGTTCTACTGATCGCGTCGCAGAGGAGAATATCGGCCATCCTTCTATACCTGCCCCTCCTCCAAAGATCAAAGGGTATCCTACTCCCTGGATTACTGAAAAGGAGTTCATAAATCACCTCGCGCCTCTGTTTCCCTTAGGTTGGGGTTTCCAATTTTCTCGTATCAACTCCAAATTTTCTCCCACGAAACAGGAGGACCAGACATCCAGCCCTTTGGTACCCCAGCTATTGCGTACATATCAATTTCCTGATTTCAATGCTAGCATTGACTTCGTAAACGAAATTGCCCGTTTGGCAAGAGAAGAGAATGTTCGTATGCTTAGATTTGATCAGAATCCTCGTTTCTGACACGTAGCATCCTAGCATCATCCAGCATTTACCGTGACCGATCCTGGAATACCTCAGGTCTCCGTTTTCACACACACCGACTCATCGATCCGTCCTCAATGGTCCGAGCTCATACCTGACCTGCCCTTACTACCTTCCGAATCCAGGTCCGCGCGTAAATGTTCCGGGATAACCCTACGCGATCTCCGTCTCGCTATTCTCCTAGAAGAGGCTTACAGTCTTACGCCGTACTATCGCACCAATCCTTCTATTGACAGAACGCTCTCATGGTGGCAATTCACGACGGGACTAAAACAGTACTACGATGACTTCGTATATCTGCGTCGATTGTGACCATCGAGTTCGATAGCGGCTTCATCGATATAAAGGATATAATCATAATGGACTTGTTACTACTACTACCATCACATGGAACACAAAGGCCTAAGGCCATATCAAATCTTCAATAGTTCTAAAGTGCACTTCATTGTCTCCTCCCTCCCGTTGCATGTCCAATCCGATGCCCTCAACCGCTGCGTCGTCTCGCATATGTCTTTCTTTGGTGGTCCCCGACAACGGAGTGACTCCATGCATCTGTGCAATCTTAAACACCGCTTGTGCGGGTGTACAACCCGCACGTTCAGCAATTGCCAGGAGAGCTGGATTATTCAATAAACCGGGTGACCCGGTCAGAGTCCAAAATGATCTGTGCCACGTTTAATATGCAAAACTTTCGCGGGAAGAAAGAGGGATGGCTGGAACGACGCACTGATATTGAACCCCGTTATCTCTGCAGTACTTGCAGACCTCCCTGTCCCACTTATTCCCCTCGTACCATCGATTCTGCACCACCTGGACCTTCCTTCCCGTTTCCTTCGCGAGGGTCTTCAGGATGCTCACGTCATATACGTTGCTTATACCGATCATAGAGCGTACTTTGCCTTCATCCTGCAAGGACATCAGGACGCGCCATGCCTCCAATGTCTGTGCGATAGTTGGGAGAGGAGTATGAAGAACGTAGCTATCGAGGTATGTGGTGCGGAGGTTACTCAAAGAAGTCTGGAATGACGATTCGATCTGGGACGTGATCGTGGAGGCGGGTGAGTATGGGAGAGGTTTCGTAACGTCTTGGCCTCCGATCGGTGTATATCTACATGTATGCAATTGTGGGGGCTACTCAGGCTTCGAACGGTGGTTTACATACTTGGTTTGGATGAACAGGTCTTCGCGTTTGATGCTGTGATGTTCTTTGAGAGTCTCGAGAGCTTCTCCGACGAGATCTTCGCTGTCGTTGGTGGCAATTTCAATAATCTGTCTAGCATTAGAAGATCAGACTGACCGGTAATGCTTTGGTTGACATGCTAGGAGTCAATTATCAGTATGTGTGAATGCATTCAAACTCGAAGCAGCCACTTACCGGTGTCTATAGCCCTAAATCCTTGGAGGACTGCAGAGACCACAAGTTGGGCTGTCTTTTCCTGTTTCCTGTTCACATATAGTACAGTCTTGTTCAGCTACTTAGATGAGAAGTAGAGCGTCCAAACCATGCTGTTCCATAGATTATTTTGATCGCTGAGGACATTCTTGCGGTGAATTGAAGCATACGACGACTCAGTATTCAGTACTGGAGGTTGGAGCTGGGAACGAAAGTGAGACCATACCTATGATAAGAGCACAGGAATACTGGCTTGTATATATATCTTGAGAGGGGAGCCGGGATGACCATGCTCGAAGACGATATAAATACTAAATTCGAAAACGCTCAGATGACACTTCGTTCAAAATATCTTAAGTAAAGTGAACGCAATCATGGATCTTCCTCGATAGGACGTGTTCTTCGAGATCCCTGAATAGATTGATAGGAAAGCAGTGGCTATAATACCACAAAAGAAAGAAGACAAATCAGAAATTGACCACTTTCTTCGCGGGAGGCAGACTATCGGCCAACGGTACTATCTTGCCAGAGTGTACCCCAGCAAGCTTGAATTTAGCATCGACTAGACGTTTCATCTTGTCTTCCTCGCGCTCAACCTCGAATTTCCGACGCTTGAACGTGTGGAAGTCATCTTCGTCTGCGCCTCCCCCTTGGCCACCTGTTCCCAGTAACTGTGTCGAGTTGAGAACGTTGTTGTCAATAGTGCCTATGAAAAATTGAAGTTAAGGGATCAAGTCCACACTGAGAGACGTGGTAACTGCTCACCATCCTTCCCGAGTCCACAATTCCTTGCCAAGTGCGTCGTGTCTCCGCATAATTTACAACTTCCTCCGTTCGGGTATATCCCTTTCGATTTATTCGAAGGACAGGCCGAGGCGAGGTGGCCTTTCCCTGAACAGACGAAACAAGAAGCGAAAGGGAGAGCCTGCGGGTTAGCAGGATCTCGGGGCTTGCTACAGCGAGCAAGCGTGTGTTTATTTGAACCGCATCTAAAACGGCATGATTTGTACGAGAGCAGCTTCATGTCGGTTCGGACTGCGTACCTATAGCAAATGCCGATTCCCAAAACACTTTTATTCTTTCCACCAGTAGCGCCCTCACTCTCGGCTTCAGTAGGTAGAATGACGGGACAATCTTTGGCAGCGTGACCTTGCTGCCGGCACGCAAAACATATGGTCCCCGCCTGCCGTTCCGCGATTCGTTTTTGGCGTCTGGATTCAGAGAAATCTGATGTGGACGTAGATGGTCCTGATTTATACCGCCTCAATAAGCACTATAGGTACAGGTTGAATGAAGGTATAGATAAGCACCTTTCGGACGTTTTTCTCTGGCTTTTTTAGATTTAGATTTCGAAGTTTTAGACGTGCCTTGAAGGGGTTTGTCTCCAGAGTCTACGACGCCCGGAGCTGCTGTAACATCAGCTCCAGAGATGAGGACCTTTAGTCCAGCGCCATTTCCATCTCTCTTCGACATAGGTGTTCGCTTGCGTTTCTTTTTTGCGGGTACAGCGACAGCAGTTTCTTCCGTAGGGGCCTCCGGAGCACTGTGAACTGGAGGGGTGTCATGTAGCTCTGCTGGTGTGTCGTGACTGAATCCAGCCTCTACAAAGGTCCTCTTCCGGCCAAAGTTGGTGATACGAGTCATGGTCCTGCTAAGAGTGGGTATCGTCACGTGGTAAATATTATTTCGTCCTACCTCGCGTGTTTAGAAGCTGATAAAGTTCTGGGGTCCCGGTCATGCCGACCGACCTCCGAGTCCGTCTAAACTTCTGAACAGCGTTTGCTACTTGCAACTTGAACGTTCTGGCTATCAACCTCTGGAGCGCTGCAGGTATTTCTAATCCTTCTTTCTCTTCTGATTGACTTGCTGGCGCTCTAGGAGTCCTAGCCCTCAGAGTCCACACTAAGGCTAAGAACCACTACTTGTAGCGTCTTATGCAAGTTACGCATGAACTTATCTGATCCAGGGAATACATCACGGTCATACTCCTCGTGGTACGATGTACATCGTCAAGAAACAAGCGCGTCTGAAACTTGGACTCGGCGTCAGAGGGAGCCTCTCAGGCTCTGGCATCAAGCGCCAGTACTGCCACTCAATGGCTATAAAGACCCCCCACACCGTACAAGACACGAGTAGAAGCGATACTAACATCTCGTTTGGTCTGGATCAGGTGACCATTTATCAGATTGTATAAAGCCTTGTATCTAACAAATTCTTCCTCGCTAGCATTCAGACAAAAGTCGATGGCTTTTCGTAGAGCCCGTCAATCTCCTTCTCACAAGCTCCCTTCGAATGATTTTCCTGAGGATCTAGCGAACCATCAAGCTCATGATGCCCGTCAGTATATCGTTATCTATGTTCTATACATGCTGAATATATCTGACGATCACCAGGCCCACAAGTGAAACAGAATGATCCTGACCATACCCTCAAGAACTTACCTCTCATAATATCCACCGTCGATGTAAAACGTCTTCCACCGCTTTCTCTAGAGCTAGGTGTTAAATACACCCCGCCATCAGGCCCAATCGTCGACACATACCCCGTTATACTATGGGGATCGTACACTTATTGCGGTACGGCTATCTACCAACTCCACTCACTCTCTTTCTAAATCAAAGTCGGCAGCGCTGAGCTACGTTGACAATCGCAATGCTATGTGCATCTGCGCTTTTGATTTCCAAGGCCGGATCGCAGATAAATGGCCCAGACGCGGCGCACGTCACATACAGAGGATCACTTTCGAGAAAGGCGTGGTCACTTTCATCGGCGAAAAGAACGCTTCCATAAAGTTCACGCGTGCAGAACTTGAAGTGCCACCCAAAGTGCGTCTGGCAGACTTGAGGGAAGGGCCACACCTTCCTAGTGCTCTCTCGTACTACTTGTCCCATGAGTCAACCATGTTCCCCGTAATCGACCATGGCCCATATCGCTTTTGGCCGACATCATATACTGACGGCCGTGACGGTCTTGCGGTTGTCGTGACTGATCCTCAGCGTACACTCAGGTATCTCATCAAATGCCACGGAGCGCGTGATATCTGGGATATCAAACTCGACTGTTCCTTGCGCCGAATCAGCCTAATTGGAAGAGATGGTAGAGTGGCTTACCTTCCTTATAGATCAGTCTTGGTCGCATATTGTTGTCGGGCAGTTTATACCACGAACGATCTCCGGGCGATCTGTTCTTTCCTCTTCCCTTGTTTCGATAACATGCTTGACTTTGACACGCTCGAAAGAAATATGCCGGCTATCAGTTGGGCAACCTGTTATGGTATACTTCCATCCTACCCTAGGAACAGATATGAGCTCAAGGCCTTCTCTAATATCGGATCCGCCGTTGGTGCTGTAGCCGGGGCGTTGAGTGGATTTTACATCGGTGGTTCTGCGGGCGCGAAGGCTGGAGCTCTTGTCGGGATTTCAGCGTTGTCAGCATATAGTGCCGACCCGACCTACGTCAAGAGAACTTGCGATAGTCGCTACAAATCCACGTCCGAGGAAGGAAGAAGGACACTCCTAAGGTAGATGACCACAGCCTCGTTTGAGCATACTTACTGATGCCCCTCGTATCACTAGTGATATATCTCCACGTGTTGTCGGCCCCTTTCCCAGAGCAGGGACCACGCCTCTCCCGTCCAATGTCGACATAGTGCCATATCATGATGCGCCCTATTCAGCAGCCGTCGCAAGGCCCTGTAATATTAGGTCACTCGAAGCTCACAGCCCTATGACCATGGAGTTTGCGTCCTTCCCTCGTAACCCCTACTTCTCCCCTCAAATAATAGCTAACGGCGATGAGATTGTCAAATACGTCTTCATCGTTGTGAAGATTTCAAGATTCATGAACAAACTCAGGGGTTATCAAATGCGCATCCATCCTGCTGAATTCTACCCCTCTGCCATAACACCGAAGTACTATCGCACTAACCGCAGCTATGTCATAGAGAGCCTTCTCTTCCACCGTCTTTCGGGAGATAATGACGTGCATGCCGCTGGAAATATGTACGTCAATTCTACAAAGCAGACAATTGTAGGCTTGGACGTGAGATCTGCACATTCATTCTTGACGTTCAATGGCCAGGATCAGGCTGTTGCAGAGTCTGCTCGCAGGTTTCTTGCACGTCTCGGGTATGATGTCAATGGAGCGAAACTGGGTGATGAGATGTGGATGTGGTTGATGGATAATACTGACGGTCTGGTTTGACGCTCTGCTGCGAGGAAGGACTCGCCGGGCACATTCTGTTTCAAGTCTTTTCTCGAACGTTTCCAAGGTTCTGCATCAGGGATAGGCAGGAAAGATCAGGATGTGTATCTGCAGTTGAGGTCATCAGACTCGCTTATGTGTGGATTGTAACTTAGGATGTATCTTATTATCCCAGCCCTCTTGTGGTGAATGTCCTTCAAGATTCCTGACTGCAGAAGTACAGCCCAAAATCAGCGGTCTCGTCGGGTCCTCCACCTGCCTACAGTACCGTGCCACTGGCAAGTAAGAAGTTCTTGTGGCGTCTAAGTATACCATCTTGATGGCGAGACATAAATTAGCAATTGCAAAAGATATCATTCATGGGTTCAGTCAATGTGGAAGGACGATCTCAGGGTATAATTAAAATAGTATGCTGGCTCGCCAGGTAGTCCGAGCTCAGCGGCGGAAATCAATCCACGCAAGCGTTCCCTGGAATCCTAGTCTGCGAGCGTGAACGTCGAGGACATTGAGCATAATGAGCCGCGGAAAAGGCCGAGTCAAGTCAGCCGAGCCGGGGGCAGCGGGCACTGTTCTGGAGCCTCATACTGCGTCAGAACTCATTAGAGCCTCATGAGAATCTCGCGGATTGTTAAGAACGTCGTAAAGAATCCCAGTGATTATTTCCGTAATTTTCCAATTTTTTGAGCATGTCCTTGACCAGGCAACACCGAGAAACAGTATATGGTGTTCTGGAGTGGTCAGTTCGTCACGGATTCATCTCAAACTTTCGCGGATTGTAGATGGGCATGCTGGACAGCATAATTGAAGTTTTGAGAGCCTTTCAATCTAGACGAATACAGTTTTGAGAGCCTCTAAGTTGCGAAACGACGAAACACGTGACTTTTTCGAAAAATTTTACTTTTGGCCCAAGGCCTTTTTCATCCCCCGGCAGATAGATTTCCTCGCTTCGCTCGGAAATAATACATTATCGCTTTGGAGGTCTCTTCTTCACCTCCTCCTCCTTGCACGCATGTAACATCAGCTTGTTCGGATGCCCCTGCGTCATACCAGTGTATCCTTTGGACCAATCGTACGATATGGCGTACGCCAAGATCGTACCGGTACGGTTGAAAGCTGTGGCAGAGACCGGTCCAGGGGCTGTTTCTAGGGCTGTTAGAAGGAGGACAGAGGTCAAAACTTTGACTGTAGGGTACACGAAAGTCTTTCGACTTACTCTTTAAACGAGTACGCGCGTCGAGGTCCCAGAGATGGACGATACCATCCGAACCTATGAAGAACGAGGTCAATCTCTTGACTTTTAGCACAAGTGACTGTCATACCAGCGGTAGCGACTGTTCCGTAAACCGGATGGAACGACATATCGTTAACTGCATATACAAGAACTTGGTCTTTCGTGCTCGAGGCGTCGCGGCGGTGGCATCTGAACGAGAAGTTGTTCCTGTTACCAAGAGAAGGTAAGGACTGTTATATACAAAGTATGATTAGGAGGGGTTGCTCACGCTGCATCTTTTTCATCGACGTATCTGCGCATACGAAGAACATGAGATTCTACACACGCACAGAGATGGCGACATGATGCTTACTGGACAGCCACACGTCCCTCGACACTACCTACTGTGAATCCACTCTTCGTAGGAGTCGTGAAACACGAGACAACACGTGTTTGCATCTTCAAAGGGGACAGCATAGTCTAGCGTACAGAAGAATTAGTAGGGATTAGACGAATTGCAGATAGTGTCTTACTTTGTACGCAGTATTAGGATTAGTAAGATTGAAGATCTGAATATGGCGCTGGGCTGTGCCCACAACCATGAGTGGATATTGCACGTCAAGACTGTAGCATCGTTCCGGGAGCTGCACGGTGCCCGCAGGAGTTGGCGACCGGAGGTCCCAGTACTGAACAGGCAAGAGACATCATCGAGGGAAGTTCAAGTCAAAGAGCAAGAAACACGCGTAAACGAGGAGACTTACTTTGATAGTCTTATCCCAGCTTCCTGTAACCAATATCCCTGGACTATTGGGAGTGTCAATCCATTTGACCTCTTTGATTGGAGCGTCGTGTTGCGCCACCTGGCTCATCTGCCCCGTCGTTATATCGAACATACGTCCAGCGTTATCGCATCCACCAGAAAACACCTTATTTCCTTCCTATAGTGACCTTGCAGGTCATTGATCCGTACCCTAGGTTAAGTAACTGGGAGAACGCACCTTATTCCAACAGACACCTAATACAGGCCCTTGATGGGAGTACATGGCCTTTCCTTGTGTTTGCCCACCAGCTCCCACTTCGTAGAGACGGACCTAATTTCGTGATGCCACGCACATGGTCAATGACCCATTAAACATATAAGAAAGAAGAAATCCGCACATTATTATCCCAACTTCCCACAGCCAGATAATCCGCTGCAGAGGAGAATGCGAGCGACGAGATTGAATCGGTAGGGGGATCTGATACCTCGAGGTCCTTTTCGGCTGTCGTCGTCGCCGTGTTGAAGATGGACATTGATATTGTGTAGAATTCGCGTTATAGCCTGGGGAGGAACGCGATGCTGTGCTAGGAGATTTCGAAGGATATGATAGATACCAGACAACAAGTTCAAGTTGAAGTGTATAAAACAAGAAGTAGCTCGCGCAACCAGAACATAACTCGGTTGACTTGTTCACGTTGTGGCCCCGGATGATTTCCGGGTGTCGAGGAGGAGCTCGTCAAGAATTGTACGATGAGGCCACGGTCATGTGAGGTTATTCTCACGGCACGCGTCGCGTTTGAAACAAACTGAATTCTACTGAATTGTACACGACTGACTTTTCTTGGCTAGTTCAGAGGCGAAATTCTATATATTCGATATCATGACAACAACTAGAGATACGTAACAGCAACAGAGGAAGTGACAAGTCGGAGATGAAAGTAGTTTGAGAGGGGGTCAAATTAGGCTTGAGACCGTGCTCCGACATGCGGTCAAGGTCCAAGGATGAAGTTGATGGAGGTAGTGTAGTTGGGGTCGTACAGTTCATTGTTTCCAACGCCACCAGTAAGCAGCCCAGCAATCCTCCCCTTACCGTCGACGACCAGGTCAGAGGCGTATCCGCGCTTCATTACAATATTACACGAGTCATTGTTGTTGTTTGAGCTAGGCTGCCATATCACTTCGTCCAGAATGGTGCCGTCAGACTTCAGAAGACAGTTGTTGGATGTTTGAACGAAGAGGAATTGACGAAGCAGGTAGACATCCAGGCCGTACGCTCCTCGACGAGGATAGAATTGCCTAGATCGATGACATTTCCAACACAGTTGGTCGAGTTGATTTTGATGTCATAGATCCCAATCACCACCCAGTCTCCCCTGAAAGCTTCCTCCTCGACGTCTTTGTTGTCGATCTGCAGAGATACAGAAGCCAGCACTTCCCTCGATGCTTGGGGTAAGTTTCTGCGCAGATGGGAAAATTGAGGGCTGTGGGGAAGGGCTCTCGGGCCCAGGCAGTGGCATTGGAGGTAAGGACGGGCTTGTATGATTTGGGACCGGCGGAGTGAATGACCTCTAATCGCGAATTTCGACATGGTCATCGTCAATACCACAAGCAGAAAGAATGCCCCTGCAGTGAATCGCGACTGCGATACGATCCTTAACAGTAGGAGAGCCAGGGCTGACTCCCATTCATACAAAGAGGAGACGACGACGACTAGCCAGCGTTCCACATGCGGGCTGGGTGAAGACTCGTACATTTCACACCCTTGGAGTCGAGGTAGGCAACCATGGCAGAACCGACTATAGTCTTCCACATCTCGCGGAGAGGGTGCGAGCCCAAAGGACTACGTTCCTTGGGAGATATGCATCTAGACCCGTCCCGTCGACCAGGCGGTCGTACTAGAGCGAGCAACTGAATGAGGCCGAGAAGGAATCCCGTAGTAGATATATCTGGCTTCGGCGGTACGACTCAGTCGTCGAGTTGAACGAGTTGCGTCGTTGGTGGCGGCAATAGCAATACGAGTGGCATAGATATGGTTGTCCAGGAAGAGCAGCGAAGAAGAGAGAATTTTCGACGACGCGGCCCTACAGCACCTCGCCTACTACAAGGAGACGACATGATAAAGATGCTAACAACACAAAAAGAAGAGATGCTAAACTTGAACTTGTATGTGGTCGTAGCCTTATAGCGGAGAAGGACGGTCAAGAGAGGTCAAGTCCCCAGTGACTGACCGCCACCCGCCATGTTGGACCTCCCCAAGCCAGGCACCCACGGTTTCTTTCCAGCTCTTCTCAATCATCTCTCAGGAAATAATCCAATCGATTCAGCCTCTCCAGATGCAACAATCATACATGCTCTCCTTCTCTGTCTCATCACATCCACTCAGGAGGGCCAACTGACCCCGAGCCAGTCTAAGCATCTCATTCTTCGTACATCCCAAGCTGAGGATGTAGGAACTGTCGTTAAACTGGTCCATTCGGTACGCTTTCTGTCTTTGTTCAGATATGTCAAGTATATTGTGCGACCAGTTCCCAGATTTTAACGACACAATTCGCATACTCAGCGCAAAAGCTCAAACTCAAACCACCTATTCTACCTCGTTCGACCAATACCAAGCGGCCGAATGTACATCGACATTCGTCCAGCAATACAACACCTACTGCCAACTCTCACTTCCATACCTCCCGCGCCGAGTCTTATGACACGGACGAAGACGATGCCACCACGAACGTAAACGCGTTTCTACGATCATTATTCCTCCCTCCCAATTTCACTCAGGACCCATTTCAGAGGACGGAAGACGAGTATGAGGACACGGATGATAGAAACGCAGGATCTTCAAGGAGACGGAGACGGAAGATGCCATCCCGATCGAGGTCCAGATCAAAGTCGAAATCTCGCTATCCTGACTCGGCAGACGGTACGTTTACTCTCAATAGCACTGAGGGACATGAATGGATGCGTCTCCCTTCCGTATCTACACTAGCCACTGGCTCAAAGCCTATAATCGAAGTTGAAGAAGGAGGGAGAGTGAAAGCCAACCAACATCGGAGAGCCAGTGGTTGTGACAAGAAACGTCGGCTTAGTACAGGTACCGTCCTCCCAACTTTACCTCGTGCACTTGTGGTATCGGGGTTAGAATATGCGAGTGTGTGCGTTCAAAGAGAATTCAATCGGGTTCTCGTGGATGGGAGTGTGGTCATTGAAGGCAGTCGGTGTTGTGGGCATCACGAACCGGATGAAGGCAGCCAGGATGATCTCGATGGGGTATGGAATCTACCAGACGGATTCCTAGTCGTATATGTATGCCCTTGGGACCCGAGGGAGAGACCAAAAATACACAAGAGTCTGGTGAGCCCTTTGCATGGTCATTGAACGTAAAACGTCTTCCAACTAACGTGATTTTTGGGAATCAAGCTCGATAAATTCTCTATAAGCGCCACAATATCATTAACAAACGCGACACGACACGCGTATCGTTCCCTTTCGTTGCATTCTTATTCCCATTCGCACCAATCGCGTTCTTTCTCGACCCCTCTTCCCCTCCAGTTCCCACCGTCAAAAAATTCCTACCCAAGCTCTATACCCGACTCTTATTTCACTTTCCCCGTACCAGAGCCTGAAACCGCAGCGCGAGCAAGCCAATCCTTTGATACGAAGTTCCCTGTACATAGCCCCGATGTCCAACCCGTACCCATACCCACACCCCAACCCGCGCAATTACAACCAGACCCTCCACTCCTAGAAACCCTCCTCCCCGTTCTCCGCACCTGTTATTCCAGAACCATCATCCCCTCCCCAATCTCTCTCTACCTCTCAGATCTCTTCTCAGCGGCACGCCACCACCCCCAACTAGACGGAACCTTGTTGACCGTTAAAGCAATGAAGGACGTCGAGGATCTCGCGAGAGCACAACGAGTCTTGAATGGGGATGTTACCGGGAGTGAGGTTTTGTCGATCGCTCGGGATGGGCGTAGTGCCACACAAGAACAAGATAGTGACTTGACGTCATCCTATACTGATGATGGGACTGGTAATGGTGGCGTGGGTTGGGAAGATTTGGGAAACGACGTTAATAGTATCAGTGATATCCGAGGCATCGGGAACATAAACATGATTGGAACTGGGGCTATGAAAATCGAGCTTTCACCTCCATCCTTCGATATTGATCCCCGTGCGCCTTTGACATCATCGACATCATCCGAGGAGAGTTTACGAGCACAATCTTCGATATCGATATCTTATCTAGATGTCTCCGAAGCGGACATTGCACGAATCGCACCGCGGGTGATGTCTCATCGACTACGCGTGCGGGACGGGCCTGAAGATGAGATATTGGGGAGTGCGTTGTTTGGAGCTGTCAAGAGTGGTAAACCCACTGCGAGATACGGTGGGATGCGTGGGGGAGAACGAGTCGGTGATCTCGATGAGGGTGATTTGGATGAGCTTGCATGCAGGAGTACGGTCAAGGATATTTTAGTTGGGATCTTGATGGATGTCTAGTACTAAGGAGATACATTGGTCAATTCCAACTATGACTATAATGAGAAATAGCCAAACATATCAACTTCAGAACGGTAATTAAATAGCGAGTTAGTGGATCCAGTTACCAAGACTGCAAGATTCAGAGCAGTTTGACGTATAAACCCTCCTTTTCACAGCCCTGAGGCACAACCTATAAAGGACGGTTGCGGTGTGTTCAACATCGACGAATGAAAAGATGTTTATTGATACTCTATACTTGGTTGTCACTAGGGTCCGTAAAATAATCTGGTGGCGACGATAGAGAATCGCGTCGCGTTTGCTGCAAATTCACAATCTCCTGCCTCAGTAATTCCACTTGATTGTGCAGACGTAGCACATCACGAGAAATCGGTCCGTCGACGGATGGGGGCCCATTGACGGTACCGGACTGTCTTTCTTTATCCTGCGGCGCGAATATTCCAGTTAGAGCAACCTCGGATGTTACAGGATAAGGTACAAGACCAGCTGTATCGGCATTGGGTCTATGGGTCTTGGTATGAAGCCAACCACGGCGCCTCCTCAAGAGCACAATGAGAGCGCCGAGAAGAATCATGAATATGATGCTCCCGACAACAGCCCCAATTATGATCCCAGTCCCAGCCGTCTTCCTCGAGGATATCGATTGCGACTGGACGGGTCCTTGGCTACTAAAGGATGGACGTCAGAGCACGCTTCTCAAACGACTCGATGAAACGATACAATACAGACCTAGGTGTGGCAAGCAACGTACTAGAACTGGAGGTAGGGTTATACAGTGAGGTAAAAACGATTTTGTCGGTGTGGGAAGTGGCAACAGTTGTGCTGGAAGAATTGCTCGTATCTGTGGGGATACTAGTAGGAAGGTCTGTCTGAGAAGCGGTAACAGTTGCGCCGGAGAAACTGCTCGTATTTGGAGATCTAGTAATACCCCAACTGCCTTCAGGAATATGGATGGTAGCAAAACCGTCATTCTGGAAAGCAACTCAGTAAGGCCAAAGACTAGAAGATTCCATTGACTGACGAACCTTTTTTGCGCTAGGTACATTCCTGGAGAGTGTAAGCTTCCATCTCGTCCACGTCCAGGACTGACTCACCCATGTCCGACAGGAACAAAGACACTGACTCATAGGATCAGGACTACGTTGTGTGACCGATATGTTGTTCAGACTGACCTTGAGCTCATTTTGTTGTTTCCTTCAGGAACAATGGAGAGAAGAATATCGCAATGACAAGGACCTATATAGGAGAGTGATGGGTCTGCAGAACGTGGAGTCAAACAGTCGTTGGTATAATGTATATATCAGAAGAATTCGTCGGAGGGAACGTTCGATGTTTCAGGCGTGGGCATGACATCTTCGATGGAATCATGATCAGTTATAGGTATCATCAAGTTCTGAACAGTAGCCGGTTACTCAGTGGTATACCAGATTACGCAAAGCAGTAGCTCAGCGCGAGTTGTGATTTTGTGTGCATAGCTCCCTCGGAAAAGCAAGCCTAATAAGGAAGGTGAATCGCGAGCCTCTCGAAACACAGGACGCAATCACCCACATATCAAGAACAGTGTCAGATCGGTCTGTCATCAGCCATAGCACCCAGCAGAAGGGTTTCAGGGCCAAAATAAGAAAGATGGATTATATGTGGTCGACGATGAACAAGCCATTGACAAACAAGATCAACACTATATCAGTAACTCGTGGTCATGGGCTTTGAAGGTCAAGAATTTATAGACGGCTCCTTTCGCAACCCAAAGCTAACAAATCGTCTGAAGTCAGAGAAAACTTGCCTCTGATCACCCCCTTTAGCATCAGTAAGACTCGTTCCCGTTGATGGGCCGCTCAGAGGCGGTGAAGGGAACCCAGAGAACACATTTTCTCCTCCAATGTTCGCAGCATTCATCGCTGCACCGACGACCTGAGGGAGTGTTATTCGACTCCCGCCCGGACTAGACAGATTGCTACCAAAGTGAGAGGCAGTATTTGGAGGGTCCATATCAAGTGCGGACAAGAAGGAGGTGCTCTCCAGTTCGTTCTTGGTGCTGGTTATAGTGAGGAAGGAGTCAAGAAGGCTATTTTGTTCTCCTTTCGGTGTGCCTTTCAAGTCAAGGATCTGGGAGTATTGAGTCAATCTCTACGAACGCTTCGGATTGAAACGAATGGAACGAAACGACACGACACGTACTTTTTGGAAATTTGAGAATGAGTGGTCGCCGATTAGCAGCGTGTAATTCAAGATAAAACCCTCTGGTGGATCCTAGGGTCATATCATTATAATCGGCCACCGGTCTTCAAGAAGAAATTCTACACACGACAGGTGTTACAATGACTTTCAACAAGGCCTCGAGTCTGGTCGTATTTTTCATCAAAGTACGAGTGTAACTGAATACAGAGTGTAATTTAGCAGACGCCTATGATATCAAGATGGTCAGGGACGTACCTGGCAATCGTCAAAGCTTCTCCAGGCAACTTTATCAAATATGCCTTGATCATTTGAAGATCAATAAGCAACTGAACAGATAGACCATCGGGTTAGCTGATTGTCATCACTATATCGATGAGCCATACTTGTTCCGCGCCAATCTCCTTTAAAGGACGGCTTCGTACAAGGGCATTGGTGAATTTAGCTAAAACGAGACTGACAACAACGAAATCAGCGGGAAATCTACTATCCCGTGCATTCAGGATGGACGTACCTGCATGCCTTGTCAAATAGATTACGCAGGTACTTCTTCTGCTCAATCAGAGGTTTGACCAGATCGACGACTTGTCCTATGGCATTGACTAATTCGTCGGTGTAGGGAGATTGCCCGCTGACTTGATTGAGGTTCGACCAGGTTGTCCGAGACATTGCCATGAAGGCTGGATCGCAAGCGGTCTCGAGTTCTTTGAGTTGAGTGGCGATGCCCGCTGAAATGACACTAGCCGCAGGCGAGTTCAGTTACCCCAGAATAACAGGATAAAAATTTGGGCTAGAGAGACTAACCTGACGAACAGATCACATTCAATCTGCAATGTAACCCTTTCTTTGAACTCTTCGTCAATCTTCTCCCTGATATTTTCCTCCAACTACATGACGGAAAATGGGGTCAGAGCTAACCACCACCCAATTGCAGAATATTACTTTCTTACCTCGAGGGCTGTCGTGTGGCAATAATCAGCTGTGTTTATGAGTACACAAGATTGCTTGAGCTCGTTCGCATCGAAGCGCGTGTCGATAGACTTGCGAGAAAAGGCAGAAGGACTGCAATAGATCAGTACCGAGGTCGTTGGATAAATGGGGTCATCTTACCGTTTCAAGGTTGCCACAAGTACATCCTCTGTAGTAGAATATCAACGGGTGGCTCAGAAAACACACGGATGACATGAGAAATATGTACCAGCATAGACGCGAAGCCATTTTTTATGCAATGTGCATAAGTCGAACAGTGCTTGGCCAGTAGATAATTTGGCACACTGTTCCAAGCTCTGGCCGTAGAAGTAGAACAACTCTGTCGACGAAGGAAGAACAACGGCTGATGGGCTATCATTGTCAGCGCTTCCCTCTTCTGTACTTGCCTCGAGAGAAGGTCGAGATTGCTTTGAGCCATTTTTACGATGTGGGGCGAGCATATCAGCTAGTGCCCTGTAGACACGACGAGTAAGTCGATCAGAATCTGAACGGGATGTCGTAAAAATGATTCACTTGTCCTGAGCATCGACGAAGATGCCCATATGTGGTTCAAATGCTGCAGAGATCGTCTGAGGATGTGGCTGGGAGTTGGCGGAAGAGGAAGCGGCAACACTGAGGATTTCGCGAAACTGATTGGTCGTGTAGAGTGTAAAAGAGTGGTTTTGGGCCGTAAACAAATGCAGTTTCTACGCACTGGAGTCACCCATTTCTTAGCCATTGACGATTCAAATTCTGTTGTCAGCTGTAGATTGTCGAGGAGCGCAGTGACAGTCAAGGACGGTGCCGCTTTCGATAGTAGAGATGTCATGTCGTTCCTTGATTAAAGTGTTAGCAGAAGTATAACCATGACGCTTGTCAGAGTCAAAAGAGCGCACCGAGTAATCTCAGTGAACTTTGCTAGCAGATGCCAACCAACCCTCCATTCTGCGGGAAATACTCTTCCTTGTTCGAGCTCATGCGTCTGCAACAATCTCCGAAACCATGCAAAGCGCCTAGAGATGTTATCAAGTTGCCCTGCCTCATCTGTGGGACGAAATATCCGTCTGTAGTCTTTCAATTCAAGTGAAACGTATCGGTCAACGAGATACGCGCGGACGTCAGACCCAAGGACGTCTGCGACTAGACAAGCATCGGCGATGAGGGCGGGCTTGATTTGGTTAGAAGGGTCCTGCAGATAGCTGTGAGGCAATAATTGTCAATTAACAGTTGTACTTGCATCTCATGATAAGTGACGCACAATGTATCGAAATCCTTCTCAAGCTGTGTCCGAAGATCGCCTTGAAGTTCTTGTATACGTTTCCACACTTGTGCTATATGTGGAACAGAGGTGTAGGGCTTGAATGATGCTCCTAATTGTTTAACGGCCTGTTCAGAAGATTCATTGCAAGTCCAGGTCAAGAGCGTCAAGTTACGAACGGCAAGAGTTTGCGCCACGTCACTGTATTTCTTCTCCTTGACAAGGTCCTCCAGTTGTGTAAGAGCGTTCACTGTAAAGATCATCGACTCTTTCGTTGAAAATTGGGCACCTGTATATGGGTAGTAAACGTACCGAGCATCTGTAGCCGTTTCAATGTCGTCATGCTCAATATGAGGTTCTTTTTGGCCAGATCAAGAACCTGAATATCTTTGGTGATATTCCTTACAACAGCCTCCGACTCTGTGGCTTTCTCTCGGATCCGTGACATCTGTCCTAGAAGGTCCTGGACAAGTATCAGTCCGAGAAAGCCTGGTATTATACGACACACACACCGAGATCATCTCTTGTATCAGTTGCATTCTATTGGGGTCCTGATCTTCCTTCAGCTGTGCCTTCAAGGAGTCAATTTCCTCTTGTAGATGACGCTGATTGTCTGCCAGACGGGTCTGGACAGCAGCTACTTGAGCCAAGGATGCTTCTACGGACGCATCGATGTCAACACGCGAGACTATAGACAGGAAAGAGCATACCATCTGGAAAGAAATCGTTAAGGACATGGATAGGACTAAAGTCGTTTGAAAGTGTGTCCAGTGGGTCGGCATCTTGACCAGGATGCAGGTCAAGAACGCGTTGTATAGCTAGTATGACTTCGTGAGGGAGTTCATCGACGTGTTGATCGCGCTGGTTGTACATTTGTAGGGGTATTATTTCCAGAAGGGTATTTGGGTAACTGTACGGAACTTTGAGAATAGATGGTACGCTTATTGGAAGCAGGTTCAAGGAGGACAGTGATCGAGGTCGGCAATTCCAGGCGCTCTTCGCCTCTGACTCTTGCCCCAAGCTACCTGCTTTAGTCTCTGCAACTACCATGATACACATCCATTGAATACAATACACTTAGCATCTCTGATCTTCCCATAACCTCCCACAAACCATGGCATCGCCTACATCCGACACCCGGACGCAGGTAATCCAAACATACAAAGATCATCCTATCTTCTCTTGTTCCAAGTGCTCGACCACGATTGTATGTATTGCCCGCTATAGAGAACCACAATTACGCCGACCTATCATCCTAGGCACTCCAAGATGAACTCATCAGTAAAGCTTTCTCTGGCAGAGATGGACGAGGATTGTCGGTACACTCAGATACACCCAAGGACATCGCTTCTCTGACCCTTTGTTCTCAGTCTGATGCACTCTGCCACCAATGTCAAGCTAGGCAAGAACGAAGATCGGCCTCTATTGACTGGAGTGCATACCGTCGCAGATGTATTTTGTCTCGGATGTAATGATCGACTAGGATGGTATTATCACAAGGCTTCGGACTTCTCCCAGAAATATAAAGAAGGTGAGTAATGCAGTCTTCTTCAAATATGGTATAGAGACTGAAACGACGATAGGCAAATACCTGTTGGAACGTGAGAAGCTGGTGAAAGAGAACGCCTGGAAGTTGGACGATTGAAGATCCAAGCTTCAGTTGCATATCCTTGTGTCTGTATGCATACGAGCGGACCAGTTCTGAATTCAAGGAGGCCTATGCTTTCCATCCCTGCCCCACAAGATAAAAGTGTGACAATGAAGGAGACGCATGCCGTATTCCAAATCCTGTCTTCCTAGCGGTTCATCTTTTCTATAGCGTCACAAATGAATTCACGCATAACCTGCCCCGGTGAGTTCGTCGTATTGCCAACTCTTTGGAGAGAAGTTACATCTCAGCGACAGTCTCCAGCATTCTCTATTGTTGTCGCCCATACCATGTACATGCTTGACCTTTTCTTCGGGACATTCGTGTCTTACGCAGAAGCGGTATGCGCGAACGTGGCGTAGAGAATCGAGGAACAATCACTCTTGCAGCGGAACGATTCAAACCGCGGCTCCTTTGACTTATCTATCCGGCATTAACTCGCAATTAAATTCGATACAGAGCTTTACGAAAGGCGTTCATACTATCTTGCTTTGTGTCGGTATCGGCGAATACGTTTGACTCTGTCAAGGCACTTTGCCTCTGGTCATATGATTGGTCGAACCAAGGTATGGACTCAAATTGATGCCTAGTTTGTTTCGCAAGATTGCGTCGGCATTTTTCCAGATGGCCGCCTTCGGATTCCGGAGCGACTCCTGGCTGGTTTCAAGCTAAATTGTACGGACATTTTACCGCCAGCTTCCAATTCCCGTCCAAATATCATAATTATTCCGACATGACCTCCCTCTCCTTGAACAGGTTGCTCATTCTGTCGCGCCACATCTTCTCGCACAATCTCAAATCCCTATGAAGATTCTGTAATCCCCCCTGATCCCCCGACCTCAGCGGCACAACCTTTCAGATAAATACCACATCTCACCAGTCTCTGCCCTCCAGCTCCTCGTTGACTCTGAATCCAAGCAATCATGCAATTCACTAAATCTTTCTTCGCTCTTCTTGCCGCAGTCGCTCTCGCTCAAGCTGCGGTTCTCTCAGGTCACGGTGGCTTGCAATACACTCGTGACGAGGAGGTCTCTAACGCGACTTCTGATATCTTTGAGGTTCGTCGGTCGTTCTTCGAGTAGTGTGAGTTTGACTAATATCATCTGGATGCAGAAACGCACCGACGACACCGTAGGTGGTGTCTTGCTCTGCACCGATATCAACTGGGGTGGAACCTGCGGGTACAAAGTCCAGCCGCTCGGCGTTTGCATCAACCTCTCTGCTCCCTACTACGAGACGATCTCTAGCTTTGGACCTGACCCCAACACCAAATGCTTCGGTAAGACTCATGATTGTTAATAAGTTCAACGATTTACTGATTGCATTTTGCTTCCTCACTTGGAACAGCGTATAGGTCGGCTTGCCTTTCACGATTCTGTTTCTTCGTTCATTGTTGCTTATATTGCACTTGATTTTACGACAGTTCGAACAACTGTGACGATTCGCTGTGGACTTTTGTCAACCCTGGAGATGACACTGGAGGACTTGACAGCAGCAACCCTTGGAACGACAAGATCACCAACTTCCTCTGCGTGAGTGATTAAACGGTCTTGATAATTGGTCAGTCCCGCTCTTGTTACATCCATGGATATGACAGCTGAAAGCATTACTAGCTTTCCAAGGTGTATCGACATCTGTCATGATACATAGTCGCTAGTCTGTAGAAAGAGATACAAGTTGGAGGGAGTACCCGATAACAACATTTCTGTCTCACCTCTTACGACTACATTTATATATATCATTTGTGTGAATGCTTGTGTTTCTTGCTGAACTTCTGAGTTGCCACAATGCCACTTTGTGCACCGTTATAATTGAACGTCTAAGCCAAATAGCCGTACAGTGACGTCGTCAAATCGGCTTGCTCTTGAACTCAAACTACATATTGATCCTGCGCATGCGATCCTGATCAGCTCAATAACATGGCAGCTCGGGAGGTCAACGGACATCAAAGTACCTCGACGACGACCAGAGAACCGAAGAAGAGAAGAGTTCAAGGATCATGCGACCTTTGCAGACGTAAGAAAGGCAAGTATCGCCCTCTCATTCCGACTCATTCAATGCGGTATTGATAACTACCATCAAGTCAAGTGTAAGGATTATCGGACTGTATAACCTGCATCATATTGAAGCCGCATAACTATAGGCGACAGTGCGCGAATGCCCAATAATCGATGCACTAATTGCACAACGGCACAGCTAAATTGCACACATTTCGAAGCCATCAAGGTATGTCCCACGGAAGTATACAGTGTATCTAATATACTTACAATGTGGCCTTGAAGAACTGGGGTCCAGCCAGAGGGTGTGTCCCTCCATCTGACTTGAGGCTCTCAACATCGCTCACTTTCCTTTTCTCTCTCAGTTACATTGAAAATCTTGAGAATCGAGTCAAATTATTGGAGGATGTACTCCAGAAGGTAGACTTGGAACCATACACTTGTGTCTGAAAACTCATCTCAATGCGCAGCTCGTGCCGAACATCGATCTCAACCGACTATCCGACATCACCAAGTGCTCTTTCGACTCTGAAATGACACCTAGGGAACATTCCTGGATCGCTCCTTCAACCCTTGAAAATACAATCAGGCCCATATCTCTCCTTCCTAATCCCTCTCAATCAGACACATACGCCATCCCTTCCGCACATGACACGGAAACGGAAATAGTATTGCACGAAGGCGACACAGAACCCGACTCCCTTCTAGACAAACTTCACAAACTGACATTAGATCCGACTCAGCACCGATTCTGCGGAGAATCCAGCGGTGTGAATTTTGTCAAGACGGCTTACAAGATGAAGACGGAGCTCACGCGCAGCAAAGGGGATATGAAACCCCCAGAGTTAGGCTCGCATCGACCCGAATTCTGGACGAATCCTCTTGTAAGTCAAGTGAAATGCTCATACCCGAATCATTCTTACTTACCCCTTCGAAGTGGGATGCACCAGAGGAAGAGGAAGTAGATCCCGGATACAAGTTTCCTGCTGAAGATCTTCGTACTTTACTCGTGGATCTATATTTCGTCCATGTCAACCAGTTCACCCCTCTGCTGCATCGTCAAACTTTCGAACGTGCTGTGCAAGATCAGCTACATCTTCGCGATCACATGTTTGGAGCCACTCTCCTCCTCGTCTGCGCTCTAGGAAGTCATTTCTGCGATGACCCTAGAGTCTTCTTAGAGGGTAACGATTCTCCGTACTCTCGCGGGTGGAAGTGGTTCTCTCAAGTCCAAGTCGTGCGGACCAATCTGCATCCACGAGTCTCATTGTACGAGCTCCAGAAGTATTCTGTACGTATCGCCTGTTGTCAAGTGTTGCTTTTCTTATTGATCTAGTGGTGTTGTAGTTATGGATCATGTTTGGAAGGGTGTCCTTTAAATGTAAAGGTTGTTGGGTTGTTGCCGGAACAGGTTTACGCATGGCGCTGGAAGTAGGGGCCCACCGACGTAAACCTAGTACGAAGACGTGGACGGTGGAAGATGAATTATGGAAACGAGCGTTCTGGTAAAGTTCATTGTGCTGATCATACTTTCCACTACCAGTTTCTCAGATTTGTTCGATTGTATAGGGTGCTGTTTTTCATCGATAGAGGCTTAAGCACAATACTTGGTCGTCCATGTGCTCTTGCAGACGAAGAGTATGATCTTCTAGTCTCTTCCATGATTTACGCTTACGCTTACGTTTTTGTTCATAGCATCGACCTTGATTTGCCAGTAGAATGCGATGACGAGTTCTGGGAAATAAGCGATTCCAAGCTAGTATTCAGACAGCCCCCAGGTCAACCTTCTACCGTTGCGTATTTCAATTTCGCTTTGAAGCTTCGACAAATCTCAGGACTCGCTCTGCGCACTATCGTCAGTTCACCTCGATCGTGCATTCGACATACCTTGCTAAATTTACACCTTGATAGTATTGCGTCAGAAAATTAGACAATCCCGTTGACTCTGGCATGTTCTCTGATCAACATGTGATCGCCGAGTTGGATTCTGCGTTGAACAAGTGGGTCGATTCAGTCCCAGACCATTGTGAGCCTTTCCTGCTCGGAGGAGTTGATGAAATATTGATGTCGATACAACGCAGTACGATGGGATCCTCACCGCGAGAATCAGTTATTCTTCAACCAATCGGCGGCATTATATGCCAATTACTACCATGTTCAGATTCTGGTCCACAAGCCCTTCATCTCAGCGCCTGGGAGATCATCCTTTCCGTCTTTAGCAATATGCACCAACGCTGCTCGATTGTGTAGCCACGTCGTTGACGTACAACGTTGCAGGAATAACTATCCGCTTCCCCAGATCCAGGTCAGTTTTTATTCAAAGACAGTCGGTGCCATAGACTAAATAGATGACATCAGAACGCCGCCTTCCAATCTGGAATCGTCCTCCTTCTCAATATCTGGAGCGGGAAACGGTCTGGTCTGTCCGTAGATCCTAGCAGAGACATCGACGGATTGCAAAAATGCATGAATTATCTCAAAGTCTGCGAAACGCGGCAAGTGGTTACTCGTGTTCACTCTTTCATCGACATCACTGATGATTTGATCTGTATAAACAGACGGTCATCTTCAGGTCGTTGCTGGTAATTCCTCGACTTTTGTCCTTTTTATATCCTCTGGTATACTGATTTTTTTTTTCTTTTTACGAAGGGACATCTTGTCCGGGCTAGCTTTTGCTGGAGATCTCTCATTGGAGTCACCCCCTCCATCAACGAACAAGCGTCTGAGAGACGAAGAAGATTCCGACGACTCTACCGGATCCTCTTTTACAGAGGATATCCCGCGAGTCATCGCTGGTTCGCGCCGAGTAATATCGAAGGTATCTCAAGAACAAGACTTCACGCAACAGAATATGTTTGCGTTACCGACACACACCAGCGAGCTCGGTCGACTACCTGTCTACGGACAAGGCTCTGCCAGTGGAGAGTCTACCTATGATCCACAGTGGTTCGCTGACCTGTTGTCTGCACCACAAGTACAACAAGGCCATGAAGCTACTACATTTCCTTCCTATCTGTCTCGTGCTGCAAGACTGGCGGCACAAAACATGACAAGCGGACAATTTATGCCTCAATATGGCGATGCAGCCCATTTTCCCAATGAGATCTCACACGATGGTAGTACTCATCTTCAGAACGGTGATGCAGATACATCATCCTATACCTATACTAGTCTTGCTCCTACCCCACAGAACGACGCGATGTCTGTGTGGATCAACACCCCGCTCGGAATGGAGTGAGTTTTTCTCTAGGACTTACATCGACTACAGGACTAACTCGGTAGCAGCATGGAAGGATGGGGATCATATATCACTAATGTGGATTCACTTACGCGGAATCCAGGTAATGTCGGGGGTTCAGAGATGCTATAAGCTCGAGACATGGTGTACGTACGTACCATTTCGTGGTGATGGCAAGGACATAATGTTCCAATTATGGGGATGCTAGTCATTGATATGTTAGACGTATTGGAGGTTGGAAAACAATTATGGGGAATAAGGATAATTTAAAAATAGACCATTTCCATGATGGACGCGAGGTTTGTTCAAAGCCTCCGAACCAAATATAGATCCATATGCGTCCAGCGTCCGTTTAGTCATCCGAGCCTTCAGTGCTCGACTGCTCATCACTAGAACTAGAAGCTGAGTAACCGCCACTCTCAGATTCGGACACGGATTCCTCCTTTATTTTTGGCTTCGGCTTTGATTTCGCTCTGGTCTTCCTTGTCGCAACTACCTTCGGCTCCACATCCTGAGTTTCCTGAGTTTCCTCCTCTTTCACGCGTTCCTTCTCCGCTTTGGCACGAGCCCTTTTGGTAGACTTGCGCCCTTTGGTCTCCTTAGTCGGATTCTCATCCGCAGGACGGAGGGATTCTGAGTAAAACAGAAATTATGAGTATAAGACTCATTCATGATTAGAATGAACCAACCGTAAACGACCGGATGCAAATTATACATGCGATGCAGATAAAGAACGGCTTGTTCCTTATCCTTGGCCTTTTCAAGAGTGAAAAGGGAGAGAAAGAGTCAGTAGATGGGGTGATGATAACATTCAAGGAACAGTCCTTACCTCGATCATGAGATCTGCATGACACGATGAATGAGTCCGAATTCCAGGTGTCATGAGGTACGAAGACAACTCACCCATATCATCTGGCAAATCCACCGGCAGATTCTCACACCGATCCGCATGCGCCCTCCTTTCCATCAAAGTGACGGCCCCAGGCCTGGCCTCACTGAGATGCTGTTTCGGCTTGATGCCTCGTCGGACCCAAATGGCATTGGCTCGTTCGATGATCGTTCTTGGTGGGATGGAAGATGGATTTATAGAGTCGTGGTGATAATCTGAAATGTGCCGCGAAAGGTCAGTATGTATTCGATCGTCGAGAAGGCCTGGACGTACCAAAGACGAGGGGAACGTCCAATTCTTCACAGAGTGGAAGTAGGTCTTCGGCGTTATAACATATCTACGGATATGGATGTGAATTTATGGTGTGTAAATACATATAGAGATGACTGCGTACCTCGTCATTCTCCAGAACGAGTCGATCCCGAGCATTCTGCGGGAGGAGTGTCGTAATGGTTTCCTTGATGCGTAGGAGGGTCGCTGTTTTGTCTTCGTACATCCCACCTCCCTATAACGCAGATGCAGTAAGTACGATATAAAAATCGATGGACATGCGACAGATGCACTCACATGAACGATCATAACCCCATCCCGCCCAATTCCCATCCTATCCAACATCTCACAATGATACGTCAGCTCCCGAATGCTAGCCTCTATAACTGGCTTCTTCGGACTTCCCAATTGTGTGTATTGTCCTGGATGAGTTGTGAGTCTATGTCCGTATTTGTTTGCGAGGGCGCCGACACTGGCGAGGAGAGGGGAGAGGTAGGAGAGGGAGTATCCATGTATTTTGTGGGATGCGAATGGGAAGATTTCGGATGATATGCGGAGGAATCGGATGTTCTATGGTGTAGATGAGTGAGTAAAGAGTGAAGGTGGTGATATGAGGTGAATGATATACGTTATCTTCGTTCCATTGTATCATTGTGAGTAAGTCTTCCACGTTTCTCCTACCGAGGTCTTTTGCGAACTCGATTCCATTCTTAGCCACTGTGTCGAGTCTGAGATACACCCGTTAGCAAGACCACGACATGAGTAATTCCAGACGTACCGGCAAGTCCTAGAGCAGAATATCGAGTCAGCGGCAGGCTTTTTGGAGCGTAGGACGGTATTCAGGCATGCATAACCTGATCAAGGAATCAATGTCTGGTATGACAACAAGGAACATACTGAGGCATACCTAGACGGCCCTTGAACGTTGTGTGCTTCAGTTCGACATCGGGTATGACATAGACAGGTTCTGGCTTCGGTGCTCTAGGCTTCCGAGGTGCTTTTGCTTTTTTTGCAAGTTTCTGTTCTTCTTCCGCTGAGACAGTTTCGCCGGTGGCAGAGTCGACTTCGAGATCAGTCTTGATAGCCGCAGCCGCCACAGTAGCTTTGACGACCTTCGCCTTTTTGCGTTTCGGTACGGGCTGTTGTTCCTCAGTTTCTGTAATTGATTCAGATGGCTTGGGCGCGGTCCGTTTGCGTTTCGGACGAGACACGGGCGTAGGTTCGACCAGAGGAGTGGCGCTAGTTGATTCTTCGGCGTGGATGCCCTGACGTGGCGGTAATTTGACATCGTCCCGACGAGATCTTGATTTCGAGACCATTGTATACTGTCTAAAGAGATGGACTTGTGGTAGCCGTGTGAGGATGGGCCTAAGAAGAGACCCTGAGCGAATGAACAATGCCAGCACTGGTGATCACTGCGAGTTTGTGGTCGTTTTTGGGCGTTTTGACAGGTGGAGATGCACGTATTGTTAGTATACTTGTACGGCTCTGATACGAACAAGGTGAAAAGATGTATAGGGGTGCCATAGTTTGCAATGGTTTTTTGTTGTCCACATTCGATCCACATTCGTCGATCGTCGATCGAGCCCGATTTGTACATGTTAGAAATCGGCTGCCTTGCGATGCCGCGATGCCGTTTCTCGTCGCGAATGTCGATGTTGAGTTCGACGACGACGACGACACGGACAAGACGCGCTTTCTTCAGGATCCTACATATGGGTGAGCGCATGAGCCCAATCCCGAATATCGGAGTACAGTACGAACCCGAGATCGTAGTCTGTCGACATGATGCATGATTGGGTACGCGTGCAGTAGTCTCCCCTAGTCATACCACGAATAAGGTAATTTTTGTTTTTTTGAGGCGGAGGGAACAAACACCTTATTGTGCGCGTGCAGTGCATTTTCGTAAGTATAGCATAGGATGACCCGTACAAGCAGAGGGACCCAACCAGAGCTAGAGACTGGTATAGATTATACTATTGGCAAAATCGATGCAAACGCCGCCCTCCTGCTAAGGCGTTGCATGTAAGTACTCGTCGTGGTGCTTCAATTCGAAGACGCGCGGTGTGCGACGTTGGTGCAACGTTTGTATATCTATGTCCTCTCAATTAGAATCATTTCTCGGCCAGTATTCAGGGAAACTATGTACCTACGTATCTCTGTAAATGCAGCCGGAAACAGCTGGAGACATACGTGGATTGCAATGAATGTTTGGGGATAACCTTGATCCCACGTGGTCTTGAGATGAAAGAGGCCAGGTGAACGGCCAACCGAGCTCAAGCCTAGAAAATCACAACCGGCACCTACGTCTCCCTCATTCTCCAGACGTCCTTTCTTTCTTCTTTATTTTCTGCGCATATCGACACATCTGGAAAAATACACTCGTTGTTAACGAATGGCCTCGTCAACTGCTCCTGACGCGCTGGCTGCTGGACGGCTCCCCGCTGTCAACGGCCATACCCCAAATACCCCGCTGAAAGACGGAAAACTGGAAAGGATCCAGATTATCGACGACGAGAAGAAATTCACGTAGGTCATTCACTGCCCCCGATAGTGCACCCGTTGTCTCACGGAAGCAACTTCAACCAGTCCCGACCTCGGTGCTCAAATCGAACGATGGGGTCTTCACGATGTTGGCTTTGGCTACAATATCGTGGCAGTATTTGGATCACAGTCGACAGGGAAAAGTAAATTGTTTTGTCGTTCGAGACGTGTGCGCTTTGCTTACGGATGGACTGCACTTTAGGTACACTACTGAACAGACTATTCGGAACGACTTTTGACGTGATGGACGAGACCAAACGACAACAGACTACAAAAGGTGGGTGCTCTATCCATCTCTCGAGTAAGCAACGCTTTGCTGAAGCTGCGCTCTAGGTATATGGATGTGTCGCGCTCAAGAGGTGAACGTCATGGTGATGGACGTCGAAGGCACTGACGGTAGAGAGCGTGGTGAAGACCAGGTGCGTGTCTGATCCTACCATACCTGATGGTCGGCGACTAACCCTTTCACGACAGGATTTCGAGCGCAAATCCGCGCTCTTTTCCTTGGCATCATCGGAAATCCTGATTGTCAACATCTGGGAGCACCAAGTCGGATTGTACCAAGGTGCCAACATGGGTCTCCTCAAGACTGTCTTCGAAGTCAACCTCGGTCTCTTTGGAAAGAAACCTCAAGATGGGTATGTTGTCGGATCAAATGTTATCAGTTCCAACTTCTTATCTCTCACTTTCCACAGCACCAGCGGCCGAACAATGCTCCTCTTCGTCATCCGAGATCACATCGGAACGACTCCTCTAGCCAATCTCCAAGCAACTCTCGAAGCCGACCTCCACCGAATCTGGGAGAGCCTCGCAAAACCTACGGAACTCCAAGATCGTCAACTCTCCGACTACTTCGATCTTGCATTTACCGCTCTCCCACATAAGGTCTTGGCTGCTCAACAATTCGAACAAGAAGTGCAGAACCTACGCAAGCGATTTGTCAACAAGGATGACAAGGAAGGATATCTCTTCAAGCCTGTGTATCATAAGCGTATTCCAGCTGATGGTGTCGCGTTTTATATGGAGGGTATCTGGGTTGGTTTCAGTCTTTCCGTCTTGCACTGGCGTAGACTGAGAAGCATGATGTCTACAGGAACAAGTCCAGACAAACAAAGACCTCGATCTGCCCACACAGCAGGAGCTGTTAGCACAATTCCGATGTGACGAGATATCTACTGTTGCCCTTTCTGAGTTCAATGAACAGGCCAAGTCTCAAAGACGACCCATCGAAGGGGGACGCGTCGTTGAAGGTTTGGGTGATCTGATGCGGAATTGGAGGACTGACGCCTTGAGTGAGTTGCATTTTCGATCCTCTGCATGCATGAAGTTTCTGACATTCTTGTTTGTTGACACATTAAGCGAGATACGACCGTGATGCGTCGAGGTACCACCAAGGTGTCTATAAGCGAAAGCGTCTCGATCTCTTAGCAGCGCTTGACTCGTCGTTATCGACTCTTTTCCTGGGCCAGCTGAAGAACCTGCACAAATCGTGTTTGAAGACATTCAAAAAGGCGATGCTGGACGGGATGAAGGGCGATGAGTATAGCTTTGCGGATGTTGTTGGACATGCGAGGGAGCGATGCGAGAAGACGTTCATTGAGGGTGCAAAAGAGGCGCTGGTAGAAGGAACAGATTGGGTTTGGGAAGATGAGCTTGAGCTATTGAGGGAAGAGGTTGGCAGCGTTGCTGATCAGTGTAGGAAGGACGAGACGAAGAAGATGATCAACTCGATCGAGGTTTGTGTTCTGTCTACGTCTTTATCCTATATCCGTTCGTTTGACTTATGGTATCGTGGTTCCACAGAAAAACTTCAAGAAGCAGATCTCGGAGCCTGTTGATCTATATCTCACCAAGGCTTCGCCGGATATGTGGGATGGCGTTCTCCGGACTTTCAAGGAGACCTTAGAAAAAGCCGAGGCTACTTACCTGTCCAAGGCCAAGAGTACGTATAGTTAAACTTCTACCTTTCCATGCTTTCCGAACTCATAGGTTCTTATAGGCTTCAACTGCACGGAGGAAGAGAATACGACTTCTCTAGCTACGCTCCGGACCCGGGCCTGGCTAGCCTTGCGCGCCAAGGTTGACGAGCAAACTGCTGATACGGTCATTCTAGGCAAACTGCGTGCTCATTTCGAGGAGAGATTTAGGTATGACGAAAATGGCGTTCCGAGGGTCTGGTCACCGGATGATGATATCGATGGTGCTTTCAAGAGCGCCAAAGATCAGGTATTGCATGCTCTACTTCCCTATATCGCCATCGGTTTACTGATACGCTTTCTCCGCCTTAGACTCTAGAGCTCGTCCCTCTGTACTCGAAAATTTCACCCGTTGATCCTTCGAATGAATACACCCTCCCATCAGACGCCGAGAACTCCCTTTCCAACGAAGACTTCGACTTTGCATCTTCACTCATCATATTCACCGAGACTAAAGCTCTGGATTTGACGAACAAGTTCCGACGAGATGCCGACGCCTATTACGTCGAGGCGAAACGGAGTACAGTATCCAGTGTTGCTCAGATACCATATTGGATGTACGGTATTCTGGTTGTGTTGGGCTGGAACGAGGCTATGGCGGTTCTCTTCAACCCGTTGTATTTCACGTTCTTGCTCATTGGGTTGGCTTCTGCGTACGTTCTTCTGTTATGTATTTCCTCTCATCTTGTACTGACCGGCCAATTGAAAATACAGGTATGCCATAATTCAACTTGGTCTCGTTGGTCCTCTCTTCCAGATCACACGGACGATCGGTAATGAGGTGAGAGGTTTGAGTCCTGTCTTCGTGTCCTTTACTCATCGAAGTCTCCTAGGTCCAACGTCAAGCAAGCACACGACTCCGGGAACATTTCGCACAGCCTGCCGACGCCCTGAGCATGAAGGAAGAGGAGGAACTGACTCGAAATTTGCGGGAACGGACGGAGCCTATGTGATGGGTTTTTTTTGGCGGTCTATCGTTTGTAACATACCGCCGTTCTGTGGATCGGACAGGTGCACATTGAATATTTGGATGTAATTATTTCTCTCTTTCGCGAAACCCCCACCCCCTGCTTTCATGTATATATAGGGTCGTTGTCCTGGGCAAATCTAAGACACGGATGTCCTAGTTGTACCCTTCCACGTCGCGCTCTCTCAATTATACGAAGAGGAATCACAGCGGTTTCTATATTCAGGGGTAGTTTGCTCAGGAATGCGTATCCATCTCCTTGACCAGATCATTTTCGCAGCTACTTATGCTGGCTAAATCAAGACAAACTTGACTACTTCAATTTCATTCGCTGATAACTGGAGCAGTCCTATATCTACGAAGTCGGCCACGTGGGACTCACAATGAGCCCAGTATGACTCGTATCCTGTTTTTCTCAAGCATCAGTACTGCATGAGCCACTGATATTTTTTTGGGACCTGAGATGAGTCATCAACGTCAAGAAACAAGTATTGCCAGATTTGAGCTTCATATGGAAAATACTGCTATTGCGAGACTACCAGCGGTTTCAAAGTAATAAAGACGCGTCAATATCAGGCACATATTATACGAGTGGACCATATCTCAATTGCCTCTGGCGAGGCGCCGTGACTTGGCCGTGCAAGTGTGAGTTCCGCCGAAGATGGTGACGCCGATATTTGCTTCGGAGGCTGTGACCAAACATCGGTCACGGTCCTCCGAGTCGTGTCACCGAGCTGAGCGTTTCTTTCTTGTGCACTCCTTTGTGCACGAAATTTATATGTCATCTCCTGGTCTTGTCCTAGTGGCCCCTATATTCCCTTCTCAAACTTATGTCGACGACCTTGACCTAGAGCTTATATAGTGACGATACAAGTTACAGTGCACAAATCACCGTCTGAATGCCAAATCGCCATCTTGACCCATCTCGCGGACGCAATGCATCCTGGAAACTCGGGGAAATGTACGGTGTGTATTGTGCTCGTACTTCTCATATGTTCCCTTTGTGTAGAACAAATATGGTATGGTGTCCTAGCTTACTCGATGATGCCATACATTTTTTATCGCCACATTCTTTCTTTCCATGGTCAAGACGATAGAGAAGGTGGCAGTCGATCTAACACTTCAGTATTCACTCATCGGCATGGTACTAGGTCGTCACCATTGGCATCAATGAAGCATGGAGCTTCATCTCAACGACAGCACATGCGTCAAGCTCTACCTTTCCACCATTCTCTCTTTCACGCGCACGTCCCAGGCTGTCCTAGGTACCACGCGTGCGTCCAAAAGCTGTGCCAGAATTCCTGCCCGTTGTCGGATCATGATGCTTCCAAAGCCTCCGATATCGATTAAACTTCAAGCTTTCTAGCCAGTCCGCCTGCAAGCACGGTACTATAACCCTGCCGAAGATAGTGCAGTCTTGAACGCGTGAACGCGTGCAAGTAGTAGACTTGGAGCAGAACGCCTTCGGGGTCACATCTCATCAACACTAGCACCACTTAGAGCTCCATTGTGGCGTGCTTCCATCGTGCACGTCTATCATAATCACAATGCGTGGTAAGTATCTCAGTCATATGAACTTCAACGTGCACGCCAAAGCTCCTCGTATGGTATTCAACAGGCGATGGGTGTAGCCATCCATAGCTAAAACGCTCTGGGGCGATATAAATAAATAGAAGGAAAAAGAGGTCTATGGGTAAGTTCTAATGGGTCCTCCGAGTCGGTAGAATTCGAATATGGGGAGGAATAGAAATATAATCCGAGGAAACGCGTTATAGTATAGGCGGATGGGTGAAGACGATGCGTGTAATCATACGGAGGGGCGTTTAGCTCTAGCTCTAGTCAGGTACCAGGAAATGGGAAAAAAACACGAAACCAACTATTCGAGAAAGAGAAAATTGTATGATAGCAACACGGGGATGGAAAGCAAATAAGCCAACATACAACCCGAAATTATCCAAGGAGGGTTGCAGAAAGCCAGAAAGTAAGAAGAATGGTGATATAAGGAGTCCAAAGCGGGGGTAGTTGGAGACGAGGTATGTTGTAACAACTGAAAAGACAGTGCGCCGAGGGGAATAGATGGTTCAGATACAAGAATAACACGAACGATTTCCTCATTTCCTGCCCTTTTTCTTCTTGGCACCATCGACAATCGCACCAGCTTGGCTGATCATAGTTTGCAACTCCCCGCTCAATTGTAAGGCACGAATTTCGGCCATTGAGCCTATGGGTTTACCACCGATGACTAGGATCGGGAGGTCTGTTGCCGATGTAAGGCGAAGCAGAAGCGGTTTCAAGACTTCTCCGTCATCTCTGCAAGATGAATTTTCATCAGAAAGGACGTACGGAATGGAGGACGACACCGGACGACACCGGTGTTGGAAAAGCACTTACCGGACGTCAACGTCGAAGATCACGGGGTCAGGTCGCAGATTCAATTTAGCAATCATTGTTTTGACTTCGCGGGATACAGGGGAGTAAAGCTGTAGGTGGTTGCACCGGCGAGGATTGATCGATGAGAATGAGGATCATGGACAACGAGGGTGATAGGAACGCACCTTTGAATACAGAACAACAGGGTTTTGAGACCATGCATCTTCGACCATGGCATGGACCTCCTCCGCGGCGCGAGAGCTTCGTGTATCGAAGTCAAGCACTAGTTCGGGATCAATTGGCCTCGAGGGGTCTATTGAGGATGGAATAACATTCTGTGGCAGGCTAGCGAGGAAACTCGTTATAGCTGCCAGTTCTTGTGCGGGGTCCAACTGGATCTGTGCCCGGCTCGTATTAGCGGCCGACCATTTTCTCCGTTTTGCAGCAGCGATAGCAAGTAATGCTTGTTTATCGGCTTCAGGACCTATAGGTCGTCTCGGAATGTTGGCTTCTGAACGACGAAGAGCAAGTGGTGTGAGTGCGAGTGCCGGTGCTGCGACAAAGAAGATATAGGTGGAGAGAAGGACAAGGGCCAGTAAAGCGAGTAGGGTCGTTCTGTATCTGGACTTTCTTGGATGAAAGAAAGCCAAGAAAGCAGATGGTAGAGATACAGTCGTAGGTGTCATGGACATAGTGCGTTGATGCATGGGTAAGGGGGATTCGTGAAGCTGGGTTCGACTCGTTATGCGAGGAACGGGTTTTGACATTCCAAAAAAAAGTAGGGGGTCAGGGTTGACAGGTGTATTAGAGCTGTTACTGGGTTGTTTATAGCAGGCAAAGATAACGAGGCAAGGCTAGTTTAAAGAAGGAAAGCAAGAAACGAACGTGGAAGCAATAACAAAGACTGATCGCGATATCGCCAATTCCTTTCAGGGCATCACAGATACTCACACGCACATCCCTTCGTAAAATACTTCCATCCCGCTTTCTACAATACAATCCAGCAGGAGGTAATACTCCTCGTACGGTCATACCCACTCTAACAGGAGCAAAAGTGCCGCACAAAAGCACCCCCCGCTCGATAATTTGGATAATCTTATTGCCTTTTACGGTAAATTGGGCTGACATTTTCTGTCAGTCTGCCGTAAAACAGTCTGACTCTGTCCAGGCCGCATCCTTGCTATCCTCCGAGTCTTCGATCTACACGGGAGTACATTTGCCTCGTAGGGCCTATATCAATGATATTACAATAATCGACCCATGGACGGAAGGCATTTGAATTTGAAATTTGGATGAGCTCGATCTCCTTCTCCCGCGATTCAGCGCCTACGAGGTCGGGGGACTGTTTTCCCCGGATGCCTTCATGCCATCGATGCATCGGTCTAGTAATAGCACAAGGGGACGACTAGTGCACCACGGTGATGTATAGAAATCGACACAGGCTTTGCCAGTCGTTCCCCAGATGGTACAAATCTCTGTAATGCGCCATTCCGCTCTATCTTGTCTTCTCTGTCTGCAAGCCTGCTTTAGCTTTATCCTCGCCGATCGTCGAATGTACCTCGTGCAGTCTTTGAATCTCAGTATCCGAAGCGCTACCTACATAGTGTTCCTTCCGGCAACCCCTCTATGACCTCGGACGATATCCTGCATTCGGACGATCTACGCGACTCGACATGTCCTCCTTGCCATCAAGGCTAGCGCTCTGAGAGCCAAGCCTGGCGCTCGATCAAGATCTTGTCCGAAGTTGGGCATCAACGAGCCCTGAGGATTCGAACTTCGAAGTATAGACGCTTCTCTAGGGCGATCGAAGACCTCCCTTCTAAACAGATATCAATTATTCATACCTCATTCATATTTAATCATCAGCCACGACTTGCCCACTGCTACGCCTTCGACGTATACGTCAGGCTCACTGTATCAAGAGATCTCTTGCTGCACGACTCGAACATCGGAGGTCGAGTTAGTGGTCAGCTGCTGAACTCTATTTACGGGTGCAATTCCATCCTATGATAGTCTGGTCGGAACCCTTGTAAAGCGGTCAATACCCGCTGCGTAACCCACACTGTAACGTTATTGACGAGACAATGGGCTGGCTGAACTCTTGATATCTAGGCACTGTCAAGCTACAAAGTCCCAGTCAACGTGTCATTCCTGTTGCTTTTGTATTGAGTGCAAGAAGAGCCATGCCCCATGATCATGTTACCACTCAGCGCGATTCTGGACTAGAATTATGCCTCAAGTCACCGCTCGAGGACACGCAGTCGGGAATGAGGGTCGTCTTCTAGCTCATGGCAGATATAAGACTGCCACAACGGACTCTGGAGTCTGGAGGAAACGTTTTCCCTCATCATCCTTACTTCTTTGGGTACAATTCCGCGGAGGTACATTGTCGGTCCCGACTCCCTTGAAAGTCAACTGATACTCAACGATGGTGAAGACGTCCAAACAGTCTCGAATAGCTTGCGGAGATTCCTTATTCAGGAAACTCATTCCTCAGAATTTACGGCCTTCGAATGCACGACCTCGTCCATTCGAGTCTGGGCACGGACATCTACAGCTTTTCCATGTTCTCAAAGTCAACTTTTTCTTCCCCGAGAAGGGAAGTCTCTTCATCCAGCAACTTCCGTCGACGCTGGTGCCTGTTTTTAGTGTTCTTACGATGGCACATGAATATATCTTTTTTTGAGTCAAAGCGTTATTTTTCCATCTAGAACAAGTCTCCCATCTCAAAGAACCAGCCAATAAAGGCATTGTACTATTATCGCATCAAGAAATTGGTATAGATACATGGAATCTACAAGCAATGATAATTACAAGCTCTGGGTATCAGCACTCAAGGATCAGTATCAACGCCATTGACCGCAATTCCTGCCTTCTCGAATAATTGTCTCAGCTCGCCCTCTGCATGCAAAGCCTGTACATCGTCAGATCCACCGATGGTGGTGCCCTTGACGATTATATTCGGGAATGTCGAGCGTTTGGTTAGTCGGGTGAGTAGAACTTTGAGCAGGTCACCGTCCTCTGTTTATTGTAGACAAATTGGTTCATCGCCGGGAAGAGGAATTGATTGGATTGGACGTACCACGAATATCTACTTCCACGATTTTCGGTGGTGGGTCAAGCTTGTATCTGTCGAGCAGAGATTTGGCTCGCCTGGAATATCTACATGCAACAGATCAGATTAATTCTCGAGGAGGATGCATGCATATGCAGCAAAGGGTAGTTATTGACGAACGGGCAATATGTCTTCAAGGTCAAGAATTAGCCAAGATATGCTGCCGAAGAATGAATACACACCTTGCTGAAGACGACAACAGGATACTTCTCGTTCAACTCCTTCTCAATCCGATTCCAGTTTACTCCTGCATCACCACCAGCATAGACGACCATATCCATCTTCTTTGACGGGTCCAGATTCATAGCATGACTGAGCTCATTCCCTGCATCGCCCGTCACTAGATGCAACAGTCCAAAGATTTCGTCGACGGGCGGTGATGATCTGAACGGTGATTTCGCTAGTTCTGCAATGTTGGCACGGCTGAGACTTGATCCAGAGAATGAAGCTGCATCCTTGAGGTATGCGGGGATTCCTGGAACTCCGAAGAACAGGACGAAACAGAGAATTATACCGACAAGTAAGAGAAAACGGCGCCGACGAATTGGAGTCGGTGAGGACGGTGGTGATATCGTTGGCGAAGAATTGGGTCTTTTCCTTGTAAAGTCCATGGTATAGACGTGCTACTACTAGCCTCTGCTAGAGATCGATGTTGGTATGAAGAATGTACTGGGGTAATGGGAACAACTCGGAAATTGATCATGATGCGCCGGTCACGGTACAACGTACAGTAATAAATATTCAATACCCTATATAGACGGAACCTAAATGTCCAAAGATACTAAAAAGCTAGCGTCTATTGCTAACATCCAAAATCCTAGGATATCATGATCACTCGTCGACAGCTTTAGCTGCTTTGCTGGTTGGTTTACGATGTTCAGGGACTTCAGCATCCTTAGGCTTAGTTTTATCGATAGCCTCCCCGATGTACGAAGGGAATCTACGAGCATTGTAAGACAAGCGTAGGATGAAAGGAATTCAAGACCACAAACCTTGGCACTCCATCTCTTGTGAGTTCCTGGAATCGATAGGTTATGATTGCGCCTATCTTGGGAGGGTTTTTACGTTGTTTATCGCTCAAGCCAGTGCCGACGTTGAAGGTCTGGCAAGAGTGAGCCAGGGATGACACGAGGAGACGCAACGGGCGCATACCTTTCCAGACTCCATCTTGCACTTCAAAGCTCCCGTACTACCTTGATGTTTACCTTTTCCAGGCATGTATCCGGTGACCACAGCTTCACCATCGTAGAAGGACTGCGAAACATCATTGGAAAGATACCTGATGGAATCGAAATCCTGCATACCTTAATCTTGTACAGCGTACTTGAGCGTCTTCCCTCGTAAAGACTGCGGGGAAACTAGTGAGTAGGGCACAGCAGGGAGAAGTGGTTGTGCGCACGATTCAGCTTTCCTCAGCATAAGACCTTCACCACCTAGACTTTCGATTTCTTTGAGCTTTGCGAGAACGTGGTCTTTGTCTTTGGCAAGAGTGTGCTCCACGACGACAACTTTGTCAGACGCATGCGAACCTCCGGGACCAAAGATCTTCTTGAGAATCTCAACACGCTCTTCGAAAGGTTTGTCACCGTGGGATGGGATGTCAAAAATCTGAAGGGGTTTTAGTTGACGCGTCGAAGCATTCATCAGGAATGCCGACCTGAAATGTAATGCCTTTCCAATGGGGCGAGTTGATGGTCTTCACGATAGATACCGTCGACTGAAACTGGCCTCTGCCACCGAACAATTCTCCGTCAAGGGTCACATCCTTGGGCAACTCTGTGGAGCATAGTGAGAGGTGTATGGAGATGAGTATCACGGACGCTTACTGTCCAAAAACCATTGTGGAGGAGTAAATGGATTTCCCAAGCGGCTTATCATTTGCTTTCCGTCGAAGAAAGTTCTAGGTATGACCAGTAAAGAGCCGTCATTCCATAGCCATAAGTGTAGTCACGTACCTGACACCGTCTAATTTCTCTGAGATCCACCAGCCAGTGGGGTCAAAACCTGTCTCCAAGTCCCACTTGTTAGCAAGCAATAGTTCAGGCATTTTCTGTGAGCTGGTGGCCGGTTCTTCATCTTCACCTTCATCATCTTTATCTTCCTTCTTCGCTCGTGATGTTGGCTTTCTGGTCTTCTTGATGGGTTTTGCGTCATCATCGTCATCGTCATCGTCATCGTCTGCTTTCTTTCGCTTTGGTGCAGCTTTCGCTTTGGACGCAGATTTCTTCTTGGACGACGCCTTGACTACAGCATTTGGATTTTTAAGCTTCAAACGCGCCGCCTCATATTTCTCGCCGAGGAAGCCTTTGAGATGCTTGCAGCTACGCGCGTTCGTAGGCGCTCCACCCTAAAAAAGGCCAGAGTAAGTCAACGACCTAGCCAGAGTCAATACCGTGCGTACCTGGTTCCTCCAGGCCTTGACGTGGTATGACATACAGTATCGGCAGGATTGATGGTGATAAATAGTACTCAGAACTTACAGGGCATGTACTAAGATTAGATATCAGTGAATCAGAAGATAGTCAGATGTAGAAGTCTCATACCAGTAGTAATGATCAAATGTCCTCTTGATCTTGTAAACAGAGTTGCTAAAGTGGCATAAGACTACGCTGATCGCATTGAGATAGGAGATCACACCTTGTCATAGAGCTCACTTCTCTCTCTTCTCCATCTGCCAGCAATACATTGGGTTTGATACCGTTAATTTCAACGAGTTCGTCTGAAGGCATGTTGGTGGTAGACTTGAAGAAGGACTCCTGCCAGTGGTTAAAAGGTTTCGACTTTAACTGTGACGTGACAGTCTCACGGTGTCTGTGAGCCGACGCGTTCGGTGCCGCTAGTTTTGTACCTGTTTTCCAGAGTCATTATTAGTCGGACGTCCGAGTCCTCGCCGCCAACGTCGTCAGCTTGCGCTATAGGGAAAGAGATCATTCGATTCGTTTCAAATATACAATAAACGTTCAGGATTTAGCATCTCAGGAAGTCGACCAACAGACCACTTGCAGGAGCTCTCCAACGGAGTCAAATGATAATGAGGAACCTGCAGTCGTAGTGACAGCAGAAACTACGCAACACATCACGTCTTCAAGTCGGGCCAGAGCACATTCTCAGAAGGTAAGGTGTATCGGATATCGGTACTGGGACCTTGCAGTACTAAGTAGAGTTCCTGTGGGATTGGTCACAATTGACTCAAAAACAGCAGACCCAAAAGAGCTCGTGGTTAGTCTTTGGAAGTCATATCCGTTGACTCGGACGATGACAACCTGTCAAGTTCATCTGCATACGACGCCGAACTGCCTTAGCACTGTTCAACAGATATCAATGCGATTCAAGAAGGTGAGACAGTGCCACACTCACTCGTACCGTCTTTGCAAAATCAGCAGGCTGAAAGAGTAAGCGGGGATTTACGCGAAAGACAAACGTCTGGAATAGCCATGTAGCTTTGTTTAGAAAGAAACAAGTGCTCACCTCGGACGAACTCAGAGTCGCAGTCACGAGAAATAGACTTCGATAACACCGGCTGCCGTGTCCAACCATTATTGATTATGGAACATCAGATTCGACGTGATCTACCCACTGGAAGACCCGTACACCACCGGTCCGTTTACCCTCACCCTCCCAATCTAGACCTTTTCTCCAAACTTCCATGTACCCTCGATGTTTCAGCAGCAGTTCCACGCCTTCCTCCTTCAGAAGTGCACCAAACAGTATCAGATACTTTGGCCATTCATGTTTCCACGGATATAGTTGCTCATAGGCAGATCTAGAGAGTTCCTCGAATGGAATATACGCCGGTGACACAGGTAGAGGGGCACCTGGGATCGAAGTCGGAAAAGGGGAGGTAGGAAACGACGCGTCAACTTCGGAAGGAAAATGTCGTTGTAGATATTGATATGGCGATTGGAAAAAGACGTCTGTCTGATCTCTGTAATCTTTTGGGTCGGTCAGTCTGAAGGCGATAGTAGTCAGATCGAGTACGTGAATGATGTGCAGTTGAATCTCACCCTAAGGGTGGCTCACAGCCCAGCGCCCACATTCTTCCGTCTTCTAAGCCCTCCCGATGTAAGAACGCTTGCCCAGGAGTCGAATGGCAAGGCATGAGAAATCCAACGCCACCATGTCGCAGTTCATCGGGAGGAAGGCTTCGAAGATAGGATAGAACGCTGACAGGAGCACTGCAGTAGATCAAAATAGCACAAACGGACAAGGGAACGGTGAGAAGGATAATGCCGAGATAGATTGTTCGGATAGGAGGAAGACATAGCTTCCCAGAAGGTGTGTCCTTTGTACTATCTGGACGTGATTTTCGGGAGCGAGAAAGGTCCAGAAGAGACCTGGCCGCGAATATGTGCAGTAGAGGCAGAAGGGGGTGTATAAACCTCCATTCCTTGTGTGCGGCTAGCGAGTATATGGTGATAGTCCATACCACAGCTCCAAGCATTGTTTTCAGTGCTAGATCGGAAGATGATGTAGAGGTACCAAAAAACAAAGTCCATACACCGTGCAGTACGAATGGGAGGGTAGATGTACAAAGGACAGGGATAGCTTGGAACAAGTAGAAGTGCCAGGGGTTCTGTCCGTAGAAGAGAGATATTCCGGAAAGGTTTGTCCAGATGAAGGTATATGGCGTGAAGGTTGGGGTACCATAATATACGGAGTCCAACATAAATATGGAAGTCAATGTCACGGCGCTGTGATATGATTGTCAGCGTCGTTTCTTGAGACAGGAAGGCTTGACATACCCTACGATGGCAGCGTAAAGAATGAAGTTAAGCATGGCGACCTTGTTGGATCGAAGACGCCATAACACGATCCCGAACAGATAAATCCATATGACAGCGTTCGTTGGTCGGACAGCACAAGCGAGGGCGGCGAATATCAGAGACTTGCGAAGCGCCTGGTCTGGTATGAGGGACAAATTCCACGGATAAAACGAGAACGCGATCGTAGCCAATGAGGTCTCCAAGGAATTCGACAACGAACGAGAGAGCGCAAGACCATGAAAAAACGACGTGAGGGAGAGGAAGAGCTGCTCCGAGTCGAAAATTAGCACTGCTTGGAAGGAAACTTGGAACGATGATTCTCACAGCGGTGGAGACGTATGGATCACCTAGGACTCGTTTGGCGAGCTCGCAGATCCAAACGTCAGTGGCAGCTGCAAAGGCGCCATGCAATATTCTTGGACCTGCAACCTATCTGTCGCGTCTCAATTTACATTTAGCAGAATGAGAGGAACAGATCGCGCACCACAAGCTGGTCCCCAATCCATCCTTTATCCAGTCCTGTGATCTTTAGCACCCAATATATCGGTACATTGAGAGCCGGGTACACAATGCTTCGTATTGGCTGTTGGGCCAGCCATTCCCAGGTGAGATGGCCATATCCAAAGACAGCGTGATGAGCGGGTTCAAGAGATTGAAAATATTCATCCGGTTGAAAGACTGTACGAGTGAAGAGAGCTATAGAAATTCTAACGATGAGTGCAAGAAGCGTAGATGGTCGCATGAAACAAAAGCTAGACGTGATCGTGAGTCGCTGCAGGCTGTTTCTTTTCGACTGTGATCTGCCTCTATTTCGATGTCTACCACTACTGCGAGTCTTTCCAAGAACATCCAGTATGTCATGTTCGACATGGATGGTGAGTCTTTGAACTACTATATATCCGTACGTTCGTGGCTCATTCTAAACAATTAGGCCTGATGATCGATTCGGAATCGGTATACACTGCAGTGACCAGTGGGTCCTTAGCAAACTCGGTATCTTTGATACGACTAAGCATAACTAAGATTCTCTAAGATGACATCCTTGCCCCGTACGGCAAGACAATGACATGGGATATCAAAGCTGGGTGAGTAATTTCCTTCGATTTGCTATGGGACGCGGGCTGAACTCCGGTAGATGTATGGGGAAACGTATGCCAGTCTAAATCGTTCCATGAAATTTTCGTGTTCATAATGCCTCGGTAGCTGAACGCGAAGCTGCGAAACACCTCCTGTCTTTCTTCCCCGACATCCCCTTGTCGATCGAATCGTACCTCGAACAGCGGGACATTGCCCAGGATCGTCTATGGCCGACCGTCCAGCTCCTCCCTGGTGTCAAGAAGCTCGTGCAGCATCTTCACGCCCATAATATCGCCATCGCAGTAGCCACAGGTACTCGCCGGAGAAACTTCAATATGAAGACTGCACATCTGTCAGAAGTCTTTGGATGCTTTGGTGGTAAGGTGGTCTGCGGGGACGATTTCGAGGGTAAAATCAAAGGGAAACCGAACGCGGATATTTTCCTAATTACTGCCAAAGAAATGTTGGGTAGAGATGTCGGAGATGAAGAGTGCACTGAAGCGCAGATCATAGAAAGAGAACGAGGACTAGTATTCGAAGACGCACTTCCTGGGGTACAAGCTGGTAAACGGGCAGGGATGTCTGGTACGTGCCTTCCTACCATCAAATCTCTATGGACGCGAACTCATCATCACATACCTATAGTTGTGTGGGTCCCAGACCCAAACCTTCTCAATGTTGAATATTCCGGGGTTGAAAAGGCTGATCAGACGTTGAACTCTATTGAAGATTTTGTACCAGAGCAATGGGGCCTACCTCCCTATCCTAATTGAACAGCCTTTTCCGGAGGATAACCCACGATCTCAGACAATGATACTCGACCAAGCTTTCCACTGCCCTGACCTTTTTTTGATCAGGAACTCCTCGTGTGAAGAACATCTGACTGGAGTCACAAACTCGTCAGTCTTAGATCTAGTGTGTGGCACTCCCAAGTCTCTCAAGAAGCTAACAGCAACTCCTCGTCGTGGGCCGGATAGGTTGATGAACTCTAGGAACGCTTTTTTTGGGTCCAGAAGATCAAAAGCACTGAAGGGACTCGGATCGCGATTTTATGCCAGGTACATGGGTCAGGGCCGAAGGCTGTTCATCAATATAATATAGTAGATAAGGCCACAACTGGAGTGTGCTTTTCTCCCCATGGCTAACTCTATGTACAGTGAAAGAAGATCCTTCTACGAAGGCTCGATCGTGAGTGTACCTGGGGTGCTCACCTTGCATTATCTCGACGCTCCGGAGACCAGACTTCAATATTTCGTATGGCTGCTTGTGAGTGAATTCAGGTATACTATGTGTCTAACATTTGCGGTAAACCTCAGTACAGGAAGAGTACAATGTACCATACAAATTGAAAGGCTATACTCCCGTAGGACCTCACATTCCTCCCGTCGAGTTTAGCGTGATATACCCTATTGGTATCTCCCCAAGAATCACGGACGGAGACATCGTAGTGGCGGGGTTCTCAGCCATAACAGGTAGGAATTCTATGTCTCCAGTAATCTATCTGACTGAGTGTACTACGTGATCGCAGAGTACGTGATGGAGAAATACAGCAACCACAAAGTTGATGCCGCTGGGTGGCTCGATGACTTGAACTGTAAGTTGAACTACGACCCTGCAGTCAATGTCTTGACTTGTGTCCTTCTTTTCCCAGTCCGACACTATGCTGAAGGAACTTTACAATATGTTCTTGCTCGAAAGCCTCTTGAGAGCCAAAGCATTGAGAGGAAATGGTATCAGCCTACCACTACTCCGGACAAAGTGCTTGAAAATACGCTCAGAATACATGGCACTTTTGTAAGTATCTTCAAGGTTCCTCCATGGATAGAAGATTGGTCTCTTTTCACTCATGTGCTGGAAAGATTGAAACACATCTGAGTAAAACAGGAGGACTGTTTGCAGGCGGAACTGAGCTGACGGGAGCGGACTACATGATGTATCCTTGCTTGATTTCTTTCATATCTCGCAATCCCGCGAACGTGGGGGCACGTTCAAAAGCCTTCGTAAATAGCATTCGAGCGAGGTGTGTGATCCTCAGATATATATTGATACCACGTATGAAACCTTACTACATTATCAACTATGCCTTAGACCAGCCTACAAGCGCGTGAGTAGTGCATTCTTTGATATATTGATTGTCCGTGATATACGCGACGTGTACAGGCTCTCCAAAAGCTCAATATTCCCGACGGCGTATAGGATACACTCGCTAGCATCCTAAAGCGACGTACGGGGCTTGCCCCCGTATCAGTATATGTAAAGATCATGTTGAGTACTAGCGAAGAATCATACTTCCCAGTATCGATCAGAGCCCAGCATGCAACGCACCGTTGTGAGGTACATATTGGGTGACCGGTGACATCCTATGCGAGATATGCGAGAATATCCCAAAGTAGACGATGAGAGAGGTCTCAATTGGAGCGGACGCTTATAGAGACGTGAACTGACGTCATCCGTATCCTTCAGCAGCATCGTTATCCAGGAACACGCCAAGGGCACTGAACATCCACCACCACACCTGCTCTCGACAGTCCAGCCATGACTTCAGTGAAGTCCGGATGAGTAGGGCCGTCTGTGATGGACATCAAGACTACCCGCCTCAATTTCGAATCGGAGTCTCCCATAGACGGTGCCCGCGACTTCATCATTCGAATGAGCGCAGACCGACTGTAATGACTTCCAATCACGGTCAGATTGATGGCTACAGTGAGGAATTCCAGTTTGGGAAGCAACTCTCTGCGCGTGAGCATGTCAAGAATGCCGACAGGCATAATGGTGTCGGGACAATGGAATTCAGTCAATGAGGGCATCAACTGGAGTAGAAGGCGTAGATCAGACTCTTCAACGTAGTTGATCAGACTGAATCGCGTGAGATGGGTGAATAGTCGTGAGAAGACGTCTCGCAATGTTTCCGAGGGCAAAAGAAGGCTACATGATAGATATATTCTCAAGTCCTGGAGCGACGGGAGAATGAGAGGTCCAATAAAGCTGAAAAATGGAGAAGCTCCCGAAACTGTGACGGAAAGGGTGCGCAAATGGCTCAAGACAATGGGGGACGACCTCGATACTGGTATCTCGATTGGGGACTCGTGAAACTCCCAGAGACTACAATGCAGCAGGCTGCTGCAGAGCTGCAGAAGATTGTGACAGAACGCAGGACTGAGATTCATCGACCAGTCGAGTGTGAGAAGAGTTAGCTGCGACCAAGGAATATGCAGTGCGAGGATCGAATCGATTTCAGGCTTGTCGAAATGACCAGACAGAGTGACTCTGCTGAGCATAGGCAAGTCGTCGAAGACGGTAATGGATATATTTCGTAGAAAGTCATTGTTGTGGGGAACGCTGAGCTCCAAGGCTTCAAGAGAAGCTATAGAACCAGCAGGCAATGCCAAAAAGCTTTCAAGGTCAGAGCGTGTCATACTCAGGGAAAGCTCTCTGATCCGCGTCATCCAAGGGACGATGAATGGGAGGGTCCCACTAATCAAGGAATTTATTGAGATTGCGAGAGGTAGGGCGCCTGCACGGTCGAACCATAACCTCGACAGCTTGGAGAGATCGATCCGATATAAGCTCGTGGAATATCGACCCGGGTGTAAGATCACATTATTCCATAATCTGGGTGTATGAAGAGCGATATGTCTCCAAGCGGAACAAACGTGGCAAAGAGCCCAAGGCAAAGAGTTGGAACGCGGAGGAAGGGGGCATATTAGCGGAACGCATTGGACAAATATCTCTGAGATGAGTTCGAGTGGAAGACCAAATGTAGGAGGAAGAAATCGCAAGTCCTGAGTGCGGTACCTCCCGTCCATGACGACAGAAAGCGGCGTATCCCTAGTGGTCATCCAGGCCATCTCATTCACTCCTCCTTCATGCTCGTCTAGTGGGCCTCGAGGCACTGTAGGTGCTGTTTCTGAGACAATCTTCGAAATCATTCTGAGAATGTGAATATCAGAGTTGAAATAAGACGCCAGAAACTGGAGAAACTTGTGCACCACTAAGGAGTATATCAGCCAGTTTGACACAAAGACAACCTCGGTAGATCAGCTGGAGAAAGCAGTGCTAGATATCAACGGAGGTCGTTGAGCAATGAGCAATGAGCGTACTTGTCGTTTCGGCGACGGGCGTTCTCGCGACGGGCGTACTATGGCGGTCAAAACGTAACATTATTCATTCGCGCACCGCAACTTCTATTCGCGCAACACAGCTCATAATTGCGCAGCGCAACACACCAGCGCAACGCTACTTTCGACTGCGACGCTACTTTGGGGTGATTTTCGAGACTTGCGCAACTTACGAGGGGATTTTTAGTTGAGATTTTGATGTATTTTTTGTATTTTTACTTAGTACTGTACAGTATAAACTATTCACCTGATCATACACGGATCCTCGCTTGTTCCAGTGCATGCACCATCATAGATAAACCCCAGGATTGTCGAAGACGTACGCGTCGAACGGTCGAAAGGCAATCGTGGGAAAGACTCTCGGCAACCCCCGAAAGTAATACCCGAAAACAAGGCAGGCTCTTCCGACGTTTGTCCGGCCTCGCGTCGTCGTTCGGCTCAACATCGACAACCTTTTCTCTACCCGTCTTCTCCTCCGAACGAAAACTTCCAAACTCCCCCCCAAGTCGACGTCCTCGCCCCGGTCATGGCACTTCGCCTGAACACCCGACTCTTCCAACTCGAAGGCAGGCAGAGCCCTCAAGCTCTGTGAAAAGACATGGACACTTCGGACAGTGCTATTCGTCTTCGGGGTGCATGCTCGCGGAGTCCCCGGACCATCGAAGCTCGTAGAGGGTCCCTTGGCATTGCTGTGGATAGGGCCCCGGACCATTTGAAGGTCGTCGGACGTCTCTCGTGTACCCATTTACTATATTAGTCCCCCCATAGTCCCCCTTGTACCTAATAATCAAGTCATAATTACTATAGTAGCCTGAGTTGCGTGGTGCGCAAGTTCAAAGATGCGCAGATTTCAAAGTTGCGCTGCGCGAGTGAATATTGTTACGTTTTGACCGCCATAGGCGTACTACAGTGACGCGGCGCGACTAGTGTTATAATTAGAACTTCAAGCTAACTCTACAATGTACATAGTCATATTCAAACTGTACATCTTGACGTTCCCAAGGTCCTATGATTGCTAGAGCCTGAAAGGGTTTAACGTTTAACGTTTAACTCTCAAGTAATAAGTACTGAATACCTGTATTAAGTCAACTTCGATGTATACAAGTTTATAGATGTCCGGGTCCGTAAACTGAAAGAGTCCGCAGACTAAGATGTCCTTCCGTCGCACTGATCATGAGTAGTTTTAAGCCAAGAAGACGAAACCACTCGAGATAGCGACCACGGCTGATACAGCAACGCCTGTGAAAGCACCGAGAGAGAAGGACGACGTGCTTAGAGCTGCATTGCTAGACGCTGAACCGCTTGCAGCGCTCTTGGTTACGTCCGAGGGAATTGTCCCGTCTACGAAACCCAATGGCTGATGATTAGTTTCTTTTTCGAGACTTGGTAAGTGAAAACGGAAACGCACCGACGAAAGATGAACCACATTCGGACTCCACGGACGGTTCTAATTGACTGGCGTAGGTCGGGAAGTTCTCTGTCAGGATATTGTATGCCTCCTGGACACAGTCTGTGCAGATTACGCTGGATGGAATAGTCGTTCCGTTGGAGACCATAGCCACGATACTGTCAAGACTGATTGTGCCGAGGTCTGTCTGGGCGTCAGTGAGCGTCTGAGTGACGCAGAGCGTGTCTGATCTATGTTGGTAAAATCCGGTCAATACATAGTAGAAAATGGAGAGGAACCTCTGGTTACTCACGTCTTCAAACAGGCTATTTCTCTGGCGGTGGGGTAGAATTCCTGAACGGCGGTGATGATGGAAGCTGTGTCGTCTGTTGAGAACCCGAGAGAACCGAGTTCAGCACTGCAACCAGAGGTGACGTTGGTCACGACTGCGGAGAGCGTGTCGTTGCTGCATGAGCCGGCAGCACAGAGTCCAGTTAACCAATTGTTTATTGGGTCTATGATGGATGTGTTCGATGAGGAGATGAACAACGTGATGAGGGCCGAGGGATCTAAGCAGTCGGCAGCGGCACTATTGGCAGCAAGGTTGGTCAATGCGGTGGTACACTCAGTCGTAAGCCTGTCGAATTTCTGAACAATGAGCACGAGTTAGTTGTGCGAAAAATGGAGAGCGACGTACGCAGCTGACGCAAGACCAGCTCCGGCAGCTAAAAGAAGGATTTGAAAGGTACGAGCCATGCTGGTAATAGTGAATAGATGAAAAGGTGATGGGTCGTAAGAAAGGTAGAGTGCCAAAAAACATTTTGAGGTGTACTTTTATACTGCGCCTCCTCCTATTCGGGTGGGAACAAGGCAACTCCAATCCACACTCCGTCAGCCGCCGGCATCACAGGACATATTTTCCCCCTCATTTTTATTGCATAGCCTAACGATACGCCACTTCATATCGAACGATCCTGCCCTCCCAAGTTCAGCTATCGGACTCGATGAGGACCAATAGACACTCACCACGGAGCGAGATGGCCTTCAAAACTTAACTCTCGATGGGGATGGATGACCGAAATCGTACACGGTTGCTGCGGGAGATCAGATGCCCGAGTAACGAGGTATAACAGAGCTCTTTACGCCCTAATCATCTGTGCTGCATACGGTTCAAGTTCGATACAAGGCTCCTACTGTCCGACCCCGGGTACTCGCATGGATTCATAGGTGTTTGTAGACTTACGTTGGCTTTGCCTGCGGATATCTTGTGGTTCTGTCTGCGGTTGCTCTTGGAGATAGCTATGGTCTTGCAAAATTGTCCGAGTCGCGGTCTTGGAGTTATCTGAGTAGTTGCCTGTCAGAATTCTTTGGTGCCAGTGGTTCTGTTTGTCTACGCATTGCCATTGGCAGGGCATCTGCCTTGGTAGCCGCCCTCCTGGACCTCTTGGTCGCATCTCGTCCTGTAATTGACGATTTCGACTAACCCGCCATGGAGTTCCTCGATTCTGTCGTCCATATTCAATCTAAAACTATAGAGACTCGCGATATTACCGCTATATTTGCAAAATGTGGCGAAATGTACGTCCCGCTACTCTTTACCTTGAAATTGTGCTCACTTTATGGACGTCGAAAGACGCGCCCTGTACCCCGTTGACACCTCAAGACCAGGGGAATCCCATTTTATGCTTCATTTCGAAGACGCAGCCAGTTCCAAGCGCGCACTCAACCTAGAAGGTCACCAGATGAAAGTCTTGCCTGTCGCGAAAAACCCCCAACTAATTTCTCAATACCGCTCCGTGAATTCTGCTGCATTTAACCCGCCACCTGACTCCAAGAGATCAAACGAAAACGCCGTTCGATGCGTTCCCAAGACGGCTCAACCTCCTGGTAAAGCAACTATTTCATCAAAGGCAAAAAGCGGGCTGGTGCGCTTAGGCGTAACGGCGTTAAGCGACTGCCTTAATACACCTTCGCAACCTGCTTCCACCTCTTCCGCGCCTTTGCCTCCCGCGACACAGGTTTCTACTGGAATGGCTCGCCCTAGCACAGGCCCCTTCATGCAATTTCTCAACTCCTCGCGTACTCTCATCTCCAATCCTCGGAGAAAGGCTCGAAGATCCAACCATCTCGAATTCGCCGCTTCTGCGCCGTATTCGGCCCCGTCCATTACGACTTCTCCACCAAAGATGCCAGCTTCGGCGTCAGTCGACATGTCCAACGGCCCATATGGCTCTTTCTTTACCTTAAACTCCTGCATTACCTTGGGTCTCTCTGGTCAGACCATCACCTATAACCTGGATTCGCTCGACTCTGATCCTCGGGGTATAATCGCGTTACTCAAGAATACATCCAGCGAACGAGGTAACTGGATGGTCGTCGCTGCTTACTATCGTAGGAAAGGCAACGCTCGTGCCGCGATCCACGTGGCGACTGCTATGTTGTCAGGTACGTTCCTGAAATATCTCGTCGCTTCTCTCGTCGGACTCAATTTTACCAGTCATGGCAGACATAGGAATCCCAGAAAAAGACCTCACACCTGCCTTCCTCATGCTCTCAGGCTGTGAGACCGACCTTGGCAAACGCGCTCGAGATAGTGGCGCAGATGAAGCACGAATTGCAGAACATTACGCCAACTCGCAGAAATGGCTCCAGAGAGTATATGGAACGATCTCACCGTCGAAAAGTGTTGATCTCACCCAACAGACTTCTGGACCGAGTTCGAAATCCACCGTCGTGACAGATAAGACCATAGTTGCTGTGGCACGTCCGATCAAGCCAATGCCTTTGTCCAGCGGTGTCAATCGAACGGTTCCAACGGCACCTAGACGCAATACTGTGAACATGCCTCCGTCGGCCGATAAACCTTCTCAAGGCGCTTCGGCCACTCTCAAACCCACGGGTACACTCGAGTTGGAACGCGAGATCAAGACCCTGCAAGATATCCACGCGGCTCAAACCAACCTCCTCTCCGAAACCGTCTCCGCGAAACGTAAAGCCGAAGAAGAATTAGCGAACGAACGCAAGGCGCGCAAGAAACTTGAGAAACGACTCGATGAAGTGCAGAAGGAGCTCGTCACTGAGAAACGCATGGAGATGTGGGCCCTCGAGCAGACGAAGAAGGAAGTGACGGCCAGAAGGCGGGCGGAGGAGATGGTAGTTGAGGAGAAGGCGAAGAGGAGGGCTTGTGAGAGAGAGGCTGCTGCTGAGAAGAGGGCGAGTAAGCCTTTGTTTGAGGATTTGGCGAGTATGTTTCAGAGGGCGGCGCAAGGTGACGGGATGGCGAGTATTGCTGGGATGATCAGCCGTACGTCTTCTGGGGCATCGTGATCAGCTGCTGTACCTTCTCTCTCTATCTCTTCGTCTCGGTTTGCTTCCATTTTATTATCATTAATCCGAGTCGACTCTATACACGCGCGTGGACCGCAGCTTTTTATATTACTATCGATTCAATTATCACTTCGAGCCTCTGTAACAGCCCTATTGTACCGTCATATATACTGGCCTCTATAATATCTTTCTACCCGTCGGATTTAGAATCGTAAGCGTCAATCACCCTGGTCTTCATTGCCTTGCAAGGTCAATTTAAGAATTTTCAGCACGGTGAAAGCTAGTCTCAGATCGGGATACATTTGTGAAAGCTATACGAAGGGAGTAGATACACATATTCATCGATGTACATCTACTTGTACTATCATGAACCAGCCGGGATACTTAGTAGGAGACACGCACACTGGATAGGAAAACTTTGAACAGGGAAAAAGCCAGGGAAAGAATCAAAAGGGGTGTATGTGAACTAGGATCAATACGAACACCTGACAGCGAGTAGAAGAGATGGTTGATGGCGGACCTGAGGTGGACTTGGCGCTCAGCTCGAGTTCAGATTGTTGAGAACATTCATCATGATGGTCTAAGGTGACAAAATGACGCGTCGTTAGTCTAATACAATGCTGGATCATGCGATCATGGAATGACTGACCTCTGGGGTGACTTCGTTAGGAGGAGGAGGAGGTTGACGAAGCCTATACGAGCCCGCGATAACGCATGGCGCAGGGATTGTAATCTCGTGGTCATTGTGTACTTTGTTGGACTGTGATCAGATCTCGTATACGCATATTGTAATTGCGTCATACTCACCGCCAACTCCATTGACTCGGACACCAGAGGAAATACTGAGAGGGGAAACATTGCCCTGATGCTCAATACTCTCCTTGAGTATAATCTGTTGGTGTGATTCTATGGCAATCTGGTGATTCAATTGTGTCAGGAAGACCTGGATGAATTGTGGCGACGATACCTACCAATATGCGGACTTGAAGCGCCTGTGTAACGCGTTGGCAGCGGAAAATGGCCAACGAAAGACCAGTACAGCAGGCCCAACACTCCTTCCATAGAGATGAGTCAGTGCGCAGAGTTTCTTCACGAAGCGACGAGGCTTGCAGCTTGAGTCTTGCTGAAGGATCAGCCTGATATGATCACGGGAGCATGCACGGATCACATACTTCATGAAGGAAACATCAGCGCGAAACTCCAACGAAAGAACACCCTTTTCGATATAGTCATGCAATATATGTTCAGTCTCTGATAAGACATTATCAAGGACCATCAACCGGGTAGTGGGAAGAAATTGACGGAGGATGCGAGCAGTAGCAGCTAAGAAGGTCATAGACAGAGTAACATTGCGAGCGAAGTTGCTGGAAATTGCAGAGGCGAGAGATGCAAAGCAAGTTGCGATAGCTAGGAGAGAGAGAAGAAATTCGGATGCCATGAGAGCTGGGGCGGAAAACAAGTAATGGTGGTTTGTAGCATCTCCTCTGGTGTCTTCAGCACTAAGTAGTAAGTACCCAAAGCTACCGAATGCTAGTCCCAATATCATTTAGCGATCGTGAGCAAATAGTGAGGTAGACGTAGTCTCCCATGTACAACCAGACCAGTGGATATGTGATGAGACTTGAGAGTCGATCGAGTCGGTTCGACGATCACTGGTCACTAAGGACCAGCTGCAGGTTACAGGTAGACGCGTTTTTTCGAGTTCCTTACTTACACTGGTACTGCCTCGAGGTCTCAAGATCTCACCGGATCTCATTGGGCGCTACTGCTTTCGGCCACGTTACTTGGGCGTTTATGAGTTGCACTGCTACGCACCAAAATTCTTCAGAAAGGTCACGTGCTTTATCGTTTCGCCATCGTTTCGCCACTTGGACTCTGGAGGCTCTCAAAACCGTGTTCCCATAGATCGAAAGCTGATGAAAATTTCAATTATGCTGTCCAGAATGCCCATCTACAATCCGTAAAAGTCTGAGAAGAATCCTTGACGAACTGACTCTGAGACATCATCTGCTGTTTCTCGGTGTTGGTCCTTGAAAAGTCAAAGATGGTCAAAGACATGCTCAAAAAATTGGAAAATCACAGAAATAATCACCGGTATTCCTTAAAACGTTCTTAACAATCCACGAGATGCTCGGCTGACTTGACTCGGCTTTGGAATCCAGTCCGCGTGAAGCTCGGCTCCTTGGCGAGCCTGTGACATGGTCGAGCATCTTCGTACTATTACGACCAGGGTTTCTGCAGTCTGTGTTAGAAGATTTCGTACCGCACGGCGCACGCCTCGTGCAAGCCCGCTGCTAAACCGAGGCTAGCGGATCGACAGCTCAGCATGTACTGCCTGGTTTTTTCTTTCTTCGGGATCCGGCGTCAGGAGAAAGGTTGGAACGCCCATCAAACATATATATGATGACCGGGTAACGCGGGGTAGAAACAGATAACATTTACTAGATACGAGATGAGATACTCAGTCGCTCACACGTCATACGGTATTAGAATAGAAAAAGATGATGGACAAATACTCACAAGTCCAAATGCTGTATCAGAGTTTGTATGGAGATCTTCGACTCGGACGATATATGTACTCTCGTAAAAAGCGATGTTGGAGACTATTGAGTCGAGGGGAGACAACCGAAAGTCCGTTACGAACTGAAAAAGAATTCCGAGTCAAAGAAAGCAAGCAAGCCCGAGAGCAAGCCCGAGAGCAAGCCAACTTAAGCACTCTCTTATGTAAGCTCCGAGCCTACGCCTCCTGACTTGGAGCCAACTCGGAGCTCTCTTTGAAGTTTGCTCTGTCTTGCGCACGTAGTCTGCTCCAAGTGTCACTGGTACCGTTCCAAAATGTCTACTTCTGAAAATCTGCCGTTTCCACCAGTCCTTCCGCCGGGCCTGGTTGTCGTACATGTCGACGCACTCGCGGCCGCACTCCTCAAACTCGGCATCACCGATGTTTCTGTAACCATGCTCCTCGACGCAACCAAGAGAGAAACCCTGTCTCAGCAACAGAATTCTCAGATAGCTGACGAAAGACGCAAAGCTGTGGTCAAACGTGAGTCTTCCCGATCTCACGCTGTGTTTCCATGAATTCTTATCAACTCTTGTTCAAAGTGGCCTATCGGCCGAATGACACTCCGGACTCGTTCCCTCCGTATCAGTCTGTTTTCGTGGAACATCCAGACCATCCAGTATCTTCAGACCCGATATCACAAGAGAGGCGACGCCGCCTACGCATTCTCGCACGCGAGAGCATATTGCGCGATCCGTACCATTCTCCCTGGATCAACGAAAACAATGGCGAAGACAGGGATCTCCCTTCCATAACTGCATCTCTCTTTGTCACACCACTCGAGGGCGATTCGCTCTACCTTCCCGAGCAGAAGTTCGAGAATGTACAGTGTCTGTGGGACACAGGGGCTCAAAAATCTTGCATACCTAGCTGCTAGAGTTGGCCAGACGGGGTGGCCAGACGTTGGGGCAGACAGTCATGTCAATCAAGTCAGATTCAAGTGGGAGATACAACCTCAGCATTGTCGACTTGATACATAGTTGGGGGAAACAAATCCAGCCGTCTATGGACAGATGAAGTATGTAACTCCACTGAATTGTCTGCGCCTATAGAGAATTGACCCGTTGATCAGCTTGATTCAATATGCAGACCCTATCAATGACGACGGATGCTGGCCCTATTGATCTGATAGTAATTCACGATGTGAGCCTTAGGCGCGCGATCGTTTGTCGATGCTGATGTATCAGAGGACAGTCATACTGGTACAATCTCTCTCTTCAGTTCATACCGTGTCTGAATGTGTACAAGACTCCTTTGATTATGTTGTCTCTATATGTAAAACATGTAAACTACAGCGTACAGGAAGATGCAAGTTGTATGCTCTCGTGTTCGAAAGATCAAAGATGTGGTGAAATTGAGTCTTCAAATCCAGAGTTGAGATATCTAGCAGACAAAATATCAGCTACCGGTTAGGATTTATACGCAAAGGGGTGGGCATGCATAGATGTAGAAGCTTTTTTGACACTTTTTTGAAAGTACCTGTACTATTTTCGACCGGTCGTACCTCGCTCCTCCCGATCACAACAACGTGGCTCTAAAGTCGACGTGGAGGGCCTCGATCACTTACCGAGCATTGCTCTCGCCTTACATTTCTTTCTTGGATCATCCTACTTTCACTCTTGGATTTATACCACCAGGAGTTCAACCGTAGAAACTCAATGCCACCACACATCTCCCGGGCGCTACGACTCACCCTTCTCCTCCATGTCTGCTGGTCCTCTGTACAAGCTACAGATTCTTTCCTAGCCGATACTCTGGTTACGAAAGACCAGGTCCAAAATGTTTTGGAGCATACTACAGTGAAGGAACCTGCCTGTCGGAGAATTGTATGTTATGATTATATATAATAGTTTGAAATGACTGACATTCTGTCCAGCCCACAGGTCCGATAGAAACAACCAAGTGCGACTACGAAACTGTAGAAAGTGTCAGTGATGACTTGTACAGCAACCTCCACGACCTCGTTTCGAAGCCATTCTTCAGGTTCTTTAGAGTGTGTTGTAGTTCCCTCCTATGTTTACAGATTCTGACGCTCCTACCTGATGTAGACTGACTTATACAGAGATTGTCCGTTTTGGCCAGACGATGGCCAATGTATGAATAGAGAATGCGGTATCACGACGGTGGATGAGGTATGCGCAATTCCGTTCTATCATTATTGGATGTTTACTTCCTTGTTAGAGTGAAGTCCCGGAGGTCTGGCGAGCGGCTGCTCTCAGCAAAATAGAGCTCCCTGCAGCACGTCAAGTAAGACACTTTGCTACACGTCAAATCGCATACACTCAAGCCCCTTTCTTTAGGACGCTAACCTACCTGGATGTTATTATCGTGACTCTGATTTTTGTTTCCTAGATGATACGACAGGTAGTCAAATTCAATTCCTTCTCGTATGATCCTGATGACAATTTTATGACCAGCAGAAGGAGAATACTTTGATCTTTCTTTGGTACCCGAACGATTCACAGGATACGCGGGTGTATCTGCCAATCGCGTCTGGGGCTCTATCTATCAAGAGAATTGTTTCGGATTATCCGAGTACAATCTCAGGACTGGAGAGTCTCCAGCAGTTTCGTCTCCAGACTCGGCGTTCCGAGAGGACGGGGATGTTGATAATGGCCAGTGTCTGGAAAAGAGGGTTTATTATAAGGTTGTCTCTGGTGAGTTCCAGGCTCGTATGCGCGCCCCATTTGGCCGGTGAGCTGATTCCTTTCTCACTTAGGTCTTCACGCGTCGATATCAACCCACATTTGTGCTGATTTCTTGAATCAAACGACTGGAGAATGGGTAAATCCATGCATAGGTATTTTCGAAAGGTCGTGCTGACGTCCACCTCGCACAGGGCCCCAATTTAGAATGTTATGTGACCAAAGTCGCCTCCCATCCCGAACGGCTGCAATATATTTACTTCAATACCGTCCTCCTTCTACGCGCAGTTGCTCGAATCGGACCTTATTTGTCTGCGTACGACTACTGCTCGACAGGGACACACGAAGACGACGCAGAAACGCTAGCGAAATTGGGAAACGTTATATCTATCGCTCAGACTGTTGGAAAGTTTGACGAAAGTGTCTTGTTCCGAGGCGAGGATGCTAATGTAGGCAACTCCTGCTTGTCGATAGCGTCTGAACTAAAGTTCGTAATGTCATATAGATCCTCAAGGAAGAATTCAAGACTCATTTCCGAAATGTCACCCGAATCATGGATTGCATAGGATGTGATAAATGTCGCCTCTGGGGAAAAGTCCAGACCACGGGAGTCGCTACTGCGCTCAAAATTCTCTTTGAACTTGATGAAAAGGCTTTAGAGTGCGTTCGGTCTCATACATACCGTCGAATACATACTGATTTGACATCTAGCCCGCATTCGAATTCCAACCTGTTACAACGCTCGGAGGTTGTAGCCCTCATCAACACACTGCACAGATTTTCAGAAAGTATAGAATTGGCGGAAGAATTCCGGCGAATGTGGGCTGAAGCAAGTCCCATGGAATCTGCGAGACTGATTGCAGAAGCTGAAAAGGCTGCTGCGTGGGTAAGCATCGGTCTTCTCTCCTCGTCATGAGTTTTGAGTTGACGAAATCCGTAGCCACGACCGCATCCGTCTCTCAATCCTGGTTCTCATTCTGAGACGCTGAATTTGACTTTGTTGGAGCGTGTATCTGAGTTGATGGACAAGGGGATACGATTGCTGGGTGGGATGTTCAAGCCGTCGGGTAAAGACCAAGGACCTATGGGATACACGGAGCTGTAGGCCAGCTGTAGGCTATAAATAATAAATCAGTGGCTATAAATGAGAGAAGCCAGTGAAGGTTGACTGCGCCGGACTTAAGCGTGAGGCAGTACTATAGGTGTTGTGTGCTATTTTCCGGCGTCCTCTGGAAATCTACATCCTTGCTCCCAACCGTTGCCGATGAGCAGACTGACATGATTGTTCTTGACGAGGAAGATCAGCGTCAGGTAAAACAAATCCCTTCTGATTTCCTCGCTGGCCCTATTCTACGTTTACCGGAGAGGGTGGCAGGCCGCTCCTCCTATCCCCTCCCTGACTACGAAACTTCTCAAGCACAACATACCACCATTTCCTCCTTCCGAAAGGTCCATCTATACGGCAGATTCGATTCCAGATTCTGGCGGGCTGTATTAATCGGCTTGGCTATATATGTTGCACTGTCGGTGTGCATTGGCATTCCTTTAATTTTCCTTGTGCGTTCATCTTTTCACTGGCGATCTTTGTCGTGTACACACTCATTCATCAACTACATCACATCAGAGAGTCATTGATCGTCGACACCATCACCCACCGACGTCAATGAACTGGGTAGATGATACCTCTACACCCGTCAATCTTGCCTATTTTTCAGCACAAGGTCTAGACTCGTCAGCATGCAATCATTGGCAGACGACACAGGATAGCATCTCGGAGGGGACATTTACAGCAAAGTACGTTCGCATTTATATATAAGCTATCGATACTCGAATAACAGTCGTCCATAAATAGGACCCAGCACGACTTTTCCACAAACGACCTCTTGTCATTGCGATCTAATGTCTCTACCGATGATTCACAGTCCGCCTCTGTAAGCGGCAGTTTAAACGTGCTGATGAACCCCGAATCCAATGCTTCGAGTACCACCATAAACGTCGACATCCAAACCTCCAGTGCTGACCTTCGTGACCGGACCCATATCTGTTTTTATGACACAGGAACAGATCGGGGGCTTGTCATCTATGTAAGATCATTCTCCAGCCGACGATAGCCTCACTCACCCCCCGATCTACAGACACCAAGTAATCTGACCATGCACGACCTCATCAGAGTCGACATTACCCTTCTTTTCCCCTCATCATCATCAATCCTTTCCGTCAAAAAGCTCACCACACACTTACCTACCTTTACACAAACATTCGGCGACCTTAATCCTTATATTAACTTCGACAAAATCTCTGTCGGGGGAACACAGTCGAATATATCTGCTACAGTGAGTCGAGATTGCGTTAATGACCTCTGGGTTTACTCAACATCTTCACTATCTAGTCCCTACGAGGGAGCAACATCCGTGTCCACAGTTCTCTTGCTTCGATCAGCGGCGCTTTCAATGTCACAGAATCTCTTGTCTTAGATACAATTGGAGGGTACGTACCTTAATCTGTACCTCCAGTCTTTTCGATGAACTCATCGCACCCCTAGATTTATTCATGCTAACGTCACATTGGTCCATGAGCCAACCAGTGAAGCTCCAACAGTCCTTACTCTAGATACAGGCAACAGGTTCGTCTTCACATTTGCGTCGTTGGCCTATCTACTGATGTGCTGTCCACAGCGACATCGACGCCCAAGTAACGCTAGTAGCACCGCACGTGCATTCCCTACTTCGACCGCCACCGCCTGTCTTCCTGACTTGCATGAAGACGTTTAATGGTCTTCTCAAAGTCGACATTGCAAACGATCCTTCCACCGGGCCAGTTCCACTACATGTTAACGCCGAGAACAATCTCGCAGAAACATACATTACCCTGGACGATAAATTCGAAGGGTCCTTTAGTGTGCGGACAAAGTTGGCCTCGGCGATTGTTAAAGAAGGAAAGCCCAATCCATCGGCCGATCCGTCTGGAGATAACAGACAGAGAAGCTATGTTTATGACCATACGTCAGAATCGAGGTCGGTTGGATGGGTTGGATGGGGTACGAGACCGACAGGATTCAGACGCGGGCAGGGGCATGTAGATGTTGTTTCCTCGCTGAGTCCGGTATCGCTACAGCTCGGCACACTGCCATAGCCGCATAGCGAGTCTTTCGGGTCGTCGGAGGGGGCGTTTTTATGCATTTTCGTTCATTTGTGTACTCAATATATACAAAGGACATTTGTATTGTACTTTACTATCAGGATCTATGGAGAACTAATTCACGTATACACTCTGATTTTTTCAGCCTTGAGTTGGGGGAAATTTTTTCGTGTCCAATTCCGAATGGAAGCTGACTGTGTCAACCGTCGCGACTGGATTGCGTGATTCTTGCAAACCATATGCTCAAAATGCTATATCCTCCATGGTCCCCCCTGAGAAGGCCTCCAATTCCAGCGCTGTACTTGACCTCCTTACGAAGAGGAAATATCCAACTCCGCATTTTCCTCTCAGAAAGACATGGCCAACGCTCCTCATGGTGGTGTTTTGAAGGTGCGTCAGTTTGAAGGATCACCACGATCGTCGATCTCATTCATTTTCTTGCAGGATCTCGTCGCTAGAGATGAGCACATATCCGCACAGTTGAAGGATGAGGCTGCTAGCCTCCCAGATATCATTTTGACAGAGGTTCGTATCAATTGCCGTCTTCTCAGATGATTTGCAGCTAAATCAGTACTTTTTTAGCGTCAACTCTGTGATCTGGAGCTCATCACCAATGGTGGATTCAGTCCATTGGAGGGCTTCATGAATCAGAAAGACTATGAAAGGTGCGTCTCAACTGGTGTCTTGATCATCTACAATTTCCTTATTTATCTTCGTCACAGCGTTGTAGATACCCTTCGCTTAGCAGACGGCGCGCTCTTCCCTATTCCAGTCACCCTCGACCTATCTCGAGAAGATATCGCTAGACTCTCTATCGCTCCCGGTGTCCGGATAGTACTGCGCGATCCACGAGACGACGAACCCCTTGCGATTCTCTTAGTGGAAGATGTCTACAAGCCAGACCAGGTTAAGGAAGCTATCCAAGTCTTCGGTGCAGACGACCCTGCCCATCCCTCCGTCTCATATCTCCGACACCGTGTCCACGAGTTCTACATTGGAGGGAAAGTCCAGGCTATACAAGCCCCCACACATTTCGACTATGTCGCATTACGCTGTAAGGTCATCTGATCACCCTTTTTACTCCTGGGGTCTGACTTTTCTTGTCACCCATATCAGACACTCCTTCTGAGCTCAGGTCGCATTTCAAAAAACTCTCATGGCGGAAAGTGGTAGCCTTCCAAACACGGAACCCTATGCATCGTGCCCACCGTGAATTGACCGTCCGTGCTGCCCGTCAGCGTCAAGCGGTACTTCATTCCAGTTGAATCTTCTCTGTTCAAGCACTCATTATTGATACGTAGAACGTCCTTATACACCCCGTGGTTGGTCTCACAAAGCCCGGAGATGTAGACCACTATACCCGTGTACGTGTTTACGAAGCTATCATGGCCAAGTACCCGAATGGTATGGGTCATCTCGCACTTCTACCTTTGGTAAGAGCCCACATTCTGTTTCGTCTGTGGAAGTCTCACAAATCAAATTGCGTCATCAGGCTATGCGGATGGCAGGTCCTCGCGAAGCCGTCTGGCACGCCATCATTCGCAAGAACTTTGGAGCTACACACTTCATCGTCGGGAGAGATCACGCAGGACCTGGAAAAAACTCTCAAGGGAAGGATTTCTACGGCCCTTACGATGCTCAGGACCTCGTCACCAAATACCACGACGAGCTTCAAATCGAGATGGTGCCGTTCCAACAAATGACGTATCTTCCTTCGACGGACGAATACCAGCCTGCCGATGAGGTCCCGAAAGGTGTCCAGACTCTCGATATATCTGGTACAGAGCTACGAAGACGGTTGAAGACTGGTGCCGCTATCCCAGACTGGTTCAGCTACGAGTTAGTATTTTTTAACCGTCCAAAAAATGGGTCGATGGCTGATTTCGTGGCATCCCTTCAGAGCCGTTGTCAAAACTCTACGTGAAAGCTATCCTCCACGCAATCAGCAAGGTTTCGTTCTTCTCTTGACTGGATTGTACAATTCCGGCAAAGATAGCATTGCGAAGGCTCTTCAGGTCACCCTCAACCAACAAGGAGGACGCAGTGTATCCCTACTACTTGGTGAGACCGTGCGACACGAGCTCTGCCCAGGTATGTGTTCTCTCGAATATTTGGTTTGGCACGCTTGACTAATGTACGTATTAGAACTCGGCTTCTCCGCTGAAGACCGTCACAAAAATATGCAACGCATTGCCTTTGTTGCGGCTGAGCTGACAAGAGCTGGTGCAGCCGTCATCGCTGCCCCCATTGCTCCATATGAACACTCCCGCGAGGCTGCACGAGAGACGATCCTCCAATCTGGTGGCGCTGGAGGAAACTTCTTCTTGGTCCACGTCGCCACGCCATTAGAGCACTGTGAGAAGACGGATCGCCGGGGTATGTATGCCCAAGCTCGGAGAGGAGAAATCAAGGGCTTTACTGGAGTAGACGATGTCTACGAGACTCCTGAGCGACCAGATTTGACTGTGGACGTGACAAAACAGAGTGTAGCGGAGATTGTTCATAGTGAGTTTTGATTTTTTTGTCAACCACGTTTGATCTGTTCCCTGATACTCGTTTGGTCCAGGTATTGTATTATTATTGGAAACAAACTCATTACTGTAATTGTAATTCGCCGCTGTAGACTAATTCATTTTCTTTGTTTCTTGGATGCGGACAGTCTGTCAAATGGTATGATAACGATGTAAGACCATCGACATTATCAACGAGAGCGGTTCATAGTAATTTTGAATGAGTGGCAGACATGAATCACATAATGATCGGTTCAGGTCTATGGAGAGGACGATACTTGCTATGCTTGTCCCATATTCCTGGTGCACCGCGGTTCTTCCGTCCCCTCCTTCTACAGAAGAAGCAAAGCCCCGCTATGAAAAGCAAAAATATACTTGCTACGGCCCCGATGATGATGTATACTAATCTCAGGCTTCGTCTTCGACCCTTGTTTGACTGGAGTGTTGTCAGCTTCATTCCATTGACGGTGAATAGTCGGCTTACAATTCTGGCTAGGTCTTCCGAGAGTGACGCATCACCTTTGTCTGTGGAGGTACTGTTATCGCCGTTGTTACTGCTTTCTAAGATAGGTGTGTCGAGTAAAGAAGAGGTGATGTTGCCTCCCCTGGCTTCAATGAAATCTCCATGAAGCACTCTGGGGTCATTGTTGAGTGGAAGCAGTTGGATGTATGGATCTGCAGTCATGTTCGTCGATCCATCTACGAAGTCCCCGAAATTGACGAGGAGATATGCATTTCGCACTATTGGGCGATCAGCAGACAACAAAATAGACCAAATTGTGCGGTACTTACGAAAGGACATGCCCAAAATCATGTCGAAAGTAGGCGCACCGCCCTCCAGAGTCGATGTATCGAACGTCATCGGTTGAAACTGATCATGCGCAACAAAAATCAGTGCCTAGATCAGTGCAGTTAGCACGAAGAAAGCAAAGGAGAAACACGCACAGCGCCGATGCAACCACTAGTGCCATTGTCGAGGGTAAAATTCTGGTTTATATCGAGGGGGTGGATAGGGAATGCCACCCCAGCAAATTTGAACGTCAAGTTCAGTTCCTGCTCGCAAGGAAGGATCCATACGCCGAAGTCTTGATTAAAAGTAGCATTAGGAACTCTTGAATATATAGCGTCTGATACAGCCCTGTACAAACCATGTTGAGCTGTTTTTCAAGGTCAAAATGGACATTGCACACCTAGGAACTTGCTGTAGATTGAGATATGATTGGTGATGATTCATGTGAATGTATTCTTGTATATGAGATGAAACTTACAGGAAATGTAAATCCAGAGTCAAAGACCACGGTTGCCTGCCGTTTGTCCGATGTACTATCGACTGCAGTAGTCAAAGGTATGACTTGTCCATCAGGTCCAATTATACCGTCTTCATCGAGTAGAACCTGAAAATGCTGGTTCGCGCTTTCGCTCGATGCGACGACGGTAACAGGCAATTGAGGCTGATCAAGAATCGAATCAAATCCGAGCAATATCTCCCCAACAGTGAGATCTCCTGGGTAAAGATTCTCCGGGTCATCAGCGCGTCCCAGAAGGACACTTATGAAGTTCGGGGTGGAGGTGTTTTGACGGAATATACGATCCAATGGAGAATCACCGGCAGAAACGTTACCTAGGAAACTTCGAATCTCTGACCCACTCTGAGGGCCAAGGCCTATGAGACCTGGAACTGGCGGGGTATCGTTGTTTATAGCGTGGACTGTAGAGAATTAGTCGAGTACCCCAAGAGATAAATTGTGCGTAGTGCTCACTATAGGCTTGGTTAGGTATTGTATAACCCGCGAATTCAAGGGTTGCGAGATTGACAGGGCCTGAGTTGACAAACAGGTTACATAGTGTATAGAGCACTATGATAAGTACACACCAAATGCCTCCCCTTGGCCGTATGCAACGCTAGCGATGACCCCAGTGTCTATACTGTTAGAAATGTTGGTAATGACCCATAAGTCGGAGCTAAAAGTATGCACGTAAGAAGATACAATTTTTTTGAGGGCACATATATTGTTACCTTCCGGTGTCGATGTTCACAGAGATTGTTGTTGGCGGTGAGCCTAGAGTGATATTCGTGAAATACAAGATATCTCCCTGATCTGTTAGATCAGTTGTACCGGCCAAAACTGTACGACGATGAAGGCCAGGTGGGTTTTTATTGCGACCTTCCAGGTGTATTTGCGCAGCCCCGGAGAAGTTTATGGCTAGGGAGAAGAGGGAGAATTTGAAGAGAAAGAACTTCATGCCTGCGGGACTTGAGAGATGGAACTAGTGATTGTCATCCAATCGAGTCTTTATAGGGTTCGAATGCCGAAATCGGGCCTTTATATATGGGCGCTGAGATCAGTTTGATTGATGCAAGTGAACGAGGAGGGCATAGCCGTGCATTGCCGTCCAGGGCCCATCGTCTGTGGTTACAATGACTCTTCAGTCGGCCCTGGTCGAATGCTATCCACGGCGTCTTGAAGGACGCCGCTTCGAGGTGGTCCGGGTGCAATGGTGATCCAATGTTGGTGGGAACATACACGGATTTGTTTGGCAGCAGCGACAGATCTCAACACACGCGGGAATGACCGTCTTTGAGCTCCAAGTTGTGACTGATTTCGATTGGCGCCAATGATTACACACAGTGACACAAGGTCGGTTTCGATCACGAATTGACCAATCTTGCGGGTCTCTGTATGAAGGACTCAGAATGAATCGATAAACGCAGGAATGCTGATAAATAAGGCCACCCCAGAAAAAACAATATCAACCCCATCTCAACTAGAACTCATTGCTTATGAAAGTAATGCTGCACCCACCCCCAAACTCACTATTATCCAAGAGATCCTATTGCCGGTCTCTGTCGATGACTTGTGGGAATAGTGTCAGTATAAGAGAAACATCCGAAAAGGACCGACGACATACATTCTTCTTGGCGTCATTGCCGGGCGGGTTGTTGGTGCCATTCCCGGTCGGGGTTGAGGGTTTGTTCCCAGAAGCATCATTGGGACCGCTGTTAGTTCCTGACGTCGAAGAGCTATTTCCCCTAGCTTGAAGGAAGTCTGTATGAAGTGCGGCGGTGTTATTGTTTAGCGGAAATAACTGTATGTATGGGTCCGCTACAACATCTGTTGCTCCATCCACGAAGTCGCCATAATTGATCAGAAGGTATGCGTTCCTCACTATCGGACAGAAACAGGGAGTCAAGAATATGGTGACGATCTCGCATTATATGGTGAGACTTACAGAAAGACATGCCCAAGATAATGTCGAACGTCGGAGCACTATCTTCTAGCGAGGACACATCGAAGGAGATTGGTTGGAACTGATTGAAAAGGGATCCAGGTTTGAGCATAATGAGGAGAACTTCGCGGACAAAAGAACGCACAGCACCAATACAAATGCTACTACCGTTTTCGATGGATAGCTCCTGGTTTATGTCGAGAGGGTGAATAGGAAAAGACACTCCAGCGAACTTGAACGTCAAGCTCAATTCCTGGTCGCAAGGGAGGATCCATAGGCCATCATCTTGATCGAAAGTCGCTCCAGGCACTCCTGAATATATAGCGTCTGCGACAGGCCTGTTACAGATAGTGTCAGAACCGTACGAGTCCACATTTTGACAAGGAGTACATACTTCGGAACTTGCTGTCAATTCGAGATGTAGTAGGTTAGCACGCATTCCATACTCGACTGCGACTGGAAGCTCACAGGAAATGAAAATCCAGAGTCGAAAACGACTGTGACCTGCTGTTTATCGACGGTGCTATCGACATCGGTGGATATAGGTATGACTTGACCGTTTGGTCCGACTATGCCATCATCGTCGAGTAAGACCTGGAAATGCTGGTTCCCAGTATTGTCTAACGAGACTATAGTGACCGGCAATTTGGGCTGAGACAAGATATCGTCGAAACCAGGTAGAGTTTCCCCGATACTAAGTTCGCCTGGGTTGGGACTCCCAGGGTCATTAGCACGTCCGAGCAAAATGCTCAAAAAGTTGGGGGTGGAGGGATCCTGACGGAAGATTTGGTCCAACGGAGGATCACCAGCCGCATCGCCTGTAAGGCTTCTAATCTGTGAACCGCCTGAGGGACCAAGGCCAATTAGCCCCGCAAAGTCAGGGGTATCGCTGTTTGTAGCATGTACTGCAGGATATCTTGAGGACTTTTGTTAGAAGATGCGCGGCGTGATCTGCTCACTATATCCTTGATTAGGGATGACGAAACCACCGAATTCAAGATCTGCGAAGCTGATAGGTCCTGCGAGCACCAGGATTAATCATGTCAGACACGACGGGTCTTTCTTTTTAGAGCCATACCTTGCGCTTTTTTAGAGGCATAAGGAACAGTCCCTATGGTCGTGGTGCTTGTACTTCCTGGGATGTCAATATTGACCCACAGGTCGGAGCTGACAGTGATATATATGAATAGGAGTATTCACAGACAATGAACAATCAATGTGCATACCTTCCAGTATCGATATTGACAGTGACAAGGGTAGGCGGGGATCCCAACGAGATGTTCGTAAAATAAGCAGTATTTCCTGTATTCTCGAGTAAGGTCGGACCAGCCCGCGCTCGGCGCTCAGGATCAAGAGAAGGTATATGACGGCCTTCCAATTGCAGGCGCACAGCCCCTGCGAGGCCAATGAAACCAAGACCAGCTGGACAGAAGAGAAGAGAAAGAGAAAGCTTCATTCTGGGATGGAGAGCAAGACTGTGAACATACTCCTTTTAAGCAGTCTCGGGATGTAAATGGGCGCCACGAATGAGAACAGTTATTTTGGGTTCGTGTTGCGTATGACTTCCCCGATACATAATGTTTCATACTGTTCCCTGTCACATTTCCAAAAGGAGTCCGTGTCGGAGGTGGTGTGAAGCCACCTGATGGCGACTGCTGCAAAGGTTGCTTAGCAGTGTAATGCTGAAGAAAGAAATCGCTTGCACCTTGTAAACAATGTTTCCACCAGATAACTATCCAAAAAAGCAAAAGCTGTACCAGCGTCAGCGCTGGCATCGACCCCAGGACCAATCGAGTCTATCATGATTGAAAAAACGCCACACCATGGATTGTGTATGTTGCATCCATCAAATAATCACTTCGTCGTGTCTATACAAATATGAGGAAGGAAAAGCTCGACGAGCATCAGCGCCGATCAATAGGACTAGTATATAGAAACAGTTGCGTCTGTCATAGTCAATCAGTGTCGAGCGGTGACATTGGGCGGTCCCTAAATGGTCGCATTCCCGCAAGAATGCAAAGAAGACAAGAAGATCTCGAGGAATATCATGATCCATCAAAAGGCGTTGGTATATTTCTATGCATTAAACTGTGGAATGGATGAGAATGGATAGATTGCAGGTTGCTAAAGCAATTCTTACGGCAGTAAGGTAAGATTCTGCGACTATACGAGCCCGCGCATTCAGACTGAGCTTCATTTCGCTGATCTCTTTATCTACTTCCTCCATGAATCTGTATGTCATGTCAATATCAGGATGATAGAAGAAGGCCAAGACACGCAACTGGATAATGAAATCGACAATCTTGTGCTTCAGCATAGTTTCCGTGTGGGTGTTGGTAATTAAAAATGAGATATCATATCCCTGTGCTCTGTTGGAGATGAGCTCTCCTTGTACATTACAAAAACGCGTTTACCTGGACTGGTTTCCTGCGCAGCACAATGAAGTTCTCTGCTCTTTGCATCATGAATCGAGTAAACTTGTGGCACAGAATCCGCTCTATCTCATCAGCCTGCTTAATCTTGATGCTCAGACGGATGGAATTGACAGATGGCTCGATCAGGACGCGTTCGTTCTCGTTTCGGGAGATTGTCAGAGGGTTGAGGAGGACCTCTTTGGATCCACTATATCAAGGTCAATTAGCTGGTTCACCAGATACTAAAGGATACGCACGCGGCTTCGACTTCGGGTTTGTTGTGTCGTTCAACCACCTATATATGATAATCCTCAGAATCGATTCAGGTCGCGCTCGTGACGCATTGTTTACCTGGGACGAGAAATTCTCCAGAGTGAGGGCCGCGGTGAGAGTCGACCTGACCGCTGCAAGATAGGGTCTTAGGACATTAGACTTCGGAATATCAGCCGTTGAGCATTCCTGAGATGTGCAGCTGGCACTCACCATGATCGTGAACTTCGGGAAAGGGTACGAATTGAAGCGGAGTTTGATTCATGTTCGACTTCAAATTCCGAAGTTTTTTCAACGCGATCAAGTTTCCTTTTCACGATCTCATTCATCTGTAAACTTTACGCATTATAATGGCTGTAGCAATTGGACTTTGGTGAGTCTGATTCAGTTGTACATTCTCATTCTAGACTAATCGTACTTTGCAGGAATCTTGTAATTACCCCAGGCAAACCTGAGGCATTCATCCCCCAGAGTGATCTTAGGATCACCAACGTCGCCCTTGGAGATGAACTTGCGGACGAATCTGGCCGAACGACTGTCAAGCTCACCTACCAGACCCTTGTAGACATCGACGATGATGAATCTGCTGATGAAGAAGAAGTTGCCCAGGAGCCTATCTCCACCACCGTCCTCTGTTCATTGACAGCCGGTAAAGTACGCGAATTTTTGCCATTGAATGGATTTACTTGTACTGAATTCTTACTCACCTGTCTTAGATTGAGCAAACTACTGTAGACCTTGTCCTCGAGGAGGAGGAAGAGTATCTGTTCGAAGTTGTCGGGAAAAAGTACGAACAATTTCGTCCATCGTCCCTGTCTTTGTCTCATTCACAATGATTTCCCTTCAGCACCGTTTATCTCACTGGAAACTATATCGGTGCGCCACTCTGAATGGTCTATAACTGCAACCCTTTCGGCCACTGACTTTTTACGTATGCTGATTAGACCAGACCCCTCCTCAGGTTCCTTACAATGATGAGGACTCGGATATGGATTCCGAAGATGCCTACGATCTTCGAGAGGTCAGCTCCGATGTTGAGGTAGACCCCGCTGAACTCGACAGCGATCAAAGGTAAATTGGTCTTGCCTTGGTCAAACGTCAAACTTCTGACGTCTTTGATCATTATAACAGCCGATTCGAGGAGGTTGTCGAAGCAAATACCTCAAAGTCCCAGAAACGTCCCCGTGACTCGGACGCCATGGACACTGATGCTGTAGACGCCGCAAAACCCGACAAGAAGGCCAACAAGAAACTCAAAGCTGCTGACGGGAAAGCAGTTGCTGCTGAGGCAGCGGCTGTAGAGAAGAAGGACAAAAAGGAGAAGAAGGAGAAGAAGGAAGCTGCCCCTGAGGGCGACAAGAAGGAGAAGAAGGAAAAAGCTGCTGCTCCCAGTGCCACACGAGAGATCGCCGGTGGTGTAAAGGTTCGGGACACCAAAATTGGCTCTGGGCCTATGGCCAAGAAGGGCAACTCCGTCAGCATGCGATACGTCGGAAAATTGCAGAATGGCAAAGTATTCGACAAGAATGTCAAGGGCAAGCCCGTACGTTCTATCCAGTCTCTCGAGCTGCTACCACTCACTAATCCTAACCACAGTTCACTTTCCACCTCGGCAAAGGGGAAGTCATCAAGGGTATGCGAATCCATGTTCATTTTTTTTGTTTCCCTTCAACTTACCTTTTGGTCTGCAGGATGGGATGAGGGACTCGTCGGTATGCAAGTCGGAGGAGAACGTCTCCTAACTATCCCCCCCAACATGGCCTACGGGAAGAAGAAGATGGATGACATCCCGGCCAACTCGACACTCATTTTCGGTCAGTTGAACTAGCATTCTTCCTACTGTCCCCACTAAACCCTCTCGTGTCTCTCTAGAGTGCAAACTCGTCGAGATCAAGTAAACTGTTATCTTGTGTCTCCTTATCTCCATCCATCCTCGTTCACTTCATGGGGACAACTTAAAAGTACTCATTAGCTACTTGACATACCGATTTTGCAGATATATACACACTCATAACTTGTGGATAGGATATATACATAATTATACGATCTATACAGCGGACTTCAAGCTGGTGATAGTACGATATCTCATTTTGGCACCTCAAAGGCTATTAATATTGGAAATATGGACTACGTGGACGTCACGATCACGGTACATCATATTCTTCGAAGGGCGTCGAGTATCTTCCGCGCCTCCTCTGAAAGGAAGTCGGTCCCTCGATCCTCCCCTCGACTGACCAAACTTTGAAGAGCAAAACTACTCACTGGCGACTTGTGCATTATAATCTTGAAGCTCGGGAAGGGACGGGAGAGTCGAACTGACCAGCCATCATCATCATGCCAATAATGCACCTGGATAATTTTGTCTCAGGGTGATATTCATTTAGTATTCAGCGTGCGACCAATATTCCTCCTCTGCAAGCCAACTCTCAGTCGCAACTTCTTCTTCTCTTGTCTTCGATTTCTGGCCTCGAAGATGCTACAGTCTCCATCTATGCATTCCGCGTTTATCGTTGGGGTCTCGCTAGCCTTTCTCTATATCTTGCAAAAGCTCGTAGCCTTTCGCAAAGCTATTGCGTCTATACAGTACGTTCAGTCTTTCATCGTATCCCGCCGTAAACACATTCACTGTATTTCTGGCAGAAACCTACCCGGGGACCGAACTTTGTTGAATCCGAGTGGGTTGATAGCTAACATACTGCCTCGTATTCGCGGTGTCAGCTGCGGTGCTTCATACCTATGGACAAATAAGCACAAGAGTACGTGAATGCCTTTGGACTTGGTATCAACGCTGACCTCAATACCGGAATAGCCTTCGAGGATGCTGGATGGGATATATATTCAGCGGTCAGTCCTCTAAATATCTCTGCCCGTTTTGCGTCATGGCGTTCATCTATATCTGCGACGGCAGGTCTCATTTTGGCCCACAGCTCGATTGTCCGTCTTCTTAGCAGACGCTGCTACCATAAAGGTGCGGTGTCCCATGGCGTTCTTCTAGAACGCTCGGCACTCAAGAACACTTTCTCACAATAAACAGGAGGTCACATCCGCCCGCTCCCGCTTTCCGAAAGCCGTGGACATGTATGCAGTCCTTACCTTTTTCGGTCGCAATATCGTAGCTTCTGAAGGCGAAGAGTGGAAGAAGTACAGAAAGATATCCGCCCCCGCGTTCTCCGACGTATGTTTCAGTCTGATTGTTTTTTACCTCACTGATCTCGACCCCGGTGATAGCGCAACAACAGGCTCGTGTGGGACGAGACTGTAGAAATCATGACAGACATGTTTGAGAATGTATGGGCAAATCAAGAGGAAATTGTAGTCGACCACTGTGTCGATATCACTCTTCCGGTAAGCTCGAACTTACATCCTTTTTCACAGTATGCTGATTACTTTCAAAAGATCGCTCTTTTCGTTATTGGCGTCGCAGGTGTGTTTCCTCGCCTCAAAATGTTGTGAACACATAGATTTGGAATCTACTCCAGGATTCGGCCGGAAAATATCTTGGAAAGATGATCTCAAGATTCCTGCTAGCCACCAGATGACTTTCAAGGATGCTTTGCACATTGTCACTGAATCATTCACTACGAAACTGATCGTACCGAACTGGGCCATGGGATTGACCAAACATTTCCGTCATGTTTCCCTCGCCTTTCAGGAATTAGAGGTCCGTTCTCCGTTTCAAGTAATCATCCTCTCGTTAAGAGTGACATGCTAACGCACCTTGATCGGCTGTGACTGACGCTCCTCAAGCAATATATGCTCGAAATGATCAGAAGCCGTCGGGGTGCCGAGAAGAAGGAGGAACGGTACGATTTATTCAGTAGTCTTCTAGACGCAAACGAGGAAGAGGATGTTGCGACTGGGGGCGTCAAATTGCTAGAGAGTGAAGTGCTGGGTGTGTTCTTCCCTCATTGATGTCTGCCCTCGGGCCGTACACGTCAACTGACGTCTCCAATGCAGGAAACATCTTTATTTTTCTCGTTGCTGGGCATGAGGTCTGTATATGCTCTTTTGTCTTCATTATAGTCCTCTCATCTTCTTTTACATATGTAGACAACAGCCCATACTCTATGTTTTACTTTCGCTTTGCTAGCATTGTATCAAGACGAGCAAGAAAAACTCTACCAGCATATCAAGAGCATCATACCTGACAGAAGGCTTCCGGTCCGTCTATATACATGCTTGTCACTCGACACGAACCTGAACACGAAACCTCATGTCTTTAGACTTATGAAGAGATGCCCCTGTTAACGCAGTCCATGGCGTATGCTTTTCTATGCTGATCTATCGAATTCTCACACTGATACACGAATTCCTAGGGTCTTTTACGAAACTCTCCGGATGTTTCCACCAGTGAGTCGACTTGAATATAACGCTCTTTGGGTCATCAAACCGACAAATGTCCTTTGTACTATCCAGGTCACTGCCATTCCTAAATGCAGTTTTGAAGATACTGTCTTAGCTGCAAGCAACATAGCTGGGGACAAGATCGCCTTCCCCGTTCCGCGAGGGACGTCTGTCACCATAGATACTCCAGGATTACATTACAACCGTACGTCCCCCACAACCCCTCTTGAAAATACATATAATGTCGAGCGCTCGAAACCAAACCATAGCGCGATACTGGGAGGACCCACATACGTTCAAGCCATCTAGATTTCTGCAAGATTGGTCTCGTGATGCTTTCTTACCGTTCAGTGCTGGTGCGTTCACGATCAATCGGAGTTTCTCTCGTACGTATTTAATCATCGATGATCAGGCGCTCGTGCATGTTTGGGAAGGAAGTAAGCTTCCGGTATCGTCCACAATCACTCGGCACTCACCTGCTATTGCTACCTGCTTTCTAGATTCTTCGAAACTGAAGGCATCGCCATTCTTACGATGCTTGTAAGTGGCTGTCCTATGCCACCAAGTCTAGTACGGTCGTGCTGACTATCTCTTCCAGGTCTCGCAGTACAAGATTGAAGTGAAGGAGGAGCCGCAGTTTGCCGCTGAGACCTTCGGAGAGAAGAGGGCTCGAATCCTTGCTGCTAAGCCTGGTATCACCCTCACGTCAGTGCTATACTTTCTTGTGCCCTCATTTCCTTGCTGCTCTAACTTTAAGAGCATGTGTAGACCCGTCAGAGTACCATTGGTCTTCAAGCGGAGGTATTAAGTGTGAATGGACACCGAGATAGGTTATAGATGCGTGTATATGAGGGGTCGAGAATGAAACCATGTTTTGCACACCTCGCTTCTACGATATTGATAGCCCTCTGCACTCAGTCTCTTCCTCTCCGCTACGAGCCACCAAACGAACCATAGGGTCTACTGATAGGGCGAATGTAGTACGATGATGGTGCGATGAATCATCAACCCTGCGAGGTATGAGCTCGTGGTCCAAGGCGTCTGTGACTGGTGCCGATGAAGCTTCCCCATGAGGGTGAGTGGCGAGGGGTTCAAAATCCCTGAACTTTGTCTGTCGTATTTAAGATGGCCGCGGGTGTAGTAGTACCCAAGAGTTGGGAAATACAGTCGTGCCCGCTGGATTTAGAGGATCTCCGACTTCGCATAAGGGTCCAAAGCCAATTCAGATAAATGCAGATCGGCGTCAGCAGAAATTCCGGCTGTTTCCTGTGGGTATTGTTGACTTCAGTAAGTTTTATTGGAGTGCAAAGTACTTCCTCACTGAGAGATCTGCAGTCTGGAAGAGTCCAAGACCGCAGACGAGAGGTTATACTGTCGCAGCTCCATAGGAAGGAAGGGAGTATGATGAACCGATTGGAGCCCACGAGCTATATGCATTCCGATAGCAAGGTAAATGGATGGTAGCGATACGTGTGAAAAACATCATAATATGGACGGGTTTCTGATCTTCCTTGCCGCGGTAAGATTGGTCAAAATTGATATACCGACACCTTATTCCACCCCATGTTTCCGAGAGTTTATCTCATGTGGAACAACCACGGTAGACTTGCAGGCTGGCGAATGGAGCTGTCCTTTGGACTCATCCTGGACCACCGGAAGGTATCACGTGTGATACCTGTGGACTTCGAGTCGTGGACCAGCTGCCTCATATCGTAGGCTTAGCGCTACAGCAGTGAAACAGGTCCATGTAATGGTATGTAACAAATCTGTGAGTACCAGTGAAGACAGCCGCTGCTGGGGAGACGGTGAATTAACCGAAGTGAGCCACAGGGGTTGAGCCCACGCTTCCGAAACGGGAAAGTAGTGGTTGAGGACCAGAAGCGTGTCCCTGGATCGCCGTATCGCGGCATCTTTGTACCCTGCTCCTCTGTTACAACTGTGAGCGTCCAGAGCACTGTCTTGCTTAAAATTTCCCACAAAAACATACAGATCTATGGTCTAAGACGGAGCTTCACATAGCATCGGTCAAGTTCATGGACGAACTCTCAAAAATGATCTTAAAAATCATCGGGTGTGAACGTTCCGTGAAATCACTAGGATTCAGGAAATATAAATCAACGTTTTTCGTCGATATTATTTTTGGGTGCGAACATGTAGAATGACATATTATCTAGAATAATACAGAAGTCGGGACAAAAACTACAAAGATGAAAGAAGTTGCGATCTATTGAATCAAACCATCCCGTATGCCATTTCCAATTCCCAATGTATCGGCGCACGAATAACTCGTCAACAGCGCTCGCCAAGATATTGAGAGAAAGCCTCAAACGTGACAAATCCTAGAGAGCGAACATTAGCGTAGTCAAGTCATAGCCGCTAAAGGAAAGGGAGGGGGCCACTATGGGGACGACGAACAGGGATCAGCCACGACCGACTGGAGCCTCCCGAGATCGTGAGTGTAGAAAATGATCGCCGTGACCACGAGACGGACAAAGCTGAATAGGTGACAGACGAAGATAGCTGGGGAGTAATTCAAACGTGGTCTTTTCACCACGAGAAGGTTATAGGGTAGTGGATTAAGTGCGTCTTGATAAGAACGACGCTGTCGGATGATCTGAAAGGCAAAGAGGGAGCCAATGATTGGAGCACCGGTGACGAGGATGACAGGGGAAGAGAAGAGAACTTCACGAAAAGGGGAGTATGGTCGGACGAATGAGGCGAAGACGCTGGATGTGTGAAGTGATATGCCATAGTCGTGGATAAAGTGTATGGCGGCCATCGATAAGAGGAGAAAAAGGCACTCGGCAGGAATGTGTGACAGACACGATGCCCGTCCCATACTTAACTTCCACCCCAATTCCACCCTACCTTGGGGATATATAAGGCCGTCCTAGGAGCCCCTCGCGATCGTTTCCTCATCCCCTATCCTCTCCCTGTCTCGTCGTCTCTGTCCAGGTTTTCATTTTCGGAGCCTGGTGCTGCATCGGGGTTGTCGCCGGCTGATGTTCCGTTTTCGAGTCTTTTCGAGTAGAGCATTTTCTTCCTATCTCTCTCCCATCCTTGCATGCCCAGGCTACTCCATAGTCTGGCTCTCATCCAACCCATCTTGTACTTGTGAAGGATACCCCTCAACGGTTATCACAAGAGTACATACCATGGGAATGGAAGAGACGCCAGACCATGCTAGAGTCCTTCAAAGCAGTTCCTCTCGTCTGACGGCACTCATCCCCCTAAATCCTGTCGGATGCCCATTCAAAGCGTCATAGTGCATTGATGATGACGAATTCGTATCACTTACTTTTGACTATCCTCAGATGGGCCCTCAAGACTTAGCCACAGTCGGCATTTAGGGAAGGTAAGTCAGTCAAATTCTGTGCGTGTTGTCTTATAGCTGAAAGGTGTTTCATCAGCAGATGCAAAACCTATTCATATCGTTAGACTCTGGGGTGTGGCAGACGTATAGAGCCTAGACTGTATAGGACACACCATCTAAAATGATTTTAATCATAGACGACGGGATAAGACCAACAGGTAAGCAGAGCCACCTCAGACCGAATATCGAGTAGGATTATTGATATTGTGACAGCAATTTGCCTGAACAGCGAATAGTGCCTACTACAACCAACAGTCAGTATTACGATACACTGTCAGGCCGCACCATAGTCAACGACAGTGAGCGCTGAAGCTCAGTAGGCTTGTTTTGAATCGGGAGCGATCTATTGGCGGCCACCAGCGGTCTTTGTGATATGACTAGTTTTGATCGTTTGGCGGAAAGCAATTTTTCAACTTCGACTTGAACCACCTTCACCTTAAATAGGAGAGCGCAGATCATCACAAATCGTCGGCCAGCCACCAGCCTAGGCGACTACTCAACCGAGTCGACATCGTCGGTAGTCTTTCGACTACTGTGAGTAGTAGTGTATAATGTCGCCCTTACCGTCGTTGACAACTTTATAAGCAGGGATCGGTCAGTTGTGCCGGGCGTCAGAAACGTTGAGTCAATTTGCTTAGCGTCGTCTCAGAAGTCCCCGAGACTCATCCTAAGGCAGGGACCACGATTCGCAGTTGTAGGACTTTCACTCTCGGTGTGCTGTACTCGATGAGGTGGGTGTCACAGCCAATCTATTTGGGCCCGCTGGTCGCCACGTCTTCGGACCGTATATCAATGGACTTCTCCAGCAACGAGGCTCCTCCCGTTCACTGGCAGTAACACTTGCGGAGTGCTGAACAATTCAAGTTAGTTGATTAGATTGTTCCTTACTTTATTTCTGTTCGTTGGACTCCAGCATCATGTCATGACTCTATTCTCGTGCTCTGGTGGATGCACTAATGAGCGTCAAGTATGCCAGTGGAGCTGTGGAGGCAGCCAGTCGTATCATGATAGAGCTGCCGATGTTCGGTGTTCTCGACTGTTTCGTGTCAGTCGTGCGAGTTTCACTCTTTGGGGACTACCGAAACATCCTTGTATACGTATATCAGAGTGTACGTCCTATACACAAATAGCGTCGCTCGCCGAATACCACATTACTACTTGATCTATAGCGTCGGAACGCGCTCGTTCAACAAGGATCATGCCCATCTTCCAGGAACGACTGGCTGGGAAGAAGACAAGCCACCATCAACGACCATGTTTTGGCCGTTGACATAGCTTGAATCATCTGCACTCGTCATGAAGTAAACTCATTGTCGAAACTGGGTGTTAAAACCGATTCACTCACCAGAAGCTAGGAAGAGAGCTGCCTGTGCGATTTCTGGACCAAGATGCGATTAGCATCGTACGTTTTCTCAGGATATGAATCGAAGAGCAGTACCTTCTGGCACGCCGGCTCGACCCAAGGGGTTCAGCTGGCCAATCTTCCTCTCGGTTCCACGTTTCCTCGCAAATTCAAACGTTTCGCCAGTCATGCCTGTCTCGATGAGGCCAGGACAGATTGAATTTACTCTGATATCGGCCTTCTGAAGCTGCCAAGCGCCAGTTTTAGCCATGGAGTTGACACTTTTAAGAAGATATGATCAATTTAGCTCCCGAAAATGGACCTGGCTCGCCGAAGGGATGATAGAGACATACGCAGCTTTACTGGCACTATCTTCAGATTATAGATGATTCAATTCAAGATCAAAGCAGCTGATACGACCAAGTCAAAACTCACAATCAACTGTGCCCGCTCCAGATTGAAGGCCAGCCACTAGAGATTGAAGGGCACTTTTAATTAAATCAAGGTAGCATTGATAAGGTAGACGACCATACCCGATGCTGTCAAGATGATACTTCCACCACTAAATTCTTTACCTCTCGAAGGATTGGTCTTGGCCATAGCAGCACCTCCATACTTTATAGCGAGGAAGCATCTAGGATAGAAGAGGTTCAGTGAGACAATCATCTTGACCCGATGAAATGAGATGAACATACGATAGAGAATTTACTCTCATGGAATTTGTGAATGTTTCCACGGATGTATCATATATATGATCTTTAGAAGCGAGTCCAGCCTTTCGAGACGAGTCAGTCGTCTTCAAAATCATACAAAACGCAAGCGAACATTAGCAAAAAAGACATCTAGTCGTCCTTCCTCTAGGAGAGCCTGCTTGCAGACGCCAGATATTGCGGCTTCATCTGCTGCATCTGCCTGGATGGTGGTGACCTAGTCAGAGAGTTTAGTCATGTAGAGTCGAAGGGCGTCAAGGTACGGCGCGTACCTTTACATCTGGGTATAATTTCTCAATAGTCGACTTGAGATCCGGGAGGTTCTCGGGGGAGAAGTCGATTAGATATAGATGTTTTGCATCTGATGGGGATATAAATTATGGGAGTATTAGAACGGATAGAGCTTAACGCTCACGTTCATGCGCGTAGAGAAGAGCAGAAGCACGACTGGTATGGTATCAATCAGGATCTACACCTCACGACCCAAGTTGATAACACTCACCCTATACCCTTGAGAGAGCCCACACCAGTAATGATGCACACCTTGCCCCGTAGCCGCGTCCCTCTAGGAGCCTGTGAGAGATGAGACTTGATTTTGTTGATACGAGCAGCGGTAGATTTGTAAAACTCGTCGTCGGTCGTCTGAAGGACGACCTTTGCATATCCGCCAGACTTGTTGGACATTATTGGAAATGTTCGAGGCAAGGGCGGGGTAGAGTGGGGTAATTCTAGAGCAGGGCGGGATCCGGTTTTATGGGATACCCGGGCCCAAAATCAGAGGACGCGCTGTGCTGTGCCACGTGGTTCAAGGCGCGTCCAAAGTACGCGATCGTAAAAATGGCCCGATATGGAAGTGGGACTGTAAATCTGACCAGCCAAAGGCCATAATTAAGTGAATGGCCAAGTCTGACTTGCCGGAGAGTGAACAACCCGGTGTAAGATCGTTGGGGACCGATCGAAGCCCGCACTTGCTCTTCACTTTTCTCTTCAAGCTCTCGGATCCCAGCGCTTGAATTCCGGATTCTGGAGCCCACCTCAATTCTGGATATCCTGAAGGTTTTAAAAAAGTTAAATTCGTGTCGAGTTTCGTACAAAGGGTCATGATCAGGTAATAAATACTAAGCGAATCCTGGATATCCATGGAATATACAGAGGGAAGGGGAAGGAGGATATGTGAGTAAGGAATGACCGATAACCTTGTTCGAATGAGTACTCGGTACTCATCGCGAAAAACGAGGACTAATAGAAAAAAAAAGAGTGTGGAGCTGCGTGTGTGCGTGTGTATGTGTAATAGATACGACAACAAGTAGGTAGCAGGTAGCAGGTATGAGAGGAACTGGATATACTACTAATGATATACAAGTGGGAGAAAAGGATAGCGGATGATGTGTGAAATTCGAGACGATATGGGATTGTGGGGTATATATAGGATGGTGGAAATTCGAGAGCAACGAGTGCACCAATGAATAATGTGTCACTCACGACAGCAGATCAGGAGAACGCGCGTAAAGCGCATCCAGTCGCTCTTGTTTGAGCGTAGACAAGTGTGCATTTCTGTAAGAGATGATGACACGTTGTCATGAACAAGAAATGCAACAAATATCGCATTTCTTTAGGTTGATATTGGAAACGCAGGGTCCAAGACACCTCGTACATCGGAAACGCCTGTCAGATCGGCGAGGAACGGTATAAGGTCTGTGAGTTCCGCATCGTGAGGGTCGTTGAACCACGAAGAGACTGGGACCGCGTTATTGGGGTGGAATATATACGAAGCCGGGGAATTATCCAGAATGATAGTGTCGGCTATGGGTCGACCTAGTTGGGATAAGTCCTATGAGAAAGGGTCAGTCAAGGACATTCGTAGAAACAATAATCTGAGCCAGACCTTGACGTAGTTACCCTTGTGACTGTAGCAGCTTTCGCGGAACAGACGATGCGTAACTGCGTGATGTATATCCAATTTGTCAAGGACTGGGTCTGCATACTGAAAAAACGAGTAAACACATTCATTGGTGGAACGTAAGAAAATGAGTTCCAGAGCTTACTTTACTAAGACTCGCTGTGAAAACAACAATTTCGTAGATTTCTCCCATCTTCTGTAGAAAGGTGTCGACACCGGGCCGCTTAAGGACATGGAAATTATGCCAATGAGATTCTATTTCCACAGGGACAATAAAGTCCGGTGGTTGAAGTGCCTGGGGAAGGACCTTAGACATAGAAACGAAGATCCTGGAAAGGACATACTTTAAAACTGCTGTGAACAAGCGTCTCGTCTAGATCGAGAACCAGACATTTCCTTCCAGCATGGTGTGGAGCGATCGGGGGTAATAGAGGGCGTGGATTACCGTCCTGAGGCCACTCCGGAATCAGCACGAAAAAGGCTGACTAGATCAATTGAGATACGTACTTCGCCTAATGGGATCCCCGATCCTCCGCTCCTAATAAGCTTCTCCTCCTCTGCCTGCTCTTCGATTTCCTGTTGCCTGATATCCACCTCATCATCGGTATAGGTGTCATCGGATTCATCTGTATCCCGGGTATGGGTCCTAGTAATCTGGACATCATGACCTGTAGAGCCAGGAGGCTGTACGGATCCAGAGGTTACACCGTCCGTTTCATCTTCGGGCAGCAGATGGGTATTCGGTGGGGGTAGTATGATGATTTCCGGCTCCGTAGGGGTGGGAGGGGAGCTGACGGTAACGGAAGGAACGGTCAGAGGAGCAGGTGAAGGATCTATTGAAGACGATGACGCCTGATTACCATCTTCTATAGTAGTATCAAGCAAGGTTTGATCGATTTCTGGTGGAGGTAGTTCGTTTTGTAGGGGAGGGTTTGGTTTGAGTTCGTCATCCAGACTGATAGAGTGTGCACGAGGGGAATGAGCCACGCATGGGACGACTACGTGCATGACTCTAGACATGAGAGAGAGCTTGTACGGTCTGGGTGGCGGTTTGGCCTTGACAATGATGGATCTTTCAGAGCTCGAAGATAACGCGCCCTCAGAAGTCGAAGAGACGTTAGCCCGTCTTCGGTAGAATGGGGTACGAGTACGGCTGGTGCCTGTTAACGTGGCGTTGACGGATACTTGTTCCTTGTCCTTTTCATTATCATCCTGATTTGATGCTTGGTCAACCTGCGACGGGGGATGCGTAGAAGATGAAGCTATTGTCGCAGGAGGGGCCTGCCCTTGTTCGGCGTTAGAAGAATTGATGCCTACGGTGACCATTGTTGTCAGACGACTTTTCAAACAATCCTGAAGATGGATAGGCTTACTGAGAGTGTTGGAAGCATCCTCGAGAGGTGTCTTTATCCCGATAGATGGCTCCACTCTGGCCTTTGAAATCTTGCTAGCATTCGAAAAGAGGCGCTGCCGCAAGGATGGCTTCACCGGACTCGACTCTGATTGGGTGTTGGCGGACATTACTCGGGGACGGAATAATATCTGGAGGGTGAGTCAGTCCGAACGTCCAACGGGAAACCAAAGGGAGACTTTGGAAAGAGCAGAGAAGCACCAAGGTCTACCGTGAATTGATATTCCTCGGCGCCGTATCTTCTTCTCACGCTTAATCATGCACTATCGATAACTCCATTTCAATCCACTTTTCGTTCCATTTGTCGGCGGTCCACGATAGCCTTGCAAGCAGGAAAAGACACCCACCGATGTCTGGAAATATTCATCAATTTTATGGCCTTTTTCTGTGATTTTTTTGCACCGCTCATGCTGATCCGGCGTGGCCCGTGGGAACATCGCGTGTCCTCGACCCGTCTCGTCGCTGGCATTCCTCGAAAACATATTCGACATTCCACTCAATCTTACCTCTAAATATCAACACATCTGCCACACTATTATTATTCTGCAATGTCTATGAAAGCTGTGAGATCGTACCTGACCTCTGACCTTCCTCACCGACTGATTTCACGCCGTAACAGATTGTTAAATGTGCATTCTCCTATGTTCTCTTTTCGCAACGTACCATTCCTGACATTGTCGAAAAAAATTAAGCTGTCATCTCTGGTGACTCTCTTGTCCTTCGTGGCCGCCCCGGCCCCCAAGGTCAAACACCCAAGGAGAGGTCAGTGGAATAACGCAGCACGAGACCATAGCAAGCTGAGATTTGCTGTCATCTAGGATTCTACATCTTGCAGATGTATCTGCCCCGAGAATGGGCTCATCCAATAGGGAGGACGAGGTATATCTCAGCACTTCAGCGTTCTATCCGTAACTGATTTCTCGAATCAGCCCTGGGCCTTCGAATCTCGTGAATTTTTGCGCGCCCTTGCAGTCGGCAAGGAAATCTCCTTCGTATCTACGCACTCTTTACCTCCCAACGATGAAGTTCCTCGAGATTTCGGAATTGCTGAAATCGGAGGACATGATGTAGGAGCCGAGCTCCTGAAAAGCGGCTGGGCCAAGACAAAAGAATCCAAGAGGGAACCCTCTGAAGATGATATCAAAAAGAAAGAACTCGAAAATGAAGCAAAGGCTGCCGGAAGAGGTCTATGGAATCCTCACGGGCCAAAGGTACCCTCCGGTCATTTTTTCTACCATTTATTCAATGCTAATGAGCCACATAGGCTCGCGCTATCCACCATTCAATGCCAGCAGATTCACAAGCATTTGTCACAGAATGGAAAGGAAAACAACTAGATGGTTCGCAACACATAACAACATTTTGTGGTCGTGCTCCTGACTGATACTTGTTTATCATCAAGCCATCGTGGAACAAGTCCGGGACGGAACAACTTTACGCGTTCGCCTATTCATGCCAGACGGAGAACATCAAATTGTCAACATTGCACTTGCAGGCGTTCGAAGTGCACGAGTTTCAAGCAAGCAAGGCGAAATTTCGGAGCCCTGGGGAGAAGAAGTGCGTTTCATAGCTTATGCATCCTCATATTTGCTCACGGATCCCTTCCGACCCAGGCCAAATTCTTTACCGAGTCTCGTCTGCTTCAACGACCTGTTCGTGTACAGATTCTTTCACTACCGACCTCTACCGCCACGCCATTCCAAACGAGCGCTAACGGCAGTGCACCTCCACCAGCTAGCATATTTATCGGCACAGGTAAGTCCTTCTATATTCAGGTGCTGACCTTTCTATCTCAATTCTTCAACACAAGTTCTACACCCTGCTGGAAATGTCGCCGAGCATCTCGTTGCCGCTGGCCTAGCCCGCGTCGTCGATTGGCACGCGGGAATGTTAGCCAGTAACGGAGGCATGGAACGACTCCGTCAAGCAGAGAAGCTTGCAAAAGAGAGACGTCTCTGTCTCTATGCTAGCTTACCGACAGCCTCGGCGACTGCCAAAGCAAACGGAACAACTACAAATGGTCAAACTCGAGCCTTCGATGCTATCGTAGTTCGGGTATGGAGTGGCGACCAGATTTCCGTTGTGGAGAAAGAGACCGGCAAGGAACGGAGACTGCAGCTGAGTTCTACAAGAGGGCCGAAGTATATATATCCTCGGCTTTTTGTCAACCTATGTGCTGACTGTTCCCATCTACACATAGACTATCTGACCCCAAACAAGCGTTCTATGCTCAAGAAGCCCGAGAATTCCTGCGTAAAAAACTCATTGGCAAGCACGTCAAGGTCAACATCGATTTCATTCGTCCTCGCGAGGGTGATTTCGACGAACGGGAATGTGCAACAATACAATATGGTGGACAAAACGCGTATGTACATTTGCGAAACAAAAGAAATCTTATCACGAAATTCGAGGCTAAGGCTTGTCTTGTTTGAAAATAAAGTAACATCGCAGAACAACTCATCGAAAAAGGTTTGGCGGGAATCGTACGGCATAAACGCGATGATGAAGATCGGTCGTCTGAATATGACAAGCTTATGGCCGCTGAACAAGCGTAAGAACTGACCAAATCGATCTCTGTACATCTTCGCTAATTCCTTCCTTTTCTCTAGAGCTGTAGCAGATTCTCGAGGTATACACTCTGGCAAGGATATCTCACCTCCCAAACAACCGCTCAATATTTCCGAGGTGAATGGACTCGAATCGTGAACTGAGGGAATCCAATATTGATGGATTATCAGACCAGCAGCCGCGCTCATCAGTATCTCAATGGCTTCAAACGGCAGGGCAGAATATCTGCCGTAGTCGAATACGTTGCAGCTGGATCACGATTCAGGTAGTTCACTATGGTCAATGCAAGATCGTCCAATTCCTGATTTTTTTTGCTTGTAGAATATTCCTTCCCAAAGACAATCAGGCTCTGACGCTCGTCCTCGCCGGTACCGCAGGCCATTCATTCGCGTTGTAAAAAACGACTAATCCGTGTTACTTCCACGCAGGCATCCGCGCTCCTCGAACTGCTCGCAATTCCTCTGAGAAGGGAGAACCATACGGTGCTGAAGCTTCGGAATTTGCATCGCGAAGATACATGCAACGAGACGTCGAATTCGAGGTCGAGAGTGTTGATAAATCTGGTGGATTTATTGGTTCGCTCTATCTCAACAAAAACGAAAACGCTGCTGTTGCACTGGTCAAAGAGGGTTTGGCTAGTGTGAACTCTTTCTCGGCTGATAGTCTCGCGTGGGCACGACAATTGTATGATGCTGAGGCGAGTCATTCACTGTTCATCTTACCCGGATTGTTTGTTAACATCGATATGTCTAGGCAGAGGCCAAGGCATCCAAACGCAATGTCAGTTTACTTGTTGCGTGTCCATATATAGCATCTGTCTTAATGAACTTCCAACCTTATGCAGATCTGGCAAGACTATGATGAAGAAGCTGAGCAAGTGGCGGAAGCTAGCCCTGCTGATAATGATAGTGCCCCTCTGAAACCAGAATACCTCGATGTCATCATCAGTGACGTCCGAACGCACAATGGCTTCAGTTTCTCGGTTCAAATTCTCAACACCGAAGGTATGAACAGCCTTATCTCGACTAGTTGGTCTAGTACTCACACATTATCTGTCAGGAATCGCCTCGCTCGAGAAATTAATGCGCGATTTCTCCCTCCATCACCAATCAGCCATACTAGCTCCATCGAACTTTGTACCAAAGGCAGGCGATCTAGTTTCTGCCAAGTTCTCCGACGGATCCTGGTATCGTGCCAAAATTCGTCGAGCCTCAGCCATCAAAAAGGAGGCCGAAGTTACTTTCATCGATTACGGCAACCAAGATACTGTCGCTTTCAAAGATCTTCGACCATTAGACCCAAAATTCCGTTCTCTCCCTGGCCAAGCTCATGACGCTCGTCTAAGGTAAATTTCGAAACTACCACTTCTAATGGGGTCATGAGCTTACTATCTTTTACCGTTCTACTCATCGTCTTCTTTTCACAGTTTCGTGAAACTAGTGGGTCCCGAAAGTGACTACCACGCCGAAGCCATCGAACGTTTCCGTGCTCTCTGCGCCGACCGAAAACTCGTAGCCAACATTGACCACAAAGAGGGCTCGCTACTCCATCTCCGCCTGATGGACCCATCGGACCCTAACGCTGCACAAGATCCTCTAGCCTGTATCAATGCTGATTTACTACGTGACGGAGTAGCAGCTATCGATCGCAAGAACTGCAGATACCTTCCTGCCTACCCACAAGTCGTCAAGAAACTCCGGGAAGCTGTCGCTGAGGCAAAGCGGGATCGGGCTGGGATGTTCGAGTTTGGTGATGTCGAGGAGGATGACGAGTAATACTTGTGGTTTCTAGTCCACCAGTGTATGTAGTTGGCGCGCCAGGGAGAGCCCCCTTTCTGAAAATATGGGTCCCCGCTCTACTTTTGATCTTTCTCTGCATTTGTGCGATTTTTGATAAGAAAGACCGTCACATTTGTCTCTTGCATCATCACGTCGACCTGCGAGTACTTTTCGCGTCAAGAATCTGCAGACTACTATTTCTGTCATGACACGCGCTGGTATACGCCTTGTCACTTTCGACGCGCTTCATACACTGGTGAAGCCCCGTCTCCCAATCCACGTCCAGTATTCCAACATTTTTGCTCCGTACTTGGGTACCCTAGAACCAGATCTAATCAAACATTCGTTCAAGACTGGTAAGCCCGCGTGGAGCCTCTTATACATCTCAGCATCATCATCCCATGGTTCTTCAGCCTTAAGACAACTTCAACGAGAAAAACCAGCTTATCTCGATGTTGGAGGCGCTCAGACTTGGTGGCAAGAGGTCATACGGAGAACGGCACTTGGGGCTGGCGCCGAGGAACGAGGTACGTGCAGTCACTTCTACAAGTCTCGATATCTTGAACATCGTCGATTTGTTCAGCCATAGATGCTTCCCTACAGGACATAGTACCACGCCTCATGACTGTATTCAGTTCGAAAGAGGGATATATGGCATTCGACGATGCCCTTCCTACTTGTCAGTCTTTTTCCTTTGTCCTTCACTGGCAGCAACCCACTTTCCTTTCCCGCTCGCGGACGTCTATCCGACGTTCCCATGGTCAGCTATCGAACTCATGATCATCATCATTATGGGCTATAACAGTGCAGCACCTAAACGAGACCATGAAGATCCGCACAGCGATTGTGAGCAATGCAGATGCACGTATGCGTGAGTGGCGAAAAAAATTCTGGGCACGTTGGCTTTTGGATATCAAGTGACTTCCCTTCCCTTCAAGGTCAGGTCCTTCTTGATCTTGATTTAGCCACGTCTCTTCGTCCCATCATCCTTAGTGAGGAAGAGGGAATCGAGAAGCCAGATCCTGAGATGTTTTTCCGTGCCATGAAGTATGATAGCGTCCCCGTGAAGCCCGAGGATTGCTTGCATGTGGGAGATGAGTTGGAATGGTGAGGATCGTGTTTTTTGCTTGTTTCCAAAGTGGGATGCTATGATCGAACTGACGTGTCTGTACAGTGACTACCGTGGTGCTGTTGCTGCTGGGATGCATGCTCTTTTGCTACGACGCCCTGGTCCGGATGGAGAAGACGCACATCGGGACGAAGGAGAGGACTTGAGTGGAGTTCAGGTGATCTCGAATTTGGGGGAGGTCACTCGATGGGTGACGGAATATTCGAGACAATGACGAGTGACGGACTCTGTCGTGGAAGGCTCATAGACTGAGTTTGGAACACGATGATCCATCAGGCTGGAAGGGAAAACGAGGATCCTGCGTTTTAGGTCGACACATACTCAGGGTTCCGCACTCCGAGCCCGGAGACCGACGGTTGACCGACGGATCTATATGCTGTGACTCTGCCAAGATTGTGCGACGTGATTTCGATGTGTACTGGGCAAGCTCGGTCGGATATTCCACACTACACTTCAATGTCTCTTTGCAGCGCGATCTTGCTGACCTCATGTTGCAATCACCAGCGTTTACCGACTCTACGACAAAATTTACGCTAGCCAGCTACTCCTCGGCATTTACTACGGCAAACACAAATGATATGCCATGTAATTACGATCTTTCCGAGAGTCCGAGAGCTGGACGCGGCCGTCTAAGAGGAGGGCAAGGACGCGTCTGGATGCGCGTCAAGCTCCCACGTGACCTGATAGAACTGCCTCCGTCGCCGGGCTCTTTGACACGTTGTATGACGGACCGAGACCGAAGGGCCGATTCCGGCTCCGGCTCCGACTCCGTTATCTCATCTCTGTGTCGCTATATAGCCGATCTTCCGTTTTCTTTTTTCTTCGCATTCGCCAAGCCTACACAAGCCTGCAGGAGAGTTTTACATTTCCAGCGTGGGTAGGCTGGGCCCATTCCGCAGTCCTGGTGCAAGGTCGAGTATCCGTTTTATTTTCACGGAGGTTTGAAGGCAAGCAGGCCACAGGTGTAGTATCGACCGAATTTCCTTTGAGATCCTAACGAGTGTGGCGTCACATTTATCCATACATGTGTCCCTCTGCCAGTCCTGCTGCGTGGATGGGACTTTTTAAAAATTCTATATATACGTTACTACAGCTTGGTCGCAAAGGGGAACTGATCTGCGATGTCTAGGTGTGGAACATTAACCGGCTTAGGCTCAATTCCAGAAGCTGATACTATACCCGGTATTGCTACTTACATGCAAGCCATGAGAAGCAGACTACGCCCCAATGCCCAGTGGCAGAGCAGATTTCGAACGTGATGAACCAGGCGTGAAGCAAACGTGATGCATTTACCGGCCATCGACATCACAGTTGCACACTTCTTGAATCTTTTTCTTTTATACCCGATCTAGATTCTGTCCTCTCTCTCTCTCCAGCTTTTCTCTTTCTCGCCCTTTCCCTCGCGACGAAGCGCTCTTTGCTTTCACTAATTGTCGCGCTACGAAATGGGCGTAACGACCACCCCTACTCCCCCTGCAACTCCTCCGAGGTCTTTCCCAGTTCCCACAGCATTTGCGAACCTAGAAAAACCATCTCCTGAAGACAACTATGTCACCCGTACTCTTGCCACACAGATAACACTACCTCCGCTTAACCTCGAAAATTGGTACAAAGAGCTCGTATGGTTGAACGTCGGCATCATCGTCGTTATGCCTATAGTAGGACTCTACTCGGCCTATTATACGAAGCTTCGCTGGGAAACGGGGGTGTTCAGTGTGATGTACTACTTCTTCACTGGATTAGGTGCGTTACAGAACAGCGCGTCTTGCCTTTTTCCTTTTTTATCCATCATACATTCTTCCCAGGCATCACAGCGGGGTATCATCGATTGTGGGCACATCGATGCTATAACGCGTCTATACCCCTTCAATATTTCCTCGCCCTTGCAGGCGCAGGCGCTGTCGAAGGCTCCATCAAATGGTGGTCTCGGCATCATCGCGCTCACCATAGATACACCGACACCGATCTTGATCCATACAGCGCGCATCGTGGTTTTTACTGGTCCCACGTTGGGTGGATAATGACTAAAGCACGTACAAGACCAGGCATGGCTGATATCACCGACCTGAAGAAGAACGATATTGTTATATGGCAACACAAGAACTTTCCTGCCTGTCTTCTTCTCATGGGTTTCGTCGTTCCTTCTATCATACCGTGGTTAGCATGGGGTGACCTTTCTGGTGGTATCGTCTATGCTGCGGTACTGCGCCTGGTCTTTGTCCACCACGTGCGTATATTGCTTCTATCGATGCAGCGACGGACATGGCTGATGACTCCCGTTCATTCAAAGTCGACTTTTTGCGTAAATTCTCTCGCTCATTGGCTTGGAGAAGCTCCATTCGACGATAAACATACCCCTCGAGATCATCTCGTCACCGCCCTCGTTACCATCGGAGAAGGGTATCACAACTTCCACCACCAGTTCCCTATGGACTATCGAAATGCCATCAAATGGTACCAGTATGATCCTACGAAATGGTTCATCTGGTGCTGCAAGCAGGTCGGGCTGGCTAGTCACCTCAAGGTCAGTTTTTAGTTCTAATATAATGACGTCACGGAAACCTCACATCTACGTCATATCCATATAGGTTTTCCCAGATAACGAAGTCCGCAAGGGCCAGCTCACCATGGAACTCAAGCGCCTGCGGCAAACCCAAGAGAAACTTTCATGGCCTAAAGATAGTAACGACCTACCTATAATAACCTGGACCCGGTGTACGTTCACCCATTCATCTTCTGTTCTTCCGATGTTCTAGACTGACATTTCAGTAAGTCCAAGAACTCTCTGCTCAAAAACCATTACTGCTCGTCTCGGGATTCATTCACGATGTCTCTACGTTTCTTGATCAACATCCAGGCGGCCGGCACCATTTGACGCGATATATTGGCAAGGACGCTACTGCTGCTTTCTTCGGTGGCGTATACGATCATTCAAATGCTGCGCATAATGTTCGTGGCTTCTTATTCTCCTTCTTCCTATGTATCAACTGACACGAATGACGTGTTTGACTCTGCAGCTCTTAGCAATGAAACGCGTCGCGGTGCTACACGGCGGACACCCTCACGCGCTAGACGAAGCATCGATACCACCTTCACAAAGACTACGAATCGCTCGATACGCAGAGCTCGCGACTCAAACAAATCCAGATACAGCATCAGCTACGAGTACCAGTACAAACTGGAATGTTGATCGGGATATATTGATCGATTAAATGATCGAGAAGTCTCATTCTCTTGCATGCTTGTTTCCTTCCCTTATGTTATGATTAGACTCTAAAAGAAGTTTCTTTTCTTTTCCTCTGCAACACTGTTGCACGTATCGGGCGGTCGCGACGACTACATAGAAACATATACGACGCCTTTTCTATGTTACGGACGTACTTCTGAAACGCCCGAATCATTCCTACGTTACATTATAATGCTACTTGATAATTGTCTTGACCACAAGGACGAGTGGGAAGTGCAAGATAAGATCGGCTCCAACTTGGACGTGCTATGTAGGTTCGAACTTCGTGATATTTGATCGTGTCTAGTTTGCCAAACAAAACAAATCGGGAGAGTCTAGTGGCGTTGTGGCACAGGCACGTCTACGATCTTAGTTATCAGAAGATGCGGGGTAATGTTGGCCTCGCAAAGATGACAAGGCCATTGAATATTGCACTTGATGCGCATGCGGTGTATGAGAAGAATACGACCAGACTCGACACTGAGGCCTCAGGATCGACAAACGAGGTGAGCAGAAGCATACCTCGGTCTTCGATGGTGGAAGAAAAAGTGAATGATATTATAGAACGACGTGCTAGAGAGCATGCAAAGTGTGGTGGGGTTTTATGTGTGAGAACTTTGGGGTAAGGGTATGAAAGAAGGAAGTGGCGGTTAAAATGAGAGGATCGTGACTAGATATAGAGAAATTACGAACGGCATGTTACATTGGTACAGACAGCATTTGAGCTAGAAATACATTGGTTTGTGATGGCGGGAATCTCAGTCGTCTTGTGAACTATGAATTATAGCAGGCGACGGTTTGGAATCAGACGTCGGTAGCTCTAGAGGTACAATCAATCTTGCCACTTAGTACTCCACGCACCACCACAAAAGCAAGCCACTCACGGAGCCTCGCCACTCCCAGGCGCTTCGACCAATTGTTTAACCGTCTCACTCGCCACCGCCTCATCCTGCCCAGCATCAACCACAGTCGTCGTCACACCGTTCTTAGTGTTAGCCAAAACCGGCGTGATAGCGTTCTTCTGTAGGAGTGTATGCGCAGCCATGCCTTTGGAATAGTCCTTGATAGATGCGGATTGTTTAGAGTCTGGGTGGAATGTTTCGGTGGTTGGGTTTGGGGAGGTCATGGTGGTGGTTGTAGTGGTAGGGTGGTTTCGGAGGGAAAGGAGAATAGTCAGATGTGGCGATTAGTGTATTAGCCTATAGGCGAATGTATGGATGGCGTCAGTGGTCGGGGAGGAGTTTGGGAGGAGCGATTGCGTCGTCATGGGGGGTCCGAGGGGCTGGTTTTTGCCAGGAGGGGCTTCGAGGTCTATTGGTGCTCCATACATTTGCTTCCGGCCTGGCCTCGATTGGGTGCTCGTCACCGCTTCGATGTACACCAAGACCGATTCAACAGTGGTATATACGAGCTCTGGAGGATGGAAACGAAGTATCAGTGTAGTGGAGTTTCTTTTTTTTCATTGGTAGCAGAAGCAAACAGGCTTAAGAACGGAGAATGGTGACGGAATGTAGAAGGGGTTGGAAAAGTATAATACGAACACGGTACCTCAGATGATAGGATGGGGATGGGTAGATTCGAAGGGAACCCTGCTTGTGGAGTTGCGTTTGTGGTCCTTAGCCCCAATACCATGCAAGTTCGCTCCTAAATCCTCTCATGAAACCCTTATGCACTTAGTGGCCCCCTCGAACGCAGCGATACGCCACACTAGTATCACTTCGATACTAGAAACTCGAAGATGGTCATGTTCAACAGATCTCAAAGCTTTCCTCGTACCGATATACAACGCAATGCGCCAGACCTAGGACCCAACTACATCCAGTCCTTCTTGTATTCCCTCGACCCCGCCGCCGCTATCTCCTCCACTCTAGATCCCAGCCGTATGAAATTTGAACGAATAACACGAGGATCGTTACGCAGAATTTCTTGCAGTGTTACAATGGTACGCGGAGAGGAGTGGAAGTGGAGTGTCCAGTAACTGTTTCCAAACGTCAGAACCAGAACCAGTCAACCAACCAAGGGTCAAGCTGAAAGACAACGCACTCTCCGACTTGATGATACGTCCTATGAGCTTTCATACGCTGTGGAAGGACCCTTGTCCCCCATGATTCGATTCCTCGAATGACACCGCCTTTCTGTAGGACGTGTGTAGCTGTCTGTTTGATGAGTTCTTTTATTTGTTGCTGTAGAAAGGAAGGTGCGTGTTATGGTGAGCGTCCAAGGTTGGGTCAGGGTATGGGTATGGATGGACGGACAAACTCGGGGGCTTGGAGGTTATGGGATGTGATGCATAGGAGCTCGTAGAATGGCATTATGAGTGTGGAGGAGGTTAGAGGAGGAGGACAAGGTTCAATGGGGTCAATTCAAATTTTGACAAAATTTTATTCAGTCGTCGAGCGCGTCGACTGTTTTCTACATGCTCAGATTCGTGCTCACTGTTCGACACGACGAGCTTGCATGGAGACATCTTTCTAATAACACTAGCTTCGACGACACCAAGTAAAACGATACCAATTCAGGTCGCTGTACGTGCAGACACCGGTGTACTCGAGTCAAGACTCTCATGTAGAGACATATGATATAGAAACGAATCCATATCATTGCAAAAGTGGCTAGAGAGTAGTAGTCTACGATTGGGATGTACCACCTCTGGTAAGGAACAGCACTCCAAGTCAACAACGTTATTGCCAACCACCCCGAGGGCGAGAGTGAGCTCCAGCTGAGGGGGCAATGATAGATCGGTCTTGGATAAGCGGTAGACTCCTGCGAGCAGAATGAATATCATTCGCAGGGGGACAATAGTGCAAATCCGGAATGAGTAAAGAATCAAAAAATTCGAAAAAACGCGATATTTATACGGGCGGCTGTGTGTGCGTGCTTGCTGTACTTTCGCACGATCCTTTGTACCGAACATCCATGTCACTCTCAGTTCGAAATGTACATCTGCCAACGTTCCATCGCGTCGACGCGTCAAAGTACGCGTATGCATACGCGTCGTATTTTCTGGTCAAGTATCCGTTTTGCAGAATAGGTGGTTGTCTTAATTCCGCGGTGGCGTGTCGTAACTCCAAAGGGTATACATCGATCCATGGAAGCCTCGAGGACAGAAGCAAGTATAGATCCCAACTTGGAAAGAGTCGGTCCCGAAGTAGCTGTGCGCTGGCCTTGGATGTTCAGTCCTGATAGACGCTGATGGATTCTCGAGCATACCCCATGCTCTTGTCGAGCTAGGATCGCCCTCAATTTTCCTTGCAAACCTTGTACACAACTATCCGACAAGTCTTATATGATCTCTCTGGGGACTACCGCGGATTAACCCTCGCTGCTGGCTCGTTGGCTCGGCGCCTTGCTGGCAATTCCATCGACTTCTCCCGTTTAACTGTGGCGCGTGAGGGGCTGCCGTGCTGCATCGCCACTGCGTTTGTCGACTGCCATCGATGCTACCACCGATGCTGGTATATCGTCGGCTGTGACTCAACTATCCTACCCTCTAGCTTTTGGCTGCATAGCAACCACTTTCCATCAACAGTTTAGCTTCCGGATTCGCAGCCTTTTTACAAGTCTTCTTCGCCCGGCGTTCTGTCCAATTTATTCCCGTACATCGAGGCCAGCTCCGGTCGATGTTTTGACGTCAATCACCTACCTTAATTAAATCCTCTTTCTCTCCTCCTCCTTTCTCTCCCTCAAACTTACCCTCTAGCACTTCCTTTCCTCCTATAAACACCCTTCATCTCCCGCGGCACTCTATTCGCGCTATCTTTTCTTCAAGACTCGCCATGCCTGACTCAAACACGCAGATGCAACCCAATTCTGATCTGACTCAACGAACCAGCCAAAAAAAACGGATGCACCCCCCGCGTTTGCAACACTCGCCTTCTCTCCCAAATCTTTGGTAAAATCAGCTATCTTTTGGCTTACGCATGCCTCTCACTTCTGATCTCACCCCAGGCTCCCTCCGCGTTTCGGACCCATCCCAGCAGGACTGGCACAATTTCGCAAGGGAAAATTCCACCAACCCTCGACCCCTCCATCCCTCGCCAGCATTCCTCTCCCAGACTCGACGCCGAACACTCCCACCCCAAAATTAAACTCCGAACAGACATTCCAATCAAACCTCCACGACTATAATCCCACCACGCCTACCAAAAAATCTACATCGCTGTCACTCCAGCCTCCCCAGTCATTACCTTCTTCCAAGACCCGTTTTCGAGCTGAGCTTGTAAACCCGCAGAAACAGAAAAACGAAAAGCACCTCGCTGAACGTAATTCCCACCTCCTGCTTACGCCCCCTCTTACGCCTTCGTCCAGCTTGAGAACTAGTACCAGTATCGAGTCTACAGCTAGTGTCGATGTCGACCACGTGCATGTATCCGAAGAAGGAGACCTCGCACCACCACCCTCCGACTCCGATGAAGCGAACGACCTGGTGACCGAAACATCCACCAGGTTCTTGCGTGTGAGTCCTTTTGCGTATAATTCAGGATCCGAATACCATGTATCAACGAATAACTGCTCATTCAAATTCGTTGCATCGTTTCGTACCTCCAGGTTGACAACGTTCCACGACACGCCTCTTCGAACGATCTCAAAGTAGTGTTACAAAGGGCTTTCACAGCTCATAATCCCATTCCTTCGATAACCGTGCGTCATGACTCTGGTCTTTCACCGTCGTATCCTTCTCTCTATCGACCAAACGACCCTCCGGCCACGGTGGCCAACTCGAATGTCAATTCTAGCCGTCCGAAAAGCCCTGACAGTCCCATCAAGGGCATGCTAGTGCGGTTCCAGGAATCCGAAGGGACCATTATCTTGGCTTTCTTCGACATCAGGGAGGCTGAAAGAGCTAGACAGTATGTCCCACAGATCGACGTTCAGATGCTGGCGATAAATACGCAACAGGATGAAAGAGATAGCGGTAAGGCGCTTGCGTGCCGGTTCGTTACTGTCGCTGAGCTCGTCAATGTTAGTCCACCCTTTTCTTCTCTCTCTGCATGCGACGGAGAGATTGACTCGGATCAGATGATAGGAAGTTCTTTGTTTCTGGACGAGTCGGACGGCGGGTTTTATGTGGCCGTTGAAGACAAGGCTACTACCGCGGACCAGCAGCTCGAAAACGATGTGAGAGTCTTGGACGACGATCGTTCCGGTGTCGACCCAAACGAAATCCACGAGGTTCACGAAGATCGTCCCGAGATAAACCCAGATATATTGAAAAGCTTCCTTGAATCGTTTGGGCCTCTTCGCGCTTTCAGAGAACCCAAAGAATATTTCGGCAGCAAGCAGGTAAATCTCGGATTGTTCGAGTCTGTCATATGTTACTAATTCGAACCATGTTTCCTCTATTATGGCAGGTGTTCCATGTCGAGTTCTTCGACCTCCGAGACGCTAATGCTGCATCCACCGCTGTGCATCAGCAGGTCGTGTTCGGCGTTCGATTACGCGTGTTCGTGCCTAGCGTTCGTCAAAGGGAATACTTTGACGAGAAAATGTTGCGAGACGACCAAAGAGCTTACACATCGTCGCAGAGTTCGGTACCATTTCCGAGCGCGCCCGTTGTTGAACACGAGGACCCCGTGGGATCGATGTTCAGATCGGCGGGCGAGTTCTCTCAGACTCGCGAGAGGTTCTTCTGCGTCGACGGTTCTGACGGCGTGCGTGGGCCTGACGATTCGGAGTCTCCTCTGATTCCTGCGGAAAAAGCGCCCCCTTCCCCAACTCATTTCTATACTTCTCCTGGGTCATCCCCAACGCATGGTCGTCCTATCCCGAACTATGCTTTCTTCGATTCGCTGGGGAGACCTCGAACAGACAGAGTGAACTATCCATCGGGACAGCCACTCCTCGTTTCGAACAACGCCAACGTGAGCGAGTCTGACGAACCAGACAACAGATTTCTTCCTGAACATGGGGAACCATTAGAATACCCTCCAGCATTCTATCCGTCTCCAGGATTCCAATCTCCACACGATTGCTATTACGGTCCTCCCCTCGGTCCAAGCCCTGGTCCGTCGATCGGTCATTCCTACTATAATGCCTGTCCACCACCGTCATTGTCCCCGCCATCGGTTTACTATCCAACCCAACCTCAATCTCAATATCCTGTCACCTCACCGTCCCCTGTGTCTGGTTACGAGTACGAGTCTCACCCCCAGGCGAACGCGAACGCTAGCGTGAATGGTAACCCGAGAAACTGGGCCTTCGAGCATGCTATGGCCACCGCTGCCAACAACATAGGTCCGAATGTCAATGCTGGCTCTGGTCCTGGAACGAGTGTCAACGGAGAGTATTGGTATCCTGGGATGGTACCTCCCACAGGCGACCCTTATTATGCGCCTTACACTCCCCATCCATACCCTCACCCTCAGCAAGGACAGCCTTATTCCTTCTATCCAATCCCACCCAAGCATCACGCGCCACTGCCACTGCCACTACCACTGATGCAGTGGGATTCGTTCGGAAATCCAGTACACCCTGATATCCGACAGTCCAACCCACCTTCTCCTGTTCACCTCGCCAGCGCGTCCAGTCACGGTGAGATACCGTTTCGCACGCGTGCAACTGCCGCCACAATTCGCGAGCCGGCTGCTTCGACGGACCGTAATCAGTTGAACCTGGCGCGTATTGAGGATGGGAAAGATACCCGTACTACGATTATGATCAAGAATATCCCGAACAAGATGAGCGACCGGGATTTGGTGATGTATATTGACAGCGTGTGTCCGAGGAAGATCGATTTCTTGTATTTGAGGATGGATTTTCAGAATGGTGCGTGATGGTGGTTTCTGTCTTTGAGAGTGGATTTGGTTCTAATCATGTCGTCTGCAGGATGTAATGTTGGGTACGCATTCGTGAACTTTATCGACGTGAAAGATCTGTTGGTATTTGCGAAAAGTAGATTAGGAGAGAGATGGTGAATTAATTTGGAATTCTGTATGCTAAACTTCGGTCTCAATTTTCTTTCTATCAGGAATATGTTTTCCAGCGAGAAAGTACTCCAGATGAGTTACGCCAATTATCAGTATGTCTTTCACGCCCATGATCAACGTTTGTGCGTGATACTCATAGACGTCTTCTATTGCAGAGGAAAGGAAGCGTGTGTCGAGAAGTTCAAAAACTCGTGCATCATGGACGAGCGCGAAGCTTGGAGACCAAAGATATTCTACTCCGAACCCGGACCTGATCAAGGCCTTCCGGAACCATTCCCTTCGCCCACGCATCTCCGACGAAAAGAACGTAGTTCTTATAATCGTGGTACACTCTTTCCTCCTGTGGGTAGCAACGTTCAAGGCTCTCAGAGTACGCAACATCCCCCTCCTCGTCGACTCCAGCCGCATGGAGATCATCGTTCGCGTCAGTCACATCAGGAAAGGGACCGCGTCAACCATCCTATTCCTCCTCGGCTCGAAGAAACAGACCAGTCTCCGTTCGTCGTCAAGCGCAACAATACAGCTCGGCATCCCAGGATGTGAGATGCTCTCTGAGTCCTATTTAATCTGGCCTTGCCATGCACAAGTCTAACTTCACGCTCCCTGAGCTTACCTACTAATCTATTCATTTGTTTTTTCGTGTTGCTTTCATGTCCAAACTCTACCATCGATGTCAGACATTCATTCATTCATATTTTTCATCTTCTCGTTACATCTATACCTCATTCCATCTCCTTCCCCTAATTTAATATATATCGCGGTTTTTTCTTTCGTTTCTCCCCTCTCAATACATCTACTAAGTACAGGGAGCTCTAGTTTATCATCGACAGGCTGAATCTCGAGCAACCCTTGGAGGATGTGCTTTAGCAATATATACAACTCTGGCGGTGCATGTGTCGATATATAGTTTAGTCACAGCTGGCAGTTTGACAGAATCGAGAATACATCATTCTTTGAAGTAACGCATACTCGAGTTGTGTTCATTACTTTTCTCTGTTCCTTGTTCGGGGATCCCCAAACCACGCGTCTAAAATAAACTTTGCGTCCGATGTCGATGCCCAGACTAATCACGTGCTGTTCGACGACGACGACCTCTTAATCGACGATTCGACATTCCCTTTCGACTCGGACTCTCGGAGTACTGATACGTCTCAAATCCTTCTGCTTTGTGGAAAAAATATATATAGTCGATATTCAAATCACACACAAAAGAGATGAAACTATCATATCCAGCAGCACACGAATCGTCGAAACTGACAGACTCCTTACTGGCTATCAAGATTGCCAGACATTCTCCGTGTTCTACTTGTGATTCTTGTGGAGGACTCTACCCTCCCTCTGATGTAGAACTCATCCTTGACGATACTACCAACAAGTCCTCTCTCGGTGATCTCGGCCAATATGGATCCGATGAAGAGGACGGTGCATCTGCATACATCGACAGTTGTCGCTGTGGTCACGCTATCAAAGACCACGGTGCAGACCAATCAGAACTAGGAAGACAGGAATTCGCTCGCAGAGGTCGAGTTGCTGTTCGACTCGACGAGCTTCTCCAGGTCAGACTAAATTCTCCTTTGTATGACAGTGATCTCATGCGAGATGTTTTGTAGGTGCGATATGTCAGTTGTGATATGTCGTGTCTCTTATTCATTGTGTCCAATAGGATGTTGGAAAACTATTGAACTTCGATCACACTGACGAGGACGTCATCTCTTTGCGGCGTCAAATGCGGATACCAGTTTCTAGCGTCAGTCCGTCGACAAATATCCACATAGGTAAGATGTTGCTCGCACCTCGAGCCAGACTGTATTACTCAGGCTTACATTGCCTCAGGAAACATCCTCCAGAATCTACCGTTATCACCATCATCTTCGGACCTCAGCGATGCTTCCCAGCCTCCATCAAAGAAACGCCGCATCTCCTCTTCATCCCTGAGCGACGCAGAAGATGGTGAGGACGACGAAGACGAGGATCGCCCACTAGCAACCCGCATGTCTCTAAAGACGTCTGGCAATCGATCCTCCGAAAAGTCATCTTCTCGTGCCACCAACTCAATAGCAGGACAACGAAGTGGCAAAAAACAGAAGTCAATAGGTAGCAAGAAAACCAAGCCACCGTCACACACTGCTCAAGCTCACACTGCTCCCACCTCTTTGGCACCTCCCACTGGACGACAACAAGCAGAGATGAACGGCAGTAAATACCACAACGGCGTTCATGATCCAGTCCTTGCAGGCCACGAAACCAAAATAAAGGTAGAAGACAAAATGGATGAGCGACAGTTGAGCCGCCTCACCACTGGTGTAACTGTGGACACTGGACCAGCATCTGCGGCTCCCGTACGTTAACCTTGCTTTGGGAGGCTCCAATCAGCTCCTTCTCACGTTCTCATTCTTCCCTAGCCCGGTGGCATCAAAACCGAAAAAGCAGCTACCATTGAACTTCGAAAAGGTATCATCAAAGTGACACCAGTAGAAAATGACAAAAACCCTAGATCCATCGTGATCCTAACGGGTCTGAAGACACTGTTCCAAAAACAGTTACCAAAAATGCCCCGGGAGTACATTGCACGGCTCGTGTATGACTCTAATTCAAAGGCGTTGGCCATTATCAAGAGGGGACTCAAGGTTGTTGGTGGCATCTGCTATCGACCGTTTCCGCATCGCGGGTTTGCGGAGATTGTGTTTTTCGCTACTGCTTCTGTTGATCAAGTCAAGGTGCGTTGCTTCACATTAAGGATTGATTTTCACAACTGTCTTCCTGAAGTTCATCACATTCATCCTATGTCTATAGGGATACGGAGGAATGCTAATGGACCACTTTAAATCTCACATCCGCAAAACCTACCCATCCATGAACCATTTTTTAACCTACGCCGACAACTATGCCGTGGGCTATTTCGAGAAACAGGGCTTTTCCAAGGACATCACACTCGATAGATCCGTATGGGCTGGGTATATCAAAGACTACGAAGGGGGAACCATCATGCAATGCACGATGGTGAGGAAAGTGGATTACTTGAACAAAGCGGAGATAATTGCGCGGCAGAGAGAGGCGATTTTGGTGAAGATCAGGGAGAAGGGTAGGGCACACATCGTGTACCCTGGGTTGACGCAATGGGAGGGTGCGGGGGAAGGGGTTGTGATTGATCCGAAAGACGTACCTGGGCTACGTAAGTCCACTGGTCGATACTGCCACTCCTTACTGATATTTGTTGAACAACAGGTGAGAGCGGATGGACTCCGTCGATGATTGTCGCGTACGTAGTTCCGCTGCGACTTCTAAGTGTATACCCGTTTTCGTGCCTCTGATCCTTGTCCCTGGTCTCAGTGCGCCTCGTCCTATTCCAAAAAACCCTGACCACAGTTTCATGGAACATCTTCTGAAAGAACTGCAAGGGCATAGTCAAGCATGGGCCTTCCTCAAACCAGTCAATGGCGATGAAGTTCCTGATTATTACGATGTGATCAAACACCCTATGGGTGCGTCCGTCCTTATTCTATCTTGCGATTCCAATCATTCTACTCGTTCCCCTTCCCATCCCCATTCATTCATAACTACATTCGTAACGAATCTGGGTCCATCTCGACTAAATTACTAACTACCTTATACCTCAAACCTTCAGATTTCACGACCATGGAACACAAATTGGAAACAAACCAATACGATTCCTTGGATAGCTTTGTTGTAGATGCGCAGTTGGTCTTCGATAATTGCAGGGTGTATAATCCTGAAGGGTCTGTTTATCACAAGAGTGCGACGCGGCTGGAGAAGTTCTTGAGAGATCTGCTGGCGGCGAGGATGAAGGGTGAATAGATGAAACATAGGGAGACAGAGTGGAGGGGGGATGCCGTTGCACTAAACCTATATACCCCGTTTGTCTTTCATTATACCTGTGGTGATGACTGTCCTTGCAATTGCATCGTACGACACGACTTGATGTCACTGGCGGAATAAATAATATTCATCACAAGCTGCTAAGAGTTACATTGATTTTTCCATGATCGACGACGTATATTACACACTCAACGCTGGCCATCTGTAGATGAATGCATTCAGACCCATAACAAGGCGGAGCAGTCATGATATGATGGTAACTCACAAGCTTTACTCTCGTATTTCCCAAGACCAACGATGATATTCTGAGGCTCCTGAGGCTTACCAGTGAGGTAGTTTTCGAGGATACTCTTGGTGCCGTTCGCATAACGAGCTTGGGCATCAAGGGTGGTGCCGGAGTAGTGAGGGACCATGCCGTTACCACCGCCGAGAGGGTTCTTCATGGTACGCCAGACGTGGTCTTTGGGAGCGGGTTGTTTGTTCCAGACATCGCCGGCGTAGCCTTGGGAGGAAGGGAAGGAAGGGAGTATATCAGTAGCTGAAACACGGACACAAGCAAGCGCAAAGAAAGAAGAAGGGATGATTGAATTACCTTGCAGTTGCCCGCTCTTGAGAGCCTCTGCGACGGCGTCCTTGTCGCAGATGGCACCACGAGCGGTGTTGACTAGCCAAGCGCCCTGGACCATGCGTATGCATCAGACCACAATGTTAGTTCGCATATCATGAGAGAGGTTATACCTTCTTGAAGTGCTTGAGAAGCTCTGCGTTGACGAGGCCACGAGTACCATCGTGCAGAGGGCAGTTCACAGTCACAACATCGCATTGAGAGACAAATTCCTGAATACAGAAATCAGATATGTGTACTCAGAGAAATACGGATGGCATACCTTTAGATCCTCAACCCGCCGTGCCTTCACAGCAGCACTAGCAGCTATCGGAGTATGTCAATGTCAACGTCAGGATAGCAGGAGAGACTCTGAGGCAATCACCTGCAGGAAGAGGAGCGTAATCGTAGTAAAGCAATTCTTTGCAGTCGAAAGGAAGTAGGCGCTGTAGAACACGGTAACCAATTCGTCCAGCTCCGATCGTGCCAACAACTTTGCCTTCGAGATCGTAGGCGTTCCGGGCGATGTCAGATACGTGCCATTCTCCGCGTTCAATCATCTGGGAAATCGAGGTGAGCAGATATTGATCCTGCGAAGTCCTGGAGACTGGAGTGACTTACTTCATGGGCGGGGACGAAGTTCCGGACGAGTAGTAGAATGGACATGACGACATGCTCAGCGACAGATACAACGTTCGATCCAGAGACCTGATAAACTTGTCAGTTCCAACCGTACGTGTAATCGTTGGCCACATGCATACCTCCAACACTTGAATTTTGTGGTCGACCTAGGATTAAACTAAATGGCAAGATCTTGGAGGGCAATTGAAACACGCACTGCAGCATCCAAATCAATGTGGTCAGATCCAACACCAGCAGTGATGCAGATCTTGAGATGAGGAGCTTTCTCGATCAAGTCGCGAGTGAGATAGCCAGGGTGGAAGGGAGTGGTGATCAAGACTTCAGCCTAAGAGGTAAGTTGCAATGAGGTGACTATAGAACACCAAAGCAGTGTCAAGGCTCACATCCGCAAGGTGTTGTTGGAAGTGACTCTCGGGGCCTTCCTTGCTGCTAGAGACCTACATTTGCCATTAGCGCTGGTAGACCATGGCAGACCAGAGGGAGATAACGACGTACAACAAGCTCGTGGCCTTGCGATGCTAGCCATTCAGCGATTCCGAGCTATATTTCCAACAGTTATGACTATTCCAGCCAACGATCGAGATCAGTGCTGTACCTTATTTTCGACGGTTCCCAAAAGACGTGGTTCCTCCTCTGCCGCTTTGCCACCACTGTAAAGAATTGCTAATACCTATGCGGTATCGTCAGGTGGCGCTCGACGACGGTGAGAGTCCTGGATCCCACCTTCATGTTGTGATACTGTTGTGATGTTGTGTGAGAATGGGAGAGACTGGTGTTGATTTCTTAGCGTTCAAGTCGTCCTCTTTATATAGGGAGGGGCGCGGGTGCGACTGAGGCCTGATTTGAAGATCCGATGACCTGCTGAATGAAAAAGGCAGAAACAAACAGCTATACCGGGATGAGGAGATCGGATTCCCAGGTCATCTGTAACTTGCGGGCGCGCATTTGTATTATGGGGTCACGTGTAGACGCGATATGTAGGTTACCGCCGGAGGCATGGGATGTGAAAGCAAACAAGTGTGGATAGTCCTTCCCCAATTTGAGTGTTGCTTCCGGAATGCCACGAAGCGCCCCGAGTCGCAGTCGTTCGCAGCGATGGGAAGATGCTTCCAAATAGTAGGTAAGCACCCGAAATGACCCGAAGCAGTCCTACTTTAGATCCATTTACAGACATTTGTCGGGAGGAGATAGAGGGAGATCTAGGAAGATATGTGGACTGATTGGAGATGTGGGCTGATGTGGGGAATTCGGTCGTGGAGTCGCGGGGGGAGACCACGAGTCTCAGGTGAGATCCGAGATTGTGATGACAACATTCGCAATGGTATGCCCTTGGCAGATAACCATAGTCACTTGCACGGGATGAGAACGGGGAGACCAGGGTTCGTGATCTATCCATTCGACAGGACGGAATTATTCAGTAAAGAACAATGAGGTTTGTACCTTGCCTGTGGGACATGTGGGCAGACCAACAAGGAATAGCTTCGAGAGTATCTTAAATTAAGTATATGTATCCTGTGGACGATGATCACGATGAGTTATCGGGCCTGGCAAGTGACTGTTCACATCACTTACTACACCAAGTATGTATATGCACCGTCTCTACAGCCACAGCACTCTGGGGTTACGAAGAATCGACTAGGTCGTCAGAGTACGGTATCGAACGTATCAGCTCATAGTCTTCATCGTCTCCACTAGAATGGTCAAGTCTTGACCGCAGTCCTCCCTCTTTCTGTTTAATTACTTCCCATTCAACACGAAGAAAGACCCACATCCATCGTCGAACTATCTCAGCCACCTCAAGCCAGAAAATAGCAACGCTTCCATCCGATTCTTGGTGGAGATGTGTGGATAATTTTATCGACCATGTCAATCGAAGTACGAGGTTGAGAAAAACAAGCAAAGGGTAGACCGGTAAAGGGTAAAGAAGCGTCGGCCGCAGTCCCCATGGGTAAATACTATGACCGTCGTTGGGCCATGCACCAGGCTTCAGGTCATTCGACAGTGGAGGGGTATGGAGAGACAGCGATGATCGCGAGCTGGGAGGGGAGCCTGCGCGAAGTGTGGGTAATAAAAGCCGTCGCGGAGGTGATGCAGGTCTGTGGATCCCTTCAGTAGAGTTTCCTTTGAGGAGGTTCAAGCCCCAATCGTTTGTTACATCCCACCAGAAGGAATAGAGTGAGTTCACAGCAGCTGCCAAAAGCCTAGGACCAGAATTCTTGAGCTATCATAAGAAGGAAGATGGGAGTGGGAATTGGGCTTACCATAGCCGAAACAGACGGTGTTCACCGTGCCACGCATCTTCTGCGGCCTTCTCACCTTTTTCCTTGACGAGTTCTGAGACGACTATTCTCTGAGCAGCAGAAAGAAATATTACAGGGAAGGAAGTCGCGTATTTTAATGCATTGAACAGTGGCCGGCGACTTTCATTTGAGGGCAAGCCGTATTCTACGACACATTGGCGAAGGCGAACGAGGTAAGGCATGCTGATGATTATTTAGGTAAGTAGATCGGCGGGCAGCAAACTTCAGACACACCTCATTATGGCCGGAAAAATCCACCGAGACCAGCCGTCTTGAGGAGGGGTAACGAGAAGACTGCCTCCAGGAAGAAGCATGCACAATGAGAGCCATACATCCCCTAATACTTTGGCAAAAGAGGTAAAAATATCGGCGAAGACGACATCGGAAAAGTACACGGGACGATCCATGGGAGAGAATAGGCATCTGCGGATGGCACTAGTGAAAGATATCTTTGAGTTGGTTTCTGAGGCAAAGCCAGAGAAAAAATAACCTTACAGAAGAAACATGTCGCGCTCACGTTTTTGGCAAATATCGAATGGGCTGATGAGAACAGCCAACACAAACAGCGCAGATATCGCTGGTATGTATGCGAATAGGTCTACGAGCTGAACGTTTCCATATGTGGCGTATCGAAAGAAAGCCCAAGAGAAGAAGGACCATACAGAATATGTGGTGAATAGTCGGTATATCGGCGCATAATTCGTTGAATCGGACAGAAGTTTGAAACCGCCGAGTCGTGCTGATGGTATAGACCTCGGTAGATATCCTTCATCTGTCCTAAGGTCCATAGCGGTGACCGTGTCCACCCCCAGAACATCGAGGCCATGCAAGTTGGTCGCCCAACCAAGAATACCCACTCCTATGAGAAAAAGGACGCGAAAAGGAAGTGGAAAAGCAGCAGTCGACGCGATATCGAGGTCTGTATGTGATCCTTCGTTCATGATAATCGCTTGACGGATGGAAGGAGAAAATTGAAGATGAGCCGCAGTCGTCGCATTGAGTTCAACACCGACGTGGAAGAGCTAAACGTCACGGTTAAGCGGAATTCCAATTTCAACCACCTACCATCTTGATCTCCCTCAGGCCTTGGTGCCATCTTCACGGCATGGCAGACAAAGGCGGCGCGTACGGGGCAAAGGCTGCAGATACAGACTTTAGGAAGAAATGGGATAAGGAGGAATATGCAGAAAAGGCACGAAAACGCGACCAGGAAGAGAAGGATCGCATGCAGGAGAATGAAGAACGTCTGAAGCAAGGTAAACCTCTGTGTGTGTATATTTTCGGTATATCCTCTCATATCTCATCCAGGTAAAAGACCTCGAAAAGCCCGTCGAGATGATCTCCCAAAACCTACGGAACTCATGAAACAGCGCGATGCCCCACTGGAGTTGGACAAAAACCTCAATAAAACGATGGTAGTGCAAAACCCCGGGGGAAGAGGACCAGGGGAACCTGGCTTTCATTGTGCGACATGTAATCGAACGTACAAAGACAGTGTTGGATATCTAGACCATATCAATGGCCGCGCTCGTACGTTTGACTGACTCTCCATCCTTACAATGATTAACCTTGCGTCGTCTTAGATTTGAGAGCTATAGGTCAGACTACTAGGATAGAACGGTCAACTTTGGAACAAGTTCGAGCTCGTATAGCTCTGCTTCGTGAAAAGACGAAGGACGCAGCCAGTGCAAAGGCTTTCGATTTTGACCAGAGGCTGGCTGAGGTCAACGCTAGAGAGGTAGCTCTGAGAGAAGAGAAGAAGGCCCGAAAAAAGGCAGAGAAAGAGAAGGTCCGCCTGGAAATGGTCAAAGATTCAGCAATGAACCAGGACGACGACATGGCGAAGATGATGGGATTTGGCGGCTTCGGGACGTCGAAGAAATAGTCCATTCGTACCTCGCATTCTCATATACACTGTATGTATAACTAACTGTATTCTAGACTAGGATGATCCTCTTGTATTACAATCTTATTTTCTGTCCCTAATACAAACACTGATTTACGGTCGAACCAAGAAGAGCATGAATTTGACATCATCCACTTCCTGTTCCTCCTCGATAAGCAGATGTGTTCCTGCCTTGCGTCCCTTCACATCCACAGGAACCTGTCTAACAGTCTTCTCGATGAGATCCTTATGTTCCGTCATAGCGTGGCGTAGACTGGCTCCAGCTCCATCCTCGAATTGATAGAACACATCTACATCGTCCGTTGCTTGGAGACCAGCCTTTTTGCGCAGCTTTTGGATACGATTCGTGAGTTCACGAGCGAGCCACTCTCCGAGAAGTTCTGGATGGACTTGGATATCCAACCTCACGACAACGTCTGTATCCGTGTGAGTGGCGTATTGTCCTTCTGCACTTGGAGGCAGCTCGAGGTAACGCTGGACAGTGAGATCCCCTTCGACCAAGTTGATGCCATCGACGGTGATGACTCCAGTGCGGACGTAGTTTTTCACAGCGTCACTAGTCACGTTAGGTAGGGCGTTCTTGACGCGAGCGAGGTCCCTGCGTAATTTCTTGCCGAGGACAGTCCAGTCGGCGACTACTCGGTATCGGACACCGGAGAGTGCTTCGTCGGAGCTGAACAAGATCTCACGAACGTTGAGCTCGGATTCAATATATCTTTGTAGTGGTTTGATATCGGCGAGATATTGAGGATCAGGATGGAAAATCAACAACTCTTTCAAGGGTGTCTGGAAGTCATCGATATAGGTTAGTTCGGAAACTGTTGACGCAACGGACCACAGACCTTGAGCGAGATGTTGTTCTTCTCTCGCATGTTCCTCGTTAGATCAATGACGGCTTGCATTCTCTGCACTTGACGTTCGATGTCAACATCGAAGTACTGCTCTTTTACTTCAGGGAAGCTCAAGAAGTGGATAGAGCGCGTGTCGCCTGCGGAAGGATCTTCAGGGATGAACGGTCTCAATGACTGGTAGATATTTTCAGTCATAAATGGCGTATATGAAGACTGGAAACACAGCAATTAGCCACGTTTCACTAGGACAATACATGCTATTGAACATACCATGGTTCGGCATAATGTGAATAGCGCCTCGAACAGGGTATTTAGAGCCGTTGTTGTGTCCTCAGGACCATCTTCACCTTTGAGACGTTTTCGGTTGAACCGGATGTACCAATTCGTAAGCTCGTCGACTAGATCCAGTAATCGAGGAATGATAGTGTAAAGTCGGTATGCTGCCATCTCTTCACGTACCAGTCTGATCAAAGACTGACAACGAGCAAGGATCCATCTATCCATGACGTTGTTGGAAACAGGAGCATGAGGATTATATTTGAAGTCAATGCCACTTGTTTTCTTCAGCAGAGCAACGTGGCCGAGGAAGAATCGGAAAGAATTGAGCCAAGGGAGTAGGACGCGAGAGATGACTTCGCGGACACCTTCTTCGCGGAAACGCAGGTTGTCGCCCCGGACGATCGGCGAGTTCACCAGGAACATTCTACCAAGAAGTCAGAATCACAAGAGAGATATATGCAGGGAGAAGGCTAACCTTGTGGCATCGGCGCCATATGAGTCGATGACCACGTTGGGATCAGGGTAATTCTTCAGGCTTTTGCTCATTTTCTTTCCATCACTGTGAACGTTGTCAATGAACAAAGAAAATCGGGATCAAAGAATTAGTTCACTGACCTCGCTAATACAAGACCAGTGACGATCAAATTTTTCCATGGGGCTTTGCCAAAGAGATGTGTAGATAGCACCAAGAGAGTGTAGAACCAGCCTCGAGTTTGATCTATACCTTCACAGACGAAGTCGGCAGGGAACGTGTTTTCGAATAAGGAGTTATTCTCGAAAGGATAATGTTGTTGCGCGTATGGCATGCTACGTTGTGCAAATGATTGGCATCTGCAAATGAATGCAGAACAAATTGACGGGGACATACCTTCCGGACTCAAACCAACAATCAAACACCTCTTCCACACGTCTGAGAGTGCCTTTCCCTTGCCTCGATGGAATGGTGATGTGATCGATTTTATCTCTGTGGATATCGGTAATGCCTGTGACACCCGAGAGCTTCTCTAGCTCTTCTACAGAGCCAACGCACACGATCTCTTCCATGTCATCACTGACCCAGAGTGGCATTGGCGTTCCCCAGTAGCGATTTCGCGAGACGTTCCAGTCCCGAGCGTTAGCCAACCAATTTCCGAAACGATGGTCACCAACACTCTGAGGTACCCTGGAACAGTGGATATTTGTCAAGCCGGCAATGATAAATCATGGTAATATAATTACCATCGAGTCTCTTGATTGTTCGCCACGAGCTGGTCGATGATGGGTGTCACACGAACAAACCAGACGGGGACGGCACGGTAAATCAGAGGTGTATGCGACCTGTGGGCAATGATCAGAAAAGAGAACAAGGATGCATGGGACAGACTGACCTCCAACAATATGGGTACGTATGTTTGATAGTGGACTGGACAATGAGTCTGCCCTTCGCTTTCAGTACCTTCTGGATTTCCTTGTCTGCTGCCTGTGAACAGAAATATTTGAGCAATATGCTCACAACGATCATGTGGCGCCATTTCATACCTTGACATACTGTCCTGCGAAATCAGGGACCTCTTTGGTGAAGTGGCCAGAATCATCGATGGGGCATGGGGGCATCTCATCTGGCCGCAACACACCGTTGGCGATGGCGATACGATGATCGTCTTCACCAAAAGCTGGTGCTTGATGGACGATTCCTGTACCGTCTTCTTTAGTTACGTAGGTGTCTACAACCACCCTGAAGGCTTTGTCTTCATACTAGAGACAAATCGCTTTAGTCAGCGCAAGAATGCCGGTACACAGAACACTTACTTGGTCAGTAAAGTATTCAAACAAGGGGACATATCGCCATCCTTTCATATCCGCTCCCTGGAACTGCCCGACTTTTCTATATTTGGCCTTCTTAGGGTCTTTGTAGAGCGTTTTGAGTAGATCCTCGTGCAAAATGAAGGTCTGATCACGTTCTTGATCGTGGATTTTGATATAAGTGAAATCTGGGTGTACGCAGAGTGCTAGATTCGATGGTAAGGTCCAGGGAGTAGTGGTCCAAGCCAAAAGGGATGTTTCCGGGTCATCCACCAAAGGGAATGCAATAGTGACTAAGGAGAGATGAAGCTATGAGCTAGGACTGTTTCAGAGAACAAGTTACATACCTGCTGGATCATTGACTTCTCTATAATCCTGCCCTGCTTCGAAGTTTGATAATGGAGTAGTGCACCCAGTGGAATATGGCATGACTCTCAAGCCACGGTATACCATTCCTTTCTTGAAAAGCTCGCTAAACGCCCACCAAACCGATTCCATGAACGAGATATTGAGGGTTTTATAGTCATTGTCGAAATCGATCCATCGACCCATGCGCTCGACAGTGCTACGCCATTCCGAAGAGTATCGCATGACAATTGCCCGACACTCGTCGTTGTACTTGTCGATTCCCATGGCGAGGACATCTTCTTTCCCTGTGATACCCAACTTCTTGTCGATCTCGTGCTCCACAGGTAGACCGTGCGTGTCCCATCCAAAACGACGCGTTACATGGAATCCGCTCACATGAGCATGCCTGGTAACAATATCCTGATTGAAGAGTCAACATCGTATCGGATTAGTTCGCTTAAAAGGATCTGCGATGAGATGCGCACCTTGATGGTACCCGCGAGAAGATGTCCGTAATGCGGTAATCCTGTCGCAAACGGCGGTCCATCATAGAAAGAAAATTCCGGTCTACCTTCGGAGAGTTTTAGACTTGTTTGGAAAGCGTCGATCTCTCTCCAAAACGCAAGGACTTTCTCTTCTTCCTTTGGAAAGTTGAACTGGGCAGAAACTGTGGATGGTGAGTTATGATCGTGAAAAGTCGAGATAATGATACAGACTATCGTGAGGTGGGAAGGACATCGTGGTTAGATCTATGGATCCTTCAGGATTTGGGAGATATTCTGGATATCCCAGTCACGGATTGGGGGCCGATGCTGTACTTGTAGGATGATTCAAAATTCGAGTCAAGACACAGGCCTGAGGCGCTAAAGAAATAATTTGGACCTGACCGGCACTTGCCGGTGGGCGTCTACCTTACAGTGGATAAGTATGTCACGGATCATTTCATTGATCTTATCTGCACAGTGCAGATCCTCTGTTTTCGCGTTCATCCAAGTCATCTAACTCGAAATGGGATATACACGCATTCCACTCGATAAGTTTATCGAGACGTTCTCGACATCGACGGGTACGACGGCCATCTCGAGTTGCGAATGGTGTCCAGCTAACAGCGAATTAAGAGCTATCTAGCGTCGCTTTGGGAGGGCAGGTCATTTCGGTTTCTGACGAGTTCTTTGCAGAGGCGTTTAATCTGTTACTGGTCGAAGTGAGCGCTACATACATCCGAGCCACAGGGAACCGGTTCCTCGAACTCTTATCTGTATAGCCCGCCCCGAGTCTCAAAGGCCAGTTTGGACCTAATGGCGCGTTGTTCAGTGGATGGGAAAGTAGAAGGCATAACCCTAGCTACGATTGGTGACTTAGGAACACTGAATTACCGTGCAGAGTATCTCACGTCTTATCTAGGTGTATCATCAAACTCGGAACGTCTGGAGTCATCGAAGGTTTCGATGTCGATACTGCACACTTCAATGGTGTGTCCTGATCAAAATACTGCGGCAACGATAAGAATCGTGGTATTCAACACTTCATCTCATCTAAGGCAACGAGGCTCCCCAAGTATCTATAAACATTCTCCATTCGACCGAATCTGTACCACCTCTGGTGAATGATCCTAGAGTAGGTCCACACACCATTTAATCACCTCACAGTATATCTTACTATCGCAACAGTGGTCAGAGATTCTTCCCAAGGTTGACCTTGGTCCAAGTTCTCGACATCTATTCAAAGTTCCTGAATCCTCTCGCGTAAACTATGTCAAATTAAATATGTATCCAGACGGTGGCATCGTGAGTCTTGATTCTCATTACCTGATTCTGATTGATGCAAATCTACTAGGCCCGATTTCGCGTGTATGGATCAGTGTCCCCCGTTTACCCAGCGGACATATCGAAAACCTTCGATCTTGCCCATGTATTCGCAGGGGGGCGCGTCGAATATACCTCAGATCAACATTTTGGTGTAGGTAGCAACCTCATACTTCCGGGGAGAGGTCAGAATCGCAAATCAAATCATCTTCCGTCGAACCTTGACATCTTCGTTACTAGGCAAAGACATGGGCGATGGATGGGAAACAAAAAGAAGCCGAACGGTCGGTCACAGAGATTGGGTCGTCTTGAAACTGTGAGCCTCGAATATATGTTCAACGTAAAGTCTCTGTACTAAAGATATATTTCTCTGTAGAGGCGCCCCAGGACTTCTGGAGCAAGTCGAACTTGATACCAATCATTTCAAGGGAAACTTTCCAGAAAGCTGTGAGCTGCACGCCACTTCGATTCCCGAGTCTCATACCGTCACCTGGGGCAAAGATGACCAGGATGTACAATGGACCCCCATTCTAGCCAGGACAAAATTGGGCCCCCACCGTCAACATTATTTTGTCTTGGACAATGTTCAAGGGAAGTCATATACCCATGTAAAAGCCACAATATATCCCGATGGTGGACTCAAACGAATCAGAGTCATTGGTAAGAGAAGTGGAGGGAACGCGGCCGCAAACACGACCAGTCTTCAAGCCACTGGAGCTCCCGAGATCGGCAGCGAGATCATACCCAGAACTTCGCCTTCCACGAAATCCACTCCTGGTCCTAATCCCATACGGATTCCTGTTGTTCCCCTCACTCCAGAAGCATTCGCACCGTTCGGGAATGTAATACAGGCATACGGAGACCACGCCGCAGCGCCTCGTGGAACCGTTATCACACCTGCCAATGGAGGCACTGCGAGTAAATTCCATAAACTTGCCTTGCTCGATTCGTCTTATCCAGCCACCTCTCGTGCCACATTGGGCTTATCGGTATACAGATGCTCAGCCTTTGAAGATGTCGAGGAATTGGACCTGACGGTTATGGAGAGACATCTCTTTACCACGCAGGCGTTTGTCCCTATGGGAAAGGGGGCCGGGGAAGGATTGTCGGATCCCGGAGAAGCGTATCTAGTCGTGGTTACCCAGAATGGGGCGGACGACAAACCCGACCTAGCTCATGTACGGGCGTTTGTAGCGACAGGCGCTCAAGGCATCATGTACAATGCTGGCATATGGCGTAAGTGTATATACCCTCCTCTTCGCTTTGGCGTACTAAATTCCAGATCTTGGTCAGATCAACCCATGACTGTTCTGAAAAAGGTATGCAAACCGTGCTCAAAGAGCCCCAAATGTTGTTGTTGACATTATCTCGTGCAGCCTATGGACTTTACATGCGTAGAGACCCAGGTTGGAGACGGTAGCAAAGCGGACTGCGAGATCGTTGAGTTGGATAGGCGTGGGGGTGTCCTTAAACTTATACTTCCAAAATACTGATTAGCTTTCTTGGTGCATTGATGTATATATACCTGCTCAGACGGTACCCTGTTCTGTGTCACTCTCCAAACTAATGCGTTGAGGGTAGTTCTCTGTACTAATTGTGCTCCGCAAGTGGGCGTCTAGTCGACGCCGTATAGGCTTTTGCTCCGAACACGACTCGGCAATACACAGGTACTGTGATTATCGTGCATCGACCAGCAATTCAACCTATATATATATTCATGGACACCGCTAAGATTAGCTCCTGGACAGCCCATGATTGGTGTGGCGTAGCTATATGCATAGCTGAAACCCATTCAGTTTATCTCCATTGCTATAGATGTCAACGCACTTCTCGACTATACTGTATCTCGAAATAGGTGGACGGCTGCGAAGATCCGTAGCTATAACCAGATGTTTTCTGCGGTCTTTTCGAAGATACAACATTTCTGGAGCCCGATCTCATCAAGAGGCTGATCAAGCAAGTCACTCCAAAGTCTTACGATGAAACTTCGTCATATTGACCAGGTCGCCAATTCGAGTTCTCTACGGGAGCTCCGATAGACAGTCGCGCTGAAAGAATGTCCCGAAGTGAATCAGTATCGTAGTCTTCTGAGGTAGGGGCACATGAGATGGGAATCAGAACCATGTATATCAGGTTCTATGTTCTTGAGTAGGGAAACCTATGCAGAACCCGGAAAGTAACGTGTTCGTCGTTTCTGCATGGGCATGCGGAATGAGACTCGAAAGCATGGAAAGAGATAGAGAATACATCGGAACGAGGAACCAGATCCCACATATGTGTAAGGACCGAGAAAGGGATATTTGGTAGTCTTCTCTTCTAGTGAAGATCAACAGATTTTCGATGACTACTACGCCAACGATGGTCAAAAACTAAAGGGCAGGTCTAAACAGACTAGTGAGAATGTCGATGACCGCCCATACGACAAGTTCCAAAGGACAAGCAACAAGAACGATGTAATGGTGAATAGCAGATATTGGATTTGGAATCATTGGCGTGCCGAAGATGCAAAGACGCTGTATACTAGGATGACACGACACGGCAATCATGTCGACGAGCTCGTTCCAAGTATGTTCCGTCTGATGGGCACGGGTGAAGCGACCAAGATCGATGTAAGGAATTCATTCGGAGTGTTGTGAACTGCCGGGCAAGGGCCGCATTCGTAGCAGATTCAGTATCGTGCCAAAGAGCTTCAAGTCCGTTGCCTAAGTTGTTCGCCATGTCGAAACTCGAAAGAAACCTCTGCTGTGTGAGTGCGACAATCGCCGTTCGGATTCCGTTCTTCTTATCTCGTCCTATGTATATGCTGTTCAACTCCAAGTCTCGTATAACATGGAAAGAATAGGTCGTTCGACTCGGACGAACATGCAGAGTCGTCGAACGGAAGCATTTTTCATTCCAATTGGCACAGATCAGTGGCACATCTCCTTCGAATCCAAATCTGGCGTCTTTTCACTGGGTGCACCACTGCTGATTGATAAAGGATACGAGGAAACAACAGAGAAAGTACTGAGCAGTGCTGGATTGCGATGACTGGCGGGTAAGAACTAAGAAGAGAGCTCCGACTCTTTTGGCAATTTCAATTTGATCCGATCGAGACGATCGAGCCTCAGTCTCCTCTGCCGCAAACGCTCACGACGACTCGAAGCAGCTCATTATCAGCAACAACGAGCTCTTTGTCTTCCCCGGATAGATCCAGCTTGCTCTAGATGCCATCTGAAGAAACATCTTGACCCCAACTCGAAGATTCCAACATCAATGGGTGGAGCGATACTCATCCATCCAGTTCTCAATTGATATCTGGACGACTGCTCTCAGCCTCCATGGCACTAAATAATCGCCACTGATCAAGTGGAAACGAGGACATTCTAATTCTGGCCGTGGTTCCCCTGTTTGTCGGACGTCCTGGATGCGCAACGATTGCTCCATCGTTGTATGCTATGTCCATTGGGAAGCTGGACCGACTGGACCGTCTTGGACACACCACTTTGAAAAGGCGCGCTGGCTCTGATACAATGTCCGTAAATGCTTTCTGTCTATGATAAACAGCTGTTTCCAAGGACCTGGTACACGACTAGAAATCTCTTGCGGCCGTTCGAATATCCAAACCAGGTCTATTATCATCCATGTATTCATTGCCAGTGTAGCGGAAATAACTCGAAACCTGTGTTATTCTTATATCCACGACACTCCGAGTCGAGGGGACGGGCTAGGTAACTGGATGATGCAAGTAAGCAAAATATGTTGACTCCACTGTCGGGATATATATTTATAAACACCGTCCCCGTTAGTCTCTTCAGATGGGCAATGCGTTGTCACTGGAACCTGGAGTCCGCCCATCCATCGCCGTTCTGGTTCTGCCTATAAAACTAGGATGGAAGTGTCATCAAATCTTCAGCTGGTCTCACCCCCTCGAATTCTTCTACAGGCTCGATTTACTTCGGGTTTACTTCTTTTTGCCATCCATCTTTCCAAGACACTTCAAGTTCTGACTCTTTTTCTACGACACATCTGATCTCCTCACGACACCTACGTCTCTTCTACTCCAGATTTACAAATCCCATATCGTTCACGACAAATTTCCAAAATGGTAAACAGACCCTCCATCCTCCTCGCAGCCGTCGCTATCGGTGCTGCTTCCACTACCTACGCAGCGCCCGCTACAGAAGGTGCTGTCGCCCGAGCACAAGATGCATCGTTCAGGTAATCATGCGCCTTCCAACATATTCCGTCTCATATACTGATACCTCCCCCCCTCAGACGCGGATGGTTCGCTCGTCAATCAGAAGACGGGGAAGAGTCCGATATCCTCTCGTCCTCAACTATCACAGCCACGGGTACTCAAACAGCTGTTGGATCCGGTCCTTCGGATACAACTGGAGACATCGACTCATCTGGTGAGTAGCACTTATACACCTCACAACTCTAATGCTAGGGCAATGCAATCCTAACTACATACAGATAAATCAAGCTCTAAATGTAAATGCGGAGGCCATCACAAACACTTCCAAAATGGCACACATGAACACCTCCACCCAATAGTAGACTCGCAAGACTCGACAGCCTCGGCATCGATCAAGCGATGGATCAGGTTCATGCCACGCGAGACCACGACGGCTACGGCGACGGCTAGTGCTGGTGATACCACTTCGACGGACGTCGGTAGTCATAGTCATAGTCATGGTGGGGATATGGAAGGTGGGGATGAGTGTGATTGTGAGTGTGATGGCGATGACAATGGGAATGGAAGTGGAAGTGGGAGTGGGAGTGGAGATGAAGGGGATGGTAGTGATGATGGATCGGACAACGGAGACGACGGTTCAGACGATGGCTCAGACGACGGAGACGACGGCTCGGACGATGGCTCTGATGATGGCTCTGACGACGGCTCAGACGACGGAGACGACGGTTCCGATGATGGGTCGGACGACGGGTCAGACAATGGATCCGACAACGGCGACGATGGCTCTGATGATGGCTCTGACGACGGCTCAGACGATGGAGACGACGGTTCGGACGATGGGACGGACGACGGGTCTGACGATGGGTCGGACGATGGCTCAGACAACGGAGACGACGGTTCGGACAACGGAGACGACGGGTCTGACGATGGCTCTGATGACGGCTCAGACGACGGTTCGGACGATGGGTCGGACGATGGGTCGGACAACGGAGACGATGGCTCTGATGACGGGTCTGACGATGGCTCAGACAACGGCGACGATGGTTCGGACGATGGTTCGGGCAGCGGCGACGACGGCTCTGACAATGGAGACGACGGATCTGACAACGGAGACGATGGCTCAGATGACAATGGAGACGACGGCTCAGACGATGGAACCACCGGAGGAACTACCGGGACCAATACTGGTGAGTACACCTTTCCTTCTCCTACTCTCCTTCTCCTTACCAACCACCCACAGACCACACCCATACCACATCAGCTTCCGGTGCATCCTCCACCACCACCTCCACCACCTCCACCGCTACCACCGCCAAGGGCACTGGCACGAAGACTACCACAGGCGCGTCTTCCACCTCTACTTCCACTTCGGGAACTGGTAGCGGGAGTGGGAGCGGGAAAGGTGGGAAAGGAAAAGGAAGTGGTTCGAAGGCTTAAGCTTTCAGTCCGAGTCCTGTTCTGTGTATCTATGTATCCATTGAAAAAGAATATATATTCGAGGTTGGGTACCTTTCTTTCTTTCGAGTGACTGGCTGCATGGTGCCACTGTGCCACTCGTGTCAAAGGAGGGTTTTCCGTTCACTGTCCTCACTGTCCCTGTCTTCTCATATCATATACTTCCCTCCCTACCACGTAAAACACGCACTAACTTACTGGCCCAACCAATCTCACCCACAGACCACACCCATACTACATCTCAGGCTACTTCGAATTCCGGTGCATTTTCGTCATTGTATCGTATGTATCCGTTCAAGAGATAAAGAAAAGAATAATACAAATTCGAGGTTGGGTACTTTTCTTTGTTTCTTTGTTTCTTTCTGTCGACTGCATGGTCACGGTGCCACTGCGCCACTGGGTTTTTCGTTCAAGCTCTGAGTCGTTTATCAATGGTATCAGTATCGTGACTCTCAAAGAGTCAAGCTAGTCAAGAGTCAAATATCTCTCTCCATTCAGTGTCAGTGTCAGTGATTCCTGATTCTTGAAGTCCTAGTGTACACCCTCTTGTCACGGGCTTTCGGGTTCGGTGTCATGGCTTTTGAAAGTTAAGGTTCAAGTTCGATGCCACCAAGGTCCAACACTAAGCACTATGTAGTACTTCGGCATCACCGTGACGCGTACGGCGGCAACGTCTCGATATCACGACACCCGCGTGCCTTTCGAGGTTGGGTACTTTCTCTCGAGTGTGTCAATGCCACTGGTGTCGAGGGAGAGGAGGGGGTTTTCGTTTCGAGTTCCGACTCAGAGTCGTTTATCGATGGTACTTATCATGAATCTCAAAGAGAGTCAAGAGTCGAATATTTCTGTCCGGTCAGTGATGTCCGAAGTGTAAGTACTCCCTCTGGCCATGGGCTTTCGGGTTCGGTGTGACTTTTCAGCTTGCCATTGTGTGATTTTCGAGATTGTGCCACTGACTCGGACACCTCGAGCTCGGCAACGCCTCACGGCATCCGTGGAACTGTCGTCGTCGTCCTCGGAATTACACACGAGCAATTAAACCTCCTCCCTCCGACTCGGAGTTCGGCTGCGGTGCGGGAGAAACATCATGCATCAAGCCGCAAGCCTCCGTACCATCACAGTCACCGAGATTCGAGAGAGAGGTACGCGTTCGAATCCAAATCGCGGTTCATTTCGATCTATAGGACTAGGACTTGAGTTGTTCGCAGATAAAGCTGGGATTACTCTTAGAATATCAATATTGGGGATGCGAGATCGACTCTCTTACTTACATCGACATGGAGCGTAGAAAAATTATTTGGGACACTGTACTGCATATATGTAGTGAAAAGCACAATGAATCTAATAGTAAGGGTACCAACGAACCTACACCTTCATCTACACCTACTCTAACACTGCGACCCACCATCGTCCAATCTATCAAGCAGTCCCTGCACCTCCTTGACAGCCTCTTTCCGTTCCCTGCGTATATCATCGCGTGATTCACCGTCTCGCGATCCACCGGAAGAGGCGGCACCGGAAGAGGCAGAGGGGGCGGTGATACCGTCGAGACGGAGTAGAGATTGGAGGAGGAGTTCGGAGAGACGCGTGCGTTCCTTCTCTTTTTCTTTTTCGTGTGCGTGCTGCTGGTGCTGCTGGTGTTGAGGATACGCGTTCGGGTTGTGGTGCTGACGTCCATGGTGAGGCATCGGATTCGACCCAGACCCAGACCCCCCGGCAGCATTGGTGAGAAACAACTCAACACCAGGCGCGAGCTCTGCCCGAACTTTAGTGAGTTCGGAGTGGATCTGGGAGATGGTGGATTGTTGGGATACGGATTTTGGGTCCATTCGTGTTGCGGCGTCATTATTGTTGTTGTTGTGGGGAGACGGAGATGAAGTTGAAGATGAAGTTGAAGGGGAAGAAGCAGGGACGGGGAGGGGGACGGTGGGAGATGGGTTATCGGAGCCAATGAGGACTATGACTGAGTTTGGACGGAGGTGGTATGCGGATACTGGGGACGTGGACCAGGAGCGGGTAGGAGGGTGGAGGAGAGTGGGAGAGGGTGAGCGGACCGAGGGGATCAGATAAGGAGTTAGATGGACAGTTTGAATTGGAATTGGAAGGACGGAGGTAGTAATAGCCATAGTGTTGTTGTTGATACGAGTATAGAACGGATCATGTTTCATAGAAGAAGGCTTAGGAATGAGTGAACGGATCAAGTGCAAGCTGAATGGGATGGAATGGGATGCTGACTGGGTAAATTATCATCCCGCATAGTAGCACCGGCGTGGATGAGTTTGAAGGCATTGAGTGGGAGGTGGGTGTATTCTGCGAGTGATTTGCGGATAGTGGATAGTTTTGTGTCTGGGGAGGGTAGGTCGAAGGTTATCCTGGCGGGAGTGGTGGTTAGTGGTGGCGGCTATAGGACTACTAGGGTGGACTGACCTTTCTTTTCCCCATTTCACAGTAACAGGCATCGCGACTAAGGGTAAGGTGGTGGTGGCTCAGTTGGTGGCACAGTAACTACCGGCTCAGTTAATGGCTACTGGCTCAGCTTGCGACTCACGCCTGCGTTCGATGACTTCATTACAAAATTGAGGGCAAAGAGTCTTCTCTTCATTCCTCCCTACTACTCATTCACTCCTCCTCCTCCTCCATCCCCTTACATCCTCTCCTCTGCCGCCATGACAGACTCACCATCCACATCCTCCGACCCAGTAGCCATCCACTCCCGTCCACCTCCAGTCCCCCATCAAATCCGCCAACAACAACCAAACCCACCTCCTCCAAAACAGAACTCCCTCGCAAACCTACTCGCCGCAAAGCGTTCAAATGGCGCTACCCCAATACCTCCGTCTCTACAAGCGAAGATGGCTGCTGTAAGCTCATTTGAAGATATCTTTTTTGGCACCTTGGACTTAATCGCTATTCAATCTATGATATGATATATTTATTAGATGGCAAATAGAGCATCTCAAGCTCATACGCAGTCATCACCTAACATCGATACTGTTACGGCCGTTATGCATCGTGCAGCTATCGACTCTCAATCTCAAGCTTCTGCCCCTCGTACATCCCAACACCCCCACCCACACCAACAACAACACCCACCCTCAAATCCCACAAATCCCACAAACCCCACAAACCCCTCTCCCAACCCCATCCCAGAACACCCAAGCCTCCGCGCAGCCCAATCATACCCCGTCCCAGGCATCCTCCGCGGTGCCCATGCCCACGCCCATCCTGCCCCCCGTCCAGGAGGCATGGCCGCACGTCGTATGAAACCAAACTTTTCACTAAAGGACATCAACGCCGATTTCGGTGCTCCACCCCTCGGCGGCGGTGTTGGTGTTGGTGTTGGGGGTGCGTCGGGTGCGGGTTTGGGTGCAGGAAGACCTTCCCTCGCTGATTCGCCTGTGGCGAAACGGCCTGCGCCTGTTGGGTCTCCGTTTTCGAATTTCTCGAAGATCGTGTACGTGCTCCCACTCCTCTTATTGCCTTGCCTCCCTCTCTTCCTTACCTCCTTCCTTCCCTCCTTGCCTCCCCCCTTCCCTCCTTGCCTCCCCCCTTCCCTCCTTGCCTCCCTCTTCCTTCCTTCCCACTTCTCTCACACACCCATCTCACACCCATACTCACACCCATCCCTGCCTGCACAGCGACCCCTCCGGCGCCCTAAACTTCTCCGGCAAAGCCGTCCTCCACGCCTCCGGCGTCGACTTCTCCAACGGCTCCTCCTTCGCCATCAACATGTCCCAACTCAAGCTCTCCGGGGAAGGCGGGGAGGGCGGCGAGGCGGGGTTGCTGGGGAAGGGGAATTATGGGACGGTGAAGAAGGTGTTGCATTTGCCGACGGGGGTTTGTATGGCTATGAAGGTGCGTTGCCAGTTGTTGTGCAGGTTCACGCTGGTTTTCGAGTTTTCTTTTCTGAGATGATGTGTTTTGCTGATGCTGATATGATATGCCGGCGTGTCCTAGGAAATCCGACTAGAACTAGACGAAGCCAAACTAAACGCGATCATCATGGAACTCGATATCCTCCATCGCGCCGTCGCGCCTGAGATCGTCGAGTTTTATGGAGCGTTCTTTATTGAGAGTTGTGTGTATTATTGTATGGAGGTGCGTGCTCCCCCTTTTGTTTGCATTGCTTTTGTCGAGTCGAGTTGGGCGTCGAGCGTCGAGTTGGGCGTCGGGCGTCGAGTCGGGTGTTACTCCGTCGAGTCGCTCCCTCCCTCGCTTCCTTTCCTCGTCCAGTCAATCATTACTTACTCCTTACCCCTTCCCTGCTACAGTACATGGACGCAGGCTCACTAGACAAACTTCTCGGCGCCGGCGTCCCAGAAGACGTCCTCGCCCGAATCGCGAGCAGCGTCGTTAAAGGGCTCAAGTTTTTGAAAGATGAGTTGCAGATTATACATCGAGGTGAGCGAGATGAGCGGTTTGTTTGATGTATCCTTTCCATCGAGACAATCTGTCCATTCTATCAATCATTACAATACATCCATTCATTCCCCACTAATCCTCTCCTTCAAAAACTACCTCTCCTTCAAAAACTACCTCTCCCTCAAAAATTACCTCTCCTTCAAAAACTTCAAAAACTAAACTAACCCATTTCCCCCCCCGTCCAGACATAAAACCAACCAACGTCCTCGCCAACCTCAAAGGCCAAATCAAACTCTGCGACTTCGGGGTATCCGGCCAACTCGAAAAATCCCTCGCCAAAACCAACATCGGATGTCAATCATACATGGCTCCCGAACGTATCAAAGGGGAATCGCAATCCCTCACCTCTTCCTCCTCCTCCTCCTCCTCCAACGCAAACCTCCTCGGCACCTACACAGTCTCCTCAGACGTCTGGTCCGTCGGTCTCTCCATGATCGAAATCGGCTTGGGGCACTACCCCTACCCACCCGAAACATACTCGAACGTCTTCGCGCAGTTGACGGCGATCGTGCATGGGGAGCCGCCTGGGTTGCCGGAGGGGGTGTATGGGGAGGAAGCGAGGGATTGGGTGGGGAGGTGTTTGGTTAAGGCTCCGGAGGGGAGGGCGACTTATGCTGAGTTGTTGGTGAGTGGTGGTTTTTTGTGCTTGATTTTGGGGTTTGGTATTCATTGGTTGTTTTTGATCTTTCTTCCTCCTCTTTCCTCCCTTCCTTCCTTTTCGAACGCCCGCAGGCCCATCCATTCTTGGTAGCAGACGCAGGACGGGAAGTCGATATGGTAGGTTGGGTTAACCGTGCGCTTGAGCATCGGCGACAGTCGCAGTCGCCGTCTGCGTTGCCGTCGTCTGCGGCTGCGGCTACACCATCGCCACCATCAAATCAAGAAGAGGACTCTTCGGGTTCGGGTTCGGTATAGGATACCTCACGATTGGTATAGGTTGACGGGTCGGTCGGGTTGGTTGGGTTCCTTCCTTCCTCAGGTATCAGGTTCAGGTATTGGACATCACACGCACGCGCAGAGGACACCCTTACTCCCTCTGGAGGGACGGCGTTGATAGAGATGGGGGTGGAGGTGGAGGTGGGGATGGGGATAGGATGGGGATGAAGTCTAAAGCCACGGAGATTTAGTTGGAGAGGGATATAAAGCCACCAAGAGAGAAAGGGAGGGATAGGATGGAGGTGGGGATGTATGTCATGTCGAAACGAATCTGGAAACTGGCACTGGAAATGTAAGAAGAAAGTACTGCAAAGTACAACCAACCAATCAAGCAAAGCAAAGCCGCCCCATCATGCCCCGACCCGAGCCCGACATCGGAATTGGAAACAGACGACGACCAATGCACGCACAGAAGACGTATATCTGTAAAACATAACAACAACCATTTCTTTCGAATTCTCTCTCTTTTTCCCTTGGTTGGTTGGTCGGTCGGTTGGTTGGTCGGTTGGTTGGTTGGTCAGTGGGGTGGTGGGGTGGTGGGGTGGTGCAAGTCGCGTTTTCTTCCCTTTCCTTCTCTTTCCTTCTCTTTTTCTAGGTGGGGTGGGCTTGTGGGCTTGTGAGGCTGGATAGGATTGGGCTGGGATGGGTTGGGATGGGTGGGCTGGGACGTCCCGCAAAGTATGGCCCCGCGAGCGGGGAATCCTTCATTAATAACGGGATACCTTCCTCGAATGGTGGGTGGGACGTCTTTGGACGTCTTTGAAATCATGCCTCGATCGTCATCATCCGGTCACTTACGCTCACGCCGGTATGCATCGTCTAGCGTCGATTTTGCATAATGAATCCTGCAGGTCCTCGTCCTCGTCCCCATCCCCCTGTCCTCGTCATAATAATCGTCCCGCCTTCGTCCCGCCCCCATCCCGTCCCCGTCATAATCAATACCACCACCACCCCCGCCGCCTTCGTCCCCGCCCAACACCAACACCAACACCGATACCGATACGATACCGAATATACCTTCAACGATCAGCAGCGTTCACGTTCCATCCTTTCATTCCTTTCCTTTCCTTCGACTTTCGACTTTCGACTTTCATTTGACGAGCGACGTGCGACTGCTGCTATTACATTACTCTCTTTACTTTTCGACTTCGACATAACATGCATACATTCGCTCACTCCGTTCGTTCCTCTATTTTTCTATCACGCACCGAGCCAAGCGACTACTTCTGCGAGGTACACGCACGCGCGTATTCACCTCCCAAACCCCTCCCAAACGTATCCCCGCAAGCCGGTATCTGGAACTGAAACTGAACTGAACTGGCTTTCAGTCACTGGGGATAAGGATAGAGAAACGGGTGAATGATTGCGGTTGCGATTGGATGATATGCTCCTCTCGTATCTCGTCTGGATCTGGAGGGAGGGTGAGCGATGAGCGATGAAAGTGGAACGCCTGTACATGTCCTCTTTGTCCTCCTGGCCGGTCCTCGACACGACACGACACGAGTTGATACGTATACACGTTTCATCTTCATCTTCATCCCGACTCCGACGCGGCATTATTATATTTTATCTGAGACTGCCATCTGCATCTGCATCTACATATTCACATTATACATATACATACATACACCCCTTGGAATTGGCGATTCCATTCATCCACTCATCCGTTCTCTCGTTTCGTTTCGTTTTGTTTCGTTTCTTCCCTTCCCTTCCCTTCGGTTTTGGTTTTGATCTCAATTTTGATTTTCGCAGTTCCTGACTCACCTCTCTCGTTTTCTCCATCTCCATCTCTTTCTCTTTTTATCTCTCGTCAATATCCACATCCACAACTATCCATCCATCCACTCACAACACAACACAACACAACACACACGCATGCGCATCGTACATACTACATACAATCTGCTCAATTCCCTTGTCTTGTCTTTTCTTTTCTTTTCTCTCCTTTCCTTCTTTTCGTGATTCTACTTTACTTTTCGGTCCTTTCTATCTCTATTTCCCGTCCATCCATCCATCTATCACCTATGTATAGGCACGTACCACAGTATACTGGTTCTCATTCGAAATCTAAATCTGAAAGGTTGTCACGGTTCGATTAGTTATATATCTCTCTATTTCTTCGCTGTTCGTGGTTACATCGTAATATCATGAATATCTGAGCTCGGGAGCTACGTCTGCCAGTGACAGTGACATGTATTTTTCGTTGAAGAAGAGTGATCATGAACTTGAAGAACGCGTGAGTCGCGCGCCCGCAACGCTTTTCTATTTATAACCTTGTTGTCTTTTTTTGTCTTTGTACTCTTCGAGATTTTCTCTCATGCCAACTTCAAGCACACGTCTAGCGTTCAACGTCTAACGACCAAATATCCCATCATGCCTCTTCTGGCTGCCAACGAATTCTCGCACTCACTGTATCTAGTACTCATTCTCTTTTGGTTGGCGCCGGCAAACCTGATCACGGTCTCAGCATCGAATTCAAGTCAATGGATTGATTACCCGACCAGTAGTGGGGCGACAATGACACACTACGGTCTACCTCTAGACGACATCGCAGCATGTGGATGTACTGCTGAGAGTACTCATTACCCAACTGCAGCTCTCTCACAAATGGCGTATGGAAGTAGCAGGGCCTATGGTGAGCCATTTCCTAACGCGACGCGAATTCCATCTGGAAGCTATTGGGGGTTTCGGGATGAGCAATGACGGTACTAAAACACACACAACGATACAGGTCCTGGCTGTGGAAAATGCTTCAACTTGACACTTCTCAACACGTTCGAATCCGATCCTCCATTCTACCCATCCGTAACAAAGTCGATTGTCATAAAAGTTACGGATTTGTGTCCACTTTCCGAGGATGGCTGGTGTTCTGGGACTATCGATAAAACTAACGCGTAAGGTTCTCAAAGTCGTCGATTGTGTGGGTGGCTCTGACAATCATAATATTGGAATTCCTAACAGAGGTGGCCATCAACTCAATTTTGACCTTGCATACCCTTCCCCTGCTATACCAGACGATTTCTTCCCGTCAGATGCGTCTCTTTACGGATATACGGTGAGCCTCCATCTCGATAAATATCGTTTCCTTCTATAATTCTGATTTTCTGATTCTCCGAAAGGATTTCGGTGTCTGGAACGTCAGTTACGAGACTGTGGACTGCGAGCCTAATTGGGCTGGTTCAAGCCACCCTGCAGCGCTAGGTAGCGTGACGAATTTGGGTCCCGAAGCTGTCTGCTGCCCTGCAGATCCAACAGTGAGTGGATATCATGACATGATTCGTCGCGAAGACGTGGGTCTCATATATATGTAACAGGGCAACGTAAACGATACATGTCCGTCTTACTCTGATGACAACAGTCTACCGTACGTTATCTATCTCTATCTCTATCCATATCGACGACTTCCGCTGATTCGTGTACTCTATACAGCCCAGATACCTCGACAACTGCTTCTGCACAAAATACCCTATCTATACCCACTTTTTGGACTGTACTTTTCCTGGTGACATTTTTTAGTATTATGGTGGTTTGAGGGACTCATACATTTTGGATATTAGATATGTAATATTTGGATTGGACACTTATAACTTATAATTTCATATCTTTCAGGGCAATTTGTACCTGTCCCGTTCTTTGGATTGACAAGACATTCCAGTCTAAGGATCTGCGTGCGTTTCGCAAGACAAGTGCTGGCATGGTAAGTTCATCCGAAGCTCAGCCCCGTTGGCGAGGCATGGCCCAGGTATGCCCTCTTCCAATAATCTGTCGTTCGTGCTGATAGCAAGTTCTTAGACTTGCGCAAGTATCTCATAGCATCAAATGAGCTGTAGACCGAGGTGAAAATAACTACAAGCTGCATATGTTTACAGGTAAACCAACATGCTCTCGTTGGAGGAGTGTTGGTGACCAGTGTCCTCGCAAACCCGGCGCTTGCTCTTCACAAACCACGATCATCACGGCACAGCTAGCGACACACAAAACTTACTGCTCATGTAAGAACGATGCGGAAGAGGCCGTGCAGGACTCCGCATGAGACTCGTTTGAGCCCAACATCATCACATAGCTCATATAAATGGAACGAACATAGGCATGACTGAGTCCCCATCGAAGAACCTAGTGTCTCCAAACCAAACATCGACATCATGACTAGCAGCTCCACACACCCATCCATATTGATCGTGAGTGTTATTTCCATCTTCTCACTTGGATCGCAGCTCATCCATTCGTAGGCTGGCGCAGGTCCAACTGGCCTTGTCCTAGCGTTATCGCTCCTCCAGAATGGTGTTTCTGTTCGCATAATAGACAAAGTTCCTCAACACAGAGGTGGTACACGTGGATCAGGAATCATGGCAATTATATCTGTTTGTACAGACAAAGCCTGACGATTGACGTATCTCGTATCATAGCCCCGGACCCTCGAGATCTATGATAGCCTCGGCGTCATTCAAGAGATCACGAAGGCTGCGCTACCTACTCCTCCTATGGCTTTACATGACGGTTCGAAGATCCTGAAAGTCTTTCAGATGTCAGAGTATATAGAACCTACACCAGCGTGCCCCTACGTGAGTCATACCATGTATAACCACTTCATGGGCCTCATTTCCCCACCAGACGAACTTCGTGCTCCTGGGCCAGAATCGCTCCGAGGAAATTCTCCGTGCTGCCCTCCACCAGTTTTCCTGCTCTGTGGAGTTGGACACAGAGCTTGTCTCATTTGAAGAAGGACCAGATGGAGTCACAGCTCACATATTGAAACGACGCGATGGACATGAGACTACAGAGATCGTGAAATACGGGTTTATAGTCGGGGCAGACGGAGCAAGGGGAGTCTCGAGATCGAAATTGGGATTGAAGTTCCTTGGGAAGAGCCGAACAGAAAATGTCATAGTTGGTGACATGCGTATGGAGGGTCTTGACACAAATGTGAGTTTACCAACTTATCCGTATACTGCGATGCGATACTGAAGTGTGACCCCTAGCATTGGCATTTGTGGGGTGATCTACGCACAAAGTTGTGAGTATCATTTAGTTTCTACAAAACCTCTGCTAGGTTTGAACAATTTTCCTCTTCCAGCATCAGCATACGTCCTACAGAGGTTCCCAGCGTTTTCAACTTTATAGTGACTGGACTTGGAATCGATCATGAAGAACTGTTCTCGAGTCAGGAAGCCTTGCTGAAATTCTTACAAGAGACAACTGGGATGGCGGAGCTGAAATACGGCGAGACCCTTTGGATATCTCATTACAGGTTAGTGGCCTACATGCGAGATGCATTCCTTGATTTCTGACTATTGTTGTTGAAGTCCGAATATCCGGATGGTCGATACTTTCAGGAAGGGCAGAGTCTTTGTCGCAGGAGGTTTGTGGTTTGCTTAGTCCCTAAATGAGGTTTAAACTAACTTCGTTCAACCATTAGACGCTGCACATGTTCATAGGTAAGACGACAGGCTTCGTTCATCTGTATCTGATTTCTTTTTCTCATTTTCTCTTCTTACTCCCCGGGTTCGATATCTTGTACAGCCCATCAGGTATGTCTATTTGATCAAGACTTGATTTGCTAGTTTATACTGAAGACCCAAATACAGGTGGACAGGTCTGCCATCATTCTTTAGACTTGTCCTTTTGCTCATTCTCTTTAGGGTATGAACTCTAGCGTCCAAGACGCCTTCAACCTCGGCTGGAAACTCGCTCTGGTCCAGAAAGGACTAGCTCCCATGTCTCTTCTCGACACCTATACCGAGGAACGTCTTCCTGTCATCGCGGAGATGTTGAAGCAGACCACTGAATTATTGGACAAGACTGTATCACGCAGTATCGCGGAGGATCAGTCTGGATGGAAGAGAGATGCATCTTTACTCCAGTTAGGCGTAAATTATCGGTGGAGCTCCATCGTGGTCGATGAGCAGACGTGCTCGGATGTCGTCAAGCATGACCCTTATGGTGCACACAGCGGTCGTCAACTCCATGCGGGAGACCGTGCACCCGATGCCCCTGGACTTGTCTATGCAAAGGGCGGTGATGACACTACGTCTCTGTTCAAGATCTTTGGTCCTTCGCACCACACCGTACTCGTGTTCTCCCAGTCTCTCGAGCAAGCCTCGCCCATCCTTGCTGCTCTCGATACGCTCCTAGACTCGGAGGGGCTTGTTCGCTCTGTCGTTATACGCCAGAATCTGGCGCTATCTGGACCGACTGATGGTACTACGGCCGACTTTTTGCTGGATGACAAGAAGGGACATGCCTATGAAGCGTATCAATTGTCTGAAGGATGTTTTGTGGTAGTTGTCAGGCCTGATGGAGTCATTGGGGCGATTGTGCGCGGAAAGGATGGCTTAGAGCGTTACTTCGCAGGCATATTTACGTCGTAAACTGCTTGGAATAATAATTATACCTAGAATGAAGAACAATCTGCACGTACGACTTGAGTGTCTAAGAACAATCAATAGCGTGGCGTTGCGTCCGGACACCTCGGGCGACGGCGCTTTGACCTTTCGGCTGAATTTCGAATTCAGCTCTCATCTCTCTTTCGTAATGTCAAGTGTGCCATTCGAGGAAGCTGTAGCCCAAGAAGAGAAATACCTTCGTGCACTATACCCCACTCCCAAGGATGTCCCGACCTGTACCTCTATGTTAGACGACTTCCTCGCATGCAATCGTAAGAGGCAACTTTTATCGAATCAAACAGTGTTGACATTACTACTGCTTTACAGGAATGAGGAATCGGATAGTATCGCTTTATAGACACGGCGAAATGGAAAGCTGTAAACCCAAACAGAAAGAGTTCATGTACTGCATGAGTCTCACGTGGATGCATCCTGAGGAGAAAAGGGACGCTTGGATTCGCAGGAGAGCTGAATGGTGGGCCAAAAGAAGGCTGACACCGAGTAGTGAAGCTGTCTGGGACATGCGAACGTGAGCACTATTTCCATGCTCCTTCTTTGAAGAAACTGATCGCTCATATCCATTGAAGGGAGCCACTGAAGAATTGGCCGCCCGTGTTCACACCCGCAGAGATGGAGATATCTATCGTTACTTGACGGTCGTCGTTTCTACCATGTACACACTGCTGTAACTCATAGGTCGATGATCGACTCGGAAACTTCAATTTTTTCGTGCTTCGTATTTCCCGTTCCGACAAGGCTTTCGTCATAAATCCAACACACCTCAAGGTCAGTCAACTCAGAGCATGGAAAACCAAAATCCCAACTGATGAATTGGATGCATATCGAAAATGTACAGTACCCTAGGTGTCAAAATGGAATCGTCTTTAGAGGTATCTTCAGTGAAACTCGCCCGTTCTTATCTGGAGGCGGTAGCTTGCCAGCTCGGATATTGACCTGAAGCGAAGGATGGAAGAGTCTCGGAGTCCCAAGAGTAGCGTCTCTGGTCTTCCGAAAGTCGATGAATGACGCCTCACTGATACCAAGCTTGACATGTTTGTTAAGTTGTCGTTGCTCCCCGACAGTCGTCACGCAGTTGTGGTCTCGACCGGAGGGGTAATCGTGGCCTACATATAATTTATAGTCTTCCGGAAGTGAAAGAAGACGTTGCATAGACTTGAACAAGACGTAAGCCTGTTGATTTTTACGCAGTCAAAGAAATCGACTGACAGAGTAGAGGATCTTGGCATCTCCGCCTGGAAAATCCACACGAGCGGAACCTACATCTGGCTGAGGAAACACATGAATAATGTCAGAATGAGCACATACGTAAGGCGAGGACAACTTACGAGGAATATGGAATCCCCAGTAAAGACCGATCTGCCTATGACATACCCCAAATGATCAGGTGTGTGGCCAGGAAGATGGAGAACGTGACAAGACAGGCTTCCTAGCTGGAATTTCTCGTCGTCCTGGAGTAAGATATCGAATGTGTCCTTGAAATCAGATTCGGAGAAGCCATATAGAGGAGCAAGGGTGCTCTGGACGCGGTCTATACGTTGACCGATGCAGACGGGGACGTTCCCAGGTAAATTTTTCTTATAATACTGGGACGCAGAAAGATGGTCCGCGTGGGCATGCGTTTCACTGCATCAAGAAGATATCAATACGCGTCGCGTTAAACGTCCGATATGGTCCAGCGTACAGTATACGAATGATTTTGAAGTTATGGCTCTTGCTGAATGACAAGATGTGATCCGCAGTTTCTGTAGAAACTGTACCGCTGGAGAGATCAAAGTCAAGAACGGGGTCGATGACGACAGCTTCCAGCGTGACTGGGTCTGCAACTAGATATTGCCTACATCGAAGGAAAAGGTCAGACGACGAGGTTGAGCTAAGTTCGTAATATGCGTACCATGTTTCAGTCTGTGATTCAAAAAAGGAGAGAACGTGAGGTGCACTTGGAGAGGCGCTGGTATACCTTCGACACGGATTCTGAGAAGAAGCCGAAGCTCCAAGCAGATTACCAGAGTAAACAGTCTGAGGGTGAGACTTGGTATGAACAAGTGGGAGCGCGTTCCTCCAAGTCGAGTAGCTCCTACTGTTAACATGACGGAACGAGAGCAATGGTATGGGCAACCTTTTCGACATGAGTGTAATACAGTCGTGCGCAGTGCTGAGTATCCCATTTAAGAGTCTCATACAAAAATCACTTCGGAATTCAATCGTAACAAACCGTAACGAGGACGGCCTGGACAATGAAGTAAGCGCTGGTGGAGTCAAAGTAAGTACTCAAAGGAGGGAGGAGGGGGACCGTCGAAACGCCACCGGAAGATGCCGAATTCGGATTTCGTCAAATTCAAAGTTCCGATTTCCGAATTGTTATGCTACTGCCCCCGAAATCAATTCACTGTTGCACGATCTTCTCATGTCCTCTTACGCGTTTACATTCCTGGTTATCGCCACCGTTAACTCGTATCATAGACACGGGACACATGAGAGACTATCCGGGACTAGCCCATGAATTCCGCGATAAAGAATCACAACACCCCTGAGTCTGACTAGTACTCCGAATACTCAGAATTTGGAATACATGCCTCAAGGTGGACTCCGGACTCGGACCATTCCTATATCCCTGTAAAGACCTCCTGTGACTCGAAATGTTATCGTTTAACCCCCCTTCATCTCTTACTTCATGTCTACCAGTCGAAAATCCATCCATGAATGTATCCGGTAAGTGTTGCACTTTTGTCGAAGCATGCTGATACTGACATTCTTCCAATAGCCATTTCTCCTGGTCATGGCATACTGTTATCATGGGCACAGGCTCAGTGTCTGCTCTTGCTGCACGCTTCCACTTTGGTGCCGGTAGTCTGGCTCTCGAAGTGATAACCCTGATATTCTTCTTCCTCAATCTCTTGTTTTTCGTCTTGATTTGTGGCGCCACTGTGGCTCGATATTGGATGTACCCCGAGGTAGGTCTCTATATTCTGGATTATATCATTGCTTAACCTTCGAGCTATTCAGGTATGGTCGATGATGATCAGCCACCCCGCTCAAAGCCTTTTCATAGGCGCTTTTGCCATGGGGGCTGCAACGTTGATAAATGTTGCATTGATCACAAATCAGAGCTGGGATTTCGGCGGTACTAAATTTTTGTACACACTGTAAGTTTCTTTCGTACATCATCTGATGCGCACTCCTTGCTCACGTACGTATTCACAGGTGGGGCTTTTGGTGGTTGGATTCAGTCGTGTCCTACCTCACAGCATTTGGGATGATTTATGCCATGCACGTGCTTTATATTATGCCTATCATGCCTTCTGCTAAGATTTTTACAGGATGACGCGACAGAAACACTCTCTTGAGAAGATGGCATCTGTGTGGATATTGCCCGTCGTGACTCTCATCGTCGCATCGTCGACGGGTGGTCTTCTCGCTGCAGCATTACACCCTCATTCCATCGGGCTCGCTATGCTGACGACAGCCATATCCTTCACGATGCTCATCATGGGACTCTCTCTCGCTCTCATGATGATCACCGCGTATCTGATGCGATTAATCCTTCACGGCCCTCCGGATGCCAACCTCATCCTTTCCGCATTTGTAGTGCTCGGTCCACTCGGACAAGGAGGATTTTCTCTCCTCATCAATGGAGAAAACATCTCCAAGCTATTACCCCTGCATGCTGGCGACACCTTCCCTTTAGCACCGCTCACGGGGCAAATGATATATTCGGCCTGCTTTTGTGGCGCTTGGATTCTTTGGTCCATGGGTATAGCTTGGATCAGCATTGCCCTATGTTCGATCTACATCATCGCACGGAAGGAGAGAATTCCGTTTTCCATGGCATATTGGGGAACTATCTTCCCGAACGGTGTTTTCGCATTACTCTCGGTGCAGTTGGGAGCTGTACTGGACAGTCCGTTCTTCCATTACTTTGGTGCCATATGGTCTAGTACGTTGTCATTCCTAGCGTCAGTCAACCATGAGACTAATATTTACTGCAGTCCTGACGTTGCTTTTATGGGGATTTGTCTTTTGCAAGACTGTTCCTGCCATTCTGAATACATCGATATTCAAAGCGCCCTACATCACCGTATCACCCAAAACAATTTCATTCGAACCTTCCAGCAGGTTCAATCTGACGACACCATCGCCCGACATGTCAAGTCTATGCTCCATTAATGATTCGAATCCTCCGGTATGAGGTGCAGAGCAGAGAGGTTCCCAGCATGTTGTTCTGTATATATACCACCTCACTTCTATACCATATTACAAAGTATATTACCTATATCATCATATATACACATTGTCTCCTTGTCAAAGAGCAAACCCATCCTCCTCTGTCCGCGCAGTACTTATAAGCTTCAGTTCCTAGGATTTCGCCGAAGAGCCGCCCGGGGTCCCGGCGGCACGTTCTGCGGATTTCCACTTGGGAATCAAATCCTCTCAATTCTTTTTCTCTTCAACTGGTCCTATGCATTTGTTACCCTTCACACTCATTTTATTCACCTGGAACGTCGCGGTCAATGCAGGAAGCGTCAACAACGGCGGTTCATGTACTGTAGGCGACAATCGTCTCCAGGCTGGCACATATCAATTCTACAGCGACTGCGACACCGTGACATACTGCTCGTCCTCAACCAATACTTGCGAGCTCAAAGGCTGCAGAAGGGATGATTTCCCATTCGGATATGCTCAGGACGATCCTAGTATCCCCTCAAAGTGTCCGAAGGGCGAGTTTTGCCCTGATGAAGAGGATGCTTGCCAGCCTTTACTTGCCGTCGGCAGTGCGTGCCAGCTGAATCGCGACGGTGGGCATCTACGAGGGTTTACCTGTCTCCAGATGATCTAATTCATTGCTCTGAGTGTAGATGAATGTGAAGCGCCCCCAAACTTCGCAGAACTAGCAGACAGCAGCAATAAAGGCCTCAATTTCAATGGTTCTGTCTGTCTTAACAACCAGTGCATGTACGGGCGCTCTATGTAATCGTCATTCACTTCATTCTTACACTTCGTCTAGGTGGGCAAATGTCTCCCTCGGGGACACCTGCGTAGTCGAAAACACGGCGTACACCGCCTACGGAGTTGACGGAGAGTTCATTGATATCGTTTCACGGTGCGTTCATTTGGTCACCACCACTCGTCTGATACTAAGCTTTGCCCATGTGATGTATACAGTGGTAACTGCCGTATTGGGTTCTACTGTGATTCCCAATCGCTGCAGTGTATGACAAATAAAGCTCTCGGCGAGACTTGTGATGCCGACAAAGAGTGCGTTTTCTATCATTCTTCAGATCCTCTAAAGTCTCGTAATTCTAATTGGTCCTCAGATGCGACTCGTGGAATTGCATGACTTCAGGCGTATGTGGAGAAACCTCCGATACAGCAAAACACGTCGGTGTTTGGGTTTATGTCGTAGTGGCCATTGGTATATTTGGAGGTCAGTGTCCGTTGACTTCTAAATGACGTTGAATCTCATCTCTCTCATTGGGCAATAGGTATGCTCGGTACATTGATTGGGCTATTCATTGTACACCGAAAACAACGTGATACCGAACGAGAAAAGCGGGCGCAATATTGGCGTGAACAGGTAAATCCAAAGATGATTGTCACTCCAAGTAAGAAGCATTATTGATCTGCTGTCATTTCCCACTCCCACAGAATGCATTCCACCAAAGTCTCAAGCAAATGCGTGAGACCGCTCGTGCGTCGATCCTCTCACTCCCTGGAAATGGTGGTAACAGTGCCCGGAGCACTATGTACAGTCGTGATGGGATGAGCGGGGACGAATCTCAAGCCCCCATACTACAACACGCGGCGCCGAAGGCTTCTGGCCTTCGACACTATCTTTCTGAAGATGGCAGCTCGGAATACGAAGAGCCTGACGCTTATATCATGCATTCTACGGAGCACAGGGGTGAAGGGAGGTTTTGATGAATGTGGGGATTACTTTCTGGACCTTATTATCTTTCCAATATACCATCTAATGTCTCTTATAACGAGACGATTTTTTCTGGATTCCCTGTACCTCTTGTTCCTGCTGAGACGTACCACTCCACTCGGATTCGGGCACATTTTTCGGTCGGTATACCTCAGTAGGCCTGGGATATCGAATATCATGATTCTATATGTGTATGAGTACATTGCTTGACTTGACTGGCCCACTCCAGTCTCCAGACCCGTTCCAAGCATTCTGGTCTATATTTAGCACCACCCAAGCCGAGTTGCGACCTCCCACTGCGCAGATTCGGCGACTAGCTACTTGACCTCCATGGGCTCGATATCTTCTCTGGAGACAGTCGTTCCCCACCCTCTCAAGTCCCTACCATCTTCACCAACCGAGCAGGACCTCACTCTCGCACACGACGACGACGACGACGAATATGACAATCACAACTCCAACAGTCTCAATAAAGGAAAAGGAAAGCTCGTTCAGGACGAGTACACGGACCATTCAAGTGAGGAGGCACTAAATCAAGGGGAGGCGGGAAGAGAGGCATACCCACCTGTTAGCAACGATGAAATCGAGACTCACCGGATCGAGGAGGTAAAACAGAAAAATAAACCTCGCTGCGACTTATAGACTCAGAGCTGATGACATTTTGGCGCAGACTCTACGACGATGGGAAGTAGCTGAACGCCAAAGACGGAAGGCAGCCCGCGAAAGTACGGCGAGCGCACCAGCCCCTTCATTCATTGAACGAGCGAGCTTTCTCTGGCCGAGCAAAAAATCGAAGCATCATTCACACCCTTCGAACGACCGTACCGGCTTAGGAAACCACACTGCTCTCAAGTCCAGAGAGTCAGTTGATGTTGTCCCACTGGATGAAATTGCAGCGAGCCCTACACCGTCTCCAGCGCGCTCTCCATCAGGAGAAGGTCACTCACAAGATCCTTTCGAAAACCCAGCATCTCCTTTCGATGACTCAAATCAGTCGACGGCGATGATGAGTCCCTCTCTGAACTCCCTCCCGTCGTCATCTGGCTTGGATCAGGAACAAACCCCTCTTTCTACCCGGCCTGTTCTGTTAGCAACATCGTCCTCATTTTCACGACCACCTCCGCCAAAACCTATTAACCTACCACCCCCTCGTACACCACCACCTCCAATCAGCTCTCCCCCTGCACCACTCACGCGTCCAGTCATATCAGCAACCTCTCCACCGCCCGAAGCCAAAACAAGATGGTGGCATGAATGGCTCTGCGGATGCGGTGAAGGCGCAGATCGAGGCGGAGATAACCAGGTAGGCCTCTGTCTTCCATTGTTCTTGGAAAGACTTAATGGTATCTCATGCATAGGCTGGTCGAACAAATCCGTTCGAATGAACGAAACACATCGCCCCTGTCTTTGCCTCCGGGTTAACGTTTTTTATGTTTGTTTTGTATCTTTAGTACTGGACCACCTTCATACATACGTGCATTATATCTTTCGGACTACTACCATTACACCCTTGCTCACGTTCTTGTATGCAGATAATCATCATTTTTTGTCCTCACCGATTGAGAGGTATACATCCTAAGTACTGTAGCTGGGTATCTGAGAATACGATCATGGGTCCCAGGAGGGATATCAGCAAGTGTTATTCGACGATAGGGAAACGCCTTCCCGTCGCTGATCTTTGTGCAGGATCGCCAATATTCTAGACACGCAAATTCATACTTGTGTGTTCGCGTAAGAGAGAGGAAAGCTACGCACCTGTGCTTCAACGATGGCTGCTGAAGTCCTTCTCACCATTACAATGGAGGAGTCGGAGAAACCGATACGCCCTTGCTCTGAATCTTCGGGAACTTGGATCCCAATCTCCAGATTCTCGGCTGCATCTTCCTCAATGTCTGCGGGTGCTATGCCTGGAGGTCGGATAGTGTTGTCACGGCGAATCCGAAGGAGCCATTCAGGGGTATCGAGATGGGATCGAAAGGTCAAGGTTGCGGACATAGATACCGTACGAGAAACGTTCTTCGACAGAGAGAAGAAAGGAATGGATAATCCATCTATCAAAGGATGCCACTGTATCAGAACACGATCATCAGCCGACCTAGCATAACTTACGGATGAGTATAGACCCTAGGACAACAAACGCGACGATGGGCTGCAAGCTCGCGGCAAGAATCTCTTGTTGATCTTGAGGTGGCTTGTTGGGTTTGGGAAGTCTCGTCAAAGCTAGCGTTGAGATGAAGACAGCACCGACACCCATCTATTTGAACATTTATCGGAAGAAATGTAAGACAATATACTTGGGATGTTCAGACAAAACTTACAGGTCCTACGATGCATATATCAGTCAATGCAACAATTCCAACAATTGGTGCATTCCGACAGAAAAAGACTCACCAAAATGTCCAGAAAACAGAGCCTGTTTCCAGTTCTCAATTTCGGGTATCCATCTATACAAGGCCAGTACGGCAGGTATTCTCCTGAGGAATGTAATTGAAACGAAGAGCAGCAACAGACGCCAAGGAGTGATCCCGAGTTCGGGAGTATCGAAAGCACTGAATGGCAGCCATGCGCCAATGTACATGAAGCAACCACAGTTGAAGATTAGATCTATCACGGGCGAAAATGCCTGGTCTTCAACGTGAAGATTGAAGTCTCCATCCCATGAGATGGCGCTTCCTGTTCAGGTAGATATCAATAAGATACAGGAGCTCGTGCATGGAGAAGGACTCACCAGCTGCAAAAGCGGCTAACAGATCGTCGCTTCCAATGGTGCTTGCAACGCCGATGGTGAGGAATGAGAGGGCAAGGTATTGAGCAATATACGACTCTCGATCGATGAGTCCCTTCCGGTGCGAGAGCTTCATGAGGTAGGAAAAAATGAGACCTGGCAAATTTGACTGATTGAGGTTTCATGATGCTTTTGGTAGATGTTAGGAGTTACCTAGAATTGCACCTAGCACTGTACCTAAGATGACTTGGTCTGCAGATTGTCATGAGACCTTTGGCCGTAGAAGATATTAAACACGAAGTTCAAAGAGTACGCACATAACCAGCCTACGAGGAACCATTTGCCAATGGCAGCACGGCGAGAAGACTCGACGGTAAGATATATCGATATAGACAGGAATGGAAACGCCATTCCGTCATTCGCAGCAGATTCGGCAGAAAGAATCTGTCGTAAGTTGAGAGGGACGTGCTTCATTGCGTATTTGCCGCCTTCAAAACACGTTGAATATGTTTGCGATTGCGAGAGTTGGCAAGGCTTCGTGCTCACCTACTATTGCTGCACAGATGATGGGATCTGTCGGTGTCAAGCAAGCCGCGATAGCAAGGCATGATATGAAAGTCAGTTGGGGAAAGAGTGAGCGGGTAAGTGCTGTCAGAAAGTTGAGAGCTGAGTATGCAGCTATGGTGACCGCAGATACATGAGAACAACGCACCAGCAACAACGAGCCATCCAAACGCCATAGTAGGTACCACCATGACGAGAAGCCCTTTTGCGTGTTTGGCCATGTATGATTTGGGTAGCTCAACTCCTATAGCAAACAGGCCAGTAGCAAGGACCACACGCATGACTTCCAGAGTAATCGCATCAGTGCTGTCTCCCCATGACCGCGGGGAGAAGATGTTTGCGCAATAAGGACCGATCAGCACTCCGAATCCGGTTCCAAGAACAACTTCATTGATGAACAGCTGCAGGTACAGAGACGGTTAAGGCTCGGCAACTGAAACGTCGGTAAAGATTCGACAGACCTTTTCTTTGACAAAGAGAGAGCACATGGAGAACTATAACCCCGGACGAGGTCAGCACGCACTCTGCTATAGTGAAGCGGTATTGACTCACGGCAACCACGAAGCCTCCCAAACAGATATAGGCCAGCCCAGTGGCCGACACCTATAAAAAAGGAAGTGGGTCGACGAGATGATGGATCATCAAACAAACCACGAACTTCCAATAGTTGTAAGCCTAAGGTCATTCTAAGAGGGGTAATCTAGGATGATTGTGCGTATCCTGTGGATGTGAGTATATCGAGTCAGTTATTCCACCACTATCAGGTCACTACCAGGTCGCAATCAAGATACCCACCTGGCAATCTTGGAGGAAGTCGAGAGAGGGTGTGTATTTGGTGTGTATGAAATTTGAATTCTGCCAGTGCCAGTGGTAATCGATAATCGCCGGCGGCCTCCCCGATGCTATTTATGAACCCCAGATTTCTTTCAGGGCTGCAGACATACACACACACTGCCACCTTGCTGCCACCACCATCATCATGCACAGCTCCATTTGGTCTCTATTGTTCATACATTGTCCCAAGTCGAAGCTCAAAGTCCCTCTGTGTCGTTCGTCTTTCGTCTTCCTACTCTCAATGTTTCCGAGGACCGACTCGCTGGTGTATTAGTCCGAGTCGTACTTGCGTTCTCACCTCGTCCTCGACTTCACCTCGTCAAGGCGGAACACCCTGGGCCTTTGCTATAATATCGTCATGCCCCTCGTATCCACAGCTGTGATGCAAGCGCCCAGCGTGCCCATTTTCCCGTCAGAAATCATCGATTTCATCATTGACCATCTCTACCAAGACAGACCAGCACTCAACAAATGTAGCTTAGTCTCCAAGTCTTGGCTTCCACGCAGTCGTTTCCACCTCTTGCGGCATAGTTGCTACAGAATCACATTGTCCAAGGTCCAAGCCCCGAACCATGGTCTCATTTCCGCCCCCAGTCCTCTTTCTGCACTCGTCAGTCATCCGCTAGCCACATTCCCACCCTATATCAGGACACTCTCGATAAAATTAACAACGGGTCGAATAGACTTACTAGTGCCCTCGACCCGGAGTCCAATCATCCATCTTCCAGGGATGAAGCACTTGACATCCGTGCACTGCTTGATATTGTGCGGAGTAAACCCATTTCACGCCATTACGTGGATTCCGCTCCTATCACAACTCGATACTCGTAGAATCACGGCATTGGACTTCCGCGTCATTCAATTCTCCACTCTCGCTGATATCATCAAGACTATAGCCCTTTTTCCTGCATTGGAGATTCTCTCATACTCTTGTCCACCGCCAGATATCGATCCGACCTCTAATGTCATTCCCCATGCTTTCGACGAACTGCCGCCACGTAACCTCCGTCAGCTGAATTGGCGCCGTCGAGCTCTCTATGCGCCACTCTTTGATTGGCTAGCCACTGGAAGCATCTCTAGACCTTCGAAGCTTTACTTGTCAGGGACAGCCACAAAGGGCCCTATCGTTGACTCGATCAACAATTATCTACGCAGTATCGGCTCTGAACTAGAGGATATCACGGTTACATTACAAGTGAAATTTGAGGAAGTTAACCGTGAGTATACCCCTAGCGAATATACCGTCTAGGCCACTGACGTATATCCGGCGTCCGCATAGACGACTCTCTTTTGCAGCGCCTTGATCTAGCCAATAACTCAGGAATCGTCTCCTTGGAACTCATCATCCTCTATTCAGATCCATCTCCCAGATTTGGCGAAAAATGGATCATAGGGATATTAGAAAAGATCGCCGGATCTTGTCTGCAGACCCTAACTCTGAGGTGGACTCCACGCGTCTTCTTCGCTAGCAGAAGGTTTGAGACCGATATTGTCTCAGTGGACTGGTCTGCGTTAGATAGTCTTTTATCTGGCTCAGCGTTTCCAGTGTTGCAAAAGGTACTCTTCCGCCAAGCCCGGTCAAATACTACGAAAGTGTATCCTTTGACAACTATCCGGGAGAAGTTTCCCTCCTGTCTTTCTCGTGGGATCATAGGCCTCTCGGAGGAGGCTTAGTTCGACGTACGTCCCTTTTCTGATCAATGCAGAGCAATCAGCTGAACGACGGTAAAGTCGGTCTTCATAGGCTAAAATATCGCGACTACCACGCAGACATGTCCTTGTTGACCGTGGACCCTGCCGTGGACGTCGATGAGCCACGAATCGTATTAGTCGTCTATGGGAAGTAACCGGCCATTGATATCAATCTCTTTCTTCGCTCTTCGCTTTGTTTCAGTCAGTCTTTTGCTGGACAAGTCGTCCTAGATAGCGTGTAATCAGTATATTTATTGGACCTACAAGGATATGTTTATTGTCATGTAAATTTTGATCAACTCGTGTCGGTACTCACTCACTTGGTGCCACCTTTTGGCCACCTTGGTACTAATCACCAAGTTCTCTCCGGTGGCAGTGCTGCCCCGCGTGGCGAGGTCACTGAGTGACAACAAGCCCGGACTGGGATGGCGTGTGACGTCACTCTCGTATAAGCTATGTCTTCGTACGAGCCTGTGCCTACAAACGATTCAAACCCAAACCTACCTCCTCCCAAACCATCAGATAACAAGTTCTCATCCAAAAAACTCATCCTTGCCCTAGCATTTTGTCTTGTCGCACTTGGTTTCTTCAAAGCAGGCCAGTGGTCAGTCTGGAATTCGCATCCGGAACCAACCGCCGCGGCCGAGTCTTCTGTTAGTGTAACAGAACCAATAGAACCAGTAGAACTGGATAAAGAACCCCCAAAGGAAGAACAAACCGACACAGACATGGAAGCAGAAACACGCGGAAAATATAGTGTTGGATAGTACGCGTGATCCCCTTCTTGTACCGAAACATGGACTAAAGTCCACATCATGCAGTTTCGTGAACTGGTGCTTGGATCGTGATGATGTCTTCTGTAACTGTGCTAACACGAGTATGCAGGGGAATCTACGCCCGCAAATTCCAACCTGAAAACATCCCAGTTCAGGACCTCACGTACGAACGCGCATATAGTCTCCTCTAAATTACTCAACTACTGATCTGTATCGATCACTTCTAGTCACATCCTATATGCATTTGCCAATGTCAAACCCGACTCTGGCGAAGTGATCCTCTCTGATGTTTGGGCAGACAAAGACATCCATTACGCAGGAGACTCCTGGAACGACGTTGGCAACAACCTGTATGGCAACTTCAAAGCCATCTACAAACTTAAGAAAGCCAATCGTCACCTCAAAGTTCTCCTCAGTATCGGAGGATGGACTTACTCCCCGTCTTTCCATCCCGTCGTCGTTAACCCCGCTCTTCGCGCGAACTTTGTTCGATCGTCGATCAAGTTGCTCGAGGATTATGGGTTGGATGGACTCGATGTTGATTATGAGTACCCGTCAAACGATGCTCAGGCCGCAGGGTATGTTGAGCTGCTGAGAGAGATGAGACAGGGTTTGGATCAACATGCACGCAATAAAGGCGCTACTTACCGGTTCCTCCTCACTGTAAGTCAATCAACACCTCCATTCAGGGTGTATGCTCAAGCCAAATGTACGCATAGATCGCAGCACCATGCGGTCCAGACAATTACAAGAAATTGCACGTCCGCGAAATGGATGCCGTCCTAGACTTTTGGAACATGATGGCTTACGATTTCTGTGCGTTGCGATCACATCTAACATTGGTTTCTACTGACAAAGTGTCCCATCAGCCGGATCCTGGGATTCCATCGCAAACCACCAAGCCAACGTATTCGGTGGTCCCATCAACGCCGCTGATTCCATCCACTGGTACATCTCACAAGGTGTCGCCCGTTCCAAAATCATCATGGGCGTCCCTCTCTACGGTCGATCGTTCCTAAACACTCAAGGCCCCGGCACATCCTTCTCCGGCATGGGCCCAGGAACATGGGAGAATGGAGTATACGACTACCGTGCCCTCCCCCTCCCGGGCGCCCATATGTTCAGAGACGACAAGGCATTAGCGAGCTGGTCATATGATTACAGCAAGAAGGAGATGGTCAGTTTCGATAACGAGGAAGTGGCGTTATGGAAGGGTGATTGGATCAAGAAAGAGGGACTTGGTGGAAGTATGTTTTGGGAGCTTTCTGGGGACAAGGAAGGGGTGAGAAATGGGATGGAGGGTGGACCTGGGAAGGATCCGCAACCTGGACGAAGTTTGGTGAAGATTGTCAAGAATGCAATGGGTGGCTTGGATCAGAGTCCGAATTGGCTCAATTACGAGCAGAGTCAGTTTGATAATATGAAGAAGGGGATGGATTGATCGTTGACGACTCGGAGCTGAATGGACATTTTTCTGGAACCGCACCGGCACATTTGTACGTATAGAATCCATACAGAATCATGATGTTGATATCCTTGGCCCCTAGCAAAGACTCTCCATCTTTTGACTGCAGGGATCATGAGTCAGTGCATGCCACTCAGATGCTATGCATGTACCCCAGGTATGATTTCGATACGAATAGCTTGGGAGCCTCTTCGTCACCGTGATGCAAGGTTTGATGGAGGTTTACCGCCAGATTCGAGACATTGATGCTGGTTATTTCTTGACATGCCGTCCTCTTAATCATGATCTTCTCGATGCTTCAAAGTAGCAGAACTCGACTCTTCACAAAGGATCCCTCAAGGATCCCTCGAACATCATGTCTCCTCGGATCTGGTTCAGTAGGTCCAAATCAAACCTCACATCTATATTCGCACTGACCGAGGTGTTCTCTCCCAGTCACCGGTGCATCGTCCGGAATGGGTCGAGCAATGACCGAGTACGTCCTCAGTAAAGGCGACATTGCGGTGGCCACCCTTCGCGAGCCCAGCGTTCTATCCAACTTGACAGCTAAATATAGCAAGGACAAACTACTCGTCCTGAAACTTGACGTCACGCAACTCCAAGATATCCTTAACGCTTTCGCTAGAGCCAAGGAAGTCTTTGGTAGGATTGATGTGGTGTATAATAATGCTGGCTATGGTGAGTACGAAAAGCCGTCCCTTTATGCGACTAACAAAAAATGTTTGTGCGCGCAGCTGCTTTGGGTGAGCTCGAAGGAACACCTCTGGATGTGGCCCGACAAGTATTCGAGGTCAATTTCTGGGGCGCGATAAACGTAGCCAGAGAATCCGTACGGTTCTTCCGAGAGGAAAACAAACCGAGCGGAGGGTACTTACTCAACGTCTCGTCCCTGGCCTCCCTGGTGGGACCACCGGGACTGGGGTTCTATGGTTCTGCCAAATCTGGTATGTGTCGTTTGTTCACGGAGCCTTAAGCTTGCAGTTAGTTGATGTGTACCCCCAAATAGCGTTGAATAGCGCGATTGACACGCTTTCACGAGAAATCAATTCAGCATGGAATATCAAGGTATGCGTAGCTGTCTTCCTGCTATCAATGGCCCTTTCCCACTATCTGACGGTGGGCAATATATAGATCGTCATCATCCAGCTAGGTGGATTCCAAACACGGTGCCTCAAAGAAGGTTCTCTGGTCATCACGCCTGTACATCTAGCATACGATGATCCTGCAGTATCTTCGTATCATACCCGACGTTTCTTCGGTAGTGATCCCAAGGTTCCCGGCGATACGAACAAAGCCACTGCACAGATATATAAGTTGGCGGAACTGGAGAGCCCGGCACTGTACCTCCCCCTCGGTAAAGATGCTTTGAAGACGGCTTTGGACGTGTCGAAGACTTATGCTGATGCGGTTGAGGGATATGGGTCGTGGTCTGATGATCTCAAGTATGACTGGGCGGGTTAGATTAGTATACATATCTGTGGCCTCGTACCTGGAAGTCGCGCAATGGCACGCTTGACGCTAGATACTCCAAGGTTATATTGCTCTAAGAAACGTGACCACGTTCCATATATCTATTTCTTTTTCTGCGTGGACTCCAATATCCTTCTTGACCTTCTACGAATCTCCACTCCCTCATCCGACTGACTCGAGCTGCTCTCCATTGCACTACTCGTTCCGTCTCGTTTTCGAGGGAGGACTGGTGAAGGTGGACGGGAAGTGGCAGGGGAAAAAACGCCAACGCCAGATAGTTTCAGGTTCTCGTCGTCTGACGCGAAGAATGCTTGGGGCTGGGACACACCAAGAGAGCTCAGGCTGTCCTTCAAGAGACGGTTATCGATAGGGGTGTTCGCCCCGCGCGTTTCTCGGTCAGAGTCAGTAAGAAATGAGTCTGACTGAGGTGTGTCGGTGCTGCTGGTAGCTTCGTGTATGAGGATGGATGGTGGGGTTGTTTTGTCGGTTGTGCTAGCCTTCGCCTCATCGACGACTCCGAGTGTTCGAGCGACGACATACGCAGATACATCCTATGTAATGGATCATATATAAGATAATGGCGCGTCTGAATGAGATGAATATCCACCAATAATGAGAGTACGACAAGGGGTGAAATGATTAGAAAGGCGAGGACGCGGCTTGTATAAGCGATTCTGGCTACCCATGAGTTGGGCTCGTAATTCCAAAGCCAGTCGATATAATATCGCCAGAGAATTTGAGCTATCGAGTAGGGTGAAAAGGGTAGATCGGGAACATAGCTGGATACGTTCATGGCGGCGTTGAAATAAGAGACTGGTATGACCAAGGTATGACGCTGCCCGATACGTTGTCTGTTTATTTCTGAAGGGTCCGGGCAGGTCACGATAGCCGATTAGCCGACGATAAACTTGGAACTCACCAACACAACACCAGCATCAGTGGCACATCGATATCGCGTCGTCGCGATCTCGTATCTTTCGACTGGGATCACCTTGTGTTCTCAAAAGGCTCGAGATATCTAGGCTTCGACTCGAGCTACAACCAACGATGTCGTTGCCGTGGATGCGATGTTTTCATCCAATTACGAGGAATGGTCTTGTAAACACCTCGCGTCATCCTGCAACTCTCTTGTATGTGCAGCGTCTGAAATTTGTGCAGGTATGGTCAAAAATTTCTACGATGCCCAGGTTACGATCTGACATACTTGTACTGTAGTCTTTTGCTTCCGTATCTACCTCCATCGATCTACCCAGGGACGTTCTCGACCGCTTACCAGACGCGTTCAAAACATCAGACAAGCTCAACTCGGTACTTAACACCTGCAGGAGCGTGTATAAAGACCATGGAGTCAATTGTCCCGATAGTGATATCCTGTATCACCTGGTCACCAACCCACATGCCGGTTTCCCGCCTCAGGCTCACCCACATCTCCTGACTGGGCTCAAAGCTCGTGAACTGGCCGATTGGGTAGTTCAAGATGTCACTTCTCGCGAGCCTCAGATCCAAGAATCCATCGAGAAAGGTCCCGACGCTTTACTGTCTCTGGCAATCAGCGTATCCCCTTTGGTGTTGGACGATGTAGTCCGTTTTCATGATATTGTAAACAACATAATCATTCCTGTCAGCGAGAGCCTGGATCCGGCAAAGAATCCCGCCTCTGAGTGGGGACGCTGGGGCTCAAAACAACCTGAACTTCTCAACAACGAGTACAAGACACCACACCGGGATCCTGGATATCTCGAGGGGCGGAGCGTCAGTCAAGATATCGTCCGTGCCATGGCTAACCACTGGATCTACTGTGAACTATTCCATCATACGATATACAATACTTTCATGCGACCATCCCCACTCCTCCCACAGTTATCGTGGACAACTCGTCTGAAATGGTTGGCGAACTGCGTTCCCGATTGTAATGATCAATCCGTCTCAGTCTCTAATCCACGTGCTGGAGACCAATCGGACTTGCATGAACTCTACTATACGTTCTATTGGGACGATTACCTTGCCCCGGTGTACAAGGCCGGAAGATTTCACTGCCGTGATTTTTTGGTGTACATGGATAGTGCGGGGTTGGATTCATTTAGAGCGTGTCTCCTGAAAAAGGTACGTATGAATATCCGAGTTTCATGGTACATCCCTCATTTCCTCATTCTAGGAATGGTCTCCAACGGGTGTTTCGAAAGTCATATTCGATGCAATGAACGAAAGGCCGGGAAACGAGCCCTGGGAGTGGCCTGATGATGATTATGAGGACGACAACGACGGTGATTACGATGGATCGGACGCGTCCCCTTCAGAAACTGTCGGCTCGGACGACGGAGAGATCAGCACCCAGGGTACAGGTGATTGTCCAAAACTAAACGAGGACTCGAACAAGGACAAGGACGAATACGATCACCGTGACAGCGAACGCAGGTTCAGATGGGAGTGGCGTATAGATGACTTCGGACTAGAATGGAATGAGGATGATATCGAGGGATGGGATGCTAGTATGATGGAGGATATTGATTATCTGTGGCATTATGAAGAATACACGAACGACGCGCCAGATGTAGAATAGATTGCCCTAGCTGATTGCTGATGCAGATGAGAGGTTTACATATGGGATGTTCCCTTGTTACGAAGAAGGTTGCGTGAATTTACTGCAACGCGGTTAGAGGAACTCGATAGCAAGTGTTCTGAGCATAGGAGCGCTAGGACGCCCAATTGCCATTCAATCCATAGTCATGGATAGAGTATACGGTGATAATACAAATCTGAAGAGATAATTGTTCACTCGTAACAGGCACCCAAACCCAACCTACCAAATCAACCTAACCAAGATACATGACATCGAACGACGAGATATGCCCACTCAAATCCGACTACCATCCACATGTCAGCATCAAACCCAACAAAGTTAAAGCACTAGAAAAAACCACGCACCGTAATACCCACCAACCTCTCCTCCTCCATCAACACCCCATCATACCTATAATCCCGCCTTTCCGTTGTACACATGACATACGGTAACTCTGAATGTACAGGTTCTTCGAAGTCTCCGTCTTCTAGTTCGCTTTCGCCTGTTATGAGTATACGACGCGCGTTTGCGTTTTCAAGGTCTAGATGGGCATGACCCGCGTCGTTTGACTCTTCTGGAAAGGAACCCGGAAGGGAATATGAAGGGGAATGGGGCTGGGGAGGGGAATGGGAACGGAGCCAAAACCGGCTAACGCTATACGGATTAAAATCACACACAACAAACGCCGACGGTCTCTGAACTGGAACGTCTTCATCCGCATCTCTCATATACACGAACCGTTGTCCGTCAGAAGCTGTTATCCATTGTGGCATGGGGACTTGGTCGCCTCCGAACCACCGGGTGATGCGGGGCCCCCAGGATTCGTAGGGCGTGATGGGGATGTCTCTGGGTGTGGTTGATGTGGGAGTGGTCAGAGTAGTGGGGGTAGTGAGAGATGGAGGGGAGTGGGCGAGTTTCAGTAAGGCACTGCGATGGACGACAAACGACGCAGAGCTCATCACGACCGGATCAAGTGTTAAGATGGAGAGACTGAATATAGCTATGGCGTCCGCGGGGGAGTTGTAAAACGGTAACGCTAGGTTTTTCGGAGGTGATGCGGTTGGGTTGGGTTCGGATCGACAACTGATGTTGCGGATGCATTTGCCTGTGTTGAGTGTGGGTAGGCGGAGGCGGAGGGTTGGGAAGTTGAGTCGCGATGGGTGGGTCATGTTGATGTTGGGGATGCGCCATATATCGAGACTTTCTTCGTATATATTGGGTAAGAGGAGGACGTCGGGGGATAGGAAGATGATGCCGGTGTACATTCCTTCCGTCGATTCGCGGTCCTGGATGACAAATAAGATGCAAATGAGTGAGTGGTGACGCAAGGAGTTGAATTTGGTTGGGGAGTACTAACGAGGATCAACGTTCCGTCCATCCAATTGAAAAAGTAAAACCTGTCAGTCGAATCATTGCCATTCGGGCAAGACGTGATCAACGCCATAAATTTTCCTACGATTTCTATTGAGATGGAAGGTTTTTGCGTTTCTGTGGTTGTCGTGTTGACGAACAACTTGGGTGTTTTGGCGAGGGGGTGCGGAGTACCGGTTGAGAGCTGGAGGAAGACGACTTCTGTAACGGCTGTACTTGGGTCGATTGATCGCGTCGTGCTGGAATCATTGAAAGAAAGTGTGTGTGAGGATGTGGTTCAGGGTATATAAAGGTCAAATCGTGTCCAAGATGGACAGACAGAATGAGAGTCAGGTGAGAGAGAAGTTCGACGACGGTGTGGCCAAAGGTGGAATATGTGTTTCAACGGTAAGCTCAATAGTATGATAGGACGTACGATGTAACAACAGCAATTAGATCATGTTCTCTAACAGCCAACCCGATATCAATGATTCTCGCTCCGACGTCAATAATATTCCATTGCGGTTCTTCTTGAGGCGAAGATGGGAGTTGAAGCCAATGAATAGCTGTCGTATACCGACGCCAATATCTCGAGCCTTCTCCGAGCACGTAAATACCTGCACTGAGGTCGTAAATCCCAGACGTCAGATGTTGAACGTCGATCGTCTTTGTGAACGCGATCTTGAGATTCGACCAAGCATCTTCGTGTTTCTGTAATCGGTCGAGTCGTTCTGCGACGTTCCGAGTCGAGGTGGGGTTGTCTTCTACGCCGTATGTTTGCATGTAGATGATGTATTGGAGGAGGACAGATGAGTCGATGATCTGGTGGAACAGTCGACTGGTGGAGCGGGTCGCGATGAGGCCATGGAGATGTAGGAAAGAGAGGATTCTGAGGATGAGTTCGACGGGGAGTTCCTGGAAAGGACTTGACATGTTTGGGTCCTTGAGACTGTTCATGGACATGGACACAGAGGCGGGAAGATAAAACTTGGAAGAGTCGACGGATGAATATTGTCTCCACTTTTTGGCTCTGCTTGGCTACAGCCTCCGAGGCCAAAAAAGGGATTCCCAGCCTCTGGCAAGCTCTACGGTCTACCGCCGAGTCCAAATCTCTCCACAGTTAGTAAGTAGCCCAGCGTTGGCCCAGCGAATACTGGAAATGCGCTGGACATACATTCTTTGCACTGAATCATCATCAGACCCCACTAGCCATGGCAGACCCACCGGATCTCCTTAGACTCAAATAAACGCTATTGCACCACTCCCCATCCTCCATCTGAAATGTACCCTTCGCCTCTCCAGTCACTCGAAATCCATACTTCTTCAGCAGTCTCAACGAAGCATCATTTATAGGGTCCACATCCGCTGTAATTTCTTCCAAGCCTTCGACCGCTTTCCACAAGTAGTCTAAAACTGCATCTAGCGCCTCACTTGCGATTCCTTGTCGTTGGTGTGACGGGTCAATCATGATTCCAATCTCACCAGACGGTAAAGATAGGTTCCATATCCCTATTTTCCCGATGGCTCTCTGTTCTGTTTGCCCCAGATCGCCGTCGGTGCGGAGTGTGATCACGAAATCCGACTTCCCGTTGCAGGAGCTTTTGATCATCCGTTCCATCCAGCCTCGGGACTGCTCGATGTGAGTGTGTGGAAGTCTCCCCCTGTATCAAAGAATGTTCCTATCATCATCCTCAATATTTCCAGATGGTGAAGATGGTCAACGAACATGTATTTCATGAAAAGTTCATCGGTGTACAACCGATGAAAGTCGTCGACATCGCTCCAACGAGCTTCGCGGAGAACAAGACGAGGTGTCGTGATTTTCTGCATAACTTCCTGTATACAGCAGAGGGACACATCAAATTGCAGTGCAGGTTGCATCGTGTTCTCCGCAATGCAATAGGCGCCAACAGCATGATGTTCAGATCACCGTTTTCGGTCATACAGCTACTAATTCTATAGCGCCTATAGGACTTGACACAATCGATATACTGCTATACTTGTTTGCTCGAATCCCGTTCCCGTAGTTTCAGAATTTATCCCATACAGCAGAATGTGTTAACCTCGCGAATAACATGACTACCACGCCTGTCATCAGAATAACAGCTCACGCTAGCTTGCGCACGTATAGTCCACTGATCTCTGCGCCTAGAGTCAATACAGATTGCCACCATTTGTTGATTGTACATTTTGTTATAGACCAGAATCCCTCGGCACATCCATCGCTCTGCTACGACTACTACTCAGCTTTCACCACTCCCTCAATAAACGCGTACATCCTCTCCATCTGATATTGCGGCTCCCTATCAAAAAGATGATTCAATCCGTCCAACTCCTCATAATCGACAGAAAATCTCTTCTCCCTTAGGACATCGACGACATCAGTGGATTGCTTGATGGGAACTTTGTCATCAACAGTGCCGTGCACGATATACGTAGGAGGGACCGTGAAGCCCCCTGATTTAAGAGCGGCTGCGACGCTGAATGCGCTAGCAGGGATATTGGTCCCTCTCAATAACAAGTCTTCCAGGATACTCCTACACATTATGATGAAGATTTAAACACATTTCCTCCGTCAGATAAATTGGGGAACACTCACTCTTGCACCATATACGTATAAAAAATACTCCGCTTGCTATCAGAAGCCGAAAACCCCACCTTCTCCCCGTTAGGATCCAAGAACGGCTCGACCTCTGACCGATCGATGATACGGTCCATGTACGACACGGGATGTTGCGGGGTCGACCAGAATGGATCGAGGAGATCGGTTATAGGGTAAATCGCAGCGATTCCCGAGACGGCAGGAGGGGGCTCAATGCCACATGCTTTATACCCTATCCCGGTCCCCGAGAGTAGGGAGAGCCACCCGCCTGCTGAGCTTCCGCTTACGATGATCTTGGACGTATCGATACGTCCGTTGGTGGTAGTGGAGAAGGCTGGGGATTTGATGTATTCGATGGCGGATTTGCAGTCGGAGAGGATGTCGGGGATGCGTGTTTGAGGGGCGAGGCGGTAGTCGGCGGAGATGAGGCAGAGGTTGTGGGTGCGGGGTGCGGCTAGGTGGTGTGGTGCTACGGCTGAGTTTGGGCGTCATGGTGAGATGGGGATTATGGATGATGAGATGGAGATGGATGTGTGTGCATACCCTTTCGAGTGCCCTGGGCAGATTGAGATACATTACATCAATAATGGGACTGTCGCGGTGTGGAGCTGATAGTCAATGCACACCTGTATCAATCCCCCACCTTTACAAGGAATAATTCAATAATATCAGCTATCCAGATTCTACCCAGACAAGCAATAAGAAGTGTATCACCATGCCACCACAACAGCACAGGCGCCGGTTTTGCTGTACTAGCGCTCTCAGGGATGTATACGTCCATCCATAGGTCGATGCCATCGACATGGCGATATACGATTTCGATGGGGGTGGGGGTGGGAGGTGGGGTAGCCATTGGATTTGGATAGGGTCATCGGATTCTGTGAGACTGTGATCAGTATATATATCTAGATAGAGGAGGGTGCTTTGTAAGGACTCACAGATATGGGATAAGAATAAGAATAAGATAGACCACGAGTGGCATGCAGTGTGGGGAAGCCGGCGGGAGCTTGAGGATAGCCGATCGTAATTTTAAATGCACGTCGAAGGTGAAACTTATAGGGCCAACCAAGGGTTGGTACTTATGCTGGCGCGCAGTGAGGATTCAATATCCAGTCTACAGGGAACAACTCGAAATTCTGAAGAATGTGACTCTGAGACGTACATGGTACCTGGGCGTCGACGTCCGATTTCGATCGATGTGATATCGATGTTGTGACTGCGACAACTTGAACTCGACTATCCCCAGGGACCCGACCACATCAAAAGTAACAGTCCTTGGCTGGTATGTTCGTCTCCAAACGACAGCCCGACATATCTGGCCGAGTCTGGGAGGATTGCCCAATGTTGCTAGGGGCTATTTGGAGTGATTTGTACACGGTTGAACGGAGGCAAATGACCCCACACGGCGCGCCTCGAGGCAGAATCAAAACCAGTTCTAACGCCTCTGTTCATCTTATACTTTCTTGAACCTGCTTTTCAAACATTATCATATCTACCCTACTGTCAAATACCGATTAATCCTCCCATAGCGATACACAACCCGAATTTTCTCACCGAGTCGACTTACAGTTCTTGGCCTGCTTTTCAACCTACTCACCTTTTGTCGCCACGAAATCAACTTCCTTGCTCCCCCGCAGCTATTATCTTTCGGAGATGACTGAGCTTGAGTCCGAGACGGGTCTGAAACCAATATTGATGCGCTCGAGTACCCCTGGTGCGTAGCTATTGCTCGTATAGTATATGCATTTTCAAACTGACCTTGAACTTGGATCTTGGAAACTGAACAGCTCCGAACGAGAAAGGTAAGAGTATACGCCCACACCTACTACTTCAACCAGAATACAATCCTGAGCACACATACATAGTCCTGAAATACCTCGAGGGTATGGCTAGCTCAAATGCTAGATCTGAACATGGAAATGTGCGTAATGACATAACACTGCTTGAGTATAACTTCGCAGCTCAAAAGACGTATTTATGTTCGTTTAAGGGAGACGCCGAGGAAGAGGATCTTGGTAGATCTCAGGTCAGTTATAATAGTCGTTTAGGTCAACATCAGCAAGAAGAGGATGGAGAGGACGCGCAATCTAATGAGCAACAAGGTGAAAGATCGGAGAATGGTACTATTCTTCCAGTGGTATGTCTCTCTATCTGTACATCATCTACATTCTGGATCTGAGAGCTCCTTCAGCGAGAGCCAGGTCCTAACGATCCACCTGGTCCTCGTTACGAGTCGTATGATTCTGGACCATCCTTCGGTAATTTTGGTCCGCTACCTGGAGAGGGAAATCCTCTTTTCGCTTCTGGGAATACCTGGCAGGTCCGTCCGGCAGATGTTCCCCTCCCCTCAGAACCTGTCTCTGATATATTCACAGCCTGCTTGGGTCAACCAGGGCCCCAATAATACAAAGGCTGTCCCTTGGGATATAAATACAGCAACGGGCGGCTTGACGCCAGGGAACCCCATTCGCGTTCCACTCCCTGATTCTGTAGCTTCTCCTCGAGCGACTACTGTGGGTATTGAAGTTGAAAGTCCTTCCTCCAAAGCCAAATCCAGAGGCTTTCATTCGCAGGCACCGTCTAAGAAGGCGACATCTGTGGTGTCCAATCCGGCTGCAAGGATGGAGGTAAGTAGACCTCGATTCAATTTTTTACGCAATTTAGTTCTGATAGATGTGTCGTTCAAGTCTCAGAAAGCCCCCTCGCGTGCTCAGAGTAGGGCACAGACACAGAGGGACGACACTCCCTTATCGCCACGTTCTGGCAAATCTCGAGCGACAGGCAAGCGCGGCACGGAGGCAGGCACTGTATACCCTCCTCTGCCCGCAAGCGCCATGGGAGGAGACGACAATTACAGCGCCATAGATAGCCCGAGCTCGCCAAAGTCAAAGGTATACTCCCATAGCAAAGCGCCTTCAATCTCACCCTCCGATTCGCCATCCCAAACCAAGGTCCAAAAATCGACGGTCAAGAGTCCCTCAAGAGCAGGATCCAAATTGCCTAGTCCTCCTGAATCTCCGGGACATCGATCTCCACCTCTTCCTTCCGCCATGTCGGGATTGAACTCACACCAGAGTCGACCGTTCTCACCGTACAGACATGCTGCGACAAATGAGGACCTCCTCCATGCTGCAGTACGCGGACGTGCAATGGCTCTTACAGAAGAGAACGAGAAGGAGCCTTCCGTGGTTCCTTCACGAGTTTCGAAGGCCCCTTCGAAGGTCGCTTCCCAGATTTCCAGAGCCCCTTCCAACGCACCCTCGAATGGAAATGGAAAAGCGACATCTATTGCGTCCACCGCTCGACAAGCACGGGGGGATGACGTCGACCGAAGGAGCGCTACCCCGACACCCTCACGGCCCCATTCGCCTAATTCTCTGAACGCGGAAGAAGAACAGATTATCGCGGATACATTGGCCAAAACGCCGCGGACGTCGTATTACGCTGCTTCTGTCTTGGAACCCGAGGTCAAGAATTCGCATTTCCATGATATGGATCTTTGTCTTCTTTTGCAGCAGGAGAATGACCCGAATGTGCATGAGGTCGTTAAGAGGGCGGTGAGGAAGGCGGTGAGGCAGAGAGTGAAGAGGTTGGGTATGAAGTATGACCATGAGGTATGTTCATTGATGGTGTCTAGGTGATCTGGATGCTGATTTGTGTCGTGTGACTAGTCGATTAAACAGTACAGGAAATCGTTTCATGACCATGATCCTAGCATTCATCTTCATCCTCCGGAGGTGAGTTTCTTGGGGGTTCTCGTCGCATCGCGTTATGAGCTGACGCGAGATCATATCCAAACCGCTAGGAACCTCCTGAATGGGCCAAGGACATCCTACAAAACATGGTCATCATGAACCAACGGATCGAAGGTCTTGGCCCTAAGCTAGAAGATCTGAAGGCGTCGCGTTCTTTCGGTGGTGCCAGTGGCCACGGTGGCTCCAGATATTATGAAGGAGATGAATTCAGCCGCACCCCACAAACTCAGACCGTCAACATCCATACCCAACCGACCGGTACCTTGGCAGATTCTATGTACAAGCCAGCGGACACGGAGCTTTTGGTCGAGGGCGAAGGTTCGATACGCCATCATCCCGACGATAATACCTACCATGGTAGAGACGACGACGAGGCTCCTCGACGCAGATTCGACACGGACGGCGGGGAGACGCATACGCCACGTGCGCGTAGCGAATATACTGACCGGGACGACTCTCCGGGACAGCAGTACCTAGAAGAAGAGCTGTATAAATTGCGTCAGAAACCTCAGGGCAGTCAATCTGTACGATCGCATCGGACCTGGGAAGTTGGCAGAGAGGATGACGAAGAGGAGTACGATGAAGACCCTGAAGATCGCCTTCCAGGAGCTTCCGGCCTCCCCACGATTCCTGACACGGAACACGACCATCCTCTTCCTGAGATACCTCAAGACGGTCCACGGGATGTGGTTGCGACGCCTCAGCCGTACAATCCAGATTTCAGCATCGAGTTCCAACATCTTCCTCCTTGGCAGCGGATCCAATCTAGGCTGTTGAGTTGGGCGATCATTTGGCCGCTTAGCCAGTTTGATGCTGCGTTGAATAGTACCACTCGAGGCCATCAGGTTGATGAAGTCGCGCTGACTATCTGGTCCACGCAAACCTATAAACGCTATGTACGCACCAGGTTGACTGATACGCCACAAGGGCGTGTCGATCGTCTTTTCGTGCCTCCCAATATGGCAGATGCTATCAGTAATGCAGTCTTCAATGGCAGGCATGGTGAGGCTTGTGGTATGCTTCGTAACCTGTGGAGTCCGTTCGGCCTGGAAGGGATGCCGCGTCTTCTCGTCGTTTTGATGAAACATCGTTCGGACGAAAACCATTGGGTCGTTCATAGGTCCGTACATTTTGTGACTAAGTCTGGTCATGGATTTAAGTATTTGGATGAAACTTTAGGTTCTCCTTACCTGATGGTGCTCTGACAACATACGACACTCATCCAGAGCGTCGTCTGCCGGACGGTCGTGTAAATCCTATCTCTATCTCTTGATTTGATGGGTTGACTGACTAATCGTTTCTTCTCAGCCTCTTGGCTGGTGGTTCGCCATTCGTGTTGCTTGGCCGAACGCGATTTACCCAGATCCCGACCATCTTATGCAGAAGATGGTCCGGATGCATCGCCCGATGCAGTTGCCTATTGACAATGCTGTCGCCGCCGCCGGAATCTGGCGCAATATCCTCATGGGCTCTACTGCAGAGAGGAGTCTGGATCTCGAACGCCTTCGAGACTTGATCAATACTGAAGTCAAGAATCTGCGACAGAGGAAGCTCACCGGAAAGCTTTCCATAGGGACGCCGAGGCCGGCATGGCAGGACATGAACTGATCTGGCCTCGCTGTGGTGTAGATATGATGTAGTGGATGGTTATTTTTCTGGTTATCTTATCATTTTGTCGTTTGTTTATCTTTGGACTCGCGCGATACCTACTTACTTCGACTTACTTACTGACCAAGAGTTCTAGAGACGGTATTAGCATTCGACCAATTGAAAAAGTTGGTGTAATGACTGCGAGTACATATCTATATGGCATCCTAGAACTACTTATGATTCCGTACGATCCTTTTGATTGAAACTTGTAACTAGCTTGTACTGTTTCGATGCTCGGGAATATACCAGTTTGCGTATTCTCTGGGGTAATTGCCCAACATGGCAAAGTCATTGTGTCCTGCGATAGGAGTATTCTGGTAGTGGAGTCACCCATTCCGGGGTATATGGTGATTCCAGTCTAGCAAGAGCTACAGTCAGTACACGGAGATGAGGCCAGGAGAGCTTGAATATGTACCACCAGATAAAGTCAGTCTATAAACCGCGTAGACTATCGACAAGACTATGTACAGATACGTCTGGAGAGCGTAATGGATCCATAGATCGCTCAGGTGTACTTGTTATCTAGAAGGAAGTGGTCAGTCTCCATTACAATGATATAAGGTCCAGCGTGCGCGTACCGTATACAGTGACTGTATTTGACTGTCTAGTTCCGCTCTGATGTCAGCATTTTTAAATTTGTTAGACGCCTTGAGTTTCCTGTTAGTCTTTATGGCCTTTTTCGCAGCAGCGTGCTTAGAGGTTCCCGAGGACTTGGGCCGTTTCTGCAGCTGGCCTGCCATGATGAAGAAAATGTGGCACCGTCAAAGTTTTGGAAATTACCGATCGGGAAGTTTCTCGTGAGTGTGACAGTGTGACGCCGCCTGAAAGTTCGAAACTCTGTCGAAACTTTCTTGCACTGAGCTCCGAGTCCGTGACCTTTCCTCTGGCAACCGTTCTTGTCTCATGCAGAGGCCCAATCTATCGCTGGATACTCTGATATAACTTTAAATATCATCTACCCCCATCTTTACTCGCATACCATGGCCGAAACACCGACCTTGAGCGTGACTCTTTTAGGCGCAGGACAGGAAGTCGGACGATCGTGTTGTGTTTTGCAATACCGAGGCAAGACAATCGTCTGTGATGCAGGGGTTCACCCAGCGTATAGTGGAATGGCATCACTGCCTTTTGTGGATGAGCTTGACTGGAGTACCGTCGACGCTATATTGATCACACAGTGCGTTCTTAGAAAGCTTTCAATTTCAACGACGGTGTACTGACCTGCGGTCCATCTATAGTTTTCATTTGGACCATGCAGCTGCACTGACATATATAATGGAGAAGGTCGGCCTTCTGATCGTCTTCTTTGAGATACCGTTGGGCTCACATATCCTTCTCAGACCAATTTTAGGGATGGAAAGGGGAAGGTATATATGACGCACCCCACAAAAGCCGTTCACAAGTTCATGATGCAGGATTATGTTCGTATGAGGTTAGTCTATCCTCTACAGACAATTTCGTTTATGCAAACCTCCCTTCATTCAGTTCGTCGGCGTCAGACGCACTCTTTACGCCCTTGGATATGACTATGTCTCTGGCATCTATCATCCCGGTCTCGGCTCATCAACTCATAACACCATGTCCGGGGGTTTCATTCACACCATACCACGCAGGGCACGTATTGGGTGCTTGCATGTATCTTATCGACATCGCAGGGTTAAAAATTCTATACACTGGCGACTACTCGCGAGAAGAAGATCGGCATCTGGTGAAAGCCGAAATACCTCCTGTACGACCCGATGTACTCATCGTTGAAAGCACGTATGGTGTCCAAAGTCTGGAAGGCCGCGAAGAAAAAGAGCAACGATTCACCAACCTCATACATTCAATCATTCGTCGTGGTGGACATGTCCTTCTACCTGCCTTTGCCTTGGGTCGAGCTCAAGAACTCCTTCTCGTCCTCGATGAATACTGGGAACAGCATCCGGAACTTCATGGTGTTCCTATCTACTATGCCTCTAATCTCGCACGGAAGTGCATGGCTGTTTATCAAACTTACATACATACAATGAATTCCACCATCAGGTCAAGATTCGCAAGAAGAGACAACCCGTTCGTTTTCAAGTGCGTCAAAGTTTCCCCGCTTTCGAATCATTCGTTTGCTGATTCTCTACAGACATATCTCCAATGTGCCGCAACCTCGTGGATGGGAGAAAAAGATCGCAGACGGTCCTCCTTGTGTCGTTCTCGCTACTCCAGGATTTATGAACAACGGCGCTAGTCGAGAACTATTCGAACTCTGGGCCCCGGACTCCCGAAATGGTCTTATAGTCACTGGTTACTCTGTTGAAGGAACTTTAGCCAGGGTGAGTGACAACTGGCTTGCTCTTGCTACATGTGGTCATATGTCGCTCTATGTCCGCTGTACATATCTCAAACAATGGGAATTTATTTCATCTCATCATGGCCCTCATCTTGAGATCACTCGCCGTCCTTTTTTTGGCAAAAGAGAAGTTGCGATTCCTAAGCTTATTTTTTTTCTATTCATGCTTAGGACATCATGACGGAACCAGAAGACTTTGTATCTGTCAAAGGAGTCACAATACCCAGAAAGATATCGGTCGACTATATCTCTTTCAGCGCTCACGTTGACTATACTCAAAACTCTGAATTTATCGAGCTTGTCAGAGCTCAACATGTCGTGAGTCTTCAGTTTTCGTTGCTACTATCTTGCTGTTTCCTGTGCTCAACATGTAACGCCGTTTCTAGGTTCTTGTACATGGAGAGCAGACTGCTATGGGGCGTTTGAGGGCTGCTATGACGTCTCGATATAAGGATAGGGATGAAGATGTCAAAATACACACGCCTCGCAACCTGGAGACCTTGAATCTATCCTTCCGCGGAGAACGTGTCGCTAAAGTGCAGTATATATATTGGTTCTGATACTCAAGCACGACCTGACTGTATCTTATCCAGGCTATCGGAACACTGGCAGACAAACCTCCACAGGCGAACGATGTTGTGTCTGGGCTGTTGGTCGCGAAAGACTACTCTTACACTCTTCTAGACCCCCGCGACCTCAAAGACTTCGCAGGACTATCAACGTGTTCCATAACACAAAGACAAAAAATTGTACTTGGCGTTCGGTGGGATTTAGTACGATGGCATCTGGAAGGGATGTACGGAAGTGTAGAAGAGGGTTTGGACAAAGATGGCGTTCCTACTATGCGAGTAAGACATATATCTCTTCTATGCACATGCGAACTCTCGCTCAATATATTTCGCGCAGGTAATGGGGGCTTTTGATGTGAAGCAAACTCAAGAGCACGAGTTGACTCTGGAATGGGAGTCGAGTGCTAGCAATGACATGATAGCTGACTCAACTTTGGCTTTGATAACGGGGATCGACAAGAGCCCTGCTTCCGTCAAACGTTGGTTTCTGGTCCTATCTCGCCGAAGCGAAAACTTACTGATTGGCTACTTTTCGTACAGTAACAACTCAGCCCCATGACCACTCACATCCTGTTTCGGATCTGCATCCGCATGCGGATTCCGAAGGTGAACTTTCTCCTGTTGTGCGGATACAACGATTGGCAATGTTCCTCGAAGCCCACTTCGGAGAGGTGGAGTTGCATATGCCCGAGGAAATAGCAGACGAACCAGAACAAGGCGAAGATGATCGGGAGCCATCGTTGCTTGTTCGATTGGATGATGTCGACGCTCGAATCAACCTCCATACACTAGTATGTTCTTTCAACCTCTGAGTTAGCTTTCTCTGATTAACCTTTATATGTAGACTGTCACAAGCTCGAGTGAGACTTTGAGAAAACGGGTGGAAGTTGTTCTCGACATGGCAGTGACGACCGTCAGCTCCCTCTCGGAGTCCTTCTCTGCCACTGCACTTCAGGATAATACACCGGAAAAGCCTGTTGTTAAGGACTCCATTTCGCCTGGCTTATCGACGCTGGAGTCCCCTAGCCATGATGCCGAAGCCAAACCAACAGAGACAGAAGTAAAAGAGACGAAGAAGACAGCTGAGGATAGTGAAGAGTCTGACATTGAAGGGATGCTAGAGGTCCATTCATGATCGAGGTCGGCCTAGCGAAGCTGTGTTTCTTGAAGTGTTCCACCTGACGATACCGCTTATAATACGGGCATCTTTCTTTCTGTTATCGTTGTAGTACCATGTAGCATTAATTCAATTGCATTCCACGAGCAGTCATAATGAGAAATCGGGGATCAGTCGATTTCCAAGTTGACCAATCCCTAACCCCACTCTGTTTCGCGCTATGTCTATGTTCGACGTTGCCTCTGCTACCCGCGAATGCGCACGTATATATTGGAGCTGGAGGATACCGCAGTCACCCTCAAAAGCGTGTGTGCATGGGCTTGATTCGGAAGCAGATGTGCACTCATCAAGTTTCCCACTAGTTTTCTTCATCAATCATCAACGTATGCAGAAGCTACAACCTTCTAGTAGATACGTAGACTCAGAATCACTGCAGGATTTACAACACCTCAACATGTCGCTGATAAATCTAATGAATAACGAGCGCTGAACATAGCGTGAGATGTGGACGAAAAAGAGCGCAAAAAAGCTTTTGTTGTATATTTGCTGCTACAAAAAAATACGAACAGCTAACCCCACACCCGCACACGGAACCCACGAAGGTAGTAGAGTTTTATGAGGTGACGGTCCAGACACGCAGAGCGTTGTCGGTGAAACCAGCAAAAAGTGTCTGACCATCGGCGGACCATGCGATCGACACACACTCCGGCTGCCGGGCGTCTTCACGGACATCGAAAGCGGGCTTGAGCTCGTCGACGATCGACCTGAGAGAGAAATTATCAGCAATCATTATGAACAGAAATAAAGACTGGACACTGACTTGCTCTCAAGATCGAAGATCTTGACACAGGTGGCGGTGGCTGCGCACAACCAGTATCGGTTGGGCGAGAACACAAGGGCGTTGACGATGTCGCCGGCCTCGAGAGAGTAGAGGTGCTTGCCCTCGTTGAGATCCCAAAGCATGGTGATTCCGTCCTTTCCACCGGAAGCGGCAAGGGAACCATCTGGGGATACGGAGACGGTGTTGATGTATCCAGTGTGGCCGTAGTGGTTGGTCTTCAACTTGAACTTGGAGAGCTCCCAGACCTGATAAGAAACGTTAACGCTATGTTCAAACAGGTTTACAATCATGTGAAACGAATGGGAGTCAGAGATCTTGGTGGAAAATGTAGTCTCATTGGACAAAGTCCTCTGAAGTAGCAAATATATTTTCGAGTAACATCATACGGAAAGTAGGGATATGAGAATGACTGGACAAGAAGCAGGCTCACCTTGACAACCTTATCCCATCCACAAGACACGATAACGGGGTTCATCACGTTAGGGCTGAAACGCACGCACGATACCCTGATTTGTCAGAAAATAATGATCAGCTTTTGCGGAGCCACAAGCAGCGACTAGGTAGGTTCGTACCACTCGGAGTGGCCATCCTCCTTAATATCGTATTTGCATTCTCCGAGGGTGTTCCAGAGTTTGATTGTTCGGTCACGCGAACCGGAAACGATTTGTCTGTTATCAGCACTGAAGCTGACGGACAGGACATCGGAGGTATGTCCTACGAATCGGCGGGTGGTAACACCGGTGTTGAGGTCCCAAAGACGGAGGGTGTGGTCCCAGGATGAAGAGAGGGCAAATTGGCCATCGGAGGAGATTACGACATCAGAAACGAAGTGGTTGTGTCCGTGAAGGATTCTTTTTGGGTAACCGTAGGAATCCTCATCGCGGGTCAATTGCCAGACAATGATAGTCTTGTCTGAGCATAAATTGTAAGTTGGGACTGCAATCTGAATCATTTTGAGGATGTACCTCGGGATGCGGTGAGAATCATGTCCGGGTTCTCTGAGGAGGTGGCAATTGCGGTGACCCATCCCTTGTGGCCTTCCAGAGATCCGAGGAAACGCAGTTGGTCGGACATGTTGTTTTGAAAATGCTACAGACAGCGGCGACGAGGAATTCAGGCCTCTGTCACACCCGGCCCAATGTCACAAGCTGTCACATTAGTACTGTACAGTTTCGGAATTTGCCGTCAATATATCCCATTCCTCCTTCTTCCTCATTTATGGATCCTTGTTCATCGTTCGTTTCCCCGACAGCGGTCTTCAACAAGCGGAGCTAGTAACATCGGATCCTCGTGGTTTTAGTGGGGAGATTGCTGGTGCAGACTTGTGAGTTCGAGTCTTTTCGTCTCTGCTGCGTTGTTTTTCTCTTTCTACATGATGTTATACGAAAATATATTTGCTACTTCAGAGGACTTCGTCCAATGAGACTACATTTTCCACCAAGATCTCTGATTCCCTTTTCTTCATCTGGGCTTTGCTTTGTCGAGTTGTGCATTATCTGACTTTTGACTAACCTCGACTTTCTTTCTTAGGCTTTCTCCCTTGTGCGATCTTAGAAGCAGATCTGCGCGTCTCTCTCGATCGCCTTTGTACTGTCCTGTACTGTATTGTCGTCATCATGCCCAGCTATCCTAATACTATGTTGCATCCTAATCCTGGTCAATCCATCTCATGAGCATCTGCGGAGCGCAATTCTCCGATATGAGCAGATACTCTCAGATACTATTCGTCTTTCTTGAACTCGTTCTTGTCGAAACCATCCAGGAAAAGTTGTACGCCGGGCTGCTTATCTTGCCAGAATCTCAAATTTACGCGTCGAAGCGCGTGTGTCACGCAATCATGGTCACAGAATTTCAATTGATCACTGCGCCCAGATATTGTTCGAGCTTGGAGGTCAACACTTTATCTTCACTTTCATTCCCTCCATCTCGAAGAATGAAGACGCCTGTCATAAGTCAGTGTGAACAGAGCATGTCTTTACCTTTGCTGACAATGCCTCACAGTCGATACTGATCCCGGGATTGATGACATCCTCGCAATGTATGTGGTGAAGTAAACATCGTATCTCGCGGCTGATGGATTTCGATTAGATTGCTGGCTCTCGCCTCTCCAGAGCTAGATGTGCTGGCCATCATACTCTCATACGGTCAGAACTTGCTCATGTCATTCATTTTCAGTATTCTTGCTGAAGTCGATATCAGGTAACACCGACATTGAGTCTTCGCAGTCAGTCGTGCCTTCCGTTGCATATAAGGCAGCCTCGATGTACTCATAATCATCAAGTCGTAACATTCTCAAAGCATACCATGCGATCGACCGTCATCTGGAACAGCATCCTGGCGACAGAGATCGGTTTCCGAACTTCTTCCAGGCGGTGAAACCAATCCTTGCCCGAGGATCTGCAGGTCCTTTGCAAGGAGACTTGCACAGTGCGCAATACTTCCACGGCAGGTCGATGATTCCGAAGTTCTTTGACGTCTTCCATGTATTCTAATCCAGCAACATAGAGATGGATTAGGCGATATCCCGCAAAGACATCCAGAGCTGGAATCTCCGTGGATAGAAGCAGAACACCCAGAAGGGGAGCATCCTCAACTCACAATGACCGGCAAACCAGGCGTAGAGGTTGCTCTTGACCTCATACTCACGTATCCGGCCAGGAGTATCACATACATAGCTCTCGGACCCCTGACTAATATTGCTCAGATACTAAGATCGAATCCCACTGCCCTACAAGATCGTATCGGACGTATCGTATGCATGGGAGGTGCTCTAGACGTCCCGGGCAATACTAGTCCGGTCGCAGAATGTGAGTCTTCCTATACATGATTGTCTTTACATACTCATAGTCATATCGAAATATTTGTGATAAGTCAATTTTTTCGCGGACCCGTATTCAGTGAAAGAAATCCTCGTATCCAAGGATTTTCCCTTCGACCGGTTCACGCTCCTTCCCTTGGATATAACGACTCCTCATGAGCTCCCATTCCCTATCTACATAGACAAAGTCGACACTGTCTTTACTTCGACTGTTTCCCCGTCCGTTAGCTCGGAAAAATCCCCTCTGACACACTTCACGAGCTCATTTCTGGAACGTACGAGAGAAGTCATGCTCCAATTTGGGAAGGACGCTATGGAGCTTCACGACATTGCGACTGTGTGGTTTGCTATCGAGAATCCACCATTATCAGTTACCGTGCAGAATCAGGATGTCTTAGCCGCGAAGTGGAAAGTTTCAAGAAGACATTTCGACGTGGAACGGTACGTTCGGTCCCGTATAAACATACCATTCGATCTCATTCGTGCAACCTTGGTTTAGCGTCGGAGAACTCACACGTGGAATGTTAGTCGTCGATCGGCGAGAGGATGAAACGGCATATGCTCCTGGGGCCAATCGTGCAGAAGTGCAGGCGCAGCTCGACCAAGCGAAGGGCCATCACACAGGAGATTGGGAATCCACGGCAGTTCCTGCGCAAGTTGAGATTGAGATCAACCTTGCATATAAGACGGGCGACGCTGTGATTTTGCACGATGGTCCAGGAGTGCTTTGTGTCACGGAAACGCCTGGTCCAAGCGTTCTTCTTGACCTTATGCTCAAACGGATATGGGGCGTATCAGAAGTGAAACAAGGTCAGCCCTAGGTGCACAGTCTTACAATTGCGATATACACAGTATTTAGATCTATATATACATATGGCACTTCAGGTTCGTGTATTTTGCCTGCCACCATGACTTCTTTTACGCCACTCCGTCTGATAAGTTTTCTTTTGGCGACGAATGAAGAAGATCTGACTGTAAACAGTGATAAGATTGTGATGTGCGACGAAAATATGATAGCGATGTGAGATATCCAAGATGTCCGAGGGGCCCATATAAAGGCGACTTGAATCAGTGAAAAATCATAAGTGGACGAATATATATCATCATGAGCAATTTCAAACATTCAAGAGAGACCGGGCGGAAAGCAAATGCAATGCATCAAGAGAGAAGGGTATGTAGATAGCGACGTACATCTGCACGGAGACCACACCTCGAGAAAACAACACGATATATATGCGGCCCATCGTTCCTGCGACTGGCTGCTTATTTTCATCGTTGGATGCTCCATCCACCATCAACATCGGCCGCTAGCAGTACACTCTGTGTCCAATCCTCCTCCTCGTCATCATTATCCAGAAGTCCGAGATGATTAGACGAAGTGGTAGAAGATAGAGACCCAGCCTTAGATTTTTTAGATCGTAGCGTAGGCACTGTTCGCAAGTGAGAGGGCTGCGGCTCGGACTCCGGCAATGTGAGATCAAGTCTCGAGCCTGATGGGCTACGGTAGAAGTCTGCGATGGGGGTTGGACCAATTGCTGTGGAGGACGGGGTCGGTGGATGTACAGAGACACTGGCAGCAGGAGCATTGGCTCTCGTCGCCTCTAACTCGTCGTCAATCCCCAGTCCAAGGCGGAAGGGCGATGACTCAATTGACGTATCCAATGTAGGCGGTAGGGCGTCACAGCTGGAATATAGAGGGGCAGTTACTGCCGATATTGGGGTCGACATCGCGGAGGAGTCAGATACAGCCGAGGTCGGCCTGAAGCTAGTCTGTAGATATGGTGAGAGTCCTCCTCCCGGAATCGGAGAAGGTCCTGAGATGACTAGGCTGGATGCGGAACGTTTGGTGAAAAGAAGGTGTAACGAAGGCTTCTTGAGTCTTCGAGCTCGAGCTGAGGAAGGAGAAGAAGGTAGTGAAGCACTCGACGTGCCGAAGGATGGTAAAGATAGACTGGGGATAGATCTTTTAGGAGAGAGCGGAATTATTGGAGCACTTTCTCCGGCTGCATCTGAGGGAAATTGGATACCACCGAAGGATAATTTATGAGGAGCGGGAGGAAGAGGAAGGTTGATGGGTTCCGCGATGGCGGGTGGCCAACGTGCCTGTCCTTTGTTGCATGAATCAGCATCATTCATTGGAAGATGAGAAAAGGAAGGCGCGGCAGACGACGTGGACGGCGTGGCTAACGATTCAGCCGAGGAGGAAAGTGGAGGAGAAGGAGCATATGGACCTGAGTGGGAGGCGGGGTAAGATATCGAATTCCCTTCGGACACGTAAGAAACGGCGTCATCTTGTACAGACATAGTCTCAGATCCGGCGGCGGTGGCGGAAGGGTTGATAGATGCATCCGCGTCAAGCAAAGAAGAGTCGTCATCATCGTCCTCAAGGATATTCGCACTGTCCTGATCCATATACATTGTTGGGACAGGGACACGTCTCGTTCCAGTGGGCCTGACACGCTCACGCTCAATCCCGAAGACTTTCTCCTTGGCATTACCATCCTCTGAATTGCTATCATCAACTTCGTCCCCCTCGTCTCTCGTTTCCAATGCCGAAGAGGGAGATGCAATATCAATCACGACGCTCTCACGTTTGATATCCAGGATAGGGGATATCTCGGGAGGAACAGAAGCAGGAGCAGGAATGTTGTCCCAGATACCTTCGCCCTCGCATAAGACCCGCAACAATGGTGGGCTCATGTTTAGACTCGGGCAGAACACCAAGAGAAGGTTGCTCAACGGCATCTTTGTCTCTTTATATGCCCTCGCTGTCGCGTTGATAAGTTCAGTCACTGTGCGTATCAGATCACGATTCTCTTGCGGAAGTTGGGAGATCAGCGATCGGAGAGCATTCAAGAGTGGTTGGGAGGGTGGGCGCATCCCGGTGAAACTTGGCATGGCGAGGGTTGATAGGGAAGGCGGCTTTCGAAGAGCTTGGAATCCAGATTTAGGACCTGATGGTAAGGAGGGTCCTTTCGCACCCTCGTGGATCAGAGGCAATGGTTCGTTGCTATTCGTATTACTTTCAGCAGTCATGGCAAGGTCAAAGTAAGGCGAAAGTGCACGGGTTAAGATCGGTTCAGGTACTATAATCATAGAAGTGAGTGACATTCGGGACCGTACGATCGAGACTGATCTCCTCACATTCACGAAGATATGCCTTGAATATAGAAGCAACTGCGTGAGGGTCAAGATCCCCTGGTGTGCATTCTGACATGTCGTAATCGGCCCCTATAACAAGTGTGATGTTAGCAGCGATGATACATGAAGGTTGCAACATGAATTTAGACTCACCCGTGTCAAACTCTGTCCGTAGCTTTGCTACGTGGGATGAACGACCGCTGATACTGAGTAACGGGAAAGATATGAGGGTTTGTGTGACTGTATCATGCAACGATGCTTACCGGAACAGGCCTTCTTCTTGCAACCCCCAGATCATTAAATGCTGGGTGCAACGCACTACAAGAGCAGGTATCATCCGGGTCTCCAAAGCCTTCTGCTTGAGATCCTTCGGGCTGACACTTCCTTGCCTCTTGTGCTGCTGTCGTCTATCGGGTCCGTCCTCACTGGACTGTCCGACATACACAGCAGTATCCCTCACACACGTTTTCAAATCCCTACCGAACACGATCCCACCAGCCACGCCGGCACCTCCATTGTTTCTTCGCATGGGCCCGCGCAGACGTCTACCTAGCGAAGGGCCAGCAGGAGTCAAGAACGCATCTGAGTCCGACGCTGAGGCTGATGTAGTAGAAGAGCCGATACTCCACGAACCGGAAGGTGCGTTAGGCGTCCTTCGCTGTTTATTTTTCCCTAGTGGAGTTGGGAACAAACCTGGACTCGAGTTGTTTGATGGTGTCCGCCCAAGGCCGTAATCAAGATGGGAGCCATTACTAGAATAAGAGGAAGGCGCAGTGTTTGTAGACGAGGAGGCAGATGTATTATGACTGGAACCGAGGCCACCCCACGCCCGGCCGACTCTCTCAACAGCACGCTTAGCCAGTCCAGCTGCAGGACCGAAATTATTAGATATGCTTATAGCTGCCTGCCGGAATCCAGGCTGGCTTTGTGGAGGTGGGGCCTCTGCTGGTCGATTAGGGTGGATAGGTGGGGGTAGGGACGGGCTATTACGATTATGATACATGGGAGGAGGTGAGATATTGCTGTTGTTGTTGTTCGTGGCAGTCCAAGCAGCGAGTCTGCCTTTGATGTTGTTCCCTGTCGTCTGTATACCAGCACTGGAGGGTGAAATAAAACCGTTCGCGGCCGCTTTCGTCAAGGTCGGGGTCTCTCTCGAAGCAGATGGTGAGATGGGGGCTCCTTCGGATCGGGACGGATGTCTCATCTCGGTCACAGATACGCTAGTAGGTGGTGGAGTCTGTGATTTCGTGCTTGAACCTGGCCCGAGATTGAGAGACATGGACCGTCGATTATGAGACCTAAGTGATGATGCAGGAGAACTGCTCTTGTTAAGTACTGGTGCGATATCCTCGTCGAACGATTTGAACGTATCGTCTTCTTCCTCAGCCATCCCAAAGTCTGCATCCGTGACGAGTGCACTTAGACGTTTGTTGACGGGTACAATCGTATGGGTAGACTGCAACGACTCTGCCATAGACACAGGCCTTGGAGTACGATTTCCAAAACCTGCTCCCGGTCTGATTGTGTGATGGCTTATCGTAGAATCACTCCTCCGCCATGAATCCTTTGAATCAACTTTTTCCACTTCAGTCTTTTCCGGTTCTGGTTGCCGTTCTTTCACAGCACCCTCTTTATCACTTTTCTCCTTCTTCTCCTTCTCTTCCGCAGCCACGCGCTCCTGCTCGTCACCCAACCGCATGAAGTTCAACGCAGACGTCATACCCGGACTGATAGGCATAATCGAGACACGGTGTGAATCCGATTGTATGTAGTCACTGGTAGCTAACGGTGGAGGCTTCCTAGATACCATCATCATACCCGCAGGTTTCGGCGGAGGAGGTGGAGGCACAGACGATGCAGGACTGATGGGGGTTTTGGGCGATTTCTTGAATACCTGCGACGCCAGCTGTAAAGTCAGCTGTTTGGCCCCGCCCACAGGTGTGAGTCGGGAGGACGACGGCGTCACCTGCTCTGAATCCGAGACGTATGAATCAAGACGGTCCCTCTCCTTCTCCTTGCCCTTCCCACTACGAAAAAAATGGGATAGCGATGGATCGTCGGAAGGTTTTCTCCGGCCCCCGAGAGCACGTTTCAATCTGGAGCCTGTGGCAACTGCGGCTGCGACGCCTTTGGAGGCCAGTTGAGATGATGTTGTTACTGGTGCATTTGCGCGGGAATAGTTTTGGCCCATAACGAGAGCTAGAGAGGAGGAGCGAGGGCGAGGAGCAAGAGCGACGGTACCGACACGAGGTCTAGGAGGAGGAAGGTGGGAATGATCGGAGGAGTTGATATCGGACTGGCTGGAATTAGAGGGTGCTGCAGGTAGCATTGAAGATGCTGCGGAGGAGGAGAAAGACGAAGAAAATGAGGCAGAAGTAGATGAAGAGGTGAACGAGGCATTACTGCTCATGACAGCAGGACTAGATGGATTGATGGAGGCATCCATCTAGTAGATAGATAGAGGTAAACTTTGATACAGGCAGAGATAAATGTAGTTGGATGTGAATATTCTGGAGTGCAATGTGGTCAGTAGATGCAGAAAAGATAGGGTGAGTCCCCGATGAATTTCGCTGGACGAGCTCGAGGGGCTATGGGGGCGGCAACGAACAATTGAGTCGGACTCACATATAATCATGAATGCAATGCTGAATATCCGTTGAGTGGTATGGCTAGCTTTGAGGTGTTGCTAGAGGTATACTTTGAGCTTGGAGATGTGCTGGTAACTCATGAGAGTGGGTTGCAAGATGCGAGAAACGTCCGGAAATAAAAACTTCAATTATGCGATGACTTTCAACTTTCTACGCAGAAGCTTGTGTAGCCATTGTTTCCGATCATCCAGTCCATCTATATACATCACTGTGATCATCATACAATTATCCATATGCTCTCCTTGTATTCTTCTCCAATAGTACACCCTCTATGTGTTGATGGGACCTAGTGGTCATCACGGTGGCACCAGGAAATCCTTGACTAGTTCATAAACAAAAAACGATGTCGCAATGCTTGGGGCGACTTTCACTGGAAAGGGAGAAGCATCGGAGCATCAACGTCTGGACACGACACGATCGGAGCCTATACTTACATAGATTAGGCCACAGGCCTCGATACAAGCCTCTCACGCCCTCAGTGCGTATGACCCCTTGCAAGGCATCTAGCGCACCGGTGTATCGCACCCCCAATGCCCCGGTTTTCATCCCAGACACTTGCATCTTTCTTCGCAGGACATCAAACGGATACGTTAGCGTCTGGGATATCGAGCCTTGTCACATTTTCAATTCTCCACGTCAGTCGTCACACTCGAAAGAAGAAGACAAAAAAATGATCAGAAACCTGAAACTCACCTGCGAGCGCGCCGCAAGTCAGTTTCCTCATCACGCTGCTTTTTCCCGGCGGGGTTATAACGCCTCTGAGGAATTCGTACGCCGCAAAATTGATCCCTACATATGGTGCGACGCCTGCCGCCGTAGCGACAAGACCACGGTAGAGCCCACGGATACCGCCTTCCTCCCGTACAATCTTGAGGGTCATGCCCCATATTGTGAGTTCTGCAGGAGTGTATACGTGGGTGGAAAGCTTTGGTGTTACAGACGAAGAGGTGTGGTATGATGATGTTAGGGTATGTTTTATCGAGGAGGGTAAAGAAGCTTCTTTAGCTTGTATTGCTGTGGGTATTGATGCGGTGGCTATCGAGAGACGAGAACGGACGAGGTCTAGAGGATAAGTGGTACAAACGGATGTGATTCCGGCCAATGCACCACTGGCTAGTCGTTTTGGAGTGTCGAGTTCCTTTGACCCAAATCTTGTGAACCACTGTGTTTCGTTTAGCGCCAACACACTTGTAAAGTAAAAGCCACTCGCCTTCTTTAGCTGTTCGTAGGTCGTGAACTGAACTGCGCTGCGACACGAGGAAACGGTCAGTCGCCAAATAGAGAGAGTTTGACGAGACAAATACCTGTATGGCACAATTCTTAGACAGTTTATTCCGTTCCCTCTCATCAACCCCTTGAACCCTTCCTCCTTCCACATACGGCACAGACTTTGCCAGACGCCATTATATCGTAAATCAGTGGTGCGTGGCTGGACTTGTCTAGGATAGCGTCAACAAGCAATGAGAATAGCAGCACATAGAACACGCACTGAATGATCTTCAGTCTCTCCAAGGGAGATACTACAGTTCTCGACGCCGCTCCAGCGAATCCTCCAGCTGAGTGCCAAGTGTGAATCAGCAAGCGATCTCGATGGGTCGCTTAAAGTGGGAGGTTACCTATGAAGTAAGACGTCACTTGGGGGGTGAAGAAGGTGTATCTAGGCTGCTCGATGGTAGTTTGTGGATCTGGGTCCGAAGACGTTGGCTGCACGGTCGTCATGATGATGTGGGGAGGCTAAACGAGGAGAAGGCGGGCATGAAGCAGCGGGTGCAAGGCGGGGTACTGTATAGCAGGTATGTTTATGTATATGTTAGGTAGATGCCGGCAGCTGAAGCTTGAAATTACACCCAAAACTCCGAATCAGCGACAAAAGATATCCTACCTGGTCTAATCCCTATATTCTATGCCAAGCCCGCGGAGATTCGTTGTTTTGGACAGGTTTTGGTGAAGTTTTGGTGCAGACACGACAGTTGGACCTTGGTGATCCGGTGCCAAAGTGGTGAATTCACGCGAAGAGGTCCCGGCCGAAATTGACGGTTGTTGATTTTTACTGCCAAAGACCAACTACCCGTTCTTCCACGTGCACCCGCCCACCCTCAGGCAAGCATAGATACTCTCCTGGACTAGTAGAAGGCTCCCCGACCTAGAGCAAGTGGTGGCTATTGGGTCCTCCTGCAACCTGGTCTGATCATCAAAAGAGTCTGCACTATCTCTTTCGACAAAATATCATTGCAAGCTGATCGTACTTGGATCGTGCGGATATGAAACTCTTCTGGTTAATATCACGGATACTCAGCACTCAGGCCGTCAATCTCGGCCGCAACTCCCGTTGAAATGCAGCGAGCCATCGCATACTGGAGTTGCAAATGACTGTGTAAATTTAGCTTCATTCTGGCACTCTCAGAGTCCGAGTCGATCTGGTCCTTTGTCGGGTGATCTTGATGTTTCTCTGGTATATTCTCACTCACTAGTCCCATTGGCCTCGAACACCAATGGCGTTTGAGGGCGCGAGGGGCTCTTCCGCATCAAGAATACGACTGGACGAATCGTCGGCCACTTTCCTACCCTCGGAGAAACCTCGGAAAATCATCCGTGGCCGAGGCAGAAAGTTACATGTAACTTATAAAGGATACAAACCGACAATTTTTCTTCTCCTCTTCCTCTAAACAACTATCTCGACATGGCCTCCCATCCACCATCTTTGAGGCACCTGAAACCAAAGACTCTCGAAGTACCTCCGACTGAATCAGAACCCGCGCCACTGGCACGCAGACCGTTATTTCCAATTCCCTCCGAAAAGCCTGTCGATATCACTCATCTCCACGTCCCTCAAAGCTCTCGACAAAAGACCGAACAGGAACATGAAATCGACGGCCTGAAGCAGCTCTTGTCCGCTAAATCTGAGGAGATGATTCGACACGATTTGGATCATCTCCTCGAGATGGGGAGAATGAAGAGGGATCTCGCCAGACTGTCGGCGCAACTCTCAACACAAAGGGAAGAAATCCACGGACTGAAAACCGAATTACATCGGACGAAGCAGCTGCACGGACCGGTTGGTTTCCCTACACTCGACCTATCTGATAAGCCGTTCCACACTACCTATGCGCCTAGGTGCTCCGCCGATAGAGAAGTCCTTGAAGTATGCATCCGCTACCTTAGGAGCTACCGATGCATATTACTCACCATGATTTCTAGATCTTGGATTCCAGGAACAAAAGATCGCCCTCAGACTCAAGTTCAAGCCAAGTATGCACGATAAACACTGTTTATCACAATAACTGACTATAACTACTCCATAGCGATCTACACTCAGTCCCATATACTCATGGGAACATCTTGAACAACCTCACCTCACACCCAGAAAATTTCGGAGCCCTCCCAGTCACACAACCAACATCAACCCGGTACTCTGCACGGTCAGTATTAGTCCCTCAAGTACCACCGCACCTATATCATACCTACGCTCCAAGGCTCCCCCACACGATACGAACAACAGCCGTCCCGACGAATCGACCAGCTACACCGACGCGATGGTAGTGGATGTACTAGAACCATCACCATCACCACCACTACCATCATCATCCCCGTCATTCACCCTACTCGATGGCTCCCTCCCAATACGCGTCCAGCTACACGATAGTGCCAAGACCACGAATCACCTATACCACACGAACGTCGAGAATCACAGTACCACTGACCTCTGGGATCTCGCGGATTTCAATCTCGGTCCATCGCATCCAGTTGGTGGAAATTCTAATACTGGATTTACGAGAAAGGTCATTGGCGATGTGAGTCAAAGAACTAATCAACGAATATACCAGTGATTCACATAAATACTAATTATGGCCATCAAATCCTAGGCATTCGGCGGCCAGAATGAAATCCTTGTTAACTGGGCAGGAAGTAAAGCCAAGGGCCCACCATTGTACGCCGCCAGCTGCCATACCACAGTCCGAGTGGCATACTCACCTCTCTTCACAGTGTAGCCTTCCGACGAAAATCAAACCCAGGTCTTCCAACCCAACCTGGCGAACACGGCATAGTCTTCACCACATTTCCTACCTACAAAGACGGTTCACCAGCCAAACGAGACCTACCTCTGTTCGTCGGCGAACGGACCAACGATTGGCGACTATTTGGCATTTATAACACCGAACGTGTAGGCCACGTCTTTACGACGGATCTAGACCTCCTACCGCCTGATATACTGGATTCATGGGTAAGCCATACATTGAAGTCCGATTGGGGGAAGGATTGGATCCGAGCTAAGAATGAGAAGGTTGCGCAAAGGGCTCTGTTGGCTCGCGCTGACGCTGATACGACGGTGATCTCGTTCACTCAAGAAGGATTACATGCTGCGCTTCGTTCGGGTGTCCTCAGGATCGAGTTCACCGTCTTGCAGTGTGTGGGATACGATCAGGAGTGGTATCATAGGATGCTACATGCGCAACTACATCCTAAACCACGTGTGAAGCCTAGGAAACGACCTCGGTCGATGTCGATAGGTGGTGAGACGGCGCCGGCTGCGTTGCCTGCGAAGAAGAGGAGAGGTGATTCTGTCGGCTCTGCGACGTCGACGAACTCGGGAGGAGGGGGAGATGTATTCTCAGAGCAGTCTAACGTTGATGTGAGGCTCAGGACAGACGACCACGAAGATTCAGAAGAGAACGGACACGCTACATCGAGCTCAGGACCATAGATCTCAATTGTCTGCCTCTACATATATCTATCTAATAAGTATCGTTCGTTCGAGTTGTCACAGTTGTAGGTAATTTACCATCCTTTCCGTCTTATCGAGATCTTCAAGCTTTTCTTATATGTAGTACTTATACAAATCGAATCCTACATATACAACCGGTCGTAATCTACTAGTAATGTCTGTAGTGCTACCGTAGTACGCTGATCTACACAACAATTGCACACCAAAAAATAAAAATGAAATCAAGTGGGCCCAGCCTTCAATAGATGGAGAAAAAATGAGAAGTACAATTCATCACGGGTTGTACTGTTCCGTAGCCTGCGAATAATCCGGCGGTGCGGTATCACCAAAATTCGACGGGCCAGCAATAGAATCCACAGACCCAAAGTCCTGCGGCCGTCCCTCCACCACCATTCGATTGGCGCGTAACTCTGATTCAGGTATCTGAGCCAGCGACTCGTTCGCGGTCGCAGGGAGTTGTGGAGGTCTCCCTTTCATCGATGATCGAGGTGGGAGACCCACTCTTGGAGAAGTGGAATTGGGTTTGGGATTGGTTGGGAATCTCCTGAGGCTGGCGCTTCTCCCTGTGGTGGGTGTTCTGCTTAGGTCTGATGGCATCACCGATGATGACGCTCGTGCTCCAGGACGAGTCTGTACAGAAGCATCAGTCTGTTAATGACACCGCTGTATCAGAGAATGAAAAAGGCTCACAGCTAGGCTAGATGATGACGCCCACGAGTAATGCGACGAGCCGCCAGGGTTAGAATCACTTCCCGGACTGACCGCCTCCGCAGCAATACGATGTACCTCCGACATTTCATCAGATGCACGATGAATAGACACTTCAGGTCTTTTTACCGAACGTGGCGGTGGCTGAGCGTCACCGATCAGGTCGAATTGAGGTGAGACAGTTACATTAGGAGCAAGAGTCGCTGCTGCTGGTCGGGCTAAGGGTGCATACTGCATCGATGGATTTGGGAATGGTTCCGCAAACCTACGCCTCTTCGTCCGCCGCGAGCGTAGCAAGAAGAATAGACCTATCAGGGATATGACAATGAAAAAGACCGCAATGACGATTCCGGCTATAGCACCACCTCCGATACTGTTACTGCTGGTGATCGTGAGTTCAAGGATATGTTGACGTCTAGACGACTGCTTACCTAACTTTACCACTGATAGACCTATTCAGGAATATAATAATCAGTGATTGTTTGAGGCAAGAGCCAAAACGTACTTTGCTGCCGACGGGACTGCATAGACATTCGCAAAATCGATGTCCAAAACTTGTCCAGGGATCGTGGGCTGATTCGTAATCTTGAGACTGTGTTGTCCTGGACCAAGGTTATCCGCACGATAGAGCAAGACTTGTGGGGTATAGAAGTTTTTCGTGGCAGATGAGTTAACTAAGGAACCTCCATCCATCTGCACCGAGAATGACGCTTGATTAGGACCTACTGGACCGTAAATGCCGACACCATCACCCTGACAGTCAATAAGTAAGGCATGCGTAGATCAGCTCTAAGATAAGCCGCTTACGACAAAGGTATACGTCAAAGAGGCACCAGAAACAGATGTCGAACTACGCACAGGTGCATATCAGATTCAACGATGATGATTAGCAATGTAACTCACTGTCCAGATCCACCGTTGAAGCTTCCAAGATTTTGTGGACTTGTTGACCACTGAGTCGAAGGTTGGTAATTGAATGCAGGATCTGTGTCTTGCGCCGTATTGACCGTCAGCTGCTCGCTGTCTTTGCCCAAATCACTTTGCCAAGTTATCTATCCAAACAAACATATCACGTATGAGTCAAGAATGACCAAAGTCTTCCGGCTGTCACGAAAAGACGAACGAAATCGATATCGAGAAAGTTCGTGCCAGGATTAGTGAGGACAACAGTATGCAGTCCTTGAGGGAGGTTCGACGTCGAGAACAGAGAAGTCTGAAATATCCCTGGATCCGTCGATTGACCATTATCGTTTGTAATCGCTCCGTCAAGGTTGACCGTGTATGGACCATGATTACCGCGTTTCGCCCCGAATATCTGAACGCCTGTGCCATTGAACGTGAAAGTCGCAGTCGCGCCCGCGGATTTAGTCAAGGTGAAACTACTCTGCGAGTAGCTAGTAACGATACGTCGTCAAAAACTCGTGTTATAGTGCATAAATGAAATACGGATAATACACATACCCATCGGCGAGGTTATCAGAGCTTGTCCCTGGACTCCAGGCCGAAGCAGGTTGGTAAGAAATGATCGGAGAAACATCCTCGATTGTCGTGGTCAGAGTCGGCATTATTGAACGGAATTAGTTGGTGTTACAGACAGGGAAAAGAATGTGGAGATGGAGGGGTCGACCCAAGAAGCGCGATTTGTTGCCAGAACGAAGGCACAAGAACGAATGCCCAGCACGAGTGACCTTCAAGGTCTGTAAGAAGGTGAATATCGACGCGGGGTCGGAAACTTGAATAACGTTTCTCGCGAGTGGGATATAGGTAGACCGTTCACAAGGTCATTGTGGGTTGAGCCAACAGTATGCTGTGCAACGGAAGGAAGTTGCGCATCTGTGATGCATCACTTCAATCAAATTCCTACTGGTGCGGTATCAGCAAATATACATATTTAAACCGGGTAGGGCGACCGCGCTCACCTGAGTGGCAGACAAGACATCCGTGCGAACCTACCAGATAAGTATAGCAAAATTGAGTACAGCACGTCTCGAGGAATAGGGAGAGCAATTAAATGCACCGGTTTGATTGAGGAACAACTTGAGGGTCCCTGCCACGGTTGCTATGATGACCTCTCTCGGACGGTTGTCTATATAGAAACGGAAACAATTCTACGGTAAGTTCAAAAGGAATCCGTAGCCTGAATATTGAATGGCTAGCATCAGCAACACAACACGAGCTGAGGAAAGCGGACCAATGAGAGAGACAAGACCTGTCGTCATTCCTATTCGCAGAGTGGGCGGGCTACTCGAGAAGTATTTCGAGTCTTTTCGAAAAGTCATGAAAGTCAGGCTTGAAGTGAGAAAGGCATAGAGAAACCAAAAAATATCGTGTGATTATGTATGCGGAACGGTATACATCACAGAGCGAGGAAATCAAAAGAATGAGCAGATATATGGATGAGATTACGATGGAAGCAAAATGCCATCTTTTTCGCCGAGGCAGGACAGTAGAATTTTGATTGGAAGCTCGAGGAGCGTTCTGAATTACTGAAACTGTCATGCAGGGGTGGGATTCGGAGGGGGACCTGTGTGATAGCCATGACCAAAGTTTGTCAGTGACAATTACCTTTGGGAGAAAGTCAACATGTTCGAGAACATACCTCCTCGTCCGCGCCCACGACCTCTTGCACGAGTCTCTCCGTTCTCTCCTACACCTCTCCAGTCAGCACTCCCACTGCCTCGTCCACGGTGGAATCCTACGAGAAAAGAACATTTAGCTTCCGCAACAAAAGTCAAACTTAACGAGAAAATACTGCAAACGTACCACCTCTCTCACCACCTCTGTCCCCACCCCGGAACCCTCCCCGACCACGATCACCTCCACCACGATGCGCACCTCTCTCTCCCCTCTCCCCACCACGGTGTCCACCTCTGAACCCCCGCTCACCTCCTCTGAATCCGCCTCCACCACGGTTCTCCCATCCACGGTTACCCCCACGACCCCCACGACCTGTTCGCGCTGGGATGAACCCGTCATCAGGGTCTTCCTGTGTGTGTGCAACACCACCATTCACTGGTGTAACGGGGGCAACGGGAGCATGTGATTGAGTCTCCTCAACGATAGGAGCAACGGGTGTGGCAGATCCAGATGTCCCGAATGTTGCATGCAGACCGGCGATGGAAGGAAGACCTCCTTCGTCGTCTGCAGCCCAGTCAATGGCCTGGCCTACCACGTCTGCAGTGACCACAGTCTGATGAACAAACAAAAAATAGATTAGCATGCTCATTTGTATGGAAAATTTTGAGAAAGGGAATATTACCTCTTGCGTCGCAGAAACGACATGTCCGTTGACGAGTTGTTCCTCAACAGCAACAGTCACAGAAGTAACTTCGACCTCAACCTGAGGCTCCTCCTCATGACCGAGGGCATCGGCGCGCTCGACCCATTCGACGCCATCTTCAAACGAAGAAGGGGTCTCAAGTTCGCTCTCCTGCATGAAATGGAAGCTGGAGGAGTTGGAGGGGATGGCGCCTGCCACGGGTGCCACGTCAGGCTCTGTGGTAGCCGATAGAGGAACTGGAGTCTCGTCGACTTGTTCCTGTCCGTTGATGTGTGGTTCCTGGACGGGAGTGGGTGCATGGGGAGGGTTCAGACGTTGTTCCGTGATTTCTAATAACCGAGCATCTGCAAAAACATTACAAAAAGCTTAGAAACTTTGGTTTCTGGAGAGCTGGAGCTTTCGTACATGTAGTTCCGTTAAATTCGTCATTCGGGGATGTCAAGAAGCCAGAAAGAACGGTGTTTTTGGCGTCTTCGTCTTCTCCTAGGAGGACGTCATACGCTGCAAACAGAGCAGCACCTTCCGTGTCGTCAAGATTGCTGCCATCCAGTTGACCAGTAGATAGTAATGACCGTAGACGGAGGAAACTGAGCAGCTCGGAAGTTTTGGCCAAGATGTTCATCTACATGGGTTGTTCAACAATCAAATGTCGAGTCATCTGGTGAACGTATGTACCTCGGCCACGGAAACAGCATGAGATATCCGTTGCTTCTCAGCCTTCTCAGCTTCAACGCGCTTGAGGGCGAGTTCCTGCACTAATTCAGCCTCGTGAACCTGAGGGGACATGTTTTCAGTCAAATTCACAAGACAGGACATGGTGACGAACCTCGACGGCCTTCTTGACCTCTCCCAATTCTTTCTGAACTGCTTCCAGTGTTGGCAAAGTCTTAAGAGTACGCTTCTGATCATCGTTGAGTTTTTCTGGGTCTGTCGAAGCGTAAACCGATATCCGCGACTGTAAAAGAAGTCAAACAGAGACAGCGAGATTCATAGAAATGGGTACTTGCAATCTTTTTCGTCGTAGCCTTGAGTCTCTTGTGGATGAGATCGACGATGGGGCTGGGCTTGAGTAGGACTTCCTCCTCAGGCAGTATTGGTACTTTGGGTTCGACCTGGGGAACTGGGCCGGACGTGTCGACGAGTTCTTCGGCGACGTGACCTTGCTGGATATCCGATGGTTCTGGTGCTTTTTCTGTCAGTGCAGCAGAGGTTGCATCGGGGATCGAGACGGGTGAAAGATCGCCTGGAGTAGCACCGGTAGCAGGATCTGTTGGTTTTTTGCCCTTGCGTTTCTTCTTCTGGGATTTAGAAAGAGGTGCTGGAGGTGGAGCACCTGGGACGAAACGTTGTGGGGTAAGTTCGGGCATGATGAGAGTTGATTCTGGGGAGAGCGGGATGGGGAAGCAAGATTTTTGGTGTCAAGTTGTGTCCTGTTCTCACGCTGCCGTTACAGCCATTCCACATCCCCCGACGTGACTCTCACCAACATCATGAATGTCCTCTGTCTGGTAGATAATCGTGCGGATATTCCCCTCGTAGTCATCCTTGCACTGACTATACTGGCTATACAATCAATTTGAATGTCCCGTCTTCGCGTGGTTTTCGATCGATCTTCATGTAATTGCAAGTTGTAATTGCCTTGCGTGCACTTGTCGAGGTTATGCATCCTACGTATATCCTCCGAAATCTTTATTCATCAAACAGCTGCTTCGATGCACGAAGAAAGAGAGTGCGTCCTCTAATTTCTAAAGTCCTCCAACTAGTGTCCTCGATGAACTTACTCGCTTACGTCACCCCCGCCCGATCGAGTCGTTAGCCACTCTCCCGCCAATAGTCCCTTCCAGTAAAATCCGCACGCCCTAGTAACTATGGACCCACCGGCAGATCAGGTCATGAGCTCGCACAACGAATTCAGCACCAATCAGCATTCCGAGAAACTGCTCGCCGGCGACGCCACAGATGTTATTGGTCAGGCGCTGACTGCTATTCCGAACGCAGTTCTCGATGCAAACAACAATTTGACCCGTCACCCCAACCTCTCCTTTGATGACGGAAATTTTGCCATCGTAACGGGCGATTTTTATTTCTTGGTCCATCGTGGATTGCTCTGCCGTCATTCCGCTGTCTTAACCGCGGCCTCGGAAGAACTCACCAACGTGATTCCCAATACTTCTCAACGCTTTGAGCTCGAAGGACGGCCTGCGCTTCGGCTTCAAGACTCCCCGGACGACATGAGTAACTTTCTACTAGCATTGTATGACGGAGTGTGCGTAGATGTCTCACCTCTGACGTTGTCAAGTACTCTTGACACATGTTGCATCCAGATCATCAATATCCTACGATCTCACTACCTTCCCCGCCATCTCTGGACTCCTTCGCCTACTTCATAAATATCAAGTCACTCATCTTCGCTCCGACGTCTTAGCTGGTTTATCGGCATCGTGGCCCACTACTTTGACACAGTGGGAGACGCGGGAGACGAAGGCTACCGATGCAGGAGGCGTATACGCACCACGAAAAACATTGCCACATCCTATGTAAGTCGTACTTGTTAAAATATGACTGAGTACTCATAGCTCTCTCTGTATCATAGCCTCGTTATCAACGTATGCATGTTATTCCTTGTATTCGCAGATCCTAATGCCCCATACATCTATATAGTTAGCGCGCGACATCGAATCTCTAGAACTACTTCCCTCCGCATTCTACGACCTTTCCCGCAACACACCCAGCGAAGTCGCCAACGGCTACACCTGTCCCACAACCTCCGAAAGACACCTCCTCGCCACCCCCGACCTCCTCAGCCTCCTCAAAGGCCGAGAACACGCCTCCCGATTCCTCTCCACTTTCATCGTCAACGAGCTTGAAGGGAGAGAGCCGACTGAAGAATGCGTCAACCTCAATCAATCACCCACCTCAGCACCTAACTCTTTCGCCAACAGACGAGCGTGTCAAGCTGCGTTCGAAGCCATCACGTTCGAGTTATTGCGGGATGTCAACGGTTTGGTGTGTAATCGTAGCTCGGACCCGTTGTATGCTATAGTCGATGCGGAACTGATGCAGACGAGGCTTGGGGGTGGGGATTATCAGAGCCAAACTATATATCGTGCGTGCGAATATTGTCGGTCGGAGTTTGGAGCGGTGGTTGACGCTGCTAGGGAGGAGTTTTGGAGACATTTGCCTGGGTGGTTTGAGGTAGATGTCAAGGGAAACTGGGGCTCTTGATTATTTCCATTTGAATATATTTTTGTGCTTCAATGATTGAGTGAGGCAACGATGTTGTCCGTTGTGCGGTGACGTCGCGCGTCGATATGCCAGTCGCGTCAAGGTCACGCGATGTGACTATCCCTCCCAAATCGGAGCTGCTCATTGGATTTGAGTATGTTCCTACGACCTACCCAAGACCTAGCACCATAATCCACGACAACTCGGTCGTTTGATTTTCTCTCTATCCCATGTCCAACTACGATCAAGCCGACCATGCCCTAGCACTTCTCATAGGAGATGACATTGACATGAACGAAAACGACGAACTCTCTGATTTAGACATGCGTGACGGCGAGATGGAAGTGGAAGACGAAGAGGAAGAGGAACAGGAGAGTGACGAGGAATTAGATGCAAAGTATGTCTCACACACAAAGCATATATTCATGGCCTTGACGAGAAAATAGTGCTGAGAAACTTTCACCAACAGCATGGAAGCGATCACTCACATCGAAGACATGGTCTTAGACTTTTTGAAACAACTACATAGAGCTCTCCCTACTATACCCCCCGCGTCTTCTCAATCTCAATCACAAGTACAATCACAACTCGGAACCCAAACCCCAGCCAAACGGAAGGCTAGAATTGATATCGAGTTGGCTGATCGGAGGAAGAGGACTACAGATGGGCGAGTGTTTCCCATCATCCGTTCCCAAATGTTACTCATTGCGCTCTTCGAACAGATTGTGTGGTAAACGAACAATGTCTTATCCCAGAAATACCAAAGGACCAAGCTCCAAACCATTCGGTACGTATCGTGCATATATGCGCCACATCGACATTATGAGACGGAAATTGGTACAGCACAACTGTTCAAAGCTCTGGACCTCACACATGAAGCCTTAGTAAATGGTATACCAGCTACGAAACGGTGAGTCCATGCATAATTTGCCAGGAAAGGACTGTCCGAATTTTACCTCTTGGGGAATTTAGGGATATGTATTATAAAGATGTCCCGTTGTTCAAAAGTCAATCCGTGGTTGACCGGGTGAGTAATGCTTTCTTAGACTCTATTCTCCGTTGCTATTATTTTAGCTCATTATAATTCTTTTCGTTCTTGATAGCTTGTGGACGACCTTGCCGCCACATTCTCGCTTGATCGGTCTGACTTGAATATAGTAAGTTGACATGTATTTTTGACTGCAAGTGTCCTGATGTTGGATTGCACACTTGCCTCAGCGCGCGACGTCTAAAGGCCTGATATGCGGCTCGGGGATTGTCATGAGGCTGGGGACGGGTGAAACTGTCAACGCTAATGATACTGAGGTCAGCCACCCAAGCAACATTTGCTCACGTTGGTATTTCCTATTTAATGTCTACCTCCAGGGAGCCCTTATTCCGGTGGGGGAAGATATCGAGTCTTTCGGTTTAGACCCGGAAGTCTCGTGGGTCCTCGTGGTGGAGAAAGATGTTTGTGCTCGTTCTCCCTAGTCCTCTGCCTCGATCGAATATTGATGATGTTCACAATCCAACAGGCGGTGTTCCAGACATTATGTCATCTGCGCTTGACAGACCACCCACTGTTACCTGGACGAGGACTCATTATCACCGTGCGTGTATATGCAGCTTGTATCTCAAGCCTTCGGACTGATTTTGTTTCACAGGGCAAAGGATACCCCGATCTGGCTACCCGTCAACTCGTCAAAACATTGTCCGATAATCTACCGCGCAGGTGGTTTACCTGAAATATGAGCGTGACATTGACTGGCTCTCAGTCTCATTGACATTTGTTTTCTAGTGTTCCGTTATTAGCGCTGGTCGACGCCGATGCTTATGGTATCGATATCCTTTCAGTCTACAAATTCGGCAGCCAAGGGCTCCGACATGAGAATCTCAAACTAGCGGCAGAACGCGTAGAATGGGTGGGCGTCTTGGCTAGTGAATTGGCACAGTAAGTCGATTGAATTCCCGAGACAGTTCATACATGAAGTATAGCAGTTCTGACCCGTTGCTTAGATTGAATATCGACAGAGATGCTCTTATTCCGATCACAGATCACGACGCGAAGAAGGTACAGCTGCTCATGTCTCTGTTGCGGTTTCGATCTTATTGTATGCTTTCACTTTCAGGCGCTCTCGATGCTTCGTCGACCGAGAAATGTTATGCCACCGAAGTGGAGGTGCGTCTGTGGTCTTCTTTCTCTTGATACGCTTCCCGGTGGTGGATTTACAGCGGTGACCTTACTAAACACCTTACTTTTTTGTCATATATACACACAGGAAGGAACTCATGCACATGTTGCATAACCGTCGCAAAGCCGAGATTGAGATTATCTCCAGCTTCAGCTCCAGCCCAAGAATCGCCACCGATGTTTCGTCTTCGATGTCTCGATCTGAAGCAAGCTCTGTACAGCCCTCTGGCTCGGACTCTGTGGCGACATCAAATCACCCATTACTTTTGCAATACCTGGCAACAAAAATATCCGCTTGCGTCCTATCTGCTGTTGCTCTAGATGCTGTGGGCACTTAATACGACGTCTTATTGAAGTTATTTCGCTCACGCACCGTGTATCTTCCCATTACCGCCGCTTCTTCGATAATAAACCCGTGATATTTATTATATAAGTAGTTCCATTGTCCCAGAAATGTATGTTCTACTTGGAAACCCTCACACACGAAAATGTCCGAGATTGCAGTACTACTGACTAGTACTGAATCAGTGTCCTCCCGATGTACTATTGCGATGATACGGCAACCCGGGGTATTCCGTCGAATATGTAGGCGGAGGATCGGCTGTTGTCGGTATGTTCACCTGAGCCTCTAGTTGTTTCTGATAATTGGTCATATCTGTATGCAACGGCGAGATTCGGTGCGTGGTTTTCGTACTGGAGCTGGGTATAGGTAGAGGGAACGATGAGGGTGGCGGTTGGAGAGTCGTTGGAGCTGATGGGGTATCTGGGGGGACTTTGAGATCGAGCGGCCATGATGACAAAGAAGTGGCGGGCTGAGATGTAGTCTGGATGCGCGAATCTGAAGCTACGGTCGTGCCAGTACCGAAACCAGAAGCAGGAACGACGACAGCAGTGGCACTAGGACTCGTGGAGATAGATCCCGTGCCTAAGCTGGAAGTATCCCCTGGATGGTGCTCATGGGCATACAGGAGGGGACGTGTGAGTAGACTCGAATCAGCCTGCGACATTTCTGGATCCGACTGTGTATGTCTGATTTGGGGGATGTTCTCCAAGTCAGCGGTTGGCTGGCCTCGAGCTGTCCCTCCCGAGTTCAACTCGGTAAACATAGACCCTCCACGAGGTTGTTTACGAGCTTTGACAACCCTTCGTCTCCAAGCAAGAAGGAGAAAAATCAGGAGGACCGCAATAATGACTTGATGCCGGGAGCATCAGGCACGTAAAAAGATAGGACGTGATATTAGGGGACTTACGAATACCAGTAGATATGCCTGCCTTGCCTCCTGCGCTCAGCCCATGTCGGGACGAAAGTTGAGAGACAGCAGTACCGGACCTTGCGGCACTACTGACAGTACTGGTGGCTGAAGAAGAGCCAGTAGATACAAAAGTCCGAGTACTAGTATGTGTGCTAGTATGGGAGCTCTTGCTCGATTTACTGGTGCTCGATTTAGTGGTCACGTCGTCTTCGTCTTCGTCGTCAGTGTCAGTGTCATCACTATCGGTGTCACTATCAGTGTCGTCGTCGTCACTATGGGTAGTTCCCACCGCAGTGCTTTGAGTCCGTATTCTGGCGGTCAAATCAGTCTTGTCGGCGTCTCTCTAGAGAGAAAAAAGCGATATTTACACGATAGCGAGGGCATTTTGCGTTAAGCCAAGTAGAACGACCACGAGCACGAGGAGCGAGCGTAAGTTTAATTTGAGTCCTAGCCTTGCCATGGTCAGTGGTAAAGGCTAAAGGGAGAGAACAACTTTGCAACACGATGCTGGGAATGAGCTTAAAATGGGCACCGAAAACCCATGAAAAAGAGACTCTGGGAAGTAGGGAAAGCCAAGTGACGTTCAAGTTATGACTTTCTTTTTGATAGAGACTATATGGCCGTTTGGGCTTCCCAATTTTCACACCTTGGCTTTGCTTGGCTCCATGTCTGTGAAAAAAAATAGAAGGAAGCATGAACTGCCTTGCAGCTCAAGCGAGGTAGCACAAAACTGACCAATAAAGATAGGTTGAAGTACGCCTCTCAAAGTCCGCAGAGTATGCCTTCGGCACCAGGTAGTCTGCCTCCGTGCGCTGTTACATGGAGTGAACAGTGAAGAAGACGTGATATCAGAAGAAGGACATGTCTTCGAACGACAACTCGAAGCATGACGTTGATGCCGATAGATATGCATCGGCAATTTGGTAGTCCAGTGAAGACATAAAGAAGATAGAGAACAGCACAGAAAATACAGTATGTATTCCTGTATAACAGGCTGAGAGAAAACGACAGAATATGACTATCGGAACCGACACGCACCCGACAAAAGGTATGGCTCGGGCATGTTATCATTCAACATGCCAATATGTTCTATCAAAATCCTGGATATACGATGTCAACCTCGAAGGAATTGATGGAGCATACCGTCCAGTCCTAGTCATGCACTAGAATTCGTGCACTTCTCTCCCGGCTCAAAACATGGGTTCCACCAATTCAGGATACCCGCGATCTATGAGCCTCAAGGTGTCGAGATATAGGAAGTCGAATCCACTCTGATGATCTGGGGACTTGGTCACGGTTCGGTTTTGGGGAAGCCTGTGGCTGACCTCCGCATTGCACCCTGAATCCGTCTCATTTTGACCACTCATCCTTCCTCTCTTCCTGCTAGCTTGAGCTCTTGCCATCATGGATAAAGAGCCTGGAGATGAATATTTACGTCGTCTTGCAACTTTCATCCGATCCAACGAGAAGAGTCTTGCAGAGGCAGGAGTTACTCGTCGGCGTCGGGCTCAACGGCCTCCAGCTGAAGCACCCTCTGTATTCAATCCTCTAGGATGGTTAGGTCTCGAAGCTACATCACAATCTCCTTCCCCTCCTCCGAAACCGGTCGTGCTTTCTCTTGACACCCACCATCTGTTCTACATCCTCATGCGTATCGAGGCATTGGGCATAGATATCGGAACTTTGGATGTCGAAGTCGAAAGCCCTTCGAGACCAATGAGCTACATCAGCTTTCCTGGATCTGACAAGTCTGATACATTGTCACTGTCATCCTTTCGCTCTTCCTTCTCCGCCGTATCTGCCTTGTCATTAGGTGGCGGATGGTGGGGCCGATCGGAGCCACCCAGTGTCGAGACAGAGCTCAAATACATCTACAGCAGCTTCACTAAACTCCCTGCTCTATCGGTCAATGCTCCAGGTCGTAAAGTCATAGCAGAATTGGCCAATGAATCCCCGAACAGCAATGCACTCCCTATGGACGCTTTCAAGAATTTGCAGAGCTTGGATTGTGTGGATATTGATCCGCGTGCGTTGCTAGGGTGGGATAGGCTAGCAGAAAGCCTCAAGAGTTTGAGGATCAAGAAGAGTGGATTAGAGGATGTCTCGGATATCTTCATCGGAGCTGTAGTGGACGATCAGGCAAGGAGAGAAGGGAGCACGAGTAGGAAACGCCGGAGAATGATTCCTCGTGGTTCCATTGGGGAGCCACCATTCTATGGAACTCGTCTCCCCGACACCGTGACTGAAGATCCCGAGGCGGAAGACGCTAGCGCATCAGCCGTGGACGAAACACCCATACTTAGCTCATCTTCTCCTCCACCATCTCTGCAGCTTTCTTCCCTGAAATGGGCATTTCTTAAACATCTATCCCTATCTGACAACGCTCTGACATTCTTTCCGGTCGAATCAATACCCTATCTCAGCTCACTAACTCATTTGGACCTTTCGTCGAACCTTCTTGTTTCAGTTCCATCGGGCCTGTCCTCTTTGTATAACCTCGTCTCCCTAAATCTGTCCGACAACATGATCGATTCCGTTCTGGGTATCTACCAAAATTTGGGACAAGTACTTCATCTTAATCTCTCGAATAACCGTTTGGAATCCATATGTGGTCTCGAACGTCTTATGGCCTTGGAGCGAGTTGACCTTCGACAGAATTTCATCGAAGAGAGCTCCGAAATTGGGAGGTTGGCTACACTACCTAACATCTCGGAGGTGTGGGTCGAAGGGAACCCGTTTGTCGAGCTCGAGGAGGGATACCGCATCTCGTGTTTCGATTATTTCTGGAAGGAAGGAAAGAGCATTACCTTGGACGGCACTCCACCTACCTTCTACGAGAAACGCAGCTTGACCGTATCACCCCCTCCACAGATGTCTTCCTCACGTCCTGTATCAACAGCCTACTCACCACCGATTGTCGCAGTAGGATCGCATTCGCATCCCCATCCCAACGCACGCACGGAATCTTTCGTCGCCGTTGATGCTAAAAATACTCCTCCGACATCTTCTGCCCCTTCACGTAATGCCTCTCCCCTTCTCACCCCCGTCGGGGCGGTGGGAGTAGGCGGCAGGGCTCGCCGAAAGAAGAACAAGAGGATCGTTGAGCTGGACGGCGAGCACAGTGATGGTGGCTCTTCCAGAAGCGCATCGCATACTCGGACCAAATCGGATGGGTCGGCGAAACTACGAGTCAAGCCTCGATCGAAGAAAGATGGAAGTCCTCCCAAGAATTTGCCTCCGAAAGTGTGGGGGCAATTTGCTCAAATTGTCGACAAGGACCCAGCACCACAAGATGAAGTATCTGCTGCAGTTGACTTGAACGACTTTGATCCTGCGATACCCAAGACTACTGCGCCGGAAGAGATGGCGTCTTCGTCTCCTCCCAAACCTAACACTATTGACACGACCGTTCGGCCAGCACGTTCGCGGCATGGCCGACGTCAGACTGAATTCACCCCATCCTCTTACTCCAACTTCAACGCTATCCCGGACTCTACGTCACAATCCACGTCCCCTGTTCAACCTCCGTCGCGTAGCATGACCTTGATGTCTAAATCTGCGGCACGTCGTGCTCGGGTCAGCGCCTCGGTTTACGAGCCTCCCGCATCCACATCTGACCAGGAGGAACCCATTGGTCATATCAAGGATAACGCGGATGCTTATAGGAAGAGGGTCGAGGCGTTGAGGAAGGATATGGGGGAAGGATGGTTGAAGGTGTTCAGCCAAAGCCAGATGGCCGGCACTGGGGTTGCCAGCGGTTGATTTACTTACATTGCTTGCTTGGATGGACCGGTAGAATAAGATGTTTTCTCTCTCTTTCTGATTTACTTCATGCTATCTATACCATCATAGGATCTACATATTGAACAATTTAACCATGCTTTTCGTGTCTACCTGCATGCACGATCAGTACCATTGAAGGGAAACATGCGTAAAGGGAGTGGTCGGGGTCCTGTTTTGGCTGGAATCCGAAGTCGCGCCAAAAGCTCCTTGTCCTTCTGTTTCTCGTCATTCCTTGTCCTTTCATACTCTTGCTTCGCCTACCACCTGGCCTACGTCGTTCTTTACCTTCAGAAATAATCAAATACCGAAAAATACAAAGACAGACATGGGTGCAAACCTCTCCAAGGCATTGGGTACGTCTCGCCATTCGTCCTTGTCACCGGCTTTTCTGACACGTTCCGCTACTATTTCTGCGTCCAGGCAAGATTTTTGGCAACAAGGAGATGAGATTGTTGATGTTGGGACTAGACGCCGCTGGAAAGACAAGTATGCGTGAAGTCTGTTGATTTTCGGGCTCTTGCTCACCCGTTCGGTAGCGATTCTCTATAAACTCAAGTTAAACCAATCAGTCACCACTATCCCGACAGGTATGTACTTTAACTTTCAAAGATACCCTTATTCCTGACGAACTGAGCCTGCAGTGGGATTTAACGTGGAAACTGTAACGTACAAGAATGTGAAGTTCAACGTGTGGGATGTCGGAGGGCAGGATAAGATTCGACCGCTCTGGAGGCACTACTACACTGGAACGCAAGGGCTGGTCTTTGTGGTGGACAGTCAAGATCGGGAACGGATTGACGAGGCAAAGCAGGAGCTGCATAGAATTCTGAGCGATAGGGAGATGAAAGAATGTCTGTTGCTAGTATTCGCCAACAAACAGGATCTTCCAGGAGGTACGTCCCCTCAAAATCTATCGTGACATCACCATTCTCAAGGACGCGTCTTGTCTGATCTGTTTACAGCGATGTCGCCCGCAGAGGTGACTGAGAAGCTAGGTTTACACCGGATGCGCGACCGGTCATGGTATGTGCACCCAAGGTAAGCGTGCTTATATGGACTCTATAGGTGTGCGTATCTCACAACATTGGCTGTCTATTCTAGTTGTGCCACGACAGGGGAAGGTCTCTTCGAGGGACTTCAGTGGCTATCGCAAAACGTCAAGAAACGCCAGCAGTAATTCATTACCCTCCGTCTCGTGATGCCCTCTCTGGACTCTTTTTCCTTTCCCCCAATACCCCCACATTCCCAGCTTATGCTTTATCAGTTACCACTCATGGCACGTACGACCCCTCGCAACGTCTGAACGGACAATCACTATATGTGTTCCCACGTCTTCCTACTCCAAATTTTTGACCCCCCCGTTTCCCTCTGTCTACCTATGCATCCACTCGCTCTCATACCTACACTCAGAGCCTGTTTCCATATCCGCGGTTAGGTGGTTGTTATTCACACTTTAATTGGATGCCCGTTGCTCGTCGATTACTATCGATACTTAATTTGATTCTCGTATCCGCATTTACAACTTTAGGTTGACTGCTATGCTCACAAGAAAGGCTATGATATCCAACTGGCCATTTGATACCTAGTACAAACTGCAGCTCATCGAAATTCGTATTTGGCTTATATAAACGATGTCGTGCTTGTCTCGAACTTGAAATGTTCTCGGTAATTCATAGGTCTCCGCCTTTCTTACAACCATGTTATCACCCTTCCGGACGAGCTCCAGGAGCTTCGTTAGAGGTCTCAGGACTCACAACGCCGCCGTCGAGGGTTTCAACGGAGCAGTCGGCAATACCCCACTCGTCCGTACCGCTACCGCAGTCATTTCCTCAACTTACATCCCATGTTGCTAGATTTACTTGAAAGGACTTTCTGAAAAGACTGGAACACGTATATTCGGCAAAGCCGAATTCCAAAATCCTGGAGGGAGTGTCAAAGATCGAGCCGCACTCGGTATCATTCGAGACGCCGAGGAGAAGGGCAGGTAAGCAGGTTCTTGTCTAAATAACTACAGCATCTAACATACCAGGTGGTGGGTAGCCTGAAACCTGGAGGAACTGTCGTAGAAGGCACTGCTGGAAACACAGGCATAGGACTTGCTCATGTGTGCAGAGCACGAGGGTACAAATGTGTCATATTCATGCCAGACAACCAGGTCTGTCATTCTATGCATAATCACCATCAATATCTCTTTACTCACTCTGCACCGGGACTATAAGAGTCAAGAAAAGATCGACCTTCTTCGTATGCTAGGTGCCGATGTACACCCGGTTCCTGCCGTAGCGTACGACAATCCCGCGAACTACAACCACCAAGCGCGCGACTTTGCAAAAGAGACTTCGGGTGCTGTATGGACGAATCAGTTTGACAATATCGCAAACGCGTACGCGCACTACATCTCCACCGGGCCAGAAATTTGGGAGCAAACGCAAGGGGAGCTGGACGGGTTTATATGTGCGACGGGAACTGGAGGAACACTCGCCGGTATCGGCAAATATTTGAATGAGAAGAGTGGAGGAAAGACGCAGGTCTGGCTGGCGGATCCCCCTGGTAGCGTGTTGACGAGCTATGTCAATACCGATGGGAAGTTGAGCGAGAGAAGCGGAAGTTCCATTACAGAAGGTGACTAACTCCCCACTTGAGGCATTTCTGCTGAGAATGCGCTACTTACTGATTCTTGTTCCTGTGAAGGCATTGGCCAGGGACGCATAACGAAGAACCTAGAAACGATTATCGACAACCTAGCTGGTGCATTCACTGTTCCAGATGAGAAATCTATCGCCATGATCTACAATTTGTTGGACTCTGAAGGTCTATATTTGGGTGCTAGTTCGGCGCTCAATGTTGTTGCTGCTGTTGAACTAGCAGAGAAGCTTGGAAAAGGTAAGTTGTATCATCATCTCGACGGGGCATCCAATCTCATCCTCCCATCCGACAGGTTCGAGAGTGGTCACGATACTGTGTGATGGGGCCCATCGATACCAGAGTCGATTGTTCTCCAAAAGTTGGCTTAAAGCCAAGGGGCTTGAAGATGCTATTCCAGACCATCTCAAGAAGTATGCTGTGCTAGATTAATATCGTTAAGTAGCATTCTAAATTCAAGCTGTAAGAACATTGAAGGAGATCGGGGACGCTAGGGAACGCTTCAGTTTTTACGCATGCCGTGGCCGGAGAATCACATGTATCTCAAACTTTGCTCCTCCTCGTTTTGCCAAACAAGCGCTCGGTGGCATGTCGTGATCGATGGCCCTCCTCGAACGTTCACTGTAACGGTCTAACATTTTGAGTTGACATATCGTCTATCGCTCTATATTACCGTGCAGCATCCGGTAGCGGGAGTATCCACAGTTACTGTACGTAAACTCTGTTTCTGGCTATGATCACCACTAATTTGGTGATAAGTAGAAAATTAGGGCTACGTTCTGTCGATGTTGCTCACGGTGATAAATATCTTCGTACAATTCTACGTACGTGCGAGTGAGTCTCCCAGTGTGCCAGACGGCAGTCCGGAACACTAGGTCATAAATTGTTGCACAGGTCGCGAACTTTAAATCACTCATATGCGCATTTCGGTATTCCGAGACCAATCTTCTCGCTGGGGTGGACATATCTGCAAGTTCGGCGCCAGTCAGGTTTGAGCTGCTCTAAATGTAGGTGCCCTATCCGATGGCATCTACACTCTCTCGATTAACCCTGCGGCATTTGGCTTCTCGCCAACGGTACTGTAGGTACATTCATCGTTGTCTTGTTTCATATATAGTGACATCTATGATAGACACCCCCGGTCCCCACTATAGCCGAACGGGTCATCCTGAAGATTTTCCTGAAGATTGAGCCCGAGACTACAAATACAGTGCGATCATAGACGGAATTCTGCCTCTATCTTTCCCCGGCATATGACGCGACTGAAAGCGCATCGCTGTCTCAAAGAGTACTCTGATGACACTTGGTCTTGGACGCAAGATCCTGTGGCCCGGGTAAGATATTCTGGAATTTGATGCCACTGGCACAGAGGTGACGGTTATCTGAGTGCCGCCCGAGACAGCTAATTCCAAGTATTCTCTGGGGTGATAACGTCCTGTGGAAGGTCTCGTTGTATGACCGTCATCCCCCTTCCCCAGAGCATTTACTCGGCATCGCTGCCCCGGCTTAATGGTAGCTTTCGATTCACGCCTATGATCGAACTGATCAGCGATACCTGCAATTCCATGTGTGTTTCCTCAATTAGTTATTCATTGTCATTGTTGATTAGGTTCCGGCTGTCAAGATTTCCCCGTCTTCGGCAACACGTTCCTTGTGTAGAGGGCGTTACCACTGTACCCAGCTCAAGGATTGGCAGGTTCACTGCATACGTGACGTTTCCCCTTCTGCGCGAAGGTGTTTCCATCTCGCTCTCGGATCTTATAATTTCTACTGCATTTCACCTGGTACCAGCCGTGTATCCAAGGGAAGACCGGTTGCAAGAAAGCCATTAGTTCCACCAGAATACGACAAATACAACAAATAAGTACGGGTAAAAATTATGCAAAGTTATTATAAACAAAATCTCCATGTCATTGATGCCAGCAAGCCATCGATTCGCCGATGACAGTAGGACGGAGTGAAAAGATTGCACAGTAAGTCTGACGCAAAGCTCAAGCAAAAATTTCGGGGTAGTGCTGACGACTAGTCTAGACAACCTCATCCGCTCCAGGGCCGGCAGGGACGTTACGGCGCTGTGCAGGTGCCGCGTGGAGATGATGTTTTCGTTGCAGAGCGTTTCTGAAGAGAAAGACGAAATCAACATACGAAATGTTGAATGAACGGTCAAATTATATGAAGACCTGATACCTACGGTCGGTTAAAGATGCTTTCTTCTCCAGTGAACAAGAAGATATCGTAGAAGATGGCGCCGATCTGGGCGCCACAGATAGGACCTAAGATAGGACACCAGATCCAATATTGACTAATATAGGGAGGCTTTGTAAGTATGGTAGAAAGAAGGACAGATGACTTGAATACGAACTGTCGGTAATTGAACACGTCTCGGCCATAACCCGTCATAGCCAGCGCAAAACGAGGACCCAAGTCACGAGCGGGATTTAGGGCATAAGCTGTGGGCGTGTGATACAATTTGATCAGCTGTTTGCCTGAAACCGATAAAAATGTAGATACATACCAGTCTCCATTCCAAGAGCAGCCCCGAGACCGAGGATAAGCATAAACAGGATGACCGGGGCCAGTCCAGCCGGTGGTGGCAGGTTTTTGTTGTCATTCATTGCGAGCACAACGATCATGAGGACAGCGGTGGCAAGAAATTCAGAAAAGAAGCATGAAACATTCGTCATGTAGTCCAACTATCACGGAGGAAATGAGTCTTAGTAACATTCTAGAACACCTGACTACTCACAGCGTAAGTTGTGAATAAGCTGGCCGTTGCTTGAGTCCGAATTCCTCGTCCACCCTCGAAGATGTCGATAGCATGGAAATAATTAGCATAGACGAGGAGGCCACCGACGAGGCCACCCATGAGTTGTGCGAAAATGAAGCCAGGTACTTTTCTCCAGGGGAATCCACGCCATGTCGCCAATGCAAGTGTGACCTGAGGGTAAAACCGGATGGTTAGGCTTAGCAGGGCAAAAAAAAAATGACAAGCATACTGCAGGATTGATATGACCTCCGGAGATGCCGCCAGATACCCATACGCCCAGAGCAGTACCTGTTCATAACATTTTCAGCGAGGAATATTTCTGGGATGTTTGACTTTTTTTTACCGATTGCCCATCCAAAGCTGATTGAAAGATAGTCCTAGTAGTTGAAATTTTAGTCAGCGTCCGGATAAAATGGAAACGAACAAAAAAAGGTACAGACTCCTTTTTGCGAGCTCGCCACACCGGTATTGCCAGAAAGTACAACTTGACAATCCACACCCGCACCGAAGATGATCAAAATAGCGACACCTGTGAACTCAGCCATGTATTCTCGAATTTGGGCACTGTAAAAATGATACACGTGTTACAGGAATGGAGAAGGCCAGACGAGATAGAGACGCGTACCGATGTCTGTACCACCGATTGGGTTGGTCTGTAATGAATCCATCGTCGACTTGTCGAGGAGCGTTCGGATGAGGGTGATTGACGAACTGAGATTCTGCCTTTTCATTCTCGGAGTGACCATGTGGCTCGGATTTTTCAGGATCCCAACTATGAATGTCTGGAGAGGACATCTGGAGGATAGAACCGGGGGGGAATAAGCGAAGGGTATTATTGTGGAGGTGTGGAGAATGTGGGCGTTGTTTATAACATCCTTCCGGGTCAACTATATTTGTATATCCGGGGAAGTCTGGGACTGCCTGGGACCGCTGGGTAAGGGGATCTGGAGATGCGGGGGCCACAGGGGTCATACATAGCGTAGAGCTGGGCCGGCATACGATAGCTTATGATTATGAGGATGGAAGTATCCCGGTCTCTATTGTTGGCGATTGGTTAGTCCACGTAGCACAGGCCCTAGGGTATATATTCCTGGTAGAACTGAGACTCTGTCTCGCCCTGTACGAAGCTGACTACACTTAGTAGAGCAGAGCATCCGGAAGCCTGCGGGTCGGGTCCGTCTTACGCCGCCGCAAATCATCGTTCGACGATCAATGATCCAGAGAATAAAATTTCAAACTTTGCAACGAGAAGTTCAAACGTTAACCTAGGCTGTCTTATTTGCGTGTATTTGAGTTGCCATATCATCGCCATTATCATCCACGGTGTACCTTGGCGTACCTTGGACGTACCACACCAAGACGCTATCAGCTGATACCACTAGTCTGCGCTAGCAATCGAAGGACACCAAGAACCCTCGAAAAACGGGACCTGACCATCCACGTATGTTACCGCTTTTACCCGTTTCGAATTTCACAAACCATGCTTTGGTCAATGTACAATTTCATAAGAGCTCAAAGTAGAGACCGATGTTGGACCGACGCACATGGACTTGCCTCATCGCCGTAGGTATCTCCGAGGCTGCTTGCAAACAAGTTCGGATCTTCCCAATTCATGGATGAAATGCCATGAAATGGCAGGAAATGGCCCGGATATTATCTGACTATGTCGTTTTGAGGTTTTTTGTCTGTCACTGCGCACGCCGTAAAATAATATCAAATGAACGGATCTGTCGCGTCGTCACGCGTGACTACGCGCGTCGCGTCACGTTTGCTCGTTTGAGTGACGAGACTCGACTCTTGCTCAAACTGGTCAACATTCATCAAGTTCAAACCGTACATGAAACCGTACATGAACGTCAATGGCTGATACAATATCACCCTGGATTGCTGCATACTTCCTTAAAATTGCAGAGGAACACGGATGCAAGCTCAACCATGTACTTTTAGCCAAGGGCAAGAAAGTACAACTAGTCAAGGTGGATCCTCACAAGCTCGTTGCGTTGGACTTTTCTCAACCGTCTCAATTAGTTTCTGACATATGACGCCCCTGGAGAAGACGACTGTCTCTGGGCCATGGTCTCGGATGGCCAATACAAGGTCCCTGTGCGACTCAGTGGGCAAGCTGTAGCAGAGTTCGACAAAAGGTGCGCCTGGTTCAGTATAACTTCTAGATCCTTCAATACTCAAAGTTTTTCAGAGCCTCCGGTAGACGACAGTCTGCGGTAGTACGAATCGGCAAATTCACACCTATGTGGACTCGAGTCCCTACCGGGACAGGAGAGAGAAAGATGTCTGTAGAATCTACCTTGGCTTTGGACGTGCTCTCAGCAGTTGATCTGGGAAGTCATGGAGAAGGAGAGTGGAGACAGCCGAAAACACTAGAAAAGCACAAGGACATCAATGAGTGGATGATCGGGTTGGGGCAGCACGGAGGAGCTGGGTGAGTAGCCATCTTTCTCTGATATTTCCATGTTTGCTCAAGGTGGCCCCAGGAATGTGTTAATGATCAGGAAGGAAGAACGCGAAGCACCGAGTATCCCCACCGCTAAACCGACTCCCCAATTCGTAGTGGCTTCGCCACCTAAACCCTTTGCTGAGAATGTAGCTTCCACGTCAAATAAAGCCCCAGCTCCAAAAGCACAAGAACATGTCTCAACTGAAGAAGGGAAGAAAACCGCATCCAACCTTGCCAAATCCTACGAACGGCGATGGCGCGTGAGTCACATATCTGTGCTTTACATACTTGTCTCATAACCCAATTGCAGCCCAAAGTCAAAGATAGCGTCATATATGCGTCTCAACCAGACGATGTCAAAGATAAACTCAGAAAGCTATCCGGTGAGATCGTGCTTCGTCGAATTATTTGTTGCTTATACTCATCTCATAATATCGAAGCCGAGCCTACAGTTGATCCTTTTGATGTACAACCCCCTCCAGCCAAACGGCGTCGTGTTGGTCCAGGTGAGGAGTTTCATTCCCTGATACATCGACGAAGGAACTCGACGGTGTCTTATCTCCCCAGTACAACATGCTCTCGATCTCAGTTCTAGTCAGCCCTTGGCCGACGTGCTAGAAACTCCTAAGCGTGGACATGAACGAAACGCTATCGATACTCCCCAACCGAATGAGAAATCGTCTCCACTTACCGATTGGTCTGTCTCTCCTGGTAGAGAACGCGTTGGTGACGCGAGCAGTCCTCCGCATTCACCATCACCTTTGAGGCCTTCTACCAAACCAGACGATTCAATAGACCTATCTACTTCCTTGCTAAGTCTACCGACGCCAGCTCAGCGACCAAAGGACAGTCAGCCTCTTCCGAAATCTTCACCACTGCCAGCTTCGTCGCTTCCAGCCTCGACCTTAGCACCTCGCAATTTGTCGCCTGCACGGTCCTATCCTCCCTTGCTGAATCGACGTCAAATTACACGTAAAGTCCCTCGCCCGCCAGAGCCATTACCACCCAACCGTGCTTCAAACGGATCCGAACATGTCTTGGTTCCGAATTCAGATACTTCGGGGAGCGTTTCTCAGCCTTATTCTCAGTCGCAATCGCAGTCACAGTCTCAGCGACGCGCTTCTCGGTTGTCCCATAATGTTACTGTGCTAGAACAATTCGAACTTGATATCAAGGAGCAACCGATTCCCGTACGCAGAAAGGACGTTTCTCCTTCTGGGGAAGGTGATTATGACGGAGACCTCTCATCGGGATCAACGAACGATGAAGATGAGAATTCCGACCACGACAATGGTAGTGCGCCAGAGGATGAAGAACTTACGGACGGGCAGCAGGATGATGACCGCGATGAAAGTATTTCTGACGAGGAAGAAGAAGAGGTCGATGAATTGCAGGACGAGACAGATACGGAGCAAGTCCAAAGGACTCACTCAGTTGCGCCTGAGGACGATGCATCTGAAGACGAGAACGACGAACTAGACGAGGACGATGCACAGATCTCTGAACAACTATCTGGTCGTCCTACCGAACCTATCAAGACGGAACATGTTTCTATCTCCGCTGCCCTGCCTTCTGTCGTCACCAAACACTCGTTGTCCCCAGACCAGCAACCGCCGGTCGTCCTACCCATCTCTCCAGAATCTTCTCACAGTCGAAACGTAGATCCAACGAAATCGAGTGCTAGTCAACAGAGTTCTTCGATAGTTTCTAGCATAAAGGCCGTCGAACATAACGCCGAAGCCTGGAAGAATCCATCTTTCATACAAACGTCAGGCAAGGGTAAGGCAAAAGCGCCTGCTAAACTTGTCTCGACTCGAACTGCAGCGATCGTGCTGTCCGACACATCAAAGACTCCCCTGGAGCAAAGACCTAGCCGCCCTCCAGCCAACAAAATCGCTGATAAGTCTATCGATGTTGCCCCTCTTGATGCGAAACGAAAACATACAGAAGGCGACGCTAAGGTGATTGCTCATACCCAAATTTCTGTAACAACGTACGGTGATACCCCGAGCACGAGAAAGCGTACGAGAGCCACGTCCTCTGGGTTTGACGATCAAGAAGATCCCTCCAAGAGAAGAAAAATCATTGATCTGTCCGGAGACGCCTCAGATTCCTCCATCCACTCGGTAAACCATCCCGATCCACGAAAAGAAGACACCTCACGCGCTCCTTCAGTTGTAGTTGTCAAATCAGAACCTGCCAACGACGATGCCGTTCATTCTTTAGCCAAGAGGAAATTGGCGGGTTTCACGGTCAACTTCAACAGTATTCCCTCTAACGATGAGACCAAGCCGATGGTCAGTTGGCGCGGGTTGAAGGATATACTCTGGAGGATTGGTCGGTCGAGAAAGAAACAAGGCGTTTTCAAAGAACCGCCAGCTTTGTAGGTTCTGTGGCGCCTTGCATGCGCCAATTGTGAATATGACCTCAGCATCGTGCTTGTATACTTGTCTCATCTGGGTCTGCAGTGTTATTTGACAGACACAAGTAAGGAAGAGGTAGTAGACTCGCATGCATACCGTGATTGGAGAATAAAAAGAACAATTGCAAGGACGTAGAATCAGATGTGTACATTTACGCTGTAGTAATTACATTTCAAGTACATTGGTATTGTACAAATACGACTGTCACAATTGGGTTTGATACTTCCTTTCTAGCGACCCCTCTCACAACTCCTTGACCCAGCCAGTGCGCTTAATGTAGGCAGAGGCAGCAGCATCAGCACCAAGGATTGCGTTGTAGACAATGTCCTCGGTGATGACTTGGTCCAAATTCCAAATGGTCTCTCCGGCAGAGCAAGCATTCTTGGCTACCTGGTGAAGGAGCGCGTCACTGACACCTTGGCATCCAAGGGTTTTGAAATTGACGGGAAGATTCTGGAGAATACAGGTCAGACAGACAGATAGGTCTTGGACTGAGACGGTTCGTGCTCACCACAGAGAGCATCAAAGCGAGATATCTATCAATCTCCTCGCTTGGGGCGTTATCGAGGATGAGTTGACACACGATACCGAAAGCCACCTTCTCACCGTGCATGAGGTGGTGCAGCTCGTGGATGACGGTCAAGCCATCATGGATCTACAAACAATAACCATTAAGCTGATGGTATGAAAAGAGCACTTGACGAAACATACGGCATGGGCAGCGCCAAGTCCACCGGACTCGAAGCCCAATCCAGAGAGAAGAGTGTTGGCCTCAACGACAGCCTCGAACGCAGGGGTAATGGCGTGAACCTTGTTGGCCTCGTAGGCGAGTTTTCCGTATTCGAAGAGGATGTCCTCGCATTTCTGACCAATGGCTACAGAGACACTTGCGGGAAGTCCTCCACCGGTGTTAATGGCGTTGCGTGTACGGCGGGCCTCGACGTTAGTGGCAAGAGCATCACCAAGGCCAGAGGCAATGAAACGAGCTGGAGCCCTGGAGATGATGCTGGTGTCGACGAGAACCAAAGCAGGGTTTTTGGAGAAGTAAGTGTAACGGTCGAAGGTTCCGTCCTCGTGGTAAAGGACCGAAAGCGCAGAGCAAGGCGCATCAGTGGAGGCAACTTTGAAGATAACGTCAAGATCCGGTTCTATAACAGGGAAAGGACCTAGTACGGACTTGTAGGCATCACAATCGCATCGATCTTCAGAGCGTCTGCTGTGGCCTTGCCAGAGTCAGCGGTCTTTCCACCTCCAATAGCGACAACGAATTCGATCTGCGAGACACTTCAGAAACGATTGAGAGGTTTACGCAGGTTGGAATATTTACCTTATGTTGACGTCCGAGGGCAACGAGGCGATTGACTTCCTCAGCAGAAGCCTCCCCACCGAAGTTCGCGACTGTGACATTCAACTTTGCGGCCTTCAAGGATGCGACGACGGAAGCTCCAGCTGTATGGAAAACATTGAGCGACGAGAGCTCAGAGTATAACCAAAGATTGAACACACCGATCTTGTAAACGATGGCATCAGACAGGACCATAACATTGTTTCCGAAGGGAGACAAGTACTTGGCCGCATTCTGAACGGCTGTGGGACCTTGAATGTACTTGGACGGGCACTGGAAGACTCGCTCGAGGCAAACAGGGCGGATTGGGCGAGACATTGAATGAGGACTTGAGAGGGTAAGATGCAAAAGTTGGGTGGGTTGCACCATCTGGAGACTTGAAAGGCGATTTTATAGCTCTCCGTCCCACTGTGGCACTGCCAAACTGGAGCGGGAAAGGACGAGGAACGAAGAGCGGCAGAAGTCAGGGGCGGAACCAGGACGCCTAGAATCGCGATGTTTGAGATTTCAGACACTCGAGCTCTCAGACGGTAGACCTGGGTAGCAGGCCTAGCTATGGGAATGAGGAGATGTCATAGTCAGTATTTTTGCACAGCCCCGGGCTGAATCTGACTCGTTTGGCTCCAAAGCAGCTCGATTAAAGCTTGCATTTGTCCCTAGATTTATGCCTCGTTTTAGTATATACACACTCTGTTGCAACGAGCTCATTTGAGCTCTCTTGACGCGACTCTGGGGCAGCAGGAAGCGATCTAGATCCGAGCGGGGAATGTATAAATGCAAATTGCGGGGATACATGCTGGAAGTACCATGGGCCCATAATTCCTCCCCAGAGTTGGCCCACCGTAGCCCCTAACATTTCCCCGCTGAATCAGGCTAAACTCCGGAAGTACATTCTGTGGAGGCGTCAGCTGCAGAATCAAATATGCATCAATAGTTGCATGGAAAGACTCACGTCAGAGGCTGTCAGAGGAGGAGGAGGAGGTGAACCAAGGTGACAACAAAGAAGTGACGCGTGGATGTTGATAAGGAGAGATCGATTGATATAACACTTATCGTTCTTATCGAATCTGCGTAGTAAATGATGCAATGTTATGGAGCCACAGAGTAGGCCGGTTATCGGTGGACCTGGAACTTCGGAAGATTGAAAGTCATTACCGACAACTATACATGTCGTAAGATCGAGAAACAGGTACCTTTCTGACGCGTACAATGATGTGCGGTGTGTACCAGAAGATACTCAAATGATGTGTTCGTGCTTGTTTCTGGTCAATTTTAGGACCTTCAATAGTGCCCTTGAGACCCTGCTGTACCTCTGATCTTCGCACACATTGTTCAGGCAGAGTTGTTGCAGTTCACGTAATATCCTGTTCGATGGTGAGACAAGACATGACTGCGGTCAGTTGGAAAAAAAACATTAGAGATCTTCAAAATATGCACGTATCCAGAGCACGTCGACGTCACGAACGGTCCCTCTGTTCCAGGGTCCTATATGGAAGTCTGACGGATCAAATTAGTGGCTGAACGGCACAAATGTCAAGACATGGTCCGAGACAGTCCAAGATGTCCAACATTCGGTTGACCCCTATTTCGCGATGTTCATCACTTGGTTTACCCAATGGTATCGGCACTTGACTACGCACCTCTTGCGCCGTCATATTCGACCTGAGAACTATTCGGACTTATTCAAAGACGCCAGGGCATAGTTTGATTCGACTTGGGAAATATAGGTGCCCATGTGAGGATCAATAATCCATTATTCCGACGGTCCATGTCGACTTGAATACGATGTCTGGAAACGCTGGTCTCAATATAAGGTCTTTGCAAGGCATATAGGGTCCTTACCGTCGCATCGCCTCGATTACTGCTGGCTTTAGAACGGCCCGGCCTCCTACAGAATGGACTCCGCGCCCTACAATGACTCGGAGTTGATCTCTGCCTTCGAGGAACGCGTCGTGGACAGCTATTTCAGTTCGGTGGACTGCTTCACGAACTCGGAGCCCATGGAGATCGATGGATGTTTTGTTCGGTCTGATGTTGTACGCTAATTCGCAAGAGTCAGTTTCAAACCCGTCACAGCGACCTTGAGCGGGAAGAGCAAGAATCACGTACACCGAAAATACCTCCGTTCTGCAGCTTTGTGAAGCTTGATTGAGTTTTCTCCAGATCTTTTGATCTCCTGCTTCAAGAGAAACGCTCGCTTCGTCGATGAGCGCAATCTTTGATCGCATTCCAGCTCCCTTTGTCGTCTGTCTTCGGCAAGTGCAGCCTGCCTCAATTGTTCCGCTTCCTGTCTGAGGATTAAGGGATCACTTTCTACTATCGCGCTCTCTGTATTCGCCAGAGTTTGCGATGACTCAGCGACAGATTTATCTTCGTCGACTTCAGAGACATGTTTTTGGGAAGTGACTTCTGCAATAAGTGTTGATACAGCATCCTCTATGGCTGAGGGCGACAAATTCTGGGAACTAATCGCGATATCATGAAAGCCAAGAGGTCCCTCTACGGAAGGAAGGCCGGCAATTCGAACGGTGGGTGTGATATCCTCTGATTTTGTTTCGTCGACGAGCAGATCAATTTCAAAGGATTGTGGAAGGATTGACGCCGCAGCGGCTGTATCTGCCTCCGAAGTACTATGGCCACCAGTAGGAGAGTAACGATTCTCGAGATCGTCTAGCTCAGCGTCGCTCAGATAGAAGGAAACATCGGGTATCTCCAATGGTGCAAGTCCTTTCTGGGGGTCCTGGCCATCCAGGATGGCTTCAGTTAGAGTCTCAACTGGATCAAGAGTACCAAAGGGAGTGAGCTGGGCGCCGAGAGCAGGCTGAGGAGTACGTTCCCCGAGGGAATAGCGGACAATATGAGGAAGTGCTGGGATAGGCTGCCTGACTGGTAATGGACTGTCAGGAGGTGGTCGAGGACGTATGATAGATTGAGAACGAAAGAAAGTTCTGTCTGGCGAGTCAGGCTTGAAGGAAACCACCTTACGAGGTCTCTTCTTGCGTGACCCGACAGGTGCGCTCCAATATCTTGGTCCCATTGTAACACAAATCAAGAACGCTACTGTGCTCCATAATACCACCAGCGCCATCCTGACCACATTTCTAGTATAAACAAGATCTGCGAAGATTCGAAAGCCGTAGGCGACACTAGGATCGAATGGAGACGACGTTTTGCGAATGAAATGGTGAAGGACGACCCCTTCCCAGACCCCGAGAATAGCACTTTGGACGCGTAGGTGGTAAGGACTGAGATTATTGACCAGAAGACGCATTGCGAAGCCTAAGCCTATGGCGAGCAGGTCGTCCATGATGATAGCAAGGAAGCGAGACGCCTCGTGGTAGACGTTGGGCATTGATCTCTCTGCCTCATGTCAAGTAATGTGACTGCAAAGTGGACAAAAGAGATGCAGATGTACTTTTAGATCGGCGCTACATGTCTTGACGATAATGTGGAATCTCACGCCATATCCTGCGAAGATAACAGTCAGCTGAGGCCTTGGGTTGAATATGAGGGGATAGTAGGAACGTCTAGATGTCAATGATGATTTTGGGTTCATTTGTCCTAATCAATAGGACACCTACTCGCGCATTTAGATACCCCTGGTGACGATATTGTACAAGTGCTCTGAAGTACATATTGATATCGAAATCTGTAGAGATGCCGACCCTCCACATGGATCTCCGGAGAAAAACTAGGTAGGCCAACGCTCAAGCCATTCTAGTTTAAATCAGCGGCTTTAATGACATTGTGAGACTCGCAATTAAGACTCACTTATACAAAACGGCGGCATCTCCTCAGAAAAGGCTTCTATGGGATATGGAAAGCATCGAGTTGGAACGTTCGCATTACGCCACACATCCTGAAAAGTGCTTGTGCCTCTGCTCGCACGTCGCGGCGTAGTGACATAAATCACGAACCGCTAGTCTGGATACGGGATGCTGTGTGGGTGCGCTCCAGAGACGGACGGATCTAGAATGATAGAATAGTTAGACGTACGAAAGGAGTTCAGAACTGAGAGTATAAGAGGTGTGAACGAAGGAGGACTTTTGTCAACACCCACAATACGAACACGACCAATCACTGTCAGCCATACCATCTTTATCAAGCTTACCATGTCCGCTGTCAGTGCATCGACGTTCTTTGCAAGTACTCTCTGCTGACATAGTTTTCATCGTGCATTAGAACATTAATTCGACTGTCGTTGACCATGCCTGCGGCGGAAGTTCATGCAACTGCACTGCGACGTAAGTCGTCCATCATCTACGTTTAAGACAGAGTCACTGGAAGACTCTCACCTTTGTTTTTTCAGTTGCTCTTGCAAGCCTAACGAGTGCAAATGCTCTTAGGCGCAGTCCAATAGCGTCTACTAGTTGATCTTCAATGTCATTTATCAGCGATTGTGAATCTAAGAAAGGTTTCGGGGAGGGGAGAATGTTGTATGTACGCTCCGAGATTCAATGAATCTATGCATATGTACCTTTTGGCCGGTGTGGACTCGGAGTGCAATTTATCCACCAAGCAGCGCGTGCATAGACCTAATGACGAGTCAAGCACTCAATGACGGTGGCGCAACACAAACGGGACACTTCGACGGGACTACGTGGGGAGTACCAAATGGCAAGTAAAGTTGAGTCATCGCGATGTGTTGATAGAGATGATTCATATCGGATTGGTATCGTCTCGAGAGCTACATGGATGGTTGACAGCTAAAAAGCGATCGATAGACCTGATTTTGCGCCGTTCCGCTCAGGAATTTTATTTACTTTTGGAGCGGGTACAAATAAACCAAAAATAAATGTCCCCATTTGGTCCTTTCAGAAATGAGTTTTGCTCTCCAGGTCTTCGATGCAGAATGGTCTTGAAGCACATTTTATCTTTGAGCAAGATACGCGCATCTCAGAAGTCAATTTTGAAGGGGAGAATAGACGGATAGTGCTGCTGCAGAGGCGGCAGCTCCTTTTTTGAACAGATCGAGCCACGTGTTCTCGCCAAAAGTGGTCTAGTTTCTGTCTAGTTTTATTTGTACTCGCTCCAAAAGTAAACAAAATTCCTGAGCGGAACGGCGCAAAATCAGGTCTATCGATCGCTTTTTAGCTGGAACTTATAGGATGCTACCAAAAAAATCAGTTTTCGGATGATTCAAAGATCAGAGCACTCACAGAAGATTTTTTGTCTGGAAATGACTCTCGAGAGCCGGTCGATATGAGTCAATTAGCGTCGAGCATTGCCAAGGTACCGAGGTCGATGTATAAAACAAACTTGTCATGGTACAGATCACTGCGGCCATCGATCGCGGAGGAGGGCTCTGAACAGCCACCCCCTTCTCTACTCTACTCAACCAAGCTACAGTGCTTTCGAATATTCCCGTCAACTCTCGAAATAACTCGACGTCTACTATCTTATTCAAGTTCTGATATCCAGTATGGAGACCCAGGCCAAATCCTCCCAAGTGGCTCAAACAGAGGCCCCCGGGGCTAACATTCCAGACGTTCCTATCCCTCTCTCGTTCCCGGCATTACTGCGCAATCCTGGTCTATCTGACCGCTATGCACATCTGCAGTTTCAAGGCCGACATCACGTACCTACTATCGTCAAGAAGACCAGGAATAGGAGCAACGAGAATGAAGGCAAACGATGGATTAGGAGGAAAGATAATGGTCAGCTATTATTGCCCCTCTGATGGTGCAAAGTATCCTGACATCCACCAGCCCAGTTTGTTGGTAATCCTCATATTGTGATTGCGACTAAGAAAGACTACGCATTAACACTTACTCGTATGCGATCGACCTTTCCCGAACCATTACCTGCGTATCTGCCTCGAACCGCCGAGATACCAGCCGTCACACCACCAACCTTCGATCCTAATTCCGCCAATGCTGGCCGCTTCTCTCTCAGTCTCAAGGGAATGAGACGAGAGCTACGCAGATCAGGGTTTCGAGCCGAAGCACTCGTCCGGGATATCGAGACTGAGATCCTGGAATGGCTGCTGGAAGGAGGCACTATTCTATCCCCAGATCTAGGAAATGAAACTGCGTTCCTATTTCCTGGGATGGCTGTCCGAGATACACAAACTATCAGCGAAGTGTCGCGTACACCTTTGCAACTCGTGTGGTCTATCGCTGATGATGCATTTGCACGATATGTCGTCCACTGTTGTGCCCGTTACCACGAAATAATCAGTTTCAGTGAGTACACATCTATTTAAGACCCTCCTCGCCCGTTGCAATTCTTATCCCACTACACAGGCAAAGAGATATCCGGCCAACGCCTCACTTATCTGTTACGACCCAATGTGACTCGTCCGGATTATCATGCCACTGCCATCTTGGACACACCTCCAGTCACAGATATCGAACATTCTTCTCAATTCGACACAGATTCAGACTTACTATCTGATCTTGACTCACGATCCGGCGCAGAAGAGTCAGATGTTGAACCACATCTAACTCGTCCCAGTCCGCTCTCCGCGATATCGGAAGATTCTCTATTACCATCTTCTCCCCGACATCCCAAACTAGACCCAACCTTCGACAACGATGATGCATGGTCAGTCATCGGAGACACAGATGCTGAAAGCGAAGGCGGAGGTGGCGATGTGTTGGCCGCTAGCATCGAGTCGTTGTCAATTGACGATCCAGACCAAACTTTACAAGCAGAACCTCACATCCGACCATCACCTCTTCGATCTCGCCTCTGGGACCACCGACACGGACGTTCCGCTTCGTCACCATCCCGCTCCCCTGCTAGAAGACAACCTCGACGAGCGCTGCACGCTGAGGCACCTCACTCGAGGCGTCCTAAATCATTTTATGACTACTTATTCGCATGAACATACTTTTTGAAAGCATCCCATATATAAATATAAAGAATTGCAAGAGACCGTCCGCAATACATACACATAAGTAAGTGGGTTCCCCGTGGTGTGATTGTCCATCTTACCGTCAAGCCTAAATACATCCTTCCCTTACCCTGTAATCATCGTTGTGAGAAAATATAACGTCGAACCAACAAATCGCTGAACCGTATACAGTCAGCCATAGGAAATAACAACTGGGAAAGGCTCACAATCGAGTTTGTTATGGCAGTAAACGCCAGAATGAAAATCAGATACGCCTTCGTTCGACTGACCCCATTCTCGCTAGTGAAAGAACTGGTATCTTGGCCTCCGCCTAAAATGCCAACTAACAGTAGGCCCTGATAATCGTCATAAATCAGATGATAGAATCACAAGGAATAGCAACAAAACCGACGTTTGATAAAACCCAAGCCAACAAGACCTACAACGGGAAAGGTCAGTATCAATTTCTCGCTCTTGAGATCAAAGAGAAAATATGCATACATTGGTACGGACATTTGCATAATAATCCTTTGCGTCTCGCTCCCTCTCTGCATCACTAAGGACGGTGGTGGACTTTGGTACGACCTTCTTTCTATTCTTGAGATTGAACAGTGCATCTTCATATAAACCGTTGATATCTGCATCCTCGGTATATACTTCGACGGCGACATGCGATTGACTATCTTGAGTGACTGCTCCAAGGTCAGCTACAGTCGAGTCTTGTTTAGTTCCCCATGAGATCTGCGTATAAAAGATGAGCATTTCTATCAAAGAAAATTTGAGACATAAGGATACAAACGTCGTCAAGATTCGAGAACGCGTAACTAGACCTGAGTCAATATTTCCCCAAAAACTTGTAGATTCCAAAAGAAATAACGCACATATTCAAGATGTTGATATATGTAGGTGAAAGAAGCATGTACGGCAAGAAACTCGTAATCATATGCCATGGATCAAACGCGAGAATACTGCTGATCATGTAAACTAGACATACCTTCATTAGTTTCTGATGGCGAACAAACGAGGTGAAGGCCACTCACGTCCATAGGTGATCACTACGCTGAGAATCATAACATGGTTGGCTGCCCCTCCTTGCTTTGCCGCTTGAAGTGCACATTTTATAGACGCATAAATAAGATAGATCATGAGTACCCCCAGTGATATGGATGTCAGCTTATATTTCCACTTGGATCTGCAAGAAAAATCCATCGAATCAAGTTGCAACACAGTCCTGCTCCAGACTCGAGGGACTCACGATTGGGGTTTGTTGCCCATCGAGAAGAGGAAGCAGGCAATGACAATAGACGCCATGAAATACTATGATATTATGGACATTGAGCATATGATCTTGGGATTTGGGAACCAGCCTCACCTGAATGAGCATATTGAAATATTTGATGCCTGTCATACCAAAGGATTCGTCTTCTAAAGAGGAAGTTAATACGACCTATGGCACGGAGACATGGAGAGTCAGAGCGTCATATGTGGTCTAAGAAGACGACAACGCACGAAGAATAGATAAAAATTGCCCTGTGATACAAAGGGTGGCCACCGATACGATAACCAGAAATCGAAATAAACGAGCTTGTCGGCTGTAAGAAGTCACAGATTTACGCACTATGCTAAACCACGAGAATACCAGATTGATGATATTATAGACTGTCTCGAACATCAGTGCAATCTTTCGGCCCAAGCTATGTCCAGAGCGTATTATCTGTCCCGAGTGGGCGATTGCGTAGGTGGCTGCGAAAAACGAGCCATTAAGCCACCGCCGACGTTGGCTGATGAACTCGGGTAGTGCTTCTGGAACGTCCGTCTCTCCGGTAGCCCCACTGACGTATTTGAGAACCCTAGAGATATCAAAAAGTTGAGAAAGAGACTGCAAGTGATCCACTCATCGACTCACCAGCTATAATTTGCCTTGGACACTAGTTCGAAGCACAAGATACGCTGCAAACACTCACTCAGTAAATATCTTCATTAAGGCTGAGGTGTAGAAAAACCCACGTCCTCCGCTAGGTCTACGAGTCACAGTATGTCAATGGGGAAAATGTTGTCAAAGAAGAGGACATACACATATTGGAAGTAAAGATATCAGTATCCCGACCATGTAGCACTTCTCCCTTGAAGTACGATGCCAGAGGACCGACACCGTTCTTATCGTTCTGCAAAGCGATATATCTGGTTTCATGCTGATCAAGAACAGTCTCAACAGACAGAGACGGGAGACATACCGATAGGCGGAGAAGGCACCGGGCTACAGATGTGAGGGATGAGGCTCAGATCCTAAATAACCCGGACCAAGGGAAAGACTCACCAGAACGCTGATGTAACCAAACATCGATTCCGTAGTCTTGTCGAGGATGCCACTAATCTTGTATTCAAAATTCTGAGCGGCCACTATGAAAAGATAACTCAGTCACAGATGTAGTAAGAGGAAGGGTCTGACCTACCAAGCGGATTCAACAGCAGCGACCAGTTCTTGCCTTTATACGTCGAAATCTCGCCACACGCACCACCGACGTTCGAATTGACATCGAACGCTTTCCAGAGCCGATAGATACTGTTGTTTCCTGGCCTGGTTCCTACATCTAGTAAGATACACACGTTCGGCTGTTGGAGCAAATTGTGGCATCAGTAATTGACACAACCAAGGCGCCAGGACGATCCCTAAGATTGAGTCGTATTGAGACCGACCTGAAGCAAGGGTCCGAAAGCATTAAAAAACCATCGGTGACTATTGATCTTCTTCTGGTTCTTCTCCTTCATGCAGAATATGATTTGAGTTGGAACAACACCCTTGTCCGGGTACTTGAAGTGCAAATTCGCGTCCAACGCGAAGGAGGTTGTATATTCGAATATATGTGCCGTGACTGGTTTTCCATCGACAAGGCGCGCCATGTGAGGTCCATCTTGGTAGACCCCAAGAAGGGTAAGACAATCGAGAACGCGTGGATGTACTTTATGGCGACCGTCAGCAACAATGCACACCACAACCTAAATAATGAGTCAACAGGACGTATAAATAAGGGGAGTCATTTATACCTTTTGCCAGGCGTCAGGACCCCACGTCTGGGAGCTTTTCCGGCTGCAGAGATGGGAGATGTTACGCATCACGCCGTATAACGTTCTGCAGAATAGTACCTCATCCTCCTAGAAGAAATATCATTAATTCTATGACGAAAAGGGATGGGGATAGCCTCACGTTATACATTGTGATGACGATGAACAATTCTGTCTTTCTCCCCATCGCATTTTGTCTCAAGAAGAACCCCTTCTGTTCAAATTCATCTGGATCGCACGTCACCGCGGTATATCGCGTGGATAGCGTCTCTGTGTCGCCCTTCCTCGGTAGGACTAGCTTGGGTGGGACTGGCAGAGAGTTCACGTAGTTCCCATTGGTCATAGGAATCCGTTTCGTAGTTTTATGACGACGGATTACTCGCCCAGAGGGGGCGGGGCCAAAGTGACGCGTCTCGGTGGGTGTCTCTGGTTCAGTCGAATCAAATGAAGCTGGTGTTCGCTGATGCATATCGTAGCCTAAGTCCCCAGCATAAGTAGCATATTGCGATTGCTCGTTTTGAAAGCCAGACTTCTCAGGGTCTCCGACGTAATGAATGCTGTCGTTACCCACGATATAATAATCCTCGTCATCGACTGCAGGAGTCGGAGAGCGAGAGCGGGGCGGACGATATGTTGCCCGAGAGTAGTTTCCTGAAGCATACGCCTCTGTGTCATGATTGAAATGATCAACAAACCCATTCGATCCTGCTGGGAGATAGTCGGGTTCGTCTGGTAACGACTGGTACGACGAAGGAAGAGATGGAGGAACATAGTCCTGATCTTCGTAGTAATTCTCGTGAGACTGAGACGTGTCGGCAAAGGGATCTGTATTGTATGTGGGTAGGCCCTGGTGGATATCGTCTAGTTGGAGAGTCTCTCCGGTCATGATGGGGGCCAGAGACTGGCCTGGTTGATATGGACGGTATTCCGTAGACGGTCGTTGTGGATACTCGTTAGACTGAGCGACCAATTCCCCTGAGAGAGTCCCCGGTGTAGAACTGATCACGTAGCTGGAGCCAAGATCACCTTCGCCAGTGTAGGGCTGATTTTGAAGCAGGTTGTCAACGGCATGATTGATAGTGTCATAGTCTTCACTCGGCCCAGGGGTTGTTAGGTGCATAGGAGCATCGGTGAGACTATATCGCGTAAGATTTGGGTCGGCGGGGTCGTTGACATTGAGCGAGGGCGCGATGAAGGCGTGCTCATCATCTAGAGGAATTTGAGGGACTGGTTTACGACGAGCCATATAAGCTGGGGTCTTGAAGACGCTCAAAGATACACGCTACTTTCAGCTCCTGGTTCTCCGAAGTCGGTGAGAGTTCGGGAAGGATTTCGAGGTCCGCTGGAGTTGATCGAAGAAGATGAACTTCAAGTTGAGTTGAAATTTGGAGTTACGCGTTACGCGTGATCGTGTTGGATTTGGTGCTGTTTTAATCAGATCGCCCCGTGTAAATCAAATACCCAACTAAGTTGACGTTACAGTGCTTTCGTACAAGCTGTAAAGTTCTAAGTACGAAGTACGACTGTCTAGACGTCTATGTAGTACAAAAGGTTACAGTTACAAAATCCGTGATGCAAGTTGTGATACAATGCCATCCTTGTGATGTATAAATGCTAGTCCGTAATGCAGTAGTCCATGCAGTGCAGTAGTCCGTGTAGTAGTCCGTGCAGTAGTCCGTGCAGTAGTCCATGATAATGATGATGCTCGTAGCCCGTGGTGATATACTCCGTGATGTCGTGCTCGTAGTCCGTGTCGTTTGTAGAGATATAATAAAGAATAATTTATGGGCGTGTGTCGCTCATCTAGTTAGCCATTCGCGAAGACTCCAGTTTGTCTTCATGAGTAGCTTCTGTGCAGAAACGAAAATACGAGGCACGCGATGCATATGCCGGCCATGATAGACTCCCGGTCATCTGTGAGGATTGTGGTGAGCAACCGCGTCCGGTTCGCAGTATCGAGAGACTGAACACTCACATCGACCGACGGATAAATGTACAATCTGTGTTTGACCTTCGTTTGCGTTGATCTGGAGATAAATTAGCTTAGGTTAGAAGGATTGCCAAAGAATGACAGACTCACGGTAATTGTCGACCCAGTAGTAACATCTATACAATTGCCAGGTTAGCCCCGAAGAAATCACAGAGATATGACACAGACTGACTGATGTTAACAACGCTCCGATGTCCACGATTATCTGCATAGGTCGAAGCCTCTCCCCGAAAATGAACAACATTTCCTGCCACATCGCTGAGATGAGAGTCGGTTATTGTGAATTCTTTAGAGTTCTGGAAGAAAGACTGCGAACTCGGAACACTACGAGAAAAGGTGACGATGAGCAATAGCATCGACGGCGAGTTTGTGGAGAGAACGCACGAGTCTGGGCTAGAGGGGCGAGTCGGTCTATCGTACTGTGTCATCGCAAGGCAGATTCAAGGTGCATCAAGTTTGGAGAGGGAAAATGGAGCTGTCAATTATCCAGATCTTATCAGATGGCCGCCTTCAATTTTGCGTTCAAGTCTGACGAACCTATCTGCCCTGCGCCTGGAGGAACGAGAGCAAGGGACGGATGGAACTGTCGAGACACAAGACGGGCGAGTATTTCAACGAGGGTCTTAAGGGGGGTACCTTTCCCATTAGAGTTTTTTCACAGGTACTGCTATGAGAAGAGAGGTAGTATCTTCGAAGACTTGCGTTTGCAGCAACTCGGAAGACCAGGAGCGCTTGAAGACCAACGATCTCCTAGCTGTGTAATCGGAAATTGAATCGGGCTATGACTTCCAACCAGAGATAGATATCCCTATGCATGATACCCTAGGACCGTTCGAAGAAATCGGATCGATTGACGGTCCACGAGCGCTAAAGGACAGGATCCTGTTTCATGGAAAGAATCGCATGCTTGGGGCGCTGAACTGCCCCCTTCGGGTCCGGGATTCCGGTTATAGTCTCATCCTATACCGGTCCATTGTGTCCCAAGTAGATATTGCGCGTTAGAATTCGAGGATAGTATTATCTTGGGTCACGTTGAATTTCCTTGACTGGTACGATTATGAGCAATCTGTACGTCCAACTTGAGTGAAGATTAACGCCCGGGAGGTGATTTTGACACTATTAATTGTGCGTGGAGGGGACTAAACATAGGGAGAAGCCTCCAAGAGATTACTATAAGAGTGTTAGCTCGTTTTTCTTGACGCGTATTTGACAGCTAGCTTACTTAGGCTGGGATTTTTTACGGAACATAGTCCTAAAGCACAGAATCCTGAACATCAGTGCCATGGTACACGTGCTTTCGATACCAGACGACAATACATCTAGCGTTCGATGTCTGAAAATATCTCAGAGATAAGAATGACGCAGAAACGACAGACTCACCGAAGTATGTACAGATTTAGGTCATCATCAGCGGAGTCTATAGCCTACGCAAATATCTACATATCGTACTGAACGTCCCAGCGTCTAGCCTTTGAACAATCGTGGACCAGCGAGGATATGGAGTTGCGTGGATAGTTAAGGGTCCCACTTCAAGGTTCGGGCGAGATTTGTGCCATTGCGCAGTGTGTTGGTTGTCCCGTTATAACCTCGCGGTCGGCGCCACATGCAATACTATGGCTATAGTGTTGCTGTAAAGAATCACGAATCCGATTCGGGCTGCATCACGGTGTTGATCGCTAAAAATATGAGCTCGGGGGAGTTTGAATTTTCTCAAAGGCTAAACCACACAACGCCAAATTCCACGCATGGTCATCGTGATTTACTCAGAGTTACTACGGGAGATACGTTCTTCCGACTTTCTTTCAATCATCTTATACGGCGTCCATGCCACAAGACTAGATCAGAAGGTTCCCCCCAATTGAACCCGTATAACAGACGCTGTCGGGCTGTGCCACCTCGTGAAGACTTGGCAGTACAAGTCCGGTGATTTTCTTCCCCGCGCAGACTTGCATCGTTTACGGTTCACCGACTCGGGTTGACCTCGGGCTGGTCGACGACTTCCGGCAAATAGTCGACTCAGAAATCTGTCCAATGATGTTTTTCGGGCCGAAAGGTGTCCGACTTCCTGACCTCAGGAGGACTTCACTACTTTCGTGTTGCAGAACGGGTACCATGGAACTAGCACTGCTGGAATTACCTGCGTCTCATTCCGTCTATGTCATAAATCCTTATATAAAGGTTGCGACTGAGTACCGATGGGTTCACTCTCTCCCATTTTACATGTGGCTCAGTCGAGTTTAAAAAAAATGAGAATCATTGTCAGGGTGGCATGGATGCAGTGTACATATTAGGCGCTGGAGGCACAATCAGCGATTCTTCAGCTACGAAGGCACCGAGGGGACCAGTTGATGGCGGGAATCAAGCAGCTATAACAGGTGTTAGCCATGACTGGTCGAAGAAATGTCGGAGGTGAATGTGTTGTACGACAGAGTACTTCCTATGCGATGTAGAGCATTCTGCGCAGTACCACAGCATTGTTCACTCTCATGCAGAGTGTTCTCTCCGATATGATCAGAACTTGCTGATTTATTCCAGATAGTCTATATGAAGTACTTCAGGTGACCTCCCAAATAGAAAGCTAGAAGCGTGTATATTGATTCGAATCCTCACGGTGTATCAGAATACTGACGCGGAACCGAGACGGACTGCCCAGCTCCCACGAACCTCGGTGGGTCTCCGACTCCTTGTCGCCGAAGGAAGAACTTGAATATAGAATTGCACGGGAAAGTCCGTGAAGCCAGATGGTAAAATGTGACCTGGGCGCTGAATCGAGTGCAAATGCAGGTGCGTGCGGATAGACTGGATACAGAAGAGTGCTGTCAGAAGCACAGCAGAACATACATAGCTTATAGATTAATAATTCCGATTCCCTGCGTCTCCTTTATATCCCGTGGACTAAATCCAACTTCAGGCCTGCGACCTTGAACTCTTCAAGTCGTCTCTGGTCTTCCTCGTGTCCAGGCCCAGGCAGAAGGTCGATCTTCGCATTCTTTAGCCCACCCGCGACCCATCGCGACCCTATCATATCAGCAATCTGACCATCAGGACTCCAGATACACCCACCTCTGAGCTCGATTGTCTCAAGGTGGGGACTCCAGAATTTGGCGCCGCCTCGCGGTCGTATCCGAACCGTGAGCCAACTTAGGACTTCTGGAGTTACGACGGGGTCCCAAGTCCACCAATTTTCCCCTAGGACATGTTCTATAACGAGCGTCTTGAGCTGACTTATCGCGGAATGCTTCAGTAGGTCAATGAGTTGATTACTTGTCATGGCTGTATCGGAGAGCCGAAGGGTCGATATTTTGCAAGCCGAGCGAGTCATGAACTCTGTAAAATTATCTCGAGGCCACAGACCTTGTTGCTGTAATAGAGGTCGGGCGATGGTGCTTTTCGTCCGAACGGCGACTTCCTCGAGGGATGGTACAGTCAGCCGATCGAATAATGATGCCAATTCGTCGTGAGGCATATTCAGGTCGAGGGACTTGAGGCCTTCATGCACTAGGGGATCCTGGAAATTTGAGAGAAGTACGTCGGGTAGACCGTCTTCTATTTCGATCCCAAACGCGCAATGTTCGAGATCTGGACAACTGTCCAATATAAGGAGGGCCAAACCAACAGAATTTACACAATCCAAGGAGAGATGGACCAGCTGGCTCCAAGGAGCCGTCATATCCCCTTGCAATATGTTCGTAGAGACCGGAGTAGAGTAATTCGGCACTTGGGAGATGGATACACTCGTAAGCAGGGGAGCAGATTTGAATATCTGGAAGCTACCCAGCGTGTGTTGACGAGGAGGATAAAATAGACGCATATCGAATGTTTCCAGCAGCGGTGCCTCTTGCACGAGGATCCGGAGTAGAGACGCAGAAGTTGGGCCGCAGAGGTTCAAACGTAGGTGTTTCCAGCGGGATGCGTGCCCGATAAGTATCTCCAGAGTATCCCGCGTGGCAATATGATTAGTAGGCGTTTCGTTCTGTTGACGAAAGGCCAGACAGAGTGGGAGTGCACCGGACCTAGTCAACCAAGCTTTGGCCAAATCTAATGAAGGATGAATGTTTCCAGAGGATACGGTCAAAGAGAGTGATGTCCACAGGGCAGGAGTAGCTGATGCGACACTACGCCAGCCTTGACAGATATGGCAGAGGAGTAGAGGGGCTAGTTTAGGATTCGGAACATCATAAGTCTGCTCTTCGGGGAGGCAGGCCACGAAAATCAATTCCCAGATGTCGGTTGGTATACGTCTGGCCGGAGATATCAAGGCGACGTGTAGCTGTATGGCTTTGTTAGTGTCGGCCCATCCTCGGGCGACTTCGGTGGAAACGAGCTTGATTTCGGAAGGCATGATGGAGGCTTCGAGTTGTATCAGGTCGGCTTGCTTCTGCGCAAGGAATTCCCGGATTAAAATGGCCTCGGAGCATGACGGGATGAGGTTGGTGTTGAGCAAGTACGGCACGGGAGAAGAGATGGCAATCTGAAGTGGAGGCGTAAGTATTCAATGACGTGCGGAGAAGATTCAAAACTGACTTTCGGCATTCTGTGCAGCCAAAGTTGACCCTGGGTGGTACCGCGCAGATAGAAGAACGCACTGGGTACGTCAGGAAGAACAAACGCTAGAAAAGGAGAAGTACGAAGGGCATTAATGTCTCACATTGTGAGGGGTAAAGCCGAGAAAGGTCTAGGTAGGAGGGGAGAGGCGGGGAAGTGCATCCGAAAACATGTTTCTCCTATAAATTCAATTTAGCATCCGTCGACATCTCACTTCCACGCGAACAATTTGCGTTTCTGTGATACGTTGCTTGTGCATGCTATTTCGAGGAGATGTACTTTCTGAAGTACACCTGGTGTTACCTGGGGCATTATGTTAGCGTCCATGTCCGAAGTCGAAGGCCAATGGGGTCGACGCGGCAGGCGCGGCGTGCATGGGAGGTTTATTCTGGGCCAATGGGAACGAGCCAATGAGAAGCCGAGCCTATATAGTCTTTCAGATCCTCCGGCACAAACGTATATACTGAACTCTACTGAGCTGTGCAATTCTGGAGCACAAGGAGATGCCAAATAGATAGGATGCATATGTACTCCGAATTCAGGCCACAAAAAAAACAGCGCTTCAACGATCTCCAAATTGGTATCATATGGGAAGGATACATGATCTCGCATGACATCGTGAAGTCATCTAGGTCATCCAGTCGAGGAACGACGACGAAACTCTGGCGCCACCAAGGGGTCAAGTTGAAGCACATTTCTCTCGCATGCGATCAGGCAGGATCAGGTGTGCGATAGCATGAAATCGAGAGGAAATCCAGGCCACCCCTGACATCAAATGCGCTCGCGACTTGTAGAAGGATCTGACGTCCCGGGTAACCGAGGTTCGATATTTCCTTCGCAAGATGTTTGCGAAAACTTCTGAGATGCAAGACAGACAGTAGTGACGACAGTGAGGTCCTTGGACGGCGGCGGGTACCGCGGAAGGTTGATAGGGTCTGAGACACCAACCGCATAGCCTGGAAGTAGAATTGTAGGAGATTGAGCGGACGTGTCGTAAAAGGACATGTATCCAGCCAGCTGCAAGCCAGCTGTCCTGCCACTCGTCTCAGGTGGAAGTGGGGGCGGCATGGTTGGGAGCAAGGCCGACGAATCACGGACGTTGTGTACAATATTTTGTAGTATAAATTATCCGTCAAGCCGTTCCGGCGGTAGTCCAGCGACGATGAGCGGGGATGGGGTCGCAGGGGAGTGGGGAGGGTCGTCGGCCGTTCGGCAACATTACCGGGACAAATGGCCGGCGCATTTCTTGATAAAAAAAGTAATCAAATCTCCGGGACAAATTGATTCTCCTGCTGGGACTGGTGACCGGCCATACGCTTCGTTATCCTTTTTTATCAGAGTTTCTTCTTGCCTTCGTACTTTTTCTTTCTGCTTCCAGTCTTTCGTCGTGCTCGTCGCCAGTTCATCTCAACTTCCCCCATCATCGTCTATGTCGACGATCCATGCCACGCCCTACAACGCGCACGCATCTCTGGGGGTAAATCCTACTGCCGTATCGCCGGTCTATGTTAATCCAGCCCAAATGCAAAACTCAAATGCGAAAGCAGGCCCTTCTTCGTCATCTACATTCTCGTCCTCCACCGCCCCAAAGAAAAAATCCCCACCAGCGCCCGTAAAACGAAAGAGATCCGACCCCTCAGACGAAAGCGGGGACGGTGCACCTACGTCACAAGTTCGAAAGAACAGGGAGGGACCCAAGAAAAAGAAAGCAAATCGTGCTTGCTTTCACTGCCAAAAGGCCCATCTCACCTGCGACGATTGTACGTCTCCTTGTCTTCCTTTGTGTTATATTTTCTTACGTTTGACACGTATCGTCAGCGCGGCCTTGTCAACGTTGCGTGAAACGCGGGATTGCTCCCACTTGTACAGAGGGTCATCGCAAGAAGGCAAAATATCTGCTGGACGAGGAGGAACTTGGTATGTACCGTCACATATTATTCACGCCTCGTAAGACGTCCTGGACCGTCGTATCTGATCACGTGCACGTAGAACAACTCAAACGGAGCAAGTCGTCAGCGCCAGAGGGAAGTCAGGAGCCACCTGCAGTTACATCAGGTATGCATATATATTTCCGTCCAATTACCATGCAACTTATATATATTTTCTGTCGGATCACCAGCCGAGTCTTATACTCCCCAGACGAACAACGACTCACTGTTCAACGTTTCTTTCGACCCTAGTTTCAGTTTCGGTTCGGAGGCTGCAAATATGGAATACTCCATTCTGTCTGCTATTCTCGGAAACCCCAGTCCCCCACAAACGACACGCACACCCCCACCGCCTCCCCCACCATCCCAATTCCCACCGTGGTCTACTGAGTCCATCTCCCTCCATCATAATTATGGACAATCGCCGCCATCTAGGACGTATGGTTCTGCATCGTACAATGTCGATTCTCAAGTGTCCACGTCTCCAAATACCTCCAATTTCATGGCATACCCGTACCAAATTCAGCGGTCTTCCAGCGATACGCAAGACCAGCTTCAATACCCTCAGTTCCTACCTCCACAGTCACCACGTCAGCAACCGCAGACCGATCTCCATCCTTTAGCACCCCGTCATCCTGAAGCGCGTTCTCCGCTCAACAACAGTGGTGTCTTCATCCGTGCTGCATCACCTCGCGGCCTGTTTTCGCCACCGCCCTCAAATCACAGCAACTCGCCTACCTCTTCATCATCAATGCCTCCGGGCTGCACAGAGCTTGCGCTCACCCGGCCGTCTTCGTGTCAAAGCTCTCAACTGCAAAGCATACACGACCGTGTATTGACTCCGTATGACTATACGCAAGGCTACCATTTCCTCATGAAACACTTGCCAAGCCGGTGCGTTTTGTTATGAGCAAGTCTTTGTGCAGGAGAAAAACGGAGGACCCCTTGGGAACTCCAAGGCTGATTTATCATTTTTGTTCCCTTCCCTTGGCGTCTCTGATTCTCCCTTCGCTTTTTTGTATTTTTTCCGAACGGTAAGATTCGAGAAGAATGATATACTCCGTGTGGTCCGGGCACTGGCAATCTTCAGACCGTCGCTCATTGCCCTTCAAATGCCACTGTCCTTGGACGATGAGGTTTTCGCAGAAAAGTGTTTCCAGAGAACGTTACTGGTATGTTTTGCGCTACCTTTCTTCTCGTAGCACGTGTACTGACTGTCATGTTTGAATATAGGAACTAGACAAGCTCATCTCATTCAGCGGTACACCTACCGTCGTATGGCGAAGAACTGGAGAAATATGTCTTGTTGCGCCCGAGTTCTGTATGCTCACAGATTGGTCCAGCGAAGAGCTGATTGGTGGCAAAAAGTACATCTATGAGGTACGATATCCTTATCATGCTCCGGATTGTTGTGCACAACTAACGCCTATCCAATCTAGCTTTTCGAGAACCAGTCCGTTGTGGAGTACTGGGAAAACTTCGCTTCGCATGCGTTTGAGAACACGACACAATCTGTCTACTCGCATTGCGTCTTGCTCAAACCATCAGGAGCACCGGTTCCTTCTACATTCTGTTTTTCTATTCGAAGGGATTTGTTCGATCTTCCGAGCATTGTTATAGGTATGCACCGTTACAACCTTTGCTCGCACGTTTGCTGACGTCGTGTCTTGTGCAGGACAATGGTTGCCTTTGTTGTAATATATATATGAGATCTTTGGATTTGAGTTATTCTTGTGCCATATAGTTAGTTATTCTTCACATACCTACCTCCACCTACTATTACCCGCGATCCCCTACCCTCCTCGACCTCTTTCGTGATATTGCTGTTGCTTCCGCTTTCGCTTGCCTTTACCATTGTACATGTACGTACGGATATTTGTCCACGGAGCACCATCATCGTCAATACAACTGCATTCCAATTCTACTCGGACGGGAGAGATTCGCTCACTACATTCATCATCCGGCCTCTGACATCCTCAACCACTGATTTCCTTGCGGAACAATCTCTTCCTCCAGTTCCTTCAGAAGTTCTACCAGTCTCTCTTCCAACTTACTATCCTTTCACTCTTATGTCTCTCCGCTGGGTATTCAGCACAGCCACTCCGCAACAGCACTCAATCTCATCGTTCCCTGGACATCAAAAAATCCCTGAGTACTGATTAGATGCTGCTTCTGGATATGCAAGTGTTTCTAGGCGCATAGACCCAAGGCCACCATGAAGCAGAAAAGAATTTGTCTTTCATGACATGGTCTGAAGCCAGATAATCTACGCGATCTCCACACCGACGTCATCACGCGTTTCTCCCTTCATCGCCGCAACGGGCAGCGTCGCAGCTTGAAACTTCACCATCCCCCATCTTTCCCCAACTTATCTTCCCCGCTTCTCACCGTGACACTCATAAAAACCCGTTATCACCGTCTTACATCTCTGACAGTAACCACCATCATCTACTTTCAAAATGGCTTCGGAAGCCCTCAAAAACATGCAGGACAAATTATTTAGAGGCGGTCCTCCCGTTTCTGGACAAAATACAGATACTGATGCTCGCGATCCTCGTCTTTTCATCAACATACCAAAACCACCTCCAATGGTCTCCCCTCCAAAGTTGTCTAAACCTAACAATCCATCGCCCAAGGCCGCTGCTCCCACTGCCGATACGGCGGATGAGAGCGGGACAAAATCGTATCGCGAGCGTCTCGCTCAGACCCTAGGTGACGAGTACAACGGTGCAGAACGATACCGTCTTCTCCAAGATGAGAAGAAGGAAAAACACTGGAAGAGATGGGGTCCTTATCTCAGCGATCGACAATGGGTACGCGCTCATACACATTTTCGCTGACTTTTCTGACATTGACAACTCTCAGGCAACTGTGCGCGAGGATTACTCTGCCAACGGCGACGCCTGGAGCCATTTCCCCCATGCCCACGCGCGTTCGCGCGCATATAGGTGGGGCGAAGATGGTATCGCGGGTATATCCGACAATCATGGACGTCTCTGCTTTGGATTATCGCTTTGGAATGGAGAGGACCCGATTCTGAAAGAACGGCTTTTCGGTGTCACGGGACACCAAGGAAACCACGGAGAGGACGTCAAAGAATTGTACTATTATCTGGATTCCACTCCGACGCATTCATACATGAAATTCCTCTATAAATATCCACAGCGCCGATACCCGTATGAAGAGCTCGTGTCAGAGAACCAGAATCGTAGCCGCGACGTCTCTGAGTATGAGATCTTGGATTCGGATGCCTTTGACGATGACCGCTATTGGGACGTCTTCGTTGAGGTTCGTCGCTTTCGATTCTGCAATGATTCGTGTCACTGACCTTCGCTCATGTAGTATGCAAAAGATGAAAATGACCCAGACAATGTATACATCCGCATCACGAGTTACAATCGCGGACCAGACCCTGCCACTTTGCATATAATTCCTCAATTGTGGTTCCCCAACACATGGTCGTGGCCTGTTGAAAAACCCCCAATGCCTTCACTAACGGGCACTAGCCGGCATGATATCAACTGTGTCACTGCAAGACACGAAAGTCTTGGAAAGACTCATCTATACTGCCTTCCTTCTCCCCCACCCGTTGGCCCGACGGATAATTTCGAAGTCGATGCGGACATCGACGCCGTGGAGCCTGAAATGCTCTTCACCGAAAACAACACTAATTTCAGCAGGCTCTACGGTGGCCAGAACGAGACCCTTTACGTCAAGGATGCCTTCCATGACCACATCATTCAATCTCATCGTCCTCCTGAGTCAGAGAGTAAAGAAGAGTTCTTCTCGCCTCGGATCCGCTCCAGGACCGCCTCTTCGTTCGGCCAAGAGCGTCCTAATGTACCAGAGGAAGGCCCATGCACGCCTTTCCCTTCCTCTCCCAATTATGTCAACCCGGAGAAAGTGGGGACTAAAGCTGCTGCACATTACACGTTCCGGGATGTCCCTGGCCAAGGTGGTTGTGCTGTCGTGCGATTGAAGCTGACGCCACTCACACCATCGAGAGATCCTAGTCTGGAAGACGAAGGTGTCTTTGATGATGCTGTCGAGGCCAGGAGACAGGAGGCAGACGAGTTTTACAACGCGCTCGTGTTTGGACCGATCAGCGAGGACTTGAAGCAGATTATGAGGCAGGCGTTGGGTGGTATGCTGTGGACTAAACAGTATTACAAGTTCATCCAGAAGGAATGGATCGAAGGTGATCCCGGTCAGCCCCCCCCACCCCCTGAAAGGAAGTATATCAGAAATAGAGTGAGTGATCGTGATCTTTGTGACGGGTGCAATCATTGTTTGCTGATTTTATCTTTGCTATAACAGGAGTGGCGTCATATGCATATAGCGGACATCCTATCTATGCCTGACAAGTGAGTTAGGTTCCGCCTTTTCTGATTGTCGCCGCAGTACTTAGTTATCTTAAGGTGGGAATATCCTTTCTTCGCAGCATGGGACACTGCCTTCCATTGCATCCCGCTTGCAGTCGTAGACCCGGCTTTCGCAAAGAAGCAGCTTGATCTGCTAACAAGAGAGTGGTATATGAAGCCAGATGGCCAGATCCCCGCGTATGAGTGGAACTTTAGTGATGTCAACCCTCCAGTACACGCTTGGTACGTGTACAACAATCAATCCCAGTTGCTTGTCTAATTATCTCTCTTCCACTACGTTTTCTCAGGGCGACGTTCCGTGTATTCAAGATCGAGCGCAAATTGACTGGAAAGGAGGATCTAGCATTCTTGGAACGCGTATTCCAGAAGTTGTTGTTGAACTTCACATGGTCAATTATACCTTGTTTCTTGATCCGCTGGGAGAATACTGATATCGTACCTGCGATCAATATAGGTGGGTAAACCGCAAGGATCAAGGAGGTAACAATGTATTCGAAGGCGGATTCCTCGGTTTGGATAATATTGGCGCTTTCAACCGGTCGGAACCTTTGCCCACCGGAGGGAACCTGCGTCAGGCGGATGGGACGGCCTGGATGGCATTCTATTGCCTCAATATGTCGGTATCTTCCCTTGTTGCTCGTTATTTCTGTTTGCTGATATATTTGGGCTTCTAGGTTGAACATTGCCCTTGAGTTGGCAAAGCATAACCCTGTATATGAGGACATTGCTTCCAAGTTTTTTGAGGTCAGTTACGATCGAAATATGCATCGACATAGCACTAACGTCGTTTCTACGTTATTTTTAGCACTTCATCTTCATTGCTGATGCCATGACCTATAAAGAGGGGGAGAACGAGTTGAGTCTCTGGAATGAGGAAGATGGCTTGTATTACGATGCGATTCAATTTGGACCGGGAAACTCTATGCAGTTACCGGTACGCAGTCTCGTGGGTCTGATTCCTCTGTATGGGACATTAGTATTGGAACCCTCGGTTATCAATCGGTTCCCTGGATTCAAAAAACGCATGGAGTGGTTCATGGATAATCGTCCTGAAGTCTCGGCACGAAACATGGCTAACATGAAAGGTTTCGTTTGTCCACCTCAGTTATGTTTATACATACGCTGACTCGTCCGTCATTCTTATAGCGGGTGGGAAGGGCGAACGAAGACTGCTGGCATTAGCGAGTAAAGAACGCCTGGTGAAGATTCTAGAGAAGATGTTGGATGAAGATGAGTTCTTGAGTGAGCATGGTATTCGATCGTACGTTCAGTCTAGGTCTGAATTTGCGGGGTTTTGACTCACACATTGTCTCTACTCTGGCAGTTTATCGAAAAAACATAAGGATCATCCTTGGGGAATGGATGTCAATGGTCAGCGATATGAAGTTGGCTATTGGCCCGGAGATTCTCGGTCTGGCATGTTTGGTGGGAATTCAAATTGGAGAGGCCCCATATGTGAGAGAGCATGGTCTTTTTTCTTGTTCTTCGGCTCCGTTACTGACCGTCGGTCCGGTTTTCTCACCAAATCTATCTCTTTCCAGGGCTTGCCACCAACTTCCTCTTGATTGAAAGCTTACAGCGATTCTATCAGTATTATGGGGATGACCTTCAGGTGACGACTCACATTCATTCACTCGTCTAGAAGTATTCTTATTTCTCCGACTTTTTTACAGGTCGAGTGTCCTACCGGAAGTGGCGACTACATGAACCTCGTAGGCGTCGCGGAGGAAATACAACATCGTATTATCCATATATTCGGCCGTGATTTCGAGGGAAGAAGAGCTACGAATGGTGGCAATCCTAAACTAGACCATGATCCCCACTTCCGTGACTATGTTTGGTTCTATGAGGTGCGTTCGCACACCTAGCGGTCATTCTTTTAGTGGGCTAATGATATGATTTTTTGTTTTTAGTTCTTCCATGCCGACAATGGCAAAGGTTTGGGTGCATCGCATCAGACAGGATGGTGAGTGGCATCTCAAGCATCTTGTTCCTCGTCTCGATATATAACTTCGTCCCTAGGTCTGGCCTTGTTGCCTATCATATCTTACAGAGCGGTGTCAGTTGCCGCCTTCCCAAGACTCCACGAAGTAAGCACATGTATCCTTCTTCTCACAGGCTTCGTCGATGTTTATATGCCCATTCGTTCTTGCAGCACCTCGGGGAATTGTGAACCATTACTTCGATGTTCGTATCATTTCTCAATGTCTACTTTCCGGCACAAGCTAACCAATTTGGGGGTAAATTTCACAGGAAACGATTGATTCGCGTTCTGAATTTGGCGATGACGCTCGCTCTACGTTCAGTGCTCTCAGCGGTTTCGATTTGAATACGCTGGGTGATTTGTCGCCTGACGCGTTGTAGATATAGTAAGTAAATTTGCGCATTACATATGAGTATGGAAAGATATTGTATAGGGAACCTTCGACTTGTACTTGCCCTTGTGTATCACATTGGACTTGTAGATGATAGCAAAAATCAACCTTTGTTTGATCGGGAATACCGTGACCAAAGAAAACACGCGTCGCGTCACGTCCAGGTCACTGTCATGTTGTCACGTCGCAACTCTCCCGGTGACTCCTTTGTAAACGTTTCGTCCCTTTTTCCAGATGTTGATGCGGGCCGCCGAAATATGTAGGGCTTGACATCAAGCATCCGAGAGAAGTCGGACTCTGATAAGTATGATGGGACACGCTATCGTTGGAAGCCATGTTTCTGTTCTCGGATGCAGTAAAAATATGCGTTACCCTGCCAATTTTATGGAGCCTCCCATGCAAAGCATCTGCTGACAGGGTCTGAGGCAGGTCTGAGGTGCATGCTACCTCTTCTTGGGTCTTATGACATTCGTTTTGTGGATGCTTATTCGCATTTGCCTCGGAGAAGGAGCGCTGATCCATTTCCAGTACGTTTTCATTTTCCAGTGTATATTTTCTTTCCCTTTTGACACCAGAGCAGGTGGTATGAATTTGACTTGGAAATACGATCCAGTCTAGCGGCCGCCGTGGCGGGCTAATGCTGGAAACCGCTGGAAGCCGCGTGTAATTTGACTTATATGATCTTTGCAACGTTGTTGCTCTATTTCGTGGCGACCTCTTACTCGTCTGATCCGTGAATTGTGCTGGATGATCAGCCTCGGTAAAACTCTTGCAAAGTGAGCTTCTGCCATGATCATCCCGGCCCGCTACAATTATTTCCAGGACACTATAAAACTTGGTTTACGACGCTGCTGTCCAGCAGTGATACTCGCTTCTGCAGTATGCGGAGTCTTCTGTCTGTCTTGTCTCTTGCTCTCGCAACTTACGCGGCTCCAGCTGCCTCCTGTACCGGTAAGCATGCCATACCGACGGTGCTTTTAGCGGTACTGATCTCGATTTTCCAGGTACAATTTCCTCCTTGGACGATGTTGCCGCCGCTGTGAAATGTAACGTCGTGAATGTGAGAAATATGTTTTCTCGTGCAGCTACTTGATCACCCATCTATTATTCAGATCAACGCGTTCACGGTGCCTGCAGGGGAAGGGTTCACGCTCAGCTTGGCTACTGGAACTACAGTGAACATGCGTAAGCCATGAACCTATAGAGGCTTTGACTCGATTTCTTAACAAGTGCATCCAGTGGGAGATGTCAAGTTCGGCAACAAGACCTGGGCAGGACCACTCTTCACTGTGTCCGGAGAGTCCATCACATGTAAGTAGACTCGCACTGTGCTGTGGCCAATGTCTGATTGTTTTGACCAGTCAACGGAAATGGCCACACATTCGATGGTGGAGGACCTTTCTACTGGGTGATTATATATGCCTCTCGATATATATATTGACCATCACTGACGACAAGAAACAGGACGGCCTAGGTGGAAATGGTGGTGTGACGAAGGTAATGTCATTTTCTCATACAGCAGACCATGACTGACCTAGTTGCTTAAGCCGGCTCCAATGATGAAGTACGATACTCTCCTGGATCATCCGGATCTTCTTTACTCACTGCGTGTACAGGATCAAGATCTCAGGGACCTACGAGGTTGGCTTCTCCCTCGTTCTTTCGACGTCGTCCTAATACCATTTGATCAGAACGTCCGAGTACTCAATTCCCCCGCTCGCGTGTATTCTGTTTCCAACCCAGCTGCATTGACGATGACGGGTCTGACTATCGACAACTGTAAGTGCCTCGCGCATACTTCTGTTTTCAACTTCAAATCAATCAACATGGTCTTTAGCTTTCGGCGATCTACCAAACGCAAACAGCAAAGGACTCGCCGCAGGTGAGATTTTGTGTTCTTGTTGTATACATGATATGCTTATCGTTTAATCAGGCCACAACACCGACGGCTTCGACTGCAGTACCACTAATCTCCTTATCACAAAGAGGTGCGTCAATCAGAACTGCGAAAAGGCATGCTACTCAACCTGCATCCCGTTTGTTTCTCAGCACCATCATGAACCAGGGGAGTTTGTTCACATAGGGTGTATAATTCGTTGCTTACCGTATACTTAGGACGATTGCCTCGCTATCAACAAAGGATCAAACATCACCTTCTCCGACAATACTTGCTCCGGCGGCCATGGTATATCTATCGTACGTATACAGCACGCTATTCTATTTCACACAACCGTACTCATGAACTGGCTCCTAGGGCTCTATTTCTTCTGATGTTACTGTCTCGGACATCAACATCATCGGGAACACCATTATCAACAAGTAAGTTCGTTCTGAAGATAAGTAGTTGCAGACAGGAATAGTTGTGCTAATAATAGCACATTCTCAGCGACCAAGCTCTTCGAATCAAGATGGATTCTGATGCTTCGGGAAGCTCTGTCTCTGGTGTTACATACTCCGTAAGCATTTGTCCATCTGTGATTTGTCTTCCACCAACGCTAGGTCACCTTCCAGGGAAATACTGCTACAGGAATGCGCCAATTTGGTGTATTGATTGATCAGGTTTGTCTAGTATCTTTCTTCGAAATATGCAATCAATGCTTACATTCACCCAGAGCTATCCAAAAACGTTAGGCACCCCGGGCACTGGCGTCAAACTCTCGGTGAGGGTGTACAATTGCGTCTGCTGTTAAGACTCTTCTAACTGGTATCGTAATAGGGCGTAACATTCTCAGTATGCGTGTAGTCTTTGCCTATCGTTGACATGCTCATTATTCTCGTGTACAGGGATCTACGACATCCATCTCAGTCAATAGCGGCGCTGAGCGTGTTGCTGTCAATTGTGGAGCCGGTGCTTGTACAGGTACGTTTTCTCATCTCCAACATTTCAACTGAGAGTTCAAATTGTTCCTAGGCACATGGGACTGGTCGGCTCTCAAGGTTACCGGTGGCTCAGCTGGAAAGATAACCAACTTTGCTGGGATCACAGGGTTTACGCAGTAATTAGCAAAATGGGGAGGGCTTGATACGTGTGCGCACAAATGTAGGATACGTAGTTTCGAGTTTTGAGTTAGTTTTGAGAGTCATTCGTTTGTACTTACGTTGGACGAACATTTGCAATGATCGAACCCCGTGCTGGAAAGTTTGGCTTGGAACGCGTCGGCCAGATATTCAAACAACCTTCGATGCAACTGTCATGTCTCAGTCTGTTCCAGCATCATCGAGTGAACTCGTCGACTCTCTAGAAGACTACGACGACATCGTTTCTTGGATCAACGATACTCTTCCCAATTCCCTCGAAAATGTAGCCAAGGCTTCGTATTTGACAGAACTTGACCAACACATCACTCATCTTGTCGCCACCCTCGAGATCGCCTGCGAGGACACCTCTTCTCAACTGGAACGAACTATCAACGATGTTTCTCGGGGTGTACCTCGTCTGACTTATGATTTGAATTTCATGAAAGATGGCGCGCTTTCTCTACAGTCCGCGCTGGCCAATGTACGCGAGCGGTCGAGAAACTCGGTACCACCTCAAACGGCCGCAGCACTTGATCGTTTGCAAGTATTGGATACCATGAAAGGGCATATGGAGGCTGCTAGGGAGGTTCTACGGGAGGCTGAGAGTTGGAGCTCGCTCGAGTTGGAAGTCACGTCTCTTTTGACAGAAAAGAATTACGCCAAAGCTGCCGAAAGGTTATCCGAGGCTAGCAAGAGCATGGTTGTATTCCAGAATACACCAGAGTATGAGCCTCGTCGTGCCTTGATGGTCAACCTCCAAAATCAATTGGAGGCCTCGCTGAGTTCAGCATTGGTAGCAGCGATCAATAGCCAGGATGTTGTGGTATGTCGAGACTATTTTTCGATATTTTCGCACATCCAACGAGAGTCCGAATTCCGAAACTATTACAATGGTTCCCGGAGAGCTGCGCTCATTGCAATGTGGCAGGACACTCGTCTGTCTGATTGTGACCCTGTGAATTCCTCGTCCTTCACTTCATCCCAAACATTCGTCCAATTCTTGCCCACCTTCTTCACGAGCTTCCTTTCCCTTCTGAACATCGAACGAACATCAATCCCTGCCATCTTCCCGGATCCTCCACTTACCCTCTCGACCCTCATCACGTCGGTTCTCTCGGCATTGCAGCCATCGTTTTCACAACGGCTTTCCGCATTGTTCGCTCACTATGGCCCTTCTGCGCTTGAACAACTGATCCTTGTCTTCAAGTCTACCGAGGAATTTGCAGCCAATGCCGATAAAATTATGGAGAAGATAAAGTACGCTAACCTTGTGCCGTTATCTCCCATGGAAGGGTCAAACCCTTCTGACAGCGTCCAATCCTCGACTCTTCAGTCTCACGGGCGGAGACGTTCCACAAGAATGTCTATGTCATGGAGATCAGGTCCGCATCGGGCATCTAGTGGGACTGGTTTCAAACAGACCACTTTTGCTGATAGATTGGAGTGGGACCAAGAGCTATTCCAGCCATTTGTCGATTTTCAGGTCGATTATGGCTCTCTGGAGCGTCGCCTTTTGGAACAGGTCCTCCAAGATATCGTGACTAGCGACACGCGAGAAAACGGGTCTGGGTCAGATCGTGCAAGACTGCTCAGAGAGAAGGCAGTAGATGTAATTAGCGCTGCAGAAGAAAGTATAGTGCGGTGCACTACCTTCACCCATGGATATGCAGCTGCGGGGTTGGTGCAAGCGCTGGACACTCTCTTCTGCTCGTTCATCGACATGTGGACAGCCGAGATCTCCAACACGTCGTCTTCGACCTCCCTTGTACATTCTTCTGCGTCTGAGGAGGATTTGTCAGATCTGGACTACTCTCCACAGGACTGGTCTGACATACAGACTTTCCTTCATCTTCTTTCCTCAGCTCGAGCTGTCTTTGATCGCGTGTCTATATTTGAGACTAAACTCCGATCTAGCTTGGTCCAGATATTGACAAAATTACGAATGCTACGGAGTGATCCTACCAATTTCTCGATTCTTGCTTCGACCAAAGGCCAGAGTCAATTGTTGGAGCAGTCGATCCTCAATTCGGCTGAGTTGCACACCCTCCTGACCAACGTCGAGCCTGACGTTACCCTCAACCGAGAGGCCTCCTTGACAACAAGTACTTCTACAGCAGGGCTCCGCCATAGTCAAGCCACCGTCACATCTGGAGCAACACAATTTCTGCTACCAGAAACCCGTGCATCAGTCTTCAGCTTCGCAAAAGCCTGCCAAGTTGCTCTCCAAGGAACCATATTATACCCTCTACGAAAACACCTTGCAGCCTACGCATTGTTACCCTCGTGGACTACACCGGGGGATCCAAAGTCCAAACGCGTGGTAGCCAATGATTTACAAGTACCGAGCTTCTCGTTATCGCCGAGTGACACCGTGCAAAGAGTCGCAGAAGGTCTACTCAACTTGCCGAGGGTCTTTGAAGTATATGCCGACGACGACGCGTTTTCATTCTCATTGAGCACATTACCCTTTGTTGATGCGGAGCTGCTCAAAGGACTCACCGATCAAGCTCTTCCAGCCCCCGAAGCCTCACAAACTCATATACGTCGCAATTCCCTTGCCAAAGCCCCGGCGACAAACCTTGATCCGGAGGTCGTATCCTCTGCATGGCTTTCTTCCCTCGGTCAATCTCTACTTTCTCATTTGACCACGACCATCCTTCCGAGTATCCAGACTTTGACAATTGCTGGTGCCGCACAGCTATCCTCAGATCTGGGATATCTCTCAAATATCGTGCGCGCCATCAACGTCGAGTTTGAGGACCTTGAAAAGTGGAAGGAGTATGCTGATATGGATGATGCTGAAGGAAGGAGAAGGACCGTAGATCAGGAGGGTGTAGACCAGATATTCCGACAAGTAGCGAGGATGCGTGGATGGACTGGATGAGGTGTTTCGTATGAGGACAATTGTACTTAGATAGGAAGCAGTCATTGGCCAAATTTTGGACCAGACATGCGTAAAGATCATTCATGGTCATGGTCAATCTGTGGTCAATGCGTCCTTATCCAATCCAGCCTTGCTGTTTCAAGCTCTATCAAATTGTGGCTCTAGAATGGGGCATAGTATAGTGCATTTCGAGCGGAAGTGATCGTTTTCTGGTATAAAGGAAGTGACGAGTCACTTGGCTTTCCCGAGCTCCTTCAACACGGCTTGGACTTCTGGCTGGACACTCGCCATCAGGTCCTTTGTAGTCTTGACCGGTTTCCAACCAATTGCTTCTGAGCGTGCATTCTTCCCTCGGCAACGTGCGTTGCTTCCGCCTATTTGACCCTGTTATTACATCGATGTCAATGGGACGTACAAGGTATGCGGACACAAGCTGAGTTGGGCATGGCCTCACCAATGCCAATCCAAAATACTTCTCGATTTCCCCCTCGGTATAGGGTGTTGGTTCCAGACTCGTAGACTTCAGTTGTCCGGATTGGACAAGGGCCTTCATAATCTCCTTGCTCAAGTCGTACAACTTATATTCACCGTTTTCCGGGATGTAATATCCATTATGGCCATGCCCGATGGTATCAGAGACAGCTGCGTCAAAGAGTTTGATGTAGAAGTCGGCAACTGAGATAGAGACCTTTTGTCAATAGGGAAACATCCTGGATACTGGGCACTTACGCTCTTCAATGTCGACGTCACCCCATATGTTTTCGCCTTTGCCTATGATAGCGGCGTGGCCCCTGTCCAGACTCGTTTTGATAAGTACAGGGAGCCATATGGAGTGAGGATTTTGGATTCCTGATTGGACAAGGGGGCCGGATATCAGCCCATACACGACGGGCGGAACGATTATGTACGTCCGCACATATCCTGAGGGTTGTACTCGGTGAGTACTGTGAATCAAAACCAGATCGATATGCAATCGGATACAGACAGACCTTCCTTATCAGCAGCTTCCACCTCTAAATCAACAGGTCGGTGGATTTGGGTAGGCGCAATTGACGCGATGCTTTCTGGAGAGTCATCCCAAATTTTGTCGGAGGTATACATTCCATTAGCAGTATCGCCGATGACAGCAGTACCTGACTTGAAGATACGTCAGATAAGTACTGCATGGAGTCCAGACTCGTTGAAATATTCACGGTGTGTATAAGAATGGGGGGGATCCCGCTCGTTCCATATTTCCTCTTCAAACCATTGAGAATGGCTTTCGCCGCGGGTACATTATCGCAGTCAGCCTGGAATTGTGCCGTATGAATGTTGAACCGCGAACGTGAACGACGTCTCTTTCATGGACTCACCGCGGCAATGACGATGTCAGCTTTCGATGAGGCGTCCTCGAGTTTATCTAAGTCGGCGTAGGATCCTAGGATAGGCTCGACGCCAAAGGCTTTCAATTTATTGGCTTTCTCGGGAGATCGGACAAGTGCTGTGATCTTGAAAGACTTCGCATTGGGGTGGTCGAGGAGGCGTGATAGGACAGTCCCACCAATGTAACCTGTCAATATATGAGAATATACATATCGCGATTCTACGACAAATGCACTTGCCTGTTGCCCCAGTCAAGAAGATGGACGTTTGATGCATAACTTCGAAATTGGCACTGCAAGTACAACCACGAGTTCGTAGTCAATTCGTAGTGCTTTGAGGGGATTTGGAGTAGCTCTTGAGCATGCCGTATTTATACTCATGCTCCCATATGATAATGATATGTAGCCTGGAGTCCGCCAGTGTAGTCTTGGATTATTAAGAGCGTTACATAGACCGATAGAACGGTGATTACTCACAAATTCCACCTTACTGGGAAAATCAGCGAAATTAAACACGGAGAGCGCTTGGAAACCACCTAAGGGAGTACTCGCTTCATCTAGGAACTTGTTTGTGTTGGTGCTACAACTGCGAGTCATGTTCGTAAACAGAGCCTTCTCTGGCGACTATTTGCATGATTGTTAGTTATAACCTGAAATAGCGATTGCTACACTGCTCGAAATAGAGGATGGAATATATCATTCATTTGACATCAAAATCCTCGAATACGGGATCGAGATCGTCAGTGGTGGTCATCCAGAGCCTTACTCGTGTGTTTCCTCTCCCCTTTGAATTACGCAAGACGGTCTTTTCTGCTTCAAAAGATGCTTGCCAATGGTTACAACTTTTACCTCTAAAGTGGAACTCTGTCCAGAAGGGAAGCAGTATTTGCTGCAGGAAGCCTACGCAAGAAGTCGAGACGAGAAGCACAGACATTCAAGTGTTTCCAAAGTATGGGGAGGAACACATCTCGTAGTCTGCAGCACGTTTGTGACAAGGCGCGTAGCACATTTGATCGCACAAAGTAACCGGGAGGCAAGAGTTCTTCATTGAGATAATCCAAGGAAAGGGCGGCCACGTCTGGAATGTAGGATATCACATATATGAGGATTTCAACAGGGAGCGAGAGGAGTGTAGCATGACTGATGTTTTGAAGAACGCGTAGTACGGTATGTGCCACTGCCGGGGTCTCTTCACTGTAGAATCTGGAGTCATTTCAGACAGGATTCCTCAAGGCAATGTCGGGCATGGTGGAACCCGACACGACGAGAGTTCTGTGTGTTCAGCTTGATGATAGAGGTGCGATCCAAGGGTTCGGCACAGCCACGCACTCTCCTTCACAATCCCCATCCGAGGCTCAGTTTCGAAAATGGCTTCAGCTTCAGGTAGGTTACCCCACATTACATTGTATGACTGACTATGTATTGAACTAAAACCCAGCTATCGGAAAGCTTTCCCGCGAAGAATTTCGTCGTCAGAAAGATCTCGACGCAGCGCGGAAGGCCGGTACAGCACCAGCTGCCCTTGACGAGGAAGGACGAGCCATTAATCCTCATATCCCTCGTATGTACCATACTAACATATACTCCAATACCTATTCACCTTCAAAATGACCCTCTTCTCCAGAATACATCTCTCAAGCGCCATGGTATCTGGACACCGGTGCCCCTTCCTTGAACCATCAACGTCGTCCAGAGAAGGAGGAAAGTCGCACGAAACTCGATGAATGGTATGACAGAGGTGCAAAAGCCGGACCAGCAGCGAAGAAGTATCGCAAAGGAGCATGCGAGAACTGCGGTGCCATGTCACACAAAAAGCAGGATTGTCTCGAACGACCACGCAAGAAAGGTGCAAAGTTCACTAATAAAGACATTCAAGCAGACGAGGTCATTCAAACAGTCGCAACTGGTTATGACGCTAAACGTGATAGATGGAACGGATACGACGTTGCGGAACACAAACGGGTCTACGACGAGTACGAAGCTATCGAGTCTGCGAGACAGAAATTGCGAGAGGAGCAGATTGATAATCAGACTACGACGGATCTAGCGGCTGTACGGAAAGTAGCCAAGGCCGGGAAGGCGGAGAATAAGGAGGGTGATGCCGATTTTGGGTCGAGTGACGAGGAGGATGCGGACGAAGACAAGTATGCTGATGCAGCAGATGCCGTTGGTCAGAAATTGGATGCCAAAACTCGAATCACGGTTCGAAATTTGCGTATTCGAGAGGACACGGCCAAGTATTTGATCAATTTGGATCCTGAAAGTGCTTATTATGATCCCAAAACGCGTTCCATGCGTGATGCGCCTCTAAAAGATGTCGCACCAGAAGAAGTGAGTAGGCGTCATATGAGCTCCTCCCCCATGAGATTCCGTTATCTAATCAACTCTATAGGCTGTATTCGCGGGAGACAACTTCTTCCGATACTCAGGTGAAGCACCTGAGGTTCAAAAACTCCAACTCTTCGCTTGGCAAGCCGCCGCCCGAGGAAACGACGTACACCTAAACGCCAACCCAACGCAGGGAGAACTACTCCACCACGAATTCAGACAAAAGAAGGAAGAGCTCAAGGATACCTCCAAAGTCAGTATATTGGCGAAGTACGGTGGAGCCGAGTATCTGGAAACGGCACCGAAGGAACTTTTACGAGGACAGACGGAGGAGTATGTCGAGTATTCTAGGACTGGCCAGGTTATCCGAGGACGGGAGCGAGCGAAGGCTAGGTCAAAGTATCCCGAAGATGGTATGTTTTTTTCTTTCATTTCTTTCACCTAGTGTCGTCAGATTTCTCATCATCTTCGTATTCAACCGTACTAGTCATGGTCAACAATCACACTGGTGTATGGGGCTCATGGTACGATCCTGCATCGGGCGCCTGGGGATACGCATGCTGTCATTCAGTCATACATGTCTCGTACTGTTCTGGTCAAGCTGGTATCGACGCTGCGCAAGCATCCAGCGCACAGAACCTTCTCGCGTCGACGTCTGCTCTCCGTGCACCCTCACCTCCGCCGCCGCCACCGAAAGCCACTATAATGGACCGTACGGACAGGGATAAAGACAACCGGGATGAACAAGTAGAAGGAGGAAAAGAGAGGGTGGAGCAGAACTTCTCCAAGAAGCGGGTAGGAGAAGGGGATATCAGGATAGACAAAGACCGACTGGCGCAAGCTATGCAGGAAGAGAAGAAGCGGAAGATGAGAGGTGAGGACGACGATGAGCGGTCCGGGAAAAAGCGTAAGAATGGACCAGAGAGTGGTAGTCATGATGTAACGGAGGAAGAGCTTGGTACGTTGCTTGTTGTTGCTAGATTTCTGAGCTATAACACTGACATCTCGTTTGCAGAGGCGTACCGGATGAACCGACGGATGACGGAGGATCCTATGGCCAATTATGTCGATAACGATATCTGATCCCGAGAAGCCTTTAATTGCCTCCTCGATGTCTTCGTGTGTATTTTACTTCACCTTGTATGTTCTTTGTAATACTTCCCGTTATTTCATCTGTTTGCCTCAAGGAGTTCGGCAAGAAGTGATCTTAAAGGCCCTTGAATAACATCGAGTTTTGGATTGAGACGATACGGCCACAGGATGATCATTGAGTACGACTGGTCAAGGTAGGGAAATCATCTCCATAGTATTTAGTACTATAGCATCAGCAGCGTACTTGGTATGGATGGACATTAGCTACTGGTAGTATGGGTTGACTTAGCAATATGACTTAGCAGACTGGCAGTGACTTTGTAAGTAGTTAGCGCTTAGTCAGCGACCGTCATCAATTTTCACCGTCGAACACAAAGGCCACCCATTGAAAGTGAAGTGAAAGACGACCAAGCTCGAAGCTCTTGTGGCTCTGGGTGGGTAGATGGCTCCCTCAACGCCTGCCACCGAGACACCACCAACACCACCCCCAATCTCACCAGGTGGCTCTTACTCTATCCAAGTGCGCAGCCACTCGAATATCTCTCCTTTATGACTCACTAACACATTCCATCGTTCAGACTGTATCTGTAGGTTGCAAAATCTACATTCGCCGTCCAGGTCAAGACGGAAAGACTGAAGAACGTCTCGCTGAAATCTTGTCTATCCGTGACAAGCCTGTAAATCCATATGTCAACCAAACCATCAAGGAGGAAGAAAAGTTCGAGGACAAATGGGAGTTTTTTGTCCATTGGGACTCGTTCAATAAGCGTCTCGATGAATGGGTATCAGGGTCACGACTCGTTTTGACCAGGGATCTTGAATGGCCACGTCCAAAGCCACCTCCGGGGAAGAAGATCACGGGACAAAAGGCTCCAGGGAAAGTCCCTCGTTCAAAGAATCTGCTCAAGAAGGCGACCTCTAATGCCGCCAAGGCGGCCTCTTCTCCAACACCCACCCCACCGACACCAGTGCCAGGTAGTACCGGTCGCTTTTCCGCATCACCGTCCCCCAATCCTCCTTCCCTCAAACGTAAGGTTCCTCTTGACGAGGAAGAGGAAGAGGAACATCAGCCTGAAGACGAAGATGCCGATGCTGATGCTGATGCTGACGGGGAGATGGACGTCGACGCCGAAGGTGACGTCGAAACGTTCGAACTCATGGGGACACAGTCAATGGAAATGGACACTGAACCACCCCCACCCCCACCTCCTTCTACCTTCAGCAAAGAGCAAGAGATCGAGAAACTCCGCACCTCCGGTTCAATGACCCAATCCATCTCTGAAATCGCCCGTGTAAAGAACTTGAATCGTCTCCAGATCGGGCGACACGAAGTCGAGGCATGGTATTTCAGTCCGTATCCCAAGGAATACGCACATCTACCTATACTCTACATTTGTGAATTCTGTCTCTCCTTCTTCCCGTCTCCGATGATGATCTCTCGCCACCTTCGACGGTGCACCTTGCTTCATCCTCCGGGGAACGAAATCTATCGTCACGAGGATATTTCGTTCTACGAAATTGATGGCAAGCGTCAGTTGACGTGGTGCAGGAATCTTAGTTTGTTATCGAAATGCTTTCTCGATCAGTGCGTACACTCTGTATATACGTCCAAATATCCTGCGTTACTGACCGCTATCGTTCAGCAAAACCTTGTATTACGATGTAACACCATTTATGTATTATGTTATGGTCCGTGCCCCCTTCTATCACTTCATTCACAAACCCTTACACCCCCGACCCAAACAGGTCCAACGTGACTCCACAGGCTGCCACCTCATCGGCTACTTCTCTAAAGAGAAGGAATCAGCCGACAACTACAATGTTGCCTGCATCCTCACCCTCCCCCAACACCAGCGTCACGGCTACGGCAAACTTCTCATCGAATTCTCGTACGAACTCAGTAAGAAGGAAGGGAAATTGGGAAGTCCTGAAAAGCCACTTAGTGATCTTGGATTACTTGGTTACAGGGCTTACTGGGCTGATACGATTATCGAGCTTGTGAGGGGGACGAATGATCTGGATATTAGTATTGACGATATTGCGCAGAAGACGGCCATTACGCATGCTGATGTGCTGAATACGTGCGTAGCAGTTCATAACACTCTTTCATATTTTACTTTTGCTGATGTGGTGGTTTTGATTTTTGTTGCGCTTCTAGGTGTATCGCACTGAACCTACTCCGCGTCAACAAGGGACAGAATTTGATTTGTTTGACTGATGAGGTGATTGCGCGACACGAGAAGGGGCGGGCTAAACGTCGTCGGTGGATACACCCAGAGCATTTGATCTGGAAGCCGCCTGTGTTTACACGCGATCAGCTGAGGTTTGGATGGTAGACTCGTCAGACGAGTCTTTGTTGAGTTGATACTATTTCTGTGTTTGTATTTTTGGTTAGAACTGTAATTATATACCCCTCGTTCTCTTCATCTTTCTCTGTGTGAACCTCAAACTGTTTCTCTTTACTTATGCCGAAGGCATGACTAGCATCGTCTTGTTCTCCGCCAGTGATGAATCCTGAAGAAAGTCTGGGACGACGAAGATGGACGCGCGTACAGAGGCGCCTCTCTGTCCTTGGGGAATCGCCAGGCCTATCGTCCACGATGGAGACTTCTGATGACTCAGTTACTATTTTCGGTCTCCTTGGAGTGCTCAATGTACATGTATTCCGGGTCGTGCACTATGTATACATACAGGGGGAGGAGGCAAAAGTGAAGAAGTGATGCGTGAAACAGAGTACGAAGCTAAAAGCTTATACTAGTAGTATCTTTCCATCTATGTTCAGCCTTGAATAGGCTGGTACGCGCGATTGCCCGCTGCCCATCTGTGCCCTTTGTCCGCTGAAATACCAGTGGTAATGACGCCCACCGCAGTGACGACTGCTAGGATCCAGGATAGTACATTTAGGACGTAGCCAGTGCCTAGAATGTCTCTGGGTCAGCATAAAGCAGTCTTTGAAACATCAATGCAACGAACCTGGTCTGGCTTGTTCGAAAGTAGGGAACTGAGAGGTACGATACATCTCGGTGACAATTCCAAAAGCTACAATTTGGAAGATGGCTATCACAAAAGCAATGCTTGAGTATGGACTCGATGTTTCCACATTGTTCAGCCTTGAGACGTACCTTGCAACATCAAAAACGCAGCGATAGCCCTCCATATCCTCCTCCTCCTCGAATGCGTGCTCACCCCGATCAAAATCGAAAACAAGGTGATAGAAGCGAAACCAGCAGCCAACTCCGTGAAATACCCAGCGGTAGTCCAGAAGGTACAAAACGCTCGATTCTCCTTTTCGCACCCGTCGGCTACTCGAGCTGGGAAGTCTCTACAACTGTATTCGGTGTAGGAGATACGACCTCCATTTGTGGGTGCGGGTATAGAGATGACTTGGCGTTCGCAGCGCTGCATTAGTCCGTAGCGGATGGTGACTTTGGTGTGAAGAAACTCGGGGCTTTGGACGATGAGCCTGTAGAGAGGAGTCATTCTGGTCAATGATAGATCTTCTTAGCTGCTGTAAGTGAGTCCTGACCAGTCAGGACGACGTGCAGATAAGATATTCTGGATAAACATCAAGGTTAATGAGCTTAAATTATGATATATTCCTGCGATTGTTCACTCACGAGAAACAATATCAGTGCAACAGCCACAAAAGTGACAACGTACGATGTCTTCCTCATTTCTGCGTGCGAATGGTGTCAGATTATTGAAGAGTATTCCCGTCTATCCTGTAGTCTTTAGTATCGATGAACGCTGAAGTTTTACAGTGGACGAAGAAGTAGGAAGGCAAGTTGTTCAATGGACTCGATTCTTGGATCGAGAACGCGGCCGGGATGCAGCTGTTTTAGTGACGTCACGCGGGAAACTGTGGCGTACCGCTAAGACAGATCAAAGTTGCAAAGTATAAACGAGTCTATTTTGCTACAAGTGAGCCTTGTGACTTCGAAAGCTACATACATATGCAACTACACCGGTCCATCTCGCCAGTACTGATTTAGCTCGTTCAACTCCTTCCGTCTAGCATTCTGCAGTAGCGTATTGACCTCCTCGAACCGATGGGGAAGTTCGTGTAGGATGACCAGGGCACGATGGAAGTCTATAGGGTCTTCCAGATAGTCGGATAGCTTATCTAGAGCAACCTGTACTGTGACAAGCTTCACAATCGTACTGGCGATGTCAAAGATTGTGAGTGGTATAAGGCCATAGCAGCATATCGCCAGTGGCATCGCGCGGTTAGTGGCAGCAAGTTCCATAAGAATTTGACCAACGGTATCTTTCAGCTTGTCCGAGTTGTCCCCTAAGTCCACCTCTAGAACTACATCTCCTGTCTGCTCGTCCATATGGAACATGAAGATGTTGGTGAAATAAGGCATCAGATAGATTCCACAAACGATTCGCTCAAACGAAATCAGGGACCAGACTGTTGAGATCAGTTGGCCGACCAAGAACGCTGAATAGACTGCACGCAGCATTCGTCCTGCAAAGTAGTCTGGATTATGTGCGGCGAAATTGTATCGATGCCCCTCGGAGCAGAAGATTCCCAAAGCGACGAGGACCCAAGTCGGAGGGAATGGGCATGCGATGCCCATTATCAAAGCAAGCACAAGTATCTCGAAGAATGTGTTTGAAGTTGCTGGAAGCTCGAAATCGAATATGAGAATTCCGTGAGGATATGTCTTGCTATAGAGGGCTTTGGGTGGCGTATATAGATTGGAACGATTGAATGTACTCAGGGATGCCAGTCCCATTATAACATCATCAGCTGCGAGAGGAGGGATGACAAAAACTATCCACCGTGAAATATTGTGTGCCATGGATGGAAGGGAGTGCCTAAGAACAGAGAATCCAGGGATGAACTCTATAGAAGCCATGTTCTTCAGAGCTCGTTCGATCACCGGCAAACGTGATAGCGCACTCATCGCCTGACGAAGAGTTTCACGGTCCCTCGAAGTTTGAGGACCCTCAATCAGTTTTACCATGTACAAGGATAAACCAACCGCAGGTAAAGGCGGAATGCCCATCCACCATAATAATGACCCGATTTTGTCGATGAGGGATGAAGAGCCTCGAGATTTGCTTGTACTTTGCATATGGACCGTTCGCGCAAGAGTCGCCACCAGAGATTCCAGAGCAAAAACAATGTCCGTGAATTGTAATGCAAAATCGCGATTCAATTGCAAGACGACGACGTCAAGTTCAGTTTCATCCGTGGTGAGATTCTCCAATGCAGAATTTAATTGCGATGCGATAGAACAAGCCGCGTTAGATGATCGGAGAAGTTCGTTGTCGAGGACGAGCGAAAGACAGGATATCAATGGAAGGCCTCTAGTAGCTTCATACAGATGAGAACGGAAGGTTCCTGAATCAGCAGCCCAAGCCGTAACATGTCTCAACGGTAGCCTTGCTCGAAGGTTGGGAATCTCATGACTCCGGACTAATTCTCTCCATAACGCCCAAACGAGTACATGGACCTCCATGCTCTCCCTCTCATCTTCTGGTTCCTCCGAGTCTACTGGGATGCTATCCACGGTACGTGTAGAGACGTGTTCACAGTGCTGGTATTGGCATCTCCGCTCCAAGTCTCCAAGCATATGGTGAAGTCGCTGTCGATGTCGAGCCTCAGTCGTCAATTGACTGAAAGCGGTTAGTAGATCATGAGTGTTGTTGAAAGCGATAAACAGCGACAACCTCTTGAGCTCCCTGACCAGGCGATATACTCGCAACCGGTGTCCCACCTGCGAACTCAGTACAGGCAGGCGCAACGACTCCGGCAATTCCAATCCTAGAAACTCCAGAAGTTGCAGCAGTTGGATCACCTCCTGCTCCTGTGACTCGTCTAGATAGTCTTCCGTTCCGAGCACCTCCTTGTCGGTGCAACGAAGGTTCATAGAAGTCAAGACTTTATGACACACAACCAACGTCTCCGACACAGAAGAGGATCCTAAGATGGTGCAACACGTCGCGAGTAGGTATAAGTGAGTAGAGCCAGGCTGCATAGCATTGTAGAGGTGTTGAAGGGAAGGGGAAATTGAGTGATCGGCAGTGAAAAAGTCCTTGAGGGACTGATGTACCAGAGCAGCGACTATTTTACCATCGGCATCGGGGCGAAAGTCAATCAGCATTCCCAGTGCTTGTTTCAGCTCTGCCTCAATATCGGCGATGCGTCTCGACTCCACAAAATCAACATCTCCGGGGTTGATGCTGAGCATTGTACGCAGAAACTCTGTTGTCATCGCCTCTGGAGATATAGAGTATACCAGCAGCTGTAGAGTCCGGAGAGCTATGATGTTTCGCGTTGGGAAATGTCTGTTTCGTTCCATAAGGGCTATGAAATATTTATCGTACATTTCGTACAGATTCTTCGGCGAACTAGCGAGGAGATCGTCAATTTCGGCAGGTGAAGAGCTCATGCTTGCCATGAGTGTGTCCACCAATAGGCGGACATACATGAACATCCCGTCTGCGTGCTCCATGATAAGTTGCTCCAAGTCAGTGCGGTCGCGAAGAGATGGGATAGCGGTTTTCAACGTCTGAACATTCCCCGACACAAGCTTCTGAATATCATCCTGAGTTGTGTCGATGTCTCCAACTTCCACAGCGGGCCAAGTGCTGAGAATGGTGTCTATATGTTCCTCCCTCCGGCTGAGGAAAAGAAGCCGCGTATTAGGTTGCGGTAGCTTGGATAGGACTTCAATGAGCTGAGTACTCTCATAGTGAGTCTTTCCACTAATGATGAGTGCCTCGCATTCGTCCAAACCGTCGACAATGATGCTATAGAGATGTCATTTGGAAGAGCGATACCGAAGTATAATCTGTGCGCACCATAATCTCGTAAAGGATCCCAGGACCAACGATAGACACCATTCTAGATTTCGGACTGAAAACGCGTAATCATGGGATTTGGTCAACATATAATCCATTAGGGCTTCAAGATGGTTTCGATAGAGTAGGCGGTCCGTCGAGCGGAGAATCTGAACGATGAATGCCTTGAGAATCGACGTCGTCGTTTGCCTATCTTTATCGTTTGCAGCGCAGAAAAAGTAGAGGACGATCTCATCGTCGGACCTATTCTTCTGAGCCTGTTCTACCATATAAGCCGCGATTGTGCTCTTTCCAGCACCTGGCTTGCCGTATAGCCAAAGGCGAGTGTCAGTGCCATCAAGCCATCGCTGTATGGTAGGGTGTGATTTACACCATATACATGTATCTTCAAGCCGGGCCTCGGTCCTCTTTATGAGATCATCTTCATAATTGATCAGGTCTAGTTGGCGAAGAAGAGCATCATATCGAGCATCTATTGGAGTTCATGAGTAAGGGGATTTACTGCACGCCAACTGGTAAAAAAAAACCTCGTTGATACTTCTGCGACTGCTTGAAATGTTGTGCGATGTTTTCGAAGTCGGCCGAGCGGAAACTCTTCTCCAAACGTGTCTGAGCATCCTTCAGGCCGGAAAGATCAAGGCCCTTGGTCCATGTCTTCCATTCTTGAGGGTGGATGATGAGCTGAGTCACGTAATTCAATCGAGACGAGAACATACGGGACGCTATGATCTTGCTTATATCGGTGAGGAACTTTATGACGTCGCTTAAGGCTCGATGCCCAGGATTTGGCAGATCTAATGGCCAGTCATGCCCATACATACAAATGCGAGGGAGGTTATCAGCCACGAACACCAAAGATTCAAAGATGACTAGTCGTTGATGAATAAAAAATGCGCCGAGATATATAAGATGGTCTCGCACTTTCAAAAGCATCATAACGAGCACTAGCCGCCTAACTGAAATTTTGAGAAGGAATGGAGGAAAGGTATACATCTTGATACGTACCTGCAAGAGAATTTTGACGGAGCCCCAAACGATGTTACCGATTGGACCACCAAGCCCCGCGGCGGAATCGATGATGGTGTATAAGCCTTGAGCTACTCTGTTTACTTTGCTAATCCATTTCTCTACTTTTGTGGGCTTTGAGCTTGTGAGTTTGGGGAATAAATTCTTGAGCGCCTGTTCCAGATCCTCCTCGGAAGACTGAAGATCGGCCAACTGCTGCTGTTCGTCTCCGGCAATTGCGGAGAGTTGGGATTTCAGCTCATTACAGAGGACTGTGATGTCGTTAGCGGTGGCTGCTCCGTTCAAGGCCATAATATGAGGAGGATAGACGGAATCTTAGGTCGGAAGAGAGGGTGCCGATTTAGAAAACCACGAGGCATGCAACGATCTGACATCGCTTATGACCATTAGGCAATGATACGCTAACAAGTAAGATTCAAGACATCAAGCAAGTCGCTCAAGAATGAGGACTCACTCAGTTCTATCAGGAGCCCTTTAGAATCAACTCAACCCTGTTGATGATTTCTCCATCGCAAAGATCGCAAGATTGTTCGTCCTGACTGTTGAGTCTCAATGGTTGCATCGTACTTATACGCAAGTCGTCCGTAAGTGAAAGAGTTTGTACGTTCTGAGTACTTTGCAAGCGATTGTAGCGAGATTGGAGAAATAATTCTTCTTGCAGAGACTCGAGCTCGAGAGAGAGAAAAATCATGTCACAGGCTGTCGGCGTGACAAATATCCGATGACCGGTGACCGATCGCGCTCTTACCTCTTGTTGACCGGGAATTTGATTCCGACTTCAGCCATAACACCGTCCCTTCTTACGAGAGAATACGGTTTCTAGCTCCACTTGAGTATCGCTCTGCTCAGGTCTTACCTCGCGTCAAGGAACTGGCTGTCATAGATCTTTTCTTTCGACCAACCATCATCGAAAATCCTATCTCACTCAATTCAACCCCTCTACTCACGAAAATACTTGCGTTGTGCTTCGAGGGTTCTACTGATATGGTAGAGCTCTTAAGGGAAGACACGGGGTGTTGGGTGTTGAACGGGGCGGTGGGGGTTTTTTTTTGGTGTTTCTGAGTGCTGGTGCGATCACGGTGCAGTCGAGCGCGTGGTAGCGAAAAGGTCATTTTGGTCTGGCTGAACTCGTATGGTACCGCGGCTGAACCAGGTGGAGATCAATGACTGCTGGGGCCGGCCCTCTCTGTGCATCGTCGTCGACGACGACGGCCCTCTTTCTCTTGAAAAATTGCCCTACGCCCTGACCGCCGGCTTCGGCCGAATGCGCGCTTTGAATGTTTCAGTCTCCGCTATCCACGGCGCGAGGTTGAAGTTCGTATGTCATGTTTCATGACTTCTGTGTGGACTTCATTAGTTCTTGTTTCGTGCATCTTTAACTCAAAGGGAAAGATGACGGTGCTACGCTCGCAGAGACCTGGAGAGCAGGGATTTTTGGTGTGGTACTCCGTTGGGGTACTGCTCGCCCACTGGGTTTTAACTGTGTCTCCGGTGTTTCACAGGGTTTTCTGAGTTCGGTAGTATAGTTTTCAACCCCCCCTAGGTACTGGTGCTCTGTGAGCTTCTTATAGGTAGTTTAAGGATAACCACCCGTAGATTACCTGCATGTTAGCTTACAGTAAACTGACTGTTCCTGAGTGGGACCCCGTCAGTATAATATACCTCCTCCTCCTCCTCCTCTGAGCCAAATTTGAGATCTGAGCTCTCGCTCAATTGTCGAGTTTTCGGAAGTTTGGAAATTCTCTATCGCGCCGAGGATATCTCCGAGTGTAGCATCCAGAGCTCATACTCACATAAATCTTCTCTAGGAACGTTCATTTCTTAGCAAATATCATCATTAGTGCCACTGGTTCATATGATAGTACGTTCTTTCCTAATTCTTTCCTGATTTTAAGCTAGCTCTTTCCAAATAGCTCCCAAGCTCTCTGCCTAACTTCAGGGGCTGTTCAAGGATGCCTCCATGCAGCTATCGGCGCAACGACAAACAACCTTGTGGCATTGTGTTTCGCCAGCCGCTGTCTCACCAAGACCGAATTCTTCTTGGAGATAATCGAACCAGGAAGACAGCCATGTACCCATAATTGGACACAGCTGAGGTATGGAAACTGGGTGTTGCCACTGAACAGAGCTATGAGAGCGGGCCAGTCGATATTCTCCAGCTCGGCGGTTTTGGTTAACATGAGGCGAAGTGTTATATGCCGTATGGAATGCGGAAGCATAGAAACAAGGGGAATAAGGAACTCATTAAAATCGACTGGCCTAGTAGTCGCAATGGGAAATTCAAAGGACTCAAGCTGGGTGAAGTCGTTCAACCGAAACGTCTTGGAGAATAACTCTACGAGACAAGAATCATTGATTGAGTTGGACTTCGATTGGGACAGCCAAGAAATTGCACGTACTCTCTAAGTTTGGTCCAAAAAACACAACGAAATCCCTTAAGAAAGGCTTCAAGGTCTGCACGAAGTGCCAGGCTTTGGGCAGTTCAAGACTCCCTAAGGGGCCGATTTTGAGCGAGTCCAAGGGCCATACGTTTGGTAAAGCTAATAGCCAGTCCAACATGCGGGCTTCGACCACTCGACCCTGCTCAATTGAAGAACCAAAATGCAGCTTCCGCACATGCATATTGATTGTCAGTGGGTCGATGGGCTCGGTGGGAGAAAAGTAAATATCATAATCATACATCTCGAGACCCCGCAATCCCGGACACGCGCGCAAGATATCGACTATTTCACCTGAATTGTGAAAGCTGATGTTCCGTAGTCTGAGCACTGTCAATCTCGGGAGATCATCCGATAAGACTGAACGAGTCCTTGCAGGTAAGGCGCTCCAATTGAGATTGTGGATAGATAACCTCTCAACAGCCGGCAAGCTTAGAATACGCCTGATACTGTGAGAGTCAAATTGCTGGGCTTCTCCGCGGAGCGTGACCAGAGATATGTGGGGATTAATGGTCGAAAGCGGAGAGTCTAGTAGACTGACGAGGACTGCGACTTTGCGAACGATAAGCTCTTGGAACAGATAGTGTCGAGATAATGGAACAAAAGATCGGGAGACTTCACTACACGCGACGAGGGCAGGTTTATGTTTGTGAAGATGGTGGATGATCATATCGATGATTTCTGGAGGGAGTCTCGGTGACCGGGACTCAAGCTGTGAGTTCGAGAAAGCTCCGGGAGTGCGTGTACGCGGAGAATGGGGTACGTTGGTAGTCATCCTTCGATCAAAGCTGAAGATTAGTGTGTCTTAGCTTGGAAAGACTCGGACCAAGCTCACCTAGTAAGTACGTATACTTTAAGTCGCTGAACAAGAAAAGAAATCCAAGAACAAGGAGTCAAAACTTGGTCAAAACCTCGAGGAAGTTGCGAGGTAGTTGCGAGGTTGCCTCCAAGTTGCCTCGAGGAAGTTGGTATGCCGGGTCACGTGGCGCTCTTACAAACGTAGCGCCATGTGGCTTTACAGGTGTGGCGTCGTTAGAGACAAAACTCTATATTAGTGAATGCGTATCATACCCCGTAGTCAGCAAGGCCCTGTCCCCAGAAACCCCCCAGATATCGAGTCAGAAAGAAGAAAGAAGAAAGAAACAGAAAGACTTCGGTTCGGACTTCGGACTTCGGACTTCGGTTGGACTCCGGATTGATAAGGCGACTCGAAGTGAGTACTGCTCGATACTAATACCAAAATGCTGAATTCTCCGTGAGATAGAGTGCGCAGATATACAGAATGACAACAAGAAAAACAAGCGAGTCATGTCTTGCGAAAAGATGGAGAGAACTCCAAGACAGCGTGAGTACTTCTATACCATAGGAACACCACTCGTGACGTGCGGATAGGTTCTGGCAATCATCTGTATGAAGTCAATACATGAGATATAAAGATCTGAGACTGAAACGCCACTGACTCCGAATAATTCTGGTGCACGAATGGCCAATACTTGAGGATCCTCGCCAAGACCGACAAATCTATGTTCGCCATGAGTATACGCGTTGCCGGACTGTCTGGAACGACGAAATCTTACATAGTTGATACTCCAGCTTCAATCGAGGCTGACAATGTCAGTGCTACCAAATCCATACACCACGTGAGCTCTTGGACATAGCCCGGATCAATAAACAGAGAAAAACCCACAGCATTGAAGTCCGATGAGGAACGCAAACAGCACCACCGGGGCGGTGTACTGTCCGGATGAATTGTACGATGGGTCCGTCACTGAAGGTGCGGGGTAAATTGGAATGATCGACCAGTCATCAAGTGGCTGACCACTTACAGCGGAGGTATAAGTATGCAAACAACGACGAGAGTAGGCCGACAATATAGGCTCCCCAAGTCAAGGCTAGTTGGATGGTGAGTCAGGATTACTGCACCTTGTTTAAGACTGATGAGACGTACTCATTCCAACGAGAGAATCATTCACGAGTGCGTCGATTCCTAGGCAGGGGCACATTTGCATCAATACCATGGTCTGTCACACTCGATCGTATGTAAGAATGGACCTACCTCGATCTTTGAACAATCTCCAAGTGTCTTTCGCAGCTTCGATATACGGTTTGCCGTATAGTGCTGTGACATCTTCAATCAGCACGCCTCGATAGGGCACGCTAAGGGATCGCACCTATTTCAATGTATGCATATCTAGAAGAAAGAGTCAACCATCAAACCAAGGCTCGGTACAGCCATGCGACTGTACTTACCGATTGAAGTACTCCACCATACTTTCGATGCAGCCTATAAAGCACGCAGCACAGCAAGCCAAACACGCTTCCACAGCTACGAATCGCAGACATTGTTAAGTATTCCGGACGAGACGCCACGTAACATGCTCACGGTGTCCATCGGCATTCGCGTTATTCCTCGCAGCGTTGAGGATCATTTTGAGAAGCTCCAAGAGAGTTACAATCAATGAACCAAACGCGATAGAGCCGAGGGAAAGCGTGGATGCACGACTGAAGGCGGAAAGAGTGGGGTGTTTGGGCTGCGCAAATGAAAGTCAGATCTGATTGAAAATAACGGACAAGTAAGCCAGACCATTTCTCCCTGTTCACGAGGACCAAAGTAGTACCAGCCTAGATGCGATCCACGGTCAACAATGATAGATACATATGTAGAAAGAGAAACGTACTCCCGTAGGGGCCTCCAGCAAGTGTTGCCAAAGCAACATTGCCGACAACCTGTGAGGTCCAGAGATACGAGAATGTTTCGTAGAATATTAGACCGGCCACCTTGCCAGAGGAGCACGAAGTTCCAGTACTACAAGCTATACAAAGGACTGGTCAACGTATGTCCACTGATGATGAGAAGGGCAAGCAAACAGGGATTCCCAGGTGTGTATTTTGCATAGCTGAGTGATGTCTTGGTTCAGAATTCGAGATCAACGCGTGTCAGAAAATAGACCTACGTGGCGATGGCCGCAAACGTGAACCACCTACAGAGCACATTAGGAGCTTCGCGTAATCATAATCAGAGAAATCTCCTTACACACTCAAAGCAGCCTGTATGAATAACGCAATGAAGGAAACGACAAACACGGATTTGTGATGTTTTGATACGTCCATGACGACCTGAAGAAGAAGCGACGCGAATGGTATGCGAGATCTGTAACCAAAGTATGAAAGGACAGAAAACAGAGCAATGATTGTGAATATTATGGCTCCAGCTGGAAAATAGATTGATCAGCGGGCGATCTGCGAGCAATTGGATACTGGAGGGCGTACAATAATATTTCGTGATCCAATAATAGACACATATCCCACTAATGCGCCATTATCAGTACAGCTGGTAAAGCATAGACTGGTAAAGACACATACATGTTCAGAAGTATGGATAGGACCAACGTGATATGCATGATGATTCTCGTGAAAAGACGCGTGAGCATGAGGTATGCCGTTGACAGTAACAATGCAGCTGCTACCACAAGCAGCAGCAAGTAAACCGTACTCCTACACACAGTAGTTATTTTGAGTACTTAAATTCCAGGGCAAGGAAAACTTAACCGACCTGTTTAGAGTGACGGAAGTGCCCGTATTCCCTTTGCCGAGACCACCACCAAGACCACCATTCGAGATCCAGGAAGAGATGACTATTCCTGAGAGCGCAGCAAAGCCAAGAAGCTGAGGGCATAGTCAGACCGTGTCTTTACCGTCCAAAGTGGACCTAATGCGCACCTGGAGGATGAACAGAACGAAGAATACTGGATCGTTCAACTTCTTCTTTGGCCTGAAACGATCGCCCTCATACGGCGATTTCGCGTCATTGTATGGTGTCATCAACGGTGCTTGTGGGGCTGAAGAGTATGGAGCATATTCAGAAGGATAGCCCGGGTTTGGCCCTGCGTTGGGTATGTAGCCCTGCGGTGGTGCTTGAGGCTGGGCACCCCACTGGTCCTTGTTCCACTGAGACATTGCCAAAGTATCGAGTTGTCGTCCACTATAAGGTAGAGTACTTGTGGATATGTGAGAAGTTGAAGAGCGGGCAGCTGTGCAGCAGTAGGTGGTTCAAGAGCAAGAGCGCCAAGCAGCAATGAGGTCAAACGGCGGGAGTTAAAATAGCCTCCGTTGATAGAGTTCCATCGCCGGCATCACCGGCCATGCCAGATCACTGTGTGGCTGAATCAGGTAATCCAAACAACCGCTTATCTCGATCAAATATTGATCCCCATTCGGTCTTGGCTTGGTCTTGGCAGCTCGCCCGCTGAAAGTGGCTGAGAGTAGGCTAGACACGACTCATAAATTTCCAGAGGTACTGTATACATTAGGATCATCACACACACATTAGCCACAGATCACCCAGTTATTCATCTTCATCATCCCAAATCAGATCCTCGTCGTCGTCAGAAGGAAGTCCGCAGTTCCCCCCTGTGCCCAAGATTGATTCAGCGCGTGGAAGAAGATGGTATCTAGAATCACAGGTCATCAGTAAAAACATTTAGAGATGGTAAGAACAAGATGAGACGTACTTGGCTAACAATTCTTCTATGCCTCCTTCCCCTGCTTCCCAGTCAACGCGCACCCAATTGTGCACTAGCTCGCCGTCGCGGTATACGAGCATGGTGGGAAGCATATCGGTATCGACATCCACTTCCTCGCTGACCTCGTACTCGTCATCTTCATCATACTCTACGATCTTTTCCAGTGCATCGTCTGAAGGGATATCAGCGTATGGATCATCATCATCGAAGTCGTCAAATCGCCCCGGAATAGGACGCGAATTGGATATCGAAGAGACAGAGGCTGGGGGTGCAGTTCGCGAAGAGGATGTGCCCTTTGAAGCGAATCCGAGACCAGATGCTCTGGAGCGTATGAATTTGGTATCAGGGTAATTGCGTGCTAATCTAGCAAGGGTATCGTCCAAGATGTAACATCTTTCCAGTGACTACAAGAAATGCGAAAGAAAGTCAGTCGAAGCACGCGATTATCGATCCTGTCCCGAAGACATACCGGTTCATAGAGGTGGACGACTACCCAAACCCCTCGTTCCTCGTTCTCAACGGCAGGTAAAAAGCCTTTAACACCCACCTCCCTCAAATGACCAAACCGTCCTTCCCTCCTCCTGCCAAATAGGTCCGTTCTTTCCTCTTTCCTTCCCTTCTCCATCTCATCCAAAACCAACCGGTCCACCTTCTCTCCAGACCCATCTCTCAACTTCTCGCGTTCTTCCTCCAGAAACGTCTTTCCACCCATCCCTATACCACTCTTCTCCATCTTCTCCCTCATTTCCTCATACTCCCTAGCCTGCTTCTCCTTCCCAATCTCCACAGCTTCATCCCTGTCTCTGATCACACCTTTGACACCCGTCCTCCCAGGTCCCATCCCAATAGACTGTTTCTGTTCGAGAGACGCATCGAACGCCTTCCGTCGTTCCGCGTCGGAATCATAGTCCTTATCATCAGCAGATTCGAGTTCATCGTCATGCCATCCAGAGTCCGGGGAAGGAGTACGAGTGGGCGATGAAGAGCGCTCGGGTCCATTGAACAATTCTCCTGATAGAACTAGCGCTTCGATGTCTGCATACTAGACACGAGATAAGTTGAGAGGTTCCAAGTAAGGAGAATCATACGAAACACACCATTACGATTTACGACGATTTAGCCTCCGTGTAATGAAAGTTATCCTGGCTCTACAGACTATAGACAAGATAGATTAGTAGCACCGAGAGATCCGAACGAATCCTTGCAAGCAACGCGAGTTTAGAGTCTGGACTCAAGTACAACTTGCCGAGAACTTGACAGCAAAAAAGCAAGAAAGATGACGGTCCTCGGGGGACCATCCATGGCCAAGTCAATTATGTGCCTTTATGAAATTTCATTTGCAAGGCTGGACTTCGCGCATCGCAGGACAAATGTGATAAATTCTGCCACGAAAACAAAGTATACACCATGTTAAACCGGAGGACCATCTTGTGAATGAATGGGAAGAAGGGTATGTATGGTACGAATGGGTATGCTGGGATTCTATATCATAGTATATGCATGCGTATGGAAGGGGAGGGAATGGTGGGTGGTGTCGAATGCGGGATGTGGAATGTGGATTGAGAATATGAATGTGAATGCAAATGTGAAGGGGGCATATGAAATCAAGATGGTTCAATGAGAGGAAGGGTTCGCATATGGGTTGGGAGTTAAAATGAATGTAGGGTGCGTAGTCATATAGAAAGAGAGAGAGCGAAGAGAGTGAGGATAAACGAGAGATGGAAAACGAGAGAGAGACAGAGATGAAAAGGATAACTCGCGGGGTTACAGAGAGATAGACAAAGCTCGACATGAAAGCAAGAAAAAAAAGTGGAGAAACAAAGTCCCGATGAACTGATAATAGAAAAAGACCAGAGGAAAACTTACACTCGTCGACTCATTTGTGCTCTTTGCAGACTTCTCCTTGTCACATTGAACCCATTACAATCTTCCAACCAGACCCCACGGCCTTTACATCTCATCAATACCTCCGTCCAGAACTTGATGACTCTGGAATCCGGTTTATGCGTTCGCATGTTATCACTTTCCCAGGACAGATCACGTATGTACCGCAGTTTTGGGAATGCAGCGCGATGTTCGTCTTCGATGCCTATAAGTGACGATATCTGCATAAGGAGGGGGAAGAAAGGTGATGGGTCTACGAGCGGCGTATTCGGAGATACAGCGGCGTCGTCGATGAGCCGTTTATCAATATCGCGGATTCCGATAAGTTCTACTGATGGATGAGTTGGTAAGAGGACATGTGGTGCGATCCAGTCAGGATTTTGCCAATTCCATTCGGCATCAGCTGAACAAATAAATTCACGGAGGTTCGGGCACCAGTCCGCGAGAGGAATGTGTGGTTGGAAGTGCTGCTGTGTCGGTGGAGTGGTGAGGTAGTGTTCCTCGATCATAGAAGACGAATGACCGAGTTCCAGTTGCTTAATCTTGTGTCCATGGATACGGAAGAACTGGGAGAAGCCTACACCCGCGTAGGAGAAATCAGCGGATATCACAGAGAGGTTGGTCAACGCAGGCATATGCCAAGTCGCGAGGACGGCGAATGTCGCGTTGTCGAGGGTGACTTTGAGAGAACGGAGGGATGGGAGCGTCAGAGCCATTGAGGCAGGTGGCGGAGATGGTGTGGATGATGGATCGGCTCCTGCGAAAACGGAATGCATGTGAGGGGAACAAAAGGTTAGCTCGAGGTATTCAAGGTGCGCCGCGGTGGTTCGTAGCATGGGGGACATATGTAGGTAGAAAGAAACATCATTATAGTTCGTCCAAGACAGCCAACGCAGGCTGTTATTGGGATGGGCAAGCGCAGAAAAGAGGTGATTGGGGGAGATGGTGGGGTCGCATGCTTCTTCCCACAGATTTCTTCGGATGGAACGGTTGTCGGAGTATACGTGGAGGTTGGGAGCGAGATCAACTAGAGCTGCAAGGTCTCCTGGAGAACACCGGTCGAGAGTGGGGGTCGCGATGTGGAGCCGATGCATATATATTCCACTCTGACGATCTTTGCCGCGCCACCGAGCCTGCTCGATGAGGGTGGATGCTAGAGCCTTGGCTTGTCCTGCACGGCAGATCCAAACAAACTCGTATAGTACTTCTTGAGTATACGAGTACCATGCTTTATCGACGAGGGACAGTGCGCATTTAAGATGCATGGACGTGATGTAGTTCTGTAGGGTGCATTGAGGAGATGCCAGGAAGGAGATGGCTTTGGTGGTGTCGAGGGGATCGGGCGTGATGGCAGTCGCTTCGTGTATGATCTGGACCCACAGTTCGGCTGGGAGAAGGGGAAGTGTGGGGCCTGGCTTCGGGTCGCGGATAGGTGGGGTTCGTCTTCTGTAAATATGGAAAATTCTCAGCATAGTTCAAGACGATGAATGACCCCTCAGGATTCAAGGAATTTTGAGATAGAGAGACGATCACAACGATGATCGACGGGCATTGCGACGCGCAGTGCTACCTTGTTCGTTGGCATCAAACATAGTGGTTGGGCTTTACCCGCACTGTCCGAGCACATAACCGGAGCCAGCGATGCCTGTCGCCTCGGAAGGATACGCCACGCCATGTAGATCAATTTCTACGTGGTTGGTCGCATCACAAGCCCGTGAGCAGGTAATGAGTGAACGCTGCTGCGCGATACATCTCGTCAATCGAATGATCCGACAACGAGTGTAGTGCACAGTGCGACCTCAGACAGCTCTTTGGTAGGAATACCATACTCTTGGAGCAGCTACCCCGTCCCCACACCTGTCTGTTTGGACTCAAAAAAATCCGAAAAAACACGTACATTCGTTTTGTGACCAACGAGGTCAAGAAAGAGTTGAGCTTCTGTCTTACTCGTGGATTGTTGAGGGTAGGCATTGGGGAGGAGAACGCTGAGGAAGGAGGAGGAGAACGCAGTGGGGAGAAAGAAGGAGAGCCAGCGCTTGAGGACGAGTTTGCTACAGTTGTCGCGTGCAAATAACCCCGATAATTATTTCCACGTGGAACATCCAAAGTATATATCTCGGCCGTCTCTCTCAACCCGGACTGTTGCCGGACTGTACCCCGGTGCTATAATCCATGTCCTGGATTCTCGGAGGTGCAATATAGCCTCACATTCTAGGCGAAATTGACCCCAGTCTGAGTCTACAGAGGATATTTGGCTTCACCTCTGAATATAAATACGAAATGACTCTTGGATTGTACATACGCGTTTAGAAATGTGCAGGCATTACGTGTGCTTTTAACCTAGAGAAGAGAAATCTGAGGGTAATATGTAAGACGGGACAAGACCACCAATTAAGAAAAAGACCACGAAAGACCCCTAAGTATGAGCCAAAATGTCCACGGATATTCGAGCGACGGAGAGCGTGTTATACAGTACTGAGTGTGTTGCTTTTGAACCGGATGACAAGAATAGTGACATTGTCGCTCGTATGACGCGACTCAGCCTGGTCGAGAAGCTTTTTGCTGGCTTCCTGGGCATTTTCAATACCACGAATGAGATCCACAGCATTCTGGTCCGACACTACATCCCAAAGCTGTTGAGACAACAACATCGTCAGATTGTAGACACTCGGTCGTAAGAGAGAAAGTACTTACCCCATCGCAAGCCAATATCAAGAATTCGTCGTCATCACAAAGTTCTGTTTCAGTCGTATAAGGTGCACCAACGACGAAATCCTTCATCGACGAGTCACCCAAGCTCCTGGTAACAGCCAACACTCCATTGACTCTCCCGCTCATCACGAAACCTCCAGCATCCGTGATACGTTTCGCCTCTTGTTGATCCGATCCTTTGTGGTCGTACGTTAATCGTACAGCTTTACCTGCACGGCATAACACGCCTCTAGCGTCGCCAGCATTAGCGCTGTACAATACTCTGCGGGATCCGGCTGGTGGAATGGTGATTTTGACATCTGCGGCGGGCTGTTTACCCTTTGTACTAGTCGGTGATGCTGGACGGGACGAGATGGATCCTGATCCGAGATTCTTTAGAGCTTTCCTGAATCTGCTACCACTACTGGACTTCTTCTTCGGCTTCTTGGCGGTTTCATCCTCGGAATGTTGTCCACTCTCAGCACCGCTAGAATGTCCACTTCCACCTTCCCCGGCCGGCGACTCGATCGTCTCTGTCGATGAACTAAGGAACGATTGTTTACCCTCGGCATCCTCTATTCGGAGGAAAGCTGTGACAGCTGTGCATCCGGAGTGCATCTTTCCTTCTGATTCTTCGCACATCTTGGACAAAGTCGCGTCTACATCATGGAACGTCTGATTCAGGACGTCAGGTATTGGCTTTGTTGATCGATGAAGGGCGTTAAGTAGGTACTATCATCACAAAAGCCAAAGTTACTTGATTGCTTGAATGAATGGAACGCGGAGCCACTCACTTCATGGAAATGTTCACCGCACCATTCCGCAGCGTGTTTACCGGCATGACCATCGAATACGGCAAAGAATCCCTGGCCTCGGATACTGTCGAAGTCGACGACGAAGGAATGCGCATCTTCCATGGTTCTCCTTGTTCCCTTGTCTTCAGAAACACCGATCTTGTATGCAGAATTCTGCGTAGAGTGTCTGTTCAAGATCTATAAGCGGGGTTAATGTCATCCTCTGGATAGATAGGATCATTAAGACGAACCCCAAAGGTATCAAGGGTATCTGTCGTGGTGATACTTCTGGACCGCGCATTGAGAGAATCGCTGAATCGTGGCGCCATATTCACAGGTTCAGGAGACTCGATACAGTGGGGTCTGGTGGTGGCAGGTCAGTTCAACGGTCAAATTACAGGAAGAAAGAACGTACTCGGGGGATAGAGAAGAAAAGGAATTCGTTGGGGATGCTATATGAGGTGATGAGGGCAACAGAAATGAGTAAACCGACAATAAACGGCGGATCGGGGGTAATTGTTTTGGAAAGAGCAGCAGCAGCAGGCCGGCCACAGCCACGACAGCGGCCAAGGCTCAACCAAAACACGTTCCACAACTCACTTTCTAGACTCGCCATGACAAGAAATAAAGGATATGATCTCTGGACCACAAGCAGTAGCCAAGGATATATAGCAGGACACGGTGGAGCTTAATCAGGGCTATACGTAGTGCAGGGTCTCCACGATCGTCAATTCAAGTCTTTCGGGGTCTATAAGCTCTAAATGCTGTACGAGCTACGTACGTACGCGTACCACTGGATCTGAATTATCTAGCGCCTGCAGTCGGGGAGACTGAGAAACGATCCAAGAAATGAGATCTACGATCCTAGGATCTGAGGCCAGTGGCATGCTGTCGCGTCCAATTTTGCTGTAGAAAATCAACGAAAATTCACATAAAGTATACGTCTCTCTGGTGAGCCTACAAGGCTATCTACGTCAACGTATACTTGTAAGACTCATGAGGCGCCGTCTCGCTGGCAGACAGCATTCTGTAGTTCGGAATTTACCGAGCTGCGCCAGATCAGTCCATCACCTCTACCACCAGCTACAGCTCACTCCTTTTTTCTTTTCTTTTCCTTCTTTTGTTATCCACACTTTTCGATTGTACTCGAAACCAGTGGATGTCTCAGCAACCAACCGCTTCAAAGCCTTCGCTCCAGGGGGTCCGAATTAAAGCAAGAAAGGGTGCCGTAAAGGCCCACGCAAAGCACGAACCAACCAGTCCGTTACTTCCATCCTATGCTGTTTGAATAATCCAAGATCTCACCCTTTTCCTAGTCTTCAGAGATCAACTCTATAAACATCTCGAAACTGTCCCCGAAGGAGACTTTGATTCATTCACCAACAAACTCGTACAAGCCGGTTCTACACTCGAGTTCCTCAAATATGCAGACGCCCTCTTCGAAATCCTTCTCGTTGGCGGTCTCATCCAACCCGGAGGCAGCTACATTGATGACGGCGCCCCCGTTTCCCCCTTCACTGTCTTCAACGCAAAGGAGCCTGTTGAGGTGGACGACATAAAGAAGTACATTGAAGTGCTCAACAAACTCATCAGAAGGTACGCATTCCCGTCGATCTCTGCTCTCTCTAAATCTCAACATTGCCACAGATACAAATACCTTCAGAAACCCCTCGAAGAGTCTGCTCTACCCGGACTCCTTCAATACATCCATCGCTGGTCACCCGCACAGAAAGACAAACTGTCCATCGCGACCGGTCTCTTGATCTCCCAAGGTCTCGCCAACGCGTCCTGCCTCCAGGCTTTAGCGAAAGACCACTTGGTCAAGAATGGTGCGTTCATTCCGACATTCCTTCGTCTCATCCCGAATGACCAAAATTTTCATATTCACATCAGATGTATCCGTCAGCGTGATAACACTGATTTTCCGCGCATACCTCATCGATCAATCTATGGATCATCTCTCCAGCGCTCTCAAACGCGGAGGTATCAAGGACCTCCTCGGCTTCTTCCCACCAAACAAACGTGAGGGGAAAATCCTGGAAGAACACTTCAGGAAGGAAGGACTTCCCCAAGTCGCCGATTGGTGGGCGAAGAAACAGTACGCTGTAGTCAAAGAAAGCATCGCCAAGGACCTACAAGAGCTTTGCGAACGCGATGAAACGCCAGAGCAGGTTCGTCGTTTCCGTCCATTTCTTCCGATTTCAAACCCCCCTCATTCTATCTCGTTTCACACTCTGGAAATATTAGCTTGTCGCACATATCAAAGGCAAACAGGAAGAAGCGCCCATCCCAGAGGATGAGCTCGTTCAATGCATCTGGCAAGGTCTCATGGCCTCCGTCGACTGGAGCGCGCGGCCCGATCAAATTGAAAATCTCGCTCTTCGAGAAGTCGGCGTAAGTCTGACTCCCCTCCCCTCCCCTCCTTTCGTGTAAACTCACCTTCTTTTTCCTTAACATCCCCCCACTGCCACGTCGCACAGAAATACGCACCAGTCCTCGAACCATTCTGTAACGGGCCCAAGACCGAAGTAGCCCTCATCAATGTCGTCCAAGTGTATTGTTATGAAGACACTCGTATCATTAAAGCATTCCCACAAATCCTCAAAGTGAGTTAACTCATGCTTTTTCGGTCGGTACTACGCAATCAGTTGACTGACATTGACCGTCGTCGATGACTATCTATCTATCTATCTAGGTTCTGTATAATAAGGATTGTATTTCTGATCAAGCCATTATTTATTGGCACCAGAAGGGCTCCAAGCCACAGGGAAAACAGCACTTCCTTAAGAGTACCGAGCCGCTAGTCAAGGTCCGTCTCGTTCCTTCCCTTTCCTTGTCACCGGCGTCGCCGATACTTACTTATCACATCTCCTCTCCTCTCGTAGTTCTTGCAGGAACAGGATGACGACAGCGAAGAAGAGTAATCTTAATCTCGATTATTTCTTTCCCAACGTCTGTGTCTGTTAGGTTACCCGAGTATGTACTCTCGTCTCATAAAGGTCTGGCTCACTGGATTTCGCTTCGGATCCCATCCCATTTCTAGTAATGCCTCTACTACGTACATGCAAGCAGTATGCGTAGTTCAACGAGAATTTTTATAATAGATAATCACAGCGCTAGCAGCAAGCAACTCGAACACACAAGCCTGAGACACAAGACACAAGACTAAGACTAAGACTAAGACTAAGACTAAGAAGAAAAAGCGGAGATAGATAGAATAATCGACGACGATTCAAGAAAATAGAACATATGTATGTGTATGTATATCGTGGAACTGAGAAACGTACACAAACCTTTCGAAAGAAGATATATTTTGACCGATGGGAGTTTTTTTCTACCAAGCTTCAGGCATCGGAGGACCAAAATCCCCCGTCCATCCGTTCGTCCCAGCACTCTGGAAGAATATCCCATCTGAGCCGTTCGCCGGAAGCCCAAGGTCCGTGAGACTCTACAAGAGACATCGAAGGTCATTAGCGTCTATGTACATGAACTCATAATGGATTATAGCGCGCCTGTTCTTGCAGCCACACAGGAATAGCCGACGGACTAAATATGCTTCTATCACTGGGCCACACGAACCCCAGTTCTTCCATCGTAAATGGGGGAGGCATGCCTGGGCCTTGATCGGCGAATGTGGATGTTGGGGAGACGATCATTCCGTCGGCGACGAAGGAGGGTGGGGGCATTGGCGCGGGGGTGTTGATCCCGCTTGCGATGCCGACTTTGCGCCGGAGGTTAGCGAGCATTATGCGGAGGGTTAGGGCGTAGCTGGGTGGTGAGATGGGTGTGTTGATCAGCAAGGGATACTACACTGATTAATGGAGTGGAGTGGAGTGGGGAACGAACCGTTCAGCAGCAACATCCGAAAGAAGCTGAGCAAGTTGTTCAACCTGAGTAGTGATAGCCACCAAATCCAACTCCGCAGGGAACAGACTAGCCATCTTCAATAAGAACAAACCCGAAAACGCAGCTGTGACGAGACTATCGTGGACTGCATAACGTAGAGCCGCCCTAGAAATACATTCAACGACGCGGAGTCAGCAGTCATATCAAACAACCCCAAATGTAAATGCAAGTGAAGCGCTACATACCGATATGCAGGCGACCCAAGGAATATAGACAAACAATTGAACGCAGCGTCTTTAGCTTGGAACGCCAGTTCTCTCTGTTCGAAGGGCATCTTATCCCATGAGACGCCACGTAGAGCGACGCACACGAGCCATAGCTTGGCGTAGTGTAGTTCGCCGGCGAGGATTTTGCGGAGGAGGGAGTCTTCGTCCATTGTTTGACCTGCGTTATGACGAACGATATAAGTATCACGGGCGGGAGTAGGCTGGAAAGAAACGACGCACGATGTAACTCATCACAATCAGCCCACCATTTATCCAGCTCCACATTCGCACGGCGGATGAACGACAAAGTGTTATGGTTCACTTGTCCATTCAACGGTGCCAGTGTTTCGTAAATATGAGCTATGCAATGCCCGCCGTTAGATAACGTATACATTTCATCAAGAGATATGAAAAGAGAGATAGAGATACATACTCTTCTGCGCAATCAACTCCACCTGCGAAATAAGCCTAACATCCGTAGGAGAAGCCATTGGGTGGGAGAGGAGGATACGACAGTGCCGTATGGAGCTTTCGTCGCGGAGGACGATGGGGCGGCCTGTTCCTAGGCTCATTCTACGATCGAAAACGCGAAGGTCAGACGGTGTAGTCAAGAGGATAGAGTGGAGCTTACTGATGGTCGAACCAATAGAGGCAGAGCCAGATGCGGGCGGACACCACTGCAGTTCAAAAGATATTTTTTTGTGCGTAAGTAATCATTCAATGCGACTAGATCAAAGAAAGGAACCCATGAACTCACCTAAATTCCTCTCCTCCTCCTGCGTCCTAGTCTTCCCACTATCATCCGCCAATTTCTCAAGCGCACGGTGGAGCCCGAGATCCAACGCCATACGCATCGCATGTCCGCTCGGGAGCCATCCGTTGGTGCTCCACGCAGCTAGGAGAAGCATGCCTACGCGAACGACCAACGGTTGTCAGGATTATTTGGACTTGGACTTTTGAAAGTGAAGAAGTTCGCACCTTGAACAGCCTCCTTCCTAACAACAGGTCCAAAAAGCGAGCTCCTCGCAATCCCTTGAGCCTCCTCGAGGCATTTATAAAACGTAGGCGTCAGAGGTCCGTTCCCGCTTCGGATTTTACCTGCGACGGCTAGGATGGCGTCGAATGTCCATGGGGTGCGTTCCATGAGGGATTCGTAGGTGTCGTAGGAGGGGTCGAAGAGGGGGATGAAGAGGTGGCATCCGGCGAAGAAGCTGTCCAAAAGAAAAGTTAGGAAAATGATTGGGACGCAGGACATCTTGCTTACATGTGGTATAATTCTCTAGCCTCAGAATCGGATACGAGGCCCTGCGGTGTCGATGTCAATGTTAGTAGATGCATCAATATGAAGCCTGGGACGGCTTGCCTTTTCGACTACGTGGGGGAACGCATTGCGCGGCGTAGGTTCTGCGCGTTTACGCTTTTTGACCCTGCACGCACAAAGATTCAGTCGGTGTTTCAGACAGGTGATATGTAGTATTGGGAAAACACGGACCTGGGAGTTGAAGCTGAAGGAACGGCGGCAGCTTCTGCAGCTGCATTGGCCAAGCCTTGCAAGGCTTCGATGGGAGCGTTCAAGGTTGCACGAGGGAGAGTGTCCTCGGATTCGTCGTCTGATGAGGGGGCGGTGCTTGGAACGATGCCGTAGGTTGCGTACTTATGCGGCTGGTGAGGCGGTTAGTAAACACAGCGGTTAGTGGCGACGATGACACGGACCGGTGGTGCGAAACCGGGCAGAGGAGGGAACCCTCTGCGGTCTTCAAAGTTGGAACGACTAGCTGGTATAGTCGGAGGCTGGAATGTAGGAGGATCGTTGCGTCCTGGTGGGGAATACAACGATCTTCCGCCATTCGAGTGGCCATGGGGTTGTGTTTGTACAGCAGACAGAATTCTATCCAAAGACGACTGCATGCCGATCATTTGGCTTTGCATGACCTGCCAAACTGGGCGTTAACTAGAGTAGAATGGAAGACTAACCAAAGTACTTGCCAGGTATTGACCCTCGAGACGAGATAGTCTTCTAGGTCATCATGAGTATATACACCATTATTAGTCTTGGATAAACAGACTCAGCGCTAGGCCCTGCGATGGCCTGTACATTTTTCTTTTCTGGCTTCTCAAAGACGCAGAGGGTACCGCTGAGTTGGCAGCGACGACAAGGAGCCTGAAGTACCCGGGCCGGCGGGGAGTAGACGGGCCAGTGAGCCCAGATACTAACCAACTGGTAGACTGACGCACCTCCCCTTCACACCTGTTCTTTCCTTTTCTACAAGCAGTACAAGCCCTTGCTCCCCTCTTTGGAATGTGGACTGGTGGATGTTGTGATGAGCCCATACTACCATCAGCCCCGCCGCCCATCTCGCTGTTCGTTCGTCTTCGCTTCAAGTTTCCTCCCTGCGCTTCAGAACCGTTCGAGATGGATGCTGACGGCGACAAGGACATGCTTGTGCCGTACGGGAGCGTGTTACCCCACTGGAATATAATGAATCGTCGAGGGCCAGGGAACGTCCGACCGAACCCCGTAAGTTGCGGTAGCTTTCAACCAGCGCTACACGTGGCTGCTGTATCAGTTGACCTCCGACCTCAAAACACATCCACCATGCCCAAGCGACGCCTGCTCTTTTCTCATCTCCTCAGACTCATTTGTCGTCAAGTAACGCTGTCTTTCTGTCCCTGTCAATTTCAAGTCACCCCGAGGTATACTTTTTTTTTCGACTCGCTGCTACCTCGATTTTTTTTCCGGCACTTTTATCCATATTGTATCCCTCTCACGTCTACGTCGATTCTTGAATGTACGACATCATCATCATCAGATTTAGCTTACACGCTCGCATCGCATATTCACCTGATCTCATTACATTTCCAACTACACTACGGACATGTGCGCAACGGACGGCCGCCTCTAAATCGGCCGAATGCCAGTGCGTCTCGCGTCTTGAGCTTGAGATCTTGAGAAAGAACACAACGATATCGTGGTACCCACTCATTTCATGCATAGGGACGCAAGTCTACTACCTGAAGCTGTAGAGGCGTTTATAGCACGCTAAGTAAACCGATGCTGTCATCGAGCTTCTAGGGTATGATATATGATCGCTCTAAAAAGGCTACGACTATATCCGAGTAAACTCCCCCACTAGCATGGCCACTCAACAAACTGAGATAGCCAATTAGCCATGCATACTTGTGCATACTGGCATGTTCCCCCGAAATCACCGTACCGTGATAACAAACGAAGTTTCACGTATGATATAGCCTTTAGAAATCAGATACAGATACGCTCGTTGAGGAGATAACGGTCACGGTAAACGGTAAAGAAAGGATACCGGTATAACTTTAAACTCGCGGTGTTCCCCACTGGCACTTGCAACGAATGCGGAGAGCCTTCCGAGTCGGTACCGAACACTTCAAAAGGACACCTGTGAGATACTTATGCATATGTGGAGATTTGACGGCTCTTTGGAGTCCTCAAGAGTCCTTCTGATAGGCTACTTTTAGCAGAGAAACCCTATAGCTAACTAACATATGCACGGCTGTGTACACGGATCCAGAAGTCAGTCAGCCAATGTCTATCGGTGGGAAGGATTGAGAACTCACGACTTCAAGCTTCAACTCTATCCTCTGAGAAACAAAACGAAAGGAAGACACAGATTTCGGAAGCGGGGATAACGCTAGCGCTATCAATAGCGGCGATTTTACCCTCAGGCTGAAGATGAGTTAAAAGAGAGAGAGAGAGAGACCAGGAGCTCAGTTCTTTCTAGAGATTCGCCTGCGACAACTAGGTGGTGATCAGACACATAGCCCCATGGATAGGAATAGGAATAAAACCCTATCTATACTTGCACAGCGACAAGCTTGAAGCATATGGAACCTAGAAGTGAGAAGTCAATGTCTATTGGTGCTAGGCAGTGGGAAGGAGATCACGACTCACGACTCACGAGTCTTGACTTTAACTCTATCCTCTGACAAACGAAACGAAGACATGCGATTCGGAAGCGGGGATAACGCTATCAATAGCGCCAACCCGACTTCACCCTCGATTTATATGAGAGAGAGAGAGGGAGACCGGGAGCTCAATTGTTTCCAGAGACTGAGCTCGCCTGCGAGTCGCGACAGTGGTGATTAGATACAGTCCCGGTAGGTGGTGGTGGATCTCACCAGAAAGCCGACACAAGTAGCCCATAATCATATGCGTCAGGTTGATTGTAGACAAAGAGATCCTGAGATGACAGACTTTCTCGTTACCACGTGGACAGAAAGTATACCGTCCCGAGTTCCTTGCTTATGTCGTCCACGCCACATCCACAGAACAACGAATTCCCCTATAACTATGCATTGCACAGCTACATGGATTCAGAAGTCAGCCACTGTCTATCGGTGGGAAGAACATCACGACTCACGACTCATCTCTATCCTCTGAGAAACGAAACGAACGTCGAAAAACGAAGACATAACTTTCGGAAGTGGGGATAACGCTATCAATATTAATAGCACCGACCTGACTTTACCCTCAAGATTTTGATTTATATGAGAGAGAGAGAGAGAGAGAGAGAGAGAGAGAGAGAGAGAGAGAGAGAGAGAGACCAGGAGCTCAGTTCTTTCTAGACATTCGCCTGCGACAGTGGTGATTAATATTAGATGCATAATAGCCCCATGAATAGTTATAGGTAGGTGCATGTAACAACTCACCAGAAATCCGACACTTGTACGAGGGTCATGAGATAGTCCATATGCGTCAGGTTGATTGTAGACAAAGAGACCCTGAGATGACAGACGTTCTCGTTACCGTTACCACGTGGGCACAAAGTATATCGTCCCGAGTTCCTCATCCATATGTTCAAGTTGTCCACGCCACAGCAGAACCAAAAAAATCCCCCTGCGTACTTGAATGAGAAAAGAAACACAGCAAAGCAACAAACCACATGAAAGTCCAAACTATTCCTTATCACCGTCACGGACAGCCTTCTCCTTCGCAGCAGCTTCAAGTTCCCCAAACATCCCGCTCTGGAGACACATACCCCTGAAATACCCGTTCTCTTTCTGGATCAGGTTCCAGGGGGTGTCGAATTCGACGATCTGGGGAGGAGAGGGAAAGAGGAATGTGAGTGAGATGAGATGTATGGGAGATGATATGCGATAGACATACCTCGCCTTTGTCCAGGACAATGAGACGGTCGTAGTCGATCACGGTGCGGATGCGGTGCGCGACTGTTTCCGAGATGTATCAATACGCATGGTAGTAAAGTCCGAGAGAGAGGGTGTGTGTGAGAGAGAGAGAAAGAGAGGACTCACCAGTCAACAACAAAGACTCAGTAAACTCCTCCCTAATCGTAGCTTGAATCTTCGTATCAGTCGCAAAATCAATCGAGCTCGTCGCCTCATCAAGAACGATAATCGAACTACGACGTAAAAGCGCACGAGCCATCGCGATCAACTGACGTTGTCCTTGGGAGAAATTGGTTCCGCCAGGTGAGACTTGCGTGGTTAGGGAGACTGTGGTCTTTGTGTCCGTTTCGGTGAACGTCGTGGATATCGATTCGGAAGTAGTATCTTCGCATTCGACGTGTTGGATTGAGGGTGCCCGGGAATGTTCAGGCGACGTTACTCGGGTCGTAGATCCGGTTTCTCCAATCATGTGTACGCGTCGGAGGACGTCTAGGCATTCGCCGTCTTCGTGTTCGCCTTTTCAGAGATGAAAACAAAAAAACATCATCATCAATTTTTAGCATCGGACTGGCATGTGTTAGACTGACCAAACGGATCCAAGTTATCACGCAACGTTCCTGAGAAAAGAGTTGCATCCTATCTCGCCATGCTGTTATTCAGTATGCCCAATCATACGCAGTGCGATGTAGAAATAGAAATATACTGACCTGAGGAATGAAGGTCTACGAGAACAAATCAGGAATCAGGAATTAGGGACTGTTGAACGTAGAGGAAACTTACTAAGCGTGATCGCAGGTCATGAAGACCGATGGTGGATATATCGATACCGTCTATCATGATGCGACCACTAGCGGGGTCCGTCTGTCCAAGTAGATTAAGTCAATGTTATACACCGATAGTGATAGTAGGGAGTAGCTCACGAAGCGTAATATACTCATAGCAAGGGTAGACTTCCCACTACCTAAACAGAAAGAAAGATATAAGTATGTCAGAAAATCGAAACATCCGCAACCGTAACCGGGTTGGCAATGACATACCTGTACGACCCAACAAACCCACTCTTTCCCTGGGCCTCAAAGCAAATGACACACCGTGAAGTACAGGAGGCAGATCAGGTGCGTATTTGATGACGAGGTCTTCGACCTCCAGTAAGGGCCCAGTAGTGGTACTAGAAGGCCAATAGGCAGGAGGCCGATTCGATTCGATTATCGCAGCCGGTTCTTGGGGTAGATCCAGGTATTCCACGATACGTTCTACGGAGCTATCGAAAAGTGAGTCTAGAGTAATCTTTGAGGAGGATATAATGACGAAGCGTACTTCAGATCGAGCTCCAAAGCCGTCCAGAAACGACACGCCCAATAAACACTATCTGTGAAAGCCATAGCAGATGTGATGCACAAGCCTGCCAGGCCTGCACCGACAAATCCAGACAAGGCGAATAAAGTAGTGAATAAGACGCTTAGAGCACCAAGAGCGTCGAAGTTCAATAACAGCCATCTGTGTGTGGCGTTGGTGAGCACGTCACTTCAATGTTAATGTTATTTCTAAGACTGGGGTTACCTGTTGGTCATCCAGAAGTTGTACCACATCTACAAGGGTTTTAGCATTACGAAGAGGAATTTGAGGCTAGAGGGACAATTTACTTTGGCTGATACATACAAGGAATTCTGTTAGCTCATGTAGGACAAGGACTAAGAGATAACGTACTGGTGGTATCGAGTTTTTTGTGCAGGTTGTCCAAGAAGCGCGATTCAGCAGAGAAAGCTCGGACAGTTACTATCCCTTCTAACAACTCTCCAAAGTCGGAGAATATAGGCGATCGCGTGTTGGATTCCATTCGACGAAGGTCACGACCAGTGTTCAGGTATCCTACGGCCAATTCTCGATAAGCAAGGCCAATCAGAGATGCTGGTAGAAGGAACAAGGGAAAGACCACCCTGGGACCGATCGTTCGTTAGTCAGTGGAGAATAGAGATGGCAAGAGTGCATACCCAACCGTGAGCATGCTGATGAAGAAGTTTGCTAAGCTAGAGTTGACGTTCTGCAAGGAACTCGCGAGTGACGAATCGATCGTTTCGACGTCCTGCTCTCGATGTTAATTATATTGCCTGACGTGGTAAGGCTGGGGTGGCTTGCCTTTCCGAACCGGTTCAGCATACGACCTGTTGGTAATATAATACGTATATGAATAAGAGAATCGGTTACTGCATGACTGCACTGCTCACCTTGCGGGGTGGTATCGTGCCATCGCATAGTAGCTCTAGAGAGACAGATGAGACAATTGAGCGTATGTTTCGAATTCGGATGTACTGCACCTAACAACGGTCTCTAATAGTTGACGAAATAGCCGACGAGATGCTCGTAAAGCTCCGGTGTACTGAGCAATGATCCCTAATATCTCGACGAAAGCATTCCCTACCCCGATGGCGGCGTATATGCCGACATAGAACAAAGGATGCTTGTAAGCACTTGGTAATTGGACGCCCATGTTCTGTGCGAAAAGGAGGCGATGTGGGCTTGGAGTGTGAGCCTGAGTCAGCTTCATTCCATCCAACGAGATCTGCTGGTTCGACGAAAATAGGGATTCCAACGCGTACGAGACAGAAGCACTTGCATCGTCACCATAAGCTTCACCCCAGGTCTTGATCCAGAATTTTTCTGTCATAGACGGTTCAATTTACTATGCGGCATCAGAAACGCAGCTCTGTACTCACCTGCTACACCAAGAAGCTATAAATACAGATCAGGATGAAACGGGTGTAGTATGAGTTGTGAGACAGACCTCCGTCACGATAATCAAAAAGAAAAGAAGTCCCCATATCCAATAAGATCTGGCGAGATTATAAGCTTTGTGCAGGTAGTACAAGTATGAGCATACTTACGATGCCTTCATATATGTTTTATAGATCTCGAACTGACGGAAGGCCAATCTATGAGAATGTGTTGACCAAACTAGAAAGCGCTACGCACTTTCACTTGACCAGTCTCTCGGTGCTCGTCTTTGACCAGCTGTCTAGCCTTCTTGACGTCTTCTGTGGGCTTCGCTGCAGTGTCATCTACACCTTCGCCTTCTGACTGTTTTTCGACCAAGTCAACCTCGTTGAGGGCCTCTGCATGTGCGATCTCCTCCAAGACGCCTTGTGCATGGAGATCTTTGACTGTTCCTTGAGTATCGATGCGACCGTCTAGCATACGAACAAGATAATAAGTGCCGGGTAGCACCAACTCGACGTGGTGCGTTACAAGAACCTGAAAGTCTCGTAAGAGGTTATATTTTGAAGCATGATCGATAACGTACTACTGTACGGTGCTGCAGCAGCGGGCCACAGAGAAGTCGCTCGTACAAGAAACGTGATGTATGGCTGTCCTAGAATGTACAGTGGCTCAGAAGTAACACGTCATCGATAACGAACTGCACTTACAACTGCGCTGAGCGGATCGTCGAGAAGTACATATTTTGTGCGAGCATAGACAGCACGAGCGAGAGCAACACTACACACACCATTATTGTCAGTCAAGGTAACGATGAAGAGATTGCAGAAATAGATCACCGAGCCTTCTGTCCACCCGATAGACTTACACCACTATGCAAGAATGTGTCAGTCTCACGAATGGATCAAAAACGCATGGAACATACCGCACACCGATCTCAGTGGCATCACCATCCTCAAGCTGGTCCAAATCAGGTTTTAGCGCACAACACTCTATCACAGCATTGTAACGGTCCTCGTCCAAGGGGTAGCCAAATAGGATATTATCCTTGATAGATTGATGTCTCAGCCAGGGGGACTGCGCTGCATACGAGATCGCATGCGCCATGCCGTTTTCGTCTACTCTTGATGTATTCTTCGACATGACAATTCTTCCACCAGGAAGCAGTGTCATCTCTCCGAGGAGCGCCATCTAAGCAATGACATTAGTCAATATCCGGTATATATAAGTGGCGCCGATCACTGACAAGCAATGCCGTCTTCCCACTTGCAGTCGGTCCAGTGATAACGGATAATTGTCCCTCGGGGAATTTCACTGTGAGATCCTTTAGCTCGAAATGGTGGTCTGTTAAATCCTCTGTCGATATAGCTGGCTCGGTTTGAAGACCCGATTCAGCGGTCGAGTTCGTAGGCTTCTTGTCTTTCTTGTCGTCGTTGGTTGGCTCGACCTCGTTCCATTTGAAAGAGGCAGTCTCAAGTCCAAAGCCTTCGTCCTCGGCACCCGGAAGTGCCGGTTCTGAGTGGTCCTTACTCAGAGAGGAGACCTGATCTGAAACCTCATCTTCAGCAAGATACGTCGCGATCCGGTCAAGCGCTACTTTAGTCTAGAGAACAATTGTATGAATCTTGAGAAGTGGACATGCTAGAGTGAAGAACGAAGCGCATACCTGCAACAGTTGCATGATCCAGGAGGGAATTACATTCAACCTACCGGCCTTTTCTCAGCACTACTTATGATGCTCGTGATAAATGAGACAAAGCACGTACGGTCGGCGAATCATATTGAAAAGCACGATAGACTATGGGAGTGTTGTCATGTCATTGAGCTGTGTGTAGTGTACGGGAGAGGGGACGAATAACGTACCGTGAACGCGACACTGACGGTCAGCTCGTTCCCTCGGGCCACATAGACGAAAAAGGACACGATAGACACGAGGATCGGTGAAATATTCCAGAGCAGATAGAACATGACATTGTTGAAGCGAGCTTCAAGTGTGAGTCAGAGAGTTAGCATAAGAAAGCGAAGTACTCGAGATATTGATTGTACCCTTAACCATCCACTTCATCTCGTTGTTTCGCGCTTCCATGGTTCGATTAATCCATTGCTCTTCCCAAGAGAAGAATTTGATGAATTTAACCTATACAGTTATATGAAGAGCTGAGAAAAGGCTCAGAAGAGGTATAAACCTACGGCACCGATCAATCTGTTAACCGAGGTGGTCCTTGTTATAGGACTACTTTCGATGAATGTCTGAGAACAGACTCACTCGGTCAAAGTTTTCATGCGCTTGTCTCGAGCCGCTAGGACGCCCTTCTGTATGCGAATGCTACGCTTCATTACGAGACTATTTAGCGGCCACCCGGCGAACAAGACAAGGAATCCCGCAAACGCAGAAATCCCCAGGAGTCTAATCAAAATAGTCAATGTGTTTATCGACAGTGGCGAACGCGTAAGGACCGCCTACTGGTATAGAAACGTGGAAGCGATGATAATCTCCAAAGGAGCTATAGCGAGTCATCACTTGAGAACGAGATACAGGAAAGAAAACGTCTTACCGCTGTATAAAAAATACATTCCAGACACTATCATGGAGATCTAAAAGAGCAAGCGTGAGGTTAAGCAGACGGAGATATCACAAATATGAAAACGTACTCTGGTACAATCACCGGACATGAGGTTGACGATTTTGCCTGTATCCGCTCCAGCTTTGGGATCATCAGCCTTGTTGTCTTTCTCTTTTGCTTTGTTTTTGTCTGCAAAATATGAGAGATTTGTCGGCACTGACACATATTTAAACTCACCGGCATCTTTGTTGACCTCTTGGTCTGCTTTCTCCTTATCCACAAGACCGGAGAAATCTTTTCTCTTCAATGCCTTGCAGAAATCTGAGGTCAGCGACCTGCGATTAGTTCGCACAACATGATATATCCACCTTGTAGTATATCGATGCCATAAGTTCCTGACGGATTCTCGCTACACGATAGGCATTCAATTCGAGGAAGGATACAACATGATGCCAACATACTCGAGGCTCGTCGTCCAAACCAAAGGTGCTGCACATCGGCTTGAGACTTCATAACATTGCAACGGTCAGATTCAACCAAAGAGACAATACATATTGATGGCAACATACCTGCAATATCCGCGATGTAAATGCTAAGAAGGCGTAGATGTACACGGTCGAACGATCAGCTGAAGTCGGATTTTTTAGATCGATTAGATCAAGGATACGCCTAAAATTCATCGACTCGGGTACTCTGAGCAGGATACAATGAGAGTGACTGACTTGAGAAAGAAGGGACCTCCGTAAGCGAAGATTACGGAAATGAAGGTGCCAGTAAAATCGAGTCTATAGAGGCGTTCTATGAACTTTTTGCACACGGAGAAGAATAACACTACGATACCGACATTAAGTCCAGGGAATTGGCAGCCACAATACGGCGCAAAAGCGTGGCTCCACTGAACGAGGTCAACATGTTGAACAAGTATTTAACGATTGATGAGACATACGGGGTGTTGATGAACTTGATAAACAATGGTCGTGATTGTATCGTTGGACTCAAGTTCCACACATCGGGTTCATTCAGAGTGTTGTACCTTCCCTATAGCAGCTTTTAGTACTCGAGAAGAAAGCGATAGGATTGTGACTTGCCCGATGAATCAGAGGATAAACCCAGGAGAACGTGATCCACCCAAAGAGAGTTGTATAATCCTCCGGCGAAGTGGAGACCCCCTATATAAAGATGAGCTACCTGTGATGTTCTAGTACAAAGGTCCCGAGCTCACAATATCTTCCTTTATAATTTGCTTACTGGGCACAGCCAATGGCATGGCAAGAACTATTGCGAGTATTCCAACGATTGTGGCAAGATTGGCAACGAGCGCTGACACCGGCGCTACAGGAAGGGACCCTCCGTCGAAGAACACGCCACCCAAGGAGAGAATTCCCCCGAAAAGATGTAACAAATAGAGGAAAAATAAGTCATATGGGGCCGTCTTTAGAGGACTGGCGATTGGACGTATAACAGCGTAGATCCATGACGAGGCGACAAGAATTGGGCGATATCCCGCCCAGACGTTGTCGGATATTGCGATCAGACGATAGCAGCCGATAGCCAGCCACACAAGAGCCTCAACAAGACTTGCGGAGGCTAGAAAAAGCGTACGCACTACGAAGGTACGCTTGTCGCTATCCTCATCTCTAAATGATGTGTCCCCAGCTGCAGATTGCTGATTCAATGCCTCGGCCTCATCGATGGTCAAGAAAGACTTGAAAGGTATTTTGACGATGTCAACGATCCTACGCGCTGGCCTGGGGACAGGCAAGCAGGAAAGACAGAGTGCTAGGGCGAAAACTGCGGGGACCAAGGCTGACCAGGAATCCCGAACACAAGGGTTCCGGAAATCGAAAAGATGAGAATCAGGACATAAGTCTATACGCATGATTACGATGAGCGTATACGGCGTAAGGTGTAAGAGTCTAGGAGACTGAAAGATAGCGAAGTTACGGTCGAAGTTGTTGATGAGCTCTTTGAGGGATAGAAATGATGAGTGCGCGCGTTCCTCACTGATGTATCAATCTGATTTGAGTCAAATGGAGTAGTTTGACCTTGTAAGCTTGACAGATTGATTGGTCGATATCGATGACCCCTGGGCGATAACCAGGCAGCGATAACGCAAATGTCGGCAAAATCATCTCATTGCTTGTGATAGTCACACGGCGCGTTGGTATGGTCACGAGTCACGTTTGCCCTATTTTGGATCATCAACTTCTCCTCAACTTCTCCTCATGATGGACCTCGTCTGACGCCGTCAACGTTCATCGGAATCTCCCCGATTCTCCTCGAGCTCTGTTTTCCGTGACTATAGATGCGATCCTCGCACTCAGAATCTATGCAATATTATTCATTTCTACGCTATTTCGAGCCATCGTCGCGATGATCCTACACGAACATCCCCCTATCTCGTGCGGATGTCTAGGATCTCCCCGACTACAACTACATCGACTCGATACTCGTGTAGGCCTCTTCACTTTCCCACCAATCCTCCGGGCTCGCATGCCTTACGAACTTACCCAGACTGTGGTTACACGAATGAACCGAATGAGCGCAGGATGTGCCATCGGCAGTGTCGTGCTATGCTCCGTGATCCTTATCATGTCTTTCATTGTTCATAGATGTGTCGCTGCCCGGTCCAGTCTTGATCGCATATCCTTTCGCTTGCTTCTATGGACCATGGTTATGTGCGTTTATCCATTTTTCGTTTCTCACATCATTGACATTCTTATTTCGCAGCGAAATCTTTTACGACATAACATTTACTGTATCTGTTCTCATCCCGAAGACCTCTGGGATATTCTGTGGTGCATCTGTTGCGGGAGTCATGATGTCTATTGGGTTTGTCCGTCATTTCTCGCTTTGAACCGCTCCTAAATCCTATCTGCAGGGTAACGAATTATCTCCTAATGTGTGTGGCCCTCAACCTCTGTCTCGTCCTCGTTTTTGGAGTGCGAGTCTCTAGACTTGAGAAGTACTACGTGATTGGTTCATTCTTCTTGGGCATCGTGATCCCACTCGTTCCTACAATTAAGGGATCGTTCGGGTAAGCTCTCTCATCCTTCTCTACTAGCCATCATAAATAATCTATTCGTCTCCAGTTGGGATCCATTGCTGAGCATATGTTGGATCACCGCGAGTTCGAAGCATGATCGAATCATAGCCCTCTTGTTCAGTCTGTATGTTTGGCAGATCCTGAGTTGCGTCCTTACCTTGTTGTTTGTAGTCCTCGTGAGTACCCACATTTCGAACGCTTTGCTAGATACTCAACCTGTTTTTCGCAGACTGTCTTGACTCTAATCCATCAACGGAGACTTACTACCCAGAACACGGCCCGTGTATCACTTGGTACCAACAGCACTACAACACCACATACCCTCGGTACTGTTTGTCGTTCTCAAAGGAGGCGGTCAAGGCGGAACACAGTTCACGATCGTTTCATCTCCATAGTCTTGCGGATCTCTGCATATCCTTTCGCTCGTGCGTGCTTTCAGCATCTGAGGTGCATAATGTGTTGTTGACCTCATTTCTCACAGTGATCGTTGTGAACGCCTTCATCGCATGTAAGTCATCCTTTGCCCCGCTCTTACCAAATCTTCACTGGGGAATTAAATTCACAGATGCCGATCTCCATCTTTCCGCGGACGCGGGTGTGCACAACAAATCGACGTTCATCGTCTATGTCATCTGTTCGTCTTCGTCATTCCTTTTCTATTTGACTTGCACACAGTATTCATCCTTCGCCTCCACAGATTACTTCATCTGTATGTCAATATGGTCCATGGCTTACCTTCCGTCATTGACATTGACAACTTATATCAGATGGAGCTCGCGGCGGAATCTATGTGAGTAATGCATGGAAGAGTCGTCCATGTGTCTACTAACGAAGCCTGTTATGTTTAAGGCCGCCATTGCACTTTTTGTAGATCCCTCACTCCGTCGTGGTCTCGGTATCGTGAGAAGAAGCTGGTCTTCCCCTACAGATGCCATCGACAGTTGCGTCGTCGAACCTCGAGCCGTAGAATTCACCCCTATCACCGACATAACCACTTCCACTGAACCTCCTCGTTACGTTGATAACGATGCTAACGATGCTCTGTATCGCTCTCACGAACTATGCACATCCCCCGGTGGATTTCTCGAAGCCCCTTCGGCTGCTCTTCGTTCTTATAGCGATCAGGCTTGCTTGGATCAGGAGTTGGCCTACCGGGATCTGCCTCCTCTCTATCTGGAAAGTCAACCTTTGGAGGTCGTAAGAAATGATACAGAAGGCATGGCAGATACCCAAGCCAAGGACGAATTGGACAACACAGCGGAAAGTGACACATACGACACATTTCGGTCTTTGTGATTGACCCAGATGATATATTTCCATCATAATATTTTCTGTTTGCTGCAACGACTAAACTTTCCCATCACATATACCTTTGTACCCGGAGTCATCCCTTCGTTTACTCATTTGCTACTTTACCCTGATTCTGTATCCTAACTCCATAGTACTCACTATTCTCAGGAGATAATGTCACAATTAATTCGTGATGTCCTCTGGCTGCAATGTTCACAGAATTTTGTATATCCGACTTGCGCACACCTCTCGTCACATCTTTAGACAACCTGAACATCAGATCAACAGAAGAGTCAATAAGCGAACGACATCCCCTCTCGAGGCGGGTTCTTATCTTGCAAGACATCGTTTCCCGGCATGGACTCAATAGAAGGCAAGGATCCACATTGGAAGGGCCAGTCTCGAATACTCAAGGTGTGCCACTGGTGCGCGAAGAAGCAGCATCAGCAAAACCGGGGAATCCTGGCGTGACCATGTGACGCTTGTAAGTCCGTCACCAGCCTGGTCCTCCTGGTCAGGCATTGTATTCTCACTACATGGCCATACAATATTATAGCCAGTACTATAGGGAATGTGAAATGTTATATCATACTGTCAATTCCCTATAAGTTGTGGGCTGAATTTTAGCATCGTGTAAGGTTATCATCAGGCTTCCGGTCACAGTCCTTGAAAGGAAGGAGCTACGCCTGTAGCCGTGACCTTTTTGGGATGAGAAACCGTCTCGACTCAAGGTATCGGTGTACTATCGAACCTGTCTTTCAAGAAGAGGTGTGGTCATCAGTTGAGAAGCTCGTTTTACTATATAGACAAGTCTACAATTTTTACAACGGTGCGTAACCCTCAGCCTCAACATCCTCGTCGTCACCGGAGCCCTCTTCCCCATCTTCAGGTCCTAGCTCCTCCTCATCACCGTCTTCCTCCTCCTCCTCCTCCTCTTCCTCATCGTCATCGTCGTCGTCTTCCTCCTCCTCGCCTCCTGTACCTGTGGTGTCCTCCGCATCCTCGGGTTCAGGCTCCTCGACTGGTATGGCAACGCGGTAATGACCTACCCCCCCTCCAACGTAGCGCATGTACATATCTCTATCGACGAAGCTGGAGAAACTTCTAATCAGTGGTGTTACAAAGATTGGACTTTGAAAAAGTTGCGTACATATCCACGTAGTGATAAAGCCAGTCATCGATTTCCTCGTCTGAGCGTGCGATAGATGGTCCGAGATATTCCTCTGTACCTCCATAGTGGAATGCTGGTATGAGATGCGATCCTCGAATGACTTCATCAGGGTCCAAAAAACCAAACGCTTCGGGATCAGTGGCTGGGAGAAACTTGAGACGGTGCAATCTCTTGCGTTTAAAGCCAGCCTTGAAGGTAAGATCACGACGGAACCAACGGACCCAAACAAATTGGATTGTCGTAGGTACAGGACTAGCTCCTGGAACATTGTGGACAACGTCGGCATGGAAAACTCCGAGAATTCGAGCATATGCAAAGGGATGACCTTCATCGTCGCGAGATAGTACCATAACATCTGCATGAGTCCGTGGGTTCATGGAGTCTTGGCCCAGTCGAACATCGTACGTAGTGTAGTTCACACGAAGGACTTTGTGACGGTAAATTCGGTTGTTGACAATGAGGAGTTTGCTGAGTTGTTCAGGTGTAAACTCGTTCCCATCACCAGACCAGTCAGGATGGAGGAGCCGGCTCAGGAGGTGTTCTTCAAGCTTCGGTCGAAAGTTCTAGGAAAACACAATCAATTTATAGACATGACCATAATGGAATAAATGGGCAAACCTCGAGTGCGGGATCACCACCATTGTCTTGCAGGAATGTAGTGATGTTAGTGGGAAAGTTTCGCGAGGGAGATATGTGATGATGCTGCTCTGAAGGTGTATATGGAAGAGCCTCCGATTCAGCGAAATCCACCCGAGTGCTGGCCTTGAGTTTCTTGCGTCTACCTTGTGGATCGGGTACAGGAGTAGGCGTGCGCCTGAGTCGTCTTGCGTGGAGACGACGCAGCACATAGTCACGCCGTTCCAATCGTGTCATCTGTCGAACAGCTCGGTTTTTGTTTGTACGAGCATAGAACCGCTTCACGCGACGATGCTCCAATTCACCCTGTTAGATTGAGAATTAGTAAGGCTGCAAGACATGGAGTTCAATAGGTACGAACCGGCTGAGTAGAATAGGAATCGGTGGAGCCATAAAACAGGATTGTACTTACATAGTCGCCAAGAGCATGTAACTTGTACGTGAGAAGACTAAATACCTTGGTCTTTACCGACGTTTTTATGGGTTGGGGTTGGATGGTCCCAGCGGCGGCTGCTTTCTTGGCTTGACGGCGACCTCGTGCAGCTTCCTCCTTTGGTAACTCCTTGGTGTTAAAGAAGCCGCAGGTGTAGTTTTTGAACCGACGTAGTTGCCTTCCTAAATCCTTTGTGGATTGTCGAAGAGATGCGACCGTCGTATCTGTGTGTAAGCGCAACTTGGCGAGAGTGTGCCACTCAGCAAGAGTAAAGAGAAGGTCGAGTACGGCCTCATTATGTGGAGAGTCAAATAATCCTTCGAACACGGGAATAGCACACTACGATATATGGTATTGAGCACCAAGAGTAGTATCTGAGATTGTGATTCGACGCACCTGCAGCATATCTTCAAAGTTCCGAGCTGCGAGCTTCTTCATAGCTGACGTGTTATCGGTGAATCGACGGATAGTAGCTCGACCAAATGTTGGAACTTGGCGATATCTGTGAAATTAATCAGTAACTTGCCTGTCCGTGCAATATCATAATAAAGAGAACATACCGTGTATTTAGCTGTTGAACTGCCGTGCCACCTTGCGCAACGAGCATACGGATAAGATGAGTGAATACAGATTTCCAGACTCCGAGTTCAAACTCATGCATGAAGTCGGGCACGAGCATGCGAAATGGTTTGAATCCATACTTGAAGAACCGTTCAGAAAAGGCATTCTAACGTGGTGACTGTTAGTTGGTAAAGCTACCGGGTGAATGGAAAAGACTTACAACTGTTGGAACCCAGGACTCAGTCGACAATACACGTTCCACGGCTGCGCTTTTAACGCCAAACGCCTTGCGATAGATCCAGTTGCGGACCATGGTAATTCTACTTTGGCGGTGTTCACTGTCGACTCGAGCGTGTTGTGTTCTGCGCTTGTCGTCATTGGTTGTTCCTAATTCTGGGATTTGCGTCTTGGAAATGAGGCATCGCGGACATGGGCAGGATCCTAGGTTGCGAACAGTAGCTAGAAGGATTCTAATTCGACAATGTTAGTATGAAAGCGCCTGAGGAAATAATGAAATATTTACTTCTCTGGATAGTCGGCCGAATAAGTAAACAAACGAGGATAGAAACGACGCGAGACTCCATCCTCGCAGACTATGACTATGCCGTGTTCAACCGCATCCATAAACTCTTTGTCCAGTAGGAAGCGCCAGACCCCATGCATGAGTTCCCGTCGACAGTGGCTTAATAAGTCGGCGGTGGGACCTTCACCTGTCAAGTCTTTGACATAATCGTGAAACGCATCCGGAAGCTAGGGCAAAAATTAGAAAACGTATTAGTTGAGAGAACTTGAAGACTAACCTTGGGCATATACGCGACATGATGGCAGGCACCCGCTCGTGGTTTACCACGGAGCCATTTGGACTGATTGCCAAAAAAAAGATAGATTGGCCAAAGCGATGCGCTACCAAAATTTGCCAAGTGGGTGGAATCCGACCACACCATCATCGCGAGAATGACTCGTTCGAGGGTACAGCCAGGCTCTGGAGGTTGTCCTTGCAGCTTGACATGTTCCTCGATCATTGCATCCGAAGAATATATTTCATCGTAAACTCGTTGAGGTGGTAAGTCAGGATCAGGCTGCCAAAACTGTTTGAACGGAGTATAATGAAAGCAGCGTGCGCCGGCATCGGTTATAGCTGTCCGTATGACTTCAACGAGTGACCGATGGAAGAGACCAGGAACAGAATATATGTTGGGAGTGAAATTAGGATTGTCCTCGTGGGATTTACCATCGGGAACTTCGATATCGACAGGGTCTTCTTCCCACCCATCTTTTGCTGCCAGAGGGTTATCAGGGTCAGGAGCAAGAGACGCGTCAAATTGAGCGGTCTCTTTGCGAATATTGAACCCCATGAGGTCCTCCTTCTTGAAATCGTCCGACTGCATGAACTCAACGAGCTTTTCCATTTCCTCGATTGACTTCGTAGCAGAGCCGGTCCATAACCAGCTCACAAGACCACCGATAGTTGTGTTTCGAAATGAATAAGAGGTAGAGGAGTTTTCATCGGGAATAGGAGCAGCGGACTCGATAGTAGGAAGATTTCGTGGATTAGTGGAATGTGTGTCATTTGACGATAGTGTGGCGTCTGGATTGTACGTTGGAATGGATGGGTATTCACGAAATAGGCCAAAGGAGTTGAGAGCCGTGCGAATTCCTTGCCAGACGAACGGTGTTGTATTAGAATTAGATTCGTGGTCCGTTTCGACCTCGACTTCCGGTGCTGGTGCTGGTTCTGGACAAGGAACGGGGGGCTGAGGAAGATTCTGCAGAATTTTCCAGGTTGGTCGTTTAGTGCGCACTGGACGTCCGGCGGCGGACAATTCACCCGCTGGTGGTCTGTCTGGTGAGCGTGGGGGAGAATTGTTGTTTCTATCGATGTCCATGCTATAGTTGTCTTCAGGCTGTATGGAAATTAGCATAGTTACAAAAGGTTAAAAGATCTGACGTACCTCAAAGTTGAAGGGACTCGGACCTCTGCTGTCGTCGTTGATAGCTGAAGCAGATGATGAGGCAGCGAGGGGTTCAGGAGCGTCTTTTCTTTGCCGCTTGAGTCTTTGGCGTGCTTTTTTGGCGGCCAAACGGTCGGTAGCATTGGCCAGCGATGGATCGTCTCGAAGGTAAATAGCGCATTTTGCTTGGTGAATAGCAAGATTTTTTGTCGATTCAAACTGGCGAGCACAAGGTAGGGGGCAGATGAAAGAAGCCATGATAATCAGTAATAACACCAGAATTTGGGGCACCATTGTGCGCCACAAGGGATCGTCTGCAAGGAAGGTGTAAACAGAGAAAAGGAGAGTAAAAGAGGGGGAAAAAAGAAAGAAAAAATCCGCGGATTGCTTTGCGAATGATCGACACGTGCAAAATAGGTAGCATTGCTCGCCGTCGCGCTGGTACAGGCTACGTGCTTCTAATCTGTGTACGGATGTGTCTTTTCATCGAAGATGGGGGCACAAATTCGCTTTGCGTGTAGACGCGTAGATACTGGGGAAGGTTTCCGAGGAGGAGTCACAGGATTCCAAATCAAGCGTGATGGTTTAGTACTACAAGTCGAAGCCTGAGGGTCTAACTAAGAGTTGAGCATTGGTTAGAATCATGCGCCCGACGATACCAAAACAAATGGATTGCATACCGAGACATTTTTGGCCCAAGTCAATGTTCTATTTGCCTCAAAATGTAATTTATTAGTCTAATAGATATCAACCAAAGCAAAAAGATGTACTTTGAGCATGTTGAAATCTTTCCTTGCTAAATGAGCAAATTTGCGAACAGCCGTCTCGCGAGCATGAACGTGGTAAACCCGGAAGTCAGAATCCCAAGATACCCAGGGAGGAGGCACAGTGCCATCCAATTCCGTCCAAGTAGTTCGGATGATTTCGGGACTGATCTGCTGAGTGAAGGGAACCCCGATGTTGTCAGGTAGCCAGACGCACATGTATAGAGCATGAATTCCGGTGGCCTATCATAGAGTCAATATATTTATATAGGAGGACTTGGAGAAAACACGGAATACGAACATTGATGGAAACATGCCATTTTTGAATGAGAACTTGTCGTGTCGTCAATGTATTCAAAATGTCGTATGACACAGACTCGTTGTGTCTAGGTGTTATGGAAGGCAAAGAAGGAGACTTGTAGGCCATGGGAGTCTTTATGAATTATTATCAGAGGGGAAATCGCAAGCAGCGCGATGAATTTTCTCGACATACGTTGAGGTGGTCATGGTGTCTCCTAGTTGGACTGTCTGGGGTAGGACTCTGGTCTTGTACTGATTCCGAAAGGTCCTTTATTTCTCTAAGAACTCTGTAGAGCAATATATCTAGAAATGGGTACATACCGACAACTGGAAGATGTAACCATCGGGACTTGCTTTTTCAAAGAATGACATCCCTCCGACGCGTTGGGAGATACTGCCAGTGTGCGGACAAAGAAATGACTGTGATGTGAACTAGGAGGACTTGGAGGAGCCTCAGAAAATGATATACATGTGGATCAATGCTCTGTGAGTTTGCTGAAGACGACTCGGAGAGTTTATCGTTTAACGTTTGGTCGGAGTGAAGTCGGACTCTCAAACACGCCCACATGATCGCGAAAAAAAATTGCAATCTTGCCACTTTCTTCCCTTTTCCCGTATCCTCCAGAATGGCACCCCCTACTCCTACCACCCCTGCTCCACGTTCCACGGCTACAGACTCAAGCCCTATGTCTTCCCAGGTTCTTCAAGAGATGTTGCAAAATCTGCTTGCACAAGCCTTGAATGGGCCTCAAAAACGGGCGAGGTACAATGTCGCAAGTGGTTTATATTCAAATTAATCTGTTTTATATTATAGAGACACGGATGATGACACTATCAACGAGTCAGAGAATAGCAGTCCATCTGCTCTACCGAAACCAAAGATGGACTATGCCAGCTATGGGCGACACATCAACCGTATATGCGACCCCGGATTCACAAAAATTGACAGCATCGTACAGCACGGTATCATGCTCGAGACAGTTGATTCCGATGATGAGGAACAGGAGGAGACCGTCAAGTAGTCCTTTTTTTTCATTGTTTATCTTCGTTCTGACCTGCGGAACTTGCTTTTTCAGTTCTTCACGGCTGTCTGGCAGTTGGGCCATCTTATGGTCTGTAATTCCTGGGTTCCGTGAGCGAATGGTTGGCATTGCAGACCAACGCGGACTTCGCAACACTATTTCTCGAGAGGTGAGTTGAGAAAAATCAATGATATACATTAATTTATCTCGTCGATAGATCGGGAAAGGCGTGGAACACAGCCGATGTGACGACACATCTAGTGTGAAGAAAGCTATCACTCAGTACTTGTTATTCGACACGACAGAAGCCCTCGACCCGCCGATCTCTCCTGGTGAAAAGATTGGCCGTGGTTGGTCGCATCCTGTCACGGCCGCACTTCTATGCCCTCTCGAGTATCCCGCCACTGATAGGTATGCATCCAATCTTCTGTTTTTCATTCTCTCATAAGCCGCATCATGTAGTACCTATGCAGACATACAATCCGGTCGAAAACCCGTCACCAGCGAGCTATTCCCACGGTTCCTGTATCCAGATGATCAAGAGTACGACGAGAATGATCTTGAAAATGGCATTCTCCGTGGACATTTGATGACTCGGGTGAGTGTCTTGATTAGTTTTTTTCTCGATCCTGACACCATTCTCTCGTAGGTTGCTAAACACATCTTCGCTGGCCCTGTCGCCGCCCTCAAGGCACCTGGCTACCACCGCGGTCGCAGTGGAAATGCGGCTCTCAACGGGATGACAGAAATGACGCCTCGGGCTATTGCTTACGTTGCTATACAGGTACGTCACATCGCTGCATCTACGTATAGAGCTAACACGATCAACAGACAAGATTCGCGTTGTCTTCAGCACCCGAATGGAGCCGTATCGATGGTAAATTTGACTACTCCGTATTCTATTGGAATATTGTCGAGCTTTTCGAGGACAATGGTGGAAAAGAACTATTGGAACACTTCAACTAGTGAGTTCCAACCACTGTGCTCTTCTTCGCTTGTTGACTTTCTCAATATCGTAGTGAGGTTTTTGGGACACCCGTTGGCAGTGGAAGTGACAGGCCACCTTCGGATGCCGACGAAGCCCCAGCTGTCAGCAATTTCGACCGATTGAAGGCACAACGCGCTGCAAAACGAGCTGCGTTGACTGATGCCTGACCACCCTTGGTACTTGTTTAACTTATTGTTATATATTCGTGCCACTTCTTTCTGTACCCCTTGTAAATGACTGGAATGAAATGTATCTCTACTATCTTTCGAGGTTTCAGTGAGATCCAAAAAAAACGAGCCAACAAAATGCCCGAAACCCATCCTAAATCCTGTCTTGTGCGAAAGTCTGGTGGGGATTGGCAAACCGAATAGTTGTAATATAAGGGGATACATGGTGCCAGAACCCAGACACTGATTGGCAAGAGAGCAAAGGCCTGCAGAAATTGACCAGGCAGATGTACATTAGCAATTTGAATAGTTGTATTAGAAGGCCCGGTGAATTTTTCGCAAGGCTGATGTGGCTTACCTTAGATTGTGGAACTTATGCCGCTTGCAAGGCCTTGCAATATCTTATCAGGTTTTCCCGCTTTTGCTGATGAGGACCCTGATGGGAAGCCTTTCCAGGCATGTTCGAAGTGCAAAGAGGTACGGACACAGTCCTCAAAATACTTTCTGACGTTGACGGCGGCTCCCATCTCTCAGGTTATTTACTGCGTAAGTATGCAGATGATATGGGTTAGTATCGGTCAGGAACGTCTGCTCATCTTCAATCATCGAGCAGTGCAAGGATTGCCAAGTAGCAAGTTGGCCTCTCCATAAGGTGCTCACTATTTATTTCCAGATGTCTAATTACAGAGTTGGTGCTGAGTGGGTTCCTCCTATTTCTAGGGACCATGCAAGATGAGCGCAACTGCAAAGGCACGTACGGTGGAGAACCCAGCACTGGCTCAAAGCATTGGCAATTTTAAGAAATGGTGCGTAGACGCTTTCCTCTCGCCTCCCCCCTCAAGACCTTACTGCTGCACCACGCCACGCCAGGCATGGTTCCAACCTAAATCTCTTCCAGCATGCTGTCATCTGTGCCCTCGACTTAGCTCATAAGCCCAACAACGTTGACAACGAAGTTCTATACGTGGGTTGTCAACTACACTTCAATCACGCGGATTTACCACCAAACAGAAAGTACACCGTACGAGGAGGATTTGTCATGACCATGGATGAGACGCGTGAAGTTCTACAAAAGAACGGTGGAGCAGATATCTTGGAAAGTGGAATTGCTGCGAGTAATCATATGAGGAAAAAAGGCGGCTTAGGTGTGGCTACCATGCTTCTGAAAGCGCATGATATCGTGGACGTTGTGAAGGTCATTTTGCCCTCTCTGGATGTTGCTCAACGGATTCAGGCAGAGGATGATTGGGGAAAAGATTGGGTAAGCCAATGTTTTGGATCATCTACCGAACGCTACTCAAATGTCTTATCTAAAAACAGCCTCTGAAACTTAAAGAGGCTCTAGATATGCCTCAGTAATGTCCTTTTTTGAAGGTTTCCACCTCCGCTTCCTAGAGACACGTACAACGCCGCAACGGCTTTATGGAGCTTCGTGCATACGCTGAGATATGTGCATGTACGATCAATATCATATTGACTAAGCAGTTACAATGGCTCAATTAAAGTACAGGTAAAGTATATATGGACGCGTCAACGAGGGAACGACAATTCGGTGTTCAGCATATATCTTCGTAATCGTCACCGATTTCCAAGTACTTCCTGATTTCCTCTGCGCTGACACCATTCTGCCTCGTAAAATGTGAGAGCAACATCCCGTAGTTTTCTGGAAAGCGCTTAACGACTGATATCGGCACATCCACAGAAGAAACTCACCCGTCCAACGAATAGACGCCTCTTTTGCCAGAGTGACGGCGCGTTTCTTTTCCTCTACCTTCGCAGGATCGCAAGTGCCGTATGCGCTCAGTTCCTTCTGGAGGAGGGCGAGCTCTTGTTTGAGGGTAGAAAGTCTATTCAGTGCAGCTTTTCGTTCCTCCTGGATAGAAGTATTGTTAATAATGTGATGAACTCCCTTCCAGATAACTGACCGTCTCTGGCCTTGCAATCCTCTCCAGTAACAAATTAGCCTCAAGTTCAGCAATTTGCGCTTTGTGACCGTCGCGGGTTTCTTTGGCGGTGCTCAAGCGGCCTTGCATCTAATGGCATCGTGAATCGAACAAGTCATTACCATGAGAAAAAACACTGACCATGGCACCATGCTGGGATGGGAAGCTCCAAAAAACTGCACATCTTGAATTATGGGCGCATATATGGGGTCATGCTAGAGAGACGTACAATTTGAGGAGCCAATTTTGTCTGCCTGCACCAATCCATCATCGACCAACGATTGCAGTACCTCCTTGACGGATTGAGAAACTATATGGATTATTGGTCTGATAAAGCATGACAGAGATGGCGTTGATCTCACCAATTCCTTTCATTTTTGGCCCCAGTTTCTCCAACTCTTTCAGCTACGCCCCGGACGTGTCAGTTTCTGGCGTCGTGTTTAGGACGTTAGGGATTATACCTGGAAGAAGTCTTTCTGATGTATCATACTAGTAAGACTATGAATCAGAAAGGTATGCAAATCCTTACGGTCTCGTGAAAAATCTCGATGAGTTTGACGCGTTTTTCTTCAGCAGAAAGTCCTCGAGGAGCCTGAGCACATGCATATGAGTGATTAGTGATCCAAATGTAAGCAAGAAACATGAGTTACCATTTGAACTTCGATATTGGGATGAGTTTTGAACTTGACGGAGGTATTAATATTAGATACGGTGCAAAGCCAAATTTGCGACAAAGCCGCGCGCCTATGACGCAGTCACGGACGCGTCTACATATCACGAGCTGTGACAGATCATATCCCGATTGGGCGAATTCACTTTTTCTTCTTGAACCTTCATCATGTCAGTCGTTCGACTTAAAGTTAAGGCGGATAGAGTGGAAACTCGGAAATCTCTGATTCCCGATCCCCACTGATACTAGTACAGCGCTCGTCATCATCCCCCCATTCTGGCTTCATCTGGTCAACTTCTTGGTTCCACTTGGGTACAACGCCGATTCGAAGCTATCCCAGCAATGGTTTAAGTAGATGGACTCAGAGACTGCACTGATATAATATGGTACGCCTTATATAAGTCCTGAATTCAATCACTTCCTGCGATGGCAGTCACTCTAGAGGCTTTGATTACGGCAGGACTCGCGGCAGCCTTTATTGTGTACCTACGCCTCCTGAAAGTCACTGCCATTCCCCCGGGCATTTCTCGCGTAGGAAAACCGGGACTTATTGGCTATCTTTCTACCGCTTTACGGTATACATTAGACGCGGAACCTGTCATGAAATTCGGTAGAGAGCAGTTCTCGGGCCACCCGTTTGCAGTTCCGACGTTGGCAGGGTCAGTCATTGTGCTCGGCCCAGAATATCTTGGACTTCTGCGATCAAGCGATGATACAGTGGCAAGCGGGACTTCAAGTATGACACGTTTTCAGAAGAATGCTAATACATTGTCATTAGTTCAACCAACCTATGGCGATCAACGAGGTAAGCCGTTCAGTGATATAGAATTGTTGACATCGCTCAGGTATATCCCCTAGGATCTCCAATTGAAATACACCATGGATGCACATCAGATGGCGAACCCATATCAAGCTCGGGTCACTCGTACTGAAGTAACTCGGAGTATCCCAGCATTCATTCCAGAAATCCTCGACGAAGTCGAACTTGCCTTGAATTACACTCTCACCCCGTCCAAAGGCGCGAGTAAGCACGATAAACCTGATTTTACTATCGCCTTCCTGATTCTCTTTGTAGACTCGGTCAAAGTTCCGGTCTTCCAAACAATGACTCATTCGATAGCGCGTATCAGCAATCGAGTCATGTTCGGTACTGCACTCTGTCGTAATGAAGAATTTATTCGTGCCATCGTTCACTTCTCCGAAACAACGCCCCTGTATGCCGCCTTCTTACACTGGTCTCCAGTAGTACTGCGATCGTTCGTTGGTCCTTTGATTCAGTGAACATTCTTGATTTGATCAATCTGCACGACTTTATAGTGCAGTATATCTCCTCCTTTCTTTGATATTCGGAGGAAAACAAGGTGCTCTCAAATTCATCGTACCCTTCTTGGAGAGATACAGAGCAGAACGCCGGGTGATGACGGAGAAACCAGTGAGCGAACATCTGCACCTCTCTAGACCAACATCATAGACCAATTTTCCCAGGAAATCATCGCAGAATTCCTCATCCGGAATGCGCCTCCAGAGGAGACAAGCCAAGGGTAATCTTCATTCGTCTCTTATTTGCATATCATGACAAGTAGTCTTGAAACTTATCTAGGCTCGCTGTACGCTTGATGAATCTCAACTTTGGGAGTATTCACACTTCGTACGTATCATTCACCTTCTCCGGAGCTATCGCCTATGACCTCTTGTCAATTCAGATCCATATTCATCACGCAGGCCCTGTTCGAACTCGCGATCTTGCCCAAGGACGATATAAACGAAATACGGAACGAGATCGTCCATGCACTAGAATCCCAGGGCGGTTGGAACAAATCCACCTTATCTGGCTGTCGCAAGATTGATAGCGTCCTTAGGGAGGTTGGGAGATTTCACGGTCTGATGCAATGTAAGATTGATTCAGACAGTTTCTCGACTATTCAATGACCTCCACTGGTCCATTCTCAAGTCGCCTTGCCTCGCTTCGTCGTGAGCGACTATCGTCTACCAGATGGGACAACGATCCCTTCTGGATATAAAGTCGCCGTGGACATGAAGACGGTCCACTTCAACCCAGAGGTATATCCGGAGCCATACTCTTTCGACCCTTTCCGTTTCGCAAAGCTGCGTCAAGACGACGAACCCGGCAACGAAAAGAACGCCTTCGCAACTATCGACAGCCATCTCGTGTTTTTTGGTGCTGGAAGACATGCTTGTGCTGGTCGTTTCTTTGCAGCAGTACGTGTTTCTCTAGTGACTCGAATATCTCGGTTGAAATGTAATGTGGCGCACCCGTATCACAGATGGAACTCAAGTTGATATTGGCTCATATTTTACTGAAATATGATCTAGCGCTCCCTCTTGGAGTATTGAAACGACCGAACAATATCAGTTTCGATGGGGCAGTGGTTCCTGACCCAAAAGCAGAGTTGGTATTTACTAGACGGTGATCATATATCTCCGAGTCGTAATCGTCACTGGCACGGTGCAGGATCTGTTGGTGCACGCACATACTTCTCTCTTTTCCGTCGTTTATCATCATTTTTCTCATGTCAAGGCGGAAGGGGGTAACGTCACAAATAGTATCAAAAAATGGAAAGATACCATTCGGGACGAAGAAGCAACGGAAACATATGTACTTTTGCTAAGCGTCAATTCCACACCTTTCGTCAGTCCTTGAGGCTTGGAAGAAAGGTTTAAGTTGAAACAATAGCTCACAGACAGAGCTCGCGGCGTGTGCCACACATAAGGAGGCATGGGGAAGAATGATAGAAGTCTTGATGTCGAAGTTGATGGTCCAGACCCCTACAATTGATGTCGTAGAACAAAAAACACGGCCCTTTTGAATAAGTTGGGAGAGGCTGGGAGGTACGAATGGTTGGTGTCTGCCAGTGTTCTTGTGGCCCCTCATGCCACCAGATCAATCCACAGCAGGTGACTCGGAGAGCCCTCGCAACGGAAATTGCCGGGGTGGCGGTGAGGTGGCTGTGGTGCCTGATTTTGTGAAAACTCCCAACTTGCTCCCTCCGCTCGGAGGCTATTGTAGAGACTCGGACTTCCGAGTCGAATTGACTTTCATATATGGTATTGAACCAGAACTGTCTTATCACCAACGGAACTTCATAGCTTCATTGTAATTCCATTTAGCGTGGCAGAGTCTTGGCAAACTGGTGACGATGAGCTCGATGTAGGTCAAAACATTCGACGTTGCCTGATTTTGGATCGTTCTTCGTCTATTTGACCGACGTATTCTCATGATTTGCATTGACACTCGTGGATAGCGTTTCTGAACGCATTGTCTGTTTGCTTCTTGCCCTCGGTATGTTTCTCCAATGTTTCTCCTGTGGAAAGATCAACCCCATTCAATGTTCACCGGACACGGAATTTCGTAGAATTTCGTACATCCTCCCTTACTTCTGTCATTTGCTCTGTCGCTTGCGAGCTCTATACCCCTCCGGTGACGGTTTAAAATTTACCCCCACGAGCGTATTCCATGCCATGCTTGCCCTTCCCGCTTCCAAGAGTTCTGATTCATCCCCAGGTCCCGTCGGCGTTCCTGAAGTGACTGTGTTCAAAATCATGACAAAACAATGCTCTCATGGTATAAAGGCAGAGCTGCTTTACCAGGTCAAACCAACACTAGTTGACTACTCATCTAGCGTCCAACCGAGCCTCATCTTCTTACTCTTCCTCTTACATATACAGCATGTTGTTCTCTCGCATCGCCGCACCCATCGTCCTTCTCCTCTCTTTTGGTGCTACCGTCTTTGCTTTGCCCACCGCTGAGGCTGCTGTTGAGAAACGAGCAAGTCCTGACGAAGTTGAAGCAGTCCTTGCGGATTTGGCGGCCACAACTGCGGTCATTACTCCTCAGATCAGTAAGTCTGGCTGAAACCACACATCCAGGCTGCTCTAACATACCAAACGCTAGCTGCCTTGACCTCCTCTGGATCCGCCACGGATGCCAATGTCATGCCTCTTATCAACGAACTGATCGCTGCCTTCAACAATGCCACCACTATCTTGACCGCCTTACCCACTACCGAAGTCACCTCCGCTGTGGCCAAGAGGCAAGGTCTCGGTAACATCGGCACTATCCTCTCGGGGCTCATTTCTGTAAGTGCCTCATTGTGACTTCGGACCTCCTGCTGACTTTCATCCTACATCACAGTCGGTCCTCTCGATCGTCACTGGAGTTCTTGGAAGTGGCGGTCTTTCTGGCTCATCCAACCTCCTTGGTAACCTCCTTCCTTTGGTGACCGGACTCCTTTCCGTCGTTACTTCCCTTCTGCCTAGTGTTCTCAGCATCGTCACCGGCTTGTACGGCTCATTCTCTTGCTGTCATATGCTGAATAAAACTAATGTGTTGTTTTCACTGCACAGACTCGGTGGAATTCTTGGCGGTGGACTTCTTGGCGGGCTCCTAGGTGGACTCTAAGTGTCTGGAAAGGCTGAGGATGCACATAACTCTATCACGCTATTCATTTCCACTTTTTCACGTTTCTGGTCTAACTTTTATTTTTCATTGGGGATGTTTTTTTGGCGGCGCTGTTCTCTTTCACTGGTTCTGAGTTTATACGGTTTGGATTTGGGTTGAATTGAATTGATGATTTTACGACTTCATGTCAATCTTGTGTGGCAACGAACGGGAGCTGAATCCTGCAACAGCAATGAGTTCGATATGAAACAGCAACAAACATGTATACCGGACCTCCGAGTCCTTGGACCGTATCTTGATCCCGCTCGACGAACTTTAATCTCGAGGGTGATCGCCGTTGCTTATCAAATCGCCGTGGATACGAAGATAGTACACTTCAATCCAGAGATATCTCGTTCCACAGACTTTTGACCCGTCGAGATAGAGAATGGGAGAAATGCCTTCGACCGTACAGTGTCCTTGTTTCTTCGATGCTGGCCGACATGCCTGTGGTTGTCAGGTTATCGCGGCCAATGAATGGATGTCTCGTCATTTATGTACATTGACTCAGATGGTGCTGTGGCGTAACCATGCTGGAACTCAAATTGTATCTGATGATGCGGGCTCACAAGCTTAGCCCTTCCTCCGAATACGACGGAAGAGCCTGTGGGATCTAACCGAATAGCAGTGTTGATGCTCACTAGACGACGATCACTGTCTTCATCAGACTTGTACATTCATTATAGCGCGATAGACCGACATCTTCAATACGGAGGAAATAAGCATCTAGTAAACACGAGGGAAGATATGCACCCACTGATTTCTTCACAAAGTCAAAGTCCTGAGACCACAACCAAGGCAAGTGCATACCACACTATCCACCAACCCAACAAGTTCGCTCAAATCCCCGTCTATACAGAGGTTTCCTTCGATATGGCGAAGCCGAGTGGGTGGTGACATTTCACCATTAATGGGTGTAACCTTTCCACCGCGAGCACGAGCAATCGCAATGAAACCATCGGTGGGAGCGTTATCACACGACCCCGACGAATATACGTTAGACGTATCGGTGTCGAGAGTGAGTTGCACGAGAGATGGGCAGAGCCATCCGCCGGCGCCAATGATCTCTCCTGCACCGAGCGGAGATGCAAGCGCACTGAGTAAATCTGATTCTGTATCCGACTTTTGTGCTGCAAACGAGATGATGGGATCTCGTAGGATGAGACGGACTAGAGAAGGAAGTCGGGCGAGCCATCGAATCAAATAAGGGAGGTCAGGTTTTTGGAGGCAATTTGATAAATTGAGAGTGTGTAGATGGGTTGGTAGGTAGTCGGGTTGGCTCCATTGGGAGAAAACCAGACTCATGGAGCTATCGACGTATTGGTGGGTGTTGGCATGAGTGCTCCACCAGAATCTTTGAATGGATGGAACATGTTCGGGAGCTAAGAATGTCTGGAGAGATGGGACACGAAGGCGTAGAAGGAAATCCTTCAAATACGAGACATTCGATACTGATAGCGTTATGAGGGATGGGAGATGAACGACGCGGTTGTCCGAGGGTCTACAAGGAGTATGATAGATGGTGTCTAAGCGGAGATATTGGAGATTGGCTGTCAAGGAAAGATAGTCGAGGGTAGTAGAAATTGAATGGGTTTCATATATCTTGAGTAGCTCGAAGCTGGTGATGGCCGGCGAGAGAAACCTAGTAATCCAGGCTTCCCCAAGCTCGATGGCTGTGAATGCATGAAGTTTCGGATAGCGAGCATCGACGTCAAAATACACATCCGCCCCGTCAGTGAGCTGGCCATCAGGACCTGCGCTGAGTCGACCCTTGCGCAGTCTGAGCTGCTCAAGCCCATTATGCATCTCTGACCATCGTGCCAAACGTAACACGTGGGTCTGAAGTTCCGCACAGACCCACTGACGGGCCAGTTTTACGACTTTTTGAAGAACGCCACCCTTCAGCTTGCCTCCATTTCTGTCCGACAAGTATACCTCTAACGGGGCTGCCTTGGCCCTGGCGAGCTGACCATGGACGGTGAGTGGATCAGAAGAGATGTCGAGTGTAAGGATGCCCCATAGACGCGGTGTCGATACTACGAGGTCGTTCCACCTTTTGCAAACGAGGCACAGTGGAGGTAGGAAACGAATCCCATAAGTCTTTATACCAAGTTCGAAAGTATGGGCGAAGAGTTCAGGAGGTATATCATCGACACTGGGTGCCATGGCAGAACTGCAGAACAGGAATAGGATGCAACCATAGGATAGAATGCCCAAGCTTTATGGCTCCTTGAACACCGGTACCGCAGTGACAAAATATGATGAAGGGTGCCTACGCAACGTCCAAGAGCGAAGTATCGGTCCTATGCATGAGTCCAAGTGATTTCCAAGGCTCCGAACATGAGCATATGAGGACAACAGGAGTCTACGGTTGCTCTGTGGGATACCCTAAGCGTGGTGTTAGCCGAATGAAATAATTCTTTGCACCCACCACTGCCTGCTTAGCGCCGACCCACTACTCCAGCAAGTATCGTCCTCGACTCGACATGATATCAGGATGGACATCGCATGCTGGCCCCAGACGATCCAACGACCATGGATCTCGCCATAAAGCGAATAAATCAGACGACGAAGACTCACCCCGGCGGAGGTCTTCGAGTGATGCAACTCCACGGCAAACTGCTCCTGATCTTTACTTTCTCTCAACACACACTAGCGCCCAGGATCAAAATCAAAATGTTGGCCCTAATTCAGCTTCCCCCATCGACAGCTCAGCTTCTTCCAGGAGACTCGGCTTCTTCACAGACAAACTCTCCTCGACTTCTGCAAGCCGTGATCAACGGACCGCACAACTTCTTCATCCACCTCAGAGTAGTCATTCAAGGCAGGAATCGTCTTCTACTCAGTCCTTATCACCTTTAGGTGCTTCTACTATGTCCTCTTCTTCTACTTTGACGAACTCAAAAGGTCATATATCCCCATCAAAGGTGAGACATACTTCCATTCACAGTCCCCCTCTCTTTACCTCATTTACATACACACAGGCATCCTACGGGCGCACCTACGACTCTAAGCTTGTTTCTCGTGAAATGCATCGACTAGGCGGTCTCGCTCATCTCCCTTCTGCTTTGACCCCTACCCTCGGCGCTGCTTCCACCTCCGCCGCATCCCTACCCCTACCTGCTAGCAGTATGTCGAACACCTCCATAGCCTCGAGCTCATCTGGGGATCCATGGGGTGCCCTTCATGTCCATGTTCTACCGCTTTTCAACGGCGAACCACTCCGAATACCAATGTCAGTGCCCCACATCTGCCTTACAAATCAAAAAACTGACCGTTTATACCGTTCAGAGAGGATTTAAACATCCTAGTCAGGCGCCATATACAATCAGTCGTGTCTGCGTCACCTTCCAAGGCACTGGCTACATTGGAACACGACGCATCCGAGTTGATCGCCTCGGGCATGGTCACACTGAACGCGAAACTGAAGGATATCGAGGACGAAAAGCTCATTGGACGCGTAGTAGAGATTTGGGGCTTCTTCTGGGATCAAGTCTTGACTTATATTGAAGGTGTGAGTTGTTGGGAGATTATCTCCCTTCTGTTGCTGCTGCTTATCGAACCATCAACTCGGCACAGGTCCTCCTTCCATTCCAGACAGATCCTCTTCTTTCCTCCCTCTATCGCACCCCAAAACCTCACCGTCCCACATCACCAACCCGACAGAATTCGAATGCATCTTCTCTAAACAGTATATCGACGTATCGAATTGACGTTCGCACAGTCGCTCTATTATCGTTCCGTGACAAAATTATCCTTCCATTGTCCACAAGACTCAGAACACGGTTGTCAACGCTGAACAAAGAAGACAGCTTCTCAGAGACATCTGCGTATCAACAGCCTCGTTTGCAACAAATGTGCGTCTTGCCGCTCTTCTATATTCCCTCAATCTGTGCTTATCTTGAAGCCCCTCCAGGCTACTCGTCCTAGGTTCTCAGAGTCGCCAACGACCACCTGCATTCTCACTGACCGCACCAGCTCCCCAACCCACCCCAAGCGAAGCCGCGATTGCAGAACTCTTAAGAGTGGTACGTGCCCCCCAAATCTCCGCAGATGTCCTCCGAGGACAACCCTCCAAACCACTCAACGCCCAATCGCTGCAAGCCCCGACATTCCTATCCGGCGGCCTTCCCCGAGACCGTCGTGGTCGGATTGCTCAAAAGCAAAAGGGTAAATCTAGATCTAGTTCAGTGGACGGTGAAACTGCTGGAGAGGACGATGATGTCTTCGGAGATGGTGGCGATGGGGCGGAGACGCCTAGGGGTGAATATGGAGTCGTTGATGTAGATAGTGTACAGTTTTTAGAGTCTTTGCGGTACGTTTCTTCTTCTCTCACACAGATTTCATTGTGGGGTATATCTGATGTTGGATGAACAGGAGTCCCGACCTGGAAAGCTCAGCTGCGCGTGCCAGTGTGGGTGGATGGGGTCTAGGAGGTGGGAATGAAGATAGCGCCAAGGTGGTAGAAGAGGATGATGATGATCCTCTTGACTGGGACCAAGCACAAGTGCATTCCAACTATCTGCTATTATGCCCGAATTCTCGACTGATACATGTATGTTTGGCATTCACAGGCAGTCGTCGAACGTATGGTCGGGATGGAACCATCCAAAGACCCTCCTCCAGCTCCAGCGGAAAGCAGGCGAAGGATGACATGATATCGCTTTTCCTCCTTCGTTCCTGCTAAGCCTCGCTTTTCATTCTCCTCAAACTCTTCTCTTGCTTTGCATATCTGCTTTGAACCTGTTTCTTCTAATAATCTATCCTGGGATCAGCGTGTATATCTTTATAATGGACTGTTTATCGCAATAAAGACTTGGGGTCGCGATTTACACATGCATTTCTCAAGTGGTCACCATGGTGGGCCAGGTCATTCCGGTGTGCTCGCCGCCGTTCGGAATATCTGGCTATTGTAATGTTTCTTTTGCCGCTTCACGGTCAGGCTGGACCATCCCATATCGCCTGCACCTTTGCTGTTGTACACGAATGCCGAAATTCGCCTAATTGTCTTTATATAAAGCCACGAAATGGTGAAGCGCGCCTCTTCATTCGCAGTTATCATCATCATGCCTGGTAAGCCTCTCAGCTATGGTTTGAGTCAATATCTCATTACTGACTTATACCAGAACTAGGACACCACAAAAAGCCGGAACACATCATTGCAGGACTCAAAGCGACGATACACAATCCTCGTGTTTCTGAGGAAGCCAAGGAGCACGCCGTCGAACGTTTACAGGAGATGGGTGCGGAAGTACCTGAAGATGCTCCTGTCGTGCACCATCATGGTACTGTCAAGGAGGGAAGCGATTCTAAGCACTTTCTTGGTATGCCCGTTGGTTTATGTATTTCTTAGATGATGGTCTGACATGTCATGATACAGGTGAGCATGCCTCCGCCGAAACGAAGGAACATGCCCGTGAGATCCTTGAAGCTGCTGGATATCATGTTCACAAACCGGAGACAAGCACGGAAGAAGAACATATGACGCGTGTCTTGGCTGGGTACAAAGCAGCAATGCATAGTAAGCTCCTTGCTTTTCTGGGGGGGGCGCGTATATGATCTAATAATTTGATATTGCGGCCAGATCCTCGAGTATCTGACAAGGCGAAGGCTCATGCGATGGAGTATCTAGAAGCACACGGAGCTTCGTGGTAGACAGTCCTGTACTGCACATCACAAGTACTAGTATACCAGTCAACCTTTCCTTTATTGGAGCTACCGATGCGAGCGGCCTCTGTGCACTGGCTCGGAGGTGGTTGAACGGAAGCAAATGTCAGTGCTCGGAGGTTGTAGCCAAGCACGGCCAAGCAGCGATCCCGAACGGTCGGCGCCGGCATCAAATGCATCCGAGTCGCGTCAACTACTCCGGCACAATCCAGTCGAACGCGTTCTCCGGCCGCATTGCGTGTGTTCAAATCGCACAGGTGACGCGAAGAACGATATTTCAATTTCATGCCCGTTCTGCCCCACGAACACCACATCTCAGAACACCGCAAATATACGTACGTCGACGTCATGTTCAGGTCATCCATTCTAGACCCCAAGAATTGAGACCGAAATGGCAAGAAAGTGGGGTAATTCCTGAGTAGAAATCGTATTTAAGACACGATGTGCTCAAGGGTAATCTTACAACTCGTCCCCACTAAAATTATCACAATAAATACACATGTCTGGTACGCTTTTCTTCTCGAGGTATAAACGACACCTTAACCTGATCCTTGCGAACAGGATACCCAAAAGACCCTGAACGCGTTGCGGCCGGCCTCAAGGGTGCTATCCACAACCCTAATGTCTCCGAACAAGCAAAAGAACACGCTGTTGAGAGACTCGAAGAAATGGAGGGTGGTCATGTCGAGAGTAACCGATCCCTAGGTACGCGTCTTCTCGAATCCGGATAGACTTCATCTGAACCCCACACGAAGGAGGTTACAAAGCCACTTTGCACAGTATGTCCTAGTGATTTATTCTATCATTTTATCGTCACTAAACCCAGTCCTTCAAGACGAGCACACCTCCGAGCAAGCGAAGGCTCATGCCCGAGAGGTTTTGGAGGCAGCTGGTTATCACGTCGAAAGACCCGAGACGAGCACCGAAGAAGAGCACAATATCCATGTATTAGCAGGATACAAGGCTGCCTTGAGTAGTGAGTCCTTTGATAGACCTTTCCGTCCGATCTTGTTGACCTCAAAAATCCATGTATGCAGACCCTAATGTTTCCGAAGAAGCAAAACAACATGCTATGGCATATCTCGAGACTCACGGAGCACTCTGAGCGCCGTTACTGTTCTGTCTATTGGATCTCGCATTGTACCTCGTATCACCACCTTGTTTGTATACTGACTACCTACCCCAGAGAAACTGTATATACCTTCTTTGCATCGTTTATGACCCCTATGTTTCCAGTCGGACTTTGCCGATCTGCCTTGTCTCAGTACCACCACTGCCAGTGTGACTACTGCTAGAAGCCACAACTGACGACCTAGCGGCCACTGTCAGGCTGCTTGTAAATTGTGCGCTGAACACAGAATCATGCAGGTATATGTCAGAATATCGTCGTCCTGTAGCATCGTCTTGGTCTTTCCAGTGCTTACCTGTCGATACTCAATTTGTTTTACGCATCAGGCTCCGGTCCTCATCGTCCAACGTGAAACGACGTTTACCTACAATCCCAGAACCCGTTCTTGGGTCCAAGCACCTGGATACCACAACGGACTTGCTGTTCCAATACCATCCTTTAATATTCTGACTTGGAACATAGACTTTTCGCGACCTCGTCCCCACAAGCGCCTTCGGAAAATATTATCATCTATTGAACGTACTCTGTCGCCATTCTCATCAACTCCACCGACGATCATCTGCCTGCAGGAATTCCCCTCGTCGTGCTTCTCCGAACTCTTGTCCGGGCGTTTTATTCGCGAAAATTACAACACAACCAATATCGATAATACCACCTGGCCTATCTCGGGAGCTACCTATGGGTTAGTCACATTGATTCCAAAATTTTTAGCCCCGTATGTGTGTGCTACATTTAGGACACCATTCAACCATATCAGTAGAATGGGCCGTGAGGCGCTCTACATTGACATCCTCTTCCGGACGCGTATACCGTTCGGAGCCATGTATACATCCATTCGAAAAATCCGCATAGCGAACACACATCTCGAATCTCTTGCTGGTTTTGGGGATATCGCGCGGCCACAGCAACTTGTATCTATCGCAGAATACCTTTATGATCCTTTCGTCCAGGGTGGACTCGTTGCAGGAGATATGAACCCCATTTCTCCATCGGATGATTATCTGGCGCAGCAGGTTGGTTTAGACGATGCTTGGCTTGTTATGCATCAACATCTGCTTCTTGGGTCAACTGCAACAGATTATGATCTGTTTGAACAATTGGGGTATACGTGGGGGTTTCAACCTCCGTCGCGTCAGTTCGCACCCTCTAGGCTTGACAGGGTCTTGTTCAGGGGAGCGTTGAGGGTGAACACCATCGAACGAATCGGGGTTGATCTGAGGCTGAGATCAGGGGAATGGGCAAGCGATCATGTTGGATTGCTGGCTACCATGACGGTCATCTGAGTCAATGTGCTCCCTTTCACAGTGTGCATAGATGTCGAAGTATAATTCTTCTCTCTTTCACCTACTGATGAGCTGCACTGACGACGGAACTATACCCTCTGTTAGCTCGGTCCTTCTAAATAACGTTTGACTAGTCAGCCCGACGTGTGAGATAATACGCGTCTATTTATCACAAGTGTAGATGGCATGAAAGGTGTGTGTCTGTCGTTGTAACGAAGTTCTTAGGAGTCTCACTCGGTCCGTTATATGAAGTACCGTTCTGCGTGGTCGAATCATTGCTCATGCTCAAACCTCGAGACTATTCTCGATCGCTGGATGTTCAGCAAGGAAGGCATGCAACCATAATAAGCATAGTAATGGGAGAAGATGATTTACAAGATGATACAATGACGTTTATTCTTTCTGTCAGGCTGAAGCAGAGCTGATCGAGCTGCGCACTCGAAAACTTGACGGACACCTTCGCCTGACTTTGCAGAACACTCCAGATAGTGGCTAGCGTTGATTTTACGCGACATTGCCGTGCCCTACTCCATGATTCAATATTCATCAGCGAGGGAGGTCCCAGACAAATCGGTGGACACACACACCTCTTCACGGCTAACAAGTTGCTGGCTAGTAGGATCGTTTCTAAGATCCTTCTTGCAGCCTACAAGGACGATAGGCAGACGAGGACAGAAGTGCCTTGCTTCGCGAATCCACTATATCAGAAAAGTCAACGCAGGACAGTCAATGCGAAAGATGAATTCGGCCGACTTTCTCCTGAACGTTTTCGAGGGTATCTGGCGAGTCTATGGAGAAACAGATGAGGATAACATGGGAATCGGGGTAGCTGAGAGGTCGAAGACGGTCGTAGTCTTCCTGTCCGGCAGTATCCCACAACGTGAGCTCGATTTTCTTTCCGTCGACTTCTATGTCTGCGACATCGTTCTCGAAGACGGTCGGGACGTACATCTAGATCATCTTGAGCGAAATGCATGACGTTATATGGAGCTGCGTACCTCCGGAAATTGACCTCTAGAAAACACAGTCAAGAGACATGTCTACAAAGGCGTCAATTTCGTCAATAAAAATCAGGAGAAGCAGACTGCATACCTTTCCGCAAGCACCGTCACCGACGATAACCAGCTTTCTTCTAACCTCGACCATGAAAATGAAGGAGATTCCGGACTCAACTCGTCTTTAAGTACATAGCGCAGTGCTTGTGTACTGCCTCTTGGTCCCCGGAGATAGCATGACTGCGAGGGGGTTGTCGTGACTCTGGGTGATTCCGTTAGAATTGGAAATTGCCCCGCATTTGCAACGGTAAATTTGTAAGGTAAGGTATCCGGCGGTGCACGACGACTGTACACTGCACTGGCAGTACATACGCGTCGCCGTCGTACAAAGCATTCCGTATAGCACTGCGCAGGAAATATATGGGAAGGCGATGTTAATTGGTGGATTCCGGAAAGAATCACAATCGGGTATGAATATTCCTAAATGAGAAATGCAGAGGTCGAAAACCAGAGAGAACAAAGAAGACCTCAACTCTCAGACGACCTCCCTAGCTCTTCTAATCTCCTCAGCAGCGCATCTACTCGGCCCTCCAGACCAGAAACGTTACCTCTCACTAGCCCTCTGTTCTCGTCTAAACTCTTTTCGACAGTAGTCACAGCCCCTTCTAGTTCCATCAGCGCTTCATGCATCTTGCGTTGTTCTTCCTCCAATCCCTCAAGTGTGCTCTGGAACTCCCCAGCGGAGGCATGTAGTGCAGACAGTGTGCGAAGGCGAGTCAAGATATGAGGAATATGAGGCAGCGAAGGTCCCAGACGCGTGAGGAGAGGGAGAATGTGATCGGCGATTTGCGATGCGGGTACAGTAGCAGGATGACGTTTATGATCACGATGTTGAGATGCAGAAACACGATCGAGATCTGATAGGAGGAGCTTCAGCCGTCGGGATATAGAATCGATATGCCGAGGTTGTGTGAGGATGGTCAATTGACTGTTTAGACGTGAGATCATGGGTAGGAGTGGAGGTGGGAGGGGTGAAGTCTGGAAGTGAATATAATTTAGATATGAGGAGGAAATAGGAGACGACGAAACAAACCTCGTCCAAAGCAGCTGTGGATGACCCAACAAGTTTCTCCAGCTCTCCGACGCGTCTGTCCATTTCTACGATATTGCGGACCTCCGGTTCCTTACCGTGTTTCGAATCATGGGCTTTGTTGTCGTCCTCTTTCTTGTTTGCTTTCTCGTCCTCACCATGGCCCCCGGTGGATTCTCCGTTACCGAGAACTACATTGACCAGCCTTCCTCTCCCTTCCTTTTCTTTACGAATCTTGTCCAGCCTGCCTCTCACATCAACTAGTCCTCTGATCAGTTCTCCTGGATCCACATTATCCTCCACCCGTTCTTTGTGTAGCTGAGGATTCGAAGGGTCCGCAAGCTCAGTCTCCAAAGCGCTCAATTCCTGCTGAAGAATTCGAAGACGATGAGATATCGGTACTATCTTGGCTTGCTGTGGATGTTCTGGAGACGTCGGTGAGGTGGGAGAAGGTGGATATGCGTAATATGGACGAGATCGATCTTGAAGCACAGCTATTAAATCTCTGTAGGAGTGGATGGATAGGTAGACAGACCGTATCTTCTTTCTGCTCTCTTAAACATTCTACTAGCATCATCGACACTTATTCGGCTGTCAAAATCAACTCCTTCCTCAGGATCGCCGTATTTGACTCTCGCGCGTGTGGGCACCGATGCTTCATCATCGCTAGAATCTTCTTTCTAAAACACAGTACCTAAGTGAGAAGGAATCAAGGACGAGTCGCATTCTACTCACATTGACTTTTGCGGAAGGATATACGTCTTCGGTTTGATATATATCAGGTGCAGTGTCCTGTCAATTCTTAGAAGGTCAATCTGCGACCAAAACGAAGAAAAGAAAGCACGAACGATATCTGGCAAGTTTGCGTACTTGTTCGCGCTCATCGTGGCAGTATAAGGGGCTCCACGTCGAGCAGTAACGCTCGTAACTGGAATGATTTGGATGGTCTTGATCAAGCAGAGTCAAGCAAAGCAGGTCGCGTGAAGATCGCATGTCACATGTGTGACGCGCTATCCCTCTCCGTCTTTCCTTTTGCTTTCCTTGGCTTAGTACTTTGAGCCTTGTCATATACTTTCCATCCAAACCGAGCTGCTCTTCAGGACTCAGAACACCAGAAATGATAGTTGCAAGATATACGCTGCATTGCTCGAATCACTTGGTTCCTTTTTGCCGGATAAGTACGCGACACGCATTTGTTGGAGTTCAGCGCGTCTGTAATTTCTCAATGAAGGAAAGTATGCCCGATCTGAAGGTCCTCAATAAATCAGATCCAACACACCCAATTCGAGGAGATTGTCCATTGACCGTGACAATGACAGACTCGACAGCGGCTTTGTGCTTGTCGAGTCTCTTGATGATCGTTAACTCTGAATCGCGAAACGACGGACCATGAACCTCTAGTCTGGGCTTTATTAATCACACTGAGACGGGAAGACGCGTCTAAAACGCGTCAATTCTATCTTGGGCGCGGACGCAACCTGTCCTCGATCCTTCCAGCAACATGTCCCGTATGGCGTCATATAGGGCCGACAGGATGTTTCTATCCTACAGAACGCTTGATTACGAGCGTCTTCAAGTCTACAGACTCGGAATTCGCTATCTAATGAAGAGCTACGCAGACTTGAGCGCGGCTGGAGCGCAGCCGATCGGCGGCCAGGAAAACAAACATTGTGAGCTCAATTCTACTCCTTTTTCTATGTTTCTTTTTCCACCTTGTAGGTATGATGAAAGGCGAAAGGATAGCCTCCAATAGCATGTCAAAATGCCAATGTAGATGCCTGGAAGGCTGATACACCGCAAAATTGAAGGAACCCAAAGTACTCCAAAAAAAATCCCCTTTTCTGTTGCTTTTCTGCCACAACTCGGTTTCGAACCTTTCCAGACATTCATTATTGGGGATCATCCAAAAAGGTAGCGTCACCTGTGCGATTCGAACACACGCGCTACAAGAGCATCCGCTGACGTAAGCAACGTCGTCATCATCTCCAGATAATGAACTTCTTAGCAGGCGAACCCGTTAACCACTCCGGCAAAGTGACTTGTTTCTTGGAAGCCAAAACATGCCTAGGACCCCTCGGAACACATCCTGATACTTTTTAAAACATTTGAAACATTGGTTGGCTCGCAATGGCGAGAAAGGTCGCGAGTGGCGTTGTGGAGCGCCGTTATTGATGCGTTGTTATGTTTGAAAGAGCTTGCCTTGTATGGGAGTCGCGATTGCCCGTGATCACAATGGGCGCGGCTAAGACTACAGTACTAGTTTATTCTTTAATCAATCAGTGGCCCTCTACGCCAGTTATTATTATCTCTAAATATTACAGCTGATTCAGGAAATAATGACATGGCCGGGTTTTTTTTCGCGGCGCGGAAATTGAGAATTTCCTGTTTAGACAATTTGTTTGGCAGCATTGGGCGACGTCGCGTCCGACGCGTCGACCGTCGACACAACTCTCTCTCTTCTATACTGTCTTCTACATCCATAGCTCAGATAATTATACACCGAAACATCTTTCCTTTGAACCATGACCTGTTTAGACCTTGAATTGGATGAAAACAATGCTCATTTTGAACTCAGTGACAACGAATACGAGGAAGCTGTTCCCGATAACCAAAGAGCTTCCCATGGTAAGCAATGCCTACTTCTACACCAATACTCTAGTCTGATTGTTCCTGCATGGTAGAAGTCAGGAAATGGATCAATGTATCACCAGAAATCCAGGAGACTATCAAGAAGAACAATGAGAAACGAGCTGCTGCTGCTGCTGCTGCTGCCACTGCCGCCACCGTCGCTGCCACTACTGCTGATACTTCTGACAATGGAGAAGCTGATGAGGCTAAGTCCGGGAAGAAAAGTAAAAGAAAGGAGAAGGAGAAGGAGAAGGAGTCGACTCGGAAGCGTAAAAAGGTGGTAACGGAGAATGTGGAGAGTGACGAAGAAGACCCGGAAGCTGCTGCAAAAAGGATCAAAATGGACGAAATCATCACTGCTTATATCGTTCTCCAGCCCCCTGCTATCCTCCAAGCATCGCGTACAAAAGGAACTTCTTGGCAACCCGCTGCACCACCTGTCAAGAAAGGTCCATTTACATTCACTGCCAACACTGTATCCACTCTTTCCTGTTAATAAACAGATATCTCAGTCTACACGGTTCGTGGTAAAAGACTGAGGGATGCCCAGGACAGAAAAGAGTAGGTAAGCGTAAAAAAAGGATAAACGGCTAAAACACCGCAAGTGGAAAGTAGTCCTAATGTGGAACGCGACGACGCGTCGTAAGTCACGTGGTGTGTCCGAGCCCCATCTTCAACATTTCCCAGTTCCATGCTCTGATCGCCAAGGCTATCCCATGCAAAGTAAATGCTCTGTACACCGAGAAAATTGAATGGCGCTATGAGAAGCCCGTGAACGATGCAAACAAGATGATGGCTAATGAAGATGGGTTCAGGGCCATGGAGATCTCTTCTCCTTCGCAAAAAAGACTTTGTTATCTTTCTCACTATGCCTTCACCCAACCTGGATGTCCCAGTAAGTGTTGTTCTTCGTTCATTCGAGTTTTTGCTGAATAAATGCGGTCTTTTTGACAGAATTATGACATCGATGATGGCGACTTTGTCCGAAACCCTTACGATTACTACGAAAAAACCTCTCATCCTGGTACTGACTGTGATATGTCAGCAAAAGCTCAGATAGTACGTAGTATTACTTTTCCTCGTAACACTACTTCATTTTCCTACAGGAACGGATCAATACCGGTGCGGCCGGATGGAAGACAAAGCTTTTTGATAAGTATCCTGTCAGGAATAACCCTCTCTATCCCAATATACGTGTCTTTGCTCGGGGCCCTATTGGTAATCAAGACTTTTGGGAACTGAATAGTCTTCGAGCACAACTCTGGGCAGCCCGTTTGGTGACTGATGTTGTAGTCCTTTTCCCTCAATCAGATACTCATTGTTACGGCTTTCTCATAGGCTGACGGTGAACCCGGAGTAAACCTCGATAATCCCCCGAACTCGGCCGTATTCGACCACGATAAACGTATCAAGTCTCGTCCCGCTAAAGAAGTAGCTCCAGCTCCTGCAGTAGTCGCTGATGCTGCTGCTGCACTACCTGTCAATCCGAATCCACCGCCATTCATGTATCCTCCGCCCAATATCTTTCCGCCAATGGGATATCCTGGTATTCCACCATGGCCTCAGGTTTACGGCTATCCTCCGGCTCCAGCATATCCCAACCAGCCCCAGGCTCCTGGTCCAATCCCTATAGCTAACTACTATAATCCAAACCAGCTACACTTGCTCGTCGATCCGAACGCTATGATGGTAGCATCTCCCAATCACGCTCTTCGACTCAATGTCCCGTTGTGAGGATGTGAACATCCCTAGCCTGCGACATCCTAGTTCCTATCTATTTCATGAGTACGAAGACATTAACCCCATGCCGATCCAGGTTTCTCCCCAAAAGACCATCGCTCACCTACCCGCTCAGTACTACGTTCACGCTTTTGACGACTTTCCTCAGCCATTACCCCTGTATTCCCACAGATGAAGAGTTCAACCAGTCACCAGACCGATTGACGACATTCTAGAAGAAGTCACGACTGAAGGTCAGCACCTATCGGCGTTGACTAGGGCGTAATTGCACCCTTTTCAATCACCAAAGACGTATACATGTTCGAAAATTTCCAATAGACGACTCCACGACTCCTAAAAAGATCCCGTCCGTCAGACAGTTACCCATGAACTTTCTGCCAAAACGCATTTTCCTCTGGAAATACCGATCGCCCGATCCACACACACGCTCCTATCACCCCTTGTACCTTGCGCCCACACGTATCTGGTGGCCTAGCCTATCACTCCTGATACACAATACACGAACCTCCCTATCTATCAGCCGATCGGTCGCCGAAAGGATCCGAGACCTGGCTATTGCTGCCAACCATGTAAGACCAAGGCCTATCCTACGAATTTGAATTGGAACGTTGCCGATCAATTTAGCAGGAGGCTGTAAGGGGACTCCCCTTAACGGACAATCTACTATACCTTTCCTTTCCTTTCCTTTCCTTCTTACTTACCTGTACCTATCTTTCCCTTTTCCCCTTCGTTCTATCTCGCGCTTTTCGCGTGACGTGACGTCACGCGTCACGCGCCAGCAAAGCGGTCAAGCCTGCCAGCAGCAAGGGTTTCCTTATCCTATTCTCTTTGGATTCCCCTCTGTTGTTGTGCAGGTATGCAGTACATCTACTTCTCTGTTGTATCTACCTTATCTGATCTATATATCTTTGGATTCCCCTCTGTTGTTGTGCAGATTGCTGCCTTCTTGAGGTTGCCCTTACAGCAGAATAGGATCTCCCAACAAGGACCGGTCTGTCTAGCACCATAGGTCGATTTGGAGCCCCAGACAGCGACGCTACAAGCTCGCCCTCTCCTCCTTCATCCCCCTCTGTGCTTCCTGCAGCCCCCTCCTCACCCCTGCCCCTTATCAGATCCGATCTCCCTGACATCTCCTTATCAATGGACACTGATCTCACCCTCAGCTCCATCCAGGAGAAGCTGGAAGACCTCCATCATCGCGATATGGGCAGAGAGGTCAAGCTAGATGACCTAGAAAAGAAATTGGACGCAATGTTGAAGTTGTTGCAGTTGCAGAGCGGTACGCAGAATACTGCTCCTCCCCCCCCTCCCCCAGCTCCAATTCCTATCCCTCTCCCCCCTCCTGCTGCTCCCCCTTCTCTTCCCCATGCTCGAGTCCCCCTCCCTGCTGTCTATGACGGTAGCAGGAAGAGTGGTCGTGCCTTCCTCGCAAGCGCCGTCCTTTACGCCTCTACCGTCTCCTTTGCGTCCGAGGATGCTAGGATAAGGTGGACCTTAGCCTTCTTCCAGTCCGGACGCGATGCTACCTTCGTTCAGGAAGTCCTTCGTTACGAGTCCATCCACGCCCTCCTGCCCCAATCCCTCCTGTCGCAGAGGCATCGCTTCCACCGGGTGATCCGATGGATATCGATGCCGCTCGCCGCGCCAATACTCGTCCTGGATCTACTGTCGTATGTTTCCGATGCGGTAAGATGGGGCATTTCTCTCGAAATTGCCCTAACGCTCGTGACATCCGGGCGGTCCTGTCGGAAGAAGATATTGAGGAGGTTGTGGCAGATTACCATGCCCGTCTCGATCTTGGTGCATTGGCGAAGGAAGAAGAAGAAGAGGATTTTTCGGGACGTCGCGAGTGAACCGCACGCCCTCGCGACCCGGTAACAGTTACTTTGCTTGTTTGTCAATAGAAGAACCCAATAACATTTCTCCCCCTATCGATGACCCTGTTGAAGTAATTGCAGCCGTGCAATCCCCTCCTCCTTCTCCTCCCCTTCGGCTACCCCGCTGGGAGCGCCGTTTACCGCGACGTCTCATTGCTGCCGTTCCGTCCTCCCGATCCCTCTGTCTCAAGGTAGAGCTCGAGTCGACGTTGAACGCAACCATTGTCGGCGTTGAAGCCCTAGTCGACAGTGGGGCAACCAGTATGGGATATGCAGACCAAGAGTTCGTCACTACCAACAACATTCCTACCCGAAAGCTTCTGCGCCCCATTCCAGTTTTCAATGTCGATGGCACCCCCAACGAAGCCGGATCAATCTCTGAGATTGTTGATACTGTTCTCAGATATCGCGATCACTCGGAGAGGATCCAGCTTGCTGTCACTCGACTTGGTACGCAGAAGATGATTCTAGGGCACGGTTGGCTTCGGGAGCACAACCCCGAAGTTAACTGGGAGACCGGGGAAGTCCTTATGTCACGTTGCCCAGCTCGCTGTTCCACCTGTCGAACTTCTGCCAAACAAGAGCGTGCCGCTCTCAAGGCAGAAGTACGACGAGCGGCTGAAGCACGGACTGGCCCCTTTCCCAAGCCTACGGTAGAGGAGGTTGATGATGATGACGATGTAGACGATGAAAGCGAAGATGAGTTTGGAGACCAGGGACCCGATGACGATCATGATCCTTCAGACTCTCTTGAGGATGGAGATCGTGTATTTGTCACGTCCCTTGCACCGGAGGCCGACTTTGTCCAAGCCACCACCACTGTATCTCAACGCCTTGCCGAGGCTCATGCCAAGGTAAGCGCCAAGAGTACACTGGACGGCCTCCCCGAGCACTTTTACGACTTCAAGGACGTGTTCGAAAAAGATTCCTTTGACGTTCTCCCTGACCGGAAACTCTGGGATCATGCTATCGAACTCGTCCCTGAGGCCGAAACATCAAGGTGCAAGGTGTACCCTATGTCTCCGGTCGAACAGAAAGCTCTAGACGAGTTCATCACCGAGAACCTCGCATCCGGACGCATCCGCCCGTCGAAATCCCCCATGGCCTCTCCAGTCTTCTTTGTCAAAAAGAAGGATGGAAGCCTACGTCTTGTACAAGACTACCACGTACTCAACTCATTCACAGTGAAGAACCGCTACCCTCTTCCACTCATCAACGATCTTATCAATCGTTTGAAGGGTGCGAAGTACTTCACTAAACTTGACGTACGCTGGGGTTTCAACAACGTCCGGATCCGCGAAGGCGACGAATGGAAGGCAGCTTTCCGCACCAACCGAGGGCTGTTTGAACCACTGGTTATGTTCTTTGGACTAACCAACAGCCCGGCTACCTTCCAGACGATGATGAACGACATCTTCCAAGACTTGATCTTGGAAGGTGTAGTCTGTGTCTATCTGGACGACATCCTCATCTTTACCAAAACCCTAGAAGAACACCGCCGCGTCACTCGGCTTGTTCTTGAACGCCTCAGGGAACACAAACTCTACCTGAGAGCCGACAAGTGCGAGTTTGAGAAGCTCGAGATAGAGTATCTGGGCGTGATCATCTCCAAGAACACAGTCAAGATGGATCCGGTCAAGGTCGCTGGAGTTGCTGAATGGCCGACGCCAAGTAACAAGAAGGAAGTATCCTCCTTTCTGGGGTTTACTAACTTCTACCGTCGGTTCATCAGGAACTTCTCTAAGCATGCTCGTCCCCTCTTCGATCTCACCCAGCTCTCACGTAAATTCAGCTGGAGTGAGTCCGAGCAGCAAGCGTTTGACCTCATCAAGGCTATGATCACTTCCTCCCCAGTACTCATCATGCCTGACGACTCAAAGCCATACAGAGTCGAGGCAGATGCTTCCGATCGTGCAACAGGTGGTGTTCTGGAACAGGTATCCGACGAAGATGGGAAATGGCACCCGGTTGCGTTCTATTCCAAGAGCTTAAGCTCCGTGGAGCGCAACTACGAGATACATGACAAGGAGCTCCTTGCCATTGTTCGTGTTCTCAAAGAGTGGAGACATTTCCTTGAGGGTGGGCTTTTCCCGGTGGAAGTCTGGACTGACCATAAAAATCTCCAGTACTTCCGCTCGGCTCAGAAGCTCAATCGAAGGCAAGCCCGATGGTCTCAGTTCCTCGCTCGGTTTGATTACACCTTACATCACAAACCGGGCAAGACCATGGGTAAGCCGGACGCCCTATCTCGTCGGAGCGATCATGGAGACGGCTCTGGTGACAACGACAATATGGTCCTGTTGAAACCAGAGACGTTCGTGATTGCAGCCCTGTCTGGGTTAACGGTAGACGGCGAAGAGAGCCAGATTCTGAAGGACATCAGATTCGCTATGCGTAACGACTCTGATAGTCTGGAGGAGACGGTAGCTCGCGCTGTCAAAGAGCTGAGAAAGTCTGGCCAGCGATCCCTTCGGACTGCAGAGTGGAACGAACAGCAAGGTTTACTCTACTTCCGCAGCCGGCTGTACGTCCCACCCTCCCATGACCTGCGTCGTCGAATTGTAGAGCAGCACCACGACTCCAGAGTAGGTGGTCATCCGGGCCGGTTCAAGACCTTGGAGTTGGTGTCGAGGAATTACTGGTGGCCACAGATGTCGAGGTATATTGGGCAATATACACGACACTGTGACACTTGCCTCCGCACCAAGACACGACGTCGACCCCCAACCGGTGAACTGATCCCTACAGACACCCCTACCAACCGTTGGGAGAAGATTAGTGTCGACTTCATTGTCGAACTTCCGGAAGCTCATGGTTTCGATGCGGTCATGGTCGTGGTAGACCGTCTTTCCAAGCGCGCTCATTTCACTGCTACCCACACCACACTAGACGCCAGCGGATCGGCGCGTCTCTTCCTCCGTGAGGTGTGGAAGCACCATGGACTTCCTCGAGACGTCATCTCTGATCGTGGTCCCCAGTTCGTTGCCGACTTCACTCGTCAGCTTTAGCAACTCCTAGGGATCAAGATCAGCGCCTCCACCGCTTACCACCCCCAATCCGACGGCCAGACAGAACGTGTCAACCAGGAGCTGGAAGGCTACTTGCGTAACTTCATCAACGAGCGACAGGATGATTGGGATGAGCTTCTCCCTATGGGAGAGTTCACCTACAACAATCATATTCACTCGTCGACGCAAGAGACACCCTTCATGCTCGACACTGGCCGACACCCTCGGATGGGCTTCGAGCCTCACCAACCTCCATCCGCCCTTGAGTCAGTGAATGCCTTCAAGGAACGGATGAAGATTGGACTCGACGAAGCAAAGGCGGCAATCGAGAAGGCCAAGGACGAATATGCTCGCTACTACAACCGACGTCGCACCCCCGCTCCCACCTTCCAGAAAGGTGATCGTGTGTGGCTTGATAGCTCAGACATCAAGACTACTCGACCTTCGAAGAAGCTCGACCACAAATGGTGGGGCCCTTATACTGTGGAAAAGACTGTTGGGCCTGGGGCGTATCGCCTCAAACTTCCACACAGTATGAGACGTCTCCACCCAGTCTTTCCAGTCGTCAAGCTAGAGCTAGCTCAACCAGATCCAATCACTAGCCGCATTCCTCCTCCTCCACCAGCACCTGTGGTGGTTGATGATCACGAAGAGGAAGAGGTCGAGGAGATTGTCAACAGTCGGATATGGCGGCGCAAGCTTCAATACAAGGTTCGCTGGAAGGGCTACGGGCCGGAGGATGATACTTGGGAGCCGGTTGATCATTTGACGCATGCTCCAACTGCAATAGCTGAGTTCCACCTTCGTCACCCAGGTGCGCCTCGTGCTATTGCTTTTGCTTCGTTTGATGGGTTGGGTTTTCGTCGCCGGGAGTGAGACTTTTTTTTCTGCGTCGGGTCGCCGCAGTCTAGGTGGGGGGTGATGTAAGGGGACTCCCCTTAACGGACAATCTACTATACCTTTCCTTTCCTTTCCTTTCCTTCTTACTTACCTGTACCTATCTTTCCCTTTTCCCCTTCGTTCTATCTCGCGCTTTTCGCGTGACGTGACGTCACGCGTCACGCGCCAGCAAAGCGGTCAAGCCTGCCAGCAGCAAGGGTTTCCTTATCCTATTCTCTTTGGATTCCCCTCTGTTGTTGTGCAGGTATGCAGTACATCTACTTCTCTGTTGTATCTACCTTATCTGATCTATATATCTTTGGATTCCCCTCTGTTGTTGTGCAGATTGCTGCCTTCTTGAGGTTGCCCTTACAGAGGCCAAACGCGATCGCTTTCTGTAGAAGGTTCGGTTACAAAGTCGGCCGACACTTATCTTGGTCTAAGGATTCGAACGCGCAACCGACCAATCCTATGCACTGACCGATTGGCCAACCTAGTCACCCAGCAATTTCAAGTTACGGATCTTATCCGTGCAGATGGCACACATGTGTAATGCCATTCGACGTGACATGCTGTCCCAGGAGTAGCCGATCGTCATTTCCATCCAATGATTCGAACCCGCAACTGACCGATCCTATGCACTGACCGATCGGCCAACCTAGTCACCCAGCAATTTCAAGTTACGGATCTTATCCGTGCAGATGGCACACATGTGTAATGCCATTCGACGTGACATGCTGTCCCAGGAGTAGCCGATCGTCATTTCCATCCAATGATTCGAACCCGCAACTGACCGATCCTATGCACTGACCGATCGGCCAACCTAGTCACCCAGCAATTTCAAGTTACGGAACTTATCCATGCAGATGACACCACTGGCCAATTGGCCGATCCAATTAAACGGCCGACCAGTTTATCCCGGCTTAAGATTTCGAGCGCGCGACCGACCGATCCTTTGCACTGGCCGATCGGTTGACCCAATCACCAAGCAATTCCAAGTTATGGATCTATCAAGGCAAGATGAAGCATATGTGTATCACCATTCAACGCGACATGCTGTTCCAGGAGCTGCCGATTGTCGTCTCTATCCATGGATTATGGCTCGTAACCGACCGATCCCAAGAATTGGCCGATCGACCGATCCAGTAAAGCGGCCGATTCGGTAGGAAATTCTTCAAAGACCGACATAGCGACAATAGGGGATTGCCCTTTGACACAACCGATCGGAAACGAAAAGTCTGCATTTGAAATACGCTCTACCAATTTCAACGGACATCTCCCTGGCGGAACCGATATCCGGTTCATGCTTTGTGCATCGTTCTTTATTGGAAATAGGCCTCGAGGGGTGGAAAGGCGAACCCCTAATCGCAGGAGGCGATGAATACTTATACCGGACTTGTAAAATACATTACAGTAGCTACGGGTAGACCCCCCCCATCTCTGTACCAACGAAATAATCAACAAGTCTACTATCTACAAGAAGAAGAAGCTCACTTCACACCTTCTGACGAATTGCTTCGACCAATCGCCCTTCCGAAATTGCCCAAATCCGAACAAACTATTGCTGCGACCATAAACCGATCGGTAAAGTCGCTCGTTCCCAGTTCCTTTACCTCTAAATTCGAGAGGGCTTCCTCTCGTCGCATTATAATTCTCACAGAGGTCATTTAGACCTCTCCATTATATTTACATATAAAATCCTCGAGCATTTAGGTATTACCGTCAAGTACAAATCCCCTCAAATAAAACGTCACCTAAACCCTTAGTAGACGAACTACTGTTAGGTTGCAGAAACTATTTTGCACCTAGCGCCGCAGTCCTCATCACACCGTTGGACATCTTCTGCGACTATTATAACATCTCCAGTTCCGATCAAGCCAAACTAGCGTTACTGGAATACAAGCCCGGGAATAAGCTGGTTTCGACACTTTCAAGGGAAGACTGGAGCGGAGTGAAGTTCTCTACGCTGGGATGGCAGGCCTTTCTCGAGGCTCATAAACAGTTTCTTCAAGCGGTTTGGGATGGTGTTTGGGTTACTCCTGTAGCCCCGTAGTTGCGCTGTCTTCTTTGCATGCATTCAAAGTGTACGAATATTTTCTTGAGCCTCGACCATAACCACAGTAGTCTAGATTCTTGGTCGACTACCCATACAGTGACTCATTCACGTTGTAATGAGATAAATGACCTCGTTTGTACAGTAGAAGAGAGAGACTAGAAGATGTATCCAGCATGCCTAAACCAACCTTTGCATTTATCGGCTGTAATGCAAGAACAAGCTTCGAGGAGAGAGCGAATTGGGTCAAGGTCTCTGCGGAGAGTATGTCCATGTTGACGAAGATATGCTTTCACTAGTAGGAACTGTTAGACACTACATGTAGTACAAAATTTACATGTGTAAAGACTCACAGGTACTGAAGGACTCCTCGATTGGATTCAAGTCTGGAGAGTAGGCGGGTAAATAGAGTATCAAGCAGCCTGTTCATTGACAAATTCAGTAATCCGAACAAAGCAGAATATCAGAACATTCACCTGCCGCATTCACAATATCGATGAGAGCATCATTATGGTGGATCCTGCAATTGTCGAGTACCAGAACGGAACGTGCAGCTGGGTACGGATTCATTTGAGGTATCTAGCACAAATGTCAGTAACAAATACCTACGAAGTGATCAAAGAACACTAGTAAGATACATACAACTTCTTCCACCACGAAGTTGAAGAAATCAACGGAATCCAAAGACCCAGGTACAACATCAGCAGCAATGTATCCATCGATCGTGATAGCAGCAACCAACAAATATTGATCGCCTCTCACAAAGACATCCACCAACTCAGCTCGTTCTCCTTGCGGTGCCCTCCCGTAGTGTCGTGCATAGGCGCGATCATTTTTGCTTGTTTTGTCGAGACATATGAACTGTGAGCCATCGGCCAAGAAGTCTCCACCTTGCTGCATATCCCTCCACTGTTGCTGAAGCTCCTCGTCGTGCTCTACTGCAAGTTTGTGCAGCAGTTTCCGAGTTAGCCCGGCTTGTTGGAGATTCTCGTGAAGCGCAGAGACAGATATCACGATGTTGTGATTGAGTGCAAGCCAAAGAACGAGTTTGTCGAGATAAAGATCAGATTCGACTTCATAGAGGGTATGTATAGCAGTCATTACTGCATGCGTTATGATTCGGGGGCGACCACGTAGAGTCGGAGGCCTGTTGACAGATCCATGCTCGTCGAAGATAGCCTGCCAGCGATAGATACTGGAGCGTGATACACCAAGGTCTTCTACAATCTGATCTATGTCCCACTCTTTGTTCCAGAGAGTAAGAGCACATTCCTTGAGGTCCTGGCTGATACGTCGGTTCACCATGATGGCGGGAGTAAAGGTGGACTTTGAAGACAACTCGCGTTGCGGCAAAACTCGGACTCAGACTTGTAACGTCGTTCAAATCTCTTCTCAAACTTCTGGGTATCTCTAAAGGTAGGCTAATATGTCTAGACGACGTCTATATTCATGGCCTGAGTGTCAATAAGTCATGGCTGCGACACTGGTGAAGCGCTGGAAAATGACCTAAAAAGGAAATTCTCAATTTCCGCGCCGTGAAAAAAAACCCGGCCATGTCATTATTTTCTGAATCAGCTGTAATACATCGACACTTCATCACATCACCACAATGTTCCTTCCCATCTCTCGCTACATGTACCAACGCTGCTCGTTTATGCAGCCACGTCATAGATGTAGAGCGTCGGAGGAACGAATTCCCACTGCAACATATGCAGGTGAACACAGTCCTGATCTATGTTCTGGTATATGGATCTGACGTGTATACGTTCCGAAAAACATCTGCTTTCATGTGTGGTATCGTTCTCCTCCTCATGGCAAGCGTTCTGGATTGTCTATAGATCATACCAGGGATATTGAAGGCATACTCAAGTGCATGCAGTATCTCAAGGTAACCGAGAAACGGGGAGTAGTTCTTTTGTTTGTCGTGTTATTGACCCATCTTATTTTTACTTCCGTATAGACGGTCGTCTTCTGGTCAATTTTGGTAAAACGGCGCTGTTAATCCAGTCTGCATTATATGTATAATTCACTGCGTTAAGACCTCTTTTAGTCGGAGCTATTCGGACCCAATATTTACCATCTAGTCACGGCCTGCAAGTAGTCTATCTACTTGCAGGCTGACTATGTCAAGTGCACGTACCTAGTCACTGTGTCTACAATTGATGTATCTAAACTGATATTCTGAACAGTATGGAGGGATTGGGCCCATCAGCAAACCAGGCTATCACTGTGCAGTTCTACAGAGATCTGCATAAGAAGCCATAGACCTGAAGACCTCATAGAAGGGGTCCTGAGGTTTATAGATCTACGGAGAAGTGGAATTTCTATGTTGTTTCTATGTTTTCTATGGTTGTTCTATGACTGTTCTACAGAGCACTGCACAGCTCTACGTAGAACTGGCTGTATCAATAAATGTGATAATATGATAATAAGATTACAAATCAACAATCAAAGAGCAAAACGGAGCGACGAGAATCATATATTCAACCCCAGAATAATACTGACAACTGAACTAAGCCTGCGGACAATCTGTTCCTTCCCTGCCATCTCACTTCCTTCCCTGCCGTCTGGTCTTCTTCCTTGTCATTTTGTTATCTTGCTGTGTGCCTTGTTCTGCGCCGACTCCACTTGTTCCACACCCTCTTATCACGGTCTCCGCAGTCGCAACTTGTTCCCCGCCCTCTCGTTCGCCATTGTAGTCTGTTCCGAGAATAGAAACTCATCAGATAAATATATAGTTGCTGAGCCGGAAGAAGGGACAACCAAGGGACAATGTCAACGGGATTGCCCGGACTAATTGCCTAGGTGGTCTTGAAGATCATGGCCTTGTAAGAGCGCTGTTCCTGAGGTATAGCAAAACAAATCAGTACGAATGATCAGTAAAATTCCAAAAAGAAAAACGAGTGAACAACGGACGAAAGTGAGACTGCGATGCGGGGCCAAGATGCATTGGTGTAAGTCGAAGTTGCCCTGAGCTGCGGCAACTGCAGGACCAGAATGTATGGTAGTCAATACGAGAGCAGCGGGCATCACGGTACAAGTAGTGGTCGAAGACGTGAGTAAGATGGGTCTAGAAATATCACAACTTGGTGAGTCCAGAGGAGGGAGAAGTTCTGTGAGACTTACCTGGTTTTTTGCCAGAGCCATCCAATGTCGTGTCGAGATCAAGTTTGAGAGGGGTAGAGCATAAACAGCAGCCAAATGTGAGGTGTCAATATTGCGCAAGGTTCCATATGTGGCCGAGAGCTTTCAGGAAGGGATGGGCACGTCTACTGGTAGGCAAATGCCATTGGCGCTGGCACAGATTGCTGAGCGAAGACTCGAGAGACAGTCGAAGGGTGAGTTGAGGGTGATGAATGCGAATGAAGATGTTGTAAGGGAACATCTTGTTATGTCCAGCTCTATGGGAGCTTACGTGGTACGCCTTGGCATCTCTTCTAGCTATTGCTTACTGTACGCGCTCTTCACATCAACCTTACCACCACATGCATCCATCACATGACCTCTTCCAGTCTTACTCATCCCTTCGTTACCGCTTACTTATACATCAGTCAGCGATGATATCATTCGTACATACCTGGTAGGATACTCCCACACAGATGTAGTATATAGAGCTGGTGGGGATATGGAATATCCCCACCTTGATATCAACTTGGGTTCCGGGCATTTACTCCCCTGACAGATGTGCAATGACTCGGACGGACGGATGCGCTGGCAGACAGAAAACGACACGTGGCTTTCGTGAGGGCAAGCTCGATGAACTTCGAAGATAAAAATCCTCAAGTGGAGAAGGTTTGTTTAGGGTTCCAGGGCAGGCGCCCCTAGATCTGCGTAGAACTCCAGAGAGCTACGGAGTTTGATGTTTGCTATACTATCTACAAATTTCTATGGGATTTCTACGGTGTCTATACGGACTATGTTTTTGTAAGTCTGCTATAGGCTTCTATGTTCAAAAGGCTGGTTTGCTGATGGGGACATACATCACCAATATGGATTGCCTGACGCGCAATCCAGGTAGTATCTCGGAGTGTTCTTGAGACTCACCTTATATATCATACAATGTACACGTAGGATATACTACCCATAATTTTTTCGCGACGACGCGACGACGCGCCTTGAATCACGGTACTGCCAAGCATAGCCAAGCTCGATCCTCGAGGCGCGTATGTGAGTCATCGTCTTGTACGTACTACCCTTGCTCGATGGCCATTCGGGAGAACTTCAAAAACATTCGAGCAACGTACGAGATTCTCATCCAACAACTATGAACGCTGCCACATCAGAGCCAACAACCGCCTTGACCACAAATTCCATCTCACAATTGGTCGATTTTCTCAGCTCAGTTCCCCCACCACTCACCGTCGCACTCGTAAGCCTGGGTCCGTACATCTCTAGGATACGCCAGACATGTGAGACCATAAGCTGGAGGTCTAATTGGTACGACAGTTGGTTAGCTCTAGCTGCTTGGTGGGCTGTATGCCTGCTAGCCGACTATGTATTGTTGTGAGCATAGTTCATCTTTCTACCGAAGATTCGACTGAACGAGCATACCTGCAGGTATCTCTTGCCTGTTGCGATCCTTTTCACACTGTCTATGAGCAGATGGTCAACTCCACCTAGGCTTGTCCCACCACCTGTAACGGAGCATGATCTCCAATCGACTATAACCGATCTCACCACCATTCACACTCTCATCCCAAAATCACCTTCATTTTCATCCCTCACATCCACTCCCCCCAAAACTATTGCTCGTGTTTGCATAGTTGTCTATATACCGTATCTTCTTCTCACGTATCTTGTTCCCCTGCGTATACTACTTGCCATCACCGGATCAGTTATCATATGCTATCGTGCACCGTGGGCCAACACAATTCGTACCACCCTCTGGCGAAGTGCGTGGGTCCGTTGGTCTATCTACCGAGCGCAAGCGTCCATCACAGGCCAACCTTTACTACCCCGAGTCGTTTCCTTACAGCCTACAGCGACATCCACAAAGCCTGTCAACTCTCTTCGCTTCCTGTTCACTATATATGAGAATCAAAGATGGTGGATGGGTCTTGACTGGACCGCAGCTTTGTTACCCGGGGAGAGACCATCATGGTGTTCCGCTACCCAGGATGCGGTATCCCCACCGAACGCGTTCGCGTTGCCAGAGGACACCGTTGTCTTTCTAGCCGATGGGAAAGGTGGAAGAGTCAAACGGACAGCAACATGGAGATGGGAGGAAACGGAATGGAAGGTGCTGATCAAAAAAGACGGAAGTGGGCTGAGTAGGGTCGAAAGGCCTCTTCCTGTCCCGAAAGAAGACAACGTGACTGGCAATAGGCTGTTCAAGGCTGCTGCCAAGATGCGAGAATCAGCTTCAGGCGGAAGTGGGGAGGGGAATGGGAATAATGGCAACTCGGGTACGGATGCACAAGAACCTTCCAATCACGAGAATGATCTGAGTCAGGAAGAGTCTTCTACTGACGCGGATGGTTGGATCTACGGTGACAACAAATGGGAAGGTCAGAGTGAGAAAGGAGGAATGGGCAAGGCGCGTTTTACTGATCCGTCCTTTCCTCAAAATCTCTGTTCAAAGTGGCTTACCTTCCTTGTCATGACCTGCAGTACACCAGATATAGAAGATGGACCCGCGTTGCCACCTTGAATGAAACCGTCGAGACTGTCGAAGATGGCGAAGTGGGCATCCTACGAAGTCCTACGCGCGAACCATCGACTGCTATAGCTACCGCTCCTCCTCCCGCTGAGGTCAGTCCAACTACGACGGATAGCTCAAGTACCAGTGCCAATACCAACAGCGCCACTGATCCGGGTAACGACCACCAACATCAGCATCGACGCAGTGGCTCAATAGATCCTTCGCCGCTCAGACAGCGTCTGAAAGCGGCGTTGGCAAAAGGATCCGCTGGATCTACCTCTATATTCGAACATTCAAATAACTGATGTGTACAATGCACATTGCCGTATATGGACCAGACTATTAGTAGTTGCAGGTCAGGTCGCTAACTATGTAAAATGTTAGTAAAGCTTTCCCGATTCTAATTTTGACAACCCTGTATGTATTGTATTGTTAGTCGTTTTCCTGCTATATATTTTTTGGTTGAAAGGACAGAGAGAGGGTAGTTGGAAAGGTTTATTATTATAAAGATTAGTTGCGCATAAGGATACAGTGTGTATATGTATATAATGCAATGATACAAGTAGTTGAATCCGAAGAGCCCGAAGTCATACAATTTCGAACGAGCTACGAATGGAAGAAGAAATTGGGAAATCATCTACTGGTCGACGAGCTGGTAGAGGTGGTACATCGAGTGTCATATAGGAGGGCCTTGATGATGAGTAAGGCGAAAGAGGAGTTTCTGCAGTACGTGGCGTCGAGAGATCCAAAAAGGAGCCTGAGCCACTATGATCGGCGACGGGTGGGGGTATTGTGACGAGAACACCAGTATTGGAGTCACCATCAGGGTATATAGGATGCTCATTCATAGACGTAGAGCTATGCGACCAAGTTGTTGGTGCACTAGGGGAGTAGGGGCTGGATTTGCGTACGTCTTCGTCTGGATTCGGTGAAACAACGACTCCCAACACGTGTGAGGTTCTCTTTTCGTTCTGTGTGTTATTGTCGTCATTGGTACCGATGTCTGTAATGGAAGCGTCTGTGACGGAACCCATATCGGAGAATGAGTCGAAAGAGTCGTGTCTTCGAATTACTTCCCGCTGGATGTGAACAGGAAGTGGTGTTGTTCCTTTGCCTGGAGAGCTGTTGATATTCCCTCTATTCCATGTTCTGAAAGAATCCATTATCAATTACAGCGAACCCACAGAAGAAGGAAGAATGCAAACATACCCAGTAAGGGTCGGAAATCCGATAGTAGTCGACCCCGTAGAATACCCAACATGATTGGAAACGAATTGGGCAGCAAGACGATAATGTTTCCTCGCTTCATCCGCAAACCCGAAAAAACCGAAGAAAATAAGGCCACATGCTACGATGAGCCACCGACTCATCTCCAGAGACATCGCCAATATGGAATTATTTCTCCAGAGGATTGAGGGAATCTGGTCTACCCGCGAGAAACCTTCGTGCGTGACAGCGATAGAGACCCAAGGCACAATGCCGGAGCGGGTGTTCAGGTAGAACGCGTAGATTGCGATAGGGACGGTGCAGAGGATATCCATACCTGCGAGACACATGAGACGAAGGTAGCGGTTAGGGTTGAGGTTGCTGTTTGCGGAGAGAATGGATTTGAAATCAGATTGTCTCTGTTTGAACGCGAGAATGCTGAGAGCTGTGTGAAGTTTCGTTTCCGAAGGTGAGCTGTGGTTCATTGTCAGGCAGTATCTTGCTCTACGTACTTGCATAGATACCGGAAACGACACCAATCAAGATAGGTGGAAGGGAAACGAGAACCAATCCGACTGGTGTGTCGACGGTGAATGGATAACAGCCAACATCTTCATAGATATCGAATCGATGACCCTGGGGAATGAATTCTACAAGCATTTACACATCAGTAAGCCAGTTGCAGCTAACAGTCAAACCATTAGCGCACGTAGAACGATTTCCAGCAACGGAATACCTAGCCCTATGGCTAAGTCAACCATCACTGCGCGGCGTTTCTGAAGAAGACGGTGATTTGAGGAGGTACTCCTAATATTATGTATGAATGAGCATACCTCTGCAGGAGTGACTGTTACACTCTTGACACTTGCGATGTGGTAAAGTCGACGGTTGATGCAGAGAGATGCAGCAGGAATCGCTACTGAAGCACCCACTATTATACGAGAAGCTACATGCAATATCAATGATAACGAGCAATATAAGAGGGCATATATGCGGGAATGCGCAACATACATATGTCGCACCAGACCGGTGCCCAGTTGATTGCATTGCCGTTCCAAACGACAGAGTTTATGAATTGATTTAGGCAACTAATGGACGTCCATGCCATATAGAGGCATGTTCCAACATTCCAAGCTGCGATTATATGTGATCTGTTAGAATTAAATCTCTTTGTGGAGGGACTTAGCCACTTACATTCCAAGTGCCACGGAAAAGGAATGCTGACTAGAATGAAAGAGATAAAAGCGAAGGTGGAAAATAACCAGTTTGGAGCAGACATTGTGTGGGTTTAAGTTAGGGTACTGTCTTAGAGAAGACGCTTCGAGAAAGTCGAACATATCTAAACGCTGGCTTTAAGAACGTAGTCAGTACTCACCGTCCTTGTGCACATTTTAGGATGTTCGTTTGTGAGACTGTCAGCCGGCGGTTTCTACCTGACCAGATCAGGACAGTAGTTTGAAAGACACCATATGGGAAACTGAAGTATATTGGCGTAAGTACAAAGTTGAGGAGGAGTAGTCAAGGCCCAATGAAGCCTTGTTCCGAAAAAAGACAAGGCGGCAGAGAATGTCTAGTCACGTGAGGGTGCAAAAATAGCCTCGCCAGTCGTGGGCTTAAGCTTCGAGCTCATCTTCAGCGAAAATCGCAGTTTTCGGCACACCGTCCTTTCTGATAAGGCCCCTGTACATTCCAGGGCAGTTCAGGGGCGTGGTCACTATGCAGCAGTCAGCATCGGTCAATAAACAGAAGGAATTGGCTTACCATTCCCCAGATGGTCAAGCGCAATGACACCACCGAGCCCTCCTTCCTGAAATAGATCTTTCACAGCGTGCTTTGCAGCTTTTTTCAACGACTCTCCATGATATCTTACGCGTCGCGCGATAGTGGAAGCGGTATTGAGCCTGATGAAATACTGAAACGTAGACCATGATCAGTAGACATATACATCGAAGAAACTTACGACTTACATCTCCATCTCCCGTACCCGAGACACCAATCGCCTCGTGATGAGGTCGTCCTCTGATCTTGTTCCAAGTCTTCTTCACCCACCCGCGATGTTTCCACTCTTCAGCCCAGTTCCCCGAACCTATGATAGGTGTGTCTCCAATTCTCCCCGCGAGTTTGTTAGTGCGTCCTCCGGTGGAGGTGAGCGCAGCAATACAGCCTCTCACATCTAAAGCTACAGCACCGACGGTACCGGTCGGCATCTGATCTAGGGCTGATGTATCGTCATCGTCCTCGACCGTATTCGAGGGATCGGAGTGAGAGTGAGGTAAGGGCTCCTCCGGCAGTCCAAGCCCTCGACGATGCTCGCGCCAACGGTTCTTGGTGAAGAAATAGGATGGATCGACGAGTTCTTCGCCTAGAGACTCGCCAATCGACTCGGCCGTGGCACCAGATAGAAATGTGTGCGGGGCAAAGGCAGGGGAAACATAGAGTGAACGGACAAAGTGGGAAGGGTTACGGGCGCGTGTGAGAAGGGTAAGGCCAAGCCCCCGTCTTGAAGATGGGATGGAAGGGTGCGTGGATGGAGGCTTAGACAGCATCAACGATGTTTCCAGCTCATTCTGTAAGACAAGGCATTGTTAGTAATAATTTGTCTAGAGTTTACTGAGAAACAGACACCTTTCCCTCGGCATTAAACACTGCGCCTTTCCCGGCATTGAACAAAGGGCAATCTGGAAAGACAACAATGTCAGACAGAAGCTTCTGATGACATACAGGCCAAGGCACCTTCAAGTACAGTCACAGCTGCAACGACCGCATCCATAGCCTCACCACCTCCACGCAGGACTTGGTACCCTGCTTGGAGAGCGTTTCGCAAGGTGACTCTATACCGAGCTTGCTGTTCAGGAGTCGAGCCTTCCTTGGACATCGTGCCAGCCCCACCGTGAATGACTAAGACATAGTCATTGCCTTTACCACTAGTTTTAGGGGCCGAACCTGAGAGAAGGGGATGCTTTTCCGATGAAGACATAGTAAGTGATATCAATGCTGCGAGTTGGGTTCAAGGTATTCAGACTCTACAACCAGCTTCGGTTCAATGGAAAGAACCGGTCGTATGTCGTATGTCGTATGTCGTGGAAGAGATTGCGTGTGTCAGACTCGAAGCATGGCGCCAAATCCCAGGACATTCTGATAAGAAAAGATTTGTGACTTTGTGTCAAGGGGGTACCGGGAATCGAACCCGACACCAGGGCTTGGTTAGTTAGTCCGGCCGTCAAGTCTGAAAAAAAAACTTTGACCCCTCATATTTTTGTCTTGTTTTGAGCTCAGAATAGACTCTTGTGACCGAAAGAAGATACATTTAGACCAAATATGTGGAATAACAACTAATAGAGCGAAGCTCGAGGGCAAACTCGAACGTCAATTTTCTTTACAGTATTAAAGAAGCCTGCCTTCTCGGAGGAGCTGTCTTCACAATGGAGGTCAGTCATATGGAGACATCAAGATATATCTGAGCTATGCTAATGTCGACAAAATTCAATCTATGATAGCCTGATCCCGAAGTCGTTCCACCGGGCTACGCAAAATGCCCGGAATGTGGTATGCATGTTAACCTGGGACCGGTAGGCATCAGTAATCTCGAGAAGCGCCACTTGGGCAGCAAAGCATGCAGGAAAGCAAAAGACAAACGAGATAACACTCCCAAGAAAAACATGTCGATCTTCAGCTTCATGAAAAAAATTCCCCGACTTGTACCAACCACCGTCTCCGCACCCTCACTCGTCCATGCAACATCACAGTCTACTCCGGTAGCACGTCAATCTGATGAGACACGCACTGAGCCCATCACAGCTACAGTTCTCCTTGAAGTTCATGACACTGGTGCATGTCCTGTCGCGACGCGACTTCTTCAAGAGCTTCGCATGGCTATCGATCAGCTTCCTGATGGGGTACCTGAAGGACACGATGGAGACGAACTTGCCGTGTTTTCGGGTGATCCAGAGACGTACGCCAATGCAGAGGCAGGTTCCGATGAAATATGGGAGCAGACTTTGCATCCTCTGCTGACGAACGCGCTTGGATGGAGAAAGACCACAGAAGAAGCGGAGAAGCTTATCCGTCGTGGAGAGAAGGGATTAGAGGGACTTTGGAAGTTCTTGAATTACTTTGTGGGTACACGAGGTCTGCAGGGTGGACTTCTTGAGGGAAAGCTTCGAGTGTTGATTGACGCAATCAATTCTATGTGAGGAATCTTTCGTGAATTTCCGAGTCAAAGCATTAGAATAAGACTTACCGTGTCTCTAGAATAACAAAGACAGCGGCACATCCACCTCAACCAATACAGCCGGCAAGTCTGTCTCCGACCCTTCCCTCCATCACCGGGGCCGATATTCTAGAAGTAAATCAAGTTAGCCTACTCGTAGAAGACATGCCAATCGACGTTGACGCGGTACCTGACATCGAGATTTTACTGCCGCTCCAACTGCCTGCATTAAGAACACCGTCGTGCGCAGGCTTCACAATGACATTCCCCCCTGGTAAAACTCCACACTCGTCCTACCCATTTGCGTTGCACGATGAACTAGCTTTACCCTGGGACTATACGGTCAGTAATGGGGTGCTCACTCTACGTGCTCGCACCTGTACAGGGAAACCGACAAGCAAGTCCAGAAATTGCGGCCCATGTCTGATGCTCAACCTCAACAAATCCCTGCAGGGTATAATTCATCGGATTCACAATGGTGTTCAAGAGAATGCGAAATTTGCTTACCAGGCCCACGGAGGAATGGTGGTGATAGCGCGGCGGAAGACACGCCAAAAAGACGTCGTGCGATTACATGACTTGAATACTGGGAGAACACTTCTCGGAAAGGCGACTGCACTAGAGGATCACAAGAGGCTCTTGGTTGCACTTGCTAGCGGAAAATTTGCGAGTGTGCATCGCCTTCTCCGTGCAAATTTGGCTCAACATAAGGGGATTTTGACCATCCTGGAACTCCATGATGCGGCAGTGCGAGGGTTTTACAGTCCAAAAGGATATACTGAAGAAGATGAACTACGGGGCATACTGCTATGGAGATTAGGAGGGAATCGACTCGCCGAGATTGGGCACCGTGCATTAGGCCTTCCTGGAATGACCACCCTCCGAAATCGATCGAGAGTTCCTCATCTCATACCCTCGCATACTACTCCAACCTCCAGTGAAATCCAGACCAACGTCGACTCGTGTTTTGATAGTTTGAAAGAGGTTCTGAGCACCGCAAAGGTTGTTCATCAGGTTCTCATGTTTGATGAGATCGCTACAGAGAAGCGCCTCAGATGGGATGACAAGACCAATAATTTCTTGGGTGTTTGTAGGGAGCACGGAAAGGCGACGAGTCTCGAGTTCCAGGGTGAGGACGACTTGGAAGAGGTCTTCCGTAGCTTAGAAAAGGACGAAGTCCACTACTCTAGTGAGGTAAGTCTTCTATCGTTGTTTCCCACGTGTATTATCTCAAATCCCTCTCAGGCAACGGTTGGCGCTCTCGGGCTACTTAGTCAAGACACTCGAATATACAGCGCTCGGCCTATTCTCATTTCTGGAACCTGCAAACGCGAAAATGGCAGGGAACATGCTAAGCTCATTAGAACGACCATCAGTGCTGTTGATAGCAAAAAAACCAGCACAAACCTCAGGATAATCTCTATCGCTTCAGACGGCGAATCAAAACGCGGTGCATCTTTTGTTATTCTGACGTTCAAGCATGAACTGAAGCCGGAGTCTCCCATTCATTCCCTCCTGAGTGCTCTCCGGTTCATGAATCTATGGGTCGGAGACGATGACCTGACACCCGACAAGGATTTCAAGCACGTTATAAAGCGCCTTCGTAACCTATTGCTCCGTGTCAGTGGTATCAACATTATGGGATTCATTATCACTCCTGCAATAATCCGTTCACACCTTCGAGATGCTGGCCATTCCGCAGAACATCTCAATGCTATTTTTAACCCCGCCGACAAACAGGACGTCAAACTAGCCTTCGATATATTGCGGGATATCTGGTCATTGCCACCTGCTGCAGCAGACGCCAAACCCGGATTTTCAGCAGCACGGAAAGCGCTTCGAGTTATGGGCAAGCTCCTCCACCATATTGTGTTTCCCTACCTGTGCATCGACCTTTCACTCTCCGAACAACTTGCTCATCTCAGCGCCGCAGCCCATCTTTCTCTCGCTCTCTATAGTGAAGGACGCAAATCATTCATACCCACCCTTCTGTACATCGACATCATGATAATGATCAAGAATGTCTTTTTCTGTGTTGCGAAAGGGAAAATTGATGATCCAGACGGCTCATTTTGGATTATTCTTCTTGGAACAGACCGTCTCGAAGAACTATTCGGCATTCTTCGCACTATGGTGGGAAATGACTCAAATTTAGATTCTCTTCAGCTTTCGCATCGTCTCACCGGAACTACAGAAGTGTCGAATATTCTTGCAAAGCACCCCGAGTGGGATCGTGGTCCTCGTCGCCTCAGACTTCCTCCCATGACACGAGACGCGTCCGAAATCTCAGCCAAATCGGATCACATTAAGCCTGCATCTTGGCGCGGGAATGTGAAACTTCGCGATGCTGTCCTTATCACGGCTTGGAAACAAGGACGGTATCTAGTCGAAACAGACCCAGACTGCACCTTTGCATTCGACATCCTTCACCAACTCGAGGCACATCCTGGAGCGGATATCCTCTCACCCTTTGGGGTTCTTTTGGTCCACATCACGCTTGATCCTGACGACACGGAGACCGGTCCCGACAGTACCCCGATGCACGACGCGGTACCTCCATCCGACTCAAATCCATGTTCTCTAGAACTTGAAGATGCTACTGGAGGCTACACTCGGGACGATTCTGTCCATTCTTTCAGCCATCACATCGAAATCAGTGGTAAAAAAATTAACAAAACTCGAGCTTTAGCCCTTCGATCAAAATACAAAACATCGCCCAGCTCCACGGATCGTCTCCGCCGCGTTGAACAACAACAGCGCTATACATCTTCCAGCTTTCAAGAATCAGATACAATCCTCGAGAACAGTTCAGCGTTCGGTGCGCCATGCATATTCTTATCCGAGCCAATCGCAACTCTCGTTTCTTGTAATAAACAGTTCTTTCTCGCTCTTGCTGAAGTGAACAACATCACCATCGACACAGTCCCCGTAGAGTGTATTGGGCTCGACATGCTTTGGGAAGATACCGTCAAGGTTTCATATCAAGTCTTGTGCCTTGTTCCCGCCAATACTCTGGATGACCCCAGCCTCAAACACGATTGGCGATCTCGTGGTATGCTTGATGGTATTGGCTCTACAGTATCGGGGCGTATGGTCCAGCCCGTAAATCCAGCGATCTCTACCGCTGTACCTCACAAGCCGTTCTATCTCTTCGAGAGTAGCGTCATTATGGCTCTTGCGTCAAGTCTTGTTGACCGAATTTTCCTTCGCGACTTCAAGAACATACCAACGGTCAAACAGACGGTTTATTTTCCTTATCGTGAAGCTTCCGGTATGTACAGTCAACAGTAACAGTTTATATTTGCTGACATACGTTCAGGGAAAGCATGCTTTGTATCCGAGACATCTGAGAATACACGCGCGCAAGACGGGGAAGGTACTCACATATGTCCAAGCTGCGGTAGGACTCTTGATAGTAATGGACAACACGCGATCTCCCATGTGGGAGGTCATACTCTCAACGATCCTAACGTGGATCGGTCCTCCGAGCCATGCGGTCTATGTCTTAGCCCAGCTCCAATCTGCAGGATATTTCTTCGAAAAGGTAAAGGTTCTGGGTCTGGTCTTCAGGTCAACCGCGCAGCTTCATCAGGGTGTCCCAATTTAGTCAATTTCTCGTACGCTAAAGCCTCCAAATCGACACGAACGTCGCCGTGCTCCAATGTCCCACTTCCTTGCCCTCTGTGTCCGAAAGATGCTCCCGCTGTCTGGCGCTACAACCTGAAGTATCACTTCATGAAAACACATCCTCACGCACCTCTCCCAAAGTACCAACAGCTATGGACCCTATCCGAATTCGAAATCTCCGAGATGTTGAAGATCTGGAACGATCGTGGTAAGACTACAAAAAAGCGAAAACAAAAGAACCTGCCTGCCCTTCTGATTTCTGAAGCGCATAGCTCTCGGTTAGCATCCTGGTATGTCTTACTGCAGCTTGGGTTTCGTGTATTCCGACTAACCTGCCTCATGATCCCAGTCCCGGTTCTGCTAACAATGACGACGAGCTTGAGAACGACAACGACGACGGCGATGGGGACAGTGATGATGGCGATGGAGATGGCGAAGAAGGCAGTGATGAAGGCGATGGAGATGACGATGAAGGCAGTGATGAAGACGACGACGAAAACAGGAGTAAGGATGAGAGTGAAGGCATCGGATTGGGCGAGGATCATGGTCAATCTCTTCCTCAAGTTTGCAACAACGACAAAGAGCTTGAACGAACCGACTGGCAGCTACCCACCTCTGAAGACAGTTCTAGCACGCCGCCACTCACGACTTCGCTTTTGCGCTTCGCCAGCCATACTGGTACTCTCGAACAAGTCTCGCTCGAGAACACTACACAAATCAGGACACTTTCACCTAGTGCCTCTCCCGGACCTTCCAAGTTGGCAGCAGCCGATGCCTCACCAACGTTGAACTCTCAGGTACTTACTCGATATCTCTCGCATCTCATTTTACCGTGACTGATCAAATTGCCTCTCGAAGATTGACCCCTCGATTCATATCCCCGTGACCCCGCAGGAGACTCGCCGCGATATCGAGAGTCCGCCGCTGCTGAGCCATGCTGAACATGACCAAGAAACGCTCAGCCGTCCACGTCGCAAACGAAAGTGTATCGATATCGGTGATCTCCACCAATGCCTGTGTGGGTTGGTCATCCGAGATGAAGAATATGTCCGGTCACCAGATGATATTGTACAATGCGCTCGTGCTGGATGTGAGACGGAATTGGTATGTCATCATTCTCTCTATCGACCGATTGATGTTGACGGCGCAATGTTCAAGTATCATCTAGCATGCCTTACGAACAGTGATGAAGTCACTGATGGTTGGATCTGCACAGCTTGCAGGTCATACTCAGAGCCTTCGCGAGGTGGAAAACGAGCCCGTCGATAGTCTAGAAAGCTCATGTAGCATTGTCGATCAACCTACAGTACAACGACGATACTGATTCGAGAATTGGTGCACCCTCTGGTATGATCCCGCTTCCGCATATGGTAACTATTACCATATATGGAAGACCCTTGATTACGTCAGTCAGTCAGTTGCTCTCGCAAGGCTGCAAAAAATAAATCGACCCCAGGTAAAATATTATGTTGCCGGTACCCCCTTGCTTTGTGTCTAAAGATGAAATTCGTAGTGCGATTGGCGGTCACGTACGTCACATCACACGGAGGAACGCGTACTATAAGCGTGACAAACGTGCAAGCACTGCAGTCGTGCTTTCAAGTTTCAAAGAACGTTCACAAGGAATGTATGTCGAGGAAACGCAAGGACAATTTTAGTGACAGAAGATCAAGTGAGTGGTGTAGTGCAAAATGTATATCGTGAGCTTTTCCGAGATTTTCAAGACTACTTAGTTAGTGGAAATTGTAGATTCACGATCCTCCTACTTGATAAAATTCAACAAGCTACCAAGATGTCTCCCAGTGATCATCAGGGAGATAGCGTAATCATACTTGTGGCTATTCAAGCAGGAAAAGCAAACCCTACGCGCTTATTTCCATAATCGAATAACGCATACACGTTCTGGAGGAAAACATCACCAACTATCCAGAAATCTGTACCGATGTCTTCGCCTGTGATTCCTCCTACACATTCAGAGCCTCCCACTGAGAGGGCACCGAGGTTGAAAGTTTCGAACGAAATGGGAAATGCCTTTCCGCCATAAGTGAAGCTGATGGATGGGAATGACTTGGTCGCGCATGGAACTGATGGATAGTGCATTCGGTATCCGTCACCGAGAGCAAGAACGATGATCGACTCACAGGTGTAGAAACCAGAGCCGATGGTATTGATGGCTTCTTTGGATCCAGGAATCGATTTATAGAAGGTCTTGACTTGGGCCGGAGTGCCAACAACTGTTGGTGTTATAATGAGAAAGCGAACGATGGACACAAGGGGAAAAAAGATCCTCACTGAGAGTGGTTCCAGTGTCGATAATCGAGTCAACGTTGCTAAACAATTTCTTGCCTGCCACAGATATGGCTTCCGTGGTCACTTGCCAGTACCCTTCGGTCGTGATAGGCGTATAGGCGATTGCACCAGTGTACAAATTTTTGTTGCTTGTGCCCAGTGTCAGCTCAGAATACCCGGATGTTAGTCTGAACCCGAATACAGATTCGTCAGTTTGCCCTTCCGCGACGAAAGTCTGGAATACGGGGGGCTGGTTGAAGTTAGATATCTGTTGAAAGCCCATTCCTGATATCATTCCGTCAGATTCTGGAGAGGATCATCAATGGAATCAGCAGCCCACCCAAAAGTCCATCCGCAGGGAACTGAGACTTTGCAAATCCGCTGGAATATTGCTTAGCAGCACCGACCGCCTGCTTAGTCGCCTGCGAACAACCAAGGCTTAGTCTCTAGGTTTCTGCGACGGGCTGATACTTACATTGAGCCCTGCAATACGAACGGTGTCACTGAATTGTTCACCGCTCACGGTAGAGCCATCCCCATACGCGAGACTGAACGTTCTTTTGAGATCGATTGAAGTAGAGCTGGTTGACGGGTTATATATCGCGTGTCCAGAGCAACTGGACTTGCAGTTCGGACCAGGCAAGAAGAGGTCGCTGCTGCCGGTGTCAAAATCAACTAAGGATTGAAGTTAGTTGTGGAATCATTTTTTTTTCGCGAGAAAGGGCTGTCGACATGCCAGTATATTGCTTGGGAGGAGTTCCTACTGAGATGGTCCCATACCACAGATTTTCTTGGACATCCACAAGGGACAACTTGCCGTTCGCGCGCTTCGCCAAAGTCGAATTGGGATTGTATCCAGGGTGATGAGCTCCAGTGTTTCTTTCGAAAGCTTTGAATCCTTTCTGGAGTTTCCTAAAATATGAGAGGGAATATGAAGGTGGATTGGATATATGATATGTATCCTGAACGCACTTACCCGACGGTGCGCGAGACTTGGTCGCGGAGTGATTGGACATTGACAGAACCATCAGAGTTCAGTAAAGTAGTGCGTCTTGTGAGGGGGATCACGTTCCTTCCTGCGGCAGGGATGGGGGCAGGCGATGCGCCGACTAGGAAGGGGAGAGCAGCTGCGAGTACAAAGAAAGTGGACCGCATCTCGAAAGTAGGGCTACATATTTCACCTCTATCCACGACATCTTATAGATCTGATATGTAGGGGCTATAAGCAGAGGTTGACATCGACGTTTGGTGATCCACATGACCAGATGTACAGTACGATAGGTGGCGTTGTCTAGCACGCGTGCAGGAGTCAATAAGAAATGTCTAGGGTAGCTCCCAACCGGTGAGCTCGAGGCGAGATCAAAGGATTTGGGACAGGATGGCCGTTCTATCTTGTATATATCAATGCTTCCACTAGGATATCTTTCTCGGGTCCGCGTGGCATCTTGCTCGAGTCTCTTCTTGATCTTTTCAAGATACAATGAGTCTTCGGAGCATGTGCATGGCGCCATACTAGTCAGAATTCTTGTCCAAGAGATCAGATTTAATAGCCGGTTTTTGCTCCATCACAGGAGTAGAAGACGATGGGGTGGATCCAAAAAGAAATAGACGATAGATTGAGTCATGCACACCGATAACATAGTATATCCTTTCGAGTTGCTACTCGCATCAACCCGTCCGCTTTTGGGAGTCGGAAGGTTCAATGAATGGACGATGCCATTCCTCAGCGGTACGATACCAGGGATTCAATTCCCCCGATGGCTGAGGAGAACCAGGCGATAAGGGTAGAGTTCTAGATCATGGACCGTTTCAATTGCGGGAATGGATGTCAAGGAGCGAGAATACAAATGGAGGGAACCTCACTGTGTTTGCTGTGATGCATTCCATGCGCAACTGTTACACTTCCAATAAGGGGCGGATCCTACATCGAAGAGTGGGATAGACGCTATAACAAAGGTACGCCGACCGTCTGCAGCATACACTGAAGCTATACGCCAAGATCGTTTAGAGCCACGGACTTGATCATCAGTAAGGACGCACCGTTATTGCAGTTAGGACACACTCTTGGAGGATTATCAGGTTCTGATTTAGGCTTCAAACTGAATTCTACGCCGAGTAAGACTGATGCGCCCCAGTATGCGTTAGTCGAGTTATCGAGGATGACAACCATCTCTGAACCACGCTGAAAAACTCACCAAATTTCATGTACGATTTCGAGGAGAGACTCGCAGACGACTGGGAAAAGGAAGCAAGGCAGTACTATTAGCCTTGGCCGCTTTATATACCACGACTACAGTTCATCTGACACCCGAGTGTATCTTTGCTGCGAGACCGTTTGATGGCGAAGGGTCCCGAGTCCATCGTGGCCGTTTTTATCAAAGTTTCTTCTGCCCGAGTCGCGTCTTCGTCGCGCCCCATTGCAGCCACTTCCATCCTTTCCACTGTTTTCCAAGATTTTGATGACCATCGATGAATCTTGGATGCGTTCGAAATAGCCTGAGGTTGATTCAGTACTGCCGTAAAGTGCAACCAACTCGTTGTTTCACTGTCTTGGCTCTCGAATCCTCCGCGGACGACACTTGCGCTGCTGTAGTCACATCTGCTCGCGAAATTTTGGCCAATGTGGTCATAAAGCAGAACGAATTGTAAGTAGTACTCCCTTCTTCGCAGTCGAGTTATTGATATTATTTGCGTTGATCAGACACGAGCCCGATGGCGGTATAAATCCAGGAAAGGCCATTCTTGCTCATCAACGGAACATGGTCAAATTTCCTGGTTCTATATCGTCACGTCGTCCACTGACTTCCATTCGACCAGCCATACGCAGTCCAAAGAGCCCTAGATGAAGCACGCGTAGATGTCAATGACGTTGACGGTATCGCATTCACGAGAGGTCCAGGTATGTCTTGCAGCTCTCAATGTGATCCTGAAATTAATGCGTCGTAAGGGATGCTGGGATGCCTGTCTGTTGGCATGAACGCGGCCAAAACGCTCGCTGCTGCCCTCGACAAGCCTGTAGTAGGCGTGCATCATATGGTTGGCTGCCCTCGCTATCTTCTTCCTTCCAGAGTAATGAATAAAATTTGTCTAGCAAGCCCACGCATTGATTTCCTTGCTTACGTCCCCGATATCACAACTTCCTCAGTTCCCGTTCCTCACGTTGCTTGTTTCAGGAGGCCACACACTCCTAGTACTGTCACATTCATTGACTTCATTTCGTGTCCTCGCGACGACCTCAGATGAAAGCGTCGGACAATGCATTGACAAAATATCCAGGATGCTAGCACTGAAATGGACCCCTCTTGGACCAGGGGCTGCATTGGAGCAGTTCTGTGCTGAAAGTCCTGAGGAAGTTATTCCAGACGTCCTCGTCCATCCTTCTGTTATGCAAGGTCAACTTGCCTTTTCATATTCTGGACTCCACTCGCAAGTCGAGCGATACATTTCCTTACGAGGGGGGGTTCAGAATCTTGATACGCCTACAAGGCGATCTATAGGCAGATCTTTCCAGAAGGCCGCTTTCGTTCAACTAGAAGAAAAACTAAAGTTGGCGCTGAAATGGTGCGATCGGAAAGATATTCACATCAAACATCTAGTAATCGGGGGAGGCGTAGCGAGCAATACGTTGCTACGAACACGGTAAGTTCAAATCTCCTACCATGAGGGGTAATACCGCACTGATTCTCTCTGAATATAGACTGGAGACGCTCTTAAGTAAAGTGGATTCTGAAGAACCGATCTCGTTAGTGACTCCACCACCAGCTCTGTGCACTGGTACGTATCCACTTTTTTGGTTTCTCTGAAGCATGAATCTACATGTTCTGGTTTGACAGATAATGCAGTCATGATTGGCTGGGCTTCCATGCATCGTTTTCTCGCGAACGACCATGATCCATACTCAGTGGAACCAATTGCAAAGTGGAGTCTCGAAGACCTGGAAACAACGACTCATCATCGGGTCGCTCCCTAGAATACCTCGGGTACGTTCACATTTCAAAGTATCGAACGAAGGATATGTTCTTGACGGAATGACTACCTCAGTTGTCGCAAGTCCTGGAGCAACTCTGGAGCAACTCTGGAGGTACAGGCAGCGCTTGCCAATGACCTTTGAAGTAATCACTAACAAACAACCGCCCGTCAATTTCCGAGTTCTCGGGTCGGAAGCAGTATGCATAAATGCTTCCTGAATATTACACAATTTGAAGTGTAGTATTGGGATACAATAGTGATCTAGGTGATTCAGATGATGTCAAGACAATAAGCGTAATGATAAAGAAGAGACACAACACGAAACTATGAATACAAACTACGGAGATCCAAAAGAGACAAAAATGAAGCCGACCCCAAGATCAAGTGAGATCGATTATATCGTCTGTGCCATCAGCGGATACGAGACCGCTTTCCTGAGAGGACGAGAAACTGTGAAGGGTCCTTTTCCTAATCGGAATAGCCTCGTTGATCTTTGCAGTAGGCGCGCGAGATAAGCTCGAAGGAGGCGGTGGAGAAAAATCGTCATCAAAGTCGCTGAGGATCTCGACAGTCCACGGCCTGACTGGTGGGACTGCAGCGGTGGTGGAATTTGCCCTTGCAGATATGCTAGATGTCGACGATAACGATGTTGAAAACTCGCTGTGCGTCGTCTTTCGTCTTTTGATGGTAGGAGCGCGGCTAGATGTAGGTTCGTCGTCTTCCAAGCGGTCGAAGGACGCTGGAGCAGAAGGTCTGGGCCTTTTGGAACGTGCGGTTGTTTTCTTCGCGCGCGGATTCTTGGGCGCGTCTGACATGCGGCCAGAAAGGGCGTAACGGCCAGGAGGTTGCATCTCATGGTCCTCAGGAGGCGCTTCCTCTATCGTCTGGGATCCGGGCACTGGGATTCTTTGCAAACGTTTAGTCGCCGTAACCTTAACTTGGGCTTTGGGACGCGCGGTGGGGGATTTAGGAACATTCTTGTCCGATGCTTTTGGCATATAATCCAAGAACCCGGCATAAGCATTTGCATTCAGACCTGAGCCTGCGTCGTCGGCGTTACCTATGTCGTCATCAAGGGCACCAGAATTGTCAGGATCTGGGAACGAGAACAAGAATGTGACTGGACGGGAAGGGCCTGCAATGCGATCATCTTCATCTGCAAACCACGGGTCGTAACGATGACTTGGTCCTTCAGATAAGGTAGTGGTGTAGTTTGGCTGTCTCGTCTGGTTCCAGGAAGCGTCGGTATGTGTTTTCATTAGAGGACTAGAGAGAGAAATTTCGCTATCTTCATCATCATCTAAGTCCACAGCATGCGCCTTCCTTTTGCCTTTGCTCTTAATAGCTTGCTTGACTTTCTTGGCATCATCAGCAAAAGCAAAGTGTTCCACGAGCGCCGGATGCACTTGATGAAGCATAGAAGCTGGAATCCACATACGCATGACACTGCTAGGTTCGGGAGGGGGCTTTTTGGGGTCTCGTTTAGTCTGGGACCCATCACCGAACATGGTATCGTCGTAGGTATTCGGTGCAGCCTTGTTGGGATCATCACCTCTGGTCCCTTGAATCCCCGAATTGACAAGTGCAACGAGCTGGATAGGGGAGATTTCTACGCGATACTCGAGGAGATGGTCGGTATTGACATGTTTGCGAGTGCCCACTATCTTCAGAATGAGAGGATTGACGTCAGGAGCATTCTCGACGATGCGCTGCGGTCGTGGGCCTCGATTGACAAATGCATCTTCATATCGATTCGTAGTCGTATCAGTGCTGAGACAAGTTTTGACGAGGGAAGCAGGAGTCCCCACAGCCTCTGCACGTGACGGTTTGAGAGCACCTCGAACGACGCGGTCCATGATTCCCGAAGCGATTCTCTTCTGCTTCTCTTTCTCATCTGCTTCCAGTGCTGCGCGTCGCAAGACACGGATCACCGAGGCCTCCCATAACAGATCTCGAAAGCGTTTGATGATAACTGATCTGTATCCCCATTCGAAATTTTCTTCGCAAAACGCGGCAATTTGGGGGAGATTTGGGTCTCCCCTATCGCGCAGGTGTCCACCACCTCGACCACCGTCTCGAGTGCTATCAACAGGATTGGCGTAGTAGCCCAGGATCTCCAAATCCGGGAAGTCCTGGGGCACTGTCAAATTTGCGAAACGCGAGGAAAGGAACCCCTGAGAGTTAATCCTCAGTTCTGTGTTGATGGACTCCCTCCAATGGACGAGAAATAGAGCCATATTCCTTTCTGCGCGCTTGGTCCATGCTTCCAACAGCTGCTCTCCAAAGCCGCATCGGGCGAGGCCGTGCGCGACAACGGGACCAAATTTCGGGATGCCCTATACAATGCTTTCAGCAAACGTTCGGGAAACGATATATGAATAGGGAACAAACGCCGCTATAGTCACCGCCGGCCACCAAAGCAAACAGAATCAAGCCAGCCGCCGATAACCCGATTTCACGGTTACTAGAGAAACATTCTGCTTTGTATATCATGGCATGGAATTTACTCTTCTTCCCCGCAGTATTGAGCGCTGGGTTGGATTTGTTTCCAGAAAGAGATATACTCATACTGCAAAGAAGGTGAGTCAAACGGGTCACCCAGAGTTTGAAAGGAGATCTCGTCGCTCACTTCTTCATGACAGTACATGCCCCAAAGACAAAGACGTCTACATCGTCGGTCATAATTGCATCAATGAAGCCGGCGCGATTGAGGTAAGCGAGTTCAGCTTCGGCCTCGCCTTTGGCCTGCCAGCGAGAGAGTTACTTTCACAGATACTCGCTAGAATCTCCTATGCTCACCATTCGCCATTCCATACCGAACATATCGATCAGCTTCTTGAAGTCCTTGGTGAGACTATGCGACCCCGCCTTTCCCATTTTGCTCCCTCTCTTGATCTTTGGCCGCTCGCGCCCATCAAACACGAAGACCGGCAAGACTGGGAACCGGGACAAAGTACAGAGCCGGAAGAAGAGACAACAAAGGGCGGGCTTGTCACCGGCTTGTGTGCTGAAAGACGCGTGGTGATACCAGATGCTGGCGTCGACGCCGATGCGATAACTGACGAGGATGTATAAGTTTCCCGCCGAAGAGCAAGACAGCAAGAAAAATCACCAGCGCTTTTCAGATTTGTTCCCCTCGAAACCTTCGACGACAGTGAGATTGGTGAACGAGCGCGACTGGCCCGCTTTGTTGAGAATCTGTCGATGCCAAAAATGTGTCAGCTGTATGATTTAGAAAAAATCAAGGATGTAATACCTTCCATAAACCTGGAACTCCCATTGAATGATCCTTTTGTAGAAAGGCTGGCTAGATAGAACGCGATGACTCGTATGTGAGAAAGGAGATTGCTGGCAAGACTCTTAGAGACTTAGACTCAATTGCTCAAAGCTCGACGGAGTGACCACGCAACTGTAACGTCACGCGAACGTTACTGTCGCGTAAAAGAAGCTTGATCAACGACCACGACATCGACCAGGACGACGAATATGCCTGCCTTTCAATCCCTCATCAGCGGAGGACAGAAACGAAAATCCGATTATAACGAAGATTCTAGCCGAAAGAGACACGCAGGCACAGGCAGCTCATCCAATGGCGGGGGTGACAAATATTGGATGGTGCAATGGTGCGTTTGTTTCTATTTCTTGTGATGTCCTCACAAAGCTACAACACAAAAAATACAATCTTTAGGAGAAACCCGCAGCAGAAGAAGCACAAGACATGGGATGGAGATGCTATTCTTGTCTTGAGCGATACCAAAGCTTCCATGCACGACATGGAAAGTAAACTCATGGGTTCTGGAAAACTACCATCCGAGGTCGTTCGTGAAGGCGCACAGTTCCAGTTTAACGGAAAAGAGCTAGAGGTGGACAGAGCTGTGTCAAGAGAGGAGTTTTTTTCGGGCTCATGTTTTGGGAGTGGCACTTTCTCTGCTCCGTCTGCGGCTTCATCCTCGAGGTACCCTGGACCGTCTAAGCAGTTTATCCCTCCGATCAGTGCAACGTCCAAAACTTTATACAAACCTCCCAACGCTGAACGAAGGGGCATTCCCCTGCAACCCGTCGATCTACTTTCTACGATTGACAATTCTCAGGTAAAAGTCGAGTTCCCGAAACTCAAAGTCGAAAACTCCCATTGGACTGCAAATTGGTGAGTTTTTCTCACACACATTTCCTTCCTAAATTGAGACCTTTCTAGGCGAAAACAGCAAAGCAAGAAGAACAAGACATGGGATGGAGACGCGTACGTGTCGCATACTGGGGATAAATTAGTGATGATATCGGAGGAAGGCAAAATGTAAGAAAGCCGTCATGGCTAACCGCATATATGTATGCTAATAACAACACGCATATATGCATGCCAACAATCACAGCATGGGTACCACGGCCTGGAAAGGAGACCCGCTTCATTCTGGTTATAAGTGCTATATCGGGGGCAAAGAGCTGGAGCTTGATTGCGAGGTCAGCGCTTCGCAGCTTCCCGACATTATTGGCCCGAAAGGATCCGTTGTCGAAGCGGCGCCCACTCCTCCTCTGCTGTTGCCTCCAGCGGCGAGCGATGCTATCACATCGCCTGCGAAGAAATTTGTTGCTCCCATCTCATTCTATGGCGCGGCACCAAAATCCAAGCCCAAGGGTCCACTGTACGTCTACATGTCCGCTTGATCGTACCATCGTATTAATGTCTTTCCCGGCGCTTTCGAAGACACGACCCAGAAGCTGAAGATGCAGTAGTGATGAAGGCGCCCAACAAAGAACACGCCAGGAAGTACAATACTAAGTATGTTCCGCTGTATTCTCTGTCAGCTAATACATCATATCGACCAACCACACGACAGGAATCTACCCGTAGTCCCTGTCGTACTTGACCCAATTCTGGCACGACACATGCGTCCGCATCAGAAGGAAGGTGAGATAACCATCTATCGTGGCGTGCCTCCATTGTTCGTTCAATTTGGAATGCAGGCGTCAGATTTTTATACGAATGTGTCATGGGATTGCGAAAACACGAAGGACAAGGCTGTATTCTGGCGGATGAAATGTGAGAGCAAGCGATGCTTCCCACCTTCCGCGTATTGATTTCTTGATGTACAGGGGACTTGGAAAAACGCTCCAGGTTCTTTTCCACCGTGATCATCGCTGCCCCGTGGCTGATTAATTAATATGTTTTTTTCATAGACAATCAGTCTCGTCTGGACCCTACTCAGTACGTTAATTCTGCATGTCAACTATATCGGATCTTCACGCATGATATGATCAACAGAGCAGAATCCGTATTCCGGGAACGGGCCTGTCGTTCAAAAAGTGCTCGTAGTCTGTCCAGTCTCATTGTGCAGCGTGTGTAATCGAACTACCGCTACTATTATCTATTCTTACGTCCTCGTTGATTCTAGAATTGGAGGGCAGAGTTTCATAAATGGCTTGGACGAGATCGTGTTGGCGTGGTCGTCGCCGCTGGAGAAAAGAATACAATTCAGTTATTTACGCAGAAGTGAGCACATCGATTGTGCTGTTGCTCACGATCCCTGACATTCAACATGTATGTTCCTGCAGTAAAAACCAACAGGTTCTAGTTATTGGTTACGAGCGTCTTCGTACGGTAGTGTGAGTGAGCCTTTTCTCCGGAACCACGTCATAGAAGATCTAATTGCTTTGACGACAGTAATCAGCTGAGCAGCTGCGTGTGAGATTAATTTTTCGCAAAAGAGCGTGCCTATTACTGACCTCGAATAAACAGCCCTCCGATCGGTCTTATAATATGCGACGAAGGTTTGCTTAGGGGAAACTATACAGCCACGATCTTTTCTCAACTTGTTTTTTCCAGGGCATAGGCTCAAGTCTGGGAACAGCAAGACAGCCGAAACTTTCAATGCATTGAGGACTCCCCGTAGAGTTATCTTATCTGGCACCCCGATTCAGAATGACCTAGGAGAATTCCATGCGATGGTGAACATCGATCCTGATGTCAACCCGTATCATGCCACTGATAATCGTTGTATACTGTAGGCTGATTTTTGTAACCCTAACCTCCTAGGTCTGTCGCGTTACGAGAGTTGCAAGATGTATACAACACTCATTACTATCCCCAGATGATTACAGCACTTTTCGTCGCGTTTATGAGAACCCGATCCTCAAAAGTCGAACTCCAGACTGCTCCGCCAAGGAATTAGAGATCGGTGAAGCACGATCTGCGCAGGTAACTGTCAATTTTTTTTTACTCATTCTTTGTCTTTGTCTGAAGTACGTATCTCCGCAAAGCTTCTGACAATTTCCAAAAGCTTCGTACTTCGGAGAGACGCCACGCTCCTGAAAAATTATCTCCCTCCCAAGCGTAGGTCCTTTGCACGCGAATCATATATGCTAATTCGCATCTTGTTGACGCCACTTACAGACGAATACGTAGTCTTTGTCACCCCAACGGCCTTACAACTAGCCATCTTCTCCAAAATCCTGAACCGAGATAATCTAGACCGGGTCGGCGATTCGACCGCAGAATCACTCGCACTGATCAGCATACTTACGAAGATCAGCAACAGCCCAATTCTGTTGAAGGCGACGGTGGATAAAGCAAAAGACAAACCTCAATCTGCTGCCAATAACATCAAACGGGCTGGTATCGACGACGCAGTAAAGCTCTTGCCCGAGAATGCGAAACTAGGAGATGTGGCACTGAGTGGTACTTCATGTATTTGTTGCTCTCGGCCATCGAGCGCTCACGACTGGTGTTTCTCTTAGGAAAGCTGACCGCGTTGTCGAAACTTCTCAAGATTATATACAAGGTCCGTGCATGTATCGACGAATCACACTTGTGATAATGTATAGCCCATATTATTTTACAGAATACGGATGAAAAATGTGTCCTGGTCTCACATTACACGTCCACGCTCAACATTCTAGAAGCGTTTTGCAAGGAAAAGAGGTATACCTATCATCGGCTGGATGGGTGAGATAGTAATTGGCGAATTCTTCCCTCTACATGTTCTGACCACTTACCATAGCCAAACGCCAGCGGCTAAACGACAAGAGTTGGTCAATCAGTTCAATAAGTCATCGCAGACCGACGGATGTGAGTTTTTTCCGTCGGTTCACATGGTGCCCCGTCCTCTTACCTTGAATAGTTCTCTTCCTCTTGAGCTCGAAAGCAGGTATGTCATAGTTCGACAAACACGATGGAATCGAGCTCACCCCTCTCTTCCTTAGGCGGTGTGGGGATCAATCTCATAGGTCCGCTTATAGTCCATCTCGCAGAAGTCTCTTCCCCTTTTATCATGTGTATGACAGGTGCATCTCGACTGTGTCTCATCGACTCCGACTGGAATCCCAGGTAATTTGAACCGCCAGCTTTTAGTGGCCGTCGTTGTTTATCGAGCATATAGTCATGATCTACAGTCTATGGCTCGAATCCACCGGTAAAGCATGATTCACCTTCAACCCACACCCTTTATTTTCTCAATTGCGCTGCAGAGACGGACAGAAACATCCCGTTTTCATCTACCGATTCCTCACTGCAGGCACGATCGATGGTACGTATCTGATGTGTCTTATGGCTCTCGCTGATTCACCTCCTGGTTCTCAGAGAATATCTATCAGAGACAAGTGACGAAACTCGGTCTCAGTAATTGTGAGTGATTACCTGCTCGAACCTTTTGCGAGGAAGCTGACTCCAGTGTGATGTAGCTCTGATGGGATCTGTATATCATTTTTTTATATCGCACGAACGTCTTGCTCATTAATGGTCCAATAGGGAAGCGTTGGGGGATCTAAATCAGATTCATTCTCTCGGAAAGATGTGAGAGATAGCCTTTGTATATGTTCCGATGATCGACTGAAGATTTACAGCTGAGAGATATTTTCCGAATCCATTACAACACACCTTCTCACACGCATGACCTTCTCGAATGTCCTTGCAGACAACCTGATTTTGCAGCCGACAATGTTGTTTCTCGGGCGTCTAGTCCAGACAGCGGTTTGGACTCGGATAATGACATGGATTCTGGCTTTGTCGTGGCATCACAAGTGAAACCTGCACAGCTAGATAAAATGGATAAAGCCGTAAGCACTATTCTTGACTTGTGATACTATTTGGCCGACTTCATGCCCAACAGTACTTGAAGAAGAAAAAGGCTGGGCTCGCATCTCTAGCAGAGTGGAAGCATATCGATTGTCTGAAACCTACCGCACGTGAAGATGTCGAGGACGACATTCTCCAAGCTCTGATGTATACAAAGGAACCTGAGACCGCACGGAAGCCCACGCTTCAGCAGAAGTCCCAACTCGATACTCTTTTATTTGCAACTGATCTCGATAACGTCGCTGCCACGGAGGACGAGGCCAACAGTCTGTCAGTTCGTCATGTTCCAGGTGGAACAGTGGCGTTTCTTTTCGAGAAATGCTCTATGACTGCAGTGGACGAAGAGGTAGAATTCGAGAAATTATTACCTATGTAACCTCACCGACATAGATTGAGAGTTGGACATTGTCTGGTAAATTCGATGAAAAAAAGTAAGACAAAAAGGTATAGCTGGAGGTAAGACGGGACATTCAGTAACCTACTTGTCGTGAACTGACTAACAGTGAAGTTAGAAGTATCCGGGTAAACTGCGCCCCCTCAAAACCCCAGAGTTAGAGAAAATAAATAGTAACTATAGAAAAGAGGGTATAAAGAGAGGGTTAGGCTGGAACCCGCCAGTAAGCTTTACTCGGATTCCACCGAAACCACCTCGAAGACATGAATCAACGAAGTAACATGAAGAAAAGACGAAGAGGAGAGACCACAGGAGGTTGCATGATAGATTGAAGCTCCAACGTAAGCTATACCCAATATTTACAGCTATGAAAAGGATGAGGATGCTGAAGTCTGCGGAGAGAATGCAGTATACACTTCACCGCAGGGGCTTCGATCCTCCAAGTGTCAGGCGTATAATTTGCCGAAAACAGTTTCCCCGTCGATCACGGTTGAAAGGACAGTGGTGCTGAGAATTCGATCCTCGGCAATAGTCATAATGTCCTGAGACAGGACGACATAATCAGCACGTTTTCCAGGCTCCAGAGAGCCCAATTCCATTTCAGTGAAGGAGGCATAGGCCGGATCAATTGTCATTCCTAAAGAACCGAGGTTATGAACTGTCTGGAGGAAACGATATGGAATATACATACCTCTGAGAGCCTCCTGTCGAGTCAAACGTTGTTCAGGAAACCTAGATCGCGAGACCTCTTGGTACATATTATTGTCGTGCATGAGATTGAACTCACCAGCCGCCTGGACCATGGGGTGAATCGCCGTCAGGAGATAAACGAGTAATAGCGGCGTAGAATCCAGAGAGGGGATTCATGCTCTCGACTGGAAAGTCGGATCCAAGTGTGATTCTGGCACCACTGTCGACGACAGAGCGGAACGCGTATAACATTTTCACTCTTTCAGGGCCCTGGTGGAAAGTTTAAATAAACCTTCGGGATGAGAGAAGATGAGTAGAAATACCAATCGGTCTTGAGCATACCACATGTCACTGACACTAGATTGTACACTTTATAAGAATAAAATACAGCATTCAAAAGGAACGGTACGTACGCGTGAGTGGGCTGTACGCTAGCAATAACTACGATCGGTCATTAGCTGTCTCCGTGTTGATAGCGAACTTGGGAAGGCAGATCTTACCTCCTAATTTTCCCAAGCGTTTCATATCTCCCTTCGTCATGATCTGGGCATGCTCGAGTCGAGGTCTCAATGCTGTTACATTGACACCATTCAGCGAAGCTTCGAATGCATCCAAAACGATGCCGTTGGCACGGTCGCCTATAGCATGTACATTCTGGAACGACTGTTTAGTAGGTACTATAACAATCCAGAGATTTCATGTAGTTACCACTTGCCATCCATCCCGTAAGAATTTTGGGATAACGTCGAATAGTATCTCTGGATCTAGACGCATCAAGCCATTCGTGGAAGGGTTGTCTGTATAAGGTTCGTAAAGCTAAGATAGATAAAGAATGTCAGCCCTGGGTAATCTATCAAGATGAAATGCTGTTTACCGCCGCACCACCGGTCCTCAGAGCGCCTAAGGATGTAACATGAGCATCATTGTGTCCGTAATCGAAAGTCACGTGGACTGACCGTCTGCAAAGATCTTGACGCTGCGAGCAGTGAGTCTGCCATTGCCGGCGCCGACGAGAGGTCGCGTTTCGTTGCCCCAATACGGTCCATTCTCGTCAAAGAAGGTCATACCATATATGCGAAGCTGTGGAAATAACGTCGTGAGGTTATGAGGATTGACGATGATCAATAAAGAAACATACAGGAAGATTGCCATTGTCGGCTTGTCTATATCAAACGTCGGTCTCGATCATTCCCAGGAGAACAGCGAAAACCGACCTTTTGAAAAACTTCAAAGATATAGGATCCAAGCCCGCATCATGAATGGAAGTCAAACCTTTCGACAATGCATCTTTGACTGTCACTCCAAAACGCTTTAACAAATCTTCCTCTGTTAATTCGGGGCTTTTGACTAGTTCCTGAGCATTATCTAACAGAACACCTAAAGGGTCATGCCGCAGGTCAATACCGAAAAGATGAGAGACCCAAATTAGGAACCTGTGGGATTGCCGAGATCATCCCGGACGATGATCCCGCCTTCGACTTCAGCAGGAAAGGGTTGGCTCAGCTTGAGTGCTGCGGAAGATAGCCAAAGTGCGTGACAGTCCTTGCTCTGCAACACCACTGGACGACCTCTGACGATGGGGTCAGCTTCAAGATCTGCCTACACAAAAAGTCAGAATAATATTGGAGCGATCAGGACGGCCTAATAACGAACTGCGCTCGGAAACTCTTCTACTGGCCAAGAGGTATGGTCCCAGCCCCCACCCAGAATGAATTTGGAAGAATTGTTGCGTACATCTGGGTCGGACAATATGTATTGTCTCACGCGAGCGACTGTATCTGGAGGGGATGGACAATATAGATATTGATATGAAATCATAAGCGTCCTTCCGAGAAGATAAGCGTACCCTCGATGCTCTTGGTTCCCTCAAGAGGAAGCTGCTGGCTCGCTCCATATTCGAGTATATGAGCATGGGAGTCTGTGCTTGGATTTCGACATCAAAACAAATCCGATAACTCAAATCCCAAAGAATGTACTAACCGCTCATTCCTGGAACTACAATGGCACCAGGATCAATGTAACGGATCGCTAGTGCAGGCCTATGTACAACTTTCAGAGGGGCGCCTAAGTAGACGCCCAACGAAGAATTATGCCAGCGCTCCTTGACGTCCTCTGTAATGAGATTGAGACCTCGGCCAACAATAGTAAAGATCGACATAATATCTTACCCAAGCTTCCGGTATCAACGATCATAGAATTATGAACTACCAGGCACTGGGTGCGGGCATTCTTCGCGTCGACCGTATATACGCTGTGGCCATCACGAGAGCACAATGCATACGCAGTGACCGAGACGCTTGAGGTTCCCAAATACGTATAAGTTAGCGCGGACAATGTGACGGCGCCCAGGATTATTATGACATAAAAGTAGGCAGAGGTCGAAGTCGAGATTGCAGGTGCAGTATAATCACTGGTTTTAATCAAGCCCTCTTTGTTAATGCAGTGTTTCTTAGCAGCAGAAAGGGGACGTTGACGTAGGTCAGACATGGCGAGTAGAACCTAGCAAGAAAAGTAAATAAAAGAGCAGGAGGGGGAGCATAGGGACCTACGAGAAGAACTGGCGAAAAGAAGGAGTGAATTGCATAGCCCTTGTCTTTTAAGCCAACCAGATTTTTTCTCAGGCTCAGTCAATGATTCAGATTATGGGGCAATGGAATTGAGAGGCAACCGCAGACGCCCCAAAGACAAGGAAGTATCTGTATTGGATATACGCCGTTCAAAATCTGGGACCGATCTGCTGGAAAAGTTTCAAGATTCAAAAGATTCTATGCCGAGCGCGCTGGTCCTATTAGCGCCAAAGATTAAGTATATCGGGTCGGTGGGCGTCTATACCATGAAAATGGAAGATTCGGTTGATTTTACCGCGGAGAAGGCTCGTCCCGACCTACAAAATGATTAGCGCCCAATCGAAGACTAGAATAATCATTAGTCTGGCTCCGAAGAAAGGCAGAAAACGGATGCTGTCGATAAGTACGAGCGGGAGACAACCCGGAGTCGGAGTCGGATGTATTGGCAGATTTCCCACGATATAGACGCCCAACAAGAAACGAGCCACGTCGTTCGTCCATGACCGTGTCACTGTCACGCTACTAACACCTCCAGGCTTCAGCTCATACTATAGCCTCATACTGAGCCCCATACATCGTCGACTGCTTGACGGGAGACTCTCGCGATCTATAGCGCTTGGCACTTAACCTGGTTCTACATGCCTGCTAACAATGTCCTGCGGCAAAGGACGCAAGCTGTCGCAGCCACTCTCAATAATCACCGAATCCTGCTCTATAGCATTCTATCTACGATTGCAGTATCAGCTGCCATCGCAAATGCCCTCAAGATGCATAGTAACTTCTACTCTGTAGCTATATACCTATCTAAGAGCAGTCGTAGTGTTTTGGTGAGCTTACCACTCGTTACAAGCTGTTCAAAGCCTCCTAATATTCTCCTCAGGTACTTGCCAACTTCAGCGCGCTACTCGCACTTCTGTCAGGTCATGTCGTCCAATTGATGTTCTTTGGGGCTTTGCGTCCTCCAGAAATTGAGGTAAGCATGTTTCCTTGTATGACTCGGCTATATTTAATTGTTATTCATCCAGCGCCTGTACGATCGGTTATGGTTCTTCATAACTGAATCTCTGTTGGCTTTCACTATCTTTCGTGACGAATTCGACGCTCCTTTTGCCATTATGTTCGGGTTTCTGTTATTTGTCAAGTCTTTCCACTGGCTTGCTGCTGATCGTATCGAATGGGTAAGTGATCTTCCCCAAATAAGCGCTCAAGAATGCTCACGTTCTTTTCAGATGGATCAACGGCCATATCCCGGCCCTCCGCCTCTATTCCACATCCGGATGTCCACCCTTTTCCTCATCTTGTTGTCGACCGATTTCATCATGTTCATAATTGCTGTGGAAAACACTGTGGCGCATGGTGTGGGAGGTATGGTCCTATTCGCGAGCGAGGTGAGCCCAGGATATTCTCCCAGGCTTTGAAGCATCGAGTCTTATAATTATCCATCAGTATGCCATCCTCATGGCCAGCGTCACGAACACGATGTCAAAATATTTACTCTCCGCTTACGAACTACGCAGAGCGGGCCAAAGGGGTGGCGAAAACGCGCCTCCTTGGGAGAACAAAAGCATGTGGATTTTCTATATCGAATTAGTGACCGGTTGGTGTTATAGCTTTAGACGCCCTGCATACACTGAACATGTACTTTCTAGATTTCTTAAAATTGACAACATATCTCGTTTTCTTCACTCTCATCATCACCTTCTATGGTTTACCCCTCAACATCATCCGAGATGTCTATATCACGGCTAGGTCTTTCATCACGCGGTTACGTGCGCTACATCGATACCAGACAGCGACCCGGAATATGGACCAGCGATATCCAAATGCGACAGAAGCAGAAATGGCCGCCATGTCCGACCGGACCTGCATTATCTGCCGTGAAGAGATGCTTCTACTGTGGGGGCCAATCGCAGGACAAGCTGGGACACCTCAGCAAGCGCCTGGTCACGACGGGCCAAATACGACACCAAAGAAGCTTCCTTGCGGTCACATTTTCCACTTTCATTGTCTCAGATCTTGGCTCGAGCGTCAACAGAGCTGTCCCACATGGTCTGTCTTCGTTTTCACCTTCTCTCTCCGAATTCTGACATGCTTTCAAATATTTTCCAGCCGCCGAACTGTATTAGACGTTCCTCAGGGCCAACAACAAGCGCCTGGAGAGGCCCCACGGGATGCAGGTGCCATCCCTCCTGCGCAAAATCCCCCCGGAGCTCCGGGTGCGCAACCAGGCCAACCCCAAGGAAACAATAATAACATTCCTCGAGGCTTGATGGACCGTATATTCGGAAATCCCGTGCAAGCTCCACTTGTACCAGGTCAATTCGCTCAGCCTCCATTCGCTCAGCCTCAGAATCTCCCCAACCCCCCTTTGAACGTAGGTCAAGGACCCGTTGTCATTAATTATCATATACAGTATCAGCAACAACGTCAGCCCCCACAACCTCAACAGCCACAGCAATTACAACCTCCACCACAATTTCGTGGTTTCCAAGGGCCAGGTGGTGAATGGCACGCATGGGGGGATGTTCGGCCTCCCAATCCAGCTCAAAATTTTCCTCAACCCACGCTGCGACAACAGGATATAGCAGTTCCTACACCTACTGTTCCTGCTCCCGCTGAGCCTCCAACGACGTCTCCACCAGAATCAGCAGCCTCTACCGAAGCGCCCGCTGTGCAAGAAGCCGATAATCCTGCAGATCCAAGAGAGGCTGCTGCTCTCGCAGCTCTGCGACGGTTCGGTGCTAGTCCCTCAAGACCCACCCCAGTCTCGCGCACGTCTTCGTCAACAGCCTCGGGATCAAACAGAATTTCTCCACCTCCAACGGAGTCATCGTCGTCGTCGTCGTCCGTGACTTCTCATGCCCCTCAATCAGATGTGACACCGAACGGCACCGCCTCTGGAGCTCACTCTCGTCCAGAGATACCATCATTAATCCCTCTTTACGATTATAATACCATCGGATCTCATGGGACCATACGCCCCTCATTCCCTCGAGCGCCGAGCGCTCCGAGTTACCCGTCCCCCCACCCCCAAGTCCAATCCACCTCGGGCTCTCGGGCACCGGCGTTGCGTGCTGCTGCCGAAGCCCGAAGGACGCCAATGCCACAATTACCTCCGACAATGACAGACGAGCAATTGGCAGTCATGGATCGGCTAACGCGGGAAGCGATCGACGAAAGACTTCGGGTGCTTGAAGGGGTTTCCGGTGCGGTTTACCGCTGCATTGACGAACTTATGCGGATGCGGAGCGCTTTACCTCCTCAGACTGCACCTGCACCCGCTGTCAATACGACGGCCGCCTCGCCAACAGCACCGACGGCGGATTCCGAGGATTTACCTGGTCTGAGCGTACAGCCTCCTACAACCCCGCAAACATCCGTAGCTAGCGGATCGAAAAGTGAGGGTCAAGCGGACGAGCAAGACGGCGATTCGTCCAGCAGCTCAGATTGCTCATGTTCGAATGAGGAGGAGAACGGAGCTTTGTAAATAATACGGGTGTAACTTTAGATATTATAAGAAAAACTTTTAGCCGTGCATGTCCCCGTTCTTTTGTACTGAGTCGGAGATCCAGTGCTTATGTCTCCTCATTTCCTCGATTTGTTTTCATTCTGACATAGAACGTATATGCATATAAACTAATTGTCTGACAATAGTTCAGTCATCCTTTTCTTCAGTAAATCCTGGTCAATGACATAATCATCGACCTTGGAGAAGAACTCTTTCAAAACTAGACCCTTCTTTTGGCGAGGATTGACCTCGGACGGAATCTGTCCAATTATTGCACGCAGGATACCGTCAACCTCTTCTGCAGTGAGAAGAGGCGGAAGGAAAGAACTCAAAAGTCCTGCCTCTTGAAGTTCGACCAGTGCCAGGTCGTCACGCTTTGCCTCTTGGTACTGGGCGGCCGATCCTTGCTAGATTATGGAAAATGTATGATAAATACAAGTCAAGCTGATATAATAACATTCGCTCACCCGACGAGAAGCAGCTTTTCTAATGATAGACAATATGCCATTATTATCGATTTTGCCACTGGGAGCTGATTTGTCTGCAGCATAAATTTCAGAAAGCACGGACTAGGAAAGAAGCGGGTTCAATCGATAAGGACATCAGTTGACACGAGACTTGTTCTTACTGACGCGATACGTGGTCGAGGTAACAGTATCCTTTGTCTAAAGGCAGAAATATTATTGACTCGTTTGGAGGGTCTGCAACGTGACTCTTTTACCTTTATAGCTGTTTTGACTCCTGACATGAGACGTTGGCGTATATCAACATCTAGGGTAGTCATTAGCGCCGTTATTCGTAAGTGAAAAGAGAGAGAGTACATACTTTCGGAGACCGGAACCGTATAGAAACGGCTTTGCAGTATGAATTGCAGTCTGCCCGGATGTCGTATTACGCGCAAAGGGTTCACGAGGGGGACAAGAGCCATTTTCGCTGCCATGGAGGGTGATTGCAAGTATCAGGTTTTGCCTTTGTTCGGTCGCGAATGGACTCGGAGTAGCCTGAAAGACACTTGGAGGCAAATGAAAGCGTCACCGTGACCGTGCACGACTCGATCGGAGGCGGCCCAATCCCGAATTCGAAAAATTAAGCGCCTGAACTTGGCCAAGCTCGGAGTGTGACTGTCAATCCTGCCACCCGAGAGATATCCCAACCGGCGTGAAGGTCAGTAGGTGCGCATGCAGACTGATACGCCCCTCAATACCTTTGTCAATAGTCAAGCTTATAGCTAATTTTGTCCTTTAGAAGTTCTATAGCAGTATGTGACTTTCAATACAGTTGCAGGCTTGCATTGCTTGAACTTACACACTCAAACTTGGGCATATTAAGCACCACTGTGCAGTACCAACAACCCCAGTTTCTCGATCTCTATCTATATCAGGAGCTCCCTCGATCTCCAATCGCCCTCTACAGACGCGTGCTATGTCTGTATCTTCAACACCGCCTTTTCCCGCTCCTGGAACCTTTATACAATCTATCCGAGACTCGTCTAGGTCTCTCCGTCAGGCCGCTGGCATATCGGTGAGTGTGTGGTTGTTGAGCCATTCCTGTGCAGAGAAAAAAATTCCCGGTCCTCTTGCGTCTTTAGCGCTGGACGAGTATCTGATTGGAATCCTTAGCCTCGAGGCAGCGATCCTATGCTGAGACGAAGAGTCGCGTAAGCTTTGGAATTAGAAGTCAGGCTATTTCTTTCGGATGCCTCCGAGTTTCACGCCATGAGACTGCTAAAGAATCGTATCCTGGGAGGCGAGCGTTGCTCATGGGGTGTCGGAGCTCCTTGGAGTTTCTTTCAATCTGTTGACCAGTATCTGATTTTTTCCCCTTCCAGATTCAACCAGAAGCAATCAAACGTCTTGTACTTTCGCCAGCTTTCCTCGACTCCTTTAAGCGCGTGTCTGCATCACATGGCTTAGCTCTGCCTCTTAATTTCTCATCTCCACTCGCGGAGCTGAACTTGCTTTCGATTTTATCACTCCTCAATTTTGGCTCCGGATATCGCGTCCCTTTACATCAAGAAACTGATCGTGGAGCATGGGACTCCATACGAGCCTTCGTCTTTTCCCTTTACCTGACTTCTTCTGTCGGTGGAGAAGGAGACCTCCTCTCCGCTAAAGGAATGGAGAATATCGATAGCGGGAAAGTAGCCGAGTTGATGAGGGTTAATGTCCATGTCGAAAGGCCTCACGAGAGCATTCCAGGCCTCACCATCGGGGAACTGGGAGGGCCTCTGTATGAACTGATAACGCTCATTACCAAAACCCTGAATGACACCGGTCATGTCCTCGTCCGTCTAGGATATCCAGATCTCGGTAGCTTCGTTGTAGAGGCGCTCAAGGCAGGGAACAAGGCCAAGTCCGATTCTAGCGTCGATTGTCAGGTCGATGTGGTTTTAGAACGTGTACGCAAGCCTATATCTTTTGCCTGGATGACGATATCAAAACCTCATAACTTGACGGTTATAGATAGTTCGCGCTATTCCGGCGTTCCAGGATATGGGTATGGTCAATGGGAAAGGTAAGTTCGATTTGCCTTTCGACCTAGTCATAGACTCTTACTTGAGTAGCGATATATTGCTTCAAGAAAGCTCTGTTCTTGATTCACGCAGTCACCGTACGATTCGGATCTTTGACGCCCCCACCATTCCCTATACCATCCACTGCGCAGTGCCCCGTGTTCACTGATAATGTACTCCCCTCGCTCTTGATACATCTGGGGGTGATCGACCTCTCGGCGTCTCCTACCCTCTCAGCGCTCTTCCCAAACGTTACAGACAAGCTTTCGTCGCTCCTTGGCCCCTCTCCACCGAAAGCAGATGCACCACCAAAGTCTAGACTAGCCCCCAAAGACGGGCCCATTCTTACATCTGATCAAGCTTACATCTTACGTGCTGCAGCCATCGACGCCTGTGAACTGATCGTCGAGGAAACTCGCAACATCGATGTATCTTCACTATCATCCGATGGTGTTTCCTACGACTGGATCAAAGATATAACATTGCCACAACTCGACATGTGGATCTGGTCGATCGCGAAGGATAGGCCTGATTACAGAGAATTAGAGAGGTTCGTACTGAGGGATACTGTCTTTTTCTGAACATCGAGTATCGTATGTGCTCATCTATTGCAGACTCGTTCGTATGTACGTTTTTACTTTACTAATCTCTACTTCCCTTCCCACCACTTACGCAAGTGTGTACTGGTTCGCCTGTGTACGGTGTAGACTGTAATCACACACTACCCATCACACCCAGTGCCAGTGAGATGAAGGATACATCTTCACCCGTCAGCCTATGAACCCGAACCTCTATGAATCAGCCACGTCGACGTCTTCATCAGCTCCTTGCGCCACCACGGCATGCCATTGGCCAGTCTGCTCGCCCTGACTGCAACTCGGCAACACAGCCCATCTGATGTTCACTATTGGTGGATATTTCTGCAGAATTCCCGGTCTCCTCTTCGACCTCCTGAATATTGTGCAGCGACGGTAGTTACTGGAGAGCTTGCCGAATAATCGATAGGGTTTGCTGGTTGGGCTGATAATAGTTTTGCTGCTTGTTGAACAAGATAGCTAGGATTACAGCTATAGGATTATAGAGGATGCCCTAGTCTTCAAGGAGGTATGCCCTGAAATTGCCAAGAACGTTCGTAAGTGATGTATCATGTCGGCGCAACCTCGAGAACAGCGAATAGCGTGAAGTCTTGACAACTCTTTATGAGACTCCTGTTGCCTGGGTGATCCAAAAATTGAGATCGCGGAGACATTCATACACATCTATCAGGTTGTTTGTTGAACGGGTTCAAGGATGCTTCATAAGTTGAGAAATCTTTGAAAGATCATTTTCGTTCAAAACCATCACGATCGCCCACCTCCTATATCCCTCTCTTGAGTCAAATTCCATGCCGGCCATGCCTGGATCTCTAATGCCTGGCTCACTTATGTCTCCAGACACAGATATGTTCTCTACTCCTCCGAGTACGCCTCTAGTCGCGAAGGACCCAACCATTCGACCATCGTTATCGAGGAAAGAGAGTAGGCCTATCATATCATCGCTTCATATCGACCAATCTAGCAACAATTGGACTCCCGGGATCGTTCTGGAGCAGAGCTCTCCAGAGCTCCGGAAACAAAATGCCACACCAGTACTCGGGTCCAAAGCTTCGATTCCCTTGCCAATTCCAGACCCTCCGGAGGTTAATCACCATCACGAGAAGCCCATGAATTCACCCTGTTTCGTCCACTCTCATCTTGACAAGGGCGCCTCTTTGACCGATTGGTTGCGCAAGAAACATACTCAGGTAGTCGACGGTGGTCTTGGTCTCGGTGTTGCGAAATCACTACAGAACGGAAACCATCTTCCTGAAACCAACGGTCACGTCTTCGGAATGGTACCTTCTCCATCAGAGACGGCGTCGACGACTGACAGTAATGACGAGGATGAAGATGAATTCGGGGCTAGTTTGACGAAGCAATTGGCTGAGACAGCGGTTGGCGTCAGAGAGATGTCCAAGCAGCTCGGTCAGTGCTCGCGGCTTTTGCCAACGGCTTGGGACAAGCCTCTTATCTTCTCGTGCTCCTAGGTCGCGCTCGTGTCCGGTCAAACATCCAGAATATCTTAATCATCACGAAAGCCAGAGATAACAGATTAATCAAGCTTACTCGACAACTTGCTCTATACCTCATGCTCAAGCCCCGGGCGGGCCAAGAGCGTGGACTAGTGGTGTGAGTCTCCTTGTCTTCATAATCTTCATCCTCTACAGTGCTTCTGATGCCAGACATAGTTACGTAGACAACCAGCTTAGACATTCTCGGCGTTTCGATGCAGACGGTATCGAGCGCGATCATCCAGAGCTATTTGTTCCCTTTCCTCGTCGCCGGACTACTAGTAGCAATTCCATCTCCTCCATGGCGTCTGCTTCGAGCAGTAGGGAAGATGTCCATAGGCGAGAGGAGGGTCAGTTGCGATACTGGACGAGTGATATGTGCAGCCATAGTCCCCATTTATTTGATTTCGTAGTGACGGTCAGTCTTCGTCTCCCCAAAGCTTTCTTATAGTTTTTCTCACCTTCATCTTATCAGCTCGGAGGAGATGGCACTGTGCTATTCACATCGTGGCTTTTCCAGCGCATCGTTCCGCCAGTGCTCCCTTTTGCCTTGGGTTCTCTGGGCTTTCTTACTAATTTCGATTTCGCGGATCATGAGGCTGTGATGGACTCTGCAATTGATTCTGGCATCCGTGTCAACTTACGAATGCGATTCACGTGCACGGTCTACCGTGCAGTAGCCAATGTTGCTGGGAAGGGTCGAACAGCGGTCAAGAAAGGTGAAACGGGAGAGATCATGATGAAAAACGTCGAAAAGGGAGGTTGGGAAGCGCTTGAAGGGGGATGGTCCGGACAGTTCAATTCGCCAGATCACCCCGGGAAGGCCAAGGATAAGGAAATAATGTGCTTTACGACACGGCCCGTGGAGACGTTTGAAGTCTTGAATGATCTAGTGGTCGATCGTGGCCCAAGTCCATACGTCAGTCTGTTGGAATTGTTTGGTGCGTGCAGACACATATTCCTCAGTTCATAACGGCTTATTCCTCGTTCTTTCGGGCAGGGGATGAACATCATATGACGACGGTCCAGGCAGACGGGCTGACTGTTTCCACTCCAACTGGATCAACCGCTTACTCAGTAAGTACACATTGCAGCTTCGCTTTGATAATGTAGATCGGCCTAACGTTATATGATGACAGTTGTCTGCGGGTGGCTCACTAGTTCACCCCGAGATACCAGCTCTCCTAATCACCCCCATATGCCCGCATACCCTTTCTTTCCGGCCTATGCTACTGCCTGATAGCATGGAACTACGTATTTGCGTGCCTTTCAATTCTCGGAGCACGGCATGGGCTTCTTTTGACGGCCGTGGCCGTGTAGAACTCAAACGTACGTTTTCCAGTCCCCTACAACCTACGCACCAATAACTGATATGTGTGTCTCCATTTGTTCTCTAGAGGGCGACCACATTAGAGTTAGCGCCTCAAAATACCCCTTCCCAACTGTGTGCGCGGATAAACAGTCCACTGATTGGTTCCATGCTATCTCTCGAACTCTCAAATGGAACGAACGTGAGCGTCAGAAATCGTTCGTGGTTGTCGAGGAGGGTCCTGCCAAACCCAAGAAGCGATCAAAGCGCGGGACGGCATCTTTCGAGCAACAACAGCCCAGAGCATCTACTCCCGAGATCTTGGAGGAAATGGAAGACGAAGAAGAAGACGAAGTATCAGACGAGGACGAAGAGGACAAATTTGATATCGACGATTCGTCGCCAGAGGCAGCAGCAGCTTTGAAAGCTGCGATGGTAGGGAACATTCAGACTGCCAAGGATGAGGCTCTCGGGCGGGAAAAAGTGCTTGAAGTGGTCGAAACGGACCGGTTACACAGGATTACCGCTGAAGCCGCCGCAATCGCACTGAGAAAGAACAGGTCGAAGTCCAAATCTCGTTCCAAATCTCGTTCCAAGTCTAGGACGCGATCCGGCACACACTCTGGAGTTGATACTCCAGGTCGCTATGCAGGTCCTCAGGCTCATCCCCCTGTCATATCCCCACGGCATGTAGAATTTGCCGCACCACCTTCACCGACTGGTTCGTCGTCTTCGAATGATTCGATGGCCATGGACTCTGCCCAGATGGGTACCCGCGATGACATTTACTCGCGAACAGCTACTACAAGTGGACGGAGCAGGATACCAAAAGATCGTGATCTTGACGTAGACAATGCCAAGACGCCTACCGCCACAAACTTGATGTACTCGAGGAACCGGAGCCACCATAGAAGTCATTCAACTGATAGCCATGGTCATCGAGCTTTTGCTGTTTGGGGGCAGGACGAGAGTGACAGCAATGCGAGCGATAGCGACGCATAGACTGGTTTATATTATCATGGGCCATTGGCCGTTTTTTAGTCTTACATTCCCATCTCACGAATCACGAAACAGATTATATATTGTATAGTTAGAAAAGGAATTGGAGCTTACAGGAACGTCGGCGGTTGTTTGGATATCGGGATGTTGCAAAACACGAACATGCGATGATTGCGATCACATGAATGATTTCAATTTGAACTTGAACTTCTCTCAAACTTCTCTTCAACTACATTTACTAAGCTTGATTTCTTTCTTTCCTGAACATGACAGACGGGAATCTAACTATCTCGCGCATCAACCGTCTCTTGAGGCCACTACGTAACACATGTGCCACCCTCGCCTCTTTCTCCCTCTCAACTGGCGCGTCGACCGCCACTTACTCTTCTCGTCCGGAACGGGTTGATATCCTCGGAAGTTCAGCCCTGCCACTCGAGATCCTCCAGTCCCCAGAGAATGCTGTCTTGAGATTGAATCTCGACACTAAGAGCCTCGAACTTTCACGCAAAATTTACGCGGTCCGGGATTGCTTCCGCAATGTAGTGCAAGCCGTTTCCGGTCCTCAGACGCGCAAGGCTTCCAGGGGTGCTCGGATTCTTAGTCTGGCAGCGATGTGCTCAATTGTTGTAGGCCAAAACATGCAGCCAGAGTCTGATGACGATGAAGACGACGATGATCCCGTGGAGGAGGAAGAAATGTTGGAACTCGTCAATGAACTTTATGAAGCTATACCCCCACCATATCGCAGGTACGACTTTTTAATGCCCTTTTTTTCCATATTTATGTGACTGAAATACTTATACTTTGGAATAGATGGGCACTGACTGCTCATGCCCTTGATATCGTGTTCGGAACATGTCCTCGGCATCACACTCTCTTGAAGATCCTTTTGGACGTCTGCCTCGCTTCTAATCTTCAGTACGAGTGTCAGATCATAATCAAATATTTGTTATCCTTTGCAGTGGCTCCTTTGTTTGGCACTGGGGTTCCTCGGATGTGCCATCCTGCACATTCCACTTATCTTACGGATTTGCGGGGAGTCTGGATTGGCGCTGGACACACAAATAGGACCTTGGTGGGCGCGTTGATCGAGTCATTGGCAAATGGAAATGGGACCGTCCCTTCTGCATGGGGGTCGAAAGCCGTGAAGAGGCTTGCGTACGAGCTACGCACTGACGATTTCCCCGCCTACATCGATCTGTTACATGGCTTGACCAAATTTATCGCCGTCGTAGAACAAGCGTCTCAACCTCTCGTGGGCCGGTGTATCAAGAGAAAACGACAGGAACGTCCACGCGAAGATATTACCCTCCGTGCGCGATTATCGAAATGGATCGACATCGCATCCGAACATATCTTCCATATCTCGGAACAACAGTTCGACAACTCTGAGAATGAAAGCTTTTCAGCTGTGATCAAGCTCTTGGAATGTGTCCGTGCCCACAAGATGCACATGCAGGCCCCGAAGGACGGTGAATCCATGGGCGATGACAAGCTCCAGGATGCTATCATGTGCCTTGCGACCAACTGCATGTTCGCTCCTCGGACTCTTTCAGATCCATTTCTCCCTTTCTTAGTCGGTTTCTCGGAAGAGACAAGACCTACTTCCTCTACATTCAGCTCCATGGTTGCGCAAGTCTTCGAACGCGCCATTCGGCCTATTCCCAGTATAGCTGAATTCGAAGATTGTAAACGGGCTCTGGAGACGAAAGCCGCAGCGCTCAAGTCACACGGTCTTTTGCGCCTGGAAGCCGCTGTGTGGCAATGCGCACCACGCCACATCGACGTGTTGGAGAAAGAGATGCTAGTCTCCGTCAACGTAGGCTACAAAGCAGTAGTCCGGAGATATAGACTGGAGCTCATCGACAGAGCAGACGAAGTCTCGAGAGTATGCTTTGAGTCGGTGACAGGGCCTGAGACATTGGAAAGGGAATGGGAGTGGGAAGAAATGGTGGGTTGTTGGGTTCGGAAAACTGCGCTCTCCGGACCTTCCAGAAAGAAGAAGATGAAGCTCGAACATAGCACCGATGCTCCACGCTTTTCCAAGCGTTTGTCGTCTCGTAAGGCCAATATTAGCACTGATCGTCAACGGCACCAAAGCGTCGATTCGACGGCGACTTCCTCCACAAATCCTTCCTCCGTCGTTACATCTGGTACGTTCTCGTCTCGGGAACGTCCTTCAGAATCACCGACATATCTATCTGATATAACGGACGCAGAAGATGATGACGAGTTCACGGGAGAGACGACTTCTGAGTCAGTCGTTCCATCGACGAAACGCACTCGAATGATCTCTAATTTCGCCTCGATACTTACGGACGCGCTGTCGAACCGAACCTCTATACACCAGAAACCGAGAGTTACGGATGTTGTTCGCGGGTCCTCGAGCGCCGTCACCAAAGGGAGAACATCAACTCCTTTTCTTCGTCGAAACGTTTCTTCCTTTCCTCTATCCCCTGTTAGAAGACACGACCCGTATCGTTCGGGTCTGGGTAGACTTCCATCTCACTATTCTCCGGAACCAGAACCCGCAATCCCTTCTTCCGATCCTCTAGACTGTCTAGGACATCCTTCTGATCTTTAGTATTGTAGTCATCTTATATCGATTTGTTGTAATTGTATCCAGGCATTCGTCCTCATGGTGAAGACGCGAGAAGATACATGAATGTTTTTGGGCCTATTTAGACTTGTGGCACAGTCGTCAATAGTAATAATGCATTGTTATGGGACATGAATGTCAAGCATATTCTGAATCATCCCAAGTATATTGTTAGCAATACTTACGGAAGAACCATAGCCCAATATCTCTCAGTAAAAGCGTGATTGAGTTCATCAAGAACGGCACAAAGGGATTTATTCAAGCGTCGCACAGGAGATAAGGATGGACCCAGGTGTTGACAAGTCAAAATGTTGAGAAGATATGATTGTTCGTTATGGGTTACACGAGTTTTACAGCACGAGGCCTACCATACTGATCCTGATTTGGTACGTTAGATGGCGAGGACATGACGCGGTAGAGGATAATAACATGACGGAAGTAGTGGCTTTCGAGTCTATCCAAGGTTTAACGGCAAGGATTGAGAATGCGGAAGTCGTCAATTGAGTCGTTCTCAAATGACTTGGTGGCATTGCGGATGTACAACTATTAGATTCGCCTCGACAGGAAAAGAACGAGATAACAGCCGAGTAGTTTGACAGTCAAGTCTCCATGACAGATATTCGACTTCAGGGTTGCATAGGATTTCAGGAAGTTCACGAAAGTAGCCCACAAGACAGGGCGCTGTTAGTGCGATAGTCCTGCAGCATGAGGAGCAGGTCGTCTGAGTCCGACTCTGGTTATAGATGGGAACAACCAGTCCATCTATCAAAAACGTGGTTCGAGATGCGTATCCGCCGAGGACAAAACGCTTGTGATCAAGTCCGGAGAAATTTGTAGAAGGGTCGACTGTTACGACTCTGGATTATTCCATGCTCCATACTAGAGAATTCGTCACTTTGATTTCGCATTCTGCTGTCGTGATGGACCACAAGTATGTGCTCGTCTGGTCCGAGCCTCCGGGGAACTTCTAGGACGTGGATTGGTTGACAGTAGTTAACACAACTAGTCAAACGTAGAACCACAGGTAGTTCGTAGCTTGTCCACTAGGCCGCGCATCCACTGGTTATGAAGAGATCCAGTCTGGGGCAGTTTCTCGGAGTTTGCCTAGTTTGCCTTCTGGAGTCCAACGAATCGATAGTGAATATAGCGCAAGATATGATTGTGGATTTTCGAATGACTGCAAATTATATACCCTGGATTTGGATTGGAGGATGTCAGTAGCAAAAGCACAAGATTCGAACCGAAATTTCCTCATGATCAGGTCTTTCATACTCACCACGTCGTAGACGCACTTCATCAACTCCCCGTATATCGATGAGCTCGAAGCCAAAAGATTCGAAACCACTATCTCTCGGCGATACACTACGAGATCTCGCTCTCCTTCGGGCATCAGACGTCGATCTTTCATCTGTGCTTCCAGCCTCGACATCTTCTACTAGTTCAAAGGACGAAGCAGACGTCTCCGTACAGCGATCTTACGAGTTCGTCCGCGAAGCTAGGTCAGCTATAAAGATTCACGACCGTGCAGATGCTGCGATACAGGGCGAACGACTGGAAACTGTTAGGAATAAGTTGGAAGACTTGTTGAAAGGACTAGACGGGAGCAAGGTAACGCCGCATATCAGTCTCTTGTACTTTCCACCGTGACAATTCTACAATCCAGTCATAGGCGTAGCCCTCTATTCATGGGTCGTGCAGTTTCCTATTGGCTTCGAAAACGGTCGTGAGTTATTCTCTACATCGCGTGCACAAAGACTCAATATATTCCACTCTTCGTGTTTCAGAGGACTGGTGAATTTCTCCGGTCAAATTTATCCGTCTAGTCCTAGTCGCGTCCTGGTCTCCATTACCGTGTACAGTTTCGTCGAAGTTTACTTGGTGTGAGATCCAGAGTACTTGGTGGAAAACTCCGTCAACCCACGAATGAATCCGATAGCTTGGCTAAACTCCTCCTGTAACATATATAAGAGTGACTATCAGACCTGTAATCATCTGCTTCCTCGACGTCAACGTGTACGGCATCAACGATGGCGTGCCCGACTCCGAACCTTTCTTGAACCTTCAAGCTCGTGCTTTGCGATGAATCATAACGGTAAGCAAATCTCTACCCCTTTCGCGTAGTTTCCCAGCAACTGAGACCCTTGATTCTGTCAATTCAAGATGCCTGGGATACTCGAGGAACAGTTTCTCCGAGACGTCTGTCTGTATAAACACCGAGCATGGCTCGAAGCATAGAAGCCCTGTACCATCTTTGTCCCGTAACGAGGAAGCCAGGACTCTATAACTTGGCCTTTTCGAAACAAGAGCTTTCGTGCGATGCTGCGGAGAGCCCTCTTCTCTTCCTCTCCCCATTCTCTTGCTACAGTCTACGTTTGATATGAGTGGCTTGATACCCCAGGAAGAGATACTACCACTTGTTCAAGCGATACAAGATATCCAATGGACCAGGTTCGCTCTTTGTGAGAGCATAATTTTCCATCTTCTGGAGTCTGTTTTCTTACCATATGCCTCTCGCTTCTACAGTCGCTTCTGCCACCATTATTTTCTACGATTATGGTACGACCAACTGAACCCCGTAGGGAAGTTGTAAGAATTGACCAGCGCTATCACTAGCTATTTCTGTCGGCCGAGAGGTAGGTTATCAGGTCATGAACTGTCGAGCACCTTGACCTTCTACTTTGCTAGATCGACTTAGTGTGGGCATGTATATCTCTGCATTCCCGCCAATTACTAGTCTCACGCAGTTACTGCATCAGAGAAAAGAATGGTCCATAATAAAGGCCGTCTTTATCTTCCATAGATATTTTGGTGTATCTGGTGTTTGGTGAGTCGAACATCGAGATGATCTTTTCTTGTAAATCATTACTCAGGGCAGAAAAGCCTAGAAGTCGCTGGTTCGTTTCTTAGCACGTTCTGACCAGAAGGACCTGATTTATTCTTCTTTTGCTTAGCTCTTATGAGCAACAACTTGACCGACGCAGTAAGTCCATTCTGTCGCACCTTCATTTATGCGCCACTGACTCGAGACCTTTCATAATCAAAGTTGTAGGTGTTCGTAATTGTGACTGCAATAATCATATTGACCTTGCATCTACTTTACTGTCGCAAGTTGTACGTGCGTCCATGTCTGTCTGAACCGTGTTTGTTGACTGGAACTTCGCAGGCTCCTTTTGGTTTCACTGGGAGACATGGGGCTACTCAGTTCTGCTATTCACGACCGAAGGTACTACCTAACATCTACCGTATATCCTGCTGACTCATGACCGCATCGTAGTGGTGTTACTTTTGTGGATCTTCGTGGTTTACCAAAAGGATTACCGAGTCCTCGCCTTTATGGGAATGCTATTGGTAGGGGAGATGACCGCGGTCATTGTCATTCTCAGTAAATCGTTTTCGTCTCTCGATGGTGCGCGGGATTGCATTACTGTCGCTATTGGAAGAACCGTCTAATACGTCCCAATGATAACACAGCGAAAGCCGGTCTCATACCTGGAACCTCATATTGTTTGATCTCGCATGCACCAAACTTACTTCACGTATTCTGGCTTCCGATCCTGGCATACCACACCTTCGTTTTGATATTCTTTTTATTCAAAGGCTATCGTGTATACGCCGTGGAATCTAGGAGGTGGCATAGTAAAGGGCTTTTGGCGATTTTGTACAAAGATTCTCTCTTGAATTTCCTTGCGTGAGTCTATAGCTATGCCTATTCTTATTTCCTAATCCAATAGTGCTAATTCTTGATCTCGAATACCTTTCTTTTTCCCAGAATCTTTGGTTCTTATTTGTCATGCGCGGTCATATGGGTCGCAGCAGAGGTAAAGCGGGTCCGATTTCTACTCGAAGCCACTACTGAAGCTGCGCTGGACAACAGCCTGGATTGGCGCAGATACCTGTCTGCTTCGCTTTGTCCTTCTCCGTCACCAACTGCAACAGACTTCTCTTGAACATTCGTCACGCATATTACAAGCACGCCGAATCGACGCGATATCCTGCCACCCGTCAACCTACCCTACAAAGTCCTACGACAGATAGGTTCGCTAGCGATACTACCTTGGCCGACGGTGTACCTGTGACACCAACGATATACGCACAAGAGACGCCACGAGATGTATGGGTGTTTATGTTGAGAGAGATGAAGTGGTCTGGTTGATAGAGAATCGTGGCATGAATATTCTCCTCGACATGTATAATTCGGCTGGTCCAATCCTTTCCGTTCCGCACTTGCAGCATGTACAGCCTTTCACGCTTCACCAGATAAGCCGCCTAGTCATTCTGCCAACGCCGAAGTTCGTCGGCTTTGCACAATAGTTGACCGAATTGCACCATTTTAGCGCTGACCGGGTCTAAAGTGGACGCTTGCGAGTACCTTTTGGGTGTCTACACTGACTTCTGTGGCCTTTATTTTGGGTGCGAGTATAACTGCTAGTACTGCAGTGATTGAGTTTAGTTGATTTTACGTAGGTCCGACGATAAGGAAGCAGAAACATAACCAATTCCCATAAGCGCTAAGCGCAGATTCAAACGGGAAATTATAAATTCTGGATACACGCGGTGTCTGAAGTTTGTTTTCTTAGACTTGAACGACGTCGAGACCCTCTCCTCCGTTGTGTACGATGTTCCCGGTCTCGGTTTCTGCTGCTCTAGCAGCTATACCTCTGGCCCTCTTCGTCGTTCGCATCCTTTCTCCCGCCCTTGTATTTCTTTCAAGTTTGTCTCTGGTCGCAGCAAGACCTCCGTCTGTACCACAATCACCATCTTCAATCACTTCCGTCGTCGTCGCTACTCGTGTACCCCGTCGCGCTCTCATTCTTGCTTTTCTTTCTTTAACGGGCTTAACTTATCTTTCTGATGGTCTCACATTTGTTGTGTATGCTGTATTGCACAAGACTTGGCCCCATCACACAGGTATCGAAATCAACGCTGTTATCGGATTGGCAGCTTTCTCCGGATTAGCCGCATTGGGGGCTTTGAAGGACGTTCAAGGAGTAGAGATTTGGTCTTTCAAGAGGGTGAAGGCCGTTATTGCTACCGCATTGGTATTTGACCTTTCCATCGTGGGCTTATTGGTGGCATCCCTTTATCTCTCCACACATTGTAAGTCTGATCTTTCGTTTCCTGATTTTGATCTTGTCTCAATCCTATCTAGCTCGCCAACCATGGACCTGGCCAATCGAGAGTCTCCTACATATTGCTTTCCCGGCATTCCGTATTCTCCTCCTGTTGCCTTTATTGGTGGCACTCTTGTCTCCCCGCGTGGTATACACGCCTGTCCATTCAGATGATGTCATCGAGACCGCTCCCACACCATCTACTTTCCTTCTTCCTCCAGGGTCAGGTGCCCTTTCTTCTACTGGCCTCTCGCCCGTCGCAGGTCTTTCCAGCGATGCGAGCAAGTATGGCACTTTCCAATCCATCCATCGTTCAACCTTCCCCCATTCTGTTCCACCTACACGGCCTGCTTCGCCCGATGCCAAGGTATATTGTTCTTCCTTGTCATTCTGACTTCAACTTCCCTCATCTCTTATTACAGACAAAGGTCACCAAGCCAGATGTTAACCTCGATCCATCATGGTCAGAAATATGGAGGCGCATTCGTCGCATATCGCCTTATCTGTGGCCATCTGGGAGTCTTCCTTTGCAAGGGCTTGCTGTGAGTCTTGACATTTAACACAAAAATCCTTTTCTTATACCTATCTTAGGCATTGTGTGTAATCATCGTCTTGATCGGCCGTTTCGTCATGTTTGCTCTGCCTTTCACTCTCGGGAGAGTGATTCGAATCTTTGAGGAGGGATCGAAGGTTTCGCCATGGCCATATCTCTTCGGATACGTAGCGCTTCGATTCCTACAGGGTAGTGGTGGATTATCTGCCCTACGTGATACTCTCTGGGCGCCTGTCATGCAATTCTCCGATAGAGGTAATATTCCCATTTCACAAACCCGAGTCTAATGCTAACATCTGTTCCAGAAATGTCGCAGCTTTCTTTCAATCACCTACTGAATCTCTCATTCGCCTTCCATACCCGCCGCAAAACCGGCGAAATTTTGCGTATCCTCGATCGTGGCGCTGCGATCAACCGCACTTTGGAGGTCAGTTGTCAAGTATATACTTCTCTTAGCTGCTATGCTGATGACTTCTAAAATGTTGTAGTTAATCTTGTTCAACATTGTTCCCACATTCATCGATATCATTGTTGCTCTCGTCGTCTTTTGCTTCGCCTTTGAATGGATACTTGCCGCTGTTATTTTCGTCGTCATGTTTCTCTACGGTGAGTAGCGTTTCCTCATGCATCATCTTTATGCGTCTGACCGATGAACATCCTTCAGTTGCTGCCAGTGTCGTTCTTACGACATGGCGCACAAAATTGAGGCGTGAGATGAATGAACGTGATTCGGTGAGCTGAAGTCTAAGCTTGTTCCCCCATACGGCGATGCTCACCTGTTTCTCAGGCTACTCGTTCCATTCATACCGACTGTCTCCTCAATTATGAGACTGTCAAGTATTTTGGTGGTGAAGAACACGAGGGCGCGCGGTATCGTGAAGCTCTCCGCGAATATCAAGCTCTGGAATACAAAGTCACAAGTAGGGACATTTCCCTGAGGACTCATCGTCCTTTCATCACTGACAACTATCTGACAGTTTCTCTCAATCTACTCAACTTGATTCAAAACTTTATCATCGTGAGTCTATATAACTTTAGCCTTGAATCATATTCACTGTGATTGAATCCGTAGACTCTTGGACTTCTTATTGGATCAATGATCGTTGCCCATCGTGTAACAGTGGGAACTTCAAAGCCTAGTGACTTCGTGATCTTCATCACCTATCTTGCTCAAGTTTGTATCTACTTATTTTCTCCATTCTACTCTAGCCACTCACTTCTTTGTCACACAGCTCTACGGCCCGCTCAATGCTCTTGGTTATATCTATCGTTCTGTCAATCAAGCTCTGGTCGACGCGGAGAAACTTCTGAAACTACTCAATGAGCCTACCGAAGTCAACGATAAGCCCGATGCTCCTGACTTGATCGTCAATGAAGGGGAAGTCGAGTTTGGTTCGTTTTCTTTGGACTATCTTACTTTGTCAACCTGTCTCTGATGTTCAGCTCGATATTACAGAGAACGTCAGCTTCTCTTACGACGATCGTACTACCGCTCTCAATGGTGTCTCTTTCAAAGTCCCTAAAGGCTCTAGCGTCGCCCTGGTCGGTGAATCCGGTGCAGGGAAATCGACAATTCTGCGTTTACTCTACAGATTCTACGATCTTAAGGAAGGTGAAGGTAGAATCCTGATTGACGGCAAGGACATCAGGGACGTCACCCAGGCAAGTCTGAGGAGGGCCATCGGAGTGGTCCCTCAGGATTCAGTACTCTTCAATACTAGCATCGGCTACAACATTGGGTGCGTCTTGATTAATCACGATGTTCGTTACGTGGAACGTTGAGCTGACCCCCTTGATTGTTAGATATGGAAAATTCGGAGCTTCTCAGGAGGAGATAGAAGCTGCCGCTAAATCGGCGCAAATGCACGAACGGATCCTGAGTTTCCCTGATGGCTATAACACCAAGGTTGGCGAACGAGGTGTCAGATTGAGCGGTGGCGAGAAACAAAGGGTGGCTATCGCGAGGACACTGCTGAAAAACCCACCCATATTGCTATTGGATGAGGCGACCAGGTATGTTCACTTCACTATCTAGATTTGGAATGCCACTCTCAACTTTCTTGCTTGGCAGTGCCCTTGACACATCGACGGAAAAGGACATTCAGAAGGCGTTGCAGAACCTCGTGAAAGGTCGATCATCGTTGTCCATCGCTCATCGTCTTTCGGTAAGCATGATTGTTGTATAAATGTAGCGACAATCGTACTTATGCTTTCGACTTCTAGACCATCTCGTCTGCGGATCTGTGAGTTTTCATGTGCCTGTCTAGGCCCCTGTAGTGCCTTTACTGATATGAATTGTCTTTAGTATCTTGGTCCTCAAGGATGGCCAAATCGTTGAACAGGGCAGTCACCGCGAGCTCCTCGCTATGAACGGCGTTTTCGCCACCATGTGGGCTGACCAGATCTCGACCTCCGGTGATTCTATTGCCGATGATAACGCTAAGAACGAGGTCACTGGATACTCTATTGGAGAAGCGGATTCAGGTCTTGTCGTCGATGAAGTTGTTGCTGAGGAGGCGTCTACTCAAGCAGCGGTTCATGTCCAGGAGGAGACATCAGGGTCTGTTGCCCCCGTCACTTTGGTAGCGACTCCTGAAGCCATGACAGAACCTCTTCCACCGACTGAAGATGTTCCCATTCCCGCGGAGCCAGTGGCGGCTATCGATCTGACTTCGGACGTATCTCCTTCCGTTGATTTCCCTTCAACTCCAGAACACATACAGGTTGCTCCTCGTCCCACGGGCTCAGTCCCTATCCCTCTGGCATTCCCCACCTCTCACAACAGCTCATCCCAGAATGATCTTCCCGGAACACCGTTGTCGCTAGCTCAATCTCCTGGCGTTACGTTCGGAAACATTGATGCATCACCACGATCTGGAACTCCTGATCCAGATTCCGAGCCAAAGCGCAAGAGGATATCTTCGCAGAACTTCCAGCGCCTGGCTAAGAGGATCTCCATTACGACTAAACGGCAGGGCTCGACATCTTCGATTATTTCCAACATTCCTGGCCTCAAGCGAGATAATTCTCCTCGCGTATCCACTGACGAGGGCAGCGGCAGCCTTCGAGGAGAAGGCAGTAGGCTCGTCAACGATAGTCCAGCTTCCAGCATGAAAGATGACACCGACCCGACCAAGACCAAGAAAAAGGACAAGAAAGAGAAGAAGGACAAGAAGAAGAAGTAAACTCTCTTCTGCTTTGCTCTCTCGCCGCATACCCACCTTTTCATCACGACATTTCACGACCAACGTTCTGACTACCTTAGTAATGATTCTTACGCATATGACCTCCACAATTTTTCTTTTTCCCTGCATTTGTCAAGTACCTCGCACATACCTTCATCGATTCATCTCAGAACACTTTTTTTTCACTTTTCTGTGATCATAGTATTACATACCTGCAGGTATAGACTGTTTTTCTTCGTACTGGTGAGATCACACGAGTCACACTGACGTCCATGCCAAATTTGGTATGGATTTGTAGGACCATTTTGAGATCGGTGAGGCTGGGTAGCAGCGGACCAAGGTAATCATGATAGTGAGCGGTGAGACTCGGTCGCTCTGGAAGCTGTTGGTTACTGCACGATTATGGCGATGCGTTGTCGAAGACGGCCAAGGAACGCAAACCTCGGTCACGCGTCTGTCTCAAGTTTTCTATTTAAAATACGAATCGGATATGTTCCTGACCAGCTGAGCAGGGAGATACCCCTATTGGTGGCTCTGTGGTGGCTGCTAGGTGGCTATATGCGCTATATGCGTGTCTACGTGGTCTCCAGAGATGAATAGGGGACCCTCAGGACGGAAGGGGTCTCGGCTAAATATGGACCGTGCATTCGCTGTCACATAGCCTTTTTTTTTTGTGGCGGAGTTTGAACTGGGGTAATAGGGTATATAAAACTTGGCCCCATCATAAACTTTCCCCCAACTTCTTCTTCCCAACCACCCCCTGCAATCCGTTCGAGTTTTCCAGTCTCGGTTTCGTTCAGGTCTCGTTTCAAGGTTCTTCTATTGTATTAAACAATCATCATGTCTGCAAAAGTTTATGTTGGGTCAGTCTCCTGTGATATTCGCTTCGGTTTTCCTCGTAACGCATCTCCTCTTTTCTGAGGAGAGCAACTAATTTTGGCCTTTGATACCTCCCGTGTAGTAACTTGAGTTGGAACACGACCGATGACACTCTTCGTCAAGTCAGTATTTATGCTCCGTGGTTGCAGTAGCCTGCGGTTTCGTTTTGCTCTCGCTTGATAGTGTCTTATCAAATATATTTCCAATTATAGGCTTTCGGCGATTTTGGTCAGGTTCTTGATGTGCGCTATCTTATCTCTTGCTCAATTTCCCCGCAATTTTGCACTTCTTCGTAAGATAAGATTGACTGATATTTGTACAGTCCATCGTCATGCGCGACCGCGACACTGGCCGTTCCCGTGGGTTCGGATTTGTGACCTTCAGCAGTGGTGCTGAGGCAGATGCCGCCATCAACGGCCTCAACGAGAATGAGCTCGATGGAAGACGTATCAAAGTTAACCTCGCCAACGCCCGTGGCGGAGGTGGAGGTGGAGGTGGAGGTCCGTTACCCTCCTACCCCACATCTTCTTTCATTTAATTAATCAATTTCATAAGGTTACGGTGGAGGAGGTGGAGGATACAGCGGTGGAGGTGGAGGTGGATACCAGAGCGGAGGAGGAGGCTACGGTGGACAGGGTGGAGGTGGATACGGCGGAGGAGGACAGGGTGGATACGGTGGAGGTGGACAAGGTGGAGGTTACGGAGGTGGACAAGGTTTGTCGTTTTCCACGCTCACAACAACATCATCTGATCCCTTTTGTTTCAATAGGAAGCTACCAGCAGGGTGGCTACGGTGGAGGCTACTAAGCCTTTCGCCCAACCTTTCGTACGTTGTCTTCCTCCCGTCATCCGGTCCATCCTGCTCATGTGCATTGTCTCACAGTTCATTTCCATGCTTTCCCCTTCCCCTTCCACTCGTGACTGAATGTTGTTTTCGGACACGCTTTCTCTTGTCCTCGTCGTCTTTGCTTTCCTTTCTACGTACCACTCGCCTTTCCTGACCGACCCACTCATCCGCACAAGCTCCTTACACTCGTCTCTCGTTTTCTTGAGTCCTCGTCGTTTTCGTCAACCCAAACCGGCTTGTACTAGTATCGTTACTCGAATCCGTTTCTTCCCATCGTCTATTGTACGTAGCTGGGTGTGTCATTCATACTACTTGTATTATCCACAGAGAATCCCAAAAACGTCTTGCTGCCCCTTGTTATTTCGATATGTTGGAAACGTCGGCCGCTTAAGAAATCGTAAGACTTCTCGAGATTATACGTGCGGTAATATCGCCGATCACACGGTCTCACAGTGAGGGCCATAGCTTCGTCGTCCTCAATGATCAAACTCTTGTACTTTTACAAAGGTGTAACCATATCGTCGCCATCGAGGTACCCTAGGGCGGTCCCAATAGGGATAGATGACTCGGAATTGGATAGTCTATGATCCTTGACAGCCGTATAATATCACACCAATCCACTATCACCGACTATGCCCCCCGTCAGACGAAGGGTGCGTGCAGCTCTCGCGAACCTAGGTGTAGAACCTCGCCAGAAGACCAAACGCTCTACCACATCGGCAACGCACACCGGCAGCACCCCCGTAAAAAAACCAAACACCACATCCTTCAACGCTTTGCCATCTGCTCCTGAGCCTACTCGTCCTTCTCTAAACCTATTCGTATGGGGTACAGGAGGGGCCGGTGAATTTGGCGTAGGGCGCGCTGCTGATTATGAGAGGCCACACAGAAACGAAGTGGTGAATCGGATGATACAAAAGGACCAATTCGGTATAGCTGGCGCTCAAGGTGGTTTGCAAGCCATCGCAGCTGGGGGAATGCATTCGCTGTTTATCGACGAAAACGGAGCGGTGAGTCTGCTTTCTCGAGTGCATCATGCTGCTCGGCATTGAAGATCCGTATAGGTCTGGTCCTGTGGACAAAACGACGGCGCTGCCTTGGGCCGATCTGTGGAAGAAGTTCCCGATTCCCTCCACCCGGGACAATTCTTGGACTCGGAGGAACTGCCTTATCAGGTACAGTCTTTATTGGACGAACACTTTCGAGCCGTCCAAATCGCAGCTGGTGGCAATACATCTGCTGCTGTGAGCTCGAAAGGCGAGTTGCGAGTTTGGGGATCATTTCGGGTATGTCATTCCTTGGTCGTGGCAGTTTTCGAGACCGGGTTTGAACGCGGTTACACTGTAGGACGATGAGGGTAAAGAGCAGTTCTCCCCGACAGTGCAATATCAGAAAGTTCCTGCCTCTGTCTTTGGACCGACAGAAAAAATCGTTTCTGTCGCCGCTGGCAGCAACCACATGTTGGCTCTGACAAGCAGTGGGATCGTATACACGTTCGGCGTAGGCGAGAAGGGACAGCTTGGCCGCAAGATAATCCACCGTCGAAGGATCCAAGCCACGCTACCGTGGCGTCTCGTTCTCGGAAAACAATCGCGGCGAGCTGTCGTTATCGCTACCGGAAGTCTCCATTCTTTCGCGGTCGACGAAGACGGAGACACCTGGGGTTGGGGGAATAATTCGATGGGACAAACGGGCACTGGGTTGACTGATTTCAATACAGACCTGGAAGTCTACACCCCCAAAAAAGTGATCGGGCTCAGTAAATCTCGTTTGGAGGGCGCGACGATAGTGGAAATCGCTGGCGGCGATCAGCACAGTCTGTTCCTCACCTCGACGGGGAGTGTCTATGCCTGCGGGTCTACTATATGGGGACAACTTGGACTTGCACCAACGGACCCCGTGTACGAGGCTAGGCCTCATAAGGATTTCTTGACAGAGCCGGCTCTGGTGACGTTCCCGGATGGTTGTTCTATCGTGCACATCGCAGCTGGAGGGACCACTAGCTTGGCCGTCACGTCGGACGGGGCTCTATACGCGTGGGGCAATGGGACTTCTGGGCAGCTCGGGACTGGGACTGATAGCGCCCCGGTTCCCACAAGAATCAGTCCGACCAAGCAGACGGACGTGCTGTGGTCCTCAGTTTCTGTAGGCGGTCAACATAGCTTGGGTCTGGCTAGTGAAAGAAATTGACCTCGAGGAACATATATACCTTATATAGTTTGGGGTGATCAAAATGTGATTAGCATGCGAATATCAATCATGACTAGGAATAAAAACGAACTGCAGAATCTTGGTATCTCACTTTCAAGTCTATACTAGTTTTCACCCTCGTTTTCAGTGCCCACTGTGCGAGTTATGATTATCCGACTAATAATTTGAACACGTATAAGCTTCGTGCGGCCTCCAACGGCCTGCGTAAGCGCCCGAGAAAAGGGGTATACTGGTCTGCATCTTTCCAAGCTGGAAGAACTTTACAAAAGGGGATGTCCGACCAAGCAAGGTCGGCGATGGGCGAAGATGATAAAAAAAGATTATTGGATTGAGACAAAGCAAGTGAGACACCTGGACAAAGTCGCGCAAAGCATTCGTTATAGAATGGTCCCATCATCCTGCCTGAAGATGCATGTAGGACACTCTCTTTAAGGTGTACTAGATGTCCAGTACTGTGAGCGGCGGAGCGGGAGCAAAAACAAGAATTTCCAATTGCGTGAAGGGCGACGCGCGCGACCAGCTGATCGGTCGAGCCTCTTCAATCCGAACATGAACAACCTGTCTGGATGCCCCCGTCCGTTTTGACTCAACACTTCGCTAGACAATCTACTGGGCAAAGCGTCGACGCTCAGCTCGGGTAAGACGTCAATATAGCAGTGCTGAACGGCGGGAAAAGGTCCCGGCAAGTCGGCAGGACGACTTTTTGTGCTGGTTGTTGTTGGGTGAGAAACAAGCGCTTGGCCATAAAACAAAGGCGAAGGCCAGCGACGGTGAGTGGCCCTTGACGTTGGATTATAAAGAGAGAAAACGAACGGAAGAGTAGAACAAATCACAACAGCAAATTTAAATTGGACCTTCGGACCCATAACAGTCCATAATCTGAGCGGAGACACCCTTGATTTTCCCTCGCTCCTCTTTACAACTTCCACCATCATCCACCTTGCGCCTCATTGCCACCATCTCTCATTGTCTCTTCTTCTACATCCATCTACTACTCAACAATAACACTACATCCCCACAATGGCAGGGCCTATCCGCACAGGTGACCCCAGTCCCGACAATCGCCCCACTGTTCAACCACCAAGACCACCTAACGCCTGGATTCTTTATCGATCTGATAAACTTCGCGAGCTGCCACCTCCTGCTCCAAATCAGCCTCGTAGAGCTCAAGCTGATGTATCCAAACTCATCTCACACATGTGGAAACACGAGACAGAGTACGTTCGTGCAGAGTACGAGAGGCTCGCAGACATGAAAAAGGCTGAGCATCAGGCTTTGTATCCTGGATATCGGTTCCAGCCTATGAAAAAGGAGGAGAAGGAACGTCTGCGCGAAGAGAAACGGCTGGAGAAAGAGAAGGTACGCGCCAACTCGAAACGTCGCCCACGACCTGCGCCGTACGCGCCACCTGCGATGTACATGCCAGCAAATATTCCCCATCCACTCGCTGCCTACTATCAAACACCTCCGGATACTCCTTACGGTCCATTTGGGCCCTCACCTCCCGTCTCAGCTGCATCATCTCCAGAAGAACCAACAACACCAGAAGATCAACCTACCCAAATCCCAGCCTCCTCTCACGCGTCTCCTCGTCCAGATTCACGCGCTGCTATTGCCACCAAGGATAACGGTGCCTTGTTCATCTTGCCGCCGCCGCCATCGTACGTTCCAACAGTGGCATCGACGCAGGCTGAGCCGTCCCAAGCTCAGGCGCCTAACCAGTGGGGGCAACAGCCACAACAGAGTCTCGGGGCCACGGATGGCCAGCAATTGTCATCTCCACCGAATGCACCTCTCTGGAACAATTTCCAGAACGAGCCTACTGGACAATCCCAGGTGCGTTTTGGACTCACGTAGACTATTTTCTCTCTCTTACCTTTCAATTCAGAACGACTTGCTCTTCACCCTTCCGGACAATCCTGTGCAGCCTTGGATGACTGATGATTATTTCACTGGCGCGCTCCAAACGTTCCTCACCAAGACGGGTGATTCATCCATCTTCCAAATGTCGAACTACCCTACGGACATCGGGACCGAATTCCCTTCTGTTCCGATTGTGGTGTCTTCAGATGATGACATCGTATCAGGTCTTAGCGGAGCAGAATTTGATTTCAGCCAGTTTGATTTCAGTTCCATCGCTGGCCCTTCATCGCAGCCCATCGACAATTTGTCTCCAACTCAACCCTCAGACTCAAACTCCATGTTCCAGTCAAACGCTCCTCAATTTGCTTCCTCGACACCGAGCAGTGACCAAAGCACCTACGAGTTCAGCTACAACATGGAAGAATTCCTGAACTTTGACGACAATCTGTCTGTGATAGACCCTGTTCTCCAGAACCCCCCAGAACAACGTGTGGTGTCCGATTCCACAAACACCACGCCTCCCCGTCCAACACGCAGCCCATACGTTCCTCCATCTGGCGCTGCCCATTCGTCAACTCGGCGTGTGGCTGCAAGCTGGAAGGCATCATTCGCAATGGCCACAGATGATGATCATAATACAACGCCGCGGCCGTGGGTAGTCCCAGCAAGCTAAATCGGGGGCGGCCCAACCTAACGAACTTTCACGTCTTTCTTTCGCTCTGTTCCTTGCAACATATCTTTTGTTATCGTGTCCTTTTTGCTTTCATCTATTGCACATAGACCTCCTCGCTCTGCTCTGTACAGCTCCCCCCATTCCCCAACCTCGCTTCGCGTTCGTCCTCGCTGTCGTCGACTGATTTATCCCTTATCTCGCTCCGCTTCGTTCATCTATTGTTTCTGGTCTCAAAAACGTTGATCGCTCTATGCAACTCTTCACGAACTCGGTATCATTTCGCTATTTATCCTCCTTCAAATGATCTCACCCGGGATTTTTTCTTGTGCATTATATTACTTTACCCATCCAATCCATCGCATCGCTCTATCTGCTTTCTCTTCCTTCCTCCTTTTCTTTTCGTTGTACCATTTGTCCTTGCTCTGAGACGCATTTCCTCAAAAAAAAAAAGCCCCCGCACTATCTTATTATCCCCACATAACGCCTGTACTGTATCATTGCCAAAATACATGAGGTTCTGTGCATCCATCTCTGCCGCGGTATTCAACCCTGCGACTATCTGATGCACTCGTTCGTGATCATGGAAGCTGTGGCATTGGCGAATCTAACTTTCTTAGCTTCTACATTGTGAGAAGAGGGTACCTTCGGGAGAACAATGTGCTTTCCACGAGCGCTTATCTCGAGAGCATTGTGGCATGTACTTGGGGTTAGGGTTTATTTATTGAAGGTCTATATATGGTAAAGGCACGCTTCGAGTCTTGAGGCTGGAAGTAATCAAGGAACAATGCAAGAGGCACTGCTGATGATCAGATTGAGAGGGGTGTTTCTGGGTTTTCAACGAATGATTCGAAAGATGCAATTCTGAGGAGGATCGCGAGGCCTCGTGGAACATAGTATGTATCAGCATATGCGGGGGACCTCACATCGTGTTCAGGTACTGAGGGCACTAGATGGGCAGGTTCCGATGCTATTGATCGCTAGAGCATGAGAGCTGCGCGCGGTTCAAGGCTTGCGCAAGGCGTCGTGGTCAAGATTTCATAGTCGAGCACAGGTCGACAAGGCAATTATCCTTGCATCGAGAAAGCGAAGTTCCGAAGAAGTACACTGAGACTGGAACAGCAGATGCGAGTAGCGAAATGAGAGAGAGCCCATTATGAAGGTTCACCTTCCGTAGACTCATTGCCTGGCACAGCAGATGATTCTTCCTCTCCACTTACGCGTACTATTTCTTGACTCAGTTTCATCGCTGCAGGTATCAAGAGGACGAACGCAGTCAGCGAGAGATCAGCCAAAATCCAGGAGACTGATTGGGGAGTACCGCCTCTCGATTTAGTGTCGAATATATACCACTGCAGTATAATAACCGTTGGATTTATGTGAAGAAACAAGAAAGTGAGGTGACAGCACTCACAGACAACGTCTTCCCTGACGTGACCAATACAGACAATGCACCAAAGAGAGCCCCAGATTCCGAGGTGCGGCCAAAGGATTCCAGGTATAGCGCCCCAATGGAATAGAGAACGACCTGGGCAGTGTATGTCAAGACAGTGATGGAGTAGACCAGAGGGAAGAGAGTGTAAGGTCCGAGGGTCACGAAGAAGAGTCTCGTCATGGCGTGGACTAGGATTAGTCCACAAGCAAGACGGTAGTCAAACCAGAGAGATGTTGCTAGAGATGGTAAAGGAGTGTTCGCCGAGATATTAGATCTCTTCTTGATATAGTTGACGAGCACTGTACTCCATATACGATTAGATTTGAGATCGAAACGAGACGTAGAAACTTCGCACGCACTTGGGAAGATTAGAATTAAGGAGAATGGTTCGAGGCAGGCGTATATGAACGTCGTGAACCACATATACACGGCGTACCACTGAAATGATGTAATGACCGTGTCAACAAACGACTGAATGATAGGAGAAAGAGACAATTTACCGAAGACCGTATATATCTCAAGAAACCATAGTCAGCGTCATCCCTCCCCTGTGGATACTCTTGTTGAGTAAGGGTATGTATACAAGTAGATACGAGTAATAAACAAGTGTGTAAGCACTTACATTATCGAGAGCAAAAAGGAAAATGACAATTCCCAGAATCATCATGTATGGTTCACGTCCTGATCTCTCGGGAGTAAGCATAGTGATAGGAGACGCGACTGTCGCCGAAATAGTTTTCAGATTTGGATAGAATCGAGAGATAGACCACCGAAGAACGGGCGACTGGACCGGTGAAGCTGTCGGAAGCGATTCAGGCAGCCAGTAAGCCACATATATGATATTGACCAGAGCCAAGGCCAAACTAGTTATAGATGGGAGATATAAGTTGATTCCTGAAGGCTCTTGGGGCTCTTGGGAGCCTCCGAGATGGAACTTGAGAAGTAGTAAAATGCCAAACTAGACGCCATCGATTTGAATCCCCTTCATCATGATTGAAGAGGTGCAGCTCACGGGATTGGCAAACACATTACCAAGTATGTCAAAGCCTTTAAGGACGGAGAACACTTTGGACCTTGATGCGTGAGGAGTACAATCGAACGCGTATCTATTCAGCAGAGAGGTTATGATTGTTAGCATAGCAGACGCCACCACCACTTACGCCAACGCCATGGCATGTGAGGTCATGTACCCTCCGAGAAGGCCGTCTATCGCTGCACCCACTAGGATACAGACCAGAGCTGCATTTTTGTTTGTCTCGAAATTCATAGCAGTCGCGATGATTACCGAAACCTCGCTGATACATAGTCAGAGACAACTTCATAGATGAACAAGAGACTCACGCGAAAACCGTCCCAATGATAGGCAACATCATCAGGAGCTTTCGTCCGCGCAAATCGCTCAACCGACTCCACCAACCGGTGGTGAGCGCGCTGCATACGAAGGTGGTGATGACGACGGCTTCAAGATTTGTAGGTCGTTCGTTCAGAATCTTTGAGGAGTCAAAACTCACCTATTTCAACAGCATCAGGATCGGACGTGCAAGGATGATTGCCACATCCTAGTTTCCTGTACACGAGGAGAGCTCGGTAAGGAAATGATATTCTCCTCTGTGAGCGCTGTCAGACTAGTCAATAACGCGTAATTCAGCTCATCGCCTACGGATATAGATGTCAGAAAGATAACGGGTAGCAGCCATGGAATAGAGGCCGTCCGTCGGGTTCGTTGTGAATCGGAAATTTGAAGCAAGGGTGTCGTTTCCAGAGTGGCCATGGGTGCCAGTACGTGTTGGTTAGTATCTAAGACACCCAGTACTACCTGCACGAATTGCAGTTTGATCGCAGTAACCAAGAGACTGTCCTAACAAATAGCCTGAGGCTGTAAAGATGCAATTAGTGAGACAGCCGCCAAACCTTGGGCCACGGGCTTGTCTCCTGTAGCCCAGTCACTTCATCCTCGGTCTCACTCTTTTTCTTCATTTCTTGTAATTCTTCCTCGAAAGTGACCCTAGTACTGAATGCTTAAAGTCGAGCCTACAAATTCGTCGCCAGATTCTCCATATCATACCCCAACTTTGGCAGACCTCAGCAGAAATGCATCAGTCATTTCCACTTCAAGCTCTGATTCTGGTCCTTCACTCACGGCCTTGACACCCACCCGTCCTCGTCCTCACAGAACGTTCTCAGCCCCTCGAGCACCCAGCAGAGATGTTGACTCTCCCCGTACACGTCCCCCATCTCATCTAGCGAGAGAACTAGGTCTCAAGGAAGACACGAGTCCTTCACCCGCAGAACGGCGGAAAAGGTCCAAATCACGGAATCGTAGTGTTCAGGACTTTAAATTCGGTGCCATCCTTGGGGAAGGGTCCTATTCAACCGTCGGTCACCCTAGCCGTGTTGTATTTTGCTGCCGTTGCTGAATATGATGCAGGTGCATCTTGCAACTGATATATCTACAGGTCATCGTTACGCTATCAAAGTTCTAGATAAGGGCCACCTAGTGAAGCATGGCAAGACCCAGACAGCTATTGCGGAAAAGAATGTATTGGTCAGGCTGGGAGCAGGCCATCCTGGTATCGTCAGACTCTATTGGACATTTCACGACGATTACAGTCTATGTCAGTTCGTCGACCCATAACCCTGATCAATGCCTCTACTTATTACGTGTGCAGACTTCGTTATTGACCTCGCAACTAATGGCGAAATGCAGACGCGTATATCACGCATGGGTTCCTTGTCTACAGGATGTACACAATATTACGCCGCACAGATCGTAGATGCCCTCGACTACATGCATATGAAGGGTGTCATTCATCGGTTAGTCTTCTGCCACCAAATCATCTCTCCTTCGGGTGTTGACTCCTGCGTCAGCGACTTGAAACCCGAAAACCTCCTCCTGGACGCCGATTTTCGTATCAAAATAACGGATTTCGGCACTAGTAAAATCCTAGGACCAGGAAGTACGGTGTGCTCTGTCTTTTCTACCCCCTCCTCAGTGACTAATCAATCAGTCATCATTAGCTGAACGGGCAGAAACCTTTGTAGGGACCGCGCAATACGTATCACCCGAACTCCTTGAGAACAACGAAACAAGCAAAAGGTTCGCATCAGAACTCTTTCCATTCTCACACAAATTCGCCAGTCCGAGGAACTCATCTCTTAAACACCAGTTCTGATTTCTGGGCACTGGGATGTATAATTTATCAGATGATAGCGGGTCGGTTCGCTTTCCAAGGTCTCTCCGAATATCTCACTTGGCAGAAGATCAAGCACTTGGAATATTCCTTTCCTGACGGGTTTGACGAACAGGCTAAAGATTTGGTTCAGAGGTTGCTCGTACGTCCTTTGTCATTATCACGTCAAGCCTTCACTCGTGCAGTTATTAAACAATACACGGTTGCCGAATACGTAGATGCGTGACCCCCTCTCCCGACTAGGCGTAGGCCCCCCCGGAAGCCCCAACGACATGCAAGCTCTCCGCTCCCACCCCTTCTTTTCTTCAATCAACTGGGAAACCCTCTGGACTTCCCCCGCACCTCCGCTCGAAACAGGCCTCGTCAAGAAAGAACACCCACTAGCTGTGGGGCACGACCAAAATTGGGAGGATGTAGGTGCTGAATGGGATTCTCTCGTCGAGGGAGAGCAAGACTCGGATAGTTTGGAGTGGAGTCATGATGCGGAAGGACCGGAGTATCAGTTCATTAGGCAGACTGGGTATGGGCACGGGTTGCATGTGGAGGAAGTTGGGCCTATGGGGGAAGTCCCGAGGTATCCGCAACATGCGGGTGTGGGTGTTAATCTCAAGGGCAAGCGGAACGAAGATGGGGAGGAAGACGATGAACCAGCGTTGGAGGATCATGATCATGACCATGACCATGACCATGAAGACGCATCGACAATCTTAGGTCATCATGACCTTCCGCCTCCGTCTCCAGTCAAAAGGCATCCCGAGACGACGGTCCTTCAGAGTTCGACGTATACAGGATCAGCTTCTAGTTCCTCTGAGGGGAGTACGGGGGACAAGTTAGATGCTAAGATGGAATTCTTGAACCTACGGGACAAGACTTCCACTTCTGGTCCTAACAGCGCATCCGCTCAGTCTGCGGCGGCGGACGCTGAAGCTGAAGTCGAACGAGGGAGGAATCGCGCGTTGTCGCCTTTACAAGGGAACGGTCCGTCGAATAACAGCGATTGGTGAGTTTTCCAACATCTTTTCCGTTCCCGTCCTACCGGCAGATTTTCCTTCCTGTTATCTCATTGCATACCCACCCACCAGGTCCCATCTATTACTACCCGGCGAAACCGTCATATTCAGCTCAATAGTAGAATCACGAAAACCCCGACGGCGCGCGAGCCGCTTACTCCCCATGGCGACTCCACCAAAGCCCAAGACGCGACAATTGGTGCTAACGACGAACCGTCTGATATGTCTCAAGATACGACCGAAGGGTGGGGTGTCGATCAAGTCGGAGTTGGGGCTGCGAGCAGGAGACAAAGACAAAGACAAGCCGGCAAGGGAGAGGGAGAGGGAAAAAGAGATGCGGTGTGTGTTGTCGAGTGTGGAGCCGAAGGGGGAGATGGAGTTTGTTGTGTTTACTGTGAGTCCTTTCCATTGCCATCTTGACTGTCAACCGTCATACAAAGGATGAGTCGATCTCAACATCTTTACTTTCCTTTCTTTTGACACAGTCGGCCAAGTCGCAGAATTACGCCGCTGCGGATGCTACACTCGCGTCTACCTGGATTCAGCAGATCAACAGAGCAGTTGAAGGACATTCATCCCACTCGAACTTGAACTCGAACTCACGGACATGAACCTTTCCACGGACCACATCTATTTTTTTTTGGGGGGGGGGGTACAGACAGGGCTCTGCAGTATTTCAGTATAATAATGGTAATGTGAATAGTGCCCTCTACGCTCTACGCTCTTGTTTTCTGTATTGTTTTGGGATTGATCATTGGGTACATATGCATATATACACGTGTGGTGTGGGGGAGCTTTGAACCAATCTTTTTGTGTACTTCAGGGATTTGCGGTATTGGTCGGTCGATGATAATATTGATGATGTTTGCAGTCATGGTCTGCACTCTCAACCTTGGAAGAACGAGAAGAACCGCAAACATGCTTTTCATGATGAATATCCAGTATAGATGTTAAGTATATAAAGTCGACCGAGACTTCGTCTTTTTAGATGTCGGAGGCCATGCATGATGGCTCTTAACCAGGGGGTAGGAGACTTGCGTCGACTCCACTTCCGACTTCTGCTTCAGTATACTCTGGATCGTCGTCAGGAGATGGCGTAATGGGAGTCCTGGGCATTGCCATCAGGCCTACAAAGAAAGAACAAATGAGTCTTTACGAACAAAAACAAGCTGTTCAATCGAACTCACCGGTACGAGCAGCTTCAAGCACACCAAACGGTTTAACCAAACTCAAAAAAGCCTCCACCCTCGCCGTCTTCGCCGTCAACTCCACAATCACACTATGCTCGCTCACATCGACGATCTTCGCACCAAACTGGGACGCCAGAACAGATATGGAGTGGAGGTATTGGTGTTTATGGCGGAGGGCCTGGGATGGTGTCAACGCGACGCCGTGCGGTGGTTCGTCGATGTCCCTTTCCCCGCCCTGAGCACTGCGTTGGAAGTTGTGCGCTAGAGCTGCCTCGCGTTCGAGTTTCGCGATGTCCCCGTCTTGTTGTTCTTCGGCGTGGGCGGGTCCTCGGCGTGGTTGGTGGGATGGTCCGCCTTCGAGCTGTTCTTCGAGGTATTCAGGCCCTAAGATGGAGACTTTGACGAGGAGGAGCTCGCGCATGATCGTACGCGTATTCGTGTAATCCAGGACTGCCCATACAGGGACCTATGTGGTGGAAGACATTTTTTTTGTGAGTTGTGAATCTCGGAGGTTGAGAGACGTGACGTTGAGGACAACGTACGAGATCTTCCAGTTGTCTCCGAGCTTGTTCGATGACACCGTCTTGACCGTTGAGAACGATACACATACGACTCAGGTCACGGATTTCTGTTCTGCACACGACCAAGGAATCGATGTTGAAGCCTCTTCCTGCTAGGATACCTGAGACGCGAGATAGTACTCCTGGCTCATTCTGTACTAGACAGTTGAGGACGTGTCTAGAACATATAATAATCAGAATAAGCCCAGAGTAGATATGATTTCACTCACTTTTTGAAAGGCTGGAGACTAGGAGGTGGTGTATTATATAGAATATTTGTTACAGCCTCCTCTGCAGTCCTTGACCTTGGTAGATCCATCTGGGGTAGAGGGGGTGGACGTGATCTCTGGGACCTCTTGTAGTCGAGAGCTGAAGTAGAATCATCTATAGGTTTAGGTGGTTGAGGGGGTCTTTCTGGAGCTCGAGAACGGGGAGACGAGGAGATGAGACGAGCTGGGATGTTCCTGACGACTGCTCGCGTTCTTAGAGACAACATCCTGGTGAGAGCAGCTGGTGGTAGTACTGGTCAAAGTTGGCACTTCGAGTCAGAATTTGCTACGGGGAATGTTCGGCCGATATGTCCGATCCAGCCAACGATCTCTTTCCAATTTACAGTCATATGATCATTACCCGACTACCAATATCATATACTCCCTTCCTCCTCCTCCTCATCGTCCCTCATCGTGTGGCTCCTCCTGCAGCTCGCTCAGCATTACCTAATACAGTCCGCGCTAACCGTACATATTCCATTCCATCCTCCTCCTCTTTCCCCTCGCTCTCATTGATCTTCTCCCAATGAGATAACCCGCCCTCGATCAACGTCCATGCTTCCTCTTCCGAATGTTCATCCACCCACCGGACATACTCAGCTTCTTGCCAGCCGTGCAAACTATGAGGTAATGGCATGGGTGACCGAACTAGAATGTGGTGGAGTACAATCAACGGAGGTAACCCAGCTGTATACTTGGGCAAGGCCAACTGGGCGTTATCCAAGAACAATAATGGACTATACAAGAGTATTAGATCTAGACTTTCACATACAGATAATAAAACTTACCGCATGGCCCTCAAAGCTCTGTACTCATCGCCTACGCTTTCTAGATTGCCTCCCCGTTTACTCTGAGCGTTTTCAACCATAAACGCACTAAGAGCAAACTCGAGCTCCGTCATATCGCTCGTCAGCTGCAGTTTACCACTCTCGCCCAGCGGCTTGGCAATCGAGACATGCAAAACAAACGTCCTCATCACATATTTGACGATTGAGATGATCCTAAGAACCAACCCATAGAGTCAGTGTCAGACTCGGCATGAGCTTTCATCTCAGAGAGATTGTCTCACCATTCACGTCCTGCCTCCGCCACACTGAACTTGCTCAGGATCTCCGTCTTGATGAACCCCAGCTTTTCCGCCAGGTCTTTAATGTAGAAACTAGCGCCTCCCATGCCAGACATGGGATCAACAGTTTGATTGAAATCGATCCTATGCAGCTTGGCTATGATCGCACCGAGTTCACGCCGGATGGCAGTCAAGAGTGGGTCGACGAGACGCTTATACGCGCGGTCGAGGTTCTAAGCAGGTATAGTCGGGTGGGCGGCATAAGTGGTTAGCCTGGGAACGGAAACAGGATACGTGAACGGCTGAGCTTACTTGGACGCTAGGTTTCAAGATTGCAAAAACACTATCTGGGTATTCTTGGTCAAGTTTTTCCAACCGGGACCATGCATGATATAAACAAGAAGCGATCGATCCATTGGTAGTCTGCTGGGGCGTGGCCGACGGGCCCATCAACGTTACAGCAGATCGATCCCTAGTAATCTTGAGAAAAAAACGATGTCGAAGGTAAGTGTCAGCAGATGTTTTCCAATCTTCCAATCGAGAAAACCAAAATCAAAACACACCATCGAATCAACGCGCGACAACATCATATCAAGAGGCGCCACCGCATTCGTAGCCACAGACCTCACCAACAACGGATCAAACCTCGCAGAATCCAACTCATTCACAATCGCACGAGCGATATTCGTACCCTCGTTCATACCCGGTGGAGAACGCACCCCACCGGAGAATGCCTGTCCTACGGATTCGTTCAATTTGTTGGTCGAACGCGAGAGGTAGAGGGATTCGAAGTGGGATAATGCGTGGAGGATTAGTACGGTTTCGGGGCTGGGTGGGGTGGATTTTGTATCTGTATCAGTCGAGAAGAAATGGTGAGGCGTGTTTGGGATGTACCTCTGATATGACTGGGTATAAACTGTGTCCGTTTGCACAGCGATTTTAGCAAAAAAATCGTGGAATAGTCGGAGTAATCTGGGATATCCTGTGCTTAGTGCTTGTTGCAGAAAGGTAGAACCTGCGGGGTTTTTTGTCTTGAATTGGCACTCTGAGCAGAATAACTCGATGGCTGTGAGATGTTCTCACTTTTGGCAGAGTCACGCGAGTATTTCTCCAGGGACTTTGATAGAGATGTCCAGAACGTGGTGCTGGGTTTGCTTTCGAGGAGCTAGCACAGCACCGTCAGTGACCTTGAACTCGAAGGAATGCAAGTACACTTTGGGATATATACCTTCATGGCTTCGTCAAGAAAGACGACCTGAGAAACCGTGTCCTTCTTCACCTTTAACACCTTCTCTAGAGTGTATACCTGATGATCATCCGTTCGTTAGCTATACACACAAATAGCTGATACAAAAACCAAAGTTCAGAGATGGCTGACTTTTATGCAACATCCAGCCATTTCTTCAATCAGATTCTCAAGACGAGCCCACAGCGCTGCTGTCCACTGCGGCGCTGTAAGGTTCGTAGGCTCGGTCCTAACGCGGGATTTGTAATACATGGTGGGGGATTGTGGGGATGTAGCCGAAGATGCTGTATCTGTAGAGCAGAGTACGTCAGATCAGACGGGTACACATATATGAGAGAGACTGGAAGATGGAGCGAACCTCGCATCAAAGCATCCTTGGAAATCTTCGAAAGGTCAAACGCGCTTCGTATGCGTTCTTCGACGGCTTGTGAGAGATCTGACACGAGGCTTTGGACGAGCTCGGGGAGAACACGGAGGTTGTAGGCCGTTTGGAGAGATGATGCGAGTAGGGACTGGTTCTATACACATACAAAGGATCAGATTGAGCGTAAATTCGGACATACGTGGAAGAAGAAACAAACCAATGTCGTCAGGCCAGTAAGCACCATGTTTTCCATTTCGCTCGTCACCTTCGCGCGTGCGTCTTCGATGAATTCGATATGACCAGCTACAGCATTGATACTACGTAGTGGGATCGTGCGCAGGTCTCCGTTTGCATTTGAGGCAATCGAGTCTAGGGATGTATTCGATTCCGAGTTCGAATTTGAGTCAAACATCTGATTGTCTGGTCTCCGTGTGGAATGTCCATTGGCATTGGCATCGATGCCGTTTGTTTTAGTAGGGGAGGTGGATCCATTAGAGCTTTGACCATCGAGAAGTGCCACTGAAATTGAAAAAGAGATGTTATAGCAGAGAAGTGGTATAGCTGAGTTGGGCACGAACCTAATTCAGCAATGCTCAACGCAGCTTTCGCAATAGTTCTCTCCTTCTCGTCCTCCGTTTCCGCGCCAAAGATCACAGAAGCCTTGTCGCTAACAGAATTGGAACTATCTCCAACATCACCGCCTGCTTCCATCTCAGCCATCTGCACCTCCAACCTCCTAGCAAGCACGACGAAACGTGAAGTCCGACGAAGGACGTCAGAGACTTGTTGGAGCTTTTGGAGGCGTGAAACATTAGCTTGGAGGGATTCGTAAGGGGCGTGGATCTTGAGGCGAAGTCTATGGCCTACAGTATCAGTCCAACAAACGACGCGACGTTTTGAAGTGGAAACACGTACTTATCTAATATCTGGTCAAGATCTGTCAGACCCGAACGAACAGACGTGAGGGATCCAGAGAGTTCGTGAGCACTGGCCGCTTGCGAGAGAAGCTCTTCATGATGGGTTGTGACCTTACAAACGCAATAATCTCGTTAGAATCAAATGAAAAGGACACAGAACTTGATGCTACGGTCTACATCATTGCAGAGCAAACTCCCGAACACGAAGCCTCGATACAGAAAATGAGCAGAAAGGAATGAGAGACTCACCACATTCTTGATCTGCTTGGACACATCGTCTATCCCGAAATTGAGCTTCGATATTGCGACCGAAACATCCTCCTTTGCGGGAATCTCAGCACTAGCAGAGTTTCCACCCACTTTGATTCCTGTCGTCGTAATAGTGGTCGCTGCTCGACTGTGTGTCGTAGGATATGGCTCGCCGGCTAAGATGGCATTGGCGTATTCGTTCGGATCGAAATCTGGGTTGGCAAAGACGGCATATTCTGAAAGGAAAGGATCAGCAAGTTCTCAGACAGAGTACAAGGGAAAGCCAACCAGCCATTGTAGTTGCATTGATCGTGCGCGTGGATCGTCACGGTGAGTCCTTCGCGTTCGAGGCTATCTCGGTCATCTCGGCCAAATCTCAAGAACTCCCAGAAACTTTTAATTGAGTGACGAATCGACGACTGGATGGACGACTGCAAAACACATCGAGTGAACGGTGATATAGGTACACACTATATACTGGGTACAATGGCTCCATAGCTAGTCCGATACCTAGCTTGGGCCCTCTGACCAAGCTAAGATGATTTCCAGGTCTAAGCCTATCAATCTCCTACCTCATCAACGTCAACTCTACTTGCTCCGGTAGATTTGAATAGTGAGCCATCAGTTCATCACACAAAGCTCCTCTCGTTGATAACAGACGGTGCACTTCCCAACTCGTCCTCCATCTCGGCCGGTTGACGCTTCCTCCGAATATCTATCCGAATATCTATCTGTTCGTTCCAAGGAAGGACTTCTAGGTAAATTTTGAAGGACCGTGTGCCCTTCGACAGCAAGTTCTGAGTTCAAGTCCTGGTCGAAGTACGATTAGTGTCCCAACAGAGTCAGATTGGCCTCAGGGGCTTTATTTGAGAGTCTCTATTTGAGGGTCAAATGAATCAACACGATAAAGGGCGAAGGCCAAATCACCGAATGCGATTTCGTCGATATCTGTACGAGCTTCACGCTGGTGCGTAATCATGTCCATCCGAAGTGGCCTTCGGCGCCACTTGAACACGAACGAAATTCCAAAGCAGCGATTGAACCAATTACGATGCCAACTATCGCACCGATGGGGATCCACTTATTATTGGTACTGAGAGTGGTCGGTTGAGATGCCGGTGTGGACCCGCTTGATCTGCTAGTGGTTGAAGATGTCTGGGAAACGGCAGTAGGAAAGTGGTAAGAACGATTCTCGTCGAAATGAGTCTTCTCAGGCTCCATGCAGCAGTACTTGGACCGGCATTCTGACCCGAGATCTGGACGGTCAAAGAAGGTCTACGTACTCATGCTCCAAATCTGAATGCAAATGTTCGTGTCTTCAAGCCGGTTGGTCTCACGATGTACATCGCTTACGGCAGAGCCTTCAGATCGACTGCGGTCCGGTTAGGCGACAAAACTATCAACTGCAGGAGAATTTACAGGACGAAGAAAATTCAGCATGTATAGAATTCTACTCTGTCATGAGTATTGGAAGTAGAAAGGAACGTACGTAAACAAAAATTCGACCTTTCGGTCTGGAGGAGGGGAAAAAGGTAAGTACCATAGTCTTCATTTGTTCGCGATATTCCGGGCATGAATAGAAGAAATTCGAATGGGAGGTTGCACGGCGCATGACCATATATGCTATATGTCGAGGTAGTTCACCAGATACCTGGTATGACCCTTGAAGTGACTTTCTTCTTGTATGCCTTATACTCTCCTCCGATGATCTTATCGTCTTCGATTACTTTCTCCTACAGAGAATCGTTCAGTCGATCTAATTATACTCGGAAGAGAGGAAAATATAGAAGCGACGACCATGGAAATCTTCCGGAGATCGGATATATTATTCCACAAATAACGAGTACTCACCTCTATGGGAATTTTAATCATGAGGGCAAGTGCAGTGATGGCGAGGGTGACTAAAGGTACCCAGGACCAATACATCACGGCTTGAGTGAGCTCTTGCGCAAGAAACCCACTGTAGAGTGATAAGATCAGATATTTCACAAAGACATCGAACAAGACAACGAACGTGTACAAAGGATGGCGAACCCAAGCGTAAGGCCCACTGGAGATGATTTTGGGCTTTTCACGGAGCTGTCATATAATGGACGTCCGTCAGATCTGCTTGAGCCAAGAATCAAAAAAAATACCTACACCGATATAATGCCATTGCGACGATAGGAATGAGAATACCAAGCTCATTCCCTTATACACTACCACAGAGGCGACTGTTCCGGCAAGCCTGATGGCAATTTTGCCAGCGGGGCCGACCTCCTCATCATAAGTGGCAGGCAGACTGTATATCGACGTCCATTGAGGTGCCTTGAATCCATTGAGTGTGAAGGCAGTGAGATATGTGACGGGAGTGATGAACATGGCGACGAAGTGGACGGGAGTGACGATGCGGGCGAGGAAAGAGGTAGGAAGGGCCTTGATGTTGCCGCCGTCACGTTTAGCTACACCGATGACAGCGACTTGTTCACGGTAAGCATAGATAAGAGACCCTAAGGTGGTGATGAACACAAGCCCTTCGAGCTGGTCAGGCGTTATTGAGAGGAGCAACTGGGACATAGTCGAAATCATAGTTGGAAAGAATAGCTAAACGGAATGCCTGCAGTGAAGCAGTCTTCATGTCATTGCACCTATATAGATTGCAAGAATAATTGAACAGGGAGAAGGGCTGAAGGTTGACGAGGTAGAAGTAATTCTTTTGAGGCATGGCCGATAACGCTCCACCGCCATATTCCAGGAAGATAGGCAACCATTGGTGGGGTTTTTGACAGAGAAATACTTCTCTCTAGTCGTGAGATGGGGCAAGCTCTGAGTCGTCACACGGATTATGTGGCGCGTCATGGACCTAGGTGATGATAAGACTCGATGGGCGGAAAAGGTGCCGGTGTGTAACGCCGTCCTGTTGGTCGATTAGTAATATATAAAACATGTCAACGAGGAAGTACTTCTGTGCCATACTGCCACAGATGATGAACGGCAGAGGGCAAATGCCGTCGTTTGGGAAGGACCAAAGCAAAGACAAAGAAGTACAGATGAGATACATACCAGAGGATGAGATCCTTGATCCTCGATGCGATATGAGACGATTTGTCTCAATTTCTGATTGGGAAACAATGGTGCAGGTCGTAGTTTCCTATTGCAGATCGTGTCTTCGAAGTCGTAGGAGACAGGCTAATAAACATTGACCGTCCACATGGTCTTGTGAAGGTGCACCGACAAGAGCTTATCAGATGTTCTGCTAGACTTCGTTCACCCATTAAGGATATGCCTTCGAAGAAGATCGAGTCTTTGAGCGCTGCGAGTCACAGAAATAGCTCGATAGAAGCAGAAAACCCGGAACTTTGGAGGGGCCTGTGTCAAAACCAGGGTTTGGGGAAAGCAGGATGGATCCGGAGAGGCGCACTCATATCGATATCGCGAGAACCCGACGCGGGCAGTAGGCCTGTGGACTCATGGTAAGCCGGTTCCAAAAATCGAACAGCTCAACACACCTACTACACGAGTTCTCGCTGATCTGGGGCTCAACGTTCCTGCATGTTGGGATCAAGTACTCGGACAGATCAGAGTTGATTGCAAGGAGCTGTACATGTCCGATAAATAAATGAGTCGGACGACGGAGAAGCTTGGGGTAAGAAGTTGAGAAGGACTCCACGTGTCGGGAGACCTCAACTTAGAACTAGGCGTTGCTTTGCGTCACATGACCAAAACTCGACGGACGCGTTAAACCTATGCAACCAAAAAGTCGCGTTTCCTGTGCCCTTCGTGTGTGTTATCAGAGTATATACTTAGGCAGCGCAATCCAGCCCCAAGCTCGGTACGCTTCGATGAACAATTTATCGTTACCGCATATTAAGTTCATATGAGTATGTTAAATTCGGCATCCCGCTATGGGCATTGCTATTGGAGCAAATTGAATCTACCCTTGGAGCAGGCCTGACCTTTTTGGTTCAGGAGTTTATCGCAAAGGTAAGAGTCGGATGGTGAGCGCTTATCCATTGGGAGCATGTAAGAGCGATATTGACATTGCACGATGTGACGATATACGCAATGGCCACAGCAGAGTTCATGAGCTAGACTGATGCAGCAGCGACCATTCTGGCAGGAGAATGTTTATTATTGCCGTTTGCAGAAAAATTGGCGGCGGCGCGTTTTCTCACGATTTCGGCTCGAAAGGTAATCCCACCTTCTGCGAGTGATATCTCCACAATGGACGTATATTTCCACATCATTCAAGATGTAGATCTTTGTATCTAGTCATTTCCTAGATAGCCCCACTTTCAGAATAAAAATCCGTTGAGATTTGAGTGATTTGAACATTTTACCCCTATCTCTTGTGGTTTGTCGGTTGGCGAGCGATGCCTTTGTTCCTAGACACTTTCTGGCCCTACCGGAGCTCTCAGAAATTATGTATCTGTGTTCTCGAGACAGCCCCATGTAAAAAACAGGCTTCTGACTACTTCAAGTTGTCTTACCGGGAGAGCCAGATATTGTAGAACAGACCGATACTCATGTGATTGGTACAGCCTCTAATATAGCCATGTTTTGCATGGGGCAGTCTTGAATGCACCAATATATAATGTCTGGAACTCGGAATTTGACCAGAAACTGTCTTGGAACAATGATATCGCTCGCAGACCTTCAAGATGCCAAAGATAGGGGCGAATTACCCAAATTACTCAAAATTGAACCGTTTTTCAATCTGAAAGCGGGGCTGTCTAGCGGTAAGCTATAGAGAAATATATGTGTCTCAAATTTCGCAGATATACACCTTCATTGTGGAGTAATAGCTCGCAGAAGGTAGGATTGCCTGTTGAGCCGAAATCGTGAGAAAACGCGCCGCCGCCAATTTTTCTGCAAACGGCAATAACTCGGGAAGAGGCAAAAAATATCAGTGATCGGGCACGTATGAAGACCCAGACCCACGTGGCCCGAAGGGTTGGTGAGTAGACGCGACTCTCTGGAGCAAGTAAGGTGGCATGCGTCGCATTCCATCCGTTGTAGTAGGTCTTGCGGCGCGTCGGATGAGAGCCTCAATAGCATTGACAATGTGTGTCGACACTCAACGTTATTGATTTTGAGAGTGGGGCTCATGTGGATATGAAGGAATGTAAGTATTGTGTAAGTGAGCGGGTCTTCGGTCGCGCGGAGCAGAACATTCTTGAAGCACAGTCAGGGCATCAACTTGACGGATATTTGAGATCCTCGTCTGCAGGCCCTTCACGGTCCTGACCGTCACCATATACCTCTGTCACAGTTCGGACCTGAATATTATGCAGGCGTATGTCGTTCTGAGCCGCCATGTTAGGGCCAGTAGCCCAGATTGCGTTGCCCTAATATTTTGTCAGCATCTGAATGTATCAGGAATGACCGATTGTGAGGATTTACCGGCGACTGTATGGCAGAGTCAGCTGCCATGACATCTTGAAGCTTCGACCGCGATAGCAATGTATCCATCAAGGTCTATCGCGTGAAGTCAGCCGGTTGCAAAGAATTGTGTATACTGGACCAAGACACTCACATTGGTGTATATACGACCGACAGGAAACGCGAACATCCCATAAAGATTCGAGTCCGTCGCCACCAAGAAGGTGATGAGGTCACAGAGCGAGAAAATGCTCGAGAAAACGCCAGTTTGTATACTTCCTCGCATGAGGCGTTTGATAACGGTATCGGTTTTGTGGAATCCAGTACGGGATCGGTATAAAACAGTAGTGAGTATCACTGTAGATCAACGGCTGCAGTTGTAGAGATGGGCACGGCTTAATTTTTTTAATGAACGCTTACCTGTGATCAAAAGATCAGTCCCGACCTGGAAGGATAACCAAGCGGTAACGATAGGTTGCAAAACACCAAATTTCACCACGCTGAAAAGAGCCGCCGGGTCAGAGTGTCTACCTGATAGATCGTACTATAGCAGACTCACTCGGTAAGGATCCAGGACCAGATACCGCAGGCGAGACCCAGAGCAAACGACACGGCGGCTAAGACTAAGATCACCATATACATGTATCGGATGTTGGTTAGACGCATGACTCTAGATCATCGTGAAACGTTGAGAAAGACTCGCAAGGGACGAGACCGAGACCAATACCGATATCCGAGAAAAATGTGAGTAAATATAGCGGCTATTGCAGTTCCAATCGGGGTAAATGTGAATGGCCACAGGGCCTCTGCATATGGATATGAGTTTAGAGTAAGATATTAGTAGATTGTGACCAACCGGCTAAAATTGCTGGATTGTCGAAGTTCGTGATGCTGCAAAGAAGCTACCGTTGGTTGAGTTATGATGCAAGGTGATTCTGGAAATACCAATATGCCCAGGCCATGTACGCAAGACTACGCAACGACCGATCCTCAGTCAGCCGAAATCATCAGAAATATATAAGAAAAGGCACTGACGCGGCGCTATGAAAAGTGTCGACACAGAACAGGACAAAAACTATGCATCTACAGACACAGGTCAGTAGATGACTTTGAGAGGCTGAGTCACTTGCCTGATCCATATCGGATCTTCGAGCTCTATAGGTGTGAAAGATCAAGTTCACGGAAATATTCGAGAACAGTAGATACAGGACTCACTGGAATTATAGTACGCGACGAATTGATACGAAACAAGGCCATATAGATATGTGTTGACTGGACTCGAGGATTTGAGCATTCTGCACGAGGCTACAAACAAGGATAACTATTTACGGACGATTCCAATGAGCACAGTACCTTAAGGATATTTTAACGTAAGTCAACTGAAAGTACAAAAATGAATGGCGCTCACCCAGTGTCTTGTCAAAGTCGCCCATGTCCGAACGGATGGAAAAAGAGGGGAAGGAAGAAGTTCAGCGACTGTCCACTGCTGCAATGCAACTCTTAAGGGATGCAGCATGAAACATTTAATAAGAGCAGGCATCCAGTTCATTCATGTCACCAGCGCCTAGGTGACCATACAAACCTGCTCGGTTCAGCCACAGGTCCATCCATCGTATTTAATCCCACACTGCCGAACCGATATTAAGGGCAAGACACTCGTGGACGCCCCTAGGATCGATAAGTTATGTCAGAGCAGGAAACATGAGGGTTTATTCCTTTTCGGTAAGCGTTACCATCCTTACAAGCGATGGAACGCGCTGATCTTCTGACGAAAGTGGAGTCTAGGACATCCTTGGACCGGCCGCGATAGGTATAAAAGTGCGACTGAGAGCATGCCCTTCGTGAAATTTGAAGCTGCATCCATGTCGACTCCTACTATCTTCTTCCTTGGGGCCACTGGCTATCTCGGTTCTCAATTGCTGATCTATCTGGCACGGGATTTGCCCCAATACCATATCGTCGCCCTTGTTCGCCCTCCCACGATCGAGAAAGAAGCCGGTTTGAAGGCCATATACCCTAACCTCTCGATCGTTGAGGGTACCCTCAACGACGACGCAGTCATCCAAGAGCAGGCTGCGAAGGCTGACATAGTTATCAACACCGCCAGCTCGGACCATTTCCCCAGTGTTAAGTGTAGGCAATGTTGATTTGATATAATGCTTCGATGCACACTGACGATTTATCGATGTACAGCTACGCTTGCTGGACTCGAGAAGAATTCGGCCGACCACCCTGGGAAGCCGCCGTTGTACATCCATGTTTCCGGTCTCGGGATTACCAGCGATAATGCGCGGGGTGAACCCGTCGACATTTCGGGATGCAAGGAGCATGCGGACATCGGATTCAATTTGGACATGTGTCCGGCTGAGAACCAACATCTTGATTCTGACAGAGCGATTATAGAGGCTGGTACTAGGGAGACAAACAAGGTCCGCACCATTATCATCTTTCCAGGATGGATCTACGGGGTCGGCGAAGGTGCGCATGAGTAATCAAAGATCGACGTCCGGACAGATCATAACTGACTATGCGGCTCTAGGTTTTCAGAAGATAACACTTCCGGTCCGTCTTTTCATGGATCTGAGCAAGAAGCTTGGTTTCGCCGGGACCTGGGGACCGGGGGCAAACGTGATGAGGCAAGTATTCGTGGGATATTTAGCGTCCATGGGTGAAGTTTCTCATGATGTCCGACATCGGATTGCAGGAACATTCACGTCCGCGATGCAGCCTCTGCTTGCCTTGCCGTATTCAAAGCTGCGCTGGAGGGCAAGGCCGATGAGGGGGCTGAAGGGGTTTGTAGGTATCTCAATGTGTGATGGTGGAATCAGCAGCTGATACATATTTGGCAGATTTCGCTATCAGTGAGGCGCCGATGATCTCCATTCACGACTGGACTGCGAGGCTGGGTGACGTAAGTTCGAAATATGATCTAGATGCTCGCGGTGGACTGACCTTTCTCGATAGATACTGTACAACAAAGGTGCCGTCAAGCAGCCTGGAGCACGACCTATGCCACCCGAGGTCACGGAACCTCTTGGAGAATGTAAGTCCTATTGCGTTATAAGGTATCGTCATGTATTGACGATCCCCAGACGGATGGTCCCTGTTCGGTGGTAACCAGCTTGCAAGACCAGGACGTTTATACCGCCTTGGATGGCAGCCGACTGAGACAGCGAAGAAGACGCTGCTAGAATGTCTTCCGGAAGAGGTCGATGTCGTCCTCGCCGAATGAGGGGGATCTCAGTCCTTCAAGCTTCAAGTTGTATCATGTAGTTAGATGCTAAATTTTGTCAGTTGAATAAACCGCCCGAAAATTGTTCACGCGATGCAATCGTGATTTCAGTCATTGCTTGACATTGCCTGCAGCAACAACGCCACAAAGTAGTTCCAGGGATAGTGAAAACATGAGTCGTAGACCAAGACGGGGGCGACGCGTCGATGGAAGTCGATGGACGTCGTCGTGTCGTCGTTCGTTTGATCGTCGTCTCGAGAGCGAGGCAAACTACTTTGCCGAGGATGTTTGATGTTTGAACCCAAGGCTGACAGCTTCGCCGGACGTCGTGCCACGGCCGGTTGCCATCCCAGAGTCCACCCACCCATCTCGGAGGTCAAGCGCTCGCCGCTCACCGCTTACTGCCATGACGGTCTGCATACACTACGGTGGAGGCGCACGATTTGGGAGACGCTCATACTTAGCAACTACAATGTACAGCTGAATGGCCTGAACTGCGACCATATCCGAATCACCGGGGCTACTACTGGAATCAAACTGGAATGGGCCTACACTAAATCCTTGGAGGTCTTATCTGATGACAACTAGGCTTGCAAGTATATATACTCAGATGTGAGTTGCACTCTGCTAGGCTGGCCCTCACCCTCTTCGACACCTGTCCAAAGCCTTAACGACCCTTCACGATTTACGACCTTTCACGACCTACTATTTATTGACTTGACAATGCGTAGAGCTCGATTTCCCAGCCGCAAGTTTTGCTGTTGCATACCTGTAAGACTGGGTGTGATTGTATGTCGCGACTATTCATTTAGTTGTGAAGTCTCTCACAAATCAATTCCAGATCATATCCCTCCTTGGACTCGCTGGAGGAGGTTTGATCGCAGTTGCTGGCGTTCTCCAAGCCAAGGATAATGGTATGTAGTCGTTGTACAATGCGACATTCCAGTGCATGTATTCATCAACTCTCATGACAGACGGAAATAAAGTACCTCTAATCATACAGATAGTCGTGTACGGACTATTAGCGCTCCTTTCCGTCTTCGGGTCAGTCACCATCTCCTTGGGTCCTATTAACAGCCTGATTGATTCCTGAACAGATTAATTGGTGCTATTTTCAAGCGTCGCAGACTTATCACCCTATATGTCGCCATGCTAGCCGTCCATCTCATCTTCAGCATTGCCTCTGGCGTTTACTCCATATATCAACTCTTCGTCGATTCCAAGACGACGGTAGATGACTGTGTCAATGGGTCTACTGACAAAGAAACCATTGAAGGATGTCAAAAGGGCGTCACCCTCATCAAGGCAATCATGATTGTTCTTTTCATCATCGTCTGGCTTATTGAACTCTGTGCGTATCGATAACGCGTCTTACATTCCAGGAACTATGGCTGACGTTACCGAAAACCAGGGGGATCCCTCATTGTCAGAGACTATGCAAACCAATTGGCAGACGAACAGATTGAAATCACCAAGGAAGCAGAGTTTGTTAGTCGTAGGTACTAAACGCCGTCATTGTTGATGACCTGATCCAATGTAGAGTAAACACTGCGTTGTTCGAGAATTTATTGAAAGTCCATTTGTACACTTTGAGATCCTATCAGTTCGATTCACTATATGCCTACGCGTAGCATAGTACTTGGTAATCCTATAGTAGCAATGCATCAGTCCCCAAAAAATATTCTGTCGATTATACAGTTGTTGCGTACCTTGATTTCGACTTCAGTTCCATCGTAGGGGATGAACGCAGCTAATTGACGATTTCGGATCAAAACATGGAACAGCTTGACATGTTGGAAACTTACCAGGGAGTTTCTCGCTGGCTTTACCGGGATGCACAGCGCCTTTGTGCGGTGCTTTAACGACGTAGAGAGGAGTTCCGTCGCTCTCACGTCCACCTTCGACGGGACGGGCACCTAAGGATCCGAGGTCAAGACGGCCATGGGCACCGACCCAACGCAAGCCTTGCATGTCGCCCAGAAGAATTTCGTACGTGCCGAGCTATTACAGGAAGTCCGTTAGGTAGAAGAATGATCATGTGAACACCGCAAATACTTGCATGGATCTCTTCATGCTTGAATCCAATCACTGCACCTTTCTTGAATGCATCGGAAGCCTTGCCAACCTCTGGACATGACAGCTTATTGACATTGACACGGAATCAGGCGATCACACCACTCACGGATACTTCCCTGATATCGTGCATCATCAGCGTATATACAACATAGAACAAACGATGTACTGACCTCATGGAATGCTCTACAGATGTACAACATCCAGCTGTGTTCTTGGCCAACGGAGATTGCGCCTGGAGGAATGTTTCTCCCTTCGGTCAAGACCCACGTAGCTGGGCCTCTAGGACCGTTCTGGTGGAAGTCTGCTGTGCGACGTTGGGCATCCTTGATCCAGTTCTGTAAAGCCCAAGTTTGGGCTTTTTTCTGTGAAAAGAATATGATCAATACACGAAGTGACGAATGCCGAAAAAGCGACACGACACACCTCTTCCTCGCTCTTTCCATGCTCCTTATACGCAAGATATCCGGCTCCAAGGAGGGCAGCTCCAGCTAGAAGACCACCGCCAACCTGTTTGAGATCAAGGTCGATGAGCCATGGATCGAGCTGATCAACGAAACGGGATAAATGCTGACCTCGAGTTCCTTTTTACGCTTATCGTCAAGGTCCCACCAGTTTTTCTTGTGCTCTTCATGAGAGATTTCGGTGGTCTGGCCAGATGGCTTTTCACCTCCGTATCCAGCTACACTCAGATTCAATGCGCTGATCGGTTCGGATTGGTGGGAATCGGACTTACTCTGTGGGGGCGGGGGCGGCGGGTTGTAACCTTGCTTTTCGTCTGAGTAGGGTTGTTGTTGTTGTTGTTGTTCCTCGTGATGATGATGGTGGTGATGATCATGAGTATGGTCAGAATCCTGAAGGCGACCCCATAGCGCCGGAGTAACAGGAGGAGTCCAATCGGACTAGAAAGACACAGCCTAATCAGCTGGAGATGAAAGTCATATATTGTGCTCAGACGTACTTGCGATAGATGAGCTTGGATGATCTTGTACTCATGTCCTGCCGAGTGACGCGCGTGTTAATTACAACCAAATGCCAGGCTGTGATAGGTTTACCCTCATATTCTACGACATCACCGTAGTTGTACTGTGTACCGGGTTCCCAAGGTTGTACCATCGTGAAGGAGTTCTGAGTGCAGTAGTATGTAGTAGGGTTTCTAGAGGGATTGGAGATGTCGATGAAGATGAGGGTTTATATATACCCCAATGGCCATATCCGGCGTTCATCAAGATCCGAACTGGTCAGACTGGTCGCGTCATATTGCAACGTTGCAACGATCGAGGTCACGGCGGAAGGACAGAGGGGTCTCGCACAGTTGTGCACAATAATAGAAGGCCTTTATCGACTCCAATCATGAAACTTTAACCAACGTCCAAGGGCACCAAGACCTTCGAGCGGAGTAAGGTGAAAGTGTGAAACACAAGAAAGTATGAGGAAGGCTGTTTCGCCGGATGGCTGTGGGGAGAGCGACGCGCCCAGACCTGACTCGCTGATTCGTCGTATGCCAGATGTGGTTAGTTCCATTGTATCAGTGAGACTGAGGAATCGTATAAAGCCAAGACTTACGAGCTCTAAGAAGTGAAGACTAGTGCTCACCTTGTGGTCACGCAACTAGGGCACAGGGATAATCGAACCACGACACACAGCCAGTCAATCACATTCGTTTATGTGTGAATGATTACAGTGGGGGGTTTGTGATTATATCAAATCTCCGAGATTAGAAACAAAATCGGGCGAATTTCGTGTATTTCTTCGCGTGATGTCGCGCGTGTATTCTGTGTCAACTGTGAATAGAGTTAATGGGGAGGAATCCAAGTAATATCCTCACGCGAATGTCACAGATATGCATTGGCCACGTGCCAACGCGAGAGTTATGCGTGACGGCTCCCCAGGTTACATGTATGACTGGGGTAGCGTCGACGCACGCCATGATTGGGATAATATGTCAATGTTGTAAATGAGAAGAGGGTTCACGATGAAAGAAAAAAACGATGCAGCTTCCTCCAGTCGGAAGCAGGGGTATATAGGGCCGACGACGCTTGCGGCTCAGATATCAAATAGTACGCTTAAAAAACAAACATAAGTTAACCCTGACTGAACCTGATACAAATAGTGTGAACCCATACCTTGATAGACAACCAATGAGACACGAGGGTCCTTATTCTGGTCGTGAGGGCGTGGCGGCACAGATCGCAGGTTAGCTTGTCACCCAACGGACCAAAAACAAGTTGTATAGTGTTTTCCGAAAGATCTATTTATATATGCGCGTCAGCGTATCTAAAATTAACTGGCTATGATGAGTTTGGGCTGACCTGGGACTGCACCACACATTATATAGGAAGAAGCCAACGTCCAGGCTGTACCAAGTTTCCTCTGCTCCGTGAGATCGCACATAGCTGTCGGAGGATGGGGATGTGGAGGTGGTCGCATGACGCGCCTTAGGGCTTCTGTGCGACCGAGGTGTAGGAAAAAGAGACGTTTGAGGTAAACGGGACCCATTGCCACGGCGTCGTCGTCGGTGATTGTGCTGAGCGTCAAGGAATGGAGATGCGACGATGTTGCTACGGCTAGATCTTCGAGGCCGTGGTGGGCGGCAAGGATGTAAAGTTTGAGCGGTGACGAAGGGGCATGGGAGAGGAGGACGGAGTAGAAAGGAGTTCGTTGGGTGATTTGTTTGGGATCGAGTCCGTACTTTGGTAGGGCTTCGACTGCGGCAGCAAGGACATCGAGAGAGCAAAAGTAACGTGCGCAGGAGATGCCGTAGGCGACGTGGAGTATGACGTTGAGGATAGCGGCTGATTCGTGGACACTGACGACGGATGGTTGTGGGTCGTTATCGCTATTGGGAGAAAGGGAGCTGAGTGGGGGAGTGGGAATTGCTGATAAGAGATCGATCCGTTGGTCATTTGATGGTCCAAGGATGACATGAGAGTGTATGTAGAAGAGAACGGAGTCGGCAGAGACAAAAATCAGGTCTGGAGGAAGAGGATCGAGGCACGCATCTGGGTAAAATGCAGTCGAGATGGACACGTCGTCGTCTTCCAGTGGAAGCACTGAGATGATGGGTGTAATATCCTAGAACCAGAATTGTATATGAATACCCTTCTCTCCGCCGTTAGGAAGCAGATAATAAAGTGAACGAACGGGCAATGTTGAGGTTTGAGAAACTGGCTGATTATCAGGACGAGAGGAAGATTCCGAGTCGATGTCCTGGTAATCGGGCTGTAAAAGGGAGTCCCAATCGAAAAAAAATTCGGAATCCAGATCCATTGGTTGGCTACTAGCTAGTGACTAGCTATAGTATCGGACTGGTCGTGAAGGATGAACGAAGAGCAAAGCAGAGTGGAAGATGGTAAAAGTGCATAAACCTTCGAGGACGATTCTGTTTCGAGCAGATCGTCGCTCTGAGGGACCGCATGCAGTGGATCGTCGCTCGTTCACCAGGACCATTTCTCAGGCCTCCAGGTACCATGGTCCATCAACACATCGTCCACTCCATGGTCCGGACCTAATCGTGTACTAACTTTTCCTCTAGAGAATAGCAGTGATCTCTCCTTCGTATTCAGAATTCGGTGTTTTTTCCAGTCCGATATGCACATCGACTATCGCCCTTTTTTTTGCGTCCGTCGTAAAAACAAATTGAATGCCATGCGAATTTAGCCGCCAGTTCCTCACTGTTGTCGATATCCATAACCCTTTTTTTGCGAGACCTGCAGGCCGAGGTCGGCACTGACAGTCAACGCACCTGTATGCACGAGTGAACTTCAATCAGGCCTATCAGTAGAAATTTGGGGTTCGAAGAGCATACCGTAACACCTCCAATGCGACAACTGCACATATTTTTATGACAGGCTTCCAAACGTATTCAGCAACAAAGATGGCGACGGATATGTCAGTGGCGCGAACTAGATCACGGCGAATAAATTATAACAGTTGGGTTCGACCGTAAAGTACAGACATACACGCAGTCCTTCGAACGAAAAAATCGTCGAGACAAGGTCTTCTTCACCTGCAAAGATACTTTCAAAGTTGCCGCTTTCCTCTGTTCCCACCAGCAGGCGTTTTCCGCTTACGGAACATGCTTCCACCTCCAGTCTGATTCGGTACGACATCCGTTTCTGGTTTCACCGGACTCTCGGTCTTGGGTGAGATGTGTGATTCTGGGACAGGTGGTTTCTCATCCTCGACTGGTTCAACTATTGGAGCGTGCGAGACTACGTCCTCAGTCTTTGGGGAGTCTGTCGTACTGGTCGCTTCCTCTTTAATAGCGTCTCCTGGTCTCTTCCACTGAACCTTTGTCCATTTTGGTATTTCCGTCGGCTGTGAACTCGTCGACCCCGCATCAAGGACAGATGATTCTTCCTTCTTCTTCAGCTTGATGGGTATTACCCCTGGATCGTAGATTTCCCCCAGCCCAACGCCCAGTGTTTTCTTACGCAGTTTGAATTGTCTGTTGTCTTCTTCGTCGATCGGTGTCTCTGCTTCTCGTTTCAAGCCAGATTCGGGAACAGAAGAACTGGAACTAGGGACGGGTGGTGGAAGCAACTGCCAATCACCAGCTACCCCCTCCATTCGCCGACGTTCTGCCTCAGCAGCAAGCCGCTCAGCATCAGGATCTTGATATCCCAGAGACTCGGCAGTGGAATAATTAGAGAACGCATTGGTAGGTTTTGAAGGTGGTTTACGGGCGGCGGTAGACGTCGAGGCGACTGGGGCAGTGCTACTTGGAAGTTTAGCTATTCCAGCATTGACGTCCTGAGCGAATGCTGCTTGAGCAGCCTAGGAGGACCACATAAGCGACAGCGAAGGTGACATGTTTTGTACAACATACCTGTTCTACGCGCGCCATTTCTCTTGCCTCTTCATCGAGGTCCTTCTTCCGCTTCTCACCCTGCTTGTACAGGCCTCGGACGAAACGTTCCTTGTTACCCTTGTGTCGCATCCCATTCTCGTGCTGCTGCTTCGAGGGAGCATCGTCTGCGATGTAAATGTCACAGTATCTGCAGAAGTACTTTTTGTGAGACACCCAGTATTCGCTCATAGTGATGGTAGAGACTTTCTGCGAGCGATGAGCGTCGAATTAGGCCAAAGAGATACAGACACAAGCTATTAGAGTAGAGAGTTGTAGGAAGAGCACCGTAGGCTCGGCGTAAGATGAACGGGCAACGGCGCCGAATATCGTCCAAATCGGGCATGATGATGCCCGGTACAGCCGCCACATGCCCGGCGGCGGTCCAAGGTGCTTCCTCTCACAAAGTCACCAAGTGGCAAGCGGAACAATTGCAAGGGGCACAAGTCTCTCTTCTTTCTTGTTCAAATCCCTCCCTTTCCTACCATCATCTCCAGCAGTCTCATCTCCCAGAACTCGTAGAATTCACCCATTGTCCTCGACTAACTAACATTAACGCTCATCCCGCCATGCCTTTGCCACCGAACACCACTTTGTCTCTTCATGGTTACTCTAAACCAGGAGATACAATACAATCAAAGCCGAAGCAGGCCATGATTATCCGCATGTCTGCAGAAACACTAGACGCCCTCGAAGACTTCCCTAATCAACCCCCCTTGCAGTTCGAATTTGGCGACACCACAGTGCGTCCAATCACTTGCTTTGTCTTGAAAGCTCCTTTGATACTCACTCACATACGTAGGGAATCTGGATAGGCGATACTTTCTTTCCTATGCGCTCTGAGAAGGAATCAGGCTCGCACGAACTCTACCTACGCGCTTCGACCGCCGCGAAACCTACCGCCCCACTGAAACTACATGCCAACATAATAGGCAAGTTCATGGTTGAACGTGAACTGGGTGAGAAGGCTGAAAACAAAGTGCGAGAGAGTACGCGTGCAGCAGAGAATACCCGCACTCAGCGCCAGACTATCCGGCTCGATGGCCCTCCTCCCGATCTTACCATCCCCCGGAAATCCAAGGCGACGACAGATAGTATGTTTCGCAAACCGATTAGGGCAAGTGATCATTTGCGTAATAATACGGCGTCATCGTCCTCATCGTCGGCATCTACACGTCTGCCACCCAAACCCGCCGCTCCGAGCCCTCAGACCAAAACTCCTGTCAAGGAACAGCTTCCTGCTCGAGCGCGCCTGGTTCATTACCTGGCCATTAGAGACAGAACCAAAGAAGAGATCTTGAGGATCATCGGGGGACCCGACTGTGATAGAGCAAACCGTTCAAGAATATTGGACCTTCTAGACGAGGTATGTCAATACCCGTGCGCAATTTGAAGCAGATGAATTGACCGCACACGATCTTAGCTTGCTGAACCAACTCAGAAGAAGGACGTCTTCACACTCAAACTCAAGTCATGGCTCGAAGTCCGGCCTCTTGAGTGGAGTAGCTTGACGGAGGAGGAAAGGATCGCTATGTGTCGATCGGCAAGGAAGGCTTTGGTCGATATGAAGATTCCACGAAGCGAGGCAGCATGGGACCACATTAAGCTGCCAGTGAAAGGCGCACCGCGACCATCGCTGACTACTGCAAGTGCAACTGCAGGCCCTACCAAAGCCTCAGTGGCTCAGAGGGCTGTCAACGATGAGCCTCCAAAACGCGGTCTCTCATCGAAAGATGTCAAAGAGAAGAAAGCGGCCAAGTCAAAAGCTGATGCCACTGCACGAGGCAAGACTGAAATACGAATGAAGGATGAGAGCGTTAAAGCTTCTCCTAGGCCTACTGCAGTGAAGAGAGATCCAGACGCGATGGATTGGACATCTACTACCACTGCTCGTAGCTCAGCTTCGACGAGTAAACCTGTCGCAACGGCTACGACTAGTGCTACTAGGAAGGTTCCCGGGTCTGGGTTCAAAACAGGAATATCAACCTCTCAGGATAGTCGTTCAGAGGCCCCTGATAGGTCTAGAGCCAGCCCAATCCCTCGAAACAAACCTGCTAATGGGAATGGGCGTGCGCCTCCGACTGCCAAGGCGGTCGCTCCTACTACTGCTACCGTGGAGGAGAAGAAATACGGACTCGGCGCCGGAGCTAACGTGCGGATCAAGAAGATCAAAACAGATTCTGATGCTATAGATCGGGAGAGATCTGTGGAAAGGTCAAAGGCCTTAGAGACTTCCCCCACCTTGAAACGCAAGAAGCCACTGAAGGAAGAGGAGGAGGAGGAGATACCCCGAGCAAATGCGTCGTTGACGAAGAGACGGAAGACTGAAGAATCCCCCCGTCCTGTTCCTGTTCCGTCTGCATCGACATCGGCTGTACCACGAGCAAAAGACCTGTCTTTACCCAAGAAACCCACCGTCCCCATTCCTGGACGCGCTATCAAGAAAGAACCGTCTCCACTCAACCCTCCTATTTCTGTTCCTAACAAGACGAAGAAGACATCGCCGTTGCAACAATCCACCGTACCCAGCTCATCATCCCTACCCCAACATCACACGGAAAGACGCGGAAGTTCCAAACTAAGCGCATCGTCCAAGTCTCGACGTAAGTCTCCCATATACACGTCGTCTGAGGACGAAGACCAAGACCAAGACCAAGACAGAGACCAAGACGAGATCCGCCGTCCGGAAAAACAGCGTGATGTTTTAGTTTTACCTACTCCCTCCACAGCAACATCCAATTCTTCCGGCAGCAGCTCTAGTGCTGGCACAAGTTCCCGTGCGCGACCCTCCCAGACGCCCCTTCCTCTTCCTCTTCCCAAAGACCACGCTGGTCTTCGCAGCCGCTACAGAACGACGTACAAAGACTACCTCGCGACATTCCAAAAACTCGTCGCCCAACAGGACAAAATCGAGACTTTGCTCGGTCATGGTGGGGGAGATTCGGTTTCGGTTTCGGTTACAGATTCGGACGGGGATCTCATGGACACGGATGATCTGTCTAGACTTAGTGAGGATCATAAGAGGTTGTCGGAGGAGTTGATTTGTATTCGAAGGATATTTGGTAGTCCTCCTTCGAGTTGAGATTGGGACCGGCAATGTCTGCGAGATTCCAACCTCCGACACTGACAGTACGAATGGTAGGCCTCTGTACCTCCCTCCAAAGTCATATTTGGGTATACTTATGTAGAGATAAATGAAATTGTATTTGCAATCCAAAGAAAGTCCTTGGATCCGGAGTGGATTTTTCATATCTGTCTCCGTTCGCCCTAAGGAGGAGGAGGAGGAGTATATTATACTGGTCAGGTCCCAATTATATTCTGGTAGTTCGGCGACAAGATATGGTAAGTACTTGCAGGGAGTAACAAAAAAAAATTCCACACCGAAGAAACTTTTTTCAAATCATTTTATATTTATATAGTATATCCGAGCGTTGTTAGAGGTCAGAATGTGCTGTACATACGTGCCCTAACTCGATTTCTCATACTTAGATACACTGGATTCGCGACCGTGACCCAAAAAGGAAATTCGCGGATTTCGAACGCGTCGGCGCGTCGACGTTGCCGGTCCCCATGATGTGGATGTTAAATAAGCACTATTCCATTCCATTCCATTCGACTTCAGCCCTCCCTAAGCCTACGCACTCCTCCTCCTCCTCCTTGTGATATCAAATAAACAGCGCAGTGTACTACTACCACTCCCCCCCTTCCCCTTCCCTATCCCCTCCCCCCCCCTCCAAAAACCGCGCAACCTGCATCGGCGTCAACCCGAACGCCCCCCGGTGTTTCGGCAGTTCGTTCAGGATGGTGTTATGGATCCGGGGGTCGATTTGGAGTTTTGACTTCGGTCGTCTGGGTTTCTCTCCTACTCCTGCTCCTGAGTCTGCTCCTGCTCCTGCTCCTGCTCCTGCTCCTGAAGAAGCAGCAGTCCTACGAAGAGGTTTAATCCCGGTCCTAGTCCCGGTCCTGGTCATAGTGGGATCACACCCCATCGCCATAGCCTTCCTCAAATCTTCACGACCCAAACCAAACGCCACGCGTTCATGCTCCCGTTCATGTCCTATGTATTCGATGATGGTTATGGTTCTGGTGCTTTCTTGGTGTTGTTGTTGTTGTTGTTGTTGGTTTTGTTGTTGTTGTTGTGCGTCCAAGGAGTCGGGGATGGAGTCGGAGTGGGAGTCGGACGTGAGTCGTTGGATCTACGAACGAACGAACGAACGAGGGGTGAGGGGTCGTGAGCAGTTATTGTTATGAGTAGGAGTGATAGTGATAGCGAAGACTCACATAACTAATCAATTCCGATTCCGATTTGGATACGGATTTGGGTGATATAGAATGAGAATGACTGGGAATTAGTAGACATCCCGAATCTCTCTTTCTCTGTTCACCGCCTGTAAACATACACGATGCGTGCTCAGTTAGTTTCGAACGTCTGTCTGTCTTCCCGAAGCAAAAAGTACGGATTTTTTTTACCTATTTGGGTTTTAAATACCAGAGGCATTTCTCCATCCGAGAGTTCGGTCTTTGAATCAGGGAATTCGCGACGGATATCCCGAGGGATTATATGTGCAAATCCACGATCGGCGAATGCTCGTGCGAGGGCGAGGGAGGGGGAGGGGGTGGATGGTTGATTATGCGCGTGTGTGATCACATTTGTGGGAGTGCGTTGCCCTTGTAATAATGTTTTGGTGAGGCCTAGTAGAGCAGAACGGAGGCTGAGGCTCGGAGTTACCTTTTCGATTGCACCAGAGATCGACCATGAGGTTGTATATTGCTTGGGGAGCTACTTCGTTGTCTTTGTCTTTGTCTTGAAGGGGACTAGGTGGGTTTCCACCCGTGTCTTGAAGGGGACTAGCACCCGAGACGTCCGCCGCGAGGATGGACTTGAAAGACAGGACGCGCCTCCATGGAGATCATTTTCAGTAGTGTTATATATAAGAAAGAAAGAAAGGAAGAGAAGAGAAAGCATTGACGGACGAAGCAGAAAAAACGTACTTACTTTGGATGGGGATGGGGGAGACGAACGCACGTCGTGACAACCGATGCATGGGATTCATCATGGTAGTCAATGGACCGTTCGAAAAAGTCTTGTATGGTGCTCGTTAGAGAGGGAGCTGAGGCGATGATGGGGATGTTCCGGCCCATGCGTCCGAAGTTTCGGAGGGAGTCTTCGAAGCTGATCATGATCACAGCATGCAAGTTAAGTTACTTTAGATTCAGAAAGAAAGGAAAGAGGAAGAGGAATGCGATGGAGAGAAGTATGATGATGATGCTTACTCGAGGGACCAGTCCATGGCATGGTTGCTCATGAGCAAGATTGCTTTTGCTCTGTCGGGGATGATGTCTAATCGTCTATGCATATCTGCCACTAGTATTGTGCTGACAGTGACAATGATAAGATGTCAGCATCAGCATGCATGAGAGATTGGTAGTCGTCTTGAATGAGACTAATACTATTCGATGCGTACTCACACATTCGAGTCCATGCGTAACGAAGCGAGATCATCATAGTCCGGTTCGACCACCTCTGAAGTGGTTTTAGGATATAGTGTTGCCAGCAGTTGTTGAGTGTTATTGGCCTCCTGAAGAGAGTTGGAGACGATGACAGAGTTTGTTGCGGTGGGAATGAGCGACGGCGGTGGTATGGAGGATAGAAGATCCAAAGCAGTTGCATTGGCAGAGGGTACACAGATTGATATGCGCGAATAGCCCTGTTGTAGTGAGTGAAGACATATCTTGAGATAGGTTGGATGCAGTAGATCTGAAGCTGAAGGTGAGCTTGTAGATATCCTCCGAGGATATCGATATCGATTTGAGTTGAGGTTTAGCCTGAGGGTGCCAGGTAGACGGGTCATCGAGCATTGGGTGACCCTGGGGGTGGACATAGCCAACCGAGACATTGTGTGTGCCAGTCGTGTAATAGTAGACTGCTGCATGATAGACCTCTAAGACGATACATATGCCAGTGCACCGTCGTATTCCATCCAAAGCTGGCCAAGGAGCAGGAGGCTGAGGAATGCAAGAACAATATTAATTCTTTCGAGTGAGAAGACTTGGTCAAAATTTCGATCAGTCCGGCAACTTATCAGCGACCACAGTCGGCATTCTACTTTGCGTGACGTGACGCTGCCTCGAGGCTCGTCGCTGATACTTACCCTGATATCCTCGGACCTCGACCTTTGACATGTGACACCTCTATAGATATCTCTGATCTCGTTATCATCTTGGACTTAATCAGGTGCGAACTCTACATCGATGTCCTCAGTCCACCCAACTCACCAGGCAGCAGCAATGGCGACCACCTTTCTTCATTTGACCGCGACCAATTCAACTCCTTCAGATGAAGAGACTCGTCAAATACTAGAATTCATCTCCAAAGATGAGCACAATCTTGCAAAAATCGATGCAGAAATTGTACAAATCCAGGATATTCTTCACCGTCTGCTACTTCGACGCGCAGAGTTCAACGCACGAATAGACGCATACAAGTCGACCCTATCTCCCGTTCGTCGTTTACCCCCAGAAATCCTGGCAGAAATATTCATCCACTGCTACCCATCCCACACCTTTCGCCTACCCCCTTCCATGAACTCCAACCCATCTGCGACCCCATTGACGCTAGCACACATATGTTCTCGATGGCGAGCCATAGCCTTGGGACTCCCAAGGCTCTGGACCGACGTCACCATCGCCTCATCCACCCAAAAAACAACCTCACACCTCAAATCCTGGTTCGCCAGAGCCGCAAACCTCCCTCTCTCGCTATGCATCACATGCCCGGCCTCATCTTCACTAGTACTGACAGACCACCTCGCCATACCATACATCCCCCGTCTTCGACACATGGAAATCGACATGTCAGCAGAATTAGCAACGGCCCTGCGACGTCTACCCGTTGGTTCCTTCGATACACTACGATCGATAGATTTATGCCTCAAGGGTGAAAGCCTCCGACACCTCGAACAATCCGTTACGTTCTTGTCGAATGTACCTCATCTTCGCAGTGCGCGTTTCACTTCGGTCACGTTGATGCCGCTGTCGTTCGATCCGGACGTGACGTCCCTCCCTTGGGAGCATTTGAGCCATCTTCATTTCGTTAACATATTCGTTACGAAAACGACTTTTCGGCGTCTTCTGAGACGGTGCCCGAATCTCCTCGAGTGCGCTGTAGAAGTCAGCACTGGACCAGATCACGGACATGGACATGGACATGCAGACTCCTCCCCGATGACTCTCCACTCCCACCTACGCACACTAAAACTCACCGCAAAACGCCTCGGAGAGATCCTGGACACACTAACACTCCCCAACCTCACCGCCATCCAACTCTCCTCCAGCATCTCCAGCGGTCCAACCCAATGGTCCCACGCCTCCTTCATATCATTCATCCACCGCTCATCCATATCCACCACTCTGGAAGCCTTCTCCATATGCGGGATGCGACTCGGGAGAAAAGATTTGTTGGAGTGTCTGAGATGCATGCCGTGCTTGGTTGATCTTGATTTGAGTATTGCGGGTGTGGTGGATGAAGGGACGGTGGGGTGTTTATGTGATTGTAGGGTTGTACCGAAGTTGGAGTTCGTGGGGCTTCATGTTCGTGCGTCACATTTTGAGTCGATTGTTGATCTCGTCAGGGCGAGGAATCCCCCCAACCCCGTCATCCCTTCTGAATCCGCTGTCCATGTCATCCCTCCCGAATCCGCTGCCATCCCTTCCGAATCCTCTGCCACCCCTCCCGACTCCGCTGTCCATGTCATCCCTATCCCCATCCCTCCCGTCTCACGTCTTCGAAAAGTCAGTCTTTGGGTAGAAGGACGGAGTCAGAATTCGAAGGATATCGATTATGCCCCCCTGAAAGAATTATTGGGCGTAGATGGGCTGTCTATTATATCTAGTTGAGGAAGCAGGTATATGCGCGTTCGTGCAGGTATATGCGCGTTTCAAATGGATAAATGGATAAATGGATTGTACACTCGATGTGCGGTCTGGGATGGAGATACATACATAACATAACCATTGAGTATTGAGAGAGTTTTGTATTGTCTACTTAGGGGTGGTAATCGATTAGTCACTAGAGGTGGGATCTACAAGTACTTACATCGATCTGGTTTTCAATCTGCTTCTTCTTCGAATATTGGTTCAACACAATCGCGCCGCCGCGCATCACTCTTCTTCTTCTTCGTCCGTCCGGGGCTCTGTCTGCTGTCAAACCCCGCCAGCTCCTACATATTAATATTCATCCTCTCTGCATCGCCGCGCAAACCTCTTTCCTTCCTCTTCTCAATATCACAATCATACCCATAACCTCACTCAACCCGGCTGGGAACCGGGGGGTTCTCAATCGCATCATTCGCGCTCTGCTCTGCTCTGCTCTTCGTCTGAAACCTTGGACCTATGACAGCGACGACATGAACATGAATCGTCCGCCCTAGCCCTAGCAGTCGTACGACCGTCCCGACGCCGTTGTCATCGTGCGGCCACAGCTTAGCTTTTCCATAGAATTTTTTTTTCGGCGACTCGGAAGCCCTCGTCGAGAATCGAGATCGGGTTTCTGTGTCTTTTTTGCGGGTTCTTCGTCTTCGTCTTCTGCATCGGAAGGCCTTCCTCTCTTCTTCCCCACAAGTGCAGCATCACCTGAGTCCAAGCCATCTTTCTTCTTCTTCTTCTTCTCCTCCTTCTCCTCATCCGCGCAAATCTCCAAATCAATAGCCATAACCCACTGCAAGGAAAAAGCGATACCTTCCGTATCCTTCCGATTGGCGTTACACTGTCAGACCACGGCTGCCTTTCCAGTCTTCAGCATCTCGAAGAGAAGAGATTGTATGTATTTGTATTTGTTTCCGTAACAGGCGATGCGATGCGATTTCGAAGGCTTGAGATGATATTCGTTTGGCATGAGAGGAGAGGGCCCGTGCATTGCATTTTTTGCGAGTTGCGTGCGGGATAGGGATAGGGAGTGATTTCGAGGACGAGGTCTTTGGGGGGGGGCTAGAATCGGAATTGGCAGACTAAGTATATGCGTTCAGGATTGATTGATACTTATGACCGAAAACGACGTACCCATTGTTGATTGTGATTGGATTGTAGATTGGAGGCTTGTCTTGATTTGTTATGTTACAATTTGGAGGTTTCTAGGATTATCGGATATATGTGTATGTGAGAATGTATCTGTGTATATCATGCGTTCGTGGAATACTTACGTCGGTTCTTAATCTTGCAGGTCGTCGTGATGAAGTTCGCGTGGTCACATTCTGTCGTGACGCGTGACGAGACGCGTATATGTGACTATGGACGGCTGGCCGCTTACGTATGTATTGAAGTTATGCTTTCGGCAGAAACCTTTCCTTTTGGTCGGTCCATCCGCCAGCGCCTCGTGTATTATAAACGGCTTCGGTTCTTTTTTATCTACCCTCATCATACCCTCATATACCGTATGTGAGCACACTGACTGCTGATACGAATCCTCTGACTATGACCGCTTGACAGTATACTTACTTACTACTCAAGGAATGCCAACCATTTACGACTCGGATGAACAAACCATGATCACCACCGAGGTGTGTGGCCTGGAGAACGGCACTACTCGCTGCGCGTCTAGGACCGAGGGATTACCTGCCTTGGACTCCCGGTGAGCTTCCGAGTCGTTCCAATGTTTTGCCAGTGCGCCACATACTTCATACTTAGTCCTAGTCCGACAATGCTAAAACGTCTTTTGCAGCCGCGAGAAAATCGTGATACGAGCACGCTGCAAAGAATACGTTACGAAGCAGCGCACAGTGAGACGAACGCTGGCTTGTTTCTCTCAGCCGGACTCGGATGATGTGCAGGACACTGGCACCATCGGAGAGGGTGCGGAGGTCACTCCGACGCCGAAGAAGAACAAGAACAAGAACAAGATTCGAGAAGGGAGGATCGAGAAACCCATCTCAAAACACGAACAAGAAGGAAAGCATACCAAAGCTTCGGTCACCAATCACTGTCCAGAAATCTACGCCTGCCCGTGCTCGGGCTCCGACTCTACGACCTGTAAATTATGCGCTTTTCTCAGGTTAGCAGACAAGTAAGTACGCTGTCTCAAACTCCTTATTCTGTTGTACTCTCTTGAGCTTTCTTTGGTCTTGCCCAGGTTTTGTGCGATTGTCATCGCGAGGCAGGATGCGATCAATAGATTGGGGCTGGCTTCCACTAAGTCTACGGAATAGATCACAATCTAAGATGATGCGACGAATCTATGGGAAATATATCATGGGGAGAATCTTACCATCACTGGGTATACTAGACCAGTCACCATTGTCTTCGGTTTCTTGAGTGCCAAGTCCACAATTATATCTCAATCAGAACTACTCTCTCTCGACAGACTGTTACAGCTTAACATGTTACACTCGACTAAGCTTTCTAGGAACCTTCTTCAGCGTTCACCGTTCTAACTGAACTGCTGATATTCTGCCATTCTTTGCTGTGTTCACCAAAGACTGCCTTCAGGTGCTAGATCTGCTGCCAAGATAACATCTGCAAAACAAACGGAGTCGCTGAGTGACAGTCATGGATTTGAATCTCGAGGTTGAAATATTTGATCTAATCTAATCTAACCGAGTTTTCAAATTCGGTTCCGGCTCTTGAACTCGCTTGCAACACTTCATCAATCCTTCATCTCATCGACAACCGAGTTGCAGGCTACATCGCTTTTCACAACAGACGAGCATGTGGGGATCATTCGACTACTCGTGTACTAGGTTGTTGCACCAAATGACCAGCCTAGCTGTTGCCATCAGCAGCTGCATGATCAATAATGATGAAAATCCCTGAGATCCGAGTCATCCATCTTATCACTATCGACGAAAGCCCCAGGAGGACGACAACGGTATAAACCAGGTTGAAAAGTAGATTGTGGGTGTTTCTTTTCTGTTTCATCCCCTCGTCTTCTGCGAAGCTAGGTTTCAGCTGGGCTTGTTATTTTTTTCCGTCGTTCTTCACGCCTGGTTGCGGCCTTTCTTTTTTAATCGTTCTCAATGCACTCATTTTCATCACTTATGCACATAGTCTCTTTCGCATTGACAGCTATATCACTGGTCAATCCGGTCCACGCACTCCCCACTCTCTTTCGGCCACGTGGAATATTTGACTCAATCAGCCCTCTCGACTCTGTCCTGCTGTTCGATGCCCCAGCCTTCCAAGACCCTACCAATGCACAGAACTTGATTGCCTCCATGCAGGCGTATGTCTCTCTTCGTCAAATAGACATCCCGGGATTCTCTACCGCATTGTCGGCAGGTTTATCCGCGGTCGGCCTCAGCGCAGACAAGGCATCCATTTCCACCGCGTTGTCCCGACTCAGTCTATTCCCAACTCTCGGTCTGGGAGGCAAAACTCTGAATGTGAAGATTGACGGATGCAATCAGGAGGCGGTAGTGACTAGTACGAGTGGATTGCCTGATCTGGGTATCACCTTGCAGAACGTTTCGATCGGCTCTTGTGGCAGCACGAGTTTACAAGGAGGACAACAGTTGACTGGCCTGGTTGATGTGAATGTCATCGACAACAGACAGTTCACTGCCACGATTTTTCCATCCCCACCCGATGGCTTCGGTATCATTTCTGGTAGGTCTCATCATAGTATCGGAAAGCTCGGCAATTGTTAATCGTTCTGTGCTGTTCCAGATATTGATGACACGATCAAGATATCTGACGTCCTCGATAAGCCGAAACTGATACAAAACACACTTTTCAACGACCCTACACCCGTTTCGGGGATGCCGGAACTTTACAAATCCTTGGCTACCTCTCTTGACTCTCCCCAGTTCATGTATGTCTCTGGAAGCCCCTTCCAACTCTACCCTTTCCTGCACGATTTTGTCAACTCGACGTACCCACAAGGCCCTATCCTGTTGAGAAATCTGAGTTTCACGGATATCTCCAGCATCCTCGACTTTGCGAATCCGAACGGAGTCTTGGAATACAAATTGTCGCAGATCGACACTATTCATGGAATGTACCCGGGGAAGACATGGTTGATGATTGGGGATTCTGGAGAGAAAGATCCAGAAACTTATGGAGCCGCGTGAGCTTTTGGAGTCGTCATACCTTCTTTCTAGAAATACCTCTAAAACTCGTTCGTCTAGCATGCGCAAATTTGGGGACTTCATCTCCTGCACTTGGATTCACTCTATCGACGGGGGAAACAACACTGCAGAGCGATTCGCAGCTGCCTTTGAGGGTGTCTCCCCGAGTAAGTTCAGGGTTTTCAATGACACAGAAGTTCCAGGTTTAGCGACTATCGACGTGAAGGGTGGGAACTGTTAGTTCTTTTGCGTAATGACACTTGCATTTATCTTTTTTTCATCGCTCGACGACTATATATGTCGACCCGGGACAATTTGAACCTTGAAGATCAGTCTGTGACGAGGAATCAGACAGCTAGGTGCGTTTTTCTTGACTTGTTTCTGGGCTTCGTCACTCATCTATGTGGTGTGTTACAGTTGGCTTCGTCCCTGTTGCCTATTTCTGATGCGCTTGATATTCGTGAACATACGCATTCGTTGCAATGAACTTTCAACTAAATCGATCGCATGCCATCATCATTTGAGTTTGCAAGACGTGCAGATTTGGCGAGTGCCTCTCGCATTTATAGATCGCTGTGACTATCAGAAGCAAGCCACAACCTTCATCCTCGTGGGTTAGGCGTGTCGAACTGCAGTCGTAGTGAGCAACCCCGTCCTACAAAAGTCTCGCGTAACCTGTTCCCAGCTTCTTTGCATCCGCACACTCGAGGACAACAATGGACGAATATTTCTTCGATGATCTGGATACGGAGACCACGGTCCTGATGGCGCGTCTTGCGGAAAGGGACCTGGAGGCACTCCTCGTCGCGCCCGCTCTTTCTGATGAGGAACTGGCATGGCAACTCCAAGCCCAGAGCTTCATAAACGCACTCAGGATCATTGAAGATAGGCGCTTCGCCGAAAGCTTGGATGAAGGAGTTACATATCCCGAGCACGACGTAGCGCATGCTGCTATGGCGGATGACGATCCCCTGGCTACCGTCGTACCTGTACTTCAAGCTCAAACTGTTTCGCCGCAAGGTTCGCCCGTCATTTCACCGTAAGTCTTTGAGCTTAAATTAATACATGGTCATACATACTAACGGACTGGATACTTAGGGATGGTGATTCTGCCAGCGAAGTCACAGCAGGAGACTTGAACGACCATGATCTTCGAAGCAGTTCACCTCCACTGTAAGCAGCCTTATTCCACAACGTGATATCATACTCGTGTTAAGTCGTGTGATGACACCAGGAAAGACACGGAATCTGTCGAATCACCTCCGTATGTTGATGATGAAACGACTTCAGGATCTGAGACTAGAGAATTCATAGAACCGCACCCATCTATCACCCCTCAGTGAGTAAATCATAATAACGGAAGGAGTAGGCTGACATTTTGTTAGACTGGAATGCACTGGATGTACGGACAACATCGACCCGTCATCGGTCCATCTGAGAGCAAACTGCGGTCACGATTATTGCAGTGCCTGCCTCATCAAAATGGTCGAACTGTGCACCCATGATGAATCACTTTTTCCTCTTGGCTGTTGCCGTCTACCCTTCTCTGGCGATGCCCTTCTTCCCTCTCTGCCCTCCGCGTTAGCTTCTTGTTTTCTCCGGAAGACCATAGAATTTGCGATACCTGCTTCGGACCGCGTTTATTGCCCAAATTCTCGTTGTTCGTCCTTTCTCGGCTCTTCGGACGTCCTGGACCGTCGACCCATTTGCGAGGATTGTGAAACAACGATTTGCGTCCGATGCCGCCATGTCTCGCACGTTCAAACTGGACAAACATGCACAGAAGTTTCGGAGACCCTCGGCTTCCTTCAAGTCACAGTATTGGCAGAAGAGAACCACTGGCCAACATGTCCTGGATGTCAGGCCATCATCGAACTGAGTGGCGGCTGCAATCACATGTGAGTCTTTGCCGATGCTGTCTACAAACTCCCTTCACTTATGATGTAAACTCGAACAGGACGTGCCGGTGTAAAATGCAATTCTGTTATCTTTGCACGGCGCCTTGGAAGACGTGTACTTGCCCACAGTTTGATGAAGAACTTTAGCGTGCAGGTGGAACTGCGACCGATTACCTGGTATTTATTGCATGCTCATGAGTGATAGGAACAGACAATTGTACACACTGATCTCTATCTTTCTATCTTTCTTCCGTTCTGGGTCGTGCACCCTCAAATGTCGAGGAAGTTGGCTGACGTTGGTGCCTCCGTGTGATTTTGTGCCGCCGGCGATCAGATGCGTGACGTAGTCGGACAAAGTCATCCTTATTTTGAAAGTTGTTCTCAAACTGCCCTGCTCCTCGAAGGAATCGCTCAACTTCGACGTGACTGCGGGTCTCCTTCTAGGTTTGTCACTCAACCTACTTACCCTGATCTCTGCATTGCCAGCATATGTGGAACCCTGTGATCTGATGACTGCTGTCTGTCATCCTTGGTGATTCACGCAGTTACGCGCCGCGCCCCACTGTGCTTTGTTTTTTTAACCGACTCCACCTCGAAGGACTTCGGAAGTTTCCAAAGTGGAACCTTCTTGAAAACTTTACCTCGCTGCAGGCAGCAGGCTCTGCGTGCCAGCTGGGTTGTATAAGATACCCATCGACCTAGGCGAGCTTTACTCTTTTTCACCCTCTCATTGCCTTCTTACAACTTTGTCAGATATACCACCTCTCGAGCACACCACTATGACCATCTTAGATATAGATGCATCAGCCCCTATTCGACCATTTCCACCAATCCCTACAGAACTCCTTCGAGACATTCTCGAGTTCGCCTCCTTGTCCCTCGAAACGGCACTTTCCATCACTCGTGTGTCGACCTTTACTCATCGTTGGACGACACCTATCCTCTACGACACTGTATCGCTCTCGACATCGCGGTCTCTGTCGTCTTTTTTGTATACACTATCAACTTCAGACGTGTACGCATGCTATGTCAGGAACCTCAGCATAACAGCTCTAGGGCCTATTGAATCCATTTCGAGTGTTCTTCGCATTTGCAACAATGTACAGAACCTTGCTTGCGGGTTCTCTCTCAACTCTTATCCTAATACAAAACCGCCTTCTACTTCTACAAAGCGCCACCTGCGCGAATTGCATCTTGTTGGTTTATCCTGCCGAGACCTCGAGTTTAACCCATCCATCATAGGATTTATCTCACAACATGCCTACGTGGATACTATTACACATCTACGTATACAGCTCGCGCCGTTCGCCTCCGAATCGCATCTCCTCCATTCTCTCTGTCAAATTCCTGCGCATCTCACTGCTCTCACCCATCTCTGCATCATTATCCCTGTCAAGAAGGTGGTTGGGACACCTATTACGACGCAAGCTGAGATTGTTCCCGTTACGCATGAATATTCCACCGCACCGTCTGTCTCCGCTATTCCAACCTTCACTCCTACGACCACACAACTCATTCCAATTATCACGAGCATTCTCTCTCCGTTGCCCTCACTCTCAACCCCGACCGTCCCGCTAAAATCACTTCTCATTCAAGTCTCTGGTGGTATTGGGCACGGTGTCGCGGCTAAGACGGTGGTGGACGAATTGAATTCGTTCGCTATAGGCAAATATGACAAATCTTTTGTTCCGCCCGCGGATATATCATCTCTCGACGGTTTATCGAGCCCTACGGACACCAACACCGTCGATGGAAATCTCACAAAATTAGTAGCTGAACAAGTACCAATGTCTGTATCTGCTTCACGGCAGTGGCAGGCGGGTAGGGAGGGCAGGTTGTGGAGAGAAGCAGAAAGAATTGTCGAAGTCCGAATGAGATCATGACCAGAGTGATTTGCTGAATCGTTGGAAAGTCCGACTTTGGATGATTGCTGGACAGGTTAATCACGCGATCTCCTCGGAAGATCATGATGATTATGTGTACGTCGATTGAATTCAGAATGCACTGTTGACCTTCCTGCGTAAACAGCAAGTATACATCGCTCGTCATGAGATATAGCCACAGAGGTCTAGACGTGCACCATATATCTTCGGTGCTCACTTCAGCTTCATGGCTCCTCATGCTCGAGGACTGACGAAAGATACATATAAACTTGTGTAGCCTGGACATTCTTACCGATGATCCTCGGCGTTGGCGCGTCGTGAAACCACTATCAGGATTACCCTCGGTGCGTGATCGTCGGTTTTCTGTTGGCCTTTTTATCATCTGCATCAGCCGATTCTAGCGTAATATGCAGAACGCGTGCTGCTTCCTGTGGGTGCACATTGCCTCTTACGACTAGTCCTCTCATGCTCCAGATATAGTACAATGGTAGCTCACTGTGACTTATGACTACACATCTCATACTCACCTCGAATACAATTATTGTTTTGTTCCATACATCTGAGCGCCAGGCTTGCCTCCAGCTTATAGCTTACGCGCTTACGGTTTGGGGAGGAGAAGATCCTCGCTCGGTTACAGAATTGATTGACGCCCGCCCGATCACCAATGTCTCGCCCAATGGAGTAAGTCAGGCACTCAGGGGCCAACACCATCAATGCGCCGACAAAAATCTCGACGAACGTCTCGACATCTACCGACTGCCACGACCCAGGTCAAAAAAATTCATCACGACGCTCGAAAGGCCTCCAAGTGAGGACGATTGGTGGTGCAAAAGCCGGAGAGATCCATGTCTTCCTCCCCTTACGCACATATCGCCACGCCCAGTATCTTGCTGAGAAACGATCTTAATAGGGCCTCTAGCACGTCATTTTCTGATTTTCGCCTCAAATACTAGAGCTTACGTCTATCTCGACAGTTGCTGCTCTGGTCTTTCTCATCTATGACATCGCTTTGACGCTCGACAGCGAGGTCAGAACAATATGGTCGTGAGTCCGAGTCCAATTCGTCGCAAAGTCATATCTAAACCTTGATATAGGAGACCCAACAATGCATGGATCAAATGGTTGTTCCTTTTTATGCGATATTTTTCTCTTGCAATCGGAATGTGGGTATCGTTGTGCGGCAATACGGAGCCAGTCCTGACTATTTCACTTATCAGTTGCAATCGGGTGGTCGATATGGCCGTTGCTCTCGATTATCCCCTCTCTATCCGTTCTCTGAGGGTTTGGTTTCTTAGCCAGGTATTCGTGGCTTGGTTTGCTATGGGAGGAATAGAATTTGTGCTGATGGCACGAGGTAAGCATGCTTGCTTATCAAAGTGGAGCGACCGGTGGCGCTGACTCGTCTGTCAAGTTTATGCCCTCTACTACCAACGTCTGTGGGTCAAAGCTGTTTTCGCTACCTTAATTTTGGGACAGTTCTTGGTAATCCTGATCGGTTTAGTGATGTCACTCCGGAGTACCAGGTTCACCCAACTTTGGGACTTCGTGACCAAAACACCAGACTCTTTTGTCTTTCTGGGGTCCGTCACGAACTCCGAATTTCAGGCTGCCTGATATATTGACCATTTGAATTGTAGTATCGCATCGCTGATATCGCAAACGACAATTCTCATTCTCACGATCTTAAAATATGTTTCTGCAATACGCGGAGGGTGGGCCAGAATACCTATCATGAAGCTCATGGTCCGAGATGGATCCCTTGCTTTTGGATTCCTTCTTGGTAAGTTTATGCATAACACCCTGTCCCTTCGAGGTGCTCATTGGTACATTCCGAAAGTTCTGTCCATGCTCATCATAATATATACCCTTTTCGAATTTGCATTCGGTGCCCTTGGATATGCGTGAGTTCCTTGTCGCCAATTGTCGATTTCAGTCTTACCATCAAACCGTCTATCAGATGGCTTCTTTCCATAGTGTCGGTCGCAGTTAGTACTTAGATCATGCATTCTTCTACGAGAGATACTAATGTCCGAGTTATAGGGATGTAGGCTCATTCTCAACTTGCAAGAGCTTCCACTGTCTCCTACCACTCTCACACCCACTGCAGCCCTCCAGCTGACTACGGTATTTTCGGGAGCCTACACCCCTTGTTGAGCCTGCCTACGATCAATTATAGATACGACTTTTCACGGCCGGTCTGACCCAACCTCATTGTAAATTATCGCATACCGAGGCTCGTTCTTATATACTCACACACCAAGGGACTTTCCGTTCACTTTACGGAATCTAGATATCGGTAGGAATGGTACTCATTTGAATAATTCACAATCTACAAATCGCGGTGTTTCTTGTTGGACAGTTGGTTTCTTGGGCGTTTCTGTACTAGACGCGATTTGTGCGTATTATCTCTCAAAGCCAACGTCTTGGATGCAATTAATTCTCCGCTTCAATTGTCCTCGGTGAGTCCGTGTTTTCATCAGGACACAACCTTTGATGGTGGCGAACGCAAGGTCTCAGTATCGCAAAAATACATTACTTGTAAAAAATGCCTTGGAACATGGAATGAATGAACAGGATCGGGGCGAAGGTGTCTTAATTAAGGTTTCGGAGCTTTAATTCTACAACTTGTTTCGTTTGGCCGTATGGACTCTCTCTCCGATCTCCCATCCTTCCAAAATGGATTCAGGTTCCGGATCGTCTCATCAGCATGCTGACCCCATGGCAATGGACGTCGACATTCCAAAGCGTAAATCCACAGCACCACCTAGACCGTCGATTCTCAATACCCAGCGTGCCTCTTCTGTTCCGTTGCATCCTCCCGAATACACTGTCGGCTACGTTTACTCTACCGACATGACGCAGCACTTCTGCCGTTCTGGCCACCCAGAACAGCCTGAACGCATTTCGCGTATATACAAGGCTATCACTGATGCTCACTATCACCATAAAATGAAACGCTTACCCATCAGACCCGTCAAACGGGAAGAGGCTTTACTTGTTCACAGTGAAGATCACTGGGAGAAAGTACAAGCCATCCAATGTGAGAGATTTATCTTGAGAATAAGATATGTCAGACTAATGTGTCGTGCGTGCTCGAATCTAGACATGTCAGAACAAGAGATTGTCGATTCCTTGGTCTACTACGAGCATCTTTCTCTTTACGTTATGCCGGGAACCACCCGTTCAGCGCGTCTGAGCTGTGGGGGCGTTATTGATGCGTGTCTAGCCGTCGCTCGAGGCGAATTGAAAAAGACGTTCGCTATAGTACGACCGCCAGGGCATCACGCAGAACCAGAAGAGCATATGGGCTTCTGTTTCTTCAACAATGTTGCTGTAGCTACTAGAGTTGTACAACAAATGACTCCTCTAAAGAAGATTCTCATCTTAGACTGGTATGCCATATATCCCCGTATACTGAGATTCTCAAAGACCTATCGTTGACATTCTCATCAGGGATATTCATCACGGTGAATGACACAACAATATGTCGGTTCACTTGATTGCTGAACGTATCTCTATCTCAGGAAATGGAACGCAGAGAGCATTTTACGACGACCCTTCAGTTCTCTATATATCCCTACACCGATACGAAAATGGGCAATTTTACCCATGCGGTCCATTCGGAAGTTTGATCTCGTGTGGCGAAGGTCCAGGAGTGGGCTTGTAAGTCCTGCTGATTATTATTTTGCTTCTCGCGACTCTCTAGTATTATTCCTGACGTGGAATGCATAGCTCGGTCAATATCCCATGGCCAGAAGCTGGGATGGGAGACGCGGAATATATACATGCTTTCCAAAAGATAGTAATGCCAATAGCTATGGAATTCGCCCCGGACTTGGTCATCAGTACTGTCATTTTCGTCGCTTCACGGCCGTTATGCAATCAACTGATTTGCTTGTACTTAGTCTCTTCTGGATTCGACGCCGCTCACGGTGACGAGCTAGGAGAATGTCATGTCAGTCCCGCAGGGTATGCCCACATGACGCATATGCTGTCGGGACTAGCTAACGGGAAGCTAGTAGTCGCTCTGGAGGTTTTAGCCGTTCTCGTTCACACTCTCAACGCGATCTGACTTTCGTTTCTCAGGGAGGATATAATCTTGATTCTATCTCGAAATCAGCCCTCGCTGTCACAAGCGTTCTTCTCGGAGAAGCACCCCCAGAGTTACCGCCGATGGTTGCTAATGAAGCTGCTTCAGAAACCGTATGGTTAGTAGCCAGACAGCAAAGCAAGTACTGGAAGAATGTGGATCCAAAAGCATGTGATGCACGAGAAGGTTTCGTCTATATCTCCTTGGGTGTCGTGTGTCTTGTGAGGTGTCTGATTAAGTTACATTACAGGGCTGGAACCCATTTCGTTCTCAATTCCCGGTAAGCATGCAACTGACACTCGTGAAGTCGAAATCGCAGGATTTGATGATTTTTGTCAGAAATTCTGAAGGCCCACCGACAAGCATACCTATACACGGAGCACAATATGATGCAAATGCCTCTCATGAATGCAGACCTCGAATCTCGCTTTGGATCTCAGGTAATGTGCAGGTAAGCAGAAGAGGAAGAGTTGGTCTCTCCGCCGTTATACTAAATCCATATTAGTTCGGATATCTTCGAGAATGTAACGCTGGTCGTTTTTGTACACGAATTGTAAGTCTCAACTTTTGTGACTCGTTGAAGATACTAATCGGGTCTATCTTCGACTTCGAAGTGGAAACCTCCGACTTGAGCTAGAGTCGTCTGCTAGTTGTAATGTGCAATTGGAGCGCTCGTATCTCGTACGTCATTCTTATCTGGTAGACAAGATCTAAACTGATTTTTACCTGCATTTCAGCTCGATTTCTCGAAACAGCTAATAGGGTGGGTCAAAGAAGAAGGCTACTCTCTGCTCGATGTGAACCTATACCCCAAACCGTTTGTCGATACATCTAAGGTACTTGAATTTTGGTATCGCTCGTCTCTCTGCAGGTCTTGATTCCTGTTTACTGTACCAGCGTCCAAAATCCCTTGCTGATCTAGGATCAGAAGTCGTGACTTACTTGTGGGATAATTACGTCCAGTGCGTTTTGCTAATCATATATGCCACACCTCTTCTGAACTCCATGCAGACTTTCCAATGCGCAAAGAATCATCCTCATTGGACACGGCCCCGGCTGTCAGCCACTGATGCAACTCATGGAGCATAGAAGTATATCTGTTCTTTCCAAAATTTCACTGATCGGCTGACGGTTTACTTTAGCGGCTAGCGTCATGAGGAATGTGAAGGCTGCTATTCAAGTTGTTGGTCGCAACAAAGTCCCCATCGTACCAAAACATTCAGACGACTTGCAGTCGTGGTACCTCAAGGTACGTCTTTCTGAGAATACTCTGAACGGCTCGCAAGTTTGACAAATTGATTTATAGCATTCTTATATTGTTCTACCGTCGAGTCATCAGTTACTATCACCTGAGACTCGACAAAAAGACCTCAGAAGGCATGGAAACTTGTCACCTATAGGTAATAGATTCCTCGCTTTCACGCTACCTGCTACGGCTACTGAGCACTTCACAGACGAGACACAATCTGTCAAACTTATCATTCGTGCGTTACCTGGGATCAAAGGTTTCGTCAAGGAAGAATTGGATAAGTGTGCAGCCGCAGCGCGACTTAATCATCATACTTAGATCCATATTTGTAACTGGCTCTGCTATAGGCCACACCTCCATTTCTTGTACTCTTTAATATTTAATAGCGGTCCCTGGCCAGTTCAAGTTGTTGTCCTCAAGTGAGTTGTCTAGGGGAGATGACCAGCGGGAGAACCACTTGAGTTGAGGTGAGAGGTGTGGCCGAGAAGCCCGGCTTCACATCGTGATTTCCTCGTTGGTTCTTGGCTTCGCTCGAAGTTAGCTCAGTGTTATGTCGATATCTGTTCCGCCGCCGCCGCCGCCGCCCGTCGCAAATGCACCAAAACCACCAGTCGTGTTGCCTGGTAGTGGAAACAACATTATTGTCAACCCTCTCCAAGTATGCAATATCTTATATCACAATCGATCTCTTACATTTTGCAGCGAGGAAATCTTGTTCTAGACTGCATCAAAAACGTCGGAAAGGAATTCGGTGACATCGTCGCGGATTATCAAGTAGGAAGAACGACTGGCGTTCTGTTTCTAAGGTGTGTATTCGAATCTTGATACATCCTGTGGTGTCAATTGATATGCTAGTGTAGTCTGAAATATCATCGTCTACATCCCGAATACATATACGGCCGAATAGAGAAGCTAGGGAGTCATGCCTACAATCTGCGAATACTCTTGATACTCTGCGATGTCGTGAGCTGCTTCTTGCTCTGTGCATTGAGATATCTGTATACCACGTCTCGCAGAGTGAACACCGAGATCCTATCCGCGAACTTACAAAGGTGAGTCTTTCTTCTTGTTCTGTCATATATGTATGCCGGTACGACTCGGACGAAAATGTTTACCTCTCTTCTAGGCTTGTCTAATCAACAACATCACCGTGATTGTGGCCTTTTCGTGAGTCTTACACCTCCCTCGTGAAATTTGCCTCATCACGACGCGTAGATTTGAGGATGCCGGTCACTACCTTGCCACTTTCAAACAATTTGAACATAAACCTCCTGATTGGATCAAAGAACGCGTGGACAACGACTATGCTTCGATGTTCCGTTCAGCCTTGACGAGCATCAGCAAGGTCAACAAGACAGACGTCGAGACGCTTCGTACGTCGCTTGGGGTATGCCAATGAGGTTTGACTCATGAGAAGCGTCCTAACATGTCCAACAGAGCTTCGCGAACATAGCAAAAGCAAGCTCAGATCAACTTCAGAATCTTCCGGGATTCGGTCAAGCTAAAGTCAAGAATCTGAAGGCGGCTTTTGAGAAACCCTTCAGGAACAACGCAACTGATTCACTTTCCTCTTCCGCGTCACAGTTCAAGAACTCTGTTGGTGACGATGAAATGGCTGGTCCAAGCAAGCGCAACGAGCAAAGAAAACAACAAGATTTGGAGCGCTTGCGCCAAGTTACCGCAAATCGTCCACCCCGAGAGCCTAGCCCAGTCTGGGATATCGAGCTCGACTTGAACGACTCATCTCCTCCCGTGGCGACAGCAGAGACTGGTCCTCTCCCCGAATCCTTTTCACGCCTTCCCGTTGAGGAGACAGGTCATCCAGTTTCACGGTCAAGTCCTGTCTGGGACATAGAATTAGATTTGAATGGATCTGGCGATGAAAGTTGATCTGGTTCAGTGTACATAGCATGACGAGATATTATCTGTTTCGTTATGACTAGGGAGCTATAAGGTATCCGAAAGGAAGAAGTACGGTATAACCATTTCTAAGGTACCAGGGATGCGTGTAAGAGAAGACGAAGTGATATAAATTATACACAAGGTGCCAGCGATCATTCGGAACCAGCCAAGTCGGAATTAAATCCTAGGTTTGGCCCCAAAATATGCTTTAATGTTGCGTGGCTTGCCTGAGCCATGCCCGAGCTTCAGAGCCGCATTACGCTGATAAAATATTTTCATCGAGAGACGTTTTAGGGAAGCTTTGGTCCGAGAACGATCGAGGTGGGCTGCACGTGTATCGACTATGAAGGATGGGACTCAGCTGAGGGCAGAAAGACAACAAAAGATAAGTACATACCGATACGAGAATGGAGGCTTTCGATAGCTCTGCGAACAAGCTCAAGCGATGTCTCCGCTTTCTCTGGAGTGGGATTACCAGGGCTTGGCGGTACTTCGGGAGCGACGCGAGCCTCTAAGGCTGTCATTCTGCGTTCCTCAAGGACATAACTATCAATATCCGACAATGCAACGCTGAGGACATCGACGTAGAATCCGATATCTTCATAATCGGTCTTGTTGTGTATCTCAAAGATTCTGGTCGGATCAGGTGGGCTAGCAGCTGACAGAGGTTCGATCAAGCTTAATAGAGGAGGAAGATTGGAGTATACGTCCTGGCATTTACAAGCATTGAGGTCGGTTGTCATCTCAAGTATTGGAACAGGCTTACCGATGAAACAGCCTCCAGACCGGTTATGATTGAATGTGCCACCCAGCTAGCGATACGTGTCGTACGTCTGGAACCACCAGCCAAAAACGACATAAAATGGGCTTTGTTGATCGGCAGCAGCGTGGACGCGAGTTTGAGAAGTTGTGTGCAGATGGCAGACTCCTGTGACATGGCATGGTGAAAAAAACGTCGGCTACGACTTATTGATGAGACTGACCACATCTTTGACAACGGAGTTATCAGGCAAAATAGACTGGCATATGACATCGATGGAGACACTGAGTTCCCTCTTGAGATCCATTGATGTGGATGGCTCGATGGCTATCCAAAGCAAAATACTTAAGACATCCGGTATATCACCATTGGAGATAGCACCAGCGCTGGAAAAAAGGCTGTGAGATAACAAACAGAACAGATATATGCTGAAGAGCTCACCGGGCGCTTTGCGTCAGAAGGACGACCAATCGGTAGAGGATGTCTGAGCGTCTATCCGGATTGACATGCTCGGGGCACACGCCACTTGTTGAAACTTTCGTGTCCAGAAGATTCAGAAGAGAGGTCTTTGCGCCGAGACGTTGAAGGACAGCTAAAGTCAACGTCAAAGGAATTCCAGATGTTGTGCGATGCGGGTCCTCGTCGTCCCAGATACGCAATAGAGCACGGAACGCAGATGTGCCCAATGGCGTATCATATATGGATAATGCTGCATGATATCTATATCAGAGACGCGTCGCAGTTAAGGACCAACAAATGGATCTCACCTAGTTCAGAGAGAGACGGAATGACACCTGCAAATTTTGACAGGTCGATGATGCTCAAAATGCCTGAGTCTAATATCGACGACGTCTGCATGTCATCTGCAGATAGGAAGTGTCAGAGATGTCATTAATCGACATCAGGAAACATTCTTACCATGACCCAGCAATGCACGCTTTAACAGCGCAACAACTGGATGCCCACCATCATCTATGTTCTCAAAGCTCAGTCCACCTCTCGATGTCGTTGCTCCATCTACTTCCATTCCATCTTCATGCTTCACAGGATCAACATCATTCCAAAACTCCACACCCAAAACTTTCTCATGACTGTTCTCCTTCTCCAACTCCTTCTCCCTATCACCCAACAAGATACCCACAATTGCCTTCCCCGCCTTCTTACCAAACAACTTCTCCCTAGCTTCTTCGTCCATGGCCATTACCTCGTCGACCCCGTCGCCTTCAGCAACCGGGCTTGACGACTTCGGACTCTTGTCTCGACCACGGATCGCCATTAGCGCAGCCTCCTCGTTCCTCCAATCTGTAGGCACGAAACCGTCATCCTCACCCTCCATTTCCAACTGTAAAGAACTTTTTCCAGCGACGGCATCCTCCGCAAGACGCAACGCGTCGCTCCCAATTCCACGCTTATCCGCCAATCTCTTCTCTCTCAAGAGCTTCTCGAAGGGATCGGATGCGGTGACGGTACGAGCTTTTTCTTTACCTTTGGTGAGGACTACAGGACCCCTGCGAGGAACAACAACCTGCCGTGTAGTCCGCCGCCCACCACCCGATGTAACGCTTGTTGCGCCTATAGAGGAACGAGAACTGCGGCTCGGAGAGGGGGACGCTGACGAAGACGAAGTCAAAGGCGACATCGGTGAAGCGATACCTCGAAGGTTGTAACCCCCACACGCAAGCGAAGGTTGAGTCTTTGTTCTATAAGTAGCAACGGCAGGTCTGTAGATTCAATGAACAATTACTTAGTATCGAGGCCACACGAAGAAGACACGGCGTACCCTTTTCCTTTGTCCTTTGCTCGTTGCAAAGACCACAAGTCATTATCAGAATCTTCGTCACTACTGCTGACTAGCTCATCTGGTATGTCCCCCATGTTGGGTTCAGGACTACTGGTTATGGAGTTACGGAGCGCATCGGCTTTTATTTTTGCGATGATCTGAGCTGTTTTTTCTTCCGCCGTGAGGGGTACAGGAGTCGATGGAGCGCCTGTCAAGTTGATAGGTGCAGAAGCCATAGGTGAGGATGGAGGGGGTGTGGGCGGACGAGAGTCAGAGATTGAGGCAGGAAGAAGAGAGACGGATGTAGATCTGCTAGCTTGAGCGAGAATATGCGTGACCTCGACCTCTGAGGAATCAAGAGGACTCGATCGATTGTCTCCATCTATACCCAAACTGATATCTGCATCCATGTCCACATCGGTATCTGCGTTCTTCAAAAACAAGGTATCAGGGGACGATGGAAGAGCCGTTCTATTTCGCCAGACATCCACGCTTTCTATAATCGCTAATGGATCTGCAGGGAGGCGCGAAGTTGTAGGTTCTATATCCTGCTCGTCGGATTGACTGCTCGGGACCAACTCTTCAACTTCGCTGTCCGCTCGAGTGGGTGGCAGTGGGGAAGATATACGAGGCTTCTTGTGCAGATTATCTTCTGGTGACTTGCAGGTCAGATTCTCCTTTGAAGCCAATGGCAAAGAATGTGGATCAATGATAGGAGGGTGAATGTCATCAGACGACGCTGCCGCTGTGGCTTTTGGACGTACGGATGGTTTAGAGACGTATACGACGGAGGCCAGTGGTATAATGTCTGAATCGCTCTCGAATACTTTCTTCCGTTTGGAACTCCCCGATAATGGTTTCTTCGACTGTTTCAAGGGCGAAGAAACGAATGTAGTAGCTGTATTGGTGTCTGGAGAGTGTGAGCGTTTCATGGATGGGTTCATTGGTGGAGGGGATAGGAGCTGAGTTTTCTTGGTGGCAACGAGCCTCGTTGACCTCCGAGGAGGGGAAGTCATTGTCTCGACCGCATCCGTTGGTATTTTTGAACGTGGTTTTGGCCCCGAGCTTGCGGAAGTCGCGTCTGTAGAGATGGTAATAGCAGAACTGGTACCGCTAGAGACGGATATGGCGCCACTGGAGACAGAGATATGCGATCGTGTTTCTGAAGTGGAAGAAACGGAGATGATTTCTTGCTCTGGCTGAAGTGTGGGGTTTCTTGTGGACCTTGTCACCCTGGTGGCAGTAGATATAGAGCCTGTAGACACTTGAGATTGCTTTGACTGCTGCGACGACGAGCCAACTGCAGATGAAGATCTGGTGGATCTTGGTTGGGATGAAGAAGGGCCTGCATTTGCACTACCTTTACGCGTAAAAAAGTCGGTAATAGGTCTTGAAGGCTTCACTGGCTGTTTCTTGGATATTTTGCTCATCGTTGGATATCGTTGGATGTTGAGGTCGACGCGATCGTCAGGGACAAAAGGCGAATCTCTCAACTGGATCCATGGATTCTAGGCCGTCCGACCTCCGGCCTGATTTCCGTGCACGTGAACTTCACAACCTCAACACTCTTTTCGAGGCATCGAGAAATCGAGATAACCACTCATCTGTAAAACTTTCAAAGACAGCCTTGGACGTCTGGACCTTGGACCTTCTATACATCTCCAAGAGTGTCCGAATCCGTATCTCCTGCTTTGCAGATTCAAGAGATCCTCATAGACACTTTCAAGCACATCGCACCCATTCGTTATAGCGAGGACGGTCCTATCCGTCGCAGGTCGCTCTTATCGGCGGCACTGACTTGTAAAGGTCCCCCGCTTTGAATATATTGTGGCAACAGATGGATAGTGACATTCCACTTCTGAGACTTCTTCCAGTTGTCGAAGTAGAAAGGGTACTAGTAAGTCCTTTCCTAACACTCAAAGGTGTCCTATTAAGACTCTATTTTTTTTGAAGAACGATCGCAAGATGCTCGATGTCCCGGTTCATGAGAATGATTGACCTCGCTTCGATACGTATGCCAATCAAATACGAGACCTTAAAGTCAATGTTGCCACCGATCCCGTTCGTCCTACGTGCAGTCCTCTATACCTGCAAATTTCTCAATCGCGGAGAAATATCTTCCCCTCAATGCGTGTATCGAATGCGACCACCTGGAATAGTGCTCCTGACTAGTCTCCATTCCTCTTCGAAGTGACATTCGGAAGACGAGCGACGACGATGGTTCTTGCGTAATACTAGAGAGGTTTTTTGACGTGTCGGGCCGTCAGTCGCCTCAGTTTCTGCGCCTCAATCTTGATAGTCTAGATCGGACTGGGTCCTTCCCGCATCATGGTCTCTCTTCCCTCCAATTTCCCCGCCTGAAAGACTCATACTTCAACCTCACGCATCATCGAAATTTGATCAAACTTCATATCGATATCAACAGAGCAACCACGTTGTTTCCAGTCGAACTTGCCTCACTCTACAATCTAGACGTTGCCGGACCTATATCGCACATCCTTCAATTTTTTGGATGTCTGCAGGCATCGCGTCGCAAGAACTCGGGTCGTCTTCGTTGTTGGTTACTACGTGCCCTCAGATTTGCCTATCTGCTATGCAACTCTCCTCTGTTGCTTCGCGTCAATATCCCGGTACACATCGGTGCAAAATCATACCCCCGTCATAGGCTTGCATCTGGCGCTCGTGTCAGCAGCGTCAGCATATCTTGTATCCGACCGTTATTTGACTGGCAACACCTCACTCATATGCATTGTCCGCCATTCTTCTCCTCCTCGTCTTTTTTTGCCTCCTAATCATGATGTGGGTGAAAAGAACAGTACTGACTTCTCAGTCTTCGGAGCTTCATGCAAGATGGGGGTGCATTGCATGGGACACCCATGGGACACGCGTCGCGATCAGACGCGATCGCGGTGTCACGTTTTGACAGGCTAAAAGTTTTTCCGCGCACTGAGTCCTGCCTCCCCTACCGCCAAGATACAGTCTGCTGCTCTCGACCTCCTGTATTATCAGGAGTATCAACATTGAATATAGGGCCGGTGGACCGTAGCCACTGTCGGACGACCAGTCATGGCATGCGACTCATAGTTAGCTGTACGGTCCGCACCCCGCGGACAGCTAGGAGGTGGATCGGATGGACTAGAAAGAACCGTCCGTGTTCTTGTCTAGAGATTCGTCCGTATTATCTATCGTGACTCAAGACCTTTACTGGACATTCCGATTAGGTTGCAACCCCAAATGATATAAAGGTACGTTTTTCAAGTTTAGGAATCCGAATCTATATCCCTCCATTTCCGTCCGTCTGTATCATCATTAATCCTCATGGGAGAACCCATCGAAGCTGAATTCATTTATCCTCCTGCGCTAACCTCCGCACAGGAAGAACAGTTTCGTGAACTTGATATCGAAGGACCTCTTCCAAGACCTACTCCGTCAAGCGATGAAACTGCTAATGCACGCGCACCTAGTCTAAAAGAACTTGAACGCGCCTTCACTCGCCAGGGAGTAAATGTCGTGCAATTCACACCAGGTGCTGGCGAGGATCCCCGAGAATGGACTCGTGGAAAAAAATGGTTCGTCGTAATCTGACTCTCCATTGATATCTCTCACTCATTGTATCCTGTATCCCAGGTATATCACGGCGACGACAGCTTTCCTTTGTCTCGCAGTAGCATTGGGCAGCTCTATAGTGACCGGAGAGTGAGTTACTTTCTCCTGTTCTGTTCTTCATGATGCCAATGCCAAACATCATTACAGTTTGACCAGTCCGGAAAAGGAACTCCATACAACCTCGGAAATCATGTCCCTCACAGTCTCGTGCTTTGTCATCGGCTTTGGTATTGGCCCTATGTTCTTCGCCCCGTTATCGGAAGTAGTTGGGAGAAAGCCGATATACTGCATCAGTATCTTTCTGTACTTCATCTTCACGCTTCCGAGTGCGTTGGCGAAGAACGTAGCTACCCTCGTCGTGTCTCGCCAGATTGCAGGACTAGCTGCGTCTGCACCTATGTGCAATGTGGGCGGCAGTATCGCTGACATATGGGCTGTCGAAGAACGAGGAATTCCAATGACTATATTCTCTGCCACTATTTTGTGAGTAAGCTGATTATGGTCTCCCTTGGGTACCAAGATCGCTCATACAACGTATGGATAGTATGGGTCCCTGTCTCGGACCACTTTTTGGCGGTTGTATTGGAGAGAAAGCCGGCTGGCGTTGGATCTGTTAGTACATTCCAAAGTCTGTCAAATCTCATGCTCACTCGACCACGGCTACCTCTAGATTGGGTCCTTTTCATATTTGTAGGATGCTGTTTAGTCCTGACCCTTTTCATCCCCGAAACTCTTGCGCCAGTCATTCTTCGACGCAAAGCAGAAAATCTGCGTAAGACCACAGGCGACCCGAACTACCGCACGTTGGCAGAACTTGAACGTCTTCCTTTGGCTGAGACCCTCAAGATCGCTCTGTTCCGCCCAATCATCATGTTATTCACGGAACCCATTGTACTCTTCATGTCCTTTTGTACGTATGTTACACGATCCTTTCACCCTCTTTCACAACTGATGGTCATTCATGATTCATAGACCTGGCATTTGTATATAGTCTTCTATGTATGTCTATTGTTACTTGGTGTCATTCTGCTTTGGCTAATACACCTTCCAGATCTTCTGTTCTTTGCTTTCCCGATCGCATTTGCTGAGATTCGAGGATTCGGTGGGGGCATTTCGGGTACAACCTTCATCAGTATCATGGTGAGCCACCTCGTTGTCGTATCATCAGGGTGTAATCAACGGTAATATATTTTACAGATTGGTATTGGTCTGGCTATGTGTTTGATGCCCTTCCAAGAAAGAAAATACCATCAGGTGACCACCGACGGCACATTTCCTGAAGCTCGTCTGTACCCTATGATGGTCGGCGCTTTTTTCCTTCCTGTCGCTCTATTCATATTTGCCTTCACTGGGGCTTATTCCTGGGTCAATTTTATGGGTACGTCGAGCCTCTCTTGAACATCGATATATACCGATATTCTCTTCTTGACGTCATCAGGTCCATGTGTTGCTGGTGCCCTATTCGGCTTCGCCATGATCCTCCTCTACGTTTCCGCCAATTCGTACATCGTAGATAGCTACAGCTCATACGCTGCTTCTGCTATCGCCGCAAAAACCCTCCTGCGTTCGGAGGTTGGCGCCTCCATACCCTTGTTCGTGAACCAGATGTTCCACAACATGGGTTTCCAATGGGCCGGACTCCTGCTAGCCTGCGTTAGCATTCTCATTGCCCCGATGCCTTTCTTCTTCTTCAAATACGGGGAGGGCATTCGAACGAGATCAAAGCGCGCATCAAAGGAGGTCAGGCATGTCCGTCAAAAATCACATCTGTCGAACCTCTATCTCCCTAGCCAGGAGAAACGTTGACCTACACCATCATATATCCACTCTACATAAATTTTAGCTTTCTAACGCATCTTTCTGCGCACGTTTTGTACACGCCATACTTATAGTCAATAAACCCACTTCTAGACGACATTTCCTGTACATCTGAAATATCAACAGACTGTGCATTTGGAATTTGAGTCCCACAACATATGCCCCATAATTACTTTCCCGTTGATAAGAACAGCAGTGACCGCCTCAACTCATACTGCTACTACCCGTAGTACTATCATTGGTACTGCCACGATCAAGCTTCTCTTTGACTGCCATAATCCAGTGAAACTTTCCCTCGTTCCTCCCGATCTTCTCCAAATCCACATTATCCACTACACGTCTCAAATCCCTGCCAGGCCCATCTTTCGCGAACAACGCTCTGGTTCCCTCGACACCTAGCCCACTAGAGAACATATCGACTTCCGGGTGTAACCAACCTTTCAGGACCTGGTCTCCCTCCTCCGTACCGAAGCTACAAAGTAATCTTCCGCCTTCTTTTAGCCACCCCGCGATACGTTCAATCATCTGTCCTTGTTCCTCCTTCGGTAGGTGAGAGATAGAGTAGAATGCGACCACAGCATCAAAGTGATTAGGCGGAAAGTCGAGGGCGGCCATGTCTCCATGGATCAAAGTCGCCTCGGGGACATGCTGTCTCGCAAGTACGATTTGAGCAGCGGAAATATCGTTGCCCGTGACGTCTAGTCCGTGGGCGATAAGGGATTGCGTGCAAGGGACACCTGCACCACAACCGAGCTCTAGGATTTTGTCCCCAGGAACGAGATGGGAGAGAAGTTCTTCGAGATACTGGTTTCGTCCCGGAACATCTCGAGGCCCTGCGAAGGCCAGAAAGGGGTCCGCTATACGATCGTATCCCTGCTGAACTAGAGCTTTTGGATCGGCTGGTCTCGGTGAGGGCAACATGGTATATGCGCCGTACAACTTCGCTCTGACTAGAGGTTGTCGTCAAGTCTGACAAGTAGTGGTGCGTTTGATTGTCATGTTATCAGCCAGCACTACGGTTAGATCAATTTGCTAAACTTAGCCATCCCCAACCATCCCCATCATTGTTTATCGATCATAAAGATAAGGTTCTGGAGAGATCCGGTTGGTAGACTGCTATCAGTTCAAGTGGAATCGAGATTGTAGTTGTTTGTGATATTATCAAGCACAACGCCGCTGTATAAAAGGAGCTCTCGTGTTTCGGCGTCGAAGCCGTCAAGGAGCAGTATTTCGGTGTCTGCCACAGGGCTAGGGCAGTTTTCAAACCGAAAATAGGAAGGCGAGTTTCGGCGAAGTAGGAAGTGAAAATGAGCGACTTTCAAGGACGTTTTGGAGGCAATTAAGACTGGGAGAGGGAGAGGGCCACGATGATCGACCTGTAGAAAAAGGCAGATTTCGAAGTTGAACAAGAGATGCTCAAGTGACTCTCAAGGGCAGATGACGAGAGGAGGATGGATCTTAGAGGCCATGCCACACAAGGAGTAGACCATGAGTCGCCCTGTCAGAGAAATTCAATCGACGCGTGACCATCGGTGTTCGTGACGTGACCCGACGCGCTATAAGAGGCAATCCTAAATATGTCCCAGTCGATTCCCGCGCGGCTTGCGGTTTAGAGGGGTTGTGACTATTCCTAAGGATACGTGGTACCTTTCAAATGTATTCTGATGCCATTTGACAAGTGGAGATGACAGCTGAAATTTAAGGGGCTCTATTTGACGGAAAGGCTGCGCATGAAAGTTCAGTATCGAGGAGGTTTAACGCCCTTGAGCGGTCAGCGGGAATCAGTGCTATAATCGAGAGGCTGTTCAATATGCATAGTTGAACCAAGACGGGAGTAATCAACCGTCGACCTCCCAAAATACGTGGGTGAATAGAGATCAGACTCGGAGGTGACTCGGATGACCACGTGAACCAAAATATCCTAAGGCTGATTGGGGAGGAAACAGCTTTGACTCGCTGGGACTACACTTGTTACAGCGCGCCTACAGATATTGGGGAAATGTGGGGAAATTGCCGATGAGATTTTTGTGATCCAGAACTCGAGAACACCGCGGAGAGCTCCATATGCCTAGATGATCTTTGCGCGCCTTCGAATAACCAAATGCGGGGTGTGTCGCCCCCTATTCCACTGCCTGAGAGCAACGTGAGTCATCCCGACAACCATAACGTCCTAGGTTTTCGAAGCTTTTCCGGCTGCGCGTCTGGGGTCTGCCCAGATATACGTCGTTCCACGATGATCAGACCCCAAAAGTCTCCTCCCCCCTAGAGCAATCCACTATATATTTCTCCACCCCACACCCCACCGGTTTCACCTGAAGTGCATCTCATACAATCCCCCTTTCTTCGCTTCGCCCTCAACGTCATTTCTGCGGACGCGTCCATGCCCTCGAACACAGCCAACATGTCGACAGCAACGATGACTGAGAATCATGTCAGTTTCGCCGCAACAGACCAGGTTTTCTCGCCTTCTCCTTCGACACCCTCTCCCACCTTCTCCCAATCATCTCTCCCTTCTTCCCCTGGAGTATCGACACCCCCGCCTGTCATCCACACCGGCTCTCCGCGCTCGACTACACCATTCGACCAGGTAGACGAGTCGAGAGTTGTATGCACGACAGTAAACCCATGCATAGGGTTCAGCCCCGATTTTGCAATCTCGTGGGACGTCTCGCTCAATCCTTCTACGAATCCACCAATCTCATCTCTGTCCAACTCGACATTATCGCCTAGCATCTTGGCACAGCCCGCCACAAGCCCTCCCCTTGCGTCTATGACTATCGTGTGTGCGCTGCTACCCTGGAATTTTGTCATACGGGCATCGTCGAAACCTGACGCCTGCGTCACGATCGCAGATGTCCTTATGGGAATTTACAGTATGCTTCGCATAGGCGCATCGCACGATAGTTTTACGGGCATCACTGAGAGCGAAGAGCGCAGTTTGATCCAAGATGCCTTCAGGCATCGATACGAGAGACTGGCCGATCCTATGAGGAGGGCGGAAGAGAAGGGGAGGGGACTGAAGAGAGTAGATTTTTTGAGAGAGAAGCATCGATTCCTGGGATTGTCATCCACAACAGAGGGACCTGATGTATGGGAGATGCATGTCGCATAGTATTGAATGCTCCGTGCCAGCTATTTCGTTGCTAGTCTATGAGAAAGAATACATAGCATGGGACTATGATTACTTTTGTATAGGAGTTCACCTGGATGCAGATATTCTCCCATCGTCCAAGATACTGGTCAGTCACGGACTCACGGTAGGTCTCGAAAAATTGTTGAAATGACATGGAAGATAAGCAGAGTTGAACTGCATCGCGTGTTCCTCGCGTCTTCGGCGTGTCTTCGGCGGCTTCTTCGGTTCTGCACGCACTCAACTTTCCCAAGTTGCTCCCATCTCAAGGAAAGCCTCCAAGCCACAGATGGAGAAGGCTTTGGACCTGTCGTTTCTGGGGCCTATATCAAAACCAGGGATACCCACCAAACTACGCGTCGTCTCTTTCTCCATGTTCCTTGCCCTTCTCTTCGCTGGAGCACAGTCTATCAAGTACTTTCAGCCTGTGAACTCGTACCAGACTTCAGTGCTCTCGAGATGCAGCTCTCTTTCCATGGCTGCGGGTCCACTACCCAATTTTCATCAGCGATCGCAGTCAGACCGCTTCGTTCCAGGGACAAAACCAACTCTGCTGAAGAACGCGAGGATTTGGACCGGAGCAGAGAATGGCACTGAAGTCGTACGCGGGGATATTTTGATTGACAAAGGACTAATCAAAGGAGTGGGACATCTCAGTCAATACGACTTGAAAGCTTACGATGACTTGGAGGTCGTGAATGTACACGGTGCCTGGGTTACACCAGGGATTGTGGACTTGCACTCACACATCGGAAACGGGGCTTCACCAGACCTCAATGGTGCCGATGACACAAATTCGATAAAAGGCACCATAATGCCTTGGCTTCGTAGGTATGTAAGGGGTCCCGTGCGAAGGATCGAACGTTGACCAGATATCTTCATAAGTCTTGATGGGTTGAACACTCACGATGATTCATATGCACTGAGTGTTGCAGGTGGAGTCACTACCTCGTTGGTTCTTCCAGGTTCAGCTGACGCAATTGGTGAGTCTGGGTCGATTGGCCGTACATACCGTAAACTCAAACATTGGCGACAGGCGGTCAAGCCTTCGTTATCAAGCTTCGCCCCACTGCAGAAAGATCCCCGACTTCAATGGTCCTGGAACCTCCGTATCAGATCAACACGTCTTTCCCTGACCCCAGTCTGCCCCCAAGATGGCGTCATATGAAGTAAGTGTTGACAATCCGTTTGCTCTGCAAGTAAGAGCGAGTTTACACTCGCGTTCTTCTAGGCATGCATGTGGTACGTAAAAAGTGAACGACATTTCTCTATCTTCGTCTGACCGTGATTTATTTTGGATTCTTTCCAGGTGAAAACCCCAGTACGTTAAGCACTCCCAGGATGTGTGCTTTCTGTTTAACATATAATGACATCAGGTAGCGTCTATCGGTCCACGCGGATGGACACTATTTGGGCTTTCCGCGAAGCGTACGTAGCCTGCATTCTTCATTATGCGTCAACTCACAACTTGAAATCGACACAGATACAATAAAGCTCGAGAGATCAAAGAGAAACAAGACACTTACTGTGAAAACGCTCGCGGTGGGCAGTGGAATCTCATCAGAGACTCCCCATTCCCGGAAGACCTTCAATGGGAGGCGTTAGTAGACGTCCTTAGAGGCCGCGTCAAAGTCCAGATCCATTGTTACGAAGCAGTTGATTTGGACGGACTGGTGCGGGTACGTATTGTAACAATGGCTCCAGAGACAAATTGACTTAACGTCTCCAGATTTCCAACGAGTTTAAATTCCCAATCTCTGCTTTCCATCACGCGAGTGAAGCATATCTTGTCCCCGATGTACTTAAGCGGGCATACGGTACGGTAGTTGCTCTGCATACCTTCGAGATGAGCTGACAAGTCACTGGCCAGGCCCAACACCTGCCGTAGCGTTGTTCGCTACCAATGCTAGGTATGGTCGCTGCCGCCTCACTTTTAGAGACCTATATTTGATTTGAGTCTAGATACAAACGAGAAGCATACCGGTCCTCGGAATTCGCGCCCAAGATCCTGACAGAACATGGATTGAAGGTCGTTATGAAGGTCACTAGAACCATCACCTTTCAATGACTACAAAAGCTTACGTCCCATAGAGTGATCATTCGGTGTTAAATTCCCGTTACCTTCTCTATGAGGCTCAGCAAGCCCATTTCTACGGATTAGCTGATAATGTGGCTATATCGACTGTCACAAGCACACCTGCAGAGATCATGGGAATGGGGCATCGTATAGGTTTTGTCAAGAAAGGTAGGCATTTTTAGCGCCAATTCAGCAACTTGACTGACCATTCTGGTCAATAGGTTGGGACGCTGGTAAGTGCATATCAGGTTGAACATTATGTCTCAGGTTTGATCATCACAAAACAGATCTTGTCATCTGGGATTCTCACCCTATGGCCCTGGGCGCAACACCAAAGCAAGTCTTCATCGATGGGATCGCACAGTTAAAATCGCCACATATCTTGAACAAGCCTCGGGCGTTCCAAGAAACGCCTCAAGTTCCTGACTTCTCGCAAGAAGCCAAGGATGCTGTGGAATATGAAGGTCTTCCCCCTTTGGTCCCAGCCAAGGCTATCTCGGGTATGGTGATGTTCACCAACGTTTCGTCTGTCTTCATACGGACTGGTGGCGCTACTATCGAAGAAGCGTTTTCTAGTCAAGGTCAGGATCAAACTGGGGTTGTTGTCGTCGATAAGGGCCAGATTTTGTGCTCGGGAGCACATACCCTTTGCATTTCTGACTTCGATGACGCTGGGACTGTTGTTGACCTGAAAGGAGGAAGCATTTCCCCTGGTCTTGTATCGTACGGGTCACCTCTAGGACTACAGGAAATTGATCAAGAACCATCGACTAATGATGGTAAAGTCTTCGACCCTCTTATCAAGGCAGTTCCGAAAATACTTGGGGGAGATACTGCAGTTGTGCGTGCTGTCGATGGGCTTCAATTTTCCACTCGTGATGCTCTGTGAGTGGCTGAATCCTTGACTTGTCGACAGTCAATTGAATCCTTTGGCCCCATCAAGACTTGCATATCGCGCAGGCGTAACGTCAGCTATCACTGCTCCGACTCATAGTCGATTCTACGCTGGTCTCGGCACGACGTTCTCTCTTGGAGCACTGAACAAGCTTGACGATGGGGCCGTCATACAGGAAGTCACTGGGATGCATGTCGCTGTCAGGTATTTCGGGAGAAGCACGCCCAGTGTGAGCACGCAGATTGCGGCGTTGCGACGACTACTTCTCGGCAAGACTGACGGTGCCTCTGGTCATGCATTCCAACAAGTTCGCGAGGTACGTTTGGAAGCCACAACTCATTCTAACTGACTGAAGTTTCATTGATTGAATGGTGCAGGGTAAAATTCCTCTCGTGGTAGAGGCGCATAGCGCAGATATTATCGCTACGTTGGTGTTGCTCAAGAAAGAGGTGGAAAGGCAAGAGGGCAATCCAATCAAGCTCACCATCACCGGTGCTGCAGAAGCTCATCTTATTGCGAAAGAACTTGGTGAGGCGAGTGTCGGCGTCATCGTCAACCCTTCCCGTCCCTTCCCATATGTTTGGGAAGACCGACGCATGTATGTCGGCTTGGCGCCCTTTTGGAGGCAACTTGATAGATCATTGACTTTCTTCTGCTAGTCTTCCTGGCCCACCTCTTACTGAGCACAGCGCAATATCAAAACTCCTCTCTTATAATGTGACTGTCGGTATTGGAATCGAGGAGATATGGAGTGCAAGGAATACGCGGTTCGATTTAGCTTGGGTATGTGTTACAAGTCAAATTGTCCAAGCCATCTCATTTATTCTTTAATAACATTTCCTGGCTCTCAGGCGGCTATTGAAGCCGATGGTAAGATATCGATGAAACAGGCGATGGCGTTGGGGTCGACGAATGTGGAAGCACTTCTCGGTGGGGACGTGGAGGCAGACGGTAGAGGTGATCTTGTGGCTGTTCAAGGAGGTACATTGTTGGATATGAGCTCAAAAGTTGTCGCTGTTATCTCGCCTCGTCGTAGACTCGTGGACTTGCTATAATTATTGCTGTGATGCTGAAGGCTTGTATACAGTATAATGTGACAATCTGACGTGTGACTCACCCCGTGTCAGTGACACACGCGCCGTCGCCCCTTCTTCTTGTACCACCATCTGCATCGCATTGGATTGACGATCAAAGATGAATTCACTCGGTCTCACCTACAAATCCGAAAATCAGCATGAACGCCCTCATCTTCCTACGACTGCTGCTGGTGAATCAAATGCAGTCAAACGTTTCGTAATGCCCTCGGCTCAGAATCGAGAACGCAAACTTGAATCAACGAATGCCTCTCGTCAAATTCTCTCTACTAAACCTTCATTTAACAACACTCGTATTAAGCATGAGGAAGGTGTCTCTAATCCTTTGAAGCCCCAGATATCCCTGTTCAATAAGCAAAAACCACGCCAACAACAAAGTTCTTCCCTTTTTTCTTCGACTACTACCGGTCAAGCACCTGCCTTTCGTCCATTTGGTAACAGCAAGAGGATACCTACTGGACTCAGTACTTTCATGCCAAAGGTAGGAGCCTCTCATCCCCAACAGCATCCGCAGCCACGCCACGAACACGATGATCAAGACGATGCTTATGAGACTCCATGTACGTCAATTTTGGATTCTGACCTCTTGCAATTGATGAAGAACATTTTTCCCAGCGAAAAACGTATTACCTCTAGATGGCTTGTCTTCTCCTCTGGCCTCTCTCTCACAATCTCACATCGCTCATTCAACGTTCGCGCATCATCAAGGCTCTGCTACACCTGCATGTTCCACGCCCAAGTCTAGGTCAAGATCCAGATCAGAAATGCGTATATCTGCTGCATATAATGTCTCTAGATCTGGATCTGGTGGAGGGCGGGAGCAGTCTGCACAATTTAACACCGTACAAGAAGGAGATGCAGGAGATGACATGGCGACCATGATGATGAGAGGAGCGACGCAGGTCCGAAATGTGACAGCTGAATTGGGGGAGCAGGTAGGCCTGTTCATCGATTTCTAACGCATATATGCGCACATATCTGATCGTATGTCTCTTCTGTAGCGCCGAACCAACACTTTCCTCAACGAACGCATCTCTACACTGTCAGCTGACAACGTGGAGCTATCTCGACGGATAGAGAAGATCAAGACGACTGCGAAAGCCGGTTTAGACGAGAGTTCCAAATGGTACGTATTGTACCTTCGTCTCCTTCCATACTAGTTAACGACTTTCGCGCATTTAGCTATGCGATACTCCGCACTGCGTTTCAAGAACTCAAGGCTTCTTATGATTCGTCTCAAGCATTTGTTCTCGAAGTACGAGCAACGCTCGCAGACTTCAATAACAGTCGTCAGAGTGCTTCTGCTACTATCGAAGGTAGGACATGTCGCTTGGGATCGACATACTCATCCTCATTTCGAGCACCTTTTCCCGCAGCGGTGGAGCCTCTTTTGAACGAAGACGCTCAGTACATCAAAGGTTTAGAGACCAAAGCTCTCATCACAGAACTGGAGCAAGAATGCGATAGATGTATGTCGATGCATTACTTGTTGATGATACACAGTATTTCCTATTCTCAATTTTTTCATGATTGTTAGCCCATCAAGTGATCACCCTCCTTCGTGACAAACTTCATGTCGTATCCGGAGATCTTGCAGATGCAAAGAACCGGATTGGCGAGCTGGAAGCAAACCAGATCAAGGAAGGTAGCATCCTTGCAATGAGTACACAAGGATTGGCTGGCGTTGGTGAGTCTATCACCCATATATGTCGTGGTCCTATTCAAAAACTCTCAATCACATAATCAAATCAGGTGAAAAGATATCCACCTTGATGGAATCGCTCGCAAAAAGAGAACAAGAGTCCATCGATGCCTTGAACGAAGCTCATAATGCGGAGGCGAAGTTAGGCGTTGCGAATGAGATGTATGAAATCTTATCGATTAAAATCCAAGTCTTACTTATACTTATCTCAGGATGGCTTCGATGAGACTGGAGATTGAACAGAAAGATGCCGAGCTGGCGGATCTCCGATCTATCCAAGGAGAGTACGTCCTCATTCTATATTCTGGTCCCCTATTTTGTTCTGCTGATGGTTCTTACCACCATAGAAATATTATGCTCAAGACTCGACTGGACGAACTTTCTGCTCGTTTCAGCTCGCTCGAAGTTGTCCACCAAAGGTACCTGTCTTGTATCAGCATCCTTGTTCTTGGGCTCGATCTCAACACGCTCCGCCTTTCCCTTAGAACTGTGAACCAGCTTTCGGTTTCCGTTGATACGAGCAACAAACGCGCAACAGATTTGGGTATCCTAGAAAGCGAATTGGCTTCGTGTATTGCATCGCAAGAGCAAATGAAGATACTGTAAGTACATGCCCGTCTGATCGGAGCACAGCTGACGTATCGCACAATGATTATTCACTGTGTAGTCTCCAGAAAGCTGAGACTCAGGCCTCGTCGGCGGGTGCGACAATTCGCGACTTGCAAGAAGACCTCAAGCTGGCGAGTGTCCGGGAAAGTGCATTAACAGCAAAATATGATGAAATCGTGTCGCGAATTCCAGCCGTTGAGGCAGAGGTCGGGATGGAGAGGAAAATGCGAATCGAAGCCCAAGATTTGTGAGTCTCATTTGTCCCACCGCTGAACTTGAATCGCTGACGTGTGATACAGGAGGCAAGAAACGAACACGCGCTATATGGTATGAGACTACAATCCGTTTGTTGCTGTTCTGACTAGCTACCTCGGACAGATTTTGCAAGAACGATTTGATGATCAGACTACAAGTCTACGCCTTGAGAAAGAAAGATGCGCAGAGCTCCAGGTAACCGTGTTTTGTTATGTATCAGTGCCTAAACGTTTATTTTCGAATGTCGCAGGAACGCGTTGTATCAGCAGAAAGCGTCTACGCTGTGGGTTCTCGATTTTTCTAGCTGCATCCTTATGGCTGATATGTCTATTCTACATTGCTAGACCAAGCTCGCAGCCTCAGCAGGTAAAGCAGATGTAGAGATCGCTGTTTTACAAGAACAGAAGGCTACGCTGGAGGTAACATTGCAAGAGACTCGAGAAGAGTTGATCCGTCAACGAAATGCATTCGTCGGAGCTTCCGTGGAATTTGAGAAGAAATTCGCTCAACAGGATACCCAAAACAACCGGTTCATTGAAGCTGAGCAGCTCCGGAGCTCTTACGCTGACCGGGAGGCGAAGGAAGCCCAGTTATTGGTGACCCAATTACGCGAGCAAATATCGGACATGGACGGTCAACTGGCTGAAGCAACGATGCGAGCAAATGCAGAACCGGTCTTATCCTCGGAGCAGATGCAAGAAGTGGACGACTTGAAGACGCGGGTTAGGGAATTGGAGATTATAAACGACGGACTTGAACGACGAGCGAAGAACATTAAATTGCGCCACAAAGAAGGCACTCTGGTAAATTCTTCCGTTGTGCTTGAGCCGTCGCCTTTTCAACCGCTCATTAATTTTGTAGAATGCAGAAGAGAAAGAGTTCGCTCATTCACTGATCCAAATGACTAAGTCAATCCACGAAGAAGATCTCATTGCCAAAGGGAATGAGCTTCGACGCGTTCGTACCTCTCCCTTCAATAATGCTCATCTGTAAGCTATATAACCTTTTAGCGCGAGAATGCAATCACCGTACTTCAAACAAGGATCGGCGTGCTAGAATCTACTCTAGCTCGCCACCTAACGGCCAAAGGACCAGAAACAGGACCAGATACCAGATCTATGATCGATCCTCACGCATGGATGTTGAGTTCGCCTTTATCCACGCAATCTGGTCCTGCAGAATTGAAAGAACCGGTGAGTGATTTTGTCCTTCCAGTGCAGACTGCAATTGACAGGTATCTCAAAGCCTCAAGACATTCCGGTCGCCTCCACTTCTACTACCATCATCATTCCCCCATATGTTCCCGCTCCCGTTCCTGTGATAGCTAATCCACAATCCCCTCGTCGACCTCGCTCTAAAGCAGCTCCGGTCCAATACACCACCAAGAAGAAACCTACCGTGGCAGCCGACAAAATTCAAGTCCCTCCTGTTGCCGTTGAAGGCATGTTCTCCAAGCTCGCAGCCGTTTCTGAAGACTCAGAAGACGATATCCCGCTCTCGGATGGTGTTAAGCTCGGTAAAAGAGTCAGAGAATCATCGCCAATTGAAGAAGACTCTCCCGCTCCTGTTGCTCGACGAAAGGTATGTTTTTTTTTCGGTCCCTCCCAACGCTTTTGTTGACATCTGGGTCATTAGAGGACTGTGTCCACCAGAAAGACTGCTGAACCTCCACAGAAGCCAGAAGCGCCGAAGGTAGGACTTACTGCAGCGTTTCTGTACCTTCGAGATGCTGACTCGGAGATGGTAAATTCTTATATATAGCGCGCTGAAGGCACAGCGAAACCCAAAGCGCGAAAACGTCGAGGTTAAACCACCAACCAAAGGATCTGAAATCGAGCTCCCTGACCTATGTTCCGATACTTTTCTTCTAGCATTCGCGGATCGTTGTAAATTTGTTTCTGTGTCTTTGGACTCTGGACTTATAGCTGTAACTTGTTTACCATTTGCGATACCCATGCATCCTTGATACCTGCAATCCAATTGATACCTGTGATTATCATCTTATGATTGAGTGAAAGCTTGGGTGTAATGAGGACTACTTTTCGATTCACGTCCCGGTAAGTATGTACTCTATACAATTATCGTAGCATAAATAAAATGATTAATGTTACAATGCACTCCGAGCCACAGCAGTATCCTCTATAACCACCGTCGTTTCGTTGGGATCATCAGACTTCAACCCCAACCACTTCAACCAATCCATGCCCTTCTTATGCAGCATCATGAACCCAAGCAACACCGGCATATACCACAAAGAATGCCTCCACACAGCTCTAGCCTCCTTCTCACCCCCATACTTCCAGAACCGCCAAGCAGCGCGCACATAGATAACATTCGGGATCAAAGCAGTGAGAGCAAATGTCCACGTCGTGATTCCCGCAAGAGGAACGAGGACTGAGCATATAGGAACGAGGAGGAGAGAATGGCGGAGCGCTACGAGAGCATTTTGTTTGGGTGATAATACGGAGAGCATTTGATACCCTGCTTGTGCGTACGAGCCACGGACTAGGTAAGAGATGGAGTTGAAGTGAGGGAATTGCCAGCTGAAGAGAAACATGAATAATGCGAAGGGTGCGAGTGGATTGTCGATGATCGAGACATCTAGGAAAGGGAGTTGGGAGGAATATAAGAATTGGGGAAAGAATAGTTGTATTGGGTGGGTTGAGGATGGTAAAAGACTGCCTCCGCATGCTGTCCACCCCATTAGAGGAGGTAATGCCCCTACGACTGCTCCGACCCAGGTATTCGCGATACTCTTTCTTTTCATCCATGTATAGACTCCTGCGTAGAGGACGATGTTGGCGACTCCTAGCATGGCTGTGGTGGGATTGACTAGATTCCACAACATGACTGGACCTGCTATACCGGTTGCTATTGCGAATCCGGTAGCGTGTAATGGAGATATGGCTCTGCGTACGAGAGGACGCATACGGGTGCGGGCCATTTGGGCATCCAGGGGTATTTCTTGCAATTGATTCAGTGCCATAGCTGATGCGGAACATAGGGTTGTTCCGATGGCAGTGGATAATAATATGGGAACGGTAGTGGGTATAGGTGAAAGTGCGACGCCGGACATGGCAGTTAATACAACGAGGATCGTGAGGCGTGATTTTGAGAGTTGGGCGTAGAGTTTGAGGAGAGTTTTTGGTGTCAAGATCTCTGCTTCTTTGTAGGCAATAGCGCGACTGGGTGGTGATGTCTGCTCTGCTGTGAGGGGATGGGCGGTACCTCTTAATAGGGAAGGGTTTGCGGTACGATGTGGTGGAGCCCAGTCTCCGTTATGAAAGAAAAAAGAGGTGAATGCGGAATTTGCGAGTGACGAGTTCGGTCTTGTACGACGAGCTCGTAGACATAAGTTACATGCTAGATTCAGCCTGGGCAATATACCACGTTGGATGAAGCTAATAAAAGTTTTTGTTCGGTATAAACTGAGGGGCAAAAATGGACGAACACGCACCCAGTCATGGCCACCCCGCGGAAGATGCACTCAAGCTAAGGCTGAGAGTTGTAGGCGTTTATGGACGCCGGGTATCTTGTCGATAAAGAGCAAAGAAACACTTGCACTGTGGGGATGAACGGGTTGGATTTCTTCGAGGCACTGCGTCCATGGCCAATGATAAAATCCCAATTTCACTTCCATGCCGGTTTGGACCGCGACCTACGACGGTCTAGCTAGGAGTCTGGCAGGAGTCTTGGCGGTTTGACATCGAGGTGGACGTCCGAGTCGTGTCTTCCAAGGAGTATCCTCAAGTCAAGGCCCTTCAAGAGCTCGCAGTTTGGACCGTCACTCTGGCATACTTTCAGCGTTCGAGCTCGTGGCCTCGTGGCGTCAACCTCCCTATCGACGGCGGGCCACATATCACCCTCGAATTCCTTATTATAGTACTTATACGCTGGACTGTGCAGAATGACTTTGTTTCGATGGCGACAATGCGATTTTCGGAGACCTGGGACTATCATCACTCCTTTTCTAGTGTAAAGGCCAATTAAACCATAAAGGCGTAGGCAGGATTCGAAACCAAGGACATGACAAAAGTGCAGGACCTAAATTTCGTTTCAGACGAAACTAGATCACGGTGCAAAACAATACCGAGTTCAAGGACCCAACGCATGCAGCGACCGTCACGGCGGCCTGCTATACACCCTGCTCCTGTACAACAAATTAATAGCAATCTTGGAGATGATTGCGACGGAGGGTCATGAAACGACTAGACGTGTCTTCGTCGTATCCGCATACGAGCCCGACAGAGGTACGAAAGGCCTCTACTGCAGAAGGTAAAGGATAAATATAAAATCTTCGAATGCGCAGATGCCCCGCACCATGAGATCATCGATCACAAGGATATTTTATTTCGAATCGCGATGAAGATATGAAATTCCGAGCGTCTGCGAAAAAGGAAGCGCGACCCTGCAAGTCCCCAGAGCACAGCATGTGGCCACACAGGTGTTATTATTATCACGTCTATAACGTGCTCAGCTTCATCCTAGAACGCGTTACAACTTTGCAGAACAAACGGGAGCCATCTAACAATAAACTGTGTGCGTTATCTCAGTTGGTTCCGGCTGCACGATCGCCCGCACACGCCGGGAGGCGCGGCCGTGTTATCCATATTTCAACAGCCTGGAAACCGATTATCCCAAAAGTCCACAGAATCATAATCATGCCTCACGAGCTTGCATCAAGCTTCGAATTGTGACAGCGTTTCTGTCTGCTCTTTCTCTTGGACACCATGGCGGAGTCGTTTGCTGCCACCTTTGGGTGCATGTTCATCGCGTTTGCCATTGATGCTGTGTGAGTCTTGATCTTTATCACAGAACAGTAGAATTTTTTTTACGACGGCCACGATGCATAAGATGTTTAGGTGTCAGTCTGGTAGGATCGGTCTCACATTCTGACGCATTTCTACCCGCTAATAATCGGAACTATATCATAGTTACTCGTCCTCCAATATTTCGCCCGGAAGACCCAAGATGACCCGTCTCGATTACGATTCTTTGTGCGTACCCCAGTCTAACGGAGAGTCGTCCGTCTGATTCTGATACCCGCCCAGGTCTTCGTACTTCTGTACGTATGACACCATACAGCCGTCTACATATATCATTGAACGTCCTGCAGATTTCTGTCAGCTGTGCATTATGTGTGCTTTTGTGCCTGGGCGTACACAGATCTTATCGATAGGTTCGGAGAATCGACATTATTGGATAGTATGCCACGGTATGTCATCGTCAATTTCTTCTTCAACACATACGCCAAACTAATATCGCGGTGCCAGGACTGCCTTGGTAAGTAGTTCAGATCCTCCACATCATGTTGATCACCTCACCCGCCGTGCATAGGTCCAACTACTTGCCATCGTACGTGTCCGGCTTCCTCGTTGAATTTCATTGAGTGCTGACCCCTTCAACCGCAGTACTTGATCGCCTTCTGTACTCAATGGTTAGTACCTCTCGAGAACCGGGCCCTCATCCGTCCAGCACTAAGATTTTATACTTCAGTTTCTTCGTGACAAGAATATGGATGTGTAAGGATGAGACATTTGTCTCCCAAATCCCACATATCTGATCCATCCCACGACACAGTGACGAAGAAGAATATTTGGTACACCGCACCAGTGGTATGTACCCCTTTGATGAACGACTATACCCGAATTTGACCGTGTTTCCAGGCGATCCTCGCCCTCCTGCAGATTAGTCAGTCTATTTGATCTCGTTCTCGACTCTCGCTGCCGGTGCTGATAGATTTTCTCTCTCATCAGGTGCTGGAATTGGTGAGTACTTTAGGTATTCTAAAGCGCGTGTGCTACCCCGAGGCTCATACGCGCAACATCTTGTCTCTAGCACAAACAACGCTATCGTAAATACTTCCCCTCCAGTTCTTCATCGCCCATGTACTGAATGCTCGTCCTTGTGCTGCAGCGGCATAGGTGGCACTTTCAGCAATCTCGTCCACACGAAGGTCAGTACCCTCAAATACCGTGATTTATGGTCGTCTCTCACACTACCGCCTCGAATGTAGGTTATCACCACGATTCAATCCGGGGCGACGGCTGCATGCGATATAAGTATTACGTGCATCCTATGTTATGTCCTCCATGGCAATCGGACAGGAATGAAGGCGTATGTTCTGCGTCATTCCACTCACACACTTTTATCTGATCTTTCATCGTCCGTAGCACCGACACAATACTAGACCGACTGATCCTGTATACCATCAATCGGGGAGCTATCACTAGGTGAGTTAATGGAATCTCTACTTATGACGACGGTTATCTGATCGATTGTCTTCCCCCTCTCCAGTGTCGCAGCTCTACTGAACATGATCCTAGTACGTTGCAAGAGTTTATGGTGTTGCTATCGGCTAATTTTCTCCTGCGGTCGAATTAGTTTATCTGGAGACCTGCGGCTATGATATTGTAGGCGCTCATCTCATCGCCGGTACGATAGTCATTTGACCGTTACTTTTCATCTAGCATGATTCCTCTCCTTCCCAGTGGACAACGTACGTTCTTGGTGCCCCTATATTTTTGACATCGCTCATCTCTCTTTGCAGTCTATGTTATCTCTGTTGTCGCTACGTATGCCTACTCTTCTTCATCCTCTGTTTCCGACATTGACGATAAGACACTCATTTGTGTAGCCTCAATTCACGGAAATCTCTACGCGAGAACCTCACACAGTCCCGAGAACGCAGTGACGGTGTCGGTGTGAGCGTTCCCCTCGGACCTCTGGGTCACTCAAGCCACTTAAAACCTGGAGAAGGTGGTAACGGTGTCCGTATTGTACGTTCTGTTCCATTGACTACCATACCTTGTATATCATCATTCATGCTCGTCTTCTCTTTTGACTTCGAACAGACCACGTCAGTCGTGACATGGGGGACGATACCCGAGGAGGAGAACGATGATATTCAGACCAGCGCCATGCACAAGGTAAGCAGCCACACCACATGTGCTCTACCACATGATCTACTCATACAGCATCATTAGGGCAAAGCTTCTCCCGTCTGAGGATTGGGTAGTACTAGTACGGCTGGAACGTCCTTGGAAGCATGAACTTTTCTTCTTCATCTGCACATATATATCGATACTTCGGCACACTATCCACACACTTTATCATACTACCGCGGAAGACATAATTCACACACAATCTTTACAGAACAGTCATGCAGGACTTGCATTACTGGATCCACTTGCACGCTCTCGAGCCGAGTCTCAACCAATTCATTGGCTTTGGTAATTAGTATGCTGTGTAAAAGATTATACCCTCATATCACCCTCCTGTGCCCTCTGTCAAGGCCTTCGGCCCTCTATAAATGATCGACTCGGTTCGACTCGAGGAAAAGTAAATGATGAAGCGTATACGTCCATTGATTGAGTACCGCAGGCATACACCCTGATAAATACCTCAAGTCAGCGACTAGAACATACGAGAGATGAAATTAGACCTACAGTGTAGACAGTCGCCCCCAGGTTCGTTGTGAGCATCCGGTCTTTGTAACGAAAGGTCCCATACATCTAGGTAGAACGCTTTTGCCCCTACGCCATTCTCACTATCGCGGTTGTTCGTCATCTTGGCCACAGCCCTCCTCCAAATTCCGTTATGCGCTGGGAAAAGATCCCAGTCCCATTTCGATCTATCTCCCTTCTCATTGGGAGATTCGACTTCATTCATCAGGCGCTGCGCCACTTGCTGTTCCCGGAGTCGTGCGATGGAAGCGCTGGGGTATGGTTCGCTACTACGCTCGCATGATGGATGGCCGGGTGAGGTCGATCGATAGTATAGAGATAGTTGAGAGATGGGAGAGAGGCGGTCGGATATACGCGTCACCATTTGTCTATATGCTTCTTTGACCCGTGCCTGTTCTTGGGCGACGGAATCTCTGGATGGAAGCATTGTCAATTCGTGCCTGGACCACTATAATCTCGAGTAAGTAAATTGTACGGCAAAGTAGACAAGAACATACATGAGCGCCACCGTTCAATAGAAGAACCGTGTCTTCTGTCACAGTGTTTTCCTCGCCCCTCCTCGTCAGTGAGGCCTCTCTCACAAACTCCTCCCATCCTTTGACGCGTTGGAAATCGTGATACCAGGGGTATTCTTCCGGTGCGCCTAACTGGGCAGCTATCTCGCGAATCTCGCGCTGCCCAATGAGCATATGATCTTGTAGAAATGTCAAGATCGGTCTATCTAAACGCGAAGCTGGCACACCCGCTCTATCAAGCAAGTAGTCTGTCGAGGGAGATCCCTTAGTGAGAGTGTGTTGCTCCACATTTTTGTGGTCAAACATGGGCAGAGAGGGGAGATCCGTCTCATAAGAGATGTTAGCTTGGCTCAAAGCGTATGCAATGGTTTGGAAGTGTTGGCGCGAGATGGAGTCTGCATGTCCACATCAGCGTGATTACTCGAGCAGCAAGCTACCAGACGTACCTCCAACCAAAATCAAACCACCCGGGCTCCTCAAGAGTCGCACTACGAATTCCTCAGCATCCCATTCTTTCATCTTGCCAAAGTCTGGTACCCAGGTCCACGCGGCCACGTCGATACTCCTCTGCTCACCCAACACCCTCCTCTCTTCCTCAGTGCGGAAAGGATTTGGTGGAGGTTCGCAGTAGCGCCACGAAACCCTCGCCGGATTGGGGAAGGTCGATTCGTGTTCCAAAAGTTCGGGAGAAGGGACTTCTGGCGTCCGAGGTTCCCATCGACCCTTGGTACACTGATCTCCTTCGCACCATGGTATACTGGATGAAGCAGCGGATTCCGACGAATCTGTCTCAAAGGTGGTCCTAGGGCGCGCTCCGTCAGAGGCGAACAAGAAGAAGAGACATCCAGCTAAGATGACCCCAAAAGCGATGCAGACACGCAGAGAGTGTAGCGAACGTCTCTTGGCCATGGTGGCTGGACTTGGGAAAAGACCAGGACAACTTTCATCGCGAATAACTCCCCGATTTCGGTCGCGATTTTTTCTAAGGTGACATCACATTATACGTAGGTGCCGCATGTTCGGGTGTCAGTCGAGAAAATTGCAAATTCGGTACGCGTGGTAGGTGCGGACGCGGATTGTCTCGGTTCAATTGCCCTGGACAAAAAAAATCGTTAGCTCTGTGCTCAAGAAATTAGTGTAGCTAGTATGAACATCAGTTAGACCTCGAGCTTCAGTCCTCCGGATCGAGATGATGGAAGTTGAAATCAAGCTGAAACGAAGGCAAGGATTCAAGCTCAAGTCCATGCTTTTTCTGACAGCTCATAACAAACACGGGGGAAACGCTATCTGATAAGATGAATATCTAAGTATAGAACTCTCGAGCAATAGTCACAACTTCGTCCTGACTTTTACTTCCGTGGCAGCCAAATCCCGCAATTGACTAGAGGCCAATCAGTATCTGTGCAACTGCACCGAAAGTATCGCAACGAAATCCTTACCGGCGCAAGATTTTACCTGAACTCGTTTTGGGGATCTCGTCGATCACAATTATACCCCCTCTCAGTTGCTTGTAAGACGCAACTTTGTCGTTGATGAGACTATGCAGCTCAGAAATGATATTGGGCTCGTCAGTGCCTGGTTTGAGAACCACTGTAGGTGCCACACAGAATAGTCATCAATGCAACGATCACAGAGTCAATACCATAAACTCACCGTAAGCTCTGGGAAGTTCTTCCAGATTCCCGTCGATGAAAGGTACCACAGCGGCGTCCAAAATACTGTCGTGTGAGTTGAGGTGATCTTCCAGTTCAGCGGGTGCGACCTGTAGATAATGTCTTGAGAGGTTGTCATTGTCTCGGAAAGAGACATTAGAACGTACTTGGAAGCCTTTATACTTGATTAACTGATTTCTCCACCGTGTCAGTAAGGGTACATTTGCACCCACTCATAGGCAGACTTGCCTCTTTACTGCGGTCTGTAATGTAGAGTTCACCATCGTCATCAACTTTGACAATGTCACCTGTTTGATATCCACGTCAACATGAGGCATCAAAGAAAGAGAATATGGCCTTTCGAACCTGTTTTCATCCATCCGTCTTCCGTAAACGCGAGGGCATTCGCTTCAGGATCATTGAAATACCCTATAGTAACGTTTGGCTAAAATCGGCCGGACTACTAAACAAACGTGAATTCCAAGAGGGAAGAGTTATATAACGAACGCCTTTCACTGTTTGTAGAATCCCAATCAGCGCATAGAAGTTGACCGAAGTAGGTTTGGACCTACAATAAAGCTCTCCATCGACCACTTTTCCTTGCAAGTTTGGAATCAATCGGCCAGTGCTGTTCAGCTTCGTGCCAGTCGAAAGGGTCGATGATATCTATGTCGAACGACAAATTTTCGTTACTGCTCATACGCCGAGAAACAGGTATGTCTTTACCACACAAGACGTCTCCGTCATCCCTGATGGCACAGATGAGGATGTGTTGTCGTTGAAAATTGCGTAAACATACCGTAACCACCACAGAGAGGAGTCCCTGTACGCTCGTAAACAGCAGCTGCTACAGCAGGTCCGATTGGCGCAGCGCCGCAGCGCCAGAACCTCAAAGAACTGAGATCGTACTTGGTTACCGATGGTGCTTTCGCGATCGCCAAAGCCACTAGATGATTCTGAATACTCTAGATTCTAGATTTTTTTCGGTTGAGCGATGGACGTACCCGGTGGCACGATATGAGCGGCCTGGATCAGATAAATCAGGCAGTCGAAATGTACTCTAGATGATGTAGATTTACTGTGGCCTTGTGTTTCTGTATCAAGAAGAGGAGCTCTTCTAGATTAAACGCGCGCATGATGATGACCGACGAGCCAAGGTACGGTGGTTCCATGCAAAACGTGAAGAGACCGTACATATGCTGCATTGTGGATGAGTATCCAGATATGAATAGAATAGAATAGCAGGCCGGACATAGAGTGGTAGAAAAGCTACAGATAAGTAAGGATATGTAAGGTAAGTGGAGTATCTTAAATTTATGGAGTAGGACTTACCAACAAATCGTTCGTCGGAAGTATAAATCTCTGGCTCTATTGCTTTTGCCTGGTCTAGTATCGAAGTCATATTGTAGTGAGTACTATGAAAGCTACGTCAATATAGATGCAGACATCGACTTTGAACGTTTCTAACATTTGGACACCCTAATGATTAAGTCGGTCAGAACAAAGTACCTGTTTTTGTGACTGGGAAGATATCACCTTTGGCCGTCCCGTTGTACCTGACGAAAAGACAAGGAGGAAGACCACCTTTTGCGACTCTTCGAGCGATAGTTGACGAGGCTGAAGTCTATTGTCGGACATCAAAGACCAGACAGAAGGCGCCTCGGGAATCTTTTCGTCACTCTCAAGTAAATAGACTCGGTTCAGAGGGATGGAGACAGCTTTGGCTGCCGCCATGGCCCGCTCATACAACTCGGGTGATACCACTAAAACTTCTGAGCTTGATGTCTTGAGCTGGTATAGTATTTCTCCGTCTGTATAAGTCGGATTCGCTGTAGTCGCGACCAAGTCGGCGGCGGCAATTCCAAGGAGAGCGATAGGATACAAGTAAGAGTTTGCAGACCACAACAAGACAGTCTGTCCGGCTTCGAGTCCAACGACGTTACGCTATGACTGAACTGGTTATGACATATTCCCATGATATATGAGCAGTGGACTCACAAGACCGTATGCAAGTCTCTCTGACATGTTTCGTGCTTCAGCGCGACTGTGAGATCATAATTTGATGTTGGTGAGCGATACAAAAGTCCTGAACGAGAGAGTTGGATGACATGCGTGATAGATCGATCCGTGTGAGCATCGATGAAAGCTTTCTTGGCTTCCACCTCGATCGATCGTTTGTCCATGAGTTTGTGCCAAATATGCCCTCCAGTCAAGGGAATGTCGGTGTAGTAGTTCTTCACGGGAACTTCAATCATTCTGCACAGCGAGGGGAGGGAGGGAATGTGAGGAAAGCACTGGTCATCAGAGGATCATAGATAGTGCTATCGGGGTTCGGGTTTCAAGAAGACGCTGAGCGCCGAAGCAGTCAGGGTTCCATTCCAATTTCTTCCTGGTGGTGCAGAAGGGTGTAGAACACAGTCAATCATTTGATATTGGTCAGGTGGTCAGAATAAGCCTATCCGATCGCAAGCTGCTGGAGGCTCAAGTTCGAAGATTCAAAGCAGCAGACAAAAGCAATTACTTGCCGCAACCTGGGCAGCAGTGAACAACATCGTGGATAAACACATCACAATCAGAGCAGAAATCCTGAAAGCAGTCCGGGCATCGATATCGTCCTATCGGACTCATTCCCTCTCCGACAGAAGCACTAGTTGTACTTGGGAAAGGGCGTGCGCACGAGTGGCAAGTATTCCCTGCGTTCGGGCTGTCCGCGACCGAATGGCTATAGTAACGGCCAGGTCAGCCAATCGTCTAGATTCAGAGGGACCAGGACTTACACAGGATCATATGGCTTGACGGGAAACAGATGGTGGTAACTTCTCGCAAGATGCGGAGAGCTGACGATCATGAGACCGCAAATATCACAGTCGGTGGGGACATCACAGACTTTGGCTAGACAGCGAGGACACAGAAAGCCTTCGCTCTTCAGCTCGGAATGGCAGACACATAAACTGGGGGGAGACGTGTCAGGTAGTCGAGTAGGGAATCCCATCATCATGAGATCGGCTGTAGGATTAGTGGCTCCGGCGCCAGCCGCACGCGTCAGGGCGCGTTGGGCGGGAGGAGGAATAAGTTCAAACATCAGGTCTTTGAAATGCCCTTCGTTCATCGCCACACCAAACTGACCTACCTTGGGCGAGCGATGAGGAGGAGTTTACGCTTATAAAGCAAAATACATACCACCTGTTTTATCACACAATTCTCTGCAGATCTTCATTTCTGCAGCGAGGGCGACCACAGATATTCGAATTTTGTTTTTCACACAGGCGTCCAGAGTGTCGTGGATATTGCCTGGGTCGCAGGTTGTGAGGGAGCCGAAGATGATGAGAATTTCGCGAGAAGAATGAGTAGGAAGATGGCTGGAACGCCATATCAGAAAGGAGGCAGACAAAGAATTCTGTTAATCAAGGGCGCACCTCATAGTGCTTCGAGCCATTTCGATAGAATTCTGCAAACTCGGTTCTCCAGCAGGCTCTAACCTATGCCTATCGGCAATAGCTTTAAGAACGTCTTGGGGATTTCCTGGTGGCAAGAATTGAAGCGAGAGTTTAGGCATTATATGACAAACAAACATACCTGACATTTCTCCAATTCTTTCCCCAATTCCTGACCTCATACCTACCACACCGATTTGACCCAGAGGATTTTGGTCGAACCATTCTGCCACAAATTCACGAGCATACTGGAGAGTCAAATCAAACCTCGTGGGTCTCATATCGCGGTCCATCATTGACGCCGAGAGATCTAGAAGTAATATGAGATGTCGGATGATAGTTCGTCGTATAGCAGCAGCAGGTGCCAACAGTCTGTAAATTTTGTATTGAGTAGATGACCTCATGTACAGACTTACTGAAAACTAACCTTCTACGCCGGCCGCGTGCCATGTATTCCTCTACCGCTCCTTGCAAACTACCTGCCTCGTCCTCTTGCACAGTTTCCCAGGATCGCGTATAATTTGCCTCCCATGTATAAGCCTGCCATACACGCGTCGTCAAAATATCAGCACATAGAAAACCATGATCTAGTCACGTCTTTGGATTTTGCTTTTCCCTTTCCTTTCTTTGGCTTCTCGACTGCTTTTCCTTTGCCCTTAGATTTTCCTGACCTCGCGTCTCCGTCTCCAAGGATCGATATATCCGAGTCAGAATCCCCTCCCATGATGAAGTCGTTATCTCGTCTAGGCGGCATACTGATCGTGTAGAGTCTGGGGCAACAGAATAAAAGTACAGAAGGCTGCAGCACCGAGCGATGACCAGAACAACGAACAGAGAAAGAACAGGAAAGAACCAGGAAAGAACTGCAGCTGAAATTTGAGATCGATCTTGTTGGGCGTATTTGGCAGCAGCCTTGTGACCGTGACGTGACTGCCCCTTTTCATAAAAAAAATAGTCGCGACCGCCGACAACTCTTGACAAGTATCTCGAAACCCTACTTCTCTCCTCGCGACGATGACCACGTACGACTTGACTACATTGAGTATACGGAAACATAATCTGTAGGTCAACATGTTTGTCAACATGGATTAACAAATGGTAATCAAGCAGCTTTATGCACGCCTGTCATTGATTGACGCTTGATTCATCTATTAGCATTATACTGTACTGAACATGATTTTGGTCCCGCGGGTCCCGAGATATCGAGGACCATGTGAACCTGAATGACCAATACTGCTACAGCATGTGCAAGCTTCGGTTGATCTCCTCTCAAAGCTTGAGGGTCTGAGCATTCCGCCTTAATTCCGCCTTGACTCGCGAAGCATGATCAGCATCCTGAGTCCGTATACTTCTGTGATTGGATGGGATGCAGTCTCATATTGACTCGTTCCTTAGAAGTGGCAGCATCGGTGAGTGCCGTCTTACATCCAATAGCTATTCAGGTTGATGTACAACATGTTGGACACGTTTAGATACATGCTCACGGCGACGTTGAATAATCCGCGACGTATCAGCGATACTCTGATACACTGCTTTCAAAGTCTGTTTCCAAGCCTAAACGAACCTTCTTCGTCAGAGTACAGCCGACCCGCTGGTACGCTTCGAGATCTTCTGATAGGCCTTATTCTCGAGAGAGTAATTGTCCGGGACTGCATCAGTAACAGGATTCCACAGCTTTATTGGGACTATATAATGACTCATTTGAGGGCCTTTCTCTTGCAAAGTGCTACACGACCATGTCCACTTCTCGAGGTATATTCAAGCTGTGTCCCCCTCCTCCCAAAACTCAGTGTCTTCAGAGCCTGTCCTTCTCTCCTCCTGCTCTTGATGGCTCGTTGACCCTTCTCCAGATGTATGACTGGCATTTTCAGCATACTCCCAGCCATCGGATTTTTCTCTACGCCGATGAAGATGACCGAATCCACGCTATATACTGGCCCGAAGCGGTCAGAGCCATTCTCCAAGCCGCTAGGATCATTATAGACTGTGTTGGGCTGAAACCCGAGAGCGATACGCCTATCGTTGCAATTATTGCTGCATCAGGTATGCTGGGACATCTCCAGGATATCTTCCTCGCGCTGACTTTGTTTTTGTGGCAGATACCATCACATATTTTACTGTCGTGATGGGTAACTCTCATCCGCCCGCTATGTCGATTATACATTGATAGCCTACATGTTTTAGGCATCATGAGAGCCAATCTCATAGCGTTCCCCATATCTCCCAGAAATTCTCCCATGGCAGTGGCGCATCTCCTCAACAAAGTCGGGGTCACTCATGTCCTTGTCGGTCGCGAGCAAGCCCTTATAGACCTTACCAATAACGCATTCGCTCTCTTGAAACAATCATACCCTTCGGTACCTCTTCCAGACCACTCATCCATTCCACTAATTGGGGATCTTTTTATGCCGCCATCCGAGCCCATGTTATCTCCTCACGATATTCCGTACGAGCGTACCGACCCGGATTCAGTCATCATCATCCTCCACTCTTCAGGTCTGTCGCTCTACTATGATCAGATCACACATATTTATGATTTTTTATGCAGGCTCAACAGCGTTCCCGAAACCCATGTATATGACCAACCATCGGTTCAACCAAGTCGCGTTGATTCCTTGGTTCGGCGAGCGTGATCTGACTGGGCAAGTCCTTTCATTGCATACAATGCCAATGTATCACGGAATGGGAATTCTACAAGCATGTTGGGTGGTTAGTATCGAGTAACTCTGTTCCACATCCTGATAAGACACTCAAATATATGTCCAGGCTTCATGCGGGCTTGTGTTGAGTGTCTTCCAGCCGCAGTGCCCTGCCCAGCAACCCACTCCAGACTGCCTTTTTCGAGCTGCAAAGGCAACGAACAGCGATATCATATTTTGTGTGCCAGCGTTCATCGAGGTATGTTGCTCACATATACCAAGTAGGCCCTGCCACGTTGATTTGATATAGGCATGGGCAAACAATCTCGACTATATCAAGTGGCTTGCCTCGCGGGGCGGTGTCGTGAGCTATTCAGACTTGAAGACATCACTGTAACACTGAAATTTACCCACATAGCTGTACGGCGGTGGTCCACTGAACAAAGCCGTCGGAGATTACATGACTTCTCAGGGTGTCTCGATCTTCAATTTATACGGATCGTAAGTCAAATCTACTAAGCTCATCATATCTGACGCTTATCGTACGTTGCATCAAGCATTGAAGGCGGAATCGTGAGCCCGATCCTCCCAAGTACACTTTTTCAGTATCGTTCAATTGAGTTCTATTGATGGACTCAAAGGCCAAGTGGATTACGATTGGGAGTACTTCAAGTTTCCTCCAGATCTCGTTACGGCCAAAATGATACCATTCGGTGATAATACCTTCGAGTTCGTAATGGTGGTAAGTGATCATGTTCATTTTGTCTCCACCATCGCCTTCTGAACGAGCTCCCAGGCTAATGAATTTTGCACGCCGAGCGTGCTCAACACACAAGTGGATGGTGTGCCCGCATACGCTACTTCAGATCTCTTGATACCGCATCCTACCAAGTCAGGCTATTGGAAGGTATACGGTCGTACGGATGACCAGATAATGCATAGCACTGGGGAAAAGGTATGAGCATTACTAGATTCCACACCTACCAGATATGATACGGAATTATATGGTCAACAGACGAATCCAGGCCCCCTAGGTGACTGTCTTTGCATACGCTATAGCACCCCTAGAACTCACAAATCGATAGAAAGCATTCTGAATCAAGACCCTCGCGTTCAATCATCTGTGATGTTTGGTCGGGGACGGTTTCACGCAGGCGTACTCATCGACCTCAAACCGGAGTCCAGGTTCGATCTAACGGATGAAATCAAGTTCGCCGAAATCAGGAATGCAATATGGTACGTAGCCCTTTTGAGACGAGCTCAGCTAAATCACTGAATGAGCCTTTGACCATAAGGCCTACTATCGAGAAGATGAACGAGTTTGCACCCCGACACTCCAGGCTATTCAAAGAGGTATGTCAATCCTTAGATAGTTGATACAGTCTCTCATATGTGTTCTGCTTAGATGGTCATCGTCGCAAAACCCTCCAAACCGTTCACCTACACGGCCAAGAATACTGCTCGGCGCCAAGCTATCATTCAAGTCTACAATGACGAGATCAACGCGTTATATGATGCTGTAGAAGAGATCCGCCAACTCGATGTCTCGCCACCTCTGAGCTGGGGCATTGCTGATATCATTGGATTTATTCGCACCGTTGTAAACAAGGTCCTGGTTCGCCCTGTCCTGGACGACGACGATATTTTTGTCCATGGGTGTGACAGGTATGCAGGGTCTGAAAATTCTATTATCTCTTGCCCATTTCTATTAGTTTACAGGCCACATGGATACGTAACTCTCTACTACGCGTCGTACGCGAGTCTGCTCATATCGATATCCGGAACATTACTGTCGATTTTGTGTACACGCATCCATCCGTTGAGCGCCTCGCATCTTTCGTCTTTGCTCTGGTGCATGGTGACGGCACAGACAATGACGGTGTCGCATCGCGTCTTGAAAAAATCGATGGCATGCGCGCTATGCTACTGAGATACAGCCACGATTTCCCCAGCCATTGTCCTACCGCGGAAGGTCAAGCACGGCCCAGCGCAGATGTTGTGTTGGTCACGGGCACAACAGGAGGTCTTGGCTCTTACATTCTGTCCTTGCTCGCTTTGCGTAAAGACGTCTCGAGGGTCTATGCTTTGAATCGTAAGGTAACAGATGGACGATCTGTCCTAGAACGACAAACGTTGGCGTTGCTCGACCGTGGCCTGGATCCTGTACTTCTGGAGACGGGTAAGGTCACCTTGCTAGAAGGTGATCTTCTAGCGGACAATTTCGGACTTTCGAATACATTGTATCAAGAGGTCGGTCTTAAATTCGATTTGCTCCATAATATTCCTCTACTGATACTGTGCTACCTTAGATGCAGGGCAGCATAACCCACATCATTCACAACGGTTCGTGTCATGCTTCATCTCGGATCCTCACAGTGCTGAACATGTGCCGCACAGCTTGGCGCGTCGACTTCAACCTTGCTCTATCCTCCTTCGAATCCAACGTGAAAGGCTTGCGGAACCTCGTCAATTTCTGCTTATCATCGCTATTATCTGAACCACCGCGATTGATATATACAAGTTCTATCGGTGTACATCGCAGTTGGTTATATCTCCTAGCCCTCCTTTCGTTAAGCTGATTACAGTTGTGCAGATCCCTCTGAAAACGAGCCTTTACCCGAATCCTCTGTCGAGGCCGAAGTGGCTGTCGGGAGTGGATACTGCGAGTCCAAATGGGTATCTGAACAGATTCTGCTCAAAGCTGATAGCCAAACATCATTGAGACCTCTCATTGTCCGTGTAGGCCAGCTTTGTGGAGGCTTAAACGGCTGCTGGAACACACATGAATGGTTCCCTCTCATGGTGCAGAGCGCTACTGTCGTCCAATGCTTCCCTGACGATGGCAAGGTATGTTATATGCTATATTCTTTTGCAACATACCTGACGCACGTATCTATGCCATAGACTGTATCATGGCTACCTCTGCACCATGCTGCGGCTGCTCTTGTTGACCTCCGCAATGCCCCCGAGACCACCAAGATCGTTCATTTGATCCACCCACAACCTGTATCCTGGTCACTGATTGCGTCCGTCATATCGATGGAATTGAAGGTTCCACTTGTCCCTCATACCGGATGGTTGGCTCGTTTGGAGGAACTTTCGAGTCAGGACAGGAATGGAGAGCTATCACAGGATACGAATTCCGGCAGACGAATTCGTGCTCTACAATTGCTTCCTTTCTATACATCCATCTCCTCTGTTCAGCGTGGAGACGCGATGGGATTCCCAACACTTTCTTCGAGTTTATTGAGCCTGACAGATGTGGCCTTCCCTCAGTTGAACGATGTGTATATCAGACAATGGCTCTCCTACTGGCGCAAAACGAGGTTAACGAATATTTAACGGGCACAAGGTACACGAGGATGTCAAAAATTTGGTCATGTATATGTATATGTATATTAGAGACAAACGAAACCATTAGCTATGGTTCGTATGGGAGGGATGGGTATGCATGTAGGGATTCAATCTTCGTTCATTTGAAACCCTCGCCAAACCAACGTACGATGACTGGTGTATCGTCACCTAGGTTTGTTGGGTCGACCATGATATACTTCAAAGGATCATCGTGAACTCCATTCTCCGTTATCAACACCTCGGTCTTGGTGTGTAATTTGCGCACGATCTCACCGAGAAGAACGATATCGTCTCGAAGGCATTCCACAGAACCGGCAGTAATGAGGATGCGATCCACCACTCCGTCGATCCCTGTGAGCCAGTCCGCTGGTGCTTTGCTGACCTCGACATAAGACCTTTGATCAAGGGGAACGTGAGCAAGAACGTCACCCCCCCATGCTGAGAGAGAGTGGGCTCTGAGAATATCGTAATGGTCGTTCTCTAAGTGAGATCCGGTATCTCCTGTCAGCGAAGTCCATGGAGACATCAACAAGGCTCCGCGGAAGGGTGCTGATAGAACGAGTTTTGGTACTGAATCAAGGGGATGCAAGATATGGGAGATGACCTGGAGAGTGAGATTGGCGCCAGCAGAATCCCCTATATTCAATTGTGGAGTCAGTCTTGGCGATAGTGGACATAAAGAGACCTTCTATACCGGCGAGTTGTAGATTTTGAGGGAGTAACCCTTCAGAAAACAAGAATTGTATAGCGGATACGGCTTGTCTGAGTGGCGTCGGGAATGTAGCATCTGGGATGAGAGCTTATTGATGAAGTGTCAGATGCATTCGACAAAAATAAGAGCAAGATATACAGACTGTAGCTGAGAACCACGACTCCAACTTCTGCGCCTTTAGAAGCAAGTTCAGTCTGAACGTGTCGGAAGAACGAAAGCGCGGCGTCTTCCACTGGTGCAAAAAATGCGCCACCTGAATAGCTATAAGATTTCCCTGTTATGGAGAGTAGTCAAGAATGGGACTCACCGTGCAAGAAGAGGATCACACGATCAGTTCTCTTGGGTCCGACCCACATGAGTTTCGCATTATCACCAAGGTCGTCTACAGTCACTGGTAGTTTTCTTCCGACAGCCCACTTTGTGTATATCCCATTTATCTCGTCACCGAAGATCACTTGTGCCTGAGGTACCGAGAATTGCGATGTAATGTAACGAAACGCGTTATCCCCGAGAACACGTTTCCAATTCTTGCTTTGGTTTCGTTTTATTAATGGTGAGAAAGTGAGGTTGAAGAGCAGATATAGCGCTGTAAGACAAGTTAGCTACGAAGAGAGGACGTTTACACATGGGCAAACATACGTAAAAACAAGAGTTTTGGGCCCATTGTCAGCTTTTCCGACACAGAGAGTTTTCCATATTTGAGAGGTTCAGACATCCTGAAGGAATAATACGGGCTCGTGTTCGAGCAATATGACTTGAAAAGAGTGAATGAGATGTTGGGTATCGAGACGAGGGAATACGGGTAATGATGGTCAGAGAGCGGTGTGAAGATCTTTATAGAGGTGCCGCTACGTGAGTGTTTCGAGCTTCGTTTCGCATCAGTTGATCATATCGCCTTCTGGTGGAAACATCTATTAGAGCACTAGTAGATAGGGCGGCCGCATGTCAGATGGCAACATCTTTGATATTGACAGTAGTATATCGTGAAGTCAAAAATACGGAACCGGTTGATTCTGACGCAATTGCGGCGCTCGCACTCTGGACAAAGATTGTACATCGCAGGATGAGTTACAGCGGACGCAGCAGCCAGAGGTTAACCATTGTTACGGGTCGCGGTAGGAGCTCATACAACGGGAGGTGGTTTCTAGACGTTCGTTCGTGTTAGCAAGCAAGTAAGGGTCGACTCGGCAGAAGCCGATGAGCTCGATCTTGATCATAGACACCAAAGAGAAATATCACAAGTTGACCAACTACCTCGATGTCTCGCCCTTTTTCAAACAATCAACAGGAAAACAGAATCCTCCTATGGAAAGCCGATGTTTTAGACTTCATGCGATCTTGCGATTGGTGGCCCAGCTTCAGAGGAAAGCAGACAAGGTGAGTATAAGGAACATACATACATCCAGAAGCAAATTAGAGTTGATTGAAATGAAAAATCTGAGAATATTCGCTGTTCGACCCTGCAACCCGCGTACTTACTTGGATCCCTCGTAGTCGACGAGAGTGTTGGTTGCGATACGTGCCTGTCGCACGTCTTCGTTCACGCCTATCGTGACCAGGAGCACTCTTCAGGTGTCTAGAACCGTCCGAATAACGGCCTGCTACAATCCTTGGGTAGCATTCCTCGCGCGATCCGGAGGGTGGATGATCTCGACTCCAACTTAGTAGCTAGTGAGCATTGTCAAAAGACACTTTACTCACAATTGCTTATTGGCCTTTCGATTATCAATGGCTAGGAGCTCCAGATCACGGCTGTCTTGTCAGTCCCTTGCCTCAGTCGGCCTCGATGAATAGAAACTCCTTGTTCGACATCCACCCCGTCAAAGCCTTCAGCTCGGTCGATGATTGTCCCCCAGCGTTGCCACTTCCAAGATCATAAGCCGTGTCGCGGTCCAAGCCTTTACGTGGGCAGTTCGCTTCATCTCCAATTGGCGGTATCTGTGGTACCTCTTTTCTTCCACGATTCCCTGGTGATTGAAGCAGTCGACTTCCCGAGAGAGAATGGCGAATTGGGGGCAGTTAGGCATCCCGATAGCTGAGCCGAAGAATAAGCGATTACTGTGGTCCGATGTCGAGACTCGCGAGCAAGGGATCTTGAAGGCGCAAGGCGCAAGGTTGTGGGTTTGTGGATGAACCCGCGAAGTAGGCAATCTATTTGTGATGGTATCTGGTTTTGGCAAGCATAAGATCAGTCTTGTGTGGGTGCCAGCACATCTTCATTGCTTGCACAAAGATGACATGGTGGACATGCCCATTCGTGGTCAAAATGACGTGTCGCGTCACCATGCCATGCATGCTCGAAATCGCAATTTGCTTGTGCGTCTCACATGACGGTAGAAATTGACTGTAGAGATCAGCCCCATGGAGCGACACGAATAATTCCGTAATTTGAACAACACATACAATTCGGTCTGTATCCCTACGAGACGTTTAACATTTCCAACCCGGAGGCCTCTCGATTCTGTAGTCAAATGTCGCGGTAAATCTCTTGGTGCACTTGACTCGTGCATCTCTAGCACTTTCCCGTGCATCCGCGTCTGTCATGACCATTTTCTGGGTCAGAGGGGGGGTTTCTGTGTTGCGTTGCTTCTGTATGAGCCTCATGACACTAAGTTTAGACATCTTGAGCATCTCTGTAACTTTCTTGAGTTCGTTGGCGATGTCGACGTTTGTAGGTGCGAATTTGAGAGCAGTCTCCGCATCTGCAGTATCGTCATTTTGCGGCAATTCTCAGACAAGGTCGAAACACGTACCTGCCAACGCTTCCTGAAGAAGGTTGCCTTTGTGGTCCAGTAGACGACGTGCGATGGATCTTCGGTAATATGCTTTTGCTATCATGTCGTCAGATAGACACTCTCGCATCGCTAGCAGACGAGTGCAAAATCCTTGCGCTCCAAGGTACCTGAAACAGATGAACAAGTAGACAACTGCAGAGTTACGCCTACATACATTCCCTGCTGTAACAAGACGGCAGCTAGGTTTGATAGAACAGAAGGGAGTGGTGCGACAATCAAGGCGGTAAAATACATCGATTGAGCTTTCCCGATATTCCCTTGTCTGAAATACGTATTCCCCTATAAAGAAGGATCTTTGTACTGAGAATGGGCACATAATGATCAATCGAGCTACGACGTACCATGTCTTTCTGAGCTACGGCCGATAGTACCGCGTCGAACTCGTTTGTAGTACCACAGTTCTCCAATTGATCTAGTCTCTGTTTTCGAACAAGTTCGGCAGGTCGGCCTAACAGACTATCTGACGAAGCGATATCTGCGTCCTAAACCATAATCATACTGTGAGTACTACGCAGAAAAGGCCCTACTCGGGGAAGAAATCGGTACAAAGGAAATAGTTGCATACCATGAGCTCAAACAGCCTGCGCCACTCTGGCGATGCATCTGAAGGGACATTTTGAAAGAAATACAATTCAGGCATGCTTTGTATGTTTCCTTTATCGTTACTTCGGGTGCAGCAACGGAACAATCTTGCCTAGGTCAGGTGGAAGAAGACAGGAGAATTGCAATTGAAAATGTGGCATCAACGTCGAAAACACACAAGCAGTTCGATCACGAGTGGAATCCCTGACGCGGAAACGGAAGTTCAAGTTGGGCAAAAGTTGGATTCAGGTCAGTAATAACTAGGTACTGTCGATAGTCGGCTCATAGCAGCAGTTGTCTTGACGTATCGATTCTCCTCAACTTGAAGGTCGAAAGAGATCGAAAAACACAATGAATATAGAAATACATTTATAGGTCGCATGATTCTTGCATCTTGTTTCTTCACAAATGCCCGCGGACCACTTTGGGCTGGTAGCTGGATAGAACAAATCAGCATTCCACGACCTAGTGGATGAACGAGCAAGAAGACTCACGGCTCTTCCAAGTAACTGATCTCTTCAGGCGTCAGCTCAAAGCCAGAGATGAGACTCTCCTTGAGCCTTTCCACCGAACTGAACCCAACAATGGGACTGGTAACCTTTGTATTGACCCAAGCTAAGGCCACCTGCGCCATCTTCCATCCATGTTTCTTCCCCAGTTCCTCTACGCGTGAGATGATTGCCTTGTCTGCGTCAGATTCCTTCCTTTCAAAAGCAGTACCTTTCACTGAGGCGGAACGGGTGCTTTCTGTCCCAAGAGGACGTGCGAGAACACCTGCAGCCAACGGCGCCCAGGGAATGACCCCGATGCCGTTGAATTTGCAGTAAGCAAGCATCTCACGTTCCTGGGAAACTATACGTAAGGCAAGACAAGAACATCAAGGCTGGAAGATGCGAACCTCTTCTCTATAGAGCAGCGAATATTCGTCTTGCATGCTGACGAAAGTAGTCCAATTATGTTTGCTTGCGACCTCGTTGAGAAGGGCGAATTGCCAGCATCGCATGGAGCTTGCGCCGATATAACGAACTTTACCAGTCTCGACGAGATCATGAAGAGCCTTCATGGTCTCTTCTGCTGGCGTGAGGGGATCGAATCGATGGATTTGCAAGAGATCGATGTAGGGTGTATTCAGTCGTTTCAAGGAAGCTTCAACTGCATTGAAGATGGCCGCTCGAGAGAGACCAGACTGATTGACGTAGTCACGTTGCTTGGTGAGTTCAGGCTGTAAGAAAGTTCGAGTTCCTGGTTCCTTTGCAACGAGCCCGTGACATTTCGTAGCGATAATGATGGAATGCCGAGGGATGTCATACTAGTTAAGAACATAGGTCAACACGATGGGTATAAAATATACTAAATAGAAAGTGGCACCTTTTGCAAGAACTTGGCGACAATCAGTTCAGAGGCACCATTCGAATACACATTGGCGGTATCGATTGTATTGACTCCCAAGTCCCAAGCTGCCTTGAGGATAGGAAGCGCTTTCTCCTCATCGATGACCCATGCCTAAGGAGAAATAGTGAGCTTTCCCGTCGAGAGACCACGGTCAAAAGATCAATACTCACTCCCCATTCAGGCGAGCCGAAGCTCATAGCCCCAATGATGGGCACCGAAACGCGTAGTCCCGATTTTCCAAGTTGACGGTATTCGACCTGTGGTTGAGACATGGTGGTAAGTAGGAAAAATTGATATCATATCAGTGAAGGTCTTTATAAGCATGGAGATGCAATGCCGAGTACGTGCTCGTCGGCAGGATACCATTATTATCTGCACTCCCATGTATACAGTAGGAACCTTGATGGGCTAATTTGGAAACCCGAGGAAACCACTTTAACTCCAACCTGCAGCGAGATCCATAAGAAGAAAGAGGATCCACGAGACGAGAATGCATTGTGACATCGTCGCGTGCGCTCAAACCACGCGTCTGAACTGAAAGCAACGTGGATTAACGCAATGGCAGTCAGGATAGAGAGATTAGACAAAAGTACACTAAATGATGCGGGAGGGTAAGCAACCTAAAAGTTCAAGGTATAAGTTCCAGGTATGATAGAATAAAAATGCTCAATGTCATCTTGTCTTAACCGCCGACCACTCTCCAAATTCGTCGCCATCAGGATTATCTCTAAATGGATCTTGAGGCCGAGACTTGTCTGAGCTCTCTGACCTCCGTCGCGGGGTATGGTCGCCATCCTCGTGCGTATCATCATGGTTTCCAATCAATCCAACACCCTCTTCTCCGCCGACCCCAGCTCCCGAAAGACCAAGACCAACGCCTCCCGGGCCAACCCCAACCCCAACCCCAGCCCCACTCCCTCCTCCTTGCGCATTATGGCTTTTGATATTTCGATGTATAGAATGGTCATCGTCGTCGTCATCATCACTTGCATTCCCAACCGCCCACAGGACCTCTCCCCCATTCTCTGCTTCGCCCTCCTCTACAGGTCGGAGAGCATCTGCTTCGTCAGCATCCTCGTCACTCCCTCCTTTCTTTCCCACTCTAGCCCGCCCGCGTGGCCGTGCCTGCCCAAGTGGAATAGCAGTCTTGACACTAGGTTCGGGCTTCTTGTGCGTCAAGAGTACAACGCCTGAGATGAGTACGAGAATGGAGACGAATATAAGGAAAAGTGTCCATGACTTATATGAGTCCACTTCATCGTTGAATATCTGTGGATCATAACGTCGTCTTTAGTAGAAACACACATAAGTGAAAAATGTCATCCTACCAGGGAATCCAGGAATCTACACAAGATGATGTTTTAAAATGAGTATTACGCGTATGGTAAGTCAAGCTTGCACTTACCCAGTAGCTGTATAGACTCCATAGAACACGGGGACGACCAACGTCGAATCGTACACCTTTAGGCCCCGATTCAAACAGATGATCTGCATGACAGCTGTTGTTGCCAGGAGGATGATCGTGAAGATTGGGGCTGCGTGGCCGAATTGGTTCCCCGGGTTTTCATGGGATAAAGAACCTGATATCAGCTTGACACTGCACGGACCGGGTAGAGTAGTCAGAGATGTAACAGAGATTGAAAGTAAAATCCTTCTTATGAAAAAAAGACGTACGTTGCTTTAGCGAAAACTAAGCACCCTCCAGCGAGCCCGCCACCACAACACGCCCATCCGATACCCAATGTCCAGGCGATCGTCTTGTCATCCTTCGCTGCCGTCCACAACTCCATCCACTCCCCAATCCACGTCGAGAACTTATCCGCGCTGCCTAATATTGTCCAGAATATGCGTTTAAACCCTCCAAAGAACCCTCTCCTCCCTCGTCGTACGCCATTGCCGCCAGGTAGACTCACGTTTCCGGGTGACCCATTGAGAGGGATTGCACTTAGATCACTTCGTGAGGAAAGGACGGCATCCAGGCGGGCAGTGCAGATGAAGAGAAGGATGAGTGCTACAGCCATGGTAAAGAAGAACCCTAGCCAACCCCCTCGGCGCCATAGGTAGGTCAGGTGTCTGACGTCCGTCGCTGTTGCGAGACCGCTATTGATCGAGCCAAAGGCCACAATGCCAATTACACCGAGGACTACGATGATGGTACCCTACACATGTCGATGTTTGTAAGGTGAGTAGACAAGAGAAACCGAATGAGTTACTCACATAAATGTCAGTACTTGTCACCGGTGTGCCCACAAGGAAACGTGCAAACAGAAAATTGAAAACAAGAGAGGAAGACCCAAGAGGTGCGACATATTCTAAGGATGGGTTTAGTAGGGAACCAGCAGTACCAAGCTATTCGGCTCACCTGCTCTCATGTATTCTAGAGCCAGAGTTGAGCCGATTAATTGGGAGAGTCTGTAACGCAATTAGACGATTTCAGTGTTGAGACAACATGACACACATGTATAGTAGCATTCCAAGTAGCCATAGGGGGCGTAACCAATCTTTCCTTCGTGAAGCTCGTGGAATCGCACTTGTGCGTACCTTTGAAAGAGATGAGTATATTTCTAGCAGGTAAACCAGCTCTGGCTTCTCACATGGTCTAATTTCGTCAAATTTAAGCCAGCCGCGTTCAGGACGGAGGCTAAGAGGATGATGGCGAGGCCAATAATGAAAGCTACGATAGGATTTACACTATGAACCGTCGGGGCCTTTTCTGAAGATTGCAATAAGGCAGCTGGAGATATTGTTGGCTCTGGAAGGACTAGAGTAGATGTTGAAGCAAAGGAGGAAGAAAATGGGGAGTCCATGCATGAACGACGTGAATTGTGAGAATTGAGGGGTCGTTGTACCGCGTCAAAGAATCTAGAGTCAGAAGTGAGTACTTTTGGCTGCGCACTGCGAGTGTGAGAGAGAGATTGCAGACTTGAGCAGCTGGTCGTTGATGGAAGGCGATGAGCGAGCAACCCCCGACGGTGAGCGCTTGTGTCGATGCCGGCGCCTATAAAATAGTCATTCGGCGTGACTCTTCCCTTCAAGATCATCGTGTGTCTGCCGGCCACTCTCTCCGGAAACATCCAGGAAGCCTCATCTTGGCCTCAGCTTCGTAGTGGTCGAGTTTAAGTTAAAGCCGGACGCGGAGGAGCTGGAGTGTTTCTAGGAAAAATATTCCAAGACTCGAGCTAACGCAGCTAACGGTGTCGTTTTTCGAGATCAATCGTCAGAGCCATCGACTGATATTCTCAACCACAATCGTACATATACACGTGCAGAACTGTATACCTTCGACTACGGACATGCTCGAGGTCCTCCCTCGGTCCTGCCTTCGTTAGTAAAATAGCTTGGGGTCTCCGAGTCGGCGCCACAAACTGTGTTGCCTCCTCAACCTGTTGCTCGGCACTCGGGTATTTCCTGGTTATGTCTTACCGGTCAACCTTTATTTCGACCGCTTATCGGATGGACTTCATCCTGATTTATCATTTTTATCGCAAGATATGCTTACAGGATGGTCTCCCCGTTGAAACGGGAATCTGGGAGAACGAGGAGGAACGATAGTCCATTCTGGGCTTGGTAAGGATTTTGGAAATATTATGAGGGGGACTAGTGGCTTCGATCACTTATTGCTGCGACCATAAAAGGAGGTGCACCTTTCCATCCTCGGTTCCCCTAATACTCTTCTTTTCCTCCTACTTCAACCAACATGTCTCCTGTCACTAACGCTCGTCTCCTTTTCAACGAAATCCCAACCGGTATTTCTCATTTCATCTGGTTGTGATTCCACTCGCTAACACTCCCGTTTCAGGTTATCCTATCCCTGGAAAGACAACCATTCACGACACGACCGAAACTATCGATCCCGAAACTGTCCCTCTCAATGGCGGATTCCTCCTCAAGACCCTCGCCGTCTCAATTGACCCTTACATGAGAGGTCGCATGCGTGAACCTGACATTGTCAGCTATGCAGTACGTCATTCGAGTCCATGACTTATATCACACCATCTTACGCGCTTTCCAGCCTGCTTTCCCTATTGGAGAGGCGTAAGTCCTACTCGAAGGCCCTTGCCCCAGTCGTTCGCTAAACCTGTTGGGATCTCATAGAATCAACGGCTACGCCGTCGGTGTTGTCCTTCGTACAGAGCACTCTGACTACCCCGTAGGAAGTCATGTCTACGGATTCTATAGTATGTCCACTACTTCTACACGCTACAGCATCATTCTTGCTCACTGACGCTACACGAATAAAGACTACCAACAATACGTCGTAGTGGAGAAGGCCAGCTTGGCGGGTGGTCTAGCAGCATACAAGGTCCTACCTGAAGACTCTCAATTGCCTTGGTCGGCATTCCTTGGTGCTGCTGGAATGGCAGGACAAACTGCCTACGTTGGCTGGAAAGAATATGCTAAAGCCAAAAAGGTACATCATTAGCTTCGTCTTCTCCACGAGTCTCATATTGAACTTCATTACTTGGCAGGGCGACACCGTATTTGTTACCGCAGGCTCAGGTAAATAAAGAAACGTCCTTCTATTATTAACCTTGAGATACTAATGACTTGTTTCGCTATCTATTCGACCAGGTCCCGTTGGAATGTACGTCGTCATCAATACTGTTCATAATGTCTTTTCGCTAATTTCCTTTCTGCTAGGATGGTCATTCAATTGGCAAAAGCCGGAGGGCTCAAAGTCATCTCATCCGCCGGCTCCCCCGAGAAGGTCAAGCTCCTCGAGAACCTCGGTGTCGACGTCGCATTCAACTACAAAACCACAAGCACGCTTGAAGTACTCAAGAAAGAAGGACCTGTTGATATGTACGCTTCTTCATCGTCCAACATGAAACGAATTCCTATGCTGATTTCTTTGATAGCTTCTGGGACTCAGTAGGCGGTGAGAGTTTAGAGGCTGTTCTCGAAACAGCAACTACTGGCGCTATAATCATTGTCAGTCGACTGTCCTTTTCTTCCATCGTTGCCCTCTATGTGATCTGACGCCACACTTAGGAATGTGGATATATCTCGAGTTACAACGGCACGAGCTACCACGTCAAAGTGCGTTTTCATCACTCATTCATCTCTGAGCGTAGTTTCACCTGACCACTCTACACAGAATCTGAGCGAGATCTTCGCAAAAGAGGTGAAAATATTCGGCTTCCTCGTACTCTCTCTCCTACCGAAATACATCGACGAGTTCTACCGTGAGGTCCCAAAGAAACTAGCTAGCGGGGAGTTGAAGTACCTCGAGGACCGGACAATCGGTCTCGAGAACGCAGGGAAGGCATTGATGGAAAACCAACAGGGAAAGAACATGGGGAAGAGTGTCGTTATCGTTGCTGATGAGTAGATAATATGGACCACGGCGGAGGCAACAACAATGTATCATAAACAAGGCTTCTCGAGTTCATGGAGCTTTCCTTATTGCTTATAGTTATAGAATGGAGCGAAAATTGTATGTTCGAGAATATCTACGATATGGTCGTAATGGCACAGGGTCGGGTCTCATGATCAACTTACGTGCGTTTATGAACAGAGACATACATATTTGACTTCACGTATGGCATATTGAAGTTGAAATAGGTAGCATAACAAGAGAGTGTATGGGCTAGAGCTTTGAGAGAAGAACGTAAGCAAATGATTTTGGAAAGCAACAAGATGGACATATAGGTAGATGCGGCAAGTAATTCACCAACTCTAGGTGCAGTTGACGGCGACGACACTGCCAGGGATAAGCGACTGTTCAGGTATCGTGTCGGACGTGAGTATGCAAAAGATGGACAGATATTATCAGCTTACAGGTAGGCCCCCCTGAATTTAGTGCGAGTCAAGTGCGAATTTTAGTCAATCTAGCAGATCATCGCGTCAAGTTCGAGACTTACAAGGCTGGGAATACCCTGGAGATTATATGAGTCAATGAATAAATGTATGTACGTCAATGACTGATTTAAGACTTACGGCAGGGACTGTTACTTCGGAGGCGCAGCAAGCGGCAGTCGGTTGAGTAGCGGGACAAGCCTCTCCAGTGGGGTTCGCCTCGCAATTGATACCAACCATGGGTGTCGAAAGGGTGGCATTTCCTGCGGCGCCAGATAAGGCCTGAGCTACTTGCGGAGACACCTGTCGGGATAACGAGGTGAGCGGGTACGGGGACTCGCCCTAAGATGTATCCCACCATTGTGACAAGTAAGCAGCATTGGGCATCATCCGTGGCGCAGGCTCTGGAAGCTATCTGTTCGCGGGAAGTGTTGTGGTACATAGTCATCAATCGATGATTATAGAGACGGAGGAGTCGAGTAAAATGGAAATGTACCTTCGCGGGAGCGGCGACAGCGACAACAACGCAAGCAGCGTAGACAAAGGAAGTCAAGATATGAGAAAACATTGTGCAAGTCTGTATGACTGGTTCGGTCAAAGCTGTTGGACTGGAGAGATGAAGGAAACCTGGTGGCATCTTTATAGTCTGGATATCATATGTTCGTGGTAGAAGACCTGCTGGGTTCGAGGCGTCATGCACGTTCATGAGACTCTCAGGAACTGTCCAGTGTATTTAGAATCGGGTTCGAGTCCTCTTCGAGAGTCCACGACGCCTGAGTAGGATGCGAAAGGTTCGAGTTACTCCAGTGGCGTGGCAAGTTCACTGCTGAGGGTGTTTGCATCTATCAAGAGAGAAGAACGGGAAACACCAGAAGGACACTCTGAAGGTTCGCCACATCTTTGTGCCCCGTTTGAACGATATGCCCTGAGAAGGGAAGTCATATGAAGCCCAACCATTTCCAACCAAGAACACAAACCCAACACCCAAACTGTAACTGGATGCGTGGATGATTCAGATGAACGTAGAGCCATCGGTCCGATTTCTCAGCGGCGATTTTAGGCTTCGGAGTCCTGCAGCTCGAATGTAAGGAAGAACGCCCCTGGAGTCTCCAGTCTCCAATCCAAAGTTTCCACTAGTAGACAAGGACCTCGACAGCGATAGAGACTGACAGTCTTCGAAGGATAACCTGATCTAACGGATGGAATCGCACTCGATGCATACACGGGGACCTGCAGATATCGGTGGAGGGATACCGTGAGACCCGTTCTATACCGATATCACTTCGAAGTTATGTCTGAGAACCGCACAGATAAGACTGGGATGCCACAAATGCCGCAGACGGACTTCCTATCGATGCCAGCCGCGACGAACTTGAAGTTAGTTCTTCGAATTTTTGAAAATGAAGATCACCGTCAAAGAACCTCTGGACGAGTCCAAATTAGTTATAGCTGGGAATACATTGCCATCAAGGACTATATTGAGTCAACTATGACGTGTTCGGGGGCAACGCACTTGTAATAGTACATCTTCAACCAAGTTCAGTCTCCAGTAGTTAGTCAGGTGATGATAGGATGTCAAAGATGCGCAGATGACTCCACTTCGAGGGATACAGAATGTTTATTGGAGAACAAGATTGGTATGAGCCTGAGAGACTGGCACGCCCAATGAAGCGCGGTACATTGTGGAGTCATACCAAGAACGTGCCTGAGTCATCGTTATCGTCACTTGCTCACGCCCAAGGGGAGGAACGGAGGACATACGTTGGTGCCCAGATGCGCCACACTCTATCAAAGATGCTGTCTCTCGGGAATAGCCCGGGCCTTCTCGATTCTGGTCTGCGATTAGAGCGAGGTGCGTGGAGCGATTGCGAGGGTTCAACGTTCATGAGAGGTCACTGAGATCCAGGGAAAAGCAGGCCATAGTTGAAGTCCGCTGCTGTTGCGTCGTATACGGTACTAGGCCTCAGGCAGGAAAAGCTATATAACGAATATGGTCGACACAGACGTCATCGCCTAGACTGTCCCGGGTTCAGAGTAGATCATTTTTCCAGTGTCCTCCGTAAAGTAGCGAGTTCTTCTATCGTCTATGCTCAATTTGAGCGCGAAGTAATGCCCTGAGACTACAGTACACGGTTAAGAATGCATGACCCAAGAAAGGACAAAAACATACATAGATTGCTTCACCAGAGTCAGTTTCCGCTAATTGCTCCGGTATTAAAGAAGAGCCATCGACATGGATAGACCAGACGCGTCTGTACAACGCATCTGACCTTCGAGTTGGCGAAGAACTTGGCAGCAGCTGACGCTTGACGGGAGGGCTATCCAGATTGACAGTGTGGCATTGGCTTGACCGAGACCCGTGTGCTTGTAGTCATCCTGCTCCTGAGGACAGGATACATATGAATCAATGCGAATAAGTATCGTAGAAACCAAGAACTTGAAGATATCGACACTGGTGCCGGAGTCGGCACACTATGTTTGCCAAAGCTTGTCAAGAGCTTCGGAATTCAGGGATCGCAGTCGTTTAGTTCGCTGTTTCCGGTGGCCGTTGGATGGCGGTCCACCTCCATCCACTATATATATGATGTGCAAGTTGTGATGCAAACATAGGAGCGGGCTAGTCTTGGGCCTAGAGGTCTTGTTAATCAAATCGATATTACTTCCAAAGTTTGTGTCTCATGAGCTTAACACTAATCATCGACCATGTCCACTAACCTCAAGAATGGTTGCAAGACAGACGAACCAAAGTTCTTCGCCGTCGAGATGCTTGACAAACATTTCGCCTATACGTATGACAATGGGTCAGTACTTGCTAAGACTGCGTTGTTCATCGTACCTCCTGACGCAACTCCATGATTCCGTAGATGGTAAAGTTCCGTCGATATTGTTGGCAAATACATCAGCATTGACGATAAATGACAGGAAATACGAGTTCTGGGTAAAGAACCACGAACGTATCGTGTACGCTATCCACGGAGGCCCGATGGCTGGACGCCGCAATTATCAGACTTGCACCTATCAACGCATCCGAGAGAACCTCTGGCAGATTGGATGGGTCGAAGGTAAGCACTTCTTCGAGACGCATAGCTGACTTCCCATGCTGAAAGCAGATGACACGTCAACAGAGACCGGAACAGTAGTGACGATAGCTCTCGATATCCCCATGAAACGTGTCACGACCTACATGGTCTTTTCAAAGGGTGAGTTCTCCCGTTCTAGATTAAGAGTGTGCTTCTTACCTACGCTTTAATGAACGTGTCGCGAACCATGCATAGGTCATTGGGAGTTTTCGGAGAAAGCACACGGTTACAAACGTACACATTTAGATCAATGGCGAGAGTTGTCGAAGATAGGAAACTCCACGACAGACCGACACGTTCTTCCCGAACAAGCTAATATCGACGTGATATCCACTGGGAGGGGAGATTTGGAGGATATTGAGATGGAGTGGCCTACTCTCTGAAGGTACTTACCCATCAAGTTGGTGTACGCGCGAATAGAAAGCGCCAGGATACATGCCATATACAAGGCTATAGCCAATGCAAGACCTCTGATTTCGTGGTGTGAATGGGAGGTGTCTTGGTGTCTCCGGGAAAGGAAGAGCCACCAACATTGCCGGCGTTTGCCGGTGCACCTTTCAACGGTAACGCGCCCACAGCAAAAGTCGAAAGTTTCCTTCATCAATCAAAACAGCCTGAGTTTCGCAAAGTTCGGTGGCCCTTGACACAAAACTCTCCCAAGGCTGTACGCATAAGTATCTCACCATCTCAGAATTCAGCTGCTTGATATCTCTCAGTTTCACCACCTCTTCGCTACTAACAAAATGGATATCTCGTGAGCATTTCCAAATCCCAGATCTTTCGTGACTGACCACCTAATATTCCTACAGTTCAATCCTCCAAGGTGGCTACCAGCACTCCCTATCGCGCTCATGGCAAAGCAGACGCCAGCTCACGAAATCCATGCTCATGTACCCCATCTTCATCACCGATGACCCCGACGCGAGCCAAGTTATAGCTACTCTCCCTGGACAGCGTCGATGGGGTGTCAACAAACTCGAAGAGTTTCTAGGCCCTCTCGTGAAGAAGGGTCTCAAGAGTGTGATTCTGTTCGGTGTACCCATGAAGTGCGAAAAGGTGTGTGTCACTCTATGATTCGAAGTAGTACTCCCACCTAATATCTCACAGGACCCAAGAGGGACTCCCGCAGATGACCCCACAGGTCCAGTCATCCTCGCCATCAAGAAAATACGCTCCCTCTTCCCAGATGTCTACATCGCATGCGATGTATGTCTATGCGAATACACCTCCCATGGGCACTGCGGTCTACTACACGAAGACGGCACCATCGACACCGCTCCCTCCGTCGACCGCATCGCTGAAGTAGCCGTCAACTACGCAAAAGCCGGTGCACACTGCGTGGCGCCGAGTGACATGATGGACGGACGGATCAAGGGGATAAAACGCGGGTTGATTGACGCCGGGTTGGGAAATAGGTGTACTTTGATGAGTTATTCTGCGAAATTTGCTAGTGCGTTGTATGGGCCTTTCCGGTAAGCATCTAGTCATTCATTTTTTGAGTGTGAGACGAAGCTGATTGGAGATGTGTAGAGACGCAGCGGGGAGTGCACCCTCGTTCGGTGACCGGAAATGCTACCAACTACCTCCATCCGCTCGTGGCTTGGCCCGACGGGCAATCGTACGTTCGTGCATATCTCCAACAATGCAATGAACTAATCAATTCTTCGGATTCGCAGCAAAGAGATATGGGTGAAGGCGCAGACATCATCATGGTGAAACCAGCTCTTCCGTACCTCGACATCATCGCCGACGCGGCACAAATTGCATCCGATCATCCTCTCGCTTGCTACCAAGTCAGCGGGGAATTCGCAATGGTACACGCTGGTGCCAATGCGGGTGTATATGATCTCAAGACGATGGCTTTTGAGACTGTCGACAGTATGATCCGTGCTGGTAAGCAGAAATACTTGCGTTAGTGCTTTCGGTAATTGTGATTGTTAACGGTATGTTAGGTGCGACGCTGATTCTGACCTATTTCACTCCCGACTTCTTGGAATGGTTAGAAGTTTGAATCTTGGTTTCGTGTACAAGGTGTAAAGTTATCAATGTGTCTAATTATTCTCAATTTATATCCCAACTCTCCCAGAATACCACGCCTGAGCTCAGGAGGGATACCTTCTGATATTCATCGATGCACGAGGAAGGCCCAGATCGTACTGTATGTCTTCGTCTGGGTACACTCGTGCCCACTGCATGACGCAATGCCGTCGAGATTACGAATCTACTCATTCTTGACTTACTTGCGATTTGTCTCACAGTCGATGATCCTCATAAAAAGCCTCAGACCCACCTCCCATGAACACTAATACCCCGATATCATTTGATTACCATCATCCCTCCCGCTTGCAAACAAGCAGAAATGCCCGCCGATCCTTCCACCGACTTACTTGTCCTCACAGGTGCCAGCGGGAAACAATGCGCCCACCTCTTACCATTCTTATACGACACCTGGAAGAACCTACGTCTCGTCGTCAATTCAGCCTCCTCTGAAGCGCGTCTCACTTCCCAATACCCCAATGCAGACGTTGTACGTGCTGACCTGACAGATCTTTATGCGGCGAAGAAAGTCCTTGAAGATGCTACGGCTATCTACTATGTGGGGCCGCCATTTCATCCTCACGAGACAGAGATGGGATACACTGTAGTTGATGCAGCTATCGAGGAGGCGAAGAAGGGCAATTTCAAGCACTTTGTCTACTCCTCTGTGCTGAATTCTCAGATTCGAAAGGTGTGTGCAAAACAATAGACATCTCAACATCTTATCTCATCATTCAAACTGTCTATAGATGATGAATCATGATTGTAAACGTTACGTCGAAGAATACCTCATCGAATCCGGTCTCAATTATACCATCCTATCACCCGCTCACTTTATGGATATGTTCCCCTTGAACTCACTGCTCTCACAAACGATACCGAAACCCGTGCTCTATGCATCTTGGAACCCCGATATACCCTTCTCGTTCCTCGCTTTACGTGATCTGGGCGAATGCAGCGTAAAAGTCATAACAGAGCGGGAGAAGCACTATCTCGCGCAATACCCTTTGTGCTCAGACGGTCCATACACTTATAGGGAAGTGTGTAGCATCGTCGGGAAAGAGATGGGAAAGGAGATTGAGATATCTCCGAAGGAGTACACCGAGTCTGTTGATGGGTTATTGAGGATGATAACAGGACTCGGGACGGGACAGGTGCATCCGTATACGAGGGATGCGACGCAGAGGATGTTGCTGTATTACAACCATCACGGTTTGCTTGGCACGAAGAACGTTTTGGAGTGGTTGTTAGAACGGAAACCTACGGATTTCCAGCAGTGGACGAGGTTGGGGATTGAGGCTCATGGGCACCAATGATGAGACCGACGTTACTTTATCTTGGGCATATGTACTTGTACCATCGAAAGGCTATAAGATTCAGGTTGCATCCTCGAGTGATCTATTACGTGTCTGCACTGCCACCAGCTCCAAGAAACAACACGAACAAGTTGTACGTCACGTGCATCCGATTGCTCCTGGCTCTCCTCAATCTCCTGGCTCTTGCGGTCGTCCCCAAATGTTCGACCTCCGAGTTCTTTCGTTTCTCGCCATAACATCCGTCGTACTCTACGGAACAGTCCACTCAATCAAATACCACACCTATCTCGACACCTCAAATCCCCTCCTCACCCATCTCCCACATCCTCTTCATGCAGACCACTACTTCGCCACAAAATCAAACTTTCTGAATGTATATTTTATAAAGAACGCATGGGCTTGGACAACCGCTGCATTTCTCTTCTCGTGGTTTACAAGTCCACCTACTATCAGGACTAAACAACGCGTGTTTAAATGGGTGCTTGAGACAGCCGTGTTTGTCCTCTTTACGAGCTGGTTCTTTGGTCCAGCCCTTTTGGAACGAGTCATTGCCAGTACCGGAGGAGAGTGCATCCTGGCCTTGCCCGCAGGTGGTATCGTCTCCGTACCCCAGGAATACTGCTTCACAAAATCCACTGTATCCCCTTCCACCCATCCCAACCTCTTCGCCACCCCTCTCTTGCTTCCCAGCCCAGACTGGAAGGCCGTACCGAGGTTGAGGAGAGGTCATGATGTCTCGGGACATATATTCCTTCTCACCATGTCCGTGCTGTTCTTGGCCGATCAACTTCAATCGTCTTTCCAAGTCGCTCGATGGTCACCTTGGCACAAACGTGCCATTGTTGCGAATGTATCTCTCATCTTGATATGGCTTTTTGCGAGCTATACGACCAGCATCTACTTCCATTCACCTTTTGAGAAATTCACTGGATACGGCACGTACACATCATCATTATATAATGCAAGAGAACTGACTACGGAGGTCTTTTCTAGTGTTAGGACTGGCAAGCTTTGCTCTTACCCAAATCTCTTTCCTACGATCACCTTCTTCAATAGTTCCAGTGCCCGAGAAACCTCGTGTGGATTAATTGTAAGTTGTTCCTAGCGTCATCCTACCATAACATGCTCACCTGAACACTAGCTTTGCATGGCACCTCGCGCGACCATCGCTGTCGTAGTATTGTATTATCAACACTGCCCCAGGCATATACAGCTTACTTTATATCATCGCGCCACTCATGCTCAATATATATACTACACGGCGTGAATAAACTCAAGTTCTCAGCATATGCCTCAGTGTCTCGAACATATACCTCTATCATAACAGTGTCAATTGCTTCATCAGTCCATTATCCATGCAATAAGTACCCAAACAACAGCCGCTGGCCAAATAACATACAAAAAGTCCATCAACGTTCCCTTCGGGACACTCCGCTGTTTAGACTGAACGTCCCCGGAGTGACCCAGAAACCGCACCAACCAAGCTGGCAACTTCGGCAGACGAACCGTCATACGCCGACGTCTATTCCGGAAAACAAAAGTCCAGGACCACGACCAAGTACGATCCGTAGACCGTGCGCTTACGCCGTTCGAAGGTAGGAACTGAAATGACTCGTCGTGATAATCGACATCGTCCCCATTGGTCCATTCATCATGATCATGATCGTCCACTCGAGTCTGACTCTGAACTTCTCGCGTACTAGCATATTGCGTAGGATACATCGGGTCGTCCTCTTCTTCATCGTGATCGTGATCGGGCTGCGGGAACGCCATGGGCGATAGGAGGGGAGACGCGTATGGCGTCGTGGGACGTGAGGCCGCACGGAATGTAGGTCCTGCTGATGCTTTGGCTGTCCTCAGGGAAGGTGGGAGGGTACCGCGGGGACTGACGGGGTTGTAAGGTGTGTATGGGGACCAAATGGCTGATTCGGGGTGGAGGGGGAGGGGGCTGCGTTGGGTGTTGATGCGGCCGTTACGAGGTGAGAGGGATATAGGTACTATGACGGGCATGCTGCGTCTCCGGACGCGGCGGAGGTTGAACCATAGGAGGCCCAAAAATGTCATCAAGAAAAGAGGTGCATATAGAGACGAGTATATGCGATTTTGGTCTGGGAGCAGACAAGGTGTGTCCGCAAACGTATGCGGGGGAGTGGATGCGGATGAAGACGTGGATGGCGGGAACACAAGTGAAAGAAGCTGGAAGCCCGGTCTGCGAATGTGAGGCGTCAAAGAAAAGGATTTAACAGTAACTTCGCGAACAGGATCTACGGCTGACTCGTGCGCGTGATCAGCCGGAGCCCTGTGCGTGTATTCACAATAATCACGGTCGTCCCCGCTGGGAGAGATACATCAGCCACAGAGGTTCCTCTGCTTTGAGTGTGAGCAAAATAATACCTGAAGATGGCAGAAGGACGCAGTGTATCCAAGAGAAACATGGTCGTCTGCTTTTCGAGGGTATTCTGGTAACCATGCCCTACACCTCTGTGTATTGTGCCTCGTTCGCGTAGTGGCCCACAAGATGCAGCCTCCGGTCGTGCAAGTGGGATGTGGGTCAGTAGAATCAAGGGGTGGTCATCTGGCAACACGCTATTCAGATACATTACGAACGTGGGGAATTCTTCTTACCGAATGGTATGGTCTCCACGAATTCGATAGGGCCTTCTGGAATGGGTGTCCATTTTTCGTAACTCTTTCCATGGGCAGCGCGTTGGTAATCTTCGTCGACGAGTCCCGGGGCGTCTAGAAGAGCGAAGGTATGGTTTCGAATGAAGATTTGTTGGTTGAAAGGACCGAACGTATTCGAGAACTGGTTCCGTGCTGTGCGTGAGAATGAGGTACCCATGCTATGAGGGTCGTCAGGCGTCGGCTCAGAGATAGACTGAGTAAGAACGTACCCAATGTCATTATTGCCTGGTAAGAAATACGCAGGTGTAGACGACTTCATCTGGAATATATTCTTGAATTTCTTGAAATACTGCTCGTACCTGTAGTATTTAGTCGAGATATAGACACGGGCCATCTCTTTATTGGCAAGATAAGGAGAACACTCACTCCTGTTCAGAACTCGCGAGCTTTCCAGTTGCGAGCATGTCACCCAAGAAGATAGTAACATGAGGATTCAGGCGATTCGCGACGTGCCAGCTCTTCTTGAGATTGTATTCGTATAGAAATTGGCGAATAGAGGTGCCCCACGACCTTTCTCGCCATGTTGTAGGTTTCTGTACTTGTGGGTCCGAGAGTAAGAGTACATGAGCGGGTTTTCCGCTCCCTTGCTGAATCAGACGTACTAGTAGTCAGGGTTTCCCATCGGATGGACATGATGATATGCACTTACCAGCTTGGAATCAGGCCACCTGCATCCGGAGAGACTCCAGAAAAATGCGCCTAGTTCACCCCAGATGAACGTCACGATCCAAACCAACCGAAGGCCATTGAGAACGATGTTGGGTGAACATAATCTGTTGGTGGTGCGATTAAATTTCCTGCGATCGCTGAGACTCATGTGCTCGGGGTTGTGCTCGCGTAGCGAGGTTGAAAATGAAGGGAGATCCGAGAGGTCGTTGCGGAGGTGTTGAGTCGGACCGAATTGCAACGTGTGCGTGTTTGGTATAGACGTGAGGAAGACACTCGGCCAGGTCGGTCGAGAATGTTCTTCGCAATGGCACGTTCCTTGCCATTGAGAGGATACATCGAAACTTGAAAGATTATACGGTTGAATTACACATTGAATACTACATAGTCCTAGTCCATCCTACTCCCAATCACTATCCCCATCGTGGTCGTCCGTGTCATCCTTGGAATTCACTTTACCTTCCCCAGTGGCACTGACATTCCCGGACGAGACCAAGTCGTAGCTTTCTTCGCTACTTTCGCGTGGGCTACCGTCTGCAGGTGTGCGGGCGCGTGAAGAGGGTGCAGACAACTTTGCAGCCGAGTCCAAAGGTTCCGTGATGGTGCTCTGGTCAGATTCTACGGTTTGTGAAAGAGAAGTTGCTGCGACTGATGCTGGAGGAGGGGCGACTTCTTCCTCGTCGTCTTCCCAACTAAAGTCATCCTCCTTTTCTGTGGTAGCTGCCGGTAGAAGCTTCAGCGATCTAAGCGATGTCTATCTGTGCAAAAGACTCACCCTCAATGAGGGCCTTCCGCTTGGCTTCTTCGCTTTCTATTTGATGCACGCGGAAGAAATATCGCTTCCAAAATATGTCATTCGTCATAACCGATGGGACTGAAAGTCGATATATGTATATCAATCACTGAACACGAATAGAGAAGATAGACATTTACTTACCCAACGTATCATGGTTTGCTTGGAGCGCAGCACCATCAGTCGTTTCTTCGAGCTCATCAGCTAGTTTCTTAGTCCACTCCTCTCCTTCAATGCCACCTTTAGCCTCAACTTCTGTCTCCAGCCATGATCTATACAGCTCCTCCGCTCGTGGGTCAGACTCCGGGTCATGCTTGAGTATTTCAGGATCGTGTCTTAGACGCTTGAGTAACGATTCAGCACGAGTAGCCACAGCGCGCTGAGCCTCTCCAGACGGTCGTCCAGATGATGGACCAGAGTCTCTACCCTTCCCTTTCCCGCTGGCTCCGTCGGATGTTTCAAAAGGTAGTGTCCAAATATCTGTTCCATCCCACACGACGCCCACATTCGAGCTCGACCCGGCTTCCTCTGGTGGAATCACTTTCAGAGCATCTCTCCATACCTCGCCCGCCACTTCACCCGCCTCTCGCACTGCTTCTTTGATGAAAGGAACATATCCTTCGGCCTGAGCTATCGTTGCCCCTTGCACTCGGTGGAACTCGCTGCTAATCGTTGTCCGCAGCTGACCAATATCAATGCCCTCGGAAGCATGCTTAAGAGTCTCTGGTATGTTGTTCTGAACCGTGGAAACGAGGTTGGGGGGCAAGGCAGACTGCAGGCGTGCAAACAGAGTCTGCGTAGATCCGGAAGGAGTAGTATCAAGGGTTGACGTAGAGGAAGATGCGCTTGCGGTCTCTGGCAATGAGCCTGAATCAGATGGGCCTGAGGCAGCTTTTTCTTGGGAGGATGCATCCTTCGAGGAGTTGTCAGTCAAGCCCAGCTCCTTCTGAGCTTGTGTGACGACGCTGCCGAAATCTTTGCGTGCGCTTTCAAGCACGGTTTGACTCTTATAATTGATTTAACGGACTCATCAGTAGCTTGACAAGTAATGCTGGCGCACCTGTTTCCTGAAACCCCCCCAGAAACGACCGAGTTGCCCAATTACTTGAGTAACCTCCTCGTTTAGGCTCTGCTCTGGTTGCTGCGGCGGCGTACCGGTTCCTGTGCCTGCGATATCATAGGGATCTAAGAAGCTCATGGTGAGTTGTGAGATATCTCAGACGTGTCTGGTGCTACAAGAGAGCTGTAGTCGTATGTTGTAGGTCGTATATGGGATGCTGGGAAAGTTGATGAAATTCGAATGGAAAGACCCACGCGACTCAGACGCGTCGTCAGGAAAGTGATGACCTCGCCTCCCCGCATTATTTCCTAGCTTGTATCACAAAAGACGACAAAAGTGGGTAGATTGGAAATTTCAAGATTACAGGTAAGTACATATAGATGCGCATGGATAACAAGAAGAAGATGAGGTATTAGTGTCCAAAAAATTTAAGCTGTGGCTAAGAGAGGTGTAGCCATCGTGTACGCTGCCTTGGTAGCTTCTGGGACGCGAGACATTTCTATCTCTGCCTTGTGTAGTCGACACTCCGTAAGGAAATCGGAGAACATCTATAGGATAGCAAATGGTTAGGTGTGAACTCGTACATTTCAGAAAGCTTGAGTAATTACCTCGATCGTATCGAGAGGACCACCAGCGCTTTCCGGGTGGAACTGAACACCCCATATCTTCTTGCCAGACGCAGCGGTAGATTTGATACCTTCGACGGAGGAGTCATTGCAGTTGATGAAGAATGGTTCCCAACCTTGGGGGAAGGGATCCTGGAGTTTTAGCGCGTATTGATGGTTTTGACTATAACACGATGACATGAGTATATAAACGATCGAAATTTGCTTCGCGAGCATACCTCGTAACATAAACCCTCCCAGCTTTGATAGACCCCGCTGACGCTAAAGCGAGGACAGGCTGATTGTGTCCACGGTTTCCAAATGTCATACGGTATGCGTCTAAACCAGCAGCCATGCCGATAATCTGATGCCCCATGCAGATACCGAACACGGGCTTGTTCCATTCATCCAAAGTGCGGCGAAGCTTTAATGCAGCCTCCATGCACTGTCCAGGATCTCCAGGCCCGTTGGTCAGGAACAGACCATCGTACTGGTCCCGAACAGCGTTGAAGTCGAAGTTCCAGGGGAAGACGGTGACGGCGGCGCCGCGGCGAACGAGCGACCGTAAGATGTTTGCCTTCACACCGAAGTCCAGGACGGCGATTTTTATATCACCGGTAGGATTAAGTTGGTACGGAGTTTTTGTAGAGATCTGGTCGACGAGGTTTTCCGCTGAAGGGTCCCAGAACTCATTCTCCTGGGGTATGGGGAGTGACGCATCGGGCCCGATGGCCACCCGACCAAGAGTGGTACCCTGGTCTCGAAGGAGTGTGGTAATGGCACGGGTATCAACGCCTGTAATACCAGGAACGTCATAGCGTTTACACCAAGACGCGAGGGATTCTACAGCAGTGTAGTGCGAAAATTTCTCGGCAACGTCACCAACGATGATGGCCGCACATTGTATTCCTTTGGATTCGAGTAGTACCCCGACATCCTGAGAGTTGGTTGGGGCAGAGTTCAATGGAACGCCGTAGTTGCCGATAAGTGGAGACGTGAAGACCAGTATCTGACCTCGGTACGATGGATCAGTCATTGACTCTGTGTCTATATAAAGCAGCTGATTAGCATATGTTCTTTGATCGATTCCAAAAGATACGCACATGAAGTAATGGATGTAGAGAATACGGTTTCGCCGAATATACTTTTGGGTGCACCGAATGATCGACCGTTGAAAGATTGGCCGGTTTTGAGTTGCAAGGCAGCAGGAAGAGCATATGATTGTCCGCCATGGGTAGCTAGACCGCGAGCTAGGCTCGAAAGCCGAGGAACGCGTATAATATATCGAGGAAACATGATTGGAGGTTGGTTCAGTTGAGGAGAGAAAACACAAGGTCACTAAGATAGCTGAGAAAGATCAAACATGGTAGGTCAGAAGGTGAACCAACTGCTGAGAGCTGATATACTCACTCGTCACGAGTGTTCTGAGTGAAAAGCATGTACGAGGCAAAGCCCAAAGGTGAAAGTGGAGGAACGGCACAAGAAAAGGACGAGGCATTTTTCAAACTTCCATTCGTCGGAGTCTGAAATCTGCACTGACTCGGAGTCACCTCATCCTCTGGTTGCACTTTTAACTCGACTATCGTGGCGGTTTCTTCTCCAATTTGGCTCTCCAGACACTTTTCGCCCGGGTTGGACCGTGAAAGTACCCAAATCTGAGGATACGATCACTCAGAAAGTCAAAAATATGGATCGAGGGACTAGTACTGTTAACGCCGAACATACACCATCTACCACTTCGTCCTAGAAAAAACATATGCTATACTGGTAGCGAGCCGACAGTTGCTTTTGTCCTGACATGGACCCGAGCCTGACATCTCTCATCCTTTCTGCAAGACCGATATTGATAATGTCATCCGCGTCTTATCGACGTCGGCATCGATATTTCTGGAAATCTCGAAGGTTTTTTCGTTACGAGCTCGTATAATCAACGTGTGTGAGTTGGCAATAGTGTAGCCAGACTAGGATGAGCTCTAACCTGCCTCATTCGCTTCCTGTTTAGTAACATCGGCTCACTCTGTCTGACGTGCAGGCCTTTTATACCTCTTGCGGCTGCGGTTGCTTTGCATTCGTTCTTCACGAAACATCGTAGCGAGCGACGGACACGCGTGGGCCTGTAACAGATCGTGAGTGGCGTCTACATGCTGGCTGTTGAATCACTGCATGCCTCCCGTCGTTCACGGTGTTGAGGCGGCTCGTTATGATTCAACGTCTTTGTTGACACCTTGATAATGTGATAACAATGTATCCTGATATCCTTATGATCTCATGCATTCTTGACAATCATAAACGCGTGCACGATGGCGCCATGGACCAGTTCCAGATCATCATGATTGTATCTATAAACTGTGCGGTTCAAAGACCTGGAGCCACCTTACTTCCAAAGCCTCTTTAACAAAGAGAACTACCTCTTCCTAACTCCATTTGAATTGTTGCTGACCTCCAAGGTTTCTTGTGCTTAGAGGCGGGTATCCTTTCCATGAGTCAGCGGCTAATCATCTGTCTAGAATCCATATAACTTTAACGCGCGTCATTCACCCCGATAAAAAATCCTGCGATAATTATCAGAATCGACTTTACGTATAGCAACGCTCTACACGTATACGAAAATCTTAAGTTCGTCCTGAACGCGGATAAAATCATGGAAAACAACCACAATCGACCTGCCCGACGACTACATGGAGGAATTCGTTTCCGTGTGCCTCGCCCTTCGCAAAGGAAGACACGATGGGAGCGCACAACGTGACTTTCATAAGCCTTTGGACGAGGTGGGATTAAATGGGCATCTTCTTTCCCGGGCTCTATTTGGGCAGAGGCGATGGAGCCTTCCCCCGGTACAGTCTCGGATCTACCAGCAGTATCCTTCAATCAAACAGTTGTTTTCGTGAACCCTAGATTCCGTACAACGTCGAGCTATATCTACCACAACAATTTGGTTTTCTCTTGGTCACTCTTCCTCTATCTTCCCGTCTGTGCGTACAATTGCATCGCTCCCTCCACAATGTCTGAACCTAAATTCCGAGTCGCGATATGGTACGTCTGGGTCTTTCTGGGGCAATTTATCGACGATTGATTATACGATCAGCGGCGGAGGTATCGGCGGCCTAATCTGCGCTTTGGCACTATCCGTCTATCCAGACATCAGCGTAGATGTCTATGAAGCTGCAGCCCGATTCACTGAAGTTGGTGCGGGTATCGGTAAGCAGTAAGTCCTACGGTAGAAACAACCCTGCTGACCTTCTTGTAGGTATTTGGCCGCGTCCTTGGGAAGTTCTTCGGAAGCTAGGACTAGAGGACGACTTACTCAAGATAACAGAGTACCCAGCTACGGACGAACAGGGTCAGCTGGGTCATTGACACCGAACATGATATGCATTGATCGATATGTGCTCTCCATCAGTTCCATCATTCAATTATAGAAAGAGCGACCAAACCGAAGGTTTAGGATTCTATACTCTTATAACCAAAGGTCAGTCGCGTCCCGTGGCTAAATATACGACTCGGTCTCCAATCTGTTTTCCTTCTCAATAGGAAGCGTCATACTTTTTCATCGGGCCGAGTTTCAAAAGGTTCTCTTGTTGCATCTCCCGGAGGCGGTTAGGACGCAGTGCTCCAAACGGCTTCGATCTTATTTTCAACCGTCTGAATCCGAAGCCATCCAACTCAACTTTGAGGATGGTACAGTGGCCACATGCGATATACTCATCGGCGCGGATGGTCTCAAATCGTCCGTGAGGCGATCGCTTCTGCTTTCAGAAGGAGATAAATTGCTATCCGAGGACAAGGTACAATGCCTTGCTGGTATAGACCCTAGGTGGACCGGTATTATCACATATCGGACCCTGATACCAGCAGAGAAGCTCGCGGCTCATTCACCAAATCATCGAGTGCTCACACGACCCATGCAGGTCTGTTTCAATTCACAATCGCAAAGTGATTGTTTTCTCATAAGTCAGCACAGTATCTAGGGAAAAATTCGGTAATCAATCAGCTCAGCCTGTGGCGCCACCGTCTAACCCACATGTATATTCAAGTGCATTGTCGCCTATCCTATCTCAAAAGGAAAGACGATCAATGTTGCAGCCTTTATAGCAAGAGAAGACCTTGAGAATACGACATTCGATGGACCATGGGTCATCGAGACGGATGACACAAGCTTTTCGCAATTATTCTCAAAGTGGGAACCCGAAGCCAAAGCACTTCTTGACGTAGGCATCTCAATCTCATCTCCTGAAGTGATTAATAATAGTAAGCGTTGCGTCTTTAGTGCGCAGAGAAACCTGTTCGACGCTGGGCTGTCCACACGGTCAAGCCACTCGGTACATTTGTTTCTGGGCGCGTAGCATTGCTCGGGGACGCGGTACGGCTAATTTGTTCTGAACAAGCATCTTTTCTGATATCGTCGAGTCAGGCTCATGGTATGGCACCATTCCAAGCATCAGGCGCAGGTCAATCCATAGAGGTGCATATGGCTACGTACTCACTCTTTCATCTCTTACTGACCCAAACAAAGGATGCATACATTCTCGCCACTGTCCTTGGTCACTCTCAGACCGATATGGCATCAATAGACCATGCTTTACATGTCTACGACACGATACGCCGACCATTCGCTCAGGATATCGCTGAGAGGTCGCGAGTAAGTGGACGGCACATCATGTTGCAAAATAGCCCAGGGAAATACGACTTTTCTGACATTGGATATGAGGAGCAACTCCGTGTGCTCCAAGACCTCAGTGAAGTCGTCACTCGGAATTGGGAGTGGACATGGTTGAGTACTCTGGAGGACTCTGTGGAGGAGGCGAGAAGATTGATTCAGCAACAATCCATTTGATGTATCATCTTTTCGTACACACTGTCCATGCTCGCCGAACTTCGTCGACCACACGAGGCAATTGTGCAAGTTGTATCCGTCTACTTGTGGTAAAATGAGCCTTTTGGGGTTACTTGGCATTTGTTTCAAGTTCTTCTCAGGCTTGGGCTATTAGTGAGCGTCTACATCTAGCATACGTCCTCTCATGGATGATAAAATCAAATTTCGCGTAGCTATTTGGTATGTGGTATCCTGGTTGAATCTCCATGCTTCACTCACATATGAGAACAGCGGAGGTGGAATTGGGGGCTTGACTTGTGCGGTGGCACTTTCGAAGTACCCTGACATTGCTGTTGATATATACGAGTCTGCCGCTAAATTCTCGGAGATTGGTGCTGGGGTAGGTATGTACTATGTGAGGCATCTTTTGTCTCCGAGTTCATGACAGATCCTTTACTTTCCCAGGTATTTGGCCGCGCCCATGGAATATCCTCAAGACCTTAGGCCTTGAGGATGACTTACTCGAGGCAATGGAATATAAGCCGACTGATGAGACAGGTCGGTGGTATTGAATGCATGAGCCTTGTGAGCTGATTAACAAGGTTTCCAATAGTCACGTCCTTTCATTTTAGGAAAGGTGACCAACAACCTGAGGGCACCGACTTCTTTGAACTCATAACTCAAGGTAAGTACGTGTCAGATTCTCGCCCAAAAAATCAGACCGGACGCATGCATATGAAATTATTTAGGACGACTGCTTTTCATTCATCGTGCTGACTTTCAAAAGGTTCTACTGGCACATCTACCTGCGTCTGTTCAGACACTATTCTCCAAAAGGCTACAGTCTTACTCGCAGTCTTCTTCCGGGCCAATTCATCTGGTCTTCGAAGACGGTTTATCTGCGACATGCGACGTTCTTATCGGAGCTGACGGAATAAAGTCCTCCGTGCGACGGTCGTTTTTACTAGATGAGACCAAGAAATTGCAATGTCAGGGGAAATCTTTTTTGGGAACGCTCTCTGCTATTGACCCTGTCTGGACTGGAACGGTTGCATATCGTAACCTTATACCCGTGGAGAAGCTCAATGTGCGTTGGCCGAATCACCGTGTATTGACGCAACCTATGCATGTACGTCGATTTCATCTGGTCGATGTGGCTGTATATTCATAGATATGCATGCATAGTATGTCGGGAAAGACTTGGTAATATTGCAGTCAAGCTTCCTCGATCCTCGCTGATGACTCTGACCTGTTATTGGTCTTCGGAAGCTCGTGGTTGCCTACACAGTCTCAAAAGGGACTATGATCAATGTCGCCGCATATCGAATGGATCGTGATCTAGAGCATACCACCTTTGAGGGCTCTTGGGTCTCTTCCCTGGCCGAGGAGGACGTCAAAGCCTTGTATGCCCACTGGGAACCGGAGGTTAGGGCCATAATCGATGTTAGTGTCAAGCTGCCTCAATACTTAGTTCAACAGCTGATGTCTTGAATCTAAATATCAGTGTTTTGAGAACCCGAGACAATGGGCTGTTCACGTTATTAAACCACTGGCCTCGTTCGTTTCAAGTCGCGTCGCTTTGATAGGGGACGCGGTCAGTGAATTCATCTTGTGTTTCATAAATTCACAGCGTGCTTAGAAGCTCTTGTACTACTGGGCAGGCGCATGCTATGGCACCATTTCAGGGTTCTGGTGCCGGTCAGGCCATAGAAGTGAGTATAAAGTCATTGTCAATAATTTGTTGGGTTAACATATATTCAGGATGCTTATATACTTGCAGCCGTGCTCGGGCACCCTCACACCAACCTGAACTCGATAGCTGACGCACTAGATGTATTCGACGCAATCCGCCGTCCTTCCGCCATGAGAGTCGCTGAACTTTCCAGATTGAATGGTCAATATTTCTCTCTCAATTACGAAGGACTTGATTTCGGCAACCTTCGCGGTGAAAGTCTGATGTTGGCCCTCCAAACTCTTAGCGAGACCGTTAACAAGAATTGGGCTTGGGCTTGGACGACCACGGTAGACTCAGCTTCGGAGGCGGTATCTCTGATGCTGGTCGAGATATGATGAAATCGAGTAGAGTATCAGCTTCGGAGAAACACAAGAAAGAATTAGAGCGTCAGTGTATACATTGGAAGTATTAGGTATCCAGTAGAGAGCTCAAAGCAGTCTTTGTTAATGGTCCGACTATCATTTCCTCGGAGCATTTGTACCTGCGCGACGTGATTTTGGGATATGCGATTTTTCCTCCGCATCGCTGTCTGAATCGGAACCCGACTCGTCATCGTCTTCTTCTTCCTCTTCCATGGCCTTTCCATACATTTCGTTGAGCTTTCCCTTCACGACAGGGGTCAACGCTGGTCGTGAAGACACCGGAGTGGAAAACAGCGTGTGCTGACTGGCAATGTCGGTCAACCTCCGATAAGAGCTCGCAATACTCACCGACTTGGGTCGAGCGTCCACCGTTGATGCAACTTCATCTTCCTCGTCTTCCTCGGTGGGTGATGCAGATTTATGATCGTCTAACGGTTCGTCATTTTCAGGTGCCTCAATTTGCGTCTCAGCCCATTGTGAGTAGGGGAAAGGCGGCTGGCTCTCGGTCAAGATGAACAACGGGTTCGCCTCCAACGTTCTATCCGCATCTAAGGTTGTGTCTGCCAGGTCAGACTGTCCCTGAGCCGGATGTCCCCCACCAGGCGACGATACACGACTATGCGACGGACTGCTGGACTGCAGTTGATCAACCATCAGCGATGATTCAGGTTCCGGCTGAGGAGACGATTGAGTCAATGTGGTCCATTCGTCCAAAGATTGAGACTGGACGATGGACGAAGGCGTCGCAGGTGGTGCGACAGAGGCAGATGTCATTGCAGATCCTTCGGAAGGAGTGGCCTTTTTCTTGATCGTCTGACTTGCTTTCTTCAAAGCAGCTTTCTCTGCAGCCTTCTCTGCGGCTTTCTCAGCTCGTAGCCGGGCTCTTTCCTCCCTGGCCGCTATTTTGGCTGCCTCCTCTGCAGCCTTTTCTTCGGCTGTCCTATTGGGCCGACGCTTCTTTTTTGCAGGGGTTTCAATTTCAGGGAGAGCTGGGGGAGGCATAGAGGTCAAAGCCCGACTGGAGTTCCTAGTTCTTCGTGCAACACTTTGTTCCGGTTCTTGACTGGCATCCTGACCGTCTTGTTTTGTCTTGAAGTTGTTATTACGGAGAGTCCGTTTGACCGTCTCCTCGACTGCAGCGGGTACTGGTATATCCATTTCGCCTGTGGGGACTTCTCCGTTTCGTTTTCTCATGCGTCGGACCACTCCATTGTCAGCCTTAGGAGTCGACTGCGACTGTGGTGGAAGTGGTACCAAGACATCAGGCTGATCCGTCTCAATGGGACTGTTGTGTCTCGAAGGACCAGGAGGCTCTAATAGATCATCAGCAGGTTCAATGGGATCGGTGTCCTCGTGCCCCGGCTCGTTCTGAGCATCAATCGCAGTATGATGATCGGATATGACGCTCTCTTCGGGAACAGGGATGGGTGTGTTGGTGGGTAGAGGAATTAGAATGGGAGCGGCCGACTTCACGCCGCTTTCCTGAGTTGGAACCGACTCTCCGGATGCGGCGTCATCGCGAGGTTTCGATGAATCTGAGTCTTTGTCTCCGGAAGGCACATTGGAACCGTCTGTCTCGTCGCCATTCTCAGCTGACGGTGCTACGCGAGTGCTACCTTCACTGTCCTCAGTCATCAAGTCAAAGACAGCATTCTCAGCTGCCAAAGCGTCACTGACGCTAACATCAGGTGTAGGGTCTGCACCTGCTGATGAGCCTGATCCATTGACATCTTGGAACGATACATGGCCATGGGTATCATCATCTGTGAGAGAGATACGAACCTCAGACTGCTCGCGAAGATTCAGAGCCGGGTCAGGTGAGACTGACGTCGTGCCTTCCACAACCACATCCAGGTCCTCATCCATGAGGACCGGGTCCTCTTCAACTTCGTCATCGGAAGATACCACTCTCTCGAACTTCTTGGAGCGACGACGGAATTCGAGATCATCGTCTTCCTCCAAGACAACATGATCGCTCTCCTCATCCCCGTCGTCTTCGCTGTCACTAGTGGGTAAAACATCGGCAAGGGATATACGAGGAGCAGAGGGGCCACGAACAAGGGCCTCTAGATCGACGTTTGCGTATAGAGAAGAATCCGCTAAGGCTGGAGATATTCCGATTGTGCCAGCATCAGGTGCGTCACTTTTGCTATTTTCATCATCTTCGTCGTCGTCGCTGTCGCTGGACGAACTATCGTTACTACTCCCCTCATCCCTACTCTCCACTGTGACTTCCGACATCCTCGAACCTTTCGGGATCACGGGTTTCCACGAAGAAAGTCTAGAATCTAACGCACTCGGGATGGGCTGTATCTGTACGGTGCTGGGATTCACGACCGTGCGGGACGAAGTTGCACCTGCAATATCATCGAGATGATTGGACGGCAGTAAGGGAGAAGAAGTATTATCTGCATTCACTGTAGACTTCTTTGAATTTGAGGCCTCCTCCTTCTTCCGCATTTTCTTCAGCATCTCTTCCAGCTCGTGCACAATCGATGAGGTGTCGATGGTGGCTTTGTCCTTTCGTAGCTCCGTAAGACGCGTTTCGATGGCGCCTGAACCTTTTATGACCAACGGGCACCGATACCGGACATGAAGGGGTGTCCCCAGACATATCGGGCAGTGATTATCGGTCGACTTAGGGGTATCTCCGGTTTTTGAAGGTGTTCCTTCCAGTCCTCCTGACTTTTTCGATGTCGGTGGTTTAGTCGTCGAGGTCTGAACGGATGCATCTGCATCTTGAAGATCCTCTGGCCCCCAAGCGGCACTCAATCTGGATTTCTTAGCTTTTCGCGTCTTTTTGGCTCCTTCCGGTTTCGTGTTGTCGCGGTTCGGCGTAGAAAGAGTAGAGGGCTTGATAGCAAGAGAAGAGGGTGTAACAGCGGCAGCAGAGGGCTTTGCATTAGGAGTGGATGGCTTAGCAGCAGAGGCAGAGGACTTGGCAGCAGGAGTAGATGGCGTAACAACAGGGGAGGAAGACACATTGGCAGCAATTATTTTAGCAGTGACAGCTTTGACCACGGCAGCTGCTGCTTCCAATGTCGCGGGACTTGACGATTTATGCGGTTTTTTCAAGGACTTCAGCTTGGATGCTGATGTTGATACTGATACTGTAGTACTCGGTGAGACGGAGGAATATTAAAAGAAACCAACTATGCAATCACCTTCATCCTGCCCAGATGTCGCGACTTCGGTTGGCGGCTCGTCTGGTTGTTTCTTCTTCTTCTTTGTCCTGCTAGCTGTAGTTGCCCATTGGTGAGAAGACGACAAACAGATACAGCAAGATGACCCTAACATTTTCCAGCTGAGACTGCATCAACGTGTGCGTCGGGTTCAGGACGCTCTGGAGCTTAAGGTTGTAGCTATGTCAGTATAAGAAGACAGACTCGACGATGTCAGCGTACCAGGCACAGTCGAAGGTCCGCTGGAGGGAGAGGCTTCCTCAGAATTGGGTGTTGGTTCCTGAACTACGGCTTTGGATTTGCCTATGAGAGTTACGGTCAGTAATATGCATTGGGCTAGAATGATTGAACGAACCTTTCGACTTCTTGGTACCGGACTCCTTGGGATGTACCTCAGGCGTTTCTGCTGGTGCTGGTGTTGGCTATGAATTCAGAGATCTTGATATATAGTAGTAAACTCACGTTCAGGCTGTGAGAGAGCATCCTCGAGTTCTCTAGCGCGCTGTTTCTTGTTCTTCTTCCGAGGCGGAGGTGTATCAGTTTCTATGGCTGCTTGTGAGTTTTTCCGCTTCCTTCCAGTCGATTTGGCATCTTCATGGGCAGGCTCAGGAGTTGCAGGTAGCGTTGAAGTAGACGCGACCGCAGAGGAGTTATCAGCGACTTTTTTGGAGGTCTTGTTAGCCTTCTTGCTTGGCTCAACAACGGGAACGGAACTCGGAGGAACTGGACTATCTTCCTCTGATTGTTCCTGGCGTCGAGTGGATTTTTTCTTCTTCGTCTGGTGCAAAACCTCTGATGGCTCCGAGACCGTAGACGCGTCTGGAATTTGTTGCTTGCGCGAGGCCTTTTTCTTCGTACTGCTAGTTCCGCTAACGTCAGTCACTGGATTGGTATCCTGGATGCTGGGAGATACGTTCGCCGACGTGGAGGCGACAGCGTGGGTGTCAGGATGCGGACTAACGGGCGGTTTTCCTGTGTTTGCTTTGGATTTTTTGGTAGTAGATTCTGATGTCTTGGAATGCGAGACGAGTTCAGGAGCAACGGTTGATGATATCGAAGTGGGTTGAGATCTGGAGCTGTCTGTATCACTAAATACGTTGCCCAAATTGTCCTTGCGTTTTTTGCGAGGCGGTTCGACATGCGTAGGGGATGGAGTATTCGAGGGGCTCGTGAAGGTGACTCTTCGCTTCCCAGGAGTACTAGAAGGCCCAGATGTAGGACCGTTGGGTGCTGGAGGAGTGCCTTCGGTAGACGAATTGCGTGTAGATATAGTCAAAGAATTGCGAGCATTTTTGTTATTCCGATTTGCTGAGGCCTGGCACATCTTTAGAAACGTTTGGTAAAGGAAGACAATTGGGCTCACTGGTATTGGGACCGGACCGTCAGTCACCATTACTCTGACTTCAGCTGAAGATTTAGAATGTGCAAGGGCATGGAATGCATCGAAATCATCGTCTGTAACGAGGGAAGGCATGAAACGATCAGTATTTCGACCACGTTCAGAGTAGCTGACCATCTTCCAGATCGATAGTTTTTCCCATACGAAGTTGAACAAGTTTGATAGAGACATCATCACGAAGTCCAAGTTTTGTCTTTACGACCTTCCTCATGTCGTCCAAAGATTCCTCTGCGTGTAGTTAGAACGGTTTTCGAGGATAAACGTCGAAAATAGCGTACCCTTGAACAACCTGTCAAATGTTCTGCTATTCGTGTAATAGGTTATCCTGGGATGGTCGGAATCACGTTTCCTCTTGTTCGTGGCTGCCTCGGCCATCTTGTCGTCGAAAGAGTGGAAGCAACGAAGGAGACGCTTTTGAGAGAATTTATGTTTCGACCACACAGCGTCAAACATCACATGATCTCGATCGCGCGACGCGTCCAAATTTCATGTCAAGTTGTCGGAAGCTTTTTTGACGCGTGTACATGTAAAGTTCAAGCAGATCGAACAAGAACAGCCTTCGGTGATTCTCTGATAGTAGGTACAGGTAGACAGGATCTGCTGGTCACTTATGTTTGACTGAACTGGTCTCACGTCAGAAAGACCCACTTCGCAGATAACTACCTAGATGGTACCGATGTCGACAGAGGCTTTATTGAAGCATGCTTTGCGGGCATACCAGGAGACCACTTGAAGCTCACAGCTGTGTACTTGCTGAGTCGATAGTAAAGTTCAGAAATCACTGGTGTTGACCGGGTATATAAGGCTCAGCTCCTTCCAAATGAACTAACTCTGAACGCAGGTTCGTCGTAATCATGATCCATAGAGTCTTACTTGTACCTTGGGACGATACGTGTATATCGGTAGTGGAACTTCAGACCTACTTATCGGCACCAGATCAAGATTCGTTAAGCTGAAGGTACGGTGGCGTTCCCTAGTTATCCCGCGCACAACGTCCTAAGCTATAACAATGATATATGTATAGATATATCAGCGTCAGTAATAAGGCGACCACGGTGCTGATCAATCGACGGCTCTAGAGTGAAGCGAGTCGTCAAATGGGTTCTGAGAATCGTTATCTCAGAACAGTAACAGCACCACCGTTTCGCAACTCAAACAAGAGCGATATATACGATATAAAGAGGTTGGAAAGAGGGTGACTTTGAGGTGCCACTGGCCAGTGGCAAGTCAGGTATTTGGTAAGATCAGTGGAAGCAAATACGGGCCCCCGCGACCTCTGTCACGTTGCTGTCACGGTCAGAGCAAGGTCAGAGAGTCTCTCACATCGACAACGTTCGTCTCTTCATGGCTGGGTCACACCGTATGTCTCTCTCTCCCTTCTACTTTGACATCTGACTACATTCGTTTCGTATCAGCTTCCGGATTTAATCCCCATCTCCCGGGTTTCAAACACAATTTCCTCTCCAAAGCCATCGGTGCAACCATGTGGTTCTTCATCTTCTACCGGGCACGGTGCGCACTTTCTATTGTGACTTGGGTTGTCTTTTGTTGAACAGCTTCAACAGGAAAGATGGTGGAAAGCTCCTAGTAAGAACATCCGGCAGATGGAATAGATTCTTTCAGGTGCTGACTTTTGATTCTAGGGCCAACATCCTTGGGAAGGGCACGGGCACGGGCACGCTGCGCACGAAGCGCACCATTGATATACCAATACCCATACCATTGTAATATATTCTACCCAGCTAGAAAGATTGAGGTAGTGGAGCACTTCAGCTCGTCTTTCGATTTGGAACTCGAGGAGCATCCGAGAGTCCTAGAGATATATGTCCTCTCGGTGCTTGGAAATAAGTAGCGCTCTGCAATACAAGCAGAAGCATAGTTTCATGAGTCTGTCTTAGTCGAGAATGAGCGAGGATTCTGCGTAAACCCATGAAGCACAGTTTGACAAGATTTGGCACTCATAATATTCTTTCTTTTCTCTGCATGTCTCTCAGAACGCACCTGCAAGCTCATAAATACCCTGGGTGCCCTGTCTAACTACCCATGTTTCGCCGAACTCGCCTTCCTGTCACTGTCTTGCGAACTTTCTGGGTCCTCGCTGTCGTCTGGTACGAGTTGCTGGTCTTTTTCTACCATGTAGACAAATGTTCGTGGCCAGACGATGCTTTCACACCTGTGCGTCCCATTTTGTGCCCATCTCATACAATTCACTCCCTAGAAGCTGACTTGACTTGTACACAAGTAGTCAGAGCCCGATTTCTCGAATGAACGCTTTCACAAGTTATCACCACATCATGTTCTCTTAGTAGCGGACCCACAGATCCTAGACCGGCATTCGTATCCTGGCCGTCCCCATCTCCTCACCCTAGTATCGCAGTGGGTAGTAGATCTGAACCTACGCAAAAGTTGGCGAGCGGCACTGCGGATGCAACCTGACGTCGTGGTGTTTCTCGGAGACATGATGGATAATGGCCGGTACGCCATCTCAGACAGCGAGTAAGCAGACTGTACTCTCGGTCCCACTCCGCAAACCAATCCGTTTCAGGTACGAAGCGTACTATCAGCGATTCAAGAGCATCTTCAAATTAGACCCCTCCATTCCAGTGTACTACATTCCTGGAAACCACGACACCGGGTATGCATCTTTTCCACACATGTATGAAAATACGACTCTGACGCATTGGACACTCATAGATTAGGTCCATCCTCGACGTTCTCACCGGAAGCTCGATCCCGCTATATCTCCCATTTTGGGCCGCTCAATCGTGTTGTCTCCATCGCCAATCATACAGTTGTTCTCTTGGATGCTCCTACTTTTGTGGATGAGGATTACCTACGTACCGGGAGTAGCAGGAGCTATAGTCAGTGGGACCCGATCAAGGGCGGGACAGCCGAGTTTATAAAAGCATTTCCAAAACGTGAGCTGACAGCACCAACAATTGCAGGATGCTGATTTCTGTTACTCCAGATCATGATCGATCAGGTCCAGTCGTCCTCTTCAGTCATGTTCCTCTGTCAAGGCCAGACGGGACTTCCTGCGGACCTCTAAGGGAAAGAGGGACCATCCGTAGGGGTGTGGGTCTTGGCTATCAAAACACTCTAGGAAAACATGCCACAAGCTTTCTGCTTGATAGTATTCAGCCTTCTGTCATCTTTAGGTTCGCATTTTGAATGTCACCTTCGCTGAAGACCGATCCTGAGCTGATGCGTCTGTTCTAAAATAGTGGCGATGATCATGATTACTGCGAATACGTCCACATCATGGACTCTCCAGAAGGGTCAACTGGAGTGCGAGAAGTCACAGTCAAGTCAATTTCTATGGCGATGGGTATCAGGCGGCCTGGCTTTCAACTGCTGTCCCTTGTTCCTCCGTCTTCAGGCGTTCGCAAGTTGCATGCAGATGCACCATGTCTTCTACCAGATCAACTAGGCATATATCTATCGGCGTACATTCCCCTTCTGGTTCTATCCCTCTTGATTCTCCTCATATCCAACGTCTTACGTGTCCGAACCTCTCCTCAACAACCTCGTCCTCGAGAATCCCTCACTCGCGCTGAGGATGGTGAGAATAGCGGGATCTCCTCCGCTGCATCCCCCAATCGAGAGATCCGCGCACGTCTCGAAGCGGACATGGACAGCGAAGATCAGTTTGACGGAACGGAGTTTTCCGAAAAGATGGCATCTTCATCACCTCTTCCTCCGCCCGTATCTGCATTCACTTCTCCCACCAGCATTCGATCTCATTCTTCTCTGTCCTGGTCCTTCGAACTATGGGGCCGTCGTCGTCGGATAACAATCGGGCCTGACTCGTGCATGACACTTGGCCAGAATCTGGTTTCTCTAGTTTCAAGTTGCGGGACTCAGACTCAGAGGACTCACAGAGGGTTGACAGGCGGATTCGTTCATGACGTGTTGCATGTAGTTGGATTCCCCTTGGGCATGTTTGCACTCATTGCTATATGGATGTTCAACGATGGGTAATGCATTGCTACTTGTTTTCGCATTGTCTCAGATAGACTGCGCGCCTATCACGTTCTTTCTCGCAAAGATTACGATTTATAGTCAAATGCCAATGCTTAACTCCGGTGAGTCCGGAAAATCTGGCCTGGAATGATTGCTGATCAAGTCTCCAGAGTCCGAACGTTCAACTTCAACACTCCGCAGCCCCTTCATCTTTGGACTCAAGGTTCAATCTTTCCTAAAACTGTATTCCTGAACTTTGCAAGTATTCCAGTTTCTCGGTCAATCTGTCGTGGTAAGCTCTAGTGTTCGCCCAGTGTGAAAGTCTTTCACGAATGGGGGTGGCCGGTCTTCCACGCGGCCTCTGTATTTTGCGTGTATTTCACACATATACCCTCGCAGTACTCACGTGATCATGGAACCGAAAGATCCAACTCAGCGACTGATTCCTGCTCAGAGGCGTCAAAGAGTCAAGACGCTCAACAGTCCGCAGCCGATATATTATGACTCGACGACTAGCCTGTGTGGTTTACTCTCAATTTCACCCCAAGTAGCACTTAGCCAGCGACCTCTGTCTAACAATGCCATCTACGTCCTTACCGCGTTATTCGACTTCACCAGCCCCCTCTTACGCTTCGCTGCCCTCATTCAGGGAAGAAACTCTGGCTTATAGTCCACGAACCAGTCGCTCAGCTTCTCCGTTTACTGGGAATTTCATCAAACAATGGCGATCTGTGACTCTTATATTGAAAGATCAAGACTCTACAACCGAAACCCCGATATACAGTCGTAATTCCATCATAAGAGGAGAAATCGGTCTGAATGACTGCGAAAATGTACTTTCTGTGGTAGTACAGGTGTGTCGAGTATCTTTTTTTCCGATCTTCACGCGTCTAACCTCTCGACTCCTGTACAGCTTGATGGCCTGATGTGCTTAGCAAGTTCAGAAGGCGGCTCTAGTGCGACAGTACTTGCGGCTAACAAACACACCCTATGGGAGCGCCACAACTCGCAGAATGAGAAATGTCCAACTCTCATGCCATTCTCACTTCAATTCCCTCCTACCTACACATACGAAGACCAGACGCGAAAACTACCGCCTTCATTTGAAGCTATATTCCTGGATACAAGCAGTGTCTTCGTCAAATGCACATACAACCTGACCATTGTTATCACAAAACTCCGTCATCGCAGGCTCTCTTTTCTGACAACGTCAAAACCGTGAGCATATTCTTCTTGTGATGCGTGGCTGGTATTGAAGACCCATTGTGACCTCACAGGAGAAGGATTCGAATAAACTACTGCCCTCGGAGTCGACCAAATCGACCCATCTTACCCATAAATCCTCTCCTCTCCGCCGTCAAATCATCTCCCGAAGAATGCTTCCAACTCAACTATACTCTAAAACCTCGACCAAGATCATCTGCCCAGCCTCTTCATTGTCAAGTTCGTATTTCAAGCATTTCTCGCAATACATATATAGCTGATAAACGGACTAGTTTTTCATTCCTTCGGTTCAGGTCTTTGGTCTCAAAGACGTCATACCCTTTCATATCCAGATATCCGGTCCAGTATCCTCACTATGCGCGTTTTTCTCTTCAAAGTCTGCTTCATCAGAATCGACTTCAGCATCGTCATCACAAAATTCCGGACACACTTCACAAAAGCCTGAGAAACAGGTGATCCGCGTTTGTCTCATCCGTATCGTCCATGTGAGAATCAATGGCAAGAGGGCTTCACGGAACCTTCATATCGGTGAGGGTATCATCAGAGCTCTTCCACCACCCGCACCCGCGATCCATGACTCTGACGCGGGAGGGCAAGAAGAGACTCTCGATTGGGAAGGAGAAATCAAATGCAACGAGGATGTTGCTTCAGTTGGGTTCAGTACTCCGAATCTGATGGTGAAGGTCAGTGGCCATGGTGTTCCCTTTCTCGTTGTCGCTCTAAATTAATTTCCATCAGGATTACATCGTACTTGCCTTGAGACCGCCTAATCTTCGAACATCACCCTTCTCCGAGCTTGAATATTTGCACCCCATTAAACTCGTAACAGACCCTTGGTCCGATTCGGAGGTGCACCCCGATGAGACTTAGGTGAAACGTGAAGGATCGAGGGATCGATATAGCTTACAGCCCTGGGATACATAAATCACTGTACGCGATTTCTTTGCCTGTATATGAGGATCCTTGCAGATGACCATTCATGATTTATCAGACACTGCGCTTACTATGCTGGAGGACTCGGATGTTAGATCTTTGCCACTTTGCCAAGGGGTTCCTCTCATTGGTTGCCTTTTCAAAGGAACCAATGGGAGAAACCGTGGACCTGCTTTAATCCAAGGATCGGCTGGACCGAAACAAGAAGTGCAGTTTCTAACAAGTCTCTAAGTAGTTGCTTCAGCTAGAAGAGATGTATTTTGAACTCGTCTTACTCTTATGTACTCAAGTACTCTTTGAAATTTCATCGAGATACGTCGGCTATCTGGCACATTCACATCCGACTTGCTTGCCTAGAGATTCAATCATATAACACTTCAGTAGGCTTTAGATCGATAGACTTCAAGCTTTGTCTTCATCTAATCTCACGTCCTGTTATCTATCGGCTTATGGCGTTTCGCGAGTCTTCTACAGTGTTGGTTCCTCAGGCATGACTGGTCTGGACCTTGCTGTATATATAAAGGGGACAAGTGGTGTGTTATCGCGTCGACGGTATAAATACGCCACCCTCCTTACTTGAGCCGACAGGCGTCGCGGAAGACGCGTCTCGCCGCCACATGGCACCAATAGGATATAGCCGCAACTCTCCACCGGAAGTCCAACTTCAAAGCAAGAATCAACCACGCAGACAGAGGTAGACATCGACTGACAGCTTGAGGCCCCAGGGGGAGACTGAGTGACACGTCGGACATATAGCGCGTTAGCCATCGGCACCGGGCGTTTCGACGGGGAAACGAGACCGGCTTGTCGCGAAGGGCTATCGCGAAGGGGCCATCGTGAAGGACTATCTCAAGGGGGTGCTCCAGGCCGTAGCCACGTCGACAGCATCGCTCACGCGCGTTTACCAGGGGACCTTATAGCAACGTTGTGGAGCATATGGGTCGAACGGAAGAATTGGGATGAAGAAGGTGAGATTGATGGAACCTTGATAGGACACCCCATATGAACTCGGAAGCGCTGATTTACAGTCGGAAGGGTCTATAAAGAGCGGGATTGAAAAATATATTATTTATCCATGAAGAAGTAGATAGCGCACTATCGATTTATGCAAGCACGTTTGTGCACTGAAGTCGAGTCGCCTTCCCTTTTAACCAGCTCTCTTCGCAATTCTCCAAAGACGCCCCTTCGACTCCAACCACCACCACCTGTTAACAGAAATTCTTGGATTTCTTGCGAACCTATTCGAGAGGAACCCCAAAGTTTCGAATCAGAACCAGACGACCTTGAAATATACAAGCGTCATCACCGTCCCCGCGCTCCTCTTACCAGAACTCAATCCGCCCCCCAACTCATCTCAACTAGTACCACAAAACCTATCCATATCCATCAGTTATAGTCAGTATAATCATTCGCTACAACTATACCATCGCAAGCTAACCATTTAATAGCACCATGTCTAACTTCGGGTCACTGATGCCTCGGAGCGACTCCTTCAATTCCCGGGTTCGGGGCACTAGCCATATCGATTTCAAGACCGCCACCACAGGTGTCGCCGCAAAGGCCATGCGCAATGAAATCAGTCATCTCGTAGGGACCGTCAGCGATCCCCAGACGAAAAAGGTTTGCCTAGCTTGTCACCGTCGTTGTCTACCTGCTCACTACAGATCGATGTAGGCATTCGATACAGAAATGCAATCCTTTTTCTACCTTTTCACGCGTTATCTCGCCGAACGCGCCAAGAGTCAAGATCTGTGAGTCGTCATAACCCAAAAAATATCCCCGAAATCTAATATTTTCGAAAGTGACTGGGATCGTATCAAATCCCCTGCTGAGGATCAGATTGTCCCGTATGCCCAGCTCCCAAAACCTCAAGATACCAAAAACTTGAACAGACTCGCTGTCTTGAAAGTCAATGGTGGACTTGGTACTTCCATGGGTAGGTTCACCAGCCTCCATCGCATTCCATGTGCTTACCAGCCTTGCCTTCAGGAATGACGGGAGCCAAGAGCGCTCTTGAGGTCAAAGACGATATGACTTTCCTCGACCTGACCGTGCGTCAAATCGAGCACCTCAACACCACCCATCGCGTGGACGTCCCCCTGATCCTCATGACTTCGTTCAACACTCACGAAGATACCCTCCGGATCATCAAAAAGTATGCTAACCAACAATTGCGCATCACGACCTTCAACCAGTCGCGATACCCCCGTATCTTCAAAGAGACTTTGTTACCATGCCCAAAGACTGCCGCCGATGACAAGAAGAACTGGTACCCTCCGGGTCACGGTGACTTGTACAATGCTTTGTTGCACTCTGGCGTCCTCGATCAATTGTTGGCCGAGGGCAAAGAGTACCTCTTTGTGTCCAACTCGGACAACTTGGGCGCTGTGTACGTTTTCTTTTGTCCCTCGTTGCCGACCTCGACTAATCCTTCCTGAGTACAGTGTAGATGAGAGCATCTTGCAACACATGATCGATACCCAGGCCGAATTCCTGATGGAGGTCACCGACAAGACAAAGGCCGATATCAAGGTTTGTCGCAGACTTTCTACATTGTTTTTCTGCGAGTTTCTGATAGCTCTGTCCTCCAGGGAGGAACTCTCATTGACTACGAAGGATCGATCCGTCTCCTGGAAATCGCACAGGTTCCCTCAGAGCACGTCGAGGACTTCAAATCGGGTATGCGATCTCTGTCTACCTTTCGGATCAGATAACTGACATTATGACTCCGTAGTCCGTAAATTCAAGATCTTCAACACCAACAACTTGTGGATCAACTTGAAAGGTTTGTAGTGTGTTTTCTCACCCTCCCCGTACATCCTGCTCATATCGTCATGTCAGCTCTCAAACACGTCATGGAGACTGAGGGGATGGAGCTTGAGATCATCATCAACCCAAAGACCACTGACGATGGTCAAGCTGTCATTCAGGTACTTTTTGACCTGTCAAGCTCGTCAGAATTTGCCCTCATACGTATCCTCTCTTAAAAAAGCTCGAGACCGCTGCCGGTGCCGCCATCAAGCACTTCAAGAACGCTCATGGAATCAACGTTCCTCGTAAACGCTTCTTGCCAGTGAAGAGTTGCTCCGATCTTCTCCTGATCAAGAGTGACATCTACTCGCTCGAGCACGGTCAACTCCTCCTCAATGAAGCGAGGATGTTCGAGACGACTCCTGTCATCAAACTCGGGGATCATTTCAAGAAGGTGAGCTTGCCGGCATTCAAACCGATCTTTTCGGAATGACCTCTGTATCTCTAACATGTCGGTGTTTTCTTAGATCCAACAATTCCAGAAGCGGTTCAAGAAGATTCCCAAGATTCTTGAGCTGGACCATTTGACGGTGACAGGTGATGTTTACTTTGGACGCAACGTCACGTTACGGGGAACCGTTATCGTTGTTGCAAATGAGGGACAAAGGATCGATATTCCTGATGGTTGTATCTTGGAGAACAGTACGTCGCACTTTGTCAGACACAGAATACTGTACTGACGCTGACTCGTTCTTGTGAATTAGGATTGCTGTCTGGGAACTTGAACATGATCGTAAGCCGCAACTTCGTTTCGATTATCGTGATTCTGACTGATTTCCCGCCAATAGGAATTGTGATCTATTCCGCTCCCTCCCTCCCCAATGACCACCACGCTTTATAATACATGACTGTCGACGGAAGTAGATGCGCATCTTGAGGACTTGATTTACATATATACGACTCGAAAAAAATGATAAGGGACGATTTATTTTTGTTAATGGCTAGCTACAATTTTTAAAACCTAGTGAATTCTTCTTGCCTTGGGCTCTTATTTCTCTTTAAAATCCAATGCGAATGCGGGTATAAGTAAGTTATGGCGTCCTCGGAGTTTTTGCTGCACCCTTAAGATATATAGGCGAGTGCCATCGATAAGTGCAGGTTGATTTACAGCAGATTAAGAGGGTGAAACGTTCGAATCGGGCCTTTATGGTTCGCTGCTGGTACTAACGAAAGTGGGGGTGGAGTCTAAGGTCGTTAGCTCCCAGTCTGCGGTAGAAGTGTTGGTGGCCTGTTCAAGTGTGTACGTCCCATGTACATTGAGAATCAGCCGACAACCCTGTGATTCGGGGTCGATATCTAAGACCGGTCGATAAACTAGAGCATGACTCACGGAGGACGACAATATTGCTATGAAAAGTCTGGATGGAAACGACCGTGAGTTATCAGTCGAAGATCTTTGAGAGTGTGAGAATGAGCACGTACGGAAATAGTATGTGTGCGTATTGAGATGTACCGTGGATAGATATCAGAGTCAAGATAGCTGATTCAATTGGTCAGCGACAACGCAGATGTAGACGCCACTATCGTTCCTACCTATGAGTCCTGCGAAGACAAAGCTACCATCCCGCGTCAGAAGAAATGGGAGAGGTGTTTGCGCCGAAATATGCCGTAACGTGATAATGTATCTGCTCAGTGTGAGCGAAATTATGATGAGTTGAAGGAAAGCCTCCCCAAAGCTATGCGTGGAACGACGTTAAGTGAGACCTTCGAAAAGTAGTCTGGCAGAGAACGCACCCGAAATAGAGGACTGCCTTTGGTAACTCGCCACTTGGTAGGCATGTAGTTGTAAACCGGAGATAAGGAATTGTGGTAAGACTTCCGACGATAGTCATAATCAACCGCACTAGCATCATCAAGCACAACAGTATCATTATCCAGCGGCTGCGATCAAACATCGCGTATACTGATGACCTGGTCAGTGTCAAGAGATATGATTGATAGACATGCAAGGCACTTACTGCGAAGTATAAGAACAATATTGACACCCACTAAAAGGCTGTAAGAAGTCACAATCTGGTATACATACAAGGCTCTACAAGTATGTGCCGGGATTGGGAACATCGGATTGAGCGTGCGAGCGATAAGTTCGTTCATTCTGGGAGAGACGAGACGATCGATTGAGCTCCATTATGCCAAGATGTATGGCAAAATTTATGGCAAAACGTACGCCTGGACCGACAATCCAAAATATCTCAAAAAATAATACAGAAACTTAACGAGTGGCTTGACGGGTTTCCTGAGTGGATTCGAGGGTCATTTAGAGAAAGTACGAAGATCGAATACAAGGCTTACTCACTGCCAAATGCGAACCTCGTCATTGAAGCAGATAAGAGTCTCCCACAAACAGAATGTCAGGCCAATTACTGGTCGAGCAATAAGAACTTCGTCTGCATGTCGAAGGCATCCTACTCACATGAACCGACATGGAGGATATTCATCGAGAACTGGTGCACCGTTATTTCATCGATGCTGTAATTCTTCAGATCCGACATGCTTTTAGAGTTTTAAGGAGCGTACGCGTGCAGAGGGGAGTCAACCTACAGCCCGTGCTCGCAGACAATATATAGTCTGGGGACGTTCGAGTATACGGCAAGGAACCTGAGTGGCGCCGCAGCTCATTTATGTAGGACAAGCCGGAAGGTTGGAATGCATGAAAAGACATAATCGATCGGTTGCAGTAGGGATGTTTTGGTTCGTGTGTCCTAGAGTCAACAAGCGCTCGCATATTTACGTGGGACCTTGTTTTCTGGAATAAGATCTAACTTTAGACAGCCCGAAATTAACGCATATCAGTGTATGTTTGTTCGAGGATTGTTCCGTTCATTGGTATAGCAAGATACACGATTGTGATAGCATAGACCTATACATATACACGGCGTAGAAAGTATCAGCATGCATCCACAGGTCTGACTCATCGTGAGAACGAGCTTACGTTCGAAAAGTGCGGCCCAGAAATCAACACCGTTCAGAGTTCCTGTGGAAGAAGGAACAGCGGTCAAGTCGGGATTATGCATGAGGAGTAGAGCTACCCTACTATCATATTCAAGTTCCCAGATAGTAACCCTGATCAGATAGTCAGTTGTCACAAACGAAAGCAGGTACAGTACATAGGATGTCAACTTACGATTCTCCAGAACACACCCATCTGGTATATCTATCCGTTGCCCTTCATTGGCAACGACTGCAACAATTGCGACCGGTTGAAAAGCTTTAGCCCGAATACTTAGACTCGGCTTCAAAATAGTTGCGTACCGATGACAGTCCCTCGTAAAGTAACATTGCGCCCGAAGTAAACATCGCCCGTGACAGTCAAGTGGTCCAGTTCGATGATCTTTGGAATTTTCTTGAAGCGTTCCTGGAACTGTTGGATCTATATCCATGTGCCATTGAACAAAACAAGACGGATCATGAGAGAAAATGAAAAAGGCTACCTTCTTGAAATGATCTCCGAGTTTGATCACTGGGGTCGTTCCGAACATCCTACGGTCGCTCACTACGAGTTGTCCATGCTCGAGAGAGTATATATCGCTTTTTATGAGCAGCAGGTCTGAACAGCTCTTCACCGGGAGGAAGCGCGAACGGGGCACGTTGACTCCGTGAGCATTCTTGAAGTGCTTGATCGCTGCCCCGGCTGCTGTCTCGAGCTATAAGCCAGAGAAAACCTCAGCCCACAACGCAATAACGAGAAGCCATACGACACAAAACTGACTTGAATGACGGACTCTCCGTCGTTGGTGACCTTGGGGTTGATGATAATCTCCAACTCCATGCCATCGGAGTCCATGACGCGCTTGAGGGCTGTAAGATAGCAGGTAATGAGATACTGGCAAGAGAGGGATAAATCGACGCACCTCTGAGGTCGATCCACAGATTATTCGTGTTGAAGATCTTGAACTTGCGAACTACAGTCGCGGGCCATGAGCACGAGTCACATACGTCAGATGAAAGCCTAACACTTACTGGATTTGAATTCCTCCACATGTTCCGAGGGGACCTGGGCGATCTCCAAAAGCCGAATAGAGCCATCATAGTCAACGAGCGTTCCGCCCTGAAGGAGATGAACTGGATATGAAAACACACAAAAGGGAATATAGTTACCAAAAGGCTCACCTTGACATCAGCCTTGGTTTTGTTCGTCACCTCCATGAGGAATTCAGCTTCGCTGTCGATCATATGTTGCAGTATGTTTTGATCCACGCTACATCGACGAAACGAGCCATTGAGCCTTTCTAATATTGTGCTGATACGACAACTCCGTGCACAAAGAAATGTAATACTAACACTGCTCCCAGATTATCAGAATTCGACACGAAAAGGTATTCTTTCCCGTCTCTCAACAACTGCTCAAGTACACCGGAGCTTACCAAGGCATTGTATAGATCACCGTGTCCTGGTGGGTACCAGCCGTCCTTGTTCTCTGGCGAGGCATTCTTTGGGAGAGGCAGTAGCGACTCTTTCGAGATGCGAGGATAGCGCGATTGGTTGAAGGTCGTAATCCGGACCTGCTGGTTTGCGTATTTCTTGATAATCCGGAGAGTATCTTCGTGAGTGTTGAAAGACGTCATGAGAATGAGAGGTACGTCAACGCTATGGGTCGTGTTCAAGTGCTCAATTTGTCGGACGGTGAGATCTAAGAAGGTCATGTCGTCCTTCACTTCGAGGGCACTTTTGGCTCCGGTCATGCCTAGAAATCTAATCAGTTAGTAAGGACGAAGTCAGAGACATAAGGTGGTAAACCTGACCCATGGACGTTCCAAGGCCACCGTTCACTTTGAGAACAGCAAGCTTGTTTAGACATTTGGGATCCGTAGATGAGGGTAGCCCTTCATATGGCACGATTTGATCTGCGGCTGGAGACTTGATTCGATCCCAGTCTCTGAGGAAAGATGGAATGGGAGGATTAGAAAGATACTGGGTATAACAGAGTAAGTACACACATGTCTTGACTCTTTGCCTTTTCAGCAAGATACCGAGTGAAAAGATAGAAGAAAGACTGCATTTCTGCATCAAAGGCCTGCAAACATCTGATCTAACGCGTCTGCGAACTGAAACAAGGAGCATACATACCTTCTTGGAGGCCAGGTCTGGCACAGTATTGACTAGCCTATTCAATTCATTGCGCATCGTCTTGGTCGTCACGCCTGTTGTCGCACTTTTGAAATGCTTTCCATTGCGGCGGCGAAAACGGTAAAGTGGGTGTTTGAAGTTAGCCATCGGAGGATAAGACGGCAAAGTCAACGAGACAGGTGAGTTTAAAAGCATAGCTGTTTCCGTCAACCTGGGTGTGATACTGCGCAAGCACAAGGACGCACCATGGCAGACACGCCCCTAGTGCGAGGATGCCTGATGTTCAATAGATCCATCGCGTTAAATGTTCCAAGTTGACGAACGTTCGTATTAGATACGAAGAGCCGAGATTTTGGCTTGCGACTGCGAGTGAAAGCGCGGTCGAAGATACGAGGAAGAGATGAAAGAAGCGCGACTCGAACTTAAGGAGGGTTGCAAGGTACGCGACTTCGGCTCGAATCGCTCGATCACTTCGACAGAGTCGACACCGGACTCTCCTCGGAGACTCTCTCTCAAGCTCATGGTGTATCTCCTATGGATACACAGACACTCAAAACTTGTCATGATGATACGATTACTTCCTGGAGACATAGTGAGACAATTGATATACTTACTAGAGTATATTAGTCCGGAATTTGATCCGATTCCTCCAGATTTGAGACCACTCGTGTCAAGAGGTTCTGACAGACGAATGATAGGCAAAACGACGAAAGAACGCGTATCTTCTCGACACTGTTCGTCGATGCGAACCGTCTACGTGAAGTAGGACCCCAGCGGGGATGGAAATCAATTTCTCGGAGTCTGAACCTTATTAGTTTGGGGCATGACTGAACTCGTTCGCCGTTAGTGACTCCCATCCTCAAGACTTTCCGACATGGGTCAGTGCTGCTGCTTCTACAATTCGCATATCTGGGATCATCGAACTGACTTAAACCCCCTCACCTCATACAGGTATCTCCCGTTCATCTCGGCACAAACGTTCAGAAACGGGCGCGCAACGCGCACACTACCGTAAAAAGAGAAAGTTCGAGCTCGGTCGTCAACCCGCCAGCACCAAACTCGGTGCCAAGCGTGTTCACACTGTCCGTGTCCGTGGTGGAAACTTGAAGTACCGTGCCCTACGACTTGATGGTGGTAACTTTGCATGGGGATCTGAGCATGTCACCCGGAAGACGAGAATCATTGGTGTTGTGAGTATTTTCTTCTGTGATCCATGTCATTTGGGATACTGTGTTGGGTAGACGTCCCGAAAATGATTCTGATTGCGATGACTTTGAAGGTTTACAACGCATCCAACAATGAGCTTGTCCGAACAAACACTCTCGTCAAGAGCGCCATTATCCAGATTGATGCTACTCCTTTCCGACAGTGGTATGAATCTCACGTATGTGCTTTTTAACCTGTTATTCGTATTCCAAAACCCTGACTCTGTTTCAACTTAGTACGCTCAACCTGTGACGAAGAAGGGCAAAGCATCTGTACCTGCTGCTGATGCTGACCCTGATGCGGAGCCCAAAAAGCTGTCCAACCACGCACAACGCAGTGTTGCTGAGAAGAAGAAGGGTGCGTTTTGTTGCTGCGTAGCAATTTCGGCTCCTGTAACTGAACATGCGTATCTTTCACAGATGCCAAGATCGACCCACTCCTCGAGTCGCAATTCGCCGCTGGTCGCCTGTACGCTTCTATCTCGAGTCGTCCTGGACAATCCGGCCGTGCCGATGGATACGTTCTTGAGGGCAAAGAGCTTGAGGTCAGCCGGCTTTGCGCTATCTATCTCTTACTTTGCTGACTTTGCTATGTTCCAGTTCTACCTACGAAAAATCAGGACCGGCAAACAGAAGCACGCCCACGCTGCTTGATCGTCTCCTCTGTTTATTGTTCCTCTTTCCATCCATCTCGGAAGTGGTGGTTGGTGGGTTCAAAAGTAGGATTCACACACACTCTTGTATGGGACCATGCTCTGTCTACTATGATCGCCCCCCAATTCATGCTCCTTATGCCTCGCAAAACTGCTATCTGTTATATCTGAGAGTACCATTTCATTGACTGTAATTTCATTCGCTTTCGAACCGAACTGCCCTGAGTTGAGAGTCTAAAAACGTCAGAGGCTAATGGCCGAATTAGGAAGTGTGACTATACAGTTGACCTTTCGGAGTTGAACCTAAATTTTATTGCTTGAGACTGGGCAAATAGACATCAATAGGCTCAATTTCCCAGGTGAGTTGTAGAGACAGTCTGCTCGACATCCAGCCGTTGATTTTCTTTTTCTCAGTAAGGTCTTAGCAGCCACTCAAGATCACCAAAATATAAAAAACATGGCCGCTACAACCACCCTCCCCAAGGACATCTCCAAGATCGGTCAGGAAATCAAGTTGTTCGGAAAGTGGGATACCCAGGAGTGCGTGCTTCGGGTATCTAGGCAATGGGATACATACTGACCTATGTGGAATTTAGTGTCGAGGTGAAAGATATCTCGTTGACCGATTACATCCAAGTTCGCCATGCCGTCTACCTCCCCCATACCGCTGGACGTTACGCCAAGAAGCAATTCAAGAAGGCACAGATGCCCATTGTTGAGCGATTGGTCGACAGGTGCGTGTTCTAGCCAAAACGAGTCCAAATTTCAAGACGCTCATCACGAAGTCTTGAACCTCCATTTCTCATGATAGCCTGATGATGAAGGGCCGTAACAACGGAAAGAAGCTCATGGCCGTCCGTATTGTTGCCCACGCGTTCGAGATCATCCACCTCTTGAGCGACCAGAACCCCATCCAAGTCAGTAGCAGTTGAAAGAATTGGAGGCGCCCAAAAACTGACAAAAAACCCGCATGCGTTATAGGTCCTCGTCGATGCTATTGTCAACACCGGTCCCCGGGAAGACTCCACTCGTATCGGTTCGCAGGGTACCGTCCGTCGCCAGGCCGTCGATGTATCGCCTCTCCGAAGAGTCAACCAGTCGATTGCTCTCCTCACCATCGGTGTAAGCTCAAATCTTCGTGTCTTAGCCTGCGTCATACCCAATAATTAACTTTTCAGACACGTGAATCCGCTTTCCGCAACGTAAAATCCATCGCCGAGTGTCTCGCCGATGAACTCATCAACGCCGCAAAGGGATCATCCAACTCCTACGCCATCAAGGTAAGTTCAGCTAGAACTTCTTCTTTTTTGGTGCCCTTTCTAATCAATACTTCGATTTCCCTACCCTCCATCAGAAAAAGGATGAGCTCGAGCGTGTTGCCAAATCCAATCGGTAAAACACCACAATCTCACTCTCGTGCGGTACCATTCGGCGCCGCTCGAACCCCGGGTGGATTTGGGGAGGGGGAGAACGAGGGGGGAAAGTCTGGTTATATGGGTTTCCTTCGTATTCTTTCTTATTTTTGCAACCAACCACATGATCATGATGTTTTTCTCCTCATGCACTTTCTTCCATGCTATGCGTCCACAACCCTATAAACTCCTCCGTCTGAAGTCTGAATTGAATGTCTCGAATCCCGGTCTGTGTGGAGTCTGGACAAACTCAACTTCTGTTTCTTCCCGTGTTCTCAGTGTTCTTCCAACGGAGTGAGAGTGACTATATACACCGAAAGAACTTTCTGTCTTGCGTGTGCCTGATTTCATTCCAAGAAAGATCCAAAAATCCGTATCCGTGAATTCATTTGGGTACGGGAGAATACCCTGGGTACGGTACTGGAGGTGCAGACTTGTTACAAAACTGGTCAAACAACATGCCAAGTATATACCGCGATAGGAACCAATTTGTGTATGTGGAAGACGAGAACGAGAACGAGCAGACAAAAGAAAGGGAAAAAGAAGTAAGAGGAAAAATTAAGTATGTAAGCTGAGAATGGCCGCCTCGAATGGACCGTTAGTCGTTGTAGGTGGTGATAGGATTGAGATGCGAAAGGGAGAAATCCCTGGATATGATGAATTGAAATTGGAATGATGATTGGAGATGGTGATTGGGAATGGTGGTTGAGAACGAGAACGAGAATGGGAGGCAGGCCGGCAGATGAGTATTTCCTTCCAATAAATAGGTAAAAGGTGAGGGATAAGAGCGAAAAAAGAGAAACGAAAAGAAAGAGAAGAGGAAGAGAAAGATAAAACGGAGAGATTTATATGCAGCAGAACGACGACGACGCGAATTTGATTGGGGAAAACGATGCATTGTTGGGGATGATGTACAAAAGGGATGGGGGATGCTGTTTATTTGGGCGGCGTTCGGGTATAGGGCTACAGTGAGTGATTTCGATACGGATGCGAATGTGGATGCGAATGCGGTTACAGATTAGGAGACGGACGCGATGCTTGCGGTACGTCTCAGGCGTCGCAGCGGCAAAACCGAGCTTGGTGAAACCCACAGAAAAATAAAACCCGACGAGGAAGGAGAAAGAGACAGACAGTCGAAACCCAGAGGAAGATGGAGAGATAATGATATCTAGCCCGTATAACGCTGAAACCAATGATGCGAGAATGCATTCAGGGTACGGTCAGCGGCCCGAATTTTGCGAAGAAGAGATATCGTTGGGTTTCCGGAGAAGAATCAACGAGAATTTTGAGGCGTTAGGGGGGATTCCATGGGTTGGCCGTCTATGATAATGCCGTGCTCATCGGTCAACCTCCATAGGCTGAGGTGGCTGAGACGGCTGAGACGGTTGCAGTGGCTGAGGCGGCTGAGAAATCGGTCTATGAAGCGCCTCTTCTTCCTTTGTCGGTTTAGGAATCGCCCCATCCAGTCCTCTATATCCGAACTTCTGGCCGAATTCGTTGACCATCGCTTTGCCCATCAAGCAGACCCACCCCAAACCTTCTCCGGTGACACATTGCCCGGGCCAGAATAACTCCCCTTCGTCATCATCAAAATACGGTTCATGCTCCTCATTGACCGTCAACGTGGTGTAGACCATTCGCGCGAATGTTTTCGGGAACAGGCGGGCCATGATGGGGAGGTTGAGGGTCTTTTCCGCAATGGACATCGACCGAGCGACGGAGTTCAGACAATTGAGATTTTCCTTTATTTCTTTTACCATCTGGGCACTGGCAGGAACAGTTACAGCATCGATAGCGTCCGTGACTTCACGTGATAGTTTGACATCTTGTAACTCCTTGGGAAGCATATAGTTCGGGAGTTGATTTTTGTTGGCGGAGGGAGGTGGGACGTCTGGACGACTACTGCCAGCAGGAGAGCCATCGGCGTTGCTGGCTGGTGTCGAGTTGGTGCTGTTGGCAGCTAGGCTTACAGGAGAGGGAAGCATTGGAGGAGTATCTTTGGGACCAGCTTCCTCCGCGGCAATGGCAGCAGTCGCAGCAGTGGCGACTTGCTCTACACAAGCTTTGAACAATGTATCTTCCGGGGCGTTGGGCCTTCTCGTTTTGTGCACGCTCGTTCTTTGGATGATATATGCCTCGATCAAGTATCTACAGGCGGGAGAAAGATAAGAATGGCGTGTATGAAATGCAAGGCAGTGGAACTTACATCAGACCCTGGAATGCCCTTTCCTCGTCGTTACTACTCTCCTTCGATTCCCACTTCGTCTTACACCACCCAAGGAAGGCCATGGAGGACGCCCATACTTCAAAGTGGCAAGAGCCGCGGCCATAGTCTTTGCTCCAGATCGCGTACGTGAAGGACACGAGAGCATCCATCAGCTCAAGGCGAGCGATGACGTTACCGTGTTTGTGGTAGATTGAATTGTTGGGGGGAGGATCATGGAGAGGTCTGAACTCCCTGGTTGTATTGTGATACGTCGACCAATGCCTAGCATCACCAGAATACTTTAGTCGCCGACCAACATTGAACCATTTTTCGTTGAGTTCATCCCAGTGGGGATCGACCTTTTTGGGATTCGGCTTCATGCCACGCCTAGGTCGACGAATTGGGAGGGTGCTGAAAACGGGAACCGTTGGTAAGATTGTAGGTGCGCTGGAGGAGGAAGCCACCGGCTCTTCGGGGACTTCGCCATCTTCACGGGGTTCAGTGGATGCGACAGGATTATTCTTTTGAGGATGTACGGCTGGTGGCGGGATGGCGGCTGGTGGTGGCATAGGTGCAGCACGAGTGGGCAGTTGTGTTGAAGACTTGGCCGGTACAGGATCTACTCGCAGACGTTTGACGTGATCAGCTCCCGAGTCATGATCAGCTTTGCGCTTCAAGCCAGGTGCTGGTGAGCTTGAGCGAGAGGCGGGGGGCGAAGGTGGTAGAGTGGGCGGCAACGGTGAGGACAAAGAGCCGACGATCTTTCAGACAATGTTAGTACCAAAACACACGAGTAAAAGTAGGAGAAAAGTGGATAGACCTCCAGATGTTTGAGGAGCTGTGCCCTGAGCCATTTCCTGTGAGAAAAGTGAGTGAGGAGAGAAAGACGACATGAGGCGATAAGTACCGTTTTTGAGAGAGTTTGCGAGTAGAAGTAGATGGGATGTGTGAGGATGAGGATGTAGATTCACGCATGTTGAAAGTTGGAAAGTAGAGGGATGGTGGTGGGAAGAGGACAAGAAATGAAAAGCTGTGGCCAGCGCAACAATGGCGGGTGAGTTACTCGGCGGAAACAGAATTTGGACACAAATTCGTAACTCGGTCCACTTCGGCTATCAACTCGACTCTCCTTTCATCCCAATTTCATCATTCCATCCTCCCTCCTCTGTCAGCATATGTAGCTAGTACATGCAATATACAACTACAGCTCTCAAATCCGAGTCGATTCCAATTTTTACCGTACAATTCTACCCAGTATTACTGCCACTGCCACCACTACCTGGCGGTCCTAGCCCCGCGGTGTATCCACATTTCCACCCAAATGCACCCCAATTTGGGTACCCCTCGCCCGAGCCGACAGGTGTCATTCTCAGCTGCAGTCTAATTGCTAGCGGAAGTGCATCCAATAGGGTTGAACTCGGGGCCTCCATCATCCCGAGTCATTGACAAGAAGTCCGAGTCGTATGTAGTACCGACCCCTCCTTTCGAATCCATGTACACATGTTCCCCAACCTATAGCACCTGATCCCCGTGCAAATAGAGTATACACCTGGTCTAAAGATGTTCAAAGCATAGTCTCGATCCCATCTCTTTCGTGCGTGCGGACATAACAGGCGGCGTTCTGGAATCCCAATCACTACAATTCTTCTCAGGACCTAATGTAATGCATAATGGATCATTCTGGAGCTCCGTCCAAAGGCCCTTTGAATATTTCACTCCCTGTACGAACGAGCCCAGGTGGGCATCCTCACCCAGTCCTTTGACTCCACTTGCAGTACAGCCGGCGAGACTACGACAACAACGGCGAGACAGCACTGACTGGCTGACTGGCCTAAATTTATCCCGCCCCCTTTCATAAGGATCAATGATGAATTGATCTAGCCGCCCTCATATGTAATCTAAAATCTAACCGAACATCAGGAACCGAATCTATTTCATCAATGTGTTCACCACTGCGCCGATCTGGCGTGGAAAGTGCCTCCGATCCACAAGGCCTTCCAGAGGAGCTTCAGGAATCGCTCAAAGTACGAAACATCGTATTCGAGGCTTGGGGGACAGGCGGGTGGGGTATGGAACCGCCATATAAACGCAGAATACAGACCGCATTTCCTCGTGGGGCCTGAGCCCCGGATTCCCATGAAGGTCCCATACACGTGCGCGTGCACTAAAACACACATGTACACCTGTGTAATACTCGAAAGATTAGCACCTTGCATCTCTGAATGTACCCGAGATAACAGTCACTCATTGATACATGTTCATTCACGAGCAGACCCCAGAAACATGAGAGGATACGCAAGGGCGAGCATCTCAGTTCGGGTTATAATTGAATCCATGCGGTCCGCTGTAACGACACTTCTACGGTCCATTTATATCGCCGAGGAATTGCCAGAAGTGCCAGCCGTATGTCGAAGTGACGAACATTGACAGATGGTACCAAAACATAGCAAATGCTGAATGTTCAGCTGCAACACGCTAGAACAGGAGAACAGGAGGAGAAAATGATACAATATGCAGTAGTCTTATCGAGTATGTGGGTAAGACCCAAGGTCCGGGGGTGCACGCTGATTTAGACCCAAAAGTCAAGTCAGAGAAGACGAATCTTCCCGCAGGCCCATCCAGGAATTCGGTATATCCCGGTTCTATATCGAAGAGAATACGAAGGGTCAAGACACAAGGCTGAATCCTGATGGGAAGAAGTTGTGTTTTCATGCGGGGAAGAGTCATGATGAGCGGGAAATCGATATTCAGACTGCGAATGGATGGATGGATCCACAGTGGAGGGAGGAAGGGCCGTATTATAGCAGCTTTAGGATAACGATAACACCGTTGGAGTGGGAAGTTATGTGAGCTTATACATATGGAAGTAAAGTTTTCATTACAGAAACATACCTCAGGCTGAGACGTCACAGGTAGAAGTAAGCAAGTGCCTTTAACTAACACTACGTTCTTTTTGATCTGATAGACAACAGCCCGGAGAAAAAGTTTAGTATTGAGGCGGTGAGTCTAACTCCGGGCCAGCCAATATCGAATCTTTTGTTGCACTGTGGGAGGCGGGATGTTGTGCTCGAGAGACAATCAGCCTTGACCAGAAGAGAGGGACTCGGAGAGTGGAGACGATGATATCAGCGGCGCATCAAGAACAACTGGACACGCCGCCGCATGAACGCATCAAGCAGAACGGAGCTTGTAACAGGCAACAACATGCCCGTTGCCCTGGAATGGTCACAAGGGAGGATGAGGCCAACCAGAGTCAAAGTCGTTCCCGGCGTTGGAACACGTTTCCCATCCGAGGTATCCACAGCGGCCGACGAGTCCGCGGTCGCTGGTCCCGAGTCATATCAGTCGAGAATAACCCGCATGAGACGGAGAATTTGAGTCCCCCGAGCTGAGCGTTACGAAGATCAAGAGCGAGCCACGAAGATAGTAGAGTAAGTACTCCGGGGCCTAAAGAGAGTTCTAGGACATCAAACGACTTGTGATGAGACTCTTTGAGAGTTTGAAGAGGAAGATGAACGGAAACGACTCGGAGCCTGAGAGTCCGCAGCAAAAGGCCATGTCACAACCTCATGACAATGTCACGTGTAAAGTGATGCGTGACGACGCGTTCAAAGACCACACTTCTCAAGACAAACAACGCGTCGAACACATCCAAAAGCCAGAAATCCATTACAAATATAGTACAGTATGAAATACGCAGGCCTCCAATACAACAGATGATCCGAAACGTAGATAACGAAGACGAACAATGAAAAGGTAACAGAGATAGAGACAGAGACACGATCAGTACAGACCCGTAATGAGGCGAGTACACGATAAAACTACAAATCCAGGAGAATCAGATGAAAAGAAGTATGAAATAACAGAAACTCTATATCGATCGATAGATCGGAACACACGATGAAGACTCTCAATTCTTGGCCTTCTTTGCTTTGCCTCGACCACTGGCAATCTGCGCCTCCTTTCCCTTTGGGTAGGGAGTAGAAGCAGTCTTCGATCTTGATTTGGCCCTTGTACTCTTCTCCAAAGGCTTCGGTGGCGGGGCAGCTACCGATTGATCCGGCGTCGCAGCTGCACGCTGAAGTTCACGTGCACGCGCCCTTGTCACGAGAGGTGGAGGCACGACCGAAGACGCTCGCGTTCGAGCTTTGGCTGGCGCAGGTGGTGGTGGCATGAGCTTTGAGTCCTCATCGCCAACGGTATCGACTCCCTCGTCGACCTCGATCGCCTTGCCCTTACCCTTACCCTTGCCTATAGCACCTACAACCGTCTGTGCGGAAAGCGATCGCGACCGAGATTGAGAGCCGGGAGTGGCCACAACAGTCCTAGACGATGCTCCTGACGTAGATCGAAGGGCTGGGTCTTCAGGAGAGGGAGAGGTCGAAGGACCAGGAGCGGCAGTGGGTGGTGTTGCTGTACCAGATTCTTCTTGAAGTTTCTTGATACGAGCACTAGTTCGAAGAGGCACTTTGGGTCGTTGCTCTAGGGAAGTGGTGGTGGTCTGGGGTGCCGTAGAGCTCTCTGCGGACCCTACTGCATTCCTCCCCCTCTTGTTTCCTGTCTTCGGAGCAGAGTCAGGTATCGTATCGTCTGCAGGATCGGCGTCGGTGCGGTCGTTGTGTTGTGGAGCAGCAGTGGCGGCATGTTTCGTGCGCTTGCGAGAACCTAGTTGTGGACCTTTGCGTTTGCGGCTCTTTGACGCGGCCTTCTTCTTCTTCCGAGTCTCCCGGTCCCGTTCCTGCTTCTGTAGCCTCCGAGTGTACAGGACAATGTCAAGCCAAGTTGGTGCTAAGACCCCGAGATACCAATCTTTGTCAAGTAGCACCTCGTGAGCAGCCCTTTGCAGGATATTGACATCTTTCAGAGCGTAAAAAGCGTAGTTGTTATCCCACGGATACGGGAATTGGATGCGATGCGATGCATCCCCTGTGTGCAAGATACTAAGAGAAAGGTTCAAAATAGAGTGCTTTAAGCGACGTACTATAAACCTGATCGATTGTCCTCGCTGTTTCTGTTTGCGAACGCCAGTCCCAAAAGACCCAATGAGCACGTAACTCCGGCTTGTTGAACACCGAGAGGGCAGCGAGGGCGATCTGGATAGCGGTATAATCGGTCCACAGTATACGCCCGTATCTCTCAGCATGCCACAACAATAATTTGATAGAGTGGTGTTCTGCCGTGTATACATTCCTGTCAGAATCATCCTCTGCTCGGAACTGGGGCTCATTGATGGTGGGGCGTTTGGGTGTCTCCGTGTCAGACCAAAACAACGTAGGTGGTTTGAAGTTTTGCATCAACTTGGAAGTGTATACGTATCGGGGTATGGTAACAGGACGAGTCGCGTCGTTCGAGGTTGAGGAGCCAGCTTGGGTGGCAGGTGGCACTGGATGGGACGCCGACGAAGTCGACAGCCCATTGGTGGTGGCACTGGGTGTGGATTCAGAATGAGAGCTCTGTGATGAGGAGGGCTGAGTGGCAGGCTGCTGTCCTGGCTCGGATTGTTCTGAGCCCGAGTGAGAGTGAGAGTCTGAGGCCTTGGGTGGCGGCGTCTCGAGCTTGAGGGTGCTCCTGATAGAGGACTCAGCCCTAGCAGGATATGTCCAGAGCATTGAGCCAGAGTAGTTCCAGGAGCTAGAGTACTCGAGGTACTTGATCTTGTTTTCGACAGGAACCGCGTTGGATGAGGACATTGTAAATGTGGGGTTGGATTTGGAAAGGTGTAGAGATGTGAGGGTCAAGTAGAGAAGAGATGATGATGTGAATGTGAGGAGGAGATGAGTGTAGATTGAGCAGATGATGGGAGTAAGAGTGGAAGGTTGAGATGAGTGGGATAAGACAAGTGGCAGTCGCGTTATAAAGGTCAGTGCCGAAGCCACCAAGGCACATTCAGAGCGGGGATTTCCATAAATGGCCGTGGGAATTCCAGCTTTGTTTCCGAACTTCAAAGAATTGTTCTCCAGTTGGCCACGAGCCTTTGTTCGCAAGCTGAACAGCCTTCTATCTATCTCACTATCTCATTTTGTTTTTCAATGGTCAAACGGGAATAGTTTTTTGTGGTATACTTATAAGAATGGAAATGGACGCATTTCTGCGGGCGTCACTGTGAGATCGGATCTATGCTTAGATTATCGAAGAAAGAAGATAAGATCTACGCTTCATTAGTAACCGATACCCCGGCAGATCAAGATCAGCGCGGCGTTAATGCCATCCATTCAGCCATCCATCCAAGGGATCCTTGTCGACGAGGAGAGAGGCCTTTACATCGAGGACCTCGTGCTGATGACCAATCGTCCAGTGTGGGCGCTGCCCGATGTGAAGCAGAGATCAAAAAACGTGTATCCGACCGAGTCAAGTGCGTACTGACTCAAGTGCAGCATCAGTGTGATAGGTATTCGAAGAATAAGCAAGTCACTCACGCCGTTGTCATGGGAAGAGTCCGCCACCCATCCTAGGAAGGATCCTTTTGTCCCGTCTGACCTTCCTCTATCCCATCGTTCCACAGCTGCAGATCTAAATCAGCCGTGGGTGTGACCAAAAGTGCACGCAGTACGATATTTGGGACGACAGACATGGTTGATGCTTGTCTGGGAAGGGCGGGTCTAGGAAGCTAGAGCTATTTTCAGTTTCAGCCCTCGGGATACTAGACATAGGGCTCACGGCTTCGGTGGTGACTTCGATATGCCCGATGACCATGATAATAGCCAATCTTTCTCTGATCCATGTGCTAGACCAAGGATCTATACACAGTGATACGTCGACTAGAATGATTTTGTTTTGATCCAAGAGGAGGACGAGCCCAGTGGTCGAATCGTATGATAGCAGACTGATGAGACCATGAGCTCATTTGACAATCGTACGGCGTGGGTATTGGACTTACCGACCAGCTACACGGATCTTCTCTCCAGAGAGTGACTTGTCCACCGACTTCAATCTAGTAGGTGTTGCGCTATCAGTTTGCTGGGGCATCTTCACGATCCGAGAGCATAGCAGTTGGGTGCAAGCTCATTGTCACGATGTGACGACTCGAAGTCTATATCCTCGATCATTCGCGTGTCTGCTCATGCCCAGGCCCCAGGGAAAGGAAAAAGGTATCTGTTCAAAGGGTGCAGCAATCTGATACGTCTGCTAGATACTTATGTTCACAACGTTGCTCGTTGACCACGAGTGACCATAAGTCCGTCGCCGAACTTCAACGAAGGGAAGCCCCATGGAGAACATAATAACAACTACCAGCCGACCGAGAAACAAAGAGACAGCTTCAATAACATCAGCAAAAAGTCGGTGAACTCGTAATTGCCCGTGATCGATTACGGAGGTTGCAACCCCCCGGCGTCTTGTAACCGGACTTTGGACCGGCCCAAAATCAGCATAATCCAAGCATAAGCGGATTATAACCACCTTGCAGTCAATAGCAACTATTTTACTGATTGTAAGCTGCTGCAAGCTACTTGCAGTATGCTTAGTCTTCCTTGCTTTTTCCCAGCTGCGGCAGGGAGTTTACAACAAAGTACTCATATTTGCCTCTACTCACTGAGTTTGTGCGAAAGAGCCAGAGATTTCGACAAGTTTTCGATGCTGAGCGCGCTGAACATCGGCGAAGCACCCGGAAGCGGCCTTGATATTTAGTGATGTTTGGCTGATGGTAGCTTCCGGCGTCAACCGGCCTTCCGCGTCTTTCCTTCTTTCCATCAGGATCCCCTCTCTCGCTCTCTCTCCAAGTCCCTCCCCATCGCTTGCCCTTGGATTAGAGCAGGCGAGCCAACAAGAGAACATGTGCACCGTCCTCTTGTTGGCTTGCCTGCTCTCTTTCGGAGGCATCCCAGGACCATGCATCCACTGTGATGCTCATCGCGACTCTTCGAGGATTCATGTAAGCCCACCAGCTCTTGCCCGTACGAGTATCTTCTCTAATGTGTCCTTTTTCTAGGTCCTCGCATTTCCTTTACTTCCCATCGAGACTCCGGAGTTATGATCGTTAGTCGCAGAAGATTTGAAGTCGAACCTAGGTATATCACCCGACTGCCATACATTCCTCCACCATTAGCTACGATTTTGTCATATATACCTTACTGCCCAATATCATTTTGTATTCCTCAACAATCATTGGACTGTATACAGAGAGCAAGAAAACTGCTGCATCATGGCTTGTATTCTGTTTGATTTTGCAGGATTACGGTCGGATTGTAATCCAGTTATAATCCGAGCTGCAACCGATACGCAACATGTGCTATCTTGCGGCGATCGTATTTGACCAATTTTAGATCTTCCGGAGGTCACAATCCGGTCATATTGCCTTATAAGGGCATTACAAGTTCCTAGACTTTTTGCTGATGAAGTAGGGAGGCACTCTACCACGATGCACATCAACACTAACGAGGAGTAGGGAGGGTGTCGAGGAAAGGGAGCCTAGGGCAAAGCAGCGAGGTTCTGAAAACTATCGGGACCAGAGAAGGGCCTTGACTCGCTGACTACATATCGACACGTTGATTCTCACTCTCTAGAAGACATGCTCTAGATACTCGTTAGAGTCATTCAAAAGAGCTTTTCAGCACTCACGAAACAAATATTACTGTACACTCATACCCACCGAACCCCAACTCACCATCCGTATGCAGATATGATCACCGTTTCACCTGAGTCAACGCCTCTGTATCAAATAACATAAGATAAGATAGAATCAGAAATGCAGTAAGGGAGAAAGTAAACTGTCGTAAACGTACCCCTCCGCGTAGCATCCTCCAAAAGTTGAGTATCGACGTGCTCGGATGGTATCTGCACATAGCGAACAACAGATCCACGGATGAAACAGTTTTTCACTGCCATCTACGGAATAGATGTCGTGCTATTCAGTCTTGCAGACATACATGCAAGAAAAGGATGATGAACGCACCATATGCGGGTGTCTCGCCTCGTCCAACACTTTTATGCCATCCAATCGTATGTTCAGGAACCTAAAGTTATCAAGGAAGGTCCATGTCCATTAGAGAGTCCAAGAAACGAGTTTCTGAGACGAACTGGTCCACAGATTTGAGAACGCCCGTGATGGACAAGTCGTTTTTGAGCTCAACTGTGACTGTCTGGTCGGTGAGGGTCTTGAAGACGGAGAAGATAAGCTAGAGAGAGAATTGATCTGAGATAGGCTTCGTTAATCAAGATGTGGAGATGTACCGACTTACCATTAGAAAGAGAAGAGTACAGCAGAGTACGGTCAGACTGGGCGCTATCCCAGTTCGGAATTCTGCCAAGACCAAATTTAGCCAACTTGTGTTACACAGCCTCCCTCTGGAAGTCGTTCCTCCTCTCAACCTCCTCTGGCCCTATAGTAAGTACCGTCATTGCGATTATACTGCCATTGCGATTAACGTTAACCAGGTTTTCGGAGGAAGTTGAACTCAATATGAATGATAGAACCTTGTATCTGCAGTGCCTCACCACTCTCGCCACCTCTCGCCACATGTCCTCTTCTGCAGCGGTAACCGCTGCCTTCTCAGTAGAAATCGTTGGTTGGCCTCGGTATGTGAACCGATGCAATTTTAAATCGACCGCTGAACATGGAACGTGGAACTATAAACGTGATTCGTAGATGTCAATTTAGACGCTGAACGTCGAAGGCCGTTTGTTTAGTGATTTCGTAGATGCCAATTTAGACGCTGAACGTCGATGGCCGTTTCCTTAGTGATCGACTCTCATCACGTCTGGCTGCTACATGCATGTCCTCTAACGGCTGAACTGCCGTCCCCTAACACAGCCTCCCTCCTTCCTTCCTCGGTCACTGCTAGTTTCCAACGGCCCTGTCTGTGCTACTGCCATTGATTATATCTGGGGAGACTTCTGGACAAAAGCCAGAGAATGATCAGAATCAACTCGAAGCTGCACAGTCTGAACGCTTAATGTTGACTAGATCTTCGGACTGCTTCATGTGCTCTTCAATCTACAGCGCTACCTTCTTAATAGGCACTATCGGCTGGCCTCGGTATGTGGATCGATATACTTTGTTGACCGCCAATCGTGGAACGTGGAACTTCAGCCGTAGACCGGGGAACGTGGAACTTTAACCGTAGATCGTGGAACGCGGAACTCTAGATGCTGAACGTCGAATGTGGGGCCCCTGGTATGTCGATTCGAGATACAGATCATCTGACGGCTAATCTCAGTACAAAGTCCTCCAGAGAACGAACGGCGGAGAAATAGTCAGTGATCCCTCGCTAGCGCTGCGACCACTGGGATGTTTAGAATTTCAAAGAGCATGCCTTGCAAGTCAAGCCTCTAGCCCAGCTCTGGAGTCCTCCGAGTCTATCCTGACCATCACAGCTTGCGTTGTATCTCTCGCGTCTATTGGTCCCCGTAACTTCGCCCGCAAGATCACTTTGACTATATCCTTCTTGACTACTCGCATCTTCGGTCCATGAATTCCCACTACCCGATGGTCCTCGAGAAGGTTCGAGCAGAGATCGGAAAGCCGTTGCATGACTTTATTGAGATGGGTTCCCGAGCCCTTCTTCCGTTGCCTTTTTGGTCCTTTGAGCAAGTGAGTTGTCCCGATGATAACATAATGATAGAAGCACAGTATACTGATTCTAGCGATACACCATTCGAGATTTCAACACCGCAACTTGACCTGATAGCCATGGGCGCTAAACTAGCGCGCGGCTACATTCAGTGTCTTCCTATTGGGTAGCCGTGACGTCACGCCCTGCCGCTCAGTTCTCTTGATATATAACACACTACAAACGAGATGCTTCCAGCTCTCAGTAGTCAGGTCTCATGGCATCCATCCCTCTTCTCCCTCTCCTGACTATCGCATGCTACTTCGTATCTCTCACGTCGGCGATTTCCAGCAACTTCGCTCGCAATGTTACTCTGTCTATGGCCTTCTTGACTGCTACTGCCCGCATCCTCGCTCAATTACTTCCCACTACCCGTATAGTGATCCTCGACAAGGTCTTGGTAGAGACCGAACATACACTTCATGCCTATGTTGAAAAGGGCGTTCTTCCCTTGGAATTTCGCGCCGATCTTTCTCTCATGAAGTAAGTTGTTCGTCCTCATATGATCACATGATGCTGACGCTTCGATTAAGGCTCAAGTTGCAAGCCTCGTCGCTTCATGAGGAGACTCTTCGCATTAATTCGTCTCTATGGAAAGAGTGTTGGGCCTGCTGTGCAGGTCTTTCGTTGGCCATCTTCCGCTGCCAACGCGCTACACAGGCACTTCAAGTCCGCATATTGGTGTGTAATGTCATGTTCATTCATCTAGGTTTCGCTTATAAACTAGTTCACCAGATTGCTATCGAATCACACCAACAAATTATCTTCAAAAAGGATATCGAGCACAAGCGCAACACTGCTTCCCCTCTTGGTATTTCCTCTGGTACCGATAGAGTTGGCGGTGAGTATTACGCACTTAGAAGCTACGTTTGAGGTCTGACTATAGTCTGACAAAGTGCCCAATGCTCCTGAGCTTCCAATTCCTGCGCCGTGCGTTATCGCAGGCTCTTATAGACTTCGTCAACCTCCTCCTCCTCCTCCTGATGAGGTCACACCAGAGGTCAGCCATTCTGGAATCGCCGTTACAGCATTATAGCAGACTAATGACGCGTCATATCGTCTCAGACCATCATGATGAATGTTCTCAACAACCTGAACTGAAGTCAATCGCCACATGGTCAAATCTTCTCGCTTTCGTCTCTTGTTGCTTTCGAAATACATACCCGTTGCTTTTTCGTCTTGGTTTTGTTGTTTTTTTGTTGTTTGAATTTTTCTATATCTGATGTGCATCGTATTGGACTATTCCGATCGCCTGTGTAGTATACTGTTAGAATAGGACAGTTACATCAATGAACCTCCTCTGCATGCATTCGCACCTTCCCCTTGCGAGGATAGTGAGCTGAAAATGCAGCCAAAGAAACGCTTTACCAATAATGGTCTCGGTCTCGGTCATTGATCAACGCGCGAAGTCGCCCGAGCTGCCCGAGCGCTGATCTGGGATGATGAAGTTGTACATGTGCATGCGTATTGGTTTCTAGGTATGATTCGGATTGTAAGCACTTTACGAGGTAAGTATGCCTTCGAAGTAACGCTCCAAGCCATCCGTTCCGCGCACGATCGCCCCAATAACACCATCAGGCCTGACAACTACCACAAGACATCCTTCAGACAATTGATACGCGTCGTAAGCATGACCCTTCTCATCCTCCAGCAAATAGTCGGCCGTAATACCATCATCCTGTCTAGATGACGCCAGACTCTGGCGTATAACGACAGAACGAACAACACCCTCTGGGAGCATATCGAGAGCAGCAAGTATAGGCGAGATTTGGTCGAGAGACTGGGAGAACACAAGTACGGTGTGGTGCGAAGGACCAAAGATCTTGAATAGAGACGTAGTGTCATCACCCTTTGCATCATGATAGACAAGTCCAGGGGCATCGGGCGCACGGTCTCCTGCATGGATTCGATGACCGATGTGTGCACCATAAGGGTCGTTCTTGACGACATCCGAAGATGATTGTTCATCGACCACGATAGAGCTCCACCGATAATTGACGCCTAACTGGAGTAAAAGTCCACCTCTCTTCCATCCAGACTGGTCCTCTGTGATACTGTTCGATACAGTCTTGTTCAATAAGTCGGTGGTCTGCTTCAACATCTCCGCGATGACGGGAAGACGTTCCTCTGTATAGGTGTCGAGGAGAGACGGAGAAGCCAGTCCTTTCTGGACAAGAGCGAGTTTCCAACCCAGATTAAAGGCGTCTTGGACCCCAGAATTCATACCCTAGAGAAAATGAGTTATCGTTGGGACTCCGTGTTCGACAGAAAAGAACTGACCTGTCCGCCTATTGTTCGAACCATCAGTAAGATTGATTGACTCGTTACTTAGATATACATACCGGATGGGCTGTTTCAGAATTCGGAACCGTGGTATGAGCAAATCGGGTGGAATAATGAAGGCATGTTGATTTACCTGTGAACATGTGCGGCGTCTGGTCATTTTCACGTCAGTCTGGAGCCCATATAATGGATGGTCATCACACGAACCTCCTCCAACAAGCACTCTACCCTTCCGGAACGTATCAACCATCCGGATATTCGGGCTGAGGATAGTACGGTCAGATCTCAACCATTTGTGTAATGTATACGCTACTGACGAGTAGTGAGAGATCCAAAGTGTTTCGCCGTATTTCAATTCGGCCATCCCGGTCGTCTCTTCTAGAAATTTCAGCAGGGCCTCCCGATTCGAGAACAATTCTTCATGATTGATTTCAGGTCCAGCAACAATGAAATTGAAAACACCGGGGACTTCGGTAGCACGTATGCTGATGCTAGATGAGAACGCAGTCAGCTATTGAGCGAGTTCGATGAACCGAATGATACACACAACTTCGTCTGCATCTCTCCCCATAAATGCCAATGCTAAGACAGGTGAAATGCTGTTCAGTATTGCATCACAGTATGCAAATCGATTTGGTAGGCTCACTTCTGTGTCAAGACCTTCCATGTACATGTCACCAACTATTATGTTTTCCTTACGGCTCTCCCCGAGGAACTTCAGGCCCAATTTTGACCTGGTCACTCCCCTTGCGCCGTCCGCCCCGAATATATATTGGTATTTCACAGTTTCTGTGATTTCTTGGCCATCGTGCCGTTTCGATATGTGAGCTGTGACTCCATCTGATCCTTCGTCAAATGAGACAAGCTCTGTGTCTAGCTCGACAGAGCATGAATACCGGCTGAGCGCAGCACGGAGGACCTCCTCGGAGCGATTCTGACCCAGAACTATGATGTTCATCTTGAATCAGATGTGTGAGCCAAGTAAATCGCTGGAAGCAAGAATACGATAACTTACGTAGGGGCACGCTGGTGTAGGTTCTATATACTGTGACATCTCAAAGACTTTCAGAATCTTTGGACCGTCATGTAAAGCCATAGGCGGGACAGGCAGGGCATCCTTTTGAATCCCTTGAACAACGTCGAGGCTATCATAGATCTCGAGGGTCCGGGGCTATGATACGAGGTACTTTAGTCGTCGAGCCTTGTCTGCACAAATCAATATACTTGCCATAATTCCTGATCCACGTGAACCACCTCTGTGCTGAGGAACTTTGTCTATTATGCGGACAGAAACACCATTCTGGAGGAGTGATAATGCTAGGACAAGGCCAGTTGGACCTGCGCCAGCCTACGAATAGATGAGCTGCAATCAAAGTTGACAGATGATAACAGATCTTACGATCAGAATGGGTGGATTTATGAGGCTGCTAGTCATGTTGACGATAGAGGCTTTGCAGAGACGCTTGGTCTTTCTGTAGGGAGTCGTTTCCTGGATATGCTCGTTCCATTTATATAGGGTAGCCCCGTCATCCATCGTTCCTTTGTGTCTGTAACGATTCCCGTCATCATGCTGAGTATACGGCCTATTGCGGCCTATTTCGCATCGTTCTTACACGAGCGCTCTGTTAGGTGTGTGCCGTGATGATAATGGAGAGGAAGAACCGGGGAAATTAGGAAGAAACCGCATGACTCACGCTGCCGTCGCGTCGCGTCGCGGTCACGGTCAGCTTGTCGTCTAAGACTTTCAGTTACCATCGATCTCCATCGATTGCAATTGTCCTGAAGATGTTATTCGTCTTCGAAATTCACCTTCTCATTTTCTTCCATTATCTCTGGCAGGCAGTACATTGAAAATGGACTCAATGTCACTGCACCAGCAACCCTTCAAGGGGTTGTATCTGACCGGTCAAATTTTCACCACTCTTTTCGTTCGACTTCCATTGTGGACTTTGTCCTCCATCTTGCCCTCATGGCGTCCTCGACCTTCCTGGTCGATCACCCGAGTCCTTATGGCCAATATTGTCAAGTTACTTCTCGAATGGGAGCTACGGTGCCGTGCTGTTTATCTTGCACTAATACTCGTTTTAATGGTTCTACCTACAGAGCAGGTCCATTGATGATCATTCCTTCATACCTAGATATTACCCCAGGAACCGGTGTACATGGTGTTTGGGTTGATCCTGTGCCCCATCTTATCACTGGTAAACTCCGGACTTCAGCATCAACTGCATCGGTCTCCTCAATTCGCATACCTGGATATTGGCTGTACAAGGAAGGGTCCCCTATCAAAATCGGAAGCCCTCCTGTGCCTGGAGAAAAAGTGGTATACACCATGCATGGAGGAGCATACGTTATGTGCTCAGCCCATCCAAACGATCCTTCTGCAGCGATTGGCCGTGGTTTCTTGGAACACTGTATCACCGTACATCGCGTGTTTTCTATCGAATATCGACTGTCCGTAGGCCCGCCACATAGACCAGCCAACCCATTCCCCGCTGCGCTCCTCGACGCGTTGGCCGGTTATAACTATCTCATCAACGTGGCGGGATTCTCGCCTTCAGACATCATCATCGAAGGGGACTCTGCCGGTGGTAACCTCGCCCTCGCGCTCACGCGATACCTCATCGAGTATCAGAACACACCTGACCTCAATATACCTGCGCCACCGAGTGGTCTGATCTTACTATCACCTTGGGCTGATATCGGAGTTTCTCATTGCGCGCCGGGGTCTTCTGCATATGCGCATGAAGTTTCGGATGTCATTCAAGTCAAACCCGGGTCTTTACTCCATACCTATTCCTCGAAAGCGTTCCTCGGACCTCTGAGTCAAAGCACTGCCGATAGCAATGCGTACATATCCCCCGGCTCTATCAGCCCATCTATGAGCGCAGTGACCTTCGTTGGATTCCCCAGGACATTCATCGTGGGCGGGGGCGCAGAGGTGTTGATAGATCAGATAAGGACACTGAAAAATAGAATGCTCAGAGATCTTGGTGAGGGAGATGGCATCCAATTGGGAGAAGGCAAAATCAGGTATTGTGAACCGCAGGACGCGAAGCACGATTTCCTCATGTTTCCTTGGCATGAACCAGAGAGGGGGGAGACATTTCAAGAGTTGGCAAGGTGGATTGGACTCGCGTAGGTTCGAGCTTGAAAGTAGGAGAGCGTAGAAGTTCCATTTTTAGATCCCCACCATACCCACCACGGACATGCTTCTAATCTTCGAGTTGTCGGTAACTACGCTTACTGGTGCCAACCGGTACCGTGGTAAGTTGGTTTAGACGCTCCTTATAAGTCGAACTGTGTAAGAAGAGCCGCATAGTGCGCGATGGTCAACGTACTGCAGTATCAGCCTCTCAAAGGTTTGTACCAGACTGGTCAACTCTTGACCACCCTCCTTGTTCGGATTCCATTATGGACTCTACTCTCGCTCGCTCCCTCATGGCGTCCTCGAGCTTCATGGACTTTACGACGGGTCATCATGGTTAGTTTGATGAGGATGAGGAGTCAGCAAGAACTGTACGTCCAGAGCTCGATGTTGTTTGCGTGCAAAATACCAGTATATCTAAGTGTGTCTTTTATTTCAGGTATACAACGGTGTGGACCTCACCTTCATATCTCGCTATAACTCCTGGAGTCGACGTTAAAGGTGTTTGGGTGGAAGCCGTACCAGAACTCATCACTGGTCGGCTCAAATTATGGGCATCTATCGCATCTGTGTCTCCAATCAGAATCCCTGGGTATTGGCAGCACAAGGTCGGTACCACCATCGAGGTCGCAGCACCTCCTATGCCGGGCGAAAAAATATTATACGTATTGCACGGTGGAGCCTACGTTGCCCTGTCTGCCCATCCCGGCGATATCACTGCGTCCATTGCTCGTGGTTTCCTCAAATATTGCGATTCCATCCACCGCGTATTCTCAATCGAATACCGGCTCTCCGTGGGCTTACCCCACGAACCAGCCCACCCATTTCCCACTGCCCTCCTCGATGCATTAGCTGGCTACAACTATCTAGTCAATGTAGTGGGATTCTCGCCTTCAGACATCATCATCGAAGGTGACTCCGCTGGAGGCAATCTTGCTTATGCGCTCACGCGTTATCTCGTTGAGTATCAAGACACTCCCAATCTCAAGTTGCCTGCTCCACCGAGTGGCCTCATACTCCTTTCTCCTTGGTCCGATCTCGGATCTGGGCGCTGCACTCCTGGTTCCTCCGCTATCACACACAAAAAATCAGACTTCATTAGCATCACAGAGGAGGCAAGTTATGCCAAACTGGCGTTTCTCGGCCCCCATGGTATAGGCGCAGCCGACATCAATCCATACATCTCCCCTGCCTCCCTCCATCTTCATATGGACGCCCACTTTGTTGGCTTCCCGAGAACTTTCATCGTTGGTGGTGGAGCGGGGGTATTGATAGACCAGATCCGGACTTTGAAGGATAGGATGATCAAAGACTTGGGGGAGGGTGACGGCGTTCAGAAAGGCGACGGAAAAGTCAGGTATTACGAAGCAGCCGACGCAGTACACGACTATCTCGTACTCCCTTGGCACGAACCAGAAAGGACAGAGACTTTCCAGGTTTTGGCTAACTGGATAGCCGCTGTTTGATTACTATCAGGACGGATCATGGACTTAGATGTCATAAGCCGAGTCGCTCAACGAAGTTCTCCTGATCCTGATCCTCCAGGTGTGATGTATTAGGGTAAAATATGTATGTGAGAACTAGGAACTTCATGCTTGCTTCTCTACTGCGTTTTCGCTGCCACTCGGTCGTCTGCTACCGTCAATAACACCTCTGTTCACTTCGTTAAATATCTCCCCATTCTCGACTTCGCGCAATCCCCCTGCATTGTAGTCACCTAGGTAGAAGTAGGTGGCTGGTAGAGCAACGAAAAGTGCTCCGACCATGTTTCCCAAGAATGCTGCGATGAGAGATCTACGAAGTGGAGCAGAGTTATCGAACCGGCTAATGTAAGGAGAACATAGGACTCACTTTCGGATATACTCAGCGACAGTAATCTATAGGTGAGAAATCTTATCAAGAGGAGCTCATAGAACGCGAAACACGACGTACATCTGCGCCAAACATAATGCCTAGAGGAACACTGAACATATTCGCGACCACTAGCCACAATTGTTGTCAGCCGGGTCTGGTATGGGAGATTCCACATCAGGCTCACCGTGATCATATGCACAAGCAACAAAGATCTAAGAGAAAGAGATGAATGACATAGCGAAGACGTGGATGAGACTCTGCGTACCCAGATAGGAATCCAGATAGCGAAGATCTGAAAGGCCCGAGCCGTTCAAAACATTCGATGACAGGATGTAAATCAAGACAGTACCTTCGAAATCGTCTCCTTGGCACCTGCGGCTTGCTGTACTAAAGGTCAGTATATCGAGACTCATCACGCAAATTAGAAACATACCCATACTGCGATGCAAACAAGCCAGTTGCATCCTATTCCTCGCAAGAAGATCTGGTGCCACTCGGGATCCACTGCCTTGTGGCTGAAAAGGACAAGGTAAACAAAAAGGCGCCACGAATGATGGATCAAACGACGTACACGGCAAATGTCTGGATGTAAGTGAGGTAAGGTTCTGTCGATACAATCCCGCTATCTGTATTGCAGTTCAAACGAGTACAAGGAGACTGGACTTGATATAAACTCACATTTCACGAGGATTGCAGCGAAGAACAGACTTCCGACAAGGTTTCCGAATAGCACTGATAGACAGTCAGGTATCCGAAGATCTATGAAACATGACCAACCTACCGATTATCCAGTTGACTGGTAAACTCCACCATGGTACAGCTCGTTTGAGGACGGCCATGGGAAATATCTAGGATGTTAGGTTGATCAGCGCGGCGTTGGAACAATGGGACAATGGGTATTCAGACCATCATATTGCTCGTCAATAACTCATAACCGTTTAAAACGATCCTGCAAGGGTGTAAACACAATGACAAGAACACAGGAGAAAGCAACGTACATCACCAAACCGACGGGAAACACGAACCCTCCGAGAATCTTGACGATCCCGGGGTTAGTAGCAGTCAATCCTCCGGCCCCACCTGAGATTATTTCAGACAAAAGTCCACCGAAGGACAACATGACGCCTGCGAGGAACTACATCATGTTGAATGACTCGAATCAGCACTACAGCTGGTTGATCGCCAAGATAGGTGGCACTAACCGCTTTGAAGAAGACGATCTCGTATCGATCTCTGTGCTTCATGATCCCATGGTGGACCATTGCGACTGCCACCTCTGCAGGCCTCAGAGTGCTGTGTGGTTCCATTGCAAGTGAGGATGCGGGGTAATGCGGGGTACCAAAAAATGCGCTCCCATGGTGTGTTTTTATATAGCAGTTTATAGGTAGCGCCCAGGGGCATCCACGAATAATGTTAACCACGGTCCCTATTCATTAGTTCTGGCCAATCATGATGGTTATCTTACTTTAGAACCTCGTAGTTCGAGGGGGCAAGCGACGGATGGTGATGTTTCCGGACCAGTGACAAGGCCCTAAATCTAAATATTGAGCAGGACCCCGAAAGACTGGTGGCACAAATCTAACTCCAAGGATGAAAGTGGAAAAAGCAGCTTGAGTTGGCAGATCTGGTACGGTACATACACCCCAATAACACGTAGATTGGAAGTCACCCGTCCATCTGACCGACTTGTAGAGGTATCCACTTACAAGACCGATCTCTAGCTCTTCGGCGAGCAGGAAACGCCACGCGAAAGGTGATAGAATAACCACGGCGTGTCATAGGTTACTGAGCATCTGCGCATCAATCCTCAAGCGAAGGATCGACGACACGAAGAATAATATAGATCGTTCTCTACATTTTCACAGAAATCAGTAGAAAAGCACTAGGTACACATGACCCGAAGCTATACGGTACCACAAAACATATTGTCCAAGATTAACAAAAAGTCCAAAGCTCCGGCCAGGAATAGAGTGTGATAGATCCGGACTTGGTATATACGGAATGCAGAATGGCATATTAGATTTGATTGAAATGTTCAGTTCCGGGACTCTGACTGCGATTGAGCGGCAAGTCGGCTTTCGAGATTCCTATGAAAGCTCGTGTGAGTGGAACGGTTCACTGGGACGGGATGCTAATACGGTGATACTGATGCTGACCTGAGTGATTCTTCTTTTGCCAGCAATTCCTGCCTCTTTTCATTGATCTCACGTTGAACTTTGAGCTCAATCTCGTGCAGCTGTGTATGTAAGAAACAATCAATCAGCCGAATTGAGATAGAACTGGAAGTTACTACAGACCTTCTCTTCCTCTTTCCGGAGTTGCTCCTCCTTGAGGCGGACGCTTTGGTTGGCGAGATCTTCAGGCAGGATCGAGGAATCGCTAGAGGGAACAATAATGAGTAACGAAGACATATATCAACAGCAAGTGCAACGTACTGGGGATCGGAGCTGACTGTCCGAGACAGTTTCTCAGTACGATAAGTCTCGTATAGGACGTCGTGGGTCAACGACTTGAGATCACCCAAGTGAGTGCTGCACGCCACAAAGTCGTCAATGAAATGAGAGACATTCGGTCAAACAAGAAGAAGTACTTGAGTAAAGCGCCCCGTAATCTGCTGAAATCGGAATGTTTTGGGTTATCGATCTCTACGACACCCCAAGGGTAAACCCTAGCACGAACGGGCTGACCGTCGAGTTCGACTTCTTCCTCGGAGCCAATGATGGCGAAAGGAAGGAGTGCCTGTGCGATGACAGACGAAGGTTAATGATGGTCACAAAGGGGACCATTTCGACGTACACGGAGTTCCTTGTTGTCCTGGATTGTCTCCTCGTCATCCTCTTCGACATCATAGGGGAAATCATAGACCGGAATGTCGTAGAACTCGATGTCTTCCATAATCTAGCAAAGTGTCAGGAGACGAGTTCACGGGTGGAACGATGTACAAACCCTTTTCTTGAAACCTTTGAGCTCAGTAGGAGTCAAAGAATCAGCCTTTCCAATGATGGGGATGACGTTTACACGAGGAGAAAGTCGGCGCATCAACTCGATGTCCAACTCTCTCAGCCTAATGAAGACCGAGTCAATATGGTTACTCAGAAGCATCTGCGGCAACATACGCGTGTCCAGTAGGAGGGATAAAATACAAGAGAGCGTGCACTCTGTTGTCTTTGGAACGACGGTTACGCTTGATGCGAGATTCCTCAGCTAGGATATCGTCGTATTGACGCTCGAGGTATCCAACAATCTCTTGGAAGCTGCCCACATAAAGTCAGACCAAGATTGGTGCGACAGAGACTAGACATCCGTACGCGTCCTCATTGTCGATATTGTCACCAAAGCCTGGCGTATCAACGATAGTCAATGCAATACGAGCGCCATCCTCTTCAAATTCTATATACAAACACAATGGGAATAGTAAGATTATAGTTTGTCACGGAAGACACGTCAATCTGCGCTAGTTGGCTCACCGACGTTGTATGGTTTGATTTTGATCCCTTCCTCAACGTGTGCAGACTCTGGATGGTCGTATATTTTGTACTCCAAGACTGTTGATTCGCAGAGAGTGTTCACAAAGGTGGTACGACCACTTCCAGAGGCGCCTGTCAGGTGAAGTCAATCGGTGATTGCATGTCACTTTTTGGGACATTTGAGTCCGACATACCAACGACCATCATCGTGAACTGGACACCTTTCTTGGCCTTGTTTCCTTTGCGTCTTGCTGCGGACGACATCTTGCTTGCGAGGAGGGGGATGAACGAGAGTAAACGGTATTTGCGGAGTCGAACGCCGCGGCCTGCTCGACGAATGGAAGAAGTCCGAGTTTGTTTACGCTCGAGGGAGGTAATAAACAAGTAATTCAAATTCAAGCATGTACGCTAATTATTCAGTAGTACATCCTTCGATGAGTCCTGCTTTTGCAATTGGTATTTGGCATGCCCGTGGTTCATAGAGTGGCACTGAGGCTTCACCGATTTACATCATTGTATCCAGACCCTCGAACCAACGTCGTACGCACGCACGCCGCGCGCACTTCATCGACTGTCTTTCTTCTTCTTTTTCGCGTCCTTTTCTTTACCTTTACCCTTCCGAGATGTATCCGCATCACTGTCCGTGTCGTCTCCAGACCCGTTATCGTCGGGGTCAGGTAAGGGCTGCCCGCTGCTCGACGGGCGTCGCAAACTTGCATTGAGACTGGGATTGATCCGAGGAAGGGTGGCTCCTTTGAGCATAACGATCTCCTTGAGCCAACCATTCTCTCTCCGAAGGTCTGCAACTTCTCGTTCCAGTTCCGTGGCGCGACTTGTAAGGTCAGAGACCGTCCGTTCAAGATTCAGAGATTTTTGCTTTTTCTTGATTCTGAAACGCGCTACCTCTCATGATTAGTAGATGTAGAAATGCTATTAATGAACTGAGCCTACCAGATGCGATTGTATTCCTTCGACGTTTGTCGTGAGATGATTCTGGTTCGGACTCTGCACCTTCTGGAGAGTTTGGAGTGGTAGCAGACGTCGAAGAAGGCGGAGGAGGGGGAGAGAAAGGTAACGCGTATGAATGCAAGGTATGTTCGCTACTAGTACTGCGGGCAGGGAGGGCCGGCCGTTCTGGTATCTGTTCCGGAACGTAGGGGAAATGGTTCGTCGAACCGGGCTCATACAGAGGTCTCTGCTGCTGATGTTGATGTTGTGGGATATAAGGATCAGAGAATTGTGGTGCTGGTGGATGCCAGAGAAAGTCTTGCATGGGGATTTCTGGAGGTAGATACCCATGGGTTGGATGCATTTGGCTAGAATAACTAGGAAACGAGGAGACAGGGGGAAGGTGGGGATACGGTGGGGGCTCGTGTGGACGAGATGGTCCGGGTTGAGGCAGATCGTGATGAAACGAGGGTCCTGGAGCAGAGTGGTAGTCCCAACTTGCTTCTGCACTGACATCGAAGAAGTTGTACTAGGATTGTATCGTCAATGTTTCCCGTCTTCGAGGATTGACGAGAGTACTCACAGGGTTGACATCTAGAGGTTGATCATGACTTGATTCGGGTTGAGCGGTCGAATTTCTTCGTGGGTTTCTTTTACGAACGGGGCGTCCTTCGGGAGGGAGCTTTCGATCCATATAGTGATGGAGAATGGAACAACGGGAATCTTAGGGATGAGAGAGTGGAAGATTCAGGCATGTGGAAACAACGCCCATAGTTTTAGAGGCACGAGGAGTTGGCCATACAACAATCATCGATGTCAAGGTTCACAGGACACGGAGAATCGTGATCGTGGCGCACAATTGCGACACCGAAGACTTACATACGCCATTGGACGCCATTGGTATTATGTCCCGTAGTTTGTAGATGCTCCCGGTGCTGTAGTATTGAAACAAGGCTTTGTGAGAACTTGAGTCGTACAAAGCCTAGAGAGAAGAATATGCTCACACTGGTCCACCAAACGGATAAGCCGACTACCAGGAAGGGTAATCATCCTGACCCAGACGATTCTGCTGAGTGGTTATATGGAAATTAGGTCAAAAAGCACTAGGATGCGCGCGGTGACAATGGCGATTGAGCCAATAATCGATGATCGATTATTTTACCGTCACGCAAACAGCACGCAACCTCGATTACGTGATTTGGAAACAAACTTGCCTTTAACGGACACCAAACGAACACTGAGAACAAGGACATCGACGTTGGCGTTGCGTGGAATGGCTGATGACTGATGTAGGCGTCGATACGGATTAAATCCACCGGTGGTATTTGGCACATCCTGAACTTCGGTCGGTCTATGTTACACACCATTCCTCCGGGGAAAGTCCAGAGGAATCAAGGCGCTTCTACAAATATAAGACAGACAGAGCAACGATGTTCAGATTTGTAGAAAGCTCAGAACGAATGAGTGGCTTGGAATTTGAAGAACTTGAATAAATTTTGTGGAGGTGGTTTGGAGGTGTTGACCATGGCCGGCTGCACGTGCACGTAGACAAACGGGGCCTTGCAATTTCTTGAGAAAGGTCCTCCGCTCGAATAATTCCTGGCTCGTCCTCTGAGGCTCCTCCCATGAATGCCCGGTTATTGCTGCGCCAACGCATTCACCATGGCGCAGTCCGTGCATATGCCACCGCCGTTCCCCCATACGTACCGAATCAATTCTACACCTCAAGAAATCCCATCGGGATCCTCCCAAGTCCGAAATCGCCTGCATTCTACACTAGTCGAGAAAACTTTTACGACAAAATCATCGCTCTAAATGATGCTGTATCCTCTTGTCAACAAGCCCTCAAAAAACGTCACCTTCTACCCCTTCCTCTCTTCATACGCGAGAAAATGAGCCCTGCTCAGGCTACTTGGTATACAAAGGACGACCTCATTCTCAAACTCAATACTCACCTATCAGGAAAACGTTATCAAGAACTTCTTCTAAGCCTGAATACACTCAATCAGTACCGACACATCGCTCGTTACGCTGGCGCTACCGACGTCGCCAAGTTGATTTCTGACCTCTTGCGGATGTTCGAGGATCCCAAGAAGCTGTTACCCAGAGCTACTAGAAAACCTATGAAGATGGATGGGTATGGGAGGGCTTATGCAGTGGGAAAACGAAAAACGAGTACGGCTAGGGTGTGGATGATCCATGTACGGGAGGGGCCTGAAGCAACGGACAAGACGCGTGATCTCGTGGAGGCTGTTGAGCGCGAAACACCACCCTCACCACCACTGCATAACTCACCGAAGAGTGTCGGGCAGCAGGATGGTGATAGTGCTGAGGTGAATGAAGAAGAGGACGGGGACAGAAATGAGGACCAGGCTTACGAGAATGAGGAGCAAGAGGATGAAGATGAGGAGTATGATGAGGAAGAGAACGAGGCCCAAGCATACGAGGAACAAGAGACCGAACTCGACAGAGCCGAGGAAGAGCTCAACGAGGGCCAGGACGATGCATCGAAACCAGATTTCTTCGGCGTTACCTCCGAGTCCTCTGCCATCCCAGCATCACTCGAGAAAGAGCTAGGCATCGAACCCGAGCCAACACCCGAAATCCCAGTACCAAAAACCAACGTCCTCATCAACAACCTCCCCTTGTCAGAGTACTTCCCCTTACCCGTCGATCGCGAACGAGTCATCCGACCACTCAGGCTCGCAGGTGTCATCGGCGCGTATAATATTTTCTGTATCGTTCGGGGAGGCGGTACCAGTGGACAGAGTGGTGCGATTGCACATGGCATTGGTGTCATACTCGGAACCCTTGAACCCAAGACTCAAATCGTGCTCAGGAGAGGTACGTTTTCTCGTATCTTGTTCTGCGTGAATATTGACTGATAGTTTTTTAATAGCTGGTCTGCTCAAACGTGATCCACGTATGGTCGAGCGTAAAAAGCCTGGACAGCCCAAGGCGCGCAAAAAGGTACGGAAGACAACGATTATCCAGTTCTCCGATTTTACTGACACGTCTTCGCAATTCTTCAGCATGCCTGGGTCAAGCGGTAGAACTACGTCGTTCACAGTACTGCGTATACCTCGAAATGCCACATATTTTATCATGGGTGGGACTCATGCATTAATAATTTTACGTCTACAAACCAAAAACAGTCAAGAGAGATATAGAACGAAGGATCAATAAGACAAAAAAACAAAAGAGTAAGGGAAAGAGATACACCATAAAGAATTACTCGACACTACATACAGGGAGGGGAAAACGCGAATCTTTTGAAAGAGTCAGTAACTTGAGACAATGTAATCGTATCCGTCCGGAGAGATTACTGGAAGTATACTTGTTGAACGTCTGATTGTGCGAAGCCTAGGTTACAAGCAGGACATTTCCGTTGTCGGGTAGCGATTCGCGCGTCGACGCAGTTCTTGCAGAATGCTGGAAGGCACAACGATTAGATAGAGAAAGCCACGCGTGGACGGGGGGTGAACTTACTGTGCATGCACTTTGTAATGACGGTGTTGCGCATGGCCATTTTGCAAGTCGAGCATTTGAGAATTTTCTGTGATGATAACGATTATGAGCAAGCATGCCCAACACAATCGTACGACCAAAATGGGTACGTACCATCAACTTCTCAGCCTCGCTCATAGCTTCAGCTTCCTTGAGCGACCCATTGCCCGTATTGACAATCTTGAGTTTGGACGCTTGTCGCTCAACTTCCTTCTTCGCCTTATGCACTTCTTCCTCTAGCTTTCGCAGATCGGTCCTGAGTTTATCGATCTGCCTGTCCCGTTCTTGCAATACAGAGACCATCTTCGCGGGATAAATTCAGTTCAATACGAGCCATTTGGGCATACAGAATTATCACAAACGCACCTCGTTGAATTTCTTCTTCTCACCCTCTGCCCGATGCTTCCACTCAACACTCTCTCCGTCCAACTCTCGAATCTTATCCTTATGGCTCTCGAGACTCTTCCGGAACCCACTGATATGTTTCTCCATAGCGCTCTATAACGGAATGAATTAATATACGAACGAGGCATTCTAGGAATAAGGAACGATCCAAACTCACAACTTGGGCCGTCAAATTCTTCTCCCCATCCATAAGCCTCTCCATAGCCTTGGATTGTTTCTCTAAATTCCTCGCCAAGTTCTTTCGTTCTCCCTCAATGGCTTCCTTGTCTCGCATCGCGGCAAAGTACTTATTGTCAGATTTGGCTTTCTGTAGGTCAAGATCAGCTAAACGCTTGAACGACGCGTTTTCTAAGTCTCACCTCCAAGCTGATCTTCTCCAATTTGCTCTCCATGTTCGTTAAATCAAACACTTTAGCTTTGACCTGTCGATCGAGAGCCTCCCATGCAGCAGATAGTTTGTCGAGTTCGGCATATAGAGAGGTCTCAGCCTGTACGCGAAAAAGTCGATGTAATTCACGCGTTGGTAAGACAAACGAAGAAGCATATGATGAACAGAAGACCTTACCTGACCCCGCTGAACGTCCAACAGTCGCAAACGCTTTATCTCATCTTCTTTCGACTTCAACTGATCTGCTAGTTGCTGAACATCTGGCGCAAGGGTATCAGAAGTTGACGATGACGACGAAGACGCGTCTCCATATATCTCCTGATATCGCTTGAGTTGAGCCGTCACGTCCGCTAGCTTCTGTCGCGCGTCGGCTTCTGCTTGCATGTGATGTACGATATTTGGGTGTTCATCCTCGAATATGGATAGCGACTGTTCGAAGGCGGCACATCGCGCTTCGGCAGTACTGTAAAGTTGCAGTCAGTAAGACAACGCGACTGATGGAGTGGTTGGCTATGACTGGCCAAAGCGATTGAAGAGAACACATACGCGACTTTGGTCTTGAGTTCTTCGATATACGCTACATTCTCGACATAGGGCCCAAAGAAGAACTTCATGACTTCTTCGTTACCGACGTTAGCAGCAAGTTGTGCCTTGTGTCGCTTGAGTTCGGATTCTAGGACTACGATGCGTTCCTGTGGGAAAAGAAAAGTACATACGTCAGAAGACAGCGATAAAGTCGAATGGAATAGACTTGCTGAACGAGACTCAGCCAGAGTCCTGACTTCCTGCGCGGACGTTATCTTGATACTCTCTTTGTGTCTACGTTCGGTTATTTCGGCATTTTGCTGATCGCGCTGTTCACGCAAGCGTGTGTTCTCCGCGTCGCGCTTTGCTACCATCCCTTGAAGGTCTTGATAACTTTGGGTCGCAGCACTCTAAGAAAAAGAAGAAATGTGTGAGCGTGAAATGGAGACACGGGAAGAATTGACGCACGGAGACTGTGTCTTCGAAGTCCTTCCGTCCAGTCCGTAGCTGCACGATCTCCTCGTCTATCTTCGCAATATAAATCTTGTTCTCTAATACAGTGGCCTCTAGCCGAGATGCACGATCCAGAAGAGCCTTATAATGTGGCGTCTCCTGTATTCTCTCAGCTGAAAGAGTCTTCGTCTGAAGAAATGGGGGGTAAGCAAGGAAACATATACAGTAGACAGAGGAACTTACTTCGAGTTGTAGTATAGTATATTGGTCTCGGAGAACAGCATTTTCACGTTCGAGTTCAACAATTTTCTGCTCCTTGAAGTTTACGGCGTCTTGCAATCCATCGGACACCGAGGCTAGAAATTCACCATTCGCATTGCCATGTCCATTACCATTACCATTAATGGCAGAAGAGGGGTGCGACGGAGACTAACGAGTGATTATGAGAAGAAAGTTGAGAAAAGGATCAGAAAACAACTCCCACCAGTGTAGATTGACCAGACCACTCACTGCAGGAGAGAACGACGACTTTCGCTCTGGTTCCTCTGTCTTCTCTTTCTCATCCGGTGGTTCTTGCTTATCCTGCTTCCGAACCTGCATGGCTGATACAGTCCCGCTCTGTAGACGGTCAGCGCGCGTTTCGGCAGCGAGGAGTGCGGTATGATATTTCTCTTTTTCGGATTCTGTATCTTTGAGTTTGTTTCGCATAAGATCCATTTCAGAACGAAGAGCAGCGCACTAGAAAAAAAGCCACAAATTGAAGGGATTCCCGTCTGTAGAATAATAGAAACGGACCTCTGATTGCGCCGTCTGACACTTTGCATAAGCTTCATTATGAAGTAGCGCAGATGTCTTCTCTCCTCCAAGTTTCACAAATGCAGCCACCAGTTTCTCTGTGGCATCCATATTATCTTGTAACGCTGAAACCAACGCTGGTTCTGGATCCTCGGATGAGATATGTCTCGTCAGGTCAAATATTTCTATTCAGGGGCCATCTTGGTCAGAATATATGGCAAACAACTGAGTCGGACAAGCTACGAACTTGTGGCAGTCACATCAACTTGAGGAATATCAGTAGGTTTAGCTATCAGTCGAATGGTCTCGACGAGCTTGTGGCGTGGAATCGTTTGAAAATATGACTAGAAACAATGAAGTCTGGTGCATACCTGAGACCAGCACGCTGACATAGCTGCAAGACCCGCCTCACAAGTAGTTTTCCTACGCTCTAGTTCTGCTATTCTGGATTGACTTCGTTCATGTTCACGAGAGTAATGTCTCATTCTGCGAAATATGGCCTCTTTCCGGAAGAGCTGTACCACATGCAACGTCAGTTGGTATGTATATAACAATTATTATGATGGAATTTACCTCAAGATTGTCATTCTCTGTTGGTTCCTCCTGTTCAGCAGGAATACCATTGATACGGGGAATGCCGTTTGCGCCAGACAATGCTCGTTTCTTGGTGACAGGAGTATCATGCTCATCAGTATGTGCTCTCTTTCGAGAGCTAGAGTCCATGTTGAAAACGACGAAGGAGGTTCCTGAAAGGTGGAATATCTGGAAAAGAAACCAATGAATTTCAAACTCCGTCTGAAGCTGATCGCCAAAATGGTGGCTGTACGCTTTGATCGAGTCCTCGAGTCGTTCGACTGCCATCGTTCAACGTTCAAACGCTCAAGCACTCCAATAGGTGATTTGAGATTAAACTTCACGATCCTACGCACTCTCATAAAGTTCTAGGTACATATCTATCTTATGATCATGGTCCTTACTTATTTTTGCCACTACACGAGGCAAGATGTCGCGAATATCTCCCCAACGAATTCTCTGAGAGAGGACCCGGAGGTCAACCGAAGTCTAGCCCTACTTGTATTGGATTCCCAAGATCGATCTACCGTCGTTTCCTGCCGTGTGCAACACCGTAAGAGTGAAATGCCTTGACCCAAGAGGCAGCTGTTACATAGGCTCGATATTCTCAAATCTCATACTCCCGGATCCTTGAACTACCTGGAATCTCACGTAGGATCTGATGGGCAAAATGTCCAGCCCGACCTCGCCGCCGCTACACTGGTTTACGATCCAGCCAATTGGTTTCCTGCCCTTCTCGCTATATCTCTCATTCGCAACAAGTGCGGCGACAACACAGGATCACACTGACCTCACGGTACTCCCCTCGACGTGTTCGACTGTGCTGTCTGCAATGTGACATTCCTGGAAACTTCGAGGAAGAGTCTTTGTGTATTTGCTACATTGTCTTCGTCCCGGCCGCCAAATTCTCTTTCTGGACCAGGGAAGCCCTATCTTTACTGAACTTCATACTTGCGATGGTTATTCTCGCCGAACCCTGGAGGATCCTTCCGAAAAGTTTTTTTTGGCGGTCCTCATCGTCCCAAATTTGGGATCAACATTGGATGGATCTTACGCTCGACTTCAATTTCATGCACCGTCTTTCTCAGCACCACCTACCGGAGTTGACCACTCTCGAGGATCTGGCTAGCACAGTCGGGAAGTTGACCAGGACCAAGGATTTGCCTTATACTGGACACCGGAAAGGTCACATTGAACGAGGGCACAGGCATCGCAACAAGACTTTATCATAAGAATCATTGCCTGGACACTGAGTTGATTTCTGTTGTTCTCGTTGGACTCAGGCGATCCTAAAATGAATGCGTCATTTGCCAAACTCAACGTCGTGCAAGTTCTCTGTCAAATATGAAAGGTGCGGCCTCTGAAGTCATACTCTTCCATTGCTCAATGCGATAGCTGAAGCAGATATATTTGAGACCAGTCATGTTCTTGAGTCACTCTGACTCGACGTGACTCAGAAGCGACATACATCTCATCGTCTTTCACGTAGACGTTATTCTCTCTTAAACTCGATTGATAGTAGCTATCACCGAGTAGCTGAAATGACCGTCGTCCCCCGCCTCATGACACTAGGAGACCTCACCGGTCCTCAAATCACCCGCATAGTCAAACATTCCCACTACCTCAAACAACTTTCTTTCCCATGGCTCGAACCACAAGGATCCACTCCCTCAAATCTCCGCATGCCTTCCCAGTCTCTCTTCAATAAATCAATAGCACTCATTTTCTCAAAACGGAGCACCCGTACTCGTGTCTCCGCTGAAACTTCCATCAACCTCCTCGGCGGTCGCGCTCTATTTTTAGGTAAAGAAGATATTCAGTTGGGCGTTAATGAGACCCCTCGCGACTCCGCTCGCGTCATTGGTGGAATGTGCCAGGGCATGTTCGTTCGTTTCGGTGATCACAGTGAAATAGAGGTATGCTCGCTAACATTCTTCAATTTCTCCGTACGAAGTGAATTGGAAACCCATCAGGAACTAGCAAAATACTCTCCGGTCCCTGTTATCAACGCATTATCTTCCCTGTGGCACCCAACGCAAGTTTTAGCTAACCTGCTCACTCTTCACGAAATGGCTCACCTCTTCGAATCCGGACCTCGGTCTATCGTACCTCAGACCACGCCTGATAATAAACGCCACCATCACGTCGTCGTCAAAGCCCTACAAGACCTTCGCCCCTTGACCATCGCGTATATCGGAGACTCTGCAAATGTCTTGCACGACATGCTGGTCACGTATTCTCGGCTGGGGCATCAATTGAGAATCGCTGTACCTCCACAGAAGGCCTACCAATGCCCTACCCCCGTTTGGGATTTAGTAGTCAAGCTAGGATGTGATAAGGATATAAGGTGGGGACATGACCCGAAGGAAGCTGTCAAGGGTGCGGACGTTGTCATCACGGATACGTGGTAAGTGTCCGGCATATGTAGCCTTGCTCTCTCGCAGTGCCTAACTTTCATGTCACTCCAGGATTTCCATGGGCCAAGAGGCCGAAAAGACACAACGGCTCAAAGACTTCCAGGGATACCAAGTCACAGAGGAACTTTGTCGGCTTGGTGGCGCTAAACCAGACTGGAAATTTATGCACTGTCTTCCCCGAAAACAGGACGAAGTGGATGATGAGGTACGGGGCCATCCCTTGCTGGTTTTTTCTAAATTACTCGACTGATGATTAAATTTGCTGCTTTGCTAGGTATTCTACGGACCTCGATCTGTTGTTTTCTCAGAATCTGATAATCGCAAATGGACCGCCATGGCTTTGTTCGAGTAAGTCCATATCCGAACTAACGTGGTATCTTCACACCGTCTGACCGTCTTCCGCATTAAAACAGTCTTTACTTTGGAAAATGGGATGCCACTGCTGAGACGGTGTCGTACCTAGCAACTTGATAGGTCGATGAGTAGACTATTTTTACTAGACTAATACATGTTCTTTCCATGGGTGGCGTCTCTTGTAAAGGCTTCTGAGGCAATTATGAGGAACTGGTTTTGGCCAAGTCTTGAGCCCGGAAGTAAAACAAGTCACGGGACACCGTTAAGGGTCATCTCATTTGGCGGCACACGTCCAGCGCAGTGCTCCACTCATCGGCACCTCCTCATTTGCAAGATGTCAATAGCCTCTCCAGAACATAACTTCTCTGGCGCATTGGCAACATGGAGAGGTATTCTCATCTCCTCTGTTCACCCAGCACACGCTCACTCTCAATAACTTAGACATCAACTTGTCTGAACTACAAAAAACCTTGGATGCCCAGGGCATAGAACTCGTTGACAATCAAAAGGAGAGCGTAGTTGGTCGCAAAGCTCTTGCAGACAAGACCAAAGGTGTGCATTTTCGGAATGAAAGTCGCGTAGACCATCTCACACAAGTCCACAGAGTTCAAAAAGATTCCAGACGACGAGAAGGTCGTCGCATTCAGAGGTTTATTGAAGGGTATGCCCGACGGATCAGTGCGCTCATAGTATCATCCTCTCAAAAGTTGACTGGCAGCATATCAAACTGAGATTGACAACCTCACGAAACGGTCCAAAGCCTCTGAGAATGCTTTCCTGAACGTCTACAAGGTTCTAGCGGAAGCACCGGACCCATACCCTCTTCTCGAGGCTGCGGTGGTGCGAATGCTTCTCCTCCGTCTTCGTGTTCCTATCGAAGCTGAGCTGTGATTTGCAGGACCAAACAGTCAAGGTAGCTGAAGCTCTGGAACTTGAAATCGAGTTACAGCGTCTACGCGACGAGAATGCAGAACTACGGAAACGCGTTGGCGAGGCTGCTAGCGTTGAGACAGCTAGAAAGAAAGCGGAAGCGAAAGTGGAACAACTGGAACAGAAGGTGCGCTATTGATGTATCTCTACCTTGAACATACATATATCAATTGACATATAAACAGATGGACGACATGATCCAGGAAAAGGTCGTTCAGAAGGAGAACGAGTTGAACGCTACATACGACGAGAAGCTGCGGAACTACGAGGAGCGGTGAGTGACTAGTATCTCTTCAATCGAGAACAACATTCTTAAGGTCATCCGTACATAAGTGAACAAGATTTACAGCGTCAGGTATCACTCACCAAGAACCAACTTCGAGACCTTCGCATGTCCAATGATTCCAACCAGGCTAAACTCATCAATCACAGCTCTCGCCAAGGTACGTACTTTTGATCTTGCTCTCAAAACTATCTGCACATTATGACAAATCCTCATTGCAGACCAAGAGGTAGTGGCTAAACTGGCAGAAATGGACATGATTGTTGCAGACCTGGAACGTGCTAACAGTCGCGTGGCCACCGTTGAGCGGCGGAATGTCAGTCGTTCTCACTCTACCATTCACGAAGCACGCTAAACATTGTTCCAGGAAATCTTGAGGGCTGAGATCGAATCAATGCGTAGTGGCAGCGACTCCAACGACCGGTCAGTAGCCCTTGTGATATTGCATCACTTACTGAACTGAGTATGATTTCTTACTTAGGGTCAAGGATCTAGAGACACAAATATCCACCCTGGAAGCTGAATCCGAGAGGATGTCGCGAGTGTTGGAAACGCAAAAACTCTCTGCGTCTGAGACGGAGACAGCTGCGAAGAAAAGGTTTGATGAAATCTCGAAGGAACTCCAAAAGAAGGTCATCCTCATCGCCAATAGTCTCTCTCTCTCTCTCTCTCTCTTTATTGATTAGTTGCTTTCTCGCAGATCGTGGAGATAGACCAACTCAAACAAAGAATCAAACAATATGCAGATTATGATGAAATCAAGCGTGAACTAGAGATCATGAAGGTAAATGTTTTCTTGCCTACAAATTGACCCCTCCGTTCTCAATACTTTTAGTGCAGTATGTCGAATTCGCAGGTCTGGACGAGGAAGATCAAGACGACGACGACGACGACAACGAGCATCCTGGCGTACAACTTCCGAATCCCAATGCAGATAAAGCAAACGCTACGCAGGGGAATTCTCTCGAGGCTTTGCTCGCCACCAAAAACAAACGAATTCTCGAAGAACTCACTAAATTCAGGGTATACAAACTTTGTCGTCGTTCTGTGGCATTTCTTGTCCGTCTGACCTGACTTTAACAGATCTTACACACCGAACTCGAAGCATCATTACAAGCAGCTCAGGAGCAGCTATCGACGACGAGCTCGGAGTTGGAGAAGCAAAAGTTTTTGAACGAGAAACTCGAGAATGATCTTCTCTCTATGAATACAAACACCAACGCCAACGCCAACTCTCATAGAACGAACGGAGATGTTACTCCTTCTGATGGACCGTCGGATGTTTTGGCTGGCTTGGATCTTGGTCGAAAGAATAGCGTATGATTCTCTCCTCCAATGCGTCGCTTCCTTCTGCCCCGAGTCTCATGTTTCTGCGTGGTTACAGGACTCAGCCTCTCGCAAGACACCAATACCATTCACCCCTTCGGCAGATACATCAATTCTACCTATCGTTACCAGCCAACGAGATCGATTTCGTCAACGTAATGCTGAACTCGAAGAAGTACGTCCCCGCTCTCGCTCTCTCCCCTTATTTGCAATCTGATTCTGATTCTGACTGCGACATGAAGGAGCTACGCAGACAATCCCAGATCATATCAGAGCTTCGTACCGAGATCAAAAGCCTACAAGCCGATAACCTGAAACTCTACGAAAAAGTGCGGTATATGCAGAGTTACCGAGAAGAGGCTGCTGGTTCTAGGCCGCTCACTTCGCAGCTCAATCCGTTGCCTGCGCTTCCTGGTGGCGGTGGCGGTGGAGAGCGTTCTGATGACATGGGCAAGTACCGTGCGAGGTATGAAGAGTCGATGAATCCTTTCGAGGCTTTTCGTGGTCGAGTGAGTTTCCCTCACCCAGCCGTCAACGAGACTTCTTTTTGCTTAGCTGATGATTGTGGCTGTACAGGAAGCGACAAGGGCGTACCAGAATCTCAACCCTATAGAACGGGGAGTGTTGGTCCTCACCAGGAATATCCTGGGTAATCGTCGTGCTCGGACTTTCTTCATCTTTTACGCGCTTGCTCTTCATCTCCTCGTCATGTTCACTACTTACGAGTGTACCGCCACGTCGGGTGGACAGCCTGTTCCTTACAGCGGATGATCATGATATATACCAGTGGACTGACTATTAATTGGGTTTGAGTTATGATAAGTGATGTATTATACATTATGAAAAGGGCAATGGGCGGACGATGTTCGAACATGCTACCCAGCATATATAGTCCTTTATTTATGAAGGTTTCTTTTACTCCGGTGGAATGTCAATGCGCGGTCTACAGCGTCAAGAACGGGTTTCATCGCCTGCAGAACGGAGAGGCATCAGAGTCAGAAATTGACAGGCTTCACTAGATACGCACGATTTCTACCCGAGTAGGATCTACGCCCTCCGTCTGGGCTGCCCGTATCAATGCATGGACCTTTTCAGGCGTCTTACTAAGATATCCAATCATCTTTGCCGCTTTCGCGGCTCTCTGAGCTGGTGTGGCCACGTTTACCGTCTGCAGTACTTCGGCTGGGGCTGGGTACATGGAAGACCAGAATTGGCGTAGGAATTCATTCGCGGCCGTCTGGCATGTTGTCATTTGGCGGAACAGACCCTCCGGTATATCATCTAACGAAACCGATTAGTCTTCCAAGGCTTCCGCGGAGATGGAGATGTACAGACTCTTTCGTGTTTTGACATCTAAACGTGCAGAGACGTTTTGGGTCATGGAAAGAAGGGCTGCATCACTTGGTTTTCGGTCGACTTTGAGCTGGAACAGAGGTGTAAATGTTTGATCTAAGAGTATCGTGATTTGCTAACCTGGCTCAAGTTGGACTCCCAGTTGTCCAAATTGACTTTCGTTTCTCGAATGATCGCCTTGATGTCCAAGTTCTAAGGTCCAGCCGTGAGTGAAGTGACGCGGTAGAAAAGAGTATATGCTACCTGCTTCCCTTCCCCGTCAGACACCGCAAGGCTTGCCATCCGACCTTCAAAATATCTCTGTCTGTCCTGCATCTCAAGCAGGATACCCGCTGAAGCTTCTGGATCGTGTAGGTCATCTAGATCTATCGTTTCGTACAAGCTCTCCTAGGCAGTAATATGAGTAAGCGCACAGTCAACATGACAAACGAGATGAATACCTCTCCCGTATCTGTGCGCCGCCGTTTCGCTGCTGGTATATCGCCACTGCTCTTAATCAGATATCTTGACCAGAGCTCAGGTATGATGTGATGCTTACAGAGCAGCATTCAGCAGTCTTTCAGAATGTTCGTTAAACTTTCGTATCAGCGGCAGTGCACCTCGTTGCCGGCCAGGTTGCATCGTTATGTCTCGTTCGTTCCCAGTCTGACTCGTCGGTGAGAATCGTATATCTTCAACGGTCAAAGAATGAACTATTACCTCTCCGTGATCCTCCAATGTGGCACCAAGATCTACAAAGATATCCACGCCATCGGTTCGTTGGCGACGTGGTTCCAGTTCTAGACATTAAGAATGAGTAAAGATAATTTAGCGAATATAGCCATATACACGCACCGTCGTCGTCTTTCTCTAGATATTTATCAAGGATAGGATCGGCGCGAACGACGTGTTGAGTAGCGGAAGAACGGATGGAAGCACGATGAGCGTTGAATAGTTTCGATTGGAAATATCGCTTCCAGAAATCCTCTTCGGACAACTTGTATCAAACATTTAACGGGACTGGAAAAAGGCTGGTAAAAACATGGAGTAGCATGCATACTTTATTCGGAACGTTATCGCTATAAGCCTTCGCTACAACAGGATACTCGTCAAATATATCATGAACCAACTGTGGCGTTATGCGAATCTTGATTTCGCCGCCTTCAACGGTTTCGGGACGAGGATCGACCAATTGGCCCGGCTTTCCTTTTCGTTGACTTTCAGAAGCGGCCTGAGCCACAAGTAGATGCTTGTTTTCCGAGCAACACGTCAGTCACATAGATATCAGACAAGTGCAAGATGATGATCACCTCTCGCCCGTCCCAAAACTCAGCTTCAGTGATCTGGCCACTCATTACGAGCTCGCGATGGAGCTTTCCCAAATCAGGATTGCTCATTAAGACAGTTTTTCGAAGGCGGAAGTCGCTTGCAGGACCATTTCCAACAATGACAGGTGTGGTAGCTCTTGTACTAGCGATTGACTCTGCTCTTGACGTAGACGCGCGCGAATGAGATATGATGGGTCTTGGTGTGGTCACATTGGGAGCTGGAACAGGAAGGACAGGAGCTGCTAGAGGAGGTCTGGGTGTAATATCTAGAGCGCCACGGTTGCGACTTATGATACTGGTGAGTTCTTTCTTGAAAGTATCGCGTTCGATGTGGGCGGCAGGTTGGGCAGACGTGAAAGTGAAGTTATGACCCGTGTCATCGCCTACTACTCCAAGTTTTAATCGAACCTGTGCAGAACCTTCCTTGCTACAAAAGAGAGCTTGAACAAAGGTAAGTATACACGCCTAAGAAATTGAGAGGCTAAATCACGAACAAGCTGCCTCAGAGTAAGCCACACGAACAGATGGTGCTTTCTTTCCATCCTGAGTCCATTGAAGATGTGTGTCGGTGAGTTCCAAGAAACCTGGTGCTTTCTTGTAAGATGCCTTGGCCGTACAAACTAGAGCAGGCATAAAAAGCTTTTCGCCCAAAGTGAAAGAGGCCGAGGACAAGGACAAGGCATTTACGCGTCGACGGAGATTGAAAATTTATCCCTTTCCTCCATCTCTCATGTCGACTGTTCAGAGACAACTCATCGTTTTCGACTTTGACTGGTTGGTTGCTATCCAGAATGTATCTCATAATGCTCAAAATACCATTCACTAGGTCCATGGCCGACCAGGACAGCGACAGGTGGATATTTGAAGTCTTGGCGCCTGATATCCGTCGAAAGATGGAGAATCTCAAAAATGAAATCCAATGGACCGATCTCGTGTAAGGGCATTCGAATGGTGTACTGCCACCATTATTTCGCGTTTACCTTCGTCGGGATGAAGCGCACAGTGTCTCCAAGAAATCCACGCTCGAGCAATAACCAGGGAGCAGATCGAACACACTCTGCAAATAATGCCATTCGTACGTCCTCAAAGGGGAGTGCCCAACGCATCATACCTATAGACCTTCTCTGTGTATAGCATCCTGCGATGGCTCGTGCTATCACAAACACGAAGGCGGCTGGCAGAACAACATTCTTCTGCTTGTCCAATGCTAACGCTGTGTTCATCTCCACCATTCTCAAAGTAAGTTCCTACACACGTTCTCATCTTGATCCTGCATCTCACGATAATATAGTCTAAAGGTCTATATGACCTATTCGAAGAAATCGTCACAAATCGTGCCGAATGGGATCCTTCTGGATTACTCGTCGTTCGTCGAAAAATAGACCCAAGCGGTCCTCAGCATAAATGCCGTATAGGATGCAGTCCTAACATGTGCAAGGGTCTGTAGCCGTTTTTGAAAATGCTTCTCTACGATCTGATGGCAGAGATGCAGGAGAAGAACTGGAAGCCTTTCTCGAAAGACACACTCCTGCGTACGACCGTGTCGTCTACGTGGGAGACGGAACCAACGATTTCTGCCCCATTTTACGACTGAGAAGGTTCGATTTGCCCTTGTCACCAATCCGCTTGCATCTCACATGTTCTTTAGCCAAGACATGGCCCTGTGCAGAAGCTTTGGCGGCCTCCGAAAACGTATCTTGAAAGAAGGCAAGGAACTCGGTCTCAAATGTGAAGTCAAATACTGGGAGCACGCATGGGAAGTCGAAGAGATTTTCAACAAGTTGTAATCGCGCTCATGTCAATTGCGAGTCGGTTCTCTGAGACACAGATCATTAGATAGAATAAATAATACGAATCTGCAATCGTTCAGTATTTTTTGTAAAACAGTATATGCCAATGCAGGAGATATACAATGGAATCTGAGTCCATAGTACTAAAGCAAGGACGTGACACGAAGAATGCATTTGACCACAGCCCGGTGGTTTCTTCGAGAAAAAACATGTGCAGATTTATGAATTGTGAAGAGGGTAAGAAGATTGGAGAGGGGAGGGGGAAAATGGGTTTCAACACACAAGAAAAAGCAAATATGAAGAAATACGTATACCGGCCATCATCTTCATCTTCATCTTGGCCACAAGTCCATCCCGTTACCTCTTCTCCCGTCTTTAGGTTGTTGCGAAGCATCCTGCGTTGTGAATGGATTGCGCTGTTGAGTCGTAGTTGTCGCCGGCCCCGACGATATGACTGAAGCACCGTAGAATGATGGTGGAACCGCTTGTGCAGGAGGAGCAACAGCGTGCCGAGCAGTCAGAGCAGGATGCGTCGTCGAGGAACCCACCGCTGGGGTATACGACTGATATTGATCAGGCTGCATAGGAGCATACATCGTTCCCATGTCCGTCCTCCTATCCAAGGACTCAAATGCCGACGCCGGTGTTTGCTGTTGCGCGTACGTCGCAGCATAACGATTCCCTGACGTTGTCGAATTGCTACTGTAAGCCTGCGGTGGACTGGATATCACACCTGTAGCACCATAAAGCGCACTTGACCCATCGTTGCGAGCCGCCGAGCGAACATTCGACATCACAACATCCCTTCTACTATCATCATCCACCACGATATTCTGCGGATTATACGAATGCGAAAGCTTCGAGGGAGGTGGCGGGTATCGGTTCGTATTAGTCGTTTGCCCCCAACCCGTAAGACCAGACGCCGCTGCCATCTCAGCCTGCTGTTGCAGGTATTCCAATTGAGGGTATGGTTGGGCAGCACTCGGCTTCCCAGCCTGCCGGCGTTCCCATTCCCTCATCGCATCATCCCTATTCAACACGGGCGTCAGGGCATTTCTGCCGGCGATAACATCTTGGTTCATATGCTGCAGTCGCGCAAGCGCAGGCGGAACAGTGTCCATCTGGTTGATGGTGTTAGCTCGAGCACGGGAATTGGGATAATACGAGCTGGACGGCACATTAGGATTCAGATGGGCAGACGCGTTCAATCCGGTCCCTGAAGCTTGATTGGAATACTGCGGGACCGAATTGCTAACGCTCAGCTGACCAGCGGATGTCTGGTGTGTGAGCCCACGATGGCCAGATTGCAAGGGTTGCTGACTGACAGCATACTGAGCTTGCTGCTGCTGCTGCTGTTGACTATATGCAGTGGATGTCGAGTCTTGATGAACCGGGTATGTCGACGTCTGCTGTTGCTGTTGTTGTTGGTGCTGGTGCTGACTCTGTTGTGTGATGTATGGATTATTTCGGTAAGTATTAGCCTGCGACTGAGCTTGCGCAGTATAAGCTTGGTGCTGTGCAAGATGTTGGTTGTATGTTGTCGCATCCTGGTATGGTCTTGTCCCTTTTGGCTGAGATGGGACGAGACCCCCATAGGGTCGCTTGGGATCTGTCCCAGAGCTCAGCGACGGCGTTGGCATTTGCTGCCCGATGCTGTCAGGCTATTGGTTCACCATGTCAGACCCATATCGCTACCTAGGAAATGGCAAGTGGACAACGCACAACGAAGGGCTTCGTGAACTTTTCCCCGGTGATGAATGGGTGCAGCCTAGCCTGTTGAGGCGTCCAGCGCGTAACGGGATTCAGGTTCAAGAGTCCCTGGCAAAAGTCGATGAAAGACGCTCGGTTGTTCAATTCTTCAGATGCAGTATTAGCTATCCATCCCACATGAAGAGTTAGAAAGATTTGATGTGCACCTTTTTCCATTTCGTGACCTTGTCTCGAAGATGATTTGAATGTCGGCATAGGCGCGGTGTTGATGATATCCGGCAAAGACGTGGCCTTGAAGTACTGTTTACCAGGCTGCTCGTTCGTGTTATGCTCTCGCGAATACTGCTCCAGACTCTTCAGTCTATATTTCTTGTCGTTCTGGTTCGTATGCGGGTTCCAGACGTCAAACGAGTCGAAGAACTGATTCGTTTGCTTTCCAGTGTTAAGCATGCTTAGTGGAGGCATCCTGTGAATAGATTATGCTATCAGGGAGACGTAGACACTAGAAGAAGACGAGGGACGTACCCAAGCATCTCGATAATCCGCGTAAGCTGATTATACTCGCTCGTACCGGGGAACAAAGGAAGACCGAGGAAGAGCTCAACGGCTATACAGCCCAAGGACCACATATCAATACCAGCCGTATACGGCATTCCCAAAAGCACTTCTGGTGACCGATAGAACCTCGATTGGATGTACGTGTAGACCGTCTGTTGCTCGTGACAAGCCGAACCGAAATCAATGACCTTGATTTGTGGTGATTGAAGTCTGCCGAGTTGTAAGTTGAAATGAAAATGATCAGTTAAGATAGCGTAGAGGGTAATCAGAACAGACTCACGATTTCAGAAGTATATTCTCGGGTTTCAGATCGCAATGTATCAGGTGCGCGTCTTTCAGCACTTGCATTGCGTCTAGTAACTGTGCCATGAAGACCTTGACGAGCTGTGTACTTAGGCCTTGGAATTGATTTTGCTTGATGAGTTCGTAGAGATTGGACGAGAGAAGTTCGAAGACGAGACAAAGATGACTCCGATGGATAAATGAATCTCGCAAGCGAAGAATATGGTGTTCGTCGTTCGGATCCCATCTATCGTTCAGCTGACAAAGAAGACCATGCATGTAAGTAATTGATGCTTCGAAAGACGGAGACAGCGAGAAGAGAAGCAGACAAGAGATTTGGAGCAACAAGATGTCGAACATAGGAAAGGGAACGTACGAGCTGAAGAATGTTGACTTCCATCATACTCTGATTGAAATATGCAGGCTTGTTTTTGACGACCTTGACGGCCACAATCTCGTGAGTCTTCATATTTTGGCACTTCACCACTTGACCAAACGTCCCCTGACCCAAGACATCAAGAATCAAATACCTAACACATTGTCAGATACGTCATGTAGCGCGAAAAAGAGAAAAAAACGCACTTGTGTCCCTCTTCCGTACCTAGCCAATCGTTTACATAGAGGATATAATCATAATCATCATTATCGTAGCCTTCGTTGTGAACGGGCTTGCTCGGTTTGGTCAATACCCTCCGAGGATTATGTGTAGATTCGTATCGGAACTGGGGATTGCAGATATGGTATGTCTCCAAGATGTTGGTCGTCAATTGTCTGAGGGGCTACATTTTGGTTGTTTAGTATGATAGACGAAACGGAATGAGCGTCGAGGGAACATACAGAAAGGTAGACACCCGTTGAGTCCATACGTCGCCCTGCTGGCTGTATATCAAGACGAGGTTGGATGTCACGAGCATCACGGACGCGCCGGAAGCCCGAAGCACGCCTTTTCTGTGGAGGCATTTGGACATCCATGGGTTCGTCTTTCGGGTAGTATTGTGATGCTGGACTGTGAGAAGTCTGCATGTAGGAGAGAGGAGTGTTTGGACTGGAGCGAACAGGCACATGGTGACCTTGCAGCTGCGACGAAGTATGAGGATGAGGGCTTGCACTCGTGTCCATCGCGTAAGATGATGATGGGTAGAGTGGTGTCTGTTGTTGCTGCTGCTGTTGAGGGGAATAGGGAGAAGAGATGGTGATGGGTGGAGTCATCCCTTCGGATTTTACTTGTGAGCTGGTGCGGGTATGTGAGTGATAAGCAGGTGGTGGAATCCGTTGATCAGTTTGCTGCTGATGGCCGTATGAGTATGTAGACGTTGCCGGCGGATATTGGGTTTGGGGTGAGTAAGGATCTAGAAGAGAGGCCGAAGTTGGGGTATGGGCAGTACGCATGGGGGAGCGCGGTGCTACTCTTGACGCATTTGGGTCATGAGAAACCATAGTCTGTGCTCGCTTCGGGGGTTGAGTGCCGCTGCCACTGTAATACATGTCGGATGTATATGGATCTGCTGTGGGTGGTGCAATGGGACTGCTGAGTGATTGTGGTTGATATCCAACACTGGAAGGATAAAACGAATTAGACCCGGACTGCGAGTGCTGCCTCGACCCTGAGACGCTCTGGTTATCGTGACTGAACCCTGCAACCTCCAAATCTTCTGGCTGGTGGTGCCGCCGCCCACGAGAAGAGCTCGAGTTGGTGGTGCCGCCAAGCGACGCGCTGCGGGCTAGTTGGTTCTGGCCAGTTGAAAGATATTGCGAAGAAGATAGAGCGAGTTGTTGATCCTGATCAAGGAGTTGTGAGATGCGAGACTGTCTAGGAGATTGTTGAATGGGTGGGATGCGCTGCTGAGCTGGAGGTGGCGGAGGTGGTGGACCTCCAGGATAAAGATAGGAAGCCTGAGCAGCGTGTGCTGCCTGTGCAGAAGATGATAGAGAATCGAGAGTATGGTGTGGTTGGTGAGTTTGCCAACGAGGAAGATCAAAGCTTTCGTTGGGATCAGCCATGTACGCCAGTTCAGCTTCCGACATGAGAAGTAACTTTGAGTATTCGTCACGGCGGCGACAACGATGAGAACGACGTTGCGAACGATGAGAACGATGAGCACGATGTCGAGCACGTCGAGCACGTCGAAGGCTGGCAGTGAGCAGCAATGAGCGCTGCAGGTCAAGGGGTGTTCTTCAGGGACAATCGATCCACGATGCAATCACAGAATTCGACTTCAACTCAAAACTCAACACACAACTTTCAATCTGCCACTTCCGACTGCGCTCAGGCTATGCACAAAATATATACAGAACTGCGCCCTTTTTTTTGCAATTTTTATAGCCATTTTTCGACCATCCGATGCAAATCTGTTGACACTTGAACCTGAGGCACTCGGTGAGGCCAGCCAGATGACTTGAAGTTGTACTCGGAAGCGATAGCAACTCTATCATAATAAGCTGTAGAGATAGCGTAACGTACGTGCTTCCTGTCGCCTGTCCTCACACCTGATTCTCCAATTCTTTCAACTTCCCAACTATCCCTTTCTCTATCTCAAACAATAACGCTGGCCCTTGTCCCATTCCCAGGTACGCCGGGGGTACATCCACTGACAGGAATATCTGTTTCTTAAAGCGTCTAGCTGTTTGGGTCATCAGCCTGCATGCCATCATCCTATATGTATGGGGAACCTTACCTAACCGCTGTGCCATCGATAGTGCAACATCAGAGCTTGATGATCTAAACAACGATGTAGCAGGAGCCGCCTTACAAAGAGGGCATATGGTCAGAATCGCACACCAACTCAAACTATGAAAAGACCACTAGACGTACCGCGACGTTGCCATTCGCAGGCATGGCACAAGCCCAATCTCTGCATAGATTCCCTTGCATGGGAGCCTTGGCTACATCTTCAGCCATGTTCTCAGTCGTACCTACCCATAACATATAGGAGTCCACCATCCGCGTAACCTGCAGTGCAACTGCCGGTAAAGACGAATCTGAGGGAGAGATATATTTGGTTTCCACTGTTATTGCAGCGGGCTTCAAGTTGGAGGTCATGGCTGCGTCAAGGCGTCAAGGTTGCACTGAATAGCAAAGATGACTCCGTTTTCACCGCTGACGGTCAAATCTAAAAGCAAAGACTAGTGTACGAAGGGATATATGGTTGATGGACGTGGTCGATTGCAGGGCAGTTATAATTATCTCGACGCGTCTAACAATTTTATTTGCATCCGGAGGCAAGCTCCTGCTGAGGGTCCATGAACGGTCAAACTCTAGTGCACAAGTATTCTTGACTGGCGTAGTACATTCTATGTAAATCATGAAAACGGTCGTAAGATCATAATACTTAAATGTCCCGTACAAATCCATCCAAAACCTTTAAAACCGGCCGTCTCCTCTCCTTCGTATCGAAAACCATCGCATGATCCAAACCAGGATAATACAACACCTGCAGGCCATCCTTTTCCCACCGAGCCGAAGCGACATCCTCCCCAGTCAGATATTTCCGAACCTCCTGCGCATGCACAATCTGATCCTCGCCACTCAACACGACCCCAACCTTCTTACCCTCCAGCTCCTCCTTCCACATGACATTCTCCGCCCAAAAGAAATGCCGAGAAAGCGCCCGGGAGATGTCCGGATCCCTGCTCGCAAAGTACCACAACTGCCATTCATTCGCATCGTGCGGCTGGCGGTAGACAAAGTTGTACGCAACGTTGGGGAGATGAAGGAGGAAGGGTATTGGGTCGATGAAGAGGGTTGCTGCGATACGGGAGGCGAGCAGGGGGTAGTGGAACATGTGCGCGGTGATGATCGTACCGTACGAATGCGATGCTACTACGACGCGGGGTAAACCTAGGGAGTTGATGATGTTGAGGATTGCTGCGCAGGTGGCTGGACGGGGAAGGAGGGGTTTGGTGATGTGCATGCATATGGGTAGGAGCTCGATTATGAGAATGCCCACTTCAGGATCTTGAGCAATGAGTTCTCCGATGAAAGGGATGTATGGGTACAAGCCAATCTGTAATACATACACGCGTCATGAGATTTTTTGAAAAAACGAAGAACAAAGAAACGTACGCCTATTCCGTGAATGAATAGAATGGGAAGTTTCGTTTTTGAGATATGCGGACGGTACCAATATGAGATGTTTGGGTCCACGGAAGGCCCGGAAAAGAGAGTTGTTGGTCGAGGCGGGAACACCTCAAACCATTTTGGAGTGGCGTAATGTTTTAGTCCAAGGTACATCAATGACGTTGATGCGTATATATCCACGCCCATTACAAGCTATTGATGACGGAAGTCAGTAAACCATTTTACTGAAGAACACGTCTTTTATAGGACATTGTACAGCGAGAACATACCATATACCATATCAAGGGTCGATGGAGCATTTCGACGGGATCGAAAGTCAACCTCATACTCTTCACCTTCAAATTCCGGCCATTTTCGAGCTTTCTACCCATCATCGTCTCTATAATCTTGATATAAGAGTCTAGCTCTTCATCCCACTCCGGCAAGCCGTCATTGGTATTGGTGGAAAACAGAGCCCATAGGAGCCAGTCTACCACGTTGTCTCGCTTGATATCTGGAGCGAAAAACCACCCGGTAGGGTAACTATCATCACTGAGATACTGCGCGCATCGTTCGAAAAGAGCTTTGCGCTCTGCGCGATCTAATGGAGGTGGATGGACTGCCGGCTATGGGACGCGTGAGATCCTGAACGTGTCAAGTCAAGGCTGAGACTCACCTTTTGCAGTCGTGTTCGTCTGGGAAGATATACAAGACCGTAGAACGCACACTCGGATAGAGCAAGTAGTCCCAACCATGGAGAGAGCAAGAAATGACGTCGAAAGACGCTCAATCCGAGGTAACCAAGACTAGCAGGCACAACGAGGAGAAAGCCTACGATGCATAGTCTGATTTCGATGTATTCCACCCAACTTTTCCCCAACATTTATATGGAGACTTGAGAGTCGAAAGAGAAGAGGAATGTGCCATGACTCTTGCAACTTTGGGTCGTCAGTATCATGAGATTAAAAAGTTTGGGGATCTAGATTTCGGATGCCGAAGGCTATTTGGGATCAAAGATGCTGCAAAACAACCGCCCATAGTGCGCGCACGAATCTTGCACGAATCGTCTCATTAATATTCATCGATATTCATCTCAAACGAAAATATGAATTGCTGTCTACTGATACGAAGTTTAGTACAAGGCTTCTGAAGATTCAACCTGGGGTAGAGCATCAATACAGATATCATTGGCGATTCAAATTGCTGCTTACTGAGTGTATTTTAGGTCTTAGGTGCTTGAGAAATCCAATGGGACTATGAGCATGATCATGGTGCGAGGTGCGGCTCTTGAAGACGGCACCGATCTATTCCCATCAGGATAGATATTAGTAAGTGACTCAGAACACAATCAGACGACACTGACTTTATCATTATATTCGGAGTATAAAGACTTTATCTCTGCAAGGCGACTCTGCATCACAGGTCGGTTGATTGTGTTTGTTTCCATCTTGTCCACCAAAGTGCGAATAAATTGCAGACGATTTTCTATGTCGGTCCACCAATTGTAGAACGTACTAACATACACGGCGAGCTGTTCTAGATGAACAATCAAGCCATTGGAATCTTCATCACCATGCGTAGGCGTAGCACTGGTGATTGTTTTCTTGACCTGTTCAGTCACCTAGATAGTAACGGTCAATGAAAGTTCGCAGGATCGCGGAAAGACTGACCTCGAATATATTAGTTCGTACATTGCTGAATTGCGCTTTCATCTTTCCTGCACCCTTCAGAGCACTCTCTACTCTATAAGCCACGTCCTTCATGCCTCCGTGTGATTTAGCGTGCCTGTGGGGCGCAACTTGATTCAACACAGACTCCAGATCTGTGGCAATCTTCTCCGCAAAGACGGAACCGCTGTGCGATTCTCGTAGGGTCGTGTCAATCGCTTTGTTATAATTCTGTACCTCTTTGTAAATTCTTCCCATGATAGGGTTGCTGTGCGAGCTATCAAGACGTCGAATTGAAGAAACGATCTTGCAGCGAATGACGATACACTTACTGTCCTCTAGAGACAAACCAGGTATCGATGAGCGTAAATGATTCCAGGGTGGATTTGACAAGCGCGTCGATATCCAGAAGCTGGATGTGTCGGTCAACCACATCCATATTCAGTCTAGGAAACGGTGCGGAAATGGGCAAAGACATTTGGCCAATAGAGGTGCACGGTCGGTATGAAATAACACTGCGAGAGACGTGGTTCAGTGTGAAATCTGTGTGTTTTCTATCACAAGCGAGACGCACTTAAATTCTTTCATGCAAGCGCCCAGTCAGGAGATTCCCATCGCGATACGCGATGATGGGTGAACAAAACAAGCCTCGCGGAATATGCCTGACAGACGTCAATCAACTTGGAGCGCGCATTGTAGTCATACCAGCCGAATTAGAGAAACTTACCAGTAGAAGGTTTACGATTCACCCTATACCCCGGAAAAGTACCTTCGTAGAGCCTCGAACTCTGGGATTCTCGGCGACATATGACCGTACACGAGGCCGGGAAATGGGGCTAAAGTAAAGGCAGTGATAGATCTGTATGAAGCGTCTACGGCTGGCGCTAGTAAAAAATTGACATTTCTCCCTATCTTCTCCCATCGCCTCGCAAGATATGTCCAACGCCGGTGTTATCTTAGTAGCGGATCCAGACAAGTGGAGTATTGACTCACTGGAACAGACAAAATTAAGTGGCATCGAGGGCGAGCGTGTGTATACAAAGGCTTGGATACGGACAAAGCCGCCAGCGCGAGGGTGTAATCCATGACCAAGATACCCAGCAAGTTCAAGCTGCCGTCAGCGACGGAGAGACGGATCGATGATTCGTTGTGTGATCCACGTTCTTAGCGCCACTTTCGAGTGCTGGATGATCATTGCCACCAGAGGAATGACTAGGAAGGCACACCTTTTCTTGGACAGTGGAAGGTTGCAGGTCGCCAATAGATTGATAAGCCAAACGCTGAGAAAACTACGGTGCAAAAGGTCCGATAGAGTCAAGACAAGATAGAAATAGCACGCCCGGTCTATAAGGAAGCGATCAACCTGGCCAAAAAAAGATATATCAGAAGCTTCAGGCGCGTTGTCCACCAAAATCAGAGGTCTGTTTCGTTATTAGAGACCGATAAACGGAAACTTGCGTATATCGTGAGGTATCGAAATTGCTGTCGTCACGAAAGGTCAAGACGTGTCTGCGCCCTGATCTTTCTTGAGACGCACATTTGTCACTCAGGCGCGTTCTGAATCATTCACTAAATTTACTGAGAACCGAGAAGATAGTGGGTGACGACCATGTCAGCGTTCGCGGTAGGGAGAATGCTGGATAGAGAGGCTTACAATAGGAGTGTCGCCTGAAGACTTGATGCCGAACGACGGCTCAGTGGAATTGTAGAGGCCATCTTTCAGGAGATTGGCGAGCTCCGCGTAATAGTCTTTGATGACACCAATCTATTTTTTCGAAGGATGAGTGCAACGTACAGAAAACATCGATAGTCACTGACCCGAAGTTGGTATCGTAAATAACCCTGCTTCGCAAGTAACCACTTTTCACGAAGGGATATGATTGACATCTCCAGGTCGATACATTCCCTGTTATTCGCGAGTGTACCGAGAGCCGTACTGACGCATCTCCACCAATCTACAAGTTCGGCAACATTATTCCCCATCTCGTTCGAGAAGCTAGGGATGGTCTGAGCAGGAGTGAAAGGCAACGTATTCACGCTGCCAGAACGTCCGCCAGATTCGATTTGGGTAGATATCTTTTAGATAGATCGTAATTAGCATGGTCAGATGGATGTAAAAGTTTATGTGAAAGTACCTGGGAGAGCGAGTTACAAACGAGTCCAAATGTTTCCTTTACAGAGAGCGCGAGGTTGAGACATTGGCTGGATAATTTGGCCAATCAGTCTAGGTGTGCCTTCCACTGAGAACGATCAATGGACTCGAATTAGACGCAGACAATCTCATGAAGACTGCTAGCAGCGTTGGCCAAGACGTAACCCTTCTGAGCTATGTGCAGGCAAGTATCCACTGCCGAGATATAGTCTCTAGCTTGGATCATTATCTTGCTAATTTCGAGGGATCGTATATCGTCAGAGCTGATTAGCATCGTGTCAATTTGTGATCTAACATTTTGAGATAGTAAAAATGGCTCACCTTTGGATTACTCGGGACGAACGGTCAAATAAAATGAAGCCTTGGTTGATGCCAATGGCTAGCCGTTCTAAATCAAGCGATTTGAGAAAGAATCGAGGATAGCCCAAGTCTCTGTGGCTGGCTTCCATTGAGAAATCGATGATGAGGACGATGTCAGTCGGTCAGTCAGTCAGTATAAGCAGTGGACGCTAGAGGCAAGGAGGCTTGAGCGACAATGGGACAGAGATTCACTATAGGGCCGCTCGTTGAATGTTGAACGTTGAGCCTTCAGCAGGACCAACGAAGGTGAAGAAGCCAGGAACAGCGACTGACTCAGATGACAACGATGCGACAGAAGAGCGCAGATAGGATCGGCAGTAGCCTAAGTCTTCCGGATCATGCAGAGATATAAAGCCAAGATTTATACGTAGTAGACCCAAGGTGACCACATCATTCCAGACTCCACACTGAGCTGACTGCACTGGGGACTTGTCCAGGACATGTCAATGTGATGAGGTTGAAGTACTAGTATGTCAGATGAGGGAGACGGGGCTATAATGTAAACAAACTTGGAAACATCTCGACGGTTCGGCCTGGGCTCACACCGATTACCAGAAGTACAGGTTTTGGTGCCAGTTGACTTGCTGGGCGCAGAGCGGTCGAAGGAGATAACGAGTGCAGTTTTGAGGACGAGAGTCCGCGCAGCCTGAGAATAGGCATTTCGCAGTTAGCGCAGCGCAACTAGAGATTCAGAGAGAGAGCATGGCCGCGAGAGGTGAGTCTCTGAGAGACTTTTGTTCGTGGTTCGGGCAATGTTCGGGGGAGTTGCCATATTGGGCCAATCCTCCCGGCAGCCTGCCGCACCTTCAAGCTTCACGATAATTCTGAATTTCTCAACTCACATATAACTCTTTAGTGCTATATATCTTGTCCTTTCATCTCTACTACGAATCCACCTCCAGAATAGCATTTTCCGCCTGTGATGTCTCAGATTCATAACGCAAGCCCGGTTGGACCAGATGGTGTAGTACGATGTTACACACACAGTCTCCCCGCAGCTTTTAGAACAAGCAGGACTCTCTCTAATCCAAATCGGTGGGAGATAGTCAGTCTCGCTTTTGTTTTTAATTGCTCACCACAAAGCAGTGACTTTTACTGTTGCCCCTTGGACAGCTCAGACGAAGACCGCTGTAAATTTTTTGGTACGGAGTCCCTCAGGGGCGAACGACAATCATTCTGACTTCATCTACAGTCTGGGCCGATAATCCTATCCTTAAGGCAGTCGCCTCAATGACACAAACAACGACAGATCCGTCTTCCTCTGCTCCAGGTCCGTCGCAACGACAAAGGGCCGAACAAGCACGACAAGGAGGCGTGCCTTCATCTGCTCAGTCGATATCTTTGAAAAGGAGTCGTTCACCCTCGGTCTCAGCAGAACCATCTCCCTCGCAGCTTAGACGTCTCGAGAAAATTGAAGCGGCATTGATGTCTGAAACCTCTGTCACCCCCACGACACCATCGCGAGCATCGAGGTTTCGTCCAGCTACCATCACCCCTCCTTCCTCGCAACAAGGGAAAGCAAAGCGCTTTGCAGACATACAAGATGCTTTGGAAGAACCCTTGTCTCCAATGCAGACCCAGTCGGATTCTGTCGACAATCACAATTTGACGCATCACGAAATGACACCTACTAGGAGTTCTAAACGTGCACGCACAAATCATATTCAATGGGAGGATCAAGATCACCAGAACGAAGTTCTTCCACTGACTCCACCGCCAACTTCTCATCGTTCTCGATACTCTTCGGCCACCGGTAGCACGAGTCTTCCTACCCCAGGACTCAAAGCAAACGCAAAAGAGGGCGACGACTCCAATTCAGAGACTGGCAGCACTATGTGGCAAAACGATCAGGATGATCAGGTATGTATTCCAAATCTAAGTTCAGAATATCGGCCTGCCATGGGTGCAAGCCCGACGGCAGAATCGTTAACTTTTGTATTGCGCATATTTTTGTTTTTGTTTTATATCAAGGACAACCCATTCCACGACCGTACAGCTTCTCTACGGGGCCTATCTCTTTCGCACCCACGCAATCCATCAGACGTCGGTCCCGGTACTTCTGCTATTCCGGACAGCGAGCTTTCCGGCGATTCTGTGGCCTCTCTCGTGGAAGGTTTGGCCGCGGTTCCGGCTTACGTGCGAAGACTCGAGAGGAGATTATTAGCATCCCAGCAGAGCAACGCGGCTAAAGCGAAGGAAATCGAGAGATTAGAAAACGAAATTGAAAGGTGACTGACGGCTGGCTTGTTATCTTTACTTCTCACTAACTGTCCTACCACATCTATCCTCCGATAGACTGAAAAACACAAATAAGATTCTGGAACAGACAATTGGCGCGTTAATACCCAGACCCACTTGAACGCTATCCACTCCTCGCTCACCTCTCTCGTTAACGTTGTGTATGTATAGTATTATCGATAAATCTTTGTATATCCCTTCAATTTTGGACTTTGAATTAACCGTGTCGAGTTTTGATGCCAAGGCCGGAATTCGAGGAACAGGAAGATGGAACTTCGCACTCTTTACCATGCTCCCTGTGCCCACTGCACTGATATTCATCTCAATCGGGCCCACCTCGCATATTCGACTGACAGGATGAGCGGCACCCAGGAACGGATCCGGATGAGGTGTGGATGGTCAGAGTCCATGGTCTGCTTTACTCTACCTAGACCACCTCTCGACTCCAAAACATATTCTCAACAGAGTCGGTACGCCAAAGCCCAGCCACATGACTCGGACGTCGATCGTCGCCTTCCCATAAAGAAGCTCGAGCTCTGCGCTCAGACTTTGTTTGTCGTTCGTTCGTTTGGCTTCCCCAGGACATTGCCAACGTCTAATATTCCCGATTAACAGGACTTCGATTCTGCCAGTGTACCGCAGCCATGGGACCGGTATAAATCCCGCCCCTCAGTTGTTTGTCTTGAGCACACGACGACTCGGCAAGTCCCAGAGTAAACCATGACGCCCTCAGAGAACTTTACACCTTACTGCACAGGAGTCAGTTATAACCTGCAGGGTTCAGCCCCCATTGAAATGCGGATGTTTTTCAAGTTGCAAGTAAATCCATCTGCTTACCAGTGACATTGTACGAAAGGTACCGATGATGATGCATATGTTTCTTTCCCCTTCGTTGTAACTGGTCGCAGCTGCACCCTCTTTTTCTTCTTCCAAGGTTGCCTAGAAGTCTAAAACCTTCGAGATCTACGTTCAAAATCGAGATAGCTCGGTCCCCCAGGGCATCGGATTTGGGGATGGTCAAACCCACGGCTCTGGAGCACGACATAATACGAAATAATGTCTCCGGATCCGCGTCGAGGTCAAGTAACTTGTTAGATATCATTAATTGTCCTTTGAAATCTTTATCATATCATTGGTCCTTCATAATGGGGTGGTCCATCAGAGCAGCGACTCGGAAGGCCTGATGGAACTCGCCGCTCGGTGTAAGTAAATCCGGTGTTTTGTCTCGGTCAATCAACACTGACGAATAATATTCTTGCTAGAATAACATCTACACGCTGAGCATTGTTGATCAGGATCCATCAGTAAAATGTTAACAGGGTTACAAGTGATTACGGGGTTCCTGTGCTGCCGGGCAGTCACTCGGACAACCCCCGATGTCGAATTCTGGTCCAAGATAGTGAACTATTTGGTAGGTAGGAGTGTGATGACTCTACAACCTCCGAAGATACTAATGGTCTGAACAGCCCGAGAGAAGCAATGTATCCTGTGAAAATGATCAGACAACCACACCACACTTGATTACACGCAGGCAAGAAGCTCGAGAACAAAAGTACTCTCATGCGTGCCTTTTATAGCAGATGTTCAATGGATTCAGGGGAAACCGGTCGTCGATCTTATCGGTTGGCCATTGACGCAAAGACCCGTCTAGTTGTCGCGTTCAAGTTATCAGTGTTCGTATTCATGTTGGTTGAAATAGATCTGAGAGCCCAGCAGTGAGATGTAACATTGACCTCGGTCCTTCAAATTCTCTAGACAACTTGAAATTGAACACGCACATCCATATCTCTGGTCCAGATAGAGGAGAAGACCCGAGATAGTAGACATGTGGGGTAACTGGTAAACCAGTACCAGAGCATCGGGAGAGCTTGTCTTCCTGTCGATAAGGAGTGTGCCTGTCGAGAATTACGATCCGCCTTGGGGAGTGGTATCGTGGAGCATAATCGCGTGCTAGGGCGCCCTATGCACCCGTGCAGTGGTTCTCAGTTCTGTACTGGCAGCCTTGAAGAGTGAGTTTTCTGATTAGGGAGATAACCACCGGTACCGTTCGCTGAACAAAATTCCACGGTGGTTAGACCTGCGTGTAACTAATCAATATCAGTACAACGGGTAGATGTTGAGAATCAAAGATAACCAGAGGCTTGTGCGACCGCCTCAAATGTACCGGTTCCATGATTATTCGCCGTCAGGTCATCTTTAGGCCAATATGCTCAGAGCTGAGATAATTATACCCCGACGCATATGCCTCTGGAATCCTGGCATGTGGCGGTCTAATCAGTATCAGAGAGAGGAAGCTTGACCGATAATTCTGTTCTTGTCCTGAGTCCTGATGTTGTCTTGATTGTCACAGTGGTCTCATCTAGAGCGCAAGTTCAGGTCGGTCGTTGAGCTGTCAACGTACACACGGTTCACTTACCTTGCTTGAATCCAATGAAGTTGCCGTACTGTCATTGGTTGACATCAGTTGCAAACGATGAAAACTGGCCGGAGCCCAAGTGACATTCCGAAGCTAGATGAAGAGCTCTGGATTGTTCAATTGAGTATTCGAAAAGGAAGACATTGTCTCGTGTGTGCACTTGATTATCGAACCAGTTAACAATCGCCAAGTCTTCTGCCTGATCAAGCTGGAGTTGCATGGCCTCGAGGGGGTCGACACCCAAAACGTCGTCGCCGTAATCCAGAGGCGGTTATTCGTCGTAGAAAGCTGGAAGCGCATACGCTTGAAATACCTTGGATTCATCCTATCCGTTGGTACTCCGTTGGGCATGGTAGACGGGTTTGGTTTGATGACATGGAGTTTCCTGTTGAAGACTGAAGTTTGAGCACGGTTAGTAGCGGTGTGCGCGTGCCAGTGACGCCGTCCCAGCTTTGATAGAGAGGCCAAAAGTAGCTCAGTCCGTACGTCCTTTATGACAGAGTTGGATTCTAGGATACCTGACTTAGCAAGACTCGGCCAAGTCGAGACGAAAGTGACATAGTATTTCAGATTGTCTGATTTACTATTGAGCGAGGAAAGGGAGAGATAGTATAGCAGGCTAAACCCTCAGGCTCGTCTGGAGTTTGTCCGTCAAACAGACCTTCCGCAAAGTCATCGAGCAAATTGCTGACTTTAGTCGATTTTTTTAGCTGCCAGTAGAGGCTTGTTATCTGAAAGATAAGGTTGAGTTATCGCGAGAGAAAAAAGTGTTTTGCTCATCTTTGAGAGGTAGATTCCGAGACGCTTGTCGTCCGGTAGTGTTGCTTGACATTGGGACTAGGCACAGCAGTTCCGGGAGTCCGGGACAGTCTCCGCGAGCAGGAAACCGTAATAGTTTGAACTTTGGTAATAGTACGATAGAGCATATTTGGGCGAAACACTATAACCAGAGAATTTAGATAGAATGAAGAGAGAGTTGAGTGGCGTTGAAACCCATGATCTCAGTGGGTCAAGTGCGCTGTTGAAGTTGCCTCCAAGTTAGAGTACATACTTAGGCTGTTAGAGTCTCAGGCTAGACAGTGTGTGACAAATTCGGAGCGCGTAATACGTGACCGTGACCGTACCTGGATGAGTGTCACTGTGCGGCGTGGGCCTTTCGCGCGAAGAGATCGTGAGCTCGGCACATCGAATTCTCGCAGCTCAAGCACATCACCTTCCATTCAATCCCTCACTTCTTATTACGACAATGGCTTGACGACCTTCCACTTCAATATCTCCACTTACAAGGCTAAGATGGGGACATCGCGTCAGAACCCTCGTCACGGTTCTCACAACTTCTCTTACGAGTCTTCTATGGCACAAAAACCGATAAGACCTCCATACTACTGGACTGTGCTGAATCTCTGAGAAGATATCGACACCATTGGATGTATCGTCGAGCAGGGTACGACGCGCCAACGAAAGTGAACGACCTCAAAATGTATGTCCGCTTGTCTCTTTCTCCGACACCACTTACCCGCCAATGAATCGCCGTGTACAATTTCGCTCCTGACTCCTGTTATCGAGAAGATCTGCTCGCGTTCTAAAGAGACTATCCTTACTTTGGGTAATCACGATGCGATTTATTCCGGGAAAAAAGGCGATTGAATCTATCGACAGTGAGTCCGTATATTGGCCAGCTGGACGTTTTGCTTACTAGCAGGTACGCGCTAGCTGCGACTTTCAGATCAGCTTCATCTAGCATCTATCACCACAGGTCAGAAGGAGGTAACGTTATACATCCATCATCCCAGAATACCTCTACAATCCCGTCGGTCTTCCTTTGTCCGATCATGGCCGCACCCCAAGCGCCATCGGAACGTCGCTGTAGACTGTAGCAAGCTTGAGGCTCGAATTTTTTCGAAGGTAAGTCATCTGCACCGTTCAAGCTGAAGCCTGACAAATATATCTCGTCCAGAGATTGTCAATACACGTGAAGTATACTGTGGCTTCTGAAATGAACACCGAAGAGGCGATCTGATCGATTGGAATGTTTGCGTAAGTTCGTCAGAAACTCTGTATCAATGTCTTCAACCCGTAAAAAAAGGATAGCATTGACGACCCTTGTTCTGGCAGGTGAAAGATTGCGACGGTTGCTATTACTGTTGTTGCACAATTTTACAGACCTTTTGTGGTCAGCCGGCGCTCTGCTCATTGTTACTTCGCCACGAGGAGGTCAACTCCATGGAATCTGAGGTACACCATCTTCTTATTTCGCCGCAGCTCATTATGTCCATTCGCCGTTCATCGCAGGAAATACGCCCGCGCAGTGGTCATGTCGTCGTCTCAACGTACGCTAGCGTATGCTATAACATGTATGTTACACTTCCTAGGGGTTCTAGCCCATCTTATTGAGCTTTGGCGTCTCGGCCTGATCGTATCATATCGTTCGCCACTGCCACCGCCCACAACATCTTTCGAGACTGCGTAGATCGGTGAGTGAGCTCACTAATGTCGTTGCAATGGCGGCCGCTGCAACTAAATATATCGCTGAATACGGTCACGGCTGATGATAGGAACGAACGAACGGGCTATGCATGATACCATTGTCATGATAGATTCCTTTTCGCGCAAGTTGACGTTGACGAGAGCCAAGAAACCCACTAAGTTTACTTTCAAGGCACCTATAGCAGAACATTGTAGCGCCAGCCAAGTTTCTGGTCAGATTCTATCGTCTGCGTACGGATCTTGAGCAGTGAATAGTTGGTCCAGAAATAGGACTTCGCGAGAGCAGTCGATGTCTTTCCTGAGCAAGGTATGTCCTCCCACTACTTATATTGCCAGAACTATCATACCGTTCTTATTTCATCTTCCAAAGAGCGAGACATGTTCGTCACGGTTGCGCGGAGGACATCATGCCCTACCGGGCAGCTCGGGGATGTCGTACTTATTAGCTGTGGACCTTGCTTTCACCTTTAGCTATGTATAGTTATCGAAAGGCAGACTACAATTCGGATGAAGTGAGTCGATCAATGAATCAGATCTTGTTCTGATTATGCTTGATACTGTTCTAGCCGTTTTTGGTGCCGCAGGATCAGAAACAGTGAGGAGCAGGCTCAACATCTATATCACTGACATGCCCGAAGGGACTGTATTACCCTAGAGTCGACCCGTGCATGGACAAGAGCGCTGTCGATACAAGATTGCACAGCCTACAGTAGGCATCTGGAACATCTCTGATCAGTCGTACTCAGACATATCAGCACTTGTATGGGCGTCTTTCATATCATGCACATTGAACTAAACCTAATGGTCCCGGCGGTCCGGTTCTCTTTCGTCTTTAGAGCGGACATTATCCAAGAGTTCTTGTATACCACTCACCAAATCGGGGTTAGAATCGATATCGTCGATGCCGTCATCAGGCCTCTACTACCGATGCGATATGATGATACTCTTCAACTAATACAGTTGCGGAAATCAGGATTCAGCTGGAGGAAGGGCCTCTGTATTGATATCGCGCGGAAGGTTTTGACTTCCGTCACGATCAGACTATCACCCCCTCTCCTCTCTCCTCTCCTTCGCTCGCTCGTTCGCTCGTATGTATTTAATTTGTGATGTCTTCCAGAATCGGTCCCGGGTTCACGATCACTATCAGATGCTGCAAGCCCCGGAATATTTGATAACTGACGCGTGGAAGTTGCAATTTGTAGGAGCGCGTGGCACTCTACAAGATGAGGGGAGTGACTCGAAGGCGTATAATGTACATCCGTATTTGATTACCGAGGGTTGCAAAGTGAGTGATCAAATCCAATCTACGCCATCCTCTACTGCCAGATAACCCGGTGGATGGGTGCGTACTTACAGTGAACGCTACACCTTTATCCTTCCTGTCGGTCCTGTCCACATCAAGGTCGGCTATATTGACATGGACGCTATTCTGACGCTTAATATACGTTAGGCTCTCATCCCCACACGATCGACAAAGTTCCGAACAATGTGCCCTTAGATGTGCTTCACCCAACTTTGAAATACCTACTCGGCGCGGCTCTTATCACAAGGCACTGGCAGGACCCTCTTTCTTGACTTCAAATACTATTCACCGATCAGCCCTGAAACTGGTCTAAGTATTACACTTCCCATCGCCGACGGCATCGACCAGCCACAAAGTCACGGAAGTAAACGCACTCCTCTGATGGGAGTCTACGGTTCAAGTTTGAACTCTATATATCATCAATACTTGGAAAGGTATCTCAGGATCATATACGGGGATACTCACCTCGTTTGATCGCGACGATCCTTATACTAGTCTTACTTCATGCGTATGTCTCGACAGTGATCCTTTTGGAAATCTCCACTTACTCATCTTACTCTCCGTCGTCCGCCGCTACAGACACAACACTATGTAGGGAACATATCCCGACAAAAGTGGAGATGCCCAGGTAAGCCTTCGGAGGTTCTGCTCTGGGTACTCACGTGTTGACGACTGAGGTCGGCAGAATGATTGACGAGACATCTTTGAGTCAAGACTCGACAACGTTTTCGGTATTCTCATGGTCAATATGAATGCCAGTGATACACGCGTTCTGGTGACGCGTTGACTTCTGGTGATTGGTATACGCTGGAATTAAGTGAATCGTAGCTCCTGGCCTACCTTGTCCTTCCTGACGTTCTGTCGATGTTCTTCGTGTTCTCGAGAAGTTCGATAGCGACGCTGCGACGGAGCATCGTGATTGGATAACGGAGCTGTATTTCTCGGCGCCCTTTGGTAACGGTAACTGAAACTCAAAGCGCTACTTCCTTCCTTCCTTCTTTCCCAGCTTGTTGTTGTTAACATTTATCCTTTCGTGATACCTTAGGTCGTCAGCTTTTGTGCCGATTGGAACTGTGCCGATATTCTAACGAGGCAAGGCGGCCTCCTACTTCGTCCTGCATTGACACTCGGGCGTTGAATTGTTCTATCAACATAAGGAGTTCGGGCTTCCGCTGCATAAGGGCACCTATAGGCATGGTGTGTTACTTCTGGGGGACACGATTACAAACCTTGTGATGGGTGCCTGCCGGTTCAGATCTAAGCTGGACATTTCATGCGATTGTCCCTTCATTATCACTGCGATTCGGGGATACCGATGTCGTCATACCCAGATGGGATGTGTTGGGTATTCATTTCCCTATATCGTCTTCCACGCCATCTGACGTTGTTATCCGATAAATAGACAAACAGTATACCGATCGATCCATTTAATCCGGCCTGTCAGTGGAATATACTCACCGAAGTCAGCGTTTCAAAACATGTAGTAAGCACTACGTTTTGACCCACTTTGACCACCGCGATGTCAAGAAAGGAGACTGTATTCTGAGTGATGACCGTCGACTTCTTCTCTACTCTCTAGATACTCTGAAAATATTCTACCGGATGGGTGCATGCTCGCTCAAACACTTCATAGCCTATCGGTACAGGCACAATACGAGAAGTGCTTGGATCCAAGTCACCCGGCCCCACTTGAACGAGGAATTTGAGGTGACAAATTGATGTCAAAGTTCAGGACTAGGTTCGAAAGTCAAGGCATAGAGGTTCGTCTAGGTACAGGACAAAAATATCAAGTAGCTAGACCTCTGGGGTGCTCCTCTCTGCTGCGGAGCACGAATAGTACTCAGTGCTCCATAATCATAGAGAAACGTCCCTCCTTGCATGAGAGATGTCCATGTCGTCTGCTGATACATACGTGATCTAAAGGACGAACTAGGATGTCATCTAGGCCGCAGCAATGTAGGTAGCGGATCCGGAGTTGCCGCCCCATGTGCGCCAATAAGCCCCGATGCCGTTAAGTCTTGAAAGGCCTAATGGTATGCTGTCCTACTCGGTCATCTCCGTGACCGAGCCAAACTCTGGGATTTCAGTATGAGAAGCAGCTGTAAGTAAAAACAAACCTGATTTGTTGCGCACACGCAAGGCACGAGAGAAGTTCTAGATATCATACTATGTCTGAAAGTGGAACGTCGTCGATCTGGATAAAGGATAGGTGCATACCTCTGATGCTGAGCCGTATTCAGTCGCAGTGTACCTATCAGACGGTGTCAGGACGTAAAAATGAAGGTGGCACGGACTGTTTAAACCGTTTGGAGTCACAGCAACGAGTTATTTGAGCCAAGTCAGCGTCGCTCAGTACTCAACGAGTAGCCCGAAAATGAAATGGATAAAGTTGGGAGCACGAGGGACGGTAACTCAAAGGAACACATGCAGGCACGACGCGCGTACGGTGCAGGTGATTCGAGTTGGGTGAACTTGAAGCGTCTATGAGAGTCGTGTATAGAAACTTGGTGATCGTGTTGCGGGAGATACCGAGGAGACATAGATCGAGGAGAAGGACAGGATAGTAGATCAGATGGATCTAAATCCGCCGATACGGCAACGCACAAGGTTCTGGTGGGTACATTTTTGCAGCCAATCGGGCGGTAAGGGTGTTGGGTCGGAGCGGAGAGGCCTGGAATACACAGTAGGACCGATAGGCTGAAGAAGACAAGATGGGAGAGTGATGGATTCTGGCGCAAAATCAAGCGAAATCTTGCAGATTTGACTTTGAGCGGAGGCAAATTCCAATTTTTTTGTTTGGAAGGGTCGAAACGGGTTACCGCGGCTTCTTTTCATCTCCTCATCGAATTAGAGTTCTTGCTCAAAACTTGTTATATAAATCCTCCTTTTTCTACAAATCCCTGCTTGTCTTTCTGCTATCTACCTTCTCATTTGAGTTGCATCGTGCAACGTTGAGAAGAGTAAGAGAACTATCGCACTGCGGTGACCCGCCTGATCTCACTCACAACATTGGACCTTGCACTGCCTGGGACCGCAGACCTAGCGACCTCGTAGACCTAGCAGATTACGCCCTGCATATCTTACGCTGTAGGATAGGATAGAGGTGCGTGCTTTGCCTGGTGACCGTGATCAAACCCGTGCTCAGTGCTCAGTCATCACAGCGAACTTTACATCATTCGTACTCCGCCTTACCCCGCATTCTATCTGCTCGCTGCACTCCCTTTCTTCTTCTTATATACTGGTCTTCTACCTCGCTTTATGGCCCAGACTGCCGCCTGGCATCCCAATCCCCTCACCCTTCCATCCTCGGCTTCTTCCGAACGCCGATCAGAATTCGGCATGAACATCGACACTCAACATCCCAGAGCTTCTTGGGAGATCGCTGAAATCCTCAGTCCGACAAATCCTGGCGCAAGCCATTACAGCGCCAACCGTGATCGAAAAATGTCTATGGACTTCCCCTCTTCTGCCTCCTCACAATCCCACAATGGTTTATACGGGCAACCAGACCTTGAGCAGTCTTTCGGTTTGCACACGCCAGACAGCGTCAATTCCTCATCCCCTCAACACCATCTGAACGGGAGTATCCAGTCACATTCTTTCGAGCAAGGTGACTCTGTCGACTCGTCTGAGCATTCTGGAAATTACGATACTCTCTTCTCCAACGGACCTCCTGGTAGTTCATTTACTTCATCACGGTATCGCACAAACGCGTCTTCATCCTCCTCGATTGGCCAATACGGGGAGGGTCTGTACTCTCACCCCTCTTTCGGAGACTCTGTCCCTTCTTTTAGCAACGGCAATAACAATCCGTATGAAATCATACATAACATTTCATCTTCCTACAGCAGCGGTAAAGTCTCTCCCTTGACGCCAAATGACTCTGTCGGCAGCCTTCACCATTCCCCGGCATTCCCGCCTTCTGTTGGCGGCAAGGATTTCCCCCACGGTTTTCCCGAGTTGATCACGGACCGCCGTCTATCAAATTCAAGTGGTGGCAATTATCCGTCAGATTATCCGGACGAATACATGGGTAATCTCAACAACGGCCTCTCCTTCCCTCCCGCCGTTCAAAACTACCCAGAGAGATTGAGCCGCTTCCAAGGGGACCGCTTCACCCACTCGGGGTCTGCTCCTTCCGTTGGTTCGCATGTTTCTCATCACAACGGCGACATCCTCCGCAGTGTAGCTCCTCATGCGACACACTCATTCAGACCCGACCAAGGATACGACGACATGTCCCATCACATGGGGCCAAATCCTCATGCAGACTTGTCCCTGCGTATGCCTAGTGTCGATGAAACATTGGCTCGAATGAGATTACAGGGCCATCCGATAATGGGCGCTTCGAATGATCTCCAGACATTTATCAGGTAAATAACAATTCTTCCATTGTAGTTTGATCTAATAACTGTTTTTTAGACCCTACCTGGACCAATACGTTCGTACTCCTAACAGGCTAGCTTTTGGAGAGCGGTCCGTTATCGTGATGTCGAGCAAGGTTGCTCAGAAGTCCTACGGCACAGAGAAAAGGTTGGACCGCCTCAATATACCTGCATAGACTATCCGCTTACGCTTACGCCATATAGATTCCTTTGTCCCCCTCCTACTGCTATCATGATCGGGAACTCGTGGTGGACGGATGTAATCCGCAGAGGAGAAGACCCCAAACTCTGCCCACCAAGAGTTGTGATCTCTATCTCTGGAGAACCAGTCCCTCAGGAAGGATCTATCGAATGGACTGGATCTTCTGGAAAGTCTTTCGACGTTAGTGATCCGCCCACAGGTACCACGTACATCGGCCGCAGCGTCGGGAAGCAACTCTTCATCTCTGATGTTGATGAGAAGAAGAAGAAAGTCGAAGCCCTTGTCAAAATCACTGCCGCTGCCTCGGATGATGAGCCAGAACGTGTCATCGGTATCTTCCCTAGTCGTCCGATCAAGGTCATCAGCAAACCTAGCAAAAAGAGGCAGAGTGCCAAGAACCTTGAGCGTAAGCAATCTTCATCTTATTGACGAAGTGCTAAATTAAATGCTCCTGTCTCCTGCAGTCTGCATCAATCACGGCTCTACCATCTCTTTGTTCCATCGTTTGCGATCACAGACGGTCTCCACCAAATACCTCTGTGTATCTGGTTCCGGCTCTTCATTCAAAGGTTCTGACGGCGCACCACTCATGGGTCTCGATCAACGATCGCGATCGACCACTCCTTCCTTTATTGCTCGTACCGCCAGCTGGGGTGAGTCTTTTGCCACATTTATCATAGTAATCCGTATTAATTGCCACGTCCCAGATCCGTTCGTCATGTATATTGTGGATGTGAACAAACCTGCGGGGGGCATCGATGCTCCCCCTCCTCCGCCACCACAACCTGACTATCCGTCGCCACCTCCTAACGCCATTACCTTTACGAACAATGGTTCACAAATCCCGATCTACTACAATCAGACGGTCGTACTCCAGTGCCTCACGTCTGGAGTAGTCAGTCCCGTTCTTATCATCCGCAAGGTGGATCATCAGACGACTGTCGTCGGAGGTGGCCTTCAGGAAGGTGCCAAGGGTGTTGCTGATCATTACTGCTGTCCAGGAGAGGTCTGTGGAGACCCCGTCTCCCAGCTTCACAAGATCGCGTTCGAGGTCTACGATTCTACTAAGGGTATGCCGGAACCCGGAACTCCTGGTGTGACCGGTGCCTTCTTGTCTTGCATGGGCGAGAAGGTTAATACTTACCGCCCCATTGACGGTCGGCAGTGGAACAATCCGAACCCCGGCTCTAGTTCCCCTACTTTGCCAGCATCGCCTGTGGTTTCTACACCCGCCTCATCCGGTGGGAATGAATACTTTGGGCATGGTAATGCCGATAGTGCACCTGCATCGCCAACTTCCGCCTCGGACTTCCTTTCCAACGACGGTGGCCGAGTAAAGAAGAAGCGATCTACTTCTAGTGCGGGTGGGGTCACCAAGAATGTTCCGAAAGGTCGTCGACGACCGAGTTCCGCCGGATCCGTCTCGTCGAGCCGCAGAGGATCAGGCAGTGAATCTGGTGCCTCGTCTGGTTCGTTATGGCAGGTTGACATTGGGGAAACGAGTGTGTGGACTATTGTTGGGACTGGTGAGTAAAGCTTCAAGCCTTCGGGTATCTCGTGTGCATACGTATTGACCGTCGACTTTCCTATCAGATCAAATCCGTTACAATTTCTACGTGCCTCCTGTCCTCTTCGATAACCAGCACGCCCCGCAGACTGGATCATTCCCTATCCCCTCCAAACCAGTGACCCCCTTCCCGGGTGTAGTCAAATACCTTCCTCCCGATCGCGCTGCCGAAGCCCCGAAATCCAACTGCGCTTCCTCGAGGGCTGTGCTATCAAAGCCCAACCCCAACGCATCTAAGATGCTGACCGTCTACGGAGAGAACTTCTCCAAAAACGATCCCGTCAGTGTTTTCTTTGGCTCGGAGCCTTCGCCGTACGTTGAGGTACGCTGCACCGAAGTTTTGGGATGTCTACCGCCGGAATCCCAGATTACGAAGCGTCGACCGATCATGCTGATTCGATCTGACGGGGTGGTGTTCCCTTCTAGCGTAATGTATCCTTAGTTCTTTTCCTTCAAAACTCACGCACTCCATGATCTGTTTGTTTCGTCTACTTTCGTCGCGCTCATTGTATGTTTACTACTCTGCTTTCCATCCCTCATCTCTCGTCGCTTTTTTCATTCTTTCATTGCTGTTTCGCTGGATTGGTCTACCTCTGATGGGCATGTATTCATTATATATATTTCGGACTACAAGGATTTGATGATCGACATGTACATTTCTATTCATTAGCTGGAGGATATTCAATTCTTATTCGAAGCACAGAGCATCTCAGCAGCGTGAGATCTCTAGGGTGACATCTTTGTCTGTTGAGGGAGAGCAAGGTATAACACCAGATCACCGAACAAGATGGTCAATGACTCCATCGACTACTGCCGTTAGAGTCGATAAAACACCAGCCTAAGAGAATGTATGTTAGTCAGTGAAGTAGTAGCAGATGATTTAGGGACATACAAATGGATGTACGGAATAGCGAGAATAATGTGCTACGCGAAGCGGAGTAACTCGCGAGAATGGCATCGATGAAAGCTCTGGCATATACGAACGGAATTGGAGCAGTAATCTGGTGTGAGAGGTCGTCGAAAAGTGATCGTCTGCAAAACTGGGAATCCCGTTGAATTCTGGTGGTATGTCCAATGTGGACCAGTATACAATACCGAAGTCGAGATCTTCTTCAACGTCTTTGCTACTCCAAATCAGTTCCAACACCTTCAAACATTTCTCAGTGGTCTTGGGCGCACGCGAAAGGAGATCAGGATATCAAAAACGGTTAAGTTTGAGGCGCTGGTCATGTCCAAGCTGTTCACCGGACTCGGAGTCACAGGACAACCAAAGGAGCATGAGTCTCGCCATTATTCTCCTCGACCCCGTACAGGATATAAGTATTAGATCCGTCCAATAGTCCGCAGGTACTTGTTGACATCCTGTCCAGTACAGATCCGCCCTAGGAGAAGTTTGACCGGGTTCTCGACCTCCCCAGTAGACAGCTAGTCAGATTGCGATCAGGCCTTACAGTCACAGTTCGCAGAGATGATGGTGGTTTCCGAATGATGGCATGATAATTTCCTCCGTTCGTCGATGGTCTAGGACAGCCATAGTTGAGTGTTTCCAACACAGGAAGTATAGTCTCGAGAATATTTGCATAAATCACAACTTGGACGTCCCGAAGGTCCAGCTTTGTGACGGTACGAGCGTCGAGGGTGAAAAGGAAGGGCACCCATGAAAGAGCATCACAAAAGGGACGTGATCTGCGCAATCGCACCGTCTGCACTGCGACCAGAAGCTCGGGGTGAGAGATGATGAGATCTGACCACTCCACAGCATCCACGTCAATCTTGAGTTCGCGCACGAAGGACGGCAGAGATGCTAAGGTACGGCTGATAATATCACCCAAGCGAACGAGTTCGAGCCTTTGCATATAAAGATGGAGAAATTTGTCGCAAATAGGTAGATGACATCGACAATGGGGAAGCCTGGGCTACTTTGAGCCAGTGCTGATTCTTCGTGGACTTGAGCTTGATCGATGAAGGGACCGACTACCTCTGAGAGTATCTCCAAAGTTGGCAGGTCCATATCGACCGCGAGTCGCGACGGAGGTAAGGTGCAAGAGAATGTCACGGTTCCTCGCGATCGGACTTGCCAAGAGCTTGAGAGCGCGGAAGCCGGAAGGGCCAGGCGGTGGCAGTGCTACCTCGCGTTTGACGAGTCACGAGCACGAGAGTCACATCTTGGTCACTTTTCCATCATGTTCAACGACGCAGAAACAGACGCAGATCCACCCGAGTCGCCCTTACCCTACAACCCAGATCAAGACCCAGAAGAGAAACGCGAGCTCCGAAGAAAATATCGGAAACTAGTGGAAAAGTTACAAGGTGTGTCCTCAGGGACATCATTCGCGACTTACTCATTCCTTTCGGGTAGAGCACCAACTTGACTTGAACGCTTATCCTACCGTACGGATCACAAACCATGTCAAGGAAGCGGATGTGCTGTTCAAAAAAGGTACTCATTATGTTAAGCACGCACACGAGAAAAGTCTCAATGCATCGCAAACCTCAATGTATAGTCTTGGCTCCACCAGAAGCTATCCTTGATTCTACGGTACTTTTGGTGGCGTCCACGATGAGTATCCGGAAAGCTCGCGCCATGAAATCGAGTGTTAGCGCTTTTGATGTGGAAGACTTCATGTCAAAACTCATTACATTCATGGGCGGGCGAAGACAGCTAGAGGATCAGTCCTTAGAGTCTGATGATGAATCTGAGCTCGGAGATGGTCAGGCTGCGTTAGATTGGCCTAAAATTGCCAGAAAAGCATTGGCGAAAAGCCGGAGAGTTTCTGTCATGGATTTCATGTAGGCAACTTACGTGTCCTTGCCCGTCGACGCGTGACTAATTTTCACAAAGGTTAGGACCTCTTGCAATACAGCAAAAGAAACGATCTTCAATGACAAGGAAGCGTGCAAAACTTTCTGTGGACAAGCAAGACGAGAGGAGACCTCAGGAACTCAAGGAAGATGACATCTCGCGTTCTTTGAACGAGACCACGAAGAACGTTGCAGCCGTACGCCGTTCCAAACCTTCACATGTCGCTCGTACTCATGCTTACTGCAACGAAAGCTCTTCAGACTGCTGATACACGAAGGCACCATCAACCTCTTCAGGTTTATCGTCAACCCCGACAGCTTTGCTCAGTCTGTCGAAAATATGTTCCACCTCTCCTTTCTAATTCGTGACGGTAAAGTGGCGCTCGAGATGGACCCTGGGACTGCCGAGCCACATATATGTGAGTGAAGCGACCCTCATCTAACTGTAGGGAAGAGTCAAACATTCGGTTTACATCAGATGCATGTGAGTCTCCCGAGGACAGTATCGAAGATCCCCAGCATCAGACTGATGCGCAAGACCCGGATAAACCGGTACGCAAGAACCAGATGATTATGGAGTTTGACATGCCAACGTGGCGGGTAATTATCCTCAGCGCTGCTGTTTGCATACTTCCAATTGTACTCAAAAACATCCTCCAGCACGCTATAGAGGTCTTTAGTATCACAGATTGCAAGATACCACATCGCACGCCAGCCAAAACCCGGCTAGGCAATCAATGGTATGGTTGATTACCCGGTTCGAGGCAGGGTTACAACCCCTGCATGTGCTAGATCCTTTTCCTGTAGCGATATCCATGGCTGTGTATCCTTAGGACTCCTGTATTTTTCCGTATCATCATGCTGTCACGTTGCTTGTTCTAATTTGTTCTAAAGACTCCGATCTCCAAACTCACTCAACTCCCCCGTTCCCTTTGAACGTTAATGTTAAACGCGGAAGCTAGACTTGCGATATAAGCTCGTTCGGAGGTACCTCTGGATAAGTGTTCCTCGGATACTCGATCTTGAACCCTCCTTGGCTCTGCACATCATCTACTACCGCCTGATAGAACCGAAAGTCGGCATTCTTCCTTCACCAACGTGCATCTTCGAAGAATCATCCGGTACAAGTTGTTTTCTAGGGGAATGCATATCGGCATCAAGGGATTGCCGCCATCATTATGTTTTCTTTAGTAGCACCAGTCAGTGGAACGATTATTCCCAACTTGACTCGGTATAACTGATATTTTGTCTGTAGCTGTAATGTTGTATGTTCCTCGAGGCGGACACGTTGACGAGAAATATGTAATCGTTCAGCTCGAAAGCTTGAACCAATGCAAAGGATCTTCGACCTGTCCATTGTCCCGACCGAGAATCTATCCGCACGTTCGTAAATTGATTCCTTGGAAAGCCCCTAGGCGAGCTCGTGCGTATACTGAGTATTGCATCCCCGGCCTGATTGGCTGTCACGATTCGTTCTTGCCCCTGGGACGCTGGGTCGTCGAGGCATAGAAGTCTAATCTACCCAGGTGATTGGCCATAAAGTCTGTCGCTAGACATTTATACGGCTGATACTTGTCTCAAAGTGCTCTCTGACCATCCTTGAGATGGTTGCGCTCCTTGCATACTCGAGGTACGTCTGATGGGAACTATCATTTCTCCTATCTGATCATCGTACTAGGATATCTGTGGAGGCGCTATTGAACTCGTCTTTTTCGCCCCTATGGATCGCATCCCTTGCTTTGTGCCTCTGTTTCGGACGTGCAATTGTCCGTGCATTGACGCCGCAGCTGAGATTTATCTGGCATTGCTTTCTCCGTCCCATTGGTGTGGGTGATCAAAGGACAAGGCTCGACAAGGTTTCAATAATTCAATCGCTTCGCATCATGTTCAGTGTCTGACTCTAAGATAATCCCAGTTCTACGAAGGCCAGGCAGAGGTCTATGATGCTACGCGAGATAAATTGCTCCGAGGACGCAACACGATGCTCAGTTTATCAGCAAGTCATCTTCGCGCTCTCCGTGCCTCAGCTCCTAAGAGACGTCTCGTATGGGTTGACATCGGAGGTGGAACCGGTACATGCCTTCCAGCTTGTATACTCTATATATATCTCTTACTGACTGAATCCCGTGAAGGACACAATATTGAACTCATGGATAAGCATCTCCCGGTTTCCTCTTTTGATGCCATATATCTCGTCGATCTTTGTGAACCCCTCCTACAAATTGCCCGTAGGCGATTTGCCAAGAAGGGATGGACGAACATTACGGTACTCTGCCAAGACGCCAGTGAATTTTTGCTATCTGAATGGAAAGATGGTAGAGAGCCCAAAGGGAGTGTCGGTTTCATCACGCTAAGTTATTCGTTATCAATGGTATCTGTGGCTTCTCGGTTCTCACTTCCACGATACAAACTGACCGGTTCATTCGTCCCTCAGATCCCAAGCTTCTACACTCTCTTAGACCGCATAGATTATGTGCTTTCACCAGATGACGGCTTATTGGGCGTAGTCGACTTTTACACAGCCGGAAAACAGCCTTCTCTTCACGAGAAAGCTATCGGTGGCACTAGTAAGGAATGCGGTTGGCTCAGTAGATGGTTTTGGCAAATCTGGTTCGACTTTGACCACGTTTCACTCTCTCCGGATCGTCGTGACTATCTTCAGTACAGATTTGGTACAGTGGGTGTACAAAGTCTACTTCTATATTTTGTCATTGACTCGTGCCACACTTCCAGGTGAAAAGCTACAACGGGCGAAACCGATTCGTCTTGCCATTCATAGTGCGAATGTAAGCTCTCATATACATATATTGTCTTCTACGTCGTAAATGAACTAACACTCGTAATGTTCTAGCCCATATTACATATGGTTGGGCCGCCCTCGCTCATGCGATACATCTCGATTCTCGCACGCATTCGAGATCGAAGGTGGCAATACCGTCGGAAACTGCTCTCCTGCTACTTTCACTACCGTCAAAGAAACCGAGATGGTGCCTCCTCTGGAAATTGGAGAGCCAGCACTGGCTTTGTCGCACGGTCTGATATCAGATGCGCCTCTGCCGGTGGCCACCGTCATTGATATCACCTCACCACTAAGTTCATTCCATTACCAAGTCAAGAATGTACGTCCGCTTCGTCAGATTTGGGGGTTCTGCTAATCCTCATGACAGCCTTGGCGCCTACCATATTATGAACATCCGGTGCACAAAGAATTTAGGACTTTCATCTATTCCTTCACATGGGTATGTTTACGTCCTGTCCCCAGTTCCGTTTTTGTGACATGCTAATTGATTGGATTTAGGAGGACCCCTTTGAGGATATGAAGCATCTTGATTTGACAGCGGACGATTCGATATTTGTCATAACCTCTGCTGGTGATAATGCTCTTCATTATGCTATTTCTGCCCGCCCGAAAAGAGTGAGCGGGAAGTCATTATACATCGTCTTCAGTAACCCTGACCACATTTTAAGATACATTGTGTAGACATGAATCCTTGGTATGGCTAGAGTTCATTTGGGTCATATCTTTCGTTCATCTAACATCTCTAAAATAGCCAAGGTCATTTATTAGAACTCAAACTAGCCGCCCTACAAAGCCTGTCCTACGACGACTTCTTTTCCCTATTCGGGAAAGGTCAACATACGAATTTTCGATCTCTCTTGGACTCTGAAATCGCCCCACACCTCTCCTCGAACGCCTATCAATTTTGGAGGATAAACGACGACGCATTTTCATCTTCATCTTCTTTCTATCTTCGTGGATACAGTGGCCTAGCACTCCGCCTTGCTAGAATCATATTCAGATTGGCCGGTGTCTCGAAGGACGTCGAAGCTCTATGTAACGCCGATACTATCGAGCTGCAAAGCAAGATATGGAGGGAAAAGCTCCGACCAGTCCTACTCAATCCTGTCGTCGTCGCTTTACTCAAGAACCCTCTATTCTGTTGGAATGCTCTTGGCGTTCCTCTGAATCAACGCAGAATGCTTCTCGACGAGGGTTCGGTCTACGAGTTCGTACGTGATACGCTGGATCCGTTGGCTTCCACCTACCTTTTCAAGACTGGGGCGTATTTCTACCTATTGGTGAGTACTAACATCATCGATTTTACGCTGTCACTTATGCCCATTGGGACTCAGACGCTACTGGGACACTATACCCCTAGATCGTGCCCTCTATATCTTACTCCTGCAGGATTTAATGCACTTAAAGGTGACGATTGTAAAGCTATGAACGCGTTCCGTTTACACACAGATTCGATCGTGAAGTAAATGCTCATACTCATACGACAAGCGCTCTTGCTTACTACCCTCTTCTGCAGCGTCCTACGGGGTCTTTCGAAATGGTCTCTGACTCGAGCTATTCTCATGGATCATCTAGATTGGTGCGATCCTCATTCCCCCGATGCTGATGAGGAGATAGCAGAGATCGACCGTGTACTTGCTCCTGGTGGCTTCGTGTTGTGGCGGTCTGCTGCAAGGAAACCTTGGTATAACGCTGTGTGAGTGAATGTCCCGTCTTTTCTTTGATATATATCGTGTCGAATCTGACGGCGATGTAGGTTCGAGCAGAAAGGGTTTCGAGTCACTGCATTGGCTGTTAGGGATGGCTCGACTGCGATAGATATGGTGAACATGTGCGTCTCGCCTTTCATTTAAAGTTGCCATCTTGTCCTTGTGTCCTAACAAGTTATTGTAGGTACGCATCATTTTGGAAGGCTGTCAAGAGTTAGACTAGAAGCAGCTCTCTCGTTAGCAATGATGCCAGTAGTTTCATCAGGGTTTTATATTTTCTTCTAGATACGTCACGAACTTGTCCGCAATGCTCTCTTCGCTCCAATCGACAGATCCTTTCTCTGTGGTTCCCAACGTGATAGCCTTTTTGTGAACGGTAACGAATTGACGCTTGAGACGCTGCAGCTCTGAGAGAGTCATGCTGCGGGCTGGGAGCGTGATACGAGGATTCAGAGAAGCTAATAGTGGTAATGTTGTAGGTCCTCCCAAAGAGCTGGAAGCGGCTTGAGAAGCCATTAGGGCAGAAACCATGGATGTTGTTGTCTGCTCGAGGGTATGAAGAGCATCTGTAGGTAACCTGACCACCTGCATTCCAATTGATCATCTGAGGTTTGAATCGTGTAAGGGAATATGACGACGTACAGATAGTGTACCAGCATTCGGAGGCTTGACGTTTCCTTTCATGACAGCGTCCCATATCTGTTCCCCAGGAATGTCTTCTTCCAACCACAAGAGAGTGATGAGAGGGGAATCCCATCGGACCATAGACGATGGCTCTTCGAATCTTGCTATCAGGTTTTCGAAACTGCATAGGAGGGGTCAGGGGGAGGTGTTTTTCCCAAATCCAGGTGTCAACATACGTCTCAGGTGCGTAGGTTCTGCCGTCCTGACGAGAATTGTTCCATTCTCTGCAGAGCTCTTGCGTTGCGACCACGAATACCTACTTGGGATATAATAAGACGCCATCATCGGGACAATGATCGTAAACGCACAGTGCAGACCCGTAACTTCTGTTCTCTAGCAGCACAATACATCTGATATCGAAAGCCTTTGATGTAATTCGGTGCATCCACGATCAGAATGGTATCCTGGCCCATCTGTCTCTGGACAGCAGTGTATAGGGCTCCTCTAGCTGGTTTCTCGGAACGGCTTTCTGCAAAGATATATAAGCATGATATATAGTCGCTTGAGACCAGAACATGCCATCATAGGCACTCCGGTCAATCCCCAGAATGTCGTCGGAGACAATAGACACCTTGAGTTTAGGACCTTCGTAAGTTGGGTCTGCAAGTCGAGCGTCGAGGTATGCTTTGATCTGCACAGAACGTCTTGTCTTTCCAGAACATGGGAATCCAGATATTGTGATGAGAGCCATAGCCAAGAAGACTCAAGACAGCCGCTGAGGATAGAAACGAGTTCTGAGCCGATCCAGGCACAGACTCAATTTTCGATTTACTCAGCGGGGAAATCTCAATCGTCAACTCGAACGTCCATCCACATCCTCATTTTTTATCTTTGAAACTTACTCTCAACATGCTAGCTCGATTAACGCGTGTTCGTCTGCCTCTTCGAAGATATATTCACACTCCCCCACACTCCCAGCATCCTCAGCATCCTTCAAATTTCAGTCCACACGGTTTCGGTCTTGGGGCAGCCGTCATTGCTTCAACATATGTGGCCTGGCGCTTGACCGCGGAAAACGAACATATATCATTGGATAGCTCCACAAGTAAGTCCTAATCCCATTCACCTGCTGTTGAACTCACAATCTTGAACGCGAATTGACCGGCAGCGGCCAAACAGACTCCCAAGGCTACGCTTGGTAATGATACCGCTGCAACGAAACTGGATGCTGCTCCTTCAAATTCTCAGCCGGAAGCTCCTCGGGACGCCTCGTCACCATTCTTACCCGACGACAATGCCGATGAGCCCACGTCAGAATCCGAGTCCAAAGCTGACGATGACAATTCTACTGCCGCCAAAGGTGACGAATCATCTGAAGACGGCGGCGCAGAAGGTGGTGGTGGTGGTGGTGCCTACGACCCTGTAACCGGTGAAATCAACTGGGATTGCCCTTGTTTAGGTGGCATGGCCCACGGTCCTTGTGGCCCCGAATTTCGGGAAGCTTTCTCTTGTTTTATCTTCTCGGAAGACGAACCGAAAGGAATCAATTGTGTGGAGAAATTCAAAGCTATGCAGACATGCTTTAGAGAGCACCCTGACGTCTATGGTGAAGGTGAGCTTCTCGAATGAATTGTCTTCCTCCTCGGCCATTGAATCTCTGGGTCTAGAAATCATGAACGACGACGACGAGGATGAAGAGGGGTCGACAAGACCGGATAGCGAGGGAAAGACCGATACGGGTTCAGATGATGTGGCCACATCAGAGACTGCGTCCGCACCCAGTCCTTCCGACTCAAAAGAAAAGCCCAAACCGAAATCAAAAACAACTGCACCCACGTCTGCAGCTGCTTCATCGTGATAGGCAATCGAATAGCCGGACACTACTATACTTAATGCTTACTCCACACTCCATCATACTCATTACCTCACCTCTCAATATCTCATACTTATTTGCACATATAGATGAAAGCAAAATAACACCCGAACTACCGATACAACTACAACACAAGGCAAGGCAAGAAATGAGCCCCTGATACAGAGCTCAATCCATCTTGAACCTCTTTTCGATAACGTCATCGTTGAGTTTATACCCGTTGGTAGAGAATAATTTTGAGCGTAGGAAAGGAGCCGTGTCGAAGATGTCGTGTTCTTTCGCCTACAGAATAACTTAATCAGTGGTCTTCTCGCTATGAACGCGATGAGCACGTACTCGTTCTTCTAATTCCGATAATTTGACGGTGACAAGCTCTGGCTGTGCATGTCGGTTGAGCTGATAGAAACGCGCCTTGTCTTTGACGAGTTGACCGAGGAGGAACGCCAACAATTCTTCGTGGTCCTTGGATTGAGTGAGGTACTTTCTGAATCCCTAAAGTTCCCAAACAAACAAAAAATCAGTCCGTCTGAGAGTGCATGTCATGAGGTGTCAGACCAGGAAACTCACCCTCTCCAGAGTCTTCTTGATGCTCATCTTCTGCGCACTGACGAAGCTACCCACGGCGACCTCGATGGCCAAGTCAATATCATCCGCGCGCACATATTCCCTAAGCGCCATCTTGGCACTAGCCTCTGCCATCCGTATCATGCTCTCTAGGTGACGCACGGTGATAGGATACGAGCCCGTAGCCATAGACTCCCGTCGGAGATCCGCAAAAAGTCGAGAGAGCTTTTCTTGATCCAAGTCGTACAGTTTAGGCTTGATCTTCTCTCTGGAGTACATGATATACTTGCGGAGAATGTCTTGAGGGATGATCTACAACAGAAGAAAACGTCAGGTTCACTCCGTATATCTGAACAACGCGAGAATTGGCATACATCAGCATCCAGGGAAGTCCCAACATTCATCTCTTCCTTATCCTTCTCGAATCCAGGGTGACTTCTCAGATGACTGCCCACTACAAATCTCGCGAGCAATTCGTCCATCACAGGGTCCACTGTATCCTTGACCACACATAGAACATCGAACCGCGACAAAATCGGTTCAGTCAACTCCACATTCTGCTGAAATGGTATCGTCGGATTGTATCGTCCCCTTATCGGATTCGCAGCAGCGATGATAGCACACCGGGCTTGTAGAGTGGTCACTATACCCGCCTTGGATATCGAAATGGATTGCTGTTCCATGGCTTCGTGAATCGAAGTACGATCCGCATCGTTCATCTTGTCGAATTCGTCGATCAGGCATGTACCCTTGTCCGCTAGCACCAAAGCACCACCCTCCAGTGTCCATTCGCGGGTCACAGGATCCTTACGCACGCTCGCTGTCAAACCAACAGCAGATGCACCTTGACCAGTTGCGAACACAGACCGATGTGCTGTCTTTTCGACGTATTTCAGAAATTGGGATTTGGCTGTACCAGGATCACCTAGGAGAAGAACGTTTATGTCCCCACGAATTCGATGTTTGTGGTTGATATCTTTGGACACGCCGCCGAAGAGTGATAAGGCAATAGCTGTCTTGATGTCCTCGTGTCCGTAGATAGATGGCGCGATTGATTTGATGATACGTTTGCGAATGCGAGGGTCTTTCGAGAGGTTTCGCATCTCTTTTTCGTCGTCTTCCGTTAGTCGGAAAGCGGCGAATAGGTCTTCCTTTTTGTTGACGTGGTTTGCCTCGATGACGGTGGAGAATACAGGAAACCCGTTTTTGGAGTTGAGAGACGCGTCGAAATTATTGCGATAGATACCAGTGATTTCCTGGGGTAGAACTTTTAGATGCTTCGATGTAGAGGTGAATGACTGCGCTTACGACTTCCTCGCCAGGTTTGGCACTATCGATAAGATCCCAAAGAAGTACAACCTCACGATGTCTGGGCAGCCGGCCGGCGGGTACAGAGCCTGGAGACTCTTGCAAAGTCATCTTCTGATAATTCCGATAGACGGTCTACAATCGATTGATCAATATCCCCTGACACTCAATCAGACTAAAACGCGAAAAACCTGTTCTGAGTTGACGGGGAAAGGGCCCTTGCTCTCGCAATTAGGACAATAACTAATTTTCACCTCCCTCGTCGCGTCCTGATAGAATGGACCAAGAATGGCTCCGCATTTACGACAATCAAACTTGACGTATTTCAGTTGCGGGAATACCCCACTTCTCCTCGTTACGACTCCTGAGACACGAACAAGGTTGTTGAGATTGGATCGCCGCAGGTCGCGTAAAGAAGAGCTCAGAGGGAGATCGGATATTCTGACGTGAACTTCGGTGTGGATGCGCTGGTAGGCAGGATAGTAGACGAGAATAGCGTTCAGAGCTACTTCGTCGAAAATCAGCAGCATGGATGATGGGGAATTGGTTAAAAAGTAGGCGAGGATGGGCTTGGAAAGGGCTAGATGAAGGTAAGACACTTCTAGGGATTCCGAGTTATCTGTGAATCGCGAGGTTAAGCTTGTGTCAACGAGAGAACCTAGAGTGGCACTCACTTTCGCCCAGGTTGCGAATACGTTGACCGTAAACAGAGGTTCCGTGCTCATCGACATAGGTCATGAGGAATTGGCGGAAATGCCTGACAATGGATCTGCGGACACGTTCATTGGCAATCCACTCGACAATGGACTTGGCTTTGATATCGCTAAGTTGCTCGAGAGGCAATTCCTGCACAAGACTGTGAGCATTACTTCTGGTCAGAAACGCAAGAAAACATACGTCTTCGATGCCATCAAGATCATCCACGTCTCTTCTTTCATCGTATTGCCTTCTCGTACGCCTCTTCATCCGCGATACACCCAACTCGTCGTCCATATCGTCGTCATCGTCAAGCTCATCCATTCCTAGGAACGCAGGAGCTCGACTTCGACGCGCGGCACGTGCGCCTCTTCTGCCAGCACCTTGACGGCGATCTCTACGAGCCATCTCAATCTCTGCTTGGCGACGAGCACCGGCGGACAGCTCCTCCAGGTCTTCATCGTCGTTGATGTCAGCATCAGAGTATCGATCAAGCAACTCGTTTGGAGCATAGTCTCTGTGTGACAAAGGTGAGAAGAGAAGAAAGGTTCAGTGGCTTGGAACGCGCTTACTCTTCTAAGTTTTGAGCAAATAGGTCTTCGCCGTCCTCCTCCTCTTCAGCCTCATCATCGATGTCTGGAACAGCATCACGATCATCTAGACCGTCATCTGTGTCTGAAAATGGAGCCGGAGGTGAAGAAGGAGGCAATGATGACTGCGAATTGCGACGACTTGGTGTTGTACGCGGTACGGGGGACGAAGCTGGAGCTGGAGAGCCGGATCTCTGACGTTTTGAGCCTCGAGGAGTTTGATTAGACTAGAGGATTTGAGTCAGTGTAATTCGTAGGAGTGATACGATTATAAACGAGACGTACCATGTTGAAAACACGAGATTGAAAGATGGGGAGTTTGCAAGAGACGCGTTCGATAAAGTTGTGCAATAAATTTGGGTCGGAGTTTGAAAGCGCGTTTTTTATAAGTCCTTTCGGACAGGGGCGTTTGCATGTTCGACGTTCAAGTTCAGATCAAGTACACATCGCACGGTGTCGGGTGCAGTTTTGGGTGCAGTCAGGTATCCCGATTTGATGTGTGATGCAGACTGCATACTGGTCGGAAATTTGCCTCAAATGGATGGGTATCTTCTCCAAACCGACTCGTTCCTTCACTTCCCGTATCGGCAGATCATCTCTCAGACTTTCCCTCCCAATACTCAATTCACTACAGACAACATTACAGACCTATCGGATATGCATATACGCGCTATTCTCACCTTTCCTTGTACTTATGCAGGTGATATCAGAGCCGATCTACATAGACACATGGAAGGCCTTGTCGGAGGCATCGTCGTACACTCTTCCCTACGACCGTTCGATTGAACACTAACCATAACATGACTACTCTATGGGGTATATCGGAACAAACAATTCTCTATGATCCAGCCCACGAAGCCCTCACTCAACTGTGTGCCGGTCCCAGCAGAGAAGGCGCCGAACTCAATGGCAAAGTATGCTTGATACACTGCATTTTGCATTCAGCTGACAGTTCCTCGCAGTATCTGATTCCCTGGTCATGTATCGGTGAGCCCTAGCCTAGCTTACAAGGCTCGAAGATAGGCCACCAGGAATTTTGGACGTATCTGGAGGAACAGGTCAAGAATATATGAATTAGGTGATGTTGACTCGTTGACTGTGACAATGTATAGAAATACATGTTCATCTTCGAAACACAGACATTGATGTCCTACTGAAACTCTGCAACAACACAAGAATCCTGAGCGAGCTGTACGCACAGTGAAGTCAAGACATACATACGGTGTATCAGGGGACCTCACTCTTGATCAGCTTCGACGCCTGTCCCAACCTTGGACGGATGGTGCATTTGAAGGGTACCGGATGACTATCGATCTCGGCTTCAACGAGTCTGGAACAACTAACAGCTCATGAGGAAATTACCTGATCAATGCAGACGTCTGTTCTTCACTAGGTATCACGACAGTACCGCTTTCAGGATCGACATATTCTGTGACGTTGAACACTGCCAAGACCATAGCGCATGCTATGAAAACAGAGCTGTCCGCCAAGATCCTTCCTGGAAGAAGGTTAGTGCTCAGCATTAAGCGATATACGGGGGAGATTGATACCGGGGCATATCCTGCATTAGTCGTCAGTAATGGCTGGAATTGAAGGGATGCGTCAAGATGCTACTTACCTTCTTCCAAATCCAAAGCATATATCCCGAGGATCTCTCTCCGATTTGTGAGCTCCAGAAGTTATAAACCTGTCCGGATTGAATAACATCGGTTCCTGATAGTCGCGAGGATCATGCAGCATTTTCCTGCGACATCAGTTAGAGAAAAAGAACGGTTGAATTCGATAAGTCATGTCCTGTACCATAGATTCGGCGTGACCACGCTTCCCTTTGGTATAAAGTAGCCATCGTACACGTCGTCCTCCATAAGGCGATGAGCCACACCTTTCATGACATATAAGCAGAATGCTGAAGACAATAAAAACCCAGCAATCACCCGTTGGAATAACACAATGGTGCCTTATAAGAAAAGGAGTTGAGCATCATAGCGAGTAAGGGAGATGTATACATCGAAGTATACCGGTGAACTTCTTTGACTAAAGCATCGACGTAAGGCAATCGCGCCCGGTCAATAAAGCTAGGCAATCTGTCGTTTCCAATCACCGCATCAATTTCAGCCTGAGCTTTCCTTTGTACATCTAGAACAAAAATCATGTGAAGACAGCCAGAGCTCACAGATATGAGATCTCTACTCACTCGGGTATAAAACCATAGCCCTGAAGAAAGAGAGAATTGCTGATACAGTCTATAAAGATCTCTATGAGACCTTCGAAGTTCAGATGAGATGTCAAGAGGTACTAACGGTGTCAGCACCACCTGTAATCCAATCGCAAATCAATTGAGGAGAAACGGTATAAGTCCGGCCGGGGAATGTAGCATACCACCATACATAGAGGTCGCTGCCCATTTGATGTCGGATTCGAGGTCAGCTGTGATCGTCTCGTTCTCTTCTAGGAGGCTCGATGTGAACGATTTCTCTGCAACTCCAGAGGCCTTGAGACGAGTGAGTATGAGGCAACGCAAGTATCTGTTGCCACGTACCATTTGCTCCTTGACAAACACATACGGTTTTCCTGCTGCTTCGCGCGCAGTTTCGGCTTTCATCTTTGCTATCCTTTTGAAGCCGGCACCTGGGAACCACTCTGGGATATAGCGTACTGGATGGGGTCAGCAGCAGAGACCACTATTGCCAGTCTATTATGTCTTACGTATAGGTAGGATATCGACCAGGTAAGCACCGTATACGGTCACCTCAGCAAAATCGTCCAATGCCCGGCGGGCGAGATTGACAAACGGATCATCGTGTTCTTTGACTTTGTACCCGTGGGATATGCGAAAAATGATTGCCCCCGCAGTGCTTCCAATATGGTTCAACTTGCAAATCACTTGAAATGACGAGTACACTCACTGACGGATGTGATCGGCAAGATCTTCGGGATTTTCCAGAAGTTTCCGCAAAAATTGGTGTGTTTCTGCTTCTTCCAGCGGTAGAAATTGTTCTGCCTTGGAATGAGTGCCTATCAAGTTGTGGAACATCCTACGATGCAGGCGAAAACGTTCGCCGTAGGGTAGGAGGGTTAGGACATTTATATATCCTATGAGTATGCCCACCATTTGCAGCACAGGTCTGTCGGAATATATATTACTTCTCTTATCGAGCAAATCTAGCGCAACCTCCGCAGAGTTTAGGATGACCATAGGCTGCCCCAAGATTGTCATGGATATGATATCACCTAGACGGAGTTCAGTTGTCCATCTCGAGATATTCCAAACCACTTACCCCAGGCTTCACCCCATTTTGAGAATGTGACCCATCCTTTCTCGGAGGGAGCATCGAGCAGATTGCCTATAACAGGAAGTTTTTTCGGTCCCGGCGGTAGTGGTCTGACGGATCGTTTCCCGTTAGCTAGACGAAATAATAATACGAGCCTGCAAGCAATGCAGCACGCATAAAGAGAGTCGATCCAGGTCGTGTTATTGTTCATGGCGAGTATGGGAAAGATAGCTCGGAGAGAACGCTACTGTTGCTGTCAAATTATATCCAGGGTCGGATATACGGCGAGTATTCGGTGACAGGCAGCACGATTAGTGTGACTACCGGGACGTACAGTCATGCTTTTCGGGTCTATTTTGTTGTAAGTTCTATCAATGACAGAGGAACAGTTTCAGTTTGAGTTTGGTATTAAAAAAGCACGTCGCCTGATCAAGAACAAAATACAACTTGGAAAGACATATCACCAAAAGCAGCATATGAAGTTCGGAGTAATGCCGAAGTGTTGAAATTGGGTAAGGACCATTCGTTCGGTGAACCTTGGTCCATACCAGATAGATGGATGTCGTGAACCCGCAACCTCTAGTACAGAATGCGACTTCGAATTCACTTCAACGCTCCGAGAGACGGGAGAAAGAACAAGCGACTTACCAAGTCCCTCAACTCAAAAGCTTCAAGCCTTCTGGTCCGTCCAGAAGAGATATTTTGATTTGACGATTGATTGTAGATGATTCAGGAAGAAATTGGCAAGAGAATGGACCGGTACTTAAGTATGATCGTGATTCGTCGGATGAAGTTTGAACTTGGTTTGATTTTGAGAAAACCGCCGAGCACTGTCACGTCATCACAAATATACAAATCACGTGATGTGAACGCGCGCGTGCCACCGCGATGAACGTGTCCAGGTAATCCGAGACGCAAGTCGGGTGTCCACCTGAATCTATTTCGTCATACTCGCCTGATGATAGCTTGCGATATGGTGGTGCGGCCTCCAGCACATCACTATTCGGATGGTAAATATAGTATATATCATAATCGAGAGGCCACCAGGCGAAATGCTGCCTCTTCTGCTCTTTCTTGTCTCGCTGCATCCCTCTCGTTCGTCGCAGTTTGTCTGAGCTGAAGATCCTGCTCGTCAACACCAGCGGCCCCGGCCCCGACCTGAGTCATATCCCGCTCGGAATTTGATACCTCCTCCTCGTTCTCTTCAGGAATCATAGATTGGTCGATTTCAGCGTCAGCCATCTCCCAGTGAAATGCCAAGTCTGCGATCCTAGCACTGCGATCTGAGCCAGAGCTACTGGCAGTACCACTCCTAGACCGAAGCACAGCGAGAGGTCTCGAGGGATACTCTCTGGCAAGGTGTGGAGGGGCAATGACTACTACTCTACCATCTTCGAGCACTTCCTCCAGCTCTACCTGGACCTCAACTTTGACCATGATGTCATTTGACGAGGTAGGTAGATCCTTGTGATAGTCTTCCCATCCTATTGATCTAGCGACCGTTGCAGGGAGCTGGGCGATGACAATTTGAGCGACGGCTGCTGAAGACTCAGTTGTTACAGTCTCGGGGTCTGGAAACATAACGCGTCGTCGACGTGATTTTCGTAGAAGAGACACGCCACGTCGGAGAGAAGGATCTACGAAAAGAACGATACAAGCCTAAAAGATGTTAGTCTCGGACGTAGAACAATTGATGGTAGACAGCTCACAAATATTCCACCGCGAGCGCCATCTACTCGACAACATTTAAGACAGAACGTTTGGAATCCATGTGTTGTTTTACTTACAGAGGATATAATCTGAAGGCGCACGGTTTGTGGGTCATCACACTACAGAGTCGTGAGACTGAGGACTCACAGATAACATAAACGACATATAGCTCCTTGGTGTCTACACCACCCTTAAACGAAATACGTAGATCTGCAGCTAAAAATTGAGATGAGGGTTAAAATCAGTAACATCAATTAGGAAAGTTATTAGACATACCAGCGATGAAACCGTTAACTGTGACGACTGAGGATAGAGAACCCGAAGTGTGTCAGACATACCATTTGAGAACGATGGTTGGAAGCAATACGCACGAGCCATGGGATATGCGATTACTCTAAGAGCCACGGAAAGGAATCGATCACGGAAGGTATTCGAGGATATACTGGAACGTTTGTTCTTGCTACTGGTGTGGGAGTTGAGTGTATGGAGGATACCGTCCATTCCTGCTATGCTCTCCGGATACCCTAATGATACACGATGGAGTTCTGCTGTGTGTGCGAAGCGATTTGAGACGGATCGCTGATGGTATAATGCAGTAAGGGTCTATGTTGAGGTCGACGATGGATGTCAGAGGGTAGAGATGTCGCGATAAGAGGAGAATACATACCAGTAGCACAAACAGAGAGGCAAGAAGGCAGCTCAGGATTTGCCAGGCGTAAAGACTCATGAGAAGAAGTACGATTCGATTTCTTCTTGTCTTCGCTCGGATCCAGCATATCTTGAAGACCGGATCCCATCTAGAGAGTATCGTTCAACGATAGCAACCGACGATAGCAGTGCAAATTTACCCGAACGAGTTTTTGGCAGCAGGGATGAGTGGAATGATAGTTCCGAAGAAGAAGGAGCCCATGATATAGTACTTCTCCAACTTTGTAACAGAGATTCCGAAGACAAGGACGAGACAAAGATTCAAGGCCACACACATTACGAGGTAATTCGTGATGCTGCGATGCACAAGTCCAATCAATGTGGACATTCAGGAGACTGCGATAGAGAGAGAGAGGACAGACCCAATAGACACCATGATTCCCAGCACAGAGGTAGTGCACAGATGTGGCGCAGCGGATGGCTTCAGGAGCACACATACGATGTAAGAAACGTCATAAATCAGTTCTCTGCACAAGTTTGTGATTCGAAAGTCAGTAGGTAATCGGCATTTTGCAGAGAACAGATTCGAGATAGACCACCCACACTAGCATAGTCCATATCAACAGACGAAATGAGATCCGGTCGAGACTAGAGCGTGCAGCTGGACACCGATAGACAGACCATGACGCAATTATGATAGAGAGGCACAGAAGGAAGCTGACGATAGAGAAGCTTGCGCTCAGCCAGTTCATCAACCGAACTTTGGCATGAGTTAGCTCGAATCCTACTTCGACTGAAGGCGGCATGAAGTGGGCAACAAAGAAGGCTCAATAGGGGAGATACTGCTTAACGATGGGACTCCATACGTAGAAGTCCCGCACAACTGAGACATTTGTGCTTCGCGCTCACAGGGGGTGATTGAACCTTCAGGCCTTCAGGAGGCATCAGAAAAGCCTCCATTCCGGAGTCCTTTACAAGATACGACAGTAAGTCTATGTGCAATCGACAAAGCGAAACTCGAGAAGAATGCAATAAGAGTCGATGATGAGAGGTTGATGGTGTCTAAGTCGGTTGTGGTGAACACCTCCTATGCACATTTCAGATTGTCGACGGATCCAGATGGTGGGCGGAACCAAGTCGCGATCGGGTCACGTTTACGTCACGTCACAGTTTGGGCCTGACGCGTGGTTTTATATGAAGCGACATTCACAGAAGAGTCTACCGCCAGTGATGCTATAATCTATCTCTTATCCGCCGAGTCAAGGATCATACGATACGTGAAGTGTCTTGTGAGACACATTCCGCTGGCAGGCGTGGTTCTTGTAGTAGCCCTCTCATTAGATCAGCATCCTCCGCTAAACAAGGCGCTTCGAATATCTGTGCGTTTCGTAGAAGCATTATTGTCCGCACAGTGACTCCCGCCCAAAGTATCACAGTAGCCACAGCGTAAGCGGCACCGAAGATGCGGAAGAACGACGAATCGAAGGTTTCAGCGAGCGAGATGGTAAGATTTGCATAAACACCCTATTTTTCTTAAAGCATTAGACCAATTAAAGAGTAGAAACTCGAAACAGGACTGACGTTTGGGAAGATCAATCCCCAGAAAGGTAGCTTGAAAGGATACCGAGTTTTTCTGAGAACATCGGAGATACCCAGCAATGCGAATACAATCCACATCAAAGCGAAGGACCATAGGGCAAAGGATATGCAGATGCATATGATATTGATAGTGTCTCCGGCAGAAGCAGAATCCAGAGGAAGAGAGGTACCATGGTGGAGAGGGAGCATTGACTTAAAAGCCTGACCGACCAGAAGAATGGAGTATGAAGCTTGCCCCGAAGGGCCTAGAGGTAGAAATACCGAGATGATAGTAGCGCCTGGGGGCAGACCATGAACGATGAGGCGTAACAAGTACACAGTGAGCATCATTAGCGAGAGAGAGAGGCCTATAGTGACCATGCACGCGGATGCTGTGATGGTCAGGAGTGCATGCGCCCGAGAATGAGGTTCTAGTGCGGATGCGAGAATTCCCCCGGACGACGAAGCAACTATGAGTGTCACAACGGGAAGAATCCAGATGGATGTCATCCGCTCCAAAGTATGATTTTGGCGCGTCTGCCTGATATATTATCACATATTTCGTTCAGTCAATGTCTCATGAGAGATGTTATCGAAGTACTCACATTATGTGCACAAGCCCCCAGCAACAGACAATCGCGATCGCAACATCTAACCACCACAGTCCCCAAATAGCGTAAAGAAATTGGATTCCGCCTATTTCGTATTTTTGATGTATGACTGAACGCAAAGGTTAAAATTCGGAAGCAAAGCATATAACATTTCCACTCACCAGTGACTGATAGATTGATCAGAGTTGTGCCTGCCATGGGGAAGCAACCAAGATAAAGACTTTGGACTGGATGCCGCATCATGAGACGCCAAACGTCTGGGTACATGAAGTAACGAGCGATGGTTATGGCTGTGAAAACCACAAAGAGGACGAGGTTAAGCAGGAAGATTATCAAGGTGAGAACCTTCATCGGCTCTGTTTCGTTTCCATAGGGAAAAGTGTGGAATAACAAGGAGACTGCACCGGTTCCTGTAGAACTCACGGTCAAACTCCGAGCTCAGTATGAGGTCGACACTAAGGAAAGCATACCCATGACTGAAGCGAACCATGCTGGGGTAAACTTTCTGGAGCAGAAGGCATGCAGTAGCAAGTCAATTGAGTTTGCGAAGTGAGTGAGTAAAATCTCTGTGTTTCGAGCTCACCTGATTATGTTTCGAAGTCCCTTGTAATCAGCACTGTCTCGAATGTGAGTATTGGCAGTTGCAGACAACGGACTTTCTTGATGCGGAGAAAGTGTTCCTTTTCCAACATTCTGGTCCATCACAAGTAGAATAGTCTGGGAGACGACGCGCGCGTCTGAGAGGAGATGAGAGGCCAGAGAGAAACTCGAGACGACGTCGACAACTAGATGATGATCGAAAACCGGAGGTGAGTCAGCCGAACTTCTCCCCGACCCTTGCCCGATACCCATAAAAATATATAGAGATGCGCGAAAAATTGAACAACGAAGGCTACAGCTACCAGAGGCACTCCGCTGGCATGCACACTCTTCAGCATATGCTCATCGCAACAGATTGCATGTTTCCTACAGGTCCTACCTTCAGCCGATTGCTAAACCCATTCCGGTCTTTTGCTATACTCGTGAGACGCTCTGCCCCGATACAGTAATTGATGAAAATAAGGGATCTTTTGAATTTGAACTTCGACGTATCGTCCGAGACAACGTTGAGCTCATGAACCAGTCAGGTTACGAGTTTCTCGATATAATGAAAAATGATGACCCGAAGGTCGCCATACGTGAGACGCTCTGCCTCAATACGGTAATTCATGAAGGACGACAGACATTGAGTAATTGAATTTGCGTATAATCTCTACAAGTCGTCCGAGAAAGCGGTAGGTACATATTTTATCTAACAGAAAACACACCGATCTAGAAGGAGACTTTGGAGACAGTCTCCCAGAAGTGGACACCCTGGAGCTTGGCAATTTCGAGCTCAAGGGGGGAAGGTTGACGCGAACCGTCTCCTCCAGCATAGGTTCCAGCACCCCAAGGAGATCCTGAGAATAGAACCCGGTTAGACGAGTTGTCTCACCGACGTCGTGAGAGAAAATGCGCACCACCGTGAACCTCCTCCAAGTTGGTCAACTGAGGGAAAGTCTTGGAGTAACCGAGAGGAACGTAGATGATTCCATGATGAGCCAGAGTCGACATAACCGAGATGGCGGTGGACTCTTGGCCTCCACCGGGGGTACCAGTGGAGATGAAGAGACTGGCGTACTTCCCGGAGTATGCACCGGATGCCCATTGACCACCAGTGGAGTCCCAGAAGCTCTGAACATCACAGAAGAGGGGCTTGAGTTCAGTGGGTGGAGATAGGGTTGAAAGGACTGACCTTCCATTGAGTCGGGAAGTTACCATAACGAGTGGGAATACCGAAGAGGAAGGCGTCGTATGTGGCTAGGATCTCGGGGGTGATGATGGGGAGGTCGGATGGGGGAGGGGCATGAATCGCCTTAAGAATGGCAGCAGGGAGGGTCTCAGCGATTCTTTGAGAGACGGTTCGTTACTACAACCCAATGGCAACTCTAAGCAAAAGATATACGTACTGATAAATGGTTGCAGATCCTCCGGAGCTCTCAATACCAGCCTTAATGGAGTCAGCCACTGTCGGAGAACATGAGTTGAAGAATAGAAAGATAATATGAGGATAAACGTACTTTTGGCGACATGGCCGTACAAAGAGTAGATAACGATTGCAACTTTGGGAGCCATTTCGTAGATTGAGAGAGGTGTGTAGAAAGAAAGAGGTGGTTTGAGTGCAAGTTATAGAAAAGTGGCTGATTATTTATACCTTAGGCCTGAGATACGGCTGCCGGTTTCGGATTATAGGTGAAATTGATTTTTTGGTCCTCTACCCCACACAAAGCACCCGCCAGGGGTCTTACCAGACTGCTTAAGATCATAGAAGAAAAGGAAGGAACCATGTAGAAATTCCCGGAATCGAGCGATCGTATTTAAGCACTGCAATTCACGAAGGACGTCCGTCGAACCCAGAAAAAATCGAGAATCAACGGTCCACAATCGCGAAGGGCTATCGCAAGTTCGCCACGCGACGGTTGCGGCGCCCGACAAAGGGTTGGTAATCAGATACTAAGAAAGTGAACCAGGCCAATCGATTGTTCGATACGATAAATACATACTCCGAGGCACAAGGAGAGGATCGATTTGGCCTGATTTGGCCCGTAGGATTGCTAAGTACCCGCCTCAGCTTTAGCGAGTCCGGGCAACGGGAGGTGATGACAAACAAGAACATCCACCGGGACGAGTAGCCTGCCATGTCTGTATGTCCAGTCTCTAAACATAATCTTGGTAGACAGGCCGTTAGCGATCTTGATTTCAACATACGTGAGGGCGCACGTACTCGTTCGACCACGTCATGTCGTCGCAGACGTAGACGATTAGATAGCTTGATTCACATGCAAGCAACGTTGCTATATTACCCGAAGGCGGTCGAATATCAGCGGACTCGGATCAACGTTGGTACTTGATGACACCATAATCAGCCACCACATCTGAAGCTAGAGTCCTATAAACTCACCTCAGTTCATCCTTTCCGGGCTTTCTTCTTCTTTGTGACAGACGAGGGTGCCGCGGGCAACTCAATAGACCCTCCTGCGGCTTCGGATTCCACGCCATCGCCTTGTTCGATCTTCGTCTTCGCCTCCAGGTAGAACATGAGATCCCTGACCTGATCCTCCAACTCTTTGACTTTTTCGTGGTATCCTTCCTTCTCTTTCTCTGCACGTTCCACCTTCTCCTTCATGTTTCCAAGATTCTTCATCAATCCTTCACTGACCGCCCTTTCCTCTTTCAGCTCCTTGTCCAATCTCCTGGCCAGATCCGTCATTTTCTCTGCTTTGTGCTCTGCTCGCGTTCGATCTCTGAGAACTTCCGTAATAGCCTCTTCTTCCTCTTTCTTCCTCCTAACCTCTTCTTCTTTGGAACGCGTTCGTTCCTTCTCGAATTCCAAGCTCAATCTCTCCACCATACCTGTCAAATGGTCGACCTGACTCTTCAACTCCTGACTCTGTTCCTCATAATACAAGCGTTGCGAATCCAGCTGCGAGGTCAACAAATAAGAATACTCAATCCCAATGGCTTCAATCTTTTCCGCACTGAGCGCATCAGCAGGCCCAGGCCCCAATCCACCATCCCTCGGGTTCGCTCCCATCGACGACGCCGCACTGGGCAGTTCAACTAGTTTACCATCAGCTTTATTCTGGATCAGGCGATGAACGTATCCATCGCCCGCATAATCCCACACTCGTTGGGTCTCCAGTTCCAAAGCATAGAGATGGGTGGTGGACTGGTAATGAGCCTGTGCGTGTGCACGACCATATCTCCCACAGCCGATGTTTCCGCAAATGAGACATATCCAGAGATTGGTGGTCGATGAACAGGAATAGCAGGAAGATAGTGTCGGAGTGGAAGGATTAGCGAATGGGATGGGGACGCTTGATCGGGCGGAAGATGAAGTGGGATGCGAAGAAAGCAGAGTCTGTGAATATCGACAGACTGGACATCTAGTAGTGGAGGGAATTTAGTGACTAATTTTAAGGTAGAGATCTGCAACATACCGACTATCGCCCCATTTACTTAGACACATGCAATGGAATGTATGTGAGCAAGGGACAGTGATCAGACCAGTGACAGCCGAGTCCATGCGTTCAAGACACACAGGACACGTCGGTAATTCGTACATCGAGCCTTGGGAAGAGCCAAGACGCGAGATGGCTAGAGATACGGAATCCTCGCTCTCGATGCTCACAGATAGTACACGGACGACGTGACATATCTCGGGCTATGGAGATAATTTGAGATATATATATGAATGCGAGCGGAATATTCTCACCTCCATCGAATTGAAGGGTTTACCGTTGTAAGCTTCGGCGAATTCAGCGGCATCCTCCGCTTTATGGAATTTAATCACGACGATTGAACGGTTCGGTGCTGAATCTCTAATGTAATGGGAGTTTTACAGGGACGACTGTAATTTGGAGCATACTTGCTTACCTTATGATTCGAAGATGCGCCATACCTTCAGCTGCAGGCGCAACAAAAGCCAAGAAATCTGACGGGGTCATCCAAGCTGGAACAGCGAGTACTCCTAGCATGACCCCATCAGAGTTCGTGTCGGATGCTGAGGCTGTGGTCAGGGATTCCAATTCCTCGTCCGACGGCTTAGTAGCAGAATCACGAAAGACATGCACAGTGCCTTCTGGAAGGTTTGTTGAGCCAGACTTGGTTCTAGTATGAGGTATGAACGTAGCTTCGGCAGGTCCTACGAAGGGTTTGAATGTTAGTTCAGGGTGTAGAAGACTTTTACAAACGCACCTCGACCACGCTCCCTTTCTTTTCCAGAACTAGCTGTCGCGTAAGTATTCTGGTTTTTGTTAGCGCTCATGTCTTCGAAATCAATCCAATCAAGTCGGATAGGCCCAAATCTATAATCTTTATGTCGGAGATTGAAGAGTGCGTTCCTGCGAGCCGTCGGTTTGGGCTCCTGAGCCGGGAGATGTTGGAACAAAGATGTAGGGGTAAATTTATCAGAAAAGTGAGGTTGGGAAGTAGATATTTCAGTTCTGGGCTGCAAGAGAATGCGGATATGATAGCCCCGCATCTGAGTTCATTGAAGTTGCAGTCAAGTAGGAGGGTCGAGACTCAGTCGATCAAATCTCCCGAAGGGCTAGCCAAGCAGGAATGCACCGCCACTATACGCGTCGTATGTCACTGTGACATTCGAAGCATTGGCAGAGAACGACGACAGGCCTTTTCAGAACATCACTCACTTTCTACCCAACGTTTGATTCTGAGATCTGAACTCGTTCTTTTGCTCTTACCACAACATCGACCATGGGTGTCCTCACTTTTCTCTCTAATTCTTCTGTGGCAGAGACCAAACCAACGATCATAGACGAGAAACAGCAAACAGCATCTCCTCCTTCCCAGGAAGTATCACAGGTTCAGATGACCCCGCCGACAGATACCTCCTCGAACACCAGCTCGGAAGACGCGTCTCACTTGTCGCCGCCTAGTCCCGAAGACATTCCTTTACCTCCTGCAATCACGTCTGAACAGAAGGAAGCAGCCGCCAAGTTGAAGAGACCGACTGATGCTCGCCGTTTCTCATTCCGCTCCTTCTCGTTTGTAAACCTCAACGAGCAGGTGGAGAATAAGCCAGCACTATCTACAATCCAGGACCACGAGAAGAAGGCACAAGCATCAGCCGCTTTCTCTAAACGTTTGGCGAGACCCATGTCGACGAGCTCAGACAGGCGTGCCAAAGAATCTGCTCTCATCGTTCGTTCTCTTATTGTCGGTCCTACCGGGTCTGCAGCTACTCCTCAGACTACACGAGCAGTAGCGAAACCGCAGCTGAGCAAGGTCAAATCGCAGCTTATGCAGCCAAAGTCTGCCAACAAAGTCATCGCACAGCTACGTGCATTGCCTGCGACAGACGCGTCTACTATCGGGAAAGATGGGAAGAAAGTTTCCGTCACGCCTGCGTCCAAAGGGCCCATACACGCCGTCTGTCTTGCATTCACGGATGCCGAAGAACACGAGCTTCATTTCGCTCAACTGCTCAAGTCTCCGACGGAAGAAGCTTTGGAAGTATCCGGGATAGCTGCTGTTAGCATTGAGACTCTGACCAGTCTCTTCAAAGAAATGCACATTGTCAATCTGATGACAGCGCCGAACTTTGGATTGGGTGAACCTGGAGATGGAGCAGGTATTCTGGCCGGAGCTGTCCCAACGGCCGAGACCATCATCGATGGGATCCAGCAGATCACGCCACAGCTTATGGCTTTGGGATACGCCACTGGAAAAGCCGTGCTTCCAGACCATACAGGTAGATATGGTCCAAACAAACATTCGAAAATGTTACTGACCGTGGGTTATCAGGTGTCTATCCTCCCAAGGATCGTATGTCTGTGTTGACTTGTACGTATAGCCGTGATGTCATGATTTGCACCCGCTTATTCGATTTTTCTTTGCAGATTGGTGGGGTCTTGAGTTGGTCCTCCCTCCACCTTCGCTGAAATATCTTTCGGTAGTGAGCTCCATCTCGTACCTCTCCCGATACTGAACTAACTGTGTGACGCGTAGAATGAGAAATCAATTTCTGGGGCTGTTATCAACTTTTTGACCGCGCTATCCGTGATGGACAATGGCGGTAGGTTGGGGCTCATATACATTCTGTGGCTCAAGCTGATCTTTATGAACAGTTCGAGAGATCCTCCCATTTGTTCGCTACATCTCGCAATTCTTGGATTTCGAATTTTCTGCAATTCAGAAACAGGATAAAGGCAAAGGAGTAGTCTGTGCTGCTACATGGTAAGATTTATACTTCCTCACGGATGGTACGATACTCGGACTGAGCGTTCTTTCGAATCCTCAGGATAATGCCAGCTGCGATGGTAAGAGCACAGCCACCCCCATTACATTCTGCTTCCGTTGACCTTGGTTCGTACAGGTACCTCGCCCATGGGACTTCCCGGAACCTGCAAACGAGGCCGAACAAACACCTCCTATCGTCACTGAGGCGATCTCTGCGGATCATCCGTTACCAAGCCTCATCATCACTGCCCCAACCGCGTCGATAGACTCAGTTGCGTCTGAAACTAATGCCACTATTACAGTTTCCGCCTAAGTTCTTTGGCTCTCCTCTCTGAATTGTTGCTAGTCGACCCGACTGAACATCGTCTCGGAACTCTCTTACTACATATCCATATCCTTCTCATACCCTTGCATTGTCGTCTTCTGGTATAGCCGTTATTCTAGGCGCCAGCCTTTCATGATCACTCTTCATCTTCGTACATCCACCATATCTTCAGTAACGACCATTCACGACGACCATTTCTGGATACCCATTTTCGTTTATTGCATCATACCATATACAACTCATTCATCAACATCGTTATCGTTATAATCCTTTGTATATATCTTCGCAAGTAATGTTATACTGCCAATCCTACATGTGCTCAAGCCCTCGAAATATTACAGTGAGATTCAGTACATCTACTGTGTTGTTACAACACCGTCGGGTTCTAAAGCATTGGCTTTAGGGAAGTTCCCAGCTGACTTGATATATCGATGGATGCTCACCAATGTAATCGATAATGTCGTTCGCTTGGAATGACTGAAGTTGCTGGTCAGTGATCTTGGCCGAAAAGCCCTAGATTTAGAACGTGAGTATCGACCATCTAGCATCTTGTGAATTGAAAGAGTACCTTCAGAGCGGTATTGTAGCGGTGTGTGACTTCTCCGCCTAATACATCCGTTCGTTATCAAGTTATGATAAGAATACACCAGCCGCACTTACCTCCTGTGTTAACATCGTTTGCATACTTCTCGATCTGCTCTGGAGTAGCGCTCTCCTTGAAGACTACGATATATTCTGTGATATTTGTCAGACATGAGAGATCCTGAAAGTCGTGAGGACTTACTGCCAGACATTGTGGTTGAGTTGAGGAGAGAGTGCTGCGATGGATCAGATTACTGTAGCTCTCCGTATGGGTGCAACGGCCTCCGGTACCGTGACGTCCGAACAGAAGCAACGGAGGCACCGTGAGCCGTGACACAACCGAAAAATGCAACCAAGGCTGTCTAAATTATGAGCCCAAACCTCTCCAGCAATTTGTAGGTGCACATATCAGTTCACTTTCGATGTTTCTTGAACGAAAAGAGGGAAAAAATGACATCTTTAGGCGTTTTTTCCCGAATTTCTCGCCTTTTTGGGGAATTTTACCGTGACATTCCGACCTTGGATGCAACCCCGGCCGTCGTGACTCGTGACATAAAGCAACACAACCGGCCGACCGTGACCGTGACGGTTGCACCCATACGGAGAGCTACAGTATAAGTGACTGCTTCGATAGCAGTGACGCCACCGATGCTAATGTGGCTGTGCTCGGTACTGATGCGGTTCCGACTTCCGCTCCGATAACCTCGGTCACGGTGACCACGATTTCTCAGCAACATAAATCCTTGACTCATGTTCGAATTTACGCTGGGAAATACCTGAAATTCCCCCCTTCTTCTGCGACCAGTTGGATGTTACGAGCTTCCTGGAAGATAATTTCTAGGATGCCTGTTACTCGCTCAAAAACCCGTTCTGTGGCCACCGCCGCTGTGGAGAACCTGTCGACCCCAGAATCCAGTGTAACCAAACCAAAACGCAAGGCAGCCACTGCAAGTTCACCAGCAAAACCTGTCCGAAAGAAGCCTCGTGTAAACGATGCAACAGCGCAAGATGTAATGCCTCCACCAGCGCTTCAGGTCTCCTCGGCGCTAGCCTCAATCCCAGATGAAGCCGTCTTGGTTCCTGCTGTCCTCTCTTTCAACTTCGAGGAAGCAAAAAAGCACTTGATTGGTGTCGATCACCGTTTTGAGGACATCTTCAGCAAAATGATATGCAAGCCCTTCGAAATTCTTGAACGTGTACATCCATTTCGGTGATCCATTTCTGTCCTGTGGGTGTAACGCGTCTTCTAATGCGCGTTCGTTGATGCTTCGTCTAGTGCATTAGTTACATCCATTCTGTAAGACAGAAATACGAATCTAGTCCCTGCTCTGCCATGATCACTCACCTCTTCGATATTAGTGGGCAACAGTAGCTATATACTTGTCTTTCAACAAAGACCTCTACCTGGTGCGGACAAATCGCCAGACAAGTCCGGAATATATCTAACTTGCGTTTCAGATTGATTTAATTATTTTAGAATCTCTTGGATGGCAGCACGGTCTATCAACCACAGGTTCCTCCGACTTTACGACTCTTCAATCCCTGAGAATCATGCTGACTACGCGTTCGTATTCCATACTACCTTTCAGTATCGAACCAGCGCTGAGGTCAAGCTAGTGAAATCAAATCAGCGACGTCTTTCTTCCCTAGTCCTGTACAGGTGGCACAAACAGACATCGCTACTCTTAGAACAGCTGGGTTGAGCGCTCGAAAGGCTGAATATGGTCAGTCTATCAATGTGACCCGTTGGAAAAATCCAAGATTTCGAACCCTTCTTCAGTCCAGGATTTAGCTTCCAGATTTGCGGACGGACGATTATCGACCCAGAAATTGATTGATGCGGATGACGTAGAACTAGCAGAGATGCTAATTGAAGTCAGAGGTATCGGACGAGTACGTTCGTTCCAGTTTTGAGCTCTTGAATAAGTTAGCTCATTCAGCAACTAATGGTCATCTTCAGTGGACTGGTATGTATAGTTATCTTGATGCGACTATGCGAACCTGACATGCGCCCTAGTCGACATGTTCGCTATATTTTCCCTTCGTCGTCCTGACATTCTCCCAGTCGGTAAGTCTTCCTCGAAAACTCAATCCAGCGGCTCCTCACGTCCATTTTTGCAGGCGACCTCGGAGTGCAACGCGGTCTAGTCCGCTGGTTTCTGTCTCTTCATTCGTCATCTCATTCGTTTAGCCTCTCACCCGAGAAAGGTGGCGGGGCTTCTCCCAAGAAAAAGAAGACTGCCAAAAAGATCGAACCTGACGACGATGTTCTCCCAGTGTTCGGACAAGTATCCACTATTCAAGATGCTGGAACCACGGACCCAGACTTGGCTACCGATACTCTTTCTCCAGATGTGTCTTCCGTGCCACCAGCGCCGATCTCGACGATCTCTTCTCTCAGCAGCGAGCTCCCATCAATGCCCGCTCTCTTCACACCCTCCATTAACAGGACACTGAACATGCCCGAATCAGATCCTGTGGCTCTACCGGAAGGATTGACTGTCGCCGTCCTGAAAAGTCGATTAGACGGGAAAAAGATCAAGTATGAGTCACCCTATCCAGACTGTCGACGTGTTGATTTAGGTGTCTCATCAGGGGTGCTTTTTTGACTCCCAAAGAAATGGAAGATCTAACGGCAGCTTGGAGACCCTACAGAAGTATCGGTATGTTTCTTGAACTAATAGTTTCATCAGCGCTTGATTGACGCCTTTTGCATTCTAGGGATTTATTACATGTGGTCTTTGGCAGATGGAGATGCCCAATGATCTTTACATTCTATATAGCTGCTTTCAAGCTTCCCATTCAACCTTTATTCGTTCAGGCGCGTCATCACTGTGTTTACAACAAAGACACGCTTTTCGTCAACAGACACCCCCCATTCGGATGAGACAATAGCAGTCTTCTTGAGCTGCATGTATTCTCATATACAACCCAGAGCGATGAGGTTTTAAAGTTCCTGTAGGATACATGTCTCGCACTGCCCACCGAATCAAGATTAACACAAAGGTCCATATTGTATGTATAGGACTAAATCGTACGGAGTATCTAGTTCACAAGGTACCGAGACGCGTTAATCTCTCAGCAAACGGTATAGCTCTAGATCCCCCAGCAAACGGTATAGCTCTAGATCCCCAAATCGTACTGTTGATCTTTTCCAGCGAGTCTGGTTGCAAAAGAGGCCCTCCGGCTATCATGACCTTCAACGCACCTCTGCCTTCCCAACTGGGCAAAATATTTTTCGACCGATTTTTTGCTCTGGCCGAGTTCGCGTTGTCGGTGAGAGTGTCACCGTGGAGGGGATAGGAGAACACTATGCATAGTAGGTTGATTTTGTTGTAGAAGCGCCCTTCGAATATCTCTTGCAGCTTGGCGCGGCAGTGCTGGTCCGAAACCTCTAGAGTGAGAATCTCGAGAGGGACTGAAATACTTTCTAGGAAAGTGGTGAGGGTGATGAACAAAGAGTCGATATCGCGGGTTCGGAGAGTAAGGGAACGCAAGTTCGGGAGTATCCTCAAGTCTAATTGAGATGTGACTGCAAAATAAGAGTGAGAGTAAGATTTTGAGCGCTTTGATAGCACTGAGATAGGGCAAACGAAACGAACCTGGTTCATCGGACAGATATTTCAAGTTGGGCTCTTGCTCTACGTTGATTGTGAGATCTTTCAACATGTAACGGTTGGCGGCGAGGAATGGTTCCAAACCCCCGAGGTAACCCCAACCATTATATTGGCCACTATATACCATTATATCCAAGGTGTGTATCTGCGGCGTGTACCCCGGAAGACTCAACATCCAGGTAAGCCATCTCGAGGGGTTAAACATCCGCAGACGAAGCGTCCTCAGACGAGGGAACACGTGCTCTCCTGATAGAACAGGAAAGTCTGGCATTTCATCCTCATCATAGAGTGGTGGTATCGCTAAAACGGATAAACTCTCGAGATGCTTGAGCGAAGTGACGAGCTGAATGAGATCGGCAGCCCATATATCATGATTGACGTACACGAAATTACGGGTGGATGGGAATCTGGTGTGAATTTTGAGGTCGTTCATGAAGCTGATGTACCCGATATACTGTGCGATCAGCAATCTCCCGGTGATATTGATATCCGCTGCCGCCAACGCGTCTACACATTTCCGCAAGACTCTGACGTTCTCGATATTCAATACGCATCCCTGTATCATATGTCGGAAGGTGCATTGTGGGGATCCCAATAGCTCAATGAACGAGCCAGTGTTGTCTTTTGGGTGAATGTCGTTGAAGGAGATCTGGTACAAAACGGGTGTGGAGAAAAGGTGGTGACGGGTCGTGGGCAGCCAATTCCGACAGACCAGGCTACTGGTGGTAAGAGATGCAACAGAAGAGTGTAGAAAGTCGAGGATCCTGTCTATAAGTTCAGGTGCAAGGGTGACAGCGCCTTGAGCGCCGCTGGTGGTGTTCGACATAGGAGTATGAAGTGACAATGATGAGAACGAAGGAGATGAGCAAAGTTGAGTTCAGCACATCTGCTGCAGATTGTGCGCTGTGAGTGTTCCCACAGGTCTAATGATCCCATCAGATAGTATTCCTGTCTTGTCGCAATGTGCATAGTGTTGCGGGTGTTAGTACGCTGTGGCTGGCTAAGATGGGGACTCGGATGGAGAAAGAAGAAAAGATGGTAACGAACTTCGACAAGCCACGTGCACATGCCAGGAATAGCATCGGTACTCTCTCAAGTCCATGAGAAAGGCAAGCCTGTCCTCTCGTCCAGACTCTGGATAGTATCGACACTTGTTGACAGTGTACGGACAGATCGCCAGTCTATCCGATTGTATTGATTCCGCAGAGAATAAAGTTGCGTCCCGTTGAAATGCACCACCACCATCTAGTGCCACTCACAGATAATTTCACCGTACTATTAGGATAAATATATAAAGGAAAGAAAAAGGTTGATTGCCAACCAGTAGTGCTCCGTAAGTATGAACATGAATGCATACGTATTCACGTCATGAAGTCCAAGATAAAGTAGTAAACGCATCGTTCATTCGCCGATCAAAAAGCAGCAGTAAGTGCGCCTATAACTGCCAAGACTGCACCGTAGTTGAAAACGGAACGAGAAAGAGATACAGCTCCGCTTTTCTCAGTCGAGGTGCTAGACGCACTGGTTGTCGTTCCAGTAGAGGTACCACTGGAGCTAGAACTTGTACCGTTGAGCTCCTTGGCAAGATTCAAAAATGCAGCGAAGTTGTTTGGACCAGATTCCACTGCGTTTATGGAGAACACCATTCCTGTAACAACGTGTAAGCCGATGTATAAAGACGGTGATTGTGAATTTATACTAGCCTTGACCGCAGTGACCGGTCTGACCACAGAATCCCCAGATTGGCGCGGTCTATAAATAAGGAGACGAGATCAGCGAACAGCTACGCTTTGAATATATGTGAGTACAAACATCATTGATCGTGATCTGGAATGACGGGAAAGTTGTGGCATCGGCTGCAACAGGATTACTAGAGAGTAGAAACGGTTAATTTTTCCCTCGAAGCCAGAAGAAGGAAGGCTACGAACAATCCAGCATCGAATCCGACCTGTCCTGTAGTCGAAGTATCTGCCAAGGGCTGGCATGGGTGAGAGAAACTTGACTGAGTAGCCGTGTGGTTCGTCTTCGGGGTCTCGAACTCGAAGGTAACAGTGTCGCCGATACTTGCACTGATGTTGGAAGGACTAAACACCAGACCACCAGCACCAACGCTGATTTTGTGATCGATGGGCTGAGAAGTGGGAGTAGGAGCTGTGACGAGCGAGGTCATGAGCAGAAAGGGGACAAGATAGTCAGAAATAACGCACGAGGTGTACCGTCGTAGCTCGTGTATGAGGTCGTGTATGTGGCAGTCGGCAGTGTTACTGTGGCCGTGACAAAAGACCAACTTTGATCGGCAACACTGGTAATACTGGTTGTAGAAGAGGCAGCAGACGTTGTCGCGTTGGTACCATTCAAGGCAATTGCCAAAGCTCGGAAAGCCGAGAACGAGTGGGGACTAGGATCAGCAGGAGGGTTGATGGCAAATACCATTCCTATATAGTGAAAAGGTTTGGGAGTAAGCTACTGCTCAAAACTCAGACTTCCTGATCCGGAACACTTGCCTTGACCGCAGTGGCCTGTCTGCTCGCAATGGACCCACACTGGATTGGTGTCATTGACAACCACTTGAAAGGTAGGGAGGTCTGTCGTTCCCGCAGCGACGGGCATACTACGATAAATAACATCAGACGGCCTGGAAGATGGATAGATCATAGAGAGACGTACAATCCAGAATTGAATCCTCCTGCGAGGGGAACACATGGAGCATCAAACGAGCTTTGAGTCGCGGTATGGTTCTTGGGATTGAACATAAAGTTCACCACATCGCCGACTGCGGCATTGAGGAAGGGAGGATCATAAGTTAGATTACCACCAGCCCCAACAGATACATCGAAGGTCGCGGCAAGAGCAACAGGAAGAGCGGTTAGAGCGAATCCGATAGCGGCGTTCATCATTAGAAGAAGTAGGCGTAAGGTTGAAATGGAAAGAAATGAGGATGTAAAAACAGATAGAGTGAGACATATTGGCCCTTGTCCTTTTGTACCAGACATGACGACAGCGGCTTTTTGAAAAGTAAGTACAAGATGCGGGATTATCTGGTATCTCGGGCATCTTGGTCGAAGTAAGAGCGGTGCCGATGAACCCCGGGGGATAAACTACGACTCGGAAGTGGTTGTTCAGACCATTTTGTGGCTATGTTATGAGTTGCGTTACGGACGGAGAAGTCAAAGAGAAGCCTCCGATAGATCCAGCGCGCGCAAAAGATATTCGAATCTATGGATAGGAACGAACAAATTGACGATTAGCAAGTGAGAATGAGAGGGCCACGTGGTGAATAAGAACATCATTTTGATTGCAACTCTTAGCTGTTGGGCGCTGAGCGAGATCCCCGACTGGACCAAATATATCGGTGACCTGTGGATAAATGTCTGAAATAGCGGTGTGTGTGGCAGTGTGGAGACAAGAAAAGCCCGGAGCATGGTTTCAGTGCGCCACATCGAATTTGGCGATGACTAGCCACGGGACCGGAAATGTTCCATCATGAGGGCCTCTCATCTTCGGGGTGCCTTAGCAGAGATGATCAACTATCGCTGGACGGATCAATGAACTCAGCGAAAGCCTTCTCAATTTCAAGTATTCGTCATCATTACACGCGGAACTCATTCATAATTTCCCTTTCATCTTCCGCAGTTGTTGCTGTTCGTAGCGGTCCTGCAATACCCGCCGAAGAACCTTGCCCGTTGGGTTTTTCGGTATCTGACATGCAGGTTCTCAATGGTAGCGCATATAACGAGTAAAGCTACTCACTTCCTTGACAACCTCTATTCCCCCGCGCAACCATTTGTACTTGCTCAAATTCTCCTCGGTCCACTTGTGTAGAGATTTGATGACCGTTGGTTCCCCACGTTTCATCCCAGCTTCGCTGAGAACGATCCAAGCTCGAGGTACCTTTTCGTCGGAGGTACGCCCACCACTGACCCCAGCGACCGATACGTCTATAATAAGTTTGTCTGGATGGGCAAGTAACACTGTCTCAATTTCGACAGGAGATACCTGTAGGATACCAAGTAAGATTCTGCATTGAAATGTATAAGTTTGACCTACTTGTGCTCCAGACACCTTCAGCGTGTCCTACATTGTCTTTCTGTCAGTTTGGTTACAAACACTAGAGAGCAAGCGTACCTTAGCTCTATCGGCAAAACTAGAAGAAAAAAAAGAGCTGTGGTACAGGCAATAAGTAGGTGATATGCACTTACAAATAATAACCCTCTTCGTTGACTCTGAAACGGTCACCGGTTCGAAGCCACCCATTGATGAAAGTCTCTTTCGTCGCCTTCTCGTTATTCCAGTAACCTGTACGAAAAGGTCGAGTTAAAGAGGAGAATAAAACTCGCCGTGTGATTCAATCTACCGAGAGCAATGTTATCACCACTGAGATATAACTCTCCTTCCTCATTGGTGTCGGCGTCCGAACCATCGTCCCGTACGATCCTGGCCTGCATTCCTGGAAGCAGGGTCCCAGTAGCCCCTAGAGTTTTTTTCAGCTTACCACCAAGAGCTCCAGGATAAGGTTGTGTGATGGCAGACACAGTCTGGAAGTTTCCGTTTGAGACAAAGAAAAACTCTATGTACGCGACTGACTCACTGTCTCTGACATTCCATAGCCTAATAAGGAGATCGTTTAATATTCATCGAGAGCGAAACAAAAAATCCATACCTTCGAAAAAAAGTGCCTCAGAAGGGGCAAATGAGCTAAATTTGGTATTCAATTCTGGAGGGAGGTACGCCGCCCCGCTACTGATGGTCCTCACGGAACTGAGATCAGCTTTATGAATCTTGGGGTAATTGACCAGTTGATGAACGACCGAGGGTATTAGAAAGAGATGAGTTATTCGGTATCTAGTCATTCTCTAAATCAGTAAAAAGTATACACGGAGATGTGAGACGTACTTCGAGATTGTCTGGAGAGCATGGTTGATATTCCACTTGGCGAGTACTACTAGACATGTCGGAACAATGAAGGCTCGGAAGCAGTACATGTACAGTCCGTATGTATGGTGTAACGGAAGAAAGGCCAGAACTACAGGGAATATTGGTGGAGTGTCAGCAGGCAAAGTGGGCTATATAGCAAGAGTAAGTCCAAGTCTGACATCAGTTCGTGAGAGGGATTCATACCATGTAAACCGCCCGTGCCGCGTCCTCAAGTAATTTCGCTTGATATAATGCGTAGATGAGGTTCTTGTGTGAAATCATCACAGCTAAAGCACTCGAGCGTTAGTTCGGTCCAATCTGAACTATCCTCAAACGTACCCTTCGGTAATCCACTCGTACCACTAGAGAAGACAAGGTATGCTAGGGTATCCTTTTTGGCTGGACGGACCGCCACTCGTGGAATACGCTTGGATTGTGCGAGTCTTACGAAGTCGTCGAAATTCATCCTGCCTTTAACGTAGCCATCTAAAATGAAAATATTATCCAGACGTAGCCCAACTTCCTTTGCGACAGGGAGTACACGTGGGAGAAGTTTAGCGTGCACGAACAAACGTGTTGCTTTGGACAAGCGCAATGCATGACCGAGTTCGAAAGCAGTCGAATACGACGAGAGCAACGCAAAAGGGGTGGTGATCACGAGAAGAGAATGGACAAGGGTTATATATTCCTGTTAACGTATCATGTAGATCTGCTCTTTACTCAAGTTTTTTGGGATGTTTCTGATGATAACTGCTCACCATGCAATTTTCGCTCAAAATACCGACCATCTCCCCATCTTCGGACCGTAAGCCAAGCCCTCCTTCGGACACAGGTGCGCCCAGAGCTGTTGCACCATCATAAACTCGTTCTAGAAATTCCTGAGAAGATCTCTTCCTTCCAGTCGTCGAATCAATATGGATTGTATAGTCAGTCCACCCGGCCTGGTCTGGGCGACGAAAGAGAACATCGTGTACGTTGACTTCTGGAGGAGCTGGAGGGTCTGGATAGATAGATGTCAAAGGCATGTTATGGGCTTTGAACGGGCGCAGTCATATTGATGGGAATTCTCTACTTATAGCGTCTGTCGATGTCGTTCAAGGCAAGCCGGGTCGCAATGAGCTTGAATGATCCGACGCGTTTTTCAAGTGCTCACTCACTTGACCTTCACCATGCTCATCTGATCTTCGTCCTTGGGCCTTGTGAACTCTCTAACGATCTGGCATAATCTTCTTATAATGCTAAGGCCATCCCTATGGTACTGGGTAGCAGTGATTGGCATTCACGAGATGTTCGAATCTCTCGCGGTCTGACGTCGTTTCGCCTTTGACTCGGCCCCCTAAACGACGAGGTACTACAAATGTATCTCATGGACACGAGAAAATACGTACCAGTGTCGTGGTGTGTTTCGCAGTGAGCAGGCATTTCTCACTATTTCACAAATCACAATATTAATTCCTCAAAGGCCGTAAAACGACACGTCTTTGTCTCACAACATGCTTCTTATGCCTTCCCGACATTGACTACAGCCATAGGTTAACTTAGTGTCTAAACATGCGTTATCCACGCCTCGGCAACCGTTCCAGAGTCTATAAATCCATCATGCTTTTACTCGGTCCCCATCACTATGGCTGCGAATCCAACGCTGAAATTCAACCCCAGCGCTAATAAACTGCAGCCTACTGGAGGAGCTGCTCCTCGCTACCACCCTCTATTTGCTTCTCCAGAGGCCGATACCATTCTCCGTTCCACCGATGGAAAATTATATCGCATCCCTTCGTACACCTTACGGACGACCTCTGGACTCTTCCAAACCATGTTTTCCTTGCCACAACCTCAAATAGAAAGTCGAATGCAGACTCACATACCTGCCTTTGAGCCTTCAAATCTCCTCGATAAATTCTTATGCATGCTCAGCGGACTCTCTATCCCACCTTGGGAGTCCTTTGACGACGTCGAAAGCATCCTCACCGTGGCTGAGAAGTGGGACACTCCTGGTCCCATTGAGACTATTCGATCATCCTTAACCTCTCCGATGTTCCTCTCAGATCCACTCCGCCTCTACACAATCGCCACGCACTTCGGTTGGGACGCAGAAGCAAAACTCGCTTCGAAACATAGTCTTACGCTTTGCCTTTCCTCTGCCATTCACCAAGCGACGCTACAAAGTCTTTCGACCAAACACCTTCTACCTTTACTCGAATTACACCGCCGTCGTCGTGATCAATTCAAAGTCCTTATTGATAGTCCAGAGCGATTTACCGCTGGCAACAGCGTCGATCCTCCGATGCATTGCGCCCGGTGTGGCGAAGTGCCCTTGGAAAATCATACGTGGCGAGAACTCAAAGGCGTCATGTTCCTGGAGATGGACAGGAGACCACTTGGAGATACAGTCCTGAGTAAACTGGACTTGTGCGAATGGCCGGAGGCGGAGGCGTGCTGGGAAGCTAGATGCAGTAAGGAAGGGTGTGGGAGTCTTAATTATGATAAAGTGGCAACACTGAGACAGATCAGGAATTGCCTCGATTTGCTACCGACTACGATATGAATGACGAGTCTTACGCTGCCATTCTCAGCAAGGCGTGCCACGTAAAGATTCGATGCCACTTTGATGACACTAGAAGCATGAAATAGGGAGCCACTGAGTGGGTGCGGGACTTATATATGTCTCATCAGGTTCCGACGGACGGTGCTTCTGCTTCTCCATCGTGGCGTAAGTCTGTTATTCCTGTACTATAAATATACTGATTGGTAGGACCGAAAGCTTCCACATGCCTAAGTCCCCGACACCAAACTACGCCATACACCCGTGATGGCTCGATGACGATCGTACTGCTATAGACATGTGGAAAACTTTGTCTACTTCAAGATTGCAGCTTTCAAGACATGAGATTCTTCGGCCCTAATTGGACATCAACATAGACCAATTTACAAGCTAATGGCCTAACTGGTACATTGCGCGTACAACGCCTCGGCGGAGATACATATACATACAAGCTAATAGTACTCAGACCCAGGCACACGGACACGCTTCTCCGAGTCACATTCATTGACCTGGGTAACTTGTGGCACATGTCTACGCAAGTAATAACGACCGGAGTCATTGTAGTTTACGATGTAACTTCAGACGTCTCTGTAGTGACACCGAAAGCTTGTGTACTGATGTGAAAGTCTGCCTTCGGTCTACAAATAAGCCGTGTGCCGTCGAATGTTCTGAGCACGGGATAGAATGCAGCACCGTCCGGCATCCGCGGCTTCTGTCATCAGCGATGCTACCTATACAGAATGTCTGGAAAGGGTCGTACGGAACTCTGAGAGCGATCTACAGGGTAGGATTATCCAAGGCAAGACTTTTCAGGAAGCGAACAGATGAAAAACGCGTCGCGTCCGAGTCACGTTGAGTGTGCGTGATTGAGTCTTGTTGGCGTTGTTTGGCAGTCCCTTCAACACGCTCTTCGCTGATCGCAACTCATTCAACGCGTTGACGTTGGCGGCGTGAGGTCTTGTTCGCGTGCGGTAGATTCAAGCATCCAGGATTTGTGCGTCAAGGCGGTCTTTGCTGTGGACCACAACAGTTTTTCTCCCTAGTCCGCTTGGGTCTAGTGCAACCTCTGCAACATTCGCGACTTTCGTCCGACGTTGACGCTGAACTTAGGATCCAATACCACTCTGCCAGATTGTTTGGAATCACCGCCTATCATGGGTCCAGGTCTAGGGTATACTCACCTCTCGCCCTCGGATCTGGCGTACTCTTCACCTACGGAAAGCGAAGCTTGCCAGACACCTTTCATGCATTCCTCCGAGCACCATTTCCAGCCCGTTTGCCCTCATATAGTCGGGACAGGACATGCTTATCTCAAAGGAGACGAGAATGGTTCAAAATCTGTGGATCATCCTTGTGACGCTGTCGACACACCCCCACGATCTCAGCTGTTCATGGCCCCCTCGTCCCAGGAAACCCCACATCACGCGCTACAACTGTCACCGCTGGTCTCTTTTGACCCCGATGGCTCTCCGTTTGAACTGGATCCCTTCGCAGCTTCGTTCTCATTCGTACCCAACGATGGCGGCCCGGTTCCTCCACCTGACTGTCCTTCTCTTGCTGTCATCCCGTCCTTGGAAGAGCACCATCCTTCATCTCCGACTCGTGCGCCACAGGCTCTACATAAGCTCAATGCTGGCCTACTACTGAATCTGAGAGGTCGTTATCACTCGCCTCGGTTCCCTGTTGAACACACTCTCAACCCCTTCTTTGTGCGGACCTACGAACTTGGAGATGAACTTGGCTCGGGCGGGTACGGATTCGTCATGACGGCACATAATCGAATGGAAGGACATGAAGTCGCTGTCAAGTTCATCATCAAAGCGAAAGTTCCAGAACACGCGTGGATGGAAGACGAAACTATTGGTAGATTGCCCACTGAGGTGATGCTATTAAGTTTTATAGACCACGAGAACATCGTAAAGTGTCTAGATCTCTTCGAAGACTCGCTTTATTTTTACCTGGTATGCTCTATCTTAATGTGTACATATACGTGTCGCTTATTGGAAAATCTATCAAGGTACAAGAGCTTCACGGTTCTCCCTGGCCCAAGAATATCCATTCCCGAAGGAAACCTCCCCCGGGGCCACATAGGCCTCAACCGATCGAGTCTACCCCGCCTTTGTTGTCTCCTTGCGCTTCAGAAGCCTCTGTGGCAGACTCCGAACCTGCCACCCCTCTCCATCTATCTTCCCAACTAGATCCTTACCCCCCGACACAAGGTTCAGAGAACGGCATAGGCCTCGATCCGCATAAAGACCATCATGACCGTTCTCGATCTCACCCGCAACTTCTCCATGAAAAGCAGCAGGGACAGCTTCTACTTCCCCCGCGCCCCGACTTTTCACGCCGGCCATCTCATGATCTTTTCGAGTGTATCGAACAGTCAGATCACAAGCGACTCCCAGAGGATAAAGCATGCTATATATTCGCACAGGTCGTCGAAGCGGTGTATTATCTAGACTGCCAAGGCGTTACCCATCGGGACATCAAGGACGAAAACCTAGTCATCGATAAAGATCTCAAGGTAACGGCTATATATCGCACTGTAATTCTATTGCAAGGCTAACGACATCATCTAGGTCAAACTAATCGATTTTGGCAGTGCCATCGTCGTAAATCCGGATGAACCTCGTCCATATTATACCCTCTTCTTTGGCACAACAGCGTATGCATCTTCTGAGATATTACTCAAGAAGCCCTATCAGGCCCCTCCCGCCGAAATTTGGACACTCGGAATCCTACTTTCCTACCTGTTGACCGGAATGTCTCCCTTCCCAACCGAAAAAGACGCGATCGAAGGGAGAATCGTTCTTACGGATACACCTGGGACGAAGCTGTCCAAGACATCATTGAGCTTGTTGCAAAAGTGCTTGGATCCAGACCCCGAGAAGCGTATAACTATCGGCGAGGTCAGAGCGCATCGGTGGCTAAGGTCGTGCAATATAGGTCGCTAGGAATCTATTCTTTCCCCCCGACTCCTTGCTCTAGGTTCCTAGTTTTCTGTTCTCGCAATTCTCAAGGACTGTGCTGCCATTGTATATATATATAAATCACTGCTACGCCAATTTTGTACGCATACCTCTCAACCTATCCCTTATCCCTTATCCCTTGCTATACCCTTCCGCCATCATCCCCATATCTCGTCTTGTCTTTGTATCTCATACCACATACCAGTCACACGCACACATATCATCTTGTATACATATCATCTTGTATCCTGTCGAATCAATTGCATTGTATCCTAGCGTCTGTAGAGAATCATGAGGTCTTGTCACGATGAACGGAATAAGGTAGCACGAACAATGTGCTTCCTGGCGGACTTGAACCCGAAGGAGATGATATGATGAACTCACTTTCAATATCCAAGCCACTGATCACTTTCTGCGTAATCCAAAATAAAGACTTCGGACTTGTAGAAGTGACATAGTCGTCCACGGACGCCATCGAAGGGACAACTTTTGAACAGGTTCAACTGTTCATCTGGAAACTCACTTGATCCTTCCAACTCCATCTTATCGTGATTCGTGATTCGTACCAGGAACGTTATCACTCGACTTTCAATTCCAACTGAGCACATCAGTCGCGCTACATCGCCAGTAAAGTTCACGGTAGCCTGCAAGCAATAACCGCGCATGAACCTGGTGTCCAGTATTGTCAAGGACGGATCATGTCTATACGAAGGGAGGGATACTCTGAAATAGTTGAGAACAGACCAACCTTCGCCACTGGACAGCGCTAGGAAGGTCATGTCGATGTCTCCGAGAGATGTGTCCTTGGTGTAGTTGACCATTATTGGCTCAACGAAGTCGTTAGTCTTCCCAGAGTGCGAACTAGAGATGTCTCTCTCACGGTCCACTGCAATCGTAGATAGTGCAGGAAAAGGGAACGCTTCAAGGTATCCGTCCCGAGTCCGGGGATTTGTGCGGAACAGTAAGACATGGGTTGGCGTCATGATCAATGCGGTAACCAAGTAACATCTGAGATCCAACAAGTCCTACCATAAAATCATGTTATATTCAGCAAACGAAACTACAGCAAGAGAGACTTCATACACACCAGCCTGAAGTCAAACAGATCACGCGGGGGAAGGGTGAACAGTTGAAGTTTCCCTGAGTCCTGCCTGGAGGTATACAGGACTAGAGTATTGTGAGAAATAGCCATCTTGGTATCCCGTAAGACAGAGTTAACCGGGATCTGAGCGATGAATTGAACATTCGTGGGTTGGGATATCTTGAAGACATGGCTGGAACGCGTGAGGATGAATTCAAGTCACCTAATGAGAATAACGTACATCATGCAGACCACCTCATCGTCTTCTATGAGCTGTGGACCTTCAACTTGCATCACAGCAACGAACGCGTCGGCTCCAGGAGTTTGAGTGATTGAGCAGCGGGAGAACATGGACGAATTCGAAACATCGTTCTCTCCGTCGTAGACAAAGATGGGAACGTGGAAATCGTCAGCGCCAGCGTCAAGATCATAGAAGGTGAGTTTTCTTGATCCAACGACGAGGTATCGCCCAAGGATAAGTTCCACATAATTTATGTCGAAAGGAGTGGCAAGAATACGACGGGAGACCGGTTTTGGAGATGGACTATTTAACCTCCGGTCTAACCTAGTGGCATAAGCGAGCAGGCGCTCGAGATCTTGAGCAGATTGAGACGCCAAGGGTCCTGGTGGTCGTAGAAGGGAACATCGCTTGTAGGCGTCTGACCAAACTGTACGTTGAATGACAAGTCGTTGAAAGTGCTTGCAAACCTGTCAACATATTGCAGCAGTAAGAAATAGTATTGCTATCGAAGATCACTAGAAATCAGACCTGTCGGATGCGTACGATGTCTAGGATGGACAAGAAAGACACAATGATGTAGAGAACATCATATGGTAGCGTTTCTATCGTTTGGCTCGACTTCTCCATGTCTCTGTGAGAGCTCTGCGCAGAATCCCAAGCTTCGAGGGGCTTATGAATCAAGAAGTCGACGAAGAGGAAGGTGAGGGCAATATGGGTCGCGATCTGTCACGATATCGATCAACATGAGTCCGAGGCGCCCTTGGGAATTTGAACAAGATTCCAAGAAGAGCAAAAAATCAGTCAATATCGCTCGGCAGCTCGGGTGAGTTCAATACACACAACTAAGTATCAAATGTAATCTAAGATATAGACTTCTCCAGAACTGTTGCTGTAGCATAGTCGTCCACGCATGGCATCGAAAGGAAGACCGAAATAGAGGTCAAGATTCTCCTCCAGGACTCCAAGTTCAGTCCCGTTCCTAATTTGAAGATTACCGTTATCGTCCTTGAGGATGAAGTACGTCAATAGCCGTCTTTGTAATCCAACTGAGCAGATTGCTCGCGCTACGCCGTGGCTCGCAGTACCATGTAGGTCCCAAGCTAGCCGATCCAATGGTACGTGATGGAGTCCCGTGAAAGTCGGGACTCTGTTGCGTGGAGGAAGAGCGATGTTGAAAAGGTACAAGAGAGTCATCTCGAGGGAGGTGTTATACGTCAGCGCCAGGAAGGTCATGACGATTTCGCTATCTATAAGTCTTGCAGCGATATCGGTCATCATTGGCTCCGTCAATGCGAATGGAAGTGGCCCTGTGTGCGAGCTAGTTATTGTGAGTTCAGCGCCTGAAGAGGGTGAGGAGATAGCAGGGAAGGGGAAGGCCTCTAAGTATCCACTGGAAGTACTGAAGTTTATGCAAAACGCAATAATATGAGTGGAGGTCATGATGAGTTTGTGAAGATTGAAGCCTTGTGGAGACGTCAAGGTCTTCCGGAACCAATGGTTCAGCTTATAATACAACGAGATAATATGTCGTATACACACTAGCTGGAACCTTGTTCTCGAGGGGATATGAATCAATTTAGGCCCTCCGTCATCATGCAGTAATAAGCAATCATTGCCCACGGACTTGACGGACCTGGCATTATGTCGCGTAGTCGGGATCTCCGCAATGTGTCGAATTTGAGGTGACTCTGAAGGACATATATTGAAGATGTGGCTGAGAATATCGATGTCATTGTGAGCAAAGCAAACGAGACTATGTATAATCTCCGTAGCACGTACATTGTGAAATCGCGGCGTCCCTTGAAGGTTTGACTCGAGATTAGAGCCAGGAGCGCGTTTTCTGTCCCATGGTTCGGACCGATCGCGAGATGCAAGAAAATATTTGAGTTGTTTTTTGTGCCATAAGAAAAGATGGGATTATTCTGAAGATTGTCATCTGTCGCGTCAAGGTCGAAGAACACGAGCTCATTTCGTCCAAAAATCGAGAGATATCTTCCGAAGATAAGATCTATAGACTCCATTCCCATCTGAGGCGCGATTGTGATGGTGCGGCGAGAAACAGGTTGTGCAGATGGAGAGGTGAATTTTTCGTCGAGCTTGCTGGCTTTGACGAGGAGACTTTCAAGGTCCTGAGCGGAATGGCTTTCCAATGGACCGGGAGCTCGAAGAATGCCAGACCGTTTATACGCGTCCCACCAGACCGTACGATGGGTAGTGATTCGTCGAAAATTCTTGCACACCTGGTGCGTTACTACCGCGATAAGAGTCCTGAAAAAAATCTGAGAAAATTAGAAGAAAATCTGACAGACCTGTCTCGTGCGTAAAATATCTTGAACGGAGAGTAAAGATACGATTATATAGAGAACATCGTCTGGCAGCATGTCTATCGTCTGTTTTTGCATTTCGAGCACGTTGTTTTGAGATGAGTTTGCTCTAATTGGTTCTGCGTCTTTAGCCGACTCAGGCAATCAGCCTCCGCTGCCCCGCTCTTCCCCACTCATGTCGTTCTTTGTCAAAAGTACTGGTCAGTATCTCTTCCTCTGCACAAAAATCTTCGGGATAGTACTTATTTGTTTTGTAGTTGCAAACGTTGCCCGAAGAGCAGCCTTGAGACCGCAAGGGGGCATTCAGAGTTCGTCACCTTCCATTTGTCTGCTTGCAGAGGTTGATTTACGACTTGAATCAGTCCAGCGCTCAATACATCTATCAAGACCACTCTTGGCCCCTTATAAAACCCCAATCCCGTCGTCCACTACCTCTGCCACTGAGCCGATCACTGCTTTGGCTCAACGAGACTCAAACCAATACAGTTTAGAGCGTCCTCAGGGAAAGGCTGGTATGTGTTGACTGACACTTCCAACTCTAGGTGTATTGGCTCAACATCTTTCAGAATATGTATTGTCGACGCTGGACAAGATAGCCAATTGGGCTAGGCAAGGCTCTATGTGGCCTATGACCTTCGGTATGTTGCCCTAGTCATTCAACCCTCAGGGGCTCACTGTCGTTTTCCAGGTCTTGCTTGCTGTGCAGTGGAAATGATGCACATGGCTGCCGCTAGATACGACCAAGACAGACTGGGAGTTGTTTTCCGTGCCAGTCCACGCCAGTCCGACATCATGATTGTTGCTGGAACACTTACGAACAAAATGGCTCCCGCTCTGCGGAAGGTTTACGACCAAATGCCTGAGCCTCGTACGTATTGTCGCAGTCCCGCTGCATTGGTGTCTCACCGTTTGCTATAGGTTGGGTTATCTCCATGGGCTCATGTGCCAATGGGGGCGGATACTACCATTATTCGTACTCGGTCGTCCGAGGATGTGATCGTACGTTGCATTCTATCTGATCCCATGAACGACTTCTCAATGAACATCATAGGTATTGTCCCGGTCGACATCTATGTACCTGGATGTCCACCTACAGCAGAAGCTCTGTTGTACGGAATGCTCCAGCTGCAGCGCAAGATGCGTCGGAGTAGGAAGGCTGTTGTCTGGTGAGTGGCACTTTTTCATTCGACGATATCTGTACTCATCCTTTGCCAGGTATCGGAAGTGATGTTGGGGGTTGGACTGTAGATATAGATGTATATACCCTGAATACTTGAACACGGAATGAATATCCCGCAGTGACACGGGTGTTACCGCGGTCATTTGTTCGCTTCGAGACTGGACCCTGGATAACTTTGAGAATCGTGCTGTTTGATTTCCTTTTCACTCTTCTGTCATCAGCCAACATTCAACGGTGTGGTTACGCCCCAGGTTACGCCTCGATAGGCTCTTTGAGCCATCTTTGAGCCCTCCCAAAACCTTTTCTTCTCATTTATCTTAATCGTCTCACCTTCCTTCTCTCGTAAAATTACACTTTTTCTTTTTTCTGGGCGGCATCTGCGCTCACCGTCACACAAGTCATGGCTACAGCTTTCCTATCTGAAACGACTCCTGGTCCTTACTTTCATGTCGACATCATGCCCGACTTTCCTAACAGAGACAATCGATACAATTCCCTCGACCCTTCGTCTTCTAGTAACCGTCGTACCAGCACCAGGGACTACAGCACACCCAATCAATCAGACCGGGAAGCACACGAGGACCGATTGAACACACAGATCAGCACCAGCGATCCACCACGAGGATCAGACCCGAAAGACGAACCCAATCGTGGTCAAAACGACCTCCAGCTTAGGGATCCGCGAGATGGTATGGGAGCCTCTGACTTGCAGTCTTTGCGTTCACAGTCGCAGCAATCACAGCAGCTTCGACCAGAAAGCGCAGTGTCCTACTCACTTCCTCACGGACCTGCTCGTCGTGTCGTTGAGAGATACAGTCTGGACGATAGGGTACAGAGAATTCCTTCCAGAGGTTCTGCGGAGACCAGACCAACAGCTTTCGAGTCTGCTGTTGATACCGGAGCGGGCTCTCAGCCTCGTCAACATCTAGTACCAGGACAATCACAGAACTCTCCTCAAGATCAAGAACGACCCATATCCATGCTCTCTTCCACTCGACGACAACCCACGATACCGAAAGCAGGCATCGGTGCTGGTCCCAGCAATAACACTAATTACTCCCCCATCATGCCTTTGTCCGCATCGCCAGCTTATAACCCTCCCATATCTCCGAATCACCGCGCTTATCCGCAACATCCCACGTACATCACTCCTCCCACTGCCCCAAATCCTGTCAATACCATTTATTCTCCTACTCCGCTAGTGCCTCAGGAAGAGGTGTGTGTGGAATGCGCGATGCGCGACCAAGAGATGGCGGACATTGATGTCAGTTCCCCGACAGCCTGGGAACGTGATAGTGACGTTGCCTTCAACGAGATCCTACAACGAGAAGTCGCTGAAGAGGCAGCAGGAATAGTGAATACTGACCCGACGAGGCCAAAGATCAGAGGTGACCGACTTACCGAGCAGAATGTCGAAGTATGGTTGACCATGGTGAGAGTTCTTCATAAATCCATGTATCGTTATATACCAACTCATTGTCGCAGAACCCACGAGAGCCGACATCACGACAACATACTTTGATTACATATATCAAATCTCAACGAGCATTGCTTGAAGCTGAGGCCCTCGCTCGTACTCGTGCCATGCAGGAATCAAAGCAGCTCGATAACAGAATGAGAGACACGTACTCTCAACTACGGAGATCTGCATACGACTCTGGAAGTAGTTCAGCGCCCATGGATGACACAGGTGGTGTACGCATCAAACCACCCCAATCCCCAATATTCCCAACGAACCACGCACACGCCCGTAGTCAGTCACGAGAAATAACGCTGCTTGAAAACGGGATGATAGTCGAGCATGTAGATGTGCGGAAAGAAGAAAAGGAAGCCCGCGAGCGGAGACGAAAGGAAGAGAGACGAGCACGAAAGTCATCACGAAGCTCGGGGATTGACGTCACTTCCCTCTATTCTGTTGGTAGCCTTCCTCCCCAGCCTGAAGGTGGCTCTTCAGGATTGAAGCCCGGGTCACGTTACTCCAACGCTAGCATGTCCAGGCCTATGAGTGTTCTGACGGTGCCTATCGACCGACCAGATCTACCTCGTGCGCATTCGCAAGCGTCGTTTTCGGACGTGCATAGTCTTGGTTCAGGATCACCGAGGCGCACCCGGTTCTTCGGATTCAAAAACCTCAGTGCCGGATGGCGCAGCCAAGACAGCCTCGCCCCATCTGGTATGTCAGGAAGTATGGTCGATATGCAGTCAGTCCACCTTCTTCTCAAATTCTTTCTCCCATATTTGCTCACGCTTTTTCAGTGTTGCCCTACAACGCGAAGCGTACAGTCATCAATATCCAGCAGTGGACCTTGCTACGCCGTCTCGTCGAAGTCAAATTTGGCCCCCTCCAGAGGACGAACGACCTCAGGTCGAAGTTGAGGTTAAATCAGTCGAAAAGCCCAAGAAGAAGAAAGTCTTTTCGAAAATTTGGCACATCGTTACTGGTTCTACGAAGCATAGCGTACTGGCTACCCGTGGCTCTTCGAATTCTTTCGATCGTAATGATGACGATCTTCCATTAGCACCCCCTCCACCATTGTCCTATCTCGTCGACCGTCGACCGAGTGAAATGCTCACGACTGCAGGCCGTCACGGTTCCACCCCCTCCCTCGCTTCTGTCTCATCTCCGAAAATGGGGCTTTCTTCTCCTGTTAACAGCGGTATGTCTTCGTCTACAGCACCGTCTAGTATCTTGCCGTCACCCACCTCATTACAATCGTATGGTCCTGGTATAGGGAATACTAAGGACACCCGACCATCTAGTGGAAACTATGATGAGAACGGACATCTTGACGACATTGTTCCCGAGCGTCCTCGGAGTCTTCACCCTGTAACCTCAGAGCCAGATATGCGACGACGCCTCTCGACGCCTGCACCATCACGCCTTGCAGGATCACCACCACTAAATGCACTACCTGCTTCCCCATTGTACAGAGAAAAATCTCTTCCACCGCTCCCAGCTGAGGCTCGTCCACGTCTCACCCCTTCTCAATCAGATACTCGACCACAAACCATGTTCCATTATAATACAAATCTACCGCCTCCCGGTTCTGGCCCTGCCCACGACTTCCTTCCACCTCAAGCTCCTTTCCGTACCGCTGACGCTCGACGGCAGTCTTTTGGAGGTGTAGCTTCGCGACCTAATGTCAATTCCCATACTATGCCTTCAAGGGCAAGTGGCTTCGATCCACGCCGATCATTGGCTCCACAATACGGCGAATTTGGACACTCGCGTCGATCGCTCGGTCCTTTGGACGGGTTGGACGTTCAGGGTCATCACCCATCTGTAAACACCCCCATGCCAACGAAACGAAAGAGTAGATTTGGGCTCTCCTCGCTTTTGGGCAGGAAAAAATCAACTCCAGATAAGCCCCTTATGACTGAGAATGTCGCTTATCAGTTCCCTGTTATTCGAAAATCTGGTTCCGACGGACAAGACGAGGTTCTGACAAATGGCTACGCCACGTCGACGTCGAGACATAGTGCTCTAAGCACCGCGGCAGGTCAACGAATGTCTGTCGTGTCAAGAAAAGCACTCGAGGAACTGGTATCCCAGGATACCGAGTTCGTCGCTTACCGTTACCCATCGAACGAGCAGCGTTTAGACCTTCTACGTTAGAACGCCGCTATGCACTGCTTTTCCATTGCCTCCTCACATCTTTTTGGGTCACGCTTATAACGCTCCTTTAGTTCAACTTTTTCCTCTCATCTTCATCTTCGTTCTCCTTTTTGGATTCCCTGCCGCATTCCCATACCTGTTGGTGCCAGCTCTGTGCATTCCTTACCCTCGCTTACATATTATCACACATCGGACAATCACTTTCCTTTCCCCCGTTTTCTCCCTCAGAATGCATGCGAGTTCAAACTCGAATCTCTCATATGATCATTCCCCTCGTATTTATATATGTACCATAGCTGCGAGGCTAAGCAGTTTACCGCTCCTTGTTGGCCTGGAGGAAAGTATAATAAAAACTACATAGTCACGAATTTCCATCCAGATGTAAGTCGGACTTTGCCTTGAAAACCAGGACTGCCTTGCTGTTAGGAAGGGTAGTACCGTTGAAGATGGTGTTTGGAGGCCTCTCTGTTTTCTCTGGAGGGTAAAAGAAGTCATAGTGGAGGAGGAGGTATCCAAGAATTATCTTGAGGTCCATCTGATATCGTTTCAGTAAGCAGGCGGGTCAGAGTCGATATTGAACAAAACTCACAGCAGCGAAAAATCGACCAGGACATGCATGTCGACCTAGCCATTTTTGTTTGACTCGTCTTCGTACTATAGATAATGCATGGAACTCACCTGCACCAAACACAAGATACTAACGACTTGATCTCAGACAACATATCACGAGTATCAGAAGCCTTAACTTCGGAGAAACTCACGTTATTATCAAGTGTGGTAAAACCATGTTTGATATCGCTTTCTTCCTCCTCCCGTAGCTTTGAGAAACGGAAGGGATCGAATACTTCTGGGTTGGAATAGACTTCTGGATTGAAATGGACGGCTCTGAGGGAGAGGGAGTCAGATGGATTGTATCAAGTCTTTATGAGAAGCAAATACCTCATATCAATCGAAAGTGTATAGCCTTTAGGAATAACGGTGCCATCCAAGAGTTTACCATCTTGAAGCATTAATCGCGGTAAACCAGCTAGATTTCAAAGGGTGTCGCCAATGAGAATTCAGGCCGCCACGGGATAACTAAGAACTCTCACTAAGACCAAGTCCATACACTCGACCAACTTCCTTCAGGACGCTGTCTATCTTGCGGAACTTGGAAAGAGCCGCCTTGGTCCAACCGCCTTCTGACTCGAGTGCATGCCTCGTCTCCTCCCTCATTTGTTCCAGGTCAGATTGAGGCAATGCTGCAAGATCGAATAGAGCTTGTGTGAGGAAGATTGATCTTTGAACGCATCAGCGAAGAGATTTTGTAAGAAAGATGCGACAGACGAGGTATGGATACTGCCGAAGTTTAGATTCATCACACGCATGGCTAAACTGCTTTCAGGGTGAGAAACGAGATTGAGAGGGTTTGTAATAGATAGGACATACCCTTCACCTGTCTCCATCGGTGGCGCTCTCCGAATGAGGAACTCGGCGATGTTGTTCTAGAACACCACATATGTCAGGTCAAGGTTGCGATCATAAGGACATTCTAGAAGGTGTTACTAACTGGTCCGTCCTCGGGGTCTGTCAATTCCCTTTCCTCCATACGGTTGGTTATGTAGGGGACGATGAATTTCTTGGGCTGTTCTTGGCCCCCAAACATAGATGATAACAGAAAGTATGCAGTCCTGTCACGACCTCGAGTCAGGTATGCTGTAATTGGACCTTATTTTTGCACTCACGGACGAAGAAACTTAGGCATCCATCTCAGAAAATGGGCATATAAAACAAGAGTTTCTGCAAAATGTACGATCGCGTCAATAAATCCGGGGTTCCGACAAAGTCCAGTTCCCAATACTGCTCGATTACTGATGCGGGCTATCATGTGGGTCATCGTGTTAAAAACAGGGACGTGTATGGGTTCTGATGCGAGGAAACGGTTAGAACAAGATGGAATAGTCAAAGGGTTGGAACTCACTGGCATCTTTATCTGGATTGAAGGTATCTTCCATGGCTAACTGAGTCTCATCAAGAACCTCGGGAATGAAAGAGGTAATCGCCCGAGTCACCTCGGTACGGACTACTGCAGCCTGGAACGGATTTCCTTGCTGCCCAGGATTCATGGTATGATCCAGTTGTAGGTTCTGCAGTGTGAAGGTTGTTAGACGAATTTATAGGGCTTGATAGTGAACCGTTGACCTCATTCACCGCAATCGGTTGGTTGATCTGTGTAGACAAATGAGCAAGTAGCACACATTAGCTAGGTATAACCGATACTCACTATGCTGTCGTTACTTGCGCGCAACTGTTCTACGTGTTCGGGACCCAATAAGATCAGCCACCCTGCGAGAGTCGGTACGGCAAAGGGGCGACCTCTGAATTCAGCAGATCCCTCGTTAATGAGCTTCTCAGCATTGACAGTGTACACCAGAGCGGTCCTTATGTATCCGATAAGACCAGGAGCACCGACGCGAGGAATACCAGGTGGGGAGGCAGTCAGACCAACGAGAAGATAGAAGAAAGATATAACAGCAGCGCCTGCCGCTAGAGCACCTAAAATCATATCGTCGATGGAGAATTTTGAGGAGAATTTTGAGGAGGTAGTACGGCCCTAGTAACAGCAAATTCTCAGCAATGCAGACAAAACACCCTTGTTTAGGTTCGTAAGTTTGTCAAAAGCTTGTTGTAAGCTCGACCCTACCCACACGATGTATATAATTAGTGCAGCCCCGTATGCATCTGGAAACATTCCGAGCGCGCTGAATGGTATGTTGGAACAGCCTGATGAAAACATGGGAAACAACCACATGTCCGTGTTATCCGAGTCCAAAAGGGTTTATGCCGAAAAGGGACATTGTCGACTCTTACATAAGGTTTCGATCGGAATCGCCGAATCGGTCCAAGTTGACTCTGTTGTGCAAGAGCTTCCACCGCTTGTAACATTTCACGATCGACTTTGGAGTCTGGAGCTGGAGTCGTACGTTTGGGGCGACTCCGGATGGTATTACTGACGAGCTTTCGTAGTTTATTCGTCACGATGACCATCTCCCCACCTCATTCCAAGGCTTGGCCGTCACAGCCTCACCGGTCTGGTCTGATTATAAAAGGGTGGAAAATTCACTTGAAACGACACCCAATCTCTCAACAACATGACACTCTTCGGAAACAACAAACACGAAAACGATAACGGTGTTCTTCACAAGAACGTAAGTCTTCACATTTTCAATCATATAGCTACGCTCATTGACTCCAATTTGAACTTACAGGCTAACACCTCTGATGCCACACGCAGTCATCAGTATGCCGGCGACAACCACGTTAGCGCCAACGTAGACAGTCACGGTAATGCCAGGACTGGAACACACATCGATGGACGCAACAACGTCCCCGGTACCCTCCCAGGTACTCACGTAGAGAGTCGTGATCATGCCATGCCCATCAGCAATACTGGTGGGTTCCCTCAAGGCCAAGGCCAAGGTCACAACAGCGACCTCTCCAACACCAACAGAGCGTATGGCACTGAAAATCAGGTGAGTTCACCCTTCTGTTTTCGTATGTCAACAACAATTTCCTGACGTTATCCGAAGGCCCGCACACATCAAGGCAATGGCGAAATCACCCAGCCTGGAATGACCACGGGCAATCATAATCCTCTTGCACCGTTGCCGCAGTCATCTACCCACCACGCATCACAGCAGGTACACGCCGAGCGTGGACATTCTGTCAGCGGAAAGGTAGAGCATGCCTTGGGCTCACTCGTTGGCAGCTCCGCTTTGAAGGCGAAAGGCCTTCAAAAGGAACAGTGCGTACACCTCCACTAACATCTTGTGAAAACGTCTCATCGGTTGTTGCGTTTTACTTTTCAGAGAAGTCCGTGATATCAAACTCCAAGGTCAAGAGCTCGCAGAGGCTGAGCGCCTCGAGCGAGAGGGCTTGGCGCGCCGTGAACGTGCCGTTGCTCATGGTATGTATTGTTTCTTTAGTCGACGAGTCGCTTCCCATACTGATACTACCACCCATTCAGGTGCTCATCCCGATAACTCGTACCCACCAATCCATGACCCCAGTCAGCAGCGTCGGTAATCTACTTATAATATGACGAGAAAATGGACTTGCATCGTCTTCATCTATCCGTGTACTTCATCCTATACCTTTACTTGTTACTCTAGTCGTTGTATTACATTTGTGCATTTATGTGGAAACTATATAACAATCTTGCAAAGAAACAAAATCAAGCAAAATGACCATCGACTAAAAATAGAAACAGCATGACTTCCCCTCCGACATCCAACGCGTCCAGCGCGTCGTCGCAACATCTTCGAAGCCTCCTAGCCCTAACTATCACATCTCGAGCAATTTCATTCCTCCTCTTGATTGTCTCTTCAAGTTATATTCCTTTGTTTGATTCGTCCCCAGAAACTAGCTCCTTGACACGATGGTCGCAACCTCTCCTCCGCTGGGATGCAGTCCATTTCATGCAGATGGCCGACAAAGGGTATGCATACGAGCATAATTGGGCCTTCTTTCCTGCGATCCCATTTCTCATGCGAAAGGTTGGGCAAGCACTTCGGTTCATCCTCAAGTCCAACAAAGCCGATTCCCTTCTTCAAGGAGGGGCCTTGGTAGCATTGGCATGCGATACATCTCGTACCCTGTATCATCTTACGCTGCATCATACGGAATCACCATCTATCGCTTTTCTGACATCCATATTATCATTGATGCCGAGTAGCCCAGCGACTCTGCATTACTCTGTCTACAATGAACCTTTCTTTGCGTACCTGTCGTACAAAGGTATGCAGTTTTTTGTTTTCTTCTAGTGTAGAATGACTCAGATATGAAACAGGTATGCTACTCTGTGCCAGGTCTCAATGGTTTGTTGCGTCCGTAGTGTTTGGACTCGCAGGGACGTTTAGGGCAAACGGGATCCTTTCGGCGGGCTTCATCGTGTGGGGCACAGTGATTGAACCGTTGCTCAATGGCAAGAAGGTAAATCGTGTCCATTCTGATTTGAGCGTCGTACTGACATAGAAGAAGCCATCATTCAAGTCTCTAGCGTACAGTCTCGTCTTGACATCCATCGTATTCGCCCCCTTCTTGTACCACCATTACTCGGCCTACACGATATTTTGCTCCGGATCCGAAGTTCCAGCAGAATGGTGCTCAAACATCCCTCCATCCATCTACAGCCACGTTCAATCAACGTACTGGAACCAAGGATTCCTCCACTACTGGACCGTCGAGCAGATCCCCAATTTCCTCATATCCGCACCACCTCTATTATCCTTATTCGCGTTTTCTGCGTGGCATCTCAGGAAAGGGTTCATTCCTCGACTACTCCATATCATATTACCCACCGTACGATCTCGAAAATCCCTATCGTCCTCCCCATTCCTCTCGCCAGCTTTCACACCGCACGCGATCCATACACTTTTCCTTTGCACAACCCTCCTTTTGAGCTCGCACGTACAGGTTATTCTTCGGCTTGCAGCTTCGATGCCGACTACATATTGGGCTGCATCGTGGCTCCTTATCGAATATCCGTGGTTTGGGCATTTGTGGGTGGGTTGGAGTATAGTTTGGGGTGCCATATCAGTGGTATTATGGAGCGCTTTCTTACCTCCAGCATGAGGGAGTGAAGTGTTCCAGCAGACTTGACTTGTACGCGCGCAAGTAAAAGAACTCAATATGGGCCCTGTGACTTTCAAGGGCAAAACGAATATAAGTACAGACAACTGAGAAGGGATTTGGAGACTGGAACTGCACGGGACATAGATAGACGGACGGGGTCATCAGTTTAGACGACCTCTACGGACTCTGCTTCACCCATCTTGACCCACAACCCTCCCTATCAGAATGAGGTCAGCAACACGCCACCCAAGTCTAACAAGATGCAAGCATACGCACCGTAACACTCAAAGTCAACTGTCCCTTAGGACGTACCTTCTCTCTCGCCATGATCCCGCCTTCCTTCGCCCATCTTGCAGGAGGTCTGGCAGAAGGAGGCTGAGCCTCTGGAGCGAGAGAGATCGTCGAGAAACGCTGTAACAGACGGACGAGGAAGAATGACGCTTCGTTGTAGGCGAACTACAGACAAGGAACCTCAGTATGCCGAAGAATGGGTATATAAGGAAATTACGGACTTGTTGACCGAGACATATCCTGGGTCCTGCGTTGAAGGGTAGGAAGATGAAGGGGTTTGATGTGAGGTATTTGAGCCTTGCGTCGAGGAACCGGTCTGGGTCAAACTCGAGAGCTAATGAAGGAAAGGTACAGCATTAGCTGCAGTCCAGACAAGATATGTCAAACAAGAATACCATCAGGGCCCCATAAGTCAGTCCTGCGTTGCATGACCCAGACGGAATACGGGATGCTGGAAACAGATGTTCAGTAAGTCGACATAAGAATGCAGAGAAGAAACGGCGTGAACTCACCTGGTGTTGGCGGGAATATAGAAAGGCTTGCCTCCGGGTGTTAACGAAGGCCAAGTCGTTGCCTCCTTGGAGTTTCTGCCGACAGATCAGATGAGATTTTGAGACGCTTGAAAGATTTAGTGTGGCGCACCGAACGTTGAATGGGCTATTGTATTTATTGTCAGCGGTGCAAAGTTGTCATTTCCCACTGAGACTTACACAGTCGGATACAACCTCAAGGTCTCTGATACCAATTTTTAGCGAATTATATCTCCACAGTTGACAATGCATGAGACATACCATTTATGACAGCTCGTAGGAGCTTCATATCTTTGAAATCGTCGAAACTCGGCCGCCTGGTACTACCGAGCTTGTTCAGAATCTCTTCACGAAGGCGCTTCAGGACGTCAGGATGTTCTGCGAGCATGTACACTGCGAAAGTCAAAGTGCTTGCAGTCTTTGCCACTATCTCAGTATGCTGCCAGTAATTTTTTTACTCAATAATGCTTACCGTGTCGCGACCAGCAATTAGCACGTTGAGAATCTCGTCGCGGAGAATCGTGGTATCTGCCGTGAACGCTCAGCGCTCAGCGTCGGCAGTCAGTACCTGTACTGAGCTTACCTTCCGTATAATTGACAAGATGTTCCAACAACGTTTCTCCCTCTTTGACTTCCCGGTTCGACAGATCCTTTTCGACAGAGTCATCACCATCTCTGGTCGCTTTTTTGTTCCGTACGGCATCTGCTAGAATTGGATCGATGAATTTGTGGATAGTAGCCATATGCGGCTTGATTTCGTCGCGCCAGAACTCGAAAAGAGGCCAGGCAGTTCCGAAGCGCATCCGCATAGAACCGACGACCTGTGCTTCAGCAAAAGCATTTGCAAACATGTCTGCGGGATGAGTAGATGATTCCGAGGATCGCGCTAGAGGAGAATAGAAGGGGTATGGAAGGCCGGCAGATAGAGAACAGACATCGTTTCCGAGAAGAAACTCCGAAGCAGAGTCGAGCGTAAAACGCTGCACTACGTCCTAGATTGAAATAGATACCAGATGGTCAGTACACTCACAGTTAATCACGCAGAAACAGAGCGTACTTGGAAGTCTATAGCGAATCCTTCTTGGAGTCTCGTCTGGACTCGATCAAGAGCATCTGTTGCGTGTCGATCAAAGTTATCGAAATCACTGATGCGATCTCTAGAGAAAAATGGCCGAGTCATGCCACGGCTGGGATTGTTCAGTCGATACAAATTCAATTGTGATGACAAGAAGAATTGGGATACTGACTGGAACCTGGACATGCCATCAACAACTTGCAGTCAGAGTCTGCTTAAAGTGGACGAAAGTGAAGAACCCACTTCCACATGTCACCTGGTTGAGATATCATTCAATCTAGTCTCTTGTTCTCAATATAGATTATCACGTACCGTCAGAATTGAATACGCCTGTTCCAAGAAGAGACTGCATTGGGTTGCGGGTTGCCGTACCTTCAAGATATCAAAACATGTGAAACACTTGAAGGCCGTTCTCAACATACCTTTCTCGTAGTCATCAAATCGCGTAGCAAGGACAGCCTGAGGTGAATACTTAAACGTAGTTCCACATACGGAAAGTTTCATTGCTGACAGACCTTAATGTACTGTGGCTCCGCAGTGAAGATCTACTAACACGGTAAGTAATTGTGTGTCGCCATCGATCACAGAGATAGATACCCTGTTCTGGAACAGTACCCTAAAATTGAAGGTGAGTTGGCCACCCTTGGACACTTCCTCAGCTTAAGTAAAGTTGTGAGTTTCCCCCTGTAATACGAGCGACCAGGTACACTCACCGACGTAACCTTCTTTAGCAAGACGAGCGGCTTGCAATATAGTCTTGATACGTCCAATAGACCTATCTGCTGAATCGCCGGCAGGAACAACTGCACCGCAAGCAGCAGCCATTCGATTGATTTTGTAGTCGCCATACAAGACCGCGGCGGTGAGTGCAGCGGGGAAGGAAAGCAGGTAAATGATCGGGAGTGCCCATCCTGGAATTTGGACGTGGAAATAGGTTTGGCATATGTAGCTAAGAATAAATACGCAAATAGGGGGTGTGAGGATCTTGTGTGCACGCTGAGCGAGCCAGCGTATACCGGGAGGGAGCTCCATGGTAGATAGAAAAAGAGGAATACTAGCGGACAGCGGATTCGACCAATCTGTGTCGGTTCATTTATAAGTTAAGTAAGCGCCTATATATGATGCACAGGATCAACTGCCGAGAATTACGTGGCCTATCATAGCCGTTCAATCCGTGTCAGACATTGCTTCAGGAATCAAACTTGAATCGAGTCTGTACACCTAGGTAAGATCATATCAGTACGAACCAACTTATGTCTCTCTAGACTTTTCCTCCTTTGCCTTGACTCACCAAATTTCGAGTTGAATTCGAGGGGCCCTAGGCCGTCCGCGCACGTTCTGCACGGTCATGGCGTTGCAAAGCAAACCACAACATCGCCTGGCGGTTTTCGGAATCAGATTTGAGGTCAGCTGGATGCCCGGTTGATCACCGCGTCTCTGCGGAGGATTGTAGACTTGTCTCAATACTTACTGGGGCTAGAATCGTGCCTGCCCATAGCCACATATCGATGGAGAATTTCACAGGGATGTAAGCGAATGATGTTCACGCGTCCAGGACGTCTAGGTGCGCGTCGCGTCACTGTAGATATCAGTGGCATTTCTACTATGAAGAGCAGCACGCGCAGTGGTGATAGCGTTAGATGCATCACCGTACGCAGAGTCTTTACGAAATGACTCACGTTGATAATTTTTGCTGAACTTGAAGTGACGCGAAGTCAACGCGAAGTCGACTCGGAGTGGAATCATCGTGGCTATTTTTGTGTACGTTGCAGTGTCGTTGCTAACCTGGTCGCCATGGGCCGCAAGGCAGACATTTGGTTGGCTGAGTGTTCAAGCATGGGGTACGCGTCGAAAATATATCGCAACTGCAGTGCTGAGCCTGACACGGCCAACGAAGGCCAGCTCTTAACCCATCTTGTAGGGGCATCGGTGTCTGCATTAAATATTATCCCATCATCTACGAGAATGAACCCCGAACGTACCTATGTATACTTTTATCTCCTGGAAAAAGTCAAAGACGTCGAGGTTGCCAGTCACGGCAGAGTTGCGGCGCTTATTGGATTGCAACGTGGGATCGATTAGCGCCCTTCTTTTCTCCCCCATCTCCCTCAACGTCTTTCCGAGACTCTGCAACTCTGCAGCTGCTCTTTGTCCCCGACGACGACCAGCAGCACCCTATAATCTCATTTATCCCTCTTTATCGTCTATTCGTCCCCCACTTTTCGCAAAATTAATCCGCTCTTTGGTTCGCTAGCAGGGCTGCATCACACTCAATAACTTTGGCTGGTAGCCATATACTGTCTTTTCATAATGGCCCTTCGTTTTCAGTCCAATTACGACTTCACTGACGTCCCAATTCCAACTTCAAAGGCCCCCGCCAACAATGGCCAAACTATTCGTCGCGCAAAGACTCTTACACGCCCGGAACGTAGCATCGCACCCGTACCACTCATCAATCCTCCAACATCTATAATACCTACCGCTCCAGGCTCTCTCCCAGTATCTAAAGAAGATGACTATCGCGGCTCAACAGCGTGGCGTATCTTCTCTTGCGTCGTCACTTGCTGGGCACCCGACTTTTTGCTCAGTTCATTAGGTGGTTTGAAGGATAAACAGACAAGACAAGCATGGAGAGAGAAGACGACATTATGTCTCATCATCGGAGTCTTGTGTTGCATCGTTGGCTTCATTACCGTCGGATTTCAGAAAGTACTTTGTCCAGCGTCAGCGGCCAGCACTGGTCGATTCATTCGCTTGGGTACCGGTTCAAATACCCTCGGCGTACAGGGCTACCTTTACAATATAACCGCTGCCAAATCTCCATCAGGCATTTCCTTTTCCACCCTTGCCGAAGTCCCTGGTACTGATATTACCACTTATTTTAACCGCGACGCCGCCGATTTCGACAAATGCACGAGTCTCTCTTTCCGTGTCGCAGTCGACGCCCCATGCACAACGACCACTACATGCCCCCTCGGTAATTTGAACTCGACATCCACTTTCACCGAATATAACATAGTTAATACCGAACTCGTCGTCGGATACGATTGGGATCAAGTCGCGAACTTATCCAACTATTTCGTCATTGATGGAGCCGTTCTCAACATGAATCCCTACATGCTCAATCACCCAACCGCTTTCTCCGGAGATAGTGTTGACACTGCTCTCCGGACCTTGTTGCAGACGCAATCATCCACGAGCGGCAAAGATGGAACACGCCTTTTCTCGAGTCGCACAGACCTTTCCTCCGCTGTCCCGTGCCTAAAGCAGCGGTACTACGCCGGCAATATCGACAAAGTCACTCCAGGGTGTTTCATATCCGATCTCTTCCTCTACGTGGGACTCTTCGTTATTCTCATGCTCGTCATGGTTCGCTTCGTCATGGCCTGCATATTCAATTGGTTCCTGTCTGAGCGCCTAGCGGGACCTCCAGATAGCATGCAGTTGAATAGGTCTGCCATCAGTCCCGCTGTCATGCCAGAGGGCGCCAACGTTTCTGTAGACAACAGAAACGGAACGGCACCATGGGCAGGCCCCGACGGCGCCAAGAAACTGACGAAGAACAACAACAAATCCGCACGTTCGCTCGCAACTGCTTCCACTGCCACTCTTACCAATGGAAGCTCAGAGGCTGCACCCATAATGAGTCTGGCACAGATCGGTGCTGAGCTTTTTGCGGTATGTTTGGTGACGTGTTATTCGGAGGGAGAGGAGTCACTGCGAACGACGCTGGATTCGATATCGGGGACAACGTACTCTGATGCCAGGAAATTGTTGTTCATCGTCGCGGACGGAATGATTACTGGCGCTGGAGAGAAGGCGAGCACACCTGATATCTGTGTAGGGTTGTTGGATGCAGACCCAAGGTTCGGAAATCCTATTCCAATGAGCTATATGGCTGTTGGTTCGGGTGCCAAAGCCCAAAACAGAGCAATGGTATACGCTGGTCATTACAGTGAGTCTTATTTATACCTGAAAAGAAGCATGTTTGCAACAATGTCTAATCACTCAATTAGCTGTGTCTGGTCGTCGAACGCCTACCGTCATTGTCGTTAAGTGTGGCACAGAGGAAGAAGCTGCTACCGAGAAGAAGCCAGGCAATCGAGGAAAACGCGACAGTCAACTGATCCTAATGAATTTCTTTTCTCGTGTTACATATAACGACCGTATGACACCACTGGACTTCGACCTGTTTCGCAAGATCCATGTCCTGATGGGCGTTACTCCGGATTTCTTTGAAGTCTGTTTGATGGTCAGTCTTACCATATCGAAGTCTCGGCCTCGGAATTGACGAGAATATCTAGGTGGACGCCGACACGAAAGTGTACCCCGATTCTCTGAGGTATCTGGTCAACTGCATGCATCATGACCAGATGATCATGGGATGCTGCGGAGAAACTCGTATAGCAAACAAGCGGGATTCGTGGGTTACCGCCATTCAAGTGTTTGAATACTTCATCTCTCACCATCTCGCCAAGGCGTTTGAGTCTGTCTTTGGTGGTGTTTCGTGTCTTCCAGGATGCTTCTCCATGTTCCGGCTCAAGGCTCGGAAAGCCTCAGGGGACGACTGGGTTCCTTTGATTATAAAGCCCGAGATTGTGAAGGAATACAGCCAGTGCGAAGTGACGACATTACACCAGAAGAATCTCCTTCTCCTGGGAGAGGATCGTTTCCTAACCACCATCCTCATACGAACTTTCCCTAATCGGAAGATGATGTTTTTGCCACAGGCGAGATGCAGAACTGTCGTCCCTGATACGTTCAAAATCCTTCTATCACAACGTCGACGATGGATCAACTCGACAATACACAATCTCATGGAGCTTGTCCTCGTACAAAATCTGTGTGGAACATTCTGTTTCAGCATGCAGTTCGTTGTTTTCATGGATCTTCTCGGGACAGTGGTGTTACCTATCGCTATCGCTCTCACGTACGCTCTCATCGTCGATATGGCTATCACCCCACCCAAAACGTTCCAAGAGGCCATCCCTCTAATGCTCCTGATTGCGGTGTTGGGTTTGCCGGCAATCTTGATTTTGATAACGACGAGGAAGGTGATCTATGTGTTTTGGATGATGATTTATCTGGTCGCGCTGCCTGTATGGAATTTTGTCCTGCCGGTGTATGCATTCTGGCATTTTGATGACTTTTCATGGGGAGAAACGAGGTATGTTTGACGTGTCATCTTGAGTTGTATCCGATGGATGGCTGATTTATGTCTGGGGGTTCGTAGAAAAGTGGAGGGAGAGACGAAAGACGAAGGACATGGTGCTGGTGGTGCCAAGTTAACTGCACCTGCTATACCTTTGCGACGATGGGAAGACTGGGAGAGATCTCGGCTACGCAAACTCCGACGTGAAGAGAGGCGACGCAGAGAGTTTGAGAGGCTTCATCCTTCGGGCTACATCGCCGGCGAGGGAGACTTACTTAGTGCGCGATCCGATACACGAAGTCAGTACGATGGATCTGATACCATCTCCGTCACGTCGTCAGAAGATGATCAGTGGGGGTTTCAGATCGGGGGCTACAACGAGCATAATGTGCAATACCCACCTCCACCAGTCGGCCTTATAAAAGAACAGCTGCAGGCTGCCAAGACAGTGGACGGAGCTGAACTAGAAGCGATGCTGGAAATGGGTTTCGATGATCGGCCTACACCCCCAGCTTCGACATACGCGCCTCGGTACCAATTGCAGGATGGTTCAACAACTCAGCTTATGGACGGTTATGCACCGTTATCTCGATCAACGTCGCCACAACCTCATATGAACACTGCCATTTCGCCGACTACTCCTACGATGACCATGAGTGGGAGTGCGGATTGGCAGGACGGACGTCGGGGGCAGGGAGAGAAATATGGACCATTAGGCCCGCTCGATCCTGCAACCAGGTTTTGATGAAAGGGACTCTGATTTTTATCACGGACCAGTTCAGGTTTTCTCTACATATATCGCAGCGTTTCTATACCCCTTTCCTCTTCCCTTTTCTCTCTCCCGTTTGGAATCGCGTATTTTTTCACCCAGTCTAATCACTTGAGCATAACGATTGTACAACTGTCCTAGCATCGTAACCCTTTCTCCTCCCATTGCTTTATCACACACACATACATTCTTTCCCCCCTTATTGGCACCACAGAGGCAGTCGTAGTTCGTACGTCAGCTCATAATAAATCTAGACTGATCAAGAATCTATCTCTGAAGTTGCAAGATGCATGAACGAGCATCCCGGTCGTATGTCGGTCGCGACTTGCGACCGACGACCGTAAATAGTTCGCGATCGTACGCTAGACTCAACTTGGCTCGATCGCACCAGCCCCTTTGACTTCAACTATCAGTACTGCGTCGACCGTTTGCTCAACTGCAAGCGCTCAAGCTTGTCTGATATCTTCGCGAAGGCCACCGCGAAGGTACAGTCGATTCCCCCATAAAATTACAGGCAAGTTCATGCAAGACTTCGAGAAAGGGCTTCAGGTTGCGACCAGTCTATAGTCCACACATATAGCATGGCCCCATCTCCTTTCAGTGTATTTTCAGACAGTCTGCTTGATGGTAAGCATATTAGAGCTCGAAAAGGTCGATGGAATAAATTCTAATGGTTCTGCGCATATAGAAGTGGTAGCTTCGACGTTCTACCTAGCCCCTTCGCTCCGAATCGTTTTCCTTTCGTCGCTCGGAACACGGATTCACGACTCTGCTGTCCGCGTTCTATTCAGTACCGTAACAGTTGCAGATGACGCGCGCATAATTGACTTGCTGGGTATCACTAAATCAATTGTTACCCCTCTGCTCCTCAACCCGACGCATTACGGGGAAGCCGTCAAGACGCTCGGTATCCGAAGTCCCGATCTCGATAGTGAAATCTTTTCCCAGTTCACCCCCAATGAAGACATCACGGACTCCTCGCATAACTTTCGCCCCCTCGACGCTTCTGTGATAGCCTCACTTCTAAAAGCCTGTCCGAATCTCGAAGAACTGGTATGGCAAAGCACAATCCCACCACCCGACGGCTTATGCGAGGTTGGTGCTTGCAGGCAGTTGGTCTAAATCTGTTAACAAATTCACGAATATAGATGCTAGTTTCGCATACACCGCGATTAACCCACTTCACGTTCACTCCACAACACACGGCTGGACCTCATTCCTCCACCCGCGCCAGTCTGGCCAAATGGGATGCACTTTCTTTGCCTCTTCTTGCCAGCCTTCCTCTCGTTTCTCTGCGCCTCTCCCGTCTTTCCCAATCTGGCACCCGAGCTTTGTCCCAACTATTCGACAATCTAGGCGAGTATTCGACTTTGGAAGACGTGAGCGTCAACTTCGTCTGGTTAGACGATCCGCTATGCGATAAGTTGGTAGAAGCGGGACGAAGAATTCGCAGACTGACACTTGGCACAACTGGAACGAAGCTGACTGACAAGGGCCTTTTGAACATACTGGAAAACTGTGATGCTTTGGAAGAACTCGTCTTAGATCAAGTCCAAGGTAGTTTTACTGCACGACTGGCTCGAATGACGCGTCTGACTGTCCTTCAGGCCGGTTAAGTCGCGGTCTTTGGAGCAAAGCAACTCAATATCCCTCTGGGCTCAGGAAATTACGCATAGTGATATCTGAAACAGGTCCTCATCACTCATGGACGACGGACCATCTGCATTCTTTGGATTCGGTTCCATTGGAATCGTTGCTCGGTTTCTCTATTGTGAGAAAGGAAGTACTTCCAACTCTAGAGAACGGCGCGGTGGTCTATCAAGCAACAGTCGATGAGGCGCTCGCAGTGAATACTGTGCCAAAGGAGCTCATTGAAAGAATAAAAGGCTCCAAGACTTCTCTTATCTCTTTTGAATGCGACTGGTGGGCATGGAGTATCGGAGATCTGAAAGTGGTCCTCGAAAGTTGTCCCAATCTCGAGGTATCAAACTAACCGATGAATTCCCTTGCAAACTGATTTATTTACACCATGACAGACTATGATGTTCTGTTTGGATGCCCCGTTTTCAAAGCTCCTGGGTTTGACTTCTGCGTTTGCTTCTCTCTCCAACCTTCGTACCTTGTTCATCTCGATTAACAATATGCATGCACCTGGGACCCCGCCCGCTCCTTCACTTCCATTCCCGCAGTCTTCGTTGCCCACCCCTACCGAATCTCCGGTTCTCAAATCCAAGTCTCTCCTCCCTCAGCTCCTCGATCTGGACAATATGCAATATCAGTCTTGTCCTTCTAGTCATGCCTCAGTGGATCCGTCTATGCCTCTGCTACGGGACGTGAAACGATTTGTGCGCAAGCTATCAAGACTTTCGATTTTAGGTATGCATGGACCGTTCCAACGTTATCATTAATACTTTCCAGTGACATTGAGTGATTGTCTTTCAGAATGGTATGGAAAGGCAGGCCGTGGATCTTGGAGCGTCACTCGGCCCTCACTCTCGAACATCAAAACCAACATCAACGTTTCTGTTGAATACAGCCCACCATCTATCTCGAAGGCCGTCTGGGATGCTATGCTACGAAGCCAAGGCTTTGAAGAAGCATCGAAAAGAGGATGGGCGCCCACTGGGTCTGACAGAGTGGGTCATGTTTGGACAGGATTGGCAGCTGAGACCGTCGCAGCGGAGCTCGCAAGTCAAGAGAAAGATGATCATTTTACTGTCGATAGAGATGGTAACAAACGGGTCAAGTCCGCTTCGATCTCTAGTCCCTATCACCGAGGCGCCATCGATATCCCTTCTACGCCGACCCGATCCTCACATCCGATATCGCCTCCAAATTCAGCCAGCTCGACGTCTTCTATCCTACCTGTCACCGAAAGCCCCTCTCCGTCTTCGTCTTCGTCCTCGATCCGGCGTGAACACGATCAGAAGACCCTCACTCACAAACGATATCCGTCCGAACCTGGGTTGCGTATTAGTGGAACTACCCGAGGTCGGACACGTAGTGCGACTGCAACCAAATCTACTCCTGATCGTTTCATAGGACGCGTCGACACTGGAAGCGGGCGTGGGAGAGGTTTCGGTTCAAACAGTTCTAGAGGCAGACGAAAGAATTCCGTTTTCAAGGGCGATGAAGTTCAAATCACAACGACAGCTCGAGGAAGAGGGGGTCGCCGTGGTATGAGGTCCTCTGGTTTCTATTCCGGAAGAAAATCGTTGCCTCAGGAGTGATTCGCCCAAAGCCCGCTATATTTTCCGACCAGCTCTATAGCAAGCATTGCCAAACGAAAATGTATAACTGTAATCCGAGGCCGAGGGAAATATGGACCCTTTTCTCTCATTGTATGTATTTCTACCATAGTGATGTACCGTGATCCAAATCGAATAAATCAAATGTACTTTTACTGAAGTGATAACGCCACACAATGGACGTCCAATTTGCCGTCCTGGTGTTACCCGATTAGGTAGCAAATTTGAAATATCGGACTTCGGTACGGTCGCCGACTTTTCCCATTGAGCGCTCACCATTCGTCGATGTATGCCAGTCATCTCAAGGAACGGACTCAAAATCCAGGACCAGCAGCCTGCTCACCCTGTGCTCATCTAGTCTCATACTTGCCTCTGAAGCTTGTGGTCGGCGATGGATACGGAACAAAGCATCCAAGCTGGAAAGGTGACGCAAGTTCCGGCGTACCATCAGTCGATATACTACGTGCAGGCACGGAACCCATAGACAACTTGGAATAAAGACGATAGCAGAACCTGAACTGTCTATGCATCTTTTCTGACATGGAACTCCCTCCCGGTGTACGATACCTTGCTCAGCAGTCTCACAACATTTTCGCTCCTCCAGCTTGTGTATTCGTTCTCAATACTATCTGCCAAATCTACCTCCATGTCGAAGCTCCTAGATGGGTCCTAGCCGTCATCTACCTGCTTTCATTCCCTATCGCGCTTACCGTCACAGTCTTGTACGGCGATTATAGGATCCATCGAATGGCTGCCGCTTGTGGTGCAGTTGTTCCTGTCGATTTGGGAGATGGGTCCCTTGGGCGTATAAAGACTATATTGGCCATGTCTCGTAGTTTCGAAGACAGATATCTAGGTCAGCATGGTCAGCTTCCTGCATGTCCCAGATCGACTCACAAAACCTTCATCAAGGTGAAGGAATGGCGACAGACGATGTATACACTTGGAACTTTCGGATTCTATTCCAGAATCGAGTATGCTTTCCTGTTATCCGGACATACACGTGTCTTGAACCAATGTGTAGATCTTCACCGCTGAGCCGCAATATATCAAGGTTCGTTTAGCGTCTACTAGACTCTTGGGTCAAAGGCGAGGCTCAAATTAAGAATCCTGTAGACCATTCTTACTACCCAATCCGATCACTATGAGAAAGGTGTGTGGACAATTTCTGAAGCTCGGGCATGCTCTTATGTCTTGAAGTCAGGTTCTGCAACACGTAGTCTGTTGCAGTCCTTGCTCGGAACAGGCGTTTTCAATTCTGACGGTACGTTTTTGCCCAAACTTTGAGGACGAAGATATTGAGAGTCTTATGCTTATCCAGGGGATATGTGGAAGTGGGTTATCTGTCTTCAATCCGGATTTTAAGTAGAGATTTTTGACTTCAAGCTGTCGATGACATAGGTTTCAGTCAGTTCTCAAATTTTTCTTGTCAAAATTACATTCGTCCTCAATCGACGTTGTTCCAGCCGTGTGATGACTCGACCATTCTTCTCTAGGGAACGTATCGGCGATTTCGACAACTTTGATCGACACGCAACGGAGGCTCTCGATAGAGCTCAGGCGAGACTTCGCGAAGGCTTCGCTATAGACTTCCAAGTACGCTTTTCTCCTCGTGATATTCTTTCAGCTTTCCTAATCATTGAGTATGTTCCTTCTCCAGGACGTAGTGCAACGTTTCACGCTTGATTCTGCTTCTGAGTTCCTGCTTGGGCATGATGTGCGCTCTCTTTCTGCGGATCTTCCGTACCCCTTCTATTCTTCTTTAGCAAGAGGCTTGGGTGACTCTACTCACCCTGCGGACATATTCGCCAATGCTTTTGCTGAAGGTCAAAACATTTGTGCTGTACGGTTGCGTTACGGAGCTAGCTGGCCTCTCTTCGAATTTTGGCGCGACAGGACGAAGAAACATATGGATACTATATACAAATTCATCAATCCAATTCTAGTCGAGGCCGTACGGACCAAAAGAGCGAGAGACATCGGCGAGCATGTCGACAAAGATCTGCAGAACCGGAGAGTCAAAGAGGGCGAGACTTTATTGGAGCATCTTGTCAATTATACGGAAGGTTAGCTCTAGTCGCTCCTAATAGATCAACGCTAACTGTCTACGACAGATACCACGATTCTCCGCGACGAGGTTCTCAACGTATTGATTGCTGGGCGCGATACGGTCAGCATTTCTGCGTCGAACGATCAGGGACGACCTACTGAAGTGGTGACAAAGACTGCAAGCACTCTTACATTTGCAGTGTACATGCTCGCAGAACACCCTGATGTGCTGAAGCGCCTTCGAGAAGAGATCTCAAATAAGCTCGGCAGTACTAGGCGCCCGACCTTCGATGATTTCAAACAGATGAAGTTCCTACGAGCGGTTATCAATGGTTTGTCTTACTCGTTGCCTTCTATGGAGATATGATCCGCACATCTCAATACATTAATGATAGAGACTCTAAGATTGTATCCGACTGTGTAAGTTTGGAGGAGACAACAAACACTATTCACTGCTGACGATATTGGTCACGTTCCCACAGCCCATTCAATGTCCGGTGCGTTACAGCAAGTCAACAACTATTTTGCCATTGCATCTGAGACTATTCACAGGATGTCCAAGGAGGCAGCGACTTGGCCTTCGTTGGTACCTGGAGGCAAGCCTTACTATATCCCTGCCAACACTAGGTGCGTCTACTTCCTCGTTGACTCGTTCAATTCATTGACTGTTGCGGAAAGTATCCCATTTTCGATGTTTCTCATGCAACGTAGGACTGACCTGTGGGGTCCTGATGGTACGCTCCTCAAGCTAGTCTGTATAAGACAATTGACGTTTTGTTAGCTCTTGCATTTGACCCGGATCGGTTCATCGACGAAAGGCTAAGTAAATATTTGACGCCAAACCCCTTCATCTTTCTCCCTTTCAATGCTGGACCTAGGATATGCCTTGGTCAACAAGTATGTCATCGTGTTCTTCACAATCCTGCGGCGAAAACCTGACAGTCGCGCATTTTGCCTACAATGAAGCATCGTTCTTCCTCGTTCGTCTTTTGCAGCGCTTCTCTACGATTACATTGGCCCCCGAGGCTCAGCCACCTTCTTCCAAGCCTCCTGCACGTTGGGCCAACGGTTTCGGAACCATGGCAAAGGAAAAGATACGTCCCAAAGCGCATTTGACGTTGTATGTTTCGGTGCGTTGTTCATACCTGGTGCCACGGAGATGGCCCCATGTTGATGGTTGTCACAGGAAGGACTGTGGTTGAAGCTGGGCGTATGAGGAGTGTACTCGGAGTGTACTCGAACTGTATGTATCCTGGCTGTACTTACTGTATGTACTAGCTGGCCGTTGTTGGGCTTAGTTTTACCCTAAACGTGATATGAAATTAGAAGATTACTCGTAAGAACACCGCTGCGTGGGAAGCACGAGGCCTTGTTCGGTCGAATTCATGCCAGTGCCAGGCGCCAGGCATTGAAGGTCTCCATCCAGTCGTCTCAGCTCGACCCTTCCTTTTTCTTTCCCTTCTTTCAAACCTCCAGGCTGGCCATGTCTGTCCATTCTGCAGACGCCACAGCTCAAGATACCCTACATAGTGATCCCCAACCTCCCCCGAGTCCAAAACAGTCAGAAATACGCGCCGAAGGTTCAGTACCCTCGCCGCAAAATTCTTCTCCCCAGGCCAATGGGATACAGTTGCCTGACGGCCAAAATAAAAGGTCTATTGATGATCCATCTAAACCAGGTGCTCATAACGGGGAAACTACGATTACAGAACAATCCTCTTCCTCAGTCGAGTCGCCACAAAACCCGTCGACTAACGCTGCATCCATTGCTGGTGGAACAGTCGGAGATGTTGCAGCGGTAGCTAGTTCAGAGTCAAAGGCAACACAGGAAGGCAGCATACCAGACAGAGAGACCCACGGTGACAAACCCGAGGGCAGTTCAGTTTCTGCAACTCTCACTACTGGCACTCATGCTAAATCTCCCACTTCCCGCCATGGGACTAATAAAACTCCCTCTTCTCCCTCCACGTCCAACGGAAACGGAAAGCCAAAAGCGTCCACAGCCCGGTCGTCCAAGCCGTCTTTTTTTTCCAGACTCGTGCACATACTCGTACCGTGTGTTGGCCCTTCCTCGCGCGCACATCCTATTGAGATCACAGACCCTCCTCCCGTCGCGTCTGACGCGAAAGAGAAAATTCCCGTCAAACCACCCGCTGCTCCCGAGGCCAAGGCCGAGGCCGAGCTTGCGCCTGCCCCTTCTTCAGCGCCACTAAAAGATGAAGAAGCGTCAGCGTCAGCGCCTCCCGTCAGCGACGAATCGACGTCTGTGATTGTTGTGCCTCCAGGTCCTCTGGTTATCAATCCAATGCCTGGTCTGGAAGACGAACCAGAATCGGTATCACCGCCTACCCCCACGGGCATCTTACCCAACTCCGAAACGGCAGGCTTGACGTCTGGCGCGGTGCAAGCTCCAGGGTCGACTGGAGAGAGCAGTATTATATTGCACGAACACAATAAAAATGCTTCTCGGGATTCTGCGCCTCCAAGTACCCACGGTGATGGAGACGAGACTGACGGAAGTGATTTTACGGATGATGATGACTTGGACGACGAGCATGATATGGACGACGCTGACGACGATGAAGATAGGATAATAATGAATGGTGGAGCCGGGATTCCTATCGGTCCTGTAAGTCAATTGTTTGTTTTATACTTGGAGTTCTTATATTTGGTTTCATGTCATCTGGTGTGATCAAGAGACTGACACATCTTTTTCTGGGTATAGGACGGGATCCCGAGACCATTGTTGCCTCCAATTTCTCCTCAGCATGCTGGGAGAAAGTGTCTGGTCCTCGATTTAGATGAGACGTTGGTCCATAGTAGCTTCAAGGTGTGTGTAGTACCATCCTTGATCATCCTACACTCTATATTGACTTATGGGGAGGTCAGTCGGTACAACAAGCAGACTATGTCGTACCCGTCGAGATCGAGTACCAATGGCATAACGTCTACGTGATAAAACGCCCGGGTGTCGACAATTTCTTGAAAAAAATGGGCGAAATATACGAAATCGTTGTTTTTACTGCTAGTCTGAGCAAAGTAAGTCCCCCGTTGCTTCCAAATGTTGTTCCATGAATCAATGTGTAATGTTTCCAGTATGCCGATCCTGTACTGGACAAGCTTGACATCCACCAGGTCGTATCGCACCGACTTTTCCGGGAAAGTTGTTATAATCACAAGGGTAATTATGTCAAGGTAAGAACACTTGCCTCCGTATGTGCGTATGTATTGATCCAATATCTGGTTCAGGATCTATCCCAGCTGGGCCGGCCCATCGCAGATACGATAATTCTGGACAACTCTCCAGCTTCATATATATTTCACCCCAACAACGCCGTCCCCGTCTCGTCGTGGTTCAACGACCCGCACGATACAGAGCTTACTGATCTGGTACCATTCCTAACGGACTTGTGCACCGTCGACGATGTAAGAGGAGTCTTGGATGGTGCTCGATAGGGTTTAAGCACGCAGGTGGTTGCGGAGATTATACACGACCTCTTGGTCGTCAACCTCCCGTCTTCCACCCACCTGCACTCACATCCACGCCCAAACAATCTCAGCTCGGCAGATTGGCGTACCCTACAACAAACTCTGCTTCTAAGACGAAGCTTTTTCGCCCCATCCATTCCCATTCGTTTTTCGCTTTCGCTCTCATCTGTTTCGTCGTTCGTCGGTACATACATACATACAGTCAGTCAGTCAGTCATCATGTCCGCTTTGGTATACCCCCGCAAGCAAGTTATTACCCCACCCGCGAGCAACCGGCTCGTAATACAACCTGCACTCCCGTCCAGTTTTCGAACTGGACTCTTGTTTATAATAAATACCCCCTGCCGGCCGACAGCGCCCAGGCAAAGACACCTTCACTTATTCTTTTTACTTTACCCTCCCCCTTGCTTTCGTTTTTATCGCCGGATCGTGGAGAAGGATCCTCGCCACCACCCGTTATCGTATCTTCTCCCCTCTTTTTTTTGCAATCCACCCCATTTGGACACAGGTCTTGAAATAACTCATTGGTGCATCGATCTCATAGGCCGATTTTCTCAGAAAGCGTCTCTATCATTGCTATCATGGTGGTATATGATCGCCACGCTTTCAGTGCTCTTCCTTCATCAGCCACGCAGACTGTACGAGAAAGCAATCACAGACACTGATGAGTCAACCTCGGTATTTCTTCCACGCTTGCGGTTCATAAAAAGAATATCTTGAGAATACTATTATGCCGAGTGTACATGTGAACGCCTCCAGGCTATGCACTGACATTCTGCACTTTATGCAATGTACTCGCTCCAGACGTCACCGCAACTGCAGCCTCTCAGATGTTGCTATCTATATCAGGTTGGTTCTATAGCAGTACTGTGACTAGACTTCACTGAGAGGCTGTACGACATGACCATGAAAATATACATCTTGCTACATGTGATGACCTTGAGCGTGCTGGCACAAAGTGCGAAAATAGGACCAAGAGAAGAGTAGGGTGCCTGGAGAAACGGGGCAGCTCATATAGGGTGACAAAAGGGATACTTTTAGTAGTATGACATTTGCGAAACACTCTCGTTCTGTAATATATAAACTTGGATAGGATGGTTCATCTCTTTCCCCTCTCCCATCTTCGACTCTTTGATACACATAGGCGCACACCTCACTGGAACAGGCCGCAAAACTATATAATTGGCCACAAAAACTTGGTCACATTTACCCCCCATGCCCTTCATACTTCAACGTTTACGAGGCCCTCCACTTCCACCCTCACCATTTTTCCCCACGACGGGCTCGTCGTCGTCCCAAGGGCTGAAATTAGATTTCCTAACCCGAGGAAACGACTGGAGCCATGAGGGCAAAAGCTTTTCCGTATCCCTTGTGGAGTGCTGGTGTACATGTGCTGCGTGGGTGTGTGCTGGAGAGGAAGGGATGCTTCCCACATCACTGAGGCTAGGCAACCGTTCTAAACTTGCGTTGGTCGAACCTCCCAGCACGCGCTGAAGGGCCTCACGCTCTGCAGGCGAAGGCGCGAAAGCACGTAGGAAAGAGTTGCTAGTCGACGTAGAGGATGGCATAACGCCGTTAGGATTCAGCGCATCGAAGGACGGATGACTGATATGACCTAAGCTGGGAGCGACATTGACGGGGGGCGGAGATTGCTGTTTGAGAAGACTGAACACTTTAGCGTCCGGATTGAGGCCTTTCTTCGGCTTCTCCTTGGAAGAGGTAGAGAACCAGCGACGTGGTCCGGATTTGTCAGTAACGATTGCCAGGGGTTCGGTTTCCTCGAGAGCATAGGCATGCGGGTCCGAGTGCGTGCGTTGGGGGAACGATACACGTTGCATGTCCATGGGATTCTGCAATGACGAGCGATCCCATTGACGATCTCGCGAGGGCTGAATACGCACCTCGAACGGATCATGACCATAATCATTCACAGGAGAAATTGGAGACGTGCATGTGTTAGAGCCCTCATAACCATAAAAACCGACCGAGTTGCCTCTCGAAGCATCACGCTGCCACTCCCTGTCCATAAAAACATCACTGTCGGACTGGAACGATCTCGATAAATGGTCGGCGTTATCTAGAGAGGTCATGAGACTGGACGGAATCAGTGAAGAGGTGGTTGGACTCGGAGTGATCGGCAACGCCTTCGAATTGTGCTTCATGTTGTCCGCATCCTCAAAAGGTGAGAAGTTAGTATTGACCGGTTGAGCGGCAGGCCTTAGGGATGCGGCGAGATCCTCGTCAAAGATCGAGTAACCATTTGATCGCAGAGTTGAACGCCCTGGATTTTCGGGAATAGGAATGGGAGGCCGGGAGAAATTCGAGATCCTGTTCAACACTAGATTCGGAGGACGAGGAGAAGTCAGCATATCACCGCGACCCATGGCTGGCGGGAACACGTCTGAGCGCTCGATGGTCTCCGTGGGGCGAACTGGATCGGGAGCGTAACGGACGGAAGAGTCGTGATGGCTGTTGGCATTGAGAGGATAGAACGACCGATCCTGATTCCGAAGTTCGGCACGTTCTTTCACAACTTTCAGTTTGTCCTTCTGCGCTGTCAATTTCTCCTCCAGTTCTCTGGCTCGAAGATTGAGAGCGGCAATAACGTCTTCGGCAACTTTGATTTCTTGTTTTTTGTGTTCCAAAGCCTCTGTAATCTTCTGGTTTGATTCGGATGAGCCTTCTTTACTACGCTGTACAGTGGCCGAATCATCCAGCAAGCGCTGCTGAAGCTGAGCAATTTCTTTGTCAAGATGTTCCATTCGCTGATTGGCATCGTCTCGGGCACTTTCTGCAGCTTTGAGTCGTTTCTCGGCGTCTCGTTTCGAGCTTTCCGCGCTTCTCTTCGAATCCTCCCAAGTCTTAGTTCGGGATTTGAGCTCCAGTCTCGAGGCGTCTTCCTTCCGTTTACGATCACGATAGGATTCAACCTCAGCCTGAAGTCCTTGATGCGATTCCAAGGCCGTGAGTTCGTAATCTCGTATTTGAGTGCGAAGATCTGTGACGGACGCTTTGGAGAGTGAGATCTGGCGAAGAACCTCTGTTATCCGTGGAGATTGGTCGAATAGGGTTGATGGCGACCTCGATAGAACAGGTGAGCCTAATCGGACTTCTTCGGTTGCTGATAGAGGAATGGGAGGGTGTACGGGAGACTGAGCAGATGTCAGATCGATTGAGCCAGATGTTGATGAAGGGAGCCGGGTTGCATGCAAAGGTAACGAAGCAGACTTTGGCAAAGGTGGAGGACTCGAGTTTCTGGTGGACGCGTTCGGGTTTCTATGAGATGACCGTTCACGATTTCTTAGCTTAGGAGGCGAAGCTCGGGATATACCGTGAGGCGGTAGACTCTTGGTTGTGAACGGGAGTCCTAGATGAACGACATCAAGATGTATACAGCAACAGGATGTATTCGACTTACCAGTATATTCGTTCAATTTATCCGTTGTTTTGATCCCAAGTATCCCGGAACTCCAACTCTCTTCGTCCTTTGTCCCTGCAATAACATCCTGATACCAAGCCTCCATGAATCCGCCTCGCCACCATCTTCCAAATGCGCCGATAAACCAAGAATCAGATATCATCGATGCATCGCCACTGCTTCGGCTAGAGGTCGTGTCATCATGTTTTGCCAGAGGAACCATTGCAGCGATGGTCAAAATTCCAAAACTGTGAAAAACATGCTTGGGTGTTCGGAGAGAGACTGATGCACGATTAGCAAAATGAAAGGTGGATGAATTGTCGATACCATGCGTGTTAGATCGGGTGTGCGTAGATGAGGCGTTAGTCGGCTTTATATCGTCCTGGGCAGAGTGTTCGTCGTCGGGATTATCGTCAAGACGGCTGAGATGTTGACGAAAAGACTGCTCGGTTAAATATGCGCGAAACGAGTTCTCGGATGGGTTTGTGAGGTAAGCTGTGAAAAAAGCAAAATATCAGTATAACAGACCGTGGCAAAATCCACCATTGTGGTGGTCCCGGTAGGTAAGATTACAGCATTGACCGCATGCAAAAGGGCCACAATCGGGAATATAAGAAGAAAACTCACCAAGGAGGATGAAGACGATGAAAAAGACGACGGCACAAAAGATGGACCGGACGTCTCCTTTGCTCACAATCATACTTCCCAGCTCCGCAAAAGGCCTGCGGAGCGACATAAGACCTAAACCACCGAAGGAAATGCTCATGAGCAAGAAGAACGAGTCCTTCTTTGTGGATTTAGCGAGAAAAGAGGCTGAGCCTCGGGATAGAGGGCTAGCAAGGGATAGCTGAGCCGACAGTGTTGCGAGGGGACGGCAATAGAGCGCCCCCGACGAGAATATAGAAGATTTGAAGAGAGATAACAAGAACAAGAAGAAAACGAGGAGATGATGGTGAAGAAGCAGGAAATTAGTTGAGAGCCATCGGTACCACCCAAAAAGGGACAACCCAATATTCCCACACTTTCACCCCAGCCTCGAAGCGCTGAAATTCGAAATCTGATCTCATCCATCGATGAAGAACTCACAACATCGATGACTGGCAATGCTATCCTAGTACTAAAATACCACAGCCAAGCATAGACAGGGGATCGCGCTTTACAATCAGGACATCCGTGGTATCACCAGTGGCACCCCTCATCCAAGTAGGCTGCTCCGGACTTGCATCGACGACGATTCGCCGCTGACGAACTGCCAGTGCTTGAGTTTCAAGTACGCTTCGTACCATAAGGTATCTGCGAGGCAGCTTCGATCAGCTTCGGAACGTCAGAAGACGTCCATATCGCGATATCGTCTCATCCAAGTCTCATCGATCTCACTGTATAGTCCTCCCAGTACTCCTCGAGTGCTTCTCAAGTGGCAGATATATATCTTGTGACGTCGTCGTGCGTTCCGCGACGCTTTTCAATTTTGTCGCCACCCGAGATGTCTCCAACGATGCATGACATATGCATGTTCTTTCCGTTTCTCGACATAACTCTGTCTCACAAATCCTATTTATCGGTTCTTTCCATTCAGATTATCAATACTGTATGAATTCTGTGCGATGCTCGGATCTCACCTGACTCTTAGCCATGTCACAAGTTTAACGGTGGAGTTTGCCTCCCCACGATCCCCCTGCAGTCTTCGGACCGGTTGCAGACTTCCGATAGCTATCGCATTCTGCAGTCAAAAGCCTGACGGTACTTCGTGTCTTGCAATGGTGTCACCCAGGTATCCCGATCTCCTCTCAATGTCGAACGATGTTCCAGTGTGTGACTTGTACCAGCCCCCATCACTGGCAGGCAATTGTATATCTTCCTTTGTCAAGTTCCTGCCGATATCAAGTGGTTTAAACGCACCAATGGGTAGACCAGGATCTATTCAGTACTTCACTGACATCTCCTTGTAATGTCAAGACAGCTCGAAGTGGACTTCGTTCGCGCTACCTGGGTCCTGACTTGCCTGACCCCGAGTTCTGGTTGGTGCGTATCAAGTTGACAACTTCTTCGAGATAACAGTAGAACTTCACAGCCGGCTACCCCCCGAGTAATCTAGTGCTATATAAGTCAGCCGTCTTGGTAAACCTCTCATCTACGATTCCTCTCTCCTCGGTCTGCCCTATCAGCTCATACACCACTCATAGCTGTCAGTGAATCCGGTCATCCCTTCATCTCTGAAAATGCCTCCCATCGACTCATATAGCCCTAACAAGACCAGTATCAGTGTGCGCAAGTTTACCTTCTTTGCCATAGACCTTGCTAACAACTTATATAGTTCTCCTGGCCGCCAGAAGTGACTGGCCTGGAGCGCATCATGTTATCAGCCCAAGGAGACCTTCAAAGAGTACTCAGGTACTTTCACTCCTTTGACTCATCTCATATTGTATCGATCTCACTATCGTTTCTCACCATCCAGCGCATTCTTCGCAAGCCCCATATCCATCTCCCTCGTCTACTCCCACACTTTCCTCCAGAAATCGCCAGACCTACCGCCTAACCCCCTCGCCCTCCCGAATTCCACCATTACATTTACCGCATCCCCCGAAACACCCATCATTCAAACCCGTCAAGTTCATCTTCAATGCAAGCAAAAAATTGTATGCACCGCCACATCAACAGTACGCGTTACTTCACCCCAATGCGCCCATCTGTTCTTCGAGGAGAAATACGCTATTGGGCAGATGTTTCGTCAGATGCAGACTCCACCACAATTCGAGCTGGTGGAAGTGGGATTCGGGAATGATCAGGGCGCATCTGCATGGAATGATCAGCTGTGGAGGAAGTATAAATTGACGATGCCCGGATTCGAATGCGACATTTTGGAGGTCTTCCCTTCCAGGAAGATGTTCCTCAGCGGACAAGGATGGTTGGCGGAAGAGACTCCAGTTGAGGTGGCCAAGACCTATTTTGAGAAGGACGTTGTCGGCGCCACACACTTCTTGGGGTTTCCTTTCAGTCTCCCAGCAGGTCTGGTCATGACTTTTGACCTCTTGTTCCAAATCTTACTCACGTTTGAGGTTCTGATATTTTGTATCGGTCGACCATGATTCGTGATACGGCGATAGCATTCCGCAGATAGACTAATTTTTCGCTATTTGGTATGAATGGTATAGTAGGATTGCAGGTTTCCTAGTAGATGAACTGGATGTAGCAGTCGTCGTAGTGGCAAATACACTGAGGGCGTTAGATATAAGTAATATACAATCACGATCGTGTATGGTGATAAAGTGACAGGAAGATAATACAAGACATGGAGAATAGCCTATTTTTGAGATATATATAGCTTAGGAAGCAAAAGCAAAAGAACTGGTAAATGGATGTCAAGTACGATCAGATAAACTTGGATGAATTCCGAGACGGAAGTTCATGTGGGCTGGTAGGAGGGGTCATTAACGGACCAACACTTGGATTTAGACGCTTATAAGCATGGTGGGTCGTTGTTGAGACATTGACGAACGTCTGAAAATTTGGCAAACCAGAAGACCTTGTCTGCGGATTGTCAAACGTAGCCTTACCTGTTTATTTCACGTGGTATCAATACTGGCAGCAGGCTTATGAAAATACACTTACTAGGAGCGCTTACCGCGATTCTTCGACTTGCATATTTGGAGGGATCCACAGGCGTAGCACGGAATCCCACACGGTAGTTCATCCCTCCGTTATTGTCCCACCACTCCCCTCCACCAGCCTGAGACTCAGTCGAGAACCGGACGACGAGTAATAATATTTTTTCATGCAGCCTCTCCATGCAATGATCAAGCCTGATTGCAAATGCAAAGCGATCCCATGGTGATGCTCGTCCCTCAGAATTCTCACCGGGCCCATCCCGAGAGAGCTCCGGGAGGGAACTCACATACCGGGCTGGGACTTCCGATGTGATTTCCCAATCGTCCAATGTGAAGCGTACGATTACGAATTTCTCGTAGGCAAAATTGCGCACCAGGACTGTTCCTGTCAGACTCAGAAGAGTCTGGGGAGCACTTCCCTGGGTAGGAGGAGCGGGAGATTCGAGAGAAATTTTCTCTAGATAAACATTCGCATCGAGGGGAAGGTGTCTGGGGGGTATCGCAGATGTTTTGTTATGATCGATTTCCAGTGTCATTTGATGTGTTTTGGTAGGAGGAAGACGGGGGAAATGGAGAGCATCGTGTTTCTGGGTGGATTCGCCCTCAGTTTCGGTCTCTGTCTCGTCATCTGGAGGGCGAGATACTGAGGTAGGTTTCCCGGTTCGCTTAAAGAGACGTACGCTCGTAAGGCCTTCGTCATTGTCTGCGAAATGTACGACCTTGGGGGAGCCCAAATATTCATCATTTGTCAGGGAGGGTGCGGAACGCGTACGTAGATGAAGACGTGGAGGGGACTGAGAGGTCTCGATGCGAGGATGAGACGATTTTAAAGATGGCTTTAGAGGTCTACCATTTGGTAGTATAGTTGGAGTGTAAGGCGGGGTCATCGGCTTTTGTGGGACAGAAGATGGACGTCCACCATCCGATAAGAAAGATGTCAAAATAGGCAAAGCGATAGAACTTTTGTGATGGGAATTGGTATCTGGGGCGAGACTCGAGTTCTCCGTGGAGTTCTGTTGCTCTCCGTGAGGAGAGTAATAGATTTTGGTGCTGCGGGAGGCAGAGCGTGCAGACTGAAGGTGAAGGATTGTATCGCGTAGCACATCGTTTGATGTTCGCGAGTTCGTGTCATCTGTGCTATCGTAGTGAAACTGGAATCCTGGGGGCTCCGATTTTATCGTTGCCATTGTCAACCTACGAGAAATCCCTGTAGATGATTCGAGAGAGCCCAGTTCCTGTTCGTAAGAGCGCGTCCGACGGTGAGTTGGATATAAACGTCCAGGGTACTGAGAGTTAGAAATCTTCATCGGGGAGTCTATACTGGATAAGGAAGACGACATTGGGCAGGCTACTCTGATACTCCAACGTTAGCATCAAGGCGGGAGCTTGCAGTCACAAATCAAAAAGAAAGATACCTAGATAAGGATTCTTGTTGGCCTATGATCAAAGTCGAGAACCTTTCATGACAAGTTTATAGTAACGCGAGCAGTGCGAAAAGAATGACGTCAGAAAAATGTCATACACAGACCGAGAGCTTGATCAAGCTGCGATGGCTATTCCTATTGATGTTACCTTAAATATGGTCACCGTGCGGCGTAAGCATCGGTGAAAGATACGAGATACGTACAGTGGAGCCAGCACTGACTTGAATGGGAATGCCAGAAATAACCCGAATGAGTCGAAGCGCGAGTGTGAGACCTCGAGATAGATGGCCCATTGTCTGGAAGGTCTATCTACCAATTGGATCAAATCGAGACTTCGAACGCCAGTGAGTGTGTGGCTTGGAAGTCGTTTGTGACTTCTAATCAGCGAATCAAGATGTTCGACGAGGAGACCTCAAAACTCACCTAGATTAGGCTCCAGCATTCAGCCTGGTTTTGATGCGGACGGACCCTTGAAATGAAGTGTAGAGTCATTGACAGCCTCCATCAAGCCTTCATATGCTTTACCGGTGAAAACTTAAAAGTGACTAGCGAGAAATTCAACGAAAGCAAGGCGGAGACGACCACAGAAGCAAGGGAGTGAAAGGAAGTCCTAAGGTTGAGCGACATGAGCAGAGGACACTGGACAAGATGTATGGAGGATTGAGTAGCACTTAAATCGAAGCTCAGTGAGAGCAGCCTGAGTGACAGTCACAAATGTCAGGACATCGAGCGGAGATGCTCCGGGCAGACCTTGCAGGCGCCGAAAGTAATAACGACAAATAGATAGCACGTGATTCGAAGGTTTATAAATACATCTTCGGGAACTAATCTACGTCCACGGGATTCCAGCTCACAGCTCCATCCTTGCCCTTGTCCAAGCTATCGAGTTTCTGCATATCCATCTCGTCCAATTCAAAATTATAAATGTTCGTGTTTGAGTGGATTCGAGACGGTGTTGCACTTTTTGGAAGCGGAACGAAACTGTGACCAAGTGTGTCAGTGAGTCGATACGAGAGTGCGGCAAGGAAAAGCAATGCACCCTTTTTGAAGAGACCACCGAAGCAAGATATGAGCAGGGTCTCTATCATACTGCAAACATATATCAACCTGTGGCATCCGAAGGATCAGAGATGATGCTGCTTACCTTCCTAGCTAACTCTTGTATGACCGGATTCTTCATGTCACCCCTGAGCATAGGGCAATATGCTTGCACTACAATGTTGTGCTCTTTGCAGTACTCCACTATAGATTTCTGTTGACACAATGGATGGACCTGCACAATACAACGGTAAGCGGAGCGCAATGACAAGTATCGCAAAAGAAAACAACATACTTCGATCTGGTTGACTGCAGGCGGCTCCAGTCTTGCACTCATGATTTCTTCCAGATGTTTGACTCCGCTGTGAACGAGTGTATTGACAGGACATGAGCAAAGGAAATAGTAACGTACTTACTAATTGGAAACACCGACGGTCCTGATCTTTCCGGCCCTCTTGGCATCCAAAAGAGCTCTGTATGTCTCAAGACGAAGTTCTTTTCCACCAAGAGGATCGTGAATAAGGAACAAGTCGAGATAGTCTATCAATGCATGAGTTCAAGGAAGGCCCAGGACAGAAAATGGCGACAGAATGTATCAAGACATACCGAAACCGAACTTTCTGAGAGATTCATCAACGCCCTTGAGGGTTGGCCCGTACCCACGACCACTGCCTTTGGAGGTGCACTTTGAGGCTGTTGTCCCTCACATTGAGAATATGCTTTGCGCTGGACTAGAGGGAAAAACGTACTGATGAAAATATCCTCTCTATCCAGTCCACTCTCACGGACAGCTTCCCCCACATCCGCCTCATTCTCGTAGTACTGAGCGCTGTCTACATGTCTGAAGAAGGTTACGTGAGCTTCTAGTTTTGTCGGGTCGTGGAACTAGACAGTCGATACCTATATCCAGCCTTCAGTGCTTCGAGCACGGATCCTTTGGCTGAGTAGTTCTCAAAGACGCCAAAGCCCAGTAAAGGCATAGAGTGACCTTATCGCAAATGTCTTGTTAGATGAAAACACTAACTATTGGGTTTGACCACATACCAGAAGAGAGGCGGACTGTCGAGTCAATTGTCAAGTCTGTCATGTTGGCTTTGGGAACTCGGGGAATGGCCCTGGCGCTAGAGTCGTTGGAAGAAATATATATACCATCGTTCCCGCCGCCACCATCTATCTTTGACCGTGAGCTCCATAAGTTTGTGCTTACATTCCTTGGGAAAACTCTCTTTCTTGGTAGAACCATTCGTGCTGAATGAGAAGCTGCGAAAAGCCCCGTGTCGGATCTCCCCATACACCAGAAATTAGGGCGCACGAACATCTGATTTCATTGAGTAGATCAGTGGGTACAAATACAACAAGGCTGAATACACTCTACAAGTCTTCTCGTCTGGTATAGTTCCTCTATTCGGCCTCGACGGGATTCCAGCTAACAGCGCCTTCCTTACCCTTGTCCAAGCTATCAAGCTTTTGCAAATCTGTCTCATCGAGCTCAAAGTCGTAGACTTGAGCGTTGGAATGAATACGAGACGGGGTAGCGCTCTTGGGAAGTGGGACAAAGCTGGTGGATTCAATACATGGTTAGGATACGGTGTGCATCAGAAGAAGAAGAAGAAAGCACTTGCCCCCTCTGGAGAGACCAACGAATCAGGATCTGAGCAGGGTCACGTTTGTGCTGAAAGACCGGAATCACTGGTCAGATTTCTCTATCAGGAGAGTTGTAAGAATAGAAGGCTACCTTGGCAGCGATTTCCTGGAAGACAGGGTTATCCAATTGCCCTCTGAGGATGGGACAGTATGCCTGAACGATTATCGAGTGTTCGTTGCAATAGTCCACAATGGCTTTCTGCTGGCAGAGCGGATGAACCTGTAGAATGTCATGTTGGATGATGCACACGAGCGGGTAAAGATCGAAGAACGGGTACCCACTTCGATCTGATTGACTGCAGGAAGCTCCAATCCTGCGTTGCGGATTTCCTCGATATGCTTTACACCACTGAATGCGGATGTTAGAACTAGACTTTCGAAACATGTGATGGGACTGCGCGTACTAATTGGAGACACCGACGGTCCTGATCTTCCCGGCTTTCTTGCAGTCGAGAAGCGCTCTGTACGTCTCGAGGCGAAGAGTCTTGCCAGAAAGAGGGTCATGGACAAGAAACAGATCAATGTAATCTGTCGGTCGATTAATCAACTCCGGATCTTCAAAGGCTGCGTGCAAGAAACATACCAAATCCGAACTTTCTCAAGGACTCGTCGACGCCTTTCAAGGTCTTGTCATACCCGTGGGTCTGTGAGACACATTTAGAGGCTAAGGTCACATGGACCAGTCAGCAAAAGAGTGCGAGGTGAGGTGTGAATGAAGACATACTGATGAAGACATCTTTCCGGTCTAAACCACTCTCGCGGACAGCTTCTCCCACATCCGCCTCGTTCCTGTACACCTGCGCACTATCTACATGTCTGATCCGGACAGAATCAAGGGCACATAGATCAGTTCATGCGAGAATCACGTTGAGATTGGGACACTTGCCTGTATCCCGCTTTGAATGCCTCAAGTACGGCTGGTTTTGCTGAGTAGTTCTGATACACACCAAAGCCAAGAAGGGGCATCGTAAACCCTGTACAGAATTGCATTCGTCAGCCCAATATGACGCGAGACAATCAAGACACCAAAATTCGGCGCGTTCGTGTGTATCATGCCCACCTGAGGAAAGACGGCTCGTTGAATTGATAGCGAAATTTGCCATGGTGGACACTGAGATAGGACTTGAGCTTTCGCTAGTCAAAGGTATCCTGAGTGCGAATGTTTGAACGACGAGCTTTAAATAGTTGCAATGTGGGAGGACGTGGGTCGGAGGTCCTCAGTGGGTCACTGCTGACTGATCAATGGCTCTATCTCCACGGACACCATGCAGCACCTTGCTTTCACGATGTCCTCATACTAAACTCACCGTTCTTTCTCCGCACTTGAGTGACATCTGGTCAACCGAACCTGGGTCAAACTATGCTTTTCTTACGGCGGCGTCGACATTTTCTCGGTATTGACTGTTCCCGGATTCACCAGCAGCGCACTAGCAACACTGATGTCAGTGGCATCATCACTAGATGCAGAGCCTTGAACAAGTCCTCGAAAAAATTGGGTCTAGTCCGCGGATGATGGCACTATCAACGCAGGTTTGACAGCGACCAGCGACGACATGGCGATGAGTCTCGACTCTTCTTCTCATCGAGTGCAGTCTTCACTGGGATATGTTGGAATCTGATACCTTCGATACAACGTTGCCTTGGCCCTTGAATGTCTGGAGGATATGTCAAGTTGGTGAAATCTCTGACTCCGAGTCGGATAGCGCCCATGAAACCTCTTGCAACGTCCGAACACATTGCCAGCGGCTTCCTCTTGCAAAGGTCTGTATTCTAATACTTATATGCTTGATTTTTACTGAAACTTGAGTATATAGATAGTCCTCGGGCACTTCTTTTTACATTTGGCTCTCCTACCTAATTATATTAGGATCTGGCGGTCAAATAAATCCGGGCCAATACATGACCGGGACCCGCTGTAAAGAACGGTCCGCACAACACTCCCGGGGATAACCTCTAACCTAACATTACGATGTGGAAGGATTTGCATAAATCCCTGGAGAAAACATTGAAGCTTGGAAGGTACGATCTAATTCCGGCTCTCGAGGACTTCCGAGGAAGACGGTGGCAAGGAAACAATATGGGTCTTGCCTCCTCGATATTAAAATCGGCGTCGGACCGGGTCTCGAGAGCAAAGACGAAGATGGACCTCGGGGAGGCACGCGACTTTGTCCAAACGAACTGATCGCGATCACCATACTCGGGGACTTAAAAATGTCGAGAGGCTATACTTAGTCTGAGTCAGTCGCTCTCTTGCCAAATGCATCTATTGATTCTATTCTATCCCAAACAGTCTCATCAGTACAACCACGGAAGACGATCTGGAACATGCATTGTTAGCGTTCGCAGTGGTTCTGTTACCAAGCCCTCCACCAGAGTGGAGGTATCATGGAGTGAGTTTTTGCATGATAACATCTTCGAAATACTAACTCCATCCGTAACAAGGCATCAGCCACACAAATGTCAACATCCCTCGACCGTTCTCCACTATGGGGCCGCGCGGACTGGACAGAAATGCGGAGACCTGCGATACTAGAAATTCGAGAGACGCGCATTGTTTCGCAATGAAGATGACACTCAGATTATCAAGCTGTCCTGTTTATTTTGAGTCTGCTGCGTTAACGGGGGACTAGCCGTACCGTGGTCTCCGGTCACCAGTTGCTGCTTGTTAGATTATCCAGTCTGTTTCAACCTTATAACTCTATTACTCGTCCTACTAAACAAGGAATGTCTTTGAGAGTGGCAGTTCTTCACCTCGGCGACGATTCTGAGGTTAGTATCTAGTGACGACGCTGAACATTGTCCGGAATATCAATCACCCCCGGTGAGTGGATTCTGAGGCTCGTTCCATTCTAGCTATCTTCAGATCGACTCAAGGATACAAGGGTGGGGACTATAAACCTCGGCGCTCGCTGTTTCCAACGGTCTGCTCCACTGCGCCACACACTGCCTCTGATGTTCTTCGTCCGGTATCCAGACGGCGACGAAAGAGCGGATCCTGGCCATAGATTATAGCAAGGAATGCAGACTTTTGAGACCTTGAAGTTGACCTTCCCACCCTCTTTGTCTTCGTTCACTGGGCGCTAGCGTCACTGGAAGTGTGACCGATTTTCCATCCTTCTGTTTGTTTCTCCCGCGGGACGGTTTTTCCAAGGTTTTTCTATTTCAATTTTGTTCGTTCAGGGTATACGTCGGAGAAACAAGACTAGTGAGTTCTCTACACTTGCATGTTGAGAAATCGCAGATCGAACTTACCTAATATGAACGCGCAGCAATACCTGCAGGTAAGATATCTCTATGTTTATGCTACCTGTCACTAAGATCATCTAATGTAGGTGATCAGTGTAAACCTCCGATCGAGCCCCACCTTTCTCGCAGCATCGAAAGTGCCGACCAGAAGAAAGTGTGTTATCCCTTCCTCATCATCTTTTATATTTTTAAATAACATCATAGATCTAGATGCTCGCGATAATCCGACGGTCACTAAGCGTTCATAACCCGTCTGTCATTGGCTCTATCGTGGCAGGGGTCATAGGAGGCGTCTGCACGCTCGCGGTCATCATCATAGTGACGATCGCGCTTCTTCGAAGGCGCGGGGATCACAACGAGGAGGACGAGGAATTCGGATCTCAAGCTGATTCTGATTTCAAGCGGCTTAACGAGATGCCACCTTTACCTCCAGTGTTTTACAAGTATGGGAATTCGACAAAGCAGGCAAAGCAGCCTACCGTGACAGAGAAAACTCAACCGTTGGATTCAGCGCAGCGGAACGAAGATGAGCATGCTGAGCAGTCGTGGTTGTCTTTGCACGACGAGAAATCTAGCGCTCAGCAACCTGGACACAGGTGGAAGCTACATCGTGTACCAGTTCCTCGGCTTTCGTGGTTTCCCGCCAGTCCACGACGCGCATATTTCACACCTGGCCACAATAAACGCCTTCCGCAAATTCGCAAATCGCGGATTGGACTACCGAATCGACCACCACGTCTCCCGAGATTCACAGAAATGAATGAAGAGCCAGACTTGACTCAAAGATTGGACAGTTTGATGACACGGATAGAGACCGAGTTCAAGGATGATTTATGAGGACCTGATGATGAATTCTAGGCTACGATCTCGAGTAACTGGGCACGACTTGATTGATCTATATCGTACTTAGGACGGACATCGCTAGATAACTTAGCGTAAACCTCTTGAAGGCATATTAGTAACGAGGTATACATTCCAATACAACGCAAACCTTCATGTTGGGTATAGAAGACATGCCCAACCTTTGGTGACCCTGTCGTGAACAGTCCCTTGATGTTTCTGACGAAGGAAACATGTCGAGCCACTGGCAGATGCGATAGAAATAGACCAGAGCATATTACAAACAATCTGTCCTGTTTCCCGAGACTGACAAAGTTCAAGAGACCCCAGAAAATCCAAAAAGAGACGGGACAAGGAACAAAACGCCGCGGGACGCCACAAGCCGGTTTGGTCCTGTATCCAGAGTACCTCGACGTGTGTACGTTGTGCGGCATGTCGAATACAAGTCTAGTGCATCATTTCGTGTGGCTCATGGGATCTAGATTCCAGAATTTAAGTACCCCAGGGTCGACGCATCATGCTGGGGGGTCCATGCTGCTGCATGCGAATGCGTAAAGGCATGGAAAAGATGCCGAATGATGGCAGAACGCGCAAACGTAGGATGTCGTGTATCTGTGCACGTATTGGGCGTCAAAAAGTATTTGACATGGCGGATGATCAGTTTGCAAAAAAAATTGCCTGGGAAAAGAATAGGAAGATCAGGCAACCTGATACTGATCATGAGCTTCAAAAGACCTTGCAATACGCAGTAAACTCGGGCGTACCTACAGGCGTGGTGTGAAACATCGTTTTTCTGATGAAGTTGTGAATTGTGTCATGGGCTCAGGGGAAAAGGACGTGCATGATGGTGCTTTGCAATAAACACGAATAAGATGGTAGAATCGAGTATATGATTCTAAAATATCAGAAGGCGGCGATCGGAGACTCGACCATTAACAGGTACAGCATTCTCACCCAGCGATGCAAATTGGAAATTCAGTACATTCAGGTGTCTCGTCGTCTAGAAGGGAGTATGAGAAGGAATGAAGGACAAGAATCAATTTGTCGAAGAAAGTCCTCTGGCCTTGCCCCTACACACCGCAATCTTCCATTGCAGGTGTAGAGGTTAATCTTCATCCATCTCCTCACCCTTAGCCTTTCTCTTCTCAATGCGCTGTTGCATGACCTTCTTGGCCTCTTCTTTCGCCGGCTCCAACTTTCCAGCCTTGGCTAGGGCAAGAAGAAGGGCGTGGAGGAGGCCGACATGGTTATGTCTGCGAAGACTGTTTTCGAACTATGTGCGGTCAAGATCAGCGGCGAACTCGGTCAGTTTCACATTAAGCTTGCGAGAAGACTTACATCCCAGCGCTCCCGTTTGGAGTTCTCAGCTGCCAGCTTGCCAATGACCTCGGCTGCTTCTCCATGCCGATCAGTCGAGCGAAGCAGCTCGAGCTGTGATTTCAGTGCGGGTATGGGATCGTCCCGAAGTGCGAGAAGACTGAATTCAAGCTGAGTGGGAGAGAGGTCATTCCCGGTCAACTATGTGAGCAAACCAAACTATAGCTTACTGAACCGAGCGGATACGTTGCTATTCGAGCTTCTATGACTTCCCTGAGTTGGGTTACGGTAAGCTCGGAATCAAACCTGAGGCCAGGCAATGTCTGTTACATACCGAGCAGTTTTTAACCAACCTTCTCCAGTCTCTTCGTAGGCTCCATGTCTGACAGGATAGGGCTTCAAGCCGTCCAATTCATACAAAGAACCCATGACCGGAAGGTACACAACAAAATGATACGCGTCCTCCGTCGTTTTTGGAAGCGCAAGTCCATCCAATGAAATGGCACTTGGTGGTGAAAGCGCGTTGTGAGCCTCACGGAGCCAGTCTGCGCTCGTGATAACCATGCCACGGGTTTGTGGATCCATACCGGTAGTGAAACTGTTCAGTTCTGCCAACTGTGGCCCAACTGGAGTGGATATATTACCCAAGGCATTCAAAACGGCCAGGGTGGCACATGCGTTGTTAACTACCTGGTGTGCGAAGAACCCGGGGAAGTCAGGGTCATATTCTCCTCGAGTGGCAGAATCGTCTGCGGTGTTGTCGGTTGAAGGAAGCCATTTGAATAGGAATATAAGTGCGTGCAGAGGTTGTAGGGAAGCGAGGGATTCGGGATCGAGGGAGTATAGGTCGTCGACTATCAAGGGAACTTGTAGCGTCTTCAAAAGTTCTGTGAATACACCAGGATCAGATTCTGTCAATTGCCAACCACTGGAATCGTCCGAGCCAGACATATGAGATGCGAACGAGAAATGGAGAGATGGAGAAAGAATTTCCAACTTTTGCGAGAATTTCAGTCGCGATCGGGCGGTGTGATTCCTTGTTTTCCTGAAGCATCCAATTGCACCGACGTTCTTTGGGCCACAACCACCATGAACGTCGACGAGTCGACAGATGTTTCTCATGATGTTCATTCTCCAACATCCCCTGGTTCCGAGTCTGATCCCAGAGTAGCCAACAGAGCCCGCTTCGAGCTCGAGCTTGAATTCGTTCAATCCTTGGCAAATCCGTTCTATCTACACTCTTTGGCTCAACAAAACATCCTCGACCAACCTGCCTTCATAAACTTTTTGAACTATCTGCAGTACTGGAAAGAGAAGGACTATGCACGTTTCATCCAGTGAGTGTTCAACACCTGTTTTATTATCGGATGCTGATGGAAGCCTGACTACCCAGTTACCCACATGCGCTCCATCACCTCGACTTGCTACAGCATGCATCATTTCGCTCAGAAATGAAGAAGGACGATTGGCGAGAATATTTACACCAAAAACAATTCGATCATTGGCGTACTTGGTAAAATTGCCACGTCTGATATCACCTCAAATTCTCTCACCTGTTCATCAATGACTTTTCCAGGCGGGATCCTTCTCGTTTGAATCCCGACCCTGTCAACGATCTAAATACCAAGCTAGAAGAGAGCCAGCAGGAGGAAAAACCATTACTCAATGGCAACACCTGATCAGAATACAACAACGACTGTGATCACGGCTCTTACAACACTGGCAGATTAACAATCATGGATGTCGGGGATTTCAAAGGCGCGCCAACTTACTTAGAAGGACATGTGTCTACACTTGTAAGTGCTGAGACTCGGCGGATGATCATGATGGCGCCTCACGTCGGAGAACCGTGTGGATTTGATACTTTGGTCTCGTCATGCCTAACAATTATATTCCTACGTTATACAATACGATACGAAGAGAACCAAAAGGCTTTACATTTCTCGAGATTTCTTGAAAGTATTCATGATTATGGGCGCTTATTTTGCACGTGGGAAAGGGCAGCTGTGACGAAGTCCATCTCCGGATGACTGCGCTGCAAACATTTCATGGCCCAAGTACTTCATGACCTCGACGGAGATTCCCTGGAGGACCCTCAAACATATCCCGCAAGAACCTCTTTCTCTTACGATCAAGACCGACAGGCTGCCGCCGAGGATGCTCTGCAAATTCACCTTGCATCCACCATAGAGAAGAAACGATTGTGGTGGCGAAATGCAGCAGTCAATGCCTTGTTTATCGCGTCGTGGTACGTTCCATTATACTGTGCGACTACTCATGTGTCTTTTCTGCGCGTAAAAACGCAAGTCTCATCATTAGATAGGTTCTTCTTCGCGACGATTCTCTCAGTGTACAACAAGTGGATGTTCTCATCGGACTACTTCAACTTTCCTGCGCCACTCTTTGTCACTACCCTCCACATGTTCGTCCAGTTTACGCTCGCCTCCATAATAAGAGTTTTCTGGCCCAACCAATTTCGCCCCGAGAGGAGTCCGACGCCTTCGGATTACGGGTGAGCTGACCTTCTCTTTCCTTTGTTTTGATGGATAGGGCCCACTTGGTTTCGAGTGTCGGGTATGAATCCGAGCGCTGTACTTTGCTTGAGTGAAACGCGCGCGTACCCCGAAGTCCCCTGAACTTTGCATGGCGGGGATCAGCTCTTCTCGTTCTGGTCTGGAATACGCTACGTTACTCGCCCACGGCGGATTCGAAGTCCCGAACGTTGTCTTGTCTTCGCTATCGGAACATGAGGTACTCATTACTGATCGGTCACTTCTACATAGGAAAAAGGCGGTCCCCACCGCTATAGCAACTAGCCTTGATATTGGGCTTTCTAATTTATCTCTCAAGACCATTACTTTGTCATTCTACAGTAGGTGCCTGTTACTTATTGATCTATCGAATCTAAATACTCTCTCTTTTCCACCCCTTCCGCTCATCACCGCGACATCTGAATCAAATGACTTTCTAGCTATGTGCAAGTCGTCATCGCTAATATTTGTCCTACTGTTCGCATTTCTGTTTCACCTGGAGACATTTTCACTCCGTCTCATAGGTGTCATATTCCTAATATTCTCGGGCGTTCTCCTGATGGTGGCCACCGAGACACATTTCGTACTTTCCGGTCTGATCCTCGTACTCAGCGCCAGTGCCCTTGGAGGCTTTCGTTGGAGCTTGACACAGCTCCTCCTGAGAAACAAAGAGATGGGAATGGACAATCCTGCTGCCACGGTCTTCTGGCTCTCCCCTACCATGGGCCTTACCCTCGCTATAATTAGTGCCATAGTCGAAGACTGGGCCGCAGTATTCGGCAGTGTCCTCTTCGACGGTCTCATCAAGACCTCAGAAACTATATTTTACCTGACTATACCGGGTGTCATGGCGTTTTGCATGGTACTGAGTGAGTTTTAGTACGTGGAATATTTCCCTGAACTTGACCACTTTGGGAGTATGCTCAAACATATCTTTGTCAATGTATACTTAGCATCATACAGCGTGCAGGCGTTGTGCCCATGTCAATTGCCGGCATTGCAAAGGAAGTCACGACGATCACCATCTCGGCCTGGTTCTTCGGTGATGAGCTCACTCCACTCAACATTACCGGGGTAGCCATTACTGTCTGTGGTCCGTCTCAAACTCGTGTCATCCTTTTTCGGTCCATGATTCTCTGACAAGATGACGCCACTGCTTTTTTTCTTTTTGAAATTCTCCAGGTATTGCATTATTCACCTACCACAAGTATCGCAAGTCAATAGACTCGACCGTACCGTTAGACGCCCACGGAAACCCAATCGTTTCGGACGAGGTAGAGGCTATCCTCGGAACTTCGGATCGAGACTTTGGGTATGAGCTCGCTGAGACTGAGCGTCTAACAACGAATTCGGCTATTGACGGTTTCGATGAGGTCCGTAGCCTTTGTGACTACTATCTGGATATTTTGTTAACACCCTACATTGTTCAAGGATCCCTCTAATCACCCTCACTCACGCTTAGTATTATTCTCCGCTGAGAATGAAGGTGAAGATGACGCAGAGGAACTTCGCAGTATCCGATCTTCCAAGTTCCGCGCCGGCACAAATTGAGGAGCTATACTCTAGATAGATGTCTACTCGGTTTCGAGATAAACAGAGTTCATCTAATGACTCGGGCTATCTCTCGGCTAGTCTGTATTTCTCAGAAAAAACTTACATCTTTCGCACTATGCTGATTTGATTCTTTGAATTCTTTCCCACAGTTTCAACTTGTTTCTGAGTTTAGCCCTGTCGTGATCAGAAGCAGTTCCCCGTCAGAGACCGGTGCTTCTATCACCTCTTCTCCATCATACAGTCATACGGCCCGACAAGTTGTCATGTAAATCATGTTCTACAGAACCCCTCGCAACTATGCAACTATTCGAGCGCTCCATTTATGAATGCACGCTCTTCCTAGCAAAAATCTGGGCGTCACACAGGTTGTGAAGCTGAAAGTTGCAGCCTTTGAGTTCTAATGCTGTGAATTATAATGGCGTTCATCACTATCATTTCTAGGAGATGGGTCATAGATTCCGTGATTGTGTACCTGATCGAAATCTTCACCATCCACCGCTCTGGACGGGATCAAAGACCGATTCTGGGCCGACCGTCAGGCAATAGCTGAACTTGTTTCAAGCTCGAGAAAACCACGAGCCGGGTCAAGCTGAATCCTTTTGAAGCCCGAAGAAACAACGTGGCGACGACGGCATCTTCGGCCTCCATCATATCCTCCACGTCGGCGTCCGGTTAGACGAATCATACAAGCAACTGCTGACGCAACCTGTAAGTCAGCCTTCGGAACATGCTGGTATGTTACTGCTGCGTATTTTTGATTAGAGAAAGAGCCAATTTCGCCCCTTCCAGATCAAGGCTTTCAACAAATTGCAAACCCAAGATTGGATTGGATATGTTATACATAGGTTGCCGAATCGGGGGTGCCATTGATCTGAATAGTATCTACATGTGGGTAGCACCCGAGGTACGCGATGCGAAAAAGTCAATTGTTTTGGAGATGCGCTGATGTGTGATGTAAAATACCCACAGTTACGCGAGAGCGCGTCTGTCACAGACACCCACTCAACGGTAGGGCGAAAGTCCGGAGAGGTTGTTTTTGCGTCCGGTATCGCTACGTTAGGCTGTGCGATAATTGTTAAGCATCCTTACCTGTCTGGTGTGTGTGGAGATCCGACTCGGAGGTCGAGGAAACTAATCGGTAGGGCGCTATAGACTCCTGCGTTACAAGAAAATGCATTCATGATAGGGCGTCTGGTAAAAATGGCCTGGCCGAAGCGGCTGTGTTCAAATTGCGGACGCGTGGATATTTCTGGCTTATTATTTCTTGGTATTTCTCAACGGATTCCGTTACACCCGTGACCGTCGCAGCCTCGAGGTATATAGGCAGCGCATAAAGACCTGACCATCCGCCTATCTACTCCACTCACTCTATCAATGGACGAATCTTTTCAATTCATCATCGAATCGCCCCAACATACCCAAGGGCATAAGAAGCGTCCGCGGCTTGTTACTTCTTGTGATAATTGGTATGCCATCATTGATTCCTCCGACGCAGCTACTTATTTGACCATGCTATAGCCGGTTGAAGAAAATAAAGTGTCTGCAACCTTCGCCAGAAACCAAATGTGAGGCTTGCAAGACAGCCAGGATTCCATGTCGATTCCGTGATAGGGAGCGATACTTCGCTGAGCGAAGTCGTGCTATTGCAGGTGGTACAGATTCATCATATGGAGATAATTCGAAGTGAGTACTACTCGCACTCTTTCCAGTCAGTTGCTTAACCTCGCAGTTCTTCTACTAGGTCCAGAGGTACACAACCTGTAGACAATTTCTCTGTGGCGTCGAGCTCCTCCAACTCTTCACCACAGTCTGTCCATCGCTCCACTTCACACTCACCCAAAGCCAATGGACTTGTGTACCCCCAAGATGAGATGGCTGCACGATACCAATCGTATCCCCCAAGTACTCGTCGCAATATCGACCCATCATACAGGTTATTATCTTTCTGGTCTCGTTCGGCATTGTCCCTGAAAGACCGTTCCAATTAGACAGGCTGGCCCACAATCTACATCATCCTTCCTCCCATCACGGAGCGATTCAGGAGGCTACAACTTTAATTCAACCTCTGCACAATTGATTCAGCATCAGCGCCCCACGTCTCAGTCTACCTCACGCCACATTCACCTGTTCGATCCAGAACGCCCCGAGAGCCCTCATCCAGCCCTCATGCCACACTTCATGCAATTGTTTTTCTCAAACCTTGGAGCAGAGTTCACATTCCTTGCCTACGATGAAGTTCTAGCTCAGTTCTGGGAACAAACGTTGCCTCCTTTACTTGCTAATTGTATAGCCAGTATGGCTGCCAGGTATGTCCGCTGTCGTGTAGACTTCCATTGCACCGCGTGCTGACCGTTGCATCAAGATTTTCGGATATGCCGGAACTTAGCGTTCGGGGTTTACACAACGTTTCTGAAACATACGCGGACACTGCCAAAGTAATGTTGTTCAGTCTGTGGTGAGTATGAGACTGTTGCTCACGTCCATCGGTCAGGAAATAGCCTCTTCGATATTGAACGTGCCCTCAATCGAGACACTCTACTCTCTGATCCTCATTGCATGGTATGAGTACAAAGGAAATCGGATAGCTGGTCTGTATCTCATACAACGCGTCGAAACCCAAGCTCATCTTCCCTGATCTCAGGCTTGAAAGCTTACTGCCCACTGGCGATGCGTATGGGGGTTGACCTCGGTCTCTCAGATCAAAACGGGATGACCAATCTCAGCCTCGCTGAACGGAATCAGAGACGGTCAGCATGGGCAAGCCTTGTCCAACTTCATCTCACGGCGTCATCGTGTATGTCTTGTTCGCATATTCTTCCGAAGTACATTTTATCTGACTTTCGTACAGACCACTAAGGAGACCATGCGCCCTGTATCCATGTCATTTGTATTATAGCTTGGTTCGCTACATCGTGTATTCTAAGATCAACCTGGACTAATTAATACCGTATGCTATGAGAATTCACTGGAGCACATTAATATTAATGCCATTTTAAGGAAATGCGACGTGTTGGTCCTGGGGATGGCGGAAGGGACAGCGATGAAGTGAGTCTGTCGTTGTCATAAGTGTCGTGTACAGCACTGAGATTTCACACTCCAAGCCGCATGTCCATGCAAGACCCGGGCTTGTAGAACTAGCATGTGTTACCGCGACCGTACATGCCAATTTCACTACTCAGCACAGGATGCCAGCAAAACTTTCTAGGCGATCAAAGTGGCACCATTCGACGGATCGCAGCCTGCCTCGGAGAATTGACGGACAGCAGGCAAGCTGTCCGAGAAGAGACAAACCGGAGTGGTGACTGCCTGACCTGACTGTGTCTCTAGGTTCCAGGCAGGCAGAATGACAGTGACAAAACATCAGACGCTGGAAGAAACTCTTTCGAATGAAGTTGCACGCGAGACGGCGAGATCGAAGTGCCACATAGGATCAGTCGGCCTGGTACGGGACCAGGACGGTCGACTAGGAACGAAAACTTTTACGGTCACTCAAGCAGGACACGCTCGAATCGGATGGCTTTAGGGTTCGATCTAAGTTTAACCCACGTTGACATGGTCAGGAGGTAGAGTTGGTTATCATTGATCAGTGATCAGTATGAACTGAAGCCAGACCATCAATGTGAGAAAGAAAAAACACTCACTAGGGCCACACCACGAGCGCCACCTAGCATGCGAGAGTTACCATAGACGGTGTCGAACGGTAGATGTTTCAGCGATGCGGAGTCTGCGCAGTTCTGCTTGTCAATTATAGCGTACGGCCCTACGCTCGACATACGCCGGGTGCGAAAGGGCTCGGGCTCAGAACGTCGGAGGATTCCTGAATGAAATTGCCCGCATCAAATTATTATCTTGTGCTTAGTAACCTCCAGATGCAGAGAATCGGACTGATCATCATCTTGACTCTTTCCATGCTCTCCTCAAGCTCAAGACCTTCAACTCAAAGTCATAATTCGACCACGACTTGGCAGATGCTTGAGTCACTCCACGAGGTCGGACACCATTCAGGACTTTATTGGCACGGCTTTTCCCCATAAGGGTAAGGCATTCCAAAGTTCACACCCTTGTCAACACGAGCGGCGAGTCCGAGTATTTCGCGGCAGGGAGACCAGCATCACTTTCCAACCATATCTCTGGAGGACCTGCTCTGGTCTTGTTCTGGTTCAGGTCTTTTCGCACTGCGACCGCTGGAACGCCTCAGGCATCGATGCCGGATCTTGCTTCATCTTATACTTTTGCAGCGTATATACGGATAGCATCAATCTCGATCGCATTCTTTGAGTAAATGGCCGCCTCTACAGGTCTTCTTGACTCGGCCTGATCCTTCTGCTCAAGCTATATCCAGACATTACCTGCAGCTTGGAGATTTTACAGAGACCAATGGAATGCAAGGCGCAACTCTCAACGCACTAGGTTAGCGGTCATGGCATTCTTCTTCTTTCATGTAGTCTAACTCAGTTTTTAGTCTTTCGTCCGCACTTTTCCCTCTTATTCGGTACGAGGACGCGTCCGACACTAGTACTATCGTTATCGTGGCTTAGCGTGCAAATCATCCAGGTGTAGCAGCATAACTGTCCTCATCATCAGTAATGTCGGTTTCTTCTATTCCGCCTTTTCCAACAGAAGCTGCAAACGCTTCTATCTTTTGCCTCCTATCCTCAAAGGTAAGCTCAGCGTAATATATTATGCACCAAGCTTATCGCGTTTTTCTCTAGTCTTGCAAATGATGGTGTCGCAAGCAATTCTGGGTGTCAGGCATGATTCTTCTATTATGTCGTCTTCTAGATAGCTGATCAAGAGATCTTAGAGCTTATAATTTATCCCGACGCTCCGTGCGAATCGGTTGGCTTTTACTCGTTCTATATGTTATCGCGTGCATCGTCAGTGGCACTCTTGCGCCTCAAGTGTTACTTTCTATGCTCACCCGTGTATCTTGCAGATGGAATGGGTTACAACGTTGTACGGCAGAACACGTCAGTTACCAATTGCCTTGCATTTCTTTTTGATTGATACTCAATAAACTCTGGCTCACAGCTGTTGTGAGGGGCGGTTCTGTATGTGCCTGAGCGACTGACTAGAACATGTGTACTAACTGCCGTTCATTGTGGTTCATCAGGGCGGGTGAGTTTGCCTGTCTGATACTGCAGCATTCTCATTCTAAGCTGTCTATGCGTCCCTCAGCTGCAGAGGGTTGAGTTCTATTCGGGTGCTTGGTGCTTGGATCTACTACATGGTGGCCATCATCTACGATCTTGCCACCACCCTAATTTGCGTTGTGTTTCTATTGAAATATAAAATGTCTTCCACGACATTAACGTGCGTATATTATTTCCGGCGTATTGTCCGGCGTATTGCTTTTTCCTGATACTCATTGATCGGCCATGTAGGATGTCTAAACTAACCAGAATGTGAGCCATATGAACCAGCTCATTCTGTGATTTGTATTTACTACTCTGGCAGGATGATATACGATGGCTTATGGTATTTCTGTATACTTGCCGGCACGTTCTGATATATCATCCTTCTTTCTATCACAAGCTGACTGCACTCCAACAGCCGCGAACCTATTCAACCTGATTCTATTTCGATATGATGAGGATATACAAGTACGTAGATGTGTGCCGTTTGCATTTATCGTTTGTTGATCTATTCCCTTCTAGTCAGCTGCGTATGTGTACCTTCTTGGCCGTCAGATCTATACCTCCGCTCAATAACCCTCCTAGCGTTTCTTTGGGCTACGCCGTGACGTGGATAGGAAGTCAAAGACTTCTGATACATCTTCATGGTACGTACTCCTCGAACCCTACCGCGTATTCTTTTTCACATCTGACGGCTATGCAACAGACGCGTCTCGCGCGCGACGAATTGAAAGTATAAACGCAGCTGTAACGATCACGCAAGACATTCAATCCCCTCATGAAATCAGTCGAGCTATAAGATCGCAATTCGAGCGCAAGACCGGACTAGGATTCGAACTCACCGTCCCCGACTTCGAGTTACACAGTATTCCGAGATCTGAACAGTCACCAGAGATGCTAGGTGTTCAAGTCAAGATCGAGCGTACGGTCAATGTGGAGCGTGTTCCTTCCACGTATAGTCTAGAGGATTACTCGCGGCATACGATATCGAAATCGACTCATGCTCACCACGATGCACGGTAGTGTAGGATGTAGGATATAAATAGCTAATAATACTCTTTTGCTCTGCGGTTTTAACCCCATGTACCACCCTAGTGCTATCGGGTAAATACCTCCAAAAGGGACTATTTCGTATTGCACTCAAGGATCCAATCTGCAAATCGATCGAGGATGATCTATAGATCGTCGAAAAGGTTCCGCTAAGGTTCTTCAGACCCGGGATGCAGATCAGTTTGATTCACACTCATTTGCCAAACAACCGCCCACGGTATACATAACGCGTGACGCGTGACGAGCACATTCTGAGCCTAACAAAATTCTGCCGAACGTACGAAGAAATAAGTCATTAGAAAATCAAGTAGATCCCAAGTATAAACAAGATAAAGAAGAAGAAAAGACAGAAGGGTATATTCAGCCCAAATTACCACACACAGCACAAAGAGAACTCTCCTACAATTAAGCGCGTCATCCGAGGCTTTAGGATAAGCTTATCGAAACTCCTAGACCTTGTTGACACCAATGCAGATGTTGACCCAACCATCGGCACCAGAAAGGCACGCGCCCAGCCAAGCCATTTCTGCGTCGGGCGGTGCCAGGACACCCTGAACCAGTGCATAGGCAAGATCCTTCGTGGCGGGTGCTCGTGGATGAGGATTAGCACGAGAAGGTGGGGGTGGGGGTGGGCGCTCCGGGAAGAGGAGAGGTATATGAGAGGTGAGATATTGGGAAAGTGTGTGTGGTGAGCCTATTAAGATTTTTTATCAGTTTAACGGCAGGACTCCTGGAAAATAGACCGTATGATCTGAGAAGATACTCTACTCACCATCTTCGAGTGTAGGAGGCACTAAATCCTGTATGACAGGCCCCTCGGGCAAATACAACTTCACGGGTACGCTTCGTACATTGTAGGCACCATCTCTGTCCGGGGGACCAGGCGAGTCCGTTGATGGAGGACGATTGTGCATGGACACGGAGGAAGGTGGGGGTCCAGGGGATTGAGGCCGGGTGGGCGAAATGGTAGGCGTCACTTTCGAGGCAACACGCCAATAATCTTCAAAATTGTCTGTAACAAACAAGGATAGGTGATCAGATATGGCCAGACGTGGTCAGATGTAGCAGCCAGCATTGAACCTATAAGATTCGCTTACGTTCTTTCACAGCTTCCCATATTCCATCCTGTTCTGCCTTCCGTAGCCCCGTCATCCGTTTTGTGTTTCCCCATCTTATGAAGTCGGCCTCCTTCAGTTGTCCCATGAAGGCCTGCTTGCATGACTCTGCACTCGGAGAAAGTAGTAGCTTCTCGGTGGGGGGAGAAGCCAAGTGCAACACTAATCGGAGCGGTGTAGCCATGGTCGGAGCGGAAGAGGCTCGGAGAGAAGCTGATATGGTATGATTGTCGTATATCAGACCTATAGGCCAGTGCCTTTAGAAACGAATCAATCAGTCTTTTGTTATTCATAGGTAAGATTGAACGAACTGTCGATGAAAACGCGTACCATTTCAGCAAAGTCTTGCCTTCACTCTCAAACCACCAATCCTCTTCCTTCAGGCCCTTTGCTGCTGCAGCATCAAACACGACGTCCATCAAAAATCGGCGAATCTCCGGGACTAGCAAGGGGAGGTAGCTAACCCTCGGTGCTTGAATGAAATAGCATTCGAGCCCACGATCGGAATTAGCTGGAAGTTCCTGTGGATCGACACGGATTTCGAGCGGTACCGTTCCCTCCCAAGTCAGACGTCTGAAGAGAGTTATAGATGCAGGGGTAGATAAGGTTGCAGTGCTAGAAATATGGTGATTTCGGTTTGCGCCATAGCCGTAGGTTGACATGGGTGTGCAGCAGCGAGAACGTGGCTTGAATTGCAATTTCGATGGATTCTATAAACAGTCGCGAGCAACCATTCGGTCCTCGACTCGGAGCTCCGAGTTGTGGCCACATCAACTCGCACTTGGACTATTATCCAGTGCTTGCCTTGTGCCTGCCTTGATCTAACTACGGTACCGACGGTGGTCGGATAGACCGTTCTGACAGGTGTCCGTCTCATCATATCACCATCTTGATTGACTGCATCCGTGCAGGTGGACTTCATCATACTACCCGCTTTTCCAGGCAAATTCATGCTAGCCAGGTATCGAGAAGGCTTACATCTCTGAAATGCTCAGCCTTGATCGTTCAAGCTTCATAGAGTCGAATGTGTGAGTTGCGGCCTACTCATTGACAAGTATTGGCATCAGCTCTACGCCGTCCACGGAGACGTTCTAGTGACCTAGTCCTTACCAACATCCAACATTGGATCAAGATATCAAAAACATAACTCCACTTCCTACTCCGGACACTCAAGTTCTGATCATGCCAGCATGGATACGGAAAAACTGCGAACTTTCCGAACACGATAGGATAGGGCGTGAAACAGTCCAAATTTTGGATATAAACACCGCTGGTCGACATAATTTATGTTCTTGTCTCTGCGAGACCAGGTTAGTGAGCTTGTAATTGTCACTCTAGAATGCGCTGATGCTTCATCTTCCAAGACTTCTGACGCGCAATGAAGACCGATGCCATTGCTTTCTTCGTTTTGCAACTGATAGGCTTGGTCGGGACCACAGTCATCTTTCTTACCGCTGCTTTATCTCGGCATGTGCAAAGATACGCAGCCTGGTTCAACTTAGTGTTGGCCTATATCATCGCTTGCTTTTCATACTCCCTTCTGTGAGAGACAGTGTGTTCTCACTCGTCTAACGCATCTCAGACATTATCCCAAGGCCCCTCACCAATCAAGCTCTGGTGCCCGTTCCAGCCTTTGGTGTATGCTTCACTCAATCGATATTGATTTATATGGCACCCATGCTGTAAGCGATACAGAATTGCATAGCGACTATGTTTGACTTCCTTTTATCTATTTCTCGAATACAGAGTGGCTTTCACTGCCGTCGGGCTCGTGATTCGTGTGGGTCATTCGTTCCAGATATAATTCTGTCCATTTCTCATCATCACTCACAGATATGGTTCGACGTTACCGATGCCCTGTACCATACCGCCAAAATCCCCACTTACAAGCTGATAGCGGTAAGATATACTCTAGAATTTACTTGTACGTGTGATACGACCAACTCTTCTCAATAGATTATTGTGGTACCCCATATATTGGCCGTTGTGTTCACCTTATTCGTGACTATTGTGAGATTTCCTTTGCACTCATCTCGCTCTTACTGACGTGTCGTCAGCTTGCTGTCCAATCTCCAGATAATATAAGGCTAGACAAGACTCAAATGTATTGTGGAAATCAGAGTGGCTCACCGTATGTTCTTTATATCAGTGGTCAAACGCAAGCTAATTGGGCTTTCATCAAGAGGGAAAATAGTTGCTGCGTTGGTATTTATTTCTATGAGCCTAGTGATATGTTTAGAAGGTAAGAGATGGCATTGTCATGATGCTGTCCGTCTTGTATAATGGCACCCTCATAACTTAAGTCATGATGGGTTTTCGGTTGCATCGACATCGAGAACTCCTTCCAAGCTTCAAGGATCGCTACAAGATGCCTTCATTCGTCATGTACTGTCGATTGGTCGTGTTTAGCCTAATCAACTTGGTTGCTTTAAGGTAAGTGATTGAGTACGTGGGCGCGAAGTTGTATATGTATTGACCTCGTCCACAGCGTTGCCTGGTCCTGGTTCTGGCGCCGAGAGAATGAGTTTATTCCAAGGGACATTGTCCTCTCTACGCGTCTGTGATTACTATCTCTTTTATTGTTGCCACCGCTGAACGTAGTCATCTTTTCCCGTGTGTAGTACCTTTGGCATTTATTCTCGTATTCGGGACCCAGACAGTGAGTAAAATGAAATCAACTTGGTATTGATCTTCAATGATTCATCTCAATATAGGACCTCATTCGATGTTGGACTTTTCGAAATCAGCAATCCGTCATGGTTTCGGATGTTTGACAATGGACATCGCTATTTTACATGAGAATATGTGCCTACGCCGACTGGACCACTCTAATTTCATTTGATTTACACAAGGAAGGCAATAAAGATACAGGCACAGTAAAAATACATCGTGTTTGCGAACCTATGGATACAACAGTTGAATCGGAATTTCGGAATACAAGTCTTTGAGGGAGAGTTCAGGGCTGGTCGACAGTCGATGTGTTTTGATCAAGAATAGAGCTGGTTGTTGGAGAAGAGTCAGCTGGACGAAGCAATCTGCTAGCCAACGATTTGTTTTTGTCGATGGGCGGAGGTGGAATGGGAAAGTCGCTGAGATCGATGGACGTGCTACTGTTGCTGCATTCCAACGCAAAGAGACTGTTGTTGCTGGGTACTGTCACCATGAGGTATGGGATTGGGGCGCGCAGCGTTTGGTAAGAGTCCTTTGTGGTAAATGTTTGGTCATCGTGGAGGTTCGGGTCCTCTAACCATGATTCTGAAGTCGGAAGAGCGTCTCGATTTTCAACGAGCAGAATAGGTGTAGCATCAGAGACCACGACCTGAGGCATCTCCTGAGGGACCACCACAGGATCAGAGACTTTGCAATTCACCAGAACACCCATTTTCATCTCTACGCTCTTCGTTTGACCCCTTCTGACCTCGAAGATTTCTTCAGCGTCTTCAATTTCATCCTCTTCGTCCAGATCGAATTCTTCGCTAGCCAGTGAAGTCATAGATGACTTGGTCGATCCTCCCGACGAGAATCCCTCGCTGACTTGAGTGACAGTGGTCGCCTGGGAAGCATCCGAGCCTTGCCTGCAACGATTTCGAACGCCACCGGTAAAGTCGCGTCTGGCGGCACTCCGCATACCTGCTTGAAGGGATAAAATAGTCGTAAAATCTTCGTCACCCTCGAGAACCATCGTAGAAAGTTGCTCAGGAACGCCACACGTAGGAGCACTCAGAGCCGCATATCGAAGCGCACTGTTCAGTGAGAGCGCGATGTCTGTCTCCTTCGGTTCGAGCCGTATCACAAAGTCTTCTTGTATGGTCTCCAGAGCCTGTGTAGCTTTCATCAAGAGACTGCTAGGACTCATGTTGTCTGTCTTGAAGATGGGAGGTTGCGAAATAGAGGCCAAGTGTACATCGACTGTCTGTGCCTGTGTATGTGGGATATTCCCCGTTCCGAAACCACGCGTCGCCTGAGAGATCTTGCTCTTCCGTTCTTTGGTGCCCGTTGGTGTCCCCCACGTCGAATCGTCATAATCAGTATGTTTCCGAGTATGTTTCCGTATCGAAGGAATTTGTTGCCCAAGTGGTTTACCTCTCCAGTCCCAATCCCTCCAGCTACGCATCCACGCAAACGAAAAGATCGGTAGATCGGTAGCTCTAGGACCGTACTTTCTCTTCCACATGATGCGCCCAACGATGGCAGCAGCTGCGAGGAATACAAAACCAAATACGACCGCCGCAAAGACGGACACGAGCTGAGTATCGGCGGCGGCGGCCATTTTGGACTGTACGCTTTGAGTGGGGGTTGTTGTGGCAAGTGGGAAGATGGGAGGCAGGATGAGACTTGCTCGGAGGACGACTGAAGGAGACGCATATGGTTCTAGTTGGGGGACTCTGGTGTGAGTCGACTGGGCCTCAGAGATGCTGCTAGACGTGGGGGTGGATGAGATGTGTGGTGTGATGCTAGTGCTGGGTTTCAGAGCAATCTTGGGCTCGTGGCCTCTACGAAGCAATAGGGTCGCGCCTAGAGGCTCTTGCTCGTGGACACGAGTGGGTTGGCTTTGCAAATCAAGTTTCAAAGTCGGCGTAGGTAGACCCTCGGGGGTTGGATCCAAGAATGAGTCTTTGCAAAGGTTCACGTCCAGCCCGGGGCAATCATGATGGTCGGTCTCGCAAAGAACGGGAGGCATCCAACCGTCTCAGAACGCGTTTGGTTGGTGAGCTGCGAGGGCAAAGTAAGGCGGGTGGAACTCCAGTGGACGAAATCATCGTGTTTTGACAGTGATATCTGCATTTCTAACGAGCCTGGAGGCTGACAGAGAGTCGGACGCCGAGGAAGGTCAAATCTCGATCGTGACTGCTTGATCAACAACAACCTGATGCTACCAGCTAGACACACAAAAATGCTTGGATAGACGGAATACAGCGGGGATAGCTTGGAGGTGTCCAAAACATGGGAAGAGTCAGAAGTGCATTGTGCAAGAAATTCACGGTCACGGTAAAGAGTCGCAGGCCGAGCGCTTCGACTCGGAGCGTGATCATATCCTGCACCTTCACGTTCAACTTCGACTCACGTACAAAGCCAAGAATCATGTATTGGTAACAAACGAGACACTGAATGACTAATACAGGACTTTGCTTAACCGTTGTACTTCGTTCAACAATAAATCTCCTTGTTTGACGACAGTCTCGTACTGCGCGTTCTTGAGTGACGGCCGCGTCGTCTCTACGATGCCATGTACCTTGTCTATCGAGCAGTGGAGACGCTTGTTGGCGATGAAACGAGACAATTCGCTGTTAAGATCGTGCACGTCAGCAGCCGGCCATAGATAGAAAGCACGAGGGAACCTTGAACATACCTATCAACGAAATCAACAGTGACACCAAACGAACGGCTCAGGCTCTCGAGGGTCAGACTCTTGTAACTCTCAAGAAGCTGTGAGTATGCTAGGATCCGCATCTCCCGAACATAGTACCGCGCGTGTGGGGAGAGTATACGAGAGGGGAGGAGGTAGGTTTGTTCGAGGGTAGCCAATGCAACGAAGAATTTGTCGTAATGGCAGTCATAGAGGTTCGTGATGAGGTCTCCGAGGACGGGAAGTTCGGGGAGGACTTGTGTGACTTCGGAAGCTGTTATTATTTTCTTCTTCAGATCCACTCGGCTGAGACACAGGGCATTAGCAATGACGGTAAGTGCGACAAAGTCGTTGTAGGACAATAGTTCGACGGCGGTGAAGGTGGAGAGCGCGTCGAGGAAAAGAGAAGCGGCAGGAGCAAATTGACGGCTGGGAATGATGTCATTCAAGATGTTGGGAATACTGAGCAGACATGAACGTACATGGAAATAAGCTGGAGTCCATTGTAGACCTTTAGTCTATTCCGACGATCCCAGTCACCTCCTTCCTCGATCAGTCTGAGTGTAGTTGTTTAGTGCGATGTTTTGGGATTAGAGGATATGACGACTCACGCCTCAGCTTTCTCCAGATACGTTGTAATAGTCTCCTGGTCTCCAAAGAAGAACCCAATGCGTACGAGAGTAAGAACAATATCGATTCGTGATCCCAAGCCCGGAGTTTTCTCGAGCGCAAGTTTCTGAGCTGCTATTGACCGATCCTATGATATTGTGAGTACATGAATTGAGCCGGATAGTGAAGGGTCCATACCTTGTCTCCGATCCTAGTGAGGTAATTTGCTCTGGCCTTCAAAGCATCAGAAATCTCGCTCTCGCCCTCGGTCTTTTCTGCGTCGGCCAGTCTCTCGTCAAGCTTTGCCAACTCCTCCTCGTTTGATTTTTCCATTGATGCCAGTACTTCTGGGTCAGATTTTATTGACGAATTGGCTGTTGTAGTGATAATCTTGTAGTAAGGAGCCATGTGGTCCGCCTTGACAGCCTCAATGAGCTGAGTGCGTGCATTGTCGTGTTGAGCAGCGAAAGAAGAACTGGCGAGAGTGAAGAGATGTTGTGGGATAGTGAGATTTGGAATCGGTAGAACTATATCGTCGGCCATGGCAGCAGGAGTTGCAAAGATGTAGGAGGTAAGTTGTAGGAGAGTGGTTTAGCTTGAGTGGACGCGTCAGCTCGTTTGTCCCACGCCCGAGACGCGTATCCTCTTCCCTCATCTCCACCATGGCTAGCACTGCAGACTTGCTCAAAGAAGCTCAATCTAGCTCATCTACAAATCCTGCAAAAGCAGAGAAGATATACAAGGACATCCTCGCAAGCACCTCGGGTTCGTTCTTGCTTTTATACCATAGAAATAGCGCTCAAATTGACACCCTATCCAGCCTCTACAGCCCAGGATACACCTCAGGATGCAGAACAAGCTCAGAATCTACGTGATCAGGAGACGGCGTTGCTTAAACTTGGACAGCTATATCGAGACCAAAAGTGCGTTACTAGCGCTCGACCTCAAGACTTTGGTGCTCACCGCATCGTAGAAATGCAGCAGGTCTAGCAGAAGTCATTACGACCTCCAGAGCCTTCATGTCATCCACAGCAAAAGCAAAGACCGCTAAACTGAGTAGGTCGAACTCACTGCACATCCTTTGCGTACCTGACCTTCTTGTCCAGTCCGAACACTCCTCGACTTCTTCAACACCATTCCCGACAGTAACGACATTCAGATGAAAGTGTTGACAGAGAATATTGACTGGGCGAAACGGGAAAAAAGGATCTTCTTGAAGCACAGTCTCGAAACGAGATTGGTTGGACTGTGAGTTCCTCTTCCTCTTGCTATTACCGTATTACTGATGTTTATCCATCTTCCATAGGCAACTAGAGACGAGATCTTACAAGTCTGCCCTACAACTGATAGAAACTCTCCTCACGGAGCTGAAACGGCTAGATGACAAGATGATCCTCACTGAGGTTCATCTTTTGGAAAGTAGAGTGTACCGTGGTATCGGCAATTTCCCCAAGGCGAAGGTATGTCACCTTCAAACTCACTTTGCGGACTTGTCGTGACACCATAACCTCCACAGGCAGCTTTGACATCATCTCGAACGGCTGCCAATTCGATATACTGTCCACCGGCTCTTCAAGCCGCCCTCGATCTACAGTCAGGAATTCTACACGCGGAAGACAAAGGCATGTTTGCCCTCCCAGTGGTTGGCTTTCCGTTTAGGGCTCTAACAACTCAATATAGACTACAAAACCGCGTATTCTTACTTTTTCGAAGCCTTTGAGAATCTCAGCAGCCAAGGTGACGACGGTGCACTAGGCGCGTTGAAATACATGCTGTTGTGCAAGGTCATGTTGAATCTGGTAAGCCCCATTTCTGTTCACCATAAATGCAACGGGTCTTGATAACCCGTCAAATTGTAGCCAGAAGATGTGACCTCCCTCCTCACCATCAAACTCGCGCTCAAATATGCCCAGCTACGTGATGTAGAGAGTATGCGGGCCATCGCAAAGGCGCACCAGGATCGTAATCTTGCGGATTTCGAGAAAGCCCTGCGGGATTATAAGACTGGCAAGTCTCGCACGTCCGTCACCTCTTTATCTTGCATCTAATTCCATTCCAACAGAGCTATCTTCGGACCCAACAATCCGATCTCACTTATCCGCATTATACGACACACTCCTCGAACAGAACATCCTACGAATTGTCGAGCCATATTCGGTAGTGGAAATCGACCACGTAGCGAAAATGGTCGGACAGCAACAACAGGCTGTAGAAGTAAAGTAAGCCCGGTCAATGACTTTTACATTTTACACGGTCTTTTCTTTATTTGGTACGGTTCTGACCACACATACATCTCCCCTTTATGAAGGCTATCACAAATGATTCTCGACAAAGTATTCCACGGTGTCCTTGACCAAGGCCGTGGATGCCTCCTCATATTTGACCCGCTCGAAGCAGACGTATGTGCCTGTTCTAGTTCACCCATTGCGAGCTGCACCGCACTAATGCCACTTCCTGGATGATCTATTAGGACACGTATGGGGCTGCTATTGCTACGCTTGAACAGGTGAACAAAGTTGTTGAGTCGTTATACGCAAAGGTACATTTCCATTTCTTTCTACGTGTAATATAATATGTTACTGATTTGATTCTTCATGATTCCCCTTGTTTTCTTCCACTCTGCTACTGTGCCATTGTGCCGCTCTGCCTACGTCCTACGGTTTTTTGTCCTCCTACGCAGACTGTGAAGATTGCATAGACGCCACACTATCATAGTTCAAATTACCAACTCTTTCTGCTGATTGCATTGTCTAATCTACGGGTTCCATGTAATTCTCGAGAGATCCATGAGTGCCTGATCATGAAGACGCATGCTTGTTTCTTCCTGGTTTTGCTCATGTCGACAAAAGATACATCTCTCACTCACTTGACTTGGAATAAAAGTACAGCTTCCGAATTTCCTGACATTGACACGACTATTCATGATCATGCGTGTTTATCGGATGTCGTTCGGGTCCAGTAAGTACAACGGTATACAAGATAATAGGAACCGAGCCAGTGGGCGCTCGTACCTAGTTTCCTTCGATGTGGTCCATACACACGCGAGTGGGAAGACTCCTGCCCGGATCAATGGTAAGGGACTCGGAGACTCGGAAAGGAAAGTAGTGGTACGTAGGCACACTGCACCCTCACTTGTGTCTTGATGCGGACAGTGATGATGAGAGTTGGATGAGAGATAGCAAGTTGCATTTTTATTTGCTGAAGAACACGGATGGACGATTTCTAGGAACGTGGTACACGAAGAGAAAAATAGATAAGTGATAGCAGGACATCCCAAAGTGCATCCACATTGCAAATGATTTATGAGGGGGGCCTGTGAGAGAGGAACATCAGGATGGTGTCAAAGAAGTAGAAAGAGAGATTACTGACACTGGTGCAACGCTGGTCCGGGGACCGGGGTCGGCAGTGAGGGATGGGAAGGGAGTCTCGGCGCACTGTGTAAAGAAGTAAGTGAGTATGGTAACCTTTATGTTTTCAGAAAGGACGAACCGCTTGCTCGATGTCGTTCAAGGTGAGACCAGCAGGCAAGTGGGGGGTGTTGGGGAGGGGAGGAGGAACAGGGATAACATCACTGCAGTCGATCTAGTCACAGCTTTTAGTTGATTGGGATCAGAAGAGATGGGATCAGGCCTACCAAGTCATCGATGTTCTGTCCGAGAGTAGACAACTTGACCATAGCAGCCTTGAAAGCCGAAGTCATGGCGTTGTGGTTGTCTGAATGTAATTGTGACATCAACGAAAAGGGTATGAAAAATGCCGAGCACTGCACTTACTGACGAATCCTTGCCAAGCACAGGCAGTTCGGGAGTCTAGTAAGATGTTGAATCAGTGAATGAATTATGGCTATGCAGTGGAAACGACCTACCTCTAGCCAATTCGGAATCAGATTGAAGACGGATTTCTCCAGCGAGAGGAGACTCGACCTCTCCTTGGTTTCCTCCAGTTCTGTAAGGTGATTAGATATCCATACATACATGCCGAAGACGCGTAGACATACCCTGGGAACCCGGTGCCTCGTAGTTGGACTTCGATGAAGACCTGAGAGTCAAAGATCTCGGGGGTAGAATCGAAGGGAGTTCCGGGGATCTGAAATGCAAAGTCGCAGATTAGGATCAAATACAGATGATGCTGTTACGCCGAGTACTCACAGATGGGTCAACAAGGTCGGCAGCAGCGACAGTGTGACTGGGGATGACCGTTAGTGATACTCGTGATGGGGTGAATGATCGACAGAATCTGAGAACTTACGAAGCCAAGAGTGCTACGACCTCATCAGCCGAGAACCCTCCAGCATCGCCGAACCTGGAATAGGGATAAATCATCCGCGCAAATTAGAGACGCGGATCAGACCCGTACCTAGCCAAAATCTCATCGACAGTGTCTGGAGAAGATCAGTCAGCATCGTCGAGGGTCACTTGAGTAGCTGGATGGACGAACGGAAAGGCTCAGGAACCAAAAGGTCGGGAGATGCTGCAACTGGAGGAGGACGACCGAAGAAGAAGCTCAGCTGAGGAGCTCCTGGGCAGTTACTGACTCCCACAGCGCCAGCAAACTGAATACTGTTGGACATCACTGAATCAGTCATCACAAAACTTGAAATAGGTTATGAGAAGCATACAAGTCACCGGGGGACAAAGTCGCGTTGTGCGCATTGACGAATGGAGTTTGGGCATCGACGATGTCGTCGATTCCACCGTTAGCATGGAAGGTAGTCTCGATATCGCCGAATACGATGATCGAACCATCAGCACCTCCTCCACTAGATATTGCAAAACAAGTCAACTTCTTAGTCGAGGTAGAGTAGAGTGGATACGAACCCGACACTGGGGGAAATACCGATAGCATCGTGGAAGGTCAGACGGAGAGACTCGTGAACCTGGACGATGGTGTTCAGATTGAGATCCGATGAGATATCTATACAAGGACTTTACCTCTTCACCACACTGGCCGCCATCGAACAAGTTAGCTTGGATATCCTCTAAGACTGGGAACAAGGCGCAGCACGCCGCGTTCGCGCTCGAATGGACACCGTCAGGGCAAGTGGCGCGCCTTGTGACTGCACCGGACGCGACTTGGAAAGCACCAAGAGCAAGAACGAGTGAGGAGAGACCCTTGAAAGCCATGGCGAGTGTAGCAGATGGGTTAAGGAGATAGAGGACTGGAATGTCTTATACTTCGAGGCCTTTGTCCTAGGACATTTTATACCTCGAGAAAACACATATTAGACACAAATAAAAAGGCGATGTAGCCAATCCTAGTCTGAGAGTTTGTAAACCGAGCCGTAGGATAGGCTGTGTGAACAATCTACGGCCATGCTTTGGACCGAAAGAGAGGACTACGGATAACATCCTCAAGTGGTGTGAAGTTGTGAACGCGGCTTATTGACCAGATCAAAAAGAGAGTGCGCTGTGCTGACGGCCAATACCGTAAGGAGGGAAACGTCAATGTTGCCATTTGCGTTCCATATGTGTGAACGGGCGAGGCACCGATTCCATGTCTGTGGGACGGAGGGCAAAGAATTGTGGCAAACCGCTTCCTTGTAGCATTGGCCGATTGAGGACATCCATGGTTCATATTTGCACAGCGCTACTACGGAAACCCATCAATATTCAATGATATACATCGATGTTTTACCTGCTCACCTTCAAGGCAGTGGCAATTGTATTCTAATTGGAAGCCAAGGATGAAGTCTAACCGGCCATCAATCACTTTTATATGTCGCGACAACGTCGCGATAAGTAGAAAGAAACGAAAATCCATGCCAAGCGCTGGAAAGCATCATGAGAGAGAGTCGAAACTCAGGTGACCGAGGGAACTTTGATTGTTGGAACGCAGCGGCCTTCCATGAATTCACTGTCTTCGTCTCTACGAAATGTTTCGTAAGTAAATACATGTATAAAGATCATGATATGAAACCGTGTTCACCAGTGATGCCTCCTGAGCGTTGCGTACGGGCAGCTCACACCGACGGAAGTTGCAATCAGTCATGCGCGTACAGTACGACGTTCATAATTCAAGTCACGTCTCTGTCGGGGTAAACAAATATCTGTCGTCCTATTCGACGATCAGAGCTCCTCGAACCACGAGGTTGAATCAACGAAAACTCCCATGTTGGTAGTGGTCTAAAGCAGCCTCGTATAACAAGAACATAAGAATGGAGCTTACTGGCACCATGATCTACCACATAGCGTTATCGTCCTTTCCCCCTGGAACTGGATGAGGTGATCCATTTTCTTGGCGTCCCTAGATATGGGTTCGAACGTGGGTTCAGTTGGACCGGGGACGAGGTAGCCTCCCGTACCGAGGACATGTTAGCTCTCGAAAAGAGTCATTGAAGTTACACGGCGTACTTACGGTATCGGTACCGTATACAACCGTGGGGATTCCGACTTCCGTGCCTTGGGAAACATTACAATGACTTTGATCGCCAAGGAGCAAGACTTCAATCAACGCTTGTTTCTGTCTTCTCATGCTTCCGGTCAGCTTTTGTATAAACAGTAATGTCTAAAAGCCTGGTGAGAATAACGTCTATGTGCATTCAGATCGAAGACGCCAAGGAAAGTAGAAACATATCGTGTGTGCGCAGAGAAAGGAAAAGACGTATGGACAACTGAAAGGGAAACCCACAACGAGGTGGGAGATGCGTTATTACGACCTCTTGTGAGGGCAGATATCAAGGGACCTTGAAGGATATGTGAGAACGATAGAAGACATAAGAAACCAATAAGAAAAAGTGAGATAGGAGTACCGCAAAATTGTAGTCTTCGACACGTTGTGTAACACGAATCAAACGATACGGCGAGTCAATGGCTCGCATATTCCAGGAGTTCCGCCTCTAGCCACCTCGTGACTATGCCTCCTGCACTGCATTCCGCATGTAGTGCATCCAATACTCTGTTGCCCACCAAAGCTGCACACTCTTCGGCCCTGCCGAACCCAGCAAGACACCCACGGCGATATTCCACCTCTTCCAGCCCAAGAATGGCAGCTACCGAGATGCTGCTCGTCCCAGCGCTGACAACCCCATCCCCAGCACCATAAACATGGAGCAGAATCGGCAACACAATGAGTGTCGGGATGTCGGCGGTCAGAACTTCCAATGCATGTTGGAATTCGTCTGTGTTCTCGTCGCCTTTCAGACTCGGAATATGGACATGGTCGAAAAGCGCTGGTAGGGCTTTGAGTCCGATGAAAGCTTCGTCGACAGCCTCCTTTGCTAGCCGGCTGGTGTCCTTGTCAACCAAAGTCGGGCGTGGCAATAAGTTGAGGAGATCATATAACGCACGCGCATCCGACCCTGCAGACGAGTATGTTTGAGGAGCAGGAGGAGACGGTGGACGAGACGGTGGAAGCTTCATGGTGAATCTGCCCGCCGGGGGAGTATTGGGCTCGCTTGACGACGGTGAAGGCCGACGTCTCTTGACTGGTACGGGTACCAACGCAGGGGATGCGGGAGGCGAAGGAGGGACATACGGCCTGTGAGACAATGCAACAAGACACTTCCAAATGATAGAAATGAGGAACGCTGCAAGAGTGGTTTGTGACGTTGGCGATGTAATATATCGCGATAGCGCACGGGCGTAAATAGGCATTGTGTTTTGTAGAGTTGTGATGGAAGGATGCTGGACCGTCGCTGATCGAGTCCCTGCAAGAGGCTTGCCTCCGATTTGCGAGTTCGGGACCTCCAAGGCTTCCACGACAGGAATCAAGGCATTCTTGATTCCGGACACTAATGGATTGACGACTCTATTGACAAGCGATACGAGTCCTTCACGAATTGATTTCAATCCATCACCTCTAGCATCTGCATCGATCCCAAGACCAAGGTCATCGAAGACTTGGAGCAATTCTCCAGCGAATGTGGAGATGGCCAAGGCGTGGAGTTGTGTGGGATTGGGGTTCGGAGATTGAGGAGTGGGAGCAGGGGGATTGTTGAAAGCGGGTGACGAGATGAGAGGTAGTAAGTGGGCGGATAGATTGGTGAGAAGTACCGACAAAGGTCGGTGCAGCGAGCGCAAGATAGCTCGGTGGAGGTGTGCGTTGTCGACAGTCGCTTTGAGTTCGCTAAAATTTTTGGGGTCAGGTTTCAGGTGTGAAACAAAAGTTTGAAGTATGAGACCCACGATGCAATGAGTTCCCCAAGAGCATGTCCACGACCTGCAGGAATAGGACGACGGCCACCAACGCAGTCATTAATGACTGCAGGCCCAGTAGGCTGGGCAAGAGATTTGGAGACAGCCTCGCTTAGTTTGAGACCAAGCATCTCGAGATACGATCCATCTTGGATGAGTGGTGCCGTTTGTGCGGTGTTGTTCTGGGCGGGAGATGGGCGTCTGAACGTGCTGAGAGACAACTTGTTGAGAGGTCGAGCTACTCTTTCAGTAGCTGCAGCTGATTCTGGCCGAGAAGGGGGTTGAGGACCAGGAGACGAAGGTCTGCTGGCAGGGCGGAAGAAAGAAGGATGATTCTTGAGTGCGTTGATCATCGTGGAGGTATCGGGGTATCAAGGGGATTGTCGTTAGGAGAAGAGTGTTTGTTAATTCCGAGTTGGATATATGGCTTCTAAATGTCTACGATGTGCGATTTCAGGAGGAAGAGACCTGATTCCGACGAGAGTAAGTTGCAATTATCCCATTAGTCTATGTGAAAAGTCGAGAAAGCGGGCGCGTTGAGTAGGTTGAACGCGAGGGGGCCCTAAGGAGGTCTGTCTGTGTCGAGAAGAAGGAAAGCTCGAGGACCGAAGAGTATGTTGCTGATCTGGTGTGTGAAGCTGAAACAAGACGAAAGGGGTGCGGTCAAAAACGAAAACAAATAAGCAAGAAAACTATACGAAAAGTCAAAAAGAATAAACATACGACGATGAAGGGAGAATCATAGATTGAGGACGGGCAACAAGAGGAAGGTTTGTCGAAGATGTCGACCAAGTCCTTGATAAAAAATTTTGTGCGCTCGAGATCCGTCCTTTCTTTAGTACAGATCAAGCTTTCCCACGCCGACCCCGGAGTCATTTTACTTCCGTCGACTCAGAACGACTCAGCTAACGTATGGTGGCATTCCTAAGATAATAGCATACTTGGAATGATACAGTAGTTACCCTGCTAGTACCTTTCTGATAGATGCTCGCCGTGCATCGTCTGTACACCGCAGTTGCCACAAACAACTCTCCTCTTCCCCCTCACGAAGTCGAAGCAAAGCAGGCATCGACAGACTGGAGTCCCCAGACGTTGACGTTATAACAACCTTCAAGTCGCCTGTACTAGCCATTCAATGACAGTCACATTGCATAACTTGTCGCACATTACCTTCGAACGGCGGTCGATCGACAGCTATGACTTTCAAGCGGGACTTTTCGAGCGTCTGTAGTCGTCGTAGTGTGTCTTCAATAGACGTGTCACACCATCCGCGTGCACTATGGGAAGTATCCGTCGCGTTCCATATGTTCTCGAAATCAGGTTCGACCGGACCATCCGAGGGTTCCGTTATGAATGGAGAGTCAAACGCGATGAGATCCGGACGAGAAGTCTGGTGATGTTCATGAACATAGACCCGACCGTGATAACACTAACAACTCACTGCATCTGCCTGTTTGGGTATCGTCTCAGCCGTCGAAGAAGCCTATCCCAGAATGCTGATAAGGCAACACGAAGATGAAAATACGCAGAAAGCCTCACCCTGGCCATCATCTCAAATTGCTCAGCGCCAGCAGCGAGCGTCAGTTCACCCGCTGTTACCGAGACCCTGGAACTCACTCGACTAAGCTCATAGCCGCCCTGGTCGGAAGAAACACTGCGCTGAGAGCTAGAAGGGCGACGGAGACGTGGTATCGGTTGCGGGCGTTCATACGCATCGTATCTTAATTTGGCGGCGGACGGAGTTTTCTTGGGGGATGATGGATTGGAGGAACGAGCTCGAGGGGACGTTGGTCGAGACGGAGACTCGGGCGACTTGAGAATGTTGTGCGATTGGAGTGCTTCGAGGAAATCTGGTAGCTGCAGTACGCATCAGCTTGAATTATCGTAGAATGCACGGTGAGGATCACTAACAGACGAGGACCTAGCTTGTTTCACGATCTCGGACAGAAGTGATTTCTGTCCCGACAGTGTAATGAACTGTTCGCACCGCTGTATCGAGAATTTAGATCAGCAAAGGTAAGTGGCACCGTCTCGATAGGACTCACTCCCCGAATATGTCTCCCCGCAAACTGACTCGCCCGAGTGACATGGGACAGTACCTCCTCAGAGACCTTCTCGCACTCGGCTGATATCCGAATCATCGCCAACAGACATGCATCTTGTACACTCGCTACAACTAATCAGTGCCTACCAAATCATCGACGCCGAAATCACTTACGAGGATACGTAGAAAGTCTCTCCGCCACTCCACGTAGAATCGCAACAGGTGGTATAGACAGCCTGCTACAATATTCACTTGCTAAAGCAGATATGATCACCATCATCGTGGGTCCCAGTTGTTCTTCAGGTTCCGCTAGGACGGTAACGAGTGTAGTGGCGCAGCCTATGCAGAACGTCGTAGAAGCTGTTTTGTTCCCCGATTCAGCACTATCGTTCGATATATCCATGATATATCTGAGGGTGGGACTCACAATTACGAAGATAAGTGAGGATCATCTCCACTACACCTTCCAAGACCGAAACTGATACGGATACCGACTGTTTATCGCTAAGAGAAGACGAAGAATTCTCAACAAGACCAATAAGCGTCTTGGCCTGTCGAGCGTAAAACTCCCCATCCTCTCCAGATTGTACCTGCACAACCTCTAACAAACGAGTGGCATATTCGTCTTTGGCTTTGACCGACAAAGTAAGGGGGATGGTTTGTAGCGATTGGGAGTAGTACGATTCGATGATGTTGGGGTCGATCTTGTTTAATATCTGTAAAGTCTACAACTTTGGTGAGCAAGAGAGAAAGAAAGACTATAGAGACTCCTGGATTCGATGAGACTTTTTCCTACCTTCCGACGAATCAAACTATCCGACGAATCAAGAAGCTGCATCACTCGTTCCACCTCCCACCCCTCTAAAGCAGTTGGAATATCTGGATTCGTTCCAGCCCACGAGCTCGGATCCAGACATTCCAAACAAGACAAGAATAAGTACTGATCGTTCGCGTCCCGGGAAACTAGGAGTTGCCGGATATTGTTTAGTGGGGAAAGACGTGGTGATACCTGAGAAGGGGCGAGTGTTTCTGGTGGTAGAGTTGATAATAATGTGAATGCATCTCGAAGGAGTACTGTTTCAATATAGAAATTAGGAGCAGAGATTTTTGATAAGAGGGATGGACGATCAGAAAAGGCTGGAAGTGCACTGACCGTGTCCATGAGAACGTGCTGAGCGAATAATCTCGAATACGATGTGATGGTTTCTCTTCGAGAGGCTTCGGAAGACTCGTGAAATGTAGTTGAAGGCTTAGATACGTAGATGCTCACCCGAAGGTCTGAAGAGCCGACAAAACTTTGAGGAGTAACCCTTGTTTCGATTTGTCGTTTGCGCTGTTTGACCACGTCGTCTCCAATATTCCATTGATTGTATCATGGATAGTTTCTCGATCGGGTGGAGATAGCTATCACAAGTCTGTGAGTGGCATTTCACAGAGGGAATGTGACGGGCTTACTTGGGAAATGTTAGTAGATACTAGAAGAGCGGCACCGACTACAGTAGGCTGCACATCCGTCAACCTCGTGATTACCTTTCCAGTGATACGCTGTAAGACTTCTGGGTCATGATGAGATAATGAACGAAAGACGAGTAGAGCTCGTCGGCGGACATGCGGTCTGGAAAGAACGGGTAGATACCAACGTTTCGGTCAACAAGAATGTATATAGGTCAAACCAATAAATACATACTGACGAGTTATGCGAGAGCAATTCATATAGACGTGATTGTACAGCTGGTATGACGTCTTCTGTTGAAGACATGACTAGAGAATCTAGAGCTAGGCATATACGGGGTATTTCTGAGCTTTCAAGATCCTACATAGCGAGAGAGTTATTTCAGAGCCAAATCATGATGTATGGGGTGTGAAGGGACCTTGCGTAAAGTGTTGACAAGCATGAGTTGGAGCTCATAGTTCGGAGGCATCATCTCCGTGCAGAATAAATAACCTGGTAGTAAGTAACAAGATCAATGCAAGTACCAGTCACGACGACCTCCAATTCCACTCACCAATCCGTTTATCTCCCACCGTCTTCCCAGCCTCTGCAAGATTGACCGCATGAGCTAACGCGTAGTCCATCGCTCCAGTCCCGAGGATACCAGAAGTGATCGACATGGAACAGTAAAGCAGGACGACAAGGCATTCTTTGCATTGGGTCTGTATCATATATAGTGGCGGGAAGAGTCAGTTTTCCGAGGGTTGATTACATAGGTCAGGTAGGATGATACTGACGAGTGTAAGTGCTGGATGAGATAGTCTAACGCGTGTAGAATTGATCTCGTCAAGAAGGTATTGGTCCGCTTGTTGGATCGAACCTGCAGTTTCTGTTTTCCGAACGAGGGAATAATATGCTCGGCTCAGAGCACCAGATGATAGGAATGAAGGAAAGGGTGTATCTGCAGACATTTCCGTCGAGCAACCGCGGCGACACCAGGCAAGTTGCGAGAGTCACGCACTGGCACGCCGGCGCAAGAGCACTGTGACACGATCGTGACCACCTTCGATTTGATATCCCGATCACTTGAACTTGCAATTGAACGTTCTTCTCAGAAATTCCAAACCGTGTTATGGCCTCCGACAACGTGGAGGCTCTCAAGGCCGTCGCTCATTCCTTCAACAAGATACTCAATCAACCCAGGATATATTCCTCTAAATCGCGAGGAACGGGAGATGGCGACGATAAGGACGGAACGAAGAAGCTGAGGCGCTTGATTCTGGTTGAGGGAATTCCGTCTAGTATTGTGCGTGTCATTTCCTAGTCTCTGCTTTCTTGTTGCTCATCTCTGTCCTTACTCGTAGGATCCAACGCTACGCCCGCGTATATGGAAGATCCTTCTACGAGTTGAGGATCTGTCTTCAGAAACATTCTTGCAATACGTCGCGCGAGGGCCGTGTGAAGTTCGGGAAAAGATTCGAAATGATACATTTCGGTGCGTAGAACTACTATCTCAGTTGAAACTCGAGATTGAGCGTGTCCTACAGAACGCTCGCCACGGATAGAGGATTCAAGGAAAGAGTCCGTGAAGATATGCTCGTTCGTTTATTGGACGCGTTCGTGTGGCGGAATCATGGTACTATTCCCGCACTATTTCCAAGCATGCTTCTGACCATTCCTGATAGATCGACAGGAAAGTCGACATTTAGGATTCACCTATGTACAAGGCATGAACGTCCTAGCAGCACCGTTTCTTTACACTATGCCCTCGGAACTGGAAGCTTTCTTTTGTTTCTCCAAATTCATTGAAGAATGTTGTCCATTATATGTGCAGCCTACTCTGGAAGGTGTACACCGTGGACTCAAAGTAAGTTTCCGTCATTATTGTTTCCATCCTGCAGGAACTGATTCGAATTAGCTTCTAGACCAGTGTTTGAAGATCGTGGACCCAGAATTATACGGATATCTTCGTTCGAAGAACCTTTCTGCCGAGATATACGCATTCCCATGTCAGCATGTCCATTTTGGTCTCGTGTCGCGCTGTTAACTTACTGCCATGTAGCTGTGCTTACTCTATGTGCATGCACGCCACCGCTAGACCAAGTTCTCCAACTATGGGACTTTCTTCTAGCATTCGGGGTGCACCTGAACGTGTTGTGCGTGATAGCTCAGCTATTCTTGATGCGCGAAAAGGTGATGAGTTCGTCGAGGTAGGCACCCAGTAACTTGTTATTGTTGCGAGTACTAATGCCACTCTAGCCCAATGCGACTGTTGCGAACATTCCCTCCACTAGAAGCGTTGCCAGTGATTGGGATTGTTGTTGCACTAGTACGCGACCTTCCTAGTGAACTGTACGACGAGTTGGTGAAACACCCATACGAAGTCCGGAGTTCCTGACCCAGCCCCAGCCCCAGCCCCAGCTAGCTGCCATACCATGTCGATGATACCCAGCAAATAATAATTGATAAAATAATAATGAAATAATATTTATTCCCATGACGTATGCGCATTACGTCATAGTACTCCCGCCGTACAAAATGGCTGGTCCCGCCTTTTTTACCACAAACCTTGTTTTTACCTGCAATGTCTTACGCCGACGTCGCTGCTCACAACGCTCCCCCAATCTCACAACAGGTACGCGTCGTTGAAGTATACCACTTGCTCGTCGTCTAACACGTCTTGCAGCCACACGCAGATCAGAGCCTTCTCAACACCACTCGACCTTCTGCAGATCCCATCGCAGACGACGGCGCAAAAGTCAACCTCGTTCCGTCAGACTTCAAATCTCATCCTGCCAGTAAGTCAAGCGCACTTTGAACTCAGGGCCCTATACTAATTTTTGGGTTTTTGACAGCCATGACATCCGAGGCAGACATCATTGTCGATGCCGACTCGAGCGACGACTTTAGCCCCTCTGAGAGCAGAAACACGAGACGCAGACACGCAAAGAGTAAACGTCGCCAGGAAGCTGAAGCTGAAGGTCTCTACATATGGGAGACCGCAAAACACTATCTCTTCAGACCGGGTGTAGCCGGGGGACTTGTCGGACTCAGTGTGTCTTCCTTCTTTATACGCAGTTTCTTCCAGTATTGACACTAGGCTTTGCTAACAGTCAACATCGGCCTCTTGGCGGGCGCATCTCGCGCTTTCTACACTCAACCCCACCTCCGCCGCGATACCAAAGTTATCTCATCCACCGTTGCTGCTACACTGGCCCTCTTCACTGCCGAAGGTTTCGCAGTAGAGAAGTACAGTCAGACGCCCCGCGGAAAGGCTGAAGCGAAGCGTGCAAAGGAAGAAGGAACGCTTTTGTACAAGCATGCTCAAGAGGCCATCTTGAGGCCTGGTGTTGCCGGGGGAATCGTCGGCATCTGTACGTCGCCTCCTTTCTGTTTGATATCTGTTCTGACACCGTGTTAAGTGAACGCCGCGATCCTTGGAGCTGTCGGGTATTTCTCGTACATCCACTGGAACAGACCTACCTGGGACAGACGTATCGTGTCCGCCGTATCGGTCGGTCTCCTCACTTTATGGGGTGGAGAGGGGTAAGCAGTCCGTATGAAAGGCTCCTCATGCTCTGCTGACATGACTCTCGCATAGATTCTTGGCTGAACGTCTACGCAAATAAAGATTGTTATCAAAATACCAATGTGTTCATAGGATTTTCTACTACCCTTGTCTCTTTTCTTAAGGTGTATTCACTCTTGCAGTGTAGTTGATATAAATATACGAGCTTTTCGGTGTCGTTTTCATTGCTAGTGTGATAGAAATGCTTGTTATATCTAATGCACAGTTCAAGTGGTGACTTGACAGAACATAACCATTCGGAAGCATTGTGGCGTAAACGCCGAGTTTATTCGAATCGATCATAGTTTACACACTAAAAGTACAGAGACACAGCAGACACTCAGAGATTGTTCGAGGACCCGTCGTTGATCCCGGCACCGAGAGATTTATTGATCGGGTGCGCACCTAAAGCACGAGACTGTATCAGACACCGACATCGTCAAAAGACGCGCAGGACATACCATGAGCAACAGCATTCTCCCTCAACTTCATGGCCTCACGTTCAAGACGCTCAGCTTCTCCAAGCTCCTGAGATTGCATCTTGAAAGCTTTGAGCTCTCTGGGGAGATAGCAATAACGTTGAAAACGAGATAAGTTGTCGATCGAGCGTGTGGAAGGAAGGAGAAGAGGGACACGTACTGTTCTTTGAGCATACCCTGAGCCTGGATGGCGTTACTGCCTATCATAGGTCCTTGGGATTGGCCGTGGGTGTGCCCGACGATGCCCATGCCCATGCCTGTCCCTTGGGATTGGCGGGTGTTGCCACCGAGCTGTGGGACACCATATGATTAGTTAGTCGGTATTTTCATAGGGCGGTGAGGATGGGACATACACTAGCATGGTTCTGGCCACTCGTATGGTTGTTGTTACGGTCGTCGAGATCGTTGTTGGTGTTGGTATTGTCATTCTTCTGAATTGATTCGATTATGGTCAATGTCATGAGACGAAAATGAAGACACTGTACACACCTTGTGAGATCCGAATAGAGGCATGGTCGTTGATCGTAGAGTATATGTGTAGGTTTAAACAAGTGGGAAACGATGTGGTTTCGCTTCTACCTGTAAAGATGTCTCGGGGTTTATATACACAGGAGCCACACCTGGGGGGCTCATGACGTCGTACATATCAGGGGGAATAGCGGATAGTTAGACGATCATTGGTATTGAATTGCGGTACTTGTACGATATATATGGGTATGGATCTGGAGCGGATGGGTCAGATGGAAGATCTTTGAATTTGTTCGAACTCCTGTCTCCGAACTTGAAGTCGACGTGACTTCCCGGCATTAGTCACTCAACGTGACTGTGACGGTGGAAGGGATTAGACAACATATACAAACCTGGAGTTCAAAAACGTGGACATACTATTACTAGCCCTGCATGGCATTGTCTTGTGTGAGATTGGCGATATAAGCACCCCAATCTTGAAACCTACGGTTATAATCGTTCAGTAGTGTGAAATATTGGATCATAAGTGAACATACTCGATGCCGGACGGTGCGCCACCCCACAGGTCATTATCTACCGATGTCCCATAATTCTCATAATTCTCATACGGAGAGGTTTGTTGTAGTAGAGGATCGAAGGTCGAGAGGTCGTCTTGCGGCGTATTAATATTCGGATCACATAGCCTGGAAATTAATTGAGCATTAAAATATGACGATGGGTCCAGAGGGTCCTCCAATGATTCTGTTATCGAGCCACCGTTGATCACATCGGAGGAGTCGAGTGACTGCTGCGGATAAGGGATATTCGAGAACCATTCAGGACTGAATAACGAAGCATCGTATGTGGGTTGACCGGGATCGTCGATAGGGTTCGGCGGAGGGGACGTTTGCTCATGCAACGTGGCGGACGAGACTCGCTGGGAGCCTGCGATGCGGCGCGCGGTAGGTTCGTCGTCCGAAGGTACACTGAACATGGTGGAGGGCACGTCAGCGGCCACGTCGCTGTCTCTTGTGCGTTTGCTCGATGCTGAAGGACCTCCTGTAGACGCCAAGTCTCCGGCTGATGCGAGACCGTTCACGATATCCCTATTTTACAGAAATCAGTGGTTGGTCCTAACATCCGGCAGAAGTAGTTATTGATTACCAGAGTCGGCCAGCAGAGCGCCATCTATGGAATGCAGTGATATGTTGAATACGAAGCACAAAGAGGTATCATGATTAATATTACATACCGTGGCTCGCACTTTTTGAGATATTTCAAACAGACATTGATGCGCTCCGCGTCCTTGCTAGGATCGAAACGGAGACCAGACCGCTTGCCGTTCCAGATGTTCAACAAGAGCATGACACCAGACGTAAAAGCTCCGACCTGTACAAAATAGACTGAGTTATTCAATGTAATCCTTCGAGGTTAGAAGAGTTTACCTGTAGATGAGGGTTAGCCTTGTTCCTTATGCGCATATATGTGTCTATGATGTGGCAACACGAGCGAGCAGCGTTTGTACATATGACCAAGGCCGGGAAAAAGCTCTGCGAACGATTCCGAGGCGATGGAATGAACGGTCTATGAACGAGCATCTGAAGATGGTAATAATTGCAATATATCAATGCTGATTGGTCGAAAAAGGTCTTGTTTTCACGATTAGGATCCCATCGAACTGACAAGTGCAAATAATGATTCAGAGCGAGTGATTGAAGATGGATACGAACGCACGATGTTCAGGGACCTCATCCATCCACTTGTTCAGTTTGGAGTCTAGCTCGGCTACGATGAGGTGGTCAGAATTCTGTTCTACGCCATACTGTGAGCATGAGGGAAGAGTCAATGCTGTCTTCGGGTGAATTGAAGAGAGTGTTGACGAACAAGTTGGTGCAGTGCCCGCCCCGTTATTGAATTAAGCTTCAGTAGCGTGAGGAAATAGGCAACAGAGGAGGGGCGATTGGGGGGCTGCTTGAAAGCTAATTCTGGATCCGGATGGTCCCAATATTCATCATCACAATTACAGGGTAGATCGAGATCATAGCTGTAGGCATTGAGGTAAACATATTGCGCGTAAGACAAATCGACAATGATGAACGCACTCATCGTCCTGGAGAGCGCAAGGACGTCCGAGAATGGGGCTTATGCGTCTATCAATGGATATTAAGACCCTGGGAGACATACACTAGATATGTAAGCTGCTCAAAGTCTTGTCACAGATGCGAGGGCTCACCAGAATGCACGCTTCCATAGCTCTGCTTCAATTTTGTTGGAACCCAAATGCACTTTGCTCCTGTGGAGCCCTACCTCCTGACAGCGACGGAGAGCAATGCCAACCTCTGTCCAGCATCCTAAAGGACCGGACGATAAGGCCAAGAACTCAGCTGATAGCTATATTTTGGCGCCCATAGGTACCGAGAATTCAGTGTTGCTTAGGTTTTGCACAAGAAGTAAATGACGTACAGCGTGTAGTTGTAATTCATAGAGAGAAGCAGGACTGTATAGTATATTTCGGAGCGGTTCGACTTGAGTGTACCATTTCCAACCTTTGTTATGATAATAGTCGCCGATATCAAGGGAAACACGGGGATCTTCAGAAAATTTGGAGCCGAGGGCGCAAACTACCAGCACCGTAGCCCCAAAGGCGGAATCATGAAGATGCAAGCTGTCTCTGATCGCGTTCTCGAAGGTTGGACGATGTAACAAGGGCATGTTAAGATTGATTTCGTCGAAAAAATGGCCGATGAGCTCCGTCATGAGATCATCATCAGGAAATGTATAGGATGGGGAATGTTGATCTGGATATGGCTATACCTCCCTAAGTGATCAGTGTTTTGGTTGAATGTCCTAAAATATCGGGGCTCACTGGCTGGATGTTCCAGAAATATGGTCTGCGGTGAGCCAAACAGAAGTTCTTATAGGAGCTCCGTAGTCCAGTATATTCGTCTTTCAGTTCGAGGGCGGTCTTGAGCAGCATAGCACCGCTAGCCTTACCGAAAAAGATATTCTGGGGCTCCTTGAATGTCATTTTGAGCATGTTCGTCGTGAGGACATCGGAGATAGTTTCATCATCATTTCTAGGTAGACCGGCCTGCTCAGAGGGGCCAGGAGTAGGTGACACATCCTTCGATGAATTTGAGGGAGACAATGATGTAGATTTCAGCGACTGCTGAGATGTTGAGGGCGAGTCATCCTGGATTGCTTGGTCCAAGTCTTGCAATGAAGCTGTGTCCGGAGGTAGCTATCGATAAATCAGAATAAAGTACAATATTAATGTTCGCCCGTAATATACACACCTTGCGAATAAGACTTTCCATTCTCTCCAGACGCTGCTCCAGACTTTCGATGTATCTGAGGAAAATTGACTATAAATGGAAACTCCGCAGATAGACGAGTGCATCCATACTTTTTGGTTTGGTCCCAGTTCTATTGTTAACGGGGTTATTAGTTTGTCAGATACTTTCTGAATTATAGGGAGACCATACTTGATCTTTATCCTTGTCTGGAGTCGTTCGTGTATGCGTGCAGTCTAGATTGGCTGCCAGGCAGTTGGAACAGAGACCTCCGGGCATCGTGGCACTATCACCTGTAGCATGGATCGTCTCAGATGAGAAGGAGCCAATATTGGTATCCAAAGCCTTTCTCACATCGTACTGAACATATTTAAAGCAGGATGGTCAAGAGCAGTTCAGGATGAGCGCCAAATGAGCACACCGGTGCGTACTTTTTTTGCGTTTGCATATGTCACAGGTAGCCCCAACCCTGCGCTTCTTGTGCGTCGGAGGCTGCACAAAGGATCCTGAATACGTGTTGCCGTTCGTATCGAACTGCATGATGGTGGTAGAAATGAAGATTCGTTGAGGTGGCTGTACACCGGCGAGTGCAAGATGTTACAGCGCTTTCAGAAAACCTTGTCATAAGCACTTTTTTTTATTTTTCTGTGCTTCGGTCATCAACCGGGTAACAAGTGACTCGGCTTTGCCCGAGACCAGTCTCGCGACCCCCCATTGGCTGCAATTGGGCTGCAATGGCCGCATGCTGCCCGATCGCGACGACTGAGGTATACCTTTGCTCGGAGGAACGTCGTGTTATGATCAGCAAGGACCTCCAGTCAAAAGCAATGAGATTCTTAGCTTGAGGAGCAATGCACCTCGAGTCTAAGTATTATGTCGTGAGAACTCAACGAAACCCGAGTACGGCTACGTACCGTGACGGCGGGTGCCGATATACCAAAACCTGAGCACTTGGACAATGAACGGGAGGGAGGATCGATGATCTTAGAGACGGATTTGACGCGTCCAAAGCGTTCTGGCGTAGTTCTACTTCAGATTTTCAGAGCTGGACGCGACTAAGACCTGCGGGGAGCTGTAGTGGTCATCTCACATGGCCTAGCACTCTATACATGTTTGGGTTGGCTTGGGTAGGGATGCTATGGCTCCCTGAATGAATTGCGAAGAAATGCCGTACGATGGGCGAGCTCGAATGCACGCGGAAGACCGTATCTTCCCTCGAATGTGCGGGCCAGACGTGTCGGACCTTGGCTTCCGGGCATAGCCACTTATTCACCGGTTGGTTACCGCCAAAAATAAAAAAAAGTCCATATGACAAGGTTTTGTGAAAGCGCTGTAACGATCGATCACAACGTACTCATCCGGCAGCATCGGCATCTTAGGTTTCTGCTAACAGGAATTCAGGACGAATGGGTGGCAGATGAATTCAGATGAGGAGGTAGGCTTCGGAATCATCTAGTTCGACAAGTTACATATCGAAGTCGGGATGCTCGGAATCACGTAGATAAGATAAGATAAGACATGTATAATCAGATAATCGGTACGAACGACATGATCCTTCTTGATCCTGTCCGCATTATGTACTTCGAAGGACGTCCACTCCGACCATTCGTCAGTATCTACAACAATATGCATGCACTCTTCTTGTCATCTTGTGACTTACCGATATTCTACTGTCCAACGGCAAAATCATTGATGGCACGTAGAGCATAAATCTGGCTGCAAAGTTCCAAATGAGATTGAAGACTTATCCTACAAAGGCTCCCTAGCGGGAATCCCCCTGACCCGAGGTGTGGGATCGGACTTCAATGTGCAGTATAAAAATTGGCGTTTGGGGCCTGCAGTAGTCGCCATAACAGTTGCCGCCCCAACACGGCCGCCTACTGGAACGATCTCGGTGCCACTGCCCCGAACGCCGAGTGAAAACATTCGGTCGAAGACTAAGACAAGTTATCACCACACGATAGAGCACCGAGAGTAAAAGCATCACTGACGAGTAGCAATGAAGGCTTTGGCAGTGGCTTGACAATTTGAATGGAGGAGTGCGAGCGGCGGACTTATTCCTTCCAGCATTCTCAGGTAGCGGAAGACCATGGAAGGTTGAGGAGGACCTCAAGTTAGAGTTCAGTGTCGATCGAATGTAAAACAAAGCAGCTCCGAAAAGACCTACCAATTCGAAAGACTGCATGATAAGCTTGTCTCCACCTTTCCTCGAGCATACGAGCACAGCTCGACGGATCCGGACAAGTAGCACACTGGTACACGATGAGTACTCAATGAAGAAGAGAGAATTTGATATTCGGAAGCGTACGCATTGGTATTCTTTAGCAACGGGTGTGAGTCCGAGTTTGAGCACTCGCTCGAGGAACCAATTTCGACTGATCAGAGAATGAGTGTGAATTCGACATTGCGTAACGAATGGCAGAAGTGCAAACCGTTTCTCAAGTTTAAGGAGCGTCGCTGAACTAAGGGTACTGAGTTCGTGCTCTGGCCAACCTCCCGAATTATCCAGAAAGTATCGACTGGATTCACGATAAAGATCCTCCTCTTCGAACATCTCAGCAATCCGCAGTGCTTTGATGGGATTTCCAGCGGCATGAAGCAAAAGGAACGTGAGGCATTTTTCTTGTAAAGAAGGGACACTCAATTTGTGGGCTATGTTCATGAGGCCCTCCGCATTATTCCATGTGATTGTGCACTCCAGACTGTTAGGATAAGAATATATGGATACAGGCTCGAAGCGAATACAAGGCTTACTGGGGATACACGAATTTGAGAAAATCATGGAACGCACTAGCCTATGAACTCGTTGAAACGACGAGGAACAAATTGAAGGAACGCGCACATACCCTTTCCTCCTTCAGAACAATCACAGCATCAGGCCCGGTCTTTGGACGTCGTTGGATAGAGGCGTGCGACACAGTTCGCTTTCTTGGAGAGAAATGCTCGCGACCTGGAAGCGACTTGCTTTTGCCGTGCCCACTACTGCCTTCTGGCCTGGGGTCCCCGATGCCACCTTGCAATTTGGCTAGCGTGATAGTCCTAGCCTTTGAATTAGAATCCGATCCAGAAGGACCGGCGAGGTTTTCTTCAGACTCGTCGACAACGGTACTAGGAGCTGAACTCTTATTGGAGTTCAAATCGGCAAGAACTTCCAACTCTTCTGGATCAACGTCTGGGTCCATCGGGGCAAAGGTCATACCAGTCGCCAAACCGTGTACATTCTTATCCCCAGGAATAGATGATGGTTTAGAGATTGTCATCATGCTGGACACGGAAAGCGGTCTTCCTGTCTCTGCCCAGTTACCGCTGAGTGCCGCCTCGAAGAAAGGCGATGCAAAGTATAATACCTCCTTGTGGGCCCTATGTAGCTCAGTGCGTGAATGTACGCGTCACAGGCGATGCATGGCTCACCAGAACGTGGTACTTTCGACAACGATCTTCACAGTTCCAGGAAATTTACTGTTCTTCGTAAATGTTTCGTCAATTTCGATGGCTTCATCATCACTATCGATGTCCAGCTCGGATACCAGGTCATCTGTTTGAACTTCCTCCAGGAGCCACGGAGGAGATCCTGATGATCTGAAGATGCCGGCGGCGGCAGCATGAGTTTCCGTAGGAGAGCTGAGGGATGCGGAGGGATTGTTGTGTCCTCGGGAGTTTCTAGCTATGAGGAGATGTGATGGATTTGTAGTCATGACACGAAAGACCCGCTTGAGAATGGGGTCACTGAAATCGCTGGACCTGTAGCTCGCTGCCTAAAAACAGACGATGGGTAGTATGTAGCAAAGTACAAAGAGGCGACTCAGGCGAGCTTCCTCCGACTCCGAATGGGGCCAAGCGAGGCGAGTCACACATTGAGTCACACTTGGTGACTTGTTGAGCCTCTAGTCCCGTTGTTCCTATAGCCTCTTGTGCAGCACCGAAAAACAAGGCGGAGTAGTGTAGTGGTTATCACTCGAGATTCTGATTCTCGTAACCCCGGTTCGAATCCGGGCTTGGCCTCTTATTTTTCCTGTTTTACCGATTGATAATTTCGTGTTTGGAAGCTGCCCTCAGTTGACGCCACATTGTCATTCTCAGGAATTTATTTTATTTTCCGGAAGAACGACACGGAGTAGGACCGATAGTTCACCGAAGCTGCTGAAGACGAGTCTGACGTGCGACTACCAAGAATTCATGGTCGACGCACATCATGTATATTAATCAAACTATGCAGGATACATCCATGAGGAGGGAAGGAGAGGGTATGCGAAGGGTATCGACAAATGTATCGTAAGGAGTGACATGAAATAATAAAGAAAAAAAAAGAAATGGCAGCCGATAATCATAGAATAACACAACCCGAATGACTGACGAAAACTAGGGGTTCCATGGAGAGAATGTCCGTAACAAGTAATGTTAAGGCTATAAGAGAAGGGAGGGGAGTACAATTACGGAATAAAGACAGCAGTATAGATATCTGTTAGTTGGAACCGCCGTCGTTGAAGATCAAAGGCGCGTTTTCTACTAGCCACTCAACGGACAACGCCTTCCCCGCCATGTCGCTGAATTCAGCACTTGGATCGCGAGATCTCATCAGGGTTGCTGCAGGCCAACGATCAGATCGAAAGCTTGACCAAAAAGTAATCGGACTTACGACCAAACACTACACCAAGATTCCTTGCAGTCATGAGATTTATCTCGCTGCGTTGGCGGATGCTGAGGAAAGATGAGTAGAGGTAAAAATGGATCCGCAGAACGAGGCTTACTGGTTCAGATGGAGCATAAGCATACGCAACGTGTAATAGTGTTCGTTCGGTAGCCTATTGACGAGATCCAGTAAAGCCTTGTTTTTGGCCGAGGTATCCTTGATCTCGACAGCGCTCATGAAGCTTTCGTGAAGGTCGTACGTCAGTAGAGGCACTGGCAGGGATCGGAAATATGTCTTCAAAACAGATGTGACACTGCAGATGTCGTTGAACCGATCAGAGTCTCGCAAGTCAAACGAAGCATAATCTCCACGCTCGAAGAGCTGGGTGATAGCCTTTGACTGCCCTGAGCCACCAGTTTTGCGGTAGATACCCTCATAGTCCACAGCTATGGAACATGAGCGCGAAATCTCTTGCCAATCAGATAATCCACTGACCTAAGGCTTCCACTGCATCGATGCATTTTTCGACAATAACGGGCACTCGTCGTTCACCATCTTTGTTATCGGCATGCACTTGTTCTGTTAAATCGCGACCAAACATGGAAGGCGCTGTTCCGAGAGGAGATAAGACATTATTCTGGAAAGATTACTAGATGACACGCACGCATCTCATATGTAGCATCGTCTCGGTTTGTTGCCGACGACTGCAAAGAACACGAAGTGTGGACATGGTTGATGCATCGTACATGGACGGACATGTTACAGCCTTTGGAGACAGAACGTTAGGGGGTTGTCTTCTGAGATACAAACTGAGATGAGCTCACTAGAACAACGTAGCTGCGAGCCCCACATCTTATCGCCACATTGATCGCAGCGAGTGAAACGCAGCACACTCAGCTGTTGGAATGTATGTTCCGTATGAACCTTTGCCTTACTCTGGTCAGGAGCCGTAGATATGGGGACAATTTCCTTGGGTTTCGAACCCCACTTGATGAACTTTTTAGATGATGGCGTCGCAAGTTCAGGATCAATTCTCTGAACTTTGTTGGTTCTGTTTTCGGCAGCATCGTCGCTATACAGAGATGAGGCAGTGGTGGAGGAGTTCAGACCATTGGGACGGGGTCTGTCAAACGAACCGCTTTTCTCTCGTACTTGGTCCAATGAAGTCCGGATATTACCCATTGATTCCGCATCTATTCTTCGTGCATACTGCGCGCTTAATTGCGCCAGCTCCTCGTTACGAGCATTGAGAACAGTGGTTTCCTCGAGAGAGGCGTCTCGGACGGCCCTGAGCTCCGTGATTTCGCGCATCAGTGCTTCTCGCTGTTGCTTTAGCGGAACAAGCTCGTGCTTATACTGAGTCTTGATATTGTCTAACCGCATGGTCAAAGACCTGCCTAATTTCGCGGCGGGGACATCACCATTCGAAACACTATAGTATAATCAGTAATTGTCCCATCCTAAGAGTTTCGATCACCAACCTTTTCGATGCAGAAAGCTCCTCAACTTCGGCCAGTGTCATATCCCTTTCTACCATCAGCTTCGAAAGATCATGTTCCAGTCCAGTCAAGCTTGCATTAAGCTCTTTCGACATCTGTTGGTGCAACTCCTTTTTCCGGCTATCACCAGACAAAGCAGTCAACCTGGCAGCCTGACCGGAGAGCAGAATCCGCAGACGGGTCACTTCAGCCTCAGCGTCGCGCCTTGCTTTGAGTTCCCTATCATATTCCGTTTGCGCGACGGTGAGACCGGCAATATATTGCTTGCTGACCCTCTACAAGTTGGTTTACTCAGAAAAACGATCTATCTAACAGGGGTAGTGGAAAACATACCTTGACACCATCGAAGTTACCTTTCAAATCCGAATACTCCGCCTTCTTCTGCTCCATATTCCTCAGGATAGCCTCGACGAATACAATGTCAAGTTTCAGTTGTTGCGCGCCACGATCTTTGGCATCAGACAATGATTCCTGAAGTCGTCGAACAACGATGTCTGAAGTATCATGTCTGGGATTCGTCGCGACCGCAGATTCTGGTTCCGTCAAAGTAATCCGCGTAGAGGTTGTGGAGTCACTCGAATCGCTCACTAGGGTTGGAGGTTGAGACTCTGTCGACGAGCGTCCAGGGGTACGATGCGAGGAAGTCGAGCTGTCAGATCGCGTATGAGATGATTCAGGAGCCCTGGGACGTGGCGAAGTATTTTCGTGAGTTACCGACTTGACTGGGAATACATGGTTTGGGTCAAAGGTAAATGTTGATACATACCGATCGGAGGGACGATCACTTGGGTAAGTAGCTGTGTTGTCTTCGTTCGGATCGGGAGTACTGCCTCTCGGTGTGGATGTCGGAGTTGGCTTTCCCAACTTTGTGGCGCCGCTGGTCGGCGTGGTAAGACTGCTTGCAAAAGAAATCGCAGTGGAAGGTGGGGTAGACGGAACACTTCGTTCTTCCAGTTTGGCCAGCTGGTCGAGTGACTTCAACGAAGGCATCCCACCAACAGAGCTGAGCAAATCGGAGAAGTCGGCCGAATTCATCGAGAATCGAATTGGTGGCAAGGCCGGGGCAATGAACGTCGCGTGAGACATGCGTTCTACTGGTGATGATTCCGACAGATCCGAACCGCTGTCGCGACGCGAAAGGTTGGGAGAGTCATATTCGTCATCATGAAACGATTCGTATGGAGAATCGGTGCGTCCTAGCCTTGGGAATTCGTTGACTCTAGCTTCTTTTGGCGGTGGCGAAGGTGGAACATCGTCTTCTGACCGTCGATATCCATTCCGGTCGTCAATATCCGTACCACTTTCTACGCTGCGAGGAAGGTCCACTCTAGATGTTGATCTGCTCCTTGCACGAGTGCGATCGATATTTAGACCCGGCGTGGATGACAGGAGACGGCTATCAAGAGGAAGTCTGTCGTCAAAAGACTTTTGAAGACGGATGGGCGGGCCCTTGGGGATTTGAGGGTTTGGAGATAGTCGCCCATGGTCTCCATTTTGTAGATTCACCAAGCTGTTGACCCGAGGTGGTATCTTGTCCTCTGACAGAATCGTGCGAAGAGGTGGTCGTAAAGGAGCTTGGGGTTCAGAATGGTAAGTGGCAGTAGTAGCAGACGCTGAGCGAGATCGCGGGAGTTGGACGTGGTCATAGAATTGCTCTCTCTCAGTGAGCGCTGGGGACGATGAAGGCGAATTGGAAGTTGCTTTGGTGGATTCAGAAGGTCGAGGAGAGCTTCGACCGCCACTTTGCCCAGATTGTTGCGATTGAAAGGAAGAGGTGATAGGCGAGAGCGTAGGAAACGAAGTTTGAGCGGTGCCAGATTCAGGGAAACTAGGAAGGATAAGTCCAGGATTAATGGACCGTCGTTTATCTCGTCGCGAGGGACCGGCAACAGCCAACCCTCCTTGCTTGTTAGAGGAAAGATCCAAATCAGACGACGAGGCATCCAATAGTCGCATACCCTCATCGTAACTCTTCCGTCTGTCCATGGAATGCATTCCGTCGTCTGCAGATATGGAAGGGATGGGGAGAGTGCTCTGCTTGTGAGGGAGACGGCTGTGTTCTGAGGACGACGCCGTCTGCGTTGTCTCTTGAGGCGAAGAGTTGTATGACAACGATGGAGAATTATTCCGAGCTAACTCATTGCGGGCTATCTCGGAAGGTAATGCGACTGATGCAGATTGAGGGATAGACGAAGATGATCCTGTTGGTTGTGGATTGGCTTCGAAAGCATCACTCACATATGGTCGGGGGGTTCCCTTATTGAGAGGAGAGCGAATGTGACCACCATTCTCGGCGCGTTTCGAAGAGTCGTTGTGCGATGTTTTGTCGTGCGATGTCCGTCGTGGATTACTTGATGCGTCTGATGGGAGGGTGTTAGACTCTGTAGCAGGAGAATGTCTCTGTAAATAGCAATATTGAGAACGACACGCATGTAGTAGAAAACTCGAGATTAGGTCACCTCGTTCTCTCTATGGTGGTGTTCGCGTGATTTGGAGTCGGCACTCCCGCCCATCAACTTCTCTCTCTCCGCTTTCTTCTGAGCGTGCCGCCGTATCTTTATCATGCGTTCGTTATGGCAGGGCATACAATAAATTCCTTGGCTGGTCTTCGCGAAAGTGAGGTCGTCTATCCACGATTTGCAAACCTTGCAATTAAAACAGTGTGCATGGTATGAATCGTCTCCAGCCATGATGGCCTCGTCCAATATAGGCAGATGACAAACGTTGCAACTATACGAGCAGTTTGCGCAAATGGGCGACCCGTCGGATAGAAGCAGTAGATTGGTGTCTGCAGTCACCTGCTCGCCGCACTTGGCACACTTGAAGCATTCGACATGGAAGAAGGATTGCCTACATGTAATTCATGAAAGTCAGCACACAACGCGATTGTAGGTGACGATGTACGGTGTAATTGTTCCGTGCAAGTACGTCGGGCCAATGCGACCGCGATTGCTTTGAGCTACAGAAAAAGGAGGCGCGACGTACCCAAAGGCGACCACCAAGCCCCCATTCTCCTTCACCGCCGGAGTTTTGCACCCAGGACAAACTCTATCCTCTATTCCTTGGTTTGAGTCTATTATCTCGCGTCCGTCCTGGTGCAAGTCAAGATGAGAGTGTTCGCGTAGAGGGACATCGTGGGGTGCGCTTGGCATTTCAGCGAGCATATTGTGGGCGTCTGTATGCGAAGAGAGAGTGGAAGAGCGGGAGAGCTAGCTCTGGAAGGAAAGATACCAGTATTCCGGCGCAGTAGGTCGAATATGAAATATATTAAAATATAAAGAAAAACCAAAGGGATTGTTGATGCGACTCTCTGAGTAGCTTTACGGAATTGACGAACGAAGCTGGCGAGATACAAGAAAGAGGGTTTGGGCGACGTGGAAGAGGGGGGAAAGATATTTGGAATTATCGAGCGAACATCAACCCGCGTCTCTCGCGGTGGCAGTACAGCTTCGGTGGTTTCATTTCTCACATCCATTCACAACTATTCTTAAAGGTACGACGACCACTAAATACATCCTCTAGCAGCTCTAGCTTGGGTGTAGCAACTTATGGACCAGCTGATTGTTCCCGGAACGTGGTCTGCAGTTGTCGATATCTCAGTCATCAGCTTGGCTCACCGGCTAGCCCGTATGCTATACTTGTACACCAAAGGCTGCAGCTTGTCGCCTTGAGGTCCTATTTCTGGTGTATCTGGGTCCTAGTAAAAATGTCTGAAATTACCTGTACCCCTTGGATCTATTTTGTGGCGCGAAAGTCTGGAGCTGATCCGCACTTCACCACTACCCAATATTGCTCATGTCTCTGTCGTTAATCATTGGTGGCTGCAGCGCTGGTTGACTCGCTGGTAACAATCACTTGGTCGGCATGTACACTGTGGCATCTTCTGTCACATGCTAGTAATCGCGCCGCATTAATAGGCTCTTGGTCCTGCCGAAGTGACTAGCTGCTGGTCGCCCTTACCCCCGAGTCATAACGCGACAACCCAGCGCCTCGCTGACCTTCCCAAATGTCGCAACCTCGCCTTGTTTCGTGCCCCGAGTATACTTGTCGTGATAAATCATCGATCGTTCTTACTACCCAGGTCTGGAAACGCGATTTCCAGATACCCTGGCCTCCTTCAATCTCATGCTACGAATATTTGATGTACACGCGCGCGTACGTTTTAATAACCTTTTTCCTGCTTTTCCCACAGACGGAACTCGTTGTAATATAGGTAGCTATATATGTGTATGCTTGTGGAGTGGGTCCATCTAGACTTTGTACTCGCGCAGATCCCACCCTCGTAGTCTAAGTGACCCACAGGACGCCTTGTCAACCGTAGTCACACCCAGTCACAGGCCTCTGATTTCACCAAAGGCAAATACGCAGTTGGTCCGTGCACTGCTGTGGACGTCCTATAAATTGTTTTCAGGTGAAATTTGATCTTCATCTCTTGTGCTCGGGCTCGTACTGTCGCTAGTGAGGTTTCTACCGAAGCACAGTTTTTGCTGATTGCAAATTACACATCCGAACCCGTCTGTTAGCTTCGGCTTTCAGCAATTTTTGGAAACCCTTCCTTTTCCTTCTCTTCGTGACGGCGTCTTTGGATGTCTGAAGGAGTTGGGATTCGTAGTTTATATATTTGGCAATATATTTGATTCGCACTACTTTCCATGTTTCTAAGTTGAGAACAAAATTGTTGGAGTTTTATTGACGCGAAAGTTTTACTGGAATCGCGTCAATAGCACTCTTCTCCGATGCCCATTGACTTTCCACAAGACTGCATAGATTCCAGTGTTGACCCACTCAAGAATGATGAGCTTGATTCTACAATGTACCTCTTCCTCCAAATCCAGAGGTCAAGTGCCCAAGTCTAACAGTCCATCGCCATGCTGGAGGTCGTCCGCAGTGTTTTTCACCCAAATGCAATGAGCCCCAAATCTAAATTATACAAAGCCGTGGATACAGAAATTCGAAAAAAAAAGGTCTAGGGCTTTTATAGCCCAGCAGCGGTTAACAGCTTAGCGAAGTCGGGGCTTCCAAGCCCCGTTACTGGATCCCAACCAGTCTTGGCAGGGAATCCCTAGAGAAACAACGACTTTGAGTAAGCATGGGATGCATACGACGAATAGGAAGATAGATTACGCACGTTAGTCCCGCATCCAGGGTTATCACCCGTGGTGATATCGTTGAAAGCGGTTGGATTAGCGTATAGCCTATCACTTTGTATCAGATAGAGTGCCGTGAAACGGCGAAGCTACGTACCATGGATTCAAGAAGCCGAGCACAGGTTTACCAGCGGCCATGAGTTGGTCATTAATAAGCGATATCATACTAGCAAAGATGGGAGACGAGCAAGAGGTGCCGTCGACTGTCTGTGCCGCTCCGCCACTGACGATCTCGACGTTGACTCCGATAGCGGAGACATCAGGGAACCCACGACCAGCTGTGTTGAATTTCTGATACAGAGAGATCAACGGGCGAATGAGCGAGGAAGAAAGTGGATACTCACGCCAGAGTTCGTCTTTCCGAGAGCAGTCAAGTATGTCGAGACAGCATCAGCTTGGAAGGAGGGCTGAGCAAAGATGTTCGAAAACCCTCCCGACGAAAACGAGGCAGCGGTTTCTGGGACACCTTGTGTGGCTCCAACAGCAGTGAGGTAGGGACATCCTGCGGGGAATGTAGGCTGGAATGTCGTGCAACTCTGCGACTGACTACCAGCTACACCACCATCACCGGAAGCGAACAAGATGGAAGTACCAAGGGCACCGAGCTGCATGTAAGCGTTGCATAGTTTGCTGCAATGTTATCATTAGATTCATTCATCGGAAAGAGAACGAATGATTCGGCGCACTTCGCAACTTTGGAGGAGATAGCACTCTCGTTGTCTCCGTATGATGTGGTCAAAACTAAGTGCCAATGAGCCTTAGAACAACTCTCTGGAGTAGGACGAAAGACTGACCTTGGGGTGGATTGTCTTCCGCAAGGAGAGCGTTGATGATGTCAAGGAAGCCACCGAGACTTCCATCTTGGGTGTTTTCTCCAACTGATATGAAGGTGACTGGTACCCCGGTAGCAATACCAACGGTGTATTGCTAGTAATAGAATATCATTAGTACGGATGGCTCTCACATAGCAAGGAGGCAGTACTGACGATATCAAGATTCTATAGAGAACGAGGTCAGTGTCCATAGATAGGCAATCGGATGACATACGCTGAACTCACGGCTTCGACACCAGCCTCCCGCTTGCCCTGAGGGTCACTACCACCATCGAGAGTTTGAAGAGAAAAGGAGGTCGTCGAGGAGACGTCAGTGCGAAGCTTAGAAAGGAAGGATTGCAAGTCGGAAGTTTGAGCGAATTGATCGATGAAACCTGAGACACCAAGCGTGTTGTTGGACTGAGTAGCGGGGGTAGTGGGAACACCATATAGAGCTTGTACGCAAGCTAGACAACCGTTTCGGGTTAGGCTTTCAATTTCGGAAGGCGAGGGGGTTCCTTACCAGGGGTGATAGTTTTGGCACAAGAGGCGGGAACAGCATCAGCGCTGACACTAGGATTAGTGGTGGTCTTAGCCTTGCTTCGATGAGCAGAGATGACGGGACGGCTGTCTGGAACCGGATTGTTAAACGAGGTCGTGGGATGGATAGCGTCTATGTGTTGTACAAGATTGACGGGAAGAGCGTAAGAGAGTGTGCGGAATGATTGTTTTCCAGATGCAGTGTGAGCTTGATTATAAAGATGACTATCAAGTAATGAACGTCGACAATTGAGAATAGACGTACTGAAGGTCTGATAGTTGGCTTCTAAAAGCTCGTTCGCCTGGGAGATCGGTATCTGGACAGTTATCCAGTCTCCAGCAGGAGAACTCGTTGTGGCGGTCAAGTTATTGGACGCAAGCCATGAAGTAACAGCAGAGACGGTCTCGTTACTTGGTGCAACAAAGGACTTGACCTTCACAGAAAAATCGCATGTCAAAAAACGACGTCGCGACGAGTCGATGGCAGACGAAATACCTGATCCTGGGTCAAGTATTGACCGTACAAGGGACTGGACGGCGTGCTGACTGCGAGCAGGGCATCCTCCAGACCTGAGATATTATTGGGGGATAGACCGATGCGGAGCTTTATGGTAGCATCAGTCGGAGCAGGACCAACGACGGAAAATCCAGCAGGAGCGGTGTGCCGTTTTTCGTGTATAACGGTGCTTCTGAAAGTGGGTCTTGCCCTAGTGAAAGCCAAAAGAGAGGCGAAAAACAAAGAGATCGCAACCATTCCTCCTGGGAAAATCTGGGGTAGCAGAGAAACAGAGACCCATCGGATTTGCACTTTATAGTCCCGAGCGGAGCGACATTCGGATTCACAATAGGGGAAATATATCCACCCACAAGGCCACCGATTATTGAACGGTAATCGCTGGTAATCGTAACCTAGTATCCAGATGGAAGCAAAAAAGGAATGTCCAGGTTACCAGCTGCGCTTAGCGGCTTTCGCAACTCATGGGCACGAATGACCTTCAGCACAAGATGTATCACAAATCAGGATTACTGCGGCTCCAGAGTAGTGCTGTCCGGTGGCTTGCTGTAGGGGCTATTATTATGTGGCTATACTGGAACGCTCAATCTGCGCTCATTGGCACTGGAGAATTGAGATCAGCAATCTTGGGTTTATCACGCACCGGCAGTGTCATCGTTTGATATAAGACCTCACTAATCGGTGGTACGCCCAGAGTCGGCTGCCATGGTGGTCCCAAGTTGTGTCTCCTTCCGAAAAGGCTTGTGTGGCGACGGCAAGGCGACCGTCAACGAGTTGAAGATTTTCGAGAATTTCTCACGGAAGCGAAACCTCTCGCGATCGTGATCGGGGGGGCCGCCATCCTCATTTTCAGCTTCCTACCCAACTAACCTGTTGTCGATATTGCAGAACCACGGCAGCGTTGATTCTTGCAGACAGAATTCATTGGCAGTCTGATGGGTTTCTTGTCAACTACTTGTGACGAATGCGTTCTGTTCTCGACGTTCTCGATCCGCGGGACTTCATTGAAAACACAGCAAGTACATACCGGCATCAGTATCGTACACCGACGTACAGAGGAATATACAGTAAAGGGGTCCCTGGTAAGTATACGTATGTGTCTATCTTACATCCAGTTGAGGACTAATTCCAGCCAAAATACAACATATTACGACTCGGATGCGCGAACATACCTGACCTGCAGGTCGCCTCGGCACTCTTACACACGATTTTCCTACCGAGGTCCTAATGGCGCTCCCGGCACCCTTGTCTCGCCGTTCCAGGACGAGGGCTGAACGAAGTTCATAAATAAATCAAGAACAAGTCCGCCAACGACCGGAATCATCTTGACTGTTTTCGGTAATCAGATTAGGATTTGACGCGCGCATTAGACAGTGCCTACCTGCTGAGTGGCTTTCGTCTCCCTCGCCATCAAGTCATTCAAGCATCTCGCAATGATTCCTACACCTTCCTCCACCGCTGGTCTATCTCCTTCAATCACCCTGCCTACCAATCGTCGGAATCTGTCTGGATGCCACCGTAGCTGCGCGCTTCGAATACGATCCTTCCGAGTCTGGCTCTGCGAATGTAGCGGTGAAAGTAGGAACATGGCAATTCCTGTAGGTGTAATGTCCGTGGGACTCGTAGGAGACGAAACCAATGGCCAAGGAATTGTTTGGAATGTCAGCTGTTCTGTAGAACCGGACAAGCCAACCCATCGTGCTTCGTAGTCCCTCCAAGCGTCTATCACCATCCTCTCCGACTTGGCTTTGTCCCTCTTTTCGCGTTCTCTAGGTGTGGAACTCGACCTCAATCGCTCCTCGACGATTTTCCGCCGTTCAAGATCTCGCTTCTGTCGAATCCGATGCTCGATACGTCTGATCTCCTCCTGGATAATGCGCGATCTCTCTTTTTCTCTCTCTGCTGCCGCACGCAAGACCTCCTCTTCCTGTTTCATCCACCTCTCAGCTTCCGCTTCATAAGCGTACATCATCTCATCCCATATCCTTCGTCTCAGAATGCTATCCTCGCGTCCTGCGAATTCGTCTACCCTGTTATCAAGGAAGATCTGCTGCTCCAAAACCCATTTCTCCGTCTTCTTGTTCCTCTTGTCCAACTTTATAAATTCCTGTTCAACAACCCACTCGTACGTCTGCGCCATATGTTGCCAAGGGTCAGTTTGAGATCGGCCAGTGCTTGGTCGCGGAGCAACATGAGGGATACCCGATTGCTCCGTCTTTGCTCGCATGATATGCGGGCGTGAAATGTGTGGTCGCGAGTGATGTTCTGGGGCGGGTGTACGAGGGCGTGGAGTGGCCATTGAGTAGCAATCAGAGGGGTCACTAACGGTGTCCTGTCTCTTCCAGAGGCGGATTGAAGATGCTCGAAAGCTTGTGATGAGCTCGATGTAATAAATGCTCCTGAAGCAAGGCAGCCATGCTTCAACCACGGACTTGGCTGGGTGATCTATGAGGAGCACTTATCGCATGCTTGTACGTACTATGCCTCGTTGTTTGCCATGCTTCAAGACTACATATAGAACAGATCACTAGGACACACCTATTCCGCACTGTCTTCGCTTTCGTTCACGACTAGTTATATAGAATAGAATCAGATAAGTTATGGCTACACATATCGAATGTAAGTATACCAATCGCACAAAGCGCGCTACCGAGAAAGAAATGTTGGAAGATAAAGATAACTTAAATATGACGGGGAAATGGCGGCTCTGCATACTTAAGCTCAAGTCGAACAGAAACCAGAGTCAGTGAGAGGGTAATCCGATTGAGCCTCTAAGCGTATAGAACCTAAAACGATACAGAGCATCAGGACTAGTGGTGAGACGATACCAGAAATCCTCTAACTGAAGAACGGATGCGCTTGTGCTTCTTTGGCCGTCAAACGTTGATGATGATCGTATCGCAACAGTTTGTCAAGCAGATCTAGAGCATCTACCGAGACCCGAGACTCGTTTTCAGGAGTGATGAAACGCGTCCAAGGCTGTTTGACGTAGCTGGAACAAAAGGAATACATTCATCATGAAAGCCTTTAAGCGATAATGGGACTCACCTTCGTAGAAGAAGCTCCAAGTCCGTTTCAAACGAAAGATGGTAAGCCACCAAGTATTCGTCGAATTTTTCCGACCCGAGACATCTCATTATCTTCAATAACTGATTGTTGTTCTGATAGGAGTGAGCAAGCCTGTCAATTTGAGCGAAACTATTTCTGACGCACATCAGAGCCTCGGAAGAAATGGTCCTTGAAGAAGATCTAAGCATCACAATTATAGATTCCGTATCAACAGGTCACTTTATCGACGAGACAATCATGGGCGCACTGACCATCGACGCGAACATACAGCCAATACTCCACATGTCAAGGCTGTAGTCGTACCGCTTATATCCAACAAGCAATTCTGGGGCCTTGTAGTACCGCGAGCCTACGCGGATGTGGTACTCTGTGTCCGGGTGGTAGAATTCTGCCAATCCCCAGTCGATCAAACGAAGCTACGGTGTTTTGAGTAAATCGATTCTGAGGCTCGACAACGACAATTGAGGAGACGCACCTGCCGACGATGGTGGTTGATTACTACGTTCCCCGGTTTGACATCTCGATGCATTATGCCATGCGCATGGGCGAAATCCAACGCCTATACTCGCATCAGCGCTAGTAAGTAAAGGTCCAATGAGGTTCACTTTGGACGAGGTAACTTTGTACCTTCAGAAGCTGGAATGTATAGATTTTGATATCTGCTTCAGTCAACACATGGAGCAACTGGTTCCAATCCAAGCTCTCCACATACTCCATTACCAGGCTCGGATACTGGCCTGAAGAATCGCGCACGACATCCAAAAGCGCGATCACGTTCGGGCCACCGCTCAAGTTGCGGAGAACCTTGATCTCTCGTTTGATTTTCCTTGCGGCGACTGGTTTCAACACTTTGATAACGCACGGTTCGTTACTTCCGAGGTCGATAGCCTCAAAGACCTGTAACACATGAGTCAACATACCGGCTGAGTTTGTTCTGGTCACTAACTTCGGAATATCTTCCTCCGCCAATGCGATCAACTAGTTCGTACCGCTCTGCAGAGCTCCAATCGATCCGAGAGTTCTCTGTTGAGAAATATGAGCTGATACTTGCTCGGTCTGGAAGGGACAAACTCGCCGTAATCATACCAAGGACGACCAAGCTCGGCGTTCGCATCAGCATAAACCCGCGCCATGAACCAGAGGCGGGCCAATCTCGATAGGCTGAGACTTGAAAGAGTATACAGGCGTATACGTGTGCAGTCTTCCCTCGAGGCCTAACACAAATGAGGGAAGTCCCCGTCGTTGCCCTGAACGATGGCGAGGATCTCTTCACTCGCAAGGAAGCGAGATAGGATAAAGATCAATGTCAAGGTCTCATTTCAAAAAGGGTTGTTGCGCCCCTCGCCATATGCAACGATCAAGACATATTGGACATTTGGCACGGATCTGTCTCCAAGAGTCCATGCCGAGGTCAGTTCTCCTACAACATGGCTGTTTGTTACCCTATGCCTCAAAACAAACATACCTTAGAGTTGGTGAATGCGTACGGAGAAGTTGCTCGCATTTCCTCTTGTCAGATGATCATCTGAATCCAAGACGTCGACAAACTTATACCTCTTGATCCTCCAAGATGTCACGATGTGGAAACTGACGTTTGAAAGAGTACTGTGATAAGATATCGAGGAAAGGAACTGGGTGACGGCCTCCGACATTGTCGTCATGTCCATGATGTATCGGCTTCTGGCCTTGGCATATGACCGGTCAGCAGTGAGGGGGAAAAATGTCAGAAAGTTTCTCTACTACACATGTGCAATACTATATACGCCAGCGTGACGGATGTTGGGACGTTGAGACGTTGAGGGTATGAGATATGGAAATTGACGAGTGAATAATTATAATCTGAAGCCGCCGACACACCAAGAAGTCGAAAAAAGGGGGTGGTCTTTCTGTCAAGTGGAACAGAAACCTGAATCGCTGAGGCTGTCTCCCTTGGCCTCCAGTCGGACTGAGCCTGAAAATAGATAATGTAAATGATACATGGCAAGAAATGAATTGCACATCAGGGTTTGGGAGATATCTCACTGAAATAAGCGTGCGCTTGCGCTTCATGAGCTGTAAGACGTTGTCGATGATCGTATCGCAAAAGTTTGTCTAGGAGATCGATAGACTCCGGAGAAGCTTGAGCGCGATTCTCTGATGTAACGAAACGTGTCCATGGTTGTTTGTTGTAGCTGTGAGGCGCGAGATTGATGAGTGTGCGATACAAAAGCCGAGGAGGGTTTCAGACTAACTTCTGAAGGAGTGGTTCTAACTCCGTTTCAAAGTGAATACCATAGGTCTTCAAGTACGCATCGAATTGCTCCGTGCCGAGGCATCTAATAATCTTCAACAATTGGTCGTCGTTCTGTCGAAGATAAAGCGTGTAAGTAGACCAGATACTATATGTGAGATGAGGACCTACGTCAGAGCCGCGGAAAAAATGTTCTCTCCGGAAGATCTATGGAGCAATGACTCTCAACGGTTGAATCTCACAAGGACAAAACAAGCTCACCATCGACGCAAACATACAGCCAACACTCCACATGTCAAGACTGTAGTCGTATCGTTTATATCCAACCAATAATTCGGGAGCCTTGTAGTACCGCGACCCCACGCGAATATGATACTCCGTTCCCGGATGATAAAATTCTGCCAATCCCCAATCAATGAGGCGGAGCTGGAGACATCGTAAAAAAACGTATTGCAAAATCTGGATAAATATCGACTAACCTGTCGGTTCTGATGATTGATCATGACATTCCCTGGTTTCACGTCTCGATGCATGATTCCATGAGCATGAACGAAGTCTAGCGCCTGCGTTCGTATAGTGTGAGTCAATCAATCGGTGGTGAGTGAGTCACCTGGACGCACCTTCAGAAGTTGAAATGTGTAATGTTTCGTATCTGCCTCGGTCAGTCTTGGGAATAACTGCTTCCAATCTACGTTATCCACGTATTCCATCACCAGACTATGGTATCTCCCCGAAGGATCCCGTACGACATCCATGAGGGCCACAACGTTTGGACCACCCGTCAAGTTCCGAAGCACTTTTATCTCTCGTTTGATTTTCTTTGCAGCAACCGGTTTCAGCACCTTGATAACGCACGCCTCGTTATTCTCTACATCGACTCCTTGAAAGACCTGTAGCAGAGTCTTCGAATCATATTGCGAGCAAGAAAACTGTCTTGACTCACCTCCGAATATTTCCCTCCTCCAACACGGCGAATAATTTCGTAACGTTCCGAAGAACTCCAATCGATCCGAAAGTTATCTGAAAGTATTATGGTAGTTAAATCTGACAAATCGGGCAGAGTCTGAAGAGTTGAACTCGCCATAATCGTACCAGGAACGTCCTAGCGAAGCATTGACATCGGCGTAAACGCGAGCCATGAAATAGATTTGACCAAGCGACGAGTGAAGAAGGGATCACTTTTAATCAGGCAAATGTCGGAATTAAAAGAGAGGCTACCAGACGCAGTGCATTTAATACACTGTCGGAGTTATGGAGGACAGCGACAGAGGAGAGAAATCGTGAAAGACTTCGGCTTATCCCCTAATTATAATAGGGTCAAATATAAACGACACTGCCGCCACTCATCACGGTACTTCTAAGAGCGACAGTATCAGATACAGATCGTTATCGATGTTATCGAGGGAGGATCAAGAGATATATACAAGCACCATGTTTACGTGATTTATGTCATAGAAATAAAAATCATCAACGGTTGATAACCAGACTCAAGGCTTCTCGGATCACAATACCATCATGCATGCTCCATATGGTGGGTTGGGTTCACCTGCTTCGTGATTAGAAGGACTGGTCCCTGGTATACACGCTGATCGTAAAGAAACATCAGAGTCTTCGCCGATGAGTATATCGATCTAGTTTACCTGATATTTCAGATCACGAGAATTACCGCTCTCGACGAACGACTCATCGTGGGTTCGGGAGTCGATGAGGCCATCTCGGTTAGGGTGAGCATTCTCACCCGTAAAACGCATTGATTCGTTCAGGTTGGTCCGGAAAATCGAACGTGAGTTCAGGCTACATATTTGTCAATATAACAACAAATTGCAACGGAGACCGAGGAATGCCTCACCTTGCCAGTAACGAATTAGTGTACAGGCGTCCACCAGAAAAATGCATAGCCTGGAACATGCCATAGATTGAGGGTCATGACATTGTTTATTTGATAGGATTCGCTTACGATGAAGATGAAAAGATGGGGTCGAGCGAGGAACTGAAAATGATCTTCGTCAGGATATATGGATGGCTCAGATAATTCGGGTCACTCACTGCGACAAGAGAGCCTATGGAGAACGTGCTGCAAAATATGTCAACCTGGAATCCAGACCACGCGCTGGATTGGCCTACGTAGTAATGAGACTCGTAGCTACGGTATACTGCACAATCCGAGAGATGATGGAGTTAGTACTTTGAGGGATCTTCAGTATATTATGCTACAACGTCATAAGAGTATAACGCACTGTTCAAAGTCACCGAGGCCTTGGTTTAGATACATGCACAACACTGCCCCGATCGAGAGATCGACTATCCGAAAAGACATGAGAACGAAGAATCAGCTGGAGAGATAGACTAGTGACTGACCGACCACAGAAACCACGCAAAGACTGATTATCTCCGGTGCAATCCTCCCGTAGGAAGCAAAGTTCGGCGTTTGGAATAACCTAGCCACCATAGTCATCTCAAGGGCTAGATTGGCTAAACAGCCCACTCCTAAGACACCGACAAGTATCTTGTTGCGTTTGCTCAAGGCCCAGATGCTGCGGTTGTGTGGCTCAGAATACGGGTGCTTGGTGCTTGAAATAATGTGAACGTACCGGCGGAGGAAAAATGTTTGACAGAGCAGAGTAGCTAGGCCAACAAAAGCACACTGAAGGTCAAAAGACGTTGTAGGAAAGGAGAGTGCAGTGTCGTTGCCCCAGTTAACTATCAGATAATGATAAGTCGCGTGTGAGATCAGGATGAGGTGAACCAGATCGATCAGCCTGAAGTGAACATAAGTCTACCGAGGGGTAATGAGAAACACATAACGCACCAAACCGCTGCTACCTGAGGAAACAGTCAAACAAGTCATAGATATCGAGACACTGACGAGAAACCTACGAGAAGCTTCAAGATGCGCTTGTCGTTAGGAAACGCCACGTAATATGCGTACGTCTGGACAGACAGTACACCTTGCAGGCTAGTTCAGAGAACTTGAGCGCATGACCGTCGAGTCGAGAAACAACTGAGATAGCATACAACATGGCAATTAGTACTGTCAAGTAATTCGAAACGTCAATATAGAAAATAAGGCCGAAGGGTTGATGCAATTACATCCTACGAACATAGCCCCAAATGTGGGCCCTAGAGAAGACATTGTGAAAGTGCCGCTTGGTGGTAGTGCGATGTTTGGGGAAAGTCCCTCGCAGATACCTGCCAATATCCATTTATACCAGTCAGACAGCGAAACAGAAGACGCTGAGCAGCATCAATATATCAGTTTCCGCGGTCAACGGCTTGATATAGAACGATGAGATGCGCCACAACCGTAGTGGGAAGCTGTGGTCCAATCAACAAAGCAACAGATGTGATGAACAGAATGGAAGTTGTGTACATGGCGTCTATTTCCAGGGTACGCGATGTGTTCTTCTGGTTTTAGGATAGCGATGTGAGTCACGGTGAGCGGATGGATCATTTGAGACGTACTTGTGGAAATCGATTGTGAAGCTGCCTCAAAGACTCAAAGTAAGCTCATTGCCCGGGAGGCCAGAGGCCATTGATACTTTTGAACAGTGGTAGAAGTGAAAAACCCATACATTTTAAGCTTCCAATTACCAGGAGTAGGTGAGAGATTGACAGCATTGATGCAGATATGTGACTTCTTGCCATACCGAAGCGAGCTCGGACTCAGTATTCATCGAAAGCGATATAACCTCGATGTACCCAAGGTCAAGAGAATCAACTTGGATCATTGGGCGCGTAAGACAAGATCAAGTAGTATGCGGACAACGGGGCACATCGGATATTCTGGCATGCCGAATCAGTAATGCATAGAAGCCATACTTAGACGCGTACATGCTCATCCAGAATTTCCCTGAACCTCCCCCATACCGCAAAGTTCCGCCTATTCTGTCAGAAAGAAGTGGATTTTCTGGCAAAGGTCGGACTTTCTTCTAGGTGCTCTTTGCAAGTTTTCTCAAAGGCCCCAGAATCGACCGTCGAGATGATCGATAATTGATGGTTGCGAAGACCAGAAAGGTTGTTCGATAACAAGCTGCGTACAATTCTTCGAAGTTTTGACAAGGACGCCCTAAGGTCGCAAAGTTCAAAGAACCAGTGATCGAAACTTGCTGAAAGTCACACCGTGACAACCACCCGATGCCCGTATTGCCAACAAGTTGAAATGATCCAGTCACTCACTGCGTTTACACGCCTGAGGCTGAAGCGCTACAACATAGCCATCTATCGACACTTGACGACCAGCAAAGTAGACCATCACTGCGTACAACTTTGGTACTGCTGCCGGCCCTTGGACCGCTCGTATGAAATGACTCGCTCAGGTTGACACGTACGAGCAACGCACGCGTTCACATTGAAGTGCGTATTCGAGTTCAGAAATACGTGTTCGATAATGCCAATATACGTTGCAAGACACCTTAACATGTATAAGAGGTTCAAGATCTTGTGGAACGCGTTCAACCGTATAAATCACTCTCTGAATCATGTCTCGCACTGGAACTCCTTCCCGACGCATTCGCCGCCGCCCAACTCGTACCCATTCCCGATACCTTATATCTGGAATATCTCTTGCTATTTTGGCCTTCATCTCTATCATTTGCTTATGTCCGATCTCTACAAACGCACAGACGACCTCTGCCTCCACGTATGGTACAGTTATCGGTATCGGTACGTCGGAAGTCTCCTTGGACCTGGATGTATAGTGACTCTCATACCTTCACCCATGTAGACCTAGGAACAACGTACGCTACTGTTTCGAGTTTTCTTCTCTCTGTCTCGTAACTCATGCTCTACACTTTCGCTTGTAGTTACTCATGTGTCGCGTATGTTCTTTGACGTTTCCCGTCGATGCCTGCATTTAACCTAACAGCTCTTACAGCGTTTACCGCGGTGGCCGTGTGGAGATTATTCCAAACGACCAAGGTCATCGGATAACACCATCCTGGGTCAGTTTCACGGACCAGGAAAGACTGTAAGCTTTACATGTTCTGACAGATTATAAATCGTCTACTAATCAGCACTTGGTGAATCTAGTGTTGGCAACACTGCTAAGGAAGCGTTCCATGCTAACCCTCGGAACACTATATTTGACGTGAAACGACTGATTGGTCGTGGTATTGACGACCAGGATGTTGTCCACGATATGAAGCATTGGCCATTCAGAGTAGAAAAGCAAGACGGTAAACCAGTTGTCACTGTCCACCACAGAGGAACTGAACGGAGTTTTGTGCGTATATCGTGACATGTGGCGTCAAATTTACTGAATAAAAAACCGCACGCCAGACTCCCGAAGAAATCAGTGCCATGGTGCTTACCAAAATGAAGGAGACTGCCGAGTCATATTTGGGTGAAAAGGTCACCCATGCTGTGATCACGGTCCCTGCCTGTGAGCCGCTCTTTCTTCGCATTGTGACTTGGAATGCGACCGCTCTAACATCGCATCAGACTTTAATGACGCTCAACGCCAAGCGACCAAAGACGCAGGTACCATCGCCGGTCTTCAGGTCCTACGCGTGATAAACGAGCCAACAGCTGCTGCCATTGCCTACGGACTAGATAAGACTTCCGGAGAGTCTAAGATTATTGTATACGACCTTGGTGGCGGGACCTTCGATGTATCCCTCCTCTCCATCGAGGACGGTGTATTCGAAGTTCTCGCTACTGCTGGAGACACGCATCTCGGAGGCGAAGATTTCGATAACAGGATTATCGACCATCTAGTCCACTTGTATGAGAAGAAGACGGGGACCGATGTCAGCAAGAACTCAAAAGCGCTCGGCAAATTGAAGAGGGAGGTCGAGAATGCGAAGAGGACGCTATCAATTTCCCAGAGCACAAATATTGAAATCGAAAGCTTCGAAGGAGGGAATGACTTCTCGGAAACATTGACTAGAGCAAAGTTTGAAGAGCTCAACATGGATCTATTCAAGAGGACTATGAAGCCTGTCGAACAGGCTCTCACGGATGCTGGCGTCCGAAAGGAGGACATTGACGAGGTAAGTGTTGCCAATATGTAGTTCATCCCTCCTGATTGCTGATTAGATTTGTGTGTGATTCAGGTTGTCTTGGTCGGTGGATCTACACGTATCCCAAAGATCCAAGAACTTCTCAAAACATATTTCAACGGAAAGGAACCCTCCAAAGGCATAAATCCGGACGAGGCAGTAGCCTATGGTGCCGCTCTCCAGGCTGGTATACTTTCTGGTGCAGTTGGGACGGATCAATTGCTTGTTATGGATGTAAGCCCGTTGTCCTTAGGCATCGAGACTGCAGGCGGCGTGTTTTCAACAATCATTCCTCGTAACTCCATCATTCCTACTAAGAGAAGTCAAACGTGCGTGGTCTTCGCTTCTCTCTGATATAGTATCGTTCGAAATCTAATTATTGATATATATGTATTCGTTCTGATACAGTTTTTCGACGGCTGCAGATAATCAACCCGCTGTCTTGATCCAAATATACGAAGGGGAACGCTCTTTGACGAAAGCCAACAATCTCCTCGGTAAATTTGAACTATCTGGGATCCCACTGGCTCCGAGAGGTGTCCCACAAATAGAGGTGACATTTGAACTCGATGCTGATAATATCTTGCGCGTCGGCGCCGTCGACAAGGGAACGTGAGTCTCCAGCACCCCTTTCTACACTTCATCATCGAATATAGAACTGATGATCTTGATAGTGGGAAGTCTCAGTCGATAACCATCACTGAACAGAGAAGTCGCTTGTCGGCGGAAGAGATTGATCGAATGGTGAGAGAAGCTGAAGAGTTTACAGCAGGTCTGTTTTCTTCATTTGTAGAGTCGGTGTTTTATTGGCTGATAGGACGGATCATAGAGGACGGCATACAGCGTAAACGAATCGAGTCACTCAATTTGCTGTCTTCTTTCATTTATAATCTGAAGACCCAGTTAGCAGACAAAGAAGGCTTGGGTGGGAAGATCGATGCTGAAGGCTGGACAAAGATATCGGAGTTTGTGAAGGACACTGACCAGTGGATTGATGATTACGGTGGAACTGCCAGCTTGGAAGATCTCGAAGTGAAATTAGGTGGTGGGTCTTATTTCATCGTTCTGTGAGGATGCATGCATTGATCCAGCCGGATTCCTTCAACAGAGGTGCAGGGCATTGTCAACCCCATTGTGGCTAGATTGTATCAAGACGGCGAGGATGCGCCCGGAAGCAACGACGACTGGGATCACACTGAGCTCTAAATCAGATCTCTTTATCTTTCCTTGTACAGCAGGTAGCGAATAAATTATACGGAAGTTGTCGGCGGGATCTAGAGTAACGTGTCTATGGTATAGCGATCTCATAAGATTATTAACAAGCCTTCGAAATAGCCCTATCATGATGTAGATTCCTTCCTCAGTCGTGAAAACTCGGCAGCCTGGACAAGGGCCTGCTTGACGTCCTCCACCAAATCATCTGTCTCTTCCACACCAACGGAAAGTCTGATCAGATTGGGGCCTATACCCAGAATCGCCCTTTCCGCCTCCGGGATAGCTCCGTGCGTCATCTGTGCCGGGTGCTCCGCAAGACTCTCAACCCCACCCAAAGATTCTGCTAGCGTGAAAAGGCGCGTAGAAGTCAAGAACTTCTCCGCTTCGGCTTGACCACCTCGAATGCGGAAGGAGATCATACCGCCATAAGGGAACCCATCTTCAGAAGTGCTAGGTAATGAATCGACGAATTTACGAGCATGTGGAGAGAGCGAGGAATACGCAAGATCGTTCCGTGGATGCGAAACTAACCCGGGGTAGATGACTTCATCGACATATGGAGAAACTTCAAGGGCTTTCGCCACCGCTAGCGCGTTGATTCCATGGGCCTTCATTCGGAGATGTAAGGTTTTCGCGCCACGCTGGGCAAGCCAGCAATCGTATGCGCTAGGAACGGCACCGATGGCGTTCTGGAGGAATCGGAGTTTCTCTGCGTAGGCGGCATGATGGGCTGGAAGGATGACAGCACCCATCACGACGTCGGAGTGTCCATTGATGTATTTCGTGAGAGAGTGAAGGACGATGTCGGCGCCTTGGAGGAGGGGGGAAGAGTAGAAAGGAGAGAGGAAGGTATTATCGACTAGAACGAGCGGGTGCGAAGGGTGAGAGTGGGCCAAAGATGCTATCCTTCGGATGTCGATTAGGCGTAGGGTCGGATTTGTGGGGGATTCAATCCAAATCAACTGAAAACCTGATGTCAGGATACGTTATAGCAGGAACGACTGGTGGTCACGAACCTTGGTATTCTCGCGGAAAGATGCAATAATTGTATCGTCGTCGGCTGTCTCTAGATCTAAGAATGTAGTTTCGAGGTTTTGGTTCTCTGCCGCGACACGTCTCATGTAGCGGAATGTTCCACCGTAAACATCGTTCACGCTGACGATATGGGCGTTTGGGCCGAGGGATTGTAGGACTGTGGCAGTAGTTGCGGAACCGGAGGAGAATGCCAGGCCATGGGCTCCGCCTGACTCTAACGAGGCGAGCGTTTCTTCGAGGGCATTACGATTTGGGTTTCCCGACCGAGAGTACTCGAATCCCTAGAATGAAACTCAGCAAGGTATCACGACATCGATGGCTTTAGAGAGACACACCTTGTGAATGCCAACACCGTTCTGCTTGTATGTTGTACTGAGAGAGATGGGTGGGATCACAGCGCCAGTCTCTTCGTTGGCATCTGATCCGACATGAATAGCTCGGGTACCAAAACCATCTACATGAGGTTTTGCAGTGCCGTTGGTGGTGATATCGTTGGTATGGTTGGCGTGGATTGCTGGAGACATTTTTAGGAGAGATGGGATGTTGGAATGGCGAGGATGTGGTATAAATATGAAGATAAAATCTATGCAACTTTTAACGGACGAGGTGGCGTCTAGAGTCTGAGTAAGATGGTCGCGAAATTATGACGAATCTCGGGCAATTTGATCTTGGTAAAAAATCGTTCTATTTTTTTCGACCATCGAGCTCGAGGACTCCGGCGGCAAGTTTCGATCCTTTTCAAGTTGTGGACGTCCGTTTTCGTGTTCAGGTTCATCTGCGTGTGGAGGACTTGCTGGAATGCAGCCATGCATGATGGACTCGCTACGAAGATACGAATGGCGCTCATCAATGCATCTAGCGCTCAGTTCCTTGGGGGCAATCTCTCACTTTGACTCTGATCCTCATGGCCAGCAGGATGTTCGAGTTCGTCTTGTGTTTCTCGGTTCTATTTCGCAATCCAGTGTCTGCTCGTACCAGGCTCAGCTCTGGCACTAGTAGCACGTATGTTCAGTGTTACAATGCCCAGTGAGTTTGCCCATCACTTCAGTCCCTAGGACCTTTGTTTACAGGTGGAAAGAGGAGAACAGATTGCTTGCCCTCTTAGCAAGACGAAGATCATTCTGATCTGCGCCATCATCGGTGAGTATTGGGATCCACAGCTCTTGCAGTAAATCATCAGGGCTCGTAGGCTTGGTCATATTGAGTATCCTTGCCTTCTACCTGCTCCGATCATTCGTCTCGAAACGAAGAGATGCAAGTGGAGATCGAGAGCTGAAGCTCGTAGGAAAGGGGGAGTACAGTTCAGTGCCGTCTACAGAAACTCTACCCATACCAGTATGGTCACTGTCTACCGCAATCATTGCCCTGTCTCATCTCCTCACATAGGCTCAGACTCATCTTGGATACTATCGGTCGCCCACTCAGATTTGACACTCCGTCCGACAACCTTCTATGCTTCCTGCGTCTCAGAGCTTGAGCATCCAGAGTCTGAGCTCTTGTGTATACGTATCTTGTCTCGAGTGTATCTGCTTCCACGAGTTCGAGTATGGAAAGCGTGCTTGCATCGTGTTTGAATCACTTTCTCGTGCATCAGAATCGTCTCACGTGGTCACCGTCGTCTCATCCGTGGTCTCATGCTCATCATCTGACTGAAACTCTTAATCTTGCGAGTAGAGCTCGATTTGTGTAATGCCGACGTCGGTGGCATGATGACCTTCCAGTAAAGGCAAGCCCTGACACTTTTCTGTACTGTTTTATGCTTACATATGTCTCGGCAGGTAGACGAACTGAAACTACGGTTTATTTGGGTCTTATAAGATGTAGAACGAGTTGACCATCCTCAAGGATAATTGGGGCCAAGAACTACTCCCGCTAGACGGAATTGTTGCACCCTCAGGGATCCGTTAGTCAGACTCGGAGGTGCGTATCTCCGTCCTTTCGCTATATCGACGTTGAATCAAGATGTCTGTCCAGAACAATGCATTCGATGCATGGCTCAAATCCCGAGCCACTTGCCATTGTCGACGCAAGCTTCATTATTGGTATCCTCGCTGTGGGCAGCCTACTTGCCTCTGCCATCTTGCTATTCAGGCTCAGAAGAACAATGGTCAGGAACCAGCGAGGAGGGTTTGAGGTGGAGAGAGCCTCATTCGCACCTTTGGTGCCTGTTGCGTCTTGGAAAGACAAGGATAGCCCTAATCTCACCCCTCTCGCAAAACGAAGGAAGGATAAAACCATCCAGAGGATACCTGCTCCTCGTCTTTCTAGCTTCCCTTCCTTTTCAAGTCGCGCCACCCGTGGAACCACCCCCGTTAGAGCTCTGCATACAAACACTGGCCTCCCTAATACGCCACGCCTTGACGTCCCAGCTATTCCTCCTCCTCCCCCAGCACAAGTGAAACCTCTTGATTGGCCTATATATCGGAAGCCTTCCAAATTCTTTCCCTTGCGCGGTCCTTCTCTGAATTCTACCTCGTATTCGTCCGAGCCTGCTAGCACTAGCAGGCCTGCTGTAGATCCACCCTTTCCCCTCAGAAGCATACGTCGTCCAACTTCCAGACACGCTTGGAGCGATGCCTCTTCCATCCTCCTCGAGAATGTACTTGCATTTGGAGAATTAGACCGAAGGCAGCAGCTTGTACGGTAATTTGCTAGACGATGTCTTTTGGGTTTCTCTCATAAATAGACTCACCGATAGCTAGTGCATCATAAAGGTATTTCCCGGTTTTCAGAACGTAAGATTAGTATTGGACCTGATCTCTTTTCTATCCAAGGGCGGCGCACGTGCAATCTCTACATCGCTCTTGCATCTCAGTATCGACATCCTCGATGTCAGACATACATACCGGCAGGTTGACAATGATGAGCAATCCAAATGGTTGTTGAGACGAGCAGTCTCGATCTAATGAAAAATGCGACATCATCTGTATGCATCTGGGATGAACTTTCAATCCCCTCGAAAAGAAGACTGACGGACCAAGCTCACCTATCATAGGATCAGACGTTCCCAGGTCTCTTCTAGCGGCTTCAGATATTTGGGGAACGATTGAGTTTGGTGATGGTGTACTACCGTTCGGCCTCGTCGCACCCAAGCCGACGGGAGGCGCTCAGAATCACAGGAAAAGTCGAGACAATGTGCCATGCCTGGGAGAGAACGCCTGAATGCATCAGAGTTCTTGCTAATGATGGATGACTTGTAGATCACGCTAATCCTTGTTAGTTCCGTCTAGACGATAGAGTGTTGATAGAGTGTTACTGATGCGGGCGCTTTCTGTACCCGTGACTAGGTATGATTAGAGGTTTGAGGACTACCTCGTGAATCCTGACGAAGTCACTTTCCATCTGAGTGTTAGTACACTGGAGAGACGCTGACATCAAAGACGGAGGACATGAGAGACGCGAAGGTGCCGGAGACCGGAAGTTTCCTTTTTCATTCACCGCGGCCTAGTCTCCGATCGCGACTTCGTTCGGCCAATTGGTGCAGCCGTCTCTGACTGTTTTCGGCGACAAAGCCTCAAAGAGTTGTCCAGCTCTGATCTACTGACGGGGTCAATAGAATCAATAATCTGGCCATCAAAGTATTTTAGCATTGCCTCGACATATATCCACAAGGCGACCATGGGAATCACTTTCCGGCGGAGCTATTTTCCCCACTGGCAGCTAGGCTCTCTTTCTTCCCCTCACCCATCCATTGAGCACTCCTGGTAGTACTCGAGGAGTCCTTGCCTTACATTCTTTACCATCATGTCAGATAATCCCGCCGAAATCTATGGCCCGTTTCTTATCGGTGAGTGCGGACATCGTGTTCTTCGATCGGTTAAAACGTAGGATTGACCAGAGCTGGATAGGCCTTATGTTTTGTTGCGTGTAAGTGGACCCTCTTGACTACCTGTATTGTGCTCACCTTCGTACAGTCTGTATGGAGTGACCATGGCCCAAACTGTGTATTATTTCCGATCATATCTGTCAGACCCACTGTACCTCAAGATTATGGTAAGTCTGGCAGATTACAGTCGTCATCGTACTGATCACAGAGTTACACCTCTTGAAGGTCGGAGTGTGCATGCAAGTCATCCTCTCTTCGCCTTTGCGCAGCAATGATAACGATCGCGCGCCCTATACAGGTTCTTGGACACAGCACATATTGCCCTCATATGTGAAACATTACACTTCTGGTATATACCATGTAAGATGCCAGAGAATTATGGCGGTCTGCCCCTCTTCCAATTGTATGCTTTCTGTGCATTTGTTCCGCCTTCCTCCGCTCATTTTCTTTCCCACTTAGGAGCTTCGGGGTAAGCATGGCTTGTCATTACATTACTCTTCTAAACTCAACTTTGGTCGCCTCGTAGACCTCAGTGCTGGTCACGGTAAGCTTCGTTTTAACACGTTTGAGATCTCAACTCATTTTGTGATCTCTCTCTCAGTACGCTTTAACGAGCATAGTTCAAGGGTTCGTCCTCTTGAGAAACCCGCTTTCTCGCAAGGTCACTTACCGTTGTTCTGTCTAGGTTCTACATCCGAAGAGTCTATACTCGTAAGGAACAATGACTTACAGTTCCCTCAAGTTTCTAACCCTGAAGTGTTCAGTTTCGAATCGGAATGTGTGGATCACCGGAATCCTTGTGAGTGACATTCCCCCATTTGTTTTATTGTTATCACTACTGAACGATGTCTAGATGGCTCTATCAAGTATTCAACTAAGTAAGCTACCCCCGAGTTTTTGGAGTGATGTACCTACTGACATGGTTGGTCAGTCGGAGGATTAGGTGAGCTCTGTCGGCCCCTCACATCGTGCACCTTATTAATTCTAGTTGCTGTCAAGTTTTAACCGTCGACTTGTGAGCCCTATGGAACATCTGCATTATCTAGTTGTGCTCACCGCAGATCTCAAAGATTCATCGATACACGGATTGCTTCTGTTCACGGCCGAGTTAGCCAAGTCAGCACCTAGAGCTCTCCTTTCGAGTATCGCATATCTCAACGCGACGTCTTTCCTTCAGATTGGTGGTAGCCTCGAGCTTGTTTCTACGACAGTATGCGACCTCACGATTTCAGCGGCTCTGGTTTACTTCTTGCGGAAGTCGCGAACGGGATTTAGCGGGTAAGAGCTTGCCTGGCGAAGTTTTACTCAATATTCATAAGCTGACAATTTCCTTCCACACAGAACCGAAAATTTGATCAACAGACTTATAATATTCTCTGTGAACGTTGGTTTCTTCACTAGGTATGTTGGAGCCATGCATCTTCACTAACGAGCTTTCTGATGCCTGGCTTCAGTGTCATTGCTGTGTGCAACTTGGTTTTCGTAAGGGACACTTTTTCCTTTCATCTGTGCATGTATTCAAGGATGCTCTCCTTTGTTTTAGTGGCTGGCCTTGCCCACGAACTTCATCTTTGCTGCATGTGAGTGCCATTGCCTCGATACCGACTGCACCGTAGCTGACTCTTGTGCACTAGTCCACATCATAATCAGTAAATGTAAGTATCCTCCACCAAGTATCGTCATGACGAAACTGACAGCTTAAATCAGTCTACGTGAACTCGTTGCTTGTATCGTGAGTCTTTTGACCGCCCTGTTGCCTTGTGTACCTGATAAGTCTATTCACAGGCTGAACTCGCGGAAAACAATGAGGCAAGCTCTGCAAAACTCGCGCGATGCTGTGTCGATACCCTCCAGGGAACTACAAGGTAGCTTGTACAACATCTCGTCCGTCAAATCTTTTTGGCTCACAGTATCTTACGGCAGATATTCGCGATGGCTTCCAAACGCGTCCCACCAGCGTCGCTTTCCCGCTATCCACGTTCCAAAACAGGGGCAGACCCGATGCGAAACCGTAACTTCGACCACCGTGACATTATCTCGGTTGTACATGGATGAAATAGCTTATACCTATGTCGATAACTGGATTCTGTACTACTGTATTTTGCTTATCGTAAATAATTGCACGGAGTGGCGTACCTATGCATGACCTCACAGTGAGTCAAGGATGCTGACAAGGACGCGATTTTCTGGGGGAGCGTGGGAAGGATATCCAAACTCCGGCGGCTGTGATCGGACACCCCGTCCGAGACCCAGTTTATCGTCAGACCCTCCTCAAAACCAAAACCCTCTCGCGCAAAGTATACCCACCCCAACGCCCTCCAAATACAGCATCCAACATGTCGGGAGCAAGTACCTCAGCTTTGGCATCCAGAGTCACCACTTTCATGAACCATCCGGCAGGTCTGCTCGAATTACAAACACTCCAATTACCCCACACGCCGGACTCACTGACTTCTTTCTGCAGGCCCTAAAACGGTGTTCTTCTGGGCACCCTTGATGAAATGGTGTCTTGTATTTGCAGGGATCAAGGATCTAAGTCGTCCAGCGGAGAAATTGAGTGTTTCGCAAAATATTGGTGCGTCTTGGGGATTGGCCTATTCGCTTGGAGGGATTGCTAATTCGAGATTTGTTTTTTTGGCCTTTTCTTTCTGTTTTCGACGGACATCTAGCTCTCACATCAACAGGTTTTATCTGGGTACGATACTCCATGGTGATCATACCCGTCAATTACAGTCTCGCAGCTGTACGTCTCATCCCTTGGTCTCTCACCTCATATTTTATATGGGTTTCCTGATTGCATATGTCATTGTACACGCAGGTCAACGTGTTTGTTGGTCTTTCAGGTCTCACCCAACTGGTCCGCATCGCACGGTACGTACTGTTCTTTACGTCGTCCCTTGCGCACGGTGTTCATACCCCCTCAAAACAGATACCGGGCTGCACATCCCGAGACCAAATCGATTGCCTGAGAGGATCCCACTTTATATTCCGTTTGGACCGTTTTTTGTTTCTTGCATATCGTACGCGCGTCAATCCGTTTAGAATTCAAAAAAACAAACAAAATTACCGGATCCTTATTCGGATCTGCAATAGAGAGCTAGAGTCGTTGTCTTTCCAGTAAAGCGGGTTACGCCGTTGGGAGCGGACTCGGAGTGATGCGTACAGTATTGAGGAGAAATGGTCCCGGGTCCCCGGATCGTCAAAGTCAATGACAATATCCGACCTCTCTGGAGAGTGCTCGACGTGCATCGCAGATTGGACGCCCACCTCGCAAGTCAATATTAATGGTCGGTGGAAAAAATTTCCCAAAAATAGGTGCCGTTTAATTGGGCGCGCAAAGTCTGCGCGATTGGGAGTTGTGCTGTGTTCAACGCTTTGTGCCCAGCGAATGATGACGCGAAAAATACGTCTGGGCACATACGGAGAAAATGGAGACAAATCATGAAGATCAGCATCGACAAGCCTGAAAGACATTAGACTTATCGCAGGGCGAAAGCCGAGATGAAACAAGGACGAGTCAGGGATGATATGTGAGGGATGATATAGTTTTACAGTATGCAGGAATGAAATTGTCTCTAGATCCTAATAGCTACAGTCCTCTCCATGAGATCCATCAGCCATATCCACCAAATCAGAAACCTCGGTATACATACGGTATATTTCATCGAACTCCAGCTTTCGCCTTCGCCCTCCTGGAAGGCTGTCTCCTCCTGTCGCCTTCTTCTTCTTGTTCCTCGTCTCCGCCAGTAGAGCCCATATTATCGACGAAGCCTTTAGCGGTATCCCACCACGCGCCATCTTGCATGACGCGTCCAGCGGCACCTATGATATCGCCAAGAATCTTCTGCGCGTCGCCAGTATCACCTGCACTTCCTTCCGTATCCTTCTCCTCCTGATAGTGCCACTCCTCATGTTCCTCGAAAGTATCCCAAGCTTTAGGTTTCTTGTTCGGCCGGGATCTCGGCCGAGTCTTACGCGTAGATCGCTGGCCACCAGCCGCATTTTGACCTTGGCCATTGAGAGCATCCATCAAGAAACTGGATACCACCCTTCCTACCCCTCCAACGCCGATCGCGCCACCACCTCCGTTACCCGCATACCACCCTGCTCCTGCGCATAGGGCTCCGATGATGCTGCCCCATTTGACGAACCAGAGACTGCTTCGGACCATCCAACTCGTAGTGCGATAGAGACTTAGAATGGCGAGGTAGGCAGCTAGCACACTCATGAGAGGTGGTATAATGGCTTGTGCATCCCACTGCCATGGTTTTGATGAGATCAAAGAGGAGAAAAGGGAGAAGAGGCCTGAGGCTAGAGCGATAAATTGCGTGAGGAAGGTCGTTATGAAGGCGTATAATGGATATGGGAGAGCATCTGAGAGGTAGTCTAGTAATGGGTCGAGAAATGCGGGTAGATCGTTATCCATAGTGGCAGTTTCTTGGCAAGTCGTGTCTCGGCGTCGGACTCGGAGCTCGCAATGTCGGAGCCTCAATAGCTTCCAGATCAAACACGTCACAACATCTGTCACGATCGATCACCGTGACTGGCAACCTCTTCAGCAACCTGAATTGATCGTACGTATACCAATTAACAGTCCCTGCACGTGCTGATGTACGCTTACGATGCCATCTTACAGACTGGCTTACTGATCATCCCTGCATCGTCTCACAAGGCCTCGTCGCCGACTGGATTCGTGGTCGGCAGCGTCTATTTGCGCACCAAGACTCTCATACGAACGTGAGTAGATCAACGTGTCTTTGACGTGTCTGTCTTCTTGAGCTTGGTATATATCTTTTTGGGCAACGAATAAGGTTATGACCTACCTGCTTTTACGAAATCATTGGCGCTCGGAATCCTCGCCGTGAAGTTATAAAAGGTTCGTGAAAGGACTACTCGCCGTCAGGTTCACTACCATCTTCGCCATGTCTTCAGCTTCAGCCAACTCGGAATTTGTCTTGTTTCCTATTCCATCAAACACGCCTCCGTCGCCGCTTTCTCCACGTACATGGCCTGGCGTGAGCCCTGCCTCTACTGCAGCATTACAAAAGGTCCTGACGGACAACCACGAGAAGTGGCACATCTTCTTCAACGATAGAGGGATGCACAAGTACTTAATATTTCCCAAATTATCTCGAAGTCATATCCTGACCTAGAACCCTGAACAGCCACATCTCTCACCATGCTCTCGCGAACTGGTCTTTGGGAGCCAGTGCCGCTATCATCGAGGCCGGATACAAACAGGCCGTAGGAATCCAGAGACCCTTGTACAAATCTCCCGGAGAAATAACCGTGCAAAACTTTGCTGATCACGTCGCGGATGGAAAGTAAGATTTCAAACGTACTCGTCGGACTGCATATCGTTGATTTTAGCGAGGCAGGTATTACGATGCGTACTTGACCTTTTTCACTAACGTCGTGAAGGAGAAAGGCTCCGCTGCAGCGGTCGAAGAATATATCTTCTCGACCAAAGCCAATTTTGACCCAGCGAGAACTACTGGCGAGCAACCTCAGATGCTGAACCGGCTACTCGCAAGTTTGCTTCATCCCATCATCCATTTGGGATACGGACTCGAATTTGGGTTACCTGGAATGGTCATTGAAGGTGATTCAGATATAGCACTGCTCGAACAATGTGATTCACGCGAGAACGAATAGGGCTTGCGCAGACGTATGTCCACCCGCTAGCTGGAACGAAGCTCATGCCATCGTCTTTCTTCGGATCCAATCTCGGGCCAGTAGACAAGTTGGCATCGGGTCTGTCGACTCTCAGTTTAACAGCTGGGACAGACGTACATGCGTTTACGGTCTTAGCTCGGATTCTGAAGGACGATAGATTCGATGCTCGAGGGAGAGATCCTGCCACTATGTATGAAGCCGTGATGAAGGAACATGGTGAAGCGCTTTGGAAGTATGCCGAACAATGGACAATCGACGTCTCTAAGCCTGATGAGATTGACAACAAAATCCAAGAGCTGGCTTGGACGAACATTATCCTCTACGGTGTCGGAGGGTGGAGAGGAGGAGATTTCAGGGCCGATTTCTTCCTGTATGTGTCTCCATTATTTTTCTCTACATATTGACTGAAGTCTTCTTTGTTCATCCTAGCATGCACCTCGTTACATCATCTGCATTTATCCCCTCGATTGTCCCGTATCTCTCCCCACGCTCTCAAGCTCTGCTTTTGCGAGCTTATTTCGCAGTCTGTCTTGGATGGTAAGCACCCATCATCAATACCAAGTCATACCATTACTAAAAAACGCAGGTGGGTGGCCGTTGGTCGCCCCGCCCTAGACATCAAAAGCTTCTACACCTCGTCCGCGGCAAACCTTACCCCCTCTGGCCCTCTCCCAACTCCCCACAAAGAGAGCTTACTACCACCTACGCACCCCGATGCAGTGACGCCCAACTCCTGGCTTCCGATCATTGAAACGAGTATGGTGTATACAGAAAGCCACCTTCCGAAATTGCAACGTACGCTGGCTCAGTACGGGGCGAAGTATGGTACTAGGATTGCTGGGTTGCCAGACTTTGCGGGAACAGAGCTAGAGGGAGCGGACTTGTTGGATGGTACACTTTTCATCCGAACGGCTGGGTTGACTGCCCAGAGGATGGGTAGAGTGAGGGAAGGGGAGGCGCCTCCACAGTTTTGGGATATGAATGAATTTTATCAGTAATTATGTCTAGTTCAAGTACCGCCCGTAACCCCCACTCAGTTAAATGTATAGTCTCCCGTTCAAGTTGGTGTGGCTGCCAGCGCTCACCGCTGTAGCTTGCTTCCGGAAGGAAATGTCTCAATTGGCACCGAGACCGAGTGGCGTGGCGCCGGATCCGTATTTATTCCTTCCGATCCGCACATGACGGGTGCACGGCCCTGAGAATTACCTTAAATGGCACCGACATATCTGGGGTGCATTTCATTTTGGCCAATCGGAGGCCGTCGTGACTTCCTGAATTGGATAAATGTGACAAACAAGTCACAACAAATGGCACTTATAAGATTTAGAATTTATAGTTGGTTGATTGATTTCTTCTTTCTTCCCCACACATCCAAAATCACTCCTCGTCCCCATGGCCATAAAACGAAAATTCGACTACGAGGCAGAGGATGCTGTCCCCAATGTATGTCGCACTTTTTCTCGAAGATATGATACAACGCCGGCTCACCATCATTTCAGAACGCAAAACATCTCAAACTCATACCCTTTCCCAACTATGAGCCAGAGGATATGCACGGTAATGACATGGATGTAACCATGGCTGACGCTGAGCCAATTCCTACCCGCATTTACCATGCAAGCATATCCTCGACCGCCAGCTCATCGTCGTCTTCCGCTTCAGACTCGCCTTCTGCCTGTTCGCGTACGTTCCCATACCCTATCAGTTCGCTTCTATACTCACGTGCTCGCCTGACAGCTCCGTACCCGACCTTCGACCTCTACCCCCTCGGTGCAAGTCAGCAACAAAACGTCAACGGTTTCACCCCAAGCTATACCGAATCCCCCTCCCCCACTAACTCCCCCTTCCTCGCCGCTCAAAATGTTGGTTTGATCCAACCCGTTGGCCATCACTTTTCACACCACGGGTAGGTTGCCTCTCCTCTGCTATGTATTGTGGATTTTCATCCTACTAACAACTTGCTGTCATGTCACCAGCAACTGCTCGCAAATACCCAAGCTTCGTATCGCTTGTTCTCCAGGACTCAACGGCCAACGAACCATGTGGAGCGTCTGCGAACAGTGCGGCGCCATCTCCATGGTCGAAAACGATTGAACACCTTTTCCCCCTCTAGTCAAACACGTCCCTCCCGAATCCTCACCGCCAACAACTCCCTCACTGCCACCCCACCACCGCCACCACCCCGTCTTCGCTTTCCTCCACGGTTCATTCTTCAATTGCTGATGGTTTCTTTAAAACATATCTATCCGTCTCCTTTTTTTCTTGTTCCACCTCTGGCGACACTCTATTTCGACCCGAACCCGAATACACGCGACACCCCATAGACCGACCGAGCGACTGATTCTTTCGACCCACCACAGCAACACATCATTCGACCCCATCCTATCCCTCGTATCTTTGTCAACCTCAATTAACCAGCGACTACAATTATCATTATAACATATCCGGCCGACCGATCAACCGACTCATCAACTCGCCCGCCCGCCCTGCAACACCTCGACGCCCCCAATCCCCGATCTCGTCAATCCGACTGTAAATTTTCAACCGACCACTCTCGATCCTGCTTTCCGAAATCAAACCTACATCCCTCAATGCATACAAACCAATCAATCAATCAACCGATCACCATTCCCATTTTTCCTCTCGTCTCATGTCTTGTCGCTGCTACCACTGCTACGTGTTCCCATTTTTCGATCAGTCTCCTATGTACATACCATTTTTCCAAACCCCCGCCAAAAAAGGACCAGACTGTTTTGTAGTTGCTGTAGTGTGTTAGTTCTGTCCACAAATTCCATTCGTTGTGAACTTATTTCAAGTGGCTTTGTGTGTGTGTTTCGAGAGACTTGCGTTTCTCCGGAAGTTTGTTCCAGTGACACAGCGGTGACGTTGAAGAGAGTCTGGAACGAGTCAGTATAGACCATAAGTACATCCAGTTCTCATTCTGCTTCATGAATCCCATACAGACACATGTGGCGTGCACATAAAAATAACACGACTACAAAAATAGCTTCCTACGTCAGCATCAACAAGGACCATACTTTGCAGCAGCCACATGAGCGGCCAACCCACTCGCCGACGCCTCGGGTGAAAAAATGGAACCGCCCTGTGAGCACAAGGTTCAGTGGCATTTCAGTTGGGAAGGTGGAAGATGCGTAACATACCTGATTGGGCGCATACCATACGGACCCTACATCGTTAGCGGCGTCGGTACCGTAGTGGAAGACGGCAGATGACTGAGAGCCTAAGAACGAACTGTACTTGGCTGTGCGTGCGGCGTCGTTGGCCATGTCGAGATAGTATTGGACGTGTTTTGTCCAGATACCCTAGTTTGATAGCTTCGTCAGATTACAGACTCGGAGCAGAGAATGATGAAGGAACTCGCCTTGAAGATTTGCTATGGTGTACGGTTAGTCTAGTCAACGGCGGCAAATTGGAATGAGACTTACCTGATCATGATCGCACTGCGCACCTCCGGATAATGCATCGTCGCATGATTCCTTGAGTATATCGTCGGTTGACAGATGGCTTATAGTGGCATCGAGAGTAATCTCCGCTTGATCTAAAAGAGACTTGTCACCAGTGGCCACTGACAAGGCGGCCAGCCCAGAAGCAATGACTCCTTGGTTGTAAGTCCAAGTTGTCTACAAGTCAGATAAATGAGATTGGATACTCAACGCTGATGACTGGGTCGTACCTGTCCGTTGTTTACGCAAGTGGCATCGTTCAGGCCATCATTGAAGAGACCCGCCGAATTACGCATGCCCGATGCCGATACTAAGTGACGCGCCCCTTAAGTTATGCAGAAATGAACAGGAAATCTTGACGGCCACGTACACCATGCCCATTCCTAAGTGGCACAGCAGAGTCAGTCGATCGAAACAACCTCAACGGAAACGGACTCGGGGTTCACCTTCTGTGCATTAGCTAGATAGGTCGGATTGCGGTTGCGCAAATATCCTGAGGCGGAGGTCAATAGAAAGAGCTCGTTCGTGATGGCATTCTTGTACGTCTTGGCTGTTGACCACCAGACTGAATAGTATCACGGATAAGGATGAGGAGGACGCGTCAGTATGCTGAACAAAAAATCCTACCTCCTCCTCCACAAACAGTGTCGTCCCATTGACCGGCGATGATGTTGTAAATGGCAGAGGCGCTGTTCTGAATTGGATAGAAACAATGTAAGCGCATATAGTGTGCCGTGTATACGGTATGAGCTTACAAGATAAGCGGTCGCGGATAACCCTCGTGCAGTCTTGTAGTCGGCGATTTTCCACAGCGCAAGGATGACCCACTAGAAGACGAGCGTCAGAGGGTTGTAACGAATAGAGCGGTCGGATGTGTCTGACTTGCGCGTCGTCGTTACTTCCACCAAGGAAACTGTTCCAGTTAGTAGACGGGTTCAGAGCAGCCCTGCCAAGGTAAGATTCGTCCGCGACAGCAGAAAAGTCATCGGTGCCAGTGGCAAGCATGAGATTGTGCAGGTCTTCTAGAGCATTCTGCATGAGTGTGCGGTCAGTTCTACTGCTTTGTAGATAGCAGAATGTCATTACAGAGTCTGTCCACAATTCGCCATTGGTATATTGCCCAGTAGCAGCGTTGAAGTAGTGGTCCTGCAGGCTATGTGCAACAGACTAAAATAGATACACTCTAGTCAGGAATATATCAGGGTATCGTCAAGAAACTCGGACATACGAGGGCGGTGTTCAATGTAGCCTGGCATTGACGGGGGTATAGTCGTGCATGTGCTCCTTCACCACAAAACGCGACAACAGAGACATATACCAAAGCAACGAAAGAGCGAGAGAAATAAAACATATCGGTGCAACTTGGAGTAGGGTCTGTTGAGAGGGCGAACACACACCTGTGATTCCGATGCAGGTGGGTCGTCTGTTATATACTCGCGCTCGGTGGTTGTGCCGAGAAGCATATTGTGAGGAAGTTTAAGAAATGCATCATGACCTTACAGATCCCAATGCTGTGATCACCTGGATGGGCCCACGAGTACGACACACATGTGTATCAGCGAAATTTCACTTCAATGGAAGCTAGTAGAAGACGTACGAGTTGACGAACATCTACATCACTGACAGTTCTCCTGATTACATGCACGGTAATCCGTGCACTCCACTACCATATGCATACCGTACATATGAGAGAAATCAGAGTCACGCTAATGCCTCGGACTATCGTTGGGCGCGTCGTTTCATCGATATCACGCCTAGACGATACAAGTAAGCTCATAAGAGGATTTGTTAAGCTTCGATTGGGATAGGATGAGGATACCGGTTGCCAAGCTTAATCCACCTTTAATCGAACAATCATGCACCGACGCGATAGATCGAGTCCGCCCGACTCCAAAGTCGGATAGGCTACGTGAATGCCCTGGATATTATGGGGTACAATGCACTGGTAACTGGCTGTAACGACTGGGTCTGCGAGGAGATGCGTTGAATCGAGGCCATTCAAGACCGTCGTGGAAGAACGTTGACTCTAGAGGGCTGCGCTGCTAAAAACAGCAGTGAAAAGATATGTTCGGTTTTTTGTGCCCTCCTTTATCCACAGCCTCGCGACATCCTCAGGACTACAACGTTCCTCAAGTTCACTCTTTTGCCCATACCCTGAGCCTGTATCTCAATGGCTTTCACGTTCGTTACTGGTCTTGTTGTCAGCTCTGTCTTCATCGCTTCTCGCGTGAACGCAGAGTCCCATACCATCAAATTTGACAACCAGTGCGTCTCAAGTCATATTCGCGCCTGCTTGGCTAATTGGTTCCGTTTAGATGTGGTTATGGAACTGTACGATGCTCTGCACTAGATGCGCAGCCTCGACCGACTAAGACTCGTCTCCTTTTAGCCCCAGCTGATCCAGGGTGGTACCATACTGTCCACCGATACCTATACGACAGATACGGATTTCAGCTCTGCCATCGCGTATGTCCGGTTTTATTTTCTGCTTGAAGAAATCTGAACGCCGTTTATCAAATCTCTGTCCCATCAGATATCTACAGACAGGTATGCCTGATTCATTCCCGAAATGCGCCAAACTATGCTGATTGCTCATATGTTCGGTGTACTGCAGGGGACTGTCTTTTCAATGGTGAAGGTTGCACGACTGTAGAAATGACCCTGAACAACCCAACATGTGCGGGATGTGGTTCCAGCGCGGACATTTCTATGATCCCTCCGTGAGTTCCACACTCCTGATAGGTATCGTGATATTGATGGAATGTACCAGTCTCGCATATTCTGTCCCGACTGCTTTCAGGTGAGAACGTTTTGCTTCATATGTAGCGTAACCTGCTAGACTGAACGCGACATGTCAGTTTCTACGGCGTTTGCGAAGGCCAAGGCGCTTCATGTAAGTCAAATTCGAATCTTGGATTACCTCAGACCCATCACTCATCTTTCGATGCAATAGGCTCCACCGCCGACTGCGACGAGGCTTTCCATGTACCTGACGATAACCAAGTCCAAGTCTCATGTCAAGACGACAACGTGAGCCATTTTTTGAGATGTCCGTGGACTTGATTGACCGGCAATTCAGACCAACCTCCTTATCACGTTCTGTGGTGACGGGACTGGGGCCTCGGCATCCTCTTCTGCCGTGAAGAAAACCAGCACCAAAGCGTCCACTGTCAAAGCCACGAGCACGTCTGTCAAGGCTGTCACATCCACCAAAGCCGCCGTCATTACGACTACCGCCGCCTCCGAAACTGCTGTCGCCTCTGCCGTCATCAATGTTGCGAAAAGTGCGTCTGTATCCTCGACCGTTAGCTCTGCCGCCGCTTCAATCTCCAGCTCCGCTGCCCGAAAGACCTGCTCGAGTAAGAAGAAGCGTTCTGCAGATGCTCTGCGCATGCATCGTCGCCACAACTCCCACTCCTCGCACTGATCAGACTATCTCCTTTTTCCTTTTTCTCTCGACCTCGTCATTGTTTTCTTTTGACATATTTAGCTATACTTTATTTATAGTCTCATGTGGTTTGCATTCTTTCATCGCTCGGTCTGATGTATCCGACAATGCCCTAGGGAGAGGTGGACACGGATTCGCCTCCGGCAACGTCGCTGGCCCTATACATACTACATTATGGAGTACCTATCCTCTACACATTTACATATCTGTTGTCACACGTATCGAAGAAACTCGTGTTTCTTCCATTGCCTCAAGTTTGTGATTGCAAGTCGACGGCTTTGGTCAATATACCTAAACAACCATCGAGCTCTCCGAGCCTGAGCTCATCGAGTACTCAAAACCCAATCAAAGGAGCCTTCGCGAGACCGCAAAGAAGGTCAGGTCATGTATATATTTGGCATGCTTTAGGAAAGATGAAAACTTCGAAATTCGACAAGAGCTAAAAAAAATAGTACTAAGAAGATGGGAGCATAAATATTACAGAAATGGTGGTATAAATCCAGTACGGAAACCAAAAAGAAAACCAAATGACACAAAGCCATAATCAGCGTTAAAAATATCGCAAGCACAAAGCTCAGTCATCGTGAGCATCATCATCATCATCGCCTACTTCAGCCGTCTCCCGTTTGTGAGAGGGTACAATGAACACCGAACCAGCACCAGGCGTCGGTGGAGGTTCCTCATCTTCATGTATTGTTTCCTCTTCTGGGCCCTTCCATTTCCCTTTGGCTAGATTTGAGGAATTGTCTTCGGGATTTGCGCCAGTGAGAGCTTTTTCTAGGGCTGTTGTTTCGTAATTAGTGCTGAGCCCAGAATTCACCGAAGTACTCCGCATACCTTTCTCGCCTCTTTTCTTCAGCCGGAGAGACATAGCCGCTTGCAGCGAATCGATATAAGAGTCGTATTTCACTATCTCGGTCAGAAGGTATTGAGATTTCTTTTCCCAGTTACCTTGTGCCTTGAGAGCGAGGGCCGACCGAGGTTGATACTGAGACGATAGATTAGCGTGGAGCTACTTATTTTGATGGAAGACCTACCAAAGCAGTCATCGGCTCCCGATACTCGTTGTGCTGCTTGAGATCATTTTTCATGGACGCAACATGTTTCTGTAGCGCTTCCATTTGTGATTCTTCATCGTGGACACTGGACACTGTCGGAGGAAGAGGAGGTTTCCAGTCGTTGATGAAGATTCTGTCGGCCCAGGGCGAATGAGTCGCTCGGACAGTTGCTGCGCCTTCTCGCCAACCGAATTTGCTACGGTTACTGCGGCCGCTTCGTACGCTCATACCATCCGAGTAATCTTCCTTCACGGAGGCGCCATCAGAGGCTGATCTCCCGTGAGGTAGCGGGTCGGTCACTCTGTTCCAGCCGTATTCCATATTGGAGACACCACCAGCAAGTGGTTCTTTGCTTGTGCGCGCGGCCCAGTAGTTGCATGTGGATACCCACTCGTTGACCAATTCTTCTGTGCCTGCCTGGAAAAAATAAACAGCACCGTTGGAAAGCGTCAATACCATGCAATAAGGGCGCTGTCGATTATATCCTGGAGGAGGCAAGGCGTGGGCCAATGAATGCGAAAGATGAACGGATCCAACGGAGTGGGCACTTTCCTAGAGGCAACGGTCAGTTAATTAATTGATTCTCCTTAGAATTAGGGGACCTACAAGCCAGTTACCGCCCCCGACGGTTTGTGAGCCTCCTGCGCCGGTGTCTCCACCAAAAGTGAACATACTGAGTTCGCCTTTCTGTATGACAACAAAGACATCCAACCATGTCTTGTCTTTGGCTCTCTTTCCAGTCGATTCCCAGTATTGCTTTCGGCAGAGCATTCCTTCTTTCGCCCACGGAGCACCCAAAAGTGCAAGCTCCTCGTCAGTGATGCTGATTTCAGTTGAGACAGACTCTTGGCTATGGCAGCTACGGTCGTCGTCTTCCAAAGCTTCTCGTATGATGGTGTGCGATAGATTAGAGGCAAAGCCCAGCGTCGGTGCGAGGAACGAGGAACTTGAACCGTACATGGCCTGTACAATCAAGGCTTGAATAACATCATAAATGATCCAGTGATTGACTTACCTCGTGCGTAGATGTTGCAAAGCTGGGTGATGGGCTTACTCGCCCTTCGATGCTACTGTTACTACTATAAGGGCTGACGCCGGGCTGAGCGCCCAATATGGATTGTATTCCTCGTATACTTCCGCGTTTGAGTGTAGCAAGACGATCATTGGGACCGCGCGTGCTCCGATTTCGCGCCATAGGTATCCCGGGGCTCAATGAAGACGTTGACGATCTTGAGCTATTCAAGGGTTGTAGGATTTGTTGGCTCTTGATGGCATTGTACATTTCCTATGCGACTACAATGTTAGCACACTGACGAAGACCTCCATTCAGGACATGGATGTTACTTTGAGGAGAGCTTCCATATCGTTTTCCCAGTTACGGCCGTATACAGAGGTAGAATGTACAGAGGGTGTACTGCCGTTGGCATTCCCAGATGGCCCTGGAGAGGACAGAACTGCATCTCGCGAGATACTGTTCCAACTAGTAATGCTGTTACTTCTCTTTGAGCGAGAAACCGTCTCCGTACCGTCAGAGCCTGAACCGCGGATGCTACTGCTATCATCATGGCTCAGGTCAGACGATGATACTTGAGCCACTGCACTGGGTTGAAGCTGCGTCTGGATGGCAGCGAGAGTGTTACGAACAAACTGGTTCCGCGACATCCTTGTGACAAGTTCCGCAACATGTAAATCCGTGTTAAGGAGCAACAAAGAATACGAAACGGAGTGAACGAGACCTGTAGTTATCGTCAGCAAAGATAAATCATTTCCTTGTATATGATTACTCACTAGCACTCCCATATATGCTCCCAGGATTACATTCCCAGTATCGGCGACTGAACTCCTCAAGGATACGGTCAACTTGCTGTGTTTCAGCTTTAAGATACAGTTTTGCACAGAGGCGACTGCAGCAAGATTTTAACTGTGATATATATGAGATAAATGAGAATGAGCTGACCGAAAAGCATTGTCGAGTCTCATATTAGAGAAATCGAAGTAATTTATGTAATGTTGGAGGGTTATTTTGTTGATACGGCCACTGCGATAATCTGAGTTTGAAGACATAGGACGAAAAAAGGTGAATACTTACAATCCACCCAACCATTCCGCAATCTTCTCCTTAGCGAGGAAGTCTTCGTCTTCTGCCCAACATCGTGATGCGAGTTCTTTGCCCCGGGCCTCCAAATCGACATTCTCATCTCCTTGTGTAGGAGATTGATTGGAGGAGAAGCGGGTAAGGACCAAATCACTGACGGTGAGATCTTGTTGCGAGGTTGCAGCAAACGCCGGTGATCCTGAATTCCAAGGTTAATCGATACAAATAGAACGAAGGATATGGGTATCTACTCACGGACACGGGCGTCATCCGCGACAGGGATAAGCGAAGGTTCTGAGCTCGATGCAGTCGAGCGGTGCTGGATGCGAAGTCGAGAATGGTCACGAGATGGCGTCTGGGAATGCAAACTCGAATTGAACGAATTTCCGTACCCAGTTCTGAGTGGACTAGATGCGTGTCTTGTTGCCGGCGCGCGAGGAGAAGTACTACGAGATGGCCCAGACGCAGAGCGAATGGGTGTTTGAAGTGATGATATGCGTGGCGGGACTATAGGATTGACCTGTAGACTGTCGGATGTAGATGTGGATGTGGATGTAGAGCTCAAAGATGGTCGATCAAATGGTTCCTCGATACCAGTCGGTCGCTCCAACGTAAAAGTAGGGTTCGGGGAGGAGTTTGGTGTGGATGCGGATTTCTTGAATCCAGGACGTTCAGCTTGAAGTGTGAGGGAAGGTAAAACAGGTCCATCAGTCTGTGATCGAAGTGCAGTGCGGCGCGCAGGAGTCGAGGGATCTTGAAGATCCAACGGCGAGCTAGAGAATGGATCCAGTTGAGAGAGTTCACCTTTGAATTCGCTTAATATCCCGTTCAATGAAACGTCGTGTGTATCTTCACCGTCCTGTATCTCTTTAGAGGTCGGGAGAGGAGTAATCGTCGCAGAAGCTGACATTGCGGCCTTTAGCTCAGCTTCACCGACACTCGTACTTCTACGTTTTCCGAAATTCGAGGGCCTACTGGGCGTTTGCAATTCCGGAGTGGGAACAGGATCTGGAGATTCTGAGCGCTGATCTATTTTCTCGACTAGAATGAGGGAGCGGTCTTCAATGTCTTCTCGTTGGAATAGACTGCCGGTGATGGGAGGTAAAGGCTTTGATGATAGATCTGGAGAGCGAAGACCGCTGAAGACATCAGCTATTGGAGACCCTACCGGTGTAGCTTGCACATCATCAGGTAGTGGTGGTACAGGAGGAGCGAAAGCATCGTATAAGGAGGGGGAATGACGAGAGGGTGAGTTATGGGCAGAAGATGACCCCACATCAGTTTTCTGCTCATCTCATCAATAAAAGATCGTATCATGATATGAGACATAACACTCACAGATCGTTCCCGTACGGTATTTTGCCCAAGCATTTTGCCCAAGAATGCGCTGGTCTTCTGTCTCACTGAGCTCTTGCCAGCCTAAGTTACCAAGGTGAGTATATGACATGTGGATGCGAAGTCAAAGTGTATAAACGCGCCTTCACTGTCCCGCTGTCTTTCGACGCATTTCGACCACGAGGACTGGTCAAAACCCAGTCCGGACTACTAGGACCGTTGTAAGACTCATTTGTTCTAGATTTCCCTTTCGATAAAGGTGTAACTTGAGACGAGCCATTAGCATGAGAAGAAGTCGAAGATCGTGGACGCGTCCCGTTCAGTCGATCATGGCTTCCAGGTAATGGAGGTGGTTTTTCGTGTCGCTTCTCCTTCTTGCTGTGTACACCAACCACCCCACCCCTCTCCTTCGCCTTCCTGAGAAGAGTAGCTAGATCGGGGCTGCTGGACGTGCCGGGAGATCGATACATAGAGCGACGGTTAGTCTGCCGTTCACTGTCCTCAGCGTCGTAGAACAAATCATCGCGAGAAGATGAAGATGGTGATGGTGTAAACTGCCTTCCTGATGATGACGATGATGGCCCCGAAGCTCCTCCACCACCTGTTATCGGGGATGGTGTAGGTGGCACGACGACAGGTGTGGAAGGTTGTACGAGTCTTGGTGTTTGTGCATCCTTCGGTGATGTAAATCGGGGTGAAGGTGCTGGACTATCCGCCCCAAATGCATTCACATCTTGGCCCTCTGTGAGCATGACTGTCCCCTCTCCGCGTAAAGCTTGTTCAAAGTCTAAGTCGGTACGTGAAACACGACGTTGCAGGTTTCTAGGCATCTTGTCATTGGATGCTACAGGCTGTAAACCTGCAGAGAATGAGCTGGGTGGGCCAGCAGAGCGCGGTTGGGTGCCATTAGGACGAAGAAAGGCCAGGGTGGGCAGATGGACAGACGGAACAAAGTCCAGGTGCCAAGTTGTGTGTTGGTCGTTACAGTTGCAATGATAGAGCTCAAATTATCTAGCGCCACCAAAGAATCCTTGCCTCATATGTATCCAACGCGCTAGACCAGAAACAGATTTTTTACACTCAACTATAACTTTACAAGTAATCCCCAAGCTTGATCTTAGTCAAGCTCGGGGAGAAAAAATGTTAATAATCTAAAGAAGCGTGTGGGGATATCTACCATGACTAGTTAGTTGGTTTGTTGTACAATGGCAGTCCTGAAAAATAAAGCAGGGAAAAACATGTGGTTACGGGGACTCGAGAAAACCAAGAGAAAACAGTAAAACCTGTTAGTACATCTACAACAAATCGATATCTGGCTTTCCAACCAATAAGATCTCCAAGTCGTGTCCAAAAAATCCGACTTTATTCCCCTCTGCGCGAGGTCGGTGTCATCTGTAAACTAGCAGATGACCGTCGTTGGCGTTTCATAGCCAGTCCGCCTGGGTTAGACGGTCCCAGGCCTATACGACCATTAGGTGGAAGACGTGCTCCCGGAAGTCCCGAAAGTAACGATGATGAAGAAGAGGATCTAGGTCGAATGGATGAGGACGCTAGCTTAGGGAGGCTAGCATTGCCTTTGCGTGAGTTATTGCTGCTCGGCGCAGTGGCACGGTTCCTGGAAAGTAGTCGAAAAGTTTAGCCAGCGACGAGATAAGTGACACCATTGCTACGTACCTTTTCTTTATGACGTCTGTTTTCAGCGATAACGGCCGGACAACGCCATGCAGTTTCTAGATATCAAGTCAGATACAATATTCCCTGCGACAGCTGAAAATATGAGCTCACATAGAACAGACCACAAGCATTACCTGTTATACAAGTCGTCAGCGATGAGAACAGGGAAAGGAAACAAGGGGGAGAACGCACAAAGAGGGTGCCCATCAGGATCTCTCCTCCACAATGGAGTATTCGTCGTCTGGCAATTAGTGCAAAGTGTAGGCGTCTGCTCCCCGTCATCACTGTCGCCTTTGTTCTGTTGCCCAGACTCCGTAAGGTCAGGCGTACTAGCCGACGACCTAAGCTCCCCAAGAGACGATTTCTTGTTGTTAGAGCTGGTAGACATTGTCTTCTTCCTCTGAGTGTCCTGCTTCAAAGACGGATGTTTCCGCCCAGAAGCAGTCCTCCCACCCGAACCATTTAACACACCTTCCGCGGATGGCGGAGTAGACGCACTCGAAGTGTTATAAGGTTCCGGCGAAGCATTCGAACTGGAGTTGACACCATTTCCCCACCCATCACTCGAAGGACTAGCGTGGAAACTCTGGTAAGAATTGTCCCCCCCATCCACAGACGATAAGATCTGAGTGGGATCTACGTGGGTATAGGGACTTCCGATGTTCCCATTCGTATCGAGACCCGAATATACCATACCCATTAGGTGTTGATAATCCAAAGTCGGGTCGTCTATACCTGCGAGGTTGACAGCGCTCAGCTGAGCGTATCCCTCAGCCATGGCTGCAGAGGCAGCAGCAGCAGCAGCAGACAAGCCTTCGCTACCACTGGTCGGCGACCCTATCTGAGCCGCATAAGACGATCCATTAATGGAGGAGCGTCCCGAATCAGAGTAGATCCCCTCAGACGTGTGATTGTCTGAAGAATGAAGACCGGAAGAATAATCATGCGGACCAGATAGACTGAACAAGCCGTCATATGGAGGAAATGAGAAGTCAAACGACGAAGAAGGAAACGGACTCCCAGCTTCGAACTGATGCTGGTCTTGTTGATGTTCTTGAAGTAAGCTATGGTGACCGTCAACGTTGGACGGATCCGCACGAAGCATGCTTTCAGCGTGGGGGGCCTCATCTGCGCGACGCTTTGTGCCGATGAGGCTATCAGGGGACAATGGCTTTCCGTTGACTTGATGGCGACCGCTCACCCCTGGGAAGATGCCATCTTTAGACACTGTATGGTCGAAGCTCGTCTTTCGGACATGCCGAGGGAAAGAGCGATGTTCGGGCGATGGGCCGTTCGACGATGGTATTCTAGTGAGACCATGCAGACCGGACGAAGGGAGTGACGAGGGGGCAAAGGCAGGACTACTGTACGAGGATAGAGAGTGGTTAAAGTTTAATGAGCTCATATACCGCGATTCCGCCGAGTTTTCGAACGCTGTAGGTCCATTGACATCGGCTTGATCTTCGTATACAGAAGACAAATCAGAGCGGGAAGGATGAGGGAGATATGGAGGACTCCGTCGGCTGGCAGACAATAGCGATGAGCCTGGTATTGGTATACTCGAGGAGAGATTCTTCTCAGGTTTCGTGTCATCGTTAGAAGAGCTTGTGCGACCTTGTCCAAGTGTCGGGAAAGTAAAGCGCCCATCAAATGACGGGGCAGTCATTCCGTGCTGGTCAAAGGTAGTTTGTGGAGGTGGGCGCGACCTCGACCTACTGGCAGGCCGCCAGTCCATGGACAGTCGTGACCGTGATCGGCTCATAGCTCTCCAATCCATTTCAGCGACACTAATTCGGACAAGGTCAATAAACTAGCAAAATGGCGTTAGAATTGCGCAACGTACTCATCGTCCTCCACACCGTCTTGATTTGTACCATCAAATCCAACGACACGAACCCTGCCTTTGCCCTTGTCTCGTCCACGTCCTCGTTCGTCGTTTCCTTCATCGGAGCCAGAGGAACCGGAGGGCTGCGGAGGAGGTTTCGAGGACAACTCTTGCCGTTCTGCTGGCTCCTCGTCATTGCCTCCGGTCCATTCAGCCAATAACTTAGCCTCTTCGTCTTCCTTCTTCTTCTTCAGAGCCAATGCCATCATTCGCCATGTTAGGTTCTCCATTCTCTGGGCATGAGGTAATGTAGCTTTCGTCCTGGCATACATTTTCCATACCTGCGTAGCTAACGGATCGTCCTTAGCCAATTGCTCTGGATCATCGTTGCTAAGAGGCGACTGAAGATCTGGGGAACCAGAGAGTCTGGGAGAAGTGAAAGGACTGGTTGCTGGGTCAGCCTGGGCGCCGAATACTTCATCATTGAAGATATCAGTGAACAATGCGGATTTCGAATCGGTAGTTGTTGCGGAATTAGGGGATCTGGGCGACAAACAGTGTATCGAGCCTCTGGATGAGCCAGTTCCTGGACCGACGGAATGTGTTGGGGAAAAAGTGAGATTCGGTGTGTCATATGGTATGGAGTTGTTGGAATTAGCGGATGCAGGGGACATCCAGAGAGATGGAGGGAGCCCTACGGCAGAGCGGTCAGTTGGGTATGCATGTCCGGAAGTATAATCGACAGGAGAACGGGATAGTAAGCCACTATGCGACTCGGAATCATAGCGCCCACCACCAGACGAAGTGTGGATATGACTGGGGATGGGCAAGGTTTTCCGGCCGTCATGCCGCCTGAGGCTGGCTGGCAACCGTGCTCCATCATCAGAAGGTCTTCCCTGCATACTGGAAGTGTCGATGGGGCGAGGACGGATATCTTGGAGATGGCGTATACTATCCTTTCCCTTGGAGCGGGCAACGTTGTTCGACGAAGTTGAGCGGGGAAGGGATGGGGGTTTATGATGATAGGTAGATGTGGGGGTATATGAAGAAGGTGCCTGGGACCAAGAGCCGGTAGAACGATGGCTGGACTCTGAATGACCCATTACGTTTGGGTTATAGTGACCGTGGTAAGAAGGGGCAGGTAGACTGGAGGGTGTGCCGGGCGCCATGCTGCCGAGGACACCATTAGCGGCGAGGGCAGCGAATACGGTTGGATTGAGAGGAGCAGAAAACAAGTGACTCCATTCGTTATTTGAAAAAGGCTGAATATTGGATGGGTCTGATGGATCAGGATGAATTGCGGAACGAGAGTGGGACATAAGGTAGTGGGGTGGTTGACCAGATGCCAAAGCAGCATTCTGAGACCAAGGGGAAGATTGAGAAGAAGTAGGCATTGAACCAGGATGGGGACTGAGTTCTGATGGGGTGGATAGACCGGTGTGATTCTGGAAAGAAGTATTTACTGTTGGACGAGCTGAAGGAGACCAGGGCTTTGTTGAGAGGGTAGGATCCATAAAGCCTCACCAGGTGTTGTAGAGGCTAGAAACGAAGTAGAGAACCTGCGGAAAAAGCTGGAGGTAAACGCAGGTAAGCTTCAGGATGAGAAGGACAACTTGGTGAGTAGTCTACGAACGTAATAGGAGCGTTCTTGGCAACCCCTGGCACTGTTTTACGGTAAAAAAATACCTGAAAAACTGGAGGGATGTCAAAGTAGGAGGACAAGCGGTACGAGCAATTGACGGAGCAAGTATCGGAGGAAGTTGAGCAAGGGCAGCTAGGCAAGCAGGTCTACCAGGAGGGCTAGTCAGGTCGGTCCGTACAAGACCCCAGTCACCGCTTATGATCGTACTTTCTCTTCGGGGTCCTCTCACCCTCCCATTCGCACGGAATTCCGCCCTTTTTTTTCTGACGGAGCTCCCCCATCTCCAGCACGCAGTCCATGGATTGTCTATCTCTCTTCATCGCCATAGCCGTATTCGTGCCTGATATAATTTCACTATCTTTTTTTTCTATTCCCAAAGTTTCAGCCAAGGTTCATGTTTTTGCCTATTCAACAATCTCACATGCAATAATTATAGCCTTCGTCGCCCGGTTAGCCCCTCTCGCTAACTCAACCCATTAATCAATTTCGACCTCTTCGCCATCGTTGCCCACTTGTGTCCTTCGTGTTCCGCTCATCGCTGACATTTTCCCTCACTTTGCGTGGTCCCGCCCCCTCCGCCCGAATAGGACTTTCTATTGATGAACCGTACTTCCCCGGCTTTTCCCGAGATTTCGAATTCCGGATCTCTATGGCCATGGTTGTATCCCCTCCATTCTTGGTATCAAAACAGCCAACTCCCCGGGGCCCTCACGTTGACTTGCTTTACGGCTTATTTCTTCGCGAACTTGTCTTTCTGCCGCACCACTTCCATCGTTGCCCTCATTCCAATGACTATCATCTCTCTTCTTATTATGGCGCTTCCCGGAGGCAGTTCGGATGGGTCTTGGGGCCAACTCGTGGAGAGTAGATTTTTTGCTACCATTCTCGAAGCTCTCTAGAACACTATTTGTCCAAGCAGCCATCACCATCATCATTTTCGGCCTCCACTTTGCCTCCTTTTTTGAGTGATCTCCCTCGTTCTCGAATAAATCGTTCCTGGATTTCAATAACCTTCCATCAAACACGTCGATTTTGATTTGTCCGAGTACTATTTGAACTTTTCCAAAAAGTCCCTCTCCACAGCGGAAGAAACGAGAACTGCGTACGCAACAAAGACTGCAGCTGCTTCGCTCAGACCGTGGACACCGAGCCCCAGCTGCGCCACCATCACCTCGAGGGCCCACGTTCGAAATCCCCTCTCGAGCTCTTCTAATCTCACGGGGCAAAAGGCCTTGGCTATATACGCGCATGCCTTTCGCGTGGTCCCTTGATCGAACGATCGTGTGGCGTGAGCCCGAACCGAATCTGCAGATACCAGAGCTTGACCGGAAAGTCATCATCATGCATTTGAACTTTAAGTATTACGGTCGTAATGGGTGGCAAGGCTACTAACCCACAATCTTATCTCTCTATCTCTCTATCTCTCTATCCTCGGAGTGTCTACTATATACTGATACTGAGATCCCTTGATCCACGTTATCCTTATCGTACATGTCCACAGTATATAAAGTCAATGAAAACCGCCGTCCGTTAATAACATGCCCCACCCCCACAGCGCTCACGATAATCCCACTCTTACTCTACCAGGCGCCAGAATTATCCCCGCATATGCCAACTCCACTTGACATGGTTACAAGCCGTCTAAGCCGTCTAACTATAACCCCAGGCCGTCTTTCGTTATACTCTGGGCTTCGTCCAAACAAAGCCACTGGGTCTCTTTTCGAATTCCCGAGTTATGTCCACACCAGTACAACGTCGACGGTCACCTGAGTATCCGTACCACGAGCCGGCGTACCATATGGAACCTTTCTTGACAGTCTCGCGTTCCTGGATAGATCTCTTTCAGTGTCTTGCGCACACAGGCTCAACAGAGGCTTCTAGTCCGAGTCGGCAAGGAGGAGTGTAGAGGAAGCAGCGAACAATGACAAGGAGAAGAAAGGAGGGGACAAAATAACATCACCGTGCGTTTATCGCTCCATTCATCCTCTCAAGACCAAATCGTCACCTCCATAGAAACACCTAGTTGAGATCTACACATGCAACTGGAGACTCATCATAAGGTCCTTTAACAAACGTACCGATGGCGTCGCACTCCCTCCGTATGGATATGTACCTAGGATCCGCCCGCTCTGTCTATACGCGTCCCTGGGATACCTATACCTTCTTTCCTCCTATCACGCGCAGGCATCGAATGCCACGACCGCCACATCAGTCTTCCTTAGACTTCGTATTTGTGTCCATCGGCGGTGAGTCATCTGATTCTTTTTTATTCTCTTCCGGATCGTCGCTCCAATTCCAGGCTTCCTTGAATTCCCCACGAATAACGGCCGTGATGAAGAAAGAGAGGATACAAGCGGGACTAGATCCACGAATACGAAATGAAGTATATTCTTCACTCAGTATCCCCGGATATAAGGTATATATAAATTGCTCACCTGAGGTACAAAAGCGCTGGTTGCGCCTTCCCAAAGACATGCATCACTGTCATGGTCGTGATCAAACCTACCACATACGCGGTCAACGAAGCGTAGAAGTACGGTTTGGCGAAAGAATCGCTGTTACGGTTCAGAACTTGGCTGACAGAACGGTGATAGTCGAAACGTAGTGCCAAGGCGATGAAAGTTCCCGGTATCACCACGTCACCTAACCCGAGCATGGTGAATCCACGTGCGTCTGAGAATGTTAATGATTTGGGCCAGAGAAGTTTAATAGGGATATCCAATTTTGTAGCCACGGTGACCATCTGTGAGGTGAGTGAGTACATAATTTAATTATGGGCTTTGCTCATTGTGGGGACTTACGACTTCGGTACCGAAGACCCACCAGATGTCGTAGAAGAATAGACCGGAGAGTAGGATTGTACCTGGCAAGCGGAAACGATCAGGATATTGGCATGTTAAGACCCAACTGTGGAACCTGTGGACAACGTACCTGTTTTGAAGGAGTCAATTTTGAGTAGAGACAGCGCATTGTGCGAGAATGACATCGAGAGTATGTCGGTGAGCAGTACCGATCTACGGCTAGCAGTGGAGAAAGTATAGAGGACCGAGGGCAAGGCTCCGAGAGGGAACAGGACCAACGAAGGTGTTCTCCACGATAACGAGATTAGCTCTGCGATACAGCATCGAGTCAGTAAAGTTATTGCTAGTTTGCCTCGACGTAAGTTGGAATGGTCTTCACCTTTGGTGGCTTTTTTGACGACTAGCGTCGACTTGTCAAATTTTTTCCATCGAGCGTCACCAAGGAGGAATCTAGTCAAAGATATAGAAGACTGGCTAAGAGTTGAGAACAGCCATTTGACACGGAGGCGGAAATTCATTTACCTTCCATACACTTCCCACTCCAGTAAGAGAGAAATACCATCCAAGCAGCCAATTGATCCATTCGGTGCCGAAATATTTAACGATCGTGTAGAGACCGAAGAGAGTTACGGATCCAATCTTCCTTGCCCATGAGTTTAGCGCGGAGTACACGTTGACGGAACGTTAACTCGTAGATGAAAAACGCACAACTGGGAAAAGCCACGCGTCTCCGGAAGACATTCGATCGGGAATGTCTTCTTCGTCATCCTCGTCCCTTGGAGAACCATCCCGTGGTTTCGGAGTCTACGAGTATGCAGTAGGTAATGATGAGAAGAAGAGTCGTCGCGAACGAAGAGGTGTACCTGCCGGCAGAGAACCAAATGAACCGGCGTATATAGAAGCACTCGCTAGACTGAGGAGCCCCGCATACGAAGACAGTAAGTCCCAGTCCAGATCGTTCATTGACAGTGACTTGAAGGGATTACAGATTCTAGACGGCAAGCGCCGGCATCGCCTGAGACAGTGAGAGGACCTGTGACGTGTGACGTGTCGGTCGTGTTTGGTACAGAAGCTAATCGCCTCGGGGCAACGTCGGGCTCAATCTCAGCCTTCTGCCTCAACGTTTGCACAACTTTTGCACAACTTGAAGATCATCTTTGCTCGTACATCAGTACGGACCTTGCATCTCAAGGTCACATCGAGCCCACGAGGACAGCTTTAGACAGTCTTTGGTGTCAAGCTGTGCGCGCTCTGCGCTTCCTATTCGGTTCGAGGTAGGCAAATTTTCTGGTATATCACCATACTGTCGTGTAGAGGCTCAACCTTCAGAAACGAGATGATCTCTTCAGAGTGTGTCGAGTTACTTCCCATAGCTAAAAGCATAGCGACGGTCGATCGCCAAACTTACTCTTCGAATCGACCTTTGACTATTCAATCGTGGCCTCCCCTCCTTGTGCAACTATATGTCCTCGCGGGAGTCATCAGACTAACTTTGAGGGAGTCGATATCGATATCGTTCACCGAATTTGTTTAGTACGTGACTTAAAGTCGGACCTGCGCAGCAACTACGCAGTTTCGTTTCCGGCTGAAAATCGAAGGTGAATAGATTTCTTCGCCCCTCTTGGTAGATAGGCTCTTACTTCCATGATAATGAATATAGCTATACAAACTGCGGGCGGCTGTTTGGAGTAAACGTTGAAGCCAAATAAGTAAGTCGTGTGGCCATTTTATGCCTGCGCACAACCTGCGCAAGGACTGTGGCCTTGAGATTCATATAGGTATGGCTCCTATACGATTACGTTTCTATACGTTCATACAGGCTCATAGCACGCTTTCATTAGGCCGAGCCCCATGTGGCCGTGCGTCTCAGAATCCATGACGCGGTCATGACGCTGCCGTGGCTCATTTGATCCATAAAAGAAAAATCAAGACCGTTATTTTCTTTTCAACTTTCTGCCTTTTACTCCCACTTTCAAAAAAGCAGCCGTTCAACGTTCCCCAGACAATCATGCGTTTCTCCATTTGTCTCTTCGCTCTCTCTGCTCTCTCTGCTGCCGTGAGTCCAACCTGCCCAAAGCCAGGCCAGATCCTCTTATTGACTTCCATATCCTATGCGTAGTATGCACAGACATCCACAGCCCCGTTGGCCTCCAGTGCATCCAGCATTTTGAGCAGCGAGTCAGCCAGTGCATCCAGCGTCGTCAGCGCCGCTTCCAGTGCCTCCGTCGCTCAATCCGCGGCAGGCTCTGGAGCTAGCTCCAGTGCTTCCGTCGCTTCTTCCAGTGCCTCCGTTGCCGCATCCAGCGCATCTCGCGCAGCCAGCTCTTCAGGAAGCTTGGCCAACTCGATCTCTTCTGCAGCATCTAGCATAGCATCCGCTGGCGCAAGCGCACGTTCCTCCCTTTCGTCTGCTGCCTCATCTGCTGCGTGCGTTATCTTGATCTTTGTTCTCGTTTCAAGCCTTACTAATGATGACACAGTGCATCCGCCACGAGCGCTGCTGCAAACGATGCCGCTTCGTCCAGAAATATCAACGCTGTTGCTGGACTCGCTGCCCTTGGGCTCGCTGCTCTAGCCCTCTAGATGCTTCTCACCGTCGATCCACACACCCAGCGCTTCACGTCTTTCCTTTTACTTAACCTTCATCGGTCAAAATAATTTGATAGTTTGAAACGTTGGACATGGCACTATTTCGGGAATTCGAATTCTTACATACATTACATACCGCTGCTACATCAATTTTCGTCAATCACAATATACCTCGTGTGTTTGACAAGCAACCATGAGATATGGGAGTGAAAGTCTATGCACTGTATTACGAATCAGCATTACTAGGAGTTTTTCAGATGTATATCACTCGATCAAGATGTACACGCTATCAGGCGGCACATTTCGAGTTTTGGGGACGCAGATTTAGGTAGCAACAGCATGTATATAACGACCTATGCCAATCTCAAGAATCGACTTTCTCCCCCCCGTAGGTGACAAATAATTTCTCATGACCCGCTATGACGAGTCTTCACTTCCGTCGTAGGGTACAGACTGACTTACTCCCAGGTTTCACGTACGCGTCGCCTCAGAAACAGCTCTTGGATTATCCGCTCTGTATTCCAAAAGGCTGAGAGGCAACTCGAGGGACGAGTCTCAACGTGAATGTCAGCCACGAGATGACTAAAAAGGTACGGCGCAGTGAAAATGCCAGTCCAGAATTTCACGTCAGAAGGGAAAAGTGAGGTTATCGATAGCCGGAAGACTCTTCGAAGAGGCACTACTCGGATCCGACTGTTTTCTCCGGTGGCATGCCTGGGAATCTCAAGTCAGGTGAATGCGTCATGTCGGAACAAGTATGGAAAGCGAAGACAAAGCGAAGAGGTAAAAGAAATCAAGATGATCATCATGGGGCCCTTCCACATGTACTCACCTGCTAGAATAGAGCATGAAGATACTCACCTGACTCTCGAGGGCTCGGGCTGCTCGACAACTTATGTCCAAGAACAAAAGCGGTTGTTTGGCATTACCTGATCTGAGAAACAATGACGTCAAGTGAGGATGAATGTCGAATGAAAGCTGTTGGGAAGTTGCAAGAAAGTTAAATAGAAGATCCCAAGAAGAAATATTATGAAGCATATGGGTCACACGGACGACGACGTCTTCAATCCATATGCTATCCTCCAATGCGTATATTGCTCGAATGTTTCCCGCTCTTTCGCGATTTCTTCATCCCAAGCCGCGACCATTTCCGCAGAGAATCCACTCTCGAGCATTTTTGGCTGTACTGCTTGAGCTAGATCCTGATAGTTCCAACACAGAGATCGCCATTAGTCTCGAAGAGAGGATTCGACAAAGAGACAAGGACATACGCGACTGTTTATAAATCCGAGACGTCCTATCTCATCGCCATTTCTGCCCAGTTGGCAGGGACTGAAATAGTCGAAGCATTGAACTTCTTGAAAACCCCCATGCTCTTGTAGTAAAGTATCGACAGGCTTATATGTAGGACTCTGCGCTGCTTTCAACCAAGTCCACATAAGTCCTGCATACCACGAGTGGCTCTGGTTTCTATCGTCACTGCCGAACGTCGTGAGAGGAGTCAATGGGAACAGAGGCTTCTTATCCTTATCGCGAATTTCGATGTCGGCATCGGAAAGAAGAACGATGCCACCTGTGTTGGAAAGAAGTGAAAACATGTCACGCGATAAGAAGTTCAAAGCCTCACCTGGTGTCAGACAGTCATTGATCGTGCTTACCAAGGCTTGAGGGTCTGCCATCTGTAAGGAAGAGATGCTATCGGGGTACAGGTCATCTCAACAGCGTAGACTCACATGCTGAACAACGAGTCGGCACCAAATTAGGTCAGCCTTGCCTTTGAATTGCGGGAGGCCTTGTCTGAGATCCTCTTGTACGAACCTGAAAACCCAGGACGTTAAATTTAGGGCGTCAAATGTCCCATTTGGAGCACTGACTGAACGTTCGGGGGAGGAGAACTATGTCTCGAGTTGTCAGGATGTTTTAGATGTCATGACAAGACAACTTACGAATTGTTGTTTTGAGCGACGTCGATTCCGATGAAGTCTGCATCAGGGAACGCTTCAGCCATTTCAACAGTCCTATGGACACATCAGAATACACCTTCGTTCAAATATATGACAGTTCACGAACCATATCCCCGATCCGCAGCCGATGTCCAGAACCAGAGCACGTCTCCCTTCCTTCGATTGTAAGGCTTGACGAATCTGTGAGTCAAGGCTGGGAGGATATAATCCTCCAACAAAGAGGCGCCACATAGCATGCTGAGTCGACAACCTCTGATGTCATGGATTGTCAGGGGGACAGCACAGGCGACAATTCTGAAAGCCCCCTCACGTCTAATTCTGGTGAGTCTGCGGGGAGTGTGTATTCCTGCATAGATAGTAAATCGATGAACTAATGACATTAAGACTGCAGAACAACTTACCTCAGTCACACCATTCATGCCTCGGCCGTGAAGGTCCTTGAGATGGCCTGTTGTTATCGACATTACGATGAGACTTTAGGAGGATTGACTAGGGACAGAGCTCGAGCGTGTCTCGAAACCCACAGGAAATGGGGGACTGGAAGTTAGTTTCTGGTCATCGCCTAGATGGAAAGGAGTCTTTATACACACGAAAGACTTCGACCGACTGATAACCGATCTCCATGTTTTTGCTGGAATGTTATGTTCATGTTAAAACAGGAAAATACACACCCGGAGAAGATCATGTCAGATTCTTTAGACAGGCGTGTCTTTATTTCAACTGGTTCTTCGCTTGCGACCGGCTATAATCGGGAACACGACCGATATTGTCCATTGATTCAGCCGAGGCTCTTCAATGCAGATGCCACTCTGCATCGCGTATACATGCGTCTTGTGCAGAGTTCCTTCTCAATCTCCGTTATCCAATCCTCGACCACAGCATTGGACATCCCACTCTCCAAGATTTTGAGTTTGAAAGCTTGTACGAGGCCCTAAGTATTTGATAATATCATCAACAGGCGGCATGCTCGATCTCGATATAGATGTACACGCACCCGATTATTCTCATACGCTATACTTCCCATCTCATCATCTTCCTTATCAGGACGATGCATGGGAACGAAGAAATCACTGCACTCAATTGCGCTAAACCCACCATGATCCGCGAGAAGGATATCGACAGCTTTATACTTCGGACTCTGCGCCAACTCGTACCACAAGCCACGGTAGCCTGCCCACCACGAACGATTGCCAGGAGCACCATCCTGAGTATCATACTTCATGAATGGAGTCAATGGTAGTAGGACATTCTTGTCTTCGTCGTATACCTTGCCGTCAATGTCGGAAAGAATGACAAGACCCCCTGAGGTATGTGCAGTGAATATATGACTGACGTGTATACCTGCATTTCAAGCTCACCTGGCTTCAAACATGATGAGATCGTTGCAACTAGGCCCTGTGGGTCTGCCATCTACGAGTACCGGTCAACAGCATACGCATACAACCCTCAGAAAACCCACTAACATGAAAAACAACGAGACGACAGTTGATCAGATCTGCCTGGCCATGAAACGCCGCTAGACCCTCTCGAATATCTTGTTGCATAAACCTACAGACAAGTTAGTGACTCGAGATGATGGCGACGGATAATTGATTACCTGACATTTGTTGGAACATTCCTACGGATCGTCAGTCAGTCAGGTCACGATGCCATGCCAGTGTATGGGATCAGACTTACGATGGGTAACGTGGGACTACTAAGTCCAACCCGACTACTTCAACATCGGGAAATTCTTCGCTCATTTCCACCGTCCTTTCCTCTGTAGATTAATATGATAGTAAATCAAGAGGTCCTGAAATCATACTTACCATATTCCTGATCCACAGCCAATATCAAGTACAAGAGAACGTTCCCCGTTTTTACGTTCCAAACCCTTGCTGATTACTTCATTCAAGCTGCGAGGATATAGCCCTGCAAGAAAGGTGCGCCATAACTTATGTTGACGTGACAGTCTCTGCATAAGATGGTCATTGAAAACAATACATATAGTATCCTCACGCATATGAGACTTACGTCCATCTCTGCCTGGTCCGCAGGGAGTGTGTATTCCTGAGTAGAGATAATCATATACGACAAGGTTTTCGGAGCCTCGGTGTGTCACTCACTTTCGTGATCGTATTTACTCCACGGCCGTGGTGATCCTTCAAAGGAGTCAAGGGATTCGGCATAGTTGGCAGCGATCGTCGACGCAGAGGTCGAGAAAGGAGGGGAGCAAGATATATATGTGTCTTCAGTCTTTTATATCCCACGCACCGTCAAAGTTGATTGTGAATTGAGGGAGGCTGTTGTCGTAAACCCCGGCCCTGATCAAGACCGGTCCGAGATAGGTCTCTGATAGAGAATGGGAACATGCCCTTCATTTTGAGAGATGAATGTGTTACTGAATAGAATTTGTCGGAGCAAATGGTAATAAGTTCTAGACCACGTACAGCGAGACCTGTCACGCTGTACAGCGTTGGTGCCAGTGTGCACGGCCACAAAAAAGCACAGAAGCGATCGTTCGAACATCGACGAATGAAGATTCGTGGAACTGAAATTCCCAAGAATTCTTGAAGCATGGTATGACAATGGTGGTGTGATCATATCATTCATATCGAAAGGTTGATAAACTTGGATTGAAAGAAGGACTCGGATCCGATTCGGTTCAGAGATAATTGATTCAAGTTCCCACGCAGTATTTGGTATCGAGGAATTTGGCAAACACGATTCATCAATATCACATGCAGCGTATCCAATTTCGACCTATGTGCAGAACTCATGTTCTTGCCTTCAGCGCCGCGGCATGAGCTTGCTGTATGGGATAAACTGGACCGTCTGGATAGACTGCATATCCGTCATTGGGCGTAGCGCCGCTGAAAAGTAACAGGATCAGAGCTTATCAAGCGAGATTCTGAAGCAGGAATCACTTTGTGAGATATGAGCCCGCTTGCCTGATCGGATTTAATGAGTTACGAGAGCTCTCGAGAGCGGAACAGAACTAAGGCGTACCATATGAGATCACCAGTCAGTCCAGAACTAATAACAGTCGAGTACCAATTGGTATAAACGGTAGCTGGATGGGTCTATGAGCTTACGAACATGAAGCTGAATATAGCGCCAACGTACGTTGATTATCGGTGACTCCAAACTCCTCTAAGATGGCAGGCTTTCCAACGCTGTTTTGGGTAGTGACGTGATCAATGATCCATTGCGCACCCCAGCCTTCGGGGTCAGACGTTTGACCCCAACTGATCTAGTGGACTCATTGGGTCAATCATAGAGAAGCATATCCGTTGACCTTCACATACTGGATATGACTAGAAGAGAAATGAGTCAAAAGAAGAATAGTTGGAATTATGGACGAACGTGGAATGTTCCAAAGTCGATCGAAGGAATAGCGAGATTCGCTGCAAAATCAATACCTTCGCCTCCTCTGGAGATTACATCAATATATTGGATATGGTGGGGTGTCTGCAAAGTTACTCACTGGTACGGATAAGTGGGAGCAGTAGGTTCGTTGTAGAAGCCTTCATCGCCGATGGCGACAAGATGGTTCGAATCAATGGACTTGATGAACGCAGACATAGTAGTGGCCCAATTGGTGATTGTTTTGGTGGTGCAAGTACCGCTAGTCGTGCTATACAGCGTAGATCGATTGAGTGACGAGTTTTGCCAGACCAGAATGATCATACCCTGTGCTTCCTGAACATCTAGGTTCGTTCGCTGAAATTCGCTATAAACTATAAGGCCACATCATTGATTCTGAGGGAACATACCAAGTTCCCATGCCATGATGGTGGGCTCGTTCAAGTAACGAGTCACGAACGTTTTGACATAGTTTTGGTAGGCACTCTGTTTGAGATGAAGTCAAATCGAATCCTCGTGACATGATTGCGATTTGCGTACCATGACCTTGGCATTGGTGTAAAAGAGATCATGAGGCTGGCCAGAACCGACAAGCTGGTTGACATAGACATCCATCCCTCCGTAGTCAGACCTAGATGGTTGCAGAATCAATTATCGCGATCACACAGCCGCTTGACAGGTCTTACCAGTTGTTAGTCCTACATGGATGATGGCGGCGTCAATGGGCAGTCTCACGGCGGATGCATCAAACTGACTCACAAAGCGACGATCAGACGCAGTCCATTGGCCTTCGCTGCCGCGACAACGTTGTCTACGGATGCGACGCGTTAGTGTGACCTGCGAGCAAATTGGAACATATCACTCACCGAAGTTCGCCAGACCTGTAGACCCTGTGTTGATGGTAGGAACGCCGTTCGACCAGCTTTGGTAATAGTCGCCATTGGGGCTCGTCACTTCGTTGAATCCCCTGAAAGATGTACAATGGTGAGACCCTCGTTCTTCGATACCTTGTCCTTTCATTACTCTGAAACTCACCATGTTCTCACCACAGTACCTCCAGCTTTCGCAATGTCAGAGAAAGCGGTGTTCATGTCCGTGGTACTGTAGCTCATCAACCCAACCCAGTAGGAATTGGACCTATCACCGTGATCAGGACGATGTTATCAACTCATCTAGAGAAAAAGTTGCTTACCCAACGACAGTAAACTTCGCTCCGTTAAGCGTAAAAGCTGTGCCTGAGGTTTTGACGAAGCCAGTCGAAGCTGGCGGGGGTGAGACAGTAGTCGTCGGTGGCACTGAAGTGGTCGGGACGGAAGTTGGGGGGACTGAAGTAGTCGGCACCGAACTGGGGGCTGAAGTCGCAGTGCCAGGCAGACATTGAGAGTAGTCTGCAACAGATTTCAGGAGGAAATTATACGATGGATTTACGCTGGAGTGGCTTACAGGGATTGAGGACCTGACATATGGTTCCTGCTACACAAGTTGTCTGGCCAGTCCAGTTGATGCCGCCACCTACAGGTCAAAACAGATGAATATTATTAGACTAATGTTGCTTCGGTGAGTACCCACACTGCGCGTAGATCTAAAGACGGAAGATTAGTTCAACCAGATACTATAGATATACCACTACTACGCACCGGTTGTTGAGCACGAACAGCCGCGACGGCAGCCAAAGCCGCAAGAATGTATTTCATTGCAGAAGTTCCTGTATGAATATCAGTGAGTCAAAGGCCTCCTATGTCCGCCTTATAAGGCGTGACGGGACTTGGGGAAGGTATCGTGGCTTGATGTTATTCGGTGTATCCTCGCGAAGTGGGTTGTCGAACTGATCATTTACGCGGTATTTTACCGTCGAATAGCGAGACTCCTGATCAGAACACGTGAGAAGCCGATCCTTCTTCACCGTGAGTTCTGACTTCGAGAACACGGACGTCGCGGGCCCGACAGCGGCCCAGGACTATGCGGTGAGCTGGCAGGTCCTGAATGGGTTGAAAGGGGAGCTTGCATGCGGTTTTCAGGCAACACTGTGTATCACTCTCCGAGACTGTAAAGGAAACATATGCGGCTCTAATTTGCATGGTGATCAAAGTCTGGACCAATAGTTGCGTCGAATCCTCGACTCGGGAGTAAAGGCACTCTAGATGGGAGCAATTATAACAGATATTATCAATAACCGGCAGCAATTCCGTTTTTCCTCGAATCACTAGCAGCTGGTATGATAGTCAGCCCGGGAGACAGCATTCAGTACCTCCATATGACTGACAACTCACCAAAGATCTTCCCGTCCTTCTGCACGACCGCTTGAACCACGGAAGCAACACGATTGATATCGGAGACTTGATGAATGACATTAGAACTGAGGTATGGCGAATGCGAGTGAAACATGCTAGTACCTGTCACATTATGACCACGACCCTTCAACAGCTGAAGTATTTTCCCGGGGTAGACGCTGTCAGCGTCCAGAACCATAGGGTACAGCTGATCATGAAGCCTTCCGTACTCGATAGCCTGACTGACGTCCATGCCCCAGTCCAGATTTAACAAGACTTGGAATACCGCGCCGAATATGCGGGAGCCACCGGAAGCGCCGATGGCAAGGTAGAAGGACCCGTCGGGGTGTTCGATTATCGTAGGTGTAGTTGACGATAAGGGGCGTTTACCTGCTTCGGGATAATTATCTGATGGACGAAACATGAGCTCAAGGCGTCTTAGATAATAAAAAACCTCCACAAACAAGGTGAGGGCCATAGACCAAAGGCGTTCGGTGTTCCAGGGGTTGAAAAGTCATCCATCTAGGAGTTATAATCAGTACAGCTTTCGAATCATCGAAGTGATGCTGGATTCACTTGGTCATTGAGGATTATACCGGTCTCTGGATCTAGAACTTGAGATCCAAACACTAAGTTGACGGTTGAAGTCAACGCGACCGCCATTCCATCTATGTCGACTATAGATGTGTGACTCTGAAAAGAAATCAGATCGAGAGGTTGCACTTGACAGGAAAATAGCTGACCGTTCCGTGATCAACTTTGATATCAAACTCTGGCTTGTAATACTCTGGAGGATGCGTTTTATCCTGGAAGAGAATCAGTTTGGACTCTAGCTAGAATCATGCAAACCTAGTATTACATCGGTGATATTTCCTATGATCAAATCAGCAAATTGCTTGGTCGATATTTCAGCTATACGCTCTGTGTTGTTGTTGAATTCAGGATCACAAATTTTCGTTCTGTGAAACAGGACTCGCTGAGCTTGCGGTCATCAGGTTGTGTGGGTCTATCCTTACCGTGCAGCAAATCCAACTGGCGAATGAGTATGTTTCAGCTTTGTTAAACATGAACTTGAATAAATATGACGCACACTTCATGGCTTCTACTGCGCGGTGCACATTAACCCCAGTATATCCGGTTTCGACTAAGTCGAAGTTCTCCATAAGATTCAACATGTGTATTAATACTGATGAGATCTGCGTTATCAGCGATACTTGTTTAGGCAGGTAACGTTCTGAAATTACTTACCTGCGCCTGATGTGGGAGCGTGAGTAGTATAGATCTTTCTGCCGCGGTAGGTGCCTTCAAGAGCACGGTCTACCTTCACTTTATAGTTGGCGAGGTCTTCTAGGGTCATAACGCCGCCAGTGCTGTGTATCTTGCGGATTATGGACTGTGCAATTGGGCCCTAGAAAGAAGTCGTATCTATTGTTTAACAGGTCTCGGAAGGCATCTGACCTTGTATAGGGCATCAGCACCTTCATCGGCTATAGTCTGCAATGTCCTGGATAAATTCGTTCGTCGGATGGTCTCTCCTTTCTGCAGCAAAGTACCTCGGGGAGCGAAAATATCGCTCCAGTCTGGGTTACCAAGCATCAGATCTGAAAACCACTTGGGACAGGTGTTTGAGTCTGCGATGAAGCGCCAGAGGACTGGAGTCTCACTGGTATGCGTCTGGCCAATTCTACATCAACCTTCCGACTCCTCGCGAGGACGATGCTTGGTTGAACAAGCCTACTCCATGGTAGTTTCCCCCAGCGACGATGTGCTTCTTCAAGACCCCGCAGTTCTCCAGGTACACCGACAGATAGACCACCGAACCGAGATAACGAAGGATCGTCTCTATACATGGTAGAGTTCGCCAGTGCAGGAGCCATCTCTCGGAAGTCGATGGTATACACTTCTGAATTGCCTTCTGGTAGGTTTGGAGGTATACGGATGGTCATAAAACCCCCGCCTCCGATCCCAGAACTGCGCTGACTCATGTGAGGGTCGAATGATAGAGAGTATGGATGAGACTCACGAATACATGTTGACTACGCCGATGCATAACGTAGCACTGACCGCTGCATCCACCGCATTTCCGCCTTCTTTCAAGACATCCACGCCAATATTGGAGCATAGGATGTTCTCTGTAGCGACCGCACCGTGCTTGGCTTCGATCAGATAGGCAGGGTTACGCTCTTCCGAACGGAGAGCGAAGAGATTATATAAAGGCGCATTATGGAGAAAGAGGATCAAGGCTGCGAAGCATGAGAAGTACAGCAAAGTATCCCTTGTCCGCCGAGTGTTTCGTCGAGGCGAATGATGCCCGGGTAGCTCGTCGATAACATATGCCGACTTGGTGTCGGATACAAAGGAGGCTTTTATATCCATTCAATGGCACAAGATGGTCTACCCCAAAAGCCCTGAGAATGGATGTAGCGTGAGGAGGACATCCAAGTCCGGCGCCGGGAAGAGATAACGATGACAATCTATTTTTGGATCCCCATGACTGAGAAATTTCAAAATCAAAATCAAATTCCACGCGACTTCGAATTTCGCACCTCATCTCATACCTTTCGATCGCGTCTTTCGGATATTTCTAGTGCAATTTGATGGCCCAAAGACGTACCAGAGATGCTTTCGAGGCATTTGGAGAAGATACAGCCTCCAGTTCCTCGTCGATTGGCGTATTTACCATGCAGTAAGTATGCACTTTTTCTCATATGTTTTCATCTCCAATTTGACCTCTACAGCTCAAGCGGAATGAATGTATCCCAACTTGCTGCGTCTATGCAAGGTATTTGCTCTTGATCTGCATATCTCCACTCCGAAACGACGTGGCAATAGATTCTGTCCGCCCCATGAAGCGTCGCAAGACCAATGGCCTCAACTCGCGCTTCGATCGCATGATAGAAACCGTGAATGTGATGCATCATTCACCTACAGAATCTCGTCGTAGAACACGTTCCTCAGGCTCCTCCTCCGCCAGCAGTTACGATCTTCCAAAGACTCCTCTGGATGCATACGATGGATTGAATAAAGGGCGACTTGGAAAAGGTTTCTCTGTCATCAAGCTAAAGTCATCCCCCACCCATGGCAAAGAATGCTTATACAGGGAGAAGAATTCGAGTTCACCACTGATTGAAAACGATGACTTGCTTGCAAATGTCACAATTTCATATTTCATCGTACTCATTTTCCACTGACACAAGGCTCGTTTTCAGACGGCACCTAGCACTCGGCCCTCCGAACCATTACCCGCGTGGCTTTCCAGCACATTTGCTACGCTTGATGCTCATAACCCTCTACGTCTACTCATGCCTCGATACCCTTCAACTGACAATAGTGCACCGTCGAAACAGACCAAGAAACTTCAGCGGACCCATTCTGGGTCACCACTACCAAATCATCAACCAGTTGTCTCTCAGGAGCTGACTACAGAGGCCGATGAAGCAGTCTTCGCTTTCAACTTGCCTGAAGGACTCGAAGCTCGACCGAGACTTGAACGTTTGCCAGTCGTATCTCCGAAACATTCACAGGCCCAATACGTCGAGCCAATGCCGCCTTCTATATATGCGCCTGAACAAGTAAACTTCTCGCCCCCAGAGCCATTAATATACGAATCTTACTCTCCAGCCAACACAAAATCACCTCCTGGACTGCCCTTCTCTACTCCCGGCCCTGGCGCAGGACTACACATACTTGCTTCGCCATATTCAGATACTCACCCCTCAAACTCTATGTCTATGTCTGGCCCTTTGACCTATCCTTCTAATCGGTTCATGGAGCCTCCGTCAGTTTCCTTGTCAAGACGACCTGTAGCTCCTTCCAGTCCCCTCTACGCCACTTACGATAACTCTGTTCTCGATGATGTCGACTATAACTCTTTCTACGAAGACCCAGTGACCGACGACTCTCTGTCTGACCCCTTATTGCACGGCTATATGCGCTCTAATCCTCAACTACAGACGCTCTCGACTCCCGCTTATCACATCCCGCGACCAATATACTTTGACTCCCCCACCGAAGATCCTTCTGATTCTGATCCTCTACAGCCTGGATTCGAGGCTGGATACGAACTTGACACAAGCGCTCTTGACTTTCAATGGAAACCGTTCATCCGAAATGGCAACATCGACTCTGCCGGTCCGAAACTTTCTTCTGAAAGGACGTTATATCTCCCAGAGTCCCATTTGCCTTCTCAGTATCCGAACGAACCACTGGACAAGATTGAAAGTCCAACTCCTTCAGAAACCCAAAACTATCATGCCTTCTATCCATCCGTGCATGGTATCCAGAGCCGGACGTCGCCTCAAACTATCTTGCTCTCACCACCAAAATCACTTCCGCCCTCTAGTCCCCCAGATAACGAAAACGAAAACAAACCACAGCATTGTTTCAGTCCTCAATCAGTCAACCGTCCAGAATCACCTCCTAGGACTCCGGAACGTACAGCACCCCCGCCTACTTTTGCTCCTGCATCTGGAATATTTATCTCACCGCTTGCTGGTATAAAGTCTAGCTCCGAATCTGAAACCGCTGCTGAGGAAGAAATAGACACATATCCCGTACGATGTTCTGTCAACGCGTGCTCCCGGTTTCTTCGACTAAATGATTCTTCTATAGAAATCCGAGTATGCCCACAATAACCCGCCTACAGATGACGGACTCCCGCCGGACGAATGTAACCACCGTCCTTTCTCTCAAGATTCCAACGATAGCATCGAATCATGGGCAGACCCAGACGTCTATTGATGTACATGGCAGATTATGGTAAATTGTAATAATGCTGGTATCAAGAAAAAACCGGACGAATGTAGTACTGGAAGAAGGAAATGTTTACGGAAAAATATATACGTATACGAACAAGACAAGCAAGAAAACGGGAAAGCGCACGAGATATACAGAAAGCAAGTTGACAAATGCCGCAAAGTGACTAAGACTTAAGAATCACCAACCAACGTCACCTCCACGGAAGGGCTCTATAGTCACGCCTATTTCTCCAGAGACTTTACGCAACGTGTGGCGCTCCAAGTCGTATACTTCGTAAGAAGCTGCCGCCAACTTCATCGCTCGCATATGATGGGGACGTGAATTTGCTGCGATGGCGTGTTTTCGGCTTTGCCAAATGCAGGTAGCGAGGTTCATCCCAGTCTGGGGGTTTGGGATCCCATACCAATATAGAATTAACTACCGAGGTGGGAATAATGGAATGAGCGACGGGAAAGAGCATAAAAAAGAGGGACATGCGAACCCCGCCGTTTTTAACAGCCTCTTCATGAGCGAGCTTGTCAGCTTCGTATAATGCTAAAAATTGTAAACGTGTGAGTGGTTGAGTAAGGAAAAGACAACGGTGGAAGAAACGTACAACCGCCATCGCTTCCAGCTTTTCGTTTACTGCGAAAGACAACACAGTACCATTCTCGGCTCTCCTCGATGGGAAGGATGAGTTCTGACCAATTGAAGGCCTCGGGGTACGGCGTGTCAGCATAGTCGGATGTCAATGGTTTGAAGTGATGCAGTGCTTTATGGAGGGATAATGAAGCTGGATCGATGTCTGGAAGACGGGTTTCGGTGATCAATGGAGGGTTTCGTGGCGCCAAGGCCAATGGAGGAAATTTTGAGGGAAGCGAAGAAAGCAGAGGAGGGAGGTAAAGCACAGGAGAGACAAGTTCAGAGAGACTTTTGGAGTCGAACGATGGTAAGCGATGAGGATCTCTAGGACCAGGAGAAGAAGAGGGTGCTTGGATATTCAAAGAGAGCGCATTTGCATGTTTTTCTGAAGGATGCGGCGGGTGGGTGAATGTGCTGGTAGATACGGCCATTGTGGACATGGACGAGTCAGAAAAGGTGGCAAAGGTGGAATATGAAGATGAAACGAAATCGGGTTCTTATAAAGCGGGGTTCTCGCGATGATGTACCCAAGTTTGCAACCTGTCCTTCACGATGGCGACATGGATTGCGCGATCTTGCGACTTCAAAGTTCATACTTCAATGTTGCTCACCTTCCTATGTCCTCGGCATAATAATATCTTCAAAGTTTGCATCGTATAGCAAGGATAGACGTATAACAGCTTCTTCGGATAGCTTGTAGTCTGAAGCTAGAAAAACAGTGAGACTTCCTGTCAACTAGTAGCTCGAAAATTTTGGAGATCGTCCGGATTGGGCGATTTCTCGTGCATCGGTGGTGTAGCCCCTCCAAGAGACGAACATTGAAGAACACGATTCATACGGCCTTGTCTAGAGGTATTGATCCGAGAGATTGCTGTCCTGGATCCTTGGCTACACCTCGCAGATGTTCGGAGTAAGTCAGCGCGTGAGTTCGCAGTCTGTCGCAGTATAGATAGGACGTTGGTCAGGTCCCCATATCGTCAAGTTGTCCAGGATAGCCAGGATGGATTGGTTTGAATGAGCATTTCGTTGATTCTGAGTGAGTGATGGTCGACTCTCGAGATCCAGGGACGTGACTTAGCAGAGGCCCGCAATCCAAACAAGCGACGCCCACGACCTCGACGACCTTCTAGTCGCTGTTCCCCACGATGGCGACAAAGAAATCTGCCGAATCTACTCTTTATCATCTCAGTCCAAAGGGGTTTTGGAAGAAATTCCGTGTGTTCATCAGCTAGTTTGAATCGTACAGCTCGAGTCTAATTCCCCTTGCAGGCGATGCGGTAGCGGTTGATCCCCAGATTTCGTCTGGTCTCCCTCTGCCAGATCTGAATAGGTATCCTCAGCCTGGCTCGAGGCCAGAGAAGTATGCGACACCAGCTACGAAGGGTATGTTAATTGCATTGTTTCCAATTTGGCACTCGATGTAACTTGCCCTAGCATCCGATCCTGCCCAGAATCCATACTGGAAACGCGATGTCAGACGCGCCTATCCTCAGCTCTCAATTATCACACAGTCCCAGTTGTCTCAGCTACTTATCGAACACTCCACTAGTCCTGCGTATGTTGTCCATCGCTCGACATTGACGTTCGTCTCGTTGACTTTCTTTGACAGTGTTGCTGCTCCCACTGAAGCCAAAGCAGAGGGACAAACCCCGGCAGTGATACCAGAACCAGTCGATCTCTCCGTTGCTATCACAAAGATCACCTCGGGACAGAAAGTATATACCACCACCAAATTACCCCCGATCATACCTATACCCTACAAGAGATGGGCTCCAACCCTTGCACCGGATGCACCTCACGACGCCCACTCTTATTTCCCCATGCATCTTTACAAGTAGACACGTACTGTGGGGTATACATACGATGTGTTGTGGACATTCCACTTTACAAGTCTAACAGAGAAATTGACTAGCGTTACAATGACTCGGTTCTAACTGGTGGATCTTTGCTACATGCTTGCTTTTCGTGGCCCTCGCACTTTTGAATCGCAGAGATATGCAATAAGTACATGAAAGTTGTGTCACAAAGTGTGAGTTGTAGACTGGCTTGGATTTGGACAACGACAAACATCACCAAAATGAGTTCCAACGTCCCTCCACCATCAGCGGCTGCGGGCTCGTCTACCGAAGCTCAAGCAGCAGCATTCGCAGACGATCATCGTATCTATTACTCAAAAGAAGATGGCACTTGGAGATTCGAAGACGACGATGGGACAGAAATGGAGTACGACGCTGCAAAAGGCATATGGGTCCCTCTGGTCCGTGTCATTTCCACAGCATCTCTCTGAATCATGAAATTAACCGTCATTGTATATAGGTCGACGAAGATCTCTTGAAAAAGCAACAGGCTGCATACTCTGTAGCGGGTGTAGACGAGGAGGTGAGTCGCGTGAAAATAAAATATCAAATTAATTGCCGCTCACACTTTGCGAACGTAGACACCTGCAGCACCCGTTCTAGCTCGCGAGAATAAAAAGCGAAAAGAGCCTGAAGATTATACATCTGCGACTCCGATATCAGAAGCCGGACCCTCTATCAAACGCGGACGAACTGACAAAAAGAAGGAAAAGGCGCCAGGAGAACGCAAGTCAAAAAACACGGCGGTGTACGTGACAGGTCTACCCTTGGACACAGAAGCAGACGAACTGGTAGAACGATTCTCGAAATGTGGTGTCATAGAGGAGGACGACCAAGGCGAGCCAAAAGTGAAGATGTACGCTAAAGAAGATGGGACGTTCAGTGGAGAAGCTCTGGTGGTATATTTCAAGGAGGACTCCGTTTCGTTGGCTCTGAATATCTTGGACGACGCTGAGCTACGGTTCGGTGATCCTTCAACTGTCATGACAGTCAAGAAGGCGGATTTTGGACACAAGGCTGCGAGTGGGGAAGCAGGCTCTGTTGTGGACAAGCCACGGAAAACGATGGATAAGAAGAAGGCTTCTAGACGGATAGGGAAGATGCAAAAGTACGTCGTCCCCCCTACTTTCTCAGGACCGCGCCGATATGGACCTCACGGCAGAAAACTATTGGAATGGGATGACGAAGACGGTTTCGGACCCATGATCTTACCCGAAGACTCCGTGAATGCGGTCAACAAGAACAGTCGCGTCGTCGTTCTCAAATATATGTTCACTCTCAAGGAGCTTGAAGAAGACACTGCGCTACTCCTAGACCTGAAACTCGATGTTCGAGAGGAATGCGAAACTCTTGGAGAAGTCACCAACGTGGTTCTTTACGACGTGAGTCAATTTCAAGTTTTCGAACTATCATCGCTGTGTCTGAACCGCGCTCTTTTGTATCTATCTAGAAAGAACCAGATGGCGTCATGACCGTCAAATTCCGAGATCCTCTTAGCGCCCAAGCTTGTGTTATCGTGAGTTACTCTTCAAACTCTCTCCTGATTTTTTCTCATCTTGTTTTGCCCAGAAAATGCATGGGCGATTCTTCGCTGGACGACGGGTCGAAGCGACGTTGTATTCTGGCAAACAAAGATTTAAGCGTAGTGGTACAGGAGATGACATCGAAGGCGATGGTGCGGACGCCGAGAAGAAAAGGCTGGATGACTTTGCCCAGTGGCTTCTTACTGAGGGAGATTAGATGGTGTCTTATTCGATTTTTTTTTTGCACTACTTATAGGATTTTTTCTGACGCTCGATCCTGCGAGCACACACATGTACATGTAATGTCTGAAAATGTACAATATACAGTGTCCGTTCTCCTGCTCCGTGTAATATAGGTATAAACTGTGTATTATCACCAGCACGAACATGTGGGTTTCGTGTTCACAGTTTCCAAACGCTATGATATCGCATGAGCGCTCCCCGATACAGACTGAGACAAAGTAGACCAGACATACCTCTACGATGACCGTTCGTTTTGGGATATCAGATTGTGCCCAGTCGATGCTTCTTCCTGCATGTGCATGACTCGACCAACGCGTGTGGCGAGGGGCTTCTACATGAGAGGTCGACTTGGACATCGCGATAAGATCTTCTTCCGTCATAGAACTGGCCATTGAATCTACTTCGAGAACTGTAGGTAGAGGAGGACTGCCAGGCACAGAAAAAGGCGAGGTGGCGATATTGTTATTCGCTGTCGAAGGTGATCCTGGAATCAAAATCGGGGCTGCTGGTGTGGCTATTTCCCCAACGTCGACTTCTTCCGAGTCATCGACCCCGAGCCTTTGTAAGCTAGCCTCGACAGCATCCAGACGTTCCAAGTGCTCAAGAACAGTGACGCCTGTAGTACCCGGATGAACACGTTGGAACTTGGCAGCGAATGGAACAGGACGAGGAGCATCTGTCGAGACACGGCGCATTGGTGGTGGGAAGTCGACACTGCTAGAGCTTCGGCGACGAGGCAAGGGTACACTGCGGTTTGAAGGTCGTGGTGAGCTTGACAACGGGCCATTTAGATCAGCTTGGTGATCGTCTTCCGCAATTTCCAGTTCGTCGTCCCAAACCAAGACTTTAGCTCTTCTTGTTAGTTCCAGAGGGCCTGATAAGTGTGAGCTATCATATATCTGCCAGCAACGCAGGGCGTTTACCTTCATCCTAATCTGATGTTAGAAATCTAAAAGAAAGTAGAATGCATGGTAAGGCCGTACCGTGTGTTGCAGGGATTGTATGATATTCCAAGCTTGACCTTTGATAACGGCTAACTGCCTCTGGAAGTTCGCAAGTCAAAACAGGAAACTTTGATAGAAGAAATCGATACTTGCTCTGAACATCTTCGGATGGAAGTCGGGATCGACAGCGAAAAGTTTGCGAAGCTGAAAGGTAGTCTCTTCCCACCACGTCTTCGATGTCAACATGGGCAAGAAGTGATTGCGAGTTTGTTCGCTAAATGGTCGCCCTATTACACTGACCGGCAAGTACAACCACCCATAGGTATATGAGCGCCAGCCCTTGGGATGCTCGTGAGGGAATGAGAGGGAGTTGTCAATTGCAGCAATATGAATGTGGGGTTGTCGGGTATAGTTTGTCGATCCGGAATTCAGAGAAGGAGAAGCGAGGAGTGAGGGCGTTACTGATCTCATGGGGGGTGAGCTGGTCGAAGGGTCTCGTCTGAGTTCGCTCATAACGGGCATTTCCAGTCGTGCCGACGGAGCTACATCAACGAGAGATTTTTCGTGATCACCTTCGCAGTATTTGATCATGTAGTTATCTGCACCACGGTCTGTATTAAGCATAAGGTAATCTGATTCCACGGCCGTCATTAGCCAAGTATTGTCTCATTTAAGCATATCACGCACCCAGAATCACAAGCCTTGGAAGAGTACGTTGAGTTAAATGAACGATAAGCTCGTATTGATTTACTCACTTTTCTAGTTCTTCGCGGAAACTTTGCTGCAGCGTCTGGCTCCAGTAAAACGGTCTATGAGAGTCATTTCCTTCTGTCACGTCGAACAGAACGCGTTCATCTTCGTAATCAGCATCGTCATACAAGTCTTCTGCTTCTCCTGTCTTTCCACAAACGATCTTGACCGTAGAAAGAAAACGTTTAGACAAACTTCCTTGTCTATGAGTTGCATCATCAAAAGTATCAGCAATCGCCCGGCCAGGCCAAGGGTGCTTCCGTAGGAAATCCGAGGCATCTGAGATTCGGAATCTTTATCACGTCGAACCCACACAAGCGAAGGTAGCTCTACCTTGGAATCCATTCATGAAATATTGCATGCTACCAATCTTGTCAGGGAGAGGCTTTCCCTTCTTTGCCGCATTCCGATCTAACCAATCATAGAAGAAAGCCTGATAGAAAAAAAACATAAGGATTGGTGAGAAGCGAAGAGGATGGGACACCGACAGAACTAGACAGGGACACCAGCTGGGTTGGGGGAACTATGTATAATTGTAGGCGTTCATCTAGCAGCGATGCTGCCGCTTCTGAGATATAACTTGTAGATGTCAATGCATGTACAGCCGGGGGTTCTAAACTACGAACCTCAAATTAGGTATTAAGCATGCTCGCCCGAAAGGTATTATCCAGCGGAACTGTCGGTGTATCCATTTCATAGTCTAAGGAGTCGTTAGCGTAAGAAACGTAGATAGATGGCTAAAGCATACCTTGGGATTCAGTCGACCATATGGTTCTTCATCTTTGGGCTTGAATACGCTGTACTGAAGTCAATATCATAGGTCGCGTCTGTGTAGAGGTCTACAAGCCTCACGCAACAGTCTGCACTCGACCAGATTCACTCTTCGAGCGCGCAAAATAACTTCCCGAGGAACCTTTCGTGATCATTTTGGGGTGTATACCCTCAGAGATGGCGCTCCTGACAGATTGAGCGAGGCTTTTGGGATGGTGTTCAATAGAAGACTTTGTAGATATATTGGCGTAACTCACGCGTCAAATTCCGCTTGTGTCATTGGAGGCTTATGATCTAGAGTTTTGACCTGAAGAAGAGATGAAGAGGGAATCATAGAAGTACTTCTGCACTCACCACTCCCGATGAGTTCGGTACACCGAGGACTTGTGGTTCAAATACGCTCCGCCATATCTCCTTTCTGGAGTTGTCCTCCACCTTCTTCTTCCGCTTCAAGCTGACTTTCTGGGCAATGGACTCGGTCCATCTGTGTTTTGAGATGTCTTGTCATCGCTACAATCGTAACAAGAGATAGAATTGGACACACCTCTTGAAAGCGTTGTCCAACTTGCCCAAGTCAATGGAACCTGGGCGGTTTGCACGTCGCAGTCCACGTGTAGCTGCGGGACCATTTGACTGTAATCCTTCACCGACATCGGACTCCTCGTCAATGGATTGGGCGAGAGGTTGATACCCGGAACGGTTGGACATTAGCTATAGGGTGAAAGACGGAATATTAATCTATCAAGCTTGAAGGGCGTCAAGGAGTCGTGTAGAGGCGGTGATAATTTGGGTGACAAGAACGTTTCGATCATTTTATTTCAGCGAGGCAGCGCTTCTTTCTAAACACGTTGGTACAAGCTCGACTTCTCTTCAACTTTGCATATACTTACTATCGTTATATTTCAGGATGGAACCTGAGATGGGAAAACTCGTTGACGAGATGCATTTGGAACGGGCAGATGAGTTGAATGAAATCGTCTCGCCTATTCATCGATTTCCACCAGAGATCTTGGCCGAAATCTTCGTTCAGGGAGTACACAATCGACTGACATTCTCGACTCTCAATCTACAAGGCCCACCTTGGATATATGGACGCGTTTGCAGTCGTTGGCGCGCAGTGTCCCTCACTACTTCGAGGATCTGGTCTTACATTGACTTCGACGATATGATCGACCAGTCTATGCAGATGCTGATTGTACATCTACAACGCTCCGGAACCTATCCCTTATCCCTGAACATACGTTGTCGAAGCGTAGCCAAGATACCATACCTCCAAGAACTGTTGTTATATTCCGACCGTTGGGCCCACTTCCACTCCCTGGTACCAAATCAACTATACAGGACTCTCTTCCCAGGCAAAAGTTTCTCATCATTACGCTCTCTCAATTGGAACACGCACCGCTGGACGTTGCCAAGCCGTCCTGGTATGTTCGATGCGTTCACGCTAGCTCCCAACTTGCGTTCCGTGACGTTAGCTACTGGGCTTGACGATAGCTTCTCAGTACGCAGCCTGCAACTCCCATGATCCCAATTGACCTATTATGAGGGAGGCGACGGTCGGAGTTGGCAGTATCGAGAGATCCTTTCCATTGCTCCGAAACTCACACATCTCTCTTGCACCTTATACGGCGACACATCCGAAGATCTTTCGTCGACTTGCCCGATGATACTTCCACATTTGAAGTCAATACATGTGTCTCTCCCTGAGCCTGGACCGGCAATCTTCGAACTACTGGATGGACTTGTACTCCCTGGATTACAGGAAGTCCGAATTTCAGGCGATCAGACATCTCCAACCGGTCTCCTTCCTCTCCTACATCGTTCTTCACGTTCCATCTCCAAGACCATTCTCTCTGACTCTCAAACTCTCATGATCATATTTGGTGAAAAAACGAGGCATCTTCCGTGAATAATGTTCTCATCAGTGGCCTCAGGCGTCAGGAATAACCAGGACTGGATGGTTGCGTTCATGAGCTATCCGAAAATGAAGCCGAAACCGTTCTATCGACTTCCTGACAGGCTTGACGCTGAATGGCGAGTCAAGAGAGTCTCTTTGACTGTCCGACGCTGAGTCTGCAGACACGAGTCTAACGTTTACATTGAGACAGATCCGTCGCGATGGCACTCACATTCATATCATATCCTAGTACTCCATCCACACTGCGAACCTTTCAGTCAGCATGGCGCCGAGTCGATATAGATACATAATACATTTGTCAGGCTGAAGAACGATAGCGTTCAGGCAGATTTACAGACTAACACTCCTTCCTCTGCGAATACTCCAGCAACGTACAGCTCCCCAGTGGTTTCGTCGAGTAATCCACCAGTACTCGACGAGAAACCAGTTCCATTGCTCTGGAACAGCGTTTCGACATCGTAGCCTGCTACCGCACGCACCTTACTGCTAACGGAGACCGGCGCGGCGACATCGTATACTTGGGAAGGATTGGAGGAGTTTGGGCGAGAGGTCAGCGAGACCACCCAGCTTGGGCTGACTTCGGTTTCTGGGCCGGGAGGAGATGCAGCGACAGCCAGGAGAGACGGGAAGTGTGCGACTCCAGTTACAATGAGTGCGTTACTTGTCGTGAATGCTATGTTGTCGGGTGCGAAAGGGACTGGAACCGAATGATTGTACGTGAGGATGCCTGAACTGGGAGAACGCGAATAAAAGTATATCTGGGCAAGGGAGCTGGAGGCTACAGCTAGTTGGGATCCATCATTGGAGAGGGATATTCCATTAGGCATTGCAATTCCCCAGAGAGCGAAGGTATACACAAGTTCTGAGGTCGAGGATTTTTCGATAACATCGACATGGCCTACCCAACCTAGAGGTAACCCGAATATTGTCTCCACTATCGGCAGTACAAAACCAAAAGGTTTGGGCAACCGAGGAGTTGTGAGATGGTCATTTGTGACGTAGAACGACGTGGGGGAGGTTAGAGCGAGAGCATTTGGTGCGACGAAATATGGCGAAGAGAGAGTACGGATATGTTTTGCACGCGTTTCGGAGGGAGACAAAAGGAACTGTTCGACGACCGAACGCGGACGGGCTAAATTTATCACATAAAGATTGGAGCTACAACGCATATCTCAGTTTCAATCCGCGATGACCATTGCAAAAATACCTGTTTCCATCAAACGAAGGCCAGACTTCTACGCCGAGCGGGTGAAATTCATGACCAGCTGGATATCCCTCAAATGTGATGTGTACCGGGGGAGAGCTGGTAGACCCTGTAGTATACATCCATAACGATCCAGGTGGTACAAAATCACGTAGAGCATCCTGAAAGTGCTCCGATAAGTATAAATACAGCCAGGCAAGGCAAAACGAACACGAACCGTGGCGGATTCCAACTCACGTTTTCCAGGATCGCAGCTCATGATGACTCTCCTCTCATTCAGGTTCCCGTTTCGATCCAGGAGATCCCAAAATGTCGCGTCTTCGCAATATCTGAGCAGTGGGGCATGGTCGTCCACGACACCACCAAGCGTACGGCACTGTGTGCTAAAGTTTCCCTTGCTGAACCAAGCGGAAGGAAAGCTAGTTTTGACGACGATTATATCCTTTATGACACGCCCGCTTCTCCAGGTCATCACCCCCTGGAATAACCAGACTCAATAATCAGTCAATGCATGTAGAAATTCACTCACTAGTACAGCAATTGCCCATGGCAGAACACGCATCTTTGATGGCTAGATATACAATTTGAAGCTCTTGTCGTGTGACTCGGCAACGATACTTGTTCGAGGGAGAAGAAAGTGGTGATTTAGTGGAGGCCTTTTATTACTATCGTACATACGCGAAGCCGGTGGTCGAACGCGTACAACGGCAGTCTACGTTTCGTATAACGCGGATCAAATTGGGGTCAGAGGGAGACCTGACTGAGGCGGAGTGAGTCATTCGTCTGAGACGCTCAAGCGCTCAAGCCTAAAAGTCCTCGACTTGAAATCACAGGTCGATGACTTGAAGAGAAACCTACAAGCATAACGAAGTGAGTTACTTGATGTAAATACAACATGTATACAAAGTAACGGAGATACACGTAAAAGACTGCCAACTCCTTATGATCCTTTGAGTAGATGAGTATGATCATCCACAATGGGAGCATATAACGGCTGTCTAGCGTGATATCGGGTGACAACAGCTCGTAAAATTGTAGGCCCCCATTGTCTACACCAATCGTCTTCTCCAATTAGTCTGCGCATCCCAACCGGCGTGGAGACCCCTCTCAAAGGAATTTGTGGTGCGAAATGTGTGTGATCATCGTCGGCACCGTGGAACGATTCGTTGATTGCATATGCGGCACCACAGACTTCCCAGCTGCCACCACCACGCGAGTAAAGCCGCTTGAAAACCCATAGAAAAGGATAGAAGACGAAATTTAGGAGCTTGTAGGAAAGTAGCCTCGATAGCATGTTATCTGGCCTGATGTAGACCTTTCCACCACGGAGTCTTTCGAAATCCACGACAACGGTACCTGAGTAAGGAGACGATAAGATGATAGACCGTATAGCACTTTCGAGTCGCTGCATGTTCCAACCATACAACACCTTGATCGATATACGTTGGTCAGGACGATTCTAACGAGACTTGAACCGACGTACCTTGTTGAATACAAATTCCTTCAGATATCTATCGCTAGCGCAATATTCATTGGCCCACTGTCGTAAGCTTTCAGACGACTTCAGAGCACTTGTCTCCTCAGTCGTGCCCGTGTCTTTCAAGCTTTCCATCCAGGGAGGGAGACCCCTCCAATACCGTTCCTTCGCCCAAGTATCGAAGGACTTGATCTCATCACTGTTTGCCTTGCGCTTTCTGCCACTCTGAAGACTGCCCACTTCTCGGACCACAGAGCCACGATAAGCTGGTATAGAATCAGCAACAGACCAAATGATGGCAGGGATGCCGGTACTGTGCTGGCTCATGTCAATGGAGAAATCGAAGTCGCAGATATTTTCCTCGCGCTTTACAAGTTTGAGGCTATATTGGCCTTGGCTGTCTGTCACTTCGACCCATCGAGTATGCGTCTCGATATGATGGCCACTGCAATGCACGTAGAGCTTGGGAGCAATGCTGGTTTGATCGCGCAAGAAGCGACATAATGCCTCGCCTTAGGCGCAGAAAGTTCAATTTATTAGACTGGATTTTGAGAGGAATGTGCTGACCGTCTGTACTGAGGATGGGATCATGAGAAACAATATTTTCATCTTCATCCCGTGTATATTCAGCATCGTATGCACTGAGTCTTGCAAAAGATTCCTTGCTATGAGATTCTTGGCCGACATACTCATGACCTACATTCTTGCTCATGCATTGAATCAAATGGTACGAGGGGAAAGGCGTACCTTTCGTGTCCGATGTGAGTTCAACCATACTAACAAAGATAAAGTTTCAGCACGATTTTCGATGCTGAGTTGGGCATGATGTCTCTCAGGCTGTCACGAGATTTGTGTCATACAAACGCCCGACAATTCCGAGGTATTCGAGGGTTGATGCCAGCTTCTGCGAGATTGCCGTCCCAAATACATTAGGAACCCAGAAGACTTCGAGCTGAGAGAAAGCGAGTTGCGAATTGGCTTTGAAGTTGAATTGGTTACAAAAGAGAAAAATGAACTCGTGACGCGTTCCTCATGTCACGTGTGCACGTCGCGTCAACGTCGCGTACGCGTCGGATCGTTCGGGTTCTTTGGGGGCGAGGAGAAGCAAGGTTGTAATGATTCAGGTTAATCTTAATATCTCTTGAGACACGCTATTGGATCATAGCGCATGTCTGATAAATAAAACCGCACTATCTATTCGAAAACCAGACCACAAGAGAAACCAAAAGAAGGATGTTACATAGTACACATTCCACAACCGCGACTATTTAGGAAGGAGGACTAAAGGGGTATATAATGATCAGTATAATGCACCAACAGGAGAGGAGTGATGACTGACACTGGGGCGACCGAAGTCTGGGGGCCGGGCTGAGCGGTGAGACTTGGGAAAGGAACGAAAGCACACTGTAGAGACATATATAAGTGAAACCGGGCCAAGAGGCAGATATCAAGGAGTGCATACCGCTTGCTGAACGTCACGCATAGTGAGACCGGCGGGAAGATGGGGGCCAGCAGTTGCGGGGAGAGGAGGAGGGACTGGGATGACTTCACTGCAGTCCGTCTATTTGACTCGATTAGTATGCACATCGCCAGGAAATTGAGCATGCACCCGTACCAGTTCGTGAATGTTGTGACCAAGAGTCGAAAGTTTGATCATGGCATTCTTGAAAGCCGTCGTCATGCGTTCGTGGTCAGCTAGATACAGTTATCATATCAACGACGGTGTTGTTGAATATCATAGAAAGCAGATACTGACCGACGAAGCTCTGCCAGTCGCAAGCAGTCCGGGAGTCTGTTGAAAATTCAATTTATGTTACATGTCCTCTCAAATCGAAGCGCAGCAAACCTCGAGACAACTATCAAGACACGATGCGAGCATTAGTATTGATGAATACCCATTGAGATATCAGACCCACCTCAAAGTCGGATTGGAGACGCATCTCTCCCGCAAGAGGAGATTCTACTTCTCCTTGGTTTCCAGCGGTCCTGTGTAATAATTAAGAGGCTATGCACACGTAAGACCGTTCCGACATACCCTGGGAAGCCAGTTCCTTTGAGTTGAACTTCAATGAAGACTTGAGAGTCGAAAATCTCGGGAGTTGAGTCGAAGGGAGTTCCGGGGATCTGAGGATTCGATGAGTGGATCTGTTCTAAAGAGATGGGATATCGGGATTGCATACGGTCGGGTCAACAAGGTCGGCAGCAGCAACAGTGTGACTGAGACAGGATGTTAGTAGATGGTCCTCGCGATTTGTAATGAAGAGAAAAAAGACTCACGAAGCAAGAAGAGCCACGACTTCGGCAGTAGTGAATCCTCCAGCATCAGCAAACCTGATGATTATTTAGTCGGGAATCCTTGAGAAATTTTGAAAATCTGAATACCTGGCCAGAATTGAGTCGACGGTGTCTGAGAGATAATTCAGTGTCATTTCAATAAGATCGAAGGGACAATTCAGCTCACCGAATGGTTCCGGGACCGTGAGATCGGGAGCCGGGGCCAATGGAGGAGGGCGACCGAGGAAGACTTTGAGCTGAGGAGCACCAGGGCAGTTGCTGAGCCCAACAGCGCCAGCAAATTGAACGCTATTGCAGAGTGAATTCATATACTACGGACAAAGAGAAAGAGCCAAGTGTTCTCACAAGTCACCGGGGGTTATTGTGGCGTTGAACTTGTTGATGAACGGTGTCTGCTCCCCGACGATCTCATCGATACCGGCGTTGGCATGGAAGGCAGTCTCGATCGCCGCGAACTTGATGATAGAGCCATCAGCTCCTCCTCCACTGTGTATCAGACTGTTAAAGCAGAGGAGACATGAACACAGGGAAAACGAACCCATTGTTGCTGGTGATGCCAATGGCATCGTGGAAAGTGAGACGAAGAGACTCATGAACCTACGAGAAAGAGTTCAAACACTGAGATGGATGTTTCGAGATTGAGAAACTCACGTCCTCTCCACACTCGCCGTTATCAAACAGGTTAGCTTGAAGGTCCTCCATGATGGGGAACAAGACACAGCATGCTGCATTGGTGACGTGGTGGACACCATCAGCGCAAGCAACACGCTTTGTTAAGCCACCGCTGGCGACTTTGATGGCACCGAGGGCGAAGACGAGGGCGGAAAGACCTTTGAAACCCATTGTAGGATATGAAGCTACAGGAGGACTGGAGACTCAGATGTCTTGGATCTTTCTAGCGAGTTTCAGCCTCCTTTTATATGTTTGCGGGGAGTTTGAAGCGTTCAACCGAACCACGGCGCAGCCAATCCCAGTCTGAGAGTTTGGCAGGGAACGTTGGGAGATTTCCTCGAGGGATGAGAAGGTGCAGCATGCAAAGCCCCGCACGAAATGCAAGTACAGACCATGTTGTACATCCGGATATTAAAAAATATCATTCGGCGCGGTGCGATGTGTGAGCAAGTGATAGACGTGATCTATGCGATGCAAACGAAATAGACACACAGATTCCCAGAACACAGACGGAGTTAGGAGAATTTTCTATCTTAAAACCTAATATCAAGGCAACTTCCGTTCAGAAGAGCTACAACGGCTTTGATAACGATGCATACCGGATCTGCTAATATCCTCGAGCGAATGGATAGTCGACTGCATAACGAATCAGCAGCACGAATCTTGTATAACGACCACGCAACGCGAGAAAGACTGAAATAGAGAAATTCCTGTCAGATGGAATATATAACAGCATAAAAAGACAAAGCGGAGACGTTCACCAAATGATGTTCGCACCCGAGTCTGATACCGAAGTAAAGGGTGCAGTGACAATAGATAGCCCACGCAGTGACAAACCAGAGGCTCTTCATTCGATGAGAATTGTCAAGTCGTGATGGTGGTCACTGCATGGTAGATGTTTCGAAGAACATTTTTTAGTATATGTGGACATGTACTAATTCTGGTGTTGAGATGGTGCCAACGAAACATATCCCACGCCCAGGGAAGCGGAGTCAAGTTGTACCTTCTGGTCAGCTATGAACTTAGCTTGCCTTGGATTCGGGTTGAACGTGGGCTTGTTGTGTCGGGAACGCCATGTACCGACCAATCGATTCACGCGAGAAGGTGAAACGTTTGGTGATTATCGATAACGAAAATTTAGGTCTCCAGAAAGACCGCATGGACTAGCGTTACTGTGCTCGGAACCTTGTAAGTTTTTGAAGGACACCATGAGACAAGAGCGGTGACAAGAGGCAGCTAATTATAGAACGGGTTATAAACAAGGACGATGCCAAACACTCGGCGTGGGAATCCTCTGTGGCTGGGAATTCGATCCTCAGGTCAAAGTTCTCTTTCTCCCTGCACAGTGCACGAAGTCGGGAACTAACGCCATTCTTATTCACGCATTCGGATTATTGACATTCCCGGCCAGACATTCCACCGAGGGTACCATTCGGACTGAGGTGGGGAATGTAAGTGCTTATTTCGTTGAATACAGCCTGAGCCTCAGCTGACGCGCGCGCCCGGGCAGTTTCTTGTCTTCTCCATTTTGACTACCAAGAGCCTTTGAGTCTTTATCCTCACTTCTGGTGTGTGACTGGCCGTCTATCTGACCCCAGGTTTGGAAGATTTGCGCTGATGCCCGTCACGACATACGCATTTTGCGTGCACTATCAGCGCCGCGACCATGCTTTCATCCTCTGCAATAACAGCCAGCGATAGTCATTCCGTATCTTAGGGGTGTGATTACATGTGACTCCTCCTCGGGTCAGGGAGGTCCATTCTTGCGTGCGTCTACCGGATAGCTCGAAACGCAGTCAAGTAAACTTTATCAGTCGAGAAAGGTTATCGTATCTGTTTGGTATGTTATCGATCTACCATTATTATGATGATGTGTGGAAGACAATCTCACAGGTCCTAGTGAACACACGACTTTATGATTGCACCTGAGGCCTTGAAATCTCAAGTCATCTCGAGCTGATTGTCATTTTTCCGGGCTATTTACAATCGCTCTTCCTTTGAGCACCCATCGAGGTCTTGATCGCCTCAATCTCGACATCCTGGAACAGGCTTTCCTGGAATGTTGACGGTTGGCTCTTTTCTTGTCACCGGCTACTTTCGGAAAGACAGCCATCTGTGTCCCAGGCATCTGGATGTTTGGTCAATGATCTCGTAAAGTGCTCACGACATGCCCTTTCGGTGTGGCCATCTCAGCCTTCCATATGGTTCCGTGCGTATCTCAAAGCAATGCTTACCTTATACCCACTCGACTTGATCATTGCTTGACAACGGGTCTTTCCAAGTGAATGGTGCTTCCACCTTGAGGCATGTTTTCTTGTTGATATGTATCGAACACATCTAGAACAAATGCAATCAGACCTAATCACTGGCACGAGCTCTTTAGAGCGTGGGATTTGGCCTCATCCAACATCCACCTCGTCTCTGTCCTGATATTTGGGTCAATTGACCGAACCAGACTTTTGTTCTCTCTAGATTCTCTGATGGAGAAGGAAATCACAGCATCGAAGAATATTCTGGGATCGATCTAACGGATACCTTGGGCCACTTCTTTATCAATACGTATGTGCTCGGGGTCAATATTTCGTGGGCCAAATCCATTCATCGTTCCTCCACTTTCGAAGTATCCAACACAAGTCTAGCGGGTGTCCAGCAGATTCCTTATTTCTTGCCAAGTGTTTGGGATGGGCGTCGCGAATAAACAAGTCTTGCCAAGCATGCCAAGCCCTGCCAAGATCTCACTCACCGCCCGACTCGTCAAGCACTGTCGCGCCAGTAAGAAAGCCCTTCCAGTAGCTCCAGCACACCCCAGTGAACAAGGACCGACTGGCAGAACAGGTCTTGGGCTATATATCATAAATATACCCCACACAGAATGAGATAATCCGGAAGAGAACATGATATTGCAAGTTGGAAGCAGAGATACAGAAGACAGGATAACCGACGCGTAGTACACTCTAGACGATGAAGAAGCCAGCTCAAACTACATAGTACACAAGAGTCCTCGATCGCGATCCATTTAAGAAGGAGGACTGGAAACACAGAACAAAATCAGTACAATGCACCATCAGCAAGGGGGAAGAGGTACTGACACTGGGGCGACCGAGGTCTGGGGACCGGGCTGAGCAGTAAGACTTGGGAAAGGAGTGAGAGCACACTGTAGAGGTAGAGATGAGTAAAATTTAGCGAATAAGCCTTATGAATGGTACAGACCGCTTGCTCGATATCACTCAGAGAGAGACCGGCGGGAAGATGGGGGGTAGCAGAGGCGGGAAGAGGGGGAGGGACAGGAATGACTTCACTGCAGTCAGTCTGAATTTCGAACCAATTAGTATATGCATAATTAGAAGATCCAAAAGTATACGGTACCAAGTCGTCAATGTTGTGACCGAGGGTCGCGAGCTTGATCATGGCATTCTTGAAGGCCGTAGTCATGCTGTCATGGTCATCTGGATACAGTATCATATCAATCATGGTGTTATTGAATCTTGATAACATATACTTACTGCTGAAGCTCTGCCAGTCGCAAGCAGTCCGCGAGTCTTCGAGAAGTCAATACATGGTGTCTCTACCCGGAAATAAACGTGACAAACCTCGGGCCAACTAATACATACCATCGCATCAGTATCTGTGCATTCCTGTCAGAAAATATTGTGCTCACCTCGGAGTCAGATTGGAGACGAATTTCTCCTGCAAGAGGAGATTCTACCTCTCCTTGGTTTCCACCGGTTCTGTACGATTGTTAGAATAGTATAGGCACAGGTGGCAACTTGTACATACCCTGGGAATCCAGTTCCTCTGAGTTGAACCTCAATGAAAAGTTGAGTGTCGAAAACTTCGGGAGTAGAGTCGAAGGGAGTTCCTGGAATCTATGAGGATACGATGAGTTGCATTCCCGATCATGACCATCAAGAACGCTTACACTTGGGTCTACAAGGTCGGCAGCAGCGACGGTGTGACTAGGATAGACTGTTAGTAAATGCACTCGATGTCTCTTGAATACGAGAAACTCACGAAGCAAGAAGAGCAACGACCTCGGCGGTAGTGAATCCTCCAGCATCGGCGAACCTGATAGTTCCTAAGTCAGAAGTCCCTCAGATGTTGATATACGCATACCTAGCCAGAATGGAGTCGACGGTGTCTAAGACATAATTTAGTATCGAGTTAAGGCACTTCAAGGATCAATTAGCTCACCGAAAGGTTCCGGGACCGTGAGATCAGGGGCCGGGGCCACTGGAGCGGGACGACCGAGGAAGACTTTGAGCTGAGGAGCACCAGGGCAGTTACTGAGCCCAACAGCGCCAGCAAATTGAATGCTACGTAGAGAAACGTCAACACCTCTGAGCAGATCGTTGAGATAAATATCCTTACAAGTCACCGGGGGTGATTGTGGCGTTGAACTTGTTGATGAATGGCGTTTGCTCTCCGACGATTTCATCGATACCAGCGTTGGCATGGAAGGCAGTTTCGATTTCCGCAAACTTGATGATAGAACCGTCAGCTCCTCCACCACTGTATATGAGAATAAGTCAGGATTTTCTTTTGAGCATTAGGAGCGGAGCGACAAATCAACCGACCCGTTGGTGCTGGTTATGCCAATGGCGTCGTGGAATGTAAGACGAAGAGACTCGTGGACCTGTGAACCAGGAGTCAATCTGTGTAATGAGAATGTGTCGAGATTGGAATACTCACATCCTCTCCACACTCGCCATTGTCGAACAAGTTGGCCTGGATGTCTTCCATGATGGGGAACAAGACGCAGCACGCAGCATTGGTGACAGTGTGGACACCGTCATCACAAGCAACACGTTTTGTCAAGGCACCGCTGGCGACTTTGATAGCACCGAGGGCGAAGACGAGGGCAGAAAGACCTTTGAAAGCCATTGTAGAATATGAAGCTACAGGAGGGTTGGAGACTCGAATGTCTTGGGGTCTTTCTAGCGTTCGTCTTCCTCCTTTTATACGTTTCTGGACTGCATAGGCACAACCAATCTCAATCTGAGAAGACGGGCGCAGGAAAGTTTGGAAGGATTCCTCGAGGGCTGGGAAGTCACAGCATGCAAGGCTCCACCAGAAATGCCAGTGAAGACGATAGTTTACCTCCGGATATTGATGATTGTCATTCGGCACGGCGCAATGTGCGAACGAGGTAGAGGCACAAATTGCGTGAGACGAAAACGAGGTTGACACCTCGGAATACAGACGTTGATAGAAGAACCGTCCGCGTCAATCACAAAATCTAATATTAGGAACATCCCCTTGAAAGAAAAAAAGCGGCCGTGTCGATGATCCACAGCGAATTTGTTCTTGACCCAGGATTACTGATTGTCAAGGCATCTGATTAGTCGTAATGCTCTGATAGAGAATTGTAAAAGAAGCCCGTCTGTGTACTTTACACAGATCACAATGAAAGGCGAAGTACAAAGGAATGTCTGCCACATAAAATATACAATAGCACGTGTCATGAAAAGATTTAAAGGGGGGGCACTCGCCAAAAGATGTTCGCACCCGAGTCTGACACCGAGCTGGAGAGTGCAATGCGCAACAAGTAGACCACGTAGTGACAAATCAGAAGTTTCTCATTTGACGAGGAAAATTCAATCATGATAATGGCTGCTGGTAGATGTCTCGACGGCCATTTTTAGAGTATCTGTGGACATGATCTAAATTTAGTGTTAAAATGGTGCCAACGGAACATATCCCACACCCAGGGAAGCGGAGTCAATTTGTACCTTCTGTTCAAGCTATGAAACTAGCTTGCCTTGGATTCGGGTTGAACGTGGGGTTAGAGTGTCGGGAACGCGATATACCGACCAATCGATTCACGCGAGGAGCGTGAAACGTTTGAATATTCTCGATAATCGGACAACTACGGTTCCGGGAAGACCACATGGAGTATCAAGTTCGAGGTGGACAACGACGAGAGGCCTCGTAAGTTTTTTCAAGGAGGACCCGGAGCCGCAAGAGGCAACTCAACAAACAAGGGTGATGCCAAACACTCGGCGTGGGAATTCGGTTGTGGCTGGGAATTCGATCCTCAAGTTTAGGAAGTTCTTTTTCTCCATACACGAAGTAAGTCACTAAGGCCATTTTTATTTGCTCACTCAGCGCACTCTAACATTCTAGACAACGTTTAATCAGGGAGATCCAATCCGGTTCCGGGGAATGTAAGTACTTTTACGACCGTCGACCTGACGCGCAGCACATCTGATGGCTATGTTTTTGTTGTTCTCTTCATACTGATCAGTAATCAGCCTTCGAGTCTTAATCCTCATACTTGGTGTGTGAGCTCCCATCAATTTCACCTCAGGTTTGGGATATCTGTGCTGATACCTGTCACGGCACACGCCCTTTACTAACACTATCAGCGCCGCAAGGCCCGCAACCATGCTTTCCATTATCTGCGTAACGGACAACAATCATCATCCCATATCGTCGGCGTGAGATCGCATGTGACTCTCCTCGGGTCTGGGAGGATTGAAGTCATGAAATCCGGTACTAGGATCTGCGTGTTTTGCAAGCATTACGAGGTACTCTTCGCGAAAGACCCTACAGCCCGACTAGCTCGAGATACTGGACTATGATGCCAGGGCTCTGGTTCAAAGTCCATACTTGCGTGCGTCTACCGAATGGCCCAAAACTCAAACAAGCAAGCCTTATCAATCATCAATCAAAAGGCGCGTCGTATTCGGTTGGTATGTCATCCATAATATGACCTTATGATTATCCTGACGCGGTGCGAACAACAGTCTCACAGGTCTTGTGTAAACCCACGACATAACGATTGCATCCGAAGCGTTGAAGTTCCGAATCGTCTCGAAGTAGTCGCCAAATTCTATTCTCATTTATCAACGCTCCCCCTCGAGTACCCGTCGACGTCTTGATCTCCTCAGTTCAACATCCTCGAACAATCTTTCCTGAGATCTTGACGACTAGCTCTTCTATTCAACGACAGCCTTTGAGAAGCCAGCTATTGACACTCGAGGCATTTGGGTTAATTCGTCGCTAATCCCGTAAGGTGGTTACTACGACTCCATACGGTCCAGTGCGTATCTCGATGACCGTCTCATTCATTACCCAAATGTGACATTGCTAATCAACGGTTCATTTCAGCGAACGGGTCTCCTGCCTTGATATCTGATCTTTGGGTCTCTCCGTATCGAACATATCTATACAAATTTCGACCAGAAGCGATCACTGGGATGAATGCTCTGACATATATATTGTAGGTCTTGTGGCCTAGTCCAGAATTTGCTTCGCAATACCCCAATGATTAGGCCAAAGAGCCGAGGATAGCCCCGAGTGCGTTCTATTGTTTCTTTTTCCTACCTAATTTAAAGTGACCGAGTTAGACCGGCGTTATAGCGGTCGTCTCTCAAGGAAGGATATAGAGCGTCTATTTGTTGCAGAATAAGTATCCATCGAACAGACACTCAAGTCTGGAATCCAAAGGATCCAATAAAGACTTTGGAACACCCCATCATTATGCCAGCTTCGAGTTGTTTTCGGACACATGATGTTTTACCCATCCTTCATTCCTCCGTCACATCTTGTCCTCCATCCTCATTTCGCCAAGGAGCCAAGTGTTTGGAATAGACGTCGCGAATAAACAACTCTTGCCAAGAACGCCAAGTTACGCCAAGACCCTCAACTGGAATCATCTGCAGATCATCGAGTGAAAAGCAAGTGAAAAGTACACCCACACAGACCCTGAGATAATTTGGAGTGTAACATGCATATGATATTACAAGTGGTAAGTCGATGATGACGTTTCTCTCACAATCACTACTTACTGACTTACCGGCCCTCGACTCTGCTGAGACGCGTCAACTACTTGGTTGACCGCCATGGCTAGTCTGTCAGACCGTAGAACTCAGCGAATTCGTCATCACCCTCCTCCCTAACAGACATCTCGACGATTCCTCGAATCTGCTTTGCTATTTTTTCACCAACTAAATGCTGGAGGAATGCGTTTGCTTGATCCATTCCTTCAAACAACATGATTAGCTTCGATCATCGCGGGCTGAACGGCTGCATAGCACTAACCAGCAGTGACGCCCGAACTGGTCCATATTTTGTTATCATCATTGACGACCCAACGGGCCTTTGGGACCCAAGTGATCCCCATGTCCTTGGATGCTTCCTACAAAAGCATAGAAAAATAAGTAAGAGCCATACGAATGTCACCCTTTAGTCCACTAACAACGACCCGCTTGAACGACGCTTTGTTCGTCGTGGCCCGTTTTCCTTTCAAGAGACCGGACCGTGCGAAAACCCACGATCCAGTACACACCGTCAAGATGTACTTTGCTCCAGGCCCTTGCTTCTTCATGAAATTGAGCAAGGAATCGTGGATAACGGGATTCGCGGCTGTTCGATGCAGGTAATGATGAGTAGATGCAGAATCTTTGCTGCATGTGCACTCACATCCTGGGATCAGCAAGATATCATATTGATCCCCATCCTTCACATCATCGTACGTCTTCGTCGGATGGAGGAAAGGACCAGAGTTTGGTTCCACTGGTTCCATCGAATGCGACAAGAATTCTGGCTCGATGGCAATCGGGGGTAATGATTCACCAAGATCAGTGCGATGCTGATTCTTCAAGGAAATGAAGGAGAACAGTTCGAGTGAGCCTTGGAAATCCAAGGTAACGACGTTGGGATAAAGGCAGACAGCGAGACGGAGGACGGTGATGGTGCTCATGATGGTGGATGGATTGATAGATGTGCAATGTGGATGTCAGACTTGTATACGTTCCACCACCCTTCTATTCCACGCGCGTGTGGGACGACTATTGAGAGTAACACGGGCCGTACAAAGAAAGGTCCTCGTGTTTGCGAGCTTTGACTGCAGGGCAAGTCTCACCGTTTCTTCGGCTCTTACTATACCCTCATTGTATACCTGAGGCTCGCAATAGCACATTTTGATGGCTCAATGTTGTCTAAAAAGTCGAGACGCAAGTATACGGGTATATTCTGTACATACACAAATCTATTCAATTCAGCATGTCAGCATCGGAGTAAAATGGCCATCGACATGATACTCTCTCACCTTACTCACAACAATTGCCTCCTCCGCCTCCCCCGAATTCCCTGCAAACAAATAAGGATCATATACACTTTCCAACCCATCAACTCTCAAAATCTTCCTTACACCCTTAGTCTCCACTGAAACACGAACTTCTTGACCGCGATGGCTAATCGGTCAGACCGTAGAACTCAGCGAACTCGTCATCACCTTCCTTTTTGACCGACAACTCGATGAAGCCCCGGATCTGCTTGGCTATTTCCTCCCCAACCAAGTGCTGGAGGAATGCGTTTGCTTGATCCATTCCTTTGTGCACATGAAGCCAATATCATCAGCTTCGATCATCGCAGATTGAACGGCTTCAAAGCACTAACCAGCAGTAACGCCCGAACTGGTCCATATTTTTCTATCGTCATTGACGACCCAACGGGCCTTTGAAACCCAAGTGATCCCCATATCCTTGGTCGCTTCCTGCATAACCATGCAGAATAAGTGAGAGCCTTGCAAGTATTAACATCCAAACCACTAACAACGACGCGTTTGAAAGAGTATTTGTTCGTCGTGGCTCGTTTGCCATTCAGGAGACCGGACCGTGCGAGTACCCAGGACCCAGTACACACTGCCAAGATGTACTTTGCTCCAGGCCCTTGCCTCTTCATGAAATTGAGCAAGGAATCGTAGACAACGGGATCCGCGGCTGTTTAGGACAGGTGATGATTAGCGGGTGGATGCCTAATCATAGCTGAACGTATGAACTCACCTCCCGGAATCAACAATATATCATATTGATCCCGCTCCTTCACGTCATCGTACGTCCTCGAGGGAAGAAGGTGAGGACCACAGTTTGGTTGTACTGGCTCCAGCGAATGCGACAAGAATTCTGGCTCGATGGCAATCGGGGGTAAGGATTCACCAAGATCAGCGCGAACAGGATTTTTTGAGGAGATGAAAGAAAGTATTTCAAGTGTGCCTTGGAAGTCTAAGGTATCGACTCCAGGATACAGGCAGACAGCGAGACGAAGGATGGTGATGGTGCTCATGCTGGAAGATGAATTGCTAGATGGGCGATGTAAGGCCAGTAGAATGTGTCCCAACCTTTTATACCACGACACATAAACGAAATCGACCGAAGGATAGAGGCATTGCTGTTCGCAGAATTCGACTGTAGGGCAAGTATCACCGTTTCTTCGGCTGTTACTGTACCCTCATTGTTTACCTGAGGCCCGCAATAACACATTATTGATGGCTTGGTATTGTCTAGGGAGTTAGAACGCAAGTATACAGGTGTATTTCTATACATACACAGATCTATCGAGCATGTCAGCATCGGAGTCAAAGTACCATCAACATAATACTCTCTCACCTTACTTAAAATAATCAAACGTCCTCCGAATTCCCTGCAATCTGAAGATCATGTACACTCTCCAACCCCACACCTCTCAAAATCTTTCCCACACCCTCACTCTTCACCGCCTCCATCTCTCTATCACTCTTCACCAGCAGCATCCCCGCATACCCAAGCGAATTCACACTCAACTCCTCACCAGTCGTCTCTAATACATAAGCTTCCTTCTTCCGAGGGATCAGGTGCATGTGTTCTAGAGTGATGATCACGTTATAAGAAGGTTTGCCTGGTGGGTATTCTTCGTCGTGTCGGATCGTCGAGATCACGAGGTCGAGGAGGGAGAAGAAGGCGTTGGATAGTGTTTGTTCGAGTTGGGAAGGGGTGGATGATGATAGGTGAGCGGGGAATCGGAAGACATGGTTAGCGTACGGTAACGCTGTTAACGAGAATGGTTTCTCTACGCAGATCCACCACGGGTTCAGTTTTACGATTTTGATTTTGATTTTGGAAACGAAGTTCGTTTCGCTCGATGGAATAAGGACGTACCTGGGGTCTTCAACTCTACGGACCGAGCGACTCGCTCGATTGGAGGACCATCTTCCTCTTCGCTCGGAATGAATTGTAGATGTTTATGGGGTTGACTAGCACCACTGTTATCGCCACCTTGGACGCGAAGAAGTCCATCATCGAGGAGCGTGATCTGATCTAGGGTGACTTACAATTATAAAACGCGAAGAAGTGTTTCCCTGCTCTCCTAGCAGCGACTAGAAGTCGATAAGTCTGTACTAGATCACCAGGGAATAGGGGCGACGACTGCGATTGGAATGCCTTTGTGACCAAGAGGAAATGTTGTGGGACTACGGAATACTTGTTCAGCTATAACAAGCAGGGGGAATTGGCAAAGCTCTGTTTAAACGTCATGAAACTTTCTCGGTCTATATTCCCACTAACCAGAACGGAATATTCTTCATCTTCTTCCTCGCCTCGGAGCTCCCCTACGAATAGATTGGGGTTGTAAGGTTGTGCGAAGGGATCAGATTTGGCTTGTGTTGGGTTAGGTTCACTGGCAGAGACATGGCCATCGTCGAAATGGGGCGTAGGAAGACTAGGTTTTTGCTGTAATGCTGGACATAATCGGATCTCGAACTGAATAATCGAATATATGCGCGAGTGAGTCTATATAAATGACGGAGCTTAGTCCAAAAAAAGTTCCCATCGGACGTACATTCACGCCAGATTCAAGATGGTTCTGGATAGTTGATTCGAAGAACAGTAAATCTCCAGAGGAACGAGCTTTTTCAAAGCTAGAGGGAATCTTGGACACGATATCGGTATGTTGTTGGGAAGACATTGCCAGTGAGAATGATCGAGGTGAAGATAAAGGACGTCCTGAACGTGGAAGTCGGACTCGATTAACGATCTTGTGCATGTTTTGATTTTTAGAGACGCGTCTCGCTTAGCAGGCAAAATTGCGCGAAATCTCGAAAATACAGGAGAAAGTCGTTTGCGATGATGATAAGGTATACATAAGTAACTGCGATTCTAAGTACAATATGAAGGGCGAATGAATATTTCCAATGAATGTTGTGCGTTGCTTTCTACTCCCTCCGTCGTCTCTCATGAATCCATGTCCACGTCCATCGCGTCGTCCTCGTCACTATAAGCGTATGGCGTTGTTGAGACCGACATGGCAGCACTGTCCATTTCAGTCTCAGTCTCACTCCCACTTGACGACTCCCGTTCGTCCTCCAAAGGCTCCTCTACGATTCCTTGAGTGGGCATTGGGCCCACTATCAAGGGTTTGAATAATACCAACGCTTTGCTCTCATCCGAAAGCCCGCCTAGTGACGTACCACCAATCAATGGTTCTGGTCCTCGAAGTGGACGTGACCTGAGGCGTTCGAGAAGGGCGGGTGAGATAGTGATATCGTTGTGGGAGTTTTCGTCGTCGTCTATGTCCGAGTCGGAGCTGTCGAGGTCTGTTACGACTATTCCTGGGAGTGAAGGTACGCATGAGACTGAAAGTTCGGTATGAGCTGGAGTCGACTTACGGTCTTTCTCGGGCTCGTACCACGACTTCATCTTAATCTCATGGATGCTGGGAGAGTCGGACGGCGAGTATTCTTCGACAGAGCTTGGATATATGATGGCAGGAGCAGGAGATGGTGACGGCGCTGGGGATGGGTATGGAGAAGTATCCATTGCGGAGGGAGTACTTGCATTGGAGGGGTTGGGTAGTTCCAAAATGGAGATTGGCTGAGCAGAGTAGGCAGGTCTGGCGGTATTGAACTCCAAGACGAGATTTGCAAGACCTCGCTCAAGAGTAGAACATCTGCGACGTTTGTTGCTGGGCGGTGAAGATGCGCGGGAAGGGGGATAGTCGACATCAGAGTCCTCTGGAGAAGATGAGGGGTGTTTTCGTTTCATGGAGGGTTGCTTGAACCACGGGTGGTGAATTGTGTGAGAAGCCCAGGTGCCAGTGGTAGTCGCCATGAAGCCGGGATTGGAATATTGGGAAGAGTAATAAATATATTATTTACCAGGTTTTTTGCTCGAATTTTCTAGGCTTTTCGCCGTGAGTGACCGGAGTTGTGACTTGTTTACCAGCGCCGTCTCCCCGAGCCCGGCCCGAGGTACGCCCGTCGCCGGCCACCGTGACAGTCCACTGTTCCGAGTCCGAGTCCGAGTCCGTCGTCCACTCGTTTGGAGACTCCAGATGTCCGGGACTTGACTCGTCTGCAAGGAACCTCAGCCTAAACCAACAGACTGGGAGTACCGCCTATGGACTAGGCTCACACCATACCCAGGAGCTTTGTGTCTTTCGAAGCAAGGTGATGCGGTAAATCACTACCTGATGTTCTATTCCCGAGTCTATGCCTTTATGGGCGTTGCATTGGCTACTTCTACTGCCAAAGAACTCGATTTGTCCTGCTACTGTTTGCCTACTAGCAGTCACGAACTTATGAAGGATCATCTCATATCTCGCGGGACCTACAGTGTTTGACTGGACTTGACTGGACGGTATACTCTCCCATAACCCCACTGGGTGTCTAGTCTTCAGGGTCGCCTCACGCCACGTCTTGCTCTCAGGTCCACATTTTGCGAGCTGTTGCGGATGCTGACCTCGAACGCGTCAACGCCAGTATCGAGATTCGATGGATCCTCCCGGGCAAATCTGGCACACCAGGCTACGTATGTCCGACGTTCAAGAGCGTCAATACGTTATTCATTCGTGTCTATGGACTCGGGGGCGAGGGCGCTACGGCAGCAAGAGTCTGGCGAAGACCGTCCAACTCGTCTAACGTTCGTATACCCACTGCTGGTCATCTTGTGAAGATCCGAGAGTCGTTATGCTACTAGCGCCTCGTGAACTAGGCGAATTTCTGATCTGTTGAAAGCTCAAAAGTGATGTTGACCGGTTTCTGGACAGCTGAGGAGATTCGAGGGTTTCTTCAGAGGAAATATGATTCCGAGAGAGCACATTTGTGCTCTACAATCACAGATATTCTACTTTCTCTTCTCCTTACCATAAATCTCTATAAGAACGTGCTGGAAGTTTGGTAGCAACGCTTGTATCAAACAGAACTTACTTTTGCGGTGATCTCGAGCTGCGTGGAAATTTAGTGCGTTCTATTGGTGCGTTATAAAATCAGAAGATGGCACAACTATATCAATCAGAGGCGTAAATGTATACACAGCTTGTACAGTACTGACATTGGGCGCTACGAGTATGGTTCGATACAAGACCCGTAACAATTCGACGGTGCCTTGCTGAAAGTCACGTAACAATGCAGTCTCGGATATCTTTATAGCACCTTCAGCCCGCCGCACGTTTCTCTCTTTCCCCTTCGATGGCCGTACAGGACTCCTCCGACTCGCTTTCTGTTCTCTCGAGACCCTCTTCCGACGCCATTAGTTACATCTCTAAATCTGACGCATCCAGTACCACCTGCTACGTCCCAAGTACTGTAGGCAAAGCGGACAGCTTGAAGCGCAAGTCATTTGGCTCCGCGACCAGCTCAGACTCTGATATCGAACCCTCAATTGACGCGCCAAGATCCTATATATACAGTAATTCTGTCTCGTAGCTTCGTTTCCAATCACCGTAACTCACCACCCACTTCATCAGAACCACCAAGTCGTTCGGACCTAAACAAAGCGCTCGGAGACGACATTATCCCACAGACGACAGAAATCGACTCTATACCATGTGCAGGAGTCAGAATAACGCAGGGAACTCTCAAGGGGCTCATTGCCTGGCGATTCGTGGTCCGTCTCGACGAACCGGAAGGTAGACCCTACAGCGGCGTCGTCACCAACTTTATACTCGATACAATGAGTCCCAATTCTCCAGTCCCTCCAGAAACCCTCAAAGCGCTCGGATACAAAGGGAGTTTGACGCCGGGGGCGGAGGTGAAACTCGTGGTGCAGGGTGTACGGACTAGATGCATTGTGGGACAACCAGGGGAAGCTGGCAGGCTTTGCGTAGGGTTTATTATAGCGGGTTCTTTGACGTTTTATGTGGACGCGGCATTGGATGCTCCTGTGCTTTACGGTCAGTGTCATAGACCCTGGCGTGTGACCACCATGCTGACTTCGCGTGTCATTGCAGTTGCCGATGAAAATGTCAACGCCCCGAGACCAAGAAGCGAAAATATACCACGGACAGTGACCTTGAAAGCTAGGTTTCGAGACACGATCATTTCCATGATGAGGCTTGGGGGATCGCCTTCAAGTCGTGATGTGGCTGGGACTGGGAAGACTTAAGGAAGTAATACAAATTAGTCACGGACGCACTTTCAGGGATCGGGGACTTTTCTGCATTTGATCATTGGTGTAACATTAGATAGAATGGCGAAAGCATGATACGGCAATTGGAGAGCATTTGAGGCGGCGAGCGTTGATATTGACAATAGATGAACATGGGTGTGAAGTGGGCATGGTGTGCATGGTGTGATTATCATAGACGAAAATAACGATGCCATACAAAAAAAAATTCCGCCTGTGATAAGCAGTATCCGACGTGAAGACATCTAACCGCGCTTCTTCGACACACCGACAGTCTTTCCGCGACGACCTGATTACCACATAATGAGTACTAGCGGATGTTTCGTACTGTAAACCAAACTCACCTGTCGTCTTGGTGTGCTGACCACGCACACGAAGCCCCCAGAAATGTCTCAGACCACGATGAGCCCGGATCTTCTTCAGGCGCTCAAGATCATCACGAAGTTTTGAGTCAACACCGTTGGAGAGAATTTGCGAGTTCTTTCCGTCAACGATATCCTTCTGCCTGTTAAGGAACCATGTGGGGATTTTGAACTGTGTGGGGTTCTGGATGATGGTGACGATACGCTCGAGTTCATCAGAGTTGAGCTCTCCGGCGCTGTGAATGGCTTTGAATTGTAGTATACGAGGATATAATGATACAGTTAGACGTACCGCTTGTTGAGATCAACATCGGCCTTTTTGCAGACTAAGTTGGAGTATCGGCGACCAACACCCTTGATCTCAGTCAGAGCGTACATGATTTTACGCTTTCCGTCAACATTGGTGTTGAGGAGACGGAGAATGTGCTACAATAACCGTGATCATTAGTGCCAACCCTATATCCCTATGTCCGACCACTCTCCACGCACCTGGAATTGTTGATGGGCCTCGGGGACAACGAGAGACATGTTGGGCGGATAGAGGCCTGAATCAAGGAGTGAAAAAATGAAGCAGTCAGCGATCCCGGCTCAATGTCATCCAATTACATCTTCCGCCATCCAACCGCCACACCACCAATTTCGCCCATTCAAGTTCCCAGCATCCATTTGTTCCCTCTCTGCATCCATTCTGATGATAACGGGGAGCATTCTCACCTTGTAGAGAGCCTGTCTTGAGGGTACGATGCGGGTAGCGAGCTGGATCGAGCGCCTGGATATTTGGCGGACTCCTGACACTTGCCTAGAACCCCGGAAACCTCACGTTCAGTCACGGTCTTGTCACACCGGTTCCTTTGAACCCAACATTCACCTCAAAATGCATGATGTATTCGACCAAGCCTGAGGCATTCCGTCTGGATACGCGATCTGACTAAATTGAACACACTGCTGCACTGTGGCTCCACTTTATTCAATCACTTTGAACTTCATACTATGGACATCCTCGTGTCGACATTTCTCGGTCTATCCTTTCGTTTTCTCGTTGATGTGGTCAGTTCCCAAAACACGAGAGTGGCTGGGATGTTGATAGGATTATGGGAAGGAGTGGTGCTTCACTACTTGTCGAGAAGCGCGCCATCGTCTGCGTATATTGCATACGGCTTACGGGTCTCGCTGGACCTAATCCTCGCAGACAATTTATCCAGGATATGGCTAATTGTCCTGTGGACAGCATTAGGGATGCTAATATCTGATGCTGTTGGACCGAGTCACTGGTACGACACCACTAAACATACACGGGGTGTGCATCGAACTCGTGGTCGTCATGATCGCATCCCTTCATTGCACAAACATCCTCATCCGGCGGATACATCTGCATCTCCGAGGACCCCTTCTCAAACGCAAACGCATAAACCTTCTGCATCTCTTGGAAGTATCTTCACAAAGGCGTCTATCCATGTTGGCTCACAGGATATCACTGCGCAAGATCTAGACCTGCGATTCAATCGGCCCGACATTTCGGAGCCTAACGAGTCTTCGCGTCGAGAACTTATATCCCGCTCGGAAGATCCTGAATACGGGGCACCTGTCGCGGAAAGCAGATCTGACACGCACATCCCAGTGAATGCAGAGCCTGCGCGATCGTATCTCCAATCAAATATCTCCGCAATATCGTCTACAGAAGACTCATCTCAAGAGTCCACAACAAGTGATAGCATCTCCGAGAAAACCGTGAACACTGAGAACAATATACCCCCCTCAAATACAGGAAGCTCAGACGAACTTCCTACTCACACCGAAACTCGGTGGCTCATGATAAATCTCGATACCCAAGCACCTACCTCTTCAGAAACGCAATTTGAGGACCCATCCGTCTCTCCAAGCGATGATGACTCTTCTCCACCGTTGCCTCATATCCTCCGTGTTCCACTGCCTGTATCAAATGTGCAGGATATCCCTCGCCGCACCGTTTCATCTATCGCAAGTTCGTTATTGGAGCAAAGTCTCGTTCCAGATAACGTTGACGATCTGGCTACTTCTGTGGAGCCTCTCGGTCCTGAAACGACGGGCTTGATAACCGCAGTGCACGAGCCCGACGAACTCGCATCACCAGAGTCTTCGATGCAATCACTTCGACTGACCGAGTCGGACGTCGAAAGTGTTCTTAGCGTCGAAGGCTCGGAACATTGGGACTCGGGAGGACGGCCGGTCGCAAGACCGTTAAAACATGCTCATGCTCGAGCCTAGTATCCCGGACGCAAAATGAACCGTCGCATAGCGCGTCAACAGTAGTTCGGTGCGTCTGTGTTCCAGCTAATCGATGTAAATTCTATTTGACGCCCGCAAGTGTAGTTTTCACTGCCCTCTCAGAAATTCCGTCCAAAATGCACGACTGCGTTGATGTTTTGTGGCATATATCGTAGAATGGTTCATGTACATACAGTGTAGACCATTTGAGAATTTTTAACCGTTGAGCCTATCAGTTCCACTCAATCTGCAAGTCAGGCTGGCGAAACACTTCCTCAGCGCTCGAAGTGCATGGCATGAGTCTGATTAACAGCAATATACAATAAACCTGATCTCGTCAGCAATTGCAAGAGATGGACGAGGAAGGTGATAAATAAGTAAAGTTTTTGGGTATTGTAAAGGTCCATGCTTGTTACGAACGCAAGCCTACACTACGGCGATCGCAGCTGCTGCAGCCAACAACGCCCAATGCGATGTAGCGAGACCTTTTAGGAGAGAGGTGGCGCCATTTGCTATTGTAGATTGAGCACTAGTGGTCGAAGTACTGGAGCTGGAGGTGGAGGTGGAGGTGGCAGTTGTAGAAGAAGATTTTCCTTTGGTCGAAGCCGTGGCTGATGCTGTATTCTTGCTGGACACACTGGAGGAAATTGTTGAGCGATTTGACGGTCTGAAAAAAATTAAACGATGACTCACGAAGAGGACGAGCTAGAAGCGGAAGTGGCGCTAGAGCTGACGCCAGTGTCTTCACCAGCCAGGATATTGACTGGAGTGACGGACCCGTCACTAGCAACGTTCTGATAGACGGCTCCTTGTGGGTCTATGAGCGTAACAAGAGACTGCATAGTCCATCCATTGGACTTGACGAGGGGATATGCGGCAATGAACGAAGCGACTGACTGGTCCGAGAGCTCGTGTTCCAGGACTACCAACCCGGGTGACTTAGGACCTGGAGACAAGGTGAGTCTTATGCACCTGTGCCAGAATCGAGAAATGACAAACCAGTCAACCAGGCCGTCATAGAAGAGTTGACAATTTCAGCGGTAGTACCACCTGTGGTCAAGCTCCAGTCTTCAGTGTCTTGGTTCCAGATGATGGTGTGGAGCCCGAAGACCTCTCTGGCAATCGCCCTGACTCTGTTATCGGCATCACCGTAAGGAGGTCTCCAGTATTTTGGTAGACGCCCGCCAGTCGAATTGTGGATAATCTAAAGATTGTTTATCAGAACTCGTTTCTTGTATGAGACGGGAGAAGACCTACCTGCATGGACCATCCGAACTCGCCGAGAAGCTCTAGATTGGTGCGCGTAGTCATATACGGGTGTGTCCACGTATGAACTGCAATATCGTCTCCGTTATCAAGAGCAGTCTGGAATAAATCGGGGTAATATAGGATGTTGACTCCAATCATGAAATGCGTGACGGTCTCATCGTTCGTCTTGAGAAAGTCCATAAGTTGTTCTGAAGCCTATGGGATGATTACTTGTTCAGTCATTGAATCGAGAGCGGCTGTAAAAAATAGAAACAGACAGGTTGAGGTCCATCGTCGAAACTGACACCGAAATAGCCATCTGCAATTTTTAGGTAAGCATGGTCCAAAGGTCTGCAAAGGATCGTGAAATATCTCTTACCAGGAGCGTCCCAGGTATCATTCAGATTTCTGCATTTATAAGTGGCAGAGCAGATCTCTGGGCCATTCGGGTCATGACCATCGGGATACGTCGGACTTTGATCTGGAAGGGCGCTTGCTATAGGGATATCAGGGATCCTTCCGGCCGCAACGGCAGTATTCAAAGCATCAACCCAAGCCTGGGGAAGCTGGTTGGTATCTGCCGTAGACGTCGGGTATGCGCTTGCCCAAGCTATAGAAAGGTAGATTTGTTACAAAGAAATCCGGAAGCTGGTAGGACGAAAGCAACGGACTGGGTGAACCGACCGAGGCATAGTCTACGCCGTCGTCTGCGCGTTTGAAAAGATCGTGTACGGGATGGTCGCGAGCATGATACCAAGTACCGGGGAGGCGTTTATTAACGTGGTGGCTGTGATCACGAGAATGGTGTAAGGAGTGTATATCGGAGGCAAAAGCCAAAGGGAGAGAAATCAAGAGAAACGGGAACAACATAGAAAAAAATGGGGAAGTTGAATATTGAGTGGTCGGGCCTTCAGGCAGAATTTAAACGAGGGGAATGGGACTGACGATGTCTCCTGGGGGACGCAGATTTCTCCTGACCTTTTTGTACCAGTACTTTGATGCGGGCAAGATAGGCCGTTTACGGTAGATTTTCAGCGCCTAAGTAGGAGACGGCCTTCAGATGCCAAAATAATAAATCCCTGTATGATTTGCGGGTTTTACTTAGTCGATTCATGTATCAGTCTCCTACGCGTGTTTGGGAAGTGCGCGTCAGTATGTACTCTTCGAGATCACTGCTAGGTTTTGCGAGATGTACTCACCATCATTTTTTGTGCTCAACTCGGCGATATCGAGTCCCGAGATATTACGACCGAGAGTCGTAAGTCAAAATCGCGCGGCTTTCATCATGTTACATCGAAGGCCGATCGTCGACATCCGGCGACCGTTTCCTACCATCCCACGAGGTTTTTCAAACCCTTGGCAGTGATCTACACCAATGGCCATGTGGTTAGATCTTGGAAAACGGTTTGATGGCGCCGGTGCTGCAGAAATAGAACAGATGCTTTGATGTCATTTTGAGTCGACTCAAAGTGTGAGTCTGTGCAAGCTCTGTGGCGTTTGTTTCAAAAATACTTTTAGGTGAGGTGAGCCGTTGAGACTACCAAGTGGTACCAGAGACATGTTCTCAACTTGAAGCTTGAAGCCTGAGGGCAACTATGTAATTGTATACGTACTGAAGCTGTTTGGATGAGAGGGACTCGGGACTATAAAATCGACGTAGTCGGGATCAAATCTATGAGAGTGAGCTCGAGTTCGACTGGGATTCTCGGGTCACATAACCAGTGATGAGGATGAGGGAAGTTTTTGTTTCAAGTGAGAGCCATACAACGCACATGCTACAGTAGACAAGGATGCTATATGTGAGACGGGAAACCAATGAACTCGGGGGGAAGATGAAGGAAAAGCGATATAAAAGACAACCAACAAAAAAAGTAAAGCTTCAAAGATTATATATAACAAAGAAGAATGAAAAAGCTCAAATGGTTTCAAAGAATATATAGAGACAAGAAGAAGCGGTATGGAATAGTAATTAATAGAAAGAAAAAAAGGTGGAAGAAGAGACGTGGAAATGTGTATAGCACATCAATGTACGGAACTTCACTCGTTTCTCCGTTACCAATATACTGATACGTGCAAAGAAGAATAAAGAGATATGAGTGAATGTACGAAGGAACAACCGATATACCGATATTATCCAAGACCCTATGAAAATACTGGTGGCGGACGAGGTGGGTTGTCCCGAGGTGGTTTGATGCGGAATTCGGTGGCGAGACATACATGACTAGAAGAAAAGCAATATGAGTACACCGTCAAAACAGCTAGACACGATAAGGGGACATACTCTGAAGGGAAGTGAACATTCGGGAACCCAACAACCTTGTCCAGATATCTCTGATCCACCGCTTCCAAAACAGCATTAACCCCGAGGTTAGCAGTCGAATACCATATATGATCGATGGCACCCCGGAAGCTGGGCGTTACATTCGTAATTGGCAGCTCCCCCATCCCAGCATACGCGCTCTTCAACCCCAATCGATGCCTTAGCCCCTCCGACGTGTATTTCCCGTACATATGGGACATGAAATCAGGATGGTCGTACTGGAGCGTACCGTTTGACAAGAATTCATAAACACCGGATTCCGGGATCGAGTTGAAGTCTCCACAGATGATCGTCGGGATCTTGGTCCCATCAGAATATACCGGCGGCGGTCTTAGCACGAGCGAGTCGCTAAATGCGGTATCATCTGAGTCGGAGCCGTCTGGGTGTACGACTGGTGAAGGCGTTGGTGGTAGTCGTGGAGGGTACTTTGCAAAACCATCTGCCATCTTCTCAACCTCGTTTACTAGCAGTGCGACTTGAACGAGTTTGACGTCGCGGTAGGCCGGGTCCCAGTGAATATGCGTATTGGCGATGACCAGACGTGTACCGCTCTCCTTGCTTTCCAAAAGGCAGACGACAGCCATGTGGTCTTTGCCAAGAACCCGATTGAACATGTCGTCGGTCTTCTTGAAGTCCTGTCGCTGCATCGCCACGGCACTGAATTCAATGAGCTGCTTCTCCACCAGCTGGTATCTATGATATAATTGATTAGCCACAAGCTCCGGTGCGAACAAAGGCTCGACGTACTTGGATGCTTTATAAAAGGTAGCACATCCATCCACCTGCCTCCGATCACTCTCCTTCATCGTCTTATGCCTCGACTTTGGCCAATACACACCCTCGTAACCCTGCTCCGTCAGATGTTTGATGAAATAATCCTCGTACTGCGCAATATCCACCTCCTGTAGACACACAATGTCCGCATCATAATTCATCACCTCCGTCAGTATGAGCTCCTTGCGGTACTCCCACGACAATGCCCAGGCAGGGGTGTAACCATACAATCGTTCCGTCGCAGCTCTTTCGCATAGAATGTTATAGCAGACGATGCTGAAGGTCTCGACATTGGGGTCGGCGGCTAATGCTTCGCGCTCTGGCTGACTGATGAGGTCCTTCCATAGTCGTTCGGGTGGAGGATCTGGAACAGGACACGAATCACGGAGGTAGGATATTAGAGCTTGCGTCCCGTCCTTCTGCACTATTGCTTTTAACGCTGCGTCCAGTGGGTTGCCCTCGATGCCTATCGTTTGTAATTGGTGTAGAGTGCCGAATTCTGCAGGTATTGTGGAAAGGTGGTTGTCGAATAGGTAAAGTTCTTTCAGATCTGAAAGTAAACCAAGCTCTGGAGGAAGAGTTGAAAGATTGTTTCCAGAGAGATCTAGCAGCTCCAAATGTCGAAGCTTAGATATCTCTGGTGGGATAGTGGAGAGATTGTTATGGTTTAGGTAGAGGTTGAGGAGGAATGTGAAACCAAAGAGCCCAGAGGTAGGAGGAAGATTCTTGATATTGACACCACCCATGTCGAGCGAGTTCCACTTGTTCTCTGGGCGTCTTTGAGCGGCTACAGGGGCAATGGTTGACGAAGGATGGTTTATAATGGCTCCATTGGAGGTGGGGGATGTATCTGGCGTCGTCTTGGCATCCTTCGTTGCGTCGTGGACTTCAGGGGTAGACTTCAAAGTGTTGGGGTTGGTGATGGGTATGGCTGATTTTGTGACTGTACGTGATGCCATTGCACTTGCCCGAGCACGGTGGTGTGGTGAGCGAGAAGACCGAACGAGCTTTAACGCCGAACAAAGCTTTAGAATGAGTTATAACGAAATCGAAAGACGACATGACGTACCTCGTATTTCAGCAACTGCTGCTGCCATTGTGGGGTGACCATCTGTCCGGGTACAGTGGATGGTGATCCCTGACCGAGTATGTGCTGCTGCTGTTGCTGATGAGAACTGCCGTTTGGAGGGGAGGGGTAATGTGTGAGTGAGTTCTGATGGTGATGTTGCATAGGAGGGTGACCTGAAAGAGAGTGGGGGTGATGTCCTGGATGATGCTGCATAGAATTGACGTTTCCATTTGAGTAGATAGCATAACCTGGACTTGGAGGGGGAGGACCGATGTTGGGTTGTGTACCTGGAGGGCCTAGTACTGGATGATGGGCACGATTCCACGGGGACTGGAGCTGTTCATGGTGATTTTGAGGTTTGTGAACGATTCCAGGGGATTGTTGAGCGTAGTACATCGCATTTGACGGTGACGGGGTGAAAAAGAGGGATGTTCTCTGGGGTACCTATGTGTAAATAAGCGGTAAAGAGGCTGTAAAGAGTGTGCAACGGCCAAATAGACGACCCAAGATGAAACAAATGGCAGAAAGTGCTAGAAGTTCGTCGTGAATATAATTTTTCGGGGATTATAGTCGGAATTATAGTCGTGCTCGTCGTCTGTGTCGTTGAGCAGAGGCAGTCCTCAACACCGAACCTTGCGCCGAACTCTCCGCCGATGGGCCAAACCCGGAACAGATCTCGGCCATACGGCGCTAATCTTGACTCGACGGCCGGTCCCCCCAGTTGATTGTTCGACACATTCTATACGTATATCGGTAGCAGAGCTCATAAATATCCACGACGTGCTTGACATTTACCCTGGATGCCAAAATTTACCTGGAGAATTGTCGAGAGCCCCAGGTTCACGTTTACTGGCGACGTCGATGTCCGTGGACCACCATGAACATCCTGTCTGATATTCTCATTCCTACCCAATCGTAGTCCATCTAATAACCCTGGCCCACGGAAGATGCGCTATTTAAACGCCCCGATCTTTTTACCTGGGACCATCAGCCAACCAAAGTACTTATCATAAACTTGTCTTCGATCGTACCATTTCATACTTCCACTTTGAACCACCATGCCTATCTACCAAGCTACTGCATCTGCCCCCGTAAACATTGCCTGCATAAAGTGAGCATTAGCCTATTCTCTCTCTCTACGATATCTGACGACACTCGTAGGTACTGGGGAAAGAGAGACACTAAATTGATCCTCCCAACAAATTCTTCGCTCTCGGTCACCCTCGATCAAGATCATCTCCGATCAACAACTACCTCTCGCGCAGATCCTACATTCGAAAAGGACAGACTATGGCTGAATGGAATAGAGGAAGAGATCAAACAGGGTGGTCGTATGACGACCTGTATCGCCGAGATGAAGCGCCTCCGCAAGGAAGAGGTCGAAGATAAAAATCCAAATGAACCCAAAGTACGCACATTTTAATCCAGGCAAAACCCCCTCATATCGACCCCTTTATCATGTAGCTCTCGACATTCCCGGTTCACATCTGCTCGTACAACAATTTCCCCACAGCAGCCGGACTCGCCTCCTCTGCGTCTGGATTTGCAGCGCTAGTTTCCTCTCTCGCAGCCCTCTATGCTCTACCCTGTTCTCCATCCCAGCTATCCCTTATCGCGCGTCAGGGCTCAGGATCCGCTTGTCGTTCCCTCTTCGGAGGATTCGTAGCATGGGAGCAAGGCACTTTGCCTGACGGTTCAGACTCCCTTGCAGTCCAAGTCGCTCCTCAATCCCATTGGCCCGACATTCACGCTCTTATTTGCGTCGTTTCGGACGACAAGAAAGGAACCTCCTCCACCAGCGGCATGCAACGCACCGTCGAGACATCCCCCCTTCTCCAGCACCGCATCAAACACGTCGTACCCGCACGCATGCGCGACATCTCCGCCGCCATCCTCGCCAAAGATTTCGATGCATTCGCGAAGATTACCATGGCAGATTCGAACCAATTCCACGCCGTTGCGCTTGATACCGATCCTCCGATCTTCTACATGAATGATGTGTCGCGGTCGATCATCGCGCTCATCGTTGAGTATAACCGTGTGGCTGTCGCGAATGGCGGAAAGGTCAAGGCAGCGTATACGTACGATGCAGGCCCCAATGCGGTCATTTACACGCCGAAGGAGAATGTCAAAGAGATCGTCTCTTTGATTGTCAAATATTTCCCGCAGAAGGAACCCTTCAACGACGTGTTTGGGTTGTTTGGCACTCAAGGTGTGGGCGAGGGAAGCGTGGTACCCGGGTTCAATGAAGCTGTTGCGAAGAAGTTTGAGGTTGGCGCTGTCAAGACCTTGATTCATACGAAGGTAGGAGATGGCCCGCGAGTGCTTGGGGACAATGAAGCTCTCTTGACAGCGGAAGGGTTGCCCAAGACATTGTCTTAGGCGCTCAGTTTCTCTAATGTTGGGTGAAATATCTGATCGTGTCTCGCACATATATATCAATCGTTTGGAAATGCAGATCATCAATTTTTAGACTCCTTGCAAAGATGCATACCCTTTGGGGGACTGAACTCTCCACGATCCGAACCTGCAAAGTCCGTCTCTCCCTGGCACGACGCGCTGCGCAGATGCTGGTTTTGACCATCGCGCAGCAATATCCGCTCATAATCTCCCTCGAAGCGATGAAGATATACTGACTAAGAGTAGTCCTGTGCCGGGGGAACGCGTGTATACCCCTGCCGTGCTCCAAAGATGTCGATATCGTACATTGACTCGGGATATATACCCCGCCCTCATTTCTCGCTTGTCATAACTCTACCTCACTATGGGCTCCACCTACTCACAATTCTTCCCTCCCAAACCCTTGTATTCTGTCAAGGACATCCCCGACCTCACTGGTAAAGTCGTCATAGTCACTGGAGCAACCTCTGGGATTGGGAAAGAAACAGCCAAGGCGAGCTCCCTCCAACAACTTGCGCGTGCACCTACTTATTGTGTAATTGTATACCAGGCCTTGCTCTCCCACAATGCCAAAGTGTACATAGCTGCTCGGAATCCAGAAAAGACCGAGGCTGCTATCAAGGATTTACTGACTGAGACTGGCAAAGAGGCTATAGCTCTAAATCTTGATTTGGCTGACTTGAAGAGCGTCAAAGCCGCTGCTGAAGAGTTCTTGAGGTGTGTGTGTGCAATTTATTACCGTCGCGCAATGTCTTACTGACTTATGCTTCACTTAGCAAAGAGAAAGAATTGCACATCTTGTTCAACAATGGGTAGGTTGCCATTCCAAGTACACCTTTCCTGACACTTGACAATTCCGTTGACACCAACGCACCCAGAGGCGTAATGACTCCCCAAATCGACCAACTCACGGCCCAAGGATACGACCTCCACTTTGGAACCAACGTTCTCGGTCATTACTATTTCACAATGCTACTCCTCCCTGCCCTTCTAGCTGGAGTGGCCACCTCGGGAGATAATACCGCTCGCGTCGTCAACACCTCATCATATGGACACGAGCTGTTCACCCTCGATTTCGATACCTTCAAAGACAGTCTGGCAAGGAAGAAACTCGGGACACGGAATCTGTACCATCAATCGAAATTCGTGAGTAGGTTGTTTGATTGATCGTTGTGTCTCAACACGTTCGATTCATCGATCTACATCGTACAGGGCAACGTGATCTTTGCACAAGAGCTTGCAAGACGATACGGCGATAAAGGAATTGTTTCTACTTCCTTAAACCCTGGTTCGCCCTTTCGTTCTAGTGTTTATCTGGGCCTCACATTGAATTATGGCGGTTGGTGTTCCAAGGCAACCTCAACACTGATCTTACACGAAATATGTCAGCCGTGGCGCGGAAATTAGCGGTGAGGTTACGTCGCTTGTCGATTTCTAGCAGAGTGCATGCTAATGTCTTTCCAGGGCCTCCTGCTCTATCCGGCTCCTATGGGTGCTTTGACTCAACTGTATGCCGGCACTTCCAAAGAAGGCGCCACATTTAACGGAAAGGTGAGCTAGTGCTGTGCCACTGAGCCTATTCATGCCATTACTGATATTCTTGTTCATTGCAGTACTTGATTCCTTGGGCTCGACTAGGCACTGCAATTCCAGCTGCTCAGGATCCGAAATATGGTACAGAACTGTGGAAGTGGCTAGAGGAGCAAGTCAAGGATCTGTGATTGTTATATATTCATGGGCTCCTGGTGTACGAGAGTTAGCTAATCGAGTCAAGGTTCTTTCTAGAAGCTTTCAGGAAGTGCCGAAACGTGAGGTAAGTACATATGAATGATATAAGTCTTCCCAGACTTTCCACAAAAAGATGTCGACTCTATGTACGATTGCTGCCAGCGTTAACGCGAATGTGACCATCATAAAGGATTCCTATATGTTATCAAATGTACAATACTTAATCATGACTTGGATGGTCTGCAAAGTTCCAACAAAGTTCGAGGACGGCAAGTAGTGTTTGATGAACCGAGCCATGGCAAACAACCTCCGATAAGCTTCGAATGGTTTATCGGATTCCGGATCGAACTCTAATTATTACTCAGTCCTCGTCCTCTCTTATAAATTGATGTACTGGCCTTGATCATCCCCAGGCTTACATTCGATCTCCCATCTCCACCCAGTACTCAGGTGCCCAAGGATGGCCACCAACGAATCGCCCAACGCTGTCCAAATCCCGGAAACATCGATAGGCCCACACGAGCAGCCGGCGAGTAACGAGGACAGCGCGCCTGTTTCTCGGAAGAATAGAGTCATACTGGTTGGCATCGGGTGCCTCTCCTATATTTGATCGTGGAATTGCACAGTGGTTTGACCTCTTTTTGTTGTGCTTGCAGTGGAGCGACATGTTCGGGCAAAACGACTCTTGCAAAGTTGTTGAACCGTGTCCTGCCGAATAGTCTAATTGTGCACGAGGATGTACGTCTCTTATCATGTCTTCTGGTTGTCATCCGTTGTTCACGTCTCTCGGGGAACTGTCGAACAGGACTTTGCACCGGTGAGTGCATACTCCGTGTTGTTCCGAGATGAACATGTAGTAACTTCCCTCGCGTCTACTTAGCCTCAGGAGAAGATTCCAATGCACCCTGTGTATAACGTGCAGGATTGGGACTCGCCTGCTGGAGCGATCGATTGGCCGAGGTTGGTGGAGTTCGCAAAGGGTGTGAAGGAGAATGGCGTGATACCAGGTGACCACCAGAGTCACGAATGGATGAATGAACAGAGTCAGAGGGAGTTTGAAGAACGCGAGAGAATACGACAAGAGAGTCAGAATAGGCTAGATACTTTCCGGACGGAGAAGGAGAGACAGAGAGATGAGGTTGAAGCTGTCATACGGAAGTGGAGTGCGGTCTTCCAGGATCTGCTACGAGATAGAGCTAGTCATGCGGAGGAGAAGATAGTATGGGGACTCGTTGACGGTTTCCTGCTGTATTGGAATCAGGTGCGTTCACGGTGTTTTCTCAGATGTCCGCTCTGATGGCATCCCTTTTTGCTAGGACGTTATAGATCAGTTGGATGTACATATATTTCTGAGAGTGCCGCACGACGTGCTGAAGAAGAGACGGCACGAGCGGCATGGATATCACACCGCAGGTGAGTGACAGTAGCTCAGTTATCGATGCCTCGATGGCTCTTCGACTAACTCTCTCTCCTACAATTCTCGGCATTCTCTTCATTTAATCGCGAACCTACTACTGGATATATCTCTGGTTCGATGTAATTGCTCTTCTTGACGCGGCGACCATCCTTCTATCTACTTGTACGTGCGTTGCGGAATCTTCTACTCGCATCCAATCCGTCCACTGTGCTGACCTGTTGATTGCCACAATGGAGTGCAATCCGATGCAGAAGGATCTCTATGGAAGGACCCGCCTCACTACTGGGAGCAAATAGTCTACCCAGCGTACGTCGAAGCCCACCAAGGGCTCTTCGAAGGAGGGGACGTCGAGCATGGGAAACCCAAGTCTTCGAGCGAGAGTACTCCGAGGGTGGACGATCTATTACTGATAGAAGGAACCGAGATTGGAATGGCGGAGATGCTAGACAGATGTTGCAAGATTTTGGAGGAGTTGGTGCAGCGGAAGCGTATCAACATTTAGAGCCCCTCTAATGCAAATCCCGGCAATGTAGTTGGTGCCATGGGGTGATCTTGCCTTCTGATTCTGAGGGGTTGACCGGCTGTAACAACACAAAGAGTAGAATTTTGGGTGAGATTCAGCGCCGATGACGGATCTTGACGGTGCTAGTGGGTGCACATATCGGGGAAGACGGGCGGCTATTCCGGCAATGGGACCGTATTATTACCGAAATAGGAGGTATGCAAGGGGGCACCGGGACCAAAAATGCGGGGAAATTTAAAATCACATGCTAAAGTAGGCAAGTGGGCTTCATCAACGCCGGATCTGTGATTGGTCGTTTGCGGGTATAAGACTGACCCGGGCAACATACCCACCTCTTTCATCCCTCCATCCATCTATCCAACTCATATCTCAAATGGCTCAAGTTATCGTCGTCGGCGGTGGTCTCGCTGGTCTATCTGCTGCTCACACTCTCCGTGAGCGAGGCGCAGACGTTCTCCTACTCGATAAAAATGGGTATGTTTCTCACCATCCTTCGTATACACATTCTCATGTATACACTCTAGTTTCATGGGTGGAAACTCTACAAAGGCTACTTCTGGTATCAACGGTGCTGGAACACAGGCCCAGCAGCTTGCAGGCATCCCTGACAATGCAAAGATCTTCTTCGAGGATACCAAGAAATCCGTACGTCGTGGCACAATACCCCCATTCTTTCCTTCCGGAACTAACATCATGGTCTAGGCTCGAGACCTTGCTCGTGACGATCTCATTCGAGTTCTGACGGGCCGCTCTGGCGATGCTGTCAACTGGCTTCAAGACAAATTCCAACTCGACTTGTCTCAGGTTGCTCGTCTCGGTGGTCACAGCCAGCCCCGTACTCACCGGGGTGGTGCTCAATTCCCCGGAATGGTACACCCCTTTCATCATTGCGCTTCCATTGCAGCCGCTGACTTTGTGTCTAGGTCATGACATACGCACAAATGGAACGCTTGGAGGATCTAGCCGTCAGCGACACTGAGCATGTCAAGATTCTCAAGAAGGCCCGCGTTACGAAGCTCCTCAAAGACGACAACGGTGCTGTCATCGGTGTCGACTATGAACACGGAGGCAAGACCGTCTCTGCCGATGGACCAGTCATCCTAGCTACGGGTGGTTACGCTGCCGACTTCACCTCCGATTCACTTCTCAAGAAATACCGACCCGAACTATGGGACCTTCCTACCACCAACGGTGACCATTGCACGGGTGATGGCCAGAAGTTGGCCATGTCTATCGGCGCACACGGTATCGACTTGGAGAAAGTTCAGGTTCATCCTACAGGACTTGTCGACCCTAAGGACCCGGATGCGAAGGTCAAGTTCTTGGCTGCCGAGGCATTGCGAGGTGTAGGTGGTCTGCTACTCGACAACGAAGGTCATCGATTCGTCGATGAGCTGCAGCATCGTGATTTTGTCACTGGGAAGATGTGGGAGAACGGAAAGGTCAGTTCATATTCGGTCACTTCTATGTTCGTATTTCTGACATGTCTTCACAGTACCCTATCCGACTTGTGCTCAACGGACCTGCCTCGAAGCAAATTGAATGGCATTGCAAGCATTACGTTGGTCGTGGACTGATGAAGCGCTTCGAGACTGGAGATGCTTTGGCCAAGGAGATGGGCCTCAAGCCCGAAGTCCTCAAGAAGACTATTTCGGATTACAACGAAGTCTTGCGCACCAAGAAGGATCCATGGGGCAAGAAGGTATGTCCAGAACCAACACCCCTGTCTCCCATCGCTAATACTTTTGATGTAGTTCTTCGCCGACGAGCCATGGACATACGACGACGTCTACAACGTCGCCATCATGACTCCCGTTCTGCACTACACCATGGGTGGTCTCGAGATTGATGCCGAGTCGCGTGTTATCGGCACCGACGGGAAACCCATCCCAGGTCTTTTCGCTGCCGGTGAAGTGGCTGGCGGTGTTCACGGTGCCAACCGTCTGGGTGGATCATCACTACTCGGATGTGTCGTATTCGGACGTGTATCTGGTGATTCAGCGGCTGCTTATTTGTTGCAGACGACTAGCGAGGTTGTGAAGAAGGCTGGAGGACGTCTTGGAGCTATTGCTGGGCAGCTCAGCTCTCCAAAGGCGGCACCACCATCATCAGCGCCTGCACCTGCGCCCACATCCGCTCCATCCGCACCAGCAGAGACAGGGAAGGCTATGTCCTTGTACACCATGGAGGAAGTTGCGAAGCACGACAAGAAAGATGATGTTTGGGTCGTGGTGGACGGTCAAGTACTGGACGTCACAAGTGTAAGTCTCTTTCACCTTCGTTGCCGTTTGAGGCTTATATTGACGATATATCCTTGACAGTTCCTGCCCGATCATCCTGGAGGCGAGAAAGCCATTCTGTTATACGCAGGGCGCGACGCTACCGAGGAGTTCAACATGCTGCATGACCCCAAGGTCATTCCAAGATACGCAGCTGATTCTGTCATCGGTCGGGTCAAGGCATAGATGGTGTGGTTATTCTTTGTTATCTTTGCAAAACTAGAACGAGGTCTCGTTCCTTCATACCACTCCAGTTATTTTTATCTTCCTGCCTACCTACTATGATGCTTTCGTACTTTGCATGTGGATATGACCATGTAATATAATGTATCTTCCTCAATCAATCTCGCACAATTCTTACTTTCCTCTGCTTTGCTTCTGCCTCATTGCCTCTCAACAAGGAGCAAAGGAAAGCGAAGCCAAAGGGCTTTCCTCGTAACACGTACAAATATAGAATCGGGCCACCATTCGGCCATCTCCGACGGCTCCAAGTCGAAATCTTCATCGTTGCTTCATCGAGCGCGACTTGAGCGCGACTCAAAACGATATGCTACTCTCATATTGCTCTCATCGCTTCATGTGGTATACCTCTCCAAGTTGGTAAACCACATTAGCGCTACCAACAACACAACGCGCGGGTAGCACCTGGTAACACGACCCCAAGGGTCAACGAATGTCTGTGTGTTTACTCCTTCCTTCGGGCGCCCCGTATTGGCCCCACTCTGTTTAATCCTGGCTCGATGGTGCACGGCCCTGATGTATCCCCAGGCCAACTTTGACCGGTAGTGAAATAAAAGGTGGCCTGATGCTGTTGGATTCCTCAAGCTAGTCTTCACCCCCGTCTCACCTCCGGCAGGTCCTCCTCTAATCAGCAAGCAAGTCTTGTCTGATCTCTCTAGTTCTTTCATATACTTCAAACGAACGAACAGTCCGTCATCAGCCTATCTACTCGTCACTCACTCCTTCGTTCACGAATTTCTAATGCGATTCTACCGTACCCCCATCATCATCGTCACATGTGCAGTCTTTGCACGAGCCACATTGATACCACGATCAGAGTTCCTCGAACGCTTAGATGCTCGACACTCTGCCCTCGCTCGCGAGAAGGCTGCTCGCAATGAAACACCCGATGCAGTACCCAAAGCTAGTACGACTGCCGTTCGTAGAGACAACTATCCCCGTATGCACACAAGGGCGTTTAATCCGATCGATGACGAATCAGTGATGTATCGCAGTGAAGAAATACGCGATACAGTAGCTGCAGATGCCGAAAGGGACTACGAAACTCGACAACAACCTAGGTCATTCTATGTCCTTGATAGGGCCTTGCCTGACCATCAGAAAGCTCGTGACGTACCCCATATTGACCCTTATGATAACGACTACCGTGTGCGAGGACACCTCGTAGAGAGAGAGGACGTGGTATATCGAGAAGAATTGGATGGGCTCGAGGAGCGTTATGTAGTGGTTTCTGAGTATAGTCCTCGACGCCACGCAAGGTCTTTCCATATAGGTGATGGAGACCTCTCACTTCGTCGCGCTACCCCCGATGAACGTCATCATGCCGCCAGTACTTCTGATTATCAGGCTCGCGCGCATCCGAGGGCGTTCCGTTTCGGTGATGGCGACCTTCTTTCGCGTCATGTTATTCAGGAGGCGCCTCCCCGTGGGCTCCAGGCTCGTACTCATCCCCGTTCGTTTCTCACCAGTGGATCTATTCCATCATGGTGAGTCGTAATTGATAGTGATACTGATCCGATTCATACTCACAGAATTCATGTAGATAGAACTCCTGGCTTGTAAACGATAGTTTTGTATAATACCAAAGAGACATGCGGATGTTCCGACTATGGAGTGAAAATCACCTTGACATATCTAGTTACACCTCACCTATCGAGGCTGACTATAGTCAGTATCAAGTTCCGTGAACAGTTGATGAGTGGCCTGGTAAACATCAGTTCGTACGGGCCTCCACTGAAAATCATGGAGGACAGTGCGAATACGGGAATCACAAGGTTCTCAGAGGATTCACCGCGATCACCGATCACTTCAAGCATGCGTATAGTATGGCCATCAAACCATCCCCGAACTCAATTTTTATGTTCTTCATGTCTGTTGGCATCACGTCAGTCCACGCAAACTTCACCAAAATGACAAGAGCTCACTATAAGATCAGTGGAGATATCTACCCAGTGCAAGTCGCAGTAAACGCGAAAGTTATCGAGAGGTGCTAGAGCGTACTATTTGTAACCTCAGGCTCGGCCTCTTGACAAATTGATGGATAAATTATAGGTTCCTTTCCTTGCGACCATCTGATACAGTCATTCTCGGTTGTAACTTAGATCCCCCCTCGACCTTAGAGTTTTTGTTTCTAGCCGCGAGTGGGGAAGCAAGTAGATCGAGTGAAGAAGAGGTGAGTCGGATTAACGGTAGACGTACGTACGAAGAATGGGTTCTGAGTTCGACGGAGGCTTTCAATAATAATTCGGTCCGAGGACAAAATTGGAAATTCACGGACACAATTATACCGCGTAAACCTGTCATTGGGCTGAGACAAAATGATCTCCCATTAATATTCGTCCTGATATGATGGGTGCCATTACGCCACCGTGCCGTGGCGGACGACAACTAAGCCATTGAGGGGGGGAGATAGCTACAAAATGTTGCGGGTACGGATGAGAAGTCGGCATTTTCTGAAGGCTAGTTGGTCTGAGGAACGCCTAGATACCGACGAAAGGGTAAGATGGATGGTAGTTGGTGTCTAGCCTGTCTTGGAAGGATTGCGTGTGAGTTGGTAACTACACACATACCAAAAGTCTAAACAGCGAATCCTTTCCTTCGATTGTGCTATCCGGCTATAAGTTGCAGACGGATCCATGTTACACCATGCCCTCTCTTTTTCTCCCCAAGTCCATGTCGCGTATCCCTTTGCAGCTCTCGTCGACTGCGCCAGACCCCATCGCTTTGCTCCTACAGCCTCCAAAGAATGAAACTCCAGAACAACGAACTGAACGAGAAAAGCAGGAGCACGCAGCTCGAGTGATTTCGCACAACATAGACGAGCAGATACGAGCCGAGAGGATTGCCTTGAAGAAAGCCAAAAAGCCGGTCAAAGTTTTGGTGCGTGTTCGAATTCCGTACATCCTCCGCAAATGGAGCACTGACGAGTGGCGCCATTGGGCTCGTCCTAGATTCTCGGGCAATCCGAAAGCGGGAAATCTACCATTCTGAAAAGTAGGCAGGATTTCGAGTTGTATCATGATCTGTTCCAGGACCTTGACATTGACGTCGACGCGGTTGGAACTCTTTTCGATTGATTTTTTTTACAGATTTTCAGCTTGCGTATAATTACGATGCATGGCTCGACGAACGCGCTTCTTGGCGAGCAGTCGTTCATCTCAACCTCGTCCGTTCAGTGAATTTGATCATGGATCTAGTTTCCGAAGAAATGTCGCGTAGCCCCAACTATCCATATCCTAGTCCAGTCTCAAGCTCCTTGCCTAGTGCTGCATCTCCTTTCCCTGATTCTGACTCCAGTGACGGAGACCTGGACTTGGACCTCCCACCTTTGCCTTTCACAGAAAAGCACAAAATGTTGAAATTACGTTTAGGACCTCTTCGCGAAGTCCAGAATGATTTGGAGCTTCGACTCGGTGCAGCGGCGACAGAACCAGAAGACTCGGCCGCCAGCGATGCCTTTTCCACTTCGGGGTCATGTACATCATCCCACGTTTACCAAACCAACAAGCCTCGTTCCTCCCGAGAATTCTTCGTTACTTCTAGCTCTGGGTGGAAAAGTACGCTCAACAAAGTCCGACCACGAATATCTTCGAGCAGTCCTGATCTCGAAAATAACAAGACACGGCTGCGTAGACGTGCTCGACACGCGGATGACGTTGCAGATGTTATCTGCGGTTGCAAGGACGACATCCAGGCGTTGTGGTCTGACGATATGGTCCAAGAACTTTTGAGAAGGCGGAATCTACGATTGGAAGAATCTTCTGGATTGTAAGCTTTGTCGTCATCATCTCCACACGGGACCGTTATCTTATATTTGGGCTATCGTAAGTTTTCTGCAGGATGTAGACCGCATTGCGAGCGAAAACGTGAGGCCCCTCCCTGTTTTGCTGACCCTGCACTCACTATTTCATAGTATGAACCTTCAGACAAGGACGTTGTTCGTGCACGATTGCGTAGGTCGTCCAATTTTGGTTCTAGTAAAGCTGCTGAACTCATTTTCCCCCAAGGCACGGTTGGCGTACAGACGTATCGTTTCAAGATAGGTGATTGTTCTCATACCATCGTTTTTGATCAGATGATATTGACATCTTCAGGAGAAAAACGGGACGATTGGATCATGTACGATGTCGCGGGAGCGAGGACGAGTGTCAGGCCATCTTCTTTTGCCGACGTATTCCATTCATTAACCGTGTTCCATCCAGCGTGCAGCCTGGCTACCTTATTTCGAAGACCGTCAGTCAAGTCTTCCATGTACCGAGTATCATGCATTTACCTGTTTTTATTACAGTGAACGCCGTCATTTTCTTAGCCCCGATATCTTGTTTCGACGAGCAACTTGCTGAAGACAGCCGCATCAACCGCTTGCAGGATAGCTTCTATATCTGGAAAACGATATGCTCAAGTGAAGTATTGGCACACGTCCAGCTCATTCTACTTCTGAACAAGTGTGACTTGCTGGAAAAGAAGCTGAGAGATGGGAAAGTCCTCGTAAAGGACTATATTCCCTCGTTCAAAGAGAGAAGCAACGATTATAAGACGGTTGCATATTGTGAGCTTTTAGCTTATACTTTGTGATCGTCGCTCACTTCGAACGTGCACAGATTTCCGATCATACTTCAGGGAACTATTAGTCCAGCATACCAAGGGCACCAAACCGCGAGACTTCTTCCCACATTTCACCAATGCTACCGTAAGACTTTCCGTTGCATTCCTTCTCTACGACTCTAGCTCACCACGTCTCAGAATACGAATGAAACGGCGACGACTCTCAGTGCTGGTAATGCATCCCTTCCACTCGTGCCGCTCCAATCTGTTTGACTCACCCTTTTCCCCTTCAAGTTCAAGAGACCATCGTTCGGAATGAGCTGAGAGATGCAGACTTCATATAATGGAGCTGTATAAACGGCTCTCAATGCTCATCGTTCATCTCGGACCTCTCAATATTTGCCCGGTATTTTGCTGATTGGAATCTGTATTTTGCTATCTGTATTTGTTTCTACACTCCATCTAATCCTATATACCATCATTTAGTCCTGTCCAGACGCTTGACTGTAGAATCGCCACGTGAAGTCCTGAACAGTCCTCCAACTCCGGTGACAGGCTTTACAAGAATCAGCCGGGCTTACAACTCACCGTGAGGCAGATTGGCTGCATGCGTCAACCATAACGACTCGTTATAGTGACTGGGTAAAATAATCTTACACAATATCGTACAGGTAATGCTGCCGTAATGACGATAGCAGTCTGTTCAATTCATTCACTGTCACCATGATACCGATTGATCTGCTCACAAAAGCGCTGCTGCGATGAATCCCACAACAGCTTCGCCAACTTACCTCGATTTCACGACGCGTCTGCTCTCTGGATATGCTACGGTCTCGCAGTCCAGATCCTTTAACATTGGCCATCGCCCCTCCTGCCAACGAGACTGCTCAGCAGCGAATCGCGCGAGAAGCAGAGGAGGAGAGGAAGAGGCAGATCAGTGCCAGCATCGATGCGGAGATCAAGGCTGAGAAGGCGGCTTTGAAGAAGAGGGGGAAGCAGATAAAAGTCCTGGTACTTGGTCAGAGCAATAGCGGTATGTTCGCGTTACCTTCTGGAAGAATTTGAGGTTTATCAGACGCGTCTTCGGTTCCTCAGGAAAATCCACGACCATTAAAAGTGTGTCGTTTTACGATTTTGATGGTTTTCTGATCTGACGTGTCCCAATTTGTTTAGACTTCCAGCTGACATATGGACATCGCGGATGGGTGGAGGAACGTGGTTCGTGGCGCGCCATAATACTCCTGAACTTGATCAGTTCAGTCAACAAGATATTCGATATTTTGTTGGGAGAAGAGCCACCTCTGTTACCTGGCTTCTCCGATGGAATGCCGCTATATAGTCGCTCTTCCATTCAACTTCCTGGTGACGCCATGGCCTTGAAATTGAGATTGGATCCTCTACGAGATGTTCAGAGGACGCTTGAGTCGTTGCTTCTCTCCAGTGCTCTCGACTCCCCACCACCAGAGCCAGCGGATGCTGCTCCGGCTACCGGCAAGAGTACGCCACAGAGACGCCAGTTTTCTGTCGTTTCGAATACCGGATGGAAGCGCGTCTTGAACAACTTCAAACCCCAAAATACTAGATCTAAGCAGGCCTCTATCGATAAACTGCAGAGCATCATGAGCACGGCAATTCCTTTCCGGGACGATATCAAAGCTCTGTGGTCGGACAAGGAAGTCCAAAGCGCCCTGAGAAATCACAGTACGATGCTCGAAGATTCTGCTGGATAGTACGTAGCCATTGGTTCGAGTTTTCTGCGTCCTGCCACTGATCGATCCTCTAGTTTCCTCAATAATGTCGGCCGCATCCTCTCTGCTACGTATGAACCCCAGGATGACGATATCATACGGTCTAGACTCGTCACCAATGGAGTCCAGGAGCACCATTTTATCATAGATAGTCCGTATACCCTATTCTAACCTTCCCTTCCTCATTGATTCGAGTTAATCCATGCAGGTAAAATTGAACTCGTGCTCTACGATGTTGCAGGGTGAGCTCCGCCTTCTATAATGTCTTCATTCTTCGAGACACTGATCATTCTTGTGCGGTATAGTTCTCGAACATCCGTTCGTTCTTATCTACTCTCTTAAAGGTTTAGTCAAGACGCTGATGACCGATGCAGCGTCATACTTGGGTTCCCTACTTCGAAGAAGTCAACGCCATCCTCTTTTTGGCTCCTCTCAGCTGTTATGATCAGACCCTTGAAGAGGACCACCGTGTCAATCGCCTAGAAGACAGCTTATATTTGTGGAAATATATATGTGCCAACAAGATTCTGGCGAAAGTCCAGCTCATCCTCCTTCTCAACAAGTGCGACATTTTGCAAAGGAAGCTTGAAGCCGGGACCAGTAGAGTCCGAGACTATTTTGCAGAATTCGGTGACAGAGCTAATGAGTTCGTCGCAGTGACTAAATGTAGGAGTTCACAGCTTCTTCTTATCGCATCGATCTTAGTCTGATATAACCTCTACAGACTTCCGGGATGTTTTCAAACTTATTGTCAACAAGTATACCCCCGAACGCGTGCTATATTCTCACTTTACCTCGGTCGTCGTATGTACACCGTGTTGATATTTGTCTCGTCATGCTGTTGACCCATTACCCATTTTCAGGATACGCAGGCAACTGCAGTCACAGTCATAGCAGGTGCGTACGGTTATATCAGCCAACTATCTCACATCTCATTTCGGGTCTTTGTCCATGCAGTCCAGGACGCAATCGTTCGAAATAATATGACCAATGCGGGATTGATGTAACCTCACCGGTACGTGTTATGCACTATCGAGCCACTGATATAGATATTGACAAGCCCCCACCAGACGGCCGTTACTCGAGATCTCTGCGTACCTTCAAATTTTAGTCGGCGTGTCTCTAGATTGAGTTTGAGCTTTATGACTTGTCACATATACCCCTAGAATCTTATTTAATCACTTACCTGACCATTTGTTCCGCTCTCATTAGTAACGTGTCTGAAAAGCTATCATCCGTGTCCATTGTGCCATCCTTTTTAGAATAAGATAACAGACCGTGTACCATTCGTATCTTGATAAATAAAAAATCCACCGCGATCTACAGCTCCAAATGTGAAACGGGAATGTCCGTCCTCTTATCATACAGATCGTATGCGACAGGTGCTCCTGCAGCTTGAAGGTCGAGGGCTACCTGCTCTGCGCCTTCAAAGACACGCAAGAGATTGGCTCCTGTGAGTCCAGCTAGTTCGTATTGGTTCCATCCGCGTTTGTATAATTCTGCGATCTGAGGGACAGACCGTGAGTAAGCACCTTTTCTCATCCCTGGAAGATAGAAGAGATCGATGACTTACAAGTGCGGGGTATTTGGAAACGTCCTCTAGACCGACGGGGACGGACGCAATGCCATCGAAATCACTGCCAATCCCGACGCTAGAAAATGCATGGCTCAGTATCATTACAACGTACAGGACAACGTAGTCAATTTACTGTTTCTTGCCGGCCACCTTGGCGATATGCTCAACGTGGTCGGCAATGATGTCAACGGTTGCGTTGCCAGGATTGGCTACGAATACTGGGAAGAAATTGACCTGTTTGCAAGATATTTTTATATAGTCTGCTGCTATTTTGAGGACGCAATGCGACATACCATGACCACCCCGTCTGTCTGCCCTTCACCAGTCCCAATGAGCTGAAGGACTTCATCAGGAACATTTCGGGCGTGTCCATGGATCGCCCTGGCCGACGAATGCGACCATATGACAGGCGCTTTGGTATGTTTCAGTGCTTGAGTAGCCGTGGCATCTGAGGTGTGTGAGAGGTCGACAAGGACACCTATGCGATTCATTTCTTCGATTAGACGGAGACCGAGGAAGCTTTGCACCAGTATTCAGTTGTAAGTCCCAAACGGGCAGTTCCCTCCAGCCGGGTTCACAACTCACCTGAGACCTCCGTGTAGAGGTGGCGTATTTAGCTCGTACCCGCATGAATCGGCGAATGCATTATGGCACGAGTGCGTCAATGTGACATAGCGCACTCCTAGCGCATGGTACTGACGAAGAACAGAGAGGGAGTTACCAAGTTGGTGTCCCCTGAGGACACTCGGAGCATTAGACACCGTGGTCATGACTTTGTCTATCGTTGCTTACCCTTCGACGCCGAGGAGACTTGCTATTTTCCCGTCGGTTATGGACGACCTTATGTCCTCCGAACTAAGAGCGTATTTGAATGTCTTTATGTGGGATGAACCATGTAAGATTAGAGCATCGAAGATGGATGATACACGCACGTCAGGATATTTGTCAATCAACTGTTTTGAGATATCGATTTGCTCCAGGGTGTCACTGATGAGATGTATATATGAACATCGATGAGAATCTGGCATGTATTGCAGACGCACCGAACGCGCCAGGTTGCAGTGGTAAAATCTTCACCCTCTGCTTCCGGATCTGGACAATCAACGTATACTGACCTATATACGGAAGAATAAGCTAAAGACAAGCTAGAACAGCAGAATCATTCTTACCAGAAAAAGCCACCGACTTTCCCAGCTCTGAGACGGGGGATATCGACGTGACCTGGCATTTCGGACTCGAGGTCAACTGCAGACGCGTTGTTGGCATAGCGGGCGCGAACCAGTATAGGAAGGTCTACATGAAACCGCGCAGTCAGAATACACTATGATAGGCTAGATAACCAATGAAAAAATCATGACTGACCAATATGACCATCCTGAACAAATTGACAGTTTAGTGTGTCGACCTCATCTTCAATAGATATAGGCTACGCACGATAACGGGAGCCTTGTCCATTATTATCAGTGCAGCCGCCATAGGATCCTTTGGCAGACGTCCCAGCCATGGGTATAGTGGATCGGGAAGTTTATCCTGGAAGAGCAATACCACTACTAACCCGGCGATAAACAGTAAAGTGAGCAAGGTCCAGATGATAGCGCGGACCAGGAGGTTATGTCGAGACGGTCGTGTGTCTTCTTCGTGCGCCCCGTTCCCGTTTTCGAGGAGAGGGGTCGTTTCGTTAGTCGTAGTAAACAATAGAGATTGCGCGAGGCCTAGGATAACTGCCTGGGTGATTTGAGGTGTTGGGTCCGAGTTGGTGTTACCGGCCTCTGGTTCCGGTGTCGAAGGAGTAGGAATCTTGGGGCTCGAACTCTGTGAACTGGAACGAGCCATACCTGCAATAGAACTCTGGGTCAGTGCTACCGCCAGATACGCTGGTTGGACGTATGATACCAAGAAGCGAAGCGAGCGAGTGACCGTGTGCCTCAACCGCGGCAACTGGCTTATCGCTCGATCGATCTTGAGCACAACGTTGACCTCGACAGTACTTTGCTCGATGGTTTCCTGGCTTTCCATCGTTCTTGGGTCCCAAAATCGCGCTCTCTCCAACCTACCGAGTCCTATGGAAATCAGAGCTCAAGCGCTCACCTTCTTGGGGACCGAGCTCGAGCGCTTTGAACACGAGCTTGCACGCATCGTAGAATGTCAATAGACTGTTTAGTACGGTCTTCACACCGATACCACCTTGAATCCCGATTTTCGCTGCTCGAGACGATTTGACGGGATGCACTCACCCCAGAAAAGCCTCCCAACTGAATGCGGTCGTCTCAGCTGGGCTACTGTCAACGGAAGGAGGTAGGAGACGAGCTCGCTCGGGTGAACGGATGTGTCGTTGGTGAACGTTTGGGTAATCTTTAGAAAAGGTCTGGAATGGCGTCGTTACAAACTCGGAGGACGGTTGAAGGGTAAATATTGTAAGGTGAACAAGCCCTTGAATAGTGACATATTTATGCTGATACACTTCGCGCCAATAGGTGTGTGTGTACCCAAAGTCCACCTCCGGGCGGTATACAAAAAGTCGCTTCTGCTTTGGATCCGTTGGATAACATCAATAAGCTCGCTTCCAATAGAATTACTCCTTGACTTCAAGTTCGTAGTTCTAAGAGGACCGGGCCTGGCTTTTCGCCGCCACACATCGGAGCCTCTAGTCAATATAGCTCTGTAAATCTAACATCCCAGACTCGAGTCCGTCGACTTGTAAGTTTCCTAACGGTTAGACGGTCTAGGTATCGTGCATGCCTCGTCGTCCCTTCGTCGTCCGGTTACCAATCGCTGCCGAGTCTATCTTGGATGTTCTGTGAGACGTGATGTAGTTGCACTACAACATGATTGGCTCCGCTTCCGCATGGTGCATGTATCGCACTCAGAGTACGCACATTCATCTTGTCAAAGTCGAGGATCCTTGCTCACCACCAATGCCGTATATCTGGCGTGCATCAATTATAGTAGTCCACTGAATCGGACCTTCCTAGTTTCGAAGCGGCATGTTGCTTGCCTCCGAATGCGAGTCTCCTCAAAATGCACGTACTACAGGACCGGCGTTGTGATAATTGCTGCTAACTTTCGCAACCGGAGTCAAATATGTTCTTGCTCAAGCTTTTTCCGAGATAAGACTTCGGAGTTAATTGAGTGTATACTACCAACCCTATGTGCTTTGTAAGTCCTCTCACGACTTTGTCTTTGACATTTGGCGTTGAGCTATAACTGAATATTTACTTTATACAGCGTGGTTTATGTCGTTGTCATTTGACCTGCTGATGGTCACACAGGCATGCTCGTTCTTTGCTCGTGCAGGAACTTGGGGTATGCCGATCGTTTGGACTCTCCAACTCGCTGGGTGCTGTTTCACGGCGGCAAAGGCCTGTGGAACTGATCCTCGAAGCCGCGAGGAGCTTTCGGGCCTCTAGAAGACTGAGAAGTGATGACCAGAGGGTGGTTCGGTGCACTTCATGTTCATCCCAAGCTGATTGATGTTGATTTCAGAAACCTTGGGACTAGACTGTGCATGCCCTATAACAGGGCAGAGCACTCGGGCGGACTCGGACACGTGAAAGAAATGTGAGGGAGGTTGAGGATTGTGATCTCGTATCAGGCAATGTAGTCGCAAACTTATACCTTATGTACAGCGGATTAATGTGGCTAAACTGACTCTTTCGGAGCGAATCGCTCAATTGTAACGACTTGATGTTGGATTAACATTTGATTGATGTGGCCATGGATGTAGCTTCTAGTTATATTAAAGTTATATCTGAATCTATCGACTTGATGAATGTATCGACTCGTGAGCAACCGTATTGGTCTCAAGCTAAGCTGATGAGAGAGACTAGCCCGCAAGAATCAACCTGCTACTTGATTGCATTCTCGCTCGATATTTCCGAGTCTTCATGATAAGTACTCTATAGTATCATGTGACAGTTGTTTCTTTTCAACGGCTCTCGCAAACATCCGAACAACGATTGCCTTATCAGGAAGTGAGTTGCGGGCAAGTCGCAGGTCTATCGAACAGTGATGACAGTGACCAAGCATGATACCTACGTCTGACAATTTACTGCATAAGTATACCAGAATATATAACACAGTGATCGATCCATATCTCGCTGCTCTATATCCCAGATTGTCACGGCTTATCGAAGGCCTTCTAATATCAAGTTGCAAGCAATTTCCAGGTCAATAGACTCTGTTCGTTGTGTGTTTGAAGCGCAAAAATTTGGAAGAGCATGTAATCATCATCGGTTTACTCAATAGAAAAGATGGAACCACCGATAGGGAAATGTCATCTATCACATCGGAAGATGGACTTTATGAGTAAGTATTCCAGATTTCGAGAGAGCTATATACTCACTCACAAATGAGGTAGATCGATACGAGGAAACAGCTTGCCTCGAGATATTTGGAGCGAACGTATAGAAAGAGACAAAGGCTGATAAGAGACCAGGGGGCATAGCTGTCTGTCCACAATCGTTGAGCCGAACGAACAATGCACAAAGACGTCAAGACTGAGGGGAATCTGGGGGATGGAAGCTTTGAGACAGTGAAGACGCAAACGCACACTTCAGTCGCGGCACGAGGGAAAGTCTGCAGCCAATCATCAACTTGCTGATGTTCCAGAATGTAGAGGAATATTGCCGAATCAGAAGTCCCGAAGGATCCGACAGCATCTCCGCTGCGCTGGTGAAGTATCGTGGAAGCCTGGGAAGTAGTTGACCACGCTACATCATCATGATGCATGGCATGTCAAGGACATATGGAAATAAGCTTTGCACCAGCCTATCTGTTCCTGGTAAGTATAAAGTAGGCCACTTGAGGATTCGGGAACCGGACCCGGTCAAGACTATCGAAAAGAAAAAGTTCCGAGTCAATGGATCAGAGTCAGGACGCAGAAAGGGAAAAGAACATACTTGTAGGATGGACGATAAGTGATGCCCCTGCAAAAAGCGTAATCGATGCGCTTGGACTAGAAATATCTAATCTGGAACCTTGAGCCCAACTACAAACAAAACGAAGAAGAAAGAGTCGAAAAACAAAAACGAGCTCCGAGTTCGGTCCCACGCCGAATGTTTGGCTTCCCCCTTGTTTGCACACTTCCTCCACAAAATTTTTAAACGCGCTCAAATCCCGACTCCCACTAGCATCGGTCTCAATTCTCGCTCTTGTCTAACTTGTCGATGCTCGGTGCCGCACGGTTGAGTCGTCGGGTCCGTAAATACCAGTGCCCGGTTATCGAGAGTTCCAAAGCTTCTCTTGTCGCGTGATCGGGTACACGGCGTTCCCGACGGTTCAAACCCACGTTCAACCCAGATTCAAGACAAAGTTACAATTTCACAGAAGGCATAGTTTGAACCCCTCAGCAGGTGTGAGATATTCCCCATGATCTCGACATGGTCGGGGGGAGATGCTCTGATGCCTCCTCCTAAAGTTTTCATCATGTCTCTCGCCCACGCTGTCACTGTCGAAATAGTCTTCTCCCCACGGTACAATGACCACCGTCGAATGGAAAATCACGTATTTGCTACTGGCACTGCAATGCTCAAAGTCCGGCTTTTACTAGATTTGGCTACAATCCGTAGACCTTTACAAGGAATCGCCGAACATCTTCTCTTTCTGGCTCTTCTCAGGCTATTCTTGTGGCCTACACTGTAATGGATTAACCAACGACTGCAAATTCTCGATGCAAAGGGCTTGGCCTGCCGCTAATCGTGTCAGGAGACGATATCAGTAAACCACTGCTCGTATTCTGTTTAGCAGAACAGTGGTATGTATTATTGCGATGATCTTATTTGACACTTGTCTTATACCTAATGTTAGACTCAACTAGTGACAGTCCTTCTGTACTGCAGAACCACTGCGTCTCTTTGGTTTACATCCCGAGGACACGGAAGTGGTGTCTACAACTTGCTCACACATTTCCTCAACGCCGAAGGTCATTCGGACCTAAACTAAGCTCAGCTCTCGTCGTTTGAATGTACTTCACAACTTCACAGCGCTATAGCGATCTCTTGGCGGTCCCGAGTACTGGCTCAAACATCTGTCTATGTTCATCATCGCTCGGGATTGGCTACGTCTCACCCTCGCCTAGCTTGTAGGTCACCCGGAGAAATATAAAAGGACGTAGACTATGCTGCAAAAGACCAAGACACCCAAGTCTCCAACCTCCCTGTAGTCTCATACTCTACAATGGCTTTCAAAGCTCTTTCTGCCCTCGTCCTCGCATTTGGCACCATTCAGACCGTCAACGGTGCTGCTGCCTTGAAGGAGCGCGCACTGTGCCCCGATGGTGTCCATTCCGTCGCCAATGCGGCTTGCTGTGCTTTGTTCCCCGTCATAGATGATATCCAGGCTAATTTGCTCGATGGCGGCGAGTGTGGAGAGGACGTGAGTTCCATTCACTAAAACACGTCTTATTTCCTTGTTGACGCCACATATCAAGGCTCACGAGTCTCTTCGTCTGACATTCCACGATGCTATTGGATTCTCTCCCACCCTTGGGTTCGTCGATCCGTCCCCTCTAACTCTGTCTGAAGTTCACAATATATGTTTTTCAGTGGAGGAGGAGCCGACGGTTCAGTCGTCAAATTCGCGTCAATCGAGACTAACTTCCATGCCAATGCCGGAATTGACGACATCGTCCAAGCTCAATTGCCATTCATCGAGAGACACAATGAAACCTTGAGCACTGGGGATTTGTAAGGTTACATCACGTCTATATCTTGATCTAGTATTAACGGCAGTCCCCGGTAGCATCCAACTCGCTGGGGCTGTAGCCCTTAGTAATTGCCCGGGTGCTCCTCGAATTGGCTTCAAGATGGGCCGTCCTGATGCAGTGGCACCATCTCCTGACAAGTTGGTCCCGGAACCTTTCGGTGAGGCGATCAGTACCTTCTATGTTTCCGAGATGATGCTGAAATCTTCTGTCAGACACCGTCGACTCCATTTTGACTAGGTACACACCTCTACCATCGTCTCTGTGTTTCTACTTAATCGATCTATCTCAGGATGGCCGATGCTGGATTCGACACCGTCGAGGTTGTGTGGCTTCTCGGCTCGTACGTCCTTTTGACAAGCCTACGCCACCCAAAGACGTCTGATCTTGCTTTCCAGCCACACCATCGCTGCTGCCGATCTTGTAGACCCGACCGTAAGTATCTGAAAGGTGTGCATCCTTCCACGGAGCGATCCAATTGACCACAATTCTCAGATCCCGGGAACTCCTTTCGACTCTACCCCCGAGATCTTCGACACTCAAGTATTCATTGAAGTTCAGCTCCGAGGTACCACTTTCCCAGGGTATGTATAGTCATCTACTACCTAAGATTTCCGGACTCAAACTTTTATAGAACTGGAGGAAACCAAGGAGAGGTAGAATCTCCTCTCAAAGGAGAAATACGTCTCCAGTCCGACCACGATGTGGGTGCAGACTGTCTCATGGGTCTCTAAGCATGCTGATACGACTTTGACGCTTTCTAGATTGCTAGGGGTTTGTTACTTATCTCCACGGCTACTGCACATACATTTAACCAGACTTTGAACAGATTCGCGCACCGCCTGTGAATGGCAGAAGTTCCCCAGTGAGTACATCTGTCAGCTCCTAGAATGCCGACGCTGACGAAACATGCCGTACTTAGCCAACCACACTTTGATGCAGATGAGATTCACGGAGGTCATGGCCAAGCTTTCCACTCTCGGCCAAGACGTCGACAGCTTGGTACAGTGGAATTACGTTTTTCCTGATCTTACATGTGCTCAATAGCGAACCCAACCCTTAGACCGACTGCAGTGATGTCATTCCAATCCCCCCTCCTCTCCCTGCCACTGCCACTCCTCACCTCCCCGCCGGGCTCAACATGAACGACGTCGAACAAGCGGTTCGTGTTCTAGGCTGCTCCTTTGTGATTGAGTATCATACTCATCTTGACTCGTTTCTGCAGTGTGCCACTCTTTCGTTCCCTGTGCTCACCGCTCAACCCGGTCCTCAGACCTCCGTCGCCCCAGTGTCAGTATTTGATTCCTCTTAAACTATCGCTCTAGTCGTGCTGATTCGTGCTTCCAGGCCTCCGTCGTAAACGGGCCGTTAGATGCGCGGTAGTATTGGAGTTTGTATCATGCAATCTGGAAATTTGCTCGAACGTGTCTGAATCTTGTGTACTACTCTGACTGGTTGTGTTTTCCCTTTTTCTATCTATGTATCATCGTTCGGTTCTGGTTTCTCTGGAATATATATATTGCAGGTTTACATTCACAAAATTTGAGAGTCACGACACCGACAAAAAGCATCCCCAGCGAGTATAGAGTGGAAAGACCTATTGCTAGGACTAACGCATGAAGGCCAAGTCTTTGAAAGGCATCCGAGACTGGTCATGCCTCTTCTCGCTCAAATGGTGACACGACGTCTCTTTGATCGTGTCCGCTCGATACATGGGTATTCTTAGGTATGATATACAAGCCACACGAGTCAGACACAATCTAATCTTGCGATTATTGATTACCGTTGCCTTCGTTTCGTTGTGACACCGAGATGACAGAGGGATCTCATGAAAGACTTTCGAGTGAAAATACGATAGTCTTGGATCCGAAGTCAACAGAGCCTCTCCGAGACCGTAAAGTTGGCCTTGAAAGAGCAATGCACGGGTCATAACAGACCAGAAAAGTCTCCGTACTCGGTATTTCTAGTCTTTGAGTGCCCTAGACCGAAGTACTGTGGGAGATACCTCGCGCAGCATGAGTGGGTCGTTTGAGAGCTCGACAAGGTCACAAGACGACAGGTTCCGACCCGATGGCAACTCCAGAGATTGACAAGTAGTACAGTTCGACAATGAAAAACCATAGGAAAGATAGTCTTCAGCAAGATTATGATATCGGACAGACTAGCTGGAGTAAGTACACATACCGAAGTTCTCGATGAGCAGTGGAAAGCAAAGGCTGGGCCGAGCTCCAAAGATCGCACGCCAAATGTTTGGCATCGTCCTCGTTTATACACTTCCTCGAGCTTCCTCACCCAAACTCCCACCACGTCCAGGTCCTTCCAGGTCCCGTTGCTCTTATCTACAGATGATCTACCTCGAGGGACCTCAATCCTGCTCGGTTCCGTCGTGGTTCCGCGTGGTTGAGATGTCGGTTTCCTATAGATGCCTGTAACCCGGATAACGAGGTTTCTCAAAACATTCTGTTTTCGCGTGGCACGTACGCGCGTGCACGGCGGTCCAACGGCGGTCTCCACAGTTTGAGCCCACGCTCAACCCAAATCCAAGGTTAAATAGCGCCAACTACGGAATGATAAGATCATCATTCCATTGACCCCGTAGGGTGTGGGACCTTCTCTATCATTTAAGCGTTGAATTCGAGTTATGTGGGCATAGTCTATAGCGCCCTGGCGTTATCTTTTGTGTGCGTTGCCCACGCTGTCGGTAGAACGGTAAGTAATCAACAAGTGCTTGATTTCATACTGCATGATGACTTACCGGCTTTTGCCAGATTTACCTGCGACCGAGCCAGTTTCAGTAATCGACAGGCTTATGCCAGATATCTATTTTCTCCACGTAAATACGGTATTCTCTTCAACGATGCATGTCTGGAAAATTCGAGGTGTAGAGACCTGCAGTTTTCGCTGTCATTCCATATCATTGTACAGCTTCATCACATCTGTCGTCTCGGTTTGTAGTGATACAGCGCTCTTATCAAACCTTCGTCTAATATCAAGCTTCGTGATTTAGGGTCCTTAGCCCTGCAGAATCCACTCGTCTGTTTCCATCCCCAGGACACGGAAGTGGTGTCAACAACTTCCTCACGCAATTGACGCAACACCGAAGGACGATCACTGATGTCCGATGCCGAATGACGGCCTACGTCCACCGTTCGAGTGGTATCCTCCAAGTTACGAGTTCGCAGCGTCTACCCATCCCCTATACTGGCTCAAACGCTTGTCTATTTTCTTCTCATTGTCAAAATCGTTGGACTGGGATTGGCTACGTGATGTGATTGCCTAGCTTCCAGAGCTGCCTAAAGACATATAAAAGGAGGTATTTGAACGCTGCAAAAGAGCAAGACATTCAAGTCTCCAATCTCCATATCCTGCAATGGCTTTCAAAGCTCTCTCTGCCCTCGTCCTCGTACTTGGCGCCATTCAAGTTGCCAATGCTGCTGCTGCCTTGAAAAAGCGCGTTCTCTGCGACGATGGCGTCCACACTGTTGGCAATGAGGCGTGCTGCGCGTTGTTCCCCGTCATGGAAGACATTCAGGCCAACTTGTTCGATGGTGGACAGTGCGGAGAGGATGTCAGTGTCACAGCCTCTAAACACGCGGTGATTCATGCTGACCGCGAATTTATAGGTTCACGAATCTCTTCGTCTCACTTTCCACGACGCGATTGGTATCACCAGCACCAACGGGTTTGTCCACTTGTCTCTTCCGATCTTGCTCTCAAACTGACTCACATGTCTCGTTCAACAGTGGAGGTGGAGCTGACGGTTCTATCGTAACATTCGCTGAAATCGAAACCGCCTACCACGCCAACGCCGGGATTGATGACATTGTCTCTGAACAGGCACCCTTCATCGCGAAGCACAATGCAACATTGAGTGCCGGTGACTTGTAAGGAACATATTGATCGCATGGATATTCATTGAGCATTGACCACTACTCAATAATAGCATCCAATTTGCCGGTGCTGTTGGCCTCAGTAACTGCCCCGGTGCTCCCCAGATTGCTTTCATGCTAGGCCGTCCTCCTGCCGTCGCCCCAGCCCCTGATCTGACAGTTCCTGAACCCTTCGGTGAGCCGATCACCTCGTCGAATCTTTTGCATAGGCGCTGAATGTGTTCCAGACACCGTCGACTCTATTCTGGCTAGGTAAGAACAGTTACAATCTTTCTACCGCATCTTTAGCTGAACAATCCGTCTTAGATTTGCTGATGTCGGATTCAATGCCGTCGAGGTTGTCTGGCTTCTTGCCTCGTAAGTCCTTTTAAAGCATCTACGCCCGCTCAAATACTCAAGTCTCTTTGTCTTTGTCTAGTCATACCATCGCTGCCGCCGATGTTGTTGACCCTACCGTAAGTGCTCGAGGCTTAGCGGTGTTAACACCGCCCCGACTTACTTTATTCTTAGATTCCTGGAACTCCTTTCGACTCTACCCCCGAGATATTCGACACTCAATTGTTCATCGAGGTACAGCTCCGAGGTACTGGGTTCCCAGGGTATGTACATCTTCTTTGGACCATTGAACCTTACCTAACATCTCTACAGGACCGCAGGAAACCAAGGAGAGGTAGAATCCCCTCTCGCAGGAGAGATGCGTCTCCAGTCCGACTCTGAGGTAGGTTTTTAGCCCGGTCGTAACCTTTCTCAAATTGATGTTGACATGCCGGTGCTTTATAGATCGCGAGGGGTATGTTATCTCCTTCTCACACAAGACTATCCTGACACGTGGATTGACTTGATTTATGACAATGACAGACTCTCGTACCGCCTGTGAATGGCAGAAGTTCCCTAGTAAGCATATATTTCCTCTCAAATCCTCCATCCACCGACACTAATAAATACCACGCACAGCCAACCAGGCTTTATTGCAACAGAGATTCGCGCAAGTCATGGCTAAGCTGGCTGTCCTCGGCCAGAATGTCTCCACTTTGGTATGTACAGTGAAATCTTCCCATTGCGTTTGATCCATGTACTAAACGGTGCGAAAAAATATATAACAGACTGACTGCAGCGATGTCATCCCGGTCCCTCCTCCTCTCCCCGCCTCCAGTTCCCCCCATCTTCCCGCTGGTCTCACCATGGATGACATTGAACAAGCTGTTCGTATTCAAATATATACATTATTTTCTGAGCTCACGCTCATGTTCTCCTTTGTAGTGCGCCACTCTTGCCTTCCCCGTCCTCACCGCGGACCCTGGCCCTCAAACCTCGGTCGCCCCAGTGTCAGTATATGATCATTCATATTGAGTCTATCGTACTGATACTATGTTTCTCTCTACTAGTCCCCCCTCTTAATCGAGTAAAGGGTCGTCGACTCACGGTTTCGTAGAGTGTATATCTTGATGTTGGATCTGGAATTACTTTCTCAATCTCGTACTCAGTATTTACGGGCCGTTTTCCCCATTTCTTCTTCCTGGTGTATTATTGTCGTTTTTGCATCTCTATCAATAATGTAGATGTCTTGTGCTTAAGCGCTTCATGTGCCGTCAGTGGATGAAAATTAGGGTTGTTCTGTGACCGTCCATGAAAAGAATCATCCAGGAAGTGAAGAAGTGTGACATTGATGCTGTCTTCAATCTTGCACGACGCTGAAGGACCTAGAAACACCTGCTTGCTTATGCGAGACCACATACGAGTTTTGGTCTGTGTTCAGAAAAGGTATAATGGTTCTTCAGATAGCTTGAATCTATTGTGCAGAGCTACAAGTCATACGATCCGGTCTGCGATCGTAGTCCTTCCTCCATTTAGACCGATTCTACGAAAGAAAAGCTTGATGAGCGAAAGGATTCCGATGGGGCAAGAAAAGAAACATACGTTTAAGAACATTGTTGAGCTTCGTGACTCGCGATTGAACGGTAAGATCAATAGTTTTGTCGCCAAAGTCAACAAGGAATCCACCCAGGACTGTAGGGTTGACCTAAAGACAACAACGTCAATAGGCAAGACACATTCAGCAAGCATGAACTTCCGTACCTTGTTGACAACCTTCAGGACCTTTGCCTCCCGACCTGCCTGGGATTGCTTGAGCGTTCCTTCCAAGCGCGTAAGGATATCCTTGGGCAAAGGTGAAGCCGAAGTAACGACCACAGTCAACTCTCCTCTGTATTTGGCTACTAGCTCGTTGAAGCCCTCAATGACGCCTGGTGTCTCTCCCAACCTCCCATTTTCCGACAAGACAGCAAGGAAATTCTTCGTCGTTTCCGTGACAGGCTCTTTCTTCGCAGCGGAACCTTCCAACTTCGTGTAGAGAGCTGAGAGACCTGCACTGCGGTCCTTCAAGGAGAGTGTCGGGTTGTGGAAAAAGGTGTTCAAGGCTGCGTCCTTCTCGATGAGGGTGGAGAGAGTTGAAAGTTCGGTATGAACTTTTGTGAGAACTAGAGGTGATTTTCCTAGGGCGGCGTTGTACACGGCATTTGAGTATTTGAGGGCGAGTGCAGATGCAGCACGACGACCCAGACCGGGGGTGACGGTGGCTACACGGGTAGCAGCTGAGAGCAACATTTGAGGAAGGAAATTCGAGGAGAACGTCGACCACCGCGTCGACTTACGGACAGATTCGGAGTTACCCGAACCGGCGTAGTTTACTCAAAATTCAAGCTTGCGAGTTCGTTCAAAGTTCGTTCATTCCATTCTTTTTCTGCCAGAAACCTGCTGCACTAACAGCTGTACCATGGCTATCATTATGGCAAGTCAGTATGTATTTTTTGATGTTCAGGGCTATCTCCGAGTCTCCGGGGCTCAGTCAGACTCTGTGCTTACAAGTGCTTAGTGCACGCCGCACGGCACCTGTAGCATGGATGGATCCATCGTGATCTCGGGAGGTATGCGGACCAGGGTGATGATGATGATGGAGATGGCATGGAATGAGTTTATTCTTATCAACTTGGAGTGACTGGTGGAGTTCGAGAGTACTTTTAATTACAAAAACGAGGCAAGTGGCTAGCCTGTTAGGCCTGCCTGCACTGAAGCTGCTGGTAGGATGGCTATACAGCAATTATGATAGCCAGAATTGGGCTTGAATCATGCCAGTATGCTGCTGCTGTTCCTTGGGGTTGTTGTGGTAGTAAGCGGTAAATGGTAATGCCACTCAGAGCCGAGAGTGCCGCACGCCGCGGCTTGAGATGGACTTGAGATGTGAATCCCGTTTTTCCGTGTATCGTCTCATGAACTCGGCCATCGCAGTTCCCTCGCAGTTGCTATCCTTTCTATCTTTCACTAGATATCCCTCACTAGACCAAAATTCTGTCCTTTTCTCTGTCTAATAGCGACCCTTAGACGCGCGACCGGACCCCATTGACAGGAATAACACCCCGAAGAACAATAACCGTAAGTAGTACAATGCCTGCCTTGCAACACACGCTTATTCTACGATTTTCATTCTTTTGCGCAGCCTCATCTCTCTTTATCTGTGGAAAGCGTGTCCTGCTATCCACCCACCCGTCTTATTGCCCTTTATGTTCTTTCCTGTCGCCCGGTTGCGAGCAGCTGCCCTTGCTTCCCTTCTCTTCATTCCCATTGCTTACGCCAAACAGGACTCTTTTTGTGGGTAGCGGTAGCTTTTCACTTTACTATAAACTCTGCTAATGCCCAACTCCTAGTCACTTCCTCTGTAACGTACTGCGAAGCACCCGACACACTTTTGATACAGCAGTTCGATCTCGCGTATTTCGCGAAGAATGACTCCGTATTCTTCAATATATCTGCTGCCAGCGTGGTGCGTAGACCTCTCGTCGTGTAGCCAACCTCAGGTCCTAATTTCCTTACAGGAAGCCAATGTCAACGTCACAGCTAATCTCGTCCTGAACGTCTATGGTATGATTCCGCTCAACGTCAGTATCGATCTCTGTGACGTGCTCGATGGTGTCCTATGTCCTCTTCCCATCTACACTTTCACTGGCTCCGACACAATAACCCTGCCTTCGTCTATCGATATTGCCTCGAATCTCCCTGGAATTGCATACAAAATACCCGACCTCGAAGCCTATGCTCAATTGACTCTCAGAGAAGTTGGGACGGGGACCGTGAAAGCATGTGTACAAGCAACCCTGTCAAACGGCTGGTCAATACACCAACCTGCCGTCGAATGGGCAACAGGAGGATTAGCTTTGGGTGCTCTTCTCAGTGCGATATGGCAGTCCGTCAGACCCGAAGCTATCGCGCCATATCGTTTCCTCGATCTGATGTACCTCTACCAAGCCATCGCCACGACAGGCTTCCTCAGTCTCAATTATCCTGTCGTATATCGCGCCTACGCTCTCAATTTCGCGTGGGCTATGGGTCTAATCTCCACGTCGTCATCATCCGCACTCCAGAATTCCATCAACAAGATGCGCGCTCTCACCGGAGGAAATATGGCCAACGCTTCCTCGAGCTCTGCAGAGGCCTTGGTGAACCGTAAACTGAGTCCTTTCAATTCTTTGCTTTCCTCATCCTCTTCCATATATGAAACCCAATCCCTGTTCACCTCCACCGAGCTCGTCGAATTATCCAACATGACTCTCAGCACAGTAGCTCGGCCAGCTACACTCGAGAGCCTCAAACAACTCTCTGTAGCCGGCGAGGTACAGACGGTAACGAGCTCATCGTCAAATGTCTTACAAGCTGGCTTGCCTATATATCTGAACACGATGTTCATCTCAACCGCCAATGCGTTCATGACCGTATTTATCTGCGCACTTGCCATAATCGCTATTGCCATCGTTATATTTGGATCGATCTATCTGGCCATCTTCTTGATGGGAAAATATGGTTGGGGCAACGAAGATCGCCGTGCGAAATTACGAGCTGGCTATGCATCGTTCGTGAAGGCATGGAGCCTTCGCTTGGTATGTTATCCTCCTTCACTGTCCTTCTACGCTTTGCTGATGGATGATTGAAGATACTTGTTGGATTCACGCCTATAATCATATTCACATTTTATCAATGGACACTCCATGATTCATGGCTGTCTGTCCTATTTTCCGTCATCCTCCTCCTCTCCATTGCTGCGTACATGCTCTACTCGGTTTTCCTAACTCTGCGCTTAGCACTCCGTTCGACCCCACTCGCTCTTTATACAGAATCCGATCATATCAACAGTCAGGGGCCGTTATACGCGCAATATCGTACTCCACGCTACTACTTCTTCCTTCCTCTCCTCGTCGCCTCGTTCTTCAAGGCCATATTCATCGCTTTCGTCAAAGCAAATGGAGAAGCCCAAGTCATTTTGATCCTCATCATCGAGATCGCAGTCCTCCTATCCCACCTTATCCTTCGCCCATTCAAGACCCGCGGTGGTGACGTCTTTGCCACATTCCTAGCCATCATCAGAGTAGTCTGTACAGGCCTCCTGATCGCTTTCGTACAGAAAATTGGTGTTGCCGCGATCCCACGTACAGCCATCGGACTCGTCATCGCGGTCATCTTCTCCGTCACCGTCGTAATTGTGTTCATCAACCTGATCTTCCATCTTGGATTGGAGCGTCTAGTCCCCACGAAGGGCATCAAATCTCGAACACTCACCGTCGACTCTTCGGATGCGGCGTATGTACTAGAGAAAGCCGAGAAAGGTGACAAGAATTCTGCAAATAACTCTGAGACCGCCGTGGAAGTGGATGTGGAGGAACGACCGCTTAGTCCCACGCCGCAACATTCAAGGATGAGCTTGGGTTTCCATATCCATCATGATGCACACCCGACGGACACAGGATTGCCGACACCCCCCGATCCCACAAGTGACATTACCACGGAGTCGCGTCTGCGAGAGTCGTCGACGACGACAACGACGAGTCTCGGATCCCTCATGCCTTCGAGGTGGTCCAACTCTCCGCCAATAACATCACATCTATCCTCTACTTCGCCAGGCACTACAAGCCCGAGGCACTCAGGAACGCCTTCACACACACCACCGCCACCCTCGGACAATTCTAGACATCATATATGATATAGTGGATTATAATCTGGCACCATCGTATATAGACCCATTCTCATCTATCTTTCCCTCTTCTCTTTGCATCTATCATCCCCTAGTACTGCTTTCCTCGTCGTTTGCGGCCCGATCCGCATACCATTCTTCACGTACTATTTCATCTATCTTTGCATTTTCCTCCCTATCATAACTGGTTTAGCACTCACACTCACTACATTCAAAATTTCTCTTTCAGACTTCCATAACCTCATGATCATGAATCATCATACAATACTTTATCCCCTCGGAAGGTATTCTTAGATCCCCCTGTATCATCCATTGTATATTATACATAGCTTCTACACATATAGATCAATACATCCCTATTTTTGTGGAAACAGTCGAGTTTGGAAGGCCCCCGAGGAGGATCGATATCAATTAAGGTGGGGCACGGTGTCCGACGGACGATTTTTGGCAGACCTGACAGGATTTCAAACCCATGGCCGCGGAGGGGAGGCTAATTATTCTGCTTCCACTGTCGTGCCTTTGTTCTTTCGATTCTCCCAGTCCTGACCACCATTCGCCTCTCGTTCCCATCTCTGCAACGCATCCTCATCCCAAATTTTGTCCGTCATGTCACCCTGCTCTCTCAAGTAGACATCATCCCTGAACTGCGGTGGTAGATAATCGTTGTAAACAGGATGCCTATAAATAAATGAATACGAACAGATCAGCATCCACGGCCGCTTCAAAATTAAAATAGCAAAATGATCACTGCGTACGCGTAGTCCGGGTTATAACAATAGCCCCTTGCATACCCCAGTTCCTTCATAAGGCCCGTGGGTGCATTTCGCACCGGCATAGGTACGGGTGCGGTGGGATCGAGTTTCGCAGCCGCTTCTGCACGATTGTAGGCCTCGTAAGACCGGGTCGATTTGGGTGCCTCCGACAGGTATGCAATGAGATGCGCGAGATTGATGCGACATTCTGGCATCCCGATGGTTTGGCAGGCTTGATAGGTGGCTATAGCCTATATGACGACATTAGCACGGCTGAGAGAGTTGCGGAGAAGAGCATTGAGTGACGCGACGTACAAGAGGCAACGCATGATTATCTGCGAGACCAATGTCTTCACTCGCACATACGACCATTCTTCGTGCGATGAAGAGGGGATCTTCACCGGCGGTCAGCATACGGGCTAACCAGTACATTGCAGCATGGGGTTGGCTCCCGCGTACACTTTTATGTAGGGCAGAAATCATGTCATAGTGGCTTTCGCCTGTCCGATCATAAGAAGTGGAGACGGAACGACGGAGGGAGGCGAGTAAGGATGCTTCGTTAATGTCTTTTGGGGAAGTAGTAACAAGTTCTAGCAGAGATATTGCTGTTCGAGCGTCCCCAGCAGATAACGAGACGATGCTCGAGATTACGCGAGGTGTCAATTGGGGAAAAGATGGATAACGAGGATTTGACATGCTACTGGAGACCGACGATTGAGTGCCCGATATCGGAGATGTAAGTTGTTCTGGTTGAGAGCTTGATCCCTCCTCTATGACCGTCTCAGAACAGGGTATTTGTTCACCGGTAGAAGGCGATGAAAGTCGTTCTATGGCATTAGTTATGATAGTTTCGACATCCTTGTCCGTCAATCTTTCCAGGACGAAAACACGACATCGACTGAGCAAGGCACCAGTCAACTTGAAAGACGGGTTTTCGGTAGTCGCACCTATGAGCTAAGTTCATATGGGAATGGGTCAATGTGTCAGTGTAAGCGATCAAGCGACGAACCTGTATCTGGCCTTGTTCTACGAAAGGCAGGAAGATATCCTGATGATCTTCGTCAATTTTCTCGGCTTAGAGCATGCAGCAAACATACCTGTTGCGCTTTATTGAAACGATGAACCTCGTCCAAAAACAAGATCGTTTTTCTATGATATGCATCAGGGGTATGGTGACATCAAAGATAGAAGGATGTCTTGCCTTCCCGTCAATGTAAGAGTACCTCTCGCCTCTTCGACGACTGCGCGGACTTCATTGATCCCTGCTCCAGTGGCGCTGAGCTCCTTGAAGACCGAGCTTGTTCCCTTGGCTAGCAGTCTGGCTAATGTGGTCTTCCCGCATCTAAGATGTAGATTGAGTGGATGTGATGTCAATGGAGAGGTAGTCTATACCCAGGTGGACCCCATAGAATGCAGCTCCCAGCAGACCCGGTAGCCAATGCAGTCATTAGCAGTGACTCGGGTCCAGTCAAATGAGGCTGCCCTATAAATTCATCCATGGACGTAGGACGAAGCCTTTCTGCCCAAGGAGCAGCAGCCTGTATGTTGGTGGTCTTGTTTCGTTTACCGGCCGACTGTGAGGATGGGGGCTCTTGGGCAGCACGCTTCTTCCCCAACTTCGCGCTACTAGATGGTGTGGGCAAAGCTGATTGACCAGAAGACCCGTCCCGTTTGTGTCTCATGTTGAATATGGGTGCCATAAGAGCACCATCAGACTTTGCTTTGAGGGTCCTCTGGCTTGGACCAGGTGTTGCATTGACAGTGTCAGTGGCACGAGACGCGCCAGGTTCGGAGCAACCAGTGTCCAGGTGCTCATTTATAGCGAGACTAGAAACCTTTCTCGAGCAGACCGGACTGGATAAAAATACGCGTCAAGCTCTGTCAGCTACACGGTTGTCGGGCGCTAAAGTACCAAGTCACTGCAGTTTTTAGGTCAGGGCGCTGTTTGAGCATAAAACACGAGAGTTACCAGTCGTGGCCGAGCTCATGCTGGGTATTTTGTTTGCTAAGTGAAACGATGATCCGAAACAGATTGCAGCAGTGCAGTGGAATGGTATGGGACTAGCTTGGGTATAGTGGTAGAAGCAGACTAGAAGAGGTCGGAATGAAATTAAACTTTGAAACTGCGGGTTGTTCGGTATGTTTCTTTCGATTTCGAGTCACTACTGTTCCATCTTCTCTTGTATGTGGACTACCTCTGTAAAACCTCATAAATTCTCCAGTTTTCATGTATCGGCCATGATATACACCAGTTTACCAGCAATGTCTCAGGCTCCTAATCAGGACTCAACCGCATCAGGGGCCATTCTACCACACCAATGACCAGCGGAAAGGAGAAATCTGAACCTCCTCCTCGTATTCATACATGGACACTCACGAGAGGAACGAGAGAGAGGTAACTGATCCTATCACCCATTTGCCACTCACCATACACGACGACACTTCCGCAGAGCTCTCTCGTTTACCACCCTCAACGCCTCCTCCGAAAACGCTCCAGGAAAACCAATCCAATGGACGCCACAGTTTTGTTGACTTGATGTGCGATGATACGCGCAGGGAGTGGGTAGAAACATTTGAGGAGAAGCAAAGCAAGAGAAGAGTGGAATATGCTATCCTGACTGCTGTGGTCGCTGCTATGGGAGGAATGGCGAATCTAGTCTTGTCGTCTTTGTTTCTGGGCAACGGAAGCAGGCCGAATCTTTTTGTGGGAAGCCTCTTGTCTTGTCTCGTTGCTGCGTTGGCGGCCGTTGTTGTGTTTTTCTTCTTAGGCCTGTCGCAAAACCCATCAGTTGACCAGACAAACGAGAGTAGAAATTCGAATGTACGTGCTGAACTCTCGTCGTAGACCGTAACTCATCGTCCTACAGCATACAGATGCATCTCCATCACTAGAGAAGCCAGAATCAGCTGCATGGCTCAACTCATTCACGTCCGTCCTATGGCCTATCGTCAATCCGGCACTTTTCACCGCAGTTTCAAATATCATGGAAGATTCTATGCAGGTGGGAGATTGGTTATCCAATTTCCATACACTGGGCGCTTAATGATTTCATTGTAGTCTACTCTCCCTAGTCTCGTCCAAGGTGTCAGAGTAGTTGATGTTGGGCAAGGTGCAGAGCCCGTGCGAATCATAGGGATACGAAAACTCGAAGCAGGAGACGCTACAGTCCAGAAGGACGAAATGGAAGCGGAAGAGGGGGATTTTGTCAACCTCGAAGTAGCCGTCTCATATCGGGCCAAGTCCACGAAGAGCGGCAACAAGGATTTCCGAGGAAGGTCACAGAATGCGCACTTGTTGATGCAGTTTTGGACCGTCGGAGGATTCATGCTACCTGTTTGGGTGGAGCTTACAGCATTACTAGCAACTGCGCGACTTCGGATCCGACTTACTCCTAATCCACCATTCTTGTCGGCCTTGACAGTGACTCTACTCGGACAACCCAAGGTATCGATCTCATGCACTCCGTTGGCGAAGAGCTTCTTGAATGTCATGGATATCCCTGGTCTGCGCGGCTGGTTACAGAAAAACGTTGACGAGGTAATGGCGAAGTATGTGGCTCCAAGGTCTCTGACGTTAGACTTGAAGAAGATATTGGGTGGGAAGGAAAAACTGGATACAGACGCAGAGGGGTTGGTCTTTGTCAGGGTAAGACGGGCTATGGGGTTCAGGAACGGGGATGCCGGTAATGTGTTCAAGACAGCTAGAGCGAAGTACGGAGACCCGTATGTTACACTTGCTTGGGGAAAATGGGGGAAATCAATCTGGTCTACTAGGTGCGTGGTCTTCGCTCCAAATCGTGACTATCTAATCAGGTCTCAAGAATCATTCCCAACGAAAACAAACCCGTCTGGGATGAGTTTACTGCTCTGCTTGTGAGCCCATCCGAATTGAACGCTCAGGAAAAGTTAAGGCTGCAGCTCTGGGATTCGGGCACGTTCCTCCTATTGCAGATCTACTCCTCGTCTTACTAACATCCTCTGAAGATCGAGGTTTAGCCGACGATCACCTCGGAACCGTCGAGATATCTCTTGACATTCTCATGACAGGACCTGAAACGCTCAACAGATGGTCTTTCCGGGAAGATCCAATGACTGATCTCAACGGCTCGCCAACACAAGGGACCCTCATTTGGGATGTCGCGTATTTCTCGAAGACGACTGTCGAACAGCAGTGTTATTCTCCTGAGGAGCAAGCAGAAAAGACGCGTGCTATGGAGAACACGTCTGAGAAGGAAGCTATAGAGAAGATGAGAGCGGCTGAGTTCAGGGCGTCATTCAATCCGCGAAAAGAGGATCCCAACGAAGTGGCAGAACATCTCATAGCTAGTTCGAAGCCTAGCGAGGAATGGCCGACGGGGATTTTATCGGTTAGGCTCGACCAAATTCATGGCTTAGAGACCGGGAAGATCGCAGAGGACGGTAGCAACGAACGAGAAGACGAAGACGCAGTAAATGATTTGCCTAGTGCCTATTGCACGGTTATCTTCAACCACCGACGAGTGCATAAGACGAGAGTAAAGCTGAAAAGCAACAATCCTCATGTGAGCATCGTTTCTTGCTTTCCAACTTATGCCTGACTCCTCGTAGTTTGACACCGGATTTGAGGAATTCATCACGGATTGGCGAAATACGACCGTAATCGTTGCTGTCCACAATGCCCATTTGCACAAGAAAGACGAGATCCTAGGCATCGTCGTCTTACCTTTGCGTAGTCATTTCAAGGAGCGGTCTCAGGTTACAGACACGTATCCCATCACTGGTGGAAGTGGCTTTGGCCGTATCCGCCTCGCACTGACCTTCCGCAGCGTTCAAGCAAAGCTTCCTCGGTATGCCTTGGGATGGGATGTGGGGACTTTGCGCATCCATCCTCGCCCTACTGGATCGGTCCATCTTCCCGCTGATCTCGCAGGTTGTCGATTGGCTTTCCACACTATACATGGCAAAGAGAAATTTATACCACAATGCGAAGGAGGATGGAAGCCGAAATATACCCCAGATGACGAGATCCATCTCGCGGTCACCAAACGGTACTCGTCCTGTCTTTTGGTGACATTCAGGAAGAGACATTGTTCGATGGCTATGGGCAACGATCGGACACCTGCGTTCTGCGTTCTTTGGCTACAGAACATCCCCGACGATGAGGATATGGAGCTATCTCTACCTGTGCGCAAAAGCAGGAACGACGGTGTCGATTTGATCGAGCAAGCGAGGAGCAATGCAAGTGATATAGGCGAACAAGTGGGGACATTGAACGTCACTCTACGGTATGTTTCAGGGCTGAGCAAGTACCATCGTGAATCCGTCACGGGTGATTCGAGCGTGGGGGATGTGATGGAAGTGCTGGAGTGTATTCAAGAAGAGTCGCAGGTACCTTGAGGTGGTCTTATACTGTTTGTAATTGCAGGAATGAGATTTCGTGTTATGATTTTTGGAATTCTGATCTTGTTGAGGTCGGAGTTGTTGGATTTGCGGTCTTTGGTTGCCTCGTGCTCTACTCCACAGTGTACAGCATTTTGCAGGTTGGGCCCTGGGCATCACTTGTACGGCCGTCACATTGCACTCTGCTTGCACTCTACATCCTGCATCTCTGCATTTGTACTTTTTCAGTACAACATCCTAGTCTTCGATCTTCAGTAACTACTACTCAGTAGTAGCCAACAAATCCAACCACGTCGTTCATTCATGCCGTCTCTGCCTACCGAGGCCCAGCGCGCCGACGGAGACGATGCCTTCAGAGTTCTCCTCACCGGTTTTGGCGTAAGTTTCTTCTGACAACTTGTAGACTTTTCTCTTTCATCATACACAATTTGGGCCCTGATCAATGCTTTTATGAAAGTTTAGCCATCCGCAAACGGAACAGAAAACCCATCCTGGTTGGCCGTTAAACCCCTCCACAACACTATCATGACTGCTAAGCCATCGTCAGAACCTGTCGCTCTCGATGGCAAGATCCTCATGGCCGAAAGCCATAACAAGCCCGGTCGGAAACCCCGTCCTATCCACATGTCCGCCTTACAGATACCCATGACTTACGAGGCAGTCCTCGACACCGTACCCGGACTACATGGTCGACCACCAAGATTGCCCGAAACTGAAGATCAATTCTTCCCCCCACCCCCTGAGATGGGTTACGATTTTGTGTTCCATGTCGGAGCAGCAGGGCGTGGAGCTCTACGAATGGAGAGAGTAGGGCACAAGCTGGGATATCATATGAAAGACTTATCCGGGAAGCTTGCGTCCCTCGTTCGCGCTTTGCCAAAGGATTTTAGTCGGGTCGAGGCTGAGAACACTGAAAGGGAAAGAGTGGGAGTGGACGCAGTATCGGATGGGGTCAACGGCATTGACCATCTTACCCACACTACTCGTGGGTTCGGTGGCCCTGCGTATGAGAATTTTCCCGATGAGATAATGACTGATATCGATGTTCTGCGGCTTATCGGGGATCTCAAACGGTCTGGTATTGAGGTATATATGATTTCTTGTTATGCTTGGATGACACCATCATTCTCATCCAAATATATTGTAGGACATATACACATCCATGGACGCCGGACATTATCTTTCGGATTTCGTCTATTATTGCTCTCTGGCCGAGGCCAGACGGAACGCTAAACCTTACGAAAAACACCGTAATACGCAGGTTCTTTGTGTCCATTGTCCACCCGTCAATCTCCCGCTTAGTACAGAGGAAGTGACGGACGCTATACGGCGAATCGTCAACTGGGTATGCGGGGAGTTACAAGAAGTAGACGACCTTAATGCACAGCTTGAAGGATCGGACGGCGGTGCGTAAACCGATAATACTGGAATGAATCTTCTATCTCTTTCTCTAATTTACATGTATCACTCCCAATACTTGCTTATCTTGAATTCGCTATCGATGCATCTGCATCCTTCTTTTTCAGAAGCGTACACGCCCCCCATCTATACAAAAAAACCTCACCCCCAGCCGTTGGTACGTATCACCTAAAACGAACGAAACGGCTCGGAACGGTGTCAGCCGATGGTATGGGGTCCAATCCTCTCGCGATGATCACCGATTATTGATAGATCCTGTTGGGCCATATGGACATGGGACATGGACCTGGGATATCTTTTGGTCTTTTGTTAGGTTTTTTTGATATTCCTATACTACACTTCGTATCGTCTTTGTTTTTCCTCTTACCCACTTTGACCCTCCAGCATCGCCCTATCGGGTAGACTACATACTTGAATGTAGTAGTATAGTGATTCGTCGCTTTCTTCTTGGGCTCGTCGGAATCAAGCACTAGATACTGTCCCTTTGGTATCCTAGTCTAATAGTCTCCAACCATTCTTGTAGCGCGTACTTTTTACATAAGATGCTTTCCAAGTTTGAATCTCCATTGCTCTGCTATCACCGCTTTGTACCGGTACTTCGAGGCATCCTGTATTTAAACTTTCGAACTTAGAATGTCGCGTGACGTTATTGCGCGTCGATTGCGCGACTGCCATTTTCGGCTGCTCTCACTCAAACTTTTCAGCAGTGGAGATGGCTTTCATCTGTACATCCGATAGAACTCTGGACCTCGCATGGCTACCAACATCACCTTTCATCCGGGTATGAAACTCCACTTGTATAATCTGTCAGGTGATCTCAATGTTCCGCAGGCTCTGTCAAGCCAGAAGAGCGTTCAGATCTCCTCGGACAAAAAGGGGTGACTATCTGGTTCACGGGCCTAAGTGCTAGCGGGAAGGTACGAGGCATACACCGTTGGTTACTCCAATACTTAAATGTAATCGCAGTCCACTATCGCGTGCGCCTTGGAGCAACACCTACTCCACATTCACAAATTCGCTTATCGTCTGGACGGCGACAATGTTCGTTTTGGACTTAACAAGGACCTTGGATTCGATGAGAAATCACGAAACGAGAACATTCGAAGGATTGGAGAAGTACGTTCATTCCATGCTCATGAACTGAACGTCCCTTTGATCACCACCATCCGATCTATCTAGGTCTCGAAGCTCTTTGCAGACTCTTCATGTATATCTATCACTGCCTTCATCTCACCCTACCGAGTAGATCGTTCGATCGCTCGTGAACTCCATGAAAAAGCCAATCTACCCTTCATTGAGGTCTTCATTGATGCTCCACTCCATGTCGTCGAGCAACGGGACCCTAAGGGACTTTACAAAAAGGCTAGAGCAGGAGAGATCAAAGGTATCGTTCTTTTGGGTTTCAATGCCGATTTTCCCTTACTAACACATTGGTATCCTCCCAGATTTCACTGGAATCTCCGCTCCATACGAAGCACCAGAGTCTCCCGAGTTGCACATCCGGACTGATGTGTCAGATGTCACTGAGAGTGTGCGCATCATCACAGAATATCTGACGAACAAAGGCTTTATATAGGTGTTTGCTTTTTGTCCTATTTGAATTTTTATTACCTAGAATTACAGTGCATGCAGTCCGTCATAGGAAGATGTTACATATATCATTGTTGTCGTACGTAGCGCGGTCGTGAATCAACGCGATGTGATCATCCGTCAGCAGCAGACAACGTCGTAGGATGAGACACCTGATCCCGACTTGAAGGATACTGCAACTCGACATCATCGCGATCCTCCTCATCCAACTCATCCAACTCCTCCTGCTCCTCCTCAATCGTATCCGCATTCACCTTCTCAAGCATACCTATCAACCCAACTTCAACTACAGCCAACCACTTCGTCAGATCTTCCACAGTCCTAGCCAACTCTGAATGCGTGTTCTCGTGAGACAAAATCGCGGAGGTGTATTCTAGAGGATGGATGGGAGGGCCAGAGGAATTGGCTAGGGAAGATGTGGATGCAGATGTGTTATGCGTGTGCGTATGCGTGTGTTGATTCTGAGTTTGATGCGATAGAGGTTCGTGGCCTGTGGTTGTTGAACGTGAGTCGAATGGAGAAGGTGAACTGGTCCGCGGGAGACCCAAATTCAATGTAGCCGAGGTAGGTATACCTGAACTTGACATGAAAGCAGCCTCGTTAGAGGTATTGTGAGCATGACTCCCCGCCTCTTGTGGTGGTACAATCGAAGAACTCAATAAACTCGGAGATGGAGCAAATACTCTTGGATTATAAGTCGTAGCGGACGGAGAGGGCGGTAATAAATCCGCCATCCCGAGATGATGTTCAGATGAAAGAGATGGGATCTATAAGAATGCAAAAATGAATATATGATGTTAAATCGCGGTCTTTGACTCGAGAAATCTAAGAAAATGAGACGCCACACGAACCTTGATAACATCTTTCAGCCCCGGCAACCCCATGCTCACATTCGTCTGAATAGATAGATTCGGATCGCTAGATAGACTGCCACTTCGATGTCTCCCCACAGAAGCAAATGGTTTGATGGGTGGCACCAAGTGGAAATCATTAGAGCCACCGATAATGGATCCTTTCCTGCTCAACATCCCGCTCCCGCTTCCAGATTTGATAGGAACCTCAGGAAGTGCAGTCGCAGAACGAGTACGAGAAATCGGCGTTGGGGGAAGACGTGATGAAGATGAACTCGAAGGATTGGCGTATCGTTTACCAGGTGTGAGACCTACCGCCGGTGATGTATCTAATGAGTATGTGGGTTGATGTGCGACAGGTGACATCGGATGAACGCTGGATGCGCTTGCGTGGGTGGGTGATGTCCGGTTGTGTGTTTTGCTGTTGAGTTGTAGAGGGTATATAGATGGTGTGGGTGTTGTGGGCGTAGGCGTCGGGGGGAAATGGAAAGAACCTGGGGACGCTAGATTGATGGGGAGATCTCGTGTGTTACTGAGATTCGAGAGACCGCCATTCCCGCTGCGAGGAGTGGGGGTTGAGCCTTCGACGCTGCTTTCGGAATGTTTCCGGCTTATGGGTGGTCTCATTGATAAACCTGACGTATCTACATGCTGTAGAGCATTATTGATCGTTGGATTCGTCAGGTCAAAAGTCGCAGATGACGGTGGCGGGATCTCGATATCAGGCATTCCGCGAGTCGAACGAACATCACGATATGTCTGTGTACTTCGTGACGTGTCCTGAGCGTCAGAGGGTAAGAGTTCTGAGCTGGGTAGAGGAAGAGAAGGATTATGATCCGACTCGTCGTCCAGACCTGGAGCAGCAGGTGAAAGCTTTGATTTCGTCCGTGAAGCAGCTGTTCGTGGAGGGAAATTCGGTTGCCGTGCAGTAGTGGGTAGATCTTCACCGGTCCCGTCTACTGTAATTGATCGTTTCATGGCTATTCTTGCTGGGGATGGGGATATGGGGAGGCCTGATGTCGCTGTTCCTGGTCGGGAAGAGACGGGAGATGTGGAAACTTTGACGGTGGGCGGAGTCGATGTACTGCGATTAGGAGCAGCAGGGAAAGTTGGGAGACGGAATGGGTCCGCTTGTGGTGTTGTCAGTTCATCTTGGAAAAGGTTACGAAGGGAGGAAGGAGCCACTGCTGGTGGTGGTCGGATGGTAGCTTGCGCCTGTACAGTGTAGTCATCATCGTTTTCGTTAAGGAAATCGTTGTCATCGAATGGAGGGAGAAAGGAGGACTCGTCGTTGTCGTCATGTGAAATGTCAAATGCAGGGTGTAACGGTCGACCTCGCAGAGTGTCGAATTCCCAATGGTTGTCGTGCTGGATTTCGCCTTGGTGAAGGCTGGAAGGTAAAGAATATTAGCTCTCGCAGTATACATAAAATTCGGAACACAGACTCTCGTTCCTCTTCCTCTTCCCAAGCCATAGGTTCAGCGAGACTGGCTCTGCGGTTCTGCTGGAGCCACATATCGTAACGTAGAATTAGATCCTTGAGCAGAGATACAGGAACTTTGGCGATGGATTTTATCCATTTTGATTTCGTTAATTCGTCAGCAGGTAATCGCTATCACTAGTCCGTCAATAACCTAGAATATGAGGACATTATATAAAGCCGCACCTCGCTAGGTAGCTCCTTAAGACACAACGCCAAGAAGTCTCTCAGATCTTTACTTCCTTCCCCTTCAATAAGCCTCGGTGGTTTAGCTCTCGGAATAAGATCCATGACCTTCATTTGAGTCAGATTTGCATGTGGTGGGCTGCCCTTGATCATCTCATAAACCATAATCCCCAAACTCCATATATCCGCCTTGGTATCATAAGCAGGAGTGCTCTGAACCACCTCCGGCGCCATCCAATACGGTGTTCCAGCCAAGGTGTTCCGTTTACTACCAGCGGTAGGCAGAAGTGCAGACACCCCAAAATCACATATCATAACCTTCCCCACAGCCGTGATGAGGATATTAGCGGATTTGAGATCCCTGTGGATAACAGGGATTTTGTGGAGGTAACTCAAACCGACAAGGACTTCCCGTATGATGATGGCTACGTATTTCTCCTCGATGCAGTTGTCCCTTGATGCCTTCATTAGAGATAGTACGCTTCCCCCCTGAGCAAGTTCCATGACAATCCAAACGCGAGGTCCGTCCATATGGCATCCGTAGTATTTTGTCACGTTGGGGGCGTCCCGGAGCTGTGTGAGAAGAGCAACTTCGCGCTGGATGGCGCCGACGTCGTCGTCTCCATCTGGACTGTCGAGGTTGATGATCTTGAGAGCTACGACGTTTCCTGAGGGAACGTGTTTTCCCTTGTGGACTGAGCCATAGGCACCTTTACCGATCGTCTCTAGACGTTTGTAGAGTTGGTGGACAGATTGTTGAGGTTGGGCCATCCCCTACAAAGCAAGTTGGATACCAGTCGGTAGGTCCAGACGGGGAACAAAAGAAAGACAAGGAAAGAAGACAACAGTCGGCTCCACAGTACAAGGCAGACAGTCACAAGACAGTCAAACACTTGAGCTTGAAGCTCGCCGACGGCAGTGGAAAGATTTCATCGCTGCTTAGTCAGCGACCTTAACAATCAATACGACCACCATGGATCTCAAGATTCCGAGATCCCATGCAGACTCGAATTCTACTCGAATTCTACTGAGCAAACGGGGTACTTATATTGGCTGGAATTTGAGGTTAAACGGGTATATCATATCTATGGTACGTGTAAGGATTTGAGGGTTAACACCAAAGCCCTCGATCTCTTCACAGAAGCAACATTCCACTGTCCGTGATGATGGTCTGACCCGTGAAGCTCCCATCTCGCATGCAGTACAGATACGCTTCAGCGCTGGGGATAACGGTCAGTTATAGAGCAAACGGCAAACGCGGGTACTCACGTATCATGAGGGCTCGCTACACGTCCAATCGTCGTCGTCTTCACGATCGACTTCAGAAATTCATCAACATTCTCTTTCGGCATAATAGAGTCCCAGATTTCCGTGTGTACAGGGCCAGGAACAACTACGTTGCATCGAATCGGTGCCATTTCCAGAGACACTAGTTTAGACAATGTGAAAAGCCCTTCCACTCCTACGATCCAGAAATATCAGCGTCAATTGTTACTTGCAATGTGTGGCTCACCAGCTGCACCCAAAGCACCGATCCGTGGGCGGAGAGCACGCACCCCACTAGTGAGTGTAATGCTTCCGCCCTCTTTCAGAAGTCCATAGTTCTGCAAGATCTTGCAAGCAGCGAACGGAGCCCAGTAGCGCACGTTCATACCATCACTAGCTTGATCGAGATCAACATTGGCGAGGGTCAGGTTGGAGATACTGTCGCCAGCCGTGGAGACGAAATGGTCGAATGGATCCTTCACTTGCTCGAGGAAGAACTTTGTCAAACGTGACTCGATGCCCTTGACGCCATCCGTTCCTCCGCGTAGGTCAATGGTGTAGCCAGCAATGCGAGACGCATCACCGCTTTCCTGGAGACGGGTAATGGCGTCGTCGACGCGGGCTTGAGAGGAACTGGCGACGATTACGGATGCACCGAACTCCAAGCAACCTTCTATGAACACACAGAGAGATTAATTATATGACAGCAACGATAGAGGTCAACACAACGTACGAGCAACAGCAAAACCGATACCAGACGTCCCTCCGATGATAACGACACGCTTTCCCTGCAGTTTGTTGGTGAAGAAATTAGTAGGCATGTTCACTTGGAAATCTACCGAGTTGCAGACATCGACTTATATTTATTCAACTCCGGGCGCTAACCGTGCCCTGACATAAGAATAACGCAGTAACTGTACACACGACTGACCGGGCGTGAACCGGATAAGATGAGACAATTGTGAGACAATTGGGGATGGGATGATCGCCAAGCCAGCAGCCCTGGAAGCTAACAAGACCAAAAAAGCTGAATTTTGTAGATCGAGTCAGCATCTCTGAGTCACGGTCTTGCAACTTGGCACCATGGACCTCGATGCACCCACAGCATATCGCGGTGTTCCTCGCGAATTTCTAGCTGTAATTCTCGCAGGTTTTGGAAACGAGTGAGCTACTTTGATTCTAAGCAATCCCTGGTAGGCTTATAACCTCAGATACTCTCTTTTTCAGATTGTCACCATTGACTAGCGATCATGGAGAGGAACCATGTCCAAAGGCTCTTTTACCCGTCGCGAATAAACCCATGATAAATTATACATTGACATGGGTCGAACAGTCTGGCATAAAGGGTACGCGAATACAGCAATTTATACGAACCTCCCAACTGACATCACCCAGACGTACTACTCATCTGTCCGACCTCGCACCTCCCTGCCATCTCCCATCACATAAACTCCGACACCTCCCAGTCCACATCTCTGCGTATTGATATACAAGCCTACGACGAATCCCAAGACGACGGAGTCGGTACTTGCACCATCCTACGTTCTTTCTCCAATCGCATCCTATCCGACTTCGTTATTCTCCCTTGCGACTTCATCCCACCACCATCACTTCCGCTCACCAGTCTACTCAACAAATTTAGAACCGACTCCATCGCGGACGGGGCGATAGCAACCACTTGTTGGTTTGAATCACATCGACCGGGAGAAAAAAGCTCTCCGGAGGATTGGGGTATGTTACCACCTCCAATGCCCATTGTGTGGGACGAGCCGACTGGAACGCTTCTTCACATTGATACACCTGATGATTTGGATCGCGACGCTGAATCAATGGACTTGAGGATGTCGTTATTGTCACGGTACGTCCGTCTGTCGGCTGCGAATTCGGTTCCTTGCTCACCCTGCTTAGATATCCACGGACGAAAATGTCATCGAATTATCAGGACTCCCATGTATATGTTTGTCGTCGATCCGTGCTAGATGCGTTGCAAGAAAAGAGACATCTAGATTCTTTCCGAGAGGAGTTCATCCCTTGGCTATGTAAAGTCCAGTATCAGCGTACGAGGAGAGAAAAATATGGCCGAGGTATGGACGCACCTCTTTCTCCAACAGTACCAAGTGATCTCATCGACCAGCTTTTTGTCATAGTCCTCAACCCTCCTACAAACGCGTCTTCACAAGCTGCTGCACTAAAACACTCGACCCTTCGCACACCCTCCGAGCACTACCCACTCAATAGATCCCTATCCAGTCTCCAACGCCAACTCCACACACAATCAGCCACATCTTTGCATGCAGGCGCGAATACCGACTTTGATCCCGAAATCGTTCCGGAAAGTCCACGGGAATCTGACGATGCAGATGCAGACGCGGATAACTCACTCCCGTCGACAGACGCAGACGAAGCAAGTCTTCGCGTTGGCATCGTGCTTCATCGATCAGATTCAACACACGAATTCGCCTCTCGCGTGAACACACTGCATTCTCTCCTGGAGATGAATCGACGCGTGCGTATTCTTTCTCAACTCATCCTCTGGATTCCTTCTGAATCCCGTTTATTGTCAATCACTAACATCTATCATCTCACTGTTATCGTTCAATCCACATCCTACAGCTCCTATCCCAGATGCCCACCTCTTACGTCCTCCCAACCGACCCAACCGAACGAGCCCTAATCGACCAAAAAGCCCAAATCTCCTCCGATTCCATGATCGGCTCTTCAACAAAAGTAGACGAACGAACGAATATCAAGAAATCTATCATTGGTAAACATTGTATTATTGGGAAGATGGCGAAGATCTCGGGGTGTGTGCTTTTGGATCATTGTGTTGTTGAGGATGGGTGAGTTGGCTTGGTTTGCCTGATACTGAAGTTTTTTCTGATACTGACGGTTTTGGTGGTGGAATAGAGCGAAGCTGGATGGGTGTATCTTAGGTAAGAATACGAATGTGGGAGCTAAGGCTGAGTTGGTACGATGTGTTACACAGGCTGGGTATGAGGTCGATGCTGGAGGTGAGCTTTTTGCATCCTCAAATGTTGCGTGTACTCATGTGAATCCGACAGAGAGCTACAAGAACGAAAAATTAGACGTGTCCGACTGGACGCAAGGCGGTCCTGATGAAGATGACTCTGACGAGGAATCTTCTGAGGACGACGAAGAGGAGGACAGCACTGAGGAAGAAGAGTGATCTTGACTACAAAATATACTATACTGTTGCATATAGACATGCAGACCATGATTTCAGGAAGCAGTTGTGCGCAAACTTGGAGGATTGTCAGTCTGACTTAGAAAGCTCTGACGTGGACAGATACACGGGAACAATTCAAATAAGAAGCAAAGATAAATGACATGCAAACGAAAGCGCCGTAGACTATCGTGTCCTCTGCGACTGCATTTGGTTTCCAAGTCCCTGAGAGAACCGAGCGCCTCGTCCACCGCGTGCCCCGCCTATAGGGAAAGATAACATGAGTCTTTTCGTCATCGCCGAAAACAACAATGCAAGACTTACCGCGGGCACCACCTCTAGTCCGATCACCACGACCTCTACGCTCCTGTGTCTCTCCTCGTTTTTCACCCTTGTTTCCATCTCCTCGTTCACCCCACCCACCAGTACCTCCCATCTTGATATCAAGTGCCTTCTCGTTCTGCTCAACCATAGCCGCGACCTTGTCAGCCATAGTCTGGGCCAATTGTTGAGTCCGTGAGAGGTCAATGCGGTGGAAGACGACGACACCACCGGATTGGTCGAGCGACGCCGAAAGTTCTTCGTTCCAGATCATCTTGGAGACGAGAGATGTTACGGTCCGCAGAGGTAGTGAAAAAGTCCGGGAGAGTAAGGACAAAGAGAGTGTGCTATAATGAGGTGCATATGTGAAAAGGTATGTTCGCAGGCCTTGTTCTTGGATACGTCTATGACAATCAGTCAGTCTTGGAAACGAAAACGAAAAAGACGAGAAACGCACTTGGCCAACATTTCCTTCACGGATGCTGCCTCGGGCATCAAACTCCAAATCTTGATACTCTGAATGAGGTCGCGGCATTGTTCCCATTCACCATCCTGCAAAGCCTTGCTCGCCTGCATGATATGATCCCTAGTACTCTCTGGTGGCCCAGTGAATACTTGACGATCAGCGAAATCCAAAAGACGACGGAACGGCTTGGAGATAGCCTTCCTCTTCTGCTCCTCAGAGTCGATGCTAGCCAACAAGGGGATCTCCACCAACATGCTGGAGACCAAGAACGCTGCTTCGAGAAGCTCAGTGTTGATGTGCATGTGGAATGGCAGCAATCTCTGTTTCTCTGTCTTTTCCTGCTCCGGAGTGAGAGTCTGGAAACGTTGCTGGTGTGTTCCCTGCGCGAGAAGCTCTTTGACTCTCTGTGTAGTGAAGATGTCCTGTAGAGTGGCCTGAGCTTCTTTGATGAGACCGACGCGGAACGCACAAAGACCAAGCTGTACGACGGTGCGATTGTATAGAATTTGCGTGGCGACATCGGCGGAATGGATCGACTCTTGAAGATGCGACATGAGAAGCATGTCACGTGCGGTATGGAAGTCGTTGTGGAGGGCGTAGTGGTAGACGTGGCTGAGCATTGCACGCGTGCGAAGGAGGGAGTTGCCCGATTTATAAAGGTATGCGCAGAGTGCGTGGATAAGACCAGAGGTGGCACCTTGAGCCTCCAAAGTCATGCTTGGCTTCACATCCGACAAAGCGGCTGCTGCTTCGAGGGCTTGAACCACTGGATCAGGCTGATGACAGAGGCATAGGAATGAGCATACACCGAACATAAAATGCATAACCATTACTCACCTTCGAGTAAATGTGTTCTAGACGCCGCATAACCACTCTACCCAGAGGATCATCCTGATGTGTCTTCTCGTAGAACGCCTGGGAACGACAAATCGTGCAATACAACACTTTCTCGTCCTTCAAACGGTCGACATACTCGGTTCCGTGGGGATCGATATTTTGCAAGCTTTTGGTAAATTCATCGTCCAAGCGGTCTACGAAGCTGATGATACTACCTCGAATTCGGACGACCCCATCCGCTTCAGTAGCTGGAAGACGTTCTATCGACTCGTCGTAATCTTCGGTAATTTCCTGAATAGAGTATGACGAGTCCGCAGCGACAATAGAGATAAGTTGGTCGACCTCGCGTTGAGCGCTGAGCCAGAGGTCAATCGGCATGTGAGTTGCGGTCGAGGAGTTGTAGTCGAATCGAGATGAGACCAGCGCAAGAAGTACGCGGATACGTGAATACGATGTCACTGCGACTTCCAGAAGTTTTTCGAGGATACGAATTTGCTCAGCCCTGTCTGTGTTCTGAGACCCCACAATATTAGCAGTGAGACGAGTATAGTGAAATTGAACGAGAATATACCTTTTTACCACGAGCTTCTTGTACAGCCTGGAGGTTTTTGAAGATACCCTCGGAAGTAAAGAGCATGACTTTGCCTCCTTTACCGACAGTAGTGAAGTCATCGTCGGCCTCTTCGTCGCTACCCTCGACAGCCTCACCAGTGGCGACAGGCTTTACTTTCTTGGGAGCAGTGTTCAAACCAGGTGCGGCGCTGATGGCGTATGCACGTTCAAAGGCTTCCGGGTCCTATTGTAAACGATAAGTCCTAGGGCTAAGAGGCGGAATCTATGACACGCACAGTTTGGAAGTCTTTAATTTCCTTCTCATATTCTTTGACACCCTTCTTGAGCTTTTGCTTCATAGCTGTGAGTGCTTTGGCGTTGGTAGCATTCATTTTCTTTTTGGCATCCTTCTCTTTCGAAATTGCGGTGTTCAGGGAACTCTCGAGGCTGATAAGGGTACGAATATAGAAAGGAGGGATGGGTTCCGAAACGTTATGCTGGCGCTGGATCATGCGCACAAGTTTGTCGAATTCTGTGGCGAGAGATTAGTTAACGAAAACAACAGTTTATTCATTTACGCACCCGTAGAAATGACGACCCAGTCGTTAATCTTTAAAGCATTCTCCATGACTTTTCCCGTGCCCTCCATTTCAGCCAACCGCTTCTCTGTCGCGCTCAGGATTTTTATACCAGGCTTCCCCTCCTCATCACTGTCTTCGTCCTCGGAATCACTAGCCCGGGGTAGTTTGCTCTTCGGTTTTTTGGGCTTTGCGCCATCGTCTGAGTCGCTGTCGCTGTCGTCGTCGTCGTCGTCAGAACTGGATGAGCTGGAGTCTGAGCCAGCTGTCCGCAAGAACTGGTGCATAGCAGGTTTCGATGTACTGGCAGCGGGTTTTGCGGGAGGGGCATCCTCGTCTCCGCTAGACATGAGCTCATCCTCGGATTCCTCTGATTCCGAGTCAGAGTCGCCTGCTTGTCTGAAGAATCGAGACATTTTGTGAGATTTGTCGAATAAATTCGAGCACGACGTCGCACAACAAAATTTAGAGTGTCGGACATTTTCAAACCCAGCTAACAGACACGTCGGAACCGAGCCAATTCACGCCGTCACGCTCTCTTGAACTCACCCTTGCCACTCAGCCATGCCACTCAGATCTCACAAATGGCCGACCAATTCCTTGACGAGATGATAACGAAATCTCATCGCTTGTCCTGGCAGTCTCACTTCAAAATCCATAGATTTGCCTTTTCTTCGCTATGACAACCCATCGAGTTCAAGCCTGAGTTCTGTCGTCTCTCATACGACGAACCTCCGAGCACATACAATGATTGAAATGGCTTTTGAGACCATCGAGTGGGATACGTTCAAAATTCTCGCATTGGCAGGCCCCTCCATCCCTAGCCGCTCGGACAGTCATGATAATGCCTCCATATGAGCCTCAGTCTCCTGCTATATCTGAACTTGGTCGACTTCGCCATTTGGAATGATACTAGCAACCGGTATCCTCGAACGAATCAGACACAGCGTTCTTGCAATGCCTTGCTAGGTTTCGATGCCATGAGATGTTCCTGACGTTCCTCTTTTCTCGTTTCACACTATTGATTTAGGCAGACTGGGCTCTAGATTCTACCAAGATATATCAGGCCTGGGACTACCACTCTGGCAGCGCTTCGTTTCTCTAAAAGACATATCCTGTGCCTCGAAATATCCACCTTAACCTGACACGCAGCCAGGAGGCCGTGACTCTGGAACGACACGTCTCGTTCAGTCGGTCGAAAAAAATTGAACATCCCAATTACATACCTCGTCTTTCGCTCCATAGTCCAGAGCAAATTGACAAGTCGGATACAGTACGTATACCAGGGGCTCGCGTTCACCTATTAGGCTCTGTTGAACATGCCACAACGTTCAATATCACAACCTCAGAACCTCAGGTCCGTTTGCCCGGTGCCAATGGCACCAAAAGTGGTATTCCACCGAGCTCAAAAACGGCTGTTTTTTCTATCAATCGTCTCTGTCATTTCGTGGGGTAATTCATGCTTACATGTATAAATCTGTGTTTTCGCCCTTCGCCATCTATTTTATCTGTCTAGACTCAAAAGGCTCATTTTGCTTTCATCGTGTGGCAATATTAATCCTCCGTGACCGTGAAACAAAGAACGGCTCCACGGACCCCACGGCCGTCGATATTCATAAGATCTCAAGTTATGATTGCTGCTGGCACTGAGATGGGCGCGAGTCAATCGAGGCCTCCGAGGGGCACGCTTCTACGTCTTGGCGGCTGTTAAACAATCTTGGTCATCTGCGTACGGCGATCTGGACTAAGACTCTGGGGGAAGGCGGCGGAAGTCTTGCGGAATTGGAGATGCGGATGTGGGGTTGATGCAGCTAGCTAGTACTAGTGCTCTGTCGTTCAATTAATTTGCATCGACTTTTGGTCTCGGCTATACTCTTCCTTACGTACTCCTGAACGAGGTTGAGCGGTCAAAATCATGCCAATGAGTTCCTTCAAGTTCACAACAAAATCGTGGCGCATACGTATAAATACATATATAATAAAATAAGATAGACTAGAGGTGGGATATGATAAAGAAGAGTACGCGAATGCCATCAAGCGCGAAAGAATATGCTTGTGTACACTACAGAAAAATTACAGCAACGGGGAGGTCGGACAAAATACGGGCGAGTCGTTGAGCCGAGACAGTGTTTAGGCGGGGAGGGTTCCCGGAGTCTCCATTCCATAGTTGTAAGTCTCCTTTTCGTCAGGAACCGACACGATGAGGTCTTCAGGTTGTTTGGGATGCAAGAAGTCGTTTCCCCTTGATGAGACGCGAAGTGTACGGTCAGAATCATTATAAAGATAGTCCCGATCCAGAGATAGCTCACCAGTGAACGAGGGCAAAGCCTCCGACTCCCATGATGAGGGATCCACCGACCATGTTACCGAGAGCAACAGCCTACAAAGACAATTAGAGCAAGAGTCAGCAACTTGCATGGCTCGAAGGCATGACGCAGAAAGATGCTTACGGCTTGATTGTACAAGAACCATCCGACGGTGGTATCCGCACCGTATCTCATACCGCAGGGAACGAAGAACTGATGAGACATGACGATCAGTTTGGACGGTGTCAAATAAGGGGAAACAAGTGACTTACTTGATTGGCGATCGAGTGCTCGAAGCCAGCGAGAACGAAACAGACTGCAGGAACCCACGTATGAAAGAACTTTCCGGCTCCATCCCGTGCGCCGATACCTAGCCACACGGACATGCAAACTAGAACGTTGGCACCGATAGCTGGAGGACATTAAAAGGTGTGAGTTCGATTCTGTTTGAAGAATTGATGGGAATGGCACTGACCCCGTAGGAACAAGACTCCGAAGTTCCATCCTTGACTTGAAGCTTTCGACATAGCGACAGACTTGACATATGAGAGATACGGCTCAGCAGCGAAGTAGTGTGTCTGGAATAACCAAACAGACGATATGTCAGCCAGGGAATAGTATAACTTGTGGTGATACACTGACCTGATAAGAGAGGAGCTCCATCGTCAGGAGGTTACCAGCCATGTTGCCGAGGTAAACCTGGAATCGGTAAAAGTCAGAAACGAGTGGCGTAGTCATCAGAAATTGTGGCGTAAACTTACGATGCCGAGACCTTTGACGACCATCCAGGGAGTAACCTTGTGGTTGCAGATGCCGATAGCGAGAACCTGGAATCGGAAAGCGAAATTCAAGTCAAGCTAACTGCTCAATTGGAATGTTTTCGACGACATACCATGCAATTTCCCGTGTATCTAGAATATATAAAATGAGTTTTCCGAGCTATGCCAGCGCGCAGAAACGATTACTCACAGTTCACCTCCCCAAAGTAGGATCCAGTGCAGAGCGAGTGGGAAAGTAAGAGCAGTTCCGATCTGTTGCCAACGATGAAGGGTCAGAAAGAGATTACGCTGGCAGATTTGGGACACTAACGTGTGGAAGGAGCGGGTATGCAGTCCTCGTCTCCGCGGCGACACCTCCAGACATACAATTTCCGATGATACCTCTTTAAAAAGATAAGCAATGGATTGAGAATCAGCGGTAAGCTCGTGCTCACCCAATGGCAACCCAGAAACCCTGCAAGACACGTAAATAATGTTGAACTCAGGTCATGACAGAAAAACGCGTCGATTACTCACAGCTAAGAAACCCTGGAAAAATGTCCTCAGGATGGAGGCTTTTCCCTATGATAGCCCAAACATCAGATATCGAATCTCAACGACCGAGAGGGCAGACTGAGCGCTCACCCTTTTGATACAAGTGTTGAGTAGAATACGCTCTACTCTCTCGACACCATACCAAGACGTGACCTCATACTCGAGGGGGTCAGCCCGTGGTAGTTGGTGAGCGATTTGAGCTGGAGGTAGAGTCGGAAGTGTGGTGGCGTTGGAAGGATGGGAGAAGCGATTTTTCATGTTTGATGAGTGTGAAACGAGGTGAGATGGTTGATTGTCGAGGAAGGAAAATTCGACGCCTTCTTATTCGAGGAAATTGGAACCGTTCTGGAATCTGAATTTCCAGCTGTCGTTTCGAGGTGAGTAGATCATGATCTATGGATGATCGATAAGGTACGGATGAAAGGCAGACTCTGGGGCTCGAATTGTGGAGAGGCCGACGAAGAAGGACGAAGACCGCCGGATCAAGAAATAGATACGTACATAGGGGTCCATGTAGTGAGCTCTATTTATGGGCAGGGCCTTGGCTGGCCTGAGGCCGGTCTTGGATAATCAAAATTAGAGTGGAAGCGTATGGCAAGCACGTGCAAGCAAGACCACAGTCTGGCAGCACTGCCACGTGCACGCACGGCGCGTACCTGCGCGTACCTGCGCGTACAACTACAGAGACAGGCTTGACGCGCAGATGGGAACAAACTACAGGGTGCCGAGTCTGAGAGAGAGAGGCATACAGAGCCAAATGGAAACGAATATACATCAAGAAGATCATCAAGCCGGGGAGGACTCGACGACGTGCTGACTGGTGAAACACAGTGTACCGACAGCTTCATATTGTGCAGTGCACTGACTTATCGGAATCCGTACGGTGCGAAGGAAATAGAGCATCAGCGACGACAGAGTATTTTCTTGGACCGATGCCTCGATGAATGAATATGATATTCGCACAATTTTCGCGTTGTTCCTCGGCACGTCGCTTGGAGGAGTCCTCATCTTTCTGAGAAGACAGTTATCCGAGAATCTGCTTCATATTCTTGAAACAAAGAGGAGTTGACTGCGGTCGCCAGAGGCAGAGGGAAATAATTGTCCCAAACTTCGAGCCTGTTGCGCGATCTGTAATTTCAAACCCAGCTAGGTTGGTTCACATCCTTTTTGTCACGGGTTTTACCGTGACTTTGTGTTTTCGACCTCTAAATTGCGCTCTACCTCTATATACTGACTGCTAGCCCACAAAAAGTATATCACTACGCGCAGAATGGTCGTCTTCGCCTCAAAATCTAATTTGGAGTCCAGCGGCATACGGACCGAACCTAACTGAGCATCTTACCAATGATCCTTGAAATAAAAATGACTCAGTGATCGTTCAGGGAAGTACTTTATGTTCGGAAGCAACCCATCTTTGGGCCCCAGTCTTTGCCTCCCAAACGAACAGCTCACAGATCATGTCGAGCGAATACGAGGACGAGGACGAGGTAGACGTTATAGAGGCAGGAGACACTACACCGCCTGCAGTCACTACGCCTCTTCCGAAACTCCAGCTCTCGATCATCTTCTTCATCCAAGTCAGTCAGTTCGCAGAGTATCCATGATTATATCTATATAACATCCTCGCTATGTAGATCTGTGAACCTATAACAGGAAGTGTTATACTGCCGTTCATAAATCAGGTAAGACCTGCCGCATTAGATATCATGCAGTATATTAGTCACCTTACCAGTTATGATAGCTCATATTTGAATTTGGCTTGACTGGAGGTAGCGAGAGCGCAGTTGGATATTATGCGGGTGCTATTGTATGTTTTCACCGCTATCGCACGAGCTTATGGGTTATCGCTGATAACTATCCAAAGATGTCCATTTTCTATGTCACAGAGACGTTATCGGTCTTATTCTGGGGAAGTCTCTCAGACAGGTGCGTCCAATCATCACTGCTCGAGATTTTCAAGTCTAAACACTTCCCTACTAGGATTGGTCGCCGTCCGGTCGTGCTTATTGGTATATTTGGCGTGACGATATCAATCTTTCTATTCGGTCTGTCCAAGACATTCTTCGGGTTGTTATTCAGTCGCGGACTTTCCGGAGCCCTTAATGGGAATATCGGCGTGCTGAAAAGCATGGTCACCGAAATCACCACTGAAGATAATCAAGCAAAAGCCTGGAGTTTTGCACCGATCGTCTTTGCAGGTATTGCAAGAAGCTTTGTCCGGAAAGTTTCCCTTGCTGACGCTCTGATTAGCTGGAGCCACTTTCGCCCCACTCATCGGTGGGTCATTCTCGCATCCATACGAACGGTTCCCTGGCATCTTCGGGCACTCCACCTTTTGGCAAACATATCCCTACTTCCTTCCTTGTTTCATCGCTGGGGCCTTTCCCCTAGTGGCATTCATTATCTCTGCGATATTCATGAAAGAGGTGAGTTTGCTTCAACCATCTTCCCGCATCGAAAACTCAGTATACAACTTTACAGACTCTCCATCACACGTTTCGCCAGTCGGCTAACTCCCACGAAACAGCTCCACTCTTCAGTGAAGCTCGTCCAACCCCGCCATCTATCAGGTCAACTCTCACTCCCCGCGTTCAAGTCGCAGTCCTCAATTACGGCACCATTTCATTGCTAAGCATGATGCTGGTCTTCATCCAACCACTATTTCTGTCAACACCCATTGGTGATGGCGGCATGGGGCTTTCAACTCCTACGATCGGACTACTGCTTGGGCTCGGAGGCCTGTATAACGGTCTCTCACAAGCACTATTGTTTCCTCGGCTTCATCGTTGGCTAGGTACTAAGCGACTCTTTATGGCCAGTGTCGCGAGTTACATTCCTCTATATGCTGCATGGCCATTTATGGATATCCTTGCTACACATTCTGGTCAATTTGATGGGAGAGTCAAGACTGTCTTCATACTTCAGCAGTTCTTTCTACCTCTTGGTCGGATGGGATTCAGTTCGTGATCTTCTGTTGCACCTCTCTCAGAACCTACTAAACTACTTTGTATCTAGGCTGTTCACATATTTTCCTGACCTCTGCCGCGCCCTCGAAGTCGTCTTTGGGAACAACGACGGGACTGGGGCAAACTGTTGCTTCTTTCACACGCGCTGTAGGCCCTTTGCTTGCAGCCTCGCTGTTCGCGACTTCCATCAAAAACAACATCCTCGGAGGACATTTTGTTTATGTCGTCCTTGTGTGCTTGGTAGTCGGGTCGTTATACGGCGCAAAGCTCCTTCCTACGGTCATGAAACGTGCCAGCGAGGAGAATGATGATTGAAGGGGGATTGTGCAGTTCTGTGGAATACTTGTGTTTTGCCGGGTCTCATATTAACGGGAAGATGAAGAGAGCAGCTTGGGGGCAGAAAATCCAGTGCATAGAACTCAGTTCTCGATTTTTGATTCTTTCCATGATTTAGAATCCAGGAGAAGAAACCGCTCAAGAAGTTTGAGTACTAGTGCGACGACAACACGTACGATTGGTGTGTGTCGGCACGTGGATGATTCCCAGCCCTGACACTGTGACAGTGACAAAGTCTATTTTCCGAGCATGATCAATCCTTGAGCGTGGCTCTCTCCTTCTCATCAATTGTCTTTCAACGTGCAGCGTGGATGCATCATTTCCCATACAACGAATCTAGTGTATCGGTACTCTATGCTGCAAAGACAATTGCGGAGCGCTCAACACGTTCGGCATATTACCAACTTTGCGATCGATGATCTGACTCTTTTGTTGGCGGAGGACGGTATGAACCCACGTATAAATCTGCACCATCGCTTTTCTCTAGCACGGATTGCAATTGTGTGGTCAAGCTCCAAGCTCAGTCGGACCTTGATGCTCATATGCATCCGCGATTTCCCTGTAATACTCATAGACCATCCGCAGTATCGCTCTGAGCCTTGTATTGTCTTCAGCAAGCACCCTCAGATATCGATAGCTCGGCCTGCCCTCAGGCTGGTAACTGACAAGATTGGAGCCTAGTACGATGGCAAAGTTCGATGGTGCGTAGCGATGACTGACTAATCATCAATTGTATACTTGAATGACATTTCTTTTTGTTGTTCGTGTGGTTCCTAGAGACCTACAACTAAGCCGACTTCGCCCTCGATCGCAGAAAGGGACGCTATCTGAGGCCGCACTATCGACGTCTAAAATAGTACTGGTCACTAGCTGTCAAAGCACACAATAAACTCGGCGAATTTTACTCTCTGTGATGCACGACCTCTTGCCTGCGTTCTCGGATCATCAGTACGAGCGGATAGCTGACCTTGAAGTAATTGTCTTCGTGTCTTGTCCCGAAATAATCCCTCCGAGGCTCTCATGGTCTTCCTTCACTTCATCTGGATAAATAGCGGGCTCGGATACAGAGAGATTCCCCTCAAGAGATAACTCGAGTCCTCTCTATTCACTTCAAACCAGTCTAGCATCCAACCAATTCTTCGAACCAATGGATTCTTTCACTTCTATGACTCTCATCCTCCCTGCTGCAGCGCCCGCATCTGCTGCACCAGAATTGTTGCCATCCTCCGCCGCCTCTGAAGATATCTCATCGCAAATCAAGAACTATGAGAATAATGGTTCTGCGATGAACGCTTTTTGCGTCATTGTATGAGACAGACAACGCTTTGTGAGTCCCTAATGTTCTTCTAGAATCGAGGGCTCCAGCTCATATTTTCTGTTCTGTGATAGTGTCTTGCTCTCATTCGCATCATTTCGTTTCATCATCCAAATTCGTAATCCATATATACCGACCACGACGTCAATCCATACCCGATAACGCTTGCTCTAGCTCAAGCTTAGCACCTTCTACCATTTTTCTCTCTTCCACTTTCATTTAGGTTTCCCTGTATCCTTATTACCCCCTCAGGCCTTCGTTCACCGTTATTGTTGTATTACACCTCACACTCCTTCAGTCTCAATCTTCGTTATCTTCACCAGGAATTACTGCAGTATCCATTCACGTATCAGTATATCATATGTTTATTTACATGGATAGAATACCATCATTTGCTTGTATCTTTCGCAAAAAATCTACAACAGCTCGCGTTCCAGAACCAAACCAGAACCAATCATTAGTCGTCGGCGATATTTGGCCGCAAGGGTCGAGCCAAACAACAGCCTGATACTTACCGTTAACGCGTTCGCGTAGACCATTAATTGCCCAATTAGCCTCGCAGACGGGGAACAATTCTGGCTCTCGACGATACACTCAGCCTATTCTTCGATGATCACGCGCACGAGTTACGACCATGGCGACCAGCGTTAGCGACGACATACTTGCTCCGACATGGAACGGCCAGATAATACATGTAAATTCAGAAAGGATGCTAAAGTAATAGTACAGAGAACCTGGAAAATGCGATAGAAAGGATATAGACTGCGAACTAGAGGACCGCCTTCTGCCACTTGGGCTCAACACCGTCTGCGATAGCAAGATACGGCATCAAGTCACTGGTCAAGAACTCACTTGGCCATTGCTTCCTGATCTGTCCTTTAAGATACTCGATCGTAATCTTCAAGTCACCGTCCTTGACACCGGGAGCAAGTTTCTGGATGCTAGGAGACAACTCCGTGATCAGACCATCGATGTACTCGACGGTGATAAGTTCGCCTGTGTCCAAACGAGAACCGTGCTTCACCCATTGCCAGAGTTGTACTCGAGTGATTTCAGCGGTCGCAGCATCCTCCATGAGGTAATTGAGCGGAATGCACCCGTTGCCTCCGATCCATGCAGCAGTGTAGGCAAGAGCGGTAACGACGTTGGAGCGGACTCCTTCGTCGGTGATGGTTCCCGGCACTTTCGTGTTCAGAAGGTCGGCGGCAGCGACTCTGACTTCTTCGCGACGGACATGGTACTGTGAAAGAAAGAGCATTAAGGATGATTACACGTCTAGAAAAGGCGAACTACTGACCTGATTCGGTCCCAGCATGTGTTTGTCAAAGACTTCCCGAGCAATGGTGTTGATAAGCGGATGGGCGATCCAAGTGCCGTCGTGGCCAGCCGTGACCTCACGAAGTTTGTCTGCGCGGACCTTGTTCATGGCGATGTCGTTGGCTTTGGGATCGTTCTTGATGGGAATTTGAGCAGACATTCCACCTATAGCAGCGACTTTACGTCTGAGAACACTGTATCAGTACATGGAGCATGACCAATATTCGACTGACTCACTTATGACAAGTCTGAATCAACAGCCTGACATACGCGTCCATGAACCCTACTGTCATGGTAACATCTTTACGGTCGGGAAGGACAGCGCTGCGGTCAGCTCTACGCTTTTTGATGAAGCTGAAGATGTAGTCCCATCTGTTTTCGAATGAGCTTGTTGCTACCATTAGAATGACGTCAGACTTAGACTTACCGTCCACAGTTCAGTCCGGAGGAGTGATTCCTCAACTCGAACAGAATCTCTTCCATCTGGAAAGCAGCAGGAAGTGTCTCAATCAAAACGGTACCACGAATGGTGTTATGAGGTATGCCGATATAAGACTGGGAGAAGAGGAACACGTCGTTCCAGAGACGGGCTTCCAGATAGTGCTCCATCTTCGGCAGGTAGAAATAGGGGCCGCGCCCACGTTTGACGAGCTCTTGTGCATTGTGGTAGAAGTAGAGAGCGAAATCGAAGAGTGATGCAGAGATTGGAGCGTTATCAATAGTGACGCGAGGCTCATCCAAGTGCCATCCACGCGGCCTACGTGAGGTCAGTTTGACGCATAACTTCTACAACATTGAAAGTAACGTACCGAACGATGAGGACAGCAGGGTTCTGAGATAGCTTGTAGGACTTTCCTCCGGTTTCAAAGTCGATTTGATGTCTAATGGCGTCACGCAGATTGATCTGACCATTTATCATGTTCGCAAAAGTGGGTGCGCTCGAATCTAGACGAACATAAATTGCGACACAATATTCAAGAGATAGCAAGACTCACCCTCGAAGTCAGCCATGAATGTTTTCGCTCCGCTGTTCAAAGCATTGATAACCATTTTACGATCGGTGGGGCCTGTGATCTCCACCCGTCTGTCTTCCAAACCTGGAGCAGGGGGAACACAGTGCCATGACGGCTCTGCACGAATATGCGCCGTCTCGGGTGGGAAATCGAGAGTTGCGCCTGCGTCAAACTTGCGCTGAGCATCGTCTCGAGCAACAAGGAGAGATTGTCTGGTAGACTCGAAAGTCCTGTGAAGAGCAGCGAGAAATTGGAGTGCGCCATCTGTGAACAGCTCGTCCTGAGCTTTCTGAGCGACCTTTGAGTGTATTTGAACGCCTTGGACCATTGTGGTTTGAGATAGAGAGGTGAACGAGATGAGAATTATGTGGAAGTTGTGTGGAAAGTCGAGAGAAGGACTCTGAGTGTTTTGTAGTGAACTCGGCTCTCCGTGATTTCCGCATCCGGAATGACCCCGACGTCACCCCGCCGGCGAGCTATCACATGCCGGGATGTGACCGGACTGCCGTTGTGACTCTTCCTCCCCTATCCTCCTCCGTCTCTGCTAGAAAGAATCCCTTCATCCCGGAATACCAGGTGAAAAGTGTCAATTTATTGCAGAATTGGTGAAAATTCGTACCCAATGTCGTCCAAAATAGATCACCATCGGCTCGAACGGGTATTCCACGAATCTAGTGATCCGGTGTATATTTTCCCTTCGTGTCCATCCCAGCCCTAAGTTAGTTCAAACACACGTGCGTAGTGTATATACGCAGAAGATAAACGTTATCTGCATGGTCATCCGATGATCCATTTCGGAGGTGCAGAGTATGTTGTGGTCAAGTTTAACCCGGATTCGGCGTAGACGTAGCGACTTTCGAAGATCCAAGCCTATCCCATCTGCGCACGATCATCCAGACCATTCCCGTCCAGAGCCATGGAAGAATCTACGAATTCCATCTCGTACATACGCGGGGAGACCGTCGGTGCCCCGCGTTTCGTTACAAGTTCACGATCGCCGCAGGAACCGAGCGAAATCAGGCGAAATTCCGTTCCGGCCGTTGGGTTGTGCCAAATTAATTGGATTTCGAATAACATGCTTACAAAAGAAATCGCGGACCACTCGATATCGACTCGACATCACGACCTTTTCTTTTCATCTTCTGTAGGCTCCGGTTCTGACTCTGATCCAGACTGAGGGTCGACGGTTGGGTGCGAAGAGTCTGAGCGAGCATTAGGAGATTGGATTAGTATATGAAGCAGGTCGAGAGAGAGAGAGGAAAACGTACTCGAGGACGCAAGGTCCTTTACTACACGCTCCCCTACTTTGATCACCCGTTTACACGCCATCTGCCATACACCTACACTGACTGAGCCTTTGAAAAACGCGATGCCGGGTCAGCGTCATGAAACAACATCATGTAGGAAAGAGACTGACCCGCAGGCGCGAATGGAAGCGCTAACCACCATCCCAGAGGACCGAACCATCCTGGTGGTAGGTAAAAGACAGCTGATTTTCTATACCACCATCCTACCACAAACTGGAGTCCCGTCGTCAATATCCAGATGGCAGTATTGAATTTGAGGGAGAAGGACGATTTGTTAGAAGCTATCTCGCTATCTGTAGGTCAACACTAAGTTAGATGTGCTGCAGCCTTGGTCGGCACGTAGCCGCATGAATCGTAGAAAGAAATCATGGAGTACGCAACTGAGCTTCTCCAAATCTGCCAGTCCCTTGTCCACACTCCTTCTCAGCTTAGCCCACTTAGCAAACTGGTCCTGCGCGCTTGTTTGCAGGAGCTGTTTTTTGGTCGCAAGAACTTCTGACTTGAGTTTCCGTTGCCGTGCAGCGACGGACGATTTGAAAACACGTAGGTAGAGGGCGTAAACCTGTGAGAGGTCATATGTCAGTCTAATGATGCTAAATGATGGGGTGAAAAGGACGCACAAGTTCAAGCAACACGGATTTGCCTATCCATGAGATGAGCTGGGTGAAGAACACCAATGCAAAAATCGTGAAAATAAGAGACATTGTTTGACGTCTAGCAAGGACCGCGGAGAGAGGTGGCGAGTAAGAGAGATTATTTGGGTGGTACGATGCCCAATAATTATGTATAAGGAGCACGGAGGATGAGAGTCGGCAAACTCGAGGTAAAGGTGTGGACGTCCACAAGACGCTTAGACGTCTAAGACCTTAGACGGTTAGGAATACACGTGGCGTATTCACGTTGGTCACACCCCTGGCGTCACGGTGGACCCCGTTGGACCCACAACTATGAACAAAATACGAAAATGACCACTGGGTATTCGTTGGAGATTCAGCACGTCCAGGAGTCAAAGGACATTAAATATATAAATTTATTCATCGTTCACAAGATGTTTGATCCAATGTACTTGAGTAACACCAATTTTATGCCTCATCTTAAACTCGAACGTTGCTACAAATTAAACACATGGCACATTAGATGCACACACTGTTTGTTGATCAGATTAGCGTAACTATCATATATCATCCCTCTATCAAATTGTTCCACAAAAACCACTCGAGAAGGGATGTTATCACCGGTCAATGATCACTGAGCGCTCTACCCGTCGACTTGAATCTCGGCGGCTTGTCTACAGATTGAACCCAATTTCGTGTATCCCTTAGATACGTCGTGGAGCCGCCGAATACGTCGGGAAGCGGCAGCGCTGGGAGACGGGCGTGCGAGGTGTTGGGCTAATGGCACCGTTAGTCTCGGTGGAATTCTTTTTTGGGCAGCGAGATACCCAGTCTGTCTTGAGCTTCAGACCATATTAGGGTCAAGACAGGCCGCTGGTAGGAAGATCCAGTAAACAAATGTCGGTCGTCAACTTGCTGACATTTAGTTGGGTCTCTAAATACAGAATAATAATATTTGTCCGTCGATATCTACTTACATGGTCCAATATTCCTACACCATATTAAGCCGCGGAGGAGGACTATCTCCCGAGTCTCTCCGGCCCGTAATAGCCAAATTCACAATACTTTCCCATATTTGTGGGCGCGGTGATTGCAAAAAGGCTTCTCTCCTCTCCCTGCGAGATGAGTAGAACGAATCGAGTTGACGATCCGGCGACGCGGCTAGCGACGTCCGCGGAGGCGATGATGTTGTTGAGCCGCGCTCTGCAGCTATCGAAGATCTCGATGAGTCTGCTCCGAAGTTTCTTGGATCGTTGGGATGAGACGAAGAGGGTCCTTCGGTGGGAGACACCACCACAATGTCGAGAGTTGGTTGTGCAGGTATTGGCTCTAATGGCATGACAGTAGTTCTATCGTTTTCTGCGAGAACGGCGACACTGGTGATAAGAATGAATAGATATTTTGAATATTTGTGGATTGGACGAACCAGGTGCTATGGGACTTCTTATACGGCGGTGACGCCAACGGGACAATAGAAAGAGTACGGCGATCGCCAGGACCAGACCACCCAATGTCCCGCCGATGATAGGTGCTACCAATATTTTGGCCATTCACTACCCCAAGGTTTTGTGAATGAATGGTTGCCGTTATTGGAGTACCACGGATTTGATGAAGGAATGTGAGATATCAAGGAACGTGTAGCGGACAAGGGCACTCCGATGGACGGGGGGAAGGTAGGAGGGTAACGTATGAGTGGCAGTGCGAAAAAGATAATTGGCGAGGGCGGCAAGAGTCTATGAGCTCTGAGTATGGAGAGTAGTGTAGTTCGTAAGGTAACTGTCATGCGGATTCAGTACTTATGTTACTTTGTTGCTTCACAGCGTGAAAGAGACGTACCAGTTCATACTTATTGCTTGCCGCTGTGGTGAAAGGTCAACTATCCCGTCGACGTGCGCCAAATCAGCACAGGATTCCTAAGATGAGGCAGGAAGCATTTCCGTTTCAACTGATTGAAGGTATGACTGCGACGACACGTACAGCAGCATCAAAGAAGATAGGGAGAAAAATATAGAAGCTTTGGGATAGACTAGATGAAACGGATCAGTGCTAAAATCATTATGATGAGCGCTAATAACTTTGAAGACAGGCCGCCTTTCTGAAGACTCTCGATAGCAACACCGTGGAATCGGCTCTAGAATGTGCAGCGACAAGCTGATAGTCCACGAAGTGCCGCAACTCCGTCAGACAGTCGTTGGGCAACATGTCCAAGTCGTAAAACTTCGTTCACAGCCAAGGAACATGATCGAGACATTGGATCATTAATGATGGCCATCAGCGACATTGCGGCTGCAGACGGGGCTTTTCTGAAAATTGGAGGCACTGCACACAAGCAAGTTAGGGAGTTGAGAATGCAAGGAATCAAAACTCAAAGTGCTCCCAACAATAGATCAAAACAGGTAGCCACCTGAAGGGCTGAGACAGATGGGCGGGTGAAACAGGTGCATTCGGTCCCCAGGCTCGATGAGTCTTGTCGAGTTGTCAGTCATGGGAGTGAACTTCAGCGCTGGAGCGGCACCGAAGAAAGACGGTTTTCGATTAAGAAAGCATACGGCATATTGTGTATAGCAGAAATCAATGATGTGCATGCAGGACGATCTGACCACTCCAAGGTCCCTCCGCGACCCCCAAGACGAATCCGACATCCATTCGAATCTAGATGTTGAGCTTTGTGCGTCTCCAGTGACGTCTCTTGGCGTTGTACTATGAATTCAAGATATTAGATTGGTGATGTATTGTAGGACAGAATTTTCAACGGCGCACCTGGATTTTCGTGTCCGTCTTCAAACGGAACCACTGAGGGATGGGGCTGTAGCGGTCAAGGTAAGACAAGGTAAAAAGTCGATATAACTGTCGAGGATGACTGACCGATTTTGCCTCCCTGCCTTGGCCAAAATCCTCTTTGTGCGGAAAGTCTTTTGCGACGGCTAGAAGAACATCGAGAGGTCAGACGTTGGTGTCGAGTGCAAAATCAAAGGTTCGATGCTCACCATTATCGTTCGTGTGGAAGGGAGTTTCTGTCGTGTCTAAAAAATAAGGTTGGGACTAACAAGTCATGTGGACATTTGTTTGTAAAATGTGGCGGGCACTCAGAGTCACGTTTTCGTCAATCGCGTTGCCACGAACACAGAATCCAGATCGCGTTCATCTCAGTCAACTCAAATTCGACCCAAAATGCAACTATTCAACTGGATCTCATCATGTCTTCTCTTTGCCGCAGTTGCGATGGCCGTCGAAAACCCGACAGAGTTGAAGATCGAGACCACTTTCATGCCCAAGGATTGTCCAGCAAAGGCTACGAAAGGTGATGCAATCAAGGTCCACTACGTGAGCTAGCATATTTCTCACCGAGACGGGACACAAATGCTAAGCTTGATACTCGGATACAGACCGGAACACTCTTCTCCAACGGCCAGAAATTTGACTCCAGGTATGTTCATCCTTGGTAGAACGTTCGACAATGTCTGACGACCCTTGAACAGTGTTGACCGTGGAACCCCACTGCCTTTGACACGTACGCACGACTTTTGATCTATCATTATGGCGTCTTATATCTAACCTTGTCAAAAGTCGGTGTTGGCCAAGTCATTCGTGGCTGGGATGAAGGCCTGGAAGGAATGTGCCTCAATGAGAAGCGCACGTTGACAATTCCTGCGGACAAGGCTTACGGTATGTCATTCATCGGGATATTTTATTAGTGCGACCATTCTGACCTGGTCGATACTCTTCTTTCAGGTTCTCGGGGAGCCGGAGGAGTGATCGGGCCCAATGCTGCACTCGTGTTCGACGTTGAACTTGTGGGTCTTGACAGCAAAAGCGTTCGCAACGAGCTCTAAGTAGATGCATGTTGCCTATCGAATAAAAACACTCCGACGACAAGGGAGGTACGATCGATTGAGACCTTATGCATATAGGATGGGAGACCACGTCAACTCACATCATCGACAGTCCTCACTGTATCTTTGAAGGTGTGCACATTCAACGAAAACATTAATGCATATTGAAATCAAGGAATGCTACAAAAACACGCTTGCACAGCAAGAGGTAATAAAAATACACACTCGTGTGTTGTTGCTGTGAGGATTATGGATAGTGAACAATTAGTACTAGGATACAGAATAAGTCCAAAGCAAAAGGAAATGTTGTCGTCAGTTTGTGTTTATCATCCAGCAAGTTCACATCGCAACAGGAATGAATGGGTTCGTAGGGATACTTCGCCTCGCATTGGAGAGTGGCGGCGCGGTGATCGTTACACGATGTTCGTCATCAAAGGGCGTCGCGAATGGGTTGATAGAGGAGGACTGCCTTGCATGAGTGGTTGTCAACAACCGAGTCACGGGTGTAATAGATGGGCTGTTCTCCATGGCTGGGCTTGGGACAGAAGGATTCCGTCTGTGTCTATCTGGAGGAGGGCCAAGCGTGTAGTGGGGTTGTAATGGAAGAATTTTCACTACCGGGGGAGTAGATGAACGTTTATGGGCTCGAGGAAATCCGTGGTGTAGAGGCATTGCTAATGGCGTGGGCTGTACTGTCTCTGAGCTCCCATATACCGAATCTACGTTGGGTTGGTTCGGTCGTGGAGGAAAACCAACGGGAAACTGATGTTGCTCTCTTTTCGGTGTAGTAACGATGCGATTCATCCAAGGGACCGTTGTCTGTATAGGCGTGGGAGACTCGGACCAGGCAGAGCGAGGGACAGCTTTGTCCTGGGTCGAAGGTTCTGCAAAATCATCAATCTCCACCCTGGGTAAACCCACCGGTCTGAGGCTAGAAGCACGATGGATAGAGATTCTCAAGTTGGGACGACCTCTGGATCCGATGTCTGCGGTAGCATCTCGCTCTCCTTGTTCTTTCCTGCGTACCATGCTAGTCAAGCGACTTATCCAAGTGGGTCTCGTATCGTCGCTTTGCAAGTCGTTCGAAATATCGCGAGGTTGCCGCTCGTCGTCCATGACCAACTCGTTCGACTTTCGGACGGACATCAGCTTCATTGGTTTACTGATCGATAAAGTTTCCGAGTCGTTGCGCTTGCGACCACTGAAAAAGTTGTCCCAGCTTTTCTCTTGTTTAGTCTCCGACAAGGTAGATTTCGGAGCAGGCGACGTAGATCGATTGAACGGGTTGAGAGCGAATCCGGGCCTGGGCGATGGCAGGGGAGTGAACGAAGGAAGATCAGGCTCGGGCTTCACCTCCTCTTTGACCTCATTCCTATTCCCAACACCACGGAACATGGTTATATCGTCAATACCTCTTTGCTCCCGCTCCCATTTCCTCTTCCTTCGGGCCTGTAACCAAGTACGTCCGTATGAGTTCCACGCTATGATGCACAGCGCCATGAGAACGACAAATCCCCACAGCGCCATGAATATAGCGAACATGAAACGTTCCTTCCGCAGAGATTCCGCATACGCGTTGACGAGTTTGCCAATAAGCCCCTCTTTATCGTCTTGTCCGCCACCGATGGCTGCGGTAGCGATAGGTTGGACAGCCTCGTTGACATGAGCTGGCGATAGTACGAGGACAGAGTCATTAACACGAGGAATATTGACTTTGAGATTGTCGTGCAAGAACGTGAGAGCAGTCTCGATCGCATCAACTTTACTGCCGATGAAGCACTTGATGAATTCCTGAGCAGGTTGATCGAGGATAGTGCCGTTGAAGACCGTATTTACGGCGTCTTGAATATCGGTGTAGAATTCAACGATGGTGTCGTTGAGAGTAGTCGTGGTGACATTGACCCAACCGAAAACGCCGTTGTTGATAGTGTTTTGGATGACGTCCACGCGACTATTGATATCAGTGGCATAAGCCGCGGATTGGTTGTACATGCTAGCGTTAATCGACGTCGCGATTGTGTTCGAGAAATCGGTGGCAGAGGCGGCGGCACGATCGGCGTATCGAGCGGCTAAGGGACCTATAGCAATAAGCTGAGTTTCAACGGACAGAAGCCCAAAGAATCCAATCAGGAAGCATGCCAACGCAGGTGGGTGGAAGACGTAGTGGAAAAACCACTGCAGATGTGTATGCGTAACGGGCGAGAGGCGTAAACGTGCTGCAATAGTGTTGGCGATACGGGTCAGAAGGGGATGGGACCCAGTTGCTTGAAGCATGAGGAGATTGTGATCGCTCAAGGTGATTTGTGGGGCTCTCGATGGACCAGAATGGATAAGGGTAGGATCGGAGACCCATGCCTGCCGAGTATACTCCAAATGACGTTTCATGCACCGCCATTTGTACCATTCGAGGACGCAATTCGCGGCGAGGAGAAGGAGGGCAAGAAGAATGAGGATAATGGTGCCAATCTTGGCCACTTTGATCAGGTCATTTCCAAGATCATCGACGACAGAGGTATCAAGGTCGTTGCAGAACGTGAGCACGTTTTGTTGGGGGACGGGAAGAACGGAGGAGTCGAATGAGAGATTGCCGAAGGTACCGTTGATTTCTTGCTTCAATAATTCGAAAGGAGTATCGATGCTATACAGATTAACATGAGACGATATATCGAATGCGATAGAGCATAAAATACGCACATGGACTCGATTTTGTCCTTGATGTCAGCGAAAGTAGGCAAGGAACTATTCAGTTGAACAAGACTGTTTTCAAAGTCTGTGGGCAGTGTGATATTCTCCAGTCCTGACAAACTAGGTATGCTGAACTGGGGCACACTGATATTGCCAAAAGGATTGATCTTGTTGATGGCAGAGACTGCGGTCTCGATGGCAGAATTGGCGCTGGAGATGTCACTTTGTATCCCAGTACGAATAGAGCTAGCAGTATTCTGGACGAATGTGTTGAGCTGATAGAGATGATAATCAACTAATTGTACAGGTTCACCCGTGATAGAGATACGCACCTCTTGAACTGCACTGATGAGAATGGAGAGTCCACCACGGACAACAAGTTCCACGAAGCAGAGAAAGGTAGAACGATAAATGTCAACAATAAAGTTGATTATTGCTTCCATCACGGTGAGCGCCAAGACCAAGGCGGCACGAGCAGCATCCATGGAACCATTGACAGCGTCCGCAAATTGTTGATTAGTCGCGACTGCCATGTAACGAGGCATACTCGCTGCAGCTGTAGCAGCCTTTTCTGCAGCCTTACAGCTGGCAAGGAGATCTGTCTTCGCGTCAGCGACTGCATCCTGAGACGAGGCTAGAGACAATTGGAGCCTGAAGATGACGAAGAGGAGTGAGAGGATGGGGTAAGCTAGCCAAGTGAGAGAAAGAAGGTGTGGAAGTTGAAGGTATGGCTTGAGAGTAGAATCAGATGAATGAGAGTCGTAAGTTGGGGGTGGGGACCTCCAGCGAGGGTTTGGGGATGCTAGAGACATGGATGGCAAAAGTCGACCTGCGACGTCGAACTTGCACTAGAAATATAAGTGGATCTATGGGTCGTCAAAGGACGTGAGGCGTGAAGCTAACCGTGAAGGATAACGCAGGAAGTAGACTCTGGAATGCATGAGTACGTTTATGTGAAAATTAGACAACATTGTTGTTGGGACCAACCAAGATTTCATTGTCTTCCAACAATAATCATCCTTCCGCATTCGGCAATGCACAGTCAGGTCCGACATCCGAATCATTGTTGTCTCCCATTTTGCTCTTTTTCCTTCTTTTTCTTGTTCTCTTCGACGTAACAACTGACAACTTCCATGATAATATCCCCGGCCATTCCATGCAGCCTGATCCTTCCGTGACAATTATTCCAGACGTACAGCACAGCAGACGTCCCGCAGACTATCCGGGCCAAGTGAGCTCGAGTGCTTGCTCCGAGTCGGAATTCTCTCGACTAGTGCTTCCAATTCGATGTAGGAGCCTAGAGCTAGTAGACGTGTTCTCGAAGCAACATTCTCACAAAGAAATTCAATCTGGTCGATTTTTAAGGAATCGGGTAAGCAGCGTCTGAAAATTTCTCATATACTCCTCTAGGTTCAGCACTTTAGAGACAGAAGAAGTTTGGATGGTGCACACACCCGTGATTGACACGGCTCTCTCGGTTTAAGACGTCCCGTACATACGCTGGGATAGATGATTCATCGTCTTACCAATGCAGAGCTGTTCCCGGACGATGCCCGAGGATTACACAGATACTTACTATGGTGGTATAAAACCCCAATATCAGGGACAGAGACTGTAGTCTCGCTTCTCGATATATTTTCACTAAAAATCTCGCACTCACTCTCATGTCTGAACTCATTTTCGTGATTACTCTTTTCTAGCTGCGTTTTCCATTCGAAGTTGACCCAACTTTTCATTGGAACAGATTACAGGAGCGACTGGCTTCCTTGGATCCCATATAGTCGTCCAGCTCCTAGAGAGTGGCTATCGGGTCCGAGCGTAAGTCACAACTACAGCAATTTAAACTGAGTAATCTATTGACCATCGAGAAATTCTTCAGTGCTGCTCGCGGAGCCAAAATTGAAGAACTCAAGAATGCGTACGCTGCGTACAAAGACAAGTTCGAAGCCGTGTTGGTGACCGACCTTGTCGCAGATCAATTTCCAGAGGCTCTGAAAGGTGTGGATGGCCTCATCCATACGGCTTCTCCTCTCGCCGCCAGAGAGACTCCAGAAGTCATGTTGAAGGTGGGTATACTACTTTGCAAACCTACTAAACTTTCAGTCTGACATCCTCCTGTAAACAGGTCGCCATAGAAGGCACTTTGAACGTTATTCGTCAAGCCGAAAGAGCAGGCATCAAAAGGATTGTTGTTACGAGCTCTATAATCACAGTCACCAATCCTGATAGCAAAGTGACCGATAAGCGTCTGTTTATTCATATTCGTGGTATCAAATCATGCATCAGCTCAATTAAATCTTCTATCAGATTGGAATCCGGTGACGAGGGAGCAAGCTTTAGTCCCAGGCGCTCCTATGGTAACTTACGGCGCCTCCAAGAAGTTTGCCGAGCTGGCAGTCTGGGAATTTGCGGATGCGCACCCAAATGTTGACATCACTACCCGTCAGTAATCCAAACTTCATGTGCAGCACCATTCAGGATTGATGATTATCCCCTAATTAAATTGATTTCAGTGAACCCTCCGTTCCTCTACGGCCCATTCACCAAAACCTTCTCCGCTCCAACTCCCAATCCCGCCCAGCTCTCCACCAATCTCTTCATATACCGTCTGCTATCCCCCACCGGCAGTTACCCTCCGTCTCCCGGTCACTCTGACATCCGAGATGTCGCCAAAGCCCACGTTCTAGCCCTCCGCTCACCACCTACCTCCATCGTGGGCCGTAAGCGCCTCATCATGGCTGCCCCCGGCGCGCTCGACTTCAAGTCTATCGTCCGTTTAATTGGAGAAAAACGACCGGAATTGAAGAGTAGACTTATTGACTCTGACAGAGCTCCGCAGTGGCCTTACGATAGAACACCCGTTGATTTCGAAAGGCTGGAGGAAGTTTTGAGTTTCAAAAAGGAGGAATTCCGTGCGGTGGAGGACACCATTTTGGACGCAGTTGACAGCATAGTAGAACTAGAGAAGGAGTGGCTCAGCAAGGGGTATACCGTCAATATTCCTGACGCATAAATCACACTGACAGAATTTCGATGCACCAAGTAGAATTGTACAGACTGAATTTAGCTACCGTGGATTACTTTCGACAAATAGCTTCTGGCCTATGAATGTTAGTCCTGTCTTCCTGTCGGATTTGATTATATCGAGAATACTTCCTGATGAGTTATCTCAACATCGAGACCTAAACTATCCCAGTACGTCGCTTTAGCAGACAGATCGTGACTGGGCCGAAGCGAAATGTGTATTTTGACGGCCTTCAAAGATGCCTTTCGCGAATCGACAAATGCAATGATAGCGCTCTCGGTGCAGCGCTTCCCACAGTACCGAAAATCGAGGGTCTCTAATCGAGGAAGTAAAAATGGTGACTGACTGTGGACGGTAAGGGATGAAAGAAGTAGATCTCCAACACTTCTTTGTGCACCCGCTCGCTGCCGCGCTTCCAGGACAAGGCACGTCAGGGAAGGAAGGAGACCGATAGTATCGATCACTTCCGTCTCAAATAGAGGAATATAGATGAGATGAAGGGATTCGAGAGGAGGCGCGGATCGGGCAATGTATGACAGGAAACTTTCCTGGGGCCATAATTCCGAATCAGCAAAATTGCCTACGTAGTTGCCTACCGTGAGATCTCGCAATAACGGCATCTGGAGGAGGTCAAAAAATTGACCGAGACGGACGATTCTTGTAGGCTGTACCCCGCGGAACCCCGCACGTCTGTCGCTGTCACGAAATGAGATGTGGAACTCTTCGACATTGGATAGCACGGCAGTCGTCCTGCCCGGCATCACGTCTTCTACTGCAAACGCGCAGCTCCGAAGCTGTACGGCTTGAGCCAAGACTTCTAAACACTCATCTAGCGTGAAGAATGTTTCCGAGTTGGCCCAGGATTGTGGTAGCAGTGTGATTTCGGTGAGCTGAGAATAGCTTATGTTCAATGGTCGAACGTCGAAGGTCACATGCAAGAGCATGACGTTTCTCAAACGGGGCGCACGTCCTAAGCTGAAGCAAGGTGGCTGTGCCTGTGCCTCGGGAGTGACATCAAGTTTGAACGTCTCTAACATCGGAAAGTCCTGGACGTCGCATGTTAGAAGCGGGGCGAGGGACGATTCGGGAACACGAAGGTCAAGACACCGCCAATGAAAGGTGTGAGGAAGCAGTGCTTTCCAAATCGGAGTCAAACGACTAGACTGTGATCGATACGCCTGGAACTGCGATCCCGAAATCAAGGAGATTGAGAATGGGCAAGATTTGCAGCGCTTCAGCCACGCCTCAATCATGACCATGAACTTTTGCTCGTCATGCTTTCGTTCATGTCGTGCGGTTGTTGTGATCGTGAGGGATGTCCAGAGTCTCGGGCTCGATAGAACTAGATTCCTCCACCCCTTGCAGACCCGTGCTAACACCAACGGCGCCTCCATAATATTTGTTGTATGCGTTTGCGATTCCTCTGTCGGTAAGCAATGCATGAAGACTTGTTCCCATAACTCGACTGGCAATCGCTTAGCAGGCGTGACGAGGGCTTTGAGAGATCTCACATCCTCCCCCAGCTGTGCTCGACTCTGTACGAGTTGACCGTACAGTGTTTTGACTCTTTCAATCTCCGCATCCAGCTTCAAGAGTTCGAATTCGGCTTTTGAGAGCGCCGTGTGAACTTCAGCGTCAGATGGAGTTGCGGTGAGGCTATTCTGCCCAAGCAGTTTCGCAATGGATGGGTATCTACCCTGTCCAGGAAGAAAGACCAAGTCATGAGAATCATGAAGAATCGCCACAGTAGAAACCCACGTACCATGAATGCGTTCGAGGTATATGCCTCAGCACGCATTGTTCGTATCACTTGATGGTTGGGGCTATTGGCGAGACACGAGAGTCAGGTGAAGCTTTGCTCCTTAAATACCAAGGCGCTGGAGGGAAAAGAGATGAAAATACGACAACCTACGACTCGTGTCAAGTCGCTAAAATAAAGAGCCCGTCTCGAGGATTCGACTATCAATGACATGGGAGCTGCTCACCTGAGCTTCAATTGAAGCGTGTAATATACGCGGCAGTGTCTGCGCTTCGAAGCCTAAGTAAAAAAGGTCAGTGTACGTGATCTAAGATCCTGTTTAACGCAGCTGCCCCACTCGAGAGCGAGAGGAGACAAAATGGAGCAACGGAACGTGAATTAGAGGGACACTCAACACGATGAAACCTCATGGAGGTACAAAGTACTGATCAAGATCGATTAGTAGATTGAGAGCCTGGGGCGAGCAAAATTAGCAGCACCTCGAATCGAATTAAAGAGAAAATCCAATTTGTTTGAAAGTAACCACACCACGTAAGAAATGCGAATGGGAGCATGGAATGGGAATAAGATGGAGGAATAAGAAAAAAGTCAAAGTCACAGCACTCGTAAAAGAACGAATAGGTATATCGACAACAAACACGCACCACCCCACTACCACCACCTCGGCAACGCAAATAAACAACGAAGAAAAACGGGGAGATCGAAGCCCAAAAAATGTAGGGCGCCGTATGCTGCATGCAGACTAAGCTTCGAAGACCCTTATCAAAAACAGCACATACTGATCCCGGTTTCTTTCCAGGCCATACTCTCCTCAACACCCACCCGCGATACCTTCTCGCATGAACCGAATAGCTGCCTTGTGTTGGCTGACGGCTAGTACGATAAAGCAGTGCCAGATACAATGCGAGCCTAAAGGAAGACGGAAGTCCGTATGAGTCATCAAGAACGAATGTGGTGAGAAAAAATCATGGGTATTGGCTTCTTACCTCCACCGATCATGTCAAGTTTTCTACACCATGCTGGAGGTAGGAATCGTTCTGGGACATGTGTGGCGTAGAATACCAGTCCAATTATGTATGACGCGAGAGATGGAATAAGTGGACCTAATCATAGACATAAGCTGTGTTAATAACACACGAGATAGAAGACGAAAGAAAAATGTGAACGTACCGATAAAAGTGAACAGCTGCGCCGAAGAATGTAACATGGCGAGACCTGCCAGTGGGGCGACGGCAGAAAAAGCGAGGCTCAAAAAGAAGACGATGCGCCAGATCTAAAACATAAGGAGAAACGTTTGAGTCCAATTGCGACATCAGAAGAAAATGTACACTGACCCGGTACTCGTACCGATTGAACCAATCCATGAACGGGAAGATATTTCCCGCAAGGCCAGTCAAGAAGCATGAAACGAGGAATATGTTCCCGACACTGGGATGACATTCACGGTAACCGTAATGCACTACCGTTCCCACGGATGCACTGATTAGCCTATGAAAATGAAGACCAAAGGACAGTGAGTTATAAGTCGCGGGTGGAAATAACGCGTATGAACAGGAACGTACCACCCAATTCCGACGTAATCGACTCGTGCGCAGAATTCCATACTAGGGCGATGTGCACACCCAGCCATGGTGTGATATACTGCGCTGAACAGGAGGCAGAGAAGAGAGAAGAGGGTGAACACGAGCTCGGTTGTGTCGGGAGTCAGTAGATCGGGAGAACCGGGAGTAGGTAGCAATGGGGTGAAGAAGGAAATCAAGGGAACGGGGACGGATCGGAGGAGTTTGACGCCCCATAGCAGGAATGGTATCAGGTGGGTGTGTATGTTGACTGGATAATGTGGCATGTAAGTCATGGAACAGTATCATGTATAGGTACACTGACGTGTTTCATTATGGAAAGCGAACAGTGAGAGAAGGATGAGCGGCCATCGTTCAATTGGAATGAACCTAGCGAGATATGCGTGATTTCAAATAATCGGGGACAGGAACAGAAATAGACATACCGATAGCCCCTGGTCACGAATGGGTTGTTGCGCCATTTTTGTGGCAAATCCGTGTATTGAATCAAACGGACGCCGTGGAACGAGCGTTGGATGGCACTAGAAACCTCTTTTGCCGCTCTCTCTATCACATCCTCCGCCTGGGAGACATCATCTTTGTTATCACTCGACTCAGGACGTCCACTGAGGAGGAAATCAGAGACGAGTTCTGATGATAATAGAACGTCAACCAAATCCGAGAGCATAGAACTTGGGTCGAATGAAGTGCCAGGAAGTTCCATGGAGGATAGGTGCGAATGAAGATTTTGGAGGTGTTTTGAAAGTGTAGGGATATAATTTTGGTTAAAGTCAAAGTCAAAATCTAGGTCATAAAAACGTGTCCGGACGCCATCTAGTTTGTTGCGCATGTCGGAGAGCGAGGATCCGAATTCAAAGTCGAAGTCTGGTAGGTGTGATCGTACGTTTGGGAGAGGTATGTCGGATAACAATCGTGCTGGCATGTCTCGCACGAAGTTCTCGACGGAAATGTCGAGGTCGCCGAAATTGAAGGCGGGTAAGTGTGAGCAAACGTCTGTGCGAATGCAGTCGAGCATTTGAATAGCTACACGAGCCCAAGCCCGTGCTTCCTCGAGTTTGAGCTCCCCTTTTGCTATCCAGGCCTCGATATCGGGTGATTCGAGTTTAGAAAGACGAGACTCGAGGTCTGCGAGGTAGGAAAGCACGAGGAAGCGAAGTGAAGCTAGAGTTTGGATTGGTGAAGCGGTAGAAAGGTCGAGGGCTTCGAGAGAGAGGGGAAGAGGACGACATATCTGAAGACGGGTACATTGACGTGCAGGGGGCGTTGAAAGACGACGTCTACGGCGAAGAACACGAAAATTGCTGGCGTTGGTGATACCGGTGGACATGCTGGTGGAAGACATGATTTAGGACGAGTCTAGGATGACTTTAGTGGATAATAGCGATAAATCTAAATAAAAGAAAAGAAAGGATGTCAAGGTGTTCTAGCAGAATACCATGGAGAGCCAGAGACTCTTTGGGTGTTGGGCCAAAGCTGAAGCGCTGAAGCAAGAGAGCAGCCGATTTAGCGAGGCGGCACTCGACCGACCAGGCGGACACTCGGACTCGGACTCGGAGTCGGGAGGACGGCTTCGTCCGGTGGCTGATCATTTTACTACATTTACAGCTAACTACTATAAGCTTGAACCTAGGATCCCTTCTCGCTGCTCGCAATTACCATGCACATTGTCCGCCATCTACAACAATACTACACCAACAATGTCAGCTAGGTTCGGACTCGGAACAACGCCGAGACTTACTCGCTACCGGTGCAGAACGTGCTACCGTCTCCTGCGAGCCACAAGATGGCTCCACGGAGCTCGTCAGGGCGGCCAAGACGGCCAAGAGGGTTCTGCGCGTTCCAAGCTTTCATTAGCTCCGGCTGCGGCTCGAGGAATGCACGGGTCATTCTGAAGGAACGTGTTTTAATGAAAGTACGTCGATCCCGGAGCAAATGCAGACTCACGCGGTGTAGATATAACCTGGGCTGATGGTGTTGACCCTGATACCCAAAGGTCCGAGCTCACAGGCCATGGACCGAGCCATCTGGAGGACAGCGGATTTGGAGCTGTTGTAGGCTACCCAGTGCTGGCCCTATAGAGCGATGTCAAATATGGTGTCAAGAATACGTGGGATACAACGCACTGGATTGGTAATACTTCCACTCATGGATCCAGTCAAGATAATGGACCCCTTGATGCCCAATTTCTTCATCTGGCGGCCCGCAGCCTGTGCAGTGAATAGAACGCCGTTGACGTTAACGTCATAGAGCTAAGTATGGGACGTGAGTAGATAACTCTGATACATCAAGACGCAACTGCTGACCTTTTGGAACTGAGCAGCAGGGTATTCCAAACATTCTGCACCGTTCAGAATGCCCGCGTTTGCATGGCAAACATCGATCCTACCCTCTTTCTCGACGATGTATTCTGCAAGTTTCCACATCTTCTCCTGGTTGGTGACATCCCCGCTGAGGTACTCCAACTTGCCTTTGTCGCCATTCGCTGTACCCCCTTGCTCCAAGGAGATAGACGGCAAGCTAGCAGCATACTTCTGAACGGCTAGCCATTCCGCGTCGGGCTCTGATGCGATGTCAATACAATAGACGGTGGCGCCGGCCTCAGCCAGAGCTAGTGCGGTTTCTGCAATAGAAACGTTGGTACTGATAAGACAACGAATACGGTGCGTGGCTTACCGAGACCGATTCCACGCAGGCCTCCGGTGACCATAGCCACGCGACCAACGAGGGAATATTGGGCAAAGACAGTTCGTCTTGGGGTAGCGGCTGAAAGAGCGGCTGCTACACCAACATTAACTTCGATTTGAGTAGACATGCTTGTACGGTATGTGTCTAGGATTTCGTGGGTCTTACGGTATATATATATGCATTACGGGTCGATATCACTGTTGGACCCAAATTAATCTGTTATTCAGGTTCGTCTGAAGTCATACGCACTGGTCATGTACACGCTAGCGTGGTTTCAGAACGGATGGATCATGGGCGGCCCGCATTACTCTAAGCTTGAAAGACACTTCTTGGTCACTTGCTGCATGTCTGCAGACATCAGTGAGACATGACTGACCAAGTTTGGGATGAAGTTGATGAATTTACGTAGATTTGAGTCTAGACCCTAAGGCCTCTGGTATACATGTGCAATTAACCGAATCGAGCCACGCGAGGCCACGCGTCGGACGTTCACAAGTCCATCCATCCCGTGAAGACGGAGTCTTGGAACATCCGCACATCTTATTCCCATGAAGGTAGACGATCTCGACGAGCATGTGAACTCAGAGATGTTGGGCAAAGCATCATATCTAGTGTACCGTGCACGAGGTGTATCAGGCAGGATTTTGATTTCGGAATTAAATTTTTACACAAAATGTTAAGTCTCCGATCAATTACGGCTGATATCTATTACATAATAAGCAACTCAGGGTAAATCTCCGGTGATCTCGGCGACTTTCTGAACCTTCGTGCTCACTGTTCGAGACAGCGAGCACGCGTATCCCCTCATTCTACTGCTATTCTGCCCACTTTTTACTGTATAATGTCTTTATATTTACTTGTAGTTTATTATCAAGAATATATTTCGCTCTGAGAGGCTCTCAGAAGGCAGTTAAATGGATATCTATTATTACTGACAAGAAGATATAGTACTCTGCATTGGAGAGGGTAGGGGAAGATCTGAAGCAGTATAGGGGTAGGGGGATGTGATATGTACATGGGGAAATAGATATATGAGGTCCTGTATATCAGGAGAAGGAGGGAAGCGGACATATGTCCATTCCTGGGGGCAATATCCCTTCCTACTAATCTCTGTGGAGATATGTGTACTAATGTGGGGATATGCTATAGAAACATGCCTAGAGGTAGGGTAACAAGAGAGAAGGGAATAGAACCAGTGGTGCGGAGTAAATTTGATATTTTGAGGGAGGAGGAAATGAGGAGACCCACCAGGGTGTTCCAAGCCACACCTAGGTTCAAATCATCTATAGAGCGTCTGTTGATAAGTAACTCAGTTGTGCGGTCAGAAGGAAACAACTACTTGTATTATCCACCTGTTGATAAGTAACTATAGGTGGGATCGGAATAAGTAAAATAGAGTAAGAGTAAAGTAAGGTACTTGCCTCAGTTGTGCAGTCAGAAGGAAACAACTGAGGCATCGGAAAATAATCGTAGAGTGTATATAGTATGGGGAATGAATAAAGGGGTAGAAAGATCGGCCCACGATGGGCCCAGATGGGATGGATGGAACGTCCGAAACAGGAATGTGTGATCAATGTATCAAAGTAGAAAAGAAACATACATATTAGAGAGTCTATACCAACACTCCCCCAGACTCGATATCATCTCTCATCAATCCTAACGCACGGACAAACTTCTCGTGAGTAGCACAGGGCAAGGGTTTGGTCAGGATGTCGGCGAGGTTCTCGGTAGTAGGGACATGTTTAACTTCAATTTTCTTGTTGTGCACGAGTTCGCGGATGTAGTGGTGATGAATATCAATATGCTTGACTCCAGCGTGATGTCCGGTGTTCTTCGTAAGTGCCATAGCACTCTGGTTGTTGCATAGTATCAACGCCGGCCCTTTCTGTGGCTGTCCGCATTCGTCCAAATGAGAATAAGTCCAAAAGAATAAGTCCAAACGGCTTGTTGTGCTCCTTGTGTCAAGCCCATGAGCTCGGCCTCGGTTGTGGATAACACGACAGTTGATTGTCATTTGGAGTTCCAGGAGGTAGGTCCACCAGCCATCATGAAAATGTAGCCTGAGGTCGATTGACGAGTATCCAGATCACCACCGTAGTCAGCGTCGACATAGCCAATGGGTTTGAGCCCGTCTTTTGTACCGTGAGTATATGTGATTTTATAGTCCATGGTTGCCTTGATATATCCCATGACATAGAGGATGGCCAACCAATGGGCTTTACCAGGGTTTGCGTGGAAACGACTGAGTAGGTCGACGGCGAAAGAAAGATTGGGGCGAGCCGCGACCTGAGCCCACATGGTGGTACCGAGTATCTTGCGATAAGGTTTGTCCACCATGTATTCGTGCTCCTCGTCGGTGGAAAGACACTGGGATTTGGTGAGTTCAATGCTGACAGGGAGTGGGGTATGTCTGGGATTGCAATCGGTTAGTCCATATCGTTCGAGAGCGCGTTCATAGAAGGATCACATGGAGAGGCTGATTGTGCCGGCGTCGGTGTCTTGCTCAATAGTGATGCCTAGGATCAAGTTGCATTTGCCAAGGTCCTTGATCTCGTAGCAGCTAGCAAGCTCGTCTTTGGCCTTCTGGGCACCCTCGTCAGTAGTAGAGGTACCGACAACATCGCCATTGTAAGTGCTAGTCATTGTGAGCTCACCATTGACCTCCCTAGTCCTCACGCATGGGTCGGCTCGTGAGCGATAATACCCTATCATAACTCGTGTCCAGCTTCTCCCACCACTCGTGCCCTCCTTGCATCATCCCATAGAGTGCAAAGTCCAAAATGCACACCATCCCTTCCTTCCCTGCATCAACAAACCCCTCTGGCTGCTCCATGTAAACCAATTCCTTCATCACGCTGTTGAGGTATGCCAAAACGGAGTCGATTTGCCAGGTTTTGAGCTTGAGTTCGCAGGAGATCACCATGGACATTTGAAGGGATTCGAGCCAAACAACAGACGCGTAGGTCTCATGATAATCAACGCCTTCGACCTGGGTGAAGCCCTTTGCAACAAATTGCGCCTTTTGTCTGGTGATATTGCCTTAGGTGTCGTATTTGTTGGTGTAAGTCCATCGATTCTTGACTACGTTGACACCTGCGGGACGGTTGACAAGATGCCAGACTCCTCTGTCTTTCATCAACTGCATCTCCACCTCCATTGGCTCCTTCCAAAGGTTGGGGGATTTGATAGCTTCTCAGTAAGACTGATGAGGAGGGGAGCGCTAGTGGGTGCTTCAGCTGGAATTGTGAACAGATCGCTGTACTCATCTATTTCCCCCACAGCTGGTAGCGTCCTACAACCGATACCCTCATCGAATATCACGTCGCGTGCCTTGGTGATCCGACCAGTGGACGTATTGTAAAGGTGATATGCTCTGCAACCAAAATATCCGACCAGGACATACTTCACCGACCTACTATTCATTATTGGAGTGAGAGTTGGTGTGTGTGCTGCTACGCGCCACCCAAGTGTTGACTACTGTTTGTACTACTCCGTAGATAGTCGTGCGTAGTCGGAACACCTGTTCCTCACGTGTTTGTCCCCAAGCAATCTATTTGCTTATAACCTAACTATCGAGCCTACAAGACTCGAAGGTCTTCACACCTCCGCGCCAATCTCACTTCCAGCTCCCGTCGACCGGTTGTTCCCTTGGCTGGACCTGTCCTAGATCATACCAGGGTCCCAGGCACCTCTTCTCATCCTGCCCCTCCCACCCCTTCCAGAGACAAACCGAGGTGCTCCCCCATCTATGTCAATTCTCTATAGATGTTCTATAAAGAATTTGGACATAGGTGTGGCTTGGAACACCCTGGTGAGTCTCCTCATTTCCTCCTCCCTCAAAATGTCAAATTCACTCCACATCACTGGTTCAATTCCCTTCCCCCTTGTCACCATACCTTCAGGGATGACTTTATACCATGTCCCCATCCTTGTGCACATCTCTCCGTCTTCAAAGATTAGTAGGAAGGGATATTGCCCCCAGGAGTGAACATTTTCGCTTTCCCCCTCCCCCTGGTACTTAGGACCTTATATATTTGTTTCCCCATGTAAACATCATTATCCTCTACCACTATACCGCTTCAGATCTCCCCCTACTGTCTCCAATGTAGAGTAATATATTTTCTTGTCAATAATCATATATATCCATTTAACTGCCTTCTGAGAGCCTCACAGAGCGAAATATATCCTTGATAATACACTACAAGTGCATGTGAAGGTATTATACAGAAGAAACTACGCAGAAAGGTAGAGGAAGGAGGGGATATGTGTGCTCGCTGTCTCGAACAGTGAGCTCGAAGGTTCGGAAATTCACCGGATATTTACCCTGAGTTGCTTATTATGTAATTGATATCAGCCGCAATTGATCGGACACTTAACATATTGTGTAAGAAATTAAATTCGAAATCAAAATCCTGCCTGATACACCTCGTGCACGGTACAGTGCCCGCCGCGACTTCTCCGCAACTGGATAACCGTAAAAGTTGCCGAAAACTCAAAACTTGAACTACATTTTCGCAACATTTTATTTTGACTCAGAACTTTGTCAATATGCTTAGATACATAAGAGGGACCTACGGTGTGCACCGCTAAACATTTGGTCAAGTTTGAAAATTTTGGTCCCTCCGAAAAAATGAACATTGCTTTGTAATCATCCATATATGGTAGTCGTGTCCAAATCGGGAAGACGATAAGATAAGATAAGGCTCAGACACAACACATCTGAGCCATTCGTATCACACGATTTGCACTGATGTACACAGCTGGTATGTAACGTGAAGCTCTCAAAACGTTCTGCCCATCATCTTAGAAGACTTCCGCGGCTTGGAAGATGCCATTTCCCCCACAGATCATCCTGTACTGTCCGAGGGCAGCTTGAGTCGAGGAACTCGGCATGAATTTTGCTGTTATTGGTGATCACCGAAGCAGGAATAATGAAAAATGAAGCCTAGGAGGTGAAGGGTTTGCGAAATACTGGCGAGCTGGTCCAGGGCATTTGAATTTGCATATCTGCCGCCCAGGGAAGTTTGCCGGAGGGGTGTAGTCACGGAATCTGAGTCGGTCACTATGGGAAAGACTCAGGTATGAGCGAAAATGATTTTTTCATGCACCTGGAGGTACGTTGCGTCGCTGAGATCGTGCAAAACTCATGTCAAGATGATTATTTTTTCCTGGTCCTGGGCCAAAAAAGTGAACACCGTGAGAACTAATTATTGAGGTAGACGTTGTAGGATCAAGCGAGTCTGTCGGCGTCGGGTCACGGGTCACGTCACACATAGCGGATCAATCCCCGTTCGTGTCCGAAACACTTCAGTGCTTTAATATCACTGAGGTGTAAGTCCTTACGATTACTCTACTAGTTTTCTCATCTAACATACCATTAGTTTCTTTCCTTTATTCTTAGGTATATATATATCTACTACAGTGCTTTAATATCACTGAGGTTTTCTTTCCTTTATTCTTAGTCTCTTCGGAATCTCGCATTCTCAATTCCATAGGTTATGGGCCCTGGTACCTACGACACTATGTCCACAGCATCCTCTTCTCTCAAACTAGTCAACCTACCTAAACTCAAGGAGGACAGCTCCAATTGGATCACCTACAAGGAGCGGATCCTCAACACATTGACTTTGAAGAGTCTCGCTCGACACGTCACCGGTAGCGCTCGGAAGGCCGTCGAGATCGAGGAACGCGATGACGGAAAGTGGTACGTTCCCAAGACCACTTCTCCTCTCGACGAAGCCCAGATCGAAGAGTACGAAGAAAAGTTGGATAAATGGAGACAGAAGGAGGCGTCGGTCCGCGAGGTCATCTACGAGACCGTTAGTCACTCGATGTTCTTACTTATCAAGAACAAACCGACCGCGGCCGCACTCTGGAAGAAACTCGTATCCATCAATGAAGGAAAAGGTGATATGATTCAGATGAACACACTCACCAAGATGCAGCAGATGCGCTGCCCGGAGGGAGGCAACATCCGAGTTCACATCTCTCGGATGACCGAACTCTATGAGGAGCTCGCCGGAATGGGTGCTCCACTTACCGACGTACAATTTTCCACCTACATTCGCGCCTCATTACCCCCATCCTACCACTCCTTACTCACCTCCATCAACGCCACCTCTCGAATCACCGGAAAAGCGATTTCGAGCAGCGCCCTGATCCAAGAGATCTACGAGGCAGCTGACGACGCTACCGTAACGAAATCGAACGCTGAACAGGAGGGAAACTCGGCCCTAGCCGCGTTTAAAGGGAAGGGAAAAGGAAAAGGTCGAGGGGGAGAGTCCAAGTCAAAAGGGGAGAAGTACTGTTCAGTCTGCAAGAAAAAGGGTTATCATACCAAGGAGGATTGTTGGGCTAAAGGAGGAGGAAAGGAGGGTCAGGCTCCGGAATGGTACTTGAAGAAGAAAGGGGAGGATACCTCCGCCAAAGCGAATATCGCGGTCGATGAACACGACATCGCCTTCTTCCTAGACCTCGGAGCTCAGGACGACGATCTCGATAATGTCGCTCTTGTCATTACCTCTGATTTCCAATCCGCCGCCCTCACCGCACCGAAAACGTCGAACGGCGTCATCCTCGATAGTGGTGCTAGTCGTCACTTTACTGGGGATAGATCGAGTATGGTGAATTTCGTCGAAATCCCGGGTTCACCAGTACGCGCCGCCGACGGTCGCACCTTCAGCGCGACAGGTCGCGGAGACGTCCAAACCTTTCTTCCTATGGGTGACAGAGTCAAACCAACTCCAGTTACCATCCGAAACGTCTATTACTCACCTCAAATGGCGTTCACCCTTGTTTCCGTCAGCCGAATGGACCGAGCGAAGTTCATTCTCCATATCGAGGATGGAATCTGTGAAATCAGAACTCCTAAACCAAATTCTCGAGTTATCGGAAGGATCCCTGAAAGCAGAGGACTTTACCGTATCAATTCTACACCCACTATTCCCGATCTCGTTTCCATCGCTAATGTCGCATCTAAAGTCATGTCCATATCGGAACTACACCGTAAAATGGGTCATGTAAACCACGACGACTTACGCAAAATGGTCACGGACGGATTAGTGGAAGGCATCGAGTTGGATATCGACTCGGAGCCCGAGTTTTGCTCGTCCTGCATTCAGGCAAAAGCGACTCGTAAACCCTTTCCAAGGCAGAGTGAGCACAACCACTCTTACCAGGCTTATGGAGAGAAGATCGTTACCGATCTCTGGGGGGCTGCTCAAGTCACCTCGTTAGGCGGTCACAACTACTTCGTCTGTTACCTGGATCTCTGGAGTCATGAGGAGAAGGCGTATTTTCTCCGTCTTAAATCCGAGGCGTTCGAGACCTACAAAAAATACGAAGCCTGGGTCAAAGTCCAACGTAATTCAGTAATCAAAATCCTTGGTTCAGATCGAGGGGGAGAATTTACCTCAAAAGAGTTCAACGACCATCTCGAGTACGCCGGAACGATTCGTCACCTAAACGTACACGACTCTTCGCAATCGAACGGAGCGTCCGAACGTGCGAATAGGACCCACCTAGAATGCGCCCGAGCGATGCTATTTGCAGCCGGACTCCCGAAATATCTCTGGGCGGAAGCCATCGGCCACTCCATATGGATCCGGAATCGAGCTCCCACACGCGCGATACCCGAGGCGATGACTCCCCACGAGAAGGCGACTGGTGAGAAGCCCGATTTGACGAACCTACTTGAGTGGGGGACGTCAGTTTGGGTCAAACAGCTAGATGTGAAGAAACTCGAACCTCGAGCTGCAGAAGGTCGTTTTGTGGGTTATGATGTGGAGTCCAAAGGGTACAGAGTATACTGGCCTAAAAAACGTTCTGTTACAGTGGAAAGGGACGTTTATTTCGATAGGAATGAAGTCCTAGAGCCTGGGACCACTCAGGTTGAGGGGGGGAAGGACTCAGATCTTTTTGATCCTAACCCTAGCACCCCGCCTGTTCCTGTGGCTCCAGAACCCGAAGTACTCCCTAAACGCGAGCCAGAGGAGCTAAAAAACGATGAAAAGGACTCACATACCTTGCCAGATCATCAAAACTCCGAAATTCCCAACACTGACAGCTCTCCTCCACCAGAACTTCCCCAAAACACCTCCAAACCCATTCCAACTCCCTCCATTCACTCAGAGGACTCAAACGTCGATAATAACGATCCTAAACCTTGCCTAGGACGAGGTCAACAAGCCAGGAAACCAGTTGGATACTACAAGCAGCTGGTGGATGGGAAAATTGATCCGAGGGTTGCAGAGATGGCCGAAATGATGGATTTTGCTGGTGAAGCGGATTTTGAGGCTGAAGGACTTGATGTAGAGGCCAGTGGGTGTCCAGGAAGTGCTGAGGACGAGTGGTTTGGAAAGGTGGTGGAATTCGCGCTGGTGGGAGAAGATGCAATGGAGCCGAGCAGTGTGATCGAAGCCTTGGAAGGCCCGAAGTCACATGAGTGGACCGACGCGATCGAGGCCGAACTTTCCCAAATCGAGAAAGTCAATACCTGGGAACTCGTCGACCTACCTCCAGGCGCCAACGTCATCAAATGCCGGTACGTTTTCCGTCATAAACGCGACGCTAATGGCAATATTTCGAAGTACAAAGCTCGTCTCGTCGCCAAAGGATTTACTCAAGTCCACGGAGTCGATTACCTCGAGACCTTCGCGCCGGTCGTCAAACTTCCCACTCTCCGCGCTCTCTTCGCCGTTGGGGCTAGTAAAGGCGCCGTGATACAACAAGCCGACGTCAAAAACGCCTACCTCAACGCCATGCTCCGAGAACTCCTCTTCATGGAATTACCACCAGAATACGAACGTTTCCGCCAACTTCCACTTATCAAGGTCAAAAATCGTCTCGTTTGCCGTCTCTTTCGAGCCCTCTATGGAACGAAGCAAGGTGGGCACGAATGGTACCAAGATCTCAAGGGGAAATTCCTCCTTCTTGGCTACACTGTCTGCTCAGCCGACGAAGCCGTTTTCTATAAATTCTCGGGCGACAAATACACCATCGTCGCTGCTGCCACTGACGACTTCACCATCATCGCCGAATCCGTCGAATCCGCTGAACTCATCAAGAGACAGCTAAACTCATTCTACGAGCTCGTCGATCTCGGAGATATCAACTGGCTACTCGGAATCAGCATAAAACGCGATCTCGAGGCCAAAACCATTTCTCTCAGCCAAACCGCGTACATCGACCAAATCGTCAAACGGATGGGACTACAGGATGCAGCAACCGTCGTCACTCCACTTGAACCAGGAGTTGATCTCAGCTACGATTCACCTGCCCTATCTCCTCAAGTTCTCAGTCCGGTCGAAAAGTCGAAATATCGAGAAGCTATTGGCTCCCTCATGTACGTCGCTTTAGCAACTCGTCCTGACATCGCATTTCCAGTATCCATGCTCTCCAAATTCATGGAGAAGCCTCATACCACCCATTGGAAGGCAGTCCAGCGTGTTTTCAAGTATCTGAAGGGTACTCGGAACTTCGTTCTCATCCTCGGAGGCGACCATATCGACCTCTATGGATATTCCGACGCAGATTGGGCATCCCAGATGGACCGTCACTCCATTTCGGGTTTTGTCTTTTTCGTAGGGATTGGAGCAATCTCGTGGAGCGCTAAGAAGCAGCCCATCGTCACTCTCTCCAGTACCGAGTCCGAATACGTCGCCCTCACGCACGCTGCAAAGGACTTGATTTGGCTTCGTAAACTTTTACTTGAACTTTCTTTTCTTTCGAACGATTCTACTATTCTTTTCTCAGATAATCAAGGAGCTATTCGTTTAACAAAGGATTCTACATTCCATGCACGTACCAAACATATCGACATCCGTTTTCACTTCATCCGCGAAACCGTCGCATCCGGACAACTCACTATTCCTTACTGCCCCACGGACGAAATGATCGCAGACATCTTCACCAAACCCTTAGGACGTACCAAGCTTCACAAATTTCGTTCGCTTCTTGGTTTGGAACCCCGACAGTCTGCTTGAGGGGGAGTATTGAGGTAGACGTTGTAGGATCAAGCGAGTCTGTCGGCGTCGGGTCACGGGTCACGTCACACATAGCGGATCAATCCCCGTTCGTGTCCGAAACACCTCAGTGCTTTAATATCACTGAGGTGTAAGTCCTTACGATTACTCTACTAGTTTTCTCATCTAACATACCATTAGTTTCTTTCCTTTATTCTTAGGTATATATATATCTACTACAGTGCTTTAATATCACTGAGGTTTTCTTTCCTTTATTCTTAGTCTCTTCGGAATCTCGCATTCTCAATTCCATACTAATTACCCGATTTGGAAGTAATTTCTTTCTCGACGTAAATCGCATTCTTTTATATGGTTTCTTACCAAAAAAAAATCAGCTAAGAAATTGGCGCAAAATTGGGCCCTGGGGAGCATTTGCGAGGAAGTGGCGGTGTGCACTGTACTAGTGGGAGTCGGACCAGACACGTGCATCACAGCCTGGAATACTTAGCCGGTGATCCAAACTTATCTCGAAACACTATTGACGATTTCGAAGTCTTCATCACTACAAATGTATGTGGTTCTACATTTTCACCCAGCCCACCTGAGGCTGTGAAACTAACGATCTCACCTTGTAGCCATGCCCACAAACGGGGAGTTTATGATCTCGAACAAACAATGGCGTAACATGTGAGTACCTCGTCTGCTTTGATATGACATCTAGGGTCTGACCAGCACCTCTACCAGCTCATGTAAGGGCAAAGTTCATGCATAGCACAGCAATGCTGAATTGACTTGTATTTTTCATAGTCTGCACTGCAATAGTGATGCTCTGGTGCGTGCCTATGCATATCGACTAACACTGGCAACACCTCTTCATGCGACATATAGGATTTCTTTTCTAACAGGAGGTAGAGCGTTTTACCGTTTCTGGCACCATGAGTAAGTCTAGGAGTACACCTTCGTGAATCTCAACTGATCCGACGATTTGAAGGCCGATGGGCTATCAACCTGTTATATCTATCTGGTGTTTCTTGGTCGCGTTGATCAATTTTGCAGTCGCACGAGGATATTACAGACTGTCGACAGGTGATGCTAGACCGATTGAATATACTCCATGGCGTAGAGAGACAGTGGGAGGCGAGGCGTAGCACCGACCATCGGTTGTCTTGTATGTACCAACATGACGTCCTCCTCGACATTGTTTCATCTTCCACACCAGGACTGGCGCGTATTACTTACGGCCTCCAGATGCGTGTAATCCTCCACTTATCAATGCGTTATCCATTCTACGACTCTTCAACGAGGCCCTTTGTTCTTTTGTTCAAATATCCGGCGAACAATCAGCTGTCTCCCTATAATCCCCGTTCAATCGTATACTCCTCTAAACTTTCTCTATGTGATATGGCTCTCCAAGTTCCCAATCCTTCCCCGAAGCCTGACATACAGACTTTGGTACAATCTGCTCTCGTCTCCTTTGTCCATATCGAGCCATGGTGCATGGCCCGGAAGTTCAGGTATGCTCCTTTGATGGTCACTTGCATCTCTCTGCTGATTGTGATTTAGCGATAGTCAAAATGATGCAGACCTGCAACAATTGATGGACGCTATCGTCAAACAAGCAGATGAATATGTGCTCACCATAGACATGACCATGAGTATCGCATATCAAGGTCGTGCGCTGGCTGACAGCGCCATCGAGCTATGTGATCTAACGTCTGGATCAAAGTCAAATGACGATCTCGTTTGCGCCCTGAAGCGTTCGCTGGGTATCATCGACGCTCTCCAAGATAAATCGACGGCTATGACAAAGCAAGCGAAGAAAGTAGGCTCCGAGGTCTTTCAGGTCAATAGTTCCTTTCGAATGATCCGCTATGTTATATTGAGATCTCCTTGTAGCTTTCAAGGGACATTGCGCTAGACATTCCCAGAATCGCACGGGATAAACCAGAGCTCGTACAAAACGGTCTCGATACTATCTTCATCACGGTCCCCACCTCGCTGAACCTCGATCTTCTGCACATTGATCCTATGAGAGGTAAACCAATCCCTACTGAAGGCGGCAAGTGCCTTGTACTGTTTATGTCCTTTCAAACTCATCATCATATGTAGTAGCTCGCGAACAACAACCGAGAACATTCAACGACGCCAGTGCTCATCTCGACAAAGCTGGAAAATACCTCGCACAAATGGCTGATTCTGTCACCAATCTCAGCAAATGGATTTCGTCGATGAAAGCGGCTTTCCTAGCCTTCGAAACTATGACTGCAGCCGATACCAATACTTCCCCTGCTATCCAGGACAATCAAAGTTCGGAATTGGACTCGGCAAATGTACGCAACGAATGGAACAGTATCCGGACTGAATTCATCGAGTGCAGGAGTCGGGTAAGCTCATCCGTGACTTCGATGCCCTTTCACCCTTAATAATTAACCCTATTACTATGCCCCCAGATTCGAGCCACTAGAGACTTTTATCCGACTAGATTACAGGCTTTCACCGCTCGAGCATCTCAAGTATCCTTAATTGCTCCAATTCCGTTGATCGTGGCAGCTGGCAAACACCCCGATAGCAGTACAAAAGAGGGACAGCTCGAGACACCCAATGGAATCGAATCTGATGGATGCGGTTGCCTAGCCTCCCTGTTTCGTGTACTACGACTGAAGAATTGGGTTATTCGACGTCGAAGGTCCGAATAAAAGCGGTACCTAGGAAATTGTTTATTATCTATACATGCTTACTATGCGATAGTTCCTTCCTATCTCTGTGCGTGCTACTGCATGGCATCAACTTATTTCTTCCGCAAGTCAGCGAAGACTCAAGATAAGAACACAAAGGATCTAATTGCGAGGCAAAACAAAATACATATACGAAGGGCAAGAAATCGACAAATACTACAAGAAAAACCTTTCAAGGACTACATATTACACGGTCCAAAATGACGGCTCGACAACTTCTTTAAGAAGGAGGACTAGAAATACAATGCTAAGCATGAAAGACCAGCATAAATTAGGAAACTGCCACTCACACTGGGGCGACTGAGGTCTGGGGGCCGGGGTCAGCGGTGATGGCGGGGAACGCGACGGTGGCGCACTACAAGTAAAAAATATGAGTGAAACTCGAGGTGGAGAAGATACTTCGAAATAACACGGACCGCAACCTCGATGTCAGCCTCAGTGAGACCAGCAGGGATATGGGGAGTGCTAGTGGCGGGGAGAGGGGGAGGAGCCGGGATGACGTCGCTGCAGTCAGTCTTTTTCCGCCGTCAGTGGGAATAAAATGGACGACATAATGTTTGCTATACCAAAGCGGTGGTGTTCTGACCGAGGACAGAGAGCTTGGCCATGACCTCTGTGAATCTCCGCTGCAACAAGGCCTGGTCAGCTGGGTACAATGCATATCTCATCAGTCTCTGCATAGTGGCATATTATTATAAAAACCTCACTGGGGAATTTCTGCCATTCGCAAGCTGTACGGTTGTCTGTTTCGAAGTTGGGTCATTACACGCTTGACTATATCGAGGAGATGTATAACGAGCCTCTGGAAATCTGTGAAGAGCCGATGCATGGGATTGGTCACCATGAATACCACCGAAAGCTAAATAAACTCACCTCGAAGTCGGACTGAAGACGCATTTCTCCAGCTAAAGGCGATTCTACCTCTCCTTGGTTCCCAGCGGTTCTGTAATGACTGTTAGAAAGCCACCAGGCCTTAGACATCTGGACATACCCTGGGAAAGCAGTGCCCTTGAGTAGGACCTCAATGAAGACTTGGGTGTCGAAGATTTCGGGAGTAGAATCGAAAGGAGTTCCAGGGATCTATGGTGTAATTTGTTGAACTCTTTTGAGTGTTGTGTTATCTCAGAGCACTCACTGTAGGGTCAACAACATCGGCTGCAGCAATGGTGTGGCTAAATAACAGAAAATGAATGATCTGACAAATATAAATGTGCTGGAACGACGTACGAGCCGAGAAGCCAGACAACCTCGACGGTATCGAAACCGGCATCAGCCATCCTGAGGCAAGTCATTTAGCAAAAAGACACGAATTGAGTTTGGATATATATGTACCTAGCCAGAATAGTGTCGACGGAATCTTAAAAACGAGTCAATTATACGTATGTAAGATGATCCGAGCATCTGGTCATCTCACCGAAAGGTTCCGGGACTAGGAGGTCGGGAGATGGAGCCACGGCAGGAGGACGACCCATCTGGAAAGCAATCTGAGGAGCACCTGGGCAGTTACTGAGAGCCAAAGCTCCAGCGAGTTGGATGCTGTCATGCACTATCGTCAACGGGGGTAAAACTAGAGATGGATTTTTCTTACAAGTCCCCAGGACTCAAAGTCGCATTGTGCCTTTCGATGAACGGCGTCTGTGCGGAAACAATATCGTCGATCCCCGCGTTAGCATGGAAGGCCGTCTCAATCGCCGCAAAAGTGATGATTGAACCGTCAGCTCCTCCTCCACTGAAACACCATTGTGAGCTGTAATATAACGAGAGGGGACAAATTGACCAACCCAAGAGTAGGGGAGAATCCGATGGCATCGTGGAACGTCAAACGAAGAGATTCATGAGCCTGCAGTTGTGGCGTCAATGGAAGTGAGATGCGTTGTTCATAAAGGGCTTACATCCTCTCCGCACTCATTTTCGAGAAGATTATTCTGGATATCGTCTATGACGGGGAAGAGGGCACAACACGCCTCGTTGGCGACAGTGTGGATACCATCGGAGCATAGGGTACGCTTGACCGGAGTAGTCGCACCGCTGACGGCCTGGATAGCGCCGAATGCAAGGACGAGAGCAGAAAGACCTTTGAAAGACATTGGCAGGATATGAGAGTACAAGATTAGAGACTCGAATGTCTTGTTCTCTTACAGTATCCACTTGCCTCCTTTTATACAGCTCAAGGTCACCCAAAAGGATGGGAGCTACATGACGCAGCCAATCCGAGTCCGACGATACGTGCATACGGTGATGTGAAGAACAAAGAGAACAGTTTGATCCAAGACAAGGGATATCGGAGAGGACTGAACGAGCGCTGTGAAGGAACTTAACCCGAAAGGCGAACGCGTTCCTCCATCGTCCTCCGGATATCACGAAATATCGTACGGCGGCGCGCGAATGTGTGAGTGAGGTACTGTGGACACCGCATCCATGTCCTCGGGATGGCATATCGACAGTTCCTACTCTCAGAACCTAGAGAATGTAGAAGAATCACCAATCAAGCTTTTGAGAAGGGACTAAAAGAGGGATGTGCTAAGTCTATGAAAAATTGTACTTACTGTGTCTGCTCGAGTACCCTGGACTATGACGAGAGGTAGCCTGTTCGATACTTGCTTGGACCCGAAGTTCCAAAGCAAAGTCGGCATTCCATCTGATGCAAAAAACCGCGGGTTCGGACTTCAATGTCAAGACAAATCATGATAGAACAGCAAAAATAGACACTCGCCCACAGATATGTCACTTGATCCTCGTACAGGTTTGGAGTACAGCGTGCCTGCCTGCGGGGTACACAGTCTGGTACAGTCTCACTCTGAAGGGGAAGATAGTAAGTCTATTATGAATGTAGATATTAGAACTCTTTAATTAGAGATAACCACCGACAGAGGGCTAAAAATGCGAGTGTTAGAGATAGCAATGCCTCTGAAAGGATCGAAAGCTCACCAAGTTTGTCGTATAACACCCGGACTCTGTGTGCAGGGACAATCGTCCACGGAATAACTAATCAAGAGCGTCCTATTCGATAGAGATGGTGTCTAAATCTTCCTTGTCAAAGCGTGGACAACGCACGCAAAAGTTTTAAGGTCATGGTTTTATTTAGGCTAGATATCTGCCCACAGGATGTAAATTTACTATCGAAATGATGTAACATGTTCTTCCAATGAGCTGTGATTGTGGTTTCCCTTGGATTTGGGTTGATTCGTGGGCTTGAAGCTCGGAGAACTGTTGATCACGCCGTATACCGACCATTGAATAACGCGACGAGAGGAGAGAGCGTCCGAAGAACCTCTACATAGCCGGATGTATGACACCGATAGAACCGTACGGCACCGCAGAGAACAAGTTACTTAGAAGTGGACAATGGTGAGATGATATGTGGTCAGAAGATGAAAAGTGCTATGTTAGTGTATAAACCAGGGCAATGCCAAACACTCGGCGTGGGACAGCTGTGAGAGGCTCAAACTTTACCGGCCAAAACTCCGAGTCGTTTCCAAGCAATTTCCAAGTCGTTCTGGCCGACGAGAATGACTCTCTAAGTGCGCACTAGCGCTGCTATGTAGCGCTCACTGCTATACTTATCAGTTTCTTGTACTCTACTTTACGGTATACCCTGAAACTCTCCATCTGATGCCCGTCGTTGAACCCAACAGCAAGATTCTCGTCTCTGGCGTGAACGGCTTCATTGCCATCTGGGTCGCTCATACTCTTCTCGAGAAGGGTTATGCGGTTCGTGGAACAGTACGTTCCGAGGCCAAGGCGAAGCATCTCTATAAGATTTTCGAGAAATACGGCGATCGATTTGAAATCGTTGTCATCGAGAATATCGTTCAAGTTCGTACTATCTGTATGGGTATCTGTTTTGTTGCACACTAAATCAATTCGATTCATTAGGAAGGCGCCTTCGATGAAGCTGTCAAGGGTATTGACGCAATTGAGCATATTGCCTCTCCAGTTCATTTCTTAGCTGACGACCCACAAGGTAACGTTTAGTGCCTCGAGATTCATACCTGAAGGCTGATTACTCATCACAACATATTGGCAGAGCTGATTGGCCCAGCTGTCAGTGGGACTATCGGAATCCTGAAAAGTGCACTCAAGTAAGTGCTGATTCCCAATCAGAAGGAAGCGTGTGTATCGACGCCGTCCCGTCCAGCTCTGCGGTTAAGAGAATCGTTATAACGTCGTCATCTGCAACTATTGTCCACATCCCTGACACTCCTACCACGTTCTCTGAAGTAGATTGGAACGACCAGTCTATCAGACAAATCGAAGAACTCGGAAAGGCAGCCTCTCCATTGGCGAAATACAGGGCTTCCAAAACCTTGGCCGAGAGAGGTGCGTTTGGCTGACTTGATGGATTAGAGCCAGATCCAATACACGTATATTTAGCCGCCTGGGACTTCTACAACAAACATAAGAGTTCCGTAAAGTGGGATCTCTCAGTAATCAATCCCCCACTCGTAAGTTTTATGCTCTTTCCTGATTTTTACTTGCTTATGCATATTGTATCAGGTCTTCGGTGTAAGGACACAGTCTACTTCTTTTCATTTGGCAGATCTTTCATTTCATTCTATAGCCTGTTATACACGAAGTCTCATCCCTCGATGGCCTCAACGCTTCAATGGCCGGTTGGGCCAGAGTCATCTTGTTTGGAGATTCACAGGATGATTTGCAGACAATGACTTCGTGCTGGGTCGATGTGCGTGACCTCGCGGAAGCCCATGCTAGAACTCTTGTCAAGGAGGCGGCTGGTGGTGAGAGGATAATTATTTCTGCGGGTATAGTATCCGTCATCTAGTAAATTATCTTGCATCCACATGTCTCATCCTCGATCGTCATTGACAGGGAGCTTTGTCTGGCAAGACTGGAGTAACTATATCATCCCTTGCGATCTATACGATCTATGCCTGATTATCTTCCACAGTAGACATCGCCAACTCTATATCCCCTTCGTCCATCCCATCGCATGCCCTTCCCAAAGGAAGTCCTGGTGCGGGCATCAATGCTGTCAATATGATCCAGGTCGACAATTCCAAGGGAGTGAGAATACTCGAGATGGACTACAGGAGCATGAAAGAGACGACAAGAGACATCCTGGCCAATATAGTAGAGAAAGGCTGGTAGTGTTTCCATTGAACCTGAGGGGAAAAATAAGGACCGAAGTGACTGTCTATTTTGTCTTCGTTACATGGTCGATTGCAGAAAACAATAGCGTTCTTGCCGTATACCCGATAGGACTTCTTGAAGAGCTGCCACTCATGTTCATAGTTCAAGAGACCGACGTCATGGTCCCCGATCTACCTCCTTTCCTTTACCTTTCGGTGCATCCTCCGGATGGGCTTCGATCCACCCTTTATCGATTTCCCTCAGCAACCTCAAGAGTCGTTTGATAGGCTTGGCATTATACCCAGGCGGGCTCGTGTCTTTGATCATCTCAATCACCCGTCCGTCGACGCACCGTGTGCCGTCTGGACCGTATAAATCAAGTAGCTTGAGAGTTTCTGTGCAGTCGTCGCCCCATTTGGCATCAAGGAAGAATGATTTCAGAACGTGGATCTGATATACATATATTGAGCATGCTAGCGGAACAAACGAACAAGTAGACGTTAACATACCCTTTCAATGGTAATGTCGCGTGATTTGAAAGGAGCTATCTTGCCTATCCACTCATCCATCATCCGCTGGATGAATCGATACTGTTTTAGCATTGCCTCGACGTGTGCAGGCCCTCCTTTCCACATGAAATACTTAGTCCACTCGGGGTCCTTCTGAAGTACAGTGCTGACAGCTTTCGCGATGAGCTCCTCCAGATCATCTTGTTCCATATCGGAGGTCGGAGAATCGTAACCTCGCGGAGGAACAAAGCGTGGAAGAACATAGCGAGGGTACGGTGGCGCTTGTGTTTGCATCTCAGGTTCATGTTCATGAGACTCTTTATTTCGCTTCTTCTTCGGAGATCCATACGATGATGAGGCATGCGACATTGAATAATTGACGACAGATTCTCGTGGAGGTGAAACGGCATCATAATTGTCGAAGGATGGAGAGAAACGACGTTTCCTTTGCGGATCTTCCTGGGGAGGATGAGAAGGATATTGGTCCAAAGGTGTTGCGTACGACGATGGTGACGGTGACTCCATCTCAGGAGTCGGAGATCTGAGCAAATCTGCTGGGACCTTTGGAGGAACTGGCAAAGGACCTGGGGGAGGGTTGGCGTCGATATACAAGCTCACTGTCCTATCTGTTGATACGCTGATGTTCGCAGATTCACATTCGTCGTGACCGTCAGCGGATATTCGCCAAAAAATCTGACGATATTTGCCGCGTAGAGTATATACCTTCGCAGCTCCTATACACAATTCTCAGAATCAATACTAGTTTTTCATAAGTTGAACAAAGTTTACCGTCGATTCTGGCTGGACTCGATTGCAGTCTGTGGCAGATGTCTATAGCATCGGCCCAATATCCGTCCCGAGGATCCTCTGCCGAGCGTAGAAGCACTCTGATTTCGGCGAGTTGGTGGTCGGATCGCTCTCCTCGGAGGTCCTCGATAAGAATGGTGACCAGACGTAATTTCTTCTCCAGAGCCTTCATCGCAGCAGCATTTCCTAGAGAGTTTCCATCAAAGTCAGTTTATGTGGACCGAGCGTAAAATAACAGAATCAAGATAGACCTTGCGCCGGTGCATTAGAGGACTGTGCATGCCTTGACGTGGAAGCACCTGTAAAGTGATCGCCCTGCATTTGAGACGGAAGTACGCCTGATTGAGTATGAGGAGAATATTGAGAATGGCCTTCGGGACGGATATCCCATGAACCCTCATAATCACGGCGGTAGTGTGATTGCCCAGGGCCTGGGGAAGGACTGGCGGCTGGGGGTTGGGCGACTGGTGCAGCGGGTGCGGCGGGTTGAACATTAGTATGCGAATTCTTCGCGGCTTTGCTCTGTCGGGTAGATTTGCCACTAGGTGTAGCACTGCGAGCAGCGCTGGGAGTAGATGCTGCTTTGGAAGTAGAAGCAGATTGTATTCGGGCGGACGCCCTAGTCCCCTTGTTCTTCGCAGTCGATTTTTCCTTGCGAGTAGATCCTTTTGTATTTGTGTTCGACGACGACGGATCCTGCAAAGACGAGTATATGGTACTGCGCCGAGGAACTAGTTCAGGGAGAGGCTGGGGTTCGGGGACTGCAGGGGTCCCAGCTTCGCTTCCTCCAAAAGTGGAGGAATGCAATGTAGATGGGGTAGATACTTGGCCGTTGTCGACACGATCGGTGGCGTCACGACCAGTAGCTCTGTATAGGGACGAGTATGGCCCGGAGCCGGACTCTAGAGGCGCACCCGTAGGGGCGGTTGGATTGTACCCCTTCAGTCGAAAGCTCCCTGTCTGACCAACAAATTCGTCGTTGAAATGTTTGACTCTCTTCTCTGACTCTGTAGATGCATCTGAGCTTCGTTTCTTTGCAGGTTTTTGCCGCACAGGAGGAACTTCTTGGCCCGGAAGATATTTGGGCGCAGACTTATTCGCTTTTGGGGGAGGGGGAGCTTCGTACGTGTTTAATTTCGCTGTGGCAGTTGGTATGATAGAGGTCGAGGGATCCCATGAAAAGCCCACGGCCTGACGTAAGACAGGACGTTCAGCGGGTGGTGGCGTATCGTCGTCAGCAATTGGCTGGATGACCATATCCCCATCGTCTGACGTCGGCGAGAAAGATCGTATCGGTTTCTATGCTCACACACAATGGTTGCCCCAGTCAGCCAATCGCGCAGAGATTCAAGTCAGATTGGCTCACAGGGCGTGCCGGAGACGATTCTCGGCTACTTCTGTACTCAGAGAAGAGGTGAGATTATGAGGAAAATGTTGCAAATTCTGATTGGAGACTTACGATGAATCGTTATCACGCCTCCCTCGCCCAATCCCGGTATCCATCCTCGACATTCAAAGTTTGGCAGACTGATTGATCAGAGTTATGTGACGTGTGTATGGTCAAGTAGAGGAAGACGAATAAACCAGGATCCACAGGTGGTAGATAAGGTGCTCAGACTGAGGAGTTCGGTAGTCGAGGCTCCAGGGAAAGAATACTGCCGTCACAGTGAATGTAAGAGAGACTGCGCGGTGAGCTCTTGTAAGTCGACTATATAGCAGCCTGGATTCTGAAGAATAACGCAATACTCGAAAGAGAAGTAACGATCCTTGAGCTAGCGATGTGGGGGATTAGCTATGTGGTGGCGCGAAGCATTGATCATGAGAGAAAGAACTTTCAAGAGGGTCCCGGAACCCGATCGTTGGACTCACGCGCCACGACGCGTTATTCTTACAAGAGATAAGAATGCTTCCGTGCTCATAATTATGACATAAAATTTCCACTTCAGAAATAAGTAAAGCAATAGGTATATCCAAAACATCAAGTACACGTCGCGCGTAGTTAGCAGTCAGCTTAGAAGTATCACTGGAACCAGAAGTAAGCCACTATAATAAGCTCTTGAGGTGTGAAACTCACTTCGATCGAAAGTACATTCATCTTTCAAGTTCCTCAAGATTCATCCTGAAGTTGATCCATACACTCTCTGTGCGTTCCCAGCGAATACTGCGTCAACAGCCTCTTGTTCTACGCTGAGCTCAGTAAGAGACTCTTTGGCAATCTCATACCAATCGCCTGCACTGGACGGGGCGTTCGACGCGGAGGAGGGGGATGATCCGAAGATGATGCGTTCGTAACCAAAGGCTTCGAGCACGGGTCCAACTATATATACAAGGAAGGAAGTCAATTCCAGGACACGTTATAGCACCAAATCCATGTGGTTACTTACGATACATCTTTATTCTCCGTTTCCACTCTTTTTTCTGCTTTGAGCTTTGGTCCTCCGAGGACGCCTGAGGGTGTCCGGGAGGCGTAGAAGGAGTAGCTGCGTTCCAGGAAGGAGGCAGGAATTTGATGTGTACATTGGGGATCAGTGATAAGGCGGCGACCTGAGACTGGAAGATCCGGTATGAAGGGTGAGTGATCAATCTGACAATGGGAATATCAAGATCATGGGGTGGGGGTAGGACATTGGCTATTAAGAATGACAGATGAGCATTCTTGAAAAGATCGCGACGAGGAAAACAAAAATACGCACACAAGATGATGGGAGGGGGGTTAGGAAGACCATCTGAAGCCTTTGAAACGAGATCTTCGAGATCTTCCAACTTGGCATCCGTGAGCAGAGATGGGACATCGATATCTATAGGACGATCTTGTTCAAACGCCCACTTCAAACTAGCAACGGTTTCTGGCGTAGATTTTTCAAGTATGGTGGAAAGCGAAACGGGGAGAGTTGTCGTGGACAGATAAGAAGGAGGAGCTGTGGGGACAGGATCTGCGAGGTTAAATGGAACAACAACAGATACAATAGGTGTGTTGTTGGTCGACTGTAATCTGTGAGACGCCAATGAGCACTATCCTCGACGATGAGAGATAGTTTGACATACTGAGAGATCGCCTTCTCGACATCCGTTTTCTCATGCAGAAAGACGACTACGCCACCGATACGTCCGCCTAGAAGCTGGCCTGCTTCTGTAGCCCATTGATTAAGACTAGCATCGCCATCCGCCAGTGCAACATGGCTATCGATGACTTTATCTGGATGAACGGCGCTTGGACTCGGTGCCAATGGGAACCGTTCGGATGTACCTGAGTTCGGCGGACTGAATGCTGATAGAGGCAGCCGGGGAAGAGTTTTCGGTCCCTTTCGACGAACTCCAACTCCTGGGGATGGCGGGGTGGGGGGAATCGCGGAGCTCATGATGGATAACGCGTTTGGAGTATAACAAAAGGAGAAGATGAAGAACCTTGAGACTTATATACGATAGACAAAGATGTAAGTTTACAAGGGCTGAAAAGACGAGATGGCAAGATGGGATCCTTCAAGAATTCTTAAATCCGGCACAAAGCCGGTCGTCTGTGATCACATCACCTCTGAGTTGCCATTGGGCCGACTTGTCCTTGATACCCTTTTCTCCTGATGGTGATGAAATTCAAAATACGTGCTAATGCAGTTAAATGCACCGCTCAAAGTCAAGCTCTCGAGGAACCTGGCCTGAGCGATGGAGCCTCAAACTACGTGTCGTAATCTTGCTGGCCTGCAACGATTTGTTGGGAACTCATCTCCAACTGGGTTGTTGATAGCCAACCAAGAATAAACGGGCAGTGCAAGCATCTTTGATTGTGATACCGACGCTGTTGCCACACATTTAGAGTACGTTCGTACGTAGTCGAGATGATGAGATGCAAGTATACTTGGTGAGACCCGAAACATGCTGTAACCTGCTGTATGAATTAAATGAGACTATTCACGATCAGATAGTCATACGAACCTACAAAGGTTATGTTACTCACCTGAACTGACGAGTTGAGCACTATGCATGGCCAAATGGCTTGCGTATCGAGATGGTTGGATGAAACCGTTTGGCAGGGTCCGATGCCAACCAATAACCAGGATACCTTTGAGGCACAAACCAGCACACATAGGCTATGATGGCTACCTGAGCAATTCGAGAGCCAGAAACATATCTTGATTAATCATATGTGATAGGCGGATGCCTAAGCTACCTGCACAGCGATGACTGGAACTGACAAGTAGCCCCGAGAAGGTGTGAGCTAATAGCTCCCGACCTGCGCAATATTGCAAGGTCTTACTTACCTGGGGAATAGCCTACAGCGCCAGTCGTGTCGTAACTTCCTGAGTCCTGTCCAGCACAAGTCCAGCATCGATAAGTTGGCTAGAAAAACCGGAATCTGATAGATGTTTGATAAAGCTCTGAATATTTAGATCCGGAAGACCTCGAGTACGTTAGGCTCGTACGGAGCCATGGGTTGGAGAGATCTTGAGAGGAAAAGGCCGTAAAGAGACCAGCTCGGCCCATCACCGAGGTCATCACAGCCATGAGGGTGCCACGTGGCAGGGCTATTTTTGACATTTTCAAGTTGGACGTCCTCACCCCAGGTCGATCTTCAGTCTCTTTCATTTTGGACTTGTCATATCCACTTCCTGCTCAAAAGTCTTGTATCTTCATGTTGCTTTTGGTTTGTGAGGTCAAGATCGTGAAAAATCACCGCTCTTTTCCTGTACATCATGGTTCATCTCCATTTCATTCATAACACAAGTATTCACGGCTATGGGCTTGCAATCATCACTGACTACATCAAGCATCATCCAGAACAAAACTTTTGTCTATTTTATTCTATTTACGTAGCCACTCTAACACTATATGGCATATATGGACGCCCTAGTTTATTTTCGGCACGGCGAGTTCTTGTTCCCTCGCCTGGTAAGTGAATGTCCTTGGTTCGCGGGAGACGCTTCTAACTTACCTTCTCTTAACCAAGAATTGACATGATGATCCCCTTGCAAAGAATACTATGGACGTCTCTACCCTCTGTAAGAAGCATGAAGATTATCCATTGACCAAGTGTATCGCTGATGTTATGTTCCCCAGGAATATAACAGGCAGTCCTTGTATTCCCCGAGCCAAAGATCAATATAGTAATCGCCCATGATTCTTCTCCGTCTGTTCAAGAATAACCATTTTCAGGCACCTCCTTCAACCTCCAAAACGCGATGGTAACTCTACCGACTTCCCGACAGTGATCGTGGACCTGCGATTTTTTCCAACGATTTTTTTCGAAGATGCTTAGACGTTTTAATTGAAAGATCCTGTCGGCGATCATCGGCAAGGGCCTCGTTCAGTGTCCGAACGTCCCTTCTTGCCCTCAGTCCATGTTCGTACGTCCGGGGCCAACAGCGCACAAGGCAGCCTCGGGGGAGATTTTATATTCTGATTTACTGATCTACTCCATCGATTGGAATGGACACGAATATAAAATGACTCCCTTCAATTCGCCTTCAATCACAAAGCCTTGCCTTAGATGACTGAAGCTGGACCTTCTAATTCTAGATACTCGCGTCCCCTGGAGAAGGGGAAAGCTTGTCTAGAATGCAGGTAAGGTTCCCTTGACTTGGATTATTGTTTCAGATTTCTGATCATTCTGCTCTAGACGACGAAAAGTAGTAAGTACATTTGTCACTTAATTTTTCCCCGGTGACCTACTCCCCTTCAGAAATGTGATGGCAGGCGGCCTTTATGTCAACCGTGTATCCGTGCCGGCTGCCAAGAAGACTGCGAATTTGAAGATGACGCCGGAGCAACAAAGACTCAGCATCTTGAAGAGAGCATAGCAATTGTACAAGCTCGTATTCAGAGACTCGAAGTCTCTTCTCGGGCTTCATCTTCAGCCGGGTCTCGTTCTTCACAAGCATCAAGCCCCATGCCACCCAGCTCTCCTATGACGGCTGCTTCCATAGACTACAGACTTAGTCAGCTCAAACTACCCCATGCTTGGTGGACTCTAGACGAACCGCCGTTCGGTGTCGCTAAAATCATGTAAATATTCAAGGTCTTTGATTTGCCTCGCTTATGTACTGAAATATTTTGACAATTTCCAGAATGGACGTCCTTCTCGCCAGAGCCACTCAATACAGTTTCTTCCTACATATCCCTCGCTTCGTAGATGCTGTCTTTCCTGTACGCCTTCTACCTGGCCAGTATCGTCCTTCCCCCAGTCTCCTAAGCGCCGTTTATCTCTTCGGGATTCATCTATCGGATTCGCGAATCCTGACAAAATATGAACCCAATTTTCTGGACCGGGCCATCAATAAATCGGCTCTAGCGCTCTCAACCCCGCATCCGCGTCAGGCCATTCACGCCATACAGGCAGAACTTCTGCTCTCTCTGTATTTTCTTCGTACGGGAAATCACCTCAAGGCTATGCAGCACCTCAACAACGCTTCCTCTTTATCGATAGGATGTGGCCTTCATAAATTGTATAGTCCCGGTAATTTCGCTCCGGCCCATACTCTCCCTCCTCCTGTTGATAGTCTAGAGGAAGGCGAGAGGATCCACGCCTTCTGGATTGTCATGGCGTTCCAAAAAGCCTGGGGAGTCGCCCTGCAGTGGCCTTCGTCTATCTCCAACGTCCTCGATGAGCAAATTGAAACGCCATGGCCCAAGGAACTTTCGGCCTATGAGCGCGTAAATATTTTTCTTGTCTTGCTGGTAGGGTTTACGCTGAATCACGTCTTCTTCAGAGAAGCTCCACTCCTCCCGTACGTTCGACGCTTCAGCAATTTCTCAACGAGCCAACCGGTGGGAAACTCGCAAACACCGACTCTGCGCTTACCATGCGCGTCAAAGCTGCTGCTCTCTTCGAACGTGCCACTAACCTAGGCGCAGAGTGGAATCCTTGTACGTACCAGCCCACTCTCATTCGAGATCTCTCTGATATCTTGTTACAGACCTCTCGAGTTCGGATCCCTTATTTCAAAAGATTGTCGCATTAGACCGAGTTATTACTCACTTCCTTGACAGAATTGTTTCCTCTGACGAGTCCCCGTCATCATCTGACTATTCGAAGAACAGATTGATCACATACACTCTCGCCCAAGTCGCTATGATTCAACTTCATCGCAGGATCGCCGGTCAGGACACCAGATCCGCCCATAAATGTCTGGAATCAGCAAATGCCGCGGTGAGGGCGATTGAACATATTCCAGATATCTCTCGGTGGGGGTATATCGACTCGATAATGAGTGTACGTGCTTTTCTTGACTCCTCGATATGGTGCCTTTGACTTACTTCAGAGTCTATACAGCCTCTATGGGCTCTCATATGCCAAGAATTGATATGTGGAATCAAAATCTCTCCTCGTCTTAGCTCCCCACAGTCAGAATATCAGCGTGTATTGGCGACGTTCATCAGATTGACGACTATCATGTCGACCTTCGCTCGAAATTGTCCCCTTATGGGTGAGTCGATAGTATCAGCGCAATCTCCACTAGCTGATATCTCAAGAATAGCCCGTCAACTGACTCGAGTCCAAGAATCATTCGCAAAGCAGATAACTTGAATAAATAACAGCATGTACGCATCCGATGTCATGTAAATATCTAGGAACCCTGGCCCGGTTCTTGGGTATATAAAGTAAATTATTGTCGGTCTTGATAATTCCTCGAGGACCTGGGTGAACCAGTTCTGCTGCTGAGCTCGGACTCCGTATAAAATCGACGTCGCAGCTCTGGTGCTCGGGATCTCAACGGCGTTTCCGTAGCAGGACTCGGATTCGCGTTTGTGCGATATATTGACTCTGCCCATTTTCGAGTCCTTTCTTGTGGCTAAAGTTCGCGACCCATTAGTGAGGGTGATACGCTTAGCCAAAGAGACAATACTTACACTCAAATCCTGATCGTCATCCATTTCATCAGCAAGGAATCTGTCGAACGCCTGCAGGGCATTCTGACGTTCTTCCTTGTGTCCAACTTTGAGTCCCTGATCGAACCCCTCTTTCTTACCTATCTTCAGGCCATGTTTGAATCCCTCAGACCGTCCCTCTTCGAGTCCCTCGGCATAACCGGCATCCCAACCATCCTCTTTGCCTTGATTGAACCATGTGTCCAACTCGATCTGAGCGACGTCTTCCCTTTCGCGCTCTCTTGCCTTGCAATCATTAAGTGCTATTTGAAACTCTCGAGCTGCATCGTTCGTTTTGGAAACGAGTTCTTCTGCTTCCTTGCGGCGCTTCTGCAGATGCTCTATGTCGGACCGCAAACGCCCCATTTCATGTTCCGCGCTTTCGAGCCGTAGTCGATACATCCTCGCTTCATCATTCGACTTCGTAGCCTCTATCTCCGAGCGACCTCTGGACGCTTCCGAGACTCCCAGTCTAGCGCAGGCTTCTTTCGCCCGCGTTTCTGCATATTCTGCTCGCGCAGTCGCCTCATCCGCACGTCTGATCTCGTACTCCAGTCTGTCGCCAGTACTACGCAGCAATGACTTCAAGCGATTAACTTGCCGTTCTTCGTCAGCAAGAACGCGGCTCATGACAGAAGGTGATGGAGGTTCACGGTGCGGAGAGCTCTGACGTTGCTTCTTGTGCTTCGTCCTCGTGAGAACTTGTAAAACCTCAGGGTCTTGGAGAAATTGGGTCAATGGGCTAGGTGAAGCAGTAGCCTCACGGACTCGATCCATGATGTCAAGCCTGTCTAGGCTACTGCGGTGTCAAGGTCAATACAGAAGACATAATGAGACCTCCTAGTGACTCACTTGATACTTCGTGTATCGGAACGAAGAGGAATCTCTTCACTTGAATAGTCAACAGATTCAGAGGGCATCACTGGCGGTGGATGTAGAAGCCTATAGGGCACCTCGATTGCCTGGGTGGGTTCTTATACGGCGCAGCACAGTCGTGTACACGACGATGCGATGATGGACGGGTCGTCAGCCGAGTCGTTACATGCTCCAGACACGTGTTGACTACACGGTACGTTACAGCGTTCTGATAACACAGTGATATGTCATATCGCACAAGTATGAAAGCCTGAAGATCCGAATGAAGTCCAAGCCCCACATTAAGCGGGGTCGATTGAGGTGCTTCGTGACGGCCTTTTGTGGGAATGAAGGCCTGGGCTCCCATATGTGACGGTCCCTTGATATACCAGGAGGATGCATACTTTCGGATACCTTTCCCATGTTCAAGGACGCCCCCCGAGCAGAGAGCTCACGAAAGTTGTAGCGCTGGAGTTGTAGGTCCCTGTTTAGCCATGTCACGGTATTTTTCCGATCAGTTTATTCCCAGACCTCCTAAGCGGTGGAGTCCGAGTCCTTTGCTCCCGCTCGTTCACAGCTCGTGTGCCGATCCTTTGCGAGGACCTCGTCTTCTGGAATGGCATGCTCATCTATCACCAGTAAGATGGCCCAGAGGTCTACCTCTCTGCTCCTCCGAGAATCTAGTCTGGGGGCCTTCGCGGACAGATACTCGGCCATTCGTTCATTTTTTAGGCAGCAGCAAGTTCTTGCTTCCTCTCCTCGGAATCCACCTAGAAGATCGACCCCACTTTATACGCAGTCATCTCGTACTTCATCGTCTCCAGGTCCATCGGCTTTGCTGAGACATACACGCGCGTTAGTGGGTCAATACCGACCTTTTCATTCCACGGTCCTCACCAGAAACCTGCTTCCCAATCAACCTCCAGAAAAGCCTGCTCATGACAAGGATGAAACGCCCAAAACAGATGCCGAAAGCACATCTTCATCCCAGGAAACCAAAACACCAACGAGTACACCCCTCTCTTCCCCGCCTACTCCACCTCCCCCACCTCGCAATCTCGAAAATTACTCACGATTCTATCAACGACTCGCCACATCCTTACCCCATCTCCATCGACCCACCCGGGACGACTTTCTCAAGGTAGCCAGTGGCTTCTGGCAACGTGCACGTATTCGTTTCAAATGGTTTACAATCAAATCTTTCCGAAAATTCAACGCCGATGATATGTCTGCGTTTTTCACTTGGTTTCTCATGAGCCAGACGTTATGGATCCTAGTCGGAACGTGAGCGCATCCTTTCTACCATCTTGCGTTTCGTGTTCTGACGATCTTGACCCATCTAGTACTACATTCTTTTCTGTGATATTTGCGATTTTGAACAGCTTGCGTTTACAAGGTTAGTTGGTCTTAGTTTCTTATAGTATTAGAGCTTGACTTGCAAATTCCTTAGAAACTGTCGCCCATATTATTAGCAACTACCTCACCTCCGAAACAGGGGTCACCATTATCTTTGAGTCTGCCATTGTACCCAAATGGAAAGACTCTCGAATATCCTTCAAAAATGTCTACATATCTCGCAGGCCTCCACCACCCTCGTTATCCGAAACTACTCAACCCTTGCGCAAGAAGACCGGACATCTCGCCGTTGGTTACGACGTCAGCAATCATCCTGCAATATATCATCAAGAAGATGACGAGGACGAGCAGGGCGACATCATCGATGAGGAAGATGACTACAACTGGTCGATGTTTGATCTCAACGTTGATTCCATTGACGTCACGCTTTCTTTATGGAGATGGCTAGACGGTAAAGGTCTTGTCGAAGACGCAGTCATCAAAGGTGTTCGAGGAGTATTGGACCGACGATCAGTCCATTACGATCCTCTGAATCCCCTCAACCCTCTCGAATTTCGCCACCTCGCCACTCCGGGCTCATTCGAACTTCAGTCGCTCCAACTTGAAGATGTCTTGATAACTGTCTATCAGCCCAACTCATTTCGCCCTTACACTGCCTCGATATTCCGCGCGGACATCCGTTCAGGTCTTAGAAAACAGTGGTTATTCTACGATCTGCTATGCGCCGAGAATGTAGTTGGGCAATTCGACAATTGCCTTTTCAGCTTGCATCGTCCGCAGAGCATTGGCAGGACGACCGAGAAAGACCTCAAAGACGGTGATTGGGCTAGAATGGTTTGTAACCTTGCACCTTAGCATCACCTACATTACTGATTCATATTGTCGTACACGCAGTCACGCATTAGAATTGATGGAGTCAACATCGACCACTTGAACCGATCCACAACTACCGACGAAGGCCCTATATCATGGATAACCTCCGGAAAAGTAGATGCAGTCCTCGATATCAAGTTTCCTCGAGACCCACACGATGATATGCCGTTCAACGCCATTCTAGGCGAGATCGCCGATGCTATTACCACATCCCTCAATGGCGAGTCAGACCCTGCCCGCGATAGGATCCCTGGTCAGCGAGAATTGGCGAAGCCCCCTCTCAGTGCTCCAGAATCACCTGGAGGGACGGGAGGTACGACAGGAAATCAAGAGGGAGCGGATCCTGGGTCAAAAGTGATCGTTGATATCGATTTGAGGTTTAGAGACCTCAAGGCTGCTGTTCCTGTGTTCACGAAGGAACTGTCGTATGTCAACAATGCTCTCATTCGACCTATTGTTGCCTTTGTGAAGTGAGCACTCGAATCTCAGACATTTGATGATGTGCTAATGGTTGTACAGTGCGAATCGGACTCTGGTTCCTATCCATTGTAGAATCGTGAAGGACTTGAACGATTTCGATGGAGCTTGGACTGTGAGTAAATTCTTTCGCTCCCTCATTGCTTATCTTATTCTATATTTCTAGATGTGGGAAAGTAAGAACACTCAAACTGTATGTGCTTCAGAGGGTTGTAGCTAACTATCCAATCTACAGCTGGTCTGATTGACGAGATATCTCTGAAGGTATCGTATGTTTTCTTCTCTACATCACACACACTCTCCATCTCACCTATCTCACCTATCTCATAGACTTATGAGGCTCTTGCATACCATGTTACGCAAGCCAACATGAACCGACGAATAAAGACGGTCAGTATCTGGAGCTTACAAATGACAGCTAGCGCTGTCTTATCTGCTCTCAAGAATGCCATGGACCCTATGTCGGCGCACATTAGGGATTCCTATGCAGCGGCGACGGCGAATGGACGGTCTTTGTTGTACGACAATGTTTCTCCCATCTGAGCACATACATGACCTGCATGCGCGCGGTGTCTTTCCGAGTCTATGAGGTCAGCGCGCTTGCTTTGATTCAAACATCCTGGACACCTTACCTTGCACTTCTCCGTATATCAATCTCGGTCGCATAGTGCACCGCTCAAATGCATGTTGCTCTCCCAGTTCGCGCTTCAATGTTATAGTCGCGTCAGCTATTGTGCATCAACGTTCAGCCCTTGTAGCTTGATGGAATTTTATGCTTCGTAGCTTCGTTGTCCAGTCGCCTTCCTGATGCAGTCAGTAGCTTGCCAACGTAGTACGTGACGACAGTCAACGTTCAACTTGCAAAGACAAAGCCCTGCCTCCTACTACAACGTCTTCAATCCGTCTTATATAGTAGATCTTATACAGACAGACCACAATGATTCTTGACGCCGTTCTCGAAGTCGGGTACAATCTACTGGACAAAGTCATTCCCGATCACATGAATTTCCAACTGGAGGTTGTTTTCTGACCACGACTTTCTCTACAGGGTTTGGTCCCGGATTTCATCCTTCGACGTGCTATACGGGCTCTCCTACGCCAGAGACTACGAGAAATCGACCATGGCACCTTCGAAGCCAACCATGCCGCGAAAATGAAATGGATAGAGGAAGTTCGCGGTAGAAAAACTATCGCCGATGTCACCGAGAAAGCCAACGAGCAGCATTATGAAGTGAGTCGATGTTTGTGTATACGTATACTGGAGATGGCTAGAATGATATCTAACAATACGTATGGTATAGGTGTCAACAAAGTTCATGTTGTCTTGCCTTGGACCTTACGCGAAGTATTCGTCGTGTCTGTACCCCACGGGGAAGGAGACCCTCGAAGAAGCTGAGATTCTTATGTTGGAGAGTTATTGTGAGAAGGCTCAGCTACGAGATGGACAGGATGTTCTTGATCTTGGCTGTGGTACGTTCAAGCATTGGTGTCTCAATGTAAGTTCTCAAGATTTTGCGGTATATTCGTTTAGGTTGGGGTAGCCTGTCGTTGTACTTGGCTCAGGTGAGTTTTCGGGACCATTCGTTGCGGGCATATATTTGCAGTCTAACCTATAGTGCTGACATCTTCAGAGGTATCCAAACTCCCGTATAGTTGGTCTTTCCAACTCGGCCACGCAGAAGAAGCATATCGATGCTACTGCTTTGTCTCGAGGTTTTTCAAATCTAGAGGTACGCCATCTCTCCTGAACCTCCTCAGTATTGGAATGAGCACTCATGAATCCACTAGATAATCACTGATGATGTCAATACGTTTGATTTTGCGGGATCCAAGCAGTGCGTAGCTATTGTCAACCGACATCGCATTTTTGGCTCATAAACCAACAGTTTTGATCGCATTCTATCAATCGAGGTAAGCTATTCTATCACTCATGACGCTTCCACCATTGACTGACACATTGCTGCACGGAAGATGTTTGAACACATGAAGAATTACGAAGCTCTCCTCAAGAAAGTATCTACATGGTTACGCCCCACGTCCAAGGAACCACAGTCTGAAGCAGACGAGTCACTACTCTTCGTTCATATCTTCTGCCACCGAACCACGCCGTATCACTTTGAAGAAGGAGACGGGTGGATGGCCCAGACCTTCTTCTCTGGTGGTACAATGCCATCTCACGACCTGTTATTGTATTTCCAATCAGACTTGACCCTTGTACGCAGCTGGTATGTGTCTGGCACACACTACTCTCGTACTCTAGAGCATTGGCTCAAACTGCAAGACAAAAACGCGAAAGGTACATCCCGGTTCCAAGTGGGCATACAAAATGTGTAGTCGCTGATATCGACATCTTTTTGGGCAGCCGGTCTACAAGAGCTCAAGAGCGACGCGTTCGCCAAGGGGAATAAAGAAGAAGACGGCACCAAAGCATTCTACAGGTAACGTCCTGCGTAGACATCTGCGGCATGCGAAGTTGATCATTGTTGCAGATTCCGAGTGTTCTACATGGCTTGTTCTGAGTTGTTCAATATGAATGGCGGACAAGAGTAAGTCGTGTTTAATCGCTCACTTGGTGTTATCTCAACTCATACCTCCTTGCTTTAGGTGGGGGTTGGGCCACTATCTATTTAAGGCCAAAGATATACAAAAGTCGACGTAGATCATTCCAAAGTGTCCTTTCTTGTCAGGTATCGGTGTTTTTTGGAAGACCTCAAAATAAAGCTTTGTATGTCAAGGCTCGCCCCGGGCCAGGCTACTCTTCTTTCGGCTTTGGGCCTCGTAGCGCGCCATCACTCTATCGACTCAAGTACTTATGGGCACGTGACCCTGTTTAGTCCTGTGTGGCGGCGTCCTCGAACCTCTTCCCAGACTTCTACCCAACTTCTGCCTTCAGGTTGAGGTTGCCACCAGCCCCGAAGCCTGCTGCTTGTACGCCCTATCTAAGGCCTAAGTACTTACGCGTTACGATGAAGACATGTCTCATTCCTTGTGCCTCCATTTCGGATGGTTATCGACTTCAAAACAGCTTCCGAACCTCCCATCCTATAGCTATGCGTCTCCAAAGGTATCACGTCATGATTTCGATCTGGACTAACCCGCCCTTGAGCTCGTTTTCCAGCCTGTCAGCCACCAAACTCTGTATAAGAACTACCCACATATTACTAGCCTACTCTATCGCTTCTTCGCTTCCACGTTCATAATCGCGAGATCACAAGAGTCTCTCTAGCCTTCCCAAATACAGATACTATGCGCAACTACGCCCTCATCCTTCTCCCCACTCTGGCGGCACTCAATTGGGGTACTACCACTGTCTACGCATCGGACGTCCTGACCAAGCCGCTCCCCGCCCCGACTCCTCATCATTTCTTTCCCCCACAACCGTACCATCCCCGCGATGACGCCTTGGCTGCTCGCCGAGTCACCGAAGCGCATGTCAAGCCCACCATGATGGTCGTCACCAACGGCGTAGGCTCTGATCCCCACAAGGAGAACCTCAGAAGACAAATCCACAACGCCGATTACGCGGCGGATAGTCCCTCAATCTCTAGTCCTAGCGGTACCTATGCTTCCACCGCTCCTGTCGCGTCACAAACCGCGACCCCGCAGAAAAGAGATGACGACCAAGGCGGGGATGGGCCCGCCCAGGATGAAGAGCAGAAAGTCGTCGACGGACTTCCAGTTCCTGTCGGCGGGCAAACTCCCGGTGACCCAGACTCTGGCGATGATTCTGGTGGCGACCAAAACTCTGATGACCAAACTCCCGACAATCAGACTCCAGGCGACTACGACGACCCCGACGGCCCTTATGAAAACGAGGAAGATCGTGACGACAAAGTCTCTCGCGACACCCACAATCCTAGATTTGTACCCGTAGAAGCCCACGTCGGTGAAGACAGCAACCAAATCGACTCCGACCATCCCCCCGCCGGTCGTAGACAAGTCCCTCCCATTCGAAGACTCTCCCCGCCCGCGTTGCCAGTCGATGGCCATGTCGGCGAGAACAGCAAACAGGTCGATTCGAATTCCCTTCCTACCCCGCAAAGCAGACGTCGTGGTTGGAGTCGTGCCGTGTGATGCGAGATCTGAACGGTATTTCTTTTCTTCTGAATGTGTAATGTTAGATTCTTCCTGTATCCGAAAGACGCCAAATCCGAATTCAATGTATGTATCATATCAAGACCATAGTACTGTCCGAATACCACGCAAGTGCTTTTGCAAGTGCTACAAATCAAATCAAAGAGGGTAGTATTCGTATACAAACTGGATATTAGGTGAATCGAAAGCAAAGACAGCGGTAAACATACACAGAAGAGAATATATAGATAGTCCATTGCCGAGGATGGGATTATGTCTTCATCCACTCTTCAAGTATCAGCCAGCATCAGCGGTGGTATACTCCAGAGGATCTTCAACGCTCTTGGACGTTGTTGAGGAGACGAAGGATGCTGAGGACTGTGGGAAATTATCAGTAAGTACCGAAACAATCGAAGGATTGTACTTACAAAGGTTGAGGAAGCTGGAAAGCGACAAAAATCAGAACAGGATCGCTGGTAAGGAAAAGACAGCAACGTACTCAAGGTAAAGGCTGATAGCACCAAATATGAATTCGTCGGGCGACAATTTCGCGTTGATGTTGTAGGTGTCATAGACGATGTAGCCACTGAACAAAACACTGTATTTCCGCAATAGCGAGTCAGCACTCGAAGGAGTCAACGAAATCGGAATAGATAGAAGACATACCATCCGCCGAGGGCGAAGATGAGATCCATAGTGCTGCCGAACGGAATGAAGACACCGACGAGACCTGTCAGGCCTGAAGCATGATTCAGTCCAGGAGGGGAACGAGAGATATATGAGGAGATCGACGTACAGAGAGCGATCAATCCGCCGAAGAGGAAAGGGCCCATGCCTGAGAAGTCGTACTGTGAAGTGCCAACTGATTAACCACACAAGGTCAGAACAATAAGAAGAAACGGGTGCATACTTTCGATTGGAAAGTGAACAACGTCAATCCCAAAAAGACGCCCAATGTGATAAGCCTGTATATATTGATGAGTATCGTACCGGAAGGGAGATGTGGAGGCGATAGGATAGTCTCACAAGGCTTGCAGAACAATGATGTTATCGTAGAATGCAACTACCACTCCGAGAGTGAAAGCCTCCATCAAGGTGAAACTCGAGAGCAAGACGTAGTTCAGGGGGTGTGTATGGCGCTTCCAGTAGAGGACGCCTAAGTTGATGAGGGTGCCGAATAGAGGAACGTAGAATGCCCATGTGCTGAGAGTAAAAGAGAGCATTGAGTAGATGTGCTGTATAGGGTGAAGGGGGGTCTACGCACTGCGTTTGTACCCAGAATATTGTTGATGGTGATTGTGAGATACCTCCTGCGACTAAGCAAGTAGCGAACTGATCATTGGACATTCGTTAGCAAGCAGCTGTAATCCAATACGAGCTCGGACATACAATTTGAGAGACTAGAATTGCAGTTTGTGTAAGTCCAGAGAAACGAGATCGTAGAGATAGCGGGCGCTTACGGAGAATGCTGTATACTTTTCGAATGAACGCATTGCGAATTTCTGGTGCACACTCAGAGACGGTTGTCCCATACTTCGAGAAAATAGCAGTCAATACTAGGTCAACTTATATACGTATAGACTCTACACACCTTGAAATCATCCGGGAGATCACCCGCAGCAGGTTGGTCGTAGAATGCGCTTCCGCTTGCCTGAGCGCTGGCGGTCGGAGAAAGAGGTCTAGGTGAGAGAAGAGGTTCGCTTTCTGGCTCTGTTGGTTTGGAGACACCAGAAGCGCCGTAAGAGGGAGGAGGAACAGGGTATTGGCTCATGAGGGGTAATTTGTTAAAGTGACAACTTGAAGAGAGGTGAAGGTCGGTGGCTGTGCGACCTCTCTTGCTTATCACCTCGCCCGGCGGCCAGTCGCGAATTCGCCAGAAAACTCTTCAGCTCTCCATCGAGAAACTCGAAGGCTTGAAAACTAGTCAAGGTTCACAGAAGTTGTCATCGGTTGCACCGATGATCACTTCAATCATATTGTGCTAACGGCAGTCTCAAATCCAACTTGTATCCTCCGAAGATGTGAGTACTCAAGTGATTTGAGATGGTCTCCATCTTTTGACGGTGTACAATCCCAGATGGTCATAACCCTTGACATTGGCGAGCTTTCTGTTGCAGAAGGGGACATTGATGGTCACGTCTCCTCCTAAATGTCGTCATGGTCGCCGCCTCTGAACGATCTTGGATCCAAATTACGGTCTAGCGCCGAGTTCATGTTTCCTGCATGTTTTCCAATGGCGTCGGTCCTAGCTCTTCTCTAAGCTCTCTTACATGTTCTGGTGGCTCGGAAGTCTTTCAGGAAGCATCTTGCCTCTTCGCAGCAGACAACTGAGACTCCGGACGAAGGATCGAATGAACAGACTACGCTCTTGTTCTGACTTTCATGTCGACTTTGCTTCAACTTCGACTTGTCACAGGTGTCTCAATTTCCTTTTACACATCATGTGCGGACACTGAGCAAGAACCCAACGCAAGGAAAGAGGATGTCCTACCGCCATATTGACCTGCCAGTGGCGACATTCTCTCGGAGGACCCTTCGGCTCGATAGTTTGGGTAGCGTGCTTATACTGGATTCAGACACTGCAACACCGTAAGGAGTATACGTTATATAGCAAAGTATACATATAATATACATGAATTCACAGAAAGCAAACCTACTTCGCTCTCCCCTCTGTGCCCTTCAACCGTTCATTGACAAGTTCATTGAACTCTTCTCTCAGAATGGCCTCTCTCCGTTCCCTCTCCTCCTTCTGTAGTTTCAAAATACCTCTCTTCTCTTCTGCACTAATAACTTGATTCTCCTTTCTCATACGTACCGCGTTCATGCGACGATGCCTACTTCCACTCATCACGTATCCAACATCTTCATACTGCGCGATCTCGTCCGGTGTCAAACCAATCTCACCACGACGTGGAATACGCGATTCCGTCCCGTCCTGCAAGAACGCAGCCATGGCACTACCTTCTCCGCGAAGTAGAGCACCACCATATGCGCGCTCGTCAATCCTTTTGGAGTTGTTGATCCGTTGGATAGGTTGTGGGCCGACTTCGTCCCCGGAATCGTCGTCGTTCTTGGCAGAGGTGGATGCGTGAACAGCTGAGGTTGAAGTTGTCCCGTTGTGAGTCTGAGAACCAGTTGGAGGAACAGGAATGTCGTCTGGACCTGGCTTGACGACCCATTCGTCGTCTTCTGAGACTGGACTTTTGCTCCTGCTGGGTGATCGGCTTCGTGGTCGGACGTCTTTGCTTTTACTCCTCGATGACTTGCTTCTATGCCTCTCCTTGATATCAGCATCACCGTCATCATCGTAGCTCCTGTGCCGGCTCCTTGAGCTCCGTTTCTGCCGTTCCTTCTTTTCTTCTCTGTCTCGTTCTTTCCGTGCTCTCTTTTTCTCTTTCCGTTCCTTACGCCGTTGTTCTTCGTCTGAGGAAGAGTCACTCGGAGACGCTGAACGCCTTCGTTTTGATTTCTTGTTAGATTTGCTTCGTTTTGGGGACCTGTAGATGGTGAGTATGTCATGAAAATGTACATGTGAATATAAACGTACAGATTTCGAGTAGGTGCTTTAGGTGACGAAGGCCATATATCAATTACTGCCGACTCTCTCTGCAGTCTGCGACTGGAATTGGAATAACTCTGAATGAGTCTAGTGCAACACAAGGATATTCAGCTTACATACCTTTCCATGAAATCTGCACCTCCCCCTCCGCCGCCATAGAAGCCGGCATGCGGAGGTTTTTCCCTGTCATTTTCTCCTCTCCGACCAGGATACATGTTCTCCTGTTGTCTCCAAGGTGCCTGAGACTCTTGGTCTGCGACGGGAGGAGGTGGCCTCTTGTAATCAGTATACTCTGGGCTTCCTCTTCGTCTTTCCCGATCTTCCTCACGTCCTCTGCTACGGTGTCTCTCTCTTCTATCATCATCCCGCGGCTTTTCCCTTTCCCTTTCTCTTTCTCTGTCATAATCTTCATCGCGCCCTCTCCCACTTCGCCTACCATGATCTCTGTCTCGCTCTCGATCTCGGCTTCGACTGCGTCTTGCGTTTGGAGTGCGAGCACGGTCACGCTGGGGTGATGGGGAACGGTCTCTATGCCGGTCAGAGTGTGATGGTTTAATGTCATGAGGCACGAGAGCCAAACGTGAAGGGTGGACTGCAGCCATGAAGGTGTGTTTCGGTGTAAGGAGGAGTCTTGTAAGTGGGCAATCTCAAGTTGGGTTTTCCGAAACGTGGCCTTGTGTGGCATCTCTCTTAGGGACAAGCAAAGGCATTCTATGTGCAAGCCAAGTGGCACAGCTTTCACGAATCACGACTCGGAGAGTTCACGTTCACCAGGCTTTACCCTGAGGCCTGAGGCTTGAACGATATCTGTATAAGACGGTCTGTGCTTTGTCTCGATGGCTGAACAATGTATGCTATCCTCAGGTTCATATTTTTTGAAGGCCTAGAGGCGAACTTCCAGCGCTTAGCTGATAAGACGAATTTGGGACGGATCTTTGAACGGCGAGAAGTCATTTTCTTACCTCTATAAAAATGTGGAAGACTCGGAGATGATGTGAATTCTCTCACAAGAAGTACGCACCTCATCTATGACACCTAAGAGACGCCCTTCTTGGTCCACGCGTAATAGTGGATTCTTTTAGTACTTCGCAAGAGCCCGCGATAAAGCTACAAAAACATGGATTCTTCCAGCTAAGGCTGTACAAGAACTGGATATCAAAACCACAATGAGCGTGAGAATGACGAGAGATATGTGCATCGTGATACAAGTCGACGAGTGGGAGAACAGGATATCGACTGCCGGTGGGTTTATATACAGAGTCGAAAGTATAGGGAGAATGGTATATATTACACAGGGGTTCGGGGGATAGATATCGAAGAGAACGAGTGGCCTGTTTATGGTTTGCTGTTCTGGAAATTCGAAAGACGGGCGAGGCGAGTTCGACGAAGTTGTATTCCTGTTTATGTGCACGTAATGCGTAGAGCGAGCGAGCGAATCCTGGATAGTCCAGAGAGGCATATGTCGCGTAGTCTTCAAGAGCCGACTTGAAGATATATCATATCTTCCCGGACCAATCTCCTCCTTCCGGCATCCCACCTCCTCAGATATTCCCTTGCCCTCTCATTGAATACCACACACCCATCAAAGAAATCCTTCGGCAATATATCTTTTCTCTGCTCCCAAGGCTTCACATCCACACTTTCGCACCGATCCAGACATACCAGAATCATCCCAAAACTATACGCATCGGCTAGCAACGCGTCTTGGCACTCTCCGCGAAGAATCTCCGGAGCAGAGAACGGCCGGGTGCCAGGATGTATCTGCTCAACCTTGGGTAAATGTAGTTTCGCAGGGAATTCCTCCGATTGTCTACGTGCCATATGGGTGAACGGATCGATAGGCTCATCGTCGGGGTCGGTATATATGGAGTCGGCGGAGACGGAACGACCAAAGTCAAGTAACTTGACCGTATCTGATCCATGTGTGACTTGGACATTGAGAAGAGAAAGGTCGCCGTGGCTGAGACCATAAGAATGGAGGTGTGTAAGTCCGTCAAGAAGCTGATTGTGGTAATCAATCTTCTTCTCTGACGTCAAAGGGGGCCTGGCCACGACCACATCGTAAAGGGTCCTCCCATCGATGTATTCGAGAACCATTCCGACGTTCTCAAGACATCCCAGGAATGCACAGATGTTTCGGTGAAGACCTAGAGTCGTGTAGACTCTAAGTTCAGCGAGGAATTGGACGGTAACGTCTGCCGCGTTGGACTGCATCTCGTCGTTGATTTCCAGTTGAATGACATCTGGCTTTTTGACGACGCATTTGAAAAGTTCGGATGCTGACCCTGTGGCGCAGGGTGCGAGAGATGCAGTGGGATTGGGAGGGGCGCAATATTGTGTAGGGGTCGGAAAGGAGAAAATGGTGCTAGGACCATGGAGTGGACCGTTATAGATCGGAGACGAAGGTAGAGAGACGTCTTGAATCTTATGTTCTGGCATGTGTTGGTCGACATGGTGATGGTACTGGTACGGCGGGTCTACCACCGTTTCTTCAGATGAGAAGGAATTGACAGAATTATTCATATTTTCTTCCTGGTCCATCTCCACTGGTGGCATCGTTCGTTGTCAGACGACAGAAAGTAGGATACAATCATCACTCACCCATCCACCAGTTTTTCTTTGACGTTAGAGTAATACGTTTTACACGCATTGTAGTCGAGGATTGCATTGTAGGTGTGGCGGGAGGTATCGTTGGTGTTCGTGGTTCGGTTGGCGTTATAGAAGGAGAGTCGCGATGGGTGAAGGTCCTGGAAAAAGTAGGACGGCTATGTGACATTTTGAAAGACAAAATGGGAAGGTTCAGGGAAGAGAAGGGACTTTAGAAGGGCAGCGCGCGCACGTTGTTGAGTGCACTGCGTTAAAGCTCCGTTTGATCTAATCTAATCAGATAACCGATGTTAATGTTATAAACGCCCCGCAATTGAATCTTCAGATCTGCTCACACGGGAACCAAATTTGTGGGGTGGCATGGCGGCGAGAAGTGCATTGCCTCGACGTATTAAGACTATAAGTATACGCACAGTAGCTATCGTGTCGAAATACATGGAAGTGATCATACAAACAACATAACGCCGCGTCCGTGTAATGACAGATAAATAAACGAATGGGATGGACAATATGTAAATGTCTCGAAGCTGGTAAAAGTCTGATGTGGATGGAGAAAGAGTCTTTCGAAAACAGATAGAGAAAAACGTACGCGTTCATTGCAGCAAGGCAATAAGTATCCCGACCAGAAGAAGCCAAGCATGCGCATCCTGTCCAGAGACCCGAGATCCTACACTGACCAGGGTGGTGGCAGGGTTATTCGCACTAGAACTAGCAATCGTCGAAGTAACTGGCTCCATAATGGAAGAAGGGAGCGGTCCGATGGATAAAATCGCCTGCTTTCCAACGTGACCCGAGCCGATCATGACTTGAACACCCACAGAAGGAACACCGTTGACTAGAACGAAGAGAAGGGCAGGTCCTGGCACGAGGATGGCGGGGTTAGGGGGGAGCTGACTGACATGTAGGATCCCACTGTTGTTCAAGAAGCCTGTATAGGTCGAATCCAGCTGGACGTATCGTTGTCCCATGTTCTGCGAGTGCCAAGCGCCATCAGCTTATACTCGGGTGCCAATTTAAGAGCGTTTCTCACCATGGCATGAGTCGAAAACCCGGTCCTTATTACGACGACCGACGCGTTCTGGATGTTCTTGGCGTCCCCAAGCAGATCATCTGAGCTCAGCGTAACATCGAACGGAGGTCCACCGTACGATAGCTGTCCCAACAAGCCTTGCGGTTGCGGCCTTCGCTGATTATAATAAGAGGGGTAGAATTTCTCGACACGATACTCGGTAGGATATTTGATGCCGGGTCCGACGTTGTAATCGGAATTGGGGTTTGAGCCACCGACGAAAACAGATCCTGGAATGAAACATTGGGTCAGGGTTGGTGTTGGACGGTGAAGCGAATATGTGATCCTCACCATCAGGTAACAATGTGGCGGTGGAGTGATACATTCGTGGTATAGTGCTTGCAGAAAGACCCTTTCGAGACCATCGTTGACCTACCGGGGCGTTGGGGTCGTATATCACTGGCGCCAGTACTGGATTGTCACCGTACGACTCGCCGATAGCCCAAGACTGATTGCCATAACCAGCCGTCCCTAAAACCAATATCATGAGAAATATTTGGAAGAAAGCGAATCAAGTTCTTACCTGTCCCTGCACCATTCAAGCACATAATTCGGCCATCGGGAAGGAATACGAGGTTGGCCATAGAACGACCTTCAGGAAGTGGATCATCATGAGTATACGATCCTGACAGATCCGGAGTGATCTTGACACAAGATGGTGATGCCGGAAAAGACGCGATATCCCAGTCTACAGACCACCTGACCGAAGATAGACTGATAAGTACTGATTAAGGGCACATATAGGTGATGTCCGCGCACTTGTTGTTATTAGATCCCCCACAGAACATGATGGTGGCCGTCCAGTTATTGCTAGGCGTCAGAGGCATCATGATGGTTCCGGCACTCGCAGGGTACGTCCTCACAGCGTTAGGAATGTTGTCCAACGGTGTCTCCTTGTTACTTCGGTAGTCCAGAAGAACGGTGGCCCAGTTAGATTGTATTAGCAGTTTTCCAGACGGTAGAAGCCATGTCAGAGGGTATAGATTGGTCGGCAGAGTAGTTTGTAAGACGTGCGATGCGACGGGATCTCCTTTGGATGGGAAAAACTCGTAGGTGGGATTTGTTTGCCACTGGTCATTGACGTAGCCGCCGTTAGCACAACCTCCTAGCTGAATAAGATATGAGCGGTCAAGAACCCAAAAGTGTAATTTATGTACGCACAATTATCAGTGTACCATCTTCCAAGGTCTCGCTGCGATGCAGGTCAATAAATTATTCGAGGTATGGGGATATGAGACACGCACACAGAAGGATACCACCGCCTCGTGGACATGCTAGAAGTCAGAGTCCAGTCACACGACTCATCATCGCAAGGTGTAAGCATGCTATTCCATTCGGTACGTCAGCCATCTGGGAGCGTAGAATGTCTAGAACACTTACCGGATACTAAGCGCCAACGAATAGAAACGGGATTAAGATATTTCTGGGGGATAGAGAAATTGATTTAACGTACGATTTCCCACCATCTGGGTCGTCGTAGGGTGCACCACCCGTTTGAGACATAGCTGGGTCACCACCATATGTGACAGCCTGGTTCCCGCCAACGTTAATCCAAGTTCCGTCTCCCATGACGTTCCCTCCAGCGCAAAAACTGTTAGTCACGACGTCCATAGTCCTTGCGGTATCATTTTGTAGTGTATACTCTGGGCATCACAGCAATGAGATAGCGCGTTGTGAAGAACGCGATTTACTCACCAGATGCCCAGGCTGGGTGTCCTTTGATTTGTGCAGGGTTGTTCTCGGTTTTGTCGATGATGTATATCTTGTCCAATGTACCAAGGAATGCCTTTCGAATGAATAGAGATATAATAAGGACTCGCAGGGCAGACAGACTAGAGCAAAAAAAGAGTGGGCTGACTTGTTGAGCGCTCACGAGACTGCTACCAACAATCTCGAATTGACCGACGGCACCGGTGGCGGAGGGTTGTCCAGGTTGGGGTAAAGTTGTTGTAGATTGGCCAAGGGCAGGTAGTGTGTACTTCAAAAGATAGAATGCGGACGAGACGACGCCTCGGAAAGTCGTAAACGCCCGCATCGAGGTGGGGTGTTGTTGGTATCGATATTACTGGGATATGTTATATGTATGGATAGGTATATTTTTGGGCCTGGGATGGTGATAATTGCGAGAACAACGGTGCCAGCAGGCGTTCTGCAAAAAGCAGCCGCCTTGAGGTCAGCGGGGAGAGCAGGCCGTGAGCTTTTCATCTCAGTCTTGGCAGGATGAAAACACAGCTGTCTCGACTGTCCCGTACGTCCAGCACCAGCACTAGTCTGTATCTGGAGTGGTCCGAACACTACTGTTGAAGTCAAAGGTTAAGCAATGTAGGTGCATACTTCCAAATTTCTTCCGGTTCTCCAACTTGAAATTCGATTCTTTTTCAAATCGCCCTATGGTGCGCCCGGCGCTATGGATCCAATGACAATCGTATCACCAACCGCAATGCCACCCGTACTGTTGACTGCGGCTTCTCTGGAGCGCCCTTTTTAAGACAATATGGCACCGTTCAACTCCATTCTACGGTGGTTCGAAGCCTCAAGCTTCATGCTTAGGCTGTATCGGTCCTTCTGCCTCGGACTCGGACTCGTTTTCATTCCGGACTCTGGAGCTACGCAGGCGAAATGGACGTGTCAATCTGTTTAAACTCGGGGCAAGCGACCTGACAGACCCTGGACAAGTCCTCCTGCTCAATGTCTTGGCCAGCTACTGTTTGCGTTCGCAGATAAGAGGGCAATCCTCGTTGGGAAACATCATCCTGCACATATCCTTTTCATCCGTATACTCCTAGGACTCTGGAAATGTCAGCCATTCATCGGTCGCTCAGATCTCATTCTTCTCGCTCGCTTGCTAGAAACCCTTACGGCTGTCCTGGTAAGGTGGATCAACTGAGGAAGAGTAGAGACCCGTCACCCCTGTACAGCTCAAGATGCGTGTTTGCGTTTTGCCACCTTGCTCCTGATCGAAATTGAGACTTTGCCGAGGGCAACATACAGCAGTCTGTTGAGACATATGTCGCTAAACATATTCGGGTGCGTATCAAATATCCTTGCACTTCGACGTTATCTAACAACTCCAGAACGTAGATCCTATCAGTACACGCCTTTTTTTGGTGAGTGGTGAGACGGAAAGGGTATGCTCATGAGCTTCTTTTACAGGAGAATGCGATGCTTATGTTTTCGGTGATTTCTGTGATCTGGGTGAGAGTTCCTGTATCAGTCTCCTGGACACGATATGCGTCATCGCTCGTCATCGAGATAACCATGCAAGTGAGAGCGTTAACCTATCTTCCAGCTGCAGGGTGTACGAAAAAAGTCTGTTTGGATACACGTCGTACGTATACCTACAATGAATTGTATTCTATGAGCTCCAGTCAAGCTCCAGTACTAGTGTACAATTCATGTTATCCTGTCACTTGTTGGCAACTAGTATTGGTTATTATGAATTACCGAATAGTAAGCGATGACTCTGATGTCCTCTACGCTAGAAAAGCTTCCGCGTTCTAGTTCAGAATCCCGAGCGCAGATCAATGCATACACCGTTATTGCTATCAAGAGTGCTGCATTTGTAGAAGTGCGATATTTGTAGATGCGAGCCGTGAAGACCCCCTTTCACGTACGTTCTGGATTCTGAGTTCCGATGTAGGTTGACAAGTTGGAAGGAGGGACGGACGAGGCTCGCACAGACTCGGCCTAAAGATAACTAGCTCTCTAATTTGATGCTCCTTTTTCCTCGTCCACGTTCTAAATTCGCGAGGGTGATAGTTATCAGCCCTATATCGTCCCTTGGGGTTCCACATGCATGTCTAAGTATGGGGTACTCTGAAGATTGGGTTAGTGCTGCAAGTGCAAGGATTCTGTATTCTGGTGTCTTTTATTGCCCTGACAACATCCTCTGATGTCACTTCGACGCATTGATAACATGGTCATCTATCTATCTGTCCAGTCAGAGTCAAGCGGAAGGTTTGAAATTAATTATCGACTCCCACCCACCTTCCTTCGGACCGTGCTTTTCGTCAACGGACATTCAGGCCCTGTCAGTGTCAAGAGACTGCTCCACAAGGTAATTTAAGGTAATGCGCCATTTGATCCAAGTTCTGTGTGAAAGATCAAAGCAATGGTGACGGTCGTAATGAAGACTTTGCAATCACATCCGTCAGTGAGACGGATGATGGAAGATGATGGACTGGTATTACAATTGATCTTTAATCGATTGAGCGCAGCACGGACGCGTTCAGGGGTTAGAGCCCGAGGCCTTGACCCCATGCTAGAAGAACAGAGAGTCGCAGCATGAAAGGAAGAGAAAAATATGTGTGAGCACGAGCACGGTTATAGCTGCCATGCGTTAAAATCGGATTATCAGAGATAATCGGAAAACACGCTGTAGAACGATATGTCCTTGAGCCTGTCAGGAGACTAGAGGGTCCAAGACTATCGAATCGATGGCATATTATAGGACGACTATCGGCGATCCAGGATGAATCCAATTACTGGGACCTTCGATCCGAAACCAGAGGTGAATAGCAGAGTCATGTCCGAAGTCCCGTCGCAGTCCGTCGCGAACTTCTCCGCCGAGGATATCGCAAGTTGTAAGTTTGGTTCCGCGTTGCAAGTCGGCGATGCACTGATTAAAGGTTTGATTTCCTGCTGGTGTAGGTAGCCTGAATGCCAAGTGGCCCGGTCACAGCTCTCATCGGTGCCAGTAGACGCGCGCGACACGAGGATCTAATCCGGAGGGTCATCTCGAGAATTGGAAACAGCCCGGGACCGGAGCAAAATCTGGAAGTTGTGACGAGAGTCAGAGAGCGTCCGACGCTCTAGAATAAATTGGGACACGTGGCTATCGATGGTAAGGGTTTCACCCACTTATTAGAGCTTATTAGCAGCAGTAGGGGGATCAGTTTGGGTCTTACCGCAGAAACAAGAATGAGACACAAGACTCACCATCGGGGAGGGTCGCACCGATGCAATGTAGGAGACGAAGAGCAGACTTGGTCCACGGACCATAAGTACCTAGGATCTAGACGGTGCATATGTTACTGCAGTCTTTGGTTATGTACCAGTGTTGGGCTTCCGGGGCCTTCACAGCCACTGAGGCACCGAAGTCTGGAGGATGCCAGGATGGCATTGGTTGGCATGCTCAAGCATGCTCAGTGGTCTGACTCAAGCGGTTCCTGAGGAGGAGATGGTCCGATCTGGCTCGATGGTGAGAATGCCACATGGCCAATAACATGTATACCAGAAGAAACATGTTCCCGGCAGATCCTGGACCCTAGTCGATCTATACGAAATTGGATAGGATCAGACGCTGGGTAAGCAGTGACAGTACGTATACTCACATACGGTGCGCCGTCTTGCTCCGTCGACTCTTGGGGAGTAACATACCAGTTTAGACCTCGGGGAGATTCCTGGTAAATTTTTGGTTTGTGACCAGAAAGAGAGTCCGGTAGAATATGTCGCCAAGTTACTCAAACGACTACCAAAAAAAACAGGAAAAAAAAACTTACTGAATACAAAGGTCTACCAATTGATCTGAGAATCGCCTTGGAATCGCCATACAAAAAAGAGGCGCCGGTTGACGTCAAGAGCCGAGACTGCTCCACATATTTTGCCACAGTTTCCAGTGAGTTTCCAGGATTATTTGCGGCATTTGCGTCCACAGCTGTCGTTCCTCCGTTCTCGAAATTAATGCCCTCTGCTCAACGTCGCAACTTTCTTCACAAACGTTCTGCTTCTACTCCCGTCGTTGTTCACTCTCAATTTCTTCGTAATTCTTTGTCCGAGCTACAGGATAACAAGCCTAATCCCACCCTAGTCGCTAGGCGGCGACTTGTTAAACGCAGTACTGGCCAAGTGCCACAAAAAACAGATCCAACAGTCTTCCCGTTCACTGTGGTTGACATGGATAAAGATAGAGACTATGCAAGGAGACTCGCGAGCAATGGTGAGCAGTCGTCTTTATCGTGAACAGAATACCGTTGCACCAGCTTTGCCTCGTTACCAATTCATTGGCGACCTTGGACGGGAATTGGGACAGCACGTATTTTCTCGTTCTTTTCGACTCGTTCCTGCGTTCCTGTGCATGCCACCATCCTTGACATGTATTACTATATATCTCGAGGCGACCCCGTAAAATTTACGCCCTTTGGATTACCGGCTCACAGCCTATCCCTTCACGGGGCTTGGTTAGCGTCGTGTTCTATGCCACTGTGCATGTTATCCTTCCAGCCCATATGTATCCATTGTGTTCGGACCATAGCTCATTTTTTGTCCTTTTCTCCCTATTAGGAATCGAACTACCACGTTCACTCGTAACGCCCTCTCTGCTCAGGCGTCCTTCTCCACCTCTTCGTCTACCTTCTTTCTCCAAGCGACACGCCTCATTTGACAGCCCTCGTGAAGTCCCTCTGCCGTCACCGTCAATTCATCAATCGCATCAGCTCTCGCAGTTTACGACCTCCCACGCACAAGGCGAAAGCAGATTGGGACCCCCAGCTTCCTCTGAGTTCTCACTTAGTCAAGACACGCGTGGTGAGACGAGCTCATATCCTGTATTCGAAGACGACGTGTCAAGTCTCCGGAACCGCTACACTGCCCCAGCGTTGCCTGCGTCACAAGCCCGCACCACTTACACCGCATCAGAGTCACATACAACGGATAACTTGACATCAGGATCGGCCGGCTCCCCTCACATGCTCAACACCAATGACGAAAACAGGCCAGATGCCAGTAATCAGCCAGCACAGGGATCGGCGGGGCAGATTCAGTACAGCCAGTCGACTGGGTCAGCGGAACCCGTTTTCCCATTCTCACGCCCTTACTCCCTACCAGAGACGCACGCAAATTCTTACAGTGGTGTTCCCCCACACATGCTTGCGCGGTCTAACAGCAACGCCAGTGTAGGAGCTCCAGGACCCTCCTCCCCATCTAAAAACTGGATAGACCGCAGCTCATCTGCGAGTCTACCATTACCCATGCAGACACCTTATTTCACCCTTCCCCAGGTCGCCGACTCAACCTTGCAGGAGGGCCAAGAGTGGAAAACCTATCACGGCCCCAGTGCAAGCAGTTCTACCGGTCCTTCGACGAAGTTACAAGATCACCCAGCCGACCCTGTAGGCCCAATTTCACCTCCGCGAACGCCGCAGCGACCTGAGGCCGATCAACCGTCCAGTATTCCTTCAAATTCAGCACCAACCTCACCAGCATCCACCGAGGTCCCTCGGGCAGCCGACTATGCAGGAGCGCCTCCAGTCACATTCTATTCGACGCCACAAATCCGCTCCCCACCGACCACGAATATCGCACGGCCAATGTCCTCGGGTACAAGTTCGTCAAGTTCCTCGTACCCAGAACCTGATCCTCCAACCATTTTACCTCCGCCTCCACCACCTGCTGCCTCAGGGCAACCACAGGCGAACGGAGGGAGGAGACAGGCACCATATGAGCCCTTTCTGAGCCACGCGCCCCCGCCTGCAGATAGTTGGATCGCGATCGAAACGACATCACTTGAGTACAGGTTAGTCGTGAGGCTACCGGGCTACAGACGAGATGGAATGTAAGCCACCTGTCCACATGATTACCTGCGTTCTTTATTCACTCGGATCTCGTAGAACACTTGCAACGAGGCGCAGACGTATTCTACACGTTGTTGCGGATTCCTGGGAACCTTCTGGCGGTGAGTCTTTTCGAAGCATTGCCATAATGTAGCCATCGAATGAAGTATACTGATCAAATTCTCTGATCACCACAGGGCACTTCGAACGTCGGATCTCATTTGGTTATGATGCTGATTTGAGGCAGGTGAGGGCCGAGTTTGACGGCGAGTTATTACGGGTCACCATTCCAAGAAGGGCAACCGGATGGTCTTCGACGACTCCTGCGCCGTTGGGACGAAGCGCCTGAGAATACTCTAAGTCACTATCTGCGTTCTCTAGGAGATGGAACGTAGGGGCTTACTTTGGAGTGTCCAAAACGCAGGAAACCGTCTGGTCCAGTCATAGAAAATTCATACACATCCATACCCTCCCGTTAATCGGTTCCATTGCGATCCATCAACATTCCCCTCCCCCCTCACTTATCTTCAACGACGATGACCACTACCCTCGATTCGTGGATGGATATTCCATTTTTCACCAGTAACAGCAGCATATCAACAAACAATTGTATAATACACTGAAGAATCGACTGTATACTCCTGTCATTCTCTTCTAAACGCATTCCAACTCATCTGTCGTCGCTATCGATCGCTGCAATTCTATGACACTACCTTACGCACCATGCACGCTCTACTACGCGGGTCGCCGGTCTCTACGAAGGCCTGTCTGTTGCCCCATTTCTATACCCTCAACCACCTGCTCGATCGGCCATATCGCACCTCATGACGACGACCTTCCGGACTTCCTTTTAAATTATATTTTTTTTTTCGAATTTGCCCAACTGTTACGCTTTGCTTTCCTCGGTTCACATCCGTCCATTCCCTTCCTATTCCTGTCATTCCTGGGTATCAAAGTCATCAATTCCGTAAACCTCCTCATCGCCATGTAGCACGAGAATGCTATGTGTCCTTCGGCATCCATCATCTCATCTCATCTCTTTTCTTGATCGTTTGTTTCTATAACACTTGTATAATGCTGACAATACTACTTACTGAACGTACCATATATTTCTGCCCGTGGGCTGTGCTCAACTTTTCTTGTATGGTACGTTTGACTTGAGAGCATCTATACAAACATCCCAAAACGTACTATTCTCGTGTCAAGTGCCCTAATAACAATTTCTCTTCTCACTATCGTCATGCCCAGTCGAATACCAATATACGTGTCGATGAGTCTGTTCGGCTTATTTCTGCTCCTATTGACTTGACACCACGGACGCGGCACAGACGCCACTTGGACGACGACTTCGATCGAACTAAGCAGCCTATTTGTTTTTGACGCCGACCCTACCTCTATGTTTCCAAAGAGACCTCCTTCTACAGAGGATGCATCGGGTTAACACCAGGATCCTCCAGCGCCTATCAGGGAGTACAGCCCGAAAATTGCGCCCGTCATGTCAAAGCTACCAATGCCAAACTCCCCCATCTCGACTTTGCTTCAGTGCTCTTAGCTTCGATGATGCGTCCTCCAACCTTCCACAACAAGTCGACCTTCTGGAACGATACCGAGGCTTAGTTGCCACCGGAATCATCCAATATGACGAAGAGCAGCTTAGGGTCGTTATGCAGGTACTTCTTTGTATTCGATCGCGATGTCAGATTGCTATAATGATCCTGTACCAGCTAAGGAGACTGCAAAGAGAACTAATAGACTACGCCCCTCCCGCGATCTGTTCCAACCTCATCCGACCTACCGTTTCTGACGATGCTGTCAGCGCAAATAATGCTGATTTGTGGTGGGTGCATCAAGAAAGTGAAAACCTTGCCTTAGCAGATGTTAAGTCTGTCGTTCGTGCAAGAGGGTATCTGGAGGAGTTAGCAACAATGACCACACCCAAGGTACAAGATGCATTGGCCCTTCCGCACGCTCTCGCTAATTTCAACGATAGGGGCTACTTGTAACGGGCCAACCAGGCTCAGGAAAGAGCTTCCTCGTCGACCTGTGGTTCTCTGGCATGCCAACCCGTTACAAAGCGCGAAAGCACTATAACCAACTGGTTTTGGAAATTTACCGCGGCGTCTGGGAAGAAACTCAGCGACGCATGTCTGCGTTATATATGCCCCCTTTGGAGGCGCCCGAACCTTGGAATGACACCGTTCGTCGGAAATGGCAACATCTATTGAACACTGGCTCTTTGAAGACTCCGCAGACTACGGTTTCCGCTGTTCCTCCTGCTTCTCCAACAATTGCATTCACGATTGCGAAACGTCTTCTCCTCCATCATTGGCTTTTAGTCTTCGATGAGATACAGCTTTTAGATGTCTCCAGCGCCAATCTCTTGGCAGACGTACTCTCGTGGTTCTGGCGTATGGGAGGAGTCATCGTTGGGACTTCGAACAAAGTCCCAGATGATCTCTATAGAAATGGTGTTCAACGGGAGCGACTTGAGTCGTTCGTAGAAGCGCTCAAGGCACGATGCCCCGTGTTGACCATGCAATCGGAAAACGACTGGCGGGAATTTAGAGCTCGGAGTAGCAATGGTCCAGGTACCTGGTTTACCTTTGGGCAAGAAGCCGAGTTCGAGACTACATTGAAAGGGGTGTTGATGCACGACCATCCTGGTTCGTATCAGTTGTTGATTACGCCACACGTCTATTGACCGCTATGGACTAGCAGAGCCTCAAAATGTCGTATTGAATGTTTTCGGACGCGTTTTGCAGGTGCCGTGGGCGTCAGACAATGTTTGCAGATTCACCTTTGATGAACTATGTGATACGGTATGAGCACCTCTATATCTCCTTGGACCGTCTCTAATGAACGACGCAGTCTCTGGGTCCAGCAGATTATCTTTCTCTCGCCTCAACTTATCCTGTTATCGCGATTGATCGAATACCAATCCTCAAGCTTTCTGCAAAGAATCAAGCTCGGCGCTTCATATCTCTCATCGATGCGTTATACGAAGCACGTTGCCAGATTATCTGCTCGGCCGAAACTACCCTGGATGCGCTATTCTTCCCAGATGCCCTTGGTCTTGATCGTGCACCAGCCCACATCGACGTCATGATGGCCGAAGCAGTTACGGAAACGCAAGCTTCGCACCGACCTAACGTGTCTTCCTACGACTCGCCACAGATGGCGGAAGCTCCTGTTGCTCCTCCTGTACTTATGCCTCTCGATAGTCTATCGATATTCTCTGGTGACTAGCTGTCTCCCCCCATTGCTGAGTGCCCACGCTGATCTTTGTTTCCAGGTCAAGACGAACAGTTTGCATTCAAGCGAGCGTTATCTCGATTAGTGGAAATGACCAGTTCCGCTTATGTCCAAACTCAACGTTGGACACCTCTTCACTGCGACGACCGGAAATGGGAAACAAATATGCCACACAGAGATATGCAAGAGCCATCGAGCCCAGATCTACCAGTTTACGTTTCGGATGACATCAAACTGGATCTTGACTTTGCGGATGAAGCAGCACAGACCAATGTAAAGCTTGCAGCTGGCCCTCCACGTATCAGAGAAGAACACATGTGGGGCGTCCGTGAAGACTGGGGAAAGAAGGCGAAGAGATGGGGGAAAGGAGCGGCGGCGTATGACAGTCAAGTCGATCAAAAGAAGAGTCTGGAGGATCAGGACTTGTCTACAGCTGTGCGGCACTCTAAGCGAATAGAGAAGTGATATCTCGCTCTCCTTTGGGTCTCTGTTGTGATCTTTACCGACAATCGCCATACTGAATAGACAGGATATAGATCAAGTGAAAACTGCCACCACATGATTCCTGTCGTTGTGGTACAAGAATACCCTCTTATCGCAGCAAAATCGACATGGGGCCACATATAAACCGTCTTACTTTGACTCCCAGTCAAAGGGATGATCCATTTCATTGCCTCTACATCTATATTTGTCTCTGGCACATATCGGTCTCTGTCAGTGGCGTGTGCCACAGATCTACTGTAATCGTGATTTCCCTGGAAGCTAAAATCTGAGTCACGGACTTTATCTCACTAATCTACCTCGCATCTCTCTGGCTCCAGAATCTAGACACCACACCTGCGCATTCATCCAAAGGCTCATCATAATCCCGTTTTTTTCGACTCTTGTGTAGTGCGTCAAGAGTGAGGCATTCTTCGCATCCAAAGTTTTCGAGATAATCTTGTCCTCGACTCCTCGTATAGCGATGTCTTCTCCGGTCCTTGCAGGACCTCCATCAACATGCTGTTCTACTGGTTTCAAACATACAGGAACCCCGGATGGAAAAACGATCACCATTGGGGGCGTCGAAACCTATGTCTCCGAACCTCCTACCCAACAATCGTCCGAAGTGCAAATCAAAAACATCATATTGTATTTTTCAGATATATATGGTCCGATGTATCTCAACGGCAAACTCCTACAAGACCATTTTGCCTCTCGAGGTGTGTGGCCCAGATACAGGTCCTACTACGAGAACTCCTCTTACTGATAAAAATCAGGTTTCATCGTACTCGGGATCGACTATCTCTTTGGAGACGGTGTCCAGTATCATTCAGAAGAGGCTGGATTTGATATGAAGACCTGGGCCTATTCCAAGATTCAACCGGCCAAGGATGCAACGACGAAATGGATTGAAGCTGTGAAAACGATTTATGGTACAGGATTGGCACCTATCGCAGTGGATCTAGACGGACTGCTGATATATATGATGCGTAGACTCGCCCAATACCAAGTACAGCGCTGTAGGTGAGAACTTCGTCGTTTTCATTATCTTGTGTATATAGTTTTATCACCGATGTCAATAGGATATTGCTTCGGTGCACCTTTCGTTCTTGATCTGGCTATGTCTGACTTCCTGGTTGCGAGTATGTATATGTTGTACCCATCTATATAGAAGTACTGAACCGATACGATCATCTACTCAAGGTGCTGTGGGTCATCCAGCACTGCTCGTCGAGGAACACTTCGAAGGAGTGAAAGGTACGGCCTTGCCCAAACTTCATTGCAGAGGCTCATATCTCTCACATTTCAGCGCCCCTGCTTCTGTCATGTGCCGGTGCGCGTCATCTTCTACCTCATCGTTGTGTAGCTCCCAATATCTAGTCTCCTCCAGAGACCGATTTCACGTTCTCTCTCGAATCCCGTCGAAAAGCTGAGGATATCCTGGTCAAGAACAAAGCCAAATATCACATCCAAGTATTCTCCGGGGTTTCACATGGCTTTGCGCTTCGCGCAGATCTCACTGATGAAAACGCTAGTACGTGCTAATTGAGGTTTCCATATTGTAAGTTCTCCATACTCAATCATCTTCAGGATGGGCAAAGGAGCAGTCTGTACAAGGAATTATAGACTGGTTTACGAGATTCAGTAGTATCTAAGTGCGCTTACCGTTGTTGCAGCTTGGTTGCAGTTGGGTTGCAGCATGATTTGAGCATGATTTAATTCTACAACACTTTGTGGCGGTGCACGCTCAAGTGGCCTTGCTTGTCTAGAGCCTCGAGAATGAGCGTGACATGTGCACGCGTGACTACTCGGCGTGACTTCTGCTGCCATTTCGCTCTCCGAGTCGAACTCGATTCTCCAGCAATGGCTTCAAGTAGCACCAATCCACCTCCCACGCAATCCCAACCTCCAAACGCAGCTAGTATCATTGCAGCATTAGGGAATGCCTTTAAATCTCAGACCGGCGATCCTATGTCTCAAGATCGCATCGCCCAATTACTCATAGCCAACATGGGCCAGCTTACAGAGCTGGCTAGGCAGGGGAAGCTCAACCAGAATCAGATTCTTCAGGTATTCAATTCGTCCTGAGAACTGTGGAAGTGACGCTCGATCCAAATAATCGATGACGTTTGTCCTAGTTGAAAGAATACGCAAGTAAGCACAAACCTGCCACGCTTCAACCGTCCACCAATGGTGGCGCAACTCAACCCAAAGTGCGCTTTCTTATCGTCTATTTCTCTCTCTACGTCTCATTCTATGTCATGGAGGCTCCAACGAATGCAACGTCTACATCGGCCTTCAAGAATGACTCAGCGTATACCCATGGGACTGGCAATCCAGAAGAAGGTTATCCTATCAGCCAAACTCTCAACGTCACAAACCCAGGACCTGTACAGTGGCCAAGTACGCAACAAGGTCGGCCCACTCTTACTGGTGGCATTCCTAGTGGTCGGATGTCTGGTGAGTGGCTTCGAGGACACCATGAACGATTATCAATATACTTATCTAGATATACAGGTACCCCTGCACAAATTGCTCGGAGCGCCGATGATATCAACATGCTCAATCTAGACGATAACAATCGATCACGAAGAAAGAACACACCGGGAGACCAGAGCATGCGGAGGTCAATACAAGACCTAGTTGCCAGCGTGGATCCTAACGTGAAAATCGACCCGGAAGTGGAAGATGTGAGTTACTCAGACATCGTTACATAGGCCGCAAGGGTTCTCATCAATTTCCTCAGCTTCTCCTCAACATAGCTGATGAGTTCATCGACTCTGTCACCAATTTTGGTTGCCGTCTTGCCAAACATCGAGGCGGAGATACATTGGAAGTTCGTGATCTTCAGCTCCATCTTGGTAGGTCACATCTACACCCCTCTTTTGACTTGTTATTTGACGTCCGTGCAGAACGAAATCACAACATTCGTATTCCTGGATTCGCTTCGGATGAAACTCGACTATCCCTTTCTCAGGCATCTGTAACACCTGCGCTTCCCGCTGCATCCGCTAAAAAGTCAGCTCAGGGAACACATATGACGCTACGAAGTCACCGACTCGCTCAGGTACAGCAAGCGAAGAGGGAGGCAAAATTAATATGAAAGAGATAAGATACCCCAGTCGATCCCTTGTTTTCTCGTGTATGTTCTAAGCTTCTTCCATGTGTTTTTACTGTAAACTATGCATAATTCTGGTCTCGTCGCGTCGTCAACGTCGGAACTGTCAACATAGCTCAGACTGAGGCGAACTTTGAGACTGGACGAGAACGGCTTCAAGATCAAGATAGGAATACGTTATAAAGATACGAAATGAACACGACCAGTGACGCTAAATATCATGTACACTACTTGGTTTCGTATTCAGCAGAGAAATTTAGAACACTCACCTTGTCAAGCCTTCACATACTGCCGCCTCAGATTAAGCAGCACATCATCGTCGTTGGGCTACCAATTGTATGATATGAATGAACAGACAAATTGTAAGGCTGTATGACTTACATAGTAATATTCCTTGGTTGTACGCAATTCTATCCCTCGAGCTCGGCATATGTCGCAGAGAGTCTGATGTTTTGGATGATGTTTGTACAAAGTCCATGTCAAAACCTTTAACGACGGGAAAGTTTGTAGTTGCTCGAGAAGATGCTCGATGGGCGGAGGTATATTCTCGCAATGAGATGTCAAAGCGAAACCCCCCAATATGGCAAACGCCTTGATCGTGCGAGGGATGGCATCGAGATCCTCAACGCTTGGAAACCTACGGAGATGGAAATACTCTAGACGGGTGCAAAGCTCGAGGACCGCGAGATCAGTGGAGTCAAGACTCAGAGAGCGGAGGTATGGACCGTGAACTTTAAGAAGGCGACGCAAAGATGAGGGCTCGTGAGACCCTCCAAGGGAGAGAACTTCCAGAGTACCGTCCCCTTCTTGCAAAAGGGAACCGACGTACGCATCGAAGTTGCGTACAAATCTGGTGTTGATGGTGATTGAGATGAGAGGCAACGATAAAGGAGGGGAGAAGAGCGGGAGTTCCCGAGCTGAATGCGATCTGATTTCGAATAATCGGAGAGTCGGGATGGACGAGATGAGACGGCGCATGGTGATGGTATTGGTGACACGCCAATGATAATTCGCGTCCATGATGATCTTCAGAGATGTGATCTGCGGGCGTGCAGTGCGTAAATTGAGAAGAGACGCCTCGTCGAAAGCGCTGCACGGCTCGAGCGACATTTCTAGTTCACGCAAGTTGCGTGTACGCGTAAGAACTGTTGCAAGCTGATTTGCTGTGATACACTTATACGGCGGTCTGTGGCAGAAGACCAGGGTGCGTACGCTGGTTGCTAACCAGCTCCCTTTCTCTGTGATGGGGTCAATAGTCGCAAGAAAGGAGCTTATTCGATCCATATCCTCCCTGAAATCGAATTAGTGTAAGCCGTTCACAGCAAAGGAGAAGATGTACTTGTCCGAGATAATGACACGTTCAAAGAGCAGACGTTGAGCATGTCTCGACCACTCTTTGCAGACTAAGCTGCACACGGCAAGCACAGCAGATTCACCATGATATCCATTGGTGATTTGGTTCTCCAGCGGTATGGCAAGTTTGTCCAGAATCGTCATGATAAGCTCGAATGGCAAAGATTCAGAGGCCGACGCGGGCATGGGAACGGTCGGTAGCCGTGGCATCACGACCTTGTTAGACCGATGGAAGGAGTGATAAACGTGTTGTTGAGCTGCGTACAGTATTCTGGGGGTGGGGGCATTCAGTATGATGATCCTTACCTAGTCCTGTGGCTCACTCTTCGCTCAAGCACGTATTGGAAACGAGCAAGGACCGAGTTGAAGGCCTGTAATGCTACTTGCTTTATTTAGACGTGGGATTGACACAGAGCCATACAACAAACAACAGGAATAGTCTTCTAACGAGGTATGTTTGAGCTATGGACAACGTTACGGGTTCTTGGGCGCTTAGGTATCGATACCTATAATAGGACTCAACCAACTCTCGTAATCGGCCTCCTTGGTGGGATCGCCCGTGACCCTCAAGGCTCGTATAAGAGCTCTATACGAGCCGTTGGGAATCTGGGTACCGTTGGCAAATGCGGGGTCGGTAATGGCCACGGTATTAAACCCAGTTGTGGGATCCTGACAGAGAAATGACGGTCAGCCTCGACAGACAAGTGACAACACAAAAGACGGGGAATCACATCACTGTCGCGAGGTACATAATCAAATTCCAAAAGTGACCCCAAAGTCTTCACTTGAGCGAACGACCCACTATGGGCCGGGCTGGGGAATGTGAACAAAGGTGCGCCGAACGATCGCCTGTTCAAGGTAGGTGTGAATTTGATGCTAGGATCGACAAGATCGACACGAATAGTGGGAGTGCCGAATGCAAGTCTTTAACGCAAAATTGATAAGCAAGAATCACTTTCCGCTCCTAGAGTGTGCATACCGGAAAAGCACCGTCGGGAAGTCATCTCCCACGAACGTATAGTTAGTGGCATTGACCTGAATATCACCGACAGAATCAAGAATAGCAGGCAACGGCACGCCGAAGAACTCGTCCGTGTCATCTATGACTTGCTTGTCTTTCAAAGCTGCGGCAAGCCCAAGATAAGTGACGTGAAGAATTTCAGTGGCACTGGTGATGTCAATAAATCCGGAGAAGACAGGGAATGTGGTGGCATCGACAGCTTTGGGTGGCGTGATGTGTGCAAAGATCGTCTGAGTTTGACCTGGGAAAACGGTGAAGGTGGTTCGGCTGAATGTTACACTCGCCTTGTCAGCAGTCAAAGGCACTGGACCGTCTTCTGCAAAAATAGTTCCCTACATTACCATGAGCATTGAGTGAATAAAAAGACTTCGTAGGAAGCTCCTACCGGAATGACAGTCACGGCCGTACCAGCAGGAACATGAGTGAGTTTGAAACTCTTGGGTGTTGTACCAGCGTTATGGATGGTGAACTCTTGGCTATGAAGGATACATCGGTCAAGAAGTGTCATCACTAGAGCTTACTATATACTTACATGGAGGCGAAGTGGGCTGTATCGTTGAGAATGAGCTCCGCGGGCGAGACAATGGTTGTCGTATGTATAGCATTGAAAATATTGATAAGACCAGCGCCCTGCTGGGTGACAGTCTGTAAAGGGTCGCCGTCGGTGTGACTAGAAGGAACTTTTTGAGCTGTAGTCTGGAAGAGAGTGCGAGCCGTTCTTCCAACTGTGGCAGAGTTGCCTTTCGCACCAAAGAGAAGAGCAGCACTTCCGGCCAGGAAAGGAGTTGCCATACTGGTCCCCGATAGTACTGCCCACGATCCAAGCGGAACAGGGAAGGTAGATAGTATATTTCCTCCGGGAGCGGCGATGGCAGGTTTAAAAAAGAAATCCTCCGTAGGACCATACGAGCTGAACGAAGAGATGAGACCTCCAGATGGATCGGGAAGATTGTAAGAAGCGCCTGTCTGCGGAAAGGATATGACAATCTTGGCACCAGCTGCGTATTGGTCTACAAGCTATGAATGTGTGAACAATCAGATCTTGAGTTCGAGGGCTGAAAGACAACGAGCGACTCACGAAAGCCCCGTCAGCAGCCTGAATCAGAGCAACTATGGGGAAATCGCCGGTGCTGATGGATGCAAATCCATTGCCGTTACTATCGACAGCCCGAGTCAACGCCCATTCGAGACAAATGACTGCAAGTTACTAACTCGTAGATGAAAGCCGTGGTAGCTCCTTTGGCAGCAATATTGGTCAACTTTTGAACCTATCAATCGACAAGGGTTTGAAGTCAGAAAAAAGGCTGCGGTGATAACAGGGTCAAACTCCTTACAAATGTGCAAGTTCCACGGCGGACAATGACGAGGAAAGACGAAAGATCGGGGGTATTGTCGGGCAAAGGATCGCATGCATCATCTACAACAGTTGTATCGTTCGACGTCGCGTATATGGGTAAAGGGGTTGTGACATTGAGAGGCAAAGCGCTGAAATAGGTGATGGGATCATGTGCCACACCGCTGACAGTAGCGTTTTGCAAGGGAACTACAGTGCTGACGGATGCAGAATCAGCCTTGATGAATCCTTTCCTCAATCCGTCTGACAGACGAACTTACTTGTCTAAACTTGCAACAGAGATGACATCAATACCATTTCCAGGACTTGATGTGAACCACGAGCCGAATCCTCCATCGTTACCTGACCATGACAATATTAGTGACAGATGACTTCTGGTGGGAGCGCACAGCGATCATCAGGACACTTGACTCACCTGCAGCGATGGTGACAATTTTTCCAGAGGCGGCGATCCGGCTCGCTACAGTGGAACTCGAGGATTCCGTCCAGCCATCACTGCCTCCTAGCGATAATGTTAGGATGTCTTGCCCATCTTGTACTCCAAGAAGCAGGGCTTCGATGATGACTGATCAGAGATACGTTGCAATTAGTATCATCGAGTCACTAAGTTCGCATCATGAGCCTACCATCGTCTGTGACAAAACCGGTACATCCGAAGATTCTGTAAGCCGATATGGAGGCTTCATATGCAACACCACTGATGTTGAATTCGTTTCCTGGGTTGGCCCCGATGATGCCCTGGAATAATGATTGAGCTACGAGCTTGATTTCATGCGATGGGCACTCACAGCAACGTGCGTGCCATGACCTATCGACAAAAGATGATTAGTAGGCAATTCACTTGCGGGCGGGTACATTGCACACCAGCACATTGATCCAAAGGATCGGGATCGGGGACAGGGGTGTTTGCACCTAGACAACAGAGTCAAGAATTATGATTCTCGAAGAAAGACTCTGGAATCTTGAGTATATACCTGTGTAATCATCGCCCACCAAGTCCGTTCCGCCTGATACCTTGAAGCCTGGCCCAAAACCTCCACCAAGTGCAGGGTGGGTGTAGTCGATACCTGTACGAGAGTCGACTTCAAAGTTGCAAGATTGTACGGAGCAAAAACGGACCGGTATCGAGTCTGTATGAATGCGAATATATCGTCAGTCAAGAGGTTGTCAGAAATATGATCACTGATAAACTCACATTCCAACCTTGATTCCTTTACCGGCAATACCTTGTGCATGCAATTTATCTACCCCCTGGAGTTCAAACATCTTTAGACGGTGATCTCTATAGGTTTACTATCTGCTTACAGTCAAGACGTGCGTTGATTCGGAATCGGACGGAATTGTAGAGTCATCAAGTCCAGTCACAACATGCGATGCCACAGGTCTATAACAAGTAAATCAATGTCAACATTCACATAACACAGATCTTCCGTGGCACTGACTGAGGGCGAGAGAATTTTACAACAGGACGGATTGCCTTCACACCTGGGGTGTTCAGAAGATTGGTTGCATCCTGTACGAACGCTTAGTTCACATTTTTCTCGGCGCTTCCGTAGTCTGTAACTCACTTGAGCGGACTGGAGCAATGTCAACCTCATTTCACTGGCAAGACGAGCGAAATTGACTGAACTCACAGAAAGTGTCAAAGCGGCTCCCACGAAAAGGCCTTCGGAATCGAACTCTTTGTTGACCGTGAATCCGACTCCTCGTCTTCTCAAAGATGAGTATAGGAGCTCATGAGGCTGTAAATAATTTCATTCCCATCAGTTCTCGACCGAATGATTCTGAGATTCACATACCGTGACTCCAGACCTCTTGACGTCGGAGAGGGCATCGACCTCAACAATGAACTTGTTGGCGACGGTCGGAAGGTTAGTAACCCTTTTTACGCTGGATAAAGAGTTAGCAGAGATAGCAGATCCCGCCAAAGAAGAGGCGAGAAGAGCCCAAGGAATGAATGCCGTCGACTTCATGGTCAAGACAGAGCCCAGAGGAAAATAGATGATTTCATTTCACATGACTAGGATGGACGTTATATATGAGTTTGGCCGGGCCAGTTGGCATGTGGACAAAGATTGTTTCGATGTCCGTGTACGACAGTTTGAGTTTCGTCCTCCCAAAAACCGTCGTTCTTTGATGGGACCTAAGGCTTCGATGGCGGGAAAGAGTATGCATATCGCAATAATAGCAAGTGATGCGACCATCCTGAAAGACTGAATTAGCCGACAGTAACAGTCTTGGTAGATATTTATGATATCTGGCAGCTTCACCTGATGGTGAGCACATGCACCAAGATGCATAGTACTCTGCCTCCCATGAGCTTGCTCGTGGTAGAGCCTTGGCATGAGAAGAATGTCCTATCGCGTTATGTTCTGTTCCGCTTAAAGCTTGAAGTTTGAGAAGTGAGTGCGTACTTGAGTAAACACTCAAATTTTTGTCAATCATAATCCAAATCCATTCGTGATGAATTGGCATCGAGTAGATAGATCTCAGTTGCGACAGTCAATCACCAGGTATTTGACATAGTCCGGATGGCAAGATAAGACCTGATAAGAAAGACGATAAGGTAGAAGACTCACATGTGCTCGACGTCCAAGGATGTGAAGATGGTCGTACGAGTGCAAGTCGCGACTTGGCACGAGGCTTGATCGCGTCGACGTGTAGACTCGCGGAGCTTTCTTGGACTAGATCTACAACTCGACTTGGAGCTCTGAAAGTTCAGCACTTTCTACTGCTCATGGCTGCGAGACCTTGGATATCTCGCCCTTCAGTTCCACTCAAGTATTCTATAGCTCAGGCCTCGGAGCACAGTGGACGATATGTCGCCGAGAACATTCTCGTCGACTGTTCGACAGACCAAGCCAGCAGATGGAGCGGGGCGCACCAGGGAAACATCAAACAGTTCATCGTTCTTCGTTTAGACAAACTTAGTATTCTCAGTTGAGTGCAAGCCAACTCTCGTGGGCGACAGTACTGACAGCGAGCAGAAACCATCACTTTCGGAAAGGTGCGTTCGTCCCATATGCACGGACGGGGCCTCCTCCTGACACTTATTTCTTGACAGTTTCACAAAGGTGCTTATACACGTACTACACTTGGATCTTCGTATTGACGATGTATCAGCACATCCCTGCAACATGAAGGAATTCAAAATCTATGTTGGCGTCAGCGACACCCATATGACCGAAGTCCTTCACGGCGGTCTCAAAAATGACTCCATCCCAGAAACATTCTACGTCAAGCACTTGAATAACTCGGGCGTCTGCTTCCCAACTCGTTTTGTCAAAATTGTCCCGGTCTCGTGAGATAACCCTGGCTATTATAGCTTTCGCGTCACTCACGTTATGATTCCAGTGCACACGGCCAAAGTTTCCATACATCAATATGGCATGTCGCGATGACTGGCATAACAGATGAAACTCTGGTAGACCAGATTCGGGTGAACTACGAAGAAGTAAATCTCCATTCCTGAATGCTTGATTTTCACTTACTGACATCAACCCAGTACCGTGAAACCACCGTCCTCCGTCATCTCTTGAAGCATCTCCGTCAGCGTCGACTGCTTTCACCCTATCGATCCATTTTAAGTCGATCCAATCTCCAAGTAGAACATCCGCTCGTCACCCAACTTCATGAGAACATTGTCCTTCAAGGCAACTGGTCCCGGGCTGAAGAGCTCCTCCTCAGTGCCTCTCAAGAAGGCCTCTTCGACGCATATCTTCGTTCCTGCCAACCCCTTGCCATCTGGACTCGTCTTCACGGAGTAGACGCCGATGGCGACATCCCCTCCCGCCGTGGCGGGCATGCGATGTGTATCGATCATCAACGCGGCAAGATATATCTCCTAGGAGGGTGGGACGGAAAAAAGAGTTTAGATGATTTCTGGGTATATGATATATCAACGGACAAATGGACTGTTTTGAGTCATAGTACGTCGGCAAATCGGAACGGCCCTGGTCCTCGCTCGTGCCATAAGATGGTCTTCGACTCCAAGACGGAATGCATCTATGTCCTCGGACGATTGAGCGATGCCGACGCTTTGAAACCTGCTGATACTGGTCCTCCGAGTAATGCCAATACTGCGCCAACGCAGGCGAATACATCGCGAACGGACGCTGACGCTTCCGCTGGAACTGCATTTTGCTCAGAGTTCTTCCGATATCATGCTTCTAGCACTGGGCTGGACAAAGGAAAATGGGATCTACTATCCTTCGATACCGCAGTAAGCTTACTGCTGTCGCATCACATCTGACTTTTATTCTCACCAATGCAATCGAACAGGCAGCGGGCGGTCCCCCGCTTGTGTTTGACCATCAGATGGTCATCGATTCCAGTGCGCAGATTCTGTACGTCTTCGGTGGACGAGTAGTCGACGGCGATTGGAACTCGATCAAGTATTCGGGACTGTATAGCTATAACGTGCGCATGAGCAAGTGGAAGATGTTACAGTGAGTCCTGCGCAGTGTTCAGATGTGGAACGGCATTTGAACTCGAATCGCAGGCCTACCGATGTATCGGACCCCTCACGGATAACTATTCCTCCGCGATACGGTGAGTGCTATATACATCCCATTGTCAATTTAACTCAAACATTCTGCATTCAGGACATTCCATGGTCCTTGATTCCATCTCCCGCAAACTTTACATATTCGCCGGACAACGCGACGACAAGTACCTCTCAGACATGTACGCCTACGACCTGGGAACTCATACCGCCGTAGAAATATACTCCAATTTCTCTTCTACCGACAATGGTGGAGGTCCCGATCCCTGTTTCACGCAACGAGCTGTCATTGATCCGGAATTGCATGAGATCTACGTGTGAGTTGTCAATCGAAACGGTTGATGTTCATCTAAAACGGATGGAGTTGACTCAATGAAACGAGTCAGATTTTGTGGACTGACGAGAAACCATCCCCCGGGGTCAACGACCACCCTCCCATTGGAATGGCCGAACTGGGTCTATCGATACGATACAAGTCCGGGCAAATGGATGCATATTCTCCCAGAGCCAGAGAGCGGACAAAAGCGCACGCGTGATGGGGAACTAGCGCCTGTTTCAAGGTATGCACATCAGGTAGTATACGATCCAGCAACACAGACTGTTTTCATGCATGGAGGGAATGCGGGGCTGGTGGGGCCGATGGAAAGGGGAGGGAGCGGGGGTTCTGCTGAAGGTGGCGATGGAGATGATGATGCTACGGTTGACGAAGACGGGGATGTAAGAGACAAAGATGGGAATAAGGAAAGAAGACTAGATGATCTGTGGAGTATGAAGCTCACCAGGTACGATAGACTATGTTTCTGCCTTCGAATGTGCTCATTTCTGTTTGGATCAGACCAGCTCCCGAGGAACTTGTTCGTCGGGCTACCTTTCTTCTACGAAGGCAACAGTAAGTCAAATCGGCGTCTCCGCCAGGTCCCGAAGGCTGATGACAGTTTGTCTAGATTCAAGGAGATGTGCGAGGAGCAACTCCCGGTCAAAGCTCTCAATTTCTTACAGACACAAGTTTCTGCGGTGGTGGATCATAAAGATCCAAAGGAGAGTGAAATTTTTCGCTCATTGCTCATGCACTTGCTTGCGCTACCGCCTGGGGCAGTCCCAGTCCCAATCAAAGCATCCACAGCTAGCTACGACGACGAAGAGGCGTCACCGAGAAAACGATCACGTCCCAATACCCCGGAGGAGTCCTGGACGAACAAATTAGATGATATCGATGAGACGAGTGAAGGCGAAACCGTTGCTCCGCCGCCCTCGCGTCCGACTCATTCTGTTCGGGCGGACAGTTTGCGGTCTACGGAAGATCCTGAGGAGCGAAAGCTGAAGGAAGGGAACACGCTCAAAGAGTTATCGGGTGAGAGATTCGAGCAGAGGACTGCTGTGTTCGAAGCTTTGTTGGATTTCGTAGCAGACGAGTTCAAGGAACCGTCTGGGAATTTGGTGGACATGGTTGATGGAGACGAAGGAGGGATGTAGGCTAGCATATGCTTTGGAAAGGAACCTTTGTAGCACTCGGACTGTATTAAAATTGTATCATAGTTTCTCTCGGCGTGGAAGACCACATGTCCGTGTACCTAGTGTAGCATTTGAATATAGATCGGTGTTAGTATACATGCACGTGGATATGAGAAAACGAACAGTCGACAGCTAATCGTCCAAGTTGATAGCTCGCCCGAATTTCGCGTACAGCGCGACCTTGAGCTCCTTCATCGTCTTTTCGCAATCCTCGGCATCGGCGGATAAAGATGATACTTTCTCGTCAATCGCTTCTTGGTCCTTTTCTAATCGTTTGAGAGCTCGTGCATGAGGCATGTGGAGGAATGCTTCGCCGACTTTATATCTGCGTTCGAGAGTCAATCAAATCAATCACGCAGCGAGAATGGCAATAATCCCACAACACGGGTTCCTCTTCATCAGCGAGTTCAATTTCTGTTGATAGATCGTCGAGGGCCTCTTTTTCCTGCTGGATGGAGTTCAGCGTGTTGTTTTCGATGTCTACCACCATTCTAGAAGCAGACCTTGAGTTCCTCTAGCTTCTCCTCAATTCCCCGAAGACGCGTATTTAGTTTCGAAAAAGAGTTTATTCGCTGCTGATCCTCTAGAGAGGTGTCAGTGAAAACAAAATATTCCTCGTAAGCGATGAACATACCCCAGGTGACTTCTGCAGCATCGTCGTTCTCTTCATCCTGTTCCAGCTGGTGCGAACGTTAATGTCGGTCTGTTGGAGATGTTTGCGAGATAAAGTACCATCCGCATGCTGTTCATCTTGAATTTGAGTGGGAATCAACAGGGAGAGTGTGCCGACTGAGTGGTAACCGGCACGGTATGTACTTTTGTTGCTTATAACCCCCACGGGCAAAGGCTTTGACTCGCTACGAACCGCGATGGCGACTTCGCGGACGTCTCACTACGTTTCGCTTGCCAAAGCTCTACTCAAGACTCAGATCACCTTCGAGAATGCAAAGTCTATCCTATTTTTCTATGTTCTACTCACAAACACCATCAAGGCTCATCGCCATCTCAGAGCAAGGGGCTTCGTCGACACCCTCCGGGATTTCTACAAATGGGTCTCTCAAGTGCGTTCTTTCCAATAATAACAACCTTCCCTCTCTCCTAATAACATGGCCTAGCAAATTGTCTTCCTTGCTCTGCGCATGCCGTCTATGAGGGAGAAGGTCCGGATCGAAATGGACAAGGCGAAACTTGACATCGAGAACAAACTGGTTCCGAAAGGAGCCGGCGTCGTCAGGCATCTAGCTCTACCGGAGGAAGGCAAGTCGACCGAATGGATTCTTCAGGAAATGGACAAGATGGACGTCGAAATGGGAGGTTCCACGAACTGGCGACAAGGCAAACTTTCAGGAGCTGTGTACCGTAAGCCTTATTATTACTGTTTGTGTCTTCTTCATCCACAATACACGTATGTAGATGGTGGAGACGAACTCCAGAAAGTCATCGTGGCCGCGTATGATCGCTACTGTGTCTCAAATCCCCTACACCCGGATGTTTTCCCTGCTATCCGTAAGATGGAGGCAGAAATCGTGTCAATGTGTCTCAGGCTGTACAACCACCCAGATGGCGCTGGGACTATGACGTCTGGTGGTACAGAATCAATCATAATGGCTGTCAAAACCTATCGGGATTGGGCCAGGGCCGTCAAGGGTATCACAGAACCAGAAATGTCGGTCATACACATAATCTTGGTTCTTCATACTCATTAGAGGCTACATAGGATTATCCCCTCCTCTGCTCACGCCGCCTTCGATAAGGGTGCTGCGTATCTCAAGATAAAGGTTCATACTATACCCGTTGATCTGTTCACTCGCAAGGTCGATATCAAGCGCGTCAAACGGGCAATGTGAGTTCTTACGCGTGTCGTCTTCTTTTTCTCGTGTATTCTTATTAAAACATCGTTCTAGAAATGCAAACACAATCATGGTGAGATTTCCTAGGGATATCCCCTTTTCCTGACCTTCTCACCTCTGTTCCAGCTTGTTGGCTCTACGATCAACTTCCCGGACGGCTGTCAAGATGATATCGTCGCCCTCGGATCTCTCGCTGCCGCACATAACATTGGCCTTCACGTTGACTGTTGTCTCGGTAGCTTCATCGTCCCGTATCTCGAGAAAACGGGGTTATCTGCAGGTGAAGATGGGAAGTACAAGCTCGATCCATTCGATTTCAGAGTACGAGGCGTCACCAGTATCAGTTGTGATACACATAAGGTACTGTCTCTTTTATCTCAATTTACCGTGAAGTCAAAAGACTAATCTGTTTTTACTGGCATTCGTAAGTACGGATTTGCACCAAAGGTATGTTATCCTCTCTCTATAGCAACCGCTCGATTCTCAAGGGTGGTTCTAGGGCACGTCTGTAATCATGTACCGTACTGCTGAGCTCCGTCGACATCAATACTACGTCAACCCAGACTGGACCGGTTAGTAAATATACACTTCTCTTCACACCTCCCGATCAACTCATTCTCGTTCTTTGACCTGTAGGCGGTGTCTACGCGAGCCCAAGCTTATCAGGTTCCCGGTAGGCATTCCATGCAACGTAATTGATTCGATTCGCAACTCATACGCAAACTCGTTATCTCCCCCTTGTCCCTATCTTTTGTAGACCTGGCGCCTTGATTGCAGGAACGTGGGCTGCGATGCAGTACATGGGCTCAAAGTGCGTAATCAGCGTTTCCTCAATCGCAATCTGCCATTCTTAACTTTGTCCCTCCCTTTCTATCGGAATCTTATCATATCATTACAGTGGCTATCTCGAGTCTTGTCGCTCCATTGTCACCACGGCCCGTACTATCGCAAACTACATCACAACCTCTATTCCAGAACTCTACGTTCTCGGCTCCCCACCGGCTTCTGTTGTCGCTTTCGCGTCTAAACATCCTAAAGTCGATGCTTTGGAAGTAGGGGATAGCATGGCCAAACGCGGTTGGCATCTGAACGCGATTTCTGGTCCTAGTGCGGTCCATATCGCGTGTACGGTGCGTTAGAGTCTAAGCTGTAACCTTCGTGTATTGATAGATCCCTGGATCCTGATTCCTTTCACCTATACTCTTGATATCCGTCCTTGTAGCGTTTGACGGTCTCAATGGTCGATACTTTCCTTGCGGACCTCAAAGATGCGGTGAAAGATGCCAAGGTGGCTCCCTCTGGGAAAGGCTCCATGGTTGCCGTATACGGTAAGTCATACTCCATCATCGCCCCATTTCCTTGTATCTCTTCCATCTCTTGGCTATTGCCTCCACGTCGTTCTTGATCACGGGCAGTGCTCTTCACTTCTTGCTATTGATATTGATGCACTCACGATTCATCTCTTCCATCCTATTGTGCCTATCCATTCAATCTGACCATACTTTCGGTGGCTTTTTTGCGCAGGTCTGGGAAACTCCAGTGCTGTTGGACCCTCTATGGTTGGTCAATTGGCGACTACATTTATAGATTCATTGTATAAGGCATAGCGGCGGATGCTTTCATGGGTTCTAAATGCACAAAGTATCACTTTGTATCCCTATGGACTCGTTGCTTTACTGAATTATTGATCTTTGGAGGATGTTGTAGTATATTGTACTAGTTTTGGGTACACAATAATGATCTATGTCGTGATATGTGATATAGGTGGACGTCCCATGGAGGGAATATCATTCAGGTCGAAGAAGGCCATACATTCCAGGGCGATAGCTTTGTGGCGTCGGCCCCGATGTTCTTCCAGGAGAAAGAGGTACGCGTGCTATCGTCCATAGTTATCCTTAACAAGACGCGTCTATGACAGATCAGAAAACTCAGAAGTGGGGTCTTCATCCTTCCATGCAATTATAGAGACTCGGAAGAGGGTTGAAAATACAGAATGTATTTGGAACATAAAAATGGACTTGAGGAGCGCTAAATGTGACAACTGAGGCCCGATAAAAGCCTGCGACGGGGAAAGCTCGCAACAAACCTGAAAAAAAGAGGAAGCGGGTGAATTCGGGGGGAAATTTCGAGGCGCTTGAACTCGAAGGACCTACGAGGAACGGGTATAGAGTATCTCCAAACGCACTTGACAGTCCCACGATGGACAAAGGTGATGTGGTCGTTCCTACCGTTCCTCGGAGAAATTATGCTGGCGCAGTGATTCGAAGAAGTCAGGATGCACATGTTGGTCATTGAAGGGCTCGACGACGAGTATGAGTGGCCAAGCGAAGGCCTAGATCTGTCGACGCGCTGTCGACGCGAGGTTATCGATAGTCATCGACCTTGTAACCTGGCAAGTTGCACAAGTGAAATCGTTCTTTCTAGCAACTGCACGCACGTTGAAGAGACGGAAGATGTGTTCAACTACAAATTGGCAACGATCGCAGTTCAATCGATGTAAAAACGATGTCGATTATTTTCGAGTTTGCAGGTACCGGCGGGTCGGAAAAACGCGGTTGATGATAACAAGGCTCAAAAAGGAACTGCCCCCGGGCAAAAAGCACGGAAAGAAAAGCCGACTCTCAGCGGATAGATCTCCTCTGGGCTGGATGCCACTCACTCATCTACTTTAGCGTATCCATTCCTCGTTCCTTCTCCATCTCCTTCCATACCACATCATACCCATCTTCTCCCTTTTTTGTCCAACGAGTCCCAGATCTACAACTGACTACCCCTATCTCATCTCGTTGTCTTGTCCTCGCGTGCTCACAACATGGCCTTCGTTTTATCTGCCTCTACTTCCCCCTCGCCACGAGAGAATCATGCTCAAATAGATGAAGACTCCCTCGCATCCCATGTACAGGCTGCCTTTGCGAACCTCACATCCTCTGGTTCCTCCACCCCCCACATTCCCTCTGATTCAGACATGGGCAGACTCTCTGGAGGCGAACGAGACAAGGACAGACCAAGACTCGAGATCATCCTCGATTCCGAGACCCTCTACCTCAAGGGCACCGGGGTTGATGTCGAGCCTGCTCGTCTGTCCGGTCATGTGGCCCTCTACCTCGCAGAGTCTACCTCCATAAAGGAGATTACGCTCCAATTTAGAGGCAAGGCCAGACTACCAGTACCAGCCTACGAGTCGTGCGTTATACTTTTGCTTTCTTATCCAAGCTTCGACAGTCCATTGAACCTTTGCTCGTACATTGCAGCTTATCTCTAAACTCATCGCCTTTGACATACATCGTCTGCAGTCATGAATGGTCCTTCCTCGAAGGAGAAAAGAAACACGCACACACTCTCAAGGCTGGCCGCCACTTTTTCCCCTTTCAACTCCAGATTGGTGGTTCATTACCATCAAGCATCGCAACGGCAGCGTTCGGAGGCGCGTCAGTATTTTACAAGTTACGTGCCCATGCCGTACGAGCAGGACTCCACAACAGTCTTCAGTCCACGGTCCCCGTCCACATTATACGCTCCTTTACCAGCGAAGCCCTCGAATATCAACAGACATTGGAGATCGAAAACACATGGCCCGAGAAGCTTATGTATTCGATCATGATTCCTCACAAGGCCTGGGCCGTTGGAGATACATTGACCGCTCTCGTCAAGTTCTCCCCCATAGCCAAAGGTGCCCGCGTCGTCAGCGTGACGTCTACGATTCAAGAGACGACAAAAGTGTTTGCTCGCTCGGGGAATCAAGAGAACACGAAAATAGTCGCGACCATTAAACACAACATATGTGGCGGCAAAGCGGTGGAGGTAGACGATGGAAAACCTGCTCGCAATTCTAACCCAAACTCAGTCCCAAATTCTATACCTACCACCCCGTCGGCACATCGCGAGCATCATACAAACTTTCTTGGCGGTGGGGGAAGTTACTTCTCCCTACCTCTCCATCATACCACTACCCGCGAATCCACAGCCGCAGAGCCTGGCCCTTCGAACACCAACAATCATACCAGCTCTACCGCAGATCAACCTCCAGAAGACGACCTCTCAGAACCCAGCCAGGACGAAGTTGTCACCTACCTAAAATTACCCATCCCCTTCACCGCCACACCGACCCATGCTTTGGAACCTATCGTCGTTACTCACCGCATCCGGTGGAGTATTCTCATCTCCAATCTTGACGGTCATACCTCGGAATTGAGGTGTTCACTTCCTCTTTGCATACTTGACTATCGACTTCTCGAGGAGGCTAGGGCGTTCAGCGCCGCTACCCGTCGTCTCCTTATTGGTGGACCTGAGGTCCCACTTGAAGAAGACGACGATGATATGGAATTGCCGAGCTATACAGCCCACGTACGAGACAGAGTCGCCAATATGTTTTTACCGGAAGCAGCGACTATGCGTGTCACGAACCCGTGGGTACAGAACGGTGTCAGTCCTGTTTATTCTGGTCCCCAGCAGCGATTGCCAACATCATTGCCACGTTCACGTTCCGGGGCGTCTTCGCCCTTGGAAGCTCACGTGTTGTCGCATCTACCTCACGCGCCTGGGTCAGGAGACAGCACTCCCCTAGACTGGGTCAACTCAGAACTTCTACTCTCATTGTCCGAAGAAGAACCACCTGCATTGACTCGTAGGACTCCACTCCATTCAGCACCATCAAGTCGACCAGGTAGCACTCGTGGCAGTCGTCGTGGCAGTCGCGCGTCAAGTCCCGAACGAGGAGGGCTCACGATGACCTCCAGCACCCCACCCATAGTCAACCCAAATGAAACTTACGTACACAGCGGCAACGCAAGTCGGAACATCCATAGTCTATTCAACGCCTCCATGAAACCTTTCACATCACTTAGTACCCCCGCATGGCTCTCCTCTCGTTCAAACTCCCATTCCGGTTCTCATCTCCAATCACAAGCATCAGCGTCCATGTCCAGTCTTGAACAACATCGACAAAACCCAAATGCGAGATATACGGTCCAGGTGCCTACACCCCCTCCCGAACCGATAACGAGCGAGTCCTTGTTACATAGGGCTTTTACGGAGGTACCGGATTACGGAGTCGCGTCGAGAGGGTTCATCGGAGGGGTTCCGCCGCTGTCGAGTATGACTGGATTACCTTCGTATGCGGATACCGAGGCGGAGGATCAGCTGACGCAAATGGAGCGGAGTAGGAGTGCACCGGATCTTTCGTCACAGTTTGCTAGGAGGATGCGGATGCAGCATCTGCACATACCGAGTATGAGTATGACGCAGGCCCAAAGTACGAGTTTGCCTGGATCGCCGCCTCGGTCTGTTGAATCTGCTTCGTAACGCACTCTCCGTCTCTCCGACTTTTCTTACATTGGGGTTTTTTCGCTCAAATTCTAAATGTCTTTTTATCACACTCTCTCCTCTCCCTCCTCTTGGTTCCGTCGATCATTCGTGTCTCCTCTGTATCAACCATCCAACTCACCTTAGATCTCTCATTTTTCTTCTCGTCACCTCACAACAAGGGCTTTATTCATATACTTAGAGAAGTAATGGACAATTTATGCTCTCCAATACCTATCTGTACTCGCATACGTACGTAGCAAAGTTGATTCCCCGCGTCCCCTGCCCTCCTCAATCTCTCTGATGCGCATACTCACGTAGTGTTCATTCGTCAATTGCTCGTCCCCCTTTCTCCGCCGTCGCCCATGTGAAGGCCCAGTCTTGAGCAAGAACAAAACAATCGATATTACAGCACTGCGGGTATAAACAAAAAAGATAGCAACCCCTCCTTCCCCTTTCTAAGTAAGTACATTGTTAGCAAAAAAAATGATCACTTGTAAATCCCCGTCCAATTCTAGATCGTCGCGTCTTCTCTCTAATCTAGACAACGGTTCTAACCACCATGTAAGTTTGTTGTTCTTTCTTTCTTTCTTTGCACATCTAGAGCATCTAGGTGCGGAAATCGGATCGGATGAATGGACCAATTTATTTCTTCTCTTCAGCTTGTTCTTCCGTGGTCTTCATGATCCAGGGTTCGGAAGAGACGAATTGTTGGGGAGGAACGCCGAGCTCGAAGAGTTTGGAGACGACAGCGGAGAAGCTGGAAGAAGGGGACGGAATTAGCATTTCGAGTGGCTCAACCATAACGAGACCCGGACTTACTCCTTGAAGAAAAGTTCATTGTCATCTGCATAGGCCTTGGCGAACTTTTTGAAGACTTTATCCTGGGTGAGTACGTAGTCGGTGCTAGAGAAACATCAGATGGACTTCCAGAGCCGAGTCGATAGATCACATACGGAAGCATCATGAGGGAACGAGTCTTCTTGTCTTCCAATTGCTTGGGACCGTTCCATTTCCTCCAGACCCATCTAGAAATCGCCGTTTAGTCGATAATTCAAGATACGAAGATGGGAAGGGCATATAGAGACGGCACTGACTTCTCATCGAACAAGAGTTTGTAATAATCGTTGGTCAGTGTGGTTGGGGAGAACGTCCATGGGCCGTCAAATCCAGAACTATACGATTGGAATGTTATGATCTATTAGGAGACTGCGTGATGATGATCATTGAAAAATGTTTACCGGTCAGTGTGGCAACGGCCAAGAGCGTGTGCACCGGAAAGAGCGACTATCTCCTGGTCAGTGAATCTATGTGAAGGTAACGTGAGTTGGGGCAATCACGCCGCACGAGAACGTATACAACACACCCCATACGTCCGAAAATCTGGTACAGTAGATAAGTATTTGACCGGAACATATAGATAGAATAGAAGGCCACTTACATTCCTGAGATGGTCAGAACCCTGAGTAGCATCTGGAAGACGGCCATCGGGTGTCGCGTCGGCAGCGAAACCGTCAATTCTTCCTGGACGCCACGGGATTTTAGGACCAGCCATTTCCTATTTAAGCAACAAGTCCGTGTAAGCGAGAAGCGGAAGCAAAAATGTATTGCAACGGGATCTTACCTGAACAGCGGCAACACCGCCGAGTGTCCATAGGTCACCGTAGCTGATCCAAGGGAACTCTTGCTTGATTTTCTCCATTTGTTCACGAGCGATGTTTAGGCCGGCGTTGGCGCCGTGCAGAGCTTCCGGTTCGAACCGCATGGTAGCGTAGTTGCTGCAAGCGGGCACACGGTTGATATCAGACAAGGAATAGGGAGAGGTGTGGGACTTGCCTTCCACCAGTGTTAGATGCCTTGTCGTATGTTCCAGAGCTATGCCATGCCAGACGGAGAACGACCGGGGCGTACGAGCCATCTGATAAGTAAATGTCAGAATTGTGTTGTTGTAAATGGCCACGATGGGCTTACCGTCGTACTCCCCGGCCTCCTCGAAGAGTTCCGCAATTTTGTTGTATACCTTGCACCAGATGCGATGAGTCCGGGTGGGAATGCCACGTCAGTGCGAACTCACCTGTTGATAGTCTTCCTTGGAGGGGGTAAAGTTGGCTTTGGCCTTTACGGCTTGGATACCAGATTTTAGGGCCGTGCCAGATTCTTTTCCAGCATCGGTAGAGGTGTACCAGTAAGCAGCAAGACCGGCACTAACAGCTATACCCAGGCCAGCATAGAGCGCTAGATTAGACTTGGCTGCAGGTGGTAGACCCTCAGTGGAGTATCTACGGAAAGGACTGCGTGCAGGAATAGATTTCCTAAAAGACGTAGAAAGGACGGCCTTTCTAGCAGGCGCACGAAGAGCAGCAAACATGATGGCGAGAGGGAAGAAAGAGACGCTCGGCTAGAAAGGGCGTTCAAGTACCCCAGAACGGGTCCTCGGAATTTGTAATGCTATCTAAGCCAATCACGTTCCAGTGCTGAGTAACTAAAAGTCACGTCCCAAGACGCGCGCGTAATTTGCAATTTTGAGCATTGGCGGAGGAGTTCGATGTAACAATGAATCGAGTTGGAAGATACATGTTGGAAGGAGGAGGAGAACTTGAAAGATGTATTTAGACGCTACTTTTACCGTTTTGACTTTCTATTCAGTTGCTGGCCAGCTGACCTCTAGGCTGTGAGACTTTTCTGCAGTGTCGTGCCATGACCCTCGCTCGATAAATATAATGCGGTGGGGAAGCTTTGGACCGTGACACTTGAAATAGAAAGGATGAATTTCTAATAATACAGTCGTCGACAGAATGAAGCGCTGACAACATATTGAACAGTGCCCGTGCCAGTGATCTCTCGTCATCGCACAGCGTCCGAGCGTCGTGACAAATTGAAAGCACTCTCGTGCACTGCTGTATTGAACCATGCAGTCAGTGGTGAAGGATCTCCAATCATAGTCTACCAACTCACCAGTGAGCCCGACGGAGGTTTGAGATTTAGACGCTGATGGAGTTCAGCGTCGACGGAGATCCTCGTAATATGCAGTGCCAACATGCTACATGTTCACAGGATAGAAGGTTCTACAGCATGGTGATCATGATAATTGACCATTGAAACAACGCAGAAGCCTCGGGTCCGTCCAGTGCCATAACGATGCAACGAGTACTGGGCCAGAAATGACAGCGGCATGACAGAACCTAGCAAGGTAAAATATCGGAGCGATGCAAGGGTCTGAAGAACATATTCATGCTAAACATAGTCCTCGCATTGTTCTGTCAACCGATACGCAAGTTTAGCTGGAGAATACCCACAGTGGCACTTCGTTTTGAATGTAGTAAAATAGAAATCATCTTCGTTCGACCCCAGGTAGACAAGTTCCGAACTCCGTGCGACATTGCAATTCGAGGATATAGCAGTCTAGGGAAGATAAAGTCAGTGCACGTGCAACAGCAATACACGGTGCATGGTGTGTAGAAGAGGCCCAGGAGACTCGCGGAGAAAGGCGATTATTTATTCTGAAAACTGGTGACAAACACCGGCATTCTGCATGCAAGGAATCGTTAGCAGACTTGACACAATTGCCTACTTGAATCGCTATCGCGTAGAGACAACAACTAGTGTAATATATATGTACAATCTACAAGTATATCGAAGGCTTGACAATACTCATTCCCTAGTTATTTCCAACATCGTCTGACCACGATTTGTACTTCTCAGAAGCCTCCGCGTAGATTTTCGATTTACTGGCAGCAGCAGCGAGGGCATCTTTGCCGAGCGGGAAGTGAAGTGGAGGGTTCTCCAAACCAGCGAGTTCGTAAATCTTGACAGCACCTTTCTTGGCATTGCCAGAGACTACGGGGTCGCTTTCGATATATTTACGAACGGCGTATGAAGCAAGAGAGGGATCATCGTATGCGGGATGTATGGGGGTGTGGATTATGGAACCTTTGGTCCCGGTCATATTGGTTTGGAATTCTCCAAGTTCGAGGATGGAAACCTGGGAGATTGTAAGTGACGCGCGGATCAAAAGAGGATAAAGGACCTGCCTTGATGTTCCAAGCAGGATTGAGTTCTTGCGCTAACGCTTCAGTGAGCCCGTTGAGTGCTGAGAACGATGGAATTGATATATTAACATTGGATCTATATCATGATTCCATGATACTCACCGAACTTGGTCGCGCCATAGAATCCGATACCGCCTACGATTGACAGAGATGCAATTGACGAGACATTGATGAGGAAACCACCGGAGTGTTGGTTCTCCTCGCGGAAGAACCGTACCGCTTCTCTGGCAACATTGGCCGCGCCCCAGAAATTGAGGTCGAAAAGAGCACGTGCCTGGTCGATGGGAGTTCCTTCTACCTCCCCCATCATACCTGAGAAACACAAACCGATACCGCTGTCAGCCTATCCCTTTCTGAAAGGCTATACAAAGTATACCCACCAGAACCAGCATTGTTGTAAACAACGTCGATCCTCCCAAAGACCTCTTTAGCTTTGGCGAACGCATCCAGAATTTCTTGAGGATGTGTAACGTCGAGCTTGAGTAGGAGTAGCTTGTCCTTGCCATATTTTGTAGACAGATCAGCGAGGACTTCGAGTTTGCGGAGCGTAGCGATCGCTATGCCGCCTTGGCTGAGAACATACTCGGTCACTGCACGGCCCATGCCGGATGAAGCGCCAGTAACTGCAAAAGAATCATCAAACTGGGAAGGAAGATGTGAAGGTCGTAGGAATCATAACTCACTGAACCAGATTTGGGGAGCCATGGATGATGATTGATGATAGGGATGGGTGACTTGTGTGTGATATAAGTTGCTACTTCCTCGGATCCCTTTATATGCGTACCAATGGAGCGCTACTTGTTGCGTTTCGAGATGGCTTAGAAGTGTATTATCAAGCGTTGTAAGCTCCGGTCCTCAATTCCCGAAGCTACTGGGATACTTTTGTGAGAGAGCAAAGACTGTCATTTCCCGACATCTCGGCAATTAGGCAGGGCTAGTTATATCGGTCGTGGGCGCTGTCATCTTGAGGCCGTATGATGTCGTAATCATGATGCCACGAAATGGGGTTGTAGAAGATGGATTTGAACCCTAGGGATGGTCGAAAGTCATATATATGGTCGGCGTGGAGAATAAAGAAGAAAGTCACGCTCGTCACACCACCTCCTTCCCGAACTCCTGCATCGCAGCATCGGACCTGCGACGTGCATTTGCCAAATTCGACTCCGTAGCGAATTTCCCTCTTAAAGTACGGCCTAGTCTGCAATTCGACCTACGTGCCATGACTGAACTTATCTCGAGCTTCACCTCGGAGATGACAATGTATCGGATCAATAATTGTAAGTACTTGCTTTCTGTAGGTTTGCAGTACTGCATCCATCCGAATCAGTGTCAGATCATCATGAATTAATCATGAACCAGAAACACTCACTTGGGCTCACGTTTGTGTATATAGGGCCCTCAAAATTGGGGAAGGAGTTCATTTGAAACGGTCGCCCGGCATGGTTCGAGTCGGCGTCAAGATTTCCTGTCGATGAACCTTGCTGGATCGTTCCAGAATGATGGAGCTGTATACAGTGAATATAGGACTCCTTCCATGCCTCTCTGACGACTGCTTCGGCACGAGCATATGCTAGGCGCTAAGAATCGTCCGTGCCCATCGCTGATCTCCCGACGCTTCTTCCTTGTAGGCGCCTTGTTCCTGCACATAGCCTACGCAATGCTAACGGGATGCATAGCCGATTATAGATTTTCGGCTCGCTCGCGCCGTTCCATGAATCCAGCCAGGTTGGACGCGTCCATCACGTGAAGTATGGTTCTTTCAGTGCATTGCACTGTCGGAGGGTCGTCAATGGTGCAGGCGACACAGCCATCCCACCAACTTGTTACAGCCCCATCTGATACACAGGCGCTCGACATTGTAACGATATGCCGATCTGTTCTCGCCCTGGGAATATGCCACGGTATCCTTAGTCACGAGGCTTCAATTGGCCATGTATAGCTCATCGTCCGAGATATATAAAAGCGATACCCTGTCGTGAACAATTTGTCCTAGACCACCACTAGCACGGCTACAACCTACACATCTCAATCCCACCTTTCGACGTGACAAGTTGGCGTACTACAATCCGTATCGAAGCATGAATAACGCCTGGATACCACCAAATGCCTGGGGTTACTATCAACACCCACACGTATATGTTCCCCCACCATACGGGCCTGCTCAGAGACCTTGGGACCAATATCAGTCGGGTTGGAATCGACCTGCTCCAGAAACACCGAGGCCAACCAGTAAGCCCACCTTACCTCCTCAGATAATCGATCCGAATCGCTGATAACATATCTTCAAAGCTGCAGGGTACCAATCTGCAAAGTATCCAAATTTAAACCCCATCCTAGCATCTGATACAACCCTCGTTCGATACGATGTTAGCAAGAAACCTAGGGAAAACATCCTAGCGTCCACTTACTACTCAAATCGCAATTCTATCGCTATGTCTACATCTCCGCGGCAGATCAGACTGATATCCAAGGAGTTTCCTTGGACGATTGATATTATGGCATTGAGTCCTATCACTTGTGAATTGGTATGGGATGCATTATATGCGGGACTGCAGGAGCCGATAGCGGTGCGTTGTTTTCCGTTCGTCATGATGAACTGTTTAAACTAATTCATGTCCCTCCTTGTGCATAGGACTCTGAATGGTTCGTTTCGTGTCTACATTGTGCTGCGTTATATATATCCTGATTTCGCTTTTTGTTTAGGGGAATAGTCATTGGCGACGAAGAACGCAGAAAGAAAATCGAGGAAGCGGCGAAGAAAAGGACGGAGGGGGGTAATGATAAACGGTTGAGAAGAATTGATTGGTTGGGCGAGACGGTCATGTTCAAAGGACTGGATAAAGATGAAGAGTTCGAGAAGCTGAGGTTACTGCCAGGGAATCAAGCTTGTCCTGATACATGGATGGTGAAGTTTGGGAAACCTTGACCTGTGAACTCCATTTCTACTGGCCCTTTCCTATCTAGTTTTATACCCTGATATATATCTATGTTTCGATATTATAATGACCTTTCAAGCACTTGAACTTGAAGTAAGTTGACCTTAGGGCCCAGTGAAAAATCCGGATCATTATCTACGGCCGTAAACAATTATTTACAGAAAATCCGAAAAGGGCAAGACGGGAAACAGCCGGACGCAATCCCGTACAATTATTTGCAAGTCTTGCAAGTTGTCCGCCTTCGTTCGTTCGCGTCTTCCTTCCTCTACTCAGGATCACATCAAGCAACCAAGTCTTTTCTCTCCTCGTCTTGCTGACGTCAGTGCGTCATATCAACTTCCCCCGTTCAGCGTCCCTCGAGCTTTCGGAGTTCGAACTTTCTTGACTTTGGACCACGACGTGCTCCATCGTTCCCTGTCGTTCTCTCTTCGTGTCGTATCTGCCCCCTCTATCTCTGCTATCTTATCAGTGCTTGAATTCTCTGAAGGTATTTTATTCAACTTACCTCCTAGTATCTATCTGCCCAGTCTATCTGAACACCGGAGGCCTTGTTTGAGATCTTATCGGATACTAGGCTCAGAAGGATCTGAGCCGGGTACAGTCTTGGTTGGTATATACTTATAAAGATGCATAGGTGCATCACAACAGGTGAGTTCCATTTGTAGTCGCGTCGCGTCGCGTCAAAATACTGATTTTATCGAATTTCGACGCGACGCGATGGACACCTAGCCGCACTAAAGCCGACTGCGCAGTATATGTATGGCGTAAGGTCAGCATATATGCGTGTTTTCTCTTCGTTTGAGTGGATAAAGAGCAACCCTACGTGAGTACATCAAAGATTCTGCATATATGCACTCATAATTTCAGTCCCACCCGTAGTCTCGTGTTGAGAACTCTTGTACATTGTAGCTCTGCTGAAATCCTCGTTCTTGTCCCTACGAGGATGGTAATTGATATTCTACCTACTATCTCCTGACTGAGATTGTCGTCGTTACCAAGTATGTCGATTGTCGCCCTCGCTACTCTCTTGCTGAATACCCGTTCTTCCAGTGCAGCTGAGCTCTCTGGCGATGTCCACTCGAGCATTGATCTCGTCGCATAGATCAGCGTCGCCTGCTGCTTCCAGACTCGACGATGCCGTGAGTCTACCCCCGCTGTCCTCATATATCTCGCTAATCAGGCTTTTACATTATCTTCTCAACTATGCACCAACGCGACCCCCCCCCCCCCCTCCCTCAGTTAATTTGCAAGCCGTCTCCATTTTGGGTTCTTTCTTTTGTCTGACAACTGGACTTCTGTGGGTTTCTGCTTTATATGATGCATATTCCATTTGGCCGGTGGGAATAGCAGCATATATCTAGGTAGGGGGAGCAGCAGGGGAGCAGCAGTGGGAGCAGCATTGGGGGGAGCAGCAGTGGGTGGAGCAGCAGTAGGGAGGGCAGGGTATTTCGGTACCAGTCTGTACATACCTGTAAAGCGATCCGTCAATGAACCCCATTTATCTGTACATAATTGTTTCTTCGTACAATTATTTACAGAAAACGGCAAAATAAACAAGTATTTGCAGAATCCGTAAATAGTTGTTTTGACCGGTCTATAATTGTCCGTATTTTTCACTGGGCTTAGGGGCCTAACGCACGTGGTAAATTTTTCTTGACTTCCTCGATCATCGAGTTTCGTTCCTTTACTTTCCTTGTTCATTACGATGGTTTCTTTCCAGTGAGTTTGTCTTTTTCCGTGTCATGTCATAGGCTTACCCATTCCTTTGCTAGATGTCATGGTAATTTTTCTAGAGCCCTCGCGATTCAATCTGTATCTCACGATTCACCATAGCTTGCGGAGACGTTGTCAAAAAACCAAAACTCGACCAACATAGAGCACGCTGCCATCAGGGTTTCGACTGTATAGATTGTTCTACAACATTTAACAGTCCTGCTGAATATAAGGGCCACACACAATGTATCAGCGAAGCTGAGAAGTACCAAAAAGGTCTTTACAAGGGGCCAAAAACGGTACGTTTTGACATTAGACGTTCCTACGTTTTGACTAAGTTTTTTAGAGTGCTGCACCACCTCGGAATAACTACCCACCACTCCCACCTAGTGAACCTGTCCCATCGTACGGCTCACGAGGAGGCTATGGCGGTGGTGGACGTGGGGGCTGGGGTAGACAGGCCCGTACGACAGTCACTGGTGCCAATGACACTCCTCTGGGCACGACAGCTCGTAACTCTCCTGTTCCGCCTTCCCCAGCACCAGTTCCCACCCCGGTCCCCGTTCAGGCTCCCGTTGTGAAAGCAGTTCCAGTCATCACTGCTCCTGTAGAGACACCGGCTCCTCCAGTAAAGTCCAAGAAGGACAAGGAAAAGAAGCGAAAGTCAGCCCCAGGGGACGCCGATGTTGTGAGTTGAATCCATCCAGTAAATTAGATGTCGCATACTCAAGGATCCGCATTTCAGGCAACAATAGCCGAGCCTTCTGAGAAGAAAGCGAAAGCTCTCGCTGAGACATCACATAGCGAGACGCCCGAGGAGAAAAAGGCAAGAAAAGAGAAAAAGAAGAAAGAGCGCAAGGAGGCGAAAGCTAGCAAAACAGCGGAGACAGAAACTTCGATAGCTCCCACCGACGATGCTACCGTAGAAGTCGACTCGAAGAAGAGCAAGAAGGAGAAGCGGAAAGCAGACGACTCGGAAGAGACGGACGGGAAATCGAAGAAACGGAAAAGAGATGTAGGTGAGGTAGAGGGTGGAGGGGACGATAAGAAGAAGAAGCACAGACCAAAAGCCGTCGAGAACGTTGTTCCAGAACTTCCCCTAGACGCTGCTGAGACCAGCAAGAAGGAGAAAAAGGACAAGAAGAAGGAAAAGAAGGAGAAAAAAGCGTTGGATGTTTAATCGGCCTACATTCCCTTGGAGTCCCTCGTCCCTATCACTGACCTCTCGGTATCTCACAGTTCCTCCCGCTATGGATATATCTATCTGACGGTCGTATACCTTCTCTTATTTGATTGTTTGCTTTGTTGTCGTTCTCATGAATATTGCTTGCACAGTCTCAGGGCTTGTTCACTGCGCACGGGCGGCCTCTTGACCAGACGGCCAACGCTTCCATCGGCACTAGTCCGTGAGTAACTTCCATTGATATTCCCTCCATATTCAGGTTCCCCTCGTTCGTTACTCGTATCACCTTATTCAGTGGGTGGATACGCTGGGTCTGGCTCACTGCTTATACCTCAACACAGTCATTTGTAAAGTATTCCTTGCGAATAAGAACGACTTACCTCGCAACCTCTGTATTTCCTTCGTCGTTCTTAGGATCCTCGTTGTCGTTGAGCTCGTTGTCGACATGTTCAAGACCCTCTGAGCTGTCACGGATTGTTATAATACGGTTATCAACTCGTCTTGAAATCGTGCTACCTCCTTGGTTCATTCTCAGATGCCTCTGAACGACTTTGTACTTTATATTCTGAATCTAAGTATAGCGGCCGAGCCGGCCACTGTTTGGCCTGGCGTGACGAGCCCATTTAGATCGATTGTACAACCGTGTAAGCTTTACAAGTTACCTCCGTCCATCTGCTGCTCGACGTAAATGCACGCTATACAGGTAAGTTCTACTATCAATTACAATCTGGACTATGTTAATATACCTTATCAGCAACAATATTGGGCTGTTCGCGACTATCTCAGTCCTGTAAGCCCATATTATCACCAACCGTGCTACATTCACAAGATCAGCTCACACGTCCATATTCTCAGGTCCTGAAGGAGAGTAAGTTCAAGGAACACGGTCGAATAACACCTGGTATGTACCGATGTATCTCTATTGGACGCGTATCTCACAAAGTCGTGTGCTACTAGAGGAGTTTGTTGCTGCTGGTGACTTTCTTGCGTACAAATTCCCGGTATGGACATGGTCAGTCTCTGTATGGTAGTCCATCATCCAGATGCAACACCTTGACATGCTGTTGGTCTTAGGGAAAAGGGAGACTCGTCCAAAGCTCGCGATTATCTTCCAGCAGACAAACAGTATCTCGCAACACGCGGTGTCCCTTGTCTGCGACGTGCAACATCCCTCGCGTATACAGATGCAGACGAAGACGCTGAGCGTCTCCTTTCCTTTGGTGACTCGTCTACCCCAGTAGATGAAGCAGATGAATGGGTTGAGACGCATGCCGGGCGTAAAGCGACACGAGATTCTGCCGCGAACCCTGGTGAAATCGATGATATCCCGGATCTGGACGAAACGGAAGAACTGGGAAATCACATAGGAGGCCTGTCACTAGGGGCCGCGCCAGCGGCAGACATTCCAGATTTTGATGACATCCCTGATATGGAGGAGGATGATCTAGAAGAAGGCGACGAAGCTACGGCTGCACCAAAGACGGTCCCCGCAACTTCGACATCTGGTGGAGTTATCGATGCTAGGTACGAATGGTCTTACCTTGTCCTAGCCATATGAAATGCTTATCTTGGCGTCATGTCCTGTCCGCAGTCAGGTCGAGGTTGCAAATGGAAACCTCCTGCAAGTTCGGACATACGACGTCATGATCACCTATGATAAGTATTATCAGACACCTCGTATCTGGCTAATTGGCTACGATGAGGTGAATACGCCTTCTCATATCATCAACTCTCTTACTTACTATCAATAGAATCGCACACCGTTGACGCCATCTCAAATATTCCAAGACATATCTGCCGATCATGCTCTGAAGACGGTCACAATTGAGGCCTTCCCACATTCGACATCTCTGCAGGCAGCGTCTGTCCACCCTTGCAAGCATGCGAGCGTCATGAAGAAGGTCATCGAACGCATGAATAACAGCGTGGTCGAAGAGCAGCTGGCTCATCAGCGGAAAGCCTCTTCATCCAAAGACGGTAAGAAGAAGTGGCCGTTTGGTAGGAAGAGCGGAGGAGGTAAGGACGATAAATCACCATCCGCAACGCCTGGAGAGGACGAAGAAGTAGAAGGCATGCGGGTGGATTTCTACTTGGTTGTATTCCTCAAGTTCATTGCATCCATCGTCCCAACTATCGAGGTCGACTCTACGACTTCGTTCTGAGCTCTGGCGGTGCACGGATCGATACCCCGAGTTGGTTGTTAGCTGATTTTTTTCTTTTCTTCTTTATGGTGAGATGTATGCTAGACTTGGAATCGTTGAATGGAATGACCGTGGTCTGCAGTGTGACGTGTGACTGTGAGGTTCCAAACGTAGCTCGCTTGAGGCGCCGGCAATTGCCGAGATACACGGCTCGGTTCAGAACTTAAGCCGGGCCGCGCCGGGCCGAGACTTCCCCGATTGCCGAAGTCTTCCCTCTATTGGCCGGATAAAGGCCGACATTCAGGGGGAGTATTACCTTTTCGGGACACATTGGGACAAAATAAAATAATATCCTTCCCAATCGGGTAATTAATATTACCTAATTAGGTAAGAAAGGCAGGGAAAAAACAATGATTCGAAAGAGGCTCGATCTCTTGACCTTCTTCCTAAGAACGAAATGCTCGACCATGAAAAGGTGGCATTTGTACAAGAAATCCCCCCGAGCCGGGGGGAAATGACATCCTCCCCAGGGATCACCCGGGCTGCATTCTGTCTTGTTTTTTCAAGGTCTTGGGGAGGCGAGCGAGCCGCAGGCAAGCCCATCCGTGTCAAGTTTGTCAATGATGCTAGAATTCCCCCGACTCGGGGGGAAAACAGTCTCGCGCAAGAGATAACCAAGAATCCCCCCGACTTGGGGGAGAACAGTCTCGAGCAAGAGATAACCAAGAATCCCCCCGACTCGAGGGGAAAACAGTCTCAAAAGAAAGGACAGGAATCACCCCGGCTTGGGGGGAAAACACTCTTGAGAGCACCAAAAAGTTTTGATAGTACAGGAATCCCCCGGCTCGGGGGGAAAACTCTCTCGAGCAAGAGATGACCAAAGCTCGATAGGACCGGATTCCCCCCGGGAAAACACCCCGAAAAGCTCAACAAAATTCCGAAAGGACCATAATTCCCCCGGCTCGGGGGAAAAAGTTGATTCGGATGAGCATCGATCTCATGACCTTCTGTGGACAAGTTGTAAACAATTGTTAGACAGATGTGATAACCATCTACACCACCGAACCATGTTTGGCCTCGTGAAATGCGTTATACAATCGATGAGGATTTCGAGGAGGAATCCCTGGAAGGTGGCACCTTCCGATTATAACAGGGACAAGCACGGGTAAGTCTATTTTTGGCTTTGACACTGCCCGACACGTAGCTCTGGACTGGGCAGTGGGTCACCTCTCTAGATCTTCGTGTTGCGCATCCTGGACGCGCACATCACTATCCAAATATTCATGTGACCAAACCGACGAGGAGTCTCTGTCATACAGAATGCCAGGTGGGCTTACCAATGCGTGAGGACAGACTCGGACAACATATCGCGTACGTGCTGTTACACTCGAACCAAACTCCTTGATTAACCTTCTCGATTTGTTCTCGATCGACCTAGAAGATGCAAGGTTTGAGGGCGGCGCTACTGGCTGTGCTAGGTAAATATCACTCGCGACAACTTACTTTGCAGTGCCCCACAGGCGCCCGGGAGCCGATGACGCATCTTTGAAATGGCAGTATGGCCCAGGAGCTCTGAACTCTGATAGTTGGGAGCTTCAGAAAATGATGAAGTAACCAGCCATACTCGTGTATCTGTACCCTCGTTCAGGCAAGACGACGCGCTCGGATCTGTCAACGAGAAGATACGCGAGCCTGACGGGATTTTAGGTTGTGCGAGTCCGATGGGAGTATGGGTTGTTTCGTTACGGGGCGCGACGCTAAACCAGAGAGAGCAACTCTCAGTGACACGCTTTACTCTATGCCTTTCAATAACAAATGCCGTCGATGGCGCACTGTGTTGTGCCTGGCGTTTCGCCCGACGACCCTTTTTATTCAAATTAAATTAACAAGATCACTCAACCTAATGAGATTCTTATCACTACGTCGCCTGGCGCGCCCTCTCTTTCGTGGTTTATCCTGCTATCTCAGCGAGCTAGTATACCCAAGGTCATCAAGGTCATCACCGACTCCGAGTCCTTATCATGTCCACAGCGTTCTATAACCTCACAATACCCGATCAGTCCCCAACAATTGCCTACTTGCCGTCTCGAGATGGCCCTCTTACCTCGTCCTGGAACGTTACCTACTCGAACACTCCGGACTCTTCGTATGATACGAGCCACACCAGCACCAATCTTGCTTCCGGGATATCCTCGCATCGCACCTCCCTGGTAGGGGCTACTGTTGAAGTCGATTTTATGGGCACCGCAATCTATCTCTACGGATCTGCGCAAGCAGGGAGCTACTCCACATCCTTGGATGGGGCAACGGCCGTTCAAGGAAGCCCCGATGGACAACTTCTGTTGAACGCGACCGCGCTATCTTACGACAAACACTCCTTGGTTCTGACAGTTACGCGAGCCGAGGAGGTTAGCATCTCGTATGCTATATTGACTGTTGGTGTAGGGACTGTCGGGTATGTTTGCCATCCTTTCAAGAACGATTCCAGCCTGATTATGGACACTTTAATTGAAAAACAGCTCTACTCTGCAAAACTCGACCGTTGATGCTGTCATTACAGCTGCAGATGGTACTTCCTCACTTAGCACCTTCTTCGACACAAGCGGCAATGGACCCTTCGATACAGGCCACGATGCAACTGGCTACTCTCGAATAGACACTGATGGAGCTGGCGGGACGATATCAATAACATTTACGAGCGCGTAAGAGGTTATTTAGGTTAAATCATCATCTTTTGCTCATATATGCGCGTAGATCGGCCCTCTTCGTATACGGGACATCAAACTACGACCATTCGACGTATACCGTAACTTTAAAACCTTTCGCTGGTTTCTCCGACAATATCCGCACATTCAATGGTTCATCTCGATGGTTTGCATACGACAATCTCATATATTGGGAAGCCGGGTTGGATCGAGATACAACATATAGTGTCAGTTTGCAGAATTTGGTCGGGAATAAATTTTTGGATGTTCACAGCGTTGTCTTGCTGGACGCCATTCCCAGGTAAGCTGTATCTGCATAGCTATGTTGGATATTCAAACTTACATGCGACGTCTCGCTCGCCTAGCAATTCGGGAAACACTTCTACGTCTACTTCCGCGTCCAGTACTAGCGGTACTCTCAGTACCACCTCAAGCAGCTCTGGAAGCGGGACAGGCAGCACAGGCAGCCAGATTGTATCGGAGTCTGGTCACAGCAGCTTATCGACTGGGGCTATTGCTGGGATCGCTGTGAGTTCGAGAGTATATGCAATCATGTTATCGTTCACTCACCTTTTCTTAGGTTGTGTCAGCTGCGTTCGTGGGAGCTGTGATCTTGGCATTATTCCTGTGGCGCAAGAGGTCAGCTTTCTTCCATAATCTTTTCACAACTTACCTTTCTTATATCTTATATTTGATCAAGGCAATCCACACGGCGGGGATATGCTTACAACAATCCCGGCGGACCACCTCCGCAAAATGGCATCATCGATGATTACAATCCTTGTAAGTCTTCCTGTAGTACTTCTGTCACGTACGCGGTTTCAAGAATTACCATTACTCTTCTTTAGATACGGATTTCACGCCGCCAGGACGCTCTATCTCACAACCATTTAGTACCGCCAGCACAACTTTCTACGATCCTTCTCAGACAATGGGCGGTCAGGCGTCCATTACTCCCTTCCAACTATACAACTTGGGCTCGCATGCTACGCTATCATCTACAATACAAACCTCTTCGCCTCATCTAATCTCTTCATCGGTTGGCGATGAGTCCTCCTCAAAAATACCGCCCAGCGTGCCGACTCAATCGACGATAGTAAGACGGGAGGTCGACGCAGGTCCGGTACCTATGGAGGAAGTTCTTCCTCCTGGTTATAATCCTAGCTGGCTTGCGGCAAGCGCCGAGCCTTGATGCATGATGGACTTGGATGTTATGGACTTTTGCTTTATACCACGGATTTGATATTGTAATAGGGTACTTGCCTCATTTTTCGTTGCTCAGGTGTCTCGTAGGGGTTAATAGAAGTTGGCTCATAACAAGAAAAGGTGTGAGGAGCAAAAGACAAACCAATCTTCATGTCTAGGCCTTCGGGGGGAATCGAACACCCATTTCCTCTTACGAATTCGAAGCTCGAAAGCTTGAATTGAGTTGACAGTAAGGATGCCATTCATTGGTTCGAGGCGATCTGACCACTGATCTACGAAGGCTATGAAAAGAGCATCACGAGCCTTGTTTAGTGGGGTTGATGGACCGAGAACCAGCAAGCACGCAGTCGGAGAAGAGAGTCTTTCCCGAAAGTTCAACGAGGAGAGTATCTGAAGGTCCAGCAACGATGGCGATTACCTTTCGACCAATAGGGAATATATGGTAAAAGCCCGAAGATACGATATGGTCAACTGAGAGATGGCAAGCAGCACGATAGGCGGCGATTGTAAAACAATCCGAAGGTGCACCGTGAAAAATCTAATGCCCAATCACGATCCTGGTGCTTATGAGCATCATCATTATGCAGAGCTATATTCAGGTGTCATATATATCGCTACGAATACGAAACAACTGAGCAAGAGTTTGAAATGAAAGATAATGATACAAAGCAAAAGCTCACGATTACAAGATCTGTTGCTTTCCCCAGCCTCAAACCCACAGGAACCCTGTAGGAGCCTCTACTGCGGCATTCACTGCGACCTGTCTCAAGTTCTTTCCACCATCGATCCGCTCGAAGACCTTCACGCCTCCGCCATGAACGCCTCCAGCGACTAACCATTTATCATCTGGGCCTCCGAAAACAATTGCACGAGCATGTTTCAGTCCTGTTCTGACCTCCGTTACCAATGTCGACTGTTCACCTCGGATAGCGAAGATTGCAATAGTGTCGCCGTCAGGGGAGGGATCGTTGCGGTTGGAGATGTAAATATACGGGTCGGGAAAGGTCGAGTTGGGAAGGGGAATGAGGATTTCCGCGGCTAACATGTCATTTGGAAGTGGCAGAGGCTTGGATAATGTCGATGTGGTATCGATGAGCGTGGGCTCAGCTGGAAGGGGCGGAAAGCGATGTTTCACCAACGAGCTTGTCAGCTCGAGCAGCGTATACAGTATGCCATCTACGATAATACAATTGAGACCCTCTCATACTTTCTGATGAAACATAAAACACGCACCGTAGAAGGCTACATGCCGTGGTCCACCTCCGGCTTCGTACTGAACGTGCCCTTTGGATTTCCAAGTTTTATCTTCACCCCGTACGAAGCGCCATACTTTGTCTCCCCCAAGGTCGGCGACCAGAAGCTCTTGATTCTCTTGATGCAAAAAGACTTGATGAGCATGGGAGGTCTCTTGTCTTTCCTTGTTCGGTCCTGATCCAAGTAACTGTGTCGTGAACGGTTCTTTCTCAAGCAGATATGGAGCTTTCGACGATATCGGAAGCGTAGAAAAGCTCCCGGATGAATACTAACAATGTCGGTAAGAATGGAAAAGTCTGTCGAGAGGATACTGACATACGTTTGTTATGAGGAGCTCATCGTTCGTTGCAAGTAATGAGCATGGATCTTGTCCTCCGCTAGGTGCTTCGGCGACAACTTGCCCTTTCCAACTTTCGTCATATTTCACCACAACAACCTTTCCATCAGATTGTTCGAGTACTGTGAAGATAAGAGACGATTCTTCGGGATGTGGTGTGATCCAAGATGGCTGGTGCCCGACGGTGACCGCGGAGACGACTTTGAGACTACTAGTTGTGGGATCAAAAGACAGAGTTGTGATCTCGTTCGTGTAGGATGCTACGAGAATTCTGAAGGCCATGGAGACAGAGAGAGAGAATGAACTTACCCCTGTATCTCAGTCCTTATATATAGAGACCGCCGGATGGCCGAATTTTCACCGGTGTACGCATTGCGACGGACACAACGGGTCGTTAGAAACGTAGGATGGAAATAACGGATAATAAACGGTGAAAGCCAGGCAAGACAACTCAAGTTTTGGATACTTCTGGATGTACTTGAGTGTAACTTGAAGTACATCCGAGTCCACACCAAGGCTCGGTGCCGAGCCGATTCTCCGACACGTGGCGTCCGCATAACTATTTGGCAAAAATCAGAAAGCCTAACAGACGCCCTCTTGTCCTCCGGAACCATCATCGTTCAGATGCTATCGAGCTATTTGAAAATAAGCAGAACCATATGGTGATGTATGAATTTCGCCGTCGTGATCCTCCTCCGTCCGACGTGGATAGACGTGAATGGAGCAATTAAAGAGGCTTGTAGATCTCGCCCGCATGGAAAGCGTAAGTCTGTGATGAACACTAGTAGGAAGAACTTGCTGAAGTGGGCTTTTCTATGGGATCTACTGCAACGCGGGTTTTCTGTTATATATTAGATTCCAGCCCTTGAACTAGCTCGGAATGCAGTCTACTGTCTACACGATTTGGCGGTTCCGAAGATATGACTTAGTACCGTAGTTTGTAGCGGTACCGAGGTCGGTGAACTTATATATTGACCTTCTGGTAACTTCCTGAACGCTCAAGGACGCGCCCTACATATGCACACCATCCGGCAAGTACTTTGCGTCCGAGGCACGAAGATTAGAGTCGACCAACAGTCGACTCGGAGAAAAGTCAAATTCAAATTCGATTGCTGAATTCTGCGCCTACAATCCAATACTCTTCGTCTTTTCACGAAGCACAAGACTGGTACAAAACTCGAACTTCCAGCGCTTTCTACGATTCAAAACTAGAGACGACTTTCCGCGCATAAAAAGGCATAAAATTTAGGCCAAGCAGTCAGGACCCCGAGACCAACCCGAGACTAGAATAGTACCTCGACCATGTACATCGCACGCGTTTCTACACGTAGTTCCTTGAGACTCGTGTCTTCTCCCAAAGTGTTCAGCTCTCTTGATGTGACAAGATATCATCCAATACTTGCAGCAGGATATGTTTCCGATCCGGTACTACATCGTTCGAAGGCGTCGCGACAGCTAGGGGACTACCCCATTCCTTCATTACCTGAAGTACCACCTTCCCCACCTACCATGGTCTCTCGCGAGGAGGCTACAAAGTACCTGGTTCCATTGTGCAGACGCGGCTGGGCAGCACATAATCGATTGGTGGATAGAACCAATGCTGATGGAACAGCGGAAAAGTATAGCGGGAAAGTACTAAAAAATACGTTCTGGGTCAACGACACCGCTACATCCTTGGCATGGCTGGAAGAGCTGGCCGCTATAGCGCTCTCAGAGAATGTCAGTGATCTCTCACCGTGGTCATATCGGCCGCTTTTCTCTTGCTCTAGTGGGAACTTAACACTGACACATCTATCAGCAACCTTTCAACCTGATTGGATTGGATTCGAATGCAGTCAAATTCCAGACGTCCACTCCGGATGCTATTGTCCCATATACAGATGAAAAGCTTTTGTGGGTAACTCTCCGTGACATTCGAGTCGCGATCCTCGCAGAGACAAAGTTTTCCGAAAAATACATCACAACCGGCCTGGCATCTCCTTCAATGCAACGAGCCCCTCCCAGCAAGTTCACCAAGGCAGAGACGTTTTTGACCGCCCCGAATCCTCGTCCCATATCACCAACGACCGCAACGGACGTCTCTCCTTCTCCTTCTCGCGATCCTTTACCAATTCCCCAGTCACCTCCCGTCTCCAAAGTTGAAACGTCTGTCGTTGATGAGGACATCGCACTGTACCTGGATCCGCTCTACACCCGAAAATGGACCGTTGATTATTTCCATAAGGCGGGCCCAGGGCACCCGTTATCTTCTCGACTCATGAAGTCGTTCCAGTTCGATAGCGATGACTCCGCTTTAGCATTCAGTCTCGGCGCTAGTAAGATCGCCATCAAAGAACATGCAAGTTGTTTCGCTCTGTCTCTGTCTTCGGTTGCGTGACTACTGACTCATTGTGACGCAGGATGATATAGCGTTCGTGATCCACGCCGGTATGCTCAACTTTTACACGACTGGAATCGCGAAACAAGAAATCACGTACCGTGATATCCGGACGGCCATTCTCGTAGAAGAATATCTCGCTGTACACCAGGACAAGCTAGTCCCGATTCCTGCAGGCTACGCCCATGAGACTTGTCAACCTTCGACGGTGGCAGGGATGAAAGAGATATACGCCAGCCATCTTGACAAATCACTCGAGAAAACTACTCCACGGGCACGGCAGCCTGAGGCTGCTGAGAAGTAAACGCACACTTCGTCATAATATCATTGGGATCATAAGTCTACATACTTTAGGTACTCCTCAAAAATATCACCGCTGCTCACACGCATCATACTACCATCGTCTGGCTCTCATGTCGTCCAATTGGTAAATCTCAGTTCGCGATTCAGTTTTTGGCTTCACAAGTCGCAAGGACTTCGAGTTGTTTATCATGTGTATGTGGCGTAGTCGTTTCGAATCGGTCTATACTCGACCCTGAAACTGGTGTCGTCTACGGTCACGGTGTGCCACACCGGAAGCAGGTGTATTCTTTCTTGTAGCTCAAAGTATGAAGTCAGGGCAACCGACACAAACAAGTAGTGAACGTATGAAAAGCTGCTGACCAGTTCCTCCTCCTCATCATCTATGCATATTTTTCATGGCCCCCATACTTAGTCGGGGAGCTGCAACTCCATACTCAGCATGTATTGACGGGTTGAAGGCATGATCTTCGGGATCGCAAACATAAGAGGAGACATAGCTTCAAGTGAGAACTTTGTGCAGTGCTTCTGCGCCACTTCGCCCAGAAGGCTTGTGCTTTTGATCAATAGCTCTAGAAGAAGACTTGTAGGAGGGCGAATTCTCGCAGGTGACCGTAGCGCGTTAGTAAAGTGTAAAAGAGCCTGAGTGTCAAAGCGTTCAAGTTGAGTCCGCCCAGCCACAAAATCAACAGAGCCATTGAACAGTCTGTGACTCTGGTGTGACAGTCGTATCGAGTTCAATTCTTTGCGAGACACTCTTGGTCATTCCTGCTTCAAATCCACGGGTTGCCTCTTCGTGTCCGACCAACATAACTAGTCGCAGTCTTCGTTGATTTGTGACCGTCTTACCGTCATGCATCTTTATAATCTCACCCTTCAACCGCCCACTGCAATTACTCAGGCTATCGTTGGCAATTTCTCTGGAGCCAGACAGCAGGAGATCATTGTTTCACATGGTACACGGCTAGAACTCCTACGTCCAGATGTGCAGACAGGAAAAATATCAACTGTCATTGCGACCGACGTGTTTGGGTCCATTCGATCATTAGCTGCCTTTCGTTTGACTGGGGGGACCAAGGGTGAGCCCTTGTACGTATTCAACTCGAATTTCCTAGAATTTACATCCATTTTCTCAGACTACGCAATACTAGGATCTGACTCTGGACGTATCGTGATCCTCGACTATGATCCCAAGACCAGTTCTTTCGTAAAACTGCATCAAGAAACGTATGGAAAATCGGGGGCTCGTCGTATAGTGCCCGGGCAGTACCTTGCTACGGATCCGAAAGGACGAAGTGTCATGATCTCTGCGATGGAAAAGGCGAAATTAGTCTATATCCTCAACAGAGATGCTGCTGCCAACCTCACTATATCTTCTCCACTCGAGGCTCACAAAAACTCCGCCATAATCCACCATATTGTAGGATTGGACGTTGGTTTCGAAAATCCCATGTTTGCCGCTCTGGAGGTAGATTATACCGAGTCTGATCAGGATCCTACTGGAGAAGCTTTCAATAATGCGGAAAAGGTAAAAACACATTCATCGTCTATAAAGCGCCTGTTTTACATTGGCCTTATTCCAGATGTTGACATATTACGAGCTTGACCTGGGCCTCAACCACGTAGTCCGCAAGTGGAGTGAACCGACGGATCCCCGAGCTAATCTACTCGTCCAAGTTCCTGGCGGTCAACTTGCATCGTCGGATCGATTTGATGGGCCATCTGGTGTCTTGGTCTGTTGCGAGGACCATATTATCTATCGACATATGGATGCTCCACAACATCGTGTTCCAATACCACGAAGACGGCATCCTCTAGAAGACCCTAGCCGTGGCTTGATCATTGTAGCAGCTGTCATGCATAAAATGAAGGTATGAAAGGTTCTCGCTCTTGCTACGTTCTACTAATGACCTCTCCTTCAAGGGCGCATTCTTTTTCCTTCTACAAAGTGAAGATGGTGACTTGTATAAAGTTACGATCGAACACGAAGACGAGGAAGTCAAGTCACTAAAAATCAAGTATTTTGATACTGTACCTGTCGCCTCTAGTCTTTGTATTCTTAAATCTGGTTTCCTTTTTGTTGCATCCGAGTTCGGAAATCAGTGAGTCGTTCTCTCTCGGTATTCTGGATCTTATATTGACCAGCCCTCAGCTATCTATATCAATTCCAAAAGCTTGGTGATGATGACAACGAACCAGAATATAGTTCGACTTCGTATTCCTCATTCGGCATGGCCGATCCAACGGCCCCCCTCCCGCATGCCTTCTTCCGACCCCGACCACTAGAGAATCTGGTGGTAGCAGACGAAATCGAATCCCTGGACCCAGTGCTAGACTCGAAGGTTCTGAATGTCCTTCCAAATTCTGACACGCCCCAAATCTTCACTGCTTGTGGTCGTGGTGCACGCAGCACATTCAGGACCCTACGACATGGACTCGAGGTTGAAGAATCAGTCAGCTCTGACTTGCCGGGTATACCTAATGCGGTCTGGACAACGAAACGAAAAGAAGATGGTGCGTCATCCATCTCTCCTGCATATTCCTTCTCAGTTCTCACTAATCCTTCTGATCAGATGAATACGACTCTTACATTATTCTATCATTTGTTAACGGTACTCTGGTCCTATCCATTGGCGAAACCATTGAAGAAGTTCAAGATACTGGCTTCCTGTCATCTGCACCCACTCTAGCTGTTCAACAAATCGGCGCTGATGCTCTCCTTCAGGTCCATCCTCATGGAATTCGCCACGTCTTAGCTGATCGTAGAGTGAACGAATGGAGAGTCCCTCAGGGCAAAACCATCGTTAGTGCTACGACAAACAAAAGACAAGTCGTTGTTGCGCTAAGCTCGGCCGAACTAGTATACTTTGAGCTCGATCTGGACGGACAACTCAATGAATACCAAGACCGGAAGGCTATGGGTAGCACCGTTCTAGCTTTGAGCATTGCTGAAGTACCAGAAGGTCGTCAGAGAACACCATTTCTCGTACGTTTTTCCACTGTCAATTAACCGTCCTATATTGACATCGTTTTGAATCAAAGGCGGTCGGCTGTGAGGATCAGACTGTCCGTATTATCTCCCTGGATCCAGAAACTACCCTCGAAACGATCAGTTTACAAGCGTTGACTGCACCTCCCTCCGCGATTTGCATCGCTGACATGTTGGATGCTAGTATAAACAAAACTCAGCCGACGATGTTTGTGAACATCGGTCTACAGAATGGTGTTCTTCTGCGTACAGTTCTGGATCCTATCAACGGTCAATTGACGGACACCCGCACGCGGTATGTTTTTCTTTCTGGTTTGTCATTCGTCTCATGTCCTCACCAACCTTCCCCAGATTCCTGGGTACACGGCCGATACGGCTTGTTCGAGTTCAAATTCAACGAAATCCCGCAATTCTGGCCCTATCTTCTCGCTCATGGCTGAACTATACCCACCAAAACCTCATGCATTTCACGCCACTCATTTTTGAAAACTTCGACTACGCTTGGAGTTTTTCTGCTGAATTGAGCCCAGAAGGACTGATCGGAATCGCTGGGAGCGTCCTCCGGTGAGCTCATGGTTGCTCGTTTTTTTGTCACAACCCTCTGATGCAGTACTACTAGGATCTTCCAAATCCCAAAACTGGGTACCAAACTAAAGCAGGATTCTATACCTTTGTCGTATACTCCTCGCAAGTTCATAACTCACCCGACTAACCGTTATTTCTACCTGATTGAGGGTGACCATCGTACGATGGGAGAAGACGCAGTGGCCAAGAAACTCGATGAACTGGTAAGCTTTCCCTCAATGTTTTTCGGAGATCATAGACTGATAGTCCTATGCAGCGGCGGCAGGGTAAAAACATCGATGATGAAGTCGTGGACTTGCCACCAGAAGTATTTGGTCGACCGAAAGCTCCCGCTGGCACCTGGGCGTCTTGCATCCGGATCATCGATCCTGTAGAAGCCAAAACTGTAGCTGTCATCCCTCTAGACGGTAATGAAGCTGCCTTTTCTCTAGCTGTTGTTCCATTCTCTGCTCGCGGAGGCGAGCTACATCTTGTAGTTGGAACAGCTGCCGATACATTTATTTCTCCCCGATCGTGTACTACCGGTTACCTGCGGACGTACAAGTTTACGGAGGATGGGGCGGGATTGGAATTCCAGCATAAGGTCTGATACAGTTTTTTCCAGATTGTGGCAAAATACTGACTGATCGTTTGCATAGACTGAGACCGATGATGTGCCACTTGCTGTCATGGCTTTCCAAGGGAGACTTGTCGCTGGAGTTGGCAAGGCTCTAAGGATCTATGACATCGGTAAAAAGAAACTTTTGCGCAAAGTTGAAAACAAGGTGTGCACGTTACTCTATAAACTCGAAGCTGTTCTAATGTTCCTTCTGTCAGACCTTCGCTTCTGCTATAGTTACCCTTACAACGCAAGGGTCTCGTATCATCGTCGGCGACATGCAAGAATCTCTCTCGTTCGCCGTTTACAAAGCTCCGGAAAACCGACTTCTTGTCTTCGCCGATGACACTCAACCACGATGGGTTACGGCCGTGACTATGGTCGACTACAACACTGTTGCTGCTGGCGACAGATTTGGTAACGTGTTCATCAATCGATTGGACTCAAAAGTTTCTGATCAAGTGGACGACGATCCAACGGGTGCTGGTATATTGCACGAGAAGGGTGTCTTGATGGGCGCGCCTCATAAGACAGCCCTCCTCTCACATTTCCATGTAGGAGACCTGGTCACATCTATTCACAAAACGTCACTAGTCGCAGGTGGCCGCGAGGTTCTACTGTACACTGGCCTTCATGGAACGATAGGTATACTCGTACCTTTCGTTTCGAAAGAGGACGTAGATTTTATCTCAACTCTGGAGCAACATATGCGGACGGAGCAAGGGAGTCTAGTAGGGAGGGACCAGTTGAGTTGGCGGGGATATTACACTCCCGTGAAGAATGTGGTGGATGGCGATCTTTGCGAGACGTTTGCGAGATTGCCCGGTACAAAACAGAGCGCTATCGCAGGTGAATTGGACAGGACGGTGGGGGAAGTGCTGAAGAAGTTGGAGCAGCTGAGGGTGACTGCTAGCGGGTTTTAACGATATATGTTGCTGTTGCCAAAACATCTGTATTTTTTGTCACTTTATTTTGATATCGAGTTTCGTACGTCGAAGCTGGTCGTGACCAAGCAAATATTTCCGAATTCTGAAAACCCTCACTTCGACCACCAGCTGACCACCAAGGACCCTCCGTCGCACTATCATGTTCAGCATCACTTCGCGCAGTATTCTCAAGGGTGCTTCTCTTATCACCATCCCCAGCCGAACCACTGTCAGAACCATTGTCACTCTCAAAGACCATAAGGTCTGTCTCAATTTGCATCGTTCTTCCTAGCAATGGAGCGAATCTGCTACCCTAGTATACTGCACACGCGGTCGCAAGAGGAGCAGGCCGTAATGGAGAAGTGGAGTCAAATGGCCTAAAGCTCAAGCTCGCTACGCCCAAGGAGATAGGGGGAACTGGAAACGGCGAAAACCCAGAGCAACTCTTTGCGATGGGGTACTCGGGTACGTTCATGCTCGTCACGCCGAACCTCCTTTTCTTACTCGCACGAATGAAGCTTGTCTTCTCGGAGCCATCCAGATGGTAGCTGGACGCACAGGAAAAAAAGACATGGCTAAAGATGCAGTAGTGCGCGCCAGTGTACATCTCGGTGAGTACTGCTATATCATGAGTGATAGACTAGTTCCTGATCATTCTCGCGTTCATCAGGAGAGCCCGAAGAGATTGGTGGGTTTGGTATCGCGGTCGACATGGTCGTCGAGGGTGTCGACGAAGAGTTGCTCAAGACTGCTCATGAGGCACGCCTCCACTCTGTTGCTGAGCCGTGTCAAATGCTGACTTTTCGAAATCATTTGACAGAACTGTCCATATAGTCGTGCCCTAAACCTGGGCGCGGTTGTAAATGTATCCAGGGCTTGAATCACTCCCGAAAGAAAACCTAAAGCCACCAATGAGATTGTATTTCCCCTTTCATCAAATTGTGTACCGTGACTTTGTATTTTCCACTGATATCGTTGTCGCGCACCACGCAAGCGCTGGGAGCAGATGTCTTGCGTAAATTGTGGAGTTTGACGTCAAAGGCTTCATGCTATCTTTTTCATGACGATTCTGCTAGTGAGTGCAATCCAAGATGTCCGTCACCATGACCTGTTCTCCATTCTCTAGAGTACATAAATCTTTCGAACTGTTCTTCCGCCAAAATATCACTTCTTCCCTCTGATCCACTCTCCGACTGATCATGATTCGTACCACCGTTTTCGGACGTCTTTCTCGAGCTTCTTTTTTGCATCTGGCTTCCAGGCAATCATCAGTCCGCGCTATAATGACTTTACAGGATCACCTCGTATGTCGAAGTTCGCACATGTTGAATTGTGTTCGCTATCTCACTGACTAACGACGCATTTCCATTAGTATGCCTCGAAAGCTATCGCAGAACCTCCTGGCCGTTGTGGGCTCGTATCATCGAATGGTGATGCCCCTCTGTCACTGACTCTGTCCCGACCAAAGTCCATCGGCGGTAAAAGTCAAGGACAAACACCGGAACAGTTATTAGCAATGGGGTATTCTTGTATGTTCACGACATACCTTGATCACACCTTGCGGCTGACATCTTTATCTTGTTCTCAAGCGTGCTTTCTTTCGGCCCTTGAACAAGCCGCATCGAAAGAAAATAAGAACGGCATCGCTGCAAATGCCAAGGTCTACGCAACAGTCTTTTTCGGTCACCCAACGAAAGAAGAGGGCTTTGGACTTGCCATAAACATCACGGTTGAAGGCGTTGACTATGACCAGCTTATCCTGCTCGCCCATGAGGTGTGCCAGTCTGTCATCTCCAAAAACGCACAAATCTCTGACATCCCGGCCGTAGATGTGCCCATTCAGTCGAGCCCTCCGCGACGGCGTGCAGATAAAGATTTTGAAGATATAAATCACTAGTATATACCCCGCCGTAACACTATGAAACCTTTCTGCAGATAACTTCGCAAGTTGGAACTTGGGCAGTGAACACTTTCACGTAACATGATGCACTCAAGCAACCCGGTATCGTCGATCGTGAAGATTGACCTTGGAATCGGTTCACAATCTCGTGGGTCATTCGCACTACCACATATACTCTGCACGAGACCAAGACAAGACACCAAAGTTGCACCAAAGATCGAAATGCACTGGGCCCGCACCGTGTTTGGCAACAGCCTTCGCAATAAATTATTGACTTACCTGGTTTGATTGCAAAAGGTGGCGTGGGAACCTTATATCATCTAACTATCACTTATCTCCTTCTGCTCCTCCAAGTCGATCCTCGAGGCCTCGATAACCTTCGGAATCTCTCATCCTTGGACTTGAGGAGAAAATGTATCCTGAACTCGTCGGACTTTCAAGTAACTCGTATCGCCACTCATATCAGAGTCGAGCCGAGCCGAGCCAGATAAGACCGCCGAAGAGCAAGCAGCTGCTTGGTAGACGCTTGACTCGAGCGCTCCTCTTTTCAGAATAGAAGCAAACATATCCCGACAAGACGGTAAATGACCAAGGCCAGGGATGACATGTCACACGAAGCCCGCATATATAAGAGAGCCGTCTCATCGGCGGTCTGAGCCATTTAAGCAGGGCGCTCTACTCACGCAGAGACCAACATCATATCCGAGCTACTCCAATATGTCGAAACTCACTCTCTACGATAGCGATACTGCCGTCTCACCCAAACTGCCCATGTCGCCTTTCGGTTGGAAAGTAAGGTAAGCATTATGAGTTCAATACACGTACATCTATGATGTACTCACCAGCAATTTCCACTGCGATAGGATCGTTTTAAACGCTAAACGCCTCAAGTACGACACATTCTGGGTTGAAACTCCTTCAATATAAAGCATCCTTCCACAACACAAAATTCCTCCCACTGGAAAGACAGCGGATGAATCACCTTACTACACCATCCCCGCTCTAGTCGACGCAACAAACGACCCTTCCAATCCAATCATCATTGCCGACTCGGACGCTATCATCGAATATCTCGAAAAAGAATATCCAGACTTACCAGTCTTTCCTCCGTCTACCGGACCAGCCCTTCACCTCTTGGCGTCCGCGTACCTTGACAAAGTAATATGGCCCCTCCTCCGTCCGTTGATACTCGGTCCGTTTCTCAGAACAACGATCGCTGATCCCAGAACACACGCACACCACGTCAAAAAGATCGGGAAGCCGGTCGAGGAAATCGAGCCAGGGCCTATCGGAAGTAAGGAGAGAGAAGACGCGTGGATGAAGATAGAGGGGGAGTTTGACACCCTTGCTGAATTCATTGAACGCAATCGTTCTACTCTGGGCAAGGCGTTGCCTGCGGAAGCTGCTATCTACTGGACGGGAGGCACACTGAGTTACTCTGATTACATGTTATTAGCAATTTTGGCAGTTCTGAAGAATGCGAGCCCGGTGGAAGGATGGGCGAAAGTGGCCCAATGGAGCGAAGGGAAGTGGGTAAAGTTCTGGAACTCGTGCGAAGCGATGGGGTTGCTGGAGGTGAAGTAGTCCAGCTTCGAAAGGTTGAGAGTCAATGTATCGACATTTTTGGTTGGTTTTGAGCCAACAATTTCTCTCGTTTCGTTTACCAAATCGTCAGCGAGAAGTGGTCAAATTGCGAATACTACGCACCGCAACGCCACAACACCTCATATTCGAGGGTGACATTCCAAAACTGCGTTTCGACGAGGACGACAATAAGCATGAACTACCAGAACTTCTGTGATATGTATATACAGCGAAAGACCACCTTCTTCAGGACCTAACTAGATACACTCCACCGAAACTGTCACTCATGTGTTGCCCATAATGCAACAGCGGAGACGCCATTGACTTGCCACAAAATATAGGTTGAAGGATAAATACAAGTTCCAATAATGTTACACGGAGAGCGATAGAACAGGCTACAACTATGTACGGGACGGATCAACAGGCAGGAATTTCACTCGGACTTCAGCAATCTCCCTCCTCGCATCTTTCAGAGCCCGAGTTATCTTCTCTTCTAAAGTCGTTGTTTCCCGTACGGTCAATTTCGCAGAGACTTCTGCCGTCAGGTCTACGAATATCATCGAACCGGCTCGACGAGCACGAAGTTGATGAATAGCCAGGAGTTCGACGGTCGAATTTTCACTTTGAGATGCAGGCGATACGAGGAGAGGGTCTAATATTCGGATTAATGATTTTCGAGTCTTTTGGGAAACGCTAGCATCTGTAAGATCGCCCCACGCGCCAAACAGTACCGCCAATCCTTGACGCAATATGACAAGAGACACAATGATGCCTGCAAAAAATTCAATGCCACAAAGTGGTTTTATGACAAGCTATTACGCACCTCCAATGGGGTCCAGAGGAAGACTTGGGAACCACCACGTGCCAAGGATCGCGACCAAAGCCACTAGGCTAGAATACGCGTCACTCCGGTGATGAATAGCATTCGCTAATAGCACTGAGCTCTTCTCATCGTCTGCCACCGCCTTCGTTATTCTATACAGCCACTCTTTCCCAACAACGCTTATAGCTGCGAACCAGGCTGCATTGGGGTCAAGAGTGTGCGAATGTGCATGCCCAATCACAGGAACCTGCGGGGCTGCAGACGTTACGTTCTGTATGACACCCTGGAGGGCACCTGAGGGCAAGGTGGAGGCTGTGGCTTGGAGAGTCTCGATCAAGAGGTGGTATGAGTGAAATCCGATTCCGAGAGCACCTCCCACTAACAAAAGAGATATCGTGGTTGTTCCCAGAGTCTCAAATTTTGCAAAACCAAATGGATAGAGCTCCGACGGAGGTTTTCGAGAAAGTTTCCAACAAATTAGAGTAACGAAGTCTCCCAGAAGATCTATATGATCGTAACATATGAGCCACGTGGCAATAATGATAATGTGCGACATACCACTCAGTGAATGACCCGCGTCCGCAAACAATGCTGCTGAATGCATGTACCAACCCGCTGTTGCCTTCAAAGCTGTCAAACCCACGTTGGCAAAGAGCCCGATCAACGTGATTCGACTGCCTCGATCTCCTAGCCAGAGACAAGCATATTCATTCGCTTCAGTGAGGCTTGCCTATACTTAATTTAACTCGGTCCGCTTACCTGATCCCTGCAATGCCTCGACTATCTTTTCTGCATCATGGCTATGTCCATCCTCTCCATGTGAATGGCCGAATATCGAATGCGAATGCGTGTGTTCATGCTCGTGGTCGTGGTCATGTTCGCTATGTTTGTGTTCGTGGCTGTTCTTCTTCGCATCATCGAGAGAACCGTTGCCATTACTAGATGGCTTTTCATCCACTCCCTTCGAAGAATGAGAACGACGGCTAGACATGCAGGTATCGAGAGGAGTGAAATGGTGAACAAAGAGAATAGGTGAAGCAGTGACTAGCGTAACTGGGGCTCTGAATGTATGTAGGGACCTTCTCAGGCATGCCAGTGGGAATTGCGCCGAGCGGTCGGATGATTTTGAGCGCGAAGGAATCGGGTAATGGTGAACTGCGACTGCTGGAAGCTTGATGGCACGATTCCTGATATTGCGACAACGAACTGAGGGATGTACGGCAAGTCTGAGGGGGTTTCTCCGGCAGATGAGATCGGAAATTCGCGGTTCTAGCATCAAGACAAGTTCCAACGATTCTGGTGTGAAGTAGAGGTGGGTAATTGGGGCAGAAACCACAGTCTACCCACGCACGAACATATCTTGGGGCATCGTGTAGTCAGATGCAGGTGTCAGCGGAAAATGGTCGAGTCTGGACCATTCGCACCCTATCCATTTCAAACAGCGAGCGGTACGCAGGCTAGAGACTGGTCGGGTACTACTGGGCGGCTATACTGACTCATAATAGCTCATAATACACTCATCGCATCCTACAAATTCGATATAGCAGTACCTACGCGGGGTAGAGACTTTGCAATAAACCAACAACGTCCGCAAAGGTGGGGTCGTCTTTGCTTCCTATCGCCTTCTCTGCGATCTTGGGGACATCTTCAGGAGCGACCTTGTATTCCGCTAGATTGGATTGCAGGTCAAGGGCCACCACAAGTCTATGGGATAGTAAGCACGCAGTATTGTGCCAAGGGAGTCCGCAGAACATACTCTTCGATCGACGAAGCAAGTTGGAGTACATCCCCGTCAACAGAACCCGTAGACGGCTGTCGTAGATAGAAAAGTGCTTCAGCAAGGTGCTCTTTATCCTCTTGAGATGCAAGTCGAGCTTTCAGTCGGATAGTGGGTGCAAGAGTGAGGCACTACAGTGAGATATTCGTCAGTTAGGCGTATATATTGACTGATCAGTTTATCCTTACTGAAGTGATGCCATGCGGGATACCATACGTAGCTCCAAGCTTATGTCCAAGGGCATGCGACAAACCCAGGGCACTTTGACATTCGAATGATAAGTTCCCGGGATTTGGACGATTGTGCAAAAACTGACCTGTATTGCTCAAACTTCGTTGGCCACAGACTCATCCATGATGCAAGTTGAAGCTTCTGTCTGATATCCACCGCTTGCGGGTTTGCCTTTGATAGAGGGAGGTATTTAAACAAGTCCACGATAGCAGCGTAGCAAAGCGCTTTGATAGGGGGAACGACCAAGGGTCGATATAAATTTTCTGAACGAGATGGATGTGTGATATGTTAAGCGCGTAATATGTTGAGCACGAGTAGACTCACCGACGGCATGATCCAGAGCACGGATGCCAGTAGATAACCTGTAAGAAGACTAGAACGATGATTCGATTAGTGTATAGAGATAGGACAAACCATAGCCGTTCAGGAGTGGCGAGCGTCAATTCGGCATCCAGGATGATAGCAGCAGGAGCCAGTTCCTGGGAGCTCACGGCTGTCTTCATACCCTCTTCATTGGTGAAGCCTGCACCGACCTATTCGATCAAAATCCGACATTAGGCTTCACGAGATGGAGTAGACAGATACTTACAGTATATTCAGCCGCACTCAGAGTCGTCGGAATGGCGATTTGTCGCAGGTACGGGCCACCTTGTTCTTCCTGGAGCATGTAGAGAATAGCTTTGGAGGCATCAATAGGTGAACCGCCTCCGACGGCCACTATGATATCTGCTCCGCAATCCTTGAAAGCTTTGATGCCATTTCGGATTCCAGAAATGGGACTGTGCTCTCCAATCTCGAAGAACGTAGCACCGTGCGCGTCTCGGGCTTTCAAGATTGCCTCGACCTTCTTCACTATGTCGGTCTGGAAAAACCCACGATTAATATGATAAAACGAAATAGATCAAAGAACGGAATCACCTTATTATGGAGACTCTTTCCGGTGACGACAAGTGCTTTCTTCGCTCCGAGGGTGTCCAGGATCTTCGGTAGGGCAGTCGTGACAGATCCGGGCCCGTAATATACGCCTTTCAGTGTATCAGTCCAACTGTAAAAACCCTGGAGGGACGTCGAGTCGTATTTCGCAGTATCAAGACCAGACATCGTGGGCTAGTAAAGAGTCAGTTATCGAATCAGGTATATTTATGGCGACGAATGTGCCCCAATGCTCTCATGATCAGTAAGCCTCGATCGAACATCGGTCCTATATCCGGTAGGCCAAAGTCACGTTAACCGAGAGCTCGTGGAAAGCTTTGGAGGAAAGTGGCCCGTGCAGTGCTTAGCTACTGAACTGTGGGCTTTCAGATCTCCGTCAGACCCTCGATGGTACATTGTTCTCTCAAGTATAAGCGAATAATGGAGACCGTAAATTGAAGATACTTCGAACCGTATTGACGATCTCATAGTTTGTTGTACATGGCTTGGGCGATACTACATGCCGGTGATCCTTTCATTATTCCTTCTGTACAAAGTGGATGGTCGTAACACTACGAAAACATGTTCAGAAAGTGCATATTCAAATTTGAGAAGGAAGTTACATACGCGTCGTCATATTGGCCGCTATCCGCCGTTTGGGTGGAGTCAGGAGTGTCTTCGACAAATACCTGCAGAGATACAATATGTCATTGATTGGGATAATGCACTTCGGACACGCGGCGCACGAAATATGTGACGGTATCAGGTCCATCAAAACTTCCAGGCTGTTTCTCCGTCTACACAGGATTATTTGGTCAGGATGCAGATAAGATTCGTTCAAGGGAATCAGATACTTACTCGCAAGACACTGATTTTGTTGCTTCGTGCGTCGTTGTCGACTAGTAGATCAATATTCTTGACTGGGGTCGCGGAGTAGAAGAAAGTAAAGTCGAAGGTCATGGCATCCTCTTGGGCGATGAGAGGAAGGGAAGAGCAGCCATCCACTTGCATCTGATCGTTGACTAGTCCCCTCTTGCTTCCGAAGATACGAGAGTCTTCGTACGAGATGGCGGGGATGCGTGACACGACCTCGACGGCTTGGTCGTATGCGTTACGAGATATCTGTGGATTCAACAGAATTATTGAGAAGCGGTATACGGTAGAGTCTTGATACACATACCGCACTGATCATAGCATGCCAGCCCGGCGGGACGCTGATCTGGAAGCTTGGGCCTTTGGCTGGAGTGTGAGTTGGACGAGACATGATGGGCACTAAGTCAATTCATCGACGGGCAAAGAGATTATAAATGGAGCAGGATCCAAGTGGGGTTGATTCTTGAGTGGCATCCTGTTAGACTTTTCGTGACCAACTCATGGCTAATCGGATGTAAGGAATTTCGGTAGCTACACACGCAGGCAGCTATTCGAATTCCAGATTGCAATCCGAGTTAACGCGTTAACGTTAGTCAAGCGTAAATGTGATGGGTCGGATTGAAGTCGAAGGCTGTCAAGAAGCCTGCAGATTATATTCAAAGAAGATTTTGAGGCAGGTAGTTCCGGACGGCGAGGTCACAGCGCCGTATTTGTGACTATTTTTTTCGGCGGTTCTTGACTTGCGGCCATTTTGCGCCCGAGCTATCTCAACGCCACCTTTCAGTTGCCCTTCACCTCCCTTCACCAACCTCGCAATGTCTTACGTCGTGTTGTGTAGAGGCATACTCGAACTTAATCAGTATACTCGGCTGCTAAATCCGCCGTACTCATTGCTATGTGAAATCTATAGCCTGTCCAGAAAGTTACCTTCGACATCGTGTCAAGACTTGGCTAGAATGTTAATCTTCTCTACTCGGCTGCATGATCGAGAAACAGGCTAGCACTGGGAATCTCAGGATTACTGCTGAAATCTCAAGGATCCGAGGCCCTCTCTCGATACGTGCAGATGTGCAAGTCACATTGTTTAAATAAGACCAGTAATTGGGCATACAGAGTGTATTTCCACCAAGTCAACTCGTCATGTCTCGCCCCACCATAACAGCCGTAGGCTCCAACGTCAAAATTCAAGTCCCTTCGGGCTGGTATACGACCGTCAGCGCTGTAAGTTCCGATCCTCTAGCCCTGTCGTATATTTCTACCTCAATTAACAAAATGTGGTATGCAGATCAGTCGCAAAACTTACAACCAACTCGTTACATGCGAGTTCGAAGTAGGTCTCGAGCATCAGACCAAATACATTGCGAACAAATGGGGTCAACCCAACAAAGCCATGCGCGACATCGACAATACTTCAGATCAGATGTCGATCATCCCACAGGATCAGGATGTGACGCTGATTATGAACTTCTACTACTCAAAGAAGGCCGCCCTCAGGGAGGCCGATCTCGAGGACGACAAGAATAGGAGCACCAGACTCAACATCCTTGGAGTGAGTTGCTCGCTCGCCTTCTGCCATTGCAGACGGCTGATTTTTTGCCTCGTCGCGTAGTCTTCCAAGTCTGCTAATGCTCCTGAAGGATTTCCGGACTATACCACGTTCATGGTACGCGGTGATACGGTCATATAAACACACCGTTGCTGATGTGAGGATTGCCATAGATATGCGTCGAAGACGGGCCAGCGAGCGAGCAAGTGGCTGGGAAAGCGCAATTCGATGACATGTAGGTTGCTTCTCTGTTTCTCGACGGGGCAACCAAGTAAATTCCATGATGACAGGATTATTACTGTCACTATCATGAATGGCTTCAAAACCACTCCCGTCGATACTGCTTCCCAAGCTATTGCCGAAACGGGTAAACAGGCGGTACAAGACTTCATCAACATATACACTGATCCTCAGATGCCTGGTCCCACCATACCTGACACTATCATCGTACCCCCGGTGCCGTACAAGCCAACTGCCGAGCTTGCTGCCCTCCCCGTGGGCATTTTAGGAGCCGGAGTGTCTGGCTTGTACACGGCAATGATCCTTGATTCCCTGTACGTGTGCCTCGATTTTAGACGTCCACATGATCCTCAACAATGTTCCTTCATTAGAGGTATCAAGTACGAAATCATGGAATCCTCGGGTCGAACTGGAGGCCGACTCTTTACTCACAACTTCTCCAGAAATCCCGGGCAATATCAGTACTACGTTAGTCAACCTCTTTCCGGTAACTGTCTTTGATAAGCTCATTGATTGCAATATCTCCTCTTCACCAGGATGTTGGAGCGATGCGTTACCCTGACACTACCTTCATGAAGAGAACGTTCGATTTAGCTCGTAACCGGCTTCAACTCGGCGTCAAAGTCATACCTTACCTGCGCTCTCCTGATCCCGCCAACTCGTTCTTGTGTTACAATAACATCAGCGTTCGTAAAACACAATCCAATTCTGCACAACCCAGCGACGACATCTTCAAAGTCAGTGTAAACAACAAAGGCGATGTACCTCAGGAATATGTCGACAAAGGCACTGGCGTACTTTGGTCTGAGGCCTTAGGCCCGCTGCGTCAACTATTTGTCGATTTGCCGTTCCCGGATGCGTTCAAGAAGTTGATGGAGAACGACATGCATTCCGTCTCGAGTTATCTGGCTTTGGAGAAGAAATATCCCTACCATGTTATCAAGTGGTTCGAGACCATGGAATCCCGCACCGGACTCTTTGATCAGGCCTTGACTGAGACGGTACTTGCATCGTTGGTTTTCAATGACCCTCGTGCTACCAAGACTAGCGATTGGTTCTGTTTCGAGTGAGTTTTCTTCAGTTTCTGGTTTCTAATCTTCAAGCTGATTTGTGTCAGTGGTGGTTCGGAGATCGTCTCCAAAGCCATGGAAGCCCAGATCAAGACTAAACCCACCCATTACCAGCGTGCCGTCGCAATAAAGGAAACTGACAATGGTCGAAGCATCACTGTGACCTTCGACGGTGGACGTAACCCTCGACCTTCCCTCAGCGGGATGTCAGAGAAGAAATATTCCAACGTCATCTCCACTATGTCCTTTGGCTGTCTCCGTATGGTCGACCTCGAGAATTGCTACCTTTCGTATGGACAGAGGAACAGCATCCGAGAGTTGACCTACACCCCGTCGATCAAAATCGGCATCCAATTTAAGACTGTACGTTCGCGTTCCTGTGTCCATAATCACTGTGATTGTTAATCGTATATTGTAGGCTTGGTGGGAGCGTTTGGACATTGTAGGGGGACAGTCCTCGACGGACCGACCCTGCCGCGACGTCGTTTATCCATCTTACGGTCCAGATCCATCCCATCCAGGCAACAAAAAATCCAACGTCATGATTGCTGCTTACAACGGGATGCAAGACTCTCAACGTCTAGGTGGACTCATGAAAGGCCGTGATACTCCGGAAGAGAAGGTCCTGTTGAACTTGATCATGCGTGATCTCGCCGCCATCCATCAGGTTTCGGTTGACGACCTCTGGGAGCAATACGAAGACTACTTCCCTTGGGACTTTTACCGTGACGAACATCAACTAGGTCAGTGGTAATGAACACAGTTTCCTTTCTTCTCTCTTTCTGATCAGTCTGTACCGCATGCCACAGGTGCTTTCTGCCAATTCGGCCCTGGTCAATTCAAGTATGCGTATCCCTATATAACTGAACCTGCGTCTCAGGACCAAAGACTCCACTTTGCCGGTGACGCTACAAGCTCTTTCCACGGGTATGTCTGTTCTTTGGATTCCTTCTTGCTTGCATCTAAACCGATCAACGCAGATGGGTTGCTGGAGCCTTGAATAGCTCTTGGAGAGCCGTTCTCGGGATGCTGCTCGCTCACCCGGAGCTTAACCCCAATCCTGGCGAGGACATCGTCCAGAAGTTCAAGGATCTCTGGGGCTCGTCGGAAGAATGGGATGACAAGCTCCTCGCCAAGCATGTCTACCTTGCTCGTGAGCTCACTCGCATAGATCTAGGACGCCCTCAGGGCAGCGCTAAATCCGTGTAAACGGGCGCCGTATAACTTTCTTGAGTAGTCGAATCAATGTACAAGTGTATAGTCCTTCAATTGGCACCGAAATTGCAGACCGTGAACGTATCGCTATTATTGTCAGACTGTCGAACATCTGTAATCGGCACATAGAGTGGGTCGAAATAGACTGGGCAAATGGCAGTTGTACCTCTGATGATAGTAACACTATCATGGGGTACTCGTCGACTCGCTGATCCTACAAACATATGCCTCCTGGGACAGGAACGTCAAATTGACAGTACTTGCTTCGTATCGATCGCCTGATCGGATGTTCGCACGATACATCTTGATAGCAAGCATACCGGGGAATCAGAGCATCGGAGAAGGTCTGAAGCTTGAAGGCAACTTTGAGCTTGACCGAGCGAAGCTGGGCCCTGGGGATCGTCGCAAACATATACGGACTAGTAGTACTGGAGTGATCTTGAGGTTTAAGTATATCGGTAAGGACCTAGGTATTGCACGAAATTGCGGTTTGAGTTGCAAATTCCAGCGGCCTGGTCCGGGTAATAACGGCGTGACTGCCGCGTACAGTCACGTCACGGTGGTCACGCTCCAGTTTTTCGAGTTTCGACTTGTCACTGCTTGATTCATCATTAATCATTCCAACTTGATTAAGATTCTTGAACTCCGTCGTTCCTCGTCGGGCGTCGATAGCACGTCGACTCGTCTTCGCTTCTTCCCTAACTCGCACTGTTATTTCATCAGTCACTCGACGAACACTTGACCAACACAATTCGCTCCGAGGTACGGAATGAAATCAATAGGTCGGTGACGCTCGAGTGCCGCGTCCAGGCTTCTACAACCTCGAAAATTCATGACAGATAACCGAGTAGCGGATCATCTACTTGGAATCCTGGTAAACCCTAGGATTACAGACCCTCCCTCAGGATCGCAATAATGACAATCAATATCAGATCGACGTGCCAAATGGAAGCTGTTCAGGAATCATCCGTTTCCAGCATAGTTTCAACTGAGACAACTACGTCAGAGTAGATATCGATGGATGCGAGCTAAGCAGTACTCGCAACAGGTATGTTATGGTATTCCTCTCTCCATCTTGGCGATCTTGACTGTCTTCGCATAGGGGCCACCTGATGGTATATCCCCAGTTCGGTTGAGCTGTCAAAAGACCGGGTACAGTGAATACATCTATACACCTCATGTTCGCTCTTACCGTCAAACTCACTACTTGTCAAGCTAAAGCCTTCTTGTATTCTCGGAGCTCTAGAATCTCCGTTTGAGAAGCTAGTCTTTGTTCATGCGCTCATGCGAGACCTATATATGGTCGCGAAGTATGCCGTGCTACTTTCTTCAAGCTACCCATATCTACGGCACAGCTCTCCACAAACCTGATCTATCGTACATTTCCATGTCTCGACCATCTTATCAGACTCCCGTCGGCTCCAAAGTTGTCTTCACCATACCTTCAGAATGGTTCGTCAACATCTCCGGGGTAAGTCGCCTCACAAACGCATAGACGTATCTGATCTGACCCTTTGTATATAGATTTCTCGAAAGACCTACAAGCACGCTGCCTACATTCAGGCTACCATCAACCCCAAGCGTAAGATGTCCGTCATCTATAAGAGTGACTTCGGGACAAGCGGTCCCATGAAATCACAAACCTCCGGCGCTACGACGTTCTCGCTGTCCACCTCGAACAACGATGTGGCCTTCGACTTTTCCTTCTTCTACACCGAGGATAAGGCCGTCAAGGACTCTCAGATCATTGCGCCCACTTACGCTTCGTCTAAACTGGACATTCAAATGGTAAGTCTTTTGACTACCTTCTGAAGCACCAAACATCAGATTATCGGCGTTAGGACACAAAACCAAAAAATGCCTCGGACGATATTCCAGACTACGTGACATACTTCGTAAGTGCATCCAGCTGTGAGATTACACCCTCAATAAACTGGCAGTAGATCTTCGTGGAAGATAGTGCCGATAGCATGCAAGTTCCTGGAAGTGGCCAATTTGACGATATGTTAGTGTTTGCATGTTATCATAGCGCCCGTACTAACCCCATATCAGGGTCATCATCATCAACGCTGTGAAGCTCAATCCCAACCCCATTCCCCCGCCTCCTCCTGACAATGTCATCAAACCGTACAACCCCGTCCTCGACCGACCGCGTCCTTCGACCCTAGAAAATTATCTCAGGTCAGTATGAATGATTGTTGTTCTACTTGCAATAATCACTGAGACTATTGGCATAGGCAGTACGATGTTACTTTCCTGATCGACGATTCGGGCTCGGTGCGTCTGTACTATCGATGCTGCCCATCGACCTCCTCCTAATCGTTTGTTCTTCATTCAGATGGCAGACAACAACAAATGGACAGAATGTCGTAACGCACTCATTGGAATCTCGGCCAAAACCATAGAAATGGGCTTTGATTCGGATGGCATCGATCTGTGCTTCCTAAACTCAAATGCGACATTCAAATTCAAAGATGAAGTGCAAGGAGTCCAGGTAAGCACTGTCCATCTCTATTTCTCATCTCTATCAACAGTTGGTTTCCGTATAGGACACAGGGAAAGTTGAGGCAGCACTCAACAAGGTCTCTCCTTCCGGTGCGCTCATCTCGCGTTGTTTGATATGATTATTGATACCAATGACGAAATTGACAGGTGGAACACCGACTGGGGAGAGAGTTTCTCAACTTCTCTCCGCTCATCTAGCAAAATTGAACAACGCGAAGGGTACTCCTGAATACGCTGCCATAAGACCAATGGATCTCATTGTCATAACGGATGGTGCTCCCAGTATGTTTCTCATTAGCGCATACTCCATTCGAGGTTCTTGACTCATTCAACTACCTCATTAGCCGACCAGCCTAACTTTGAACTTGGGAGCATGCTTGTACAAGCAGCGAACGGCGTCAAAGCAGGCCCTCACCACCCAAACATCATGGGTGTACAGTTTGTACAAATCGGGAATGACGCAGGTGCTAAAGAGGCTCTTGGTAAATTGGTGCTACTTGACACCGGAGTAAGCGTCTAAATTGCATCTGAGTTTGACTCTTCTGATCCTTTGCTTACTGTATCCTTCCAGAGCATGGTCGATACTGTTCCCTATGCTGGGCCAGGGTCTATCTCTCCTGACAAGCTGGAGAGGATCCTTCTTGGTGGGCTTCACCCCAACGTCCGCGCTTTGAAGGGAAACCCGTAAGAGGCCTATCGGAGACTTTCTTGATTTGTATAAGTACCCAACATGTACCAATTATTTGACATAGCACAATTGCTCTTTGATATATTGCGATGGTTAGACCATAACAAGTGCTCGCATACCAGCTAGATAGATCTAACGACGAGTCCCAGTAGAGAGTTGGAGTTTGGTCTTTGGAGACCACGTTTGCCCCTATTATGTCACGGTCAGAGTTTCCGGCCCCGCGGCGGGCAACTTCACGCGTACGAATATTTCGAACAAAATTGGGTCACCTCTTCTACCGATGCCTTTACTGGTAAACTCCCAATCCCTAAACCTGTTACTCTCTTGCAAGAGATCCATCCAAATTCAGACACGAGCGCGACTTTTTGAATCTACGTCGTTGACATCGAGTGATTCCTTGCGACCTCTATTCGATCCCAAATCTTCATTTCGATTGACGCAACCACCCAATCCGCATTGGAAACCAAAAAGTGGACTCTCAGTACCTGAGGACACGAAGGACGGAGGCGAGCTACAACAGAAATGGAAAGACGATAGCAAACTTGGGCATAAGACTTGGAACTTAGAGGGTTTACCGTCGAGGTGTGTGTATACTTGCGTAAAAGGATGCTAATCATGCAACAATAACTCAACGAAAAATCCGAACAGAGAAATATACCCACTCCTCACCTCCGCGATAATTCCACGGCCAATTGCATTTGTATCCTCTTTATCTGCGGACGGCGTTCCAAATCTAGCTCCGTTCAGGTGAGGATAACATCCCCATGACCAGGTATCAACCGAGCTGTGGTTGATCAGACTGTTGCAGCTATTTCTCGCTGGTGCGTCTCGTTCTCGAATGAATAATTCGCCTAATAAATTTGCCCACTGGCAGGTCGCCCACAACCCGCCTTTGATCAGCATTTCTTTCAGTATTTCACCAAGAAAACCGAAGGACACGCGAGAGAATATTCTAGCGACGAAGGAATTTACAGTCAACATCATCAGTGAACCGTTCGCTGAAGCCGCAAACTACACCTCAATTGAGGCTCCTGCAGACGTCAGCGAGTGGGACCTGAGTGGCTTGAGAATGGAAGAAAGCGTAAGTATAAGTCATTCTCGGCCTTAATCTACACTGATATATGCTCGCTTTCTATGATAGATCGACGTCAAGCCCGCACGAGTACAGGAGAGTGCAATCAGCCTAGAATGCGAGGTAAGTCATCATGAAACCAGAAGTCGTCACGCTCACAAGCATTCTGCAGCTGTACTTTCATCAAAATATACCCCCGAATTCTCAAGATATTACTCATACCCTGGTCCTCGGTCTTGTCAAGAGAGTCCATGTCCGGCGATCGATACTGAGCAAAAGTGGCGATACAGTAGACCCGGCGAAGCTTCGTCCTATTTCGCGCCTTGGTGGGATCACCTATAGTAGGTTGGGCGAAGGATTTGATCTTCCTCGACCATCTTGGAGACACTCGAAAGGATGAACACACACGTCGCGATCCTACGGATAACATTATCGTATCAGGATTAGCATGGACAAGACTCACGATTCGATGATACAAATGCACATATATACTCGACGTTGATCTCAAAGCTGCGTTGGCTCGTATACGCCTACTAATCCCGTCTCTCGAGCTTTTCGGACCAGCTGTCATTTTGCCATAGGTCATACGGTCGCTGTATGCTTCAAACTCAGACCTCTCTAGCCTCCTCAAAATCGCCGTTTCACCAACTTTGTCAATCGCAGTGACAGTCTGGCAGCAACGTTTTATCATCTGAATTGTCCTTACTGTTGCACGTTCATGCTGATATGTTTTGCTTCAGCTCGAAGACGCCGAATAAGCTCTGTGACCGTACTTGTTCCGCCTTTTTGCCCAGGCGAAGCCAGCTGACGCAGGAGCTATTCCATATGCCTCAACTCATTCCTTTCTAGCCCTATGCCTATGTTTCCCTTGCGCAAACTTTACGGGACGTGTACCTTGTGCTACAGCATTGAATGTAGCATTAGATGATCTCTGTTGACCCTATAAAATCGCAACGAGCAAGTCAGTCAAGTCATCGCCATCACTACTCATTCGTTGAATGTGTGTATATGTACTCATCTCTGAAATTTACGACATCATTCTGACCACCCGTGTATCGTAAAGATGCCTACCGCTACAGGTTTCATCAGGACTGCCGGCTCTGGCACCAAGTTCTCAGCCTCATTCACAATCGACGACCTTCTCTGGTCCTTTGCCGGTAGTTTCACCCCCTCCGTTCCAGATTTCGTATGCAACTCCGCTACGCTCGAATACAATTCTTTGGCAGAGTTGACGGCTACTCGCACGTTCAGTGGCAGGATTGGCACCAACACCGTCAGCTTGAGCGTTGCTCCGGGCAACCCTGGTCGTGTCAAGATCACTGGTGATCTCGACATGCCTATCACGCCATCTAGCACCGCCAGTGGCAATGGATCCTGGACTCAGAACTAAGGTAAGTTTCCGAGCACTTTTCTCACAATCTCGTCGACCTCACGGTTGGATCCAGTCCAATTGAAACTTCGTCCACGCCCTGTACGTTCGCTGAAGGAGAAGGAAAGTTGTGTACTGGTATCGTTGGTATTCGTTGATGTGAAAGGCTTCTTTTTTCCAGTCTGATCTTTCTTTGGCTATAAATTTACTAAACCCACGTCGTCGCATCCGTATTTTTCTCGACTCGCACGAATTTGGTACTGCACGCGTCCATAGTCCGGTACCGTATCTCAAATTGCTCTTGTCTACCGTTTCACAGTGCTCTGGAACTGTCCATAGATCCTGAGTCCAAGATCTTGGAACGATCCTTTCCAGATGAAGCGCTTGGTCAACTCGTTACATCTCCCACGTCGAGTCACACTCTCATCTCGAGGCATAATGTTTTTTCTCGAAGCTGTGGCCAAACACGACGATAGGAGCTGTAGCGCCAAATGAGTCTCAGCACCCAGGTTCGGAAGCTTACTACTGGTACTAGCAAAGCAGAGACTCCAGACTAGAGGTGTTCAAGATCGTTGAAGTTAGGCACTCGAGTCTCTAGGATGCGTAGCCCCCTCACGGCCTCATGACATCGTTGCATGTGGAAGTTCCAATCTTATATTCTTCGTCGTATTGCTGTGAGATTGAACAGTGGAGATCAAGTGAACCCACACGCAGACCTTGAGGTTACTGCATGACTCATGAAGGAAGAAGAGATTCACATGGCGCCGAGTATGCCGATATAAAGATGGGACCGAGGGATTTATCGGATAAATGCAGTCGCGGGAGGGTGTAAGTGACCAGAAGAGCTAGAGTCTGTTTGCATATTAAAGTCAAAGCATGTCGGGACCTGATAAGTGTGCGAGGCCTACGAGAACAACCATGCTCGAGCGCTCTAGAAGAAAAGGATCAATGGTCAGAGACTCCGTAGGGATAGAAGGATTTGTATAGACTAGAAGACATACTAGCTCTGTGTCCTTTCTAGTTCGTTCGTAACAATGAAGGTTCGAGCTTGTCACCTTCGACCAATGCCAGGTTCCTGGGCCGTAGGTATAAATATCACGGAACGTTGCGACCATGCGTCCAGGGGTAGTAGAATCGTTGTGTTGATTGAGAGGCACATAGATCATCTTTGGACGGGCTATTACAAGCTGAAGAGCAGATATGATTGCTTCAGGCTCATACAAGCACACTCACACTACTTTAGCCTGAATCGGACAGACGCGAATAGGTGGCACTGATGGTTGTACATCGCCCGACAGACAATTCCGGGAAATGTACAGCAAGACAGCAAGAACGGTTGATCCAGATAGGTCAGCTTGTCCGCTGGTGGTTCATTCTTGGGACCTTAGGAAATAAGGCTTTCACAAAGTTCTAATGACAGAAAGAAAGCATTATCTGATAAGGACAGGTCAGGCAAAGTAACGAGGAAGGTTTGAACTTTGAACTACCGTGAGTCATTTGCGGGGTATTATAGTGCATGGCTGAAATGACGTTGAGGGCAGGTGTTCATCCATGAAGCGTAACTTTGGAATTCAGAAGTAAATTGAGCATACTTGGTGAGTTCTCTGTCTTCTTTGCAATGGACGAGACTCGGAGATTTCGTGATAGGCATATCGATAGAAATATGGCGTCCTCGGATTCGAGTTCATAAGGTCCAGAGGTGCCCCGTGATATTCGCAATTGTTCGTCGACCAGACCGGTAGCAGTAAGACTGTCAGAGTAAAAAGAGATATGCCATGATATCCTCGAGGATTCGGGGAGGATTGTTCAAGGCTAGACGCTCGACTGAAAATCTGACTGAAATTAGCATCCGTTCGGCCAAGAGTAAAAAATAAACCGTGTGAAATCGACAATTTGACTCCCTCTTCTATACTCATCGAACTTTCATCCTTTGTCGTCGTCGGACATCGCGAGCAAGCATCTATAGACTGTCTTACTTGTCAATTTCACTGGATCTGCCATCATATAACTTACGGCTCTGAGCCGGTCCAAATACCTCGAAGGATTTCGTATGTTGCCTTGTATTTTGCAGACGCAACTCTAAAACTCCAGCTAACTGCATACTGCTTTTGACAGCTCTAAGCGCCACGACTTTCAACTTCAACTCCACGTCCAACTCCATGGAGCAGAGTATGGAGCAGACATCGGCTGCTGAACAACGGGCTTTTGCCGTCGCAAAGCTCAAACGAGCCGCGTCGCTACCGCGTATGAAGGATGGGAGACGTCCCCCAATGCACGTAGAAGCCGTCAGTGAAGGCGAAAAGGCCGAGAATGACAAGGAGGATGCAGACACTCCTCCGCCAGAGGAGCCAGTGGAATCGGTAGAACTACCTCTGGAAGAAGAGGTCCCCGTCGTGCCGGACGCCACGTCCCGCAAACGGCGTTCACGATCACGCTCTCGGTCAAGAGGCTCTAAAGACTTCAGAGGCAAGTCTAGAGCAGCTCAGTCTCCTACCCCCACATCTACTGTGCCAGGCGATTCGTCGCAAGATGAGACTTCACTGCCTCCGTCGGCGAATATACCATTTACTCCTTTACATTCGCCTATTCCCGCGCACTTTGGCGCATTGCAAAGGTCTCATTTACTTCGACCACATACTCCTACGTCACCAGAACACCTATACCCTGGCACATCACCGTCAACGCCAATCCCACTTCCGACACTAGAAGCGCTACAAAGAGGTTTATTTCGGTCCAACAGTGCTGGAAGCACCACCCCAGGGCGAATGCTAGCTATGCACAAACTGACAGGTGGAACGGACACGTATGAACCTTCCGGTTCATCGACTGCTCAACAGATCACAGGGAAACTCGGCCGTAACAACACTGTATCAGGGGGTGAACGAACGCGAACTGCTGCGCGTCAATTCATGTTGAACGCCATAGGAAGTAGGATCACTAAAGAGACGGATGGAGAACAGGCCAGTGGAGCTGAAGATCTCAGTGCACCATCACCTTCCCCAAAGCGGAAACGGCCGCGGTCAAGAACTCGAAGAAGATCATCGAACGCTAACACAGGCGTTTCTGATTCCGAATTCCTATCAACGTCCCCTAATACACCTGTTGGTTCGTCAGTGCCGTTACCTTCTGCAACTGATGCGCTCCCAGACAATTTCCGAGCAACATCTGCGACACCTAATCAAGCCGCCACACCGCTGTACCAAACTTTTGATAGAATTACCGAGTCGCCTTCAACGAGAAGCACGCAAGAAAGTCCTTTGGGACATGATCGACCGCGACGAAGAAGCGTTGTCGTTGAAGAAGAGGACGACGAGCATCCAGTACCCCCGCTGCGAAAGTCTCCAGGCCTTCCTGCTACACCTCCTCACTGGCCTCCTCAAACCGCGCCTCTTCGTATCCCTCACGCCTCGGATGCACCATCACATAACTCTACTGATTCAGGTACAACAGGTATAGGTGTACCGATATACCTCTCTGCTACTCAACGAACACCGTCGAAACACGACCTGTTCCCCGTTAGTCCTTTTACGACGCCTTTGAAGGAGCAGTCATCTAGAGATGAAGAGGAAGAGGAAGTGATATACCCAGAGAACCATGGGTCTCGAACGCCGTATGAAGATTCTTACGATCGCGAAATCAGCTGGATTGCATCCCCTGGTGAGTCCCAAGACATAGATATAATTTCTCAGACATCTCATGACCGTTCTAGTACCTGAGATTCGCATGCAGATAGAGGACGACGATGAAGATGAAGAAGATGAAGATCGTCAGGAGGACTACGATGATGATCCTCCTCTCTCTCCGACATCCTCGAACGAATTTTCGCGACCTGTGTACGATGATCCATCTCCAAGAGCTTCTGGGGACTCACAGGATATAGTGATAGAATCGGAGACATCTGCAGACAACATGCCTTCGTTTATGCCACCCTCCCCATCTTCTGTGGCTGCCTTGTCACAGACGGCGTCGATTTTACGTGCAAGTGATACTTCCATATCTCCTCGCAGCTATCCCGCGCGTTTGTCAGTGGCTTCTCGCATGCAGAGTGACCGGTCTCCCGACCGCACTCCTCCTGGCGACTTCGAAGACCGCGCTGTCGCATCTGAGACATCATCGAAACGAAATGGTGATGGTTCAACCAGCACATGGGGAAAAGTCAAGCTTACACTCAGTGGTGGACGTCGTTCTCGTACAAACAGTCTCATTCGAGATCGGCGGGATCATACAGACTCGAGTATCAGCCGTGAAAGTGGAGCTAGTCTAGCAAGTGCTAGAAACGATAAAGAGACGAATGGCGTCTTTGCACACCAACAGGCTCAGCAGCCTTTTGTGCAAAGTTCCTCTGCATCTGCGTCAATACTGTCTTTAGCTCCATATACGAGTCCTCGTGCTGGTGCATCTCCTGTTCCTGCGGCGTCTAGTGCCGACCTTCTCAAGTATAAGGACGCAAAACTGTTCCCTTTTCCGGGGATGAAGAAGTTAGAAGAAGCTCGGAATCGTGCGAAGGGTTTATTACCTGGATCCTCGTCGACTCCTGATATCACTCTTTCGCCTTACGATGATGAAGATGGTCAACAGACTTTCGCGAATACTACTCCAGCTCAGACGCCGGATATAGGAAGAGAGCGGAAACTGTCGCATCAAGCGTCTGACAGTCGCCTGCTCGCCAGATTCGGACCTCCCGCTTCTGGTTCCCCATCCACCAATTCTCATCCTGAGTATTTCGATATTCCTCAAAACCAAGTCCAGACAGGCGGCTCCCTCAGACTGCCGATGACGTTACCTGGAGTCAAGCAATGGCTGAGTAACAAGAAGATCTTTTCACAAGGCTCATCTCCGTCTTCTCCAGCAATGTCTCCAACTTCTCCAGCTGAACTGAGGGCTTTCCCCAACGCAGGCAAGAAGCCGTCGCTTTCTGACCTCTTGCGAATACGTAAGGATAATGATCTAGGTCCAGAGTGGGAGGATATCAGCAGCGATAAATCTCGTACTCCAACGACAGCCACCAGTAATAGTGCGAGTACTCTTATCAATAACGGATTGTCTGCAGTGGAACCCGGAGAGCCCGACATCGCTTCCCAGAATGGGATATATCACACACCCATCGATAGTGACAAATCATCTACAGACAACCAAGCGATCCCTGTCTCTATCTCTGACGCACATGGCCAGGCTGACTCGTATCTCGACTTTGACCCTTCTTCGGTCACACCGTCACCTCCTGAACCTGCTTCTACTACTCCTGATCCAGGCTCCTCCGTGAGTGACTATCCGCCTCACTCAACATCCGAATCATCATCGAGCAGTTCATCTCGGTACTCCCATTCACCGGGTAATGGTCATGACCACACTCATTCACAAGGGGCACTTGTTTTGGAGAGACTTGATGAAAGCCTGTCAAGAGGATCTAGGAGTCCTATGTGGGCCTCGGCGATTGACGATCCACCGCGGAAGTTAGTACTTTCTTCTCCCGTGTTCCAAGTGGCAAACTCCAACACCATCAAGGATCGGTTTTTGTTCCTTTTCACCGACTTGCTAGTTATAGCCAAACCAGTTATGCAGGACCAAGATAATATCATGGATTCCTACAAGCCGACTCCTATGGATAGGAAATACATCGTGAAAAGTGTCGTTTTACTCCGTCAGTTGCGAATTAATGGTGACCGCGTCGAGCCGCCCAAGTCGAGTAGCTATGCGTCTGCCCTTCGCAATCCATTGATACGAACGTTCGTGCATCAGTTTACAAAGGATGCAGACCATGCAGTCGCATTGCTGTTTGACAAGGCCGGCATCCCAGATGACCCGGTCATGCTTGGACATCTACTTTTCAGGACGACAGACTTGGACAGAGCCAGATTGGGCGAATACCTGTCACGGAGATCGTCGAAGTCAACGTTGAGGACGTATCTGGATAGCTTTGGTTTCACTGGAATGAGAGTGGACAAAGCCCTTCGAGTCTTCCTACTCTCTGTCAACATACCTTCCCGGCCACCGCGCACCCTTGAGTATATGTTGGATGCTTTTGCTGGTCGGTGGTACGAGGCTAATGCGGGAATGATAGCGTATGACAAGGACGTAGCGATTCGTCTGGTGCGAGCTTTGGTTCAACTTAACGATCTACTCTACGAAGGTATCTCGCAGGAGCCAGGTCCAAGTCACCCACAAGGCAGTATAACAAGCCAGAGTTTCGTTGAAGCTTTCAAACGATGGGACCCGAGGCATTTGGTACCCGACGAACTGCTGGAGGACATTTGCGATTCCCTTCATACGGAGAAACTCTCTCAAGCTCCGCCTTCCTCCATAGATTCACCAGCTGTTCCGATTACGATCAAGCGCACCCTTCCTACTCGTTTGACGTACAAAGTACAATCAGAACCTATCGTTCTCCGCATACCGCAGCCAGATGCCCAGTTAACGGTCCATCTCTATGGTCAAGACCTAATCTTCGAGCCACCAGAGCTATCTTTCTCGAAGTCGAGTGAGGCCTCTTTCCGTGTCACGGGAACTTCCCTGGGCCCGAAGAAAATGATCATGTGCAGATCTGGCCCTAATGCTCTCCGGTATTCTGGCTTACCACTTAGTAATCCCCTCATGGTCGAGCGTGCGTTTATGCGCAATACTTTCCAAGTTGCTTTCTTGAATCATAAGGGGACGAAGCGGAGGTACATGTTCAGTGTCAACGATCCTTTGATACGACACCAATGGACAGTATCTCTCAAACGGCACATCGAAACCGCCACGTCCATTGCGGCACCACTTCTCGGCTCCGCATCTCCTGGCAGAGCAAAATTCCACCGTGCTGCTGAACTGATGGCGCTGAAGGTCTTACAAGACATTTTGATAGGACCAGAGACATCAGACCCTCTCTCCTCGACGATCTATAAAGCCCTTGACCCATTTGCATCCTCATCTACCAGTGGAAGTTCTCGTTACCTCTCTGATCAGCGAGTAACGGGCACTAGTCGCTTAGATGTCTCGCAAAGTTCTCCCCATATCCGATCTCAGTCCCGGAGCCAGGTATATCATAGGCATGCAGCTGGAAGAAACGAGATGGACCTCATTAACGAGTTCAACTCGCGTGACTATCGTGATCTTGATAATGCTGGGAAAGCCGAGAACGCTATTACGGAGACGTCCCCTCGTGTTGAGGGTCGCTTGTGGTCAGGATCAGATCTCGAATTACAATGCCAGCAGAACAGTTCTATACCACTCGTTCTCTCGTTTCTTCAGGTTGGAGCTCCAGATCATGGGGGACTGGGGGCATCTTGACTCATCTGCTGGATCCTTCATTAGTTTGTCAGTCTCAAATTTTTACCTGGCATCCCTACATCAGCGCTGACTCGTTTTGAACCGCAGGTAATTGTTGTAATTTGTCGTGCTTGCCTGCTTTCTCTGTTTTTCCGTCATTTTCCGTCATTTTGCATGAACCACCTCATCCATTTTTTTACTCACTCATATATCTGACATGGAATATCTGCTACTATTTAATCTGCTATGCTCTCTCTTCTAATTTTCACATGCTGTCTTAAAATATTCAAGTCCACAATCCTGTCCATCTGTTGTATCTTGACCCAAAGGTTGTGTACTTAGTATTCGCTATTGAAAGGGAAAACGTTCTCCAATGACAAGTTTTTGATAATGATATAGAATAATATCTTGCTTCTCAAGTCCAATCATAATCACGCAAGGAGTCCTACAATGATGTCCTGAATTTTGCCATCGCGAATAGCCTAAAACGACGAATCAGCTTAGAAAGACATGAGAAGAAACGCACAGCTAACCTCGTGGATAAGTGAAATATTCTGCCCTATAGTGATCTCCTCCGTACCGAGGCCAGCGGCGAATCGTGAGTAATTCTCCGAACCATGCATCTTGATTCCGAGTGTCAAACGTATGAATTCGTAAACAGGTCTGGTCTTATTGAGGTAAGGGCTGGCAGGTGCCGCGCCCTTTCGGCCAGACAGATAGTCTCTTCGAAGCCCGTCGAAGAAGCTAGCTGCACGTGAGGCGACGCGGGCACGGAAGACGGGAATAGAGATAAGAGCTGAACCAGCGATGATGGCGTCAGAAAAGGCAGGGCCGGTGAGGAAGTCCACGAGGACGGTCGTGCTCGCGGCTGCAACTTTTGTCATACGGTCGACAGCGTCCATTGTACCGGTGCTTTCGAGGGTATCCTGCATAGCTCGGCATATTTGGACATTGACTGACTGTAGTTCCGAATCAGATATTGCAGAGCCAAAGGAAGTGAGTAATTCCTCGGAGACTATAGCGTTGATCCCAGTGATCAACTCTTTTTGCAGTGCCCGAAGGTCCAACGCTGCAGTGATGGCCTTCAGTCAAGTACGATATAGGATGACATAAAATTCTTACCTTGGCAGAGAATGTAGAGATAGGAAGCCGTCAACATTGATAGTACTTCGAGAGAGTTGATAGTCGCTCGAGCGGAAATCAAAGCCAATGAGCTACAGAGTACTCTCAACATAGGTCAAACGATGAATAAGATGAAACATACTTGATAGCTTGATTATGCATTTCGGCGGACTGGATGTGTGTAGAGACAGGATTAGCCAAGTACCCGAGTTCTCCAACATATGCAGCGGTGGCGATGTCGACACCCTTGACGTGGTAATTCAATGATGGGTCGGTCGCAGCGAGCGACGGTGGTAACCCGCGATTCATCAATGGGTTCACAAGTTCGGTGCTTTGCGAGAAAAGCAATTTACCGATATGGTGTAGGGCCAGACGAGTTTTCTCCATCGCATTGGTGATAGCCATGGCTTGGAAATTGCCGCCGTGGTGTACCTCGCCGGTCTCACCGTCTACTAATGGGTTATCGGTCGCTAAACACGAGCATCTAAGGTCTGAGATATCTTCAAAACACTGAAAAGAGGTATTTGACGTACTGGAGTTACATTCTTGGGTGACGGTTGCGAGTGCTGATATGATGTCTTCTATTTGGGGACCAAGAAATTGTGGGGCAGTCCGTAATGGATATCTGTCTTGACGCAAAATCCCTTGGTCATCGTCAATAGTGACTTCATCTTCGTGGGTGGCAGCGAAGTGGCTTCCTTCCAAAAGGTCCCAGATATTCTGGGCACATTCAACCTGACGTTGAAAATATGTTGAGATCTATGAGTAAGCGATGCTTGGACATTTGCTTACTTGACCGGGATGTGGACGTGCGACTTTGTGGATGAATGAGTCATAGGAACCCCGAGTACCAACGAGCGCCTCGGTACCCATAGCGGTGCAAACTTGAGCAAGAAGCGCAAGGTGAACGGCGTCGTTCAAGGCAAGGGATGCAACGGACGCAGAGAAAGCGGTGCCGTTCAAAATTCCTAGAGGTTCCTTGGAAGCGAGCGGCAGAGGATCGATGTTGTGTCTTTCAAGGGCTTGCTGAGATGAGACGATTTCGCGTGGCCCAAACGCTGCAGATCCGTCGAAAACGTATATCGAAGGATTCCCTACGATGGTTCCAGCTATGTATGACAAAGGGGAAAGGTCTAGACAGGAATTGAGTAAATTCATGATGACAAGTCATGGCGTAGAAATAGAATACGGACCACCAGAGGCTGAGATACTACCACGAAGAGGGACAACGGGAGTGATATTAGCATTGAGGAGTTCAGCGATCTTTTCTATGATTTCCCATCTCACACCGGAATGTCCGCGAATAAGGGAATTCATCCGGACTATCATCGCGCCTCGCACCCACGACTCTGGCATGCTGGAGGAGGCGAGAGGATCAAGTAGAGGCAAAGTCTGAAGAGCGTTTGTCGACGAAGGGAGAACACCGATATGCTGATGCTGAAGAAGAGCATGTCCAAGAATTAGTGGCTGATCAGTACGGGTATCGGCTAGGGTACGCAGTAAATATTTCTGCGACTGCGTTGAGTGAAGCAAGCCACATACCACTACCACCAAAGCCGGTGCTGATCCCATATACGCTCAGGTGGTTATCGACTTTCTCAGAAATGACTTTGCGACTGTTTGAGACGCGTGCTCTGATATTCTCAGAGCCGTCAAGATTCACAGACGCGTGGTAGCGAGCGGCTGCAGTCACAGCAGCAATGGAGAGATTTTGACCATCGACGATGACGGGCTTCCCATTCCTAATTTTCAGTCTCGTCGGCAGTCATTCTACAATTCGGTGGCAGAGCTACTCACTTGTAGGTTTTAAGCTCTTTCTGCGAGGCGATGAACTTTCTGAGGAGCGAAGTTGTTGGTTTGGTGGCTTGGGGGTTCATTGTCCCAGTGCCGTTCAGATTGGCCGAGACCCCATTTGAAGGAACAGGATCAATGGCAACGACCTTCAGTCCCTTGGGAGTAGAAGAAGTGATTTCCGGAGAGAGAATAGCCATTGAACTAAGATAAGTCCAGCTTTGACGAGGAGGGAGAGGTAGTACTCAGGTCTGCATATTTGAGGGTTTAAATATTCCGGATCATCATACCAATGCATACGAGACTGGTACTAGTATGATTATCATTTCTGGACGTGGGGAAGATCCGCCCGGGAAAAGGGGGCGACGTTATTGGCTGGGCAAGAACGGTAAGGATACTATACAGGCAGCAGTAGATTTCCTGCTTACCTTGGTCCCACACTATTGATACAGTACCCGGATTCCATACTTTCCATACTTCCTTGAGGAACCAATATAGACATTCGAGTTAACATACACAGCTATGACTGTTTGACGTTGTACTCGAGTTCGTTGAGACTCGAGTACGATACACTCATGAGTGATCGAAGATAGCCTGAGATGATCTGGACCATTTTAATTTTATCGACCAGCTCGGTCTTCTTACCGCGCAGCCCGAAGCGAACCTTGAGCTCTTCTCCCTCTTCCTCTCCTTCAGGCTTCGATCAAGGCCCTGCTGCCCACTGGAATAGCGTCGACGAGGGTAGAACGGGGTAACCAACATTTTACTGTCGTTACAGGTACCATCATGATGCATCTAACATCGTCGAGGTTGAAGTGCTTGTGCCACTGGTCGGATCTGCGCTGGTAAGAAGACGATCAGGACGCCCAGTTATCGATTTTGAATCTGCTAGAACTTTATTATCATCGCCCCAGTGTGTACATACTTTGCGCCAAGATGATCTGCAGCCCTGCTGAAGGAACTGATCGTATGATTTCTAGCCCATGGTGCCTTCGGTAGACTCGTCGTGTACGAACATTCGTCGATAGCAGATCAAGATATTCTTTCGTCTGCCACATACAAAAGAAGATGAACTGAACTAGCTGGTGCGTTGACCGGAGTAACGGTTCGAATTGTACCCGACTCATAGACAGTTTCTACTCCAAGTTTCTATAGATCCGGTACGAAAATTACCTCCAAATTTCATATATTGCACGTCTTCTCAAGTGCCTTCATCAGATCATTCTGACCGGGTCGGATCTAAGTCTAAGATTACTCGCGGGTAAGTACTGAGATTTTGTTTTGTTTGGAAACCATGTTCCCTGGGTCTATCCACCACTAACTCTGTGTTGGAGCTTGCAGGCGCCTCGCGTATGATATACGGTATCCAGTTGTTATCAAGCTACTCTTATTCATGCCTCATAAGAGATCTGGTATTGATATCGTACACGACTAAATTTGATTTTCTTCCCTCCACCTCCAAACCCTGTTCCATTCCTACAGAGCATTCCAGGATCGTCTTGAGACCCAGCTATAGTTGTTCCTTCTCGTTCGTGGAATGTTCGATTTCTCTTTCAAAGACATCCGACGATCGCGAACCCAGCTTCTGACCCAGGGAATCGTGCTCCTTATCCCAGGTCTCCAACTCCGCGACAGGAACCTTGACTAATCGATGTACCTTTGCTGTCTCATCGTCCAAGACCACCAGTTCCTGCCGGATGCGATAGCCGCCAAAGCGTGGAAGGATGTGTACCCAAAAGACATGATAGAGCCCACAGAGTGCCAGACTGTCAGACATGATCATCAGTCTCTTCCGACTCGGACGGTTCATATACGTCGAGAACTTACATTCCAAGTCCAGTAGCGCAATACGTGGCGTACCAGAACGAAACATCGCCGCCGTAACGGCCGCCTGTCGGTGGAAACCACGGCATGACAAGTAAAAACACGTTCACCACCAGCGAAAAATATATGGCGATATTCCAAACCCTGAACTCGTATCCTTGAATGCCCAATTTCTTCCGTCTATAACGAATGAGCAGAAGCCCGAATGTGGTGGCAAAGAAGAAAACATTGGAAGGATAGCTTTGTAGATCGACGATAAAATTGAAAGCATCTCCAGCCGGGGGAGCAAGAATCATCAATATGGTGAGCGTCCATTTCAGAACGTAGGGAGCGAGAGGGGTGCCGAATGGACGCGTGGATGCCCAGACGCTGGGATAAGGAAGGACTCCTTGTCGACCGCATTCTCGTATCACACGAGAGGAACCGATGACGACCGAGACGAGGTTTCCGAAAGCACTAAGGGCTATGAGGAAGTTTAGGGCACGAGGAGCCCGTTCAGACCCAAAGACGGCAGAAAAAAATAGAGAGGCAGCGAGTTGCGTGGAGGTCCCAAGGTCTGCTTTGGGGACTTGTGGGATGTCAGCTTCGCTCAACTACTGCTAACTTAGTGATCTTTCTTACCTGCAGCAAAATAAGCCACATTGCAGAGAAGATACAATACCGTCACAACCAGAAGCGAGGCCGGTGCGGTGCGTTTGAGGGTCCTGATAGGGTTCTAGACAACAAAAGTCAGCGTGACTTTCACATTAGAGGAAGGAGGTGTGAAGTGAGATTATACCTTGACTTCGTTTATGACGTTGAAAGCATTGGTATAGCCTGCATATGCGAAGTTGACCTTGACCAAAGCATTCGCTAAGCCATAGCCGCTAGTAGAACCTGATCCCTCGAACGAGTTCCTGAAGTTCGCGTGTGGATCTTTGACTCGGGTGTGTCCACCCAGTACAACTAATCCTGTGATGCTGATACTAAACCCTGGAATTAGCCATAGCAGAAAAGGGTCTCGGGAGTCTGGAAACCTACAATACCAGAGTGATAATCTTTATGACTCCCACAGTGTCCGAAATTCTCAGTGAAAGCCGCGTACTGAAGATAACCACTGGAGCAGACTGTTAATTTTGTGAAAAGTTATTTCGTATTTGTTGCTCTCACGAAAAACGACGAAGGTCATACAGGCCACAGCGAGGCCCTTGAGCTCCCATGCAGTCGGCGTGTGCCCGCCTGTGGCATACAGATATTGAGCCATGACTAGGTAGTGGAGCTGGTCAACTAGTAACTCAGAGATCGAATCCAGGATATCTTACCGATGCAATTGCTGCTGCTGAACGACAGTAGGACAGATTGAACTGCAAACGCCGTCGGTAATAGATATTTCGGTCGAGGATAAGCTTGCTCTAGATAGACCACCTCAGCCCCAGATCGGTTCGGGAAGTAACTGGCGAGTTCAACGTATGTTCCCAGCTGAGCACTGGCGATGATGAAGCCAATCACCCAGAATATGAGAGACAATCCTACGGATCCAACGCCCTGGAGTATAGTCGCAGCTAACGACACAAACGGATTAGTTCCAATTGCGAAAGATAAGCATGGATTGAGAATTTACGAGTCGAAAATACACCCGTTCCAATCATTTGGCCAATATTCAGGAACACGGTAGTGATAGGCGTGACCTGCAATCCCAGAGGAGACGTTGTTTCGACGGGTGCCCCAGAGGCCTCCTGGTACGAGGGTTTGGAGAAGTTTCCCCCGAGTTCCTGGACGAACTTGAGATCTCCAACCACTCTGATTTCGTCGGGTTCTGCGCTGATGGAGGCATGAAGGACCTCAACATTCGAGTCTTGGACTGTCTTTTTGTCGTTTGAGATCGTCATGATAAACCGAAGAGGTCGAAGAACGCACCTGATAAGACGAGAATGGGCGCGTGCTATATAAATGGCCGCAAGGAAGAAGATAAACTCTGGAGCTACTTACTTCCTCCTTACGCCAACGGCGAGGATGACAGAAGGCTAAAGCCGATCATCATCGAATTTTATGGTTGAATTGCGAATGCCGGACCCCGGCCACTGATAAGTGATGTTTTGCTTATCAGCCTTGAAGTTTAACTGATGGTGAGAACTCGAGTTGTTATTGCGTCTTTACATTGTCAAGCCAAGGTTGGCACTCTTCACAAGAATCGAGAGCCCATACTGTATACACCATCGGATCGGATCGTCCGTGGACTCAACAGAGACCAGAGGCTTCAGGAGGCTTCTGGTAAATAAGAGTCAACTGGAGAGACCATCATCAGTTCCCCGTGCCACGACTGATAACCCACCTACCACATAGAATCTTGGGGCGCAGACTTTCGCCATGCTTCAATACTTCGGCCAAGCATATTTGTGAGTCCTGAGTTTGATTTGTAGGAGGATTCCAAATGTTTTTGTCGCTACTCAATTGCTTTCCGGAATTTCGCAAAAGATTCAGTGTGTTTCTATCCATTGCCCCATCTACTACAGGGTAATGTGTAGTCCCGAGAGAAGGGAAAGCATGTTGGCATGCGCACCACACCGACTGGTCGCACGTTGGGAACATTCTCTAGACTCTGTCGTGAATCGAACGAACAATTGCGCGAGGACCTGAGCGTATGCGTGCACTTTTCATCAGCATGATATACGTTCCAACGGAATAGCACGAAAGACGATTTGTACGGTACCTGGAGGAATGGCGCACCAACTTTGTCAACATGTTAACGAGCCACGTGATATTCAACCTATGCATTGTTGCTCTTCACAGCGAAAGGACGCGGAATACTTCATGGTAGGGTTTTGAGAGTTTAACGAGAGATGGAACTATAGTCACCGTCGTAGAATGGCACAACAAGGCCCGGGTTTCCTGTCGGATGAGACGGTCGTGGTGTTCTCGAGTCGAGGGGGTACCGGCGAGGGATCGGGTTGTGATGATATGATAAGGCACTTGGCACTTGCAGAGAAGGGGCTGGTGCGTAGAGACGTGTTTGTCAAGTATAACAAGGAAGTCAGATACTTATGACAGTGCAGCAGCAGAAGGTTATAGATCTCTGATAAATCGATGCAATGTAATTCAACTGAGTTGACCCCTTTGAGAATTCAGCCAGTGAACAACGCCCAGGACCCTCTGAAGAGACAAAAAAAAAGTTGGTGTGTCGAAGGTCCATCGATTCTGCGATTCTCGACAAGCATCAAACGTCGAATCTCCTCACCACCAGTCCATCGGCCGCCACAGTGATAATTCGTCTCTCATCAAAAGCTATGGTCCCCTTCTGGTGTGTCCCCTGAAAATCTTCTGGAAAGCTGTTGGAGGCACCAGCAACCTGAGCACCAGTCCCTCCTTCCAAATCCCAAACCCACACACTCCCATTAAGGCCCAAACTGACGCACCTTCCATCTGCAAGGGCCAATGCCGAGACTGGACCTGTCTGCCCGTGTAACGTGCGTACAAAGGTGAGTTTTGGCGGGGCGGTGGAAGACGAAGAGGCCCATGCTTGTTGGTGTTGATACTGAGAAGATGAAGGAAGGGAGAGCCGGTATAGTTGCAAGCTTGTAGGGGAATGTAGACCGGGAGACGAATGGACCGGCGGTGGACTTGAGGATAAAGACAACGGGGAGCTTGGACTTGAGCTCGAGTCAGAATCATAAGGGGAAAGTGATGTCGTTGGGGTGGGGAACGCATCTGTGGGTGCGAGTACTACCCATTTCCCGTCCGTTTGGGTGTCAGCAACTCGCGAGACTTTGCGACTCCATTGTTCGCGCATGGTATGTAATTTCTTCTGGTCGATCCAGCCTTGAGGAACGTCAAGAGCTCGAATTGTCCGAGTACTTATTATGCTCATAGAACTGGGAGGAGGGGATGCAAACACAGAGGAGGTTGATGGAGAGGACGAATGGGACGGAGAAGATTTGGCACCCGCTATGATCAATTCCGTAGCTCCTACAGACCAATGAGCTGGGTAAACGGGAACCGTGTAGGCCAAGACAAGCTTGTAAGTGGTGGAAGAGGGTGTAGAAAGGACGAGAGAGGAAGGCGGAAAAGAAGTGAAGGACGTGAGCGTTTGAGTGTGAGTTACCGTGTTATGGGATATATCATAGACAGAAAGGTGAAATGCTTTCGACAGAGTGATAAGGAGGGGATGATGATACACAGCCTGGATGATTGGTGACGTCCGATGACTCCTTGACATAGGCACATATACGAGTTTTCGAGACGACGTCAGAGGTGGACCATGACCGAGGGTAAAAATGGCGAATTCCCCTGTAGACAAGAAAGCAGCTAAGCGAAGATTGGAGCCTGAGCTCGGTGGCGATTGATCAAGCGCCAGAGCAGTGATTTGCGTGGCCACATTATGCCGTGTAGACCCACAGTGCACGACGTGCTTAGGACAAGCAGGAGTCCGTAGATATATTCGTGGTGCCATCGATGGCCTAGAAGAAGCAGTGATGGTAAGTGAACCTGCAAGCAGAATGTGTGTCTGATCAGGATATTCGGAGTCTTGATTCAGAGAGGGTGAGAGATCCCGAGGCCTTTCCAGATGTTCAACAGTGCATCGACCTAGGTTTGGAATGGTTTCAATTGGCAACGACCTCAAGGTATAGCGACTTAAGTACCTGTTCTCCAGTTTGAACTTATTCGAAACATCCATTTCCAGTCCCTGATGTCTAGATCTTCTCCTTTTGCTCTGCCAGGAAGAGGTTTAATTTCCCTGCCATCTGATCGTCCAATGAAGCCTTTAGCACCCCGTAATCTGGATCGGCCGTATTCCTTGAGGTATAAAGACTTCCATAATTGATTGTCTGCAGCAAGTCTTGACCAGTTTCTGTTGACATACTGCGCAGAACATAAATCGACCCAGGATAGATGAGAAAATACGAATAAGATAAGTTCGTCGAACAGAGCGGAATCAAAGGTGACAACTGGTTTCGAGATCGTCGTCGACGTCGACAAGGTGTGCACACGCTTTGAGGGAGGAAGCGACGATGGGGAGAGCCTGTGTTTGAGCGACATCTTGGTTGGTGAGAAGGAGAGTCACAAATCTAATCTTGGACTCCGCAAGTCATGGTTCCCTCTCGAGGGACCCAACCTCTCGCAAGAACTTGCCATGTCGTCCTCGCAAATCACAAAGGATCTGTTAATGTCGCTCGATATTCCAAAGGTTCAGCGAAATACATCCTTACTGGTGGGCAGGACCGCACCGTCCGTCTCTGGAATGCAGACTTGGGCACCGAGATCAAAACTTTCGCTTCTCACGGATATGAAGTGTTATCTATAACAGTGTGAGTGTATCCGCTGAGCAGTTTGTCGATTTGTATACCTACGCGTAGGACAGCTCTCAAGACAATAGCAAGTTTGCATCTTCTGGAGGAGACCGTTCTGTTTTTCTTTGGGATGTCGCGACCGGGGTAACGACTAAAAGGCTCTCAGGGCACATGGGAAAGATTCATGTCGTCGAATTCAATGAGGATGCTAGTGTCGTTGCAAGTGGTGAGTCTAGTCGACATTTTTATCTGAACATTATTGATTTTTGTCTCCAGGCTCGTTTGATTCGACCGTACGACTCTGGGACCTCCGGTGAGTAAATCCTGCCCAAGTTTCTAAGGACTATAGATCTAATCTATATCCCAGTGCTCAGTCTCGTCAGCCCATCCAGATCCTGGATGAAGCCCGTGACGCTGTTCAAACTATCCATGTTAGTAATTCCACCATCACAACAGGTTCCGTCGACGGCCATGTCCGCACATACGACCTTCGCAAAGGAAAACTTCGTTCGGATTTCATAGGACGTATGTCTTACTTGTAATCCTCGGCCTTTGGTCCGGCTAAAACTCCCCCTACAGACCCCGTAACATCTGTTGTCCCTACTCAAGACGGACAAACGCTACTTGTTACTACATTGGACTCGCATATCCGTTTGATGGATATGATAACAGGAAAGATGTTGAACGATTTCACTGGACATGCAAATGATTCATATCGTTGCCGCGGGTGTTTTGGACACGCAGAGGCTAGCGTGATATGTGGAGATGAGAAGGGTATGGTTTGGGCCTGGGATCTTCTCGATGTAGGTCAATTCCTTCAAATACTCTATACCGCCTGATACTAATGGACATTTAACACTACAGGCCAAACCTTTATTGCCGAATCCACCACCGAGAGCACATCAGAAAGTAATAACGTGGACTGAACATCATCCTACGGATGCCAATGAGATGATCACAGCTAGCGCCGATGGGACCGTTAAAGTATGGCGAAATCCAGGATTAGGCGGTTAATGGTTAGGAAAGGAAGCGAAGTATGTGAGGTAGGCTCGTATCCAGTGTGGACCGGGCTTTATTCCAGTTGTAATTATCTTGATATACGTTCAACAATATAGCACTGAGCGACAGCAAATACTCACTCGTACTCTTCGACTAGTCGCTGGTACGCCGTCCTGTCTAATCCGAGTAGACAAATTGGATATCGATGAATGGGGGTGATAAAACCTAATGCTACAAAGATGTTCATCTATAATCGATGTTCAACTCGCCGTTCCTCCTGCGGGCGGAGGAGGTGGTGGCGGGTGTGGCTCTGTCCCAGTTCCAACTCCCGGTCCCGTCCCCGGTGTTTCTGGCGGAACTTTCAACTCGGCCTCTATTCGTTCGCGGGCCTTTACAACTTTGGATTGGAGATAATGTGAATGTGATGGTGGGATGACGACTTTTCCTGCGGCAGGTTTCGGTGGTGGTGGTGCTGGCGAGTTGGCTTTAAATAGGTGTTCGTAATGCTATAGGGAGGTCTATTGGAGGGTCTGCAGTATATTGGATGCGTGAAGACTATCGCACCTTTAGTATGTTCGCTATTTCATCTCCTCGCTTGACATTTAGAATTAAGTGAGCCTCATCGAGAGTCATCCGGTGCTGCCTCGTCAGCTGGTCAGTCATGGACCCAGAGGTAGCATTGCCGACGCCTGCAACGTCGCCTCCTAGTACTCCTTGTGGAGATGTTTTTGCATCTGGTCTATAGGTAAATCTCTGCTAGGAAAGCAGGAAGTTTCCGACGCACTTTTGACTGCCTGTCTTCCTGCTTCAAAGAAAGCTTTGCCTAGGATCCTTGTCCCCGTTACTAGGATCTGGATTATTACTTTTGGGGAGGACTATAAAGCGTCGAATGAGTATATCTGAATATATACGCGTTCGATGAGTACTTGCCATGGGAGGTTCGGGGTAACAGGAGAACGCCTAGACGTGGGAACCTTTCCAAAATTTCGACTCGCTAAACTTTTTTCGCTCGTGCAATTCTCCTCATGTCTCAAGAAACTCTAACAAAAAAACGAAAACATCCAGCTTCGATAATCGAGGCAGAAGGGCCTACGAAAAAATCTAGAAAGGATGGAAAGCCTAAAAAAGTGAAAAAGGACAAGGGGAAGGCAAAAGAGTCGGATACCGAGTTCCAAATAATCAAGGCGTCGCTGGTAGTCTCCATTCCGCCTGTATTCGCAGGCAATCCAAGAACTGGTGTAGAGGAGATGCTAGATTCTATGATAATGAGGTATGTCCACGCGTTTCACTGAGTTCACGCAATCTAACGGCTGCTAGATATATACCAGCTTTCCGAGGCGTAGTCCTCGCGCATTCTAACCTGTCTTTTCTCGATACGGCATCTACTATCAAGGCAGATTGTCCATTCCTTGTATGTAATATTGCATTCGACGCGACTGTTTGGAGTCCACATGTTGGCATGAAGCTTGGTGTGTATTGAGTGTTCCTATCCGCATCTTTGTACTTACTGGATATTCGGATAGTCGGAAAAGTCAATCTATGTTCTCCTGATCACATCGCACTCCTAGTCCACCGCACATTCAATGTATCTATTCCCCGGCATCATATACCCACAGATGAATGGGAGTTCGAATATGGCCCTGCCGAAAATGACCCAGAGTTCGGGCCCGGTGCACACGAGGAGGAGGAAAAGTCTGATGAAGAAGGATCTCAGAAACCACAAGGAGAAACAGGTGGCCAGTGGGTGCACAAAATTACCAGTGAGAAGCTCGGTGGTCCAGACGGATTTCTAGAATTCACTGTTATCGGGTAATGCCACTCCATCGTCTTTGGGCCATCTAAAGATTCTGACCTTTCTGCTAGGCTGACTGTGGCAAACGAGATGCTGTCTCTACTTGGATCGGTACAGTCCGATCCCTTCTCGCCGTATCACGTTCCCGAAAATGGCCCTCCGAAGACGACAGTGGTAGAATCTGACGACGATACGCCCATGGACGAGCCTGTGGACATCCTGTCAGATTATGACGACACTGACGAAGAGGATGCCTTTGTTCACCTTGGTAAACGGGGAGATGAGGCGGCGGCTGAGGAGGCCAAACGCAAGGCAGAGGCGGCTGCTTTGGCGGCTACAGAGAAGAAGGAGAAAGAGAAGAGGAAGCGGAAGGCTGAAAAGATAGACAAAGATGAACAAGACGCAGGAAAGGAGGGTAGCAAGTCCGGAAAAGAAAAGAAAGCTAAAAAGAAGAAGACAAGTTGAAGCCAGACTCTGTATTCTTTTTCTTCTCTCTATGGGTCTGAGGGGTGCAATCTTATTCATTTTAGTTTCTGGGTCCATCGAGCGAGACTGTACGTGCATCGACAATCAATGAAGCCGCAGGATGAAGGTCGTGCAGTAATGTGTTTGAGCTTTTTCGAATCTTGTCTTATTGCGATCGAATCGCTCTAAACCGAATCCTTCCTAGAACAGTCTGCTTTTGACAATGTTTACTGGGGCCCGGGGGTCTGAGGTACAATCACTCCAGGCGTGCTTCTATCGCAAACTCAACTTCGTACTTTATTTAGCGTCATCATTTCTCATGGAGTTCATGTGAGTATTCTTATTCCTGAACTCCTGTGATCATCACTCCATCTTCAATATCAGGTCGCGTCTCAGGCAAATGCAGGAGCCGGAACGGGCATGACCTCCGAAGGAGTGCTATTCTCTCCACCGAGCACCACGGTGGAGATATACGACTCCACGCCACACCACCTCTCGAGATACTATGATTCTCACCTTTGTATCTCTTATACACAGGTAGTCACCCACCGATATCTTGGAAAGTACATTTGATTCTTCTCTCAAAACTTACTCGAACGAACATGACTCTTGCCTTTCGTCCTGAAGTTCCTCCAGGAATCAGAGCGATGCCACCGCGAATGCCACCTCCTTCTCACCGCCATGGCGCACCAGCTGGTCCTTGGCCATGGGTGAACCTTCAATCAGACACAGACACGTTAACTGCCCCCCCTCCCCGCACTGTTTCCGACCGAATAACAACTAAGGATCGCGTCCCTTGGAACTCCTATCCACAATCGTTGTTCCCTAACTGGGGACCTGGACAAGTACGCAGAAGTAGAATCGAAGAGATCATCAAAAGTCATCGAGACCTACCGTGCTTTGTCCACTACGTAGATGTCGGACAGGATTGCACGTTCTCGCCCCTCGAGAGTCATACTGCGTCAAATAACGAATCGGACGAATTCTGGGATTTGATGCACAAACAGGTATCTGCCAACATTTTCCGTCTGGTGTCTAGGACTGCATGCTTATGGGGGGCTATTAAAGCGTCCGAAGGATGTTCGAGTCCGGGCATTATTTGTAGAGAACATCTCAGGACCCGTGTTGCAGATGCTCGGAACAAAGTAGACCGAATCTCTTCCCAGACTGAATAGACTGATCATTTGAGTACAGGTATAACATTGAACCCTTCTTTTTCTCATCCTCGCTCAACTGGATCCCATCAAGGTATCAAGAAGATGTTCGACCTATGAAGGGAGACCGTGAGTTACGGACCTGTCTGTTGGCTTGAGTCTTGCTTTGATGTTCTTCCAGATATCACCATCACGTTAACGTTTCCTCGACTCATGCCAAACCCTACAATAGTCCCCCAATCTCCAGCCATTGCAGCGTCCTTCACTTTACCTCCACCAAATGGTTCGGTTCTGTCTGCTCTCTTTTCTATTGCCAGAGATCGATAATCCCCACCCAGCCGATCAAATAATTGATACTCAAGCGCCGCTTGCACTCCGTTCTAGTAGGTTGTTCTCGGTTTTTCTTCGGCAATCTTTTTCTCAAAGTCACCGCAAAGACGACCAAATCGTTCTTCTAGACCTCCTTGCTGTGCATATGATTCGTACCTCTGACAGCAGCACTATAATCTCTTACCACCCGACCCCCGAATGGAAGGCCACCAGGGCGAGGAAACTGCATGCCCGCGTTAGATTTGCAGGACAAAGCGTTTACTGGCAAAAAATTTTCCGGCAGTCAGATGACCCAACCTTTGTCCTACTCACCCTTCTGTGGTACGCGCTTTATGCGTGGGATGAAAGTCTCGAGATGATGTATGAACACATATGTTGGCTCGTGAGTAGTATTTTATCTGGTTCCTTCATTCGTCTGATCCACATCCGTCCAGGAATCTCGCGTCATCAGGACTGTTGACGTGCATCTCACGAAGGAATTGCATATTCTCCGTGCCCACTTAGTCCATTATGAGTCCCTCCTCGAAGACTTCCGTAAATCTGTTGTTTTCTTGATCGAAACCCCCAATCCTGCCATGAGTGTCCCTGGACACGATCAGGACAGGGAAATTTCTGCAGGTCTGATGTATAAAGAATGCAGCAATTTGCTATCCGAGATTGAACGGTTGAAAATGGGTAGAGAGATGCAAGATATGCGGCTGAGCAATGTCATGAACCTGGTATGAATTCCAATGATCATTTTCGATATGACTCTGACTTAATTTTGATACATACTAGATGTTTAGTCTTGTCAACCTGGAGGACAGTAGGCATCAGCAAAAACTATCCGAGGCAGCTGTACGAGACAGCGCGGTTATGCGTCAAATCAACTTTCTTGTTCTCTTCTTTCTTCCCGCCTCGTTTGCAGCGGTGAGTTATTCCAGCCTACTGTCTAGTCTTGTCATTGACGCAACTCGACGCCAGTCCATTTTCGGCATGAATATTCGCGAATTGGCTCCTGATACGAACGGAACGCTCGCACGTTATTTCGCTACAGCGTGCCCTCTGACGGCGTTCACGGTATGGATCATCGTGGCACTCCATAGCAAAGATCGGGCTACCGACCCGAACACCAGCTGGTGGACACGTTTCTGGTGGCCTGTCAGCTATGTAGACCAAGTGGTGACGGAGAGACTGAGGCGTACGACGCACAAGGATTGAGTGGCGTTCATCCGTCGCGGCCAAGTACTAGCGCAGAAAGCGAACCTGGTAATATAGGGTACCACAACCGTCCACACCGCTGAAGTCGGTCCTGGCCGTCTCAAACAAGTGAGCGCAACGCGCAAACAAACGCGTGGTTGCCACTGGTGACAAGGTGGAATTTGGGTGGAATCGAGGTGGATCACTTTGAAGATGTGCACGAACGCTTGAACCATGACTCGAGAATACCCTTGATCCTCATTCAGGCGCTTACTACTCTGGAAGGCTTTCTTGAGATGTTCTTTGCCCGAAACACCAGTAAGTAGACGGTCTACTTGAGAGTCATGAGTGATTCGACGCGATGCGTCGAAGAAATACGCTAGTCTCAGTACCCTTCATAGGATACGTGTCTATTGGGCTTACTGCTGTAGTAAAAGACGACTTACAATTTGTGCAAAGATGCAAAGATATTGATGTGATTGGTGTGAAAGAGTGAAATTTCACGCCACCGGCTACGAAAGTCACACGTTTGGTGATGTGTCGGCTTCAAATCTCCAATTTCCGTACTTTCCCTTCTACTTTTTCGCTGGTCGCCCGCGATTGAGCTTTCGTTTCTCTCCAACTCATCGCACAGGTCTTTCCCCGTCAAAGGCTAATCGTTCCTCGGACACCCGTCACAAAAATGGCTCTCACCGCTGCTGACCTTCAAGTTCGTCTTTTCTTACTTTCGCGTCCAGATCATCCAGAATAACCTTTCTGTAGAAACAGCATCAGCTCGAAGGAGCCCCGGACCCTTTCCCATCTCTCGTGGATCGCACCCCTTCGAAACCTAGCGCGGGACGATCCGCACCCCAAGAATTGGACACCGACTCACAGTTGGCTTTTCCGTCTTTGGCTCCGTCGGCGCCTTCCGCTGGACCTACCAAGTCAGCATGGGGTGCAGGCCCTCGTATCAAGGCTGCGGTTCATACCCATGTTTTCTCTGACACCTTTACGTTGTCGGCTATCGACCTTTCCACTTCTGGGAAAGACGGCAAGCCCGCTACGCTTGGTGAAGTCATGAAACAGGTCATCTCGAAGTACAAGGTCAAGCTGGAGGCATCCGCAAATCAGAGAACCCATCAAACCACGTTTCATCTCAAGGCCGATAGTCAGAAAGAACTCGACAAGGCCAAACGTAGTCTCTTGGCTCTCTGTAGTCCCGTCGTGAGTTTACATACACATTTGTCTTCTCTCCAAGCATTCATAAGTTCCCAGATAACTCTCGTCATAAACGCGCCTGCTTCCACCATTGCTTCCATAATCGGTCCTAAAGGTGAATGACACGCACGACGTCATTTTTTGAACATCTCTGAAAATATATAACCAGGTGCAACTCTCAAGCAGATTCGGGACCAAACCAGCGTCAGAGTCGACATTCCACGCAGGGACACCCTGGCCCCTATCAACGGTAATGGCCACGCAAATGGCGCCTCGTCTGGCAAGGCAACTCCGTCTCAGGACGACGAAGATGAAGAACCAACTGTTCCGGTGACTCTAACAGGCCCACAACCTTTGGCATATGAAGCACAGGCTCTTTTCAACCAGATCATCTCCTCCAAGACTTCTAGGACCACTCAACGCGTCCGCGATATCCCGGCACACATATTGCCCTTCATTGTCGCACGGAGGAGCACTTTCCAAGCTGCAGCAGAGGGTGCTGATGTCAATCTCGCTCTAAACACTCCTGCGCGTGAGATCACCGTCAGTGGAGATCGCGAAGGGGTCGTTCGCGTTGTGGAGAAGATCAAGAGTACCGTTGAAGGTTTCAAAACCGGTCTCACCTTTGTCAAGATGTCCCTACCCAAGCGCCAACATCGTCTTCTCGTCGGTAAAGCTGTGGAAGAAATCATGGCCAAGAGCAAATGTTCTGTTGTCGTAGCCGACCCCGACGAACCTAGTGACGACGTCATCGTATGGGGTCAAGGTTCGGACTTGCCAGCTGGGCTTGGTGCAGTCATGGAGCAGGCTAACTCTCAGTACATTCACGAATACCCTCTCCCCGGACCTATTGCGCTCTCGAGACAGATTTTGACCTACTTGTTGCGTATCCAATACCCCAAAACTCTCGGTGCCGCTCATCCTGGGGTGTCGGTCTTTACCCCGTCGCTCGCCGCGGCGCAGACGGCCAAGAACATCAATATTGACCTTGTCGGTGATAAATCTGATGTCGATGCTGTCGTCAAGCAGATTTCTGACTTCTTCGGAAAACTCATCGGCTCTACCAAGGAAATCGAAGTAGACTGGCTCATTCACCGTGTTATTACTGGTAAAAATGCCAAGAAGTACGTCTTGAATGTGCTGCTGAAGTTAGCAAGATGATTGACTTATTCCGTTTAGATTGAAGCAGTTCCACGAGACTCACAACGTATTGGTGTACTTCCCTAACGAAGCTGTGGAACAGTCAACGGTCTTACTTGTCTACGATCCCCTCATTCCTTCCGCTTCGCCCTTGCCTGACGAGAAAGCGAAACACCTTGGTGAAGTAGCGAAGGAGATTTTGAAACTGGCCAAGGATGCAGCTGATGTCAAGAGTGAGACTATTACTGTTGAAAAGAGGTGGCATGATGCTGTTGTTGGTCAAAGCGGAACCACCTTGAACGCGTGAGTCACGACCCTTATCCAAGTCGCCTGAAACTCAATGTCGCACTCGGTTTGATAGGATTATCGGTGAAGACAAGACACTGTCCATCAAGGTCGGTGCAGAGGCCGGTGACGCTTCCAGTGAAGATGTCATTCTGGTCCGTGGTGCCAGTTCAGATGTAGACCGTGCCGTGAAGGAAATTTTACAAATCGTCGAAAATGCCAAGAACGACGAGATTGTCAACAGTTTCGTGCGTTTACTTCTCGTTTTCTATGTGTACCTTACAGAGTCGCTAACCAATCTCTCAGTCCACGGAATTCGACATTGATAGGGAATTCGTTGGACGCGTTGTCGGTGCACAAGGCTCTGGTGTAAACAAACTGCGGGATCAACTCGGTGTCAAGGTCGATGTTACTGACGATTCGGACGAAAAGGAGAAAGAGGGTGGGAAGAAAAAGAAGGCAGTCCATCAAAAATCCAAGGTCAAGGTATGTTTTCCAAGGACATGTTCACTTTTTTAGCTCTTGACACTTATATACTATCCTCCAGATCACTGGTCGTAAAGAAAATGTTGAAGAGGCCAAAAAGAGAATCCAAGCTCAACTGGACCGACTTGTGAGTATTCGGAACTTGCATCGTGGTTTAGACCATATTAACTGCTCATAGGCCGACGAGACCTCCGAGGTGCTCAAAATTCCCAGCCAGTATCACTCCTCTCTCATTGGACAGAGTGGTAAATATGCCATCCGTCTGGAGGAAAAGTACTCTGTCAAGATTACTTTCCCCCGGCAATCCGCTGAAAATGGTGATGGAAAAACTCGGGAGCAACTCAAGGCGGATGAGGTATTGGTCAAGGGTGGTAAAAAGGGAGTTGCAGGAGCAAAATCGGAACTCCTTGACGTACGTGCTTGTTATGCATTCACATCCCAAGTTTTACTCAACCGCGGACCCCTAGGCTGTTGAATTCGAGAAGGAATCCAACAACGTTGTCAAATTTACTGTTCCTAGTCGCTCTGTCGCCCGTATCCTCGGTAAAGGGGGCGTATCTATCAACGAGATCAAGGACAACACAGATGCCCAAATTGATGTCGACAAAGCTTCGGATGACACAGGTTCCGTCACTCACATCACTGTTCGCGGCACCAAGAAGGCTATAGCTGCTGCTAAAGCCGCTATTCTTGCTATCGCTGAGCAGGTGTCCGAGGAGACAACTGCGACTCTCACGATTGAGAGCAAATTCCATCGCACCTTGATTGGTGCTGGTGGACAAGGGTTGAAGGAGCTTGTCAAACGATGTGATGGCCCGTCTGACCCCAAAGTCCAAGCAGGTCTAATTCGTTTGTGAGTCCGCCCATCTACATATCCACATCATATGTGATTGACTGTTTTCAGCCCTCGTCAAGGTGAACCATCGGACGAGGTTCGTCTTCGTGGTGAACCAAAACTCGTCAACAGGTTGAAGGTTGAGTTGGAGAAGGCCGTGGCCACACTTCGTGACCGCGTCGTCCTGGGCCTCGAAATTCCTGCCCCTCAGCATCGCGCCCTAATTGGACGCGGTGGACAACATCTTGATGATCTTCAGAAGCGCCATAACGTCCAGGTTCAGTTCCCTGGTTCGCGCTCTTACCACCAGGTTGGCGATCCGGAAAATACCGCAGACCTGAAGGACGTGGACGCTGCTAGCATTGTGAAAGTAACAGGTCCTCGTGCTGCTTGTGAAAAGGCTATTGAAGAACTCAAGGTATTTAGTTGTTTCATCGCCTTCGACAGTTTCCTATCTTACCACTCATCTGTAGGGTCAGATCAAACCGCCTGCCCCCGAGGGTGTTACCGCGACGATCTCAGTTCCCCTCAAATACCACCATGCCATATCCCAGCAAGGCAACTTCTTCCGGAACCTTCGGTCATTCGGCGTCAGCGTCGACCAGTCTGCTCATCCCCAGAAATCGGCAGTCCCTCCTAAACCCTCACAAAATGGAACAGTGGTTACTGCTCGCATTGATGAAGCGGATGAGGCTCCCGCTATCGAGATCCAATGGGAAGTATCCCCTAACTATCAAGATGCGGAAGAGGGTAGCTCGGAGTGGACCCTCAAAGCCCGCGACGAGGCTGGCTTGGAGAGGGCGCAGAAGATGATCACCGAGGCTGTTCAACATGCTGAACGCATGTCTCACGTTGGATTCTTGAGCCTGCCAGACCGATCTGTATTCCCTAGGATCGTTGGTACCAAGGGTGCCAACGTTGCTCGTCTGCGTAATGAGACTGGGGCCGACATCACTGTCAGCAGAGAAAACAACACTATCATTATCATAGGTAATCCTCCATCTCTGAGCCATCGTTTGAGTGTCACTAACCCGAACTTATAGGCACTGAATCCGACATAGTCGCGGCGAAGGACGCTATTGTCAAAATGGCTTCCACTCCTGCTCGCCCTCAGCGTCGTCATGATCAGGATTGATTATGTTCGCAGAAAAATAATTACATATAACAAATTTATCCACGTCAATCGTTTTTATATATTATGGAACAGGAATCAATATCACTCTCTCATCATCATATTTGAAGAGTCTGAGCACTGATAGTTTTTAGCCCTGGCAGATGCTAACAAGAAGTCAAATCATTGAAGTACATGGAACACCGTTCATTCAATCGGATCTCCATCCACATCATTATCTATCGGCTCACCATCCACATCTTCCATCGGTTCTCCATCCACATCTTCCATTGGTTCTCCATCCAAGTCTCCATCCATTGGTGCTCCGTCCAAATCGTTGTCCAGAGGTTGCCCATCTACATCTTCCTCTACAAGTTGTCCATCCACGTCGTCAATAGGATTGCCATCAACGTCACTGTCTTCTTCCATCGGCTCGCCATCGTCTGAGTCAACAACGGTAGCAGCAACTGGTTCGTCCACAGGGGCTGTTGCTGGCTGGAAAGAACTGGCCTTGAAACGAGACGTGAAAGCGGGGGCGTTGTCTTCTGCATCATTAGATGATTCCTCTACTTTACGATCTTCAGCGCCAACAGCCAAACCTTCCAATCGCATACGAAGTTCTGAGGTAAAATCGGGCGGGAAGACGATCCAATCTTCCCAGATATCCACTACGGAGGTGATTTGCTTTTTGAATGTTTCTGCAGTGATTCGTCCCGGGAAAGAGTGGTAAATGTTCGCCAGATGGTCGAAAACTATGCCAAGACGAGATTGAAATTCTTGACGAAATTTCCATGCGCTAGGGACGGACGCCGCAGAGTTGTGTAGAATATCGCAGATAAGATGAAGTCGAGCAACCTTGCGCGGAACAGGTGTGCCATCCACGAGCAGCGATGCCACTATGATTTCCGCGACCTGAAAAGAATGATTACCCGAGTCAGGTACAATCCAGGCAGTTGCTCCAACGACGTACCTCGGGAGCGGCCTCTGCATGTTCGAGACTGAAAGCCATACATCGAGCAAGCTCGCCACGTTTGCCCGACAGACCACGAAGCATGGCCTCGAATCTCTTACGAGCAAGCCTACCAAGGACATTTTTGCGAGATCTTTCTCGCTCAGAATCTTCAGCTGAATCGGTAGAATACACCGAGTTATATCCCTGCTCATAAGATGAGTTGAGTGATCATATGTAACACAAGATTACTTGCCTCGTCGTCGAATTCAGGATCAAGGGGTTTATCGCTCTCGACCAGTCCTCTGTAATACGCGTGTCTGCGGTGCTAGACAAATTTGGTTATGTGTTGAAGAACGAAACGAGAAGAGATCATCATCGCTTACATCTTTGTAAACAAGGAATGCATATTTTGGGTTATTCTTTTCTCTTTCTTTTAGCGTTTCTGCATATTTAGCACCGTGTCCTTTGACTTCAGCAGCGACGGCCCGAATGAATGTATCCGTGACAGCCTCATCCTCCTCATTTAGCCGACGGTCATTTCGTGGACTCCCAGAGCGACGTCGTCGAGGAGACCGACTTCGAGAATCATCGTAGCGGCGAGATGCTCCGTACGATTTCTGACGTCGGGGTGACCTGGAACGACTCCGACTCCGCGAGACACTACGTGGACGATTGGACGAACGACTATGCTTATCCCTAGAATCGGGAGGGCGTCGGTCTCGTGACCGACTTCGACTACGACTTCGACTTCTGCTCGTGCTCTGATATTCATGAGACACGGCTGTAGGAAGATGGATGTTAGGATGAGGACGCAAAAGCAGGGATCATGAAGCCCACTGACTGTACATAGCTTTAGCAGCAACGGGTACAGCTTTGCTCCAACCAACTCGTAAGACAGAGCCTCCCCAGTCAAAGCCATCAAATTCACGCAAAGCAGCCTCGGCGCTTTTGCGTTTCATGAAAGAGACGAATCCACTCAGACCGCTATTTTTCGTTCTTCTTGTAGCATTTATGTCTGCGCCTGGACCTACTGTTGCATCCGTGCGGGGCCACATGATCTTGACCTGATGTCAATAAGAGAGATAAGTCAATGCACCCTTGAATTATTTGGTAGCACTTACTGAGCCAACAGGTCCAACTCGTGCAAAAAAGGTGCCGAGACTTTGTTCAGTAACGTGTGGTGGGAGATTGGCGACGAAGACATTGGAGGTCTGACATATCCGATCTGTCAGGAAAAGTAGGATATATATCGTTTATTCACTGACTTCGGGGTCACCACGATCTTTACTGCCACTTTGACCGTCGTATGCTGCATGAGTCGTGATGAGTTTGATGAAACGGTACAATAGAAGGAAACAAACCAGCTAAAGCGGTGACTGATCTTCCAGGTCCATGAGCTAAGACCGCTGTGAGCTTTGTATACTTGCTGAAAGATTGTGAAGGCACACACCATGTCGAGAATATCTTTCTTCTCGTTCGGCTTGCTCCCTATATCCCAAAGCAGTCAGCTCAACAAGAGCGACTCGATGCTTATGTTCCCTACCTTTTTATCTCTTCCAGGAAAGAGTCCATGGCACGTTTGCCTTTGGGTTTTGGTGCATTTGATGGTGGAGGGGATGCAGGCTTGGTAAATGTTCAAACCAGATCTTGCAAGAAATATAGGTCTTAGATGGACTTACTCTAGGGTCATTCCGCAGAGGTCTAGAAGATGATTCAGCGACATTCCTAGGTGTATAAGCCGTAGTGGAGTCGGTGGATGCTTTCACGAAATTTGAGCCGCTTTTCTTCTTTCCAGCATCCTCGCTTTCGAATGCATCCAGGAATTCAGCATATGCTCTAGCTGCGCTTTCCTCCTCCTCTCGTTTCTTGGCCTCTGCAGCTTCCTTTTCCTTTTCTCGACGTGACTTGCGCACAGTTCCAGATGTATACTGAGACAGCTTTGCATCGTTCACTGTCTTTTGCTAATTTATAGAGAGCGGTTGGTAAGTGTGAACTGGAGATTTAAGTAACTCTATCCGTCGCACTGGGAACGAAGATTCTTCCTCGTCATTGTCAAAGAAAGCAGCCAGTTTTGATTTCGTTTTGTCCATTATTGCGCCCCCGAGCTTGATGTGAGGCTTCGATTGTAGACCGAGTGCCAAAGAGATTAGCGAAGAATATACGAAAGCAGATCAGGTTGATAGATGGTGAGCAGGTAGTAGGGGTAAGTGAATGAGTGAGTGAGCTAAACGTGGGGAATGGTGAGAATTTGCAAGTAGACTCGTTCGGGGTCTCACTCAAGACTTCTCGATGTCGACTACCACAAAAATATATGTGCAAAGTGCTAAGTCGATACAGTGATAATCAAACCGAACATCGCATGAACGGCAATGCATACTAATACACTATATACTCACATCATCATACTTCCCAAGCCCCCACTTACATAGGCCATGGGTTTCATCGGTGGATGCGGCGTCGCCTCGAACTGGGTATACTCTTGCGTTCCAGCCGAGTCGATTCGAATCTAGATACGATGTGAGCGTCCTATAATCACAAGCATCGAGATACCGATACTCACGAAGGCGCCTTTGTTTCCCGCTTGGTCCACTGGATGTAAAGGTCAAGTACCGATAAGTGAGAAAAACGACAAGATGCTTACCATAGTTGGGGGCAGAGAAGACCTGTGCATAGAGGGTAAATTCGTGTGAGGATAACAGCGATATAGATATATAACTCACAGTTGTACACAAACCGCCGTGTTCTACTTCATAGCCGTCTACAGAGAGTGTAAGCCTAAAGCAACAGCGACGACATGAGGTCTTACCCTGTCGAACTTCGTGACTCCGGATGATCCCAGTGATACCATTGAGAGTACACCATTTACGCGTAACATCAGGGCCAAAGGCGATGCCTACACCCTATAATTTGAATCATCCAGGAGTCGGTTAATAGTTTGGGTAGCCATAGTCGAGACAACTCACCCTTTTGCTTGGACCGCGACCAGGCATTTCTTGTGGATCAGTCCAGAGCAGCTGTAGCGATGTCAATAATCTGGCTGCTAGCCAAGTATAATCTTATATGATTCTTACCTCGCCTAGAGAGAAGAGTCGGTCAGTATCAAGCTTTTCAGAGGAAAGGCATTAACATACACATCAAGCCCTCTTGACCGGGCTGTCTTCCGACACGATCTATTTTGCGAATATCCTCGAGTGTGACATTGTCTTTGCTGAACAATCCTCCGTGAACCACAAAGAAACGCTTCAAACCCTTCTCAGAGAGAATAGGTTGCAGAGGTTTTGTTCCCGCTAATGGGGGTTGTGTAGCACTTATCAGGGTGGCCAGAGGCACTGCATCCAGATGAGAGTTGGTGACTAGAAAGCGATACGACGAGACAAGGACTTACATGTCGTGAAAACGTGGGCAAACAACTGTAAGGCAGTCTAGTAAGCTATGGGAAACTCAAGTGTACTTGCAAGCGAACGGACCTTGTACGATTGTTCACCGTGTTTATGCTTTGCTTCACCCTCAAATCCGTACGTTCTGTTCATATCCTTCGCTTCGTGGTTTCCACGATTGATAAACATGTATTTTGGGTATAACCCTGTACAAAAACACGAGCTCCAGTCAGTTTTTCTGTGGTTATCGAGCGTACAGACACGACTGTTCCTACATTTGTATGCAAATGCTGTGAGGATAACTTCGATAGACCAGGAACCACGATCAACAAGATCTCCATTCATAAGCAAGTAATGGTTTGGGCCCGGTTCCCCGGTCAAAGAATATAGATGCATCATATCCCAGTATTGTCCTATGCGCCCCCAAGAGAACAGATGATAAGCAGCCATTCGCGCAGAGTAATGCGAGTCTACTCACCATGAACATCCCCGATGACATCGCATGTAACACCGTTTTCTAGATCGACAGAAACCAAGCTCTCCTCCTTGGCGAAATGCTCGTGTGCACCCAATATAATTTCCCACACATATCTCTTCGGTAGAGCCTTCCCTTCTTTGAACCACTGTATCATGCCATGGATGAATTCGTGTGTGATCCCAAATTTGCCACCTGGGAGCGTTTCTAGCTTGGGTCCAGCATAGGTACGGTCAACATCGCAACCGCCTTGATGAAGAGCAAGACAAAGTCAATCCAGCGATAGGAAGATAGTGGAAGAGAGACAGTAGGACTCACCTTCCGCAATGATCTCATTACACCTTTCAACCGGACTCTTTTCACCTTCTACTTCAATGGCCTAAGAACGCGAAAATTTAACATCTGCCTCCTTCTCTCCCTCCATATTGGAACAACTCACCTTCTCAAACTCGATCTTGCGAATTAGCTTCTGAGTTAACGCTAGTTGCGACCGAACCGTTTCATTTTTAGGCTCGATTACCAGGACTTTGCGGAAATCGGCAATAGCAGATTGTGGTTTCAGGATCTGCATATAACATGTCGCACGTCTTTTTTCGAGACTAGTCTCAGCATGCTGTCCGAGATCGAAGGAAAGACTTCCAAGACTGACCGATAATACGCTTTGGCATACTTGGGATCCAATTGGATAGCATGACCTGAAGTACGTCGATCCAATCAATCTAGGGTACTTTGTCGAACAAGATGTTGGTTTTGTACTCACTAGCATCCGTTAACGCATATCCATATTCCTCCAATTTCATCCTTGCATAGGCACGATTACACCAAAGTGTCGCATCGCCGGGGTTTTTTAGAATTGCTTCTGAGTATAGTTGTGCAGCACCAGGAAAGTCGTGGCCTTCATCGCATGGAAGTAAGAAATGAATGAAGTCGTGAATGAGGAGGTGGAAATGAAACAAATCGCAAATGTTAGTCGTAAAGTCCGCACAAGACTAGATGTTAAAGAGTAATAATGCATACCAGTGAACGCTTTATTGGCCTGAGCTTTGAGCCGCGCTGCTTCTAGCTTATCTTCATCTGACACGATAGTATCTCGAAGCGTGAGGGATTCGAGTTGAGGAGATGGAACAGACGAAGGCGGGGTGGATGCGGAGGAGACAGGGGACGCGGGGACGGAGGACGACGCTTCGCTCATCTTTCAAACGTCTAGTGGTCAGTATGTCAGTAAGAAGTCGATTCGAGCTCGTTGAGAGGAAACGGTTCTTGGAAGTCGATGCAAAGAATATTTTTGATTGTAATAATAGACGGGGTACTACTAGTCCGCGTGGTTCTTCTCACGCAAAGGCATTCAAGAAATGTTATATCAATTTATTATCCAAACCACCACCCCAACAAAATCCATTAAAGATGAGTTGGTGACACCTATATGGAGTCAGGCAGGGTGGGAAGTGGAACAAGAGCATACGATATGGGTATATATAATAACATATCGCCTTCCGCAGGCGCCAGGCAGCGGGGGAAAGCTTTCGGTAGTGCGGATGGTGGATGATGACGAGGAGATCAAGCATTCAGCGATGGTGAGTGGTAAGGGGTATGAAGAAGATGAGCGAGGTCGGGGAACGGGTGTTTATTTCATCAATTCGTGCAGAATTGAATCTAACAGACGTTGAGATTGAAGTACTTTCCGAGAAGGGGACTGGCTGTGTATGCGTCGATGTTCTGGCACCATCCATTGAGGAATTGATGCAAGCTGAACGGATAGGTATGTTAATATTCAAAGCAATCTCATGTCAAATCGAACTCACTAGTCAAGGTTCTGCTGGCAGCGGCAGCAGCTAGTGGAAGCAGCAGCGGTGGCCTCTCCCTATATGTAATGGGTGAGTGGTTGTCCGTGGACCGAGACGAAAGAGAATAACGTACGTAAGTCATCTTGGTGAACCAACCGTTGTACTGGCCAATGCTCTTAAGCAAGTCACCGTTGTTACCGCTCAATGTATCCGAGAAGAACTTGGCACCAGTTTTGATGTTGTAGTCCTGGGTGTTATACGACTATCAGGTAAGAACGAAGGAAAAGTCAACAACAAATCTTACGGGATCCTTGCAGTTTCCTCCGGGAGCAGCGCCACACTTGTCTTTGGTCAGCTGCATGAGCCCTTGTTCACCGGCTCCACCAACAGTGTTGGGGTTGCAGGAACTCTCCTGCATCGCGAAAGAAGCGAGCATGATGGGTGGGACTGCGAGTAACAGATTGTAAACATGCTATGACAACGTATACGGAGAAGGATCAACGCTTACTGCCAAACTCCGAGCCGTACTGCTCGAACAGAGAAATATAGGACGAGCATGCCTTGAAAGGACTGCTACTAGACTGTACAGCAGTGGACAGATCTTGCGTGATAATGTCCGACACTGTCACGTAGGGAGGTGTCCACCCTCCGTCATTGATACCACAGTTCAACCAGTCGATGTTTCCGTTGGGTCCAGCAGTTGCTGAGACCTCCTCTACAGACAAGGAATCAGCGGGTATACGTAAGAAGGAGGCGGCTGACTTACTGACGGCGCCAATGGCACCACAAGACGATACGACGTTGAGAAGGCCAGCAGATGAAACTACTGCTTCATTTGTAGGTGCCTTAGTAGCAGCTGCCTTGGCAGAGGAAGTGGTAGGCTCAGGCGCAGGGGCTTGGGTAGTTGTCTTGGCCTTTTTGGTGGAGGTCGAAGTCTTGACAGAGGTCGTAGCCTCGGCGGTGCTCGATTCGCTGGTCAGACTGGACTATAATCGAATGAACACTTTATAGTTATCCTTCGGAATTGTCAGCAGACAACTCACGACGGTAGTGTTCGAGGTGGAACGGTTCTTGCATCGCTTTGTGAGTGATCTGGGAGCTGCTACATGTTCCCGACGCGCAAGACGAGCATGGCGAGCAGAGAGAGACGCATCGTGCGCGTTGCTAGCATTTACTACCAGCGCAGATGCGATAGCAGCTACGAAAGCGACGGAGAGCTTCATTGGAAAGGAAGGAATGACTGGGGGTGAGTTGGGGTGAGGTGGAAGTAGGAACGAAGAGACGAATAATTGATGAGAGGTCCCAGCGAAACGAACTGCAACACACACACGGTGGTTCTTAGCCGTAACTCCAAATCGGGACACATCATTATCGCGGAACTTCTTTGCTTCCATTGCCAATTTTTCTAGTCAGCCTCTTCCCTCAACACCTTACAACACCAAAAATCAACATCAGAAGAACTCTCGTTCGGGCGTGCTATCTTGTCTATCTCTGCGCTCGTTCAATGCCTTGAGGTCGTTGTACACTTGCAATTTGACCTGCCACCGCACGCCAAGTGTAGCGATTACTTAGAAGCATGGTCATCAACGCGTAGTGGAGCCGGTAGGTATGTAAAAGCTTATAAAATTCAAACATGCCCGCATGATATGTACTTGCTTCCGGACGGGACGTGGCCGGATACCTGGGGTGCGCTGGAGCTCAGTAACAGGCAACGTCTCTGACTTGACTAGGACTGCTTGCGACGCGCATGGACTATATAGACACGCTCAGCCATGTGTGTAGAAAGAGGTGCTGAACGCATGAGTATTGTGGTGACTTCCATATATTGGATCGTATTTCTGGGCGTACATTGGACAGCAAGTCGCGTTAGTCCTTCGTCATCCCGACCAGCATGGGCTTAGATGAGACTCCTGATACTTCAGGCGGAGAAGCATCAAAAGGACAACAGCTAAGTCTGTATTTTCTGAAGCAAGCTGAACCTATGACCGCCGGTTTTTTCCAAGTTTATCTTGGTGGCAGACTACTCCAATGTAGCTCCATGACATGTTCATTGGGCAGAAATACGGCAAGAATCAGGAGACCGTGCAGGGAACACGATTGCCGAAAACAAGTTCGACCTGGTGAAGAATCGAGCAACGAAGAGCAGTAGGTTCCATGCACGATGTTGTGGGCGTCGACGACAAAGTCGAGTGATCGGCGGAGCCGCGTCGGGCTATTTTCCGATCCTCAGGCCTCAGGGTCATACCGTCGGTCCTCGACGCGTCCGCGTCTAACAGTCTCTGAGTTCTCGCCTGTCCCCCCGAAACGAGCTCAAGAGTGCGTGGTTCTGCCAAAAGTAACTGGGCTGACTACAGACGATAGGCTCTCGTTTGAGATGGATACTACTTCATATTCAACCTCTCTGGAGCGAGTGCTAATCCTGCAATTGAATACCACCCGTGTATTCTTGGTCTCGGCACTAGTAGTATTAGGAAGATGGAGAAGACATCGACAATGTGTTTCACATTTCATAGTCGTTGTGAATACCTCGTATAGTTTTCTATCACATTACAGAAGAGTCAACAACAAGATACGCTTCTGCTGGCTGGGTCACAATTATCTTTCACCTAAGGCCTAAGCCTAATTACAGGCATACCGATATAACCTCAAGGATAATATGCCACGAAGAACGAATGAACGAATAGAGATCCGAGCAGACTGAGAAATATAAGCCCGAACGAGCTAATACCAGTACATGCAAGATATATATCGCTACTGATACTAATAGACAAGAGACTGAGACTTGGAGTATCGGAGTATCGGACAAGGTACTGAGCCACCGGAGGAATATCAAGTACTTCCTCTAGATCTAGACAGTGAGGTACTATATTCTGATGTACGTCCGAAGCCTATCATACAAAAAACATATCTCGAATGTAGAATGTAGGATGTAAGACGAAGGACGCAGCGGATCCACCCCCCTCGATATCACTCATGAGATCCACGACCCACTACCCACGAAGATATCGTGGATACATAGCTAGCTACGTCGATATCGTGGATGGCAGATTGATGCAGAGAGGGGTGGATCTAAGCAGAAGTCCGGGTCTATCATGCCAGTACTAGTGATGATTCTGGCCCACTGGCACGGCCGTGAGCTGGTGACGATGTCATCGGTATAGGTGAGAATGGAATTGGACTCGCCAGCTTCCAGCTTCCAGGTCGCGGTCGCGGTCGCGGTCGTTCTTCAGTGAAATGAATGAAGGCGCATTAACGACTCGAACTTACTTGAACCAAACTTCTAGTGAAACACGCATATGCATGATAGTGATGGTGATGGGAGACATCCTGAGTGGCAAGTTCACGATGGATCATCAATCATCACGGGCGTGACTCTGTCGAATATTCAGAGAACGAGACGTGCGCGTGAATATCCATTTCCAGAGAACACCAACCGACCCAAGTATACTTGTACATCCGCCGAACCTATTCCTGATTCCTGAATCCTGCACCTTGAATCCTGACGAAGCAAAGAGTCAGAAGGGCGGGATTCTAGCTGCTGGAGTAAGTCGGAACGGGAAGTGGGGTCGGATTACTTACTAGTCTAGAGAGTAGTACGGACCATTGCATGTCCAATAATAAGAATGAGTGATCCATGGGGATGATGACTCCCCCCTCCCAAAATTACAAAGTCAACGGCTGCTATTGGACACTCACTGAAGGAGGTATGTAGTTCGGGCGCGCTGTGAGTGATCTTTATGGATCTATATAATCGGTATCAGTCACGGTGCAAGAGCGCGAGGGACAAGGAGGGACAGTGTCATTGTGAGTGGCGTGATCGTGATCGTTGATCGTGATGACTGCATTGTAAGACTCCAGAGTGAGTGAAGGTAGGTAGTATGGAAATATCACTGGAAGAGGAATCTAGTGTCATTGTGAGTGGCGTGATCGTGATCGTTGATCGTGATGTACATCCAATTGCAAGTTGTAAGACTCTGAGACTCCAGAGTGAGAGTGGTGAGAGTGAGAGGAAAGGGAAGGGAAGGGAAGACAAAGCGACAAAAGGCCGGTGTGACATGACATGGATCCAGTCAGAACACGAGACTCAGACGTGCCTTTCTTTGTTCCTCCAAGTGCCTTTTGCTTGTTGACAATCACAATCACAATCAGTACTCAGTGTCAAGCATCTGAACCGACCGACCACTTCGGACCTCGGATCCATCAAGCGCGGGATTCCCCCACTCGTACTGGTGAGGGTGAGTCAGTTCGGATGTAACGCTAACGCTGACGGTTCACATTGTAAGGTAAGATAGTGATCGTATCATTATCATGGGAGTACTCACCGAATGGGGCGTTACTGGATTGAGCGCTGGTTGGGCGTGGGCGTGGAAATTCGCGATATGAATCATTTATAGTGGGTACTGAAACATGAACATGGACGGTGGATGAGTACTGAGTCGGGATGTACTTGGACCCGACGCGAACCCGACCCGAATTCGAGATGGAAGGAGGTAGGTACTAGTAGGCGCATCAGAGCAGAGGAGTAGAGCAGAGGAGGTAGCGATCGAGGGAATCGTAATGGAGGAGAGTCCCAGTCTGGCAGTACTGGTAAGTAACGCATCCGAGTCGGGATTCTCAATTCTCGCCATCGAAGCTTGTAGGATCAAGGATATCGCCATTCAAGCTTGTAGGATCAATTATGGAGGCGTCCGCGTCATCCATCGGATCAAGCCTGTCCTGTCCTGTCTAGGGGAAGGGGGACATCGTGGAAAGAGCGGGTTCCGAGTCACCTGTTGAGTGTTGACGGTATGGTAATGGTAGAAACTGAGGCCGGGGGGTCTTTGCACGTGCACGTGCACAGGTCGCATGGGCATTGGCATTGGCAAGCATGTATCATAAGTGAGCGGGACCGATATCGTGCATCAGGCTATTGTCCGACTGATCGAGATGGCGTGTACGATGTACGATGTACGGTATCCGATATACAGGGGTTGTTGTAATACGCATATGCAGATGGATATGGAGGACACTGGATTATGGTGATAGACTAGGAATTGCGCTAGGAGTCAATTCGTCACTAGAACTAGATGCTGATGAGAGCACTGGCAGTGATTGAAGATCTATCAGTCAGCTGCTGCGAGGTCGTCAGGTGAATAATGAATAATAATGGGTGCTGAGTACTGCGAGAACATAGCCTGGTCGTGTCGCTAGTCGGAGCAAAGAAACGCGTACACTGGCATAGTCCGGAGGCAGAGAGAGCAGTGGGAAAGAGAAGGTGCCATAAGCAACGGCCATGCCGCCAACGCGTGGCCCGTGACTGCGCAGCTTTCGCCAAGGTGGCTATTGGAGGAGTGGAATGACGAGGCTATGCAGTGCAATAAGCGGGTGTTAGCAATGTAACTGCGAGTGTCAGTGCTCGAAGGGAGGCGAGAGGACTCGGAGCTAGAGAGACGGAGACGGATATGGAATGAGGCGGCATAGTGGCAAGGATGTACAGTTGATCCGAGCAGTGGCCACCCTACCCTATAGCATGCATGCAGTATCCTCCTATGCCTGCACTCGGACTAGCGTCGGACTGGAGTATTCCACTGCGCCGATTGTGCCGAGTGGGAGTGAGTCAAAAGTGAGTCAGGGTTACGGGGTCTTTGTTTGTTAGTGTTATTTATGGATGGTGTCTGCCTGACTCGTTCACCGCCTCACAGACAAAACCAACAAAACAGGTCCACCATATCAGCCAGCTCTTCCCTCACAATCTCACTCTTCCAAGTACATCCCCTGCTCAGCTTACTCTCGATTTCAGTCTTTCAGTCTCTGAAACGACCTGAAATCCGCGGATCGACCAGGTAGTTCACCTTGGTCCCTCCGCCCTTGACCTAACCAGTCAAAATGTCCGCCATTTGGCATCAACCAGAATCGTTGAAACCACTCAAATTATCATCCAAATCCGCATCCTCGTCCAGTACCACCGTCCCATCTAAATACTTTACAATTACCACCACCAACATGCCAACCACCCCGATGCGCCGTATCTTCGTCTGAATTATATTACTGTCTACCATAATCCCCACTCACTCGTCTCGTCTCGTCTTGTCTTGCACGTCCCGGCCCAAACACATTTTTGAAGAATCCAATCCCACCGCTCAATCCATTTTTTAACTATCTCAATACATATGCACTCCATCACTCATTCTCTCGCTCAGAGAGCACCTCCAGCAGCTCGTACCAGGGCCCGTTGGCAGCCCTATAATTCTCTCATCTCATCCTCTTCCTCCTCATCCTCGTCTTCGTCCTCGTCTTCCTCTTCATCCTCCTCATCCTCATCCTCCTCATCCACATCGTCTTCTTCCTCAATATCTCGCTCTCCTTCCAATTCCAGTTCATATCTCAATACCCCAGCCTCCTCTGTAACATCATCGTCCCCCTCACCCCCATGCGACCCAAGGCTGGTCCAGCCCTCCATACCACCACTACAAACACCAAAGCCAAAGGACCCCCCTCAGATACAATCACGGGACCCCCACAAGACCAAATACGCTCTCGGACTCGTTGGTGAGTGCCCGTACCACCCTTCTCTTCCCTTCCCTTCTTCACATTAGACCCGGCGCTAATACATCCATCCATCCATCCATACCCCCATTGTCATTGTCGTTTTTGTTATTGTTGTTTTTGTCGTTGGTTTACTCTGACAGACCAAGCCGTAAAATCCCTATGCGAGATATGGCACCCCCAAGATATTCCCACCGTTTTTCTCGTAGCCTCCGCCTCCGCCACTGCCTCCGCCACTGCCACTCGTCTACCGGTTCCGGGTCAGAGCACCGGTGTTAATCCGTCGACGCTTACTTCGACCAGCACTAAACAAGTCACCAATCACAATCCCACACCCACACCCAATCACAATCCCACACAGAAACGCCAACAGCAGAAGCAGAGAGAGCACCGTCGTAACATCAACGTCAACACACAGCTCCCATCGCCCGTATCGCCCTCCACTCAACCATCGCCTACATCCGATCCTGATCCTGATTCTGATTCGCCTCCCTTCGCTCCCACTGCTCCCGTAAATCAAGCTCATGGTCAAGCGCAAGGTCAACCCCCACCCCAATCCCAAGGCCCATCCCCCACCACCACCACCACCCCTCCAACCCCTCCAACCCCTCCAACCCTCCCCCCCCTAAAATCCTTCGTCCACGAAGTCCTCCGACGCTCCCGTACCTCAGCCACAGTCCTCCAAACTGCCCTCTGCTATCTTGAGGCTGTACGCCCGAAGGTGAGGGGGCTTGTGGAGCTGGAGAGGGAGGGGAGGGGGGGGAGGGGGGAGGAGGATTGCGGGGGGAGGGTTGAGGTTGGTGGGGATTTTGGGGATAGTATTGTTGTTGGTGGACTGGGTCAAGAAGGGGTAAATGGGAAGGGGGATGTGATGGATGGGAAGGGTGTGGGTAAAGACAGGGTAGATGGGGTAAATGGGGAGGATGTGGAAATGGATATGGAGGAGCTCGTTGATTTGGAGAGGTGTGCGCCTACAACGACCGAAATCATTGAAAACAACGAGATACAAGAAGGAGAAGGAGAATATGCAGCAGAGACGGATGCGGGTTTGGTGGGATCCGGTGAGGATACTATCCGCGTCACCGACACCGATAGCGATACCGACACAGACGCTATCATCAACGAACTAGCAACATTCACCTCCACCACCTCCATCCCACCCCGCGCCTCCCACTCCCTCAACCACCCCCCCACCTCCTCCTTCCCCCCTTCCCAAACCCACTCCCTCAAAACCCACTCCCACAACTCCCTCCGCACCGCCCACCCAAAACACCCCCACACCCCCTCCCCCCCCCTCCCCCCGCTCCCCCCCCTCCCCTCCCCCCTCCTCTGCCCCCGCCGCGCCTTCCTCGCCTCCCTCATCCTCGCCTCCAAATTCACCCAAGATCGGTGTTACTCCAACCGCGCGTGGGCGAAGTTGTCGGGCTTACCGGCGCGGGAGGTGGGGAGGTGTGAGAGGGCGCTTGGGGGGGCGCTGGAGTGGAGGCTTTGGGTTGGGAAGGGGATGGTGCAGACGGGTGGGCAGACGGGTGTGAGTGTTGCTCCTCCCGTCGTACCTTCACGATCGTTGGTGAGGACGAGTAGCGACGGTGCGTTGATTAGGTCGGCAGCACCGGTGGTGCTTCCGATGCAGAGGAAGCCGTTCGTGTATTCGGCTATCCCTATCTCCATCCCTACTACAAACCACCACCTCAACAATATCGACAACAGCAGCAACAACAACAACTTCCCCGCTCCCTCGACGGGACATGGACGTGGCCTCAGACGATGCTCGACGCTCCCTGCAGAAGCTTATGCTTATTCCCAGTCCCAGTCTCAGTCTCAATCCCACTCCTCCCAGTCACAATCCCAGTCGCAAGCTACCACACCAGACGCCTACGCTTACGCTTACTCCCAATCCCAGTCAAACATAGCCTACGCACACCCCCACTCTACTCCAGCCTACTGCGTACAACCCGAAACACCCTTCAGTGCACAACAGATGATGGCACCGGTACATTCCGTGCAGATGTTGTGCGATACGCAGACGCAATCGCAATCGCGTTTGGGTTTGGGTTTGGGTTTGGGTTTGGGTGGTTCGGGGATGATCAGCGGGGGTTACCAGGCAAGTCGTCTTTTCGGCGTTAGATCTTCGTATCGTGAAACTGATATAATTTGTTCTACAGCACCAACACCAGCAGGTGCACTCGATGTATGCCAACAATAACACCACCAACAACGACCCAAGCCCCAACACCCCAGCTCTGAGTCCATCCACTACAGAGTCCTCCACTGGCAGTGATACCGATAGCGGTAGTGGTGGGGATCGGACGATTCAGATGTCGACGTTTTTGGATGAGGGGTATATGTTTGCTTCCGCTGCTTCGAGTTTTTCGAGTCTTTCTTCGAGTTCTTCGTACGCCAATATCGGTATGGGTATGGGTGCGTTCGGTATGGACTTGAACTCGGATTCTACTTTCGTCGTTTCGCCTCCTGGTGATAACCTCTCCAACTCAAACTTCAACAACACCATCTCGAACATACACTCGAACTCGAACACCATCTCGAACCACAACATCAATAACATCGACGGCTCTTACGGGCCCTCATTCAAGACCAGAACTTCGACGGCCATCTACGCCAACTCACACCCACACCCAGAGACATCCCAATATTCGTCTGGTGGATATGCGTATCAACCAAATTTGGGTCCAGATATGGATACTATGCACATGCGATGGAACGAGGCGCAATTGCAACTCGGTGGTCATGGAGGGGATTCGTCCATCTCGAATTCGAACTCGGGTGATGTTTACGTTTATTAGCTGGTCTGCGGTGCGGAATTCCTGGGACTTTTTGGTCGATTGCAAACTGCGATACGCAACTTGCGGCTTGCAGGAAAGAAGGGCGCGAAGCCTGAAGCTCTTCATTATCATTGTTACGGTTCCTGTCTCTGTCTCTATCTCCTTCTTTTTTTCTCTGCCTCTATCTCTCTCTTCTCAGCCAGCTCGTCTCCTACTGTGTGTTATCTCGTCTCATCTCCTTGTCTTTTTTACTCTTACTCTTTCCCCTTTACTACTCTTACTCTTACTTACTTTTCCCTTGCCTTGCCTTGCCTTGCCTTGCCTTCCTTCTTTCTTTGTAAAAACCACACATACATGGATGTTTCTCTCGCCTATCCGCCTCTTCTAAATAAACCAAATGCTCAATGCCCAATACACTTGATACCGGTTCCAAATTCTCTTCAGTGTTCACGTTCACGTTCAGACTTGCTTACTTCTACTTCCCTTATGCATTCAGATATATACATGCCTTTTGGTGTCTCTCGTATCGACTTCATGCACTGCACTGTAACTTGCCTTTACCAACCTTTTTCTTTTCTTTTTCTCTGCCTACATACATACCTATCTCAAAATCCACCCAAACAAACGACCCCGGCCAACGCCATTCTTCCCATCCTCCTACCTCCCACACCCTCCTGACATGACGGGGACCGCTCGACTTCCTCTCATGCTCATCATCACTTGTTTATGCTGCTCTGCCTACCTGCCCAATTCTCGAACGTCTTTATGGTTTCCCACAGATATTCAGATTCTATGATGCTTTCTTCCAACTCCGTTGCATGCGATCAAATTTGTACCGAGTATTTTCAGTAGTGTACGATGTTATATACATACCCCGCTTTCTCTCTCTCTCTCTTTCCGAATAGATGTTATTTCCTTTGGCCGGGAATTGTGTGTGTTCTTTTGAGTATGACTCGGGAGGTATGAAGCTTGAGTCGGATTCAAGAGATATCCAAACGTTCATTCGTTCATAGAATTCCAATATTGTGGTAGGTATACATGTTACATTGTCCAACCGCTTATTCCTTCCAGTTCCGTTCTCCGTAGGTGTGGAGCGTTCACTCGTTGAAAAACTCCAACGGAGTATCGCGTGTCTGGATAGCACGCCAGACGGTGGGATGGCCTTCTGGGGTCTTCTTGCCCTCATCCGTCCAGATCGAGTGGAAGAGCACGTCTTCTGAACCCTATATCGAGGTATATTTTCGTCAGCGAATGGGTGATGAAGACGCGATTGATGAACTCACCCTGTTGGGAGGATCGTGGATTCTACCAGGGAATCAAATGAGCGCTCAATTGAACGGTGGCAGAGAAAACCAGTACACACCTAACGTGAACGAAACCCTCTCCTTCAGCGTCATTGACGGCAGGCAATCTAAGCTTTCCAAGGATTATGGTACCTGCGTGGCGTGTCCATCTATTCAGTATCAGCAGGACAGAGTGAGACAAACTTGGCAACACACCGTAAGATGTGGAACCACTCCTGATCTCTACAAGATCCTTCCGGATATCGAAGGATACAAGCTCTTCATCACTGAGTCCCGAAGCCCTTGCCCACATTTTGGGTTCGTGCTTGTCCCAGTCATGTCTCGACTTGACGATGTTGGCTTTGATGTCGTGGAGAACAGCATGGAAAGCTGTGATCGCGTTCTCGTGGGGTGCGTGGGGCGCGTTGAAATTGACGTCTTCACCTGATGCTGTAGTAGGAATTGTAGCGATTGAGTTGTGGGTATTGAATGGATTCACGTACCCATAGTATTAGTATTGATTTCGAGGCTGGGGTAAAAGTAAAGGGAGAATGCGGAGTCTCGACTCTGGTCTTAGCCAGAGCTTGGTGATTGCATATGGAAGTGCCGCTGAGTCCGAAATCATGATCGTCTGTTATCTTTATAGGAGCATTACCTCTTATGGCCGTCCCGCTACTAGGCCACTCGATGCTATGTTTTTTATCTTCTACTTGCGACTCCTGTATCTTTTGACTGGACCACCATCATGTACCCATTTCGCAGTAGATCAGGCTCTCAGCAGCAGCTGAACGCCCGAGTTCCCTTTCATCCTGAACCTGTTTCTACCTCGAAATCACTTTCCTTCATCCCAAATGAAGCCAAGCGGTATCCGAAGCCGAATCTCAAAGACCCGTTCGCCTCAATGCGGACACTCCGAGATGGGGCCGTGGATCCCAAACAGACCTTATCGTTTCCTTCCGTAGATCGCACGTCTCTATCGAACGAAGGCACCTCCGGCTTCCGTTGGGACCTCTCAGAATACACAGCTCGCAGAAAGTCTGTGAGCAATCAGCCTACGCCTCTCCTCAAAACAGTTTCCGTACCGACACAACGCCCACCATCATTCCGCGTCCCCGTTCCCCCTGCATCACATATGTATCGGCCGCTCAAGACTACCAGGTCGAAACTTGCAGGACAAGGCGATTCCAGGAATATGTCCTCTCCAACCCTGGCAGTCACCCGTCCGTGGATGCAGAATACCAACACGGGTATCCATTCTGCAGTCGAGAGCTGTCCGAGTCTAATTCTCTGCGAGGTCCCTAGTCCAGAAACTAGCTCTGACGAAGGCGAAGCCAATCGAATTCATGCGTACATCGCCAACACACACTCTTTAAAATCCCCCTCACGTACCCAAGTATATTCCATGCGATGGAAAGACAGAGGGACACATATTGGTCAACGGCTCGTCACCAGGATATCGGGAAACCGTGTCCCGCCACGGAACATGGTCTCTATTTCTTCTCCAATGTTATCCAATACGGATTTACACCCCATGATCAACGTCAATCCTTCATATCCGAGCGTCTTCTTAGCTTCGTTCATCGAATCAGAAACCACTAGCGAGCCATATGAGCCTTTGTCGGACGTCTTCACCCCTTTGACGATGGAACCGTTCTCCGACTTCATCGATCCAGACTTGCGTTCCTATTGGTCGCTGTCTTCTCCACCACCTCAGATATCCTTACCCTCAGAGGAAGCTCCCGCAGAAACTTCTGATAGCGTTGACAACGTCGATGCCTCGGGATCTCGTTCTCTGACCGCATCACCACTGGCAGCAGAAATCCCAGTATGCCCACCCGCATACGCCGTTTCCCAACAATCGTTTAGCGTGGGCGCAAAACCGACCCGTACTCAACTAGCAGAGGCAGCTTCGATACCCCTCCTCTCCGAGACCGGCGAAGTCGTCAACTTTGGGGAGTTGTGGCTAGAACAAAAAACTGTGGTCGTCTTCATCCGCCATTTCTTGTATGTTTCCCTTCTAATCATTGGGCTGTGTCTGATTACTCCGTCATAGATGTCCGTTGTGTCAAGACTACATGAAGTCTATATCAGATAGCATTTCCCCGACGGGACTAAGCAGCACTGGTGTAAAATTAGTCATTATAGGCAACGGTTCGCATGACATGATCAAGTCTTACCGCAGTAAGATCCTCTTCCTTCTTCTCGATTCGCTCTAGAAAGCGCCTCTGAAACCCATTGTTTTACAGAAATCTTTCGCACAAGCTTCGCAGTGTACACCGATCCCACTCATCGTGTATACGAAGCACTGGGAATGACTCTACGCTCACTGGAGTCAGGCAAACGAGGACCTTACGTACGCCATGGCACTGTTCGCGGAATCGGAATGGTGGTAAAACACGCTATCAAGACCGGCATGCCCGTTTGGAAACAAGGAGGAGAGATAACGCAGTTGGGCGGCGAGTTCGTGTTGGGACCAGGGTATGTATAACGTTAGAATACCTATCCAAGTGCTGATCACTAATTTGTGAGATTTATAGGTTGACCTGTTCGTTTACGCATCGTATGGAGGGAACTATGGGGCATGTCGGGATCCTTGATGTCTTCAACGCGGCGGGGATAGAAAGGCATTTGATAGTGAAGTCAAAAGGTGCTAAGAAAGAGTAATCGCAATCAGGGATAAGCGTGTTATAATCAGGATTGTATGTATGGATTGGGAAGTCAAACACTTATCACGAGTGTATTTAGGATATAGGGTATCTTGGGCATGTTCAGTAGATAATATCTGGGAATCTAGCGATCGTAAACAAATCGTCATATCAATGTGGATTGGGCGTACTCTGATCCTGTCATTCCTATTCTCTTAGACTCGGAAGAACAACAGCGCTTGCTACACCACGTGCAGACGCGTTGTTGATGGGCTGTTGACGCGCTGTTTGGTCGATACCACAACCACTTCGTACTATTTCATTTACAACAGTAAGGGGTCAGTACATCCTCAATCGACTCCATCAAATGAAATACGGACCACAATCTGCACAGGTATGTGCATGGGGTCATGGGGTCATATGTCAATGATCGTTCAGGAGAGGGGGGATTGATCCCAGCCGCTCTTGAGCCTCTTCGACGAAATCATCAGCGTTACAAACCGCCCCCTTCCCCAATCCCCAGCTACAAGTTCGTATCTTTCTGTGATTCCACTTCCCCATCCAGCGGGGGCCATTTATCTCGGTGTACCTTCGGCTGATCACGTCCTTCAAACAGCGCCTCTCGACCTCCACGGCAATGACCAACTCCGAAAACGTCCCAGATGGAGAAGTCTGTGTCTATCTCAATACAAGGGACAATGATTACGAACTGTCAATAACGAGAGAATCATATCTGAAGAAAAGGAAAAGAAAGGTCATCGCTAAATTCAACATCCCAAAGGAAGCGTGTCGACGAGGACTGACCAAGTTCTCGGCTCCCCGCGATATCCCTCGTTTGTCATTCCTGAATCCGACAGCGACTCATTATGAATCTTCACCATATGTCAGTGTCCCCTCACTCTTGTTCCCCGAAGGGGAGATACTGCCGGAACTTGATATAGACGAAAGTCCTGAGTCAATGTTCGAATATCCCGCGTCACTCGAGTTAAATTCGGCATCTGCGTCTCTATCGCAGACGGAGTCAGACGCTCCGACAGAACTGTCATCACATCCGAGTCCACTCCCGCAATGGATCCTTCGTCCTATCGTCCCACGGCCGGAAGGTCACACGAGTCCCCATGGCCAGCCCGGAATTTCGAGGTTGCAAACCGGAGGCACAGGAACAACTAGAAGTACCCAGTTCGAGGAAGCAGAGTTTGAAGCGCTTCTGGCATTTGATCGCACAAGAAACCCTTCTACCTACAGGTATAGAACGACAGCGAGAGCGGCGAAAGACATCGAGGACCTCGATATCGCACCGTTTCACCGGACAGCAATGGTGACGCAGAAGCAGCTCGTAAACGCAGCTTCTCTGTCCGTAACTTCAGAAACGGGAGAAGAGATAACCTTCGGGAAATTATGGAAAGATCAAAAAACAATCGTGATCTTCATAAGACATTTCTGGTATGTGTTTGAACAACCAACAGCAGCACCAAAACGGATGCATGCGATCTTTACAGGTGCCCTTTTTGTCAAGATTATATGACGTCTATATCCGAGGCCATATCGGCTGCAGCGTTAGAGCAAGCTGGTATAAAGTTGGTAATAGTCAGCGACGGGTCTTACAAAATGATCAAAGCATATAGCAGTGAGCCGTACCTTTGAGATATCTTTCTCTCAAGTTGGCTGATGTATTTCTATCTGTAGAATTATTCCACGGTCCTTTCAAGGTATATACCGACCCAACGCTCCAGGTGTATAAGGCACTCGGAATGACGTTGAAATCTTTGGACCCGGGACCTGATATCGACTGTGGAAGCTATGTGCGTCACGGGACCATGACTGGGATCGGAAAACTTGTAGCGAATGCTGCAAGAGCCAGGCTCCCATGGGAGAAGCGAGGAGATATTGGTCAACTGGGAGGTGAATTCGTATTGGGACCAGGGTGCGTTGAAGATATGACCGTGCTCTCCTGAGTCATCACGCTGACCTTTGGGCATCCAGGCTCGAGTGCACTTTCGTTCACAGGATGAACACTACTCGGTCGCACACTTCCATATCGACGGTCGCAGAGGCGGCAGGCGTAACGGGATTCGATATACGTCAACGGCGTGGCTCCGTCAATCAGGGAAATGACATCCGGAGTTCGAGACTGGCTGACATAGTAGACGCAGTCACGACAAGTCATATGCGATCCGTCATCGGAAGGCTACACACTAAGACGGAACATGCATCGCAGCAGAATGCTCTTGACGCGTTAGAAAGGTCCCTTTTCGTCACCCGGGTACCAGAGAGTACTTTCGACGTGACCGAAGGAATGAACGGGGATTGCAGCACTTTTTTCGAGCCGCCGGAAAAGCCGTCAACCGAGAGAGAGCGATGTGGAAATTGAGAGGACTTGGGACTTTGTGTTGACATCAGGGTCTCTTCGTCTGCAAAGGCGGCGGAAGTAGAAATGGTGTGACGGTTCTTCGATTCACTTATCGTGGTAGTATAGCAGTCATTCATTGTTTAATCGGAGCATGTCTAGTCTGTTCATCGCACAAATTTGAGTGCAGGTATTGCGTAAGTAGAACCAGGTATAACTTACGTGTAATTCAACCCCAGTGCCATTGCCACATAGATGACACTGTCACAACGTTGTCCAGTCATTGTGCATACAAAGCAAACCCCACTGAGTTATCCGCATGATGGACATTTGACTGTGACCAGAATAGGGAGGGATGAGAGCCCTAGTCCGGATCCGGCTTGAGACATCCAGAACGACCTCAGTTGCAGGAATAAGTACAACCGCGCGGACGGATGTTTGCCACAAGGAATAAAATATCCTGATGGAGTATTGTTATGATACCATACCCCCAATAGCACTAGTCGGGCACTGGCATGATTTCGATGGACTGGCACTACAAAAAGTCGATGCAAGACAAATGCTGCCTGAGATGGGAGTCGGTGCGATGAAAGTTCTCGGAATTTTCCGGTGTTCAACGAAACCTGCAACCTTGGAACTTTGGCGCGTGGCACTCACCATATAACTCTTATATTGCTTCCCACTTAGAGGTCCTAGCCAAGCTTGTCATTTTCGATTATCGAGAGCTCAACAATTTTCCGCATGGTGAGCCTGGTATGCATGTGCGCGGGACCCATATTTAGTACTCGGGGACTTCTCTACGTCGTGGCGCCTGAGGTTCGGATGAGTCGTCCATGCGGGTGCAAGTATATATAATCGCAAGGAGGCCATTTACTTCTCCAGGACGTCTTGACTCTCAATCGACTCCCCAGGATGTTTGTCCAGCTCGCCCTCGTATCTTTAGCTCTTTCTCGCATTGTTCTTGGAGTTATAGCGGAAGTCAAACCTCAGAAAATCAATTTGACTTCGCGTACTGCTCCTGTAGGACGATCACTGAAACGCAGAGCTTTGGGTGCATCTAGCGTCCCCTTAGCTGATTTCTTCCTAGGAACGGATCTCCAGTAAGTTACCGTTTCTTGAACACATTGGCACATCCATTGATGTCTGCATTCAGATGGTTCGGTAACATTTCAGGTTGAGTTGCCATCATATATCTCTTGCCTCACACATGTGCTGACTTCGCTGGCTTCCATCGTATCTTAGTTGGTACACCTCCACAGGATGTCACAGTGAGTTTTCCTAAGAAAAATCTATCAATTCTGATTGCGTTTCACAGGTCGTTTTCGATACTGGAAGTGTTACTCTTGAATTTGTCGGTGGGTACCCTGAACTTTGGATTGAATTTCGATGACTTCATTCTTGGTTTTGGTGAAAGGCACTGCTTGTGGGGAAGTTTGTGCTAATCAAGTCAAATTCGATCCCTCCAAGAGTTCAACCTTTGTCGATCTGGGCACTACAAGCTCCATTACGTTCGCGACCGGTGTAGGTGTGGACCCGGTCATTGGGGCAAACTATAAGCTCACCCTGAGAGCTGGTCGAGACACCGTCTCTGTAGGGGGCCTCAAGGCTTCCGGCGTCAGCCTCAACATCATCACAGACCAGACTCCTAAATTCTCTATCGATCCATTCAGTGGAATACAAGGTAAGTAGTCTGAATGACTCGTATCGTTCAGCCGTATTGCTTCAAAAGGATCCAACACTCACTTTGCACAGGAATGGGCGCGCAGGCCTCAGGTTTCTTTGCTAGTCTCGTCAGCCAGGGTCTACCATGTATGTTCTGTGACGACTATGCAATCTAGCCCACATCTCTGACCCAGAGAATTAAGCCTTATTCAGTTTGTTTTTGACGCCGAATGCTGTTGGTGATGCGGAAATGACGCTAGGTGGCATTGACTCCACGAAGTTCATAGGTCAGCATAGAAGCTCCTAGAAATGCCTATACTAATCTTTACTGATCTTCCCTTAGGTGACCTCACATTTGCGTCCCTACCATTGGGCGCGGGTAGGACATGGCAATTGTCATCTCCTCAACTGTCTGTCAACGGCAAAACGACCAGTCTGCTCAAGAGAACCCGCGACATCATATTTGACAGTGGAACGAGCAACGTTCTATTCGATACAGACACTACAGAGGTTGGTCCTCTCTTCACTGGTAGTTTCCTTTTGAATCTCATGTATAGCGGAACAGGCTCTTTACGCCCTTATCTCTCCCGACATCAAACCCAACCCCGCCGAGCCTGGGACTTACGGAATCGCATGTGACCAGATTCCCTCCTTACCCGCAGCCATTGATATCACGTTCACCTCGCAAGCCGGGACACCCTTCAACCTCACGATCCCCAGCAGTGAATTGAGCGTTGGCCCTTTTGCAAACAACGCATCATTGTGTCAAACCCTCATCAATGCATTTGACGGCCTCGAGTTAGTCGGTGGGAGTCTTTTGAAGCACTATTATAGTGTATGGGATATCAGTGGTCAACGGATGGGCTTTGCTCCGAACGGTACGCAGTCTTTATCATAACTCATGGTGTTCTTCGCTGAAGACAATTCGTTCTATTTATCCATCTGTAGGATTTTGATATTTCATTTGTATAAAGGATCTAACCCTCGAAATTTCACTGCGAGTCTTACGACCTTGAACACTTGATTTCCAATAACTGAGACCTTCCAAAGACAACGATTCAGTGCATAGCAAGGGTTTCCCTGGCGTGCCTGTTCAACATAACAAGGCTAGCCAAGTCGGAACGAATAGATCGTTGATCGTTAGTAAGATGACATCAACACACACCGATCAATGCATCAAAAAGCTTCCTTTCTTTCAAGACGCCGTTCTTCTATGTATAGGGTTGTATACATACGCACCACCATCAGAAGACGATTTGTCTTGTGCAGGGGGCCTAAACATGCGCATATGAACCTTCACTATACCCTAAAAGCCATATTCGATGCTTCTAGTGCTGACGGAAATATTCTGACCGTCGGTCAACGTTCAACCGTCGGTTTGGATGACAAGGCCGGCCCTAACGCGCTGCAAGCATTGGAGGAGTCTCCGCTTGAGTCTACAACAATCGGTGCTGCCATTCTACCGATGCCGACCTTGAGGTGGTCTCGGTCGACCATGAGAACAGGTGTTTCCAGGCGTCGTGGAAACCATATATGTTCGGCGCAGGATACGTGTTGAGATCAGGTCGAGAGTGACGTTAGCGTTGACACTGAAGAGCGGGAGGCACCGTGAAACAAGTGGCAAATGGGCCAGGTCGGTCTTTGCGCGACCCATTAGAGTAATCTGAAAATTACGAAGGCGTTGAACAGCCAGGAAAGAGAGGGTTGTTGATATCAAGCAGCTCTTTGGAGAACCCGACGCCGGGAGAGAACGACCAAACCACCGGATGATGACACAAAGCTGCGCGTACTGCTCAAGGGATTAAGACACAAACCGCGAATCCGGGAATCCAAAAATATGACTATTAAAATGTAATCCTTACTGGTATCTAGCGTGATGGTCGTGAAGTGAAGAATGTCCTACTAAAGGCCTCTCCTGTACAGTCCGGTACTGCTTTAAACGATCGGTCAGATAGACTGATCGACCGAACGTTATGGAAAACTTACATATGGCTCGAGGTGCTCTAAGGGTGGCATCAAGTGTGAAGGGTTCGAAGCCCATTGGTTCACGGACTGGTGGCCCATCGAACGCGCACTGGCACCAATAGAGTGACGGGTCGTGACCGCGGCATGGCTACCATTAGGGTAGCTATGCTCGTAGCGGGGTTGAGGGTATGCTGTTATTTCGGGTATCATCGAAAGTATAGGGTTGGAAGGAGGGGGCTGCTGCATGGAGTGGTGGTACGTAGGTCCGGGGTGACGATCGTGAATGGCGCTACTAAGATAACACTATGAGACTTATATCTACGTGGATTTCCCAGACGGCTTACCTATGACGACGGACGGATTCTGCTTCCGGATGAACTGGATGTAGAGCCATATATGGCTCGCTGTGACGAAGTTGTTAGAGTCAGAGATAAAGAGTCCATCTATGTTTACTCACGGACGGCGGGACGCTAGAGGAGGTAGCCCAACATCGACTGGGGCTCGCATTGGGGGGGTATGACTCCTCGTTGGTGGAGTTGATCCTTCGGATATCCCAGAGGATCCAGCAGTCGATGGTCTTCCGTCATTAGATTCTTTCCTAGGCGTCGTCGACGTGTTTTTTTTCCGTGATGGAACGTTCTCTGGCCATGTACACTGATAACACAACGACGATTAGCTATCGCGGCAAGGTGGAAGTGTTAGACGTACATCGCGTTGACCATGCGAGCATCTCATACAATTAGGTTTCGTCTCGTCGCACTGCATATTCTGTTTAGCCGTTGCTACCTACCGAAGTCAAGCACAACATACCTTTATTTTCTTTACTCGACACGTCAGGCAGCCAGTCTTGCTGCGGGTATATTTTGGACGTTTGCGCGCTGTGACCTCAGAGCGCGGAGGGGGGGAAACTACATGGCCATGGTTGACTTGTGGGCTCGTATAATACTGCGGTTGGATATAATGAGGAGCTGTTTGGCTTTAGGAATAGTAAGTACGCGAGAGGAACCATCGAATCTGAAATAGATGTACGCACTAAGTCATGTCAGCCATAGGATCGGGAGGGATGGGTATATCGTGTTCTTCGACTTTTGACATAGCCGTTATAAGGAATTGGTGGTAAGAGGTTGGTGGAAAATGAAGAGAAGCTGCTAAAGAGCCACGGGGCGAATCGGGGTGGATCGCCGAATATCAGATCTAAGGGTCGTACACCTGTGCAACGGAACTCCATATCCTAGGACTTCGTTCTTCTTTCTTCGTGTGGGGAATTTGTTAAAAATTCTTTGACACGAAACCTTCTGGATCTTTTTCCAGGTACGTCTGAAAGATAATCCGCCCTTTTCTTTTGTCAGGATTTCACAGCTCGAGACAAACCTCGGGAGCAAAAAGGAAGGAAGACATCGTGTAGATCCTTCCTTTAGTGGACATCTCTGAATACCGGATTAACTGCTTCTCGAAGTTGAACGCAGATTGACAACTGAGATCTTGTTTTGTGAAGTTTTGATTTTGATGCGTATCCCCCGTTTTGGGCTGTGACTGTGTCGGGGCGCCGATATTTGTTCCGATCAGAGGGAAGCTAGACCGTCACTCTGCTGTTTCGAATGACCTCCCCTCGTGAATGCTTTACCCAGAACAACCTATCATATCCCATTTGAATACATACAGTTCATTAAAACAATATCGAGGGGAATTCGCGTGCTAGCAGCGTTGAAGTTGTACATCGTTCAAAGTCGTGCCACAACTACACATATTTACAGGGAATGACGGGCTCAGCTATCTCCGCCGCGGTTCTGATCAACACCATCATCCGTGGTACAAGTAATGTTCAATGCTGGCCTGTGATCAATTCCTGACGGGAATAATCTGTCAATTTTCATCCACATAGACCAACACATGCATTTCCTGAGAAGCTTGCCATCGGGGGAAAGTGCTATCTGTACATAATGTCTTCTTCAGGTCGTAGCTTCTAGACACAAGCCAGTCGTCTATTTTGGAGGGTTATTATCAATGGAGTCGACATGCAAGTATATCCGAACCTCCGAGGATGTCTACTTGAACTGGGAGGGTGACCGTCGACGTAAGTGCGGCCGAGGAAGCCTCCAGTCTGTCTGTTCACCTTGGAGTTTGTTTAGAGGACGCGCTGTATCGAACGTAAGTCATCAGTCCTATTCCATCACCACCGGACAGCCTAGAACAAGGGACACATGAAAACTTGTCAATACGTCATGTCCATGGTCTCGGGGGAAGCTTTTGCTGGAATATGAACAAATCTCATTACCCAAAAGGGCGCACGAACATCGTGACAATACAAGTACAAGACAGTACTAGCTTGATCAAAACTTGCTTACCTACATCAATCGTCCATCAGTCAATCGCCGTCGCTGCGTACAAATCGCTGGCTTTAAACGGACACGAAACACCAAGACACGGACGAGTTGGAAAACAAAGCCTTGAGGGTGGAGAAGCTTTGGCAATGTTTCGGAAACATAAGGGCATGTGACTAGAGTGTTTCGAGGGAGTTGCTTTGTGCGTGGGTTTTCAAATAGGCCGTTGGCAATCAAAAGAAGTCAGGGCTAAGTACTTGCTTTAGAGCGTTGTAGGACTGTCCTTTGAGTTTCTCTACGTCCGGCGCCGTTCCCAAGTAGTAACGCCATCATCTAATTTTTTTTCTGAAATTCCCAGGGCGGATTTCCGGAATAAAAGACGTCTTCCAAAAATTTCCCTGGGCCTGAATCGGTCTGGTATGGTCGGTTTTGCAGTGGGCCACCTCTTATTATGAGTGAAAAAATAGTATTTTCCCGTCCACCCTGAAGCTGGGTACATATTATTTTAGAACCACCTGGGAATGCCCATGGTTTACGAGACGAGATATCTCCATGACTGTTGAGGTCGCACGACTCGACAGGCATACGTCGAGGCATGAGCTTCAGATGACCCGGAACCATGGATCGTTGGTGGTCTGCAGTAATCCGTATGCCTCAGTATCTCATATCTGATAGATGTATAATAGGAGGACTCGCCATGAGGTGATTCTGCGAAGGTCAACATGCTGCAATTTTCCAAAGAATGTGGTGCTCTAGACCTGACTGCTAATTTGGCGTCCTAGCTATACGTTTGGAAGATGGAGTGCCGCACGTCCTGAGGCCATAGGATGGAGCAGAATGGTGGCACCAGCGAGACGTAAGACAACGAGTCTCTCATGAATCATGGTGATGTGACGTCCGAGTTTCGGTCGAGCAAAAGTAAGCAGAAGGGTGAGACTCGGATCCATCCAGATTCTACCTATCTGAGGAGACTCTGAATTCTGAACGTCCTGATTGTTGATTGGGAGCAAGTCGGGATTTGTCGACATAGCGCTCGCAAGTGAAAGTTGTTCTTATGCTGATGTGGGGAAAGCAATTTGACACGTGAACGGTACCGAATTTTGCGCGCTTAGCCGCTCGCCTACTTCAACCCTCCCCTTTACCCCGGACTGACGACATTTTCGGCTGGTTGCTTGAAGCGAGTGCGGCTCAGTCGATCATTAAAATACCATCATCCTATCAAAAGGTTCGCGGTTGTAAGTATCTGGTCGGACCTCAACTTTGGGGATCAACGTGCGCTAATCCATGGTGGGCGGGGATGCCACTTGAGTATACACCCAGAAACTATGGCTCTTGATGCTCTGACATAAACTTATCACCAGGATAGGCCCTCGTGCCTCCCTCATGTCTCGACGGTGACTGCATGTCCTGGTCGAAATTTGACTCCGAAATACGTTAAACTTGACGATTATTGGAGGCCACCTGCAGGCTTACTGACTTGTACCATGCAACGTTCCAGCTCTGCTAGAGATTGTAGGTGAGAAGTTTTAGTGTGTAAAATCCCGTAAAACAAATACGAAAACATCACTTCCTATCCCAGGCCCTGGCAGGAGCTTGTTGGCTCCGTGGTTCTCTCCATACATATGCATGTATTTCCTACCTCGTGAAAAGAAGCTTCAATTGATTCAGCACGCAGGCCTCTCGATCCTGCCTTACTACTTGCCCGCCGGCCATCTCCTGATAGTCATGCACCGAACTTTCGTGTCAGCGACCATACATGTGGCTTTTCAAAGTTTTCGTAGGAAGCTCGTGATCGGGGTGTGCACTTGGAGAAGACTGATACTAGTGATACGGCGATGCTCGACTCCGGATGCTGTTGATCCCACAGTGATAATAATATGCTATACTAAATATACGTACAACGCCAAGGATCATCGACATAGGTCCCCCAAGGTCCCCTGCTTGTCCTCAGGCCTCAGCTACGGTGGTCTGATACACCTTCCAACGATCGTATGAATATTCCTTCTTTTGATTGCGACTACAGCAAGGAGAACGCGTTCACCTCTGCGCCTGGATTCAATCCAACTCGTTTCATCCCTCGTAGTGACACTCATTCGCACCTGGTCTATTTGATAAACCATCGATGATATGTAAGGATATGTACTGCGACATTTTTATTTGATCCGAGAGATCGTCGTCTCCGTTGTGACGCTACCCACCTGAGGTCCTGGCTTGGTATCACGGGATAGCCCTTGCCAACTCGATGTCTCGAACTTGACTGATAGGCAGCGGTGGATTGTCAACGGCCAAAGAAATGCGATTGCAAAATTGTAGTGTAATTGTATGTAATAGAACACCATCTATGGCAGCACATTTTAACCCCATGGGTTGTGAGCATCTCGTAAGTTTATATCGTGATCAGATAGATACAGAACGGAATCGAATACTTGAAGATGCGTGATATGAAGGAATCGACCAGTGGCATCGCAGACGAGGCCACCGTGGTGGGAGAAGACTGTGAGCTCGTTTGAGATTGAGTGGAGTTGATAGGAGCGAAGCCTATACGTTGAGCACCTATATCCCAAACACTGTAGTAGTGTTTCAAGACACTTCCTCCGACGAGTTCAACACCATCAAATGCGTTGATGAGTGTCTGGCACATCGAAGCGTTGTTCGCGAAGGGGCCGACACTCAGTTCAGAGCTGGGTATCGTAAGATTGAACGGTTCCCCAGTCTGAGATGTAAATGTGAGGTCAATTATCGCTGACAGAGAGGATATCTGGTCGCATGCAATTCCATAAGAGCCAGGTTCATCGGGGTTGGCTTTGATATCGGCCGAGATAAGCGCGTATATCGCCTGTATATGAGCATCTTGGTCAAGAGGTGATACACGAATTTGGAAGGAAAGACGAGCCTCTGCAGTATCCGTACTGAACAAAACATTGCTCGTGCCGCTATCAAATATGATAGAACGGTTTTGTTTGAGTAAGCTCGTAGTCTGGCCGTTCACAGACAACTGTGTCGAGGGTAAAGACCAGATATCGCCCGCATCCGCGGGCAAAGAGGCATAAGTGAGATTTCCTAATCGAAAGTTAGTACTTTGATGTCAGGTCGGTCTGAACCCACTGACCCTGGAATTTGGTGCTGTCGAGGCCTCCTATGGTCAATTCTGCATTGCCTACACTATTTGGTGTTAGGAACAAGCTGAAAATGGCTGTCACAAGACCGGTCAGGGACCACAGTCGCAGAGCAATGGAAAGCACTCGCCAGGTAGTCCCTGGTCAACCAGACTCGAAAAAAATCCTGACGCTCGAGCGCCCATCCCTTGGAAGCATATATAAGTCCCAGATATATATAGACGAAGGAAGTAATGATTTACCTTGTATACCACTGAAGGGGTCGACCAAGAATGTAGCCGTTTGATTCGTGATGATGTTGAGACTGACATTGGGAGCCTGTAGCCCCCCTACACTCACAGTATCTTGGCCGGCCCTCAAGGTAAGCGCATATCTATGGTTTTCGCTCACGGGATCAACGCCTACTCCCGTAGTAAATTCAATAGTAGCGGTCGTTTCGAAATCGATAAAAGTCGAACTCTTCGAAGGGTCAAACATGGTCTGGTTTGCGCAGGCTTGACCGCAGGCCGTACCTGTGTTCATGCCACTTCGGTGATGCTCATGAGCTTTGCGACTCTGTGGACGCACCGACGAACTCCAGGGTAGTACTCCCGGTGTCAAAAACAACCTATACAAGCATCAGTCGTATATGAGATGGATTCCTTTTCGAAAACACGCTCACAGTAATTTCTTGAGGTGGTGTCCCGACTAGAACAAGCGAAATGAAAGCTAAACACGGTGACAATAGCTGCCTTCAGTTAATTGTACTGACTCGACATATTTCCAAACCATCTAGATGTGTGTGTCACTTGTATATTCAGAGATACGAGTGTCAAACACGTACTGGAGGTCCGTTCCTTTGAAAAAATCGGTCAGAGGGACGGTAGCAGCGTTAAGCGCTCTGCGATTTAATACATCTCTTCTGGCAGATACGCTGCGGGACATTAGATTGATAGTCTGGGGTACAGCTCTAGTCGTCTGCGCGAGGGCAACATCTAGGAGAGTGAGGAAGCCAACAGTGAAGAGGTCAAACATTTTGAGTTGAGAGTCGAGTTGAGAATGAACTCGCGTGAACTTGAAGCTATAAATGATCCGTGATGAATATCTCCGTGCGACTTGGCACCTTCTTGGCACTGCGCGCTTCGCACTAACGCTGTGTAGGCTCTATATCATTCCAACTAACATGAGCCCAGCGCAGTAGAGTGCAGTGCAGTGAAGAGATGATACGAGTCTGAGGTCCAACTGAGGCCATGTTTTGCCGGAGATTGAAGAATTTCGGCTGGTATGAGCCGAAAGTCACCTGATTTGAGTCGCGTTCAACGAATTCTTCCTCGACGCGTACATACGCCACAACCCATTTGAAACCATATTCTTGACGCCTTAAAGATACATACAAATAACTGTTAGATAGGTCCATAGCAGTGGAGAATATTTCGAAACTCCGGAGAACGTAACAGTAAGCAGAGGTTTCGCAGACGACTGATGTGAGGATGGCAGGGTGGCTTGTGTGTTATTGAGCTGAGCGAATCCCATACGCTGGGACCCTATATCCCATACGCTGTAGTAATGTTTCAAAAGACTTCCACCAACAATATCGAGGCCCTCAAACGCGTTGATGAGTGTCTGGCACAAGGACGCGTTGTTTGCAAAAGGGCCTACACTAAGCTCGGTGCTTGGGATGGTGAGATTGAAGGGATCTCCATTCTGAGATGTGAAGGTGATATCGAGGATAGCTGGTAGGGAGGATATTCGATCGCATGCGATGCCATAAGTCCCGGGTTCAGCGGGATTGGGTTGGATATCGGGAGAAATGAGAGCGTATAGCGCCTAGATGAATGTATATCAGTCGGCGAGAAAAAAATTGAGCCAGAATGACGCGACGGACGTCTGTGGTATTCTTGTCGAACATGATGTTACTTGTACCGCTGTCAAAAAATATAGAGCGGTTCTGCGTGAGCAAGGGCGTGGTCTGGCCGTTCACGGATAGCTGTCTGGAGGGAAGAAACCAACTCGTCCCGGCAAACGAAGGCAAGGACGCGTATGTGAGATTTCCTGGTCAAAATTTGAGTATATCAGTTACCAAATTCGGAACAGTGATATATGCACGGACTAACCCTGAAATTTGGAGCTATCGATCCCACCTAACGTCATTTCTGCGTTTCCAACACTGTCAGGCGTTAGATACAGACTGAAAAGTGCTGCCCAGGACGAGTTAGGCATTACACATATCAGGAGGGAAACGTACTCACAGGGTAACCCTTGGCTAACAAGACTAGCAAGAAATCCAGAAGCGTCAGCAGCCATTCCTGTATGCATATCCCCGCAAGTCAATGTTGTATAGACATGGAAAAAACAAACCAATTTACCCATCGTGCCACTAAACGGGACGATAGAGAAGGCAGCCGTCTGGTTCGTGATGATATTGAGACTGACGTTATCAGCTTTCAGCCCTGCTACTGAAACCGTATCTTTCCCAGCCCTCAACGTGAACTTGTAGTTGTCTCCAACTACGGGGTCAACACCCACTCCAGTCACGAACGTGATGGAACTCTCTGTGCCGTTATCGACGAAGGTCGAACTTTGAGATGGATCGAACTTGACTTGGTTGGCGCACGGTTCGCCGCAAGCCGTTCCTGGTAGCATCATATCTTGAATACAGGCTTGACGAGTAAGAATTTCAACGAATTACCCGCAAATTCGAGCGTGACACTCCCGGTATCAAAAATGACCTGAATAAACAATCGAAGTCTGGTCAATACATGATGCTGCATTCCAGAGCACGAACTACACATACAGTAATATTCTGCGGAGGTGTTCCAACTAGAACCCCACGCAGGAATGAGTTTTTTGGAACTTTTTCAAACTATTCAAGTTAATCACCAACCTGAGATATTGCCATACCATCTATAAGTTTTCGAATTCATCCATTAGCATCCGTCGCACGTAGAAAACACGTCGTCTAGCACGTACTGCAAGTCCGTCCCTCTGAAAAAATCGACCAGAGGCAAAGTAGACGCCTCAAGCGCCCTCCGCTTTAGGTACGTTCCACTGGCACGGCCGGCAGGCGCGTTCCGAGAAGACAAGTTTATCGTGTGAGGGACGACCGTGTTGGACTTTTCCTCGGCGGAAACGCCAATACTGTCACAAGGGAGAACGAGGAGACCGACCGCAAGTAGAAGTAGAGGGAGCAAACGAGCCATTAGCAAGACTCTGACTAGTGGGGGGACTCGGGAAGACAGGAACGAGAGCGTCGAACGTCCAAGTCCAGGATCCAAGGTTTCACCGACGTCGGGGCTAAAGCGCTAAAGAGACAAAGTTACTTTGCCTTGGTATAGGTACAATACACATGGGGAAGCTGTGAAGCTTTCAAAAGTCTGGCACCGGCCATCACTAAATTTGATCCTGGACGTTTCGATACAGACACAGAGGGGCTTCCAGTGGCAAGGCCGCAGAGAATGGTTATTTTCAGCTGGAGTCTGGGTTCGGAGGCAATTGCCCCGGCTGTGAGCGTTAGGATGTGTGTATATATAGTAGATGCATGTGCATGTCGACAGCGGGATGCATGCATGGAAAGGTCAAGACAATACTAGTGTTCGTTGGCTATAGGGTCGAGTTACGGTCATAGCAGCAAACTGTATAATACGAAAATTCCAATTGTCCCATCCCCTACCAGAAACAGAAACAGGAAATTACACGCCAACAAAGGGCAAACTTGTTATAGAGAAAGAAAGAGAGAGGGCGAACGAAAAAAAGAAAAGGGAGACGCGAAACGCAAGCGAGCGAGAGTTGTAGTAGGGTAAGCAAGGTAACAAGTATGGTAAGACAAACGACAGAGGGGGCGAGGCGAGGGGGGAATATATGGAGAGAGACAAGCCTGACAGTGATTCAGAGAGGAAAGGGAAAGGGATTGCCAAACCAGTGGGTATTGCAAGAGAGAGAGAGAGAGAGATGTATGTATGTATGTGGATGTTGTATGTATGTGTGATGTGTATGTATATTGGAGTTGATTGTGTTAGGGCTGGGGCGGGGGGTTCCGTTGCCAGAGCGGGACAGAGCTTGAGACGAAGACGAAGACGGGAAGGGGAAAGGGGAAAGGAAGGAAGGAGGAAATGAGAACGAAAAGAATGGCAGATGGCAGATGATAGATGACAGAACAGGAAGATTGTGATGAAATGGAATCAGGAGATGAGTGATTTTGAGATTGTTGGGTTTATGTAGATGGTTGGGGACGTCCCGAGTTACGACTCCGAGGAAGAAGGAAACAAAAAAGAATCGAATCCGAATCAAGTCTCCTCACCCTTCGGCGGCGTATCCGATCTTGGAGGAGACTGCGAATGCGAATGCGAATGTTGATGTTCATCCCGATGACTGGATGAAGGTCGGGAGGTACCAGAGTTGGGTCGGGAATGACTCGTACTACCCAACACAAAAAAGACATCAGACATCAGTATCAGATCGAACAGCCAACAGAACAGGGAACAGGGAACAGGGAACAGGGAACAGGGGGGGGATGGATCAAAAAAATGCCTCACTTATCCCTAGACTTCCTCGGCCATCCCCAGACTTGCCGAATCCAGCGACCCATGTGTCCTTCTTGTTTCATTACGCTGATGATCCATGGATGCGCCAGCATATCCTTTGGTGTTGGGCGTGTCATTGCGTCGACGGTCAGCCTAGACGATGAAGAGATGAAGATGAGAATAGAGATACGACGTTGATAGAAGGTGCACATACGTCTGTTTAATGAAATCCTTCATCTCGTCACTCCACGACACACCCGGCTCGTCTTCCAATCTCGGAGGCTGTGGACAACAACAACAAGATGTAAGTAAGCCTCGAAACATCATGATCATAGTGTATGTATGTGAAGGAGGCGAAACACGACGTACCTCGCCAGTCGTGATGTAGATCATCAACTCGATAGGCGGCAAGTCGTTCGGGAAAGGAAATCGGTTCTGGACGAGCTCGAGGAGGGATATCCCGGTCGACCAGACGTCGGATCGGATCGTGTATTCTTTCCCGCAGATTCGTTCCGGCTGGAAAGGAGACGTAGGTAGGTAGGTAGGTAAATAAGTAAATAAGTAAGAAACAGATGAGCATGCGTAGATGGAGGGGGATGGATAGATGGATGCTTACAGCCATATAAAAACTAGTTCCAGTGAAAGTGCCCGCCATGGAATTGACTAGTTCGCCGGAAACGCCAAAATCGCAGAGCTTGACGATGCCTTCGCGGGAGAGAAGGATGTTGGATGGTTTGATGTCCCGATGTATGGTTTTTCTGGTGTGTAGGTATGCCAGACCTTGCAGGACCTATGAGCATAGCATTATCAGATAACGTCGGATGAGGATATGTTGAGAGCACGTACCCCTTCGGCTAATCTACCTACGATCTTTTCTCCGACGACAGCTCCTCGTTCCTTGATACGTTTCCCTACAGCCTCCAAGCTCCCGCCCTCACAGAACTCCATGACGATTTTGACCTCACTAGACGAAGGGGACATGTAAGCACCATAGAACCGGATGAGATTGATATGTTCCGTAGAAGACATGATGGACAACTCCCGTAGGAGCTGTTTAACGGGTGCTTCACGTGTAGTGATAGTTTTGCGAGCCATGATCCTTCCCGTCCGTTTATCTTTCACTTTGTGCACCGCACCTCCAGCGCCCTCGCCTAGCCGGGAGATTTCTTCTAGGACGTCGTCGGACCATGATGTCGTTATATCGTCGTCAGCTGGATGTTGTGGATGTGGATTGGGTAATGGGAGAGGGGAGGTGGTGGTCTTGATTTCGAGACCGTTTAGCATGGCACGGATATCCTCGATGGGTTCTCTTTGTGTTGGGCGTTGGACGGTGGTAGATATTTCTGGGCGGATGGTTCTTTCATCCGGTGGATCATTGATGGCACTGTTCTGTTGTGGGGGATTAGGACCTCCGTAGTAGGTACCTTGCTGTTCTGCTGGATCGTCATCGTTGCCCCAGCCCATTGCAGAGCCATTTGATGGAGTGGATATCGGGATGTGGAGTTTGGGTTTTGGAGTGATTGGTCTTGGGCGAAGTGCGCCTGGAATCGACAAACCGAGAGAAGGAGCTGGAGACCTAGAGTAGGATTGACCTGGAGGATAGAGAGATGAACTTGATTTTTGAGATTTGTGGATAACGAGGGGAGAATTGTCTTGGAGAGATATTGGAGATGGGGAAACTGAGCGAGTGATGCTACGGGGCCCTAAGGGACGAGCATGGGTCTGCATGATGTTTGAAGAGATTTGCTGCACTGCAGTCTGAGATTCTGAGATTCTGAGTGTTGGTCTGGGGTGGCCTCAGTTGGAGAAAGGCCTCGACGGTGGAGGTGGTCAAGGTAACAGAAAGACTCGGGGTGCTCAGCCACTTTCGGCGCTCTCATGCTCAGCTCATATTCTAGCGCTCAACCATCTCATCTTTGACACTTGCAGCGCTGACCGACCTGAGACACGCTGATACACGTCTACAACACTCTACAATATGAATATGCACAGCGCCCACCCCAACTTGAAAGAACCACAACCACCCAACGACCGCAACAAATGCAGCGTCGTCTGGGCCTGCTTCTCTTCGCATCCGCTATGTAGATTAATAAGATGCGTTGATTCAATGAACTTGATTGAGAAATGCAAATGACTGGGTGTGGTGGCCCGTGCTCGCGTGGTTCTCGGCAATTGCCGGCGTTGATGTTGATGTTGTGGGTGGACAGAACTTGAGAAGAGTGGACGGATACAAAGTCTGACCAGAGCCATAAATGGACTTTACCTTCAATCGGGGCCTTGAAGCCTCCATCCACGCTCCAAACTACACCCCTTCCTCCTCGTACTCGTCTACTACATCCTCCCAACAAATCCCAATGAAATCTGGCTTGAAACAACGATGGCCCGACACTTCAGACACGGACGCAAGCAACCTCGATGATCTCCCGGCCCGTCTTCCGTCGCGTCCTAGATCCTACCATTCGAGTACAACATCCTCAACATCATCCCAGACCCCGTCTTTGCCAGTAAAAGCAACTCGAAGGATGCCTGCGCCTCTCCGTCTCATTCCAGTCGGTATCGATCCCAGTGGTAGGCCGCCTCTTTTACTGCAGTGTTTAGTGGCTCACCTGATATGCTTCTGTTTTGCAGCCATAGTTGGAAAAACACTCACTCGAATCCGTCGTTCAAACAAGCACCCAACCCTTACCCTCGATTTCTCTGACAAGTCCACGTTCCAAGTCCTCGTCGATGGCTACGATCCCATCCATCGAGGCGTACCAAAGGGCCTCGAGATGGATCCCTCTTTGGACCACATTTTCAACCCACCCAACGGCGAACTACGCGTCAATCTCGTAGTAGCAGATTGCGCCTTGATCACATTGACCGACAAAGCCTTTGAACAAAAAGGACCCGAGCCCAATGCCACCGGCCTAGGAAAAGAACTCCAATGGGACCAGAACCACCTCGGTGTAGCCTTCAAATTCGCCGACCAAGACCGCGATTCCTCTCTCGCGCGGTGGCACTGCGTATGGGCCAAAATGGAAGAACACGACGAGACGCTGGGAGGGTGCGTTTTTCGCAGCTATGATGATGTCTATCTCGAGAGGTTGCAGCGTCGTCAGGACACGGGGTCTCTGCGTGTACCCTCGGCGCATTATAACCATTATAACCATCATCAACATCAAAAGCCGTCCTATAAGGACGCATTGACAGCCCCATCAGCACCAGCACCAGCACCTTATCGAAAACAACAACAACAACAAAAACAGGGTGACCCGAAACATAAGGACGATGCCGCAAGTGGCACCACAGCGCCGCATCATCGCAAAAAACAGGAGACCGAGGTTCAGCCCAACCATCACAATTACAATTACAACAACCCTCATGCCGTATCCGTATCACCCAAGGGTCCTGCAGCAGCAGCGTCCTCGCGTAATCACCCTTACCCAGATTCGCTGACGGATCCCTCAACGAAACGGCAGCAGTCGCAGTCGTCGAAACCTCAGGCTCACCACTCTCACTCTCGAAATAAATCTGCTACTGCTACGGGCCTCCCCTGGAAACACGCCTCTAGTCCGGACCCTCCTCCCCCCAATTCCACGGTACCTTCGAATTCGGGCACCACCTCTCGAAAGCAACACCAACATCATGGGAGGAAGCAATCGCAATCCAGGAGTGGGTGGTGAGTCATCAACCAAACGCAAAAAGAAAAAAAAACAAGAAAAGTGGGGCAATCCATCTATCCATCAAACAAACAAAAATGACTGTTTCTGTTTCTGTTTCTGTTTGTGGTTCGTACATTTCCATCTTCCCCCTCTCTCCTCTTCCCAAGCTTACATAATTCCAAACTCCAGGCTGCTCTTTCGTTCGTTCTCTCGCTGTATCGGTATCGCATTATCTGTGTCTCTACGATCATACGCCGCCGCGAAACCACCCCCTCCCCACACGTCAAAGTCAAGTGACACCCCCCTCTCTATATCCATTCATCCATCTATCGTCTCGTTGTATTGTTCTCAACATCCACATCTATCTAAACCCACTCCCATCGCCGAGGACCACTCGACCACTCGACCAGTGATACATCCCAACAACTCTCTTCTCTGACCCACTAACGAAACGAATTCGAATTGTACCCGTCCCATCACCCTCGACCCACCAACCAACCCCAAACCCCAACTTACATATATATCCTTATCTTCTTGTTGTAACTCATATTATATCTTTTCCACCACCAGTCTCGGATCGTTCGATATGTTCTCTTCACTTTGTCATTACTTACTCAAACCTCCCAATCCCAGAATCTCGGAATATACAATCGGACCCGCGTTTTCCTTACTTCGTTGCTACCCCACCCCACCCAAATTTTTTTGTTTGTTTTCGCTCTTGTTTCCGTTCCCGTTTCCGGTTTTGCTTCTGTTTCTGTTCATGCTTCCGTTTCTGCTTCCGTTCCCGTTTTTGCCTCTGCTTACGACCTTGCTTACGCTCCCATCTCCCGTCTCTCATCCACTTTCCTGTCCTGTCCTGTTCCCCGTTTCATTTCTCCCACCCCGTAACCGTTCGAGTCTTGACAAACCAACGGTTTTATATCTATTTTTTTGTTTGTGGTCCCCCTGTGACTTTGACTTGGTTTTGTAAATTCATTTGTGTTTAAACCCTCGGATTATTCGATTGAGATCGAGTGTGTGGTCTGGTTCTCCTGGTCAACGTACTGCCCCAATAGCTGTCTTGCCTCAAGAACGACTCGGTCAACCTTCGAATAGGCCATCTTGTCGCTCTTTTGAGGTATGTGTTACTCAGCCAAAATCTATCTTTGTCCTTCAAAGATGCTTATACACACCTTCTGTCAGATGTAAAGTCCACTCGGGCAAGACGGAGACGCCAAAGCCCTCCCTCTGCTTTGTCATTTGGTGTTGAGGCCTTGCGACCGTGACAATCTTTTTCTGCCTGGGATCTTTTACCTGAAATATGATTTGTCTATCTGATGCTTGTCTACCAAAGGAGACCAAAGGTCGTCTGATATCGTCACGCTCTCCATGGCCTGTCCGAGTCCCGTGGCCACCTTCTCGATACCTGATGGGCTTTGACCATCAGCAAGTCAGTATTTGTCTTCCAATGCCAACGATTCTTGTGGCAAATGCAAAGTTCACTCGGGCAAGACGGAGACGCCAAAACCCTCTCTCTGCTTTGTCATTTGGTCTTGAGGCCTTGCTATCGCACTAGTACTGCGACAAGCTTTTCCTGGATTCCTTTGGCTGAAGAGTGTTTTGTCTATCTGATGCTTGTCTACCGCAGGTCGTCTGATATCGTCACCCTCTCCATGGCCAGTCCGAGTCTCGTGGCCACCTCCTCGATACTCTTGATGGGCTTTGACCATCAGCAAGTCAGTATTTGTCTTACAATGCCAACGATCCTCACTATGCACTTCGTGTGGCAAACGTAAAGTCCACTCGGGCAAGACGGAGACGCTAAAGCCCTCTCTCTGCTTCGTCATTTGGTCTTGACTCGGGCAAGACGGAGACGCCAAAGCCCTCTGCTCTGCTTTGTCATTTGGTCTTGAGGCCTTGCTATCGCACTGCAACCGTGACAAGCTTTTATTGGAATCCTCTGTCTATCTGATGCTTGTCTACCACAGGTCCTCTGATATCGTCACCCTCCCCAGTCCGAGTCCCGTGGCCACCGTCTCGATACCCTTACCCTTGATGGGCTTACAGCTGCTTACAGACATCGCTTTTAGAACCTGTCACGGTTCTTTGTTCTGTCCCCGACGCAAAAGTCAAATGAGACATCTGTAACAATCAATATTTCTAGGTACCGTATGTCTAGAGTAAATTAAATCAAAAATTGAGAGAAGTCCACACACGGAACATCTCAAATAACGACGTCAACGTCTGCATAGCCATGTCCTTGCCAAGTTGAGTTAGCTGCACCTAGCATACATCATACATAGGTGCCAGACGTCGTGACTTCATCACGATCAGACAAACGCGTTAAGCAGTTTGGAATTTCAATCTTTGCGGAGGACGGAGGTCCAAGGTACCCGGCCCCCCGGCTATATACGAAAAGGTTAAATACTCGTCCTCGTGAATAATATATGCATGGAGGTCACGAGTAAGTATACGTACCTATCTGGTTTATCTGTCTGTCTGTCTAGACTTTGGGTTGGGCATTTTTTCTTTTAGGTTTTCTTCCCAGCGCTCCAAGGCCCAAGGGAGATTTAGTTCGAAGATATGATCAAACTGATCATGACATGCTTTTGTTCTCGGAGTTCCCATTCCTATAAGCAGTGCGATAAGGCAAGGGAAAGTGAGGACTGAGATCAAACTTGACGAATCATCGTTCATGGGAGTACTCACCGTCGAACACCTTATCGAGTATAACGTATAGATGTCTTGCATCTCGAGATCGCAAAAAGTACCCCGAGAGAAACGGACCGGTTGCATATCATATCGTATCATAAGTCACCTCGTCGGTATCTGGCGTGCTTTTCATCATTGATGCGGGGTCATTCTGCGCCTTTCCTTCCGAGGAAACAAAAAGCAGTACATATAACATTGCTGCGGAGAGTTTTGGGAAATAGGCTTGCCTCGAGACAAAACAGACAGACACCTGAGCTGTAAGCTTTGTAAGCGGCCGCTGTGTTGTTGGCTTCTAGCGGTAAAGGTGAGAAAGACAAAGACGAGGTTCAAAGTCCAGTCCCATCTAGTGCAGTGACGAAAGGGATAGCGGGTAAAACCGTGTAAGGCCTGTAGAGGACATGTATCATGGCGGCAAGTCAGAATTAGGGGTCGAATGAGAGTCATGCCGGGTCCTGTCTCTCCATCAAAAAACGATGGAACGCAGGAAGGTTCATTCCACGAAGAATCTAGGATACTTTCGACATGTCAGGATGTCGATGGCTACCCCAGCCAATGCGCTTGAGACCGATAGAACCGGTTACCCAATATACGAACAATGGGACGTGATTCGTCCGTGAGGAAGGCCAGGGTTCGGCGTCACTGCGACAGAAAAAAAAAAGAAAAATTCAGCGTTCAGAACGTCGGCGACGTCACGAGACGTTGGTTCACGTACTTCGGGACTGGAATAATAGCGATGACAGTTGATTTCTGCAGTATTATTGGAAGGCCATCTATATTCTGGGAGGTGTTGGCTCATTCCGGTGTAACAGGTATATGCCCGTAAGCGCAAGCCTATTGAACGAGAGAAGGTAAACACCGAGATGGATAAACGAGAAACCTCATTACAGTCAAGGTTCGTGCAAAGCTGCGGTGCAAAGGAGTTCGAGAATTCGTCTCAGCGTCATAGAGGATGAGTTCGCCAGCTCCATATAGCAAGAGATAGTGTTGATCATAACCAACCGAGTATAGGGGATCAACGAGTATGATGTCGAAGTTTGAAGTTTCAGCTACCAAATATGGAGTTGCTTCTTTGTTGAAATTTCCTGGATAAATATAGCTCTGAGTACGCGGGAAGCGTGGGTTATACCAAGAAGAGGCTTACGATACTCGTTGCGAATCAGTGAATTGAGGTTTATTGACCGGCCGCGTTACGAGCGTCCCAAATGCAATACCAGTCACCAAGGCGACGGTAAGCATCACCATGAAGGCCGGCCTGCTGCAACAGAAACCGTCAGATTTATTTTGGGACTCATTCGGACCAAGGTAGTCAAGCCGTAAGTATGGCGATTGAGCTCACACACCTTTCACGAGTCGTGACGTTGCGTGTAGAGAGAATCTACGGGTAGAGTCGTCGGCAGCGTTTTGAATGTCAGTGGAAAGTGCAAGCATGGGTAGCGTCAAGAATCACAGGCTTACCGCTGCTTATACGCGCCCTCTGATGTAACAGAGCCCGACACGGGGAAATTCTTTGCCACTGCTGGTGACGGATGGTCGAGACAGTGTCAGGAACAGTTACAAAAGTCCAAAGGCACTGTAACTCCTTGAAGATTCCCGACTCGGAATGCCTGCGTCGTGCTGTGATCCGGTGAAAGCCCCCCTGGAGTGTCTGGTTGGAATCAACACATACAAGCGATACTGCCTCTACATCGTGCCTTTGCAGACGAGGTCGATGAGATGAACGTTCGACTCGGTTGAACTTCGAACAATTGTGGCGTGGTGGCGCCGCCGGCGAAGACTCCGCAAATTGTGTTTGCTAGAAACAGAGAGGGCAAACAACCGCGACGCCTGTAAAGTTCTCACGATCATCTCTCCCAACGATGAGCACGACAACAAATTCCTCTTCTCGAGTTTTTTTCGCGTCTTTGACCTCGAACAACCTTGGGACTGTTCGAAAATTAAATTCTGTTCTATTCCCCATCAAATACAGCGAAAAATTCTACCAGGACATCCTGATACCAGAAGCAGAGGATTTCTGCAAACTTGGTACAACATCGATCGATACTTGTGCTTTGACCTTGACTGACTGTCATTTACGGGTATATCTAGTGTATTATAATGATGTGCCTGTAGGAACAGTCTGCTGTCGACTGGAGACGAAGGACGACAAGGTTAAACTATACCTCATGACCATGGGTATTCTCGCGGTGAGTGAACCGAAAACTTTCTCTCTGATGCTCGCATAGCTCATCGTCCAGACAGCCCTATCGATCTAGAACCCTGGGCTCACAGACCATTGATTCGATTCTTGCTGCTGCCGCTTCCCATACGAAACCAAAGATCGACGAAATATACCTGCATGTACAAACCTCGAACACAGAGGCGAAGAAGTTCTATGAACGACACGGGTTCCAAGAAGTGGGGCTAGACGAGCATTATTACAAGAAAATCGACCCACATGCTGCCTGGATTCTCTCCAAAGACTTGAGTCACGAGTGAAACTCCAGACTGAGTCCGATAGAGCGTTATAGTAAGATTTTCCGTCTACGAAGCGTTTACAAAGGCTCATCAAGTTTATTCCCTACATAGGTTACACTGAATATACAAGCTAATCTTTCAATATCATACTAGAGAGACCATATTAGTCCGTGGTCGACGACGATTAATACACCATACGATATACAAACACGATACTAGACCTCGTGTCAGTCAAATGCATTCGGGGATCAAGTCGTCACTGACCTTATAATCGAAGCACGCAAGGGAAATCTAGGTCCAGTCATCGTCCACTCTGCCGCACCCTTTCACGAGCTGATAGACTAACATGAGCGAAGAACACAATAGAGAATAGATCACCCAACCTGATGACGCTTCAAAGCATCTTTCCTTGTAAAGGTCTTCCCGCAACCGCCATTACACAGGTAAGGTTTCTCTCCCGTATGAGTCTCTCGATGGCGCTTCAGATCGTGTTGGCGATTGAAGGATAATGCACACAAATCGCACGAGTAGGGTCGGTTGGGAGAGGCTGGATATGGCGATAAGACACTCGTCGCCTGCGACAACGGAATCTGCTGCGGATAAGAGGATGCTGGATGCGGAGGGACCACCATTGTCGGATGCTGTCCCATCGACTGACTTAAAGTCTGCTGAGGAGCATACGCGTTCGCTTGAGAATGAGAGCGGGGACGCGATTGGGAGTACGAGGACGGACGCGGTTGCTGATAGGAAGGTGACGGGTATTGCTGTGTATATGGCTGTGAGGAGTAATGAGAAGGAGGTGACTGCGAGAGGGAATGCGAGTGCGAGTGAGTGTGTCCATGACTATATGGTTGCCGTGGTTGTGGCACCGGGGACACGGCTTGGTTCACTGGCGCATGATGTGACTGTTGGTGTGGGGAGATCGAAGTGGTAGAGTAAGGTGAGGTTAGTCCATAATAGGTCCCCTGGTGCACCACATTGTCTGGCTGAACGTTTACATTCCCGTACGGACTGATCATTGGCTGGATCGTACCGACGGTGTCATACCCGGAAGCAGAGTTGTAAGCCGTTGGAGGGTAATTGCTTGTGGGTGGATACTGTGGGTCCGTATCGTTCCACTGGCTCGAGGCGTATCCGCCGGCTTGTGGATGGTACATTGAGTGGCGTCGCTCAGTCATGGAGAAGGAAAAGTAAAGATCCTTGGAAAGGGCCGCTTCATAAATGCTTTCCTATGTCGGCGTCACGAGGTGAGAGCAGGTAAGGAGAACAGTCCGCCCCATTCGCAAGTTCTGGGTCAAAAAATGACGTTTCTACAATTGTGCAGGTCCGGGTGCCTGAGGATCGTGAACACCTTGACATCCGTAGTCTGCGAATTTAACAGATATATCGCATCCTGATCTCCTTTGCCCAAAAGAAAGTTAGCTTGGGTCAAACAACAGGAGTTACAGAAAGCCTGGAGATAAATAGATTTAAGTTAGGTCAAATGAGGCCGGATCTAAGATCCTTTCATATCAGGGCGCTGCCGATAGATCCAAATATCTTCAGGAACACGCCGATACGACGTCCTCAGAACCTCGCAACGCTACTCCCAAGGATGCAGTTGCAGAAATCACGGAACCGAAATTCAACGGCCTGATAAATTCGGCGTTCACTTTCAAAGACCAACCAAATGCAAGAGAAAACTTGCCTTTGCGAAGCCAAAGAGCCTTTTGGGATCATGCCCTGCTTTCGGAATTTGCAATACATAGCTTTACGTCCTGCTGCATTATTCTTACCCTGCTCCACCCAACGAGGTCAACTCACCGTCACGGTGCGTGCATGTTCAAGACTTGGGATGCTGAGAAAACGCACTGAAACACAGCCTGTTCGCGGCTACGCTCTCTACTAAGCCAGGATCCCTATCGAGGTATCAGTCTTGAAACAGGGCTGGCCAGCAGACCGCTAGCACCGCGATGAAGGTGGGAGATAAGTACTTACCATACTATATTTGCCATGGTATGCTATTAGGGGATTCATTTGATTCGAATCTCTCGATAATCGATGATCAGCGAGTGCGATACGGATGTTATCCAGGCTTACCCAGACACGTTTGGCCAAAGGGGAGAAAGAAGTAGTGCGCGGCACGGTCCTTTCGCCGTCGTGGCGTTATCAGCGAAGCTTCACCTTGGTTTGCATATTTGATATGCAGTCAACACAAGCAGTGCAAGTTCCAAGGCTCGGCTTGCCTCTAAGAGTGTACAATCGGTCCTTGGGGCCTTAGGGCGTCTATCGGTTGGCATCTTCTAGTTTCATCGTGATGGGCGTAACTGATGCGTGTTTTCATAGCTTCAGACTCCGCAATCGGCATTGGCGAATATATCCTGGCTTCGCCGGCATTCTCTGGGAGGATGACTGGAATCCGACCCCGTGAGTGATCATAATCACTCGCTCGTGTCCTACATCGATTATCCACATCAATCTGCTACTTACCACTACTCAACAAGAGTTCATGGCCCGGACTCTCATTGAGTACGTCTTTTTCATCTGATACCGGGTCCTGTCAGACTATTGTGTGCGGTATATTCGGATTTCTAACGCGAGTTGACATATCGTATACAGACAACTCAAATCCGTGCCTGCAGTCGCGCCGTAAACGTGTTGCAGTGATTACCAGACCCTTGCTAGACCCTTGTATGTCTTGATTGACTAGTACATGATAGATGGACTGCCGAGAAGACGTCTTCATGGTGTCGCCCGCTTTAATCGGTCGCGTCCTCGTACCAAGTGCGCAACGATGTCCATCATACTCCTCGGGGTCATATTCAAGACGAGTGGGGCTTGGGAGGTTCAGTGAGTGCATTACCTGGGGCAGATCGGCAACTAAGACATATATAGCATCCATGAGTGCAGACATGTGCAGCTTGTTTAATTCACCGATTTTACTCCATGACTTATGTCAAAAATTCGAAGCCACAAGCGCATGGCAATCGCATTTTGAGTGGGATTCAGGCTCCGGTACACAACTCTACTCGTGGAACTCTATCCTGATTATGAGCAAGATATCGAAGTCGTTCAATGGTTGATATCCCGAGACACGCCTGATTATTTATATGTCGACTTTGAGCTTTGGTCAGGAAGTTTCCACGTTAAGCTGCTCTCTCATGGGCTCGCGGCGCATTCTATCTGGGCCTGCAACTTACGACCCCAAAATCCTGAAGCGAAGAGAATCGAGACACACTCTGACCAACAGTGTAATCAATGAAGCGGGGAGATATGAGGCTATAGCTATATGATGCTTGAGCTAAAGCTCAGATGTCCGGCTTTCCAATAAAAGCAGGTATATGGTACTTAGCCTAGTGACTTGATCACATTCCTCAGTCGTCAGAGGAGTTTTGGCCTACCTGCCAACGATTAACGTCTCAATCAACGAAAAGAGCTCTGTGATATTATGCCAGTTATTTGATCAATCACGACGTACTCCCAAAGAGATGCAGCTATCCAAGACGCGTTAGCGAAGTCAGTGAGAGACGCGTCACTTGGCCGACGCGTCTGATTCGCAAGTCACGGTACTTTTATAAAGTCGGCAACTTCCGGTGTAGATTCCGAGTCCCCCTAGCCGAAACCAAATCGAACGTCTTTCACAAGTTCGTCCTTTCATCTCGTTGCACAATCTTGCCATCATGGCGAAACGTGGACTATCTTCTCCTTCGACACCCAAAGCAAAGAGGTCCAAAATCCAGACTGACCAGCCGCGTATAGACCTTTTCTTTTCGTCACCACGCGCTGCGAGTAGTTCACTCGGTGCACCCCGAAACGAGGTCAGAACCGGAGGTCATGTATCTTCTGTAGGCGATAGGTCGCCTTCAAAGAAAAACAAACGCGATGTGGATACCTCGGAATTAATCGATTCGAGAAAGGCATCCGCTGACTCAATTCGCGAAATCATTGACGTCGACTTGGAGCAAGACCTCCGGACTATTTCCAGTGTCCATGAATGTTCGTCTCTTGAAACTCCGGTCAAAAGTAACGTAAATACAAGTCCTTCAAAAATGATGCATTTCATCCATACGGACACCACACCTCCTGTCTACGACAATCTTTCCCTGGATCCGTTGACGTTTTCTCTTCAAAACAAACCCTGGTCGTCGAACTCTGCAGCACCTTTCTCCTTCTTGGCATTTACTCTTGCATCCTTGTCCGAGACACGGTCTCGTATCGCTATCACGAATATCATAACCAACGCACTGCGGACGATTGTACAAAATCATCCAAAATCGCTTCTTCCAGCCGTATACATGTTGCAGAACTCGCTGTCGCCGCCTTACTCTCCTCTAGAGCTGGGATTGGGACCTTCTATTATCTCCAAGGCCGTCCAACAAGTATCAGGCCTGACTTCTCAAGCCCTGAAGCGACTCTATAACACTACTGGAGATCTCGGCGATGTTGCCTTCGAGGCCAAGTCACGTCTACGTACCCTTGTTCCCCATCCTCCGCTGCGCATATTAGATGTCTATGAATCGCTGCTCAAAATCTCCCGCCTGAAAGGTCAAGGCGCAGCTAATCGAAAGCAGGCGATCGTAGAACAACTCCTAGTCGCTGCAAAAGGGGAAGAAACCCGCTTTCTGGTCCGGACGTTATCACAGAATATTCGTACTGGTGCCGTCAGGTATGTCATACTTCGGATTCAACTGTTTACGCTTCTGTTATGTGCCTATAACGATACCACCAAAGGTTGACAATACTTACTGCGTTGGCTCGTGCAATGGTCCTAAAACCTCGTCAAAAGCTGATATCTCTCAATGATGACGTTGAATCTGAGTTCCACGCCACTTCCGATTTGATTGCTAAAATCAAACCAATATTGAACGGTAAGGGCGCGCCTGTCGACGAGGCTAGGGAGGAAGTCAATTCCAAATTCCATAGCGCTGAAGCTATCGTTAAACGGGTCTACGTCCAGCACCCAAACTACGACCATATCATTGATGCTCTTCTCACCGTTGGCCTAGACGGTCTGACAGAACGCGCTCCCCTGACAATAGGTGGGTTGATTGTTGATTTGCATGATAGTTGCGAGTTGAATCTGTTCATCAGGAATTCCTCTGCACCCTACACTGGGTTCACCTACACGCTCTTTAGACGAGATATACGATCGCCTGCAAGACTTGCCATTTTCGTGTGAGATGAAATACGATGGTCAACGATGTATGTTTTCATCTTTCTAATCGCACTAGCTCAGACTCAACATTGGGTCATACAGCTCAAATACATGGCTCTCGGGGTAAGGATGGAAAAGTGGTTGTCAAGATATTTTCTCGCCATCTAGAAGACATGACTACGAAGGTGAGTGTGGTAGCCGGAATTCTCGTACTGTTCTTGATGTATCCGCCATATCAGTATCCAGACGTTGTATCACTCGTCGACTGTATGTTCAGAAACGCGCCCAAAACTGATTCGTTCATCATGGACTCCGAAATTGTCGCAATCGATCCTTCCGATGGAAGTCTCAAGTCCTTCCAAGAACTGTCGACCAGATCGCGCAAGGATGTCCGTCTAGAGGATGTTCGAGTAACAGTAGGTGTGTTCGCGTTTGATTTGATGTATCTAGACGGGGAGGTCAGTGTGTTTACCTCAAGCGATCTAGTCAAATAATCACATTACTCCAGATCCTGCTCGAGGAACCGTTTCGTGCGCGACGAAATCTGCTACGCTCAACGTTTCCTCCATTCATACCAGCTGACAAGTTGATCGCGCGCTTCCATCACGTCGAAAGCTGTGAAAGCGAAAATGGCAGGGATCGAGTCGAAGCCTTTTGGACCAAGGCAGTAGATAGCCGGTGTGAGGGATTGATGATCAAGGTACGTGCCGCCCCAAGATACGTATAGCGTATGCACCCAAATTTGTTACGTTTGAATCCGTCTAGGTACTTGACAGCGGGGATGTTGTAGACGTAGAAACCAAGAGAGCCGGGAGTCGAAGGAAACCACTCCCTGCGACGTACGAGGCTGATAAGCGGACGTCAGCATGGTTGAAGCTCAAAAAGGATTATGTCACGGGAGGATTAGGCGACAGTCTTGATCTGATTCCTATCGGAGCATGGCACGGGAGCGGCAGGAAAGCGCAGTGGTGGAGTCCCATTCTGCTAGGGTTGCGAGACTCATCCACGGGTACGATTACAGCGGTTTGTAAATGTATGTCAGGTCAGTGCATTCCGTAAATTGAACGGCGAATACCTGACTAACTTGGTTATTAGGGTTCACTGACGTCTTCTACAAAGTGTGTATTATTATCTAAGTGACTGATTTCCTTGTTGACATCTACCCGACTGGAAATAGGCGTTGATAGAACGCTATCCATTGGTGGAAGGTTCAGAAACCTGTTCGCGACAATCGAGATGGGACTGTGATACTGGTGGTAAGTATAGACATGGCTCCTTTTCCCGATATTTGAAGTTTGAACATCTTTACCGCAGGTCTTAGACCAGACGTTTACTTCAAACCACAAGAAGTCTGGGAGATTCGTGGCGCTGAGTAATCAGCTTTTACATCATGTTCCAGTGGATACGTTGAACTTTTTTCGCAGTATCACACTAAGCCCGGTATCCGTTGCCGCAATGGGGTTGGTATCCCAGACCAGAGGTCTCAGTCTTCGATTCCCGCGATTTATTAGAGTTCGCGAAGACAAGACAATTGAAGAAGCAAGCACTCCCGACTTTCTCGCTAAGATGTGGCGCGATCAACAAGGCAAAGACTTTGAAGCTGGGGCTGACGAGGGAGAATTGTTGGATGCGGACGAAGATTCGGAAGAAATGTCGGACGAAGAGTAGGATACCATGAGCATTCACTTTGTATATTCCTAGAGACACAGAAGTAGCAATCCTAGACATCGTCATGGTGGATGTGGAGCATTCACAGTTTCCACAATTCTGTGTGGCGCTGACGTAGTCTTCAAGCTGACCGCTTATAGTTTCTCGTGACGGGGGAAGATGTTTTTCTGAATCGCTGGGGGTCGTTTGTGATGGACTTGATCAATGTGTGTATTGAGAATCGAGGAGAGAAGAAGATAGGTGCAGAAGTCAGAACGGTTTGACTGAAAGTGGAATAGAGGGCAGTCCCCAGAGTCTTCATCGCAAAGGTGCATAAACGGTCTGGCAACGTTATTGAGCATGGACACTTCATGAAAGGGTCTAATCAACGAACGGGGTGGTAAATTGAGCTACGTGGCTTCATGAGTGGCGAGCCTGTCCCATGGTCGTCCTGGGTTCTCCGTCATGACCGCGTTCGCGAATTAGCAGGCCTTGAGAGGATTCGGCGTCATCTATCGGATGAAAATGGACGATAAACTGACAGATCCTGACCTCTGAGCTGATTTGAGTCCTTTGAGGCTCCTCCTTGCTCTCTATACTGCCTACAGTGAGGCATGTTACCGTTCCTTTTCTGAGCTTCGTTCTCTGTGGACTGGCGGGAAGATACCCATTGCCGAAGCGTATGAGAAGCTAGTTCCTGTGCGTATTGTCGCTTTCGCTGGGCGATGGTGTCGGCAGTCATGGGGAGGTCGGTATGAGTCTCAACCTGGTTGTTGCTGTATATATGAGAAGGCTGTCATCGTGACCAGGTAGGCTAAGTAGTTGCTCCACCAAGTTTTTCATGACGTCTGCTATGGAAAATCAAAGCACCGCAATCATTTTATGTATTTGCAGAGGCGCGAGTCAACCACTTGGTCCATGAAGCCCGTTCATCATCACAACAGTCGCTGCGCGAAGGCCGTCAAACTGTACGACTCGGATGAGGTTTGTCATGAGTCCAGCATCTAGATGCTTGTATGACACTGAATTATGGATCCATCAACCTAAACGATGATTAGCGAGCTTTGCAGGCGTAAGGCTGGCTCACTTACCGTCAACTTTACGCATTCGGGAGGCTAAATCTCTCTTTCCGATGACTGGAGAGCATCTTAGAGGCGACCCCACATTCCACTGCAAGAGCATCTTTTCTTCCTAGAATCAGGATGTACCAGTCACAGTAAGTCCAAGACAACAGTGCTGTTCAGTCTATCGATTACTGTGAGCTTGGTGCAGAACCCGAGAAGCTCTGAGTCCGAGCGGGAGGTGATATGAAGAGAAGAGGTTGCCGCCGGATTTGTCTTCTCCGGCTTTCCACATCACACGTCCTCGAATTGTCTCCTGAGCAACAGGATGCGCTTCATCTCCGTTCCAGCATGCCTCGTAGCTCTAGGCAGTATTGCATGTGCGTATGAAACCGTCGAAGATGCAGGTACGTCTGTCGGTGCATCTACAGAATCATATAGCAGACACTGATTCGTTACGCTGATCCAGCAATTATCGCCCGGAAACTAGTTGATGACTCTCCTACTTCTATAGGGACCATGGCCACAGTATTCCCCGAAGATCATCCATCCCTAGCAGGTACGTCTAGCCTAGCCGACCGAGTCTGATTTCGGTGATCATCCGAGTGTCCCGAGCAGACCAGCCGTTTGCACTTCAAGAATACTACGCGAGGTACATCTTGCACTACTGATTCTGATAGCCCCACTCAAAATTGTATCGTTCCGAAGCTGCCACCATAATGGATCCTTGACCCTGCTTTTCCTTCCAATTGCACGCCATAGTCAGAATATACTTCATTCTTCGAATCACTCCGCCTCTATCTCGATATGGTCTCCCAACCCGTCTGCCGATCGTGCTCGAGTCTCTTTGATGGGCAGTGTGACTGTCTTTAGAGGCTCTCATACCACTCCCAATGAGGAGTCTATCAAAGCCTGCTATCTTCAGAAACATCCCGATGCAAAGAGGTGGTTGCCAGACGATGAGGGCGCAGCACATACCGTTCGTATGATTGTATCTACTGCTTTCTACCCCAAATGACCTCTTCCTTCAATCTATCCAACGTAAGTCCTATTGGGCTCGGTTTGATCCACAGGTGACCACAGTCCACTCATCTCAATCCCTTGTTCATTTACTGATCAACTCCTATCGAATAGAGCGTTTATTTCGTAGGAGGCTTCGGCGAGTACGTCAAAACATCATCTAATTGTAAGATTGGGCGACTGACTGACGTGAACAGCAAACATTACATCGGATCTATTCCGGTGGCCATGTACCAAGATGCTCTCTCGTCCAGCCGCTTCCAAATCCAAACTCAGGCCGGAATTGTTGCTGCGGTCGCAGGACGAGTACTGGTACAACAGACGTAGGCGGGAAGAGAAACATACTCGATAGCATTATACCATCTATCTTACCAATATACACACAATTTTTACATATTACACACCCAATGCCCCTACTCAGGTCCATTGCTGACGGATAGCGTCCAATGAGTCTCGATATACCCGACTCGTCTCGTCGCCATCACATCTGAACCCTGCTTCCACCGCCTTCTTGAACCGCCCGTCTCCTAAGATTTGGGCCCACTCGGCATCTTTATCTTTGGCATCACTTGCCTGAGACTGCAAGGTCCCATATAGAACCACAAGTTCAAATTTGATCCTGTAAAACGAAGCGACGGCCGTCGTGGCGGTGGCGGGAATCAATTCAACCATCCGCAGGATTTCGCTGGAAGGTGGCAGTATGTATTTGCTCGCCTGGGATATGGGCGTTGTTGATGTACTCAAGGGTTTAGCATTGATGGAAAGGTTCGCTGTTTCGTCGTGCTCGGACCGACGAGCGGCACGGATGGCCCTAGGTTGCGCTCGTGCTTGAGGCTTTGGTCGAGGACCAGAGGTGTCAGTCGTAGTAGAACCGAGAAGGACTTTTTGGCATAGCGCCAGTTTGAATCGCGATATAGCAGGCGAGGTTGGTAACAGTGTCAGAAGTGTGGTAAAATCCTCTGATGGGGAGTTCGATAGGCGAGCGAACACCGCCGTGGTAAACATAAGTGTGTCCAAATGGATGGTCGAGGATAAATTAATCAACTAGATGAATGACAGATGAGCTCGAGGCTTGTATGAATGAATATTAACGAACCAAGGCCATAAGCCGGGCACCCATCCATTTTCGTCTTTCATCTTGTTGTTGCAGACAAAAAAAGACGATCTCAAGGGGAGCTTCTACATCCCAGCGTAGACCTACACCACCTCTCGGTGCCGGAATTTGGGATAAAAGGAGAGGTGAGTGCCGATCTGATAGGATGCCATCAATTCAAAACATGTTTTTGATTGTAAATGCTGCATGAACTCACGGAGACCGCTGCTTTGTAAAGATGTCTCGTCCCGTTCGAATATCCTTATGAGCCACTCGAGAACCGGCCAGGCTACGTTCGAGACCACTGCGGGTGTAAGAGAGTGATCGTTTGAGTCTGCGTCGTCTTCCCAGGTGTCCTTGCGTTTCTTGCCCTTGCCTCTCGGCGTTGCTAGCGTAGTCAGCTTCTTCCTTTGGACAAACCCTTCCTTGAGTATAGCCCAACAGTTCTTGGCCCTTTTGATAGCTAATGCCTCTTTCGCGATGAAAGAGTCGTCATCTTCATCGTCACTCCAAGTTGAGTTGGCTTCTCCAGAGGTTGAGCAATTAGGCAACGCTTGGTAGAGCGCGCCAGGAGAGTTGGTGCTGACAAATGAAGACAAGAGACGCTGAGCGGCTATTGTGGCCGTTGGAGACGGAAGAGATGTATATTTCTGCTGTCTCGCTACCTTGCTAGGAGATCCTGGCTCAAAGTTCATGAATTCCTTCCCTTTGTCGCCGGTCAAAGGTGGAGGCGGAAAAAGCGCAATATATAGCAATTGCCGGATATGTGCGCTGTGTCAATGTCATTGAGATTAGTTTTGTTTCTTCGACTAGCGCGAAGTGATACATACGGGCATGGTTTGTGGTAAGGCGAACGCAACTGTTCAAGGACGGCGATCGCAGCCTCGTACTGACTTTCTTCGAAACAGTCGTCGACGAGACTGCGCTGGTGTCTATTCATCTCCTTCTCGATGTGATTGCTGTTGACATGACCTGATGGAGAAGCAAGTATATTCGGGGCTACGGCGGCCATTGGAGTCAAACGTGGTTCAATTTAGAGCGGAACGCTGAAGCGCTGGAATTTCCGAAAATCGATTTTCTGGAGTGATGCGTCACACTCACGTGGAATGTCACGCACGCGCCACGCGAAATCGAAGGAGGACATGTCGCACGATGCAGCAACGATGAAGACTCGTTGGGACTTGTTCAAGGCTTGCCAAGAGGTATATGTAGATAGGCGGAGAGCGAATGAGGACCCACAGGACAATCAATAAGCTATGCGTAACAACGTTGAATTCACAAGATCATGATGGACATCTAAATGGTACTTCGTTGATTATTGCCTGCAATGGAGACGGGTGCTATTGGGCGGGTACTATAATAGAGAAGGCAAAACACAAAGATCTTCGTCATTCTCGCAGGAGCCAGGATAAGATCAAATGTCATAGCCCAGGAACATCCTCAATGAGTCGGGGGTTGCGGTGACATGTCTGCTGATCCTGTGTTGATCAGGATGTCAGGATCAAACGGGCTATTTGTGACTGTCAATCCACTTGGGAGGGGTCGAAGCTAGTAATCACCCGCAGTAGATGAGATCAAACATCGAGCACTGGCGATAAGAGGTGGATCAAATTTTACGGGAGAAGTTGTTCCAGGAAGGTGAAATACCGAGATGAAGTCTGTACGTTGGTGAGCATGCCAGAGTTTTAGTCAGATCATTCTTGACTCGCGCCGTACCTTCTTCGTCGGAGACCTGCCCATCATGATCAGATGCAACGCACATCAAAATATTAAAAGCTTTGGCTGTGTCTGTGGGTCCGCGGGAGAACTTTGACGAGTGTCCTGCAGTCTATGGTTGGACTAAATACCTCATTGGGGTGGGCGCGACATCCAGTGGACCCGAGAGATACGCGTCATCGTGAGTTGGTGCAATCAAGGTCAAGGTGCAATCACATCAAAGACTTGAATGATCTCTCTCCCTTTTGACAGGGGAAAAGACCAAGGGGATCGGTAATGATTCTATTCAAAAACTCTGGTTGCTTGAGAAAGCACTCAGCTGAGACCAAAGTCTTACTTCATCTTCTTCCGGTCAAATCCATCACTACTGAGTCCTGAGTCCTAAGTCATCGATAAACTTGATCCTTCCAGATGCAAAAATCCAAGCAGATGATTGCTGACGATCAAGGATTGGACCATGAGGAAGCTTCGAAGCAACTTCGAAAAGTTTTGGAGAGGGCGAGTAATCGTAATTGAACGGATCAAATTCACAACAAGCCAGATCGAACTTCGATCGATCCGAGTCAAGCTGGTGCAGGCTTCTTCTCTTTTGCACTCGTGTCTTGCCATCGATGTTTCGTCTGAAAAGTATTCAGTCTGTTTTAGGTGGCTGCAGACGTTTCTCCATGGCTACACCAGCTTCCTCTTCAAGCCCAACATCTGCATCGCCGGGCCATATGGAGGCCTTGATTCGTGAAAAGGTGAAGTAGAGATGTCCACACACTCTCCTCAGCAGCTCACGTTCGATGCTATACGTAGTTAACATCCAAGCTACAACCTACCGAGATTAAGATAACAAACGATTCCTGGCAGCATCGTCACCACGTAGCGATGCGCGATCAAGGTGGTGGAAATGGAGAAACTCGTAAGTAGAGGAACTGCCTCAAGGGTCATATGTCTCTGACTGTGCAGCAGATTTCTCAGTGCAGCTCGTATCAGCTGCCTTTCAGGGATTGGTGAGTAACGCCTTTTGCTCGACTGCGTCCTCTGTTGAGACTTATCATCCAGACCACGATGCAACGTCATCGCTTGATCTATTCCGTTCTTTCTGAGGAGTTGGCGAACGGTGTGCATGCGCTTTCATTGAAAACTAAGACTCCAGAGGAAGTCGAGAAAGCATCAAGTTAGTGCTCGAGCTGCTCTCCTTCCTCCTTGTACACATAGTCGTAAACCTATCCTACCGACTGATTTACGCCGACAGATAATTAAGAACCACCCCGAGTCGATAATCATTTGGTTCCATGATCGAGATCACAATCTACAGATTGACTTCATTCCACTTTCCTCCTTCGCGATCAATTCTCACCACTTGACTTACCGGACTGGCTCGCTTGGTACACAGCTATACAGATTGTGAGGCTGTTTTACAACCGGTCAATCCAGGCTGCGTAACCAAATCATCGTACCTGCCTACGCCGCTCGACCTTGGAGACTTGAGTTGGATGGTGTATGCACAGTTTCGCGCAGTCATACTGAACTAGTTATCGTCGCAACAAGGTCGCCATCGCCTTCTACACCTCTTTTCCTATTTACTTTGACCCACGATATAAGGGGCCTTCTGAGATGCTTACCTCCAATTTATCTTCTTCTTCTCTTCGTTTTTCTACTTTACACATGTCTTTTTCTTCTTCATCCGATAAAGAGGCCCGGAGGGACCGTCGCAGAGAGTCCCGAGATGACCGACCCACTCTTCCCCCTTTTGGCGATTTGATTAGAGGTCGGTCGTCCGACTTGTTCTGGTCCAATGAAATGTTGCTGATAATCTGTAGACCTTTCGCTTCCTCCACGACTTCCTCACGAATCCCCGACATTGACCCTCGCTCGGTTGCGCGTCAGCGACGACGAAGACCGTCCGCCTAGCCGTGCCCATACTTCTTCTCGACAAGAGTACAGATATCCTGTAGCGCCTGTATGTCCTGCATGTCCGTCACATTACCTAAGTCATTCTAACCGGATTTATCAGCCGCCACCTCCAGCTCAGTACACTTCAACTTCATCGCCTCGACCTTACTATTACGATCCTTCTTCTACGATCCCTAACCCTCAGTATACTTATCCAGCACCTCAAGCTCCACAATATTCACAACATCCTCAACGAGGCCTTCCTGGACCACCTCCACCTCATATATTGCCGTCGAGCCACACCAAGTCAGACCCCGCAATTGTTCCTACCCGATCTATGTCCTACGATCCTCGTTCATACTCCCGACACGAATCTTCTACGCCTATGCCTTATCCCTCGCCTCATCGAAACACCATATCGACCCCAGGGTATCCATACGACCCCAGGGCACCTCCTCAAGCAGCTGAGCGGACACCTTCTCGGTATACAACTGCCGGAGTCCCCGGTTATCCCAACTCCATGGGCACAAGATATTCTCCTCAAGTTTTGCCTCATGCTCATCATATCTCAACTAGCGTCAGCTCGAGGCACCGATCAGATGATGATGAGCGCACTCCTGTAGCTCCTGTGGATCCTGCTCGCACTGCATTTCCATTAGCTGGTGGCTCTACGCCAGTACCCAAATATGAGTGTAGTTATTGTGGCAAGGGGTTCAACCGCCCAAGCAGTCTCAAGGTATGTGCAACACACCACTTCCTGTAGAACAGACCTTTATTGACAATGACAACCTAGATCCACATTAACAGTCATACTGGCGAGAAACGTGAGATCCATCCTGCTACAAACGATAAAATTGACGTTGCTAATTATTTATTTCTGGCGTTCAGCTTTCACTTGTCCTGTTGAAGGTTGTGGGCGCAGCTTCAGTGTCCTCAGTAACATGCGTCGCCATGCGCGCGTTCACGGGACTCCATTGAAGCAGGATCTCTCCAGCGACGACGGCGATGAGAGACCGTCTCCTCCTCCAGGACCATCCTCGTCATACTCGGAGCCATCAGCCGGTCCATCTACCTCCACTTCATCTTACCCTACTTATCCTTCATCGTCGTCGACATGGAAACAACACCGTCGGGAGAGCAGTGCATCCGCATCCAGCACAAGCTCTCGTCGAAGCCGTAGCCTAACGCCCGATGACAGCGATAACGACCGTCCAGAGAAGCGGTCCCGCCACCATCGGAAATAATTTCCACGACTACTATACCTCACGACTTCCGCGCCATCCGCGCACGACATTCTTGGCAGCTAGAATTCTTAACGCTATCATTATTATTTCTTTTTCATGGACCCTATTCTGCATGTTTGTTTATCTGATTTTCTGCTCTCGTCGTCAATACTATTTATTCTGCATATCTGATCTATCTGGTATCGCATGACCGTATCTTCGTTTGTTATCCCATACTTATTTATTTCTGTATCCTGCCATGTAGATATCATTCGCACTTATTTATTTGTCACATACATGATTTATAGTCTGTAGCTCTGCGTTTCGAATTCTGACCAATGTACTTTTAGACCCTCGCGAGACATGCGGTGAATTGACGTACGGGCCCCTTTTACTGAGAACTCTTGTAGTGGATTCAAGTTATGCGTTGGCATTGAACAAAGCTGCCTCGTGCATGTGGTCCCGGTATGGAGGGTTCTTTTTTCGGGTGGCCGTTGCTGCGAAGACCAGGACAACATGATGTCATTTGAATTTGGATCTAGACACACCAAAGACACACCGTGTTTACGTCGTGTTCTCAGCACCACGCACATAAATGGCCGACAAATCTGAGGCCTGGAGAAAAGTTTCGTTTCAAGTCGTAAAAGGGTATACAGGATGTTACTACAACAAATGTTAGAAAACGAATAAAAACCGTCCTGAAACAAGTCCATAAGTATCAGATATAGGTATTCGAAAAAAGATTTGTGCAGCGACGGAGAATGTAAGTAACGTTGTGTGTGCGCCCGTCGATGCGTCGATCGACGATCACAATGTCCGATCATACTATGCCAGGGCCTTCTTTACATAGAAATTGCGCGGCCTTTCCCAATCTCGTTTGCTTCGCGTAGGGTCGAACGGCCTCTGACAGTGGCCTGCTGCCCGTATGTATCGGGTTGTGGATCGAAAGCTTTATCAGCCCTGACATAGCTGATGGCTCGTGGGCTCTTGTGGGTAAAGCCTGCGAACGCCAACGCTTTGCGGACGTCCATGATCTCAGCACCATGGACTTTATCCCGAAGCATCGGGTCTCGAGTGGCATCGGCAGGGGCTCCATTGGCAGGTGCCAGAGGCTGAAACAAGAGGCATAACCATGCTGATGCCGCGTTAAGGATGCAATACAAATGCTTACCTCTGGGGGAATGTCTGGGTCAAAGTGTCGCGTATCTTCAGGATTACGAAGTTCCGGACGGTAGGGCGCTGCGTAGCGGTGGATGTTGAGCCAGTCGATCCCGGCAAAGAACGGGTGCGCCTGGAGAGCTTAGATTCAGTGATTATTCGATGAATATTATAAGGAATTTGATACTTTGATAATATCAGCACCATCCCCATTTCCAGCGGTTCCAGAAGGTGCGATGAATCCGCTACGACGAGCCTGCACAACCACAGAGTCCGGCCTAGATACAGATGCCATGGACTGAGAGCCCAGCCGGTCCTCTGGCTCACAGAGAAGTTGCTGCATCAAGCTAACTCCTTCATGGGATACGCGAGGGCGAGATGGGAATCGCAGAGACTGCTTCCAGTTTAAGATCTTCTGCCGAGTGACATGACGCTACATGGGAAAAAAAGCGCGGAAGGTAAGCGCGGAACGGAGGACTGGTCCATGAGCCGCTAAAATGTCCCAAGGGCTACGACACTCACTGAATTGCTGACGAACGGTGGAAACCTGTAAGAACTATCTCAGATGGAATGAAAGACCCCTAGAAGAGATCCAGATATTTACCCGTACAAGCACTCGTACATTATGACGCCGAGACTCCACCAATCGCACGAGTAAGAGTAGCCATGACCACGTATTACTTCGGGAGACACTAGGACAGCGTCAGCATGAGACGATAGGAAAGGGCAAGCGCTTACTGTAGGAGTTGGTACCGCACCTATGAGATGGCGTGGTCAGTAGATGTTTCCAAAAAAGTGTGCGAGACTTACACGGAATATGCCAGCTAAAATACAATTCAGCGGTTAGAAACGGAAATAGCAATGAACAAATGACTGGGGACCTTTCTTCGGTTCTTCTCGCGCCATGTGAACACACCTCCTTGACCTTCACCGCCACCCATGAGTTGTTCGACCTCTCTGCGGTTCATACGCTTGGTTTTTTTGCCGTCTGCAATACCTATGCTATCTTCGAGGTCGATTCCGTGCTTGTGTAGCAGTTGCAGCCGTTGCTGCTCGTAGTCTAAAGAGAAAGAAGTGAATACGCTGGTAAAAACGGTGCTTAGTGGGATGATGCAGACACGAGGTGTCATGGGCCCAATGGAGATCTGTGCTGTTAAAAAGACAACGGTTAACAGGAAAGATTAGAACAGACGACGCCAAGTTCCGGCAAAGGATAAAGTTACTAACGCCAGTCCGAAGTCCGAAAGCTTGATGTGTCCTAAATGGATCCGGATTTGATTAGGAGCGATGGAAACTTGCGCGGTAGAAATCTCTCACCTTGCGGGTCGAATAGAAAGTTCTACAAGAAGATGAAGAACAGCCTGAATTACAAGATGCTTGGAACAGACTGAGAATCAAACTCACGTCAGGTTTGATGTCACGATGTATGAACCCATGCTTATGACAGCTCTCTATTGCCAGGATCATCTAGGTAGACAATGTATAAGTCGCAAGATTAAGCTACCAATACAAAGGATGGATATGCATGTTGCCTACCTCGGCCACATAAAAGCGGGTAAAATCCTCTTCAAATACGTCGCGTTCTATAAGGAGGTTTAATAGATCCCCACCGCCCATGTACTCCAGAACCTAGTTTGATTCCGAATGCAAGAAATGAAATCAAAATGAAATCAGTGACCTCACGCCTTCTGGTAGCTGAGAAAGAAAATAATACCGACGAGATAAAGATTGTCGCGGTCTTGAAAGCTGTAATGCAGCCTCACAATCCATTCGGCTCCACCGGGTGAGTTCACCAAAGATGCTGACTTGAGGATATCGCGTTCGGCGCGAACATGGCCCTCCTGACCTTTACGTAACATGTCGGTCTTTCGTAGCTTGAAAAAACGTAGATTCTGTGAGTAAGTGGCCTAGAAACAGACCGGGAAGTTCGAGAGTAATCACCTGCTTCATAGCATAGAGTTGTCCTGTCGACTGCTCTTTGACAAGCGAGACAACGCCAAAGGCACCTGAAAATGAACGTCACCGTGGTAAATTTTTGTAAATGAATGAAGAGTTTGGGACTATATCTGTACCGTGTCCAATTGTCTTGAGTTTCATGAACGCGCTAACATCAACTTTACGCCTTTTCTCGCGCAAGTAGTCCGTTTCATTTTGCCGCCAGCGGGCGCGTAGGTTTTCCTTCTGAGCCTGGCTGAGCTGCATTTCCATCATGTCCTGTTCCATAGCTTGTCTTCTTTGCTCCCGAGACGGCGGATGACGGAATAGGGGGAAGTACAGATTTTCGAAATAGATTCGAGCAGAAACAGCTTTCTCAAGAGTAGCCAATGACGGTGTGATCGGTGTCCGCGGAACAGGGGTTTCGGGAAGTTCCTTGTTATCCAACAACGGAGCATCGTCGTTGAGTTCTACGACTTCCGGGTGAGACTTGAGGCCACCGCCCCAGCGAATAGTAGAACCCCCGGGGCGCCCTGGTAAGCCGTCCATAGGAGAAGTCTGGAAATTTTCCCGGGCTGCAGTCGTCAGCGTAGACGAAGAAGCGGTGCTCATCCCATTTACGACCCGGAGAGGGCCCGGCCCACCACCCAGTTGATCACTTTGGAAAGGTTGGAGCGCACTAAGTACCTCGTTCACAGCTCGCGCTTGATTGTTTTGCTTAACTCGGGTCTTGATGGGGTTTGCCCATCGCGGATCTAAGAGCCAAAGTGAGAAGTGCAGATGGTCTGACGGGTATCGGGAAGACCCTGACCTCCAAGTTTTCCCATGCCATCCGGTCCCCAGCGGGTAAGGAGCGCTTCAGCCTGGTCTGCATCTGAAGCATGGACGAGGTGACTATAATAAAGTACGGCATTCAAGACGATAGATAGTATAACGCGTTCTGGATCGAGTACATACACAAATCCTGTAGGTTTGGAGACCATGTCCTTGCTGATACGACGACCCTTGCGTAAGGCCAATGCGTTTTGCGACAAAGGTACTCCAGATACTACAGGTTTCCCTGAGGCATTGGGTCCGCCAGGACCGATATCTTCATACCGAGGACCAGCCACGACGGGATCGGGCTCAGCGGCCGGTGGACCCCAAAAGAGACGCGAAGGAGAAGGAGTCGGAATCATTGCCAACAGATCATAGAACCCTTTGTGAAGCAAAGTTCCACCAGCCAGAGTGGTAGTTGGCTCATCGTAAACATCTTCATGCATATGTCCGGGAGTAAATGGAGGATATGGATACGGAGAGTAATACGGATTTTCGAAATGAGTATCACCGTACTTTGGAGAATCGTATGGACTGTAATTCCTGGCCATGGGTGGGGGTACAGGCAATGGACGGCTTGAGGCCATCACTAGCGCTGAGCAACTCTCGAAATCGTCGAGCTCGAGATTGGCGCGAATATATGTCCGAGCAACCCTTTTTGGGACAGATTTTCCATTTCATATATTTTCAGGTCTCCAACTACTTCCCTACTTCGAGCTTCCAGTATCAAACCACTTGAGAACACCTGGATGCATCTTATCTTAGGATATAACCATCGACTTGCATCAAGTTGAATCGCCAGCCCTGATTTCACCCCGGCTGCCTAATTTTCGTTCGTACGTAGTGCTCCTTGCCTCGTGTTGATCAATCTCATCCGAATTTTCTTTTAACGGTCGTCGCCTCTCTACAGCATGGACAGACCCTAATCTGAGCCACAGCCTCGTTTTACTGCCTCCGTGTCGTCGAGCGTCCTTCATTTCTGCGCCTCTAAAAGCGCAATCTTCATTTCTTCTCACCGCACAAGTGGCACACTCCCTGGTGCAAGATCCCATTTGCACATTTTCATTTCACCAACCAACTTCGTCAAAATAGAAGAAGCGGTGCAAGAAGGCTCGATCATGCTCTTCTTTGGAGGACCCAAACTTTGACTCCTAAAGTCACGGCAAGCAAATAATAGTACGTATCCCAAGTGGTCCCTGCAAACTCACCGGTGTGATGGTGGGAAGATGCATCTCTCGAGTTGGAAAAGGAGTTTACAGATAGAAAATCATCGATGGTGTAAACCGAGCCCTTGGTACTGCCATGAGGCATTAATTGGAGGTCATTAATGACAACGCAATGAACTCGTGTCGGGAAAGGTCAATTCTTTTCTTGTCGACGCCTTACAATCCGGTCTAAAAACCCTGAGAGCCCCGGCAAGGTGGATCCTTTTCTGTCCTCCGCGAAGCTTGTCTGGGTTTGCCTCTTGCTTCTGTGTGGACCGCAAGCAACTTGCAACTTGTAACTACCCTGACACTCAAGTTGACACGCAGGTAGTAAAATTGCAACACCTCGCAGCATTTAACACCTTTCCTTCGCATCCCTCGTGCCTTGTTCCCTCAAACCTCGTGCAGGTCTTGCGCTTGCTACTCGTCCTTGTACCTGATTATTTGGTTTCGAGTCATCGCCTTTGACACCGGAGTCCTACACCCACTGCGCATGTCCTGTTCAGCGTCGTGTTTTTTGATACTTAAATCCAGGCGATCCTCCAAATCGCTCCTTAATATTCCTTCTGCTCTCTCTCATTTTTAACTATCTGCTTTTCAATATCACTAATCATGTCGAGTCCGAGGGATGGGCATTATTATGAAAGCCTTGGGAAATCTCGCAGAAGTCCTCCTGCAGATAATACCCAGGGCAGCGGTTTTTTCCAGACGGGACAGGGTGGGCGAACTGTGCTCCCTCCTCTTTCTTCAGCTTTTCCAACCTCACGTTTTCCAGGTCTGTTTTCCTAAATAGTGTTTAAACCTCCAACGCGCTCAATTTGCTAGCTCACATGTACAGTGCCCTCTAACTATTCTAATCAATACACGCAACCGCGTTCTTCTCCAGGGCGCATTGATTACAACAACCCTGCATTGTACTATCCGCCTAACAGTGCCGGTGAGTTCTCGGCAACCTCTCCATAATCTCTCCGATACAAAAAAAAGTCGTTGTTAATTTCCCCTCGTCCGATCAGCGCCGCAAGCTTCTTCATTCCCATATTATGAGACTCACGACTCTAGATACTCCTTACAATCAACTTATCCCTCTTATCCACCTCGAGTATCACCTACACCAATGCAAGGAGATCCTCACGATCCTCGTAAACGATCGCCGCATCGCGAGGAACGCTGGCCCTCTCCGGCTTATACGCACGGCAGCACACACATTCCTAGCAGCAGTCCTCGCTCGCCGACAGTATCCTATCCTAACCCGTCTTATCCAACTCCTTATTATCCACCAACAGGTCATTCGGGCCAATATCAGTACGCGTCGGTGCCGGTCCCCGATTCTCGAACTCACCATCACAGTAGTCAACCTATACCGCACTCGCACGCGTCGTCTTTGGATCGAATGGTAACGTCTCGAAATGAAATACGAGAGCCTTCCCCATATTCAGGGGCCTCGAGCGCTTCACCTATATCTCCCAACTCAGCCGACGAACCTGTGTTGAAGAAGAAGCGAAAACGCGCTGATGCGGCCCAGCTGAAGGTTCTCAACGACACATACCAGCGCACGGCCTTCCCATCTACTGAGGAACGAAATGAGCTCGCTAGGATGCTAGATATGTCCGCCAGAAGTGTGCAGATCTGGTTAGTGTCTAGTCTTGCTGTCTTTAACTTCCATATAGACTATGCCGTCTCATTCATCTTGTCAGGTTCCAAAATAAACGGCAATCGATGCGACAAACGAATCGGCAAGCCTCGAGCTCAACATCGCACCAGCCATTCGCCGTGCCTTCTCAATCCGATCCGATGGAAGACATGGGACATTCGTCTCTCTCTGCATACGGGACGAGCACAATCTCCATCGGTAGTCCATCGTATATTCCTCGCTCACACGAGTCTTCACGGTCTCCAATCCCTCAGTCTTCCTCGATCCCTCGCGTTCGTGGTCGGGAAGAAAGCGCTGACCCTCGCAAATGGTCCTCTAGCCGTGGTACGGGGTATTGATTTTAGAGGCGTGTAGTATTTCTTTTTTGGAGAGGTCACGGTTTTCTTTCATTATCTCGTCATTTTTGATTTCGTTATATTATCTTCGAGAATCGTTTGCATTCAGGTTGACTTTTTAGCTTATGAACGTCCCCTTAATCTCTTCATATGACATTAACTTACTTACCTATGTCTTCCGATCGGACGGTACTGGTTTGCCTCCTACATACAGGGTTTATAAGGATCGTAATTTCATGTACTTATGTATCTATGGCAATTTCTTATATTTTTTGACCTATCTATGGAAGTAGCTCATCCACACTCGCCAGATATAGTGGGAATGAGATTCAATTACCGAGAACAAAATAGTAAATCGGAGAGACCTGATACCGGAAAACCATGTAGATTGGAGTGATTTCTCTCAAAATAAGTCGAAAGACGCGACTGCTCAATTAATCGTGCCTTAATCGATACACTTCCTCGGTGCTAAAAGTTCTGGGGTCGAGGAATCCGAGAGGTGCGGCCCATGGAAGATCAAGGGTGTACATCCAAGGAACCGACGTCCTCGTGAGGAGGACAGACGCATGAAGTTACAATCGATTACGTCCCGTGGTGGGACATCATACACGTATGTAACATCGATAAGAAATGGAGTTAATCGATATCGATCGAAGCTCCAATGCACTGCAAATTGCGTCCACGGGGGCAAATCCGTGATCCTGGGGGAGTACTGATACCGGTCACAATCTTGTATCTTCTCCGTCAGACTCATGGCCGAGGCTTCGACCCATCTGACATGGAAGAGAACACGCGCATGCAGCCATATATTGACTGTGTCTAGGCATATTCCAGGGTATTGGAAATAGGCGAGGTCCACGAGAGTCAGCGTAGAATTAGCTGGGAAAGATCAGAGCGTGGCGTGTGATTTTAGGACAAAAGCAGGGGGCTGAATAACATCGATACACGCTTGAATGCAACTTGAATGCTTAACTCCATCTGAGTAATCGTGCATGAGCTTGATCATTCAATCTAACTAAAAATAATAACATACACGTATATGCAGACCGTGGCGTACAACGGTGACGAAGGATGTAAAAATTCAGAAGTGTTGTGTCCAGGTGTTTGAGGTGAACGGGTGAATGATGGTAGATTACGGTGAACTCGAACCAATCGGATATTAGTTTTGTTACGTGCAAGTGGAGACTACGCTAGACTACGCACATACAAATTCAGATCTGGAAGTCGGGCCGGGTGGCGTTTTGAAATAAAGGGGAATTCTGAAGTGGAGAGCGGTGAATCAAAGATGAGCCAATAATCGTATCTCTACGACGGATCATCCAACGAATGGATACGACTTGACAGATCCGCAGGTAGCTAGCAACTTAAACGATGTAGGAAGAAAGGAACTCACGCAAAAGGTTATAGCTCTGGAATTAAACAAGCACAATGTCAACTAAGCGAGTACCTGTGCGTGTATCATACACCAAGTGGAAAAAAAAGAAATCTAAAATGACATCGACGAACACTTAACATACACCTAGGCCAACATTCCACTATGCTCTGGCCGAGATTACCACCAATGAATCCTCTATAGCCACCACGTGCACTCCCACTTAAGGGTCCATGTCACTGTCGGTATCCTCTGGTTTCGGACCACCAGTGGTCAACCAGTGTAACTTCCTCAACCTCCTTCGCTCTTCTTGAGCCTTCATCTGGTTACGGGTCATCTTCTTTTTCCTTTTTATCGGGCCTTGAGGACTACCGTTATCCTCTGCGCCACTTCCGGCAGGAGTACCGACTCTTGACGCGATGGGAGTCTGCAGTCTTGACCTGGCAGGTGTATTCGCACCGCTGCCCTTGGGCGACTTGGCATCCAGGAATGCGTCCTCGACGACCGCAGCCTTCCCTTGATGGGTCATCCTACCTCCATCAACATGCCATATTTCTGGGCCTGATAGGAGATTTCACGTCAGTTCGGAACAAGTTGTCCTCGATATGGACAGGACTCACATAGAGCAGAAACAAATTCATTGTTGTGAGATATGATGACCTATATAGATAGATTAGGACGGTGGATAAAGACAAGGATGTAGCAAACTTACGACTGCACCCGCCCATTCCTTGATAGCGACAGCCAATCCACCGAGGGCTTCTCGGTCCAAGAAATTACTAGGCTCATCAAGAACACAGATCTAAAACAGTCGAATGTGAACTTCAAAAGGCCCCTCTACGTTCAGAAGCCGAGAACATACTTGAGGGTTATTCCAGAGACAAGCAGCAAGGACTAGCTTTATTTTTTGACCTGTGAGATAAAAACGATGACCGTGAGATTGCGTACAAAAATGAATAGTGGTCTGTTCATCTTACCACCCGAGAGACCCGATATTTCATTGTACTGAGCTATGTCCCCATCGAGACCGATGTCCTCGAGGTGTTTGCGCACAAGATGTAGAGCAGTATCACGCGAACCAGCACCTTCTCTCGAGGATTCAAGATCATCGAATTGTTGGACAAGCTTCGTGAAGTTTTTCTTGAAGAGCTCCTCCCGGGAAACCCACGTGTTGAATTTGTGATCCAAACCGCGCCACTTGATCTCGTACTGGAATGACTTCTTGAGCTTTTGACGACCCATAATCATCTGCCGACAATGCATTAGTCGATAGATTGAAGCATAAAAATGGACGGACACACTTCTAATTTCCGTTTGGATCCATCTTTACCGACCCATTCTGTTTCGAGAACTTTCTTTTCTTCATCCGAGAGGACACGGGTAGCCTTCTCCAAGAGCTCACCTATGGCATTTCGTCAGGATATAAGACAGCGTCTAAACAAAGTAAAAATAACACACGATCGTGTCCATCTTGGAAACGCCACTGGATGTAGCCGATGGGAGTTTTCTCGAGATGATGCTCTAAAGACAGAAATCGATTGAGCTCAAGTGGCTAGCATCGAGGTAGCACGTATCGTACCGATATGATGGGTGGCATGCTGAGAAACGTATCCGACTCGCAAGGCAGGATGCTTATAAACAGTGCCTTCTTGTGGGACGGTCTCGCCCTATTCCGAGGAACACGACGTCAGATCAGTTTATCAGGCCTTGAAGAAGATAGACTAACGGTCAAAAGCTTGATGAGGGTAGACTTTCCCGCTCCGTTAGGACCGATGACACCGACTCGACTGGATGAATGGAGTTAGATTCGGTGAGTGGTGGATTGCGGTAACTTACCTCGACAACGAAAGTGCGCAGCTGACGTTAAACAAGCTTGGCGTTGGCCTACCGGGGTAAGTGAACGTGCATCCTGTCAATTTCAGAATTGCACGAGTATTGCTACGAACACCCATGAGGGAGCCTGGAGGGGGGAAGGAGAATTTGACGGAGGTAGCGGCGAGGGTATAGTAAGACTTCGCCTCGGGGTGCTCGGATACAAACTTGGACAAATTTCCGGGGTAGTACACGAGCTAACGAAATCCATATCAGCAAGCAATCAAGCAGCCTAGAAAGGAGGACATCAGGAGTATTTACCTTTTTGGTCTCGTAGTGAATGATATCTGTAGTTACATTGTCTAGGAATCTTGAGGATACAAATCAGTGACAAGGATACAGAGCGAACGAAATGAACATACCCAGAGTCGTGACTGACTATCAAACAAGTCACATTTGTGTGAGCAATCAAATATTGCTCGAGCCATTTGACGGATGCGCGATCCAACTGATAGAGATCAACGTCAATTATAGAGTTTTGACAAAATACGACGGATACCATGGTACTCACATGATTAGTAGGCTAGAAAGAAGACGAGACTCTATAAGAATGAGTTGAACGGAAGATAAAGCATCGAAAAATTTACCTCATCGAGAAGGAGTAGATCAGCGTTATACAACATGGCCCTAGCAAGTTCGAGTTTCATTTTCCATCCACCAGAGAGGCCACCGACAGTGTCATTTTGGCGCTCATCATCGAAACCCACTTCTAAGAGCTGGTCCCGGATCTTGGCTCTAGGCACTCCCGCCAACGCAGGATCTATCATCGACGGAAATTAATTGACTTGGCAGATAACAGAAAAGATAAGTCATGAGACTCACCAGCAGCGATGAAATCGATGATCTTCAAAGATCCGTCCTCGCCTTGCAGACTATGTTCTACCATGACACACCTCAACTGAGACTGCGGAGGGAAGTTCTCGACCTTTCCGTCACGTAATTGACGCATGAGAGTCGACTTTCCAGAGCCGTTCGTTCCCAGGATACCGTAACGACGACCACGGACAAGGCGCATTCGAGTATGCGACAGGAGGAGTAGCGCACCGTATGCCAGGGAGAAGAGCGTGTCGCAGAGAAGTTCGCCTTCATCTGGCGATCCATTCACGACGGGCGCGTTGTTTGCCTAACAGCGATGGGCGATATCAATTACACCATACATGATTAACAGAAGGATATGTGAACTTACCAGATCTATAGCTTCATAGTGGGATCGAACGGTCTCGGTGGCAGACTGCGCCTTATCAGCGCCCAGCCATGGAGTAAGATAGACGGCAAGACAGCGATTCCATGTTTCCTTATCTTCGAATTTCCTGAAATGAACGAGATCGGCAACAAGGGAGGCCTGGAATTGTAAGGACTGGGCTAGGAGTGGATGTCTAGCAGTATGAGGGCCATTTGGTGAACTCGGAGATACGATGAGAAGTTCGGTGGGTAGGAGGGTCAGAAGAGTGGAGAGCACTTCGGCAGTCTCTCCCTCGATGTCACGGCGTGTGGGCGGGGGACCAGTGGATGAAGCGCCGGACTTCAATAGAGTCTCGAGAGCAGCTTCACCAAAAGCACGAACCTACACGAGAAGTACTGTGGTTAAATCTCTTATCAGAGCAGTTAATAGTGATCTTGTACGCACTTCGGGGAATGCAGCACCCTTTGCAATCTTTTGTACACCGTCGACGAGAGGGCTCAAATATGTTGCCGCTACATTGGGGTCTCGAACAAGTTTGACAAGATTGTCAATAACGACAACAGTGCGACGCTGGACCTCCATACTTCTGTCGTTGAGTGCGCGGACAAGCAGTGGGACAAGTACTGCCAGAGCTGGGGATGTAACTTCTGCAACAAATGTCGTAGATGACAATGCTTTAATGCAGGCAGGGACTGCGTCGGGGTTGGACATGCACTTGACGAGTACTGGGATGTGGGGAGTAAGATCAGGATTGGCGAGAGTCGTGCAAAGCGTTGTTGCGCATTTTATGGCTGCACTGGAGACCTAAGGATATGTGATGAGGAATCTATCAGAATATCCGTAATTGTTATGGACTAACCTCTTGTTTTGTGTCGTGCATAGCACCCTCTACTTTTGGGAGGACTTCTCCCAATTGAGCTGCAACAGCATCTCTTGCAGGAACGACGAAGCTTTTCATAGCATCCAAAACGCCGACTTTCGTGCGCCATTTCCCTGCATCTAAGACTTTTTCTAGAGTCTCGAATACGATGCGGATGGATTCCGGGGGACATAGTTTCAAGATGGATTTGACAGCCGAGGTGGCCGCTAAGCGGACAACGTCGCCTTTATCCATGTACAGATCGAACAGGATGGGAAGGGAGGGGAGTAACAGGGGTATGCATGGTGGACCGAGGATTGTAGCGAGAGAGTGGAAAGCGATAGCGGAGGATTCGCGCTCGAAGCCAGATTTTTTGTTTGTTGCGAAAGAATGAAGAGATTTGAGGACATCGTGATCACTGCACTCGCGATAAGTTTATCACATATAGAGAGATGTTAATAGGTACGAACTTGAGAGACTCGGGACCAGTCTTAGATACTTCCCGAGCAAGTCGATCGGCTGCACCTTTAGCTTCTGTGATGCGTTGTGAGTATATAGTTCGACTGAAATCTGGTAAACCACGAACCTGGGGCCGTCGGGGCTGTGCGAAGAGCTTCCAAGAATGGAGTGAAGTGGGTGTCGGCTTGAGCAGGCATAGCGACAGGAGACATGAATTATAATCCGAGGAATGTAGTGGTTTGGATATGCAGCTGAGATCTGAGGGAAAAAAAGGTGTCGATTATGATGATCTGAGATCGAGTTGGAGGATAAAATTCAACAGCTGGGAATACAGAGGATGCAGTATAGTTCTAAGGATCGAAAGCAGTGATGAATCGGTAAAATCTAGGAGAGATCAGAGCAACGGAGGGGATGTTGGTCGTAATCCGTGCGGAAGGAAGCTGGAAGAAATGTGCGAGCAGCTGGCAAAGATCTAAAAGAAAATTGTAACGCGTCACATGGGTCACACCAACTCCGATAGCCTGTATTTCAAACATCGTACCACACTTACACCGGAAATCGCAATCGACATCTTCTGATACGTCCACGACACTCCGCTGAAGCATTGAAGAGTCGAGGATGTCGATGCACCATCGTCGACCTTGCCCACATACGTGGATCTGAAATTCAACACAATCGGAAGCTTCGACTTTTGACGACGCTGGATGTTGAGCCGGGTTGGCTGCAGCCACAGTATCAAGTGCCTAGACTCTCTCAACTCAAATGTATTTGTATCACATATCTAGTCAGAGTCAAATAGCTGGCTGTTTCCTGAAGTCGGAAAGAGAGTTGAATGCAATGAAAGCTGTGCTATCTCGGGGAGATCGAGTTGATTAACGATCATCATGATCATGATGAACTTCGACTTGGACAAACCGATGCGTCTATGCAACCCGCTCAAACGACGAACTGCACATCAATCATCGTCTCATCTCGCAATTGCAGCAAGAGACGCATATCCATCTAATCAAGGCTGCTTCGATCCGATTCGAACAGCCACTACTTAGTCACTATACTCATATCAGAGGTCAAGCTGTCTCTGTTCCTCCATCGAGCAGATCATGCGCGGACCGCAGGAGCGGTCGGGCTCAGTCTGTTGTGTCTATCATGTATCACCCTGCTGTGAAGCTCTTGAAGATGATCAGTGAGTCTGGATAGTCCTTGTCAAACTTTTGTTCGAACTAGTCATTGTCACTAAAGTCTAGCTAGTACAGATAGGATGCTTTATCTACGTCGAACTCGTGATGATCATGCAGTAGCATGCTCTCACCATGCGTCTACTGGTGGCAGAAGCTGTCGGTGCTATCACGGTTGTCTCTAATCACGCGTTGTTCGTCGCTACTACGCATCTGCACCTTGTGCGTTCCTGCGAATCTCGCATGCACTGCCTAAAGTGCAGCTGTTTATTGCCGTCAGGACTCAACTGCGGCTTGTGTCACTAGGCACATTCTCAAGAAATCGTTCCCATGCTGGTAGGATGTAAAATAGATTCGCTCATCGTCGTCTATCTCAGACTAGCACATTTCTGTTCTCAACTATTCCTTTCTCTTTACATCCTTGTCATCTTTCGTTCTTCCTCTTCTTCCTCGTTCACTCTTCGCTCTTCTCTCGTATGAATACAGGGCCCCCTACCCAAGTGAGCCCAAATAATTTTCTTTCTTACTGCGATGCATCTGACTCTCGTTTTCTAAATGTATCAGTCTCCAGGTAGAAAACCAGGAGGCCTTGGTATCCCAGTTCCAGTTCTCTGCGGCATAATTGGTGGAATAGTTGCTCTCAATCTTGCGTTGGGTTTGGCGTGGTGGATATTCAGACGCAGACGATCTCGCGCACGGAAAGCCGCTACCAATCCATCTATGTCTACCATTGCTACGCCCTTGCCCAAACTGGTCTCAGCATCGCAGCACCGCCCAACTCACTTGCAATTGATGATGGCGTTGAAGACCGACGCCAACACAGGCGGTCCGCGTCAGACGTCTGACTCGCGCAGCCCTGGGCTGAGACCGTTCATGATTAGGACGGTCCCGATGCCTCCAGATGACATATATACTGCACCACGCCGCCCTCCGTCTCTCAACTCTCGTCGCAGTAGACGAAAGACTCCAACATACGATCTCATCAGACCAGGAGAGAGTCAACTTCAACGTGGGCTTTCAGTACGATCTGCGGAGTCAGAATCTATCTATTCTGCAGCCTCCATGCCACTTGACTTTCACGATCGGGTTATTTCCTCCAATGCATTGACACCTGTCCCACCTTCTCCAATCTCACCCTTGCATTTGACGGCATCAACGACATGGCCTCCAAAGGCCAATCAGAGTTCACGACTTTCTACATCTGAGTCGTTACGACCTGATTCGTGGACAGGTTACTCGTGGCCTCAGGTAGAAAACGGGCGGCGGACTTATGCTATAAGGGAGGAGTTGGCGCCGGAGACGTATATGAACACCACAGTACGGTGGAAAGTTCCGAATGATGGCAGTAGGAACGAGGGATCGTTATCCTCGACGGTGCCGCAGCCCGTTTCCTCGGAAACGAATGACGAGCGTGCCCACTCTCGTCACCGTAACACTTCCTCCTCGTCGCTCACCGTCCCTCTCCTATCGCGTCCAGCTCCTGTAGCGACTAGCCCTCCGAATTCTCCGCGTCGCCTTTCCAACGGGTCGTTGCGTCGCAAACGTCCTCCTACGGCAGAATTCGAAGATACACCGCAGTCAGCGGCGTTCTCTTTCGAGGGCCCTTTGCCTTCACCTTCTACTCCTGTGATCCGAATCTCGGGCCCGCAGTCTGAACCAATTACCCCCACCCAGACTGCGATTCTACTTGCGCCTCCACACATACCACCTCGATCCCCACTGCGTGCATCTGCACCAGGAAATCGTTGAATTGACTTATAGGCGTTGTTCTTTTCTTGTCTCTTCATCACGGGTCCACGTCTTGTAGTTTATATGAAAGTGAAATTGCCTGCGATGCATTATCTGTGAGTCGGCTACTCATGCAGACGTTCTCTGAGGGGATCGTGAGAGTCAGCGGGCAGTAGACAGTTCATTCTAAGCATCTTCAAATAAATCATATGAAGGTGTACTTGCTCTTATGATCGATTTTTGTCTTTGCTCGCGTCTTCATGCGTGTTTCTCGAGACTTCATGGTGAATTTCAAGAGGCATTCGGCCTGAGGAAAGAATTGCCTGGTGCGAAATCAACAGGTCCTACGCTGTTTCTCACCTGTCCAATTAATGGCATTCCGGTTACAGGATCGAGATATAAAATCAGACCGGAAGAGATTTTGAAGGCGAGGAAGCCAATGTCAGGCCGAGGCGCGGTTGTTAAGGCTGTCGTCAAAGACGGCCAAACAACCGCTTATTATTCGACAAAAACGCGATATCGATAATGACAAGATAGTTCAAGTGTCTCCAAAAAGCGAGACTATCACTCTTTCTCGTCAGGATAATCAACCTTATCATATAACCTCAACGTCTCATTCCAATCCCTCTTACGTCTCCTCCTGACAGAAAAGTACCTCGCACTCGACTCCCATTTCCCTCGCACCCTCCCCTTCTCCTTTCCACCAGCTTCAACAAAATATTCCTCAGGATTGTCTGGCAGCCCCAAAGTATCCACCGCCAAGCTCATAACACGACTATGCAAATCCACCCTCTTCTCATGCATACTTCTCAGCGTTGCTTTACCCACGCGCAAGAGTCTGAGAAGAGCAGTGAACGCACGGAAAGCCGATACGGCATCTTCGAGCCACCGCAGAGTCATCCACATGAGTGCAGGCACGAGGAAGAATGTGATGAGCGCGATAGGGAATGTGAATAATACGGCGGTGAACCAGACACATAGACCTGACATGAGACCATATATCAGCTTATATTGGGCGATCTCATCCCATGTATCGAATATGGGTCCGGTCTTTTTGAAATTGTAGACAGCGTAGAAGGTGGTTGCGAATACAGGGAGCCAGAGGAGGAGGCCTGGGATAGAGATTGTGAATAGGAAAAGGAACCAGACAAGGCGGAGCGACATCCGGGATAAGATAGTGTGTCGCGGGAGGGGTCTGCGGATGCGGTCATCTTTGATTCCCCATCTTGATAGTTGGTCTTGATAGATCTGGTAAGGGTTTTCTGAACAAAAGGTGAAATGATGTGCTAAGAAACGGAACTGACTGTGAGATCGCGGCGTAGTTGAGCACGAGATTTTGCGTCTTCGGTTGTAGTATCGCTGGGCTCCGAATTGTGGTTATCTTCAGTGGTTATGAACGCCTCCAAGAATGTTCTCGCCAAACGGACGTAATCCCCGAGAGCCATCCTCGTTCCGAGCGGTGCATAAATTCTGGCTGCAAGTTTTCCCGTTCGCACAAGGTCCCAAGACGGAGAGTCTATAGTTCCTATGCTGATCTTATCGTGAATCTGGGATGTGAGGTCTCGAATGGAATTATAATCAACGGGTGTCAGAAGCTCCGGATTATCCTGTTAACAATAAGGAATGAGTCTGAGAATGATGGAGCGTGCTCGGACCGCTTACCTTTGGTCTGAATACCATCGGTGGGTGGAATGTGACCAAAACATCGGAACGAAAATGTTGTCGGTGCATGTATGTAATGGAGCAAGTGAGCACGGAGATTGCGAAATCGGTATCATTCCTGTTCCTTGAGAGTACGTCAGAGACGATGCGGGCAACTGTGTGGAGATGAATCAGATATCGGAACAAGGAACAAACGGATAATCTCATTCACCTCCAGTTTTCAATGGAGCGATGGTGGGATGGTAGCGGCTCATTCCTTCTGGAAAGAGACATATCGCGTCACCAAGTTCCAGGGCCTTGAGATATCTTTGGGTGAGATCCATGACGATGCAACCTTTGTTCGTACCTCCATGAGCTTTAGCATAGCGTCCGTATTATCTGCATTTCCATCAGCGAAATCCTTTCTTCTCTTGATGGGAATAGTCCCAGCAGACTCTATGAGCCAACTTGTGAATGTTTTGTGACCGAATTGTGTCGACTTTGCTGTTAAGCGGAGCATGTTGCGCTTCTGTGACGATATAAGAATATGACAAGTGAAAATGCTCCCATAAAAGCTTGCCTTCGAGGGTACGGATGTCACGAGAAGACTGAGGGCATGCATGCTCGTTTATAAGAGGGATCAATGGATGAGAGACGGATCCTTACAGCGCATCCGTCAAGGAGTTGCTGTGGTTTGCACACACAATGCTAAAATGACAGTCAGAATGAACGACTGGTCCGTGATGCAGAAATAGACTGACCATGGCATTCCGTTCTTCGGAATAAACTCCGCATTTTCAACCTGAAGTACATTTGACTTCTGAATCGAGAGCACGACTATAAGGATGCACGTACCACAATTGTGCCGTAGAATATCTTTAGTACAAATTTGAAGAGGAGTCTGTGCGGCAAAGTCAGTTCTACAAGCGAAACATTCCTGCTCTCTAAGCTCACCTCAGAAAGAAATACGACCATGGCATAGGAGAGCCATCCGTCATTGTCAAATCGTGAGCTGAGCAATGTGCAGTTAGCTGCAAGGTGGTGCGCAGCTGAGACGCGTTTTGAGACGGCTCGAATTGGCGCTCAATCGATCGACGACCCACGTGCTCCCACGTGCCAATAATTTTTGAGTAAATTCTACTCAAGTACATACTACACCACCAGGCAACAGCTGCAGACTTGCACTAGGCAGTCTCCCACCATGGAACAAGCTTTGGACAAGATTAGACCTCACACATCCTCGTCGCTTGCCCACCAAAAAACACCCGCAACTCTCCTCATTGCTATAGAATCCACGTTTGACGATCAGAAGGCTGAACGATCTCCAACTGCTTATTTTGCTGCTCTTCTCACCACTCTAGATGGCACACTCCAGAAAAAAGACACAGGTCTAGGAGATGGAGATGTCCTTCCTGCTGAGCTCTATCTTTTGGCCCTAGTCACACCATTTGTTTCCGCACCGGTCATTCGATCAAACCTAACTACCCTGCTTTCTTTAACTGCACCATTATTTCCCGCCTTGAAGCAGCATGCACCTCCCTTGCGATCTCAATTGACCATCTACCATGCCATACTACAAGCTCTGGACCGTTCACAGCTGGAAACACTGGGTATACGCCAATCGTTTGCCTCTATACTGCAACTTTGCTTGGATCCCCGTCCAAAGGTGCGAAAGAGAGCCGCAGATGTCGTCAAGGACATCTTATCAAATCCACCAACACCCCTTGCGAGACATCCATATGCCGAGAGAGTGGCAGAATGGGTCAAGTCCGCTCTTGCCGACGTTAGCTCCGGCATTGCTCCTCGGTCAAAGTCTAATGGCAAGGCGCCCGAGACTCCTGCTACGGAAACAGCTATACACATACTTGCTTTTCTACGGCCCGTTCTTCTCCATCTCCCTGCCTCAGTAAGTAGATTTCAACAGAAACATTTTTACGTTGCTCATACGTCTTCAGACATTACCATCTATCACAGACTCCCTTCTGACTCTACCCCGGCTAGGAAACCCTTACCTCTCCCAATCAGCCTATTCAATTCTTACAGATTTGTTCTCCGCAACAACCGAAGACGAGTCTAGCAACATCACTGGTCAAATATCTGACGTTCTAGGCGCAATCCTTTCCTCCCCGCCATCAAAATCGGACACCACTCTTTCTCCAGCATGGGTTCAGGTCATCGGAAACGCAATGCTTGCCTATAGCTTTGTCGACTCCGAAGCATCCGCAAAAGAACTCGGCAAAGTATGGAAAACAGTCTGGGCATTCTTAGAATCCAACGATTCGTCAACAAGGAAAGCAGCCGCTCAATCCCTCGACCTCATCGCCCGATGCTTTACCCCCTCCCTTATCACTTCCGCTATCATCGAAGCAGGACAATCAGACGCCAAGTCCACGTTAAGCAGAATCATCACGCAGACGAGCAAAGCTTTGGATTCACTTGCGTATGCTCAGGCTCTGCCAGAGGTACTGTCTATCGTTTCATCCCTCGTCACGAACCTACGATATAGAGATGGAGATCGGGCATCCCCTACGGCTGCAGAGTTGCTTTTACTACCTCTGATCCATCAGATAGGAGAGTTGCGGACACAGAAAGGATTCGAGTACAAAGAGAATGCAGATGCAACTCTATCAACTGCTATGCGCATCCTCGGTCCCGAAGTGTTGCTCGGTATTTTGCCTCTCAACCTTGAACCCGCCGATAGGTGAGTTTTTCTCTCAATAAAATGCGTCGGTACGTTCTAAATATATACTTCAGAGAAGCTGGGTTAGAACCTCGAGCGTACCTCCTCCCTCTACTTTCCCAACCTCACTCCTCCCCGCTCGGTCATTTCGTGTCGTATTTTGTTCCACTAAGTGAACGCATGTTTGACTTACAACAGAAGGCCGACAATGAAGGGCGGCAATCTGAAGCGAAAGTCTGGAGTGTTCTTGTTGCGCAGATTTGGACCGGACTTGCTGGGTATTGTCATGCAACCTTGGACCTACCAGAGGTACGTCCTGTCGCTCAAAGGGTAATATTGGACTAATGAATCACTTATCTGGTACAGGCCTTGACTCCAGCATTCTCTCAACTACTTTCTCAATTACTTTACAGCCAACCTGAACTCCGACCGGCAGTATTGAAGGCCCTGAAAATAATGGTCGAGTCCAACGTTAGCTTGGCATCTGCAATTCAAACGAAGGACAAAGCTGACGCCGTCATTTCGTCCGAAGAGGCTGCTCAAAATGTAGCCTTCTTGAAAACTCAGGTCGAGAGTTGGCTTGCGGTCTTCTTTAACGTCTTTGGAAGTGTCGGTCGAGATGCACGTGGAATGGTTGGAGACGTTATCAGCGTCTGGTCTGCTATCGCCGAAGAAGCCGTGAGTCATTTCGTTCTTCTATGGTAATATGGCTGATGCAAAATATGGAAATAGGAAATCACAAAAGCCTACGCCAAAGTGGTCGATCTCTTCAGAACTAATATGGCCAACTCTCGATTAGCACCTTCGTACCCTAATGGTAACTCCAACAACGATGCTGGGAGTGTGACTGCCACGACACAGGATATTCTCATCCTGCTTTTGCCGTACCTTTCGTCAGCTGATGCCACTGCGCTCTTCCAACTCTGTCTCTCCGCAGAAGTTCTTGGCGGGAAGGATAATGGTGTCCAGAAACGAGGCTATAAGATCTTGTCGAAGCTCGCTGAGAGCGGGAAAATCACTGTTGATGCTGAAAGTGTCCTGCATACCCTGGATGAGTTGGCTGATGGGCTGGCACCAGCGGCTAAGAAGGTGGGTTCTTTCCATTTTGTTCATCTTGTTCAATTTTAATCAATATATTTGCGTAGGATCGTTTCAACCTCCTCAGCTTATTGATCCCAATAATACCTAGTTCTGCTATGCACGTCATTCCTTCTCTTATTCCCGAGGCAGTATTGGGTACCAAGGAGCCTTCGGAGAAGGCTAGGACGGCTGCGTTTGATGTTATTCTGGCTATGGGCCGGAAAATGAGTGAAGGAGGTGTCGTTAAGCGTAGCCTCATTGATGGAATGGACGAGGATGGTGATGGTGTCGTACCTCAAGATGGTCTGTGTCTATACATCTCCATCAATATCTTTCGCACTGATGGCTTTTCTTTTTTCAGCTGTGGCGAATGTGGAGGAGTTCATGACTATGGTAGCTGGTGGTCTAGCTGGTGCAAGTCCTCATATGATTAGTGCGACGGTGACGGCCATCTCCCGTCTCGTATTCGAATTCAAAGGTTTGCGTCTTCGCGTCTACCCGTTCTCGCATGAATTAACCTTCCGATCTTTCAGATACGATCTCTGCACACATGCACAATGAAATATTCACCACCCTCCTCGTCTTCCTCACATCCGCCAACCGCGAGATCGTAAAATCCATTCTTGGATTCGTCAAACTCGCTATCCACACCCTTCCAGCGGATCTCATACGCCCACACCTGACAGAGCTTGTCCCTGCGCTTCTTGGATGGTCGCATGATCACAAAAATCACTTCAAAGCAAAGGTCCGGCACATTTTTGAACGAATGTTGCGGAGATTTGGGTGGGATGAGGTCTATTCTTGTGCGGGTGAGGAGGAGGCTGCAAAAGTATTAGTTAACATCAAAAAACGCAAGGAACGAGCCAAGAGAAAGAAGGCGCATAACAGAGATGAGGAAGATGATGAGGATGTGAGTGAACTTTCCATCTGGTTATATATCATCGGTCTAAAACATATCCTTCCAGGTTCCAACAGCTAAGCCCGTCACTGGAGATGCGTTCGAAGACGTGCTGTATGGTAGTGAGAGCGAACTCGACGATAGCGATGACGAACAACAACAGCCTGCTGCTCGGCCTAATGCCTCCAAGCGTAAAGGTGCTGACCACGGCGGTGCACGCCTGCGCGTCGACGACGACGAACCGATGGATCTTCTGCAGGGCGCAGCTTCTCGTATTACTAGTGCGTGTACTGCAGCACTGGTCCTGTCTTCGTGAATGCTTATTGTGATTCATCCTAGATGCACAAACAAATCGTCGTCGCAAGCCAGGACAGGATGCTGCTCACTTCAAGATGGATGAAGACACTGGGAAGATGATCATCGACGAACCCGATGCTGAAACAGCTGGTGCCGATGCAGCCAGTACCGATGTTGCTGGTACTGCCTATCGGGAAAGTATGACGTCTGTAGACGGGTTTACGCGAGGACCCAGTGGACGTGTCAAATTCAATAAAGACACGAAGAAGCGGAGAAGAGAGAACGACGAAGCGGAGGTGGAGGACGTGGAGATGGCAGATGGCGAGGGCACCAATAAAAAGAACAAGCGGAGGACTGAGGTCAAGTTAGGACAGGAGTTCAAAGCGAAGGTATGTGTCGTATTGATCTTTCCCTTCGTAAACTAACAATTGATTCACATCAGAGAGCGGGTGGCGACATCAAAAAGAATGGTGTTGACCCATACGCCTACGTATCTCTGTCGCAAGCTGCAAAAAAGGGTGGCCGAGGTCAAGGTCGGATCGGTATCGCTAGTAAACGCTGATCTGATTCTTTCAATCCCTTGTACATATGTTATACATGTATCTCATCCATGTTGATTCTCTCTCGTCGGCGTTGTCCAAAACAAAGTGTTATGCGGTCATCCGTAGAGTGTCTGATCATGGGGCGTACCAAACAGGCCTTGCGTCCAGCTGCTCGGTTGTCTCCATTGTCCTTGTATCACGGAGTCCACTCCTACAACTTTAGCTACGACGGCAGCAAAGAGTTGTGCATCAGCTCTGTTATCACCTTCCAAGGCAAATTGCAGGAGCGAAGCGGTTGGTATCGACCAATGCTCTGGAATGGAGGATAAGATGCGACGAGTTAGGCCGCCACCAGGAATGAATGGGATAGTGGCGTCCTTGTTGCTCTTTTCAGCAGACACTGGTGATGTATATGCAGGGATTGGTAATTCTTTCAAACTCGATAGAGGCTTCGAGTGAAAGGGTGGACTGTTTGGAGGCTGTATGTAATATGTTGGAGTGCTAAATTTCGTGTCAACGGGAAAGGAACGATGAGATGGGTAGCTAGACCGGACTTACAACATCTGTGCATCAGTTCTGTTAATAAGATCCATGCCCGAGAGGAAAATTACAGATGATAGACCGGAATTTTTGATGAATCCGAGAAGAGAGTCCACGAAATCTTGTTTGCGAGACTGAGACAAGTGATGACTGAGAATCAGGCATTTCGAGGAGGGATCCAGAGCACTTACCTTCAGTACTGGTGATCTCTGTTGAACTATAACTACGTCTATGTCTTGTTTTCCGTATACTGGGAAATTTCATCATGAGCGTCAGCCTGTCATTGGCAACTGTACCAGAGCGTACATTCAAGGGGAGTGGTGATGCCCTTTTCACCATCTTCTCGAGCTCCTACGACGGGTACGAGATCGCGTGAATCGAAGGTCCCGACATGCAGAAGTGAGAGAGAGGCAACCAAGAGGTCAACTGCGAGCTGAGAGACGTTTGCAGTAGACACGATGGGCTGCCTTGTAAAGAATGTCAATGGCAATCTCACTATCGAAGAAATTGTGACACAGACAACAATTAAAGTCTTCCCTGTGAGCTTCAGGTCTGATACGGGGTAGAAGAAAGGCATTTGTCGTCTGGAAGAAAAAGTGAATATGGAGGAAGGAGAGTCGCGTTACGCGTCTCGGGTCAAATTTGAATTGAGTAGTATTTCCGAGTCGAACCTCTTTGAACTCGACGTTACGCATGCATACGGATGCTGGATTTACTCTGTTCTGAGGACTCGTACTAATATATGACCATTAATCGCAGTTGTATCCTCGTCGATCCATCTTTCGGAGTGGATTCCATGGAACTCCCAGACGCACATGCTATCATTGGCATACGCTGGGAACATCATTCCAGTCGTGGTTTCGTCTATCTAATCACTTATTAGATGGCCTGGGACTCCTGTATGCCTTAATGTCGTCTCCCAAATTCCGAGTAGCTATCTGGTATGAGCTTTGATACTCAATTGCCCAAGAGCTTGCTCATTCCTGTTCTGCATACGAATAGCGGAGGCGGTATCAGCGGACTCTGTCTAGCTGTCGCGTTGTCCAAATATCACGATATACAAGTCGATGTGTATGAAGCTGCAGGGCGTTTCAAGGAGATCGGTGCTGGAGTCATGATCTGGGAGAAGACCTGGAGGATTCTAGAGATCATGGGTCTGGCATCAGAGTTTTCTCGAATAGCTCACGCTCCCCCAGATGGCTCTGTCGGTGCGTACAATGCACAAGCATACTTGTTTATCAACTTTACCTGAGGGGCCGGGTAATCAGGCGTTGGCTTTGACTACAGACGTTCAGACCAGCCAACCGAAGGTTTCAGGTTCCATCTCGTAGAAATGCCTTGTGAGTCCACTGTGTATCCAATTTTTCACTTTGAGAAAGTGACATTGGCATGTCAGACGGATGTATACGATTCCATCGAGCTCATTTCCTCGATGTGTTCGTGGATAATCTTCCTGATGGTGTGGCGCACTTTGGAAAACGACTCACATCTTACACCCAATCCACTCCGGCGGGTCCTATCTTACTTCGATTTGGGGACAGTTCAACGGCCACTTGTGATCTACTTGTTGGCTGTGATGGTATTAAATCTCTCATCCGTGCTCAAATGCTCGGGGCTAGAGCGAAACAGGACCAGCGTCCGGATCTCTTGGACTACATCGAACCCATCTGGAGCGGTACTATTGCTTACAGGGGTCTGATTCCTGTTGAAGATCTCAACCGAGGGGAGGGAAAGCCTCCTCACCGGGCCGTTGACGTCCCCATGATGGTAACGAAGCTTTCATACTCAATAATTCGTACGAGGCTTATAATTCTTGTTTTTAGTATTGCGGGAAGAGTAAGGTATGCAGTGACCCCATTTTGTTCGTCAATGAATCATGGCCAGCTTTCATATCGTAATACAATCATAGCATGTCGTGAGCTACTCAATCTCGCAAGGAAGCGTGGTAAACATTGTAGCCTTGAATTCCCAACCAGAGAAAGAAGGGATGATTTACGACGACCCATGGGTAATCGACTGTGCTCAGGAAGAAGTCCTCGAGTGCTTTGCTGGATGGGAACCAGAAGTACACGAGTTGTTGAAGGTGGGTTTTGTGCCCTCTGTAAGCACTGACAATTTATGATGAAGAAACATTCATTGCAGTGTATCGAGAAGCCTACGAAATGGGGATTACATCAACTGAAACCGCTTCCTTTCTTTGTTGTCGATAAGGTTGCGCTGATTGGAGATGCTGTTAGTCTTTGTATTGTCCTTTGCTTCATACAAGATAATCTGATAGGCCGTAGGCTCACGCCATGGTACCTCATCAAGGAGCTGGCGCCGGACAGGCTATCGAGGTATGCGAATTGACCAGCTTCTTCTCGTAACACTTACACATTACTTCACAGGACGCTTTCATACTCGCATACCTCTTGAGCCACCCGTCTACCACTCTCGAGACTGTTCCTTACGCTCTCTTAGCGTACCAAGATATTCGTTTACCGACGGCCAATCATGTTTTGCGAGGTTCTCATGAGTCTGGAATGATGTACGAGTTTAACAGCGAGTTTGGCGATCAGTACAATACGCTTGGACCTGCTATTGAGAATCAATGGTCGTGGGTCTGGGAGACGACGCCAGAACAAGATTGTGAGAGGGCTCTAGAGTCGATGAGGCGTCGAGCTGTTGTTCATTAAGGTATGAACGTACTTGTAGTTGTGAAGAAGAAAGCTATATAGTTATATCGGCGCACGAGATTGTGGTACATTTACAAAAAGATAAAACTGCTAAGTATAGGATAATAGCCAAAAAGACCATTAAACACTGTAAGTCGAGAAGCCTGCCTGAATCCCACTTCCCCTCATAATATTCTTTTCCAAGATCCTCAGTCTCTGCTCCAGGACTAGAAATGCTGCAACGACATCGTCGCGTATATGCATCGTGCTGGCTTCTAGTACGAGCATGAGGGGGGAAGAGGATGCCGGAGATCGTCCATACGCCAATGGCAGAGACTCAGAGTCTCCGTCAAAGCCTTCCTCATTCATATACAGCTATGTCGAAGCAAAGATGGGTTGGATCCCAGTATGAGCATTGTGACCGATAACTTACAGCTAAACGATGGGCAGAATTGCTCCGCCAAATAAAGTCACCCGAATCAGTCGTCATGATGGTGACAGGACTAGACATACAAACAGAACAGATTATTGATGCATTCTGACCGTCAGAAAAGCCACAAATGCTTACTATCCATCTGGAAGTTTGGATTTCTGTAACCAGCGGCTAATCTTCATTGCTTTGCCTTGACCTTCGTTGCGTTCCGGAAAGGTGATGGTGTCAGGCAGAATATCCTTGCGTTCTATTGTAGCTAGTAGTCGCTGAGTACACGCATCCCTGACTTCTGTTCGATGACCAGTCGACTCTGTCGAAATGCTGTACACTGGGTCGGATGTGTCGCGTACGTTACTCGATGCGCGGTAAACGGTAGTATTTTTCAGACTGTCAGGACTGAAAACTAGAAAGATCTCGTGTGGGTCGACTAATGTCACTGTAGAGTTCATCCTGGTGACATGCAACAATATTGATGAATGTCGTGGACCAAGGTTTGCAACTTGGAATCGGAGTTTTGTGCATCGATGCTGTAGATCAACAAGAGTCGACAACGTTTCGCCGCCTCGTTCCTGATTTACAACTTGAGCTCGAATCTTGAACTCTCATCTCACCTAGACTCACTGTCCGGATTAGTAGCATTTCACAATTCACACCATGAAACGAGGGGCAGAACGTCAAATTTCCAAGCAGGACGAAGACGACGAAGAGGATGAAATCGAGGTATTCATTGTCTTGCTCGTGGATTGGACTTTACTCAGCTGCATCACATCTAGGAATCTGGTGAAGGCTTCAAGAAAGCAGACGAATCTGTCATAGCTTCTCGAAAGTACGTCTTGATCTTTTGATTCGCGTCCGACCTTGTGCTGAAAGATTGCCACTTTAGAATACGCGCTTTACCTAGACGTTCAATGGCACACCCCACGACTCCACTTACGAATGGCGCATCTTCGTCTGAAGTACGCACCATATGAACATGTGATAACGAGAAATGAGACTGAATATGTGTACTACAGACACCACCGACATCAAAACCGACCTCTGGCTTCGCTGGTTTCGGGGTCACAGCAAGTAATTCCACTTCGTTCTCGTTCACACCCCCAGCAGCCTCAGCTTTCTCTACGGCTCCAGCACAGTCCACCCCTTTTAGCTCCTCCAAATCGACAGGACTTTTCTCCAGTGGCTCTCCTGCAGTGGCTCCTTCCGCGTCCAATGCCACCAAAGCTTTCGCGTCAATCATGTCCTCGACGAATACACCTGAACCCACTCCTCCAGCGCCGCCACCACCATCAGCAGCACCGGTGAAACCCTCTTCCGCAGCTGAAGACGCGGCATTGAAGTATTACATCTCACTCAGAGGTCTAAACGTGTCGTTCCTCTCTGCTGTCAATGAAGCACTCGAGGAGGATCCTTTCATCGATGTTACGCTGATAATGGAACGTTATAGAGATCTACGTATTGGCATGCAAAAAGAATTCGACGAGAAAACTCAGCCAGCTCCTGTTGCCGCCCCACTATCGATGCCTAAGCCACCAGGTACAGGTTCGTTCACTTTTGCAACCCCGACACCGTCCGCGTCTGGCAGTACCAAGGAGGGCGGTGGAAGTGGGGGGTTTGTCCCAAAGATAGAGAGTTCCAACGCAACAGCTTCTTCCTCGCCGTTCGCTTTCAAGATCCCATCCCCCGCCACATCTGCATTCGGAAACGCTTCTGAGTCGAAACCATCCTCCGAGACGAAACCTCAAGCTCCCTTCGGATCTATTGCATCTGCATCTGGCGCAATGACAGGTTCTTCGGCATTTGGTGCTTCGTCCTCTTCCTCACCCACATCCGCGTTTGGTCCCTCATCTACGAAGACCACATCTGCGCCATCACCATTCTTCGGTGCATCCAAGCCAGACGCGGGTGTTGGATCTACTACTGCGAGCCTATTCGGAGTCAATAGCGACAAGGATAAACCATCTGCACCAGCTACGTTTGGAACCAGCAGTGGTAACGTGTTTGGATCTGCATCCTCTCCTTTTGGTGCGGCGCCTTCTGGTACTTTTGGTGCAGGGTCCACTTCAGCGTTTGGTTCAGGGTCGAAACCCATTGTCAGCGCTTTTGGTACTGCAAAACCTGCTGCTATCACTTTCGGTGTGCCATCGGGGACCCCGTCGAATCCCTTTGCCTTTTCATCTGGATCTTCCGCTACACCATCTACGCCCACTCCTGCTCCATTTGGATCCGGAATTGGGAAACCAACTGGGAGTGGGAGTATCGGGAACCCTGTAGGGTTTGTTTTTGGGAGCCCGACAAAGGCGGGCGATGCATCGGGAGCTGATAGATCAACACCATTGGCATTTCCTGCATCCGGAGCAGAATCTGCGCCGGTGGTTAACGGTGCGAGTGCGAGTAGGGAGGGTACATCTGACGAGGATGCAGGTTCTAGTCAAGGAGGAGAGGGTGATGACGGTTCGAAGATGTTGGGAAAGAACCCTCATGATGAAGAGGGTGAAGGTGAAGAGGGTGAAGATACTCTGCATGCTATCAAGCTGAAGGCATATAAGATGACGAAGAAGGATGAGAATGGAAATGGAGGCGGATGGAACGAGTTAGGGCACGGTTCGTTTGTCCTTCTATCTATTTCGATGCAGTTCGCTAAGCCTCCTGTAGGTGTTCTACGACTGAAGAAGCACAAAACAACCGAGTCAAGACGGGTTCTTATGCGAAACAGCAGTACCGGGAAGATTAATATCGTGCGTTCTCTTCCTTCTTATTCTTATGAGCAAGGCTGAATTGTTTCTACAAATAGAATTTTGGTATCAACGCCAGCTTGAAACCATCCTTGACAAAGAAATCAATCACATTCGTGGGATACGAAGATGGGTCGCCGCAACCGTATTGCGTGAGACTGCAGACCGAGGCGCAAGCCAAAGCACTGAACGATGCTCTGACGCGAGAGATTGATTTTGTGAAGGCGAAGACTGGGGAATAGGCTACGTGCATCTGTGGGATATTATATGATCATACTTATCTGCTACGATCTACCTATGCATACTGAGATAATAGCGTAAATATCAAGCCTCTACCGAGCTCTACAGGAATATCAATAATGTTGACCATACAGTATTTAAATCTGAAGCGGACAAAATAATGCCCGATGGTGGATTCGAAAAAGTGCGTGGCACGACGGGTCTGGGCTCGGTCTATATACGTACGGTGCCTGCTCTTACTTCTCTTCTCGCTTCTCAACAAATTCTTAGAGTTATATCGAGGTAGATGTCATCCTCGTCTCTAGACATATGTACAATACCACTCTCTCGTTCACCCTCACCACACACACCGGATTCCTCAGATTCCCTCACTGAACCCATAGCTATACAACAACAATTCGACCTTTCTTCATGGTACCCCTCGATGAACCCCAGTGACAAGTCTCTCTCTCCAGAGATGTCGACCTGGGAGATAGACCCTTCACTAGGTATCGAGATTGGGAAGAGTGACGAAAACCAGATGCTTCGTTTGGATGAGCTCATTGAGCAGCATGCATACGAGGAGTGAGTCTTCACATATCGTATTTAGCGCTTGACTTATGCGTGTCGTCAATCAGTGAAAGCACGTCTCCTTCCTCTGGACCCAACTCTTCTTTCATCTATCCCACCAAACTACCGATCGACAATGGTAACTTGGACGATGAGCAGCATATCATGGCCACTGTAATGCCGTCTAGCTTTCGACCAGGAAACGTCCTTGTGCCTTCATCCAATGGCCTTGTTTCTCTCATAAAACCTATTCCACCCCCTGCCGCCCGACCACGAAAAAATGACCCCTCTATCACAACTCAACGTGTAGTATATCCTCCAAGAGAATCGTGTTACAAGTTCGTCAAAATCTTCATATCTATCTATATCCTCCGTTGACGTCGGTCTACGCTGTAGTCTTCCAATCATGGTGCCCAGCATTCCCGATTGTGGCACGAAATCTCGCGTCGAGACTCAAGTCAGAGTCACTGTAGATCTAGCTGACGCTAGTTCGACCTCAGATCCTTCGAAATACGACCGTGTAGGCTCATGGAAATGGTTGAAACTGCCTCCAGGGACAGCAACAAAGAAACGAACTCGGAAGCAAGGAAAAATAGGTACGTCTGCAATCTCCAATCAACACGTTCCCTGTGTTGATCAAGTCAATCAAGACCCTGAATCCCAAGATATCCTCCATCTCACTGCAAGTGTGACATGCGCATCGTCTCCTTATAATGCAGTCTTGAGTTGTTCGAGTTGTCGCGCACGCGAGGTGAGTTTGCGTGATGTCATAGTCTTATCTGCTTCGTGAACTGAATTATTCTCAAGGCAAAACGGGTTGCTAAAAAGCTTGCAGCGCGTGTGAGGCCTACTCGGTCCGACTCGGACTCCGGAGATGATCCAACTGCACCCAGCAAGCCTAAACAGCAGACAGAAGACACTAATAGCATCATCCAATTCAATTGTGCAGAAGTTCTCGACTTCTCCACAGGTTCAGTGGTGCTCCCGCTTCGTATAACATGCTATTGTCGGCATCATCGCGAGAAGGTCGGGTTCAACGTACATTTCACCATGATGGACCATACAGGGAGGATCGTTGGTACGGGGACATCGAGACCCATCATGATCACCGATGATCACAAGACAACATCTACCTCTATTGGAGGCGTCCATAGCAGCAAGCACAACAACGGCCACAATGGCGATGGCGATTTCGTCATGGATAACGCGTATTCCGAGATGGCGAAGGACTTCAAGTGGGCTCAGATGGGTGGTGGTGCCGGAATGGTGATGATCGGCGAAGCTTCAGTCTCACCGCCTCCTTCAGATGCTCAAGCTCGGGCACCCTCGAAGCGCAAGCAGAATAGCAAGGCGAAGGATGGTGCAAACAAGAAACGAGTGAAGCCTTATGACTGGGCTGGTAAGCGTTCGGCCAAGGCGTCCAGGGAGGCTAGTGTATCCAGTCTACCCTCGCCTTCGACCTCATATTCAGCACTGCCAATCACAAGGTCGCCTACTCCGCCTCAGATGTTTTCTCCTCAAGCATCCCGGTCTGCCATGTCTCCCGAGGATCAACAAACCTTCAATAGTCTTATCTCGTCCGCTTCAAGCACCACTCAACTGCAAAGGCTTACCCCTGATATGACATCTTCACCTTCGTCTCCTCTCACAATGTCCTTGTCTATGCCCTCTCTTTCTCTCCAAAATCAGACTTCCGTTCCTTTCATGTACTTTAATCCTACCGATCCATCCTCGTCCATTCCTCTCCTTACTCCAACAATCCATCGTCTGATCCCCAACTCTGGTCCCACGCATGGCGGTATCGAAGTCACGGTCTTAGGGGCCAATTTCCACGCGTCACTGCAGCTTAATTGTGTATTCGGCGACGTTGTAGCGAGCTCTACTCAGCGATGGAGCGATAATACTCTCGTTTGCATTCTTCCCCCGCGAGCAACGGCTGGTGTCGTGGCAGTTTGGTTCGATGGTTTCAGCAAGGTGGAAGAGCAAAACCACACATCGCCATCGCTGTTCACATATTGTGACGAATCTGACCGCGCTTTGTACGTATCGTTCTTCCAATACTTTGTCTTGACGTGCTAATACCTCCATGAATCCTGCAGAATGGAGCTGGCTCTCCAGGTTGTAGGACTCAAGATGACGGGCAAGATCGAGGATGCTCGAAATGTTGCCATGCGTATCGTGGGCAATACAGGGAGCGATGCCTCCGAATCGCAGAACAATGGGGCGAACAACATGATACAAGTGGCCCACACCGCCATTTCTCGCGATATACGGCCACTGCTGCTAATCCAATCAGGAAGCGAGAATTTCGAGACCGTGATAGTCAAATTTCTTTCTATACTCGATACCCCCTTGGATGATGGCAAAGACACGCTGCCTCCTACTTCCGACGCGATCTCTCATCAAACTGCGAGTGGACAAACATTGCTGCATCTTGCTGCGTTCCTCGGATTCTCGGCGCTTGTCGAGTTCTTGATCAAGCACCGAGTTGATTTGGACGCGAGAGATAGGAACGGTTTCACGGCGTTACATCTTGCTGTTGTCGCGGGGGCAGGGGATTGTGTCAGATTGTTAGTGGAAGTTGGTGCCGATAGAGAGATCGTCAATGCGCTCGGCAAAACAGCAGAGGAGCTCGACGGAGCAGATAAATTGTTTGACGAGATACCTGCCGCTAGGTACAGAACAGAGGACGAGGCCGTGCGCGAGGAGGAAGATGAGCTAGCAGATGACGAGGGCGACGATGAAGATGAAGATGGTACTGTGCGGAGTCACATCAAGCGTCGTGGTATACGACCCCACCGGAAAATCGCCTCAAGTGATGATTCTGACGATGACCTCCCTCAAGACGCCGAATCGTCTCCAGACGATGTTGTGGATAGTTATAAATCTTCGGAAGATGAGAAGAAATCAATTGTTCCCTTCAACGACGAGAAGCAAGCTTTGTCGATCGTTGATATTATACACCGGACACTTGCTCAACTACAACCCCCTATCCCAAATATCCCGCAAATCCCCATTCCCCATCTTCCCCATCTGCCAGGTATGCCCAACGTACCGTGGGCTCTACCCCAAATTCCGATGGCATTCCCAGTTCTTGTGCCCCCAGTCGGATGGCCTTCCTTCTTGGGAGGTGAACATCAAGGTGAGGCTGCACAGAGTGATGCGGACAACACGGTAGATGATCGTGAAGAGCAGAAGGGAATGGGCGCAGGGGCCTTGCGAGCTGCACGAGATTGGAGAGCTGCTTGGGAGAAATGGATGGCTTTGGCTATTTGGGCGTCAGAGGACGTTCCACCTCCGAAATATACCCCAAGAGCTAGTGAGGCCGAAATCGCTCAACCTTCTGCCGAGGGCGAAGTAGATGGACAAGGCGATGCGGCTGGTGCAACCATTCATCCTCCTTCTAACCTGGAAACCAGAGTGGTTGCCCGACGTGTTGGCTACAAGCCTGTGGTTCCTGTGACGGACCAAGAGGTGAACGCTTTCGGGTATCAACCACCTACGAAGCAAATCCAAAAACTACAGAAAAAACGTGAGTTCGTTCTTGCACTTCTCATGACCAATACTCATCTAATGATAAATCAGACGACCGAATGCTCTTACTATTCTGGCTTCCTATCTTACTACGTGAGTTAGAAATTTCTACCTTCTCAAATTTATTGACGTTGACGCCTGTTTCCAGTTTCGCTGCTATGGGCCTTCCACCATGGGGTACAGCTAGCATTTCATGCGGTAAAATCAGCTCTGCCTCTATCGGCTGCATTTGGCACGCGGGTGTAGAACATGTGTCTTCAGTCATGAATACACAGACTTACTATCTTTTCTTTTGGGGGACTAGTTATCCGGTGTACGCTGATGTTTCTTCCTTGATACATGTCCATAGTCCTTCGTTGCACTTCAACTTATTACACTACTCACAAATGTTGTCTTTCTCGTATAATCGAGCTCATGATACAGCCTTGGCCTAAAGTCATATCATCGCCTACGTAATTCAGTACTCATGCCTAGGAAAGTTGGACGGGACGTGAACAAGTTTATGTGCCTTTCTAAAGATTCATGGACTCCCATTGTGGAAAGTGTAAGAGGAAGAGAACGCGTGAAGTCCACGTGACGAGTTGACGCCCGTTCGATGCCGAGGTCAATGCAGACTCCAGAGTGAGGCTGCCGGGTCGCCCAATGCCAGCATGTCTCCTTTGTACGTTCACTCGAAAATGTGCCACCGGTCCATCCACAAAAGTTATATCCTCGGACGTCTTTCGCACTCTTCTTTCATCGTCAAAAGTCTGTCCGAGAAGTTCTCAAAGTCGCCTAGCATCCTCAAGTTCTACCTCGAATGATCAGCCGTCTTCATCCAAGCACGAGCCTCTGACTCTCCTCCATAGGACGACAAATTTACTTCCTCGAGTACTACCAGCTAGGTCTGATACAGCAAATTATGTTGAGTCTTTGGAATTTTGGAACGAGTTGCTTTCGGACGCATACGATAGCATAGTATTCACGGGAGAGACTGACGCAAGCGTAGTGGGTACGTCTTGATGTTCTTGATGCTGGGGGTTGATGCTAATCTTTTGCATATCCAGTTTACGGTGTCGATGGATGGTCCGGAGCCCAGGAGCTGATCACAGCTCTGCTGGAAGAGCCCTTTGCATCAGACCACGCTCAGAATGAAGTCATACGTAGTCGTTGGAACGACAATGTCGAAAGCAGCATCAAAATCTCGACAACAAAGTAAGCCTTGCAAGAATCGCCTTCGTGACAACTGGATACTAATATGTTACCTGTAGACCCTCGAAATATACCCAAACGAAGGGTACAACTATCCATATAACATCTTCATATCTCCAACAATTCCCAACGCCCATCGAGATTACTGAAATCAGGCCTCCCCCGCCTCTTGCTGCTCAGGATTCCCTCTCTACATCTCATCCGGCCCACATTCGAGCCAATGACGATGCTATCACTGCACTGTTCAGGACCGACATCCCTATCATTCTATGCAACCCACTAACCACACCCCTACCAATCCTTCTTGATTCCCTACTCCCAAAACACAACCCTAATCTCACTATCATACTCACTTCGACGCCTCCATCCACAGATCTCGCGTCCTACACTTCATCCATCATCTCCCGCTCGCTACGAAGTGAGAGTAAGGTTCAGCCAAAATTGCTCTTCGTAGATCCTTCGCGTGCAATTCTCGCTCTGCGGACTCTCGAAGCCAATCCGAGCTCTCCCACAGGTCTTCAAAGATATCAAGACGGCTTCATCGGCTCACAAATCTCCACTTTCACTTCGACACTACAATCTATCTTCGCTGCCAACCCCTCAGTGGTGTTTAAACGCCAGACAGCTGTGGTACACCTCTCTGGAGCCCTCTCCGCGTGCAGATCGTCTTTGAACCAGGCAAAGTTGGAGATCGATGCTGTTTGTAGTAGGGTAAGCGAGCTCGAGGATAAGATTGCAGAGATGCGAGCCAAGTTACATGGGGAAGTGTTCAATATCCCTGGTAACACTGCTCCAAAACTCGATGGTGACATCATTGCAGCTGCGTTGGAAGACGCGGAGAGGGAAATCAAAATCGTTATGGACAGACTGACATGGTGGAGGATGGTCTGGCATGCAGATGAGATAAGTACCATCATAGGTGGGGCTATCGCTAGGAGTTGGTGTAAAGACCTAGAAAACCAGGTTGGCACCTTTCTTCAACTCGCAAACAAAGATTCGGACCGCTAAGATATCATGATGTTTTAGTTGATCCTTCATACAGGCTACCTCACCACACTGCAGCAAACCTTCACAGCATCAACATTCACCGCTCTCTCTTCCTTCAGAACACCGTCCGTCTTCACCTCTCCCATACTCCACAACAATCTCCTTCAAATCACGCATTCCCCATCATATACGCTGACACCATTAACCCTCACATCTCCCATACACGCTCGGAGAACCCAATTGATCCAATTCCCTACGACGCGACTACACCTCGCCGCTCAGAAATGTGTGTTGGGGATGGGTGGAAGCGTCGCTGCCGGAGTCGGTCTGGGATGGGCAGGTTGGATTGGGTGGTTACTCCCCACGGGTGAAGGTCTATTAGGGTTTATTGGCGTCGATCCGGGGACGGCTATTGGAGTTGGTATCTTGGGTTCACTATTAGGTGTGCGGTGGGGAGTGGGGAAGTGGGAAAAAGCAAAGAAGGTGTGGTGGGATGATTGGAGGAGGGTGGGAGATGGTCTTGATAGGGACTTGAAGGTCAGAAACATCAATGCTTTTTAACATGCAGTTATTGACAGATCTACACTACAGTCTACACTGGACCGAACTGTTGAAGAAAAGGTTGTCGTCGTGCCTGAGACGGCGTCTGCGCAGTTGTTGGAGCTAGTGAAGCAACGAAAGGAGGAAGTAGGGCAAATCGAGGATGAAGTAGATAGTCTACAGCAGGATTTACAGAGCCTCAGAGCATGAATGGAACCAGTGAACTTCGTACAGTGCATCCAAGTTCGAGTTTATTACTGTTTGAAAGGGAGGACTCCGCGTAATATTGAATTACTGATATCCCTGTAATTAGCGATACACATTGAAAGCACTTGAAGAGACCCTTCAAGAGTCGCCGACAACGATCTTAGGTACAGAATGTCCGTCTCCCCCTCCCCCACCGACGCCAGTGCTAGGCTGAGCGTAAGCACGCCGAGCTGCAGCAGTTCCAGCATCAAAGCCATCGTCTTCGTTGTCGCTATCCGAACCCAATCCGAAAAGCTCTTCACGTTCATCCCAGACATCTGTGAGTCTGATAGATTTGTTGTTGCCTTTTGAGGCTGGCGGTAGGGCGCCGTTAGTACTGTGTATGGGGAGTAGTTGTGAGTCTCTGTCTTCTTCATCCTCGGGATCGGAGAGATACTCAGTGTCAAGTGGGCGGTAGAGGAGTGAGATCTTGGGGCGGTCGAAGGATGGAGATGGATGAGTAAAAAGTTTGATAGCGAGGACGGATGAGGAATATTTCTTACTTCGCGTCTGTGGCGGTAATATCGCTCCAAATGATACGCGACCCAGAGCCCGATGGTGGACCCCAATATATTTGCCTGGTGTATCGCAGCATAGAGTATGAGCTTTATGGTGATACGTGCATGGCTAAGAGACACGCACTACAACATCACCAAACTGGAATTCTTTATACTTGGAGGATTACGCATGTTAGCGAGTTGTTTTGCAAAGAGAATATAGGTGGGAAGTAGAACGCAACTGGCAACATAGATTGGACAAATTCGCTCAATATTCCTCCACAAAACACGCACACGAACGCAGTGAATATTAAGCCTGAGTGCCGCCAAAACCATATCCGTCTCGAGTCCCTTTTTAGCACAGCAGAACGCAGGTGACAATCAGTGATGTAGAGATTTCCCGAGCAAGGAGTACCCTTGTTTGAGAAATCGTTTGACTCACTCTTCCACGTCCATGATGAAGTAAAACACACTTGTTGCGCACATGAAGCAAAAGAAGTGCAGCAGCTTGTCATTCAGGGGTAGCGATCTCGAAAAGTTGGTAAAGCCCAAGAAGGCGAGGGTAATCATAATCAAGCATGTGAACACGAGGAACCACTACAGTAGAACAGGTGAAGTGCTCATTAGTTGGAACAGCACGAGACTTGGTAGAATGAAAAGATGCGAACTGGGCGTATTCGAATGGGCATGTTGTATTTGGGTATTCGGACTCTATGAGATCGCATAATGGCTTTCGAGGATTTCCGGAGGTATATTCGAACATTTTTGACCGTAGCAGAGACTGCTGAAGGAAAGGACATCGGAAGAGTTCAAAGTGCCGGCGCTTGTGTCCGAGTCTGGCTCCGCTAAGCGCAGCCGGCGGTAACAAAAGTCCACGAAGTCCACGGAGTCCTTCCCGGCTACTGCTATCACCAAGTCAACACTTTCAAATTCTCACCAAGTACCTTCAAGTACTCGCATATGCACCTCTCGAGATCTCCAGGCAGCATGCGTTCTTTTCTACTCCATGGCAATGGAGGTGACTTGTCCGGAATGAACTCGGACCCAGGTTGTTTCAAGTCTGCCCGACCCCGAGTCACAACATACGACTTACTACTCTCTCGTGTTGCAGTAGGCCGTGCGCTTTCGCGTATCCTCGTCCTAATGCCACTCATGTCAAACGACTTGTGCTCCGATTTCCTACGCATATTGTTGCTCAGCAAGTTGGGACTCCAATCCGATTAGATTGGAATCTTCTCTAGAATCTCTTTGCGGTCTCCAGAATCGTCACCGACAGCGCAGCCCGAACAAAGCCCGAACTCCAGATACTAATAGGCTCTTATAGGCCTCGGATAATCGTCGTAGCATGGCCATGCCAACGCATGCCATCGTAGGAGATCGTAGGCCACACATGCATATGGTCATCGATCATCTTCTAAAATTCTTTTTCTGGGTTCAGCTGGATCGTCGACTTGTCCACCGGAGGTCTCAAAATCTGTTTGTACGTGCTGTTATTGAAACGTCTTGAATTCTTGCGGCCGGAAGATATTTATATGATGCCCGAATGCGGATGGACATATCGTCCTCAAATTTATAACACGACTTACGGCCGGAAGGATACCACGATTATCAGTACTAGTCCTAAAACATCCGTCTGATTTCTCCCGCATGCACACTATTGCTGTAAGTTCGTTTCATGCATGCAACTTGACATCGCAATTGACATCCTATGGTTCAGCCGACTCTCTCTGACAGTAAGTCAATGCCGTTTCTTTTGCGAAAGCAGCGGCTTCGACGGTACTTCTCCGTTTGGTAGTGATTCTTTTCTGGTAAACTGGCGGTACGTATTTGACGACGATGTCGATCCGATCGTCGGCTCATTTGACTTCCTGCAGTGATATCATACGTACTGTGTGTTGTGCTGTCGAGCTCCTAGCCCCGATGGCCATCGAGCTATTATGCTCATGAGCTGATGAGAGGATCGTTTTTGGTTGTATATAAGAGGTCGGTTCTTCTGTGACTGAAATTGCAGCGACTATCATGTCTTCTAAACTTTCTACTACTTTCACCACAGTGCAAGCGCAAAACTGCCTTACCTTCGTTCCTCCTCCTCTCGATGGATCCATGTTCTGCAATGAGATGATCGACTGGCATATGCAGCACAGCAAGGATCATCTCTTCGCGAAGCTGGTCGCTGAAGGCGATCAGCTTGACCTTGAAGTCACATACGAGCAGCGTAAGTCCTTATTCCATCGCGGTCAAAGCCATGACAATAAATGACATTTGCCAGTCGGTCGAGTCGTGCACAAGCTCGGTCAACAATTCCTCGGTGCTATTCCAGGAGGTCCTGCTGATGAGCATGGGAAGCCCCGTACCGTTGCGATTCTTTCTAGCCTGGATCCGTTCACCTACTCCGTCGTGATTTTGGCTCTGCTCCGTGCTGGCTTGCAAGTGAGTAATTTGCTTCCGTCGATTTCCAAATACTGACTTGCCCAGCCTTTTCCACTTTCGCCGAGGAACTCACAACCGGCCCTCGTCCATCTTCTAACTGCAACTTCGAGCTCTCTTTTGATTGGCTCCGTTCCATCCTCCAACAATCATGCGACACTACTCGAGAATACCACTCAATCTGTCCTGGATGAGCTCAAACAGACCGGACACGCACTCCGACTTCTGCAACAACCCCATGCCACAGAGATTCTTTCTATCATCGCGTCCGATGAACCCGTCGAACTCTTACCCCCACTTCGATCCATCTCTTCGTACATTAATGCGACAGAGGATTGGCCTCTCATCATAATTCATTCCTCCGGAAGTACGAAATTTCCTAAGCCAATTCATATCACTCAACAGACTGGGCTCGAGTGGTTTTCCGTTTTCTGGCGAGGCGACGTAGACCTTGCCGGAAAAATTGAAGGAGTGATGGTTGTTCCGGCCTTCCACGTGACGGGATTCTGTACGCAGCTCGGCACCCCTTTGACGAGTGAGTTTCCCGTCTCATTCGACCATCTACGAGGAAGATTTGACTGGATGCAACAGGCGGTGTCATTGTCGCTTTTTTCAAACCTGCCGACCCTCCTAAGGTTCCCAATTCTGAGAACTTCCTGAATGCGTTGATTAGGTGTAAAGCAAATGTCGTAATTGCATTCCCGACGTTCGTAGAGGTACGCGGAGACATTCATTCCAACCTTCTGGTGGTGCTAATACATCTCTAGGATTGGTCGAAAGATCCCGAGGCCATGAACGAGCTCGTTGGACTTGACCTCATCCTAGTATGTAGAAGTTCTTGATCAGACAACGAACCTTTGGTGACCTTATGAACTTCCAGGGCTATGGTGGAGGCCCTCTCTCCCAGGATGCAGGAGACAGGATGATAGAAGCAGGTGTCAACCTTCAGTCTTTGTACGGAGCGTGAGTCGTCCTCGCGTTCCACTCATTACGAGGCTGACATACTTCTACAGAACTGAGACTGGGATCATGTTCCGCGCTTTCCTCACTCAGAGCTTAGGAAAAGACTGGCAGGTAATACGGTATATTTGGTGCATACTCAGACAGATACTGAAGTCTCTCGCAAGTATGGTTATATATCACAGAATGTCAAGCCTATCTGGGTTCCCGATGCCGATGGAAATGTAAACCTTCAACTTCAGGTAAGTTCAACTGGATATTGCTTCTTCGTGCATTCCATATTCAATGTTTCGAACATCAGGAATGTGCGACCCATCATCCTTCAATGATCGATGACCCCATCAAGAGAACATACGACACCCACGATCTTCTGCAGGAGCATCCCACCAAGAAGGGCTTATACAAAGTCATAGGTCGTACTGACGATCAAATAATGATGGCGTACGTATATGCTCATGCTCTACATCGATATTTGTGCTCATGTTTACAATTAGCAACGGTGAAAAAACAAACCCGGGACCCTTAGGTGAGACTCAATTTTTTCTCCGCTGCGTATGACTAAACTGTCCATAGAAATCATTATCTCTTCAAACCCCCTCGTCGAGGGCGCCATAATGTTTGGCCGCTCTAGAAACCAAGGTAAACTATCATTCTTGCTGCATAGATGATCAACTTTGACCTTATTGATTCAGTCGGCGTTCTCATCGAGCCCTCATATCCCATCGATCTCAGAAGCGACACGGAGATTGAGAAATTCCGGAACGCTATATGGCCTTCGGTCGAGAAGGCCAACCAGTTTGCTCCGTCTCACTCTCGTATTTTCAAGGAGTATATCTTGATATGCGATCCTGTCGAGAAACCCTTCATACGGACTGCCAAGGGCTCGATATCACGAAGCGCTACTATCCGTACCTACGAAGCCGAGATTGACACAATCTATAGCAGCGTTGAAGACGCTGTTTCGAGCGAATGGGCTCAGCCACCCTCCACTTGGAATGAAGAGGGCATTCGTGCTTTCGTGAGCCGTATTCTCGACGGCACGATTGGCAGTGGTAGGGAGAAAGGATTCACGATTCAACCTGAAGACGATCTTTTTGCTCAAGGCTGTGACAGGTTAGTATGTTGATCATACATATTGTTTCTGATACTTACTTCTTTCTTCAAGTCTACAAGCCACTCATATCCGTAATGCTCTGATCAGTGGTCTTCGACAAGCTCCCCCAACCGTCCAAGGACCCCGAGCGGTCCTTGGAATCTCACACAACTTCGTGTTTGAACACCCTACTCAGAAATCAATTGAAGATTTCCTTGTAAAATCTGTGTTAGAGCAGGGAGAAGCATCCACCGGATCCTCTGATCATATTCGACCAATGTTGGATATGATCGTCAAATATACTCTCGACTTCCCTATCCACAAGTCCGTCGCCGATTTCACACCTGATGGTCCTGGCGCAGTCGTTCTGCTTACAGGCTCGACCGGCACCCTCGGCTCGTACATTCTCGCCCACCTGATCAGTGACCCTCGTGTCTTGCGCGTTTACGCTCTCAATCGTGCCGCGTCGGGGAAATCTACTATAGACCGTCAGACTGACGCATTTGTGGATCGAGGCCTAGATGTTGCCTTGCTACAGAGCCCAAAGTTCAAGTTAATCACCGGTGATGCATCCCGTGAGCATTTGGGGGTCGACGAGAGTACCTATATCGAGGTGAGCGCTGTTATATCAGCGTATATCGCATCTATCTATCTAACATCTTCATTAGATCAAGAACTCGATCACTGGCATCATACACAACGCGTGGCGTCTTGACTTCAACTTGACGTTGGCGTCGTTCGAACCTCTTGTCCGAGGAGTGCGACACTTGGCAGATCTAGCTCTCGATTCACCCCATCTGTCAGCGCCACACGTTGCTTTCACATCCTCTGTAGGAACCCTCACAAGTTGGGCAGAGACAAACAGCGTCCCTGAAGAGCCTATTGACAATCCTGAAGTGGCGGTTGGAAACGGATATGGAGAATCTAAATGGGTCTCTGAACGGGTTCGTCACGAATTCTGTCCTTCTCCGAAAGCAATCGTCCTGATTGAATTATAGGTTCTCTTGGAGGCATCTCGCCAAAGAGGCTTGCGCGTTTCCAATATACGCATTGGGCAGCTGTCCGGCTCTCGTGTAAACGGCGCCTGGAATGTCACGGACTGGGTCCCGCACTTCGTACAGGCAGGTTTCGCACTCGGCAAATTGCCCAACTTCCCTCCCCATAGCGTCGTTACCTGGTTACCAGTTGATACTGCTGCTGACGCGGTGAGTCTTTCCTTTTGCTCTGTCTCTCGCACTTCTTTCTGATGATGCTCCGATAGGTCATCGATATTCTGTTCTCGCGTTCTGAAACGATCAGCAACGAGTACAATGTGGTCCATCCCCGTCCAAAACCTTGGTCGGATGTGATGTCTGTCGTCGCTGCGGCTCTGAGCGCCCGATCGAGCACTGGATCCTGTGAACTTGTTCCTTACGCGGAATGGTTCTCTTCCCTTGAAGCTCATTTGAACGAAGAAAACGCCCTGGAACGTTACCCTGCACTACGACTCTTATCCTTCTTCCGCTCCGGGCGTAGTCCTGCAGCCAGCAGCCCTCATCGCGAGTCCATGGGTTTGGCGTTACTTCAGACCCACAAGACTCGGGCGGCTAGTCCTGCTCTTGACAGTGTTTTGCCTCTAGATGAACGTGACGTCGCAGGTTGGTTGACTTACTGGGGAGAGCGCGGCCTTTTTGATGTTAAAGTCTGATGTCACTCGTAGTACACAAGTATATGATAAATAAGTTTATGTTATGATTTCGTTATGGTATAATACATACAGTGTTCTTCGCGACTGGAATCCACAATAATTAAATTGACTAGCATATGCGAACTGCTAATTCTTCTGATGAGCTAGAATTTGGTATATCTGGGAGGCCACCGCTATTCAGGTCATGATGGGTGTCGAAATTGCGCCCGCGGTCATCTTTGACGAGAGGTGACCGTTGCAATGACGAATACGTATCTTCAGTATCTGATGTAAAGAACGTGCTCGAGGTAGTGGTCACAGCTTCTCTTGCTTGTGCACTTCTAGACCTCTCACGGGTGTGCGGTATGGTTGGGCTCATGAACGTTGTATCTTTCCGCTTGCAGGTACAGATGAAGTCGAGTATAGGCTGTTGCGATTTTGGTTGTCAGATAGATGTGACGGAAAGATTTTTTGGAATTCAACGTACTCGTGAAGAGGCAAATATGAAGAACGCAGCGACCCCGACTGCCGAGAGAACAAGATCAGGCGTCCTGGCCTGGAAGACTGTCACGGCGGAGATGATGCCAACTCTGTAGCGTTGGTGTTCATTAACAAAGGGATTTGTAGCGGGGAACCCGAAACTCACACGAAGGCTACACAAACAAATATGATGAACACAAGAACACGAATTACGAATTCGTAGTTCATGCGGGATGTGGGTTGATGTATGTGGAATTTACGGGTCTGCCAGCGCGTACGAACGAGAATGACGGTTGTCCATATCCCTAGCAACAGGGAGAGGGATGTGAATATGATCCCAAGAAGAGTCGATGCAAGCTCCCTGGGTCCGTCAGAGGTCAGATGACTTGTCTGTTAACGAAGTGAAGATGGAACGCTTACAGGCCTCCACGACCGATGGTGCAATAGAAAGTTGAACCGCGGGTTACTAGAGTTCTATCGTGTGCTCCCATCTGAATTGACGGTCATGTTGGAATCAGGGTTGTAACTGAGCGAGAACACTGACCGAGATTGCTACCAAAAAGACAGTCGTGCCACCCACAATGGGAATGGACATTAGCTGTAGAGAATATATCAGACAAATGCCTCATATGTTCAAAGCGGCCTTGAAATTCACCAATGGTGTCCATGTCATCCTTGCTATGAGCGTGCGCCACTTAGGATGACATATGAGCATCACATTGCCCCAAACCTTTGCGACAAGTGCGAATGCGGCTCCAGCCATGGCAGGAACGTTGGATAGAACCATCTGGACCCACACTTGTTAGACGACAGAAGTGGAAAAGATGATATTGGTACTCACAGAAGCATTATATAAGCATAGACCATAGGGAGGGTTAGGGTCGAGTGCATGTCCGGTCCAAACCAGAATAGTACCAGTTGCACCTGCGACAGATAAAATGATTTCAAGAAGTACGAGGTTTCCGTTGACGTCTAGTCGATGTGTGTAGATAGTAAGGCCAACGAGGAAGGCCAGAGAGCATGCAGAGAAGATATTGAACGTCGACCAGAGAACGAGCAAGGGGATATGGTCAACATTGGACATTGCCATCGAGGAATCTTTCGACAGCCATACCATAAGTACTCAGGCAAAAAAGATGGCCTCCTGTATACTCAGATCATGCGTCTCAGGAGGAGATCGAGTACCCGCAGTGATTATCGGAATCATTATTCTGTCAGGAGGTTCCGGCTCCACCGGAACATTCAGTTGGCCTTTTTCTTTTGACAGACGTCGACGTCGGATCGCGTGTGCTGTAAAGGAAGGAAGGCTAAACCAAAAGCGAAAAGGTTCTCATTGGTTGGGCTGGCACGCCACGTGGAGCTTTTAGCGATATTTGTATCTCCACCCGTTGCCAAACAACCTCCCACGATGGTGTGCCGCCGGCTTCGATTGCGTCTAGACCCGACCAGGATTTCAACATTTCAACGAACCAACAACTAGCACGAAATTCAGCATTATATACCAGACGATCACAATACCTACCCATCTATAGTAACGGATCATCAGAACCGACTTTTATCACCATCTTCGCTATCCTTCAGGCCATTTACTTATATTGACCTCACGAGCAGCTTCTTAATTGTCCCGACCCGTTCGAACCCTGGGGCATCCCATCCTACAGACACTGCATAAATAACCAAAAGGCTCGTGTGACATCAATATTGAGGCTATATGTGATTACAAACGCATGCAATTTCTACGCGTGCCCGTAACCTTATCAACCAATCCTCCGATAAGTAGATTAACAGTAAACACCGATACAGAGTAAATAAAAGCAAAAGGGACTATAGACAACTAGCTATAAGTTAAAAGTAGGTAAATACGGGCCAGCCTTACCCGTCCTGAGCAGTGAGACGATCAATACGTTTATGGTCAAAAGTGCTTGATAAACGTGACACACGCGAATGCTGTGTCCCATAGTTGAGGTCGCTTCGAATTGACTGTGTCCAACTTCCATTCAGCAGCATCATGACCGACCAATGGCTCAGGAGCAATAGAGTTCATAGGCGAAGGACCCTGTTCAATAACGGCCATGGGGACCGAAGTCGATGATATGAATAGTTTCAAGAACCCCGAGTTATGAAATTCGTCATCTGCGAGGTTGAACGATAGGGCTTCAGATCCAGGTTTGCCAGATCCAATTTCGAGGCGACCGTGTTTTCGAAGAGGAGGATTCGGCGAAGAAGAAGGATCGGGGTGATAGAGCATGGTGATGCCGTAGCAGTTAGGGTCCATGTAAGCAAGATATGGCCATAGGTCTACGTCAGATTTGTTGTGTATTACGACGGAGAAAATTGCGCCCTGCTCGTAGAGAATAGTTGTCCTGCCATTCTCCAACAGATTCGTCCCGACTTTAGACCACGACACTGGATCTAATCTGAAGAGCTCCATGGTCACTAAATTTCGCAATGGGGTCTCAGGATTCCGGCGGTGAAGATGGAGATGAAATCGGGCAGCGGCATCGATAAGGGTCAGCTCCGTGTCCTTTTTCTTCTCGAGTTGCACAGAACGCCGACAATTGGCCGCGATGACTTCGTCGTGTCTTTCCACAGTGATTTCGCGGCATCCAACATCGATGGAAATGTCAGCCTGGGCGGCATGTTTAACTCGAAGGATGTTGAGACCGCCTTTGGAGGGGTTTCCTCCAACTTTTGATGGAATTCCTTTCCTGACTTTCCACCTGCGGACGAGAGAGGCGATCCCTTTTTTCAGATGCACTCGAAATGGAGTACGGTTATTCCAACGGGTGATGCGTGCCCAGCAACCTTTAGGCACTAGCGTTTCTTGGGATGTGCATTGACCTAAGGACCAGGTGGCATGCACTTTGATGACATGCACGCTGGCGATGGGCGGATTAAGCGAGCCACGGAAGTTGTGGATGTGGACGGAAAGCTCGCTTCCTTCCACGATACCGTGTATAGCGCCCATTTCGATCCGAAGTCTTTTGTCGTTATCGAGACCGACGGAAACGTAGCGAGCGTCGGGGAGAAATGAGACAGCGTCGAATATGACGCGATTTTTGTGTCGGCCAAGACACAGTGGTCGCTGGTCTTCTGGCAGCATAGGAATGAGATAGTCGATTAGATGGTTGTACGTTGTTCTGTGGAGAGCGATTTCTTGTTTCGCCTCGAGCAATGCGTTGGTAAATCTACCGCCGTCCTTGTCTTCGACTGCCTTTTCTCCAGGCCTGCACGCAGCGACGAGCACGTGGGTGAGTGATTGGGGCTGATAGAATCCCAGCCCTTTACTGCACTTCTCGCCGCGAGCTCCTTGCCAGAGGCCTGCGTATAGGTCGTCTCGTTTGGCTCGGAGTGTGGGTGTCCATCGAGTGTGGCTACGCTCGCGTATATTGGCGGGAGATTGAGTGGGTGAGAAGCAGCAGTCAAGCATTAGGGTGATGTTGTCCCCCTTGGCCTTGTGGAGTTCGTTGATGAGCGCGTGCACGGAACGATCCGATATACCGGCGATCCTCCCTTCAGGCCCTTTTGTGTCATGATCGTGAGGGCAGATAAGTTCCACATTTCCGGAATCACCGTTGAACCAGTCGGGAGGAGCGGTCATCGAGCTTCCGTGCCCTGCGAAGTAGATAAGGATAGCGTCGCCGCGTTCGATAGCCGGGTTGTTAACGAGGTGACTCATAAACGAGTCCTCGATGCGTAGTTTCGTAGCTTCACTGTCCAGCAGTAAGCATATCTGATCTCTAGGAACGCTGAGATCATAGGTGAGCCAACACTTTATTTTCTTAGCATCGTCGACGCAAGACTCGAGGTTCCAGATACTGCCAGATTTGTAGTTGTCAATGCCGATGATAAGAGCAAATACGCGTGTCGACATCTAGTAGATGAGATATAAGCACAGTTTGACGGTAAACAGACTACACATCAACTTGCCTATTGCCTGTGAGTAGGACTCGGCGTGTGAGAGAAACGGGTTGTCTGCAGCAAGAAAGAAAATAAGAGGCTTTTAAGAGTGGAACAATCCATGATGCGTGTCGTGCATGAGCAAGCTGCGCAGTGAGTCAGTCAATTAATTCCAGGGCAGAACACGATGGTAGCGCTCAGTTCCTCCGAAATTGAGCTAGAAGACTCCATTTGTTGCTTACGCGGGGTCAAAGGCCAGAAAGAGGGAGCCTATAGTTCAGCCGAGTATACGTGTACCCGAACTGAGTGTTGAGAAAGGTTTCGAGAGGCATATTGGAATCAGGAAGAACAATGGCATATTGACCGCATCAGTGGCATTCGCGCTTCTGTCTCCTAATCTTCCTCGTCGGAGACGTGCTAATGAAAGAAAAGAAGTCAAACATAGGGTGAAATAGGGCTGAGCGTCCGAGGATGTTCCGAAAGACAGCGAAGATTGGAGCTTGAATTTAGCGGCAAAGTCGTGTAATCGTAACACAGCGTTACAGAGATCAACAACCCGTGACCTGTGACGTTGCTCCCGTGAAATTCGCGTCTCGACCTTGATCTGGAACCACCATGTCCTTTGCAATTGTCTGTCAGCAGTGCAAGGAACCCCTCCAAGTATGTCCTTTCCTCATTGTTCCCACTCATTAAATGTTCATTTTACCAGCTCGATGCATCTCTTGTTGATCTCGCACCCTCCACCTACGATATGATCGTAGCTTCTTTACCCCCTGCAACATCCTCGCAGGCGCGGCACTCATCCGAGGCAGAAAAGCTAGCTCAGCTCCCATCATCACCTTCTGTCAAGTCCGCGTGGCAAAGCTCTAGGAATAACAGCAGTCCATCTTCCAAATCCTCCTTGTCCCCTCGTGCCCAGGGCAAGCAGCCGCAACGAGGTATGCCTCTGCCAAATGAGTCCTTTGTGCTATTACAGGACAGTATCATTCGAAATATTCCAAATCCGCCACAGAGTCTACCCCGTTCCAAGAAGCTCTCTGCGGTCAAATCGCGAAACGCCCCGGCCAAAGCCGCTGCTCAGCCGTCAAAGCAATTGGAACCAGACCATCCAAATCCTTCACCATTGTCTCACCATCTGCGCTCCACTCTCCGCCTCTTCAATATACTGTCCACACGTACTGAGATCGATCATCCTCTTTGCGCAGAATGCACTCAAATACTGCTCACATCGCTCCAACGACAGCTGGACGAAACAAAGAAGGAAAGAGATGGATATATCGCGTTTGAGAAGGAAGCTAGGAAGGAGAGAGAACGGCAAGGACAAGGAATGAGTAAAGAAGAAGCGGTCAAGCGAATTGACACTTTGAAATCGGAGGAAGCTATCGCGATCGAGCAACTGAAAGCAGCTGAACGTGAACGTCAACAATTGGACGAGGAACTGAGAGCAGTGGAAGCAGAGGAAAGACAGTTAGAAGCAGAGGAGGCCGAGTGAGCATTCGATGTCTCAAAACAGTCGCTGACTCTCCTGACATCAATCTAGATTCTGGCGAACCCATAATGATCATATTCTATCTGTGGACCAACAAACTGCGCAACTTTCTTCGTTGCGTGCGGCATATGCAGCTGATTCTGTAACTCTCGAAAAGCTCGAGCGTAGCAATGTGTACAATGACGCGTTCTGTATCGGCCATGATGGCGTATTTGGGACTATTAACGGGCTGCGATTGGGCAGAGTACCCGGTGTACCGGTTCGTTCCTTGTCGCAAGGTGATGTATGAGTGCTGACAACACCTAGGTTGAATGGACTGAAGTGAATGCTGCCTGGGGGCAAACCCTGTTGTTGCTCTATACTATTGCACGAAAGCTGGACTACACCTTTGAGACGTAAGTTTCTCGGGTCCATGTATGTACTTGTTGCTAAACATGCTTCGTTCGTAGGTATCGTCTTGTACCCATGGGGTCTTTCTCTCGCATTGAGAAAATAGTGGGCGATAAAGCCACATATGAATTATATGGCTCGGGGGACCTACATTTTGGACGACTACTTCACAACCGCAGATTCGATATCGCGATGGTCGCCTTCCTTGACTGCTTGAAGCACCTCATAGACTATGTCAAATCACAAGATCCGCAGGTTGATTTCCCACACCAGTAAGTTCATCGTCATTCATCCTCTATACGAGTCCTCAATCGCTGCCATTCAGGATCGTGAAAGATAAAATTGGTGAATCATCTGTCAAACTACAGTTCAGTCAGGAAGAAGCTTGGACGCGATCGCTGCGACATGTTCTCCTTGCACTTAAGATATTGTTGAAATGGACGACTAACGGTGCAAATGGTTGATAAAAGATTTTGTACATTAGTTTTCCATGAAGCCTTTGAGTGTCCTGAGTCGTCCGAGTGGCTAGACCATTTTGTACCTCCAACTCGCGTACGTAAAAAATGCTCGGTTAAATGAATGTGGGCGTATGTGGACTCGTGCAGATGGCGTGCTTTCTTTTCAGATCGCGTCAAAGTAATTAGTCTCCTATCGATGGAAAACCTCCAAAAATCTTCGTTGAGCGTTCTCGTATCCCGCAATTGCAAGTGGCCGACGGCTTTGACGGGAAAACCGGCCAATCTGGGCTTGCTTGGTCATACTACTGCTTTACTTACCAAGATTTCTTACCAACCGTTTTCCAAAGAGTCCTTATCCCGGTCTTTGAGGACTTTCACCAAGGACTCCCTCATCGCGTCGTATTTGATTGGGAAGGTGCCATTTTCGCGCAATAATGGGTCTTCTATACCTCGGAACCCCCTTGTCCTGGGACGAAGCAAAAAAGTACGCAGATCATGTACGATTTCACGGAATCACACAGTTTCTACACACCTGGGACCGACTGAAAGACCGCCAGGGCGATGAACTCTTATGGGGTGATGAGGTATGTCTTCTAAAAATGACAATCCGCCAACGTCAGTACTGATGAAACTATTCCCGATAGATCGAGTATATGGTCGTTTCGTTAAATAACGATGAGAAGACTGCTAGATTGTCTCTACGCCAGACAGAGATCTTAGCGAAACTCGCCGACATCGTAGATGATATATGTGCTGGATGTCCTGACTCGTAGGTCTCCAGGTCATGTTCATTCCCTCTCATACGATGATCTCTATCCGAACCAGCATTTCCGTTCCCACCTTCCATCCTGAATATGGACGATACATGCTCGAATCCACCCCCGGTTCTCCATACACTGGCTCTATCCCCGATCTCTTGGCTGTAGAGAGTAATATGCGTTATCGGTGAGTTGCACCTCTACAAATTTGTTGGGCGCCACTTGAACCAGTGACTTCTGTAGACGAAACCTTGCTCGAAAATACTTGAACCCCAACGAAATACCCATCACATTCACTTCATATCCTCGTCTTGGCGTTCCCGGACCATTCACAGAACCATATTTCGACCCCGCAGACGCAATTTCTAGCCACAGTCTGTTCTTGCCCGAGGAAATCACTAACCCACATGCACGTTTCCCGTATGTCTCTACTTTGAGATGTACTCGAATGTTTTCAATACTGAATCAATTTCCTGAAGCACTCTGACTGCTAACATTAGACGCAGGAGAGGGTCAAAAGTCTGCATAAACTTGCCCATATTCGTAGATGAGAACACCCCGCGTCCTTTCATCGATCCTACTATCCCATGGGAACGTTCTCTATACCCGGAGGACTCAGGTCTGTTCTCGTACAATCACCCCATCAGAATTTCGCTCATCGTACTCCGCATTCGGTTTCTTAGAGGCTAAGAATGGCGCAGCACTTCCGGACCACATCTATCTGGATGCAATGGGTTTCGGAATGGGCTGCTGTTGTCTCCAATTGACTTTCCAGGCATGCAACGTCTCCGAGGCTAGACGGATGTACGATGGCTTGATCCCTATCGGCCCCATTCTGGTCAGTCAAAACGGATTTTTAGCTTTTGGTCGCCCTATATTGACGGGAAAAGCTTAGTTGGCATTGACTGCAGCTAGTCCTGCATGGCGTGGATACCTTGCTGATGTTGACTGCCGCTGGAATGTGATTGCAGGTAGTGTTGACGATCGTACGGAAGAGGAGCGTGGAATCAAGGTGAGTGAAGTAAACATCACTAACATCACTGATGTGGTTTATACTATCTCGACGAAAAGGAAACTAACGCACTTCTTTCTCTCGTTGTAGCCTCTGAAGGATGATCGTTTTAGAATACCGAAATCCCGATACGATAGCGTTGATTTATATATATCCAATGATTGGATAAATCGCCCGGAATATAACGACAACTACATACCATACGATGAGGCTATCTATGATCGTCTACGCGGGCACGGTGCGTTGTATAACCTTAACTTGCGATATTTCTGAAATTGACGTATAACTAACTTTGAAGGTATCGACGACTTACTCTCGAAACACGTTTCACACCTTTTCATTCGAGACCCCCTCGTCGTCTTCTCAGAAACAATTGACCTGGATGATACAACCAGCACGGATCACTTCGAGGTTTGTCCTTCGCCTTTCATTCAATATATCGTATTCTCATTTCATATTGATGCTATGTATTTTCAGAATATTCAATCTACGAACTGGCAGACCTTGCGGTTCAAACCGCCTCCACCTAACTCCCCTATAGGATGGAGAGTGGAATTCCGCAGTATGGAGGTGCAAATGACGGATTTTGAAAATGCCTCTTTTGCCGTTTTCGTAGTCCTTCTCTCGCGTGCTATTCTTAGCTTCAATCTCAATTTCTATGTACCAATATCCAAGGTAAGAATGGGTCTTGTCGTGTTCTTCTTTACTCATGCTCCATCAGGTCGACGAGAACATGGCGAGAGCTCAACAAAGAGATGCCGCACGTTCTGGCAAGTTCTATTTCCGCAAGGAGGTTTATGCTCTAGGTCGTGCTCCTGGCTCTAGCGGTAGTTCTTCTGGTGGTAGCACTCCCTGTGACGGATGCAACGGCATCCCCAGGCCGAAAGAGAAGAAGATGAGGAATTGTTTCCCTCCGCTACCCCTTCCAGAGAACGGTGTGAACACCGGACCTGTTGAGAATGAATACGAGGAAATGTCTCTAGAAGAAATAATGAACGGCAAGGTAAGAGTTTTGGGTACCTCAAAATGTACTAGCGTTTGACTCTGAATCGTTTGATCAAGGAGGGTGCTGCATTTCCGGGTCTCCTTTCTCTCGTGTACGCCTATTTAGATACGCTCGACCTTGATGAGAAATCGATCGTCGATATCGAAAAGCATTTGGACCTTGTAAGAAGACGATCTAACGGTGCGTGCTCGGTCTCCTCTCCCTTTCCTATGATCAATCGATACTGAGACGACTCTATTCTCTTCTCAGGTTCTCTACAAACTCCTGCCACCTGGATTCGCAACTTCATTCGCTCCCATCCGGCATACAAACATGACTCAGTCGTCAGCGAGGAAATCAACTATGATTTGATGCTGGCTGTAGATGAAATGTCCGTGCATTCCTTCATGTATTGACCTGTCTGCCATTGCACTAACGTGACGTCTTAGTGAACGCGGGGTGCGAAGAGCACCGGAATTGCTGCCTGAAGACTACACAGGCAGCAGTCACGACGAAGGGTCTATCGGATTGTAATCAAGGATTTATATATATGTTATCTATTGTGGTAGAGTAGTCGTATAACTACTTTCACAAGCTTAGTGCAAGTGAATGAAGTGTAACAATCATACAGGCTCGAGTCGCTCGAGTGTTTCAATTTGCATGAACTTGCAAGTCGGTCAACCGTCACGGTGCGTGTGTGACGCCGGCAGTTGCCGACCATGAATCCGGAAATGCACGCAGAGGTTGTTGCAGTCTTACCTCCTCTAAAATGGCATCGCTCCGCCTCCTCTCGTCTGCTGCTAGAAGGGCGCCTTCTACATTCTCCCTAGCAAGACGCGGATACGCTGAAGCGACCGACAAACTAAAGCTTTCTCTGGTTCTTCCCCATGAAGTTCGTCTGTGATCTCCTTCGTGTTACGTCCGTGCTGAAGACCAACTCGTTCTCCAGGCTATCTTCACTTCTACAGATGTCATCCAAGTAAATATTGCCGCCGCGACCGGTGATATGGGTATCCTGGCCAACCACGTCCCGTCGATCGAGCCTTTGCGCCCAGGAATGCTTGAGGTCGTTGAAGGCAGCGGCTCGAAGAAGTGGTTTGGTGAGACAATCATTTGGCCTGTGCAGATTACCCTTTGCTCACAACTACGCGCCGATATGCAGTATCTGGTGGCTTTGCCACAGTGCACCCCGGCAGTAAACTCACCATCAATGCTGTGGAGGCTGCGCCTCTAGAGGATTTCTCATTGGAGGTAGGTGTCTCTCGTTACGGACGAATTGGATTATTCTAAGCACGGAAATAGGCTATTCGTGCAAACCTGGCAGAAGCTTCGAAAGTAGCTGCAGGAAACGGTTCGGAAGCGGACAAATTGGAGGCACAGATCGAGGTGGAGGTGTACGAGGCCCTGCAACATGCAGTATCGAAATAGATAAACGGGGATGTACATGGAGTAGATGCAAACTTCTGTTACTTCTCTCGAGTCGGACTCGACCACATAACATTCCAGAAAACATACGAATTGCCCTGTTCGTACTTCAGAATGTAGTTACCCGACACGTACAGTCACGTATATTCTGAGGGCACGCGAGTTTCACTGACATGGGAGGAAATTTCTTCGGCCTAGCTTCTCCCGAAACCATTTGTTTATTCCATCATGGTATAAAGCACCGACATCCTGAGTACATTCTCAGCATCTTGACCACGGCCTCGCCACCTTCCCACCCATCCTGACTGCTCTCAGTGGCTTGCAGTACTACGACTAGCATGAGGGCGCCTCGCGCATGGGACGATCGCGATATTCTTCGAGACGAGCCATTTCTCACTGGGTTCGCTGTACGAGAAGCAGCTTTATCGGAACGCAGGACACGAGCGGACAAAGATATCCCATGGAACAACGATATCGGACAAGAAATATTGCAGACACCTGGTGGAGTAAGTCACAACAATAATATTATTGCTTCGATGCTAATGTCAAGCATGCTATCAGCCTCAGGCCATACAAGCTTGGGTTGATATCCTTATAGCCCGCACAAGAAATCCTCTCTCGAAGCCACGACGCAAAAAAACTCGACATACTTTGGGCAGCGACACTGCCGAGCTCTTTGTGGAGGCATTTTGGCTGCTACACCAGAATAAACCTAAGGATGCTGTGTTGTTCCTGACGAATCAGCTGAAGGTTAGAGGTTACGAGTATCACGACTTCACAGAAGGAGACTTCAAGCCAAGTGTGACGGCCGTTTCTCCCAACCCGGACAGCCCACCTAGCGATGCTCGTCGCCGCAGGAAAAAGAGACGCAAAGCAGCTGTCACGGTCAAAGAGGAGGACATTACGATCCCGGAAGTTCTTCAGTCACCCTTGGACGAGGTGCGCAAGTCGCTGTCGCCTGCGACTGCAGATCGAGAGTCCTTTCTTGCCGACTACTGTGATCCTCAAGTTCTTCCAGCAAATCATTATGCATCGGAAGCTCTTTCAGTCGTCGAGAACCCTCCAGCAGCACTACCTGAGGACATACCCATGCCATTGCTTCAATCGGAGGAATCTTTCCTACCTCAAGAAATTCCTGACATACCTTTCAAGGATGAGCTATTTGTTCTGGACGAACTCGTCCCTCCCGAAGATGTAAGGCCAAGCGACCGGAAGGATGCTGATATGCTTTACCACGACTCGAGCTCGACTGCAGAGACAGACGAACACGTAGCAGCTCAACAGTTACTCGCATTGAAGTCTCACCAGCCTGCAGGACCATTTCCTACAATATCGGGGGACTCAGACCCAAACTCAATTCGAGTGCTGACTCCGTTGCCTCGTCTTCCACCTGTCTGGGCACAGGTAATCCAATTTTTAGAGCCTATCCAACAGCAGCACATATTTACGAAAGATGTCTAGTCACGTCAGGAAGTTTGCGAATCTTTCGATTGGTTTCGAAGCTATCAGAGTGGCGTCTACCACTCGCGTGGCGTTGTGAAAGGATATTTGTTGAGTGCTTTTGCCTCACGGTCAGCGCTCAGCATATTGAATATAACGACTCTCACTGACGTGCGTATTGCAGCCGTGATACTTTCGAGCATGATGGAAAATTAATCATTTCGCATGGGTAACTACTTGCTCACCAAAGATTCCTAATGCAAATGCTCACCCGACCATAGAGGTGGCAAAGCTGAAAGCTTGCACTCTAAGCAAGGTCTCACGAGAACCGCGCTAGCAGATGACCAGCTTGCTCAAGACAAGTCTGTTCGAGCATTGCTTCATAACTACAGGTCTCGCATTCCACTTGTCCTTCTTGTCGACGACAAGTACGCGCTTTTCCCCTACGATCTCGGCTTGAGTGACGTGGCCTATGCCGTGCTAGGATTTTATACAATTGTACATGCCTGGGGTAGGTATTCCTTTTTTGCTTGCTTGATGAGATGTACTGATTGTATCCAGCCGAATCTCAACCTGCACAGAACGATCGTGGCCACGTTGTTCGCTATAAGTTTGCGTTTCAATGGTGCGATAGCCAAGGAGAGCCCTGGTGGCTGTCAGAACCGTATCAAGAAGCAGACTCTCCAATTCTCTCTGGGGGACATATGTCCACAGAGAGGCCTATTCCTGGTGCGTCTCGTGCTTGATCCATCTGACTGATTACTCAAGCTCTCTCTAGTGAAAGCCGAAGTAATCAAACTTAGTGGCCTACGGTACGCTCGGTCACAAATTGATTCTGATTTTGAATATTGATATTTGGGTAGACCTGTTGAACCGAACGATATCTACCAGAAATGCGTGATCTGCAAAAAAAGCATTCCTCGCGTATACAGACAAGGTTGGATGTGTCTGAATCCAGACTGTTCGATATTCTGGACTCTTCAGGGTCATTCTCCGCCGGAGATACTGCAATACGACGACGGATTCCTCAGGCTGCAGCCAGCGTCCTCAGCTTATGTCGAGGGTCGACATTTGTTTCCTTCTCCTCCTGTAGGTCACCAAATACCTGATATTACCACAAACTACGCATTCAGCAGAGGATGGCACTGTTCTAAATGTGGCCGCCTGTCTACTAGGTGTGTATCTCGTCGTTTATCGAACTTGACGTCCCAACTAAGGTTTTTCCAAGATTCAAGTGGCAGCACTGGGAATGTGCATTTTGTCTTGTTTGTGTTCGATTGCTTTTTACACTACGACGACCCACTGATTTAGCAACAGAGTGTCCGCCCAATTCCCCGCGGAAGGCTGAGAAGTGCAAGGGACTTTTGGACGCAATTCTCCCCTGTGTCGTTCTATCATCATCATTTCACCGAACAATCTGGTATTAAAACACAGGTCTTTTGTTTAGACCTGGAAATTATTTACCATCGATCTCAGGTATAAAACAATTACCACAGAAAGTCTTCACACTTGGCGACACTAACGGGTTGGTTCAGACCCTTGTACTGCCACATAATAGGTTTGTCAATATATCCGGAGGAGATACATGTCCTGATATACCTTTCAGAGGTCGGCTTCACCACATCCGATCTGGCACTCCGTTGGGAAATCTGGAGGCGGATGAGATCTTCAGAGAATATCAGGAGCAGGTATGCGCCGTCAATGCAGTCTAAATAGAAAGTCGCCAAACTCGCAATTTAGGCCGCAGATGGAAGCTTAGTGTTTCGAAGATGGCCACTGAGAACGGTTAGCATTCTTTCGATTAATTTACACAAAGATATTGATGAATTGTGGTCGTAGCATAAATGTTTGTCCCGATTTTCTTTGAACTTTATCTCGCCTCGTTGCTGACCGAGACCTATCAGTACGTGGCCCGCTACTTACCAATTATTTCTCTCAAAATAGTAAGTCTGGCTCTTGATTTGAGATCTCAAACTTACTAACACAATCTCCTTCGTCTCAGCCGGTATTCCGTATCAGGTATGCAAGGTCCTTGTTTGCTCTTGACCGCGCCTCGCTGATGACCATGTAGTATGTAGGAGGGACAGACAACACGGTGCCTTGGGAACGAGCTCCAAATGCTGTCATCAGGGCACGAAAGTTGATACAAGACCGTATCAGGGTGGCACTCCCCGATATTTCGGCTTCATTCAATGAAGTCTTAAGTTGTGCCTACATGGAAAGGCAGCGTAAGAACATCTCCATCTACAAGATCTAACGTGGCTCACACGCAAAGACAGGTATGGCTTTTCATAGTGACGCTGAAGAAGGCCTGGGGCCATTGGTCGCGGGCCTATCTCTTGGATCGTCTGCTCTCATGCATTTCCGATTGACTCTTAAACACGAGCCCGCCAGAGAGCGTACTGGGATTCATCTTTCGTTCTTACTGCGACATGTTGAGTCACTTTCCTCATCTGCTCCCACTTTCTTTTCTTGAACTCCTTTCAGGGCGACGTGTTGGTCATGGACGGTGCCCAAGTCCAAGAATACTACGAACATACCGTCGTACCAATGAACTTTCGCATCGCCGCAACGGCTCGTTCGATTAGATCTTGATCCCTCGCAGATCTAATCAATGCCTCGGAGACGAGTGGCACTCGAAAATGTACATTAATTTTTTTTGCTGGCAATATGCCCCGTATGTATTGTACTAAATACCTATCTACTATTTTCCGTGCCCTCGTGGGTTCGGTAAAGGACGTCGCTGGACAGATGCCGCAGGGTGGTGTCCATTCTGTTCATGTTGTTTCTGAACTTGCTGCTGAGAAGGGGCGTCTGTGATCGTGGCGGCAGGCTGTCATCGAAGTAAAATATCAGAGGAGTAGCGAGGTAGATATCGCTTTCAACTGACCTCGACAGCCTGTTTTTGCTTGGAATAGAACGTAAACAAGTCGGCGATTTGATTTTCGACGGTCTGTCTCTCTCGATGAAGGCGGCCAACTTCCTGTGTCATCCCCATGACTTCTCGTCCAAGTTCTTTCTTGAATTGTTCGACATGGGCTAGATACAACGTCAACTTCTTGTGTTGGTCAGCTTATAACTGCATTACTCACCTTGCACATTGATCGCCGTGGCTTCCTTCATAGCGTCAACGAAGCGTAGCCTTTCACCGCGTATTTCTTTAGATAATTCTGTGACCAAGAGTCAACGGAAACTCCTCGAGACAGAGCATGGAAGGCAGACACGAACCCGCGGTTAACGCTCGGAGTAAACCTTCTTGTTCCTGACGCTGTCGATCGATGATTCCGATGATGTGCTCAGGAGCTGTACGAAAGAGCGTTTAGATATTTCCGAAGCAAAAGTTAATATTGTTGCTTACTGAATGCTTTGCGTGAGTCTGCATGCTTGCGCAGATCGTTGTCAAGGGTAACAGCAAGGCCGTTGACTGAAGCTTGCAACACCGCCGCACGCTGGTCTCTGGATTGAGCCTCAACAAGGAGTTGTCGGAGGTCGGACAAAAGACCAGGAACACTAGCCTCGCCGTCAGGCAAGGTTCCCGGAGGAACGCAACCGAGCTGTTTACAGAGCTGCTCAACTCCACTAGCTACTACTTGAATCTGGGAAGTGCCATTGTTCACGAAGGCTTCTAACCACTGCTCGGAAGACGCTTGAGCACGGTTAGGCGAAGAGATGGAGGAGGAAAATCTGCTTACCGAATTCAGTTCGTTCAAATAGCGTACGCTATCAGCCTGTTGCTGGCCTTGTACTTCCCGCTGTTCACGGTCGGTCTGGAGTAAAGTCAGAATCTCCTTCACCTATGAGAACATCAACATCATACTTTTCATCACTGGTTGCTGACCGACAACATACCTGACTAGATGTATCTGCCGAAGGCGACTTCAGTAAGTTGTCCAATTTCGCATGAACTTCTTTCAAATCGTCTGCAGATGTTTGGGACCCGGAACGTCTCAGGTTATTATATGCCAATACCTCAGGCTCAGGTGCTTGAGCTTTAGTCTCCAACTGGATTCGCATCGCCTCCAGGATCTCCAGTACCTTCGTCGTTCCGTCTTGCTGTTGCAGTAGTTCTTTCAAACTATTCATTTCCTTCCCGTTTCGTTCGTCCAAACTCAACACAGCTTGATGTATAGCTTTCAAAGCAGGGTTGTCGGTCTGGGACGATGCGGAGAGGATGTCACGGGGAATATTCTGTACCTCAGTTTGTAGGGAGAGGAGTTGGTCTCCGAGATTGGCAGTCTGGTCGTAGTGTTGTGCAGCGTGGCCGTGCAGGATTTCTACCAAGGGCCTTAGTCCACCTGAAACACCGATGACCGAGGGGTTCTCTGCGTTCATGGCTGGAGGGAGGCTGGAAACGTCATCGCGCTTATGAGGAGAAGGTGAGATATTGCTTGGTGCGGTGACCTCGTCGTCAGGTGCTTGGCTCGAAAAGACATTTATAGGTTCGCTCTTGCAAGTATGACTGCGAACCGAAGACATCATGATTGGAGGAGCAACTTTGCGGACAAGTTTTCGGCGTGGAGAAGCATCGACAGCTTCACTCTCGAGAGTGCGAACAGAAACGGACGTCACGGTGGGAGAGACCATCTTGAGTGCAGGTGGTCGACGCAAAGTGACATCGACAGATTTGTCCTTGGGAGTTGAGTTCATATTAAAAGGAGTTGGAGTGAAAGTAGGGATGGGAGCGAGAGTGGGAGTAGGAGTGGCTGATAGCTTCCCGCCGCCATATTCTGTGACGTTCGTATCATCTCCGCCGTAGGCGTCAACGATAGAGTCGCCAGTGTTCGACCGGGTGTATTGCATCTTTTCGATGTTATAGAACCCACGCTGAGATGTGGGAGTTCCCGAGCGAGAATAGCTTTGTCGAGAGAGGGAAGGAGACGTCAGGCCGGGAGAACCATTGATAAATGGTGATTGAGTTTGAGGACCGTTATTGGCTCTGGATCTGGATCGTTCCGACATTGGCGTGGGCAAACGAGATGGTGTTCGTCGGGAGCTCCTGGAAGAGGTTGAGGGAGATGTGAGGCCTGGCGTGGATGGTCGAGATACATTTCCATACTGTTTTCCCAGAGGTACGGTATTGAGGGTGTGTAGGCCTGTTCGTTCTATAGGTGTTGTCAAACGAGAAGGAGTTTGTCGAGAGCTTCGAGAAGAAGATGAGGGAGACATGAGGCTGGGTGTAGACGGACGGGAATTTTGCTCGATCTGAGCTAACCGTTGGGTGACGACTGAAAGTTGACCCAGGTTGGCCATGGAAGTGCTTTTGGTAGAACGATAGGAAGAGGTTCGGGAGACGGCTTGTGTTGACGCATATATGCTTGGGGAATCGGGGGAGAGAGGACGTGGGATGCTCAGAAGAGATGCTTGAGTCGCAATCGGGTTGAGGGACGACCAGCTAGTGTCTCCTGGAGTGGGTGGCAAGGCTCTGTTGGCATGAGACGAATATTCTTTACATGTAGAAGGTGGACTCGTCGACTGGGGAACGTCGAGGAAGGCGTTCGGAATATCAGGGCTATGGAAGTCAGTGTTGACGACTTTAAGTTTACTGGTCGTTGGTGTCACGATAGGTGAGGCAGGGTCACGTGCTTGTACCTCTTGTTGCGTCGGTAATATGGCATCCCTGTCCGGTGTGATTAGTTTGGACTGTATAGGACCACGAGGAAGCTGAAAATCACCATATAGCGCTGACCCACCCAGCTCTCTCTTGGACAGATTTGGCAGCGAACTTTTCTCTCGCTTTGCCTTCGAACAGAACCTCAAAAACCCGCAAGTCTTCCGTGTCTGCTGTGGCAGGAAGTAACGCTCGCTCGTCTGGGTTGATCTCACTGAGAGCTAGCGAGCGCACGTCTGCACATTCGGAAAGAGAGACAACATGGGTCGACGGATTGCCTTGTGCGGTTGACCATGTGATGAGGATACTCCCTCCCTCCAGAGTTGCGTTGCATGTGGTCCAAACTGGAAGGATCGGGGACGTCAACGAAGACTCTGTAGAGCGAGAGAGGTAGAGGAGTGGTCCTGAATATAGAGGAACAGGGACGCGTTCTGATCCCGACGTGTCCTGAGCGAGAAACGGATCGCCAGCAAAGGAAGACGATCTTGGAGATAAATCGCCGGATATGTATCGAGTAGAAGATAGTACCCGGTCCTTGATGACACCCTTTCCCTTCTTGAATGCGGAGAATAGGTTGCGGAATGATTGCCGAATTGGAGATTTGTCTTTTTTCCAAGCCGAGATACCACCAGACGCAGTGGATACTTTCCTGGAAGCACGAGGGGGGGCTATATCCGGTGCTTTTCCGGCTGGAGCTGCCCTCGAGATTCCTTTGTCCATGGATTCATAGCGGCTGATGAGGAGCTTGGTGGAGCGCTGATGTTGGAGGGTGGTACTGACATTTCTGGTACTATAGCTCTGCATGGCTCTAGGTCCCATAGTGAGGCATACAGACGGACCATGCTAGGCAAAAGTTCGCCTGAAATCGTCCACACATTGTTGGCTGACAAGAAAATATCCAGATACCGATGCCAATGTATCGGAAGGGCTGACAAGCCTCTATATCCACGAAGCAGGCAGAAACATGACTTGCGGATTCTTTCAGATACTTAGACGATAGACCACCCGCAAACCATCTGAACTAGGTATAGTCCAGTGAAAACGTGTAGATCAAGGACCGAGACCCGGACTCAACCCGGACTCGGAGGATAATATCATGGGGCGATCTTTGTTCACATTTTCCGCCGGAATGCGCGGGTGGTATTCTGAATTCGTGCGCAAAGTACGCGTATAAGGAAGTCATCCAGTCGAATGAACCGGATTCGGAGGTGTTTGACGCGCAGAAGAATGGTGAAAATCCCGGGCAGCCGGCCTTTGTGTTTGTGTGTAACGGCCCTTCCCGGCTTAGAAGGATCCGGCCAGCTCGGAGGCTCTTCTCCTCCGCGTCGTGGATCTTATTCATTTCCCGTACTCAGTGCTCCCGGATTGTCATAATAATGCCGGTAATCGCTATAGTCCGTCGACCTCGGCTCATTATCGATTTCGTCGGCGCTAAAACAGCTTTCCTTACGTCGAGAAAGTTCTATTTCGAATCACCCTGGGGCGTTTATGGCTGTTCATCTACCTTTTCATGCTTTCACGCGCGTGTCCGACGCGGATAAGCCACCTCCTGGTGTTTTTTTGTCTTTCTACGACGACTGAGCCCCATTTCTGCTCTTTCTTCCTGCCCCCAAGTCGTAGGATATGGCCTGTCGACACTGCAGTAAAGAGTTCACGATCTTCAGGCGTGCTAGGAGATGCACCCACTGTCGTTCGTCCATTTAGAGTCTTGTTATATCGCGGTACATGCTGATTGCTATCACAGAGTATCAGTATTGTAAAGCGTGCTCACATCACGAGGTAGCATCGCCCTTCACGCATGCGACCGCGACTGTTTGCGCGTTCTGCGTTCCATATTGGACTGGTGTGTCATTCATTTGTTTTTTACGCGTTATGAACTTTGGCTTATGCGAGCATCAGTAAACACCAGCAACGAACACCATCTAAAGACTTTGGCGGTTTCGACGCTACGTGATTACATCAAGGCGTATAACATCGATGTGGAAGACCCCACTGTCAAACACGACATTATTAGTGGAATATTGGCCGCTAGAGTGAGTCTTATAGGAAATTGTACTTCAACCAAACCTGACGTGTCATCACAAGGGAACGAATGGATGGATATTACCCGCAAATGAGGTAGATCTAGAAATGTACCTAGTCACCAGAAACGCTGACCTAAGGTTGCCTTTGCTCTGCAGGACTATTACAGGCGAAACTCTGTCCCGTACGTCGTAAACGATACTCATCATCGTTCAGTTTCTGTCGTTGGGCGAAGGGTCTCGAGCACCACAATCGCGTCCTCGTCGTCATCTACGTCTCAGCGAATTCCTCCACGGCCCAGATCGCCAGTGGCCATGTTCCAGATGTATGGCTGTGATACCCCCAAGGTGCCGAAACCACTCATCAAACTTCCACACAAATCCGAGAAGGGCAAGGGCAAGCAGAAATCCACACCTGCGGAGGATCTCCAAGACGTTATCTGTCTTGACTCGGTCAAGTCAGAACTCGAGTCTATCAGTTCTGGATCCACCACACCTGTCCATGCAGTCACATTGTGGCAGACTCGGGGAGACGTGGGAAGGCACCCCGAGCCTAGCCTATCTCTTTCTACTACAGACCTCGTTCCTCCAACACCGAATTCACCTCCCTCTGATTCCTCCCATATCTTCGAGGATCCTCCCTCAACACTTCCCGTCTCTCCATACACAGACTCACCGATCGACGACCGTCCACCGACATATCAATCATCTCGATATGATATCGGTGTAGACGAGATGCCCAGCTTCCCGGACCATTGGCAACCTCCCTCTCCCTCCCCTCCACTGGCATCGCCCATCTCACCGAGATCGTTGTCTTCGAAAAAGTCTCGACTGCAATACCGTCGCCCCGGCCCGGGTGACTCTCATGACCGATCACGTGTATATCCTACATCTCGTTCTCCCCAGCATTCGACTCAGGTTGACTCTACTCTTCCGGAGTCTCAACTGTCACATACCCCTCGATCACGATCAATGGGCTCCCTGAATTGTCAATGTCCACCTTTCTCGCCACCACCGCCCCAACAACAACAACAACAACAACATCCTCTCTACCAGCCAGCTTCTCGTAAACCACGACCATTGCCCCTACCACCAGGGCCCCCACAGCCACACTTATTCCACGACAAAATGGCGGTCTGGGATCGCAAAGAACGCGAATGGGGAGACCTCAATGTTTCTCCGCGCTCGCCATTGCCATTGTCGCCCCGGACACCTACAAGTCCAAGATCGACAACCTCCACATCCAGTCTTTGCGTCATATGTGATGACTTTGAGGCGGATATCGTTGTCGTGCAATGCGGGTACGATTCACACACAACCTGTGTACATTTCTTTGATATTGACATATATGATCTGTTTAGACATCTGGCGATGTGTCGACCATGCGCTGATATGGTCATGGCTAGAGGACGGGAATGTCCTCTTTGTCGCGTACCTATCGTCACTGAAGCGAGCTTGCTTAGAGTGTTCAAGCCGTGATCGATTGATCCGCACTGTGTCAGGAATTCTTCATCTCGTTTCTAATAATTGACTGATATCTGTACTTGAATTTACTTGAATTTTTTAATCTTTGTTTGTTGTAGTCCTTAACCTTTCACGAATTCGACCGGAATACTATCTTGGGTTTCCTCGCTCCTTCGCTGCTCAGAGTTGAACGTTGATGTCTCGTCCCGAGCAAGCGGCCCGGCCACACGCGAATGACCATTCTTCCTTGTCCAGACTCCAGACTCCAGACTGATCTTCTCGAGGTATGCATGCATACTCTGTATTGTATTGACGGTATTTTTCGCGTAACAGTTGCACGCGGTAACGGTACGCAGATCTACTATTATCGTCACCACACCTACATCAACTAACGCCTTTTTTTCTCTAGCCTGATCGCATACCTCTGAGATTCTAGATAGTCTGAGGAATTGAAGCACTCCGGAGATGCTACGGAAAATCTAACTGTGATCAGTACGTACTGCACTATGAAACACATGCTTTATGAGATGCTGACCACGAAGGACGTTCGTCTGTCAGTGACTTGCCGAATCTCAACGTTCAGCACTCGCGCGTGATCATGTTAGCTCCCGAGAAAATGCAGAAGATTAGCTGGCAATCTACATAAACCCGACTGTTCATAGGATTGCGACCAGCCTCAGCTTTGAGTCTCTGTCTGCTCTTTATTGATGTTGGCCGTCCTTCTGATAGGTTTAGGCCTTGTGGCCGTGGTATCTGCTCAGGCTAGTGCATATGGTCAATGCGGAGGTTTAGGATGGACGGGACGTATGTCGTTCCTTCTGAATACTTTTCTCGGAGGTAAAAATGACCGGACGGAATTGCAGCTACCACATGTGTTGCAGGGTAATTCTTATTCAACCATGTTTTATGGTCCAAGCCCGATGTTGATTGTACTGATACTCACACTATCTCCAGGTGGACATGCACATTCTCCAACGAATATTACTCGCAGGTAAGCCTTTACGCTAACAATGATATCACTGCTCGGGTGACCCCGCTGATTACTCCTCGAGGTAGTGCTTACAAGGTACTACAATCTCATCTTCGACAATTGTGACTTCCGTGTCCTCTGGTCCCACCACTACGTCTAGCACAACTTCTGCGACACTCACGGGTATTGCTGCTACTGCACCAACGACGCCTCCGTCTCCGTTGACAGGCAAGACTCCCGCATTAGGGTATTTTTTTTCTTTCTGTCCGTCCACCCCTGTATGTTCGTTGATTTTTCCTCAGGTGGAACGCGTGGAACGCATACGGTTGTAGTGAGTTGTCTTAGATTCTCCTCATGAGTACTCGGACGGAACTTGACTGGTCAACATTCCCAGATTTCAACGAGACCAAGATCCTCGCTGCTGCCAATCAATTTATATCCCTCGGCCTCAAGGACGTTGGTTATGAATACGTTAACATCGATGTATGTGGTGATAAAGAACGATATCAAAGCTTCTGAGTTTAATGTTACTGATGCGTAGGACTGCTGGGCCCTCATGGCACGCGATGCAACGACGGGTAGAATCGTGCCAGACCCTAACAAGTTTCCTAGTGGGATAAGCAACCTGACGTCGCAAATCCACGCCCTTGGCTTGAAGGCCGGGATTTATAGGTGCGTGTTGTTGCTTTGCTTCAAATAAATTGTATAGATGGACTGTGATTGCAGTGACGCTGGTACGAATACATGCGCGGGATTCCCAGGCTCCTTGGGCAACGAAGCTCTTGATGCTGCCACGTTCAGTGGGTGGGGAATTGACTGTGCGTGATCTATCTTATCTCATTCTATTTCCTCATCGAGTTCTGACGGGTCAGTAGATTTGAAATATGGTCAGTAATGCATGCAGTTTTCGACATGAATGAACAACGGTAAACGACGTGGACAAAATTAGATAATTGCAATGTTCCTGCAAATTGGACTGACAGTGGCGTGAGTTACTTTTGCGTTTCCCTCCGTGGTTGACTATCCTAATAGACCGTCGGGATGTTTAGGTACCTCCGGGAAACGATTGGTAGTATGTTACAGATCCCATTCTAAGCTCACTATACGAGACCTAACACTTGTCCGCACTCGAAGCAACTCAAACTCAGCCATTCGTTACCGACAAATGACGTATGTCATGTCTTCGATGCCTTGAACGACAACATGATTGAACTCGGGATCTACAGTGCTGCCCTTGCGGCCCAACCGAATCCTATCCAATTCAATCTGTGTATCTGGGGCGCTGCTAACGTTTGGGATTGGGGCGCTCGAGTGGTACGTCAGATAGTCTCAAAGTGATACTCGGAATTAATTATTCGGTAGGGCCACTCTTGGAGGATGTCAGGAGATTCCAGGTATGTGCTCCATTCTCTCTCTTATCACAAATTTTTCCCTCCTTCTGACTGTCCGAGTCTACAGTGCATCTTGGTCATACATCACCTCGATCATCACGACAAACGTCGCCCATTTGACTTCCGTTCAGTTCGGGGCCCACAACGATATGGATATGATGGAAATTGGGAACGGAGATTTGACAATAGAAGAACAGCGAACTCATTTTGCCATGTGGGTTGCTTTGAAAAGTCCCATTTTATTGGTGCGTACTCTCGCAGCGAGTCTTGATCCTGGACTGACACTGTCCGACTTTTTTCGCAATGTAGGGAACGGATGTTGGTCCTTTTGTCTAGGTTTACTGTTTGGACACGTGCTGACAATAACACTCTTCTAGCTGAGTCTTCTCGACTCGACTCAAATATCCATCATCAGTAACGCCGAGCTCTTGGCGTTTCACCAAGACGCCAGCGTAGGCACGCCTGCGGCACCATTCACGCCATCTGCCTCTGCGCCCACGACCTCACCTCCGGAATATTATGCTGGCCCTTCGTCAAAAGGAACTCACGTGTTTATTATGAACACATCAGCTAGCACTGCGACCAAGACGTTCGAGTTTGCTAATGTCCCAGGATTGGGTACTGGTACACTGTTCAAAGTGCGCGATATGTGGGCGGGAGCTGATTTGGCTGGAACGTACGCATCGACGGCTAGTTTTTCGGTGAGCATAGCTCCGCATGATACTGCAGTTTATTTGATTACACCTGCATGAGTTGATTACGATACATCGTCTTATACGACTGGGTCAACGGGAAGTGACGCTGACTGCAACTATATTTCCTGAGAATCGAGTCCGTCAGTCTGGATTATTTGTCGAACACTCTCGGATGAGGCGCACCTAGTTCTTGCTTGTCAAAAATATTTGGTAGTGTATATGGCCTGAGATGGATGACCCGAAGACAATTTTTAGCTCGATATCGTATTACACCGTCGCAATATCGTCTGATGCCTTATGTCTGGCGAAGACATGAAAATGCGCTAGACCGGGAACGCTTTGGAATCTCTATAAGAGCATCAGTCATTTTTGTCCTTCACTGATGAAAGCGCGTTTGTGTCACGGACCGGTGGATTGACTAACCAAGCAGTCTCCCACTCCTTTTCGGGCCAGCGGCTTTTTACAAATCGATCCACTTCTTGTCCAGCTCGCTGTACTAACGTTTCTTCTTCTTCAGATCCCTTTTCTGGACCCACAAGTTCGTCGATCGTCATACCGAACTCAGATAAATCAGGTAGACACGACGGAAGCAAGGAAGGAGAGGGAGGTGGGGACTGGTGTCCTGTAAAACCCCAAAGACCAAACCGATAAACTCGCGCCGCCACAGATTCGGCGACGAGATCTGGGTGAAAGATAGGAGACTTGGTCCATACTAGTATATGCTGGATATCTGGTGGGACTGTAGATGTTGTCATTGAAGATCTCGTCTCTTGATAGAAGCGCGTAGACAAACCGGAATACGGCCAATCATTCCTTACAATGCTGATCAGTGCCTCTGGAGTGTCGACGGTAAAATAAGGATGTATGTCAACATCGGGGTCGTTATGTCGTACGGCTTCAGCGTCACAATTTGATTCGGGTTCGTCTTCTAGTAGCAGAGGATGAAGAAGAGACAGAGCATCGGGCTTCCCCCATTGCAGTCGATATCTGAGCAAATAATCAACTAATCGAATATTTTAGTGGCAAGAAGACAATCTAGATCAGAATATACATGCCTACCTATAGACCCATATTTCTCGCATATCTCTGCACACCATGACCTGTATCGTTTGTCGAGCGCTGGATGCCGTTTCAAAAGACGTAGATCACTATGAAGTCCGATGTCAGCACACTGAGAGAGAGGCAGAATATGGCATGTAGACATACCCATAATTAATGAACGTTTTGACCTGATACCAGGTGAATTTAGCAGGATATAGAGCAAGGAGTTCAGCTTGAGTGGGCGGACTGGTGCCAACAGTCATGTTAGTCCCGGGACCCCAGTCCGGGCAATGTTCTGTTATTATTTGGTCCTAAAATTAAGCGAACACGTCGATCGAAAGAAGTACCCTATCGGTTGACTATACCCGAGGGACTGGTCGATGGGTCTAACTCGCTTAGAAAAGGTCACGTGAATCCGAATAAGGAAGTTCCTCAATCTGTTCCTTCATACCTTGCCTGAATATCTCTGAAGTATATAGCGACCTTGAGGTAGATCTTAGGGCTTCATAAAATAGATACAGATACCCAGAATTGGATGCTATTTTTTCCCTGGCTCCATGTTACTTGAAATGACACAAATTATTGATTAACTGGTGTGCCCCAGGCTTGTAGTGCTTCCGAAAACTACTTGAAGTCTTTGTATTTCCCTATAATAATTTAACAGTGGTATATGTACTTCTATCTCTCTTCTCTGATTTTTTCAGGTCGGGAAAAGCCCTCTGGCCTCTCCAAAAATCAGGGATTGCAAAGATGCCTGGAGCTCTTACCATATAGAGGTTTCGGATCACCGAAAATATCGCTATATTTGGGGCTACAACCGGCCGAGACGGGACAATATCCTGTTATGGAGTGATTATGTAATTTGTGCCTGATCTGACTTAGACCCATCGACCCCGTCCCCGACTATACCCTCACGCTCGAAAATGGCATCCAGAGGCCTTCCTGTCAAAGTTTTTCCTTTCCTTGTCAGTGCCAAGTCCTTCTGTGCCCACAGGCCTCGAAACCAGGTTCTTCCAAAACTAGCACGGCGGTTTCTGACTCTATGAAGACTATCTTTCGCAGACTTCCGCAGACCTATCGATGAACCGCCTGTACATCTATATTGGCCTCTTCCTTCACAGCTTCGCAACAGTGTACCCGTGTGTGGGCAATAAAGGCAGCATTGCTAGCACTAGAACATTCTGACTGTCAACGCGCGGTACCGGTGCATCTGTTGGGTGCATCTGCCAGGCTGACATTCAACTGAAGCTTCGTTCTCCTTGTCTAATCACCCGAGGAAACACCTTTCCGAACGAATTATCAAACGTTTCACTATGGCTTGCGACAACTTGGCAATAGCCCGGTCTTCGATGACTCGACAACGATGCTATTTCATGTTCGAACATGCATCGCGGCATACAATCTTGACATCCGTTCTTGGTGTATCCACATTCCAGACAAAGTGCTGGAGTGTGATTGAAGAAGTCTTGGAGAGCCGACCATATAGTCCATCTTCCACGGCGTTCATTTCTGCCCATTTGTCCATGTGTTGCAGATGGGTCAATACCTTTTCGAGTCGGCCCCGCGTGTTGGACCAGGCTCTTCTCGTCTCCATGAATCGACAACAGTCCTGTCTCGAGGTCTGCCCACCCTTCGAATTGCCCCAGCCCGGTGTCATTGCAATGTTGGATCACAGATCACGCCACATCGTTCTCAGGTTCTGACCACTGTGAGATGTGTGCCTTTGGTATTTCAGAATTGCAACTATTGATCCTGTCCTGAGGGCCGATCTACAAGATGCCTTGTCATGTTTTCTTCTTCTGATTTAGGCCCATATTTATTCCATGACAGGCTCCACTAGTGATCGCATTCCGCATGCGGTGTATGTTTCTGACATTTGAAGTCTTCGTTTCGATTTGCTCCGAGATAGTACGTATGTGTTCAGCACATATGATTACGATCGTGCCTCGCTGAGCTCTAATAGCACTATTATGTTTTTAGCGAGACTAGGTGGCACTAGATCGAGTGAGTACCGAATTTTGACATCGCTACATTATTTGCTTACCTACACCACCGCCAGGGTCTCCGATATATCTCGGGGTCTTTTCGATCGAAGCTCGCGGAGGCGACACGGCTTGCGCAATTTGCATGCGCACAAATATAAAATGCATATTCACAGCCGAATCCAGTCGAAAGTCAAACCTCATCCCCGGTGTCCCGTTCCCCCCAATTTCTACCAGGATGTGGTTCAAGCGTTACCTGTTGACGGCCGTGGCAGCGTCCCTCGTACTCCCAGCATGGACTCACTCAGATCTTGAATCCAGGACCTTTGAGGATCCCATCTGCGTTGAGATTGCTGGCCAAATATCCTCTGCGAGCGCCGTATTCTATCCCAGTGAGTTATTGCAAGGCGGTCATTAGTTCGATCTTGTCTCATTGTCGTGATGTATATAGTCAATATTGGCAAATTCACCAAGGGCATCTACCACTGGATACTTTCGAGCACCCAAGTCCCGAAGTGTGTTGTCGAACCAGCTACTGAAGCGGATGTTGCCATCATCGTACGTTCTATCGAGGTACAAAGCTGTCGTTCACTCACAATCTGTGCGTGTAGCTGAAGATAGTAGGTTCTACAAGGACTCCTTTCGCGGTACGTCCATATCTTAACGTGCTTCTATGCACAACGGATCTGATATGGATATACAGGTGAAAGGAGGGGGACACGCCTCAAACCCTGGATTCTCATCTACGACAGGTGTCCACATTGCGATGTATAGATTCTCGGAAGTTACATACGACTCTGTATCTCAGACTGCTGTGATCGGGGCAGGATTGATCTGGGATGATGTATACACTGCCCTGGAAGAACATGGTGTTACAGTTGTTGGCGGAAGAGTTACAGGTGTTGGCGTTGCTGGATTTACTCTTGGGGGAGGTAAGCCATTGGCATCGAACTCTGGTCATTGTGCATAGCTGACTTTGAAGGCAGGGTACTCGTGGTATACTAACCAATATGGATTAACGGTCGACAACATTCTCGCGTACGAATTAGTGAAGCCTGACGGCACCATTGCAACGGTCACTGAAGACTCGGACTCGGATTTGTTCTTCGCTTTGAAGGTATCTCTCGTTAAATGCCTACTTTTCCATTTGGCTAACATGCTCTTTCCAGGGTGGCTTCAACAACTTCGTGCGTCAGATGATCTTACACGCTGTCATCTTACTGAACCAGTATTTTCCAGGGAATCGTCACGAAATTCACCATGAAGGCGTATCCTCTGACGCAAGTCTGGGTAAGTCCATATCGTACTCGAAGAATACCGATGTGTGCTCATCGTAGATCAGGGAGGATTGATCACTTTTACTGAAGACCAAATACCCCACGTCAATTCCGCGGTCATCAACTTCACTTCCAGTGTCACAGACCCGAAGGCTGGAATTATTTCGACGTATAACTTTCTTCTTGGCGGGGTACATTCATTTTACTCTCACAACACCTTCCTTTGCGATAACTGATCTATCTTTCTAGCCGGGCATATCTCAAATTCTATTCTACGATGGTCCAACTCCTCCGCCCGGGATGTTCGATGATTTTCTCGCTATTCCCTCTTTTACGAAGGACATTAGTACTCGTTCGCTTGTTTCTTTGGTGCAGGCCTCTCCCTCGAACGCAACGGCTGATCATCAGTGAGTTTACTCGCTTGGTCGTCAAACTGATCTAATTGTCTATCGTAAGGGGGATCTTCCACACGGTTTCTCTCATCGAATACTCGCCAAATATATTGAATGCCATCGTTAACGAGTCCATCGTACGCATATTAATCTTTTAGAAGCAGAAGATGAATTTGTGACAAATCTTGCTAGTTCTGGGGTGTCGAACTTGGCTTCAAGACTGCAGGATTTATTTCATATGACGTCGAGCCGTTTCTTCCCACTATATTCACTCATGGATCCGCATCTGCCTATCCTCCGACTCGTTCTCAAGGACTCTCTCCTTTGAACCTATATTTCTCGTGGTCATCGTCGCTGCTCTCTGATGACTTCTACGATGCTATACGTCAAAGTGCAGCTCAGATCACTCGAATGGCTGTGGCAGAAGGACAGCCCATTGAAGATGCGCCTCTCTACGGAAATTATGCTATATTTGATACGCCGTTGACCAGGATATTTGGAGACAGTATATCGACTTTGCAAGTTACCAAGGCACGAGTTGATCCTGACAATGTCATGGGTCTTGCTGGAGGTTGGAAACTATAACTGGAGAATAACGGCGTCGACCAGGCTTTTATTTCAAATCTCATTTAGTCTTATGTTTCGTCGCCTCTATATAATCCATCACTTATTGACTGTCGATCTGCGAGCGCCCATAAGCGCCCATTTATTTGCGTTTGCTTGCCTACACCGTCATTACGTGACCGTTGTGTGACACTCCAAGTTTAAATTTAAACGAGCTATCTTGGAGCTATCCACCACGCCGTGTCGACTGGTCGCTCCCCATGTACATCCCACACAGATACTAGCTCAATCACATCGGTCTTTGAAATGCCCAGGATCGCCGAATACGGTGAGATATAGTCTCTCTTCCATTACCAATTTACTTACCGTAAGTTTTATCTATCAGTGAACACGCTACTTGCAACTGCTACGATTGAATTCGATGCGGTATCATCGTCAGAAGCAGCTTCCCTGAAAGGGTGAGCATTCCGTAACTCTGATAATAATTCAGGATAAGATTGACGTTCAACAAGGCACAAAGCAAAGACGCCCATCATTGCAGGTCATTAGTAGGTATGTGGTCGATCTCCTCTCAAGGTCATAATTATCAGAGCATTTATCATTTTTTTGACAGTTCACAGCACCGTTCATACCGTGCGTCCTAAACTTACGTTCCACAGGCTCAATATGTGGAAGTTTAATGGGCCTTGCTTGGATCATCGGGTTCGCGATCTATTTCATGAAAAGGTACAAGCGAAAGAAGAGAAACCAAGCTATAGCAGCGGGTGAGGTCGTGGCAACGAAGGACGAAGCACCTGCGGTTCCTGAGGAGAAATTCATCATCCCTCCAGATCCTGCAGTTCTTCTAGGGCATCGTGTACCTGGGGAATATGTCTTTCCAGAGAGAGAATCATCGGAAAGGAAACACCATGTCAAATCGTTGTTGTCGCGTTCAAACACAGATAAAACCCAACCACGTCGTACAGACTCAGGGCGGATTGAACCCGTAGCGACCGCGGGCCCCTCTCAAATTGGACAAGAGAGTCTATCGGAAGAGATGTCTATCCCTCCTTCACAGAAATTATGATGTTCCACACGTCACTTCGGGCGTAGATACCTTGATGATGGTGAGTAGCATTGACCAGTGGGAAAATCACATGCTAACTCGTGAATCGACTAGTCTCTTCGTAGAACTCTTACATACCCTTCTTTATATTCTGTAGGACGAAACTTATCACACACACGCGAATTTCTTTCCGTAACCTGACCCATACAAATTCCGTGCCACCCATCCTTTCGTCAGTCGCAATACGCGCCCACATTCGCAGGCTAAATGATACATGAGCCTGCGCACACAGACAGCTATTAGACAGAAGACTTACAGCGACATCCCGTGCATATCTAAATAAAACTCCGCGTTTCTCTCTAAATTCGCCCTTATTGGAAGCCTCCCATTCTTTCTTGCGCCGTGCTTGTTCAGCCTCATCCACCAGCCAGTCGATAGACCTATTGTCAGCATCCACGATTATCTTGTCTCCGTCTTCGACCAACGCAATGGGTCCTCCTAAACGCGCTTCCGGTACCACATGACCTGTATCCATGCATTAGTATATTTAGCCCGGGGTGTCTTGGACTTCAAGGTCACCTATGATGAACCCCCTGGACGCTCCCGAGAAACGTCCGTCCGTGATCAAGGCAGTGGAATCACCCAAACCAGCTCCCATCAGGGCACCGGTCGGGCCTAAAAACGAGCATCAGGAGATGGCGGAAGGAAATGTATCTGATAGGTATACCTAGCATCTGTGATGCAATTCTTTCAGCTCAATTTTAGGGTGCAGTGGGAGTAACAATCACCTCTGGCATACCGGGTGCTCCCTTGGGACCTTGGTATCTAAATATCAAAACCATCCCGGCCTTGATTTCGCCAGCTTCGAGGGCAGGGTAAAATCCGTCAAGACTAGTGGGACAAGCTTCAGAAACTTATTATGACGAGTATTGGGGTGCACACCTATCGAAACATTTTGCGACACCCTACAAGAAGTTGATCAACGGTTGAACATCCGAAAATCTTGGAATGTCTAACCTCGAATCGAGATCCCTCCTTGCCTGTGAGCTTAGCCACAGCTGTTCCGGGAGCCAGGTTACCACGCAAGATAGTCAAGTGTCCTGTTCGTTTGATTGGGTCATCGAGTTTTCTGACCACATCTTGATTGTCGAACTCGATTTCGGCAACGTCTTCGAGATTTTCTGCGAGAGTCTTCCCAGTAACGGTGAGCTGGGAGCCGTCAATAAGATCGGTGTGATTCAGGAGGTATTTGAGAATCGCGGGGATGCCACCGATCTTGTGGATGTCTTCCATGTAATACTTTCCTGAAGGCCTGTGAATATGAATCAGCGGTCGAAATACTCCAATATGCATGGGATCAAAAAGACGCACTTCAAATCTGCAAGATACGGTGTTTTGTCCGAGATTGTTTGGAAGTCATCAATCGTGAGCGGCACGTCTGCTGCTCGAGCCATTGCCAAGAGATGAAGGACCTACAACTGGAACGTTGAGGCCTAGAAGAAATTGACGGAATGTCCGAAATACTAACCGCGTTTGTTGATCCACCGATGATATTGACGATGACTATGGCATTCAGGAAAGCATTTCGAGTCAAGATATCCCTAATCGATCGTGTTAGAAGCAATCAGCTTCGTTAGGGATGCACATACTTGGGTTTAATGTCCAGCGCCAATAACCGTTTGAGATATTTAGCCGCTTTCAAGCATTCTTGAGTCTTTTCTGTATTTTTTACTTAGCTTCGTAGGAAGTTCCAATCAGACAAATAATCACCTGGATACGATGCGGGTGTGCTAGAAGAATATGGCAACGACATTCCTGGAAGGAGACCAATCAATGAGGAAGTCATCACAACCATAAATTCGGAAGCGGTACCTAGAACCTCAAGGGCTGAACTCATAGTGTTGGCCCTACCATATATCAGGCTAAGGCCGCGCTTGCATGATTGATGCGACACCTACGTGTACATTCCACCACAAGCGCCAGCACCGGGGCATGCATGGCGCACCACGTCAAATCGTTGCTCGTCAGTTATCTTACCAACCGAAAAGGCACCTTTGAACGTTTAAAATAAGGTCAACCCTTGTCTAACGATAGGCAGTCCAAAAAGCGTACCAAATGACTCGAAGGCATCCGAGATATTCACGGTACCGCCTTTCTGAAATCCCATGGATGGACAGTCAACATGGCGGATTCCCGCTTGGATGGTTCCACCGTACACAATGATTGTGGGTCGATTGTGGCGCGCTGCAGCCATGACACACCCGGGCATATTTTTGTCGCACCCAGGAACCGATATATTTCCGTCATAATGTTGGGCCTAGTTATTCATGAAAACGGGTTCGCGGGATGAGGAGAGTAGTGGGATACCATCACAACCTAAGGGATGTGTACAGCTTAGATAGATGTGTTTCAGGTTCAAAAGAGACACGTACTGCTTCAACTGAATCTGCAATAATATCACGGCTAGGCAAACTACATACAAGTTATGACGAGGGTGTTAGGGACCGCATAAGCGATATAATACATACGAGTATCTCATGCCTGATTCTTTGTCAGGTCTCAGCGAGGCAATATGTAGCGCATCAACATACCATCGGTACCCATGGTTATTGCATCACTTGAACACAAAGTCAGTATGTCTAGTATGCTCAAACTCAATGATAGACGTTACCTTACGCCGATGGTGTTAAATATGAGTCCAACTAAGCCCTCGTCTTTGCAGCCCTGCTTGACTTTCTGGGCTAGCTCCATCTTATGAAGAGATCGCCACTCGCATCACAGATATTCTGAAGACCACAATATATAACTTACAAGATGTGAGTTACAGGGATTTCCTATTGTGAAGGTTAAGACGCTTTCCTTCCGGATAACGTACGATTGACTTACCTTCCCACCACATTGGAGAAATGCCGATCTAGAGTGCTGGATAAATTGGTGCGGGCAGGACCTGATATCTCGCACACCTGAGCTTTGTCCATATCGTCCTCCGTTAGTCCGACTGCATACACTGTTTGCCGATTCAGGATTTAGAATGGTATTTTATACGTAGGTGTTGAGACTCACGCATCGCCTGAGCGCCTCCTCGAGCCTACAGTAGTCTGTATTAGATCGTAAACGCAGGCATGAAAGGGACATACCTTGTTCTGTGTGATTTGGGCTACATAGACCCGGTCAGAAAATCAGAGAGTTCGTCACGCATAATCTGAGTGTATTGTGAACCTGATATCCGATTCAATGGTCCATCGACCAGACTTGTTGATACTTTCGGCACAGTATGTCTGCAAGGGACAATTGTGGTCAGCTGTCTAGAAGATGTAGGAAAACTCACATTTGAACGTCTCCTGAAGACATGGCGAAAGTTGGCAGTGTGGGTAGTGAAGAACCACGAACACCAGGCTGGGACACGGCTAGAGTTTATATAGAAGTGAAGGTAGAACTTACGGACCGAAGGTACACCCATGACGAGACACGTGGAAGTCATGGTGGCTCTCCCTCAGTGTCTGAGTCTCATTTCCCTGATGTCGTGAGAAACAAGGATAGTATTTCGGTCGTCTTTGTACAACAAGGAAAAAGCCTAGAAATCAAAACCCTGCTGGCGGAAGACTTCTAGGTTAGTCCGGGATTCTGGCTTTGCAAGGTCTGCAAGGTCTGGGCGATTCTATCCCGACATCGATGTTAGCATCAGCCTGTATAACGCTTCCGTGTATCCTATCTGACTTACCATCGACAAAAGGGTCCTTCGTAAAGTGAACCAGACCTGATCACTAGTTCCACCCGTCGATTCTTGCATAGTCAAAGCACTCAAGAAATGTTCAGCAGCTTCCTTATGTGCGCCTATGTTCAAGCCTGTGAGAAATGGGCGTATTATATATCAACGATTCGTAAGCTCCATAGTAAATTCATCCACTTACAGGCTACCCCAACATTATAAATTGCCCGTGTATATGTAGGACGTAGTCGTAATGCTTCCTGGTATGCACCGAGGGCTTCCTCTGGTTTACTACCATTGGAAAGCGAGGATCCTAGTCGATTCCATAGAAGATAATCCTGAACGATATATATCGAGTTAGGAGGGACTAATATAGCAAAACGGTGACTTACATCTGGACGTGCAGCCAGAGCACTCTCAAAGCAGTCTTTGGCCCGATCGTATTCTGCATTTGTGTAGAAGAGAACCCCAAGACCAATCTGGACGTCCGGATCTACAACTCCTCGGCTATGTTGTTCGCGAGCGATGTTAAGGAATAGATCAGTAATACGAGTGTGTGTGTCCCATGTAGAATTATTCGCCATAGCGTTCACGGTGTCTTCAGGTACATGTAATTCGGGGAACCGATTTCGTAGCCAACGTAGAAGCATTTTGTGGGAAGCTTTGTCGTAAGATTCGTTCGTAAACGAGATAGCTAACGACTGACACCAATAAGTTGAATGAGCGAACGAGCTGCGGAGAAGGATAGAGAAAAGACGAACTAGCATTCCAACACCTGCGGCACCAGAGGCTTCTGCTCTGGTAACTCCCTCGGAAAGAGCACGCATTCCTGCATCTTCACGCTCATCCATATTGCGAGTTTCACCTAGGAGGATCCATGCTTCATAACCACCTTCACCGAGCTCCCCTTGCTGAATGGCAGCTTCCAATAATAGTGCGGCCTCTGATAGCGATCCGTTCTGTTCGAGTAGCATTTTCGCATCATTGAGAGCGGAGGTTGTGGAGGTGGATGGTCCTAGGTATCGATTATTCTGCTCTGTTCTCGACCGTCAGATGCAATTTAGATATGAGAGAGGATTTGAATAACCAAAGACATATTCTCCTAGAACGGGCATTCCATCAGAATCAAATTTCAGTGGCGCTTCTCCGTCCAACGGAGTATGCTGGTAACCGCCCAAGCCACCCTCCCAAGCTTCTTGCATAGCTCCAGCGTAGTCCGTGTCAAGCTCGTCTCGCTGATTCGACATCAGTTGATTAAACTCCGCCTCCCATTTGGCTAGATCTTCTTGAGGTGGCGGCAGATCGGAATTCTGAAGTTGATCCCAAACACTGGTCCAAAGGTCAGTACTGTGAGTATACGAGCATGCCGTCACTGCTGAAAACCTTTTGAAATTTATATCCTTGACTTTATCATCCAGATTAGTGATTTTGAGTGCTTCTTCGATGTCAGTAACCCCGGCATCGACTTCGACAATTCGAGACTTTTCTGTTTGAGCCAAGGAGAGAGATGCTGCTGCTTGAGCGAAGGCTGCTTCAAAATCCGCTTCTCGACCCTTGCCCTTTCCTTTGACAGAGTCGGAGACTATATTATAACTTTGCAGCGCATTTGAGCCCATGTTCATTCCGTACGCCATTGGGATTGTGCTACCATAGATGCCACCCGAAGACATATAGGACGGCTGTTGCTGGACTGCGAATTGTCAATTGAGCTGATCCAGGTATTCAGCGAAATACGCACAACCAGGTTGCGAATAAATAGTGCTCTGGGTAGCAAGTCCAGAGGGCGACAACTGTTGGGGAGGGCTACCGAATTCGGATGCCCAGGCAGCTTGGGTTTTGGATTGCTCGTATGCGCGTAGATGGTTCTGTTGTTCCATTAGCCATGCATCACTCATCTCTCCACCTCGACCCGCTATATCTCCCATTCGAGCCAATTCAGCCGTTGGGACATGGTGTGTTATGTTGAGCGCAGCGCCTACTGCAGAGCTCTGACCGTTGCCTTCAAAGAAGCGACGAGCTAAGGCTACATCATGCGAATTCGCCACTGCCGACGAAGTCACTGGGAGCTGATGGAGCTAGCAGACCAGATGTTACAATCGACCAATGAAAGAATGATAAGACTCGTACCCGTGTAGATGAAGGCCCTGCTACTCTGTCCTAGGAGAGACGTATAAGTGAGCGTTTGCGAGAGATACAGCCTTCACTCAAGCCTTCACTCACCTGCTGTAAACTACGATCTCCTTCGGTATGTTTAAGTACTTGCGAAAGTGGATTTGATGCTACAGCGCATTCCGAGCCAGAAATAAGACCTTGGAATGACATGAAAGGGTATACAGCTGCTAGGTGGTATGATGGAGTGTTGGAGAGAGCCGAAGACGGGAGGATACTTGAACTTGAATATTATGAATAGAGTTGCAGAGTGCAGTGCCGCCGGCTTCTAATAGCCGTTGGTAGCCGAGTCGGATGTCTTTCAAGTTCAAGTTATCACCGGCGACCTCCAACTGTAAAACATCTGCGAATTACTATTACACACGCGTACTATCCTCATGAAAAGACTTAGAACTACGAATCAATCTCGACCCAAATTCGACGATTCGTCATCATGCACCCCATGCCCATGGACTACGTTGAGCACCCTGTTGTCGGGCCAAATCCTCCAACTCGGTCGCCCTAGCGTTCGTGCTATCCAAGACGTGGCCCATACCTCCAATTGCTTCACCACATTCAGGGCAGAACGCCCGCTCCATTGCCCCGCCACACTGTAACAAACATCAGAACAATTTCACACTTGTATTCGTCGCGCTCACCTCTGTGATGACGAAAGGGTGTCCATTTGGGCAGGTATAAAAATGACCGGTATGACCTATCATGGAGATACATATGAGAACTGACACACCATGGAAACAGAATTCATCTCACTGAAATTCAGGGCTTGCACTATCTGGGTTTTCTCTGCCAATGACACGGGCTCGTAAATCGTATCGTGACGGAGCGATGTTTCGATGTTTCGCCATTCCTCGAGGAAAGAATGACCAGTATCGCTGAAGTTTGCGACGAGCCAAGCCTTTTCCTCTGCTGGGTCGGGTCGCCGAACAGCCATGTGGGCTTGCTGGATGGAGAACATGTAAGCTTCAGCCTCATCTGCCTTATCTCGTGCCGTGCTAGCCAGGCTCTTTCGGTCTTTTCTGAGAGCGTTGTTGTAACGTAACATTCCAATATTGAATCTGAATCGCTCCAGTTCAGCCCGCATGATGAAGACCGCCGTTTTCGTCATCTGTCGCCGGGACTGTGACTCTTCTGCGACTTTGTAGGCAATATCCGAGTCACTAGAACACACGTCCAGTAAAAACTTGCAATATATGGCCCACATATGACGATCTTCCTGGGAAACGGTCGCCTCCTTCTCGAACGAGGCTTTTATAAGCGCGGAAGCAAGTTCAGCGAGAGTGAACCTAATGTCAAGGGCGGTCCAGAAGGCTTCCACAACGAAACGTTTATCTGCTCGCGGCTGTGGTTGTCCGACTTTCAACTTTGCCATACGCATGGCATGCTCGGCGGGTCGTCGCGGAGCACGACTCGGATCGGCCGTCGCAGCATCCATCTCTTGATCGTAGATGCAAGAAAATGCAGCCTCCCATGCATTTATGTGCGCAGAACGCGTCGAAGCAATTTTGACGGAACCATTATAGCCTTGAACAAGAGGTTGTACGATCGACTTCCATGCCTTTGCTGCAGGGGCTGAAACACCACAGAACGTTTTGCTGTCGGGATACAATGTCTCCACTGGAGCAGGAACATACCGCGTCTCTTTGATAATCCCTGCCCGAGCTTTCTGGCGAGTTTTCCGTACGTTTGGAGAAAGCGAAGAGGGAGAATCAGTTATTTTGCTCCCTAGTTCTTCTAATGCAGATTTCATCGCAGGTCTCTCAACGGATCTTATAGACGTTTGAATGGATGTAATGGCGTGGGACATGCTTGAGGCGAGATTTCTCTCTAGAATGTCTAGGTCTGCGCGTTTGAAGATACGGCCATATCGAGGAGAGGTGATTGCTGCACGACAGTTAGGACAAACGGGAGGTTGTTTGAACCCAGGGGGAGGTGTTTCGAGACCGAGCCATGTTTCGTCCGTCTCGTTCCTTCGGTAATACTTCGTCATTTCGCAGTGTCCATCGAGGGTCTCCACGGTGAAGATATGCCCACACTTGGGAATCGTGATGAGCAGTTCGTCCAGTGTTTCTTGATCAGGGTCAACATCATCGAGTGTCCGATACAAAATAAGATCGACAATGTCGGACTTTTGGGACGTGCACAAGGGACATATCTGGATGTTGCAATCCTCTCCGCAAACTGTTCGAAGCAGACCGAAGTTGAAGATTGATAAATGAGCTTGTGAAAGAATAAATACCTGATGGACATCTGTGCCCACAATGAAGGATCTTTTCGCAACGCTTATCACAAGGCAATCGAGCGCAAACCTATGTAAAACATCAATTGAGGGAATCGTCACGTTAGATGCCATATACTCACCGAACCGCAAGGCACCGGACATTTGTGATGTTGACATTGCCTGAGCCAGACATCAATATTTCCCATCGCAGCACAGATAGGTGAGATCCGACTTACCAAGTGCAGGGCTCCTGGCAAGGAGCGCAAGGACTAGAACAATACTTGTTACATCGTGCATGAGCACATTCCTGACGACACTGCTCCTTGCAAAATTGCGTGTGCTGGTGGTCCACAGAGCAATCATTAGCGCAGATGTGCTCGCAGAACAACGGTTTCTGACACTGATGTGTCTCGTGCGCGATCCTCTTTATCGGTCTCGCACCCTCAGTGTCATCCTCGTTCACGGCTTGGCACTGATGGCATCGGGATTTGCAGTCTCGACCACAGCATGCCATGGTGCCGCCACAAAGGTCGACACAGAGCGTTTGGGATGGATCGGCCAAACACTCCATGTCCGCGAGATGCTCGCAACGAGGAAGTGATTTGGTGACTATCGTACGACAAGGAACTTCAGAAAGATCGTCCATGAAATGACTACAAGGCATATTTCAATATATATGCACGATGGTAATATGGGAGACACAGAACACCCACCATGCGACGGTAGTTCGATGCCCACATGGAAGTAGAACATCGGGAATTGGGAACTGGCATTTTCCACATAGATCGGAGCATTGCTTGCTACAGGGATGGCTCCTTGGACAAAGCCTTCGGCAACGCTGAGAGCAATTGACCGCTATGTGATTAGGATCATCCGGATGGCACTGTATCATTCAAGACTCGTTAGAAGCATACATGTAGTAAATTCAACATGATTACCTTGTAAGGGCATTTATGACCACATCCTAAAAGAAAGTTGCAGGGTCTCAGGCAACCACCTACGGCAATTCATATCAGTCGAGAAGTACTCATGATGATAGCGTTGACTTCACCATCGGGAGCAAGCCTTGACAGTCTTCCGGGCTCGGAAACGTATTCGGTAGTATCAGGATGTTGATGACACGACACTGGTATCCCGTCGCCGATTGCATCTTTTTCTTGGAGTTCATCAATCACTTTCTCCCACATTCGACTTCGTGAGGACAGTTGTAAACTGTTTCCCAATATGAATAATCCTTCTTTTGCTCGGGAAAGAGCAACTAAAAGAAATATGAGAGTCTGGATGTTTTGCTGCCAGTGACGACTTACCATTGGTGCGGTTCTCCGACTAGTGAACGCGATGAAGAATAGGTGAGCAATCACTTCGAACAAATTTAGTACCCAAGTACCAACTTTCAAAAATCCAATGTTTCCTTTTCTATCAATGGCCTCCTCGTCAACGGTACCTGAATTTCGTACGAGGGACAAGATTACAATCTAGAGAAATGTCAGCACTGCTTAAGGGGATGCATAGAAGTAAACTAACCTTTGCCTCTTCGCCTTGATAGTTATCCACGGTGCGAAGTCGTACCTGAAGCAGTCTATCAATTTGGGACTGGGAACAGACAATCTAGTACACTTACACGTTGGGACACTTTCACATGTTCAACACTTGAACTGAAGTCGACTCGATCCTCCTTCTCATCCTCTTGTTCCGCAAGTGCTATTTGATCTCGTTCATCGATCACGATAGCAACTTCTGTTGCCAACGCATCTCTAACACGCGCAAGTTGACCTAAATAGGCACAAAGAACCACGATATCACCCTCCTGCGAATAGCATCCTTGCCTGTACACGATGAACGTCAGCTCTAGCTTGAGACTGTATATTGCACCTACCTGAGGAGGTATAAGACCAAGTCCTTGATCATCTCAACCTTGCCGAACAGTCAGTCAAGCCGTGTGATATGAATGATACAGGAACTCACCTCATACATATTATACTTGCTGGCAGAATCATCTGCGCCGCCGTTTTCTCGATGATTGTGGGTCAAGAAAAAGACATTTTTTGGGAAACCTCGCACGGATGGATAATTCTTGACAAGATCGTGATCTTCAAGGTTGGGATAGAGGGTGTTCCTGGTCAATGTTTGTAAATTCTTCGAAGCCCGACGGATAACAAGCGAGCGGACCTAATCAAACTCGAAATTTCTGGTCTCATTCGGCGTTGTACGTCCAATCGGGACATAGGAAGGCCTGATGTAGCAAGTCGCTCCATTAAAGACATATCAAACTTGTATAATTCGCGTCCTGTCCGACTGTCCATAGACAAAGCTGTGAATATAATGATGAATCAGAGATCATGTCTAGATAAGGATGCAAGGCTGCGCACAATAGTTGTTCAAATTCGGACGTAGTTGCAAAGGATCGCCTATGAGAACAAGATGCTCCACGGATGGGACGAGGCTTCCCAACACATGCGCTTCAAGGACTTGCCCTGCCTCCTCCACGAGCATTATGCGCGGCGCAACACCCTTCCAATAGTCGTGAACGTTGACTCCAAGGAAACAAATTCTATGTCACTTACTTTCAAGAGGGATGTCAGTTTGGCCGCACCTGTGATACAGATAGCCATCAGACCAAGGCAAATTCTTTATTGTAAGATACGAAACACTATACCAGTGGTTGTGCATCCAACAATATCCATATTCTGAAGGAGCTGTCTTCGAGCCTAAGAGAGTTGAACAACTATTGCAATGTGGCAATTGAGGAATGTGACGTACTTCCTCTCGGCCTTCATTAAATATCTTCTGCGCTTGTGCGTGCTTGTTGCGCACACGTTCGAAATCCTGTATCTGGACTTCCTGTGTATGGAGTCGCACCTGTTCTGTCCAGAATGCATGTAGTTCCTCTCGCTCAGATCGTGATAAAGACCAGACTTCATCCAGAATGAGAAGTTCATCCAAGGGCCGATTAGACATGGGTATCGGGGGTTTTTCGGAGAGTCCACTGGCCAAAAAGAAGTCATGCGGGTCTTGTAGGTCAGATACATTCAGGTTCGCAGTTGTCGAAGGTTTCGGTGATACGGGAGATTGAAGGGAAATCACTGAACTGGAATTCAGCGAAGCAGGATTGGGCAATACTGCTGGGGCTGGGACTGGGGCTGAGCTTGGAGGTGCCGGCCAATTGTTTTGCCAAGACTCTTCGAGAGCAACTTCCTCGTCGAATTCGTCGTGTTCGTCGTCAACTTCCTCGAATTCCAGGTTCTCTTGACCAGGAGCAGTATTTTGTAACGCGACAAACTTGTTCGAAGACGGTCGATCTCCCTGGCGAACCCGAGCCGGAGTTTGAATGACGTCCAAGGTCTGGAGAAAGTCGATATCTCCCGCAGTCCTCCAGAACGCGTAGATGGAGTGGTCAACTTCTTCAGCTCGCCCATGCCGCCCCGCGCGCTCCCAGCCTTCATCACTATGAACATCTTTAATGATCTTAATCCACTGGGGAGCCTCGACAATGTACTCGTGATGCACCGGATATTGTATTTGCAGATACTGGAGTATATCTTGTGAATCGATGTGCGTTTTCAGATACTGTCTCATCAGGTCCTTAATCTCTTCCTCGACTTTCTTCAACTTGTAGTGATGACGGCCGAAAGAACGATCCAAGCGTGACTTGCCTGCGACAAGTTCAAGTGTCTCGATGGAGTACTTTGATATTCTCTCATCAGCAGAGCGCGACCCAAGCCGTACTAGTTTATCGGTGATACCAGCATCTAACACTGAAGAGAGCATATGATCGAGGGCGTGATTGGTGAACGCGATCATGAGGATAGGCCTGATCTTGTTGGCGATCAAAATACGAATCAGTTCGACACCAGTGTAAGACTGTAAAACGTAACTCGTGAGCACGTCGCTTAGCAAAAGATTTAGTATAAAAACAACTCACTTTCCCCGTTCCAGGTGGCCTGCAATATGTGAGAATAAATGGGTTTGGTCACACAATGGTGATCTAGACGACGCACCCTTGAATCAGAGTCACTTCCCGTGTCAAAGCACTGATAATTGAATCAGCCTGACTGGGGTCAAGGCGACTTCCTGGTCTTCTCAATTCTTGGCGGGCGAAATTGATAGAAGCGGGATCGTTGACAGATAACGTCAAGTCTTGGGGATCTTCTGCAAAGAGAGACGAGAGCTGGTACCGGAATCCGGGGATGGACGCATATGCAGGGGGACTGATGTTAACGGTGCGAAGATAATTGTCCGGTCTATGCGTCAAGTACCTGCCGAAGGGAATGCTTTCCGGTTCAACGCAAAGTGCTTCCAAAAAAGGTTTGATAGCTTCGAACATTATCGGAGCTTCTACTAACAGCTTCGTATCGGAGCTCCTTTCGGGGCTCTTGAGGGCGCTAAGGATGCGTAATTCCACACTTGAATCAAAGAAAACAACCCGCACGGCTAGAACTTCTTTGCTTTGTTTGACCGAGTCAGTGACATCCCGTAGGCTGCTGGCAAGTACGCCGAGGTATACATCCACGTCGGTTCCGCTCTTCCAGATGAGAGCAATCAAACCACCTTGCATCATTCGTTTCCCGGACATTCCTTCCCAAAAAGCAACACGAGCTTTGGTCTGAGAATCACGTGCACGTCCAGGAGGCGCGTCCAATGTGAGACTGACGGAAATACCGCGACGATCAGGGAAGAGCGACTTGAAGTGGACGTTGGTGTAGACGTTGAACATAACGCCGTCCTGACCTTCCGAACGATACTTGCCACCACGATTCTTTGCTATCTCCGAGAGTCTTGTCTTTTTGCCTGGACTTGTCTGCAGATCATTGCGGACCAGTTTAACGGATGCCCGCAAGGGAGCACTATACAATGGAACAAGTCAGTCCAGTTCTGAGATGTTAGCAATTGTATCTGAAGAGAAACATACTTCAGTTCCTCTCGAAGCAAGCGGAATTGGATGTCTAGTAATCTCTCCATACTGTCAGGGGGGTGTGGATGCGGGGAGTCATAAAAATTGGCCGGAAGAAACGGAGGAATATTCGAGACAAGCTCCTGGTGGGTGGGGGCAATGCGAATATCTTGTATCTCGACGTAATCGTTATCGTGACGTGGTCCTTCAGGGCGAAGACCACCCGGTGGGTCGTAGGTTGCCTTTAGAGCTGCGGTAACAGCACGATTCAATCCAGTAGCGGAAGCTGACGTCAACGTAGAGCCGACAGTTTGTTGGGCGCGTACGTCCGCTTTGTTCTGCTCACGGTCTACAATGGTGACAAGACGGTCAAGCTTGTTGCCGAGATGATTAATTATATGGGCGCGTGCTCCGTCAGACGTATCTTTGAAAGGGTCGTCGAATGTGGGGGGGACTGAAGAAATTCCCTGAATCCAACTATCCATCCAACCCCGGAGGTTATGAATCATAGGGGTCAATTGAGGGTAGAGAGAGACTGCGTTCTTGAAACGAGTTAGACACCTGAGAGCAAATACAGTTGAATACATATATGTTGATCCAACACCGATATTGATGTTGCTCACTCGAACAGGATACATATCAATGAAGCGAAGACCTGACTCCCCATAGTGGGAGCTGTGATCTGAGGGTCTTTAAACGATCGTAATTGTACGACGTTGTCCATACACTCTTCGATAGTTTTTCTGATCCGGTCGAAATTCTCCATAATACGCATGTACAACGCGCTATAATATATGCTTAGACGGTGTGAGATGATGTGATGCATCCCTGCTTACTTCACTAAATGGCTGAGGGTGCTTTTTACTACGGAATCGGACGAAAAAAACTATGAAGCCATCGTCAGGAAGATTCAAGTGCCGACAGAACAGAGAAGCACATACACGCAGCAGCGGCAAGAAACCCCTTTGAAAAGAGAGAATAGCCATGCTGGATCCTGCACGTATCGAGACCGGAGTCCATTGTAGGATGTCATTTATACGAAGGATACCGTTTCCCTATCTCGACGTCAGAAAAACATAACATATCACGACTAGCTAATGCTCACCTCGGCTATTGAAGAGAGGAAAAGCTAGCATAGTGTCGTCAGACATAGCGTGCGATCCTAGAGGATGGCAAACGCACCTGTCCATCTTCTGTAGTCTGTTTAGCAGTCAGTATAGCACTGCAATAACTCGAAAACCTGATCACTCACCCACGACGTGTTTGTGGAACTGACACTGTTGAAGGGAATCAAGAAGGCGTAAACTTCGACTGTCTTCTTAAATCTAAAATCATCTCTCAAGAATCGTTGTAGATGCTGATGGGCTTCAGCCGGTGAAGTCAGGTTGGAAGGGCTCGGAAAGTAGACATCGGTGCCTGTCCCGGTTATTCTGGCCAGTCCAGCCTCAGTAAGAAACGGCGCAATCGTTTCGAAAGCAGAAGATTCATTGCTACTCCCACGCCGTCGAGTCTGAGACTCGCTGGAGGGCGTTATGTGTCTGAAGCGACACCCAAACTCTCGTCTGCAAGCGCCCGTTGTCCAGAAAAAGTTGCACACCCCAGGCGGTACATTGGTGGGCCTAGGTTGAGGCGGCCTAAGGTCTTCTCTGGAAGGACCAGGGGAGGCTGACCTTCCGGCGTCGTCCCTGTGAAGAAACTGACATTGGTCGCCGCGACGACAACCACCAGGTTTGTTGTAAAAATTGCAAGGCTTGCGTGGGGGCATGGGAAGTGATAAGGTTGAAAGGGTCCACAAGTCAACGCGAGACATATATATGGTCAATAGGCGCCTTAGGTTCAATCGATGACCCATATTAGATAGAAGAGTTTGAATTCCCCTCGAGGCTTCATTCGGTCTGACGGCATCTCCGTTGCCTATTGTTCGGTTACGGCGCTGGAGAAGCAAGCTGTCGAGTTTCCAAGGTCCAGGCTATCGCTAGTCTTCAGTGTACAGTCAGAGAGATAGAGATGAGCGATGAACTACATACGTTCCATGGTCGAGATATCTGCCGCTGAGTTGAAATATGCGTGGGAAGAAAGGTAAACGTGATTTCGAAATTCGCACTGGCAGGTCGCCTCACCGGTAACCCTTAAGCTTAAGCTTGTCCGCGATGTTGCGATTATCGTCGTCCGTCTGTCGAAGATCTTTCGCTCGGGCCTATGCAACGGCAGCTCCCCCTCATGCTCTTGTTCTTCTCGAACATCGACAGGGAGTAATCGAGTCTGGCTCTCTTTCAGCTCTCACCGCCGCGGAACAATTGGGCGGCAAAGTTACTGGCCTCATCGTTGGTGCACCGGGACAAGTAGAGAATCTTGTAAATGAATCAAAGAAGTAAGCAAGTCTCTCTACTATTCCCTGGACCCTGTACTCATCGGTGGCGCGTGTCTAGACTGAAAGGGCTCACTTCCCTACTTCACTCCTCGTCACCGCAGTACGAGTTTCCCTTGCCGGAATCAATATCTCCACTTATAGAAGATCTCTTGAAATCCAAGTCTTCTGCATTCACACACGTTGTCTCTGCCCATTCATCATCAGCCAAATCACTTTTGCCTCGCGTCGCCGCTCAGCTCGATGTCCCCGCCATCTCCGATATCACTTCCGTGCAGCACGATCCTTCTTCAAACAGCACCACGTTCACACGTCCCATATACGCGGGTAACGCAATTGCGACTGTTCGAGCACCCTCCTCCATCTCTATAAAATTCTTCACCGTTCGGAGTACTGCATTCGCTGCCGCCCCCTCGTCAGGCGGAACCGAGATCGAAGTCACAGCCCTTGATCCTGTAGATGTTCCAGACATTCCTACGCAGCACATTGGCACTTCTCTTACCAAATCAGATCGTCCAGAATTAGGCGTCGCGAGTAGAGTTGTGTCCGGAGGTCGTGCTTTGAAGGATGCAAAAACATTCGATGCGACACTTTTCCCATTGGCTGACGCACTGGGTGCTGCGATCGGTGCCTCCCGTGCTGCTGTCGATGCTGGTTATGCGGACAACTCGCTTCAAGTCGGGCAAACAGGGAAAATCGTTGCACCGGAGTTATACATCGCTGTCGGAATATCTGGCGCTATTCAGCATTTGGCTGGAATGAAAGATTCCAAGCTCATTGTTGCCATCAACAAGGTATTGGAGTTTATCGTGTTATTTGCTCTTAGTTGCTGATTATCGTACCAACAGGATCCGGATGCACCTATATTCCAAGTTGCGGACGTTGGACTCGTAGCAGACTTGTTCCAAGCTGTTCCAGAGATAGTCGAGAAGTTAAAACAATAGTGGATGGCGCGTACAGAACACTCAATTTGTATTCCATGACAGCAAGTATTGAACCACGAAGCGCGTCTCTATCTGCGAACCAAGCGTTCAGTGTTCCAGAGTCATCAGTATTCTAACATGGTTAGAAGAGGAGATATCATTGACGAACTTTATTGTCTGATAGCATACCTTTCCACTGGCACGTTCCTTGGATTTCCTCAAACATATGAATCGTGTCAGACTCCAGCGTCAGCACATCTATCTTTTACCACTTCATGTACGCCTAGCTTCCCAAGGGATTAAGATTCTCGGTATCGAGCTCACTAAAGCCCCGATGTCCCATGTAGGCTCGTGGCAGTACTTAGCGCGCCAGAAGCGGTTCAGTTCAAATTTATCTTTGGTCATGTTGTGTCTGAAGGCCATCGCTATCTTAAGGAGGAGGAGGAGGTCTTGGAAGCGAGTCGTTGTGCCACTCGGTGCACAGAGATTCGACCGGGTACCAAATCATACTACCTGATTATTTCAAAGTAAGGCAGTAGATGAGGTTACGATTCAAACCTCTTCACTCAGAGCCTTCCCCCGCAAATACTCCACATAATCAACCAAAAATCTGACCTGCTCAAAAGTCTCCACAGCCTTCACGCTTCTCCTCCTCCTCACTAATCCCAGAACCTTCTCCACGAGCTGAAGCGTATCCGGTCTGATCAACCCCACAGCACTCAATGGCCCCCAAAGCCCTGCAGTCCTCGAACTTGAGCCACCACTAGCACTAGTTTGTTCAATCACACCACACAGTCCCAATTTCAACGCCCAACAACAGGCGACGACTCCTGCACGGCCGACGCCACCTCTACAATGGACGAGTATGGGTAGACCGTTGAGAGTATACTTGTTGAGCAGGAGCGTCAGATGAGCGTCCAAAGAAGCTGGGTCTAGGGGCGGTAGACCTTCGGGGATAGGAATTCTTGAAAGCTCGATCAGATCAAGAATGACATGCTGTATCTGCAGGACATACCGAAGAACGTCTACATTTACTCGTTGGGCCGCAAGTCTGTACTCTGGCCAAGGCGCGCCCAATAATTCCAGCTCATCATCGTCAAGGCAGCTGGTGGGACGTTACCAGCTGTCAATATCGATATATGAGAAGGGATATGAAGGACTCACCAGACTATACATTTCGCGCCAAGATCACGCATTCTTTGCAGATCCACATCTAAATCTCGACGTACGCCACTGCGACCTTTGACAGGACCGGTGAGGCGAACTAGATGAGATTATAAGTTATGTGTGTGTATACACAGATAAGTATGACCATACCCTTTTTGCCAGGACAAGAGGATAAAAATAGGTTCCCAATGGTGAACGAACGCTCTAAGGTTGGAACGGGTCCAGGGCTTCCGATGGAGGGAGATGCTGTGAATGTTGATTGGACGGAACCAGATCCGTTGTCACGATGCTGAGATGAGGGTAGTCTCTGGTTGAAATCCCTGTCGCTGGGGTTTGCCCTGATCAAGACGATTAATATACAATATATACAGATAGCACTTTTTACTCACGATATCTTATCGATACAAACAAAGTCAGAATCAGACAGCGAGTTTGAGGATTGCGAGACTAGTGTACTCTCAGATGATGATTTGGGTATAACTATGCTTTGTGGATCCAGGAGGGGTATCGATGGAGTCGTTACTGATAAAGATAGAGATAAAGAAGAGGAGGAGGAGGTCTTGTTGAGGATGTCCACAATGGATTTGGGGTGTATAAGAGAGGAAGAGGGAAATCGCATAGCGGGAGCTATAGCATGTGATATTGGATTCATCGAAGGAGTGATCGCTTGGTATGCAGTCACTCTAGAGTCAACAGCCAATTCACCAGAAATAGCAACACGTAAGGCTTCGCTGACACTAGACCGTGTGCGGAGCTGGGCTAATCCTCGAGAAGGTAGTCGAGGTGAGCCATCCTGTAATAGTAGGGCGGGTGTTGGAGATATCATGTGAGTGGACAGGGCTTGTTTGAAGGTGAGCCGGTCGAGAGTGAATGATGGGGGTATCTCGAATATAGTAGCCGATGCGGTGGCCAGTAATAAATGGGAAGAAATCAGAGGAAGGAGCTCCAAGGGTATCAATGTAGAGATGCTTGGGTAATGATTAGAATTGATGGCTGTCAATTGTCAAGAAGACGTACTTTATAGGATGCGTGGATGAAGTCTTTACTTGAGGATGAGGGTATATAGGCGGTTGCATCGATCTTGCTTGTGATACATGTGGTAGGATAGGTTCAATAGTTAAAGGTGCGTCGATTGCAGCCAACAATTCTTCTTGTAAATCAATAGTAGAGGGAAGATCGCAAGGTCCCAAACTGACGACGGCGGAGGCTTGAGGCTCCTTTGAATTTGCAGTGACAGTGTCATGGTGCTCGCAAGGCCACCAGGATTGGTGTGAGGCACATCGTGCTTGTCGATGTTGTAGCTCTTTATAATGTGCGGGCATATGGATAGACAACGGAACATATCGAATTGGAGATCCTGGTAGCAGTGCCGAATGGACGTGCACACGTCAGGCTGAAAAGGCGAGATGGAGCGCGATGGCCACATACCTTTCGATCCAGATTTCATGCGATTATATTCACTCATTTCTGACTGGGACGCAAGATGGGCGAGCTAAGCAGAGATGACTCGGGATGAACATATAGAGATGAAGTGGCGGCCAATAAGCACTCACCTGGGCTGCAGCACTTTCCTCCGGTGAGACAGGGTATGGCGTGAATGGAACATTGACGCGTGGGGTAGTAGGTCTCACGATTGCCTTCCCATGTACATGATGGTGGTGATGTGGGCCATGCCGGTGTATATGGGGGTTGAAAGTTTCGACAAGGGCAGACATCGGTATCAAAAATTTTGACACAGGCGTATAGGTTCGTTAAGCACTGGCAGATGGTGAATGGAATGTGTCTTTGAGGAGGGAAATAAACAAAAAATAAAAATGAGATGCCAACGATGGAGTGAAGGAGAGACGACCACGTGCGTCGCCTTAAGCTCCGTTGCCGACCGTAACGCAGCTCATGATCGAATCGGCGTTCGCGACTCGGACTTCAGCTTTCAACGTCCAAGTTAGCTGGGCGCGACAAGTTCGCAAATCATCTTAGACTACTTATTGCACTATGCAATTATCCTTGGACTCATTCTCTCTCAAACGTATGTTTTTTCTTGCCTAATCAAAGCTCAGACTCACCACGCATGAAGCTTTCACCAAGGCGCTGACTTGCTTGTCGAAATATGGCGATGATCTGTCTATCTATGCCACTCGGGATACGCTTTCACTCTCCGCAACCAACTCGTCTATGTCTGCATACTGCCGCTTCAAATTTTCGCGTCAATTCTTCTCGAAATACAGCGTAGGCCCCAATCGCGTAGATGCAGAAGATGCAGAAGATGCAGTATCCGTGACAGGACAACTTCTCACCAAGGTCCGTCGGCAAGAGAGACGAAATGAACTTGAACTGGTTGAACTCGTGTTTTCTAGTCCCTGTTATCTATACTCAAGCATCGAACAGTTGAGAAAACAGTAGACAGGTGTGAGCTCTCCATCATCGAAGGCTCAGCGCACCACGACTCTTCCGACGAAGATCAGGATGGCTTGGAAAGTAAGCTCATTGTGCGCTTGCACTGCCAACACGGTGAGTCTATGTCTCGATATGCGTGTCTCTGAAGCTACAAATATAGACGTGACTTGATAACGCACAGGTGTGGTCAAAACGCACCGATTGCTCCTATTGACCCCAACCTCACTAATGGCGCCTGGAATTCCGGATGCAACCAATGAATCGCGTCTTAACATCGGTCCGAAAGCCGTCAAGGACATGATTGAACACTTCCCTCTCGCCCGAGGTGCAAAGTCAGATCCGCAGCTGATATGGAACTTTGGCGATTCCGAGGTGGAACTGAAGAGTTTGGAATCTTCTGTAGACACCAAAGGTACACCGAAAGATACCTCCTACTCTACCACGAGACTGACCGTGCTGAAACTGGATATCTCTCCAGGAAAAATCCAGCTTTCAACCGAACTGACCATCAGCGCTGACGAATTCGACATTTATGAATTATACTCCACGCCTACTACCATTGCATTCCATCTACGCGAATTCAACGCTAGTATTGCTTATGCTGAGTCAATGGCTTTATCTTTAGATTTGCGCTTCACAGACCCCTCTGCACCACTGTTTATAGACGTCGAAGGGGACAACTCTGAAACTCTATTTGTTATCTCTACAAGTCAGGTACATGGATGTGCGTCTGGATCTGGCTCTGGATCTAAGTCGAACAGCGGCCCCCGACAGGAGACGCCCGTTGGGAAGAAACGCGACCGCGATGAAGAAGATCCAAACTCCTCCGGAAATGGAAGACTCAAAAAACCAGCGAAAGTCGTTCAAAGATCCGACCCGGCCTCTCTCTCTAGAGAGGAGAGTTCTTACCGTTCTCAATCATCACGAGTTCTTGGCTCTATGCCACCACCACCCCCTTCGTTTCCCGAGGTTCGCGCTTCTCGGTCATCCATGGCACCTCCTCCACGTCCGAATGCCCGAGAACCGTTATTTTTGCCCAGCTCGTCACAACTTTCAACCGCGGACGAAGAGGTCATCCGCGCATCTGGTCTAGGAATCGAGAATATGAACGCATATGAATTAGAGGCCATGCTTGAGGGCGATGGAGAAGAAGTCGCATTTGATTTCACGTCTCAGAGATCAACTACAGCTCATGAACACCATCGAGAACTAGAAGAAGATCAGCACGATGATGGACCAGGCCAGACGGGTATAGATAGTTTCGAACTTCAGGACGACGAGTTGGCCCTGACTCAAACACAGCGTTCGGATGATGGACCAAATGTGAGCGTGGGCGTAAAACCACTCTACAGCACTCATACTTCTTTCCGCAGGCGTTTCGGCCGTTATTCGAAGACTGACTGTTTACCGAGCACCAACTACTACTCAACCCATCTGTGTGTACCTATCCTACCGTCCATCACTATTTCGGTAATTATTAGAAGACCAGAGATGTCAGTGGTCATGTGTCCAAGCAGTATCTAGTGACTCTCTAGTGCGTGCGCCTGTAGGAGTAGTGAATCTACGGACACTAGTCAGAAGAAAAGAAAGTCATCCCTATCGACATAGTGTAGCCCCTCTGGCCACGGCGAAGCGTCGTCGAACCTCTCTACAACTTTGACGTGTTCCTCGAACCAATTTAGGTTGTTTACGGTTGACAAAGAAGAACTCGTACCAAAAGACAACTTCGTGATAGGATACCCCATTTCCTCGCGCTTACGCACAACCTCAACGACTAAATCTTCGTCGCCTGGATTGAACAAGATTCTAAGCGTCTGTAGGTGTGGCCACGGCGGTCCAGGTTGCATGGAAGACGAGTCGTTACCTCCGCCCCGAAGAAGCTTCAGTATGAGAGGAGTTACGACCGACGAATACAACGACGTAAATTGCGTTATTTCGGGAAAGAAGCGAAATAAATTGTGGTACGTGGACTCGCAAAGTTCGAAGTCGCAGAATGTGAGAGAACGCAGACGAGGGAGGGGCATATGCAGGGCTCTGTCGGCAGAAACTCGCCAAATAGGGTCCAAGTCCTGATCTAGGACATCTTTCAGAACAAGGGACTCCAACGAAGGTGCTCGGATACCCAGAAGAATCCCACAGTACACTTTGCCAGCATTTCCACCTATACGTAAAGCACGCAGTGTAGGGAGGTCGATGAGTTCTCCGTCAGGGGACGTCCATGAATCGGTTGAATGGATTATGTCTCCCATGACGGAAAGATTGACTAGAGCTCGTGGCGCCGTGAGGATTGCTCGGAATTGTGTGTACCGCATGCTAATGTCTTTGGTCTGGTCAATATGGAGGGTAGTGATGTTTGCAAGTGGAGGTCGAAAGAAATAGAGGGCAAGTCCCCCGAGCCGCACGAATGATAGGCGGGGAGCGCCTCCTCTGAGTATCTGAGGACGTGCATTGACGGTAGTTGGAATAGTTGTGGGATCTCTATCAGCGACAGAGATCGAGAGATGCTCGAGGAGAGGAGCAGAAAGGTCGACCAGCCGTGCTAGCATGGGGTTATCGTCTCTTTCGAAATCCGATTCGACGGAGAAGCGGAGCCAGCGATCCATTTGCGAAAACAGCATATCAACTATATCGTTTGTAACCATACCGTCGGCGTCTTTGAGGTGCAGGTGTAAGTCGAGCGGATACCTCTTAGAGCGGTCCAAATAGACGGCAAGCTCGTCCTTAGATAGCTCTGGAGAGACGTCTATGCGGCTCCAGAGTGCAGGATTACCGATTGCTACTGCTCTGAAGTATGTCGTGACGTGAGATACAACCACTTCAAAGCGGCTAGATCCTGACTCTTCTTGTTCAGAGTCGTCTGAGTTGTATGGATCTGGAAATATAGCCATTCTGTGTCCTGTTTCAAAGATGGCTGATAATATTTCTGGAGGGATGGATCCGACCGGTGTATTCTCGTTCATGAGTCGAGCATATTCTGCCTCCAACAGACGCAGGGAGAGTTCGTCTGTGTTCTCCTGTTGTAAGACTGTGATCCTTTCCCTCAATTCTGCGACGGCCGCCACATTCGAACTTGTCGCCATCCTTCTGCGGGGAGGCAAGTTAGACTTGTGGATCTCCGAGGAGAAAAAATATAGAGAGAAAGAGCACTGACCCTGAAGAACGAATATTCAGATCGCTGGAGGAAAGGAAAGGGCCTGCCTCGGTCGTTACCTTATTAACATACCGAAGAAAGTGCCCGGAGAAGATTCGGGAGCATAGGCCAGTTAGGAGGTGCAGATCGTCAAAGAGGCTGTGGGCCATTGAGTGAGCTGAATAAGGGGAGAAACCAATTTCGTGGTCAGAATGATTCAAACACTATCAATGGAACCTCTTTGCACACTTCGATCTCAACTCTAATTAATTTGGTCGACGCGCCGTTACGGCGTCCCAGAAACCTAACCTTAAACATAAGCATGCTCGCAGTTATTCTCTCCCCGTCATTCGGCTAGGACAAAAAAGTCACTGCGATGCCTGACGGTAAAGCAGTGTGAGCGAAATGAAAGTAACACACCGTTCACGATGGCCCCACTTGGCCCCATTCTGTGATAAGCACAATTCACCTCAGCGACCTCCTCGCGCTTGCCCGCTATAGTAAAGAGAAAAAGACTGACTTAGAAAAGTGTACAAGGGAAATTTATTGATAGCTACAAATACAACAGAGGAAAGAGGCACCGACATTTCTACTTCGACAGCAAGTTTTCTGTCAGCTGGATCTAAGAACCCCAAAAGTATTATTGCATCAATCACTGTGTCAGTCTCTTCTCAGGATGCACTAAATGCGTACCTCGGCTTTTGTGATGGTTATGAGCTCTCCTGGGGAAGAAACCTTTCCGGTAGCAGCATTCACCGCCAAATCTACTGCTTTGCCTATGGCGCCCTTCGTGGCTACCCAGTACCTAACTTCATCGGGGATTACTTCAATTACCGATACTCGAGGGTCGTTCTCATCTCCCTTGTGTATCCCATCTTTCAAATCACCGAAATATGCTGAAACGCTGGTGGGTCAAAATGAGCGACTGCCGATGGCCTGACGAAAAGGGGATCTTACTAGGAAGACCAATGTTTCTTGATTAATTCCTTGTCCTGGCTTATTCTTGCGATTCCGGAATACTGAGATCACCTTTCACGTTGAGCAAGACAAGGACCGAGACATCATCACATCGATATAGAACACAGACTCACCGAAGCCCATGACGTAGTTGAGGCATCGTAGAAGCTCACATTGACATGGTTATCGCTCTGAATCTCACTAAGTAACAAACATTAGCGATTGTGTATCACCTATTAGAACAGGAGAGACACCTGAATTTCTTGGAAGCATTATTGGCAAGGAAAACAAGGGAAATCTGGGTTGCACTGAAGGCTGGTGGCGATGTAAACGAGGTAATCGAACTCTGATACGTTATGAAGTTACATACGACTAGACGGAGCCATTGCACGAGAATGTAGGCCTTCGGGAGATTGCGTAGTCAGCATACCAGTTTTGGCTGCCTTCAAGATCGTATGAAGTCCTACGTAAAACCAGCATGTTTTGAGCAAAAAGTTCCAAGACAGCGTGATGTGGGCATTCACCGGTTATTTTTTCTTGAGGGGTGAGGTCCTAATAGAAGCTCTGATCAGTTCAACCTTCAGAGATTATACTCAGATTATGACCGACATTGTTTTCTGCTTGGACGGTGTAGGTGTCGAGGGGGTTGGTGGGAGACATTTGGAGGATTGTGGGAGATCCAGGATATTTGAGAGACTTTATAGCAGCAGCATAAAGCACTGACGTAGGTAGGACGTAGGATAGCGTAGCATCGAGCGACAAAGGTACGTCATGGCCCTTTGACCCGATTCAGACACTTTCCAGCCGATCCTTTTGTACATGGAACCTGTGCAAGTTACAGCGGCATAGTGCGGTATTTCTGGAATCAAAATAGATAGGATACAACGCGATTTTGATCCAGACTAGCCCAAAAGTGAAGAAACAACGAAGAAATTGCGTCGGCGTGGATTTCGAGAAAAATGGTCACAGTGTGACTAAGGGTCCGTGACACGTGCTGGAAGAAGGGCATTCGTTGTGAGATACCTCCTCCCAGAGATACCCAGGATGAGTCTGAGCTGAGTATCGATGGGCAGCTCACCTACCAGGAACTTGGCAAATTGCATCGATCATAACAGGTACAAAGGGAAATGATGCGCTCGAATATACCGTATTTTTAGCAAATCTTATAATGTGCAGCCTATGAGCATGCCTTCTCCTTTGTATTAGTCGAATCCAGAAGAGCTAGCAATTTGGGGGTTGAGAGTCCGATTACACTGACATCTCTAAGTCTCGCGTTCAAGTCCGTTGATCTTCTCGTCATCCGATCTCTAGGCATGTAGACGGATATAACTTGTAAGTAAGATCGTCATAAGAATCAGACACATCCCCTTCGAGTTGCATAAGCTTGCGTATAACCCCCATGCTTTAAGCACATAGAGTACATGCATGACCCCATACGAGAAAGTTATAGCAGCCGATCACCACGATGTCGTTCGTGCCTCGCCCAGACAAGGCGCAATGAAGACGTGGGGCATACCCAATTATAGTGATTCGGACGTCTAACTTGGACCTTCCTCTGGACGATGGAACAGTCTTGGTCAAGAATGTTTGAGGACTGATGCGGCTGGTTAGAACGTAGCGTATTGTTGGGTCGTGAAGACAGCAGTAACGGCCAGACTCACCGAAGGTATACTCCTGAGTGGCGCCAACAAGAGCTGTTAGATGAATATTTCGAAAATAACAGATCCCGTAACATGAGTGACATTCAAGAACGGTGAGTAGCCAATGAGATACAGCACGAACAAGCTCCGCCGTTTTTACTCGAAGCACGCATGAGTGCAGTGTTCCTCGGCAGACCGAAGAGTCCCCCGAACTAATAGTGCGTGAGTTTTTAGAAGCAGTAAGCAGGGCATGATCGCGAGGACTGGTCATTGGACAGCAATTATAACGTGATGGGAGAAGACCTGATAACAGAACGATTCCGCCGGTCCAGACAAGGTTCAATAACGGGTGGTTCAAGTCTAGCCAGTGAGTGGGGTGAGTCGGGCAGAGAAGAGTATTCCCAAAGAGTTTGTCCATGCTGGAGATGAAATGACTTGACATAGCGTGAGCAACGAGGCGGAGTAGCGGCAACAGGTCCTGAGATAGCAGTTAAAGGGAGTATTGAAGGTTAGCTAGCTTACTCGATGTGTAAGGATATTGTAAATTGGAGTTTGGGAAAGTGAACGATAGCAAGAGGAAAAGCTAGCTAGTAGCACATAGAACATATGTGCGTATTGTGACGGCTGCAATTACGGCGGGGATTTATTGTTGTAAGCCTCCTAAAATTGGAGACAATCACTCACGTTCAGGTTTCCGGGATTTCGTCAACAATGATACAAGACAGTCGAACGACCGATATTCACGGTCCGCAGGCAGACGCCCTGAGGTTCCATCTGTGGGTATTGGGTTCGAAGATGCGCCGAGTGATTCCCTTGTGAGATCATTGAGTCTAGAGGCTGGTCAGTTCCTCGCAGGAGCTCGTGGATAGCAGAGAGTTGTACTGAATGGCATTGCCGAAAATCAAAATCTTGGTTGATGGCGATAATCAATTTGATTACTGCGTAGTCGGTAGAAGACAAAAACAAGGGCTACATTTTCTCGTTCTTCTCCATGTAGGTGTCAGATGTCGATGGTAGGTGAGACAAGACGAGGTCTAGGTACCACGAGGGGTACAGGTCTGAGAGAGAGAGAGATGGATGTAGGAGGGTAGAGCACACGGTGCTTACATATAGGGTTTGAGGGAGAGGAATTCTAGATTCTGAAGCAAAGCGGGTAATCTGTCAAAATCAGGAAGTTGAGTTATGTAGCCAGTTATGAGAAAGAATGAACATTTGGCTATATATGTCACCGGAGCGAGTGAAAAATAGCTACCGGTAGAGATAGCATACGCGCGGCCACTGAAAGAAATCGTTCGGTCGGATATGTGATGGCCTATCAACGGCCAGCTTGCTGTGCGAGAAGGAATCAGCTTAGTGTTCCAATGGCTACGAAGAGAGACACTCATGCAGCTCTTGATCGCCGTCTTTCGTCAGAGAAGCTCTGTGTCATCAAATTAACACCGCTGCCACAAGTGGTGGGTCCAAGGACTCTGAGAGTTCAGCTGGACGTGCAAGACATGCCGCATGCGTCCTGGAGTCCTGGCAGGGAGATCGATAAGCCGTCATTTAGTTCACCACAAGCACCACAGTTCCACTGGACTTCGGTCCGCCCGTTCACGCCGTGCAAAATCACGGTACAGGCACCTGAAAAAAGATAGTGAGTTCGACGTCCAAGTTCTGTCTTCTCCCGAACAAAATTTCCGGATAGCCCGTAATGCAAGGTTCTCATGACAATCTTATGGCCTGATTGCTCCATACATTGTGACTGTATAACTCAACACTCAGCCCCGGTTTGTCTGTATTTCGAGCAAATTTCGAGGAACTCACTACTTGAAGTCACGAGAACCGACGTTCGGGCCCGACCCGATATGGCATGAGAAACTTCCAGTGATTTTTGGCTCTGCATCATAGAGATACGCAGACCATTGCCATGGGTGGGATGTGAAGATGCTCAATGACTGTCTTGACTCTTGAGTACTACAAAAGCCCGAAGTGGTGGCCGAGATTTGTTGCAATTTCCTTACGAAATCAACAATGGGGCGCGTAATTCCCACGTTGGCTCCTTCCCTTGTCCTCATCGCAAAGCACTCTGCTCGACTACCACACACCATGGAATCTAAATTGTACGTCTCGTTTCCTGTCCTACTTTCATTTCCTTACTTTCGATTCAATCAGGAAAGCTCTCAAGGTCGTCGACCTCAAGGCCATCCTCACAGAAGCATCTGTCACGACTCCCGCAAAAGCCAACAAAAACGACCTTATTGCTCGTATCATCGCCAGTCCTGCAGCTCTCGCTGTATATAATAAACATCATCCTACTCCTGGATCTACTCCCGCATCATCGTCGACAACGGCCAAGACATCTACCGCCCAGACAGACGATCTTTTAGCACCCCCAGAAGAGTGCGTTACCTTCATATCAGGGCATCTTCTTTCGTCTGACAAGGAATCAATTGAAGCGTGGATTGGAATGAAGACGATGCGGACGGAAGTGCCAATCCATCCGTATCCCCAGTCCCAGTCTCAAAACCCATATCTACTAAACACGTACGCGCCACACGTCTGATAACGTACTTCTTAATTTCTCATACATCCCATTGAAGGTCTCTCCTGCGAAACCCAAAGAAACCAAACCATCCGCACCACCAGCGCCACCCCTCAAAACCTCTGCCGCTCCACCTGCGCCTGCAGTCGCGCCTGCCATTCCCACATCTGCCCAAGAGGACGCAGAGCTCGAGGCACGCAAAAAGCGTGCAGCTAGATTTGGCGTACCACTTGTAGAACCCACTAAGCCTCGCGTTGCAAAGCCTTCTAGGGGCGCAACCCGGAATGGAAATCCTGCAGCGGTAACAGCAGCGGCACCCAATTCACGCCCACCAGTCACTTCAGTCGACGTACGTGTCTCATTCGACCTCGCTGTTAATTTTATCTTTTCTGTGGTACCAGAGCGCTGATTCTGTATAGGACCCTGAGAAGCTCCTCGCTCGGGCTGCGCGTTTTGGAAATGTCGCCGTTGCTGGTCAAAAACGATCTGCACCTGCGGTTGAAGACGTGGATGCGGAAGAACAGGAAAAGAGGAGAAAGAGAGCAGAGAGGTTTGGTACCAAACCTATTGTGCGTGTTTTCTTTTCAGTATATATATGGTGTTATGGCTACTCATATCGTTGTGCAGGGCACGAAAGCTTGAAAAGGCCGATATTTGATCTTCTCTTATTTTTTGTACTACGTAGCCGTGGTGTTGTACTGTCATGCCACTAGTATCTCAGGTTATCTTTATCCAATTCAGCTCTCCAAACTCGACATATGCATTGGTTTGGTGACACGAAAACGATTAATTAAACGATGTTTTTGATCCATTAATACCGCTGTACTGGTAGCGAGGCTGTATATACTGTCCAGGCGAGTTTAGGGTATAAATATTGTCTGTCCATGGCAATCTCCAACCCGTTCAATCCGACTCCAGATCAGACTCATCCTGCGGTTCTTCTCTCGGCTGCAGCGTGACCAAGAGGTTCGACTTGATCTCCCAATGTTCGGGACCAAAGTAACGTTGAGACTCGAAGCTCCAGCTACGAGAAGGGAGGTGTCAGTGAAATTCACACGCAACGAGAAGACGTTGGGCGTACTCGAGGTTTCCTTTAATCCAATGTCCAACACCCTCCACATAACGTGCTACGCCCTCATCGACAGCAGGGCCCCAGGAGGGCAGCTTGGATTTGCCTTGTAGGTAGCGGTCCGCCAATCCCTTGAAGTAGACGCCGATGTAGTCTGCTGCGGCTTGCAAATCCATGTTCTGCTCTTGCATGAGTACAGTGACAATGTTGTTGCCATCTAGGCCTTTAGCTCTCTCCCTGTAAGAGATCATGAGATCAACTTGACAAGAACTTTGAGAGGAGATGAACTAACATTTTGTAGGAATATAAGTCGTTAGACCAGCATACTGAATCAACACCTGCCCAGTAGATGTCCATGAAAGTAGGGTCTTCGAAGACCTCATCCGGAAGATCAATACCGAGAACCGACTCGATGAGTCCGAAGCAAAGACGAACTATCACATGATGATAAACGTCAGGTGGCGTCTGATGTTATGAAGTTACTATACTTACCAGCACTGTTCTCTCGGCGCAACGTGATGTACGAGTCGAGGTCAAGCACCGTGCCTTCGGCGCGCAGATCAGCCTCTGTCGAGACAGCATCGCTATAATCCTTGCAGTGGGCCAAAAAGCGCCGTGCGGAATTCGGCCCAGCGAGACGAAGAAAACGAGCTCGGAATCTAGTATTAGCGCGTCAGATTATTGAAGGATGATGTGGGATAAGATATACTGACTCTTTGGTAACCTTCGCGAGACCTGAGCAGTCATCCCAGTCAGAGGACATCGCGTTTGTGAACGTTGCTCCAGTAGCACGGGCATCTTCTCCACTTTGGTCGTCGCTGATTTCGTCCACGATGAAGCTATATAATCCACGTGATTGTCAGTGAATCAAGCATAGTAGCGCGATGAGCACTACTTACAGTAGGTTCACAAAATCGCACACCTAGAGGAGAATAAAGTTAGTACAAGAGGCAAAGCTAGAAATTAGATTTAGACTTACAGTTCTGAACTGTTCGTACCCTGCATACGGATATGTATGGGAGACAAGTAGTTCGTTGGCTCCAACAGCGAAAAATGCTCGTTTTCGGTCGGTGAGCACTTCTTGGTGACTCGATATCCAAGCAGTGGACTCCGGTCCGGCAGTTTCGTAGTGAGGATTTGTGGATCCTTTCCAGGGGCACATAGCCAGCAGATCGGGAAGGGTGAATTGCAGGAGTTTAGCAGGCATAGCTGGATATATGAAGTCTTAGTAGTAAATGTGAAAAGGCAGGCGTAGGATGAAAAGTAGGATGATGATCTGAGACATGGCTAAGAAGGTCTGCCTTTATAGTAGACAAAAAGATACTTAGTCGCTGTACCTACCATTTTTCGAATCCCCGCATGCGTCCATCCCCGCGTTTCAGTCACGAAACACTATGCGCAGTCATCGTACAAAACAATATTAAAATCCGATGCTCCCGTACCTAAATAGACGCAGAACGAAAGTCCACCGTCCGTTGAGGATATATTTAGACGATCGCGAGTGACCCGGAGCGTCGTAGCAAGCTCTGAGCTCAGTAAAAGATGCTCGATTTCGAGACACTGTCGAGTTACACGTGAGTCGAATACAAACATTCAACGGTCGATATCAGTGCTCACTGCATGCTGTTAGCCATGTATAGAAGAAGAAGTCCGCCAAGATAGACACCGATAGCGGCGGAAAGCACTTTTACCACGCGCGCCAGTGTGCATCCAGACGCTTTCGCACCTTTGACGCTCAGAGTGGAAAGAGAAGGTCATGCAGTCCGCATGAGTCCGACATACTCTGAACGTGGCCGTATTGTGTCGGAGACATTGAGGCTGCGAGAGGCATAGATAACGCAATCGCAGAATCTGCGGGATAACAGACAAACTAGTACCCGAGATTGGATCTACTCGAAGCTGAATGCTGATAACTTCACGGATATCAGAAACGGGTTGCTCGGGTAACGGGGGACTCGAAAATTGCCCAAGAGATGAGGATCTAAGGACCACGGAACAGACTATGGCGGAAACGTATCAACAACGTTTTGGATGATCATCTGTTAGAATTTCTTGATTGCATCTCGATAACGATTAGTAGATGGGCACAAGAATGACGTCTTGACTTGGGGAATACCAGTTCCGCGGTAGTTCCGCGCACCTGAAGCCAATAAGCTAAAACTCTGGCACTGCTTACGCGAGATCGGACCGGGTGTTAGACGCCTTTCCACGTATGACTAGTAACGACTAGTCATAAAGCAAACGCCCGCAACATTCAGCGCTAGGAATGGGAGATGGGTCGAGGGTCAGTAGGCTGGGAGATTGATACGGCGCTGACATACCGTATCGGATATCGATCGGATGCTCGAATTGAGCGCAACCGTGTTCAACCGGTATACAACGACGACCATGTATGGATGCACACGAGATCTGGACTCGAATAACTCCAAACCTATAAGATGAACGGGTACCTGTTAGAATCTCAATCAACGAAAACCGTAAGCCGATGTCGCCCACCTTCAATAAGTACAAATCCTCTGACACAGCCTCTGCCGTTGTCCCAATGGTGCGAATTTTCAAGGCGTCCACATCTGTCAGTGCTACCAGCTGCAGCGGCTCTTGTATCCTTCTACTACGCAAGTACCATCAGTTACCGGTGGAGGGTGAGCTAACCCGACTCGAGTCGGGTTGCTGCTTGATTCCGTAACTGTCCGACTCATCGAACTTCAACATCGAACATTATTTCCACTCTGAAGCTTCCAGGGTTAATCCTAAGTCGATGCTCATTGACGCTGATCGACTTGTATAGCGTAGTACACATGTCACTCCGACTTCGATCGACGCTCTATCGGAAACACCTGCTGCTTCGTTGTCCTCACAAGTTAGTCCTTCTGAGCTTCAGCCTGAAGACTTGAATGGCGTTTTGTTCACGAACTCGAATGGTTACAATCCAGCTCAAGGGGCATCTGCATCATCGAGGTCCTGCTGACGGGATCATCAGTATGTATCATCACACCGACGCAGTTCATTCGGTACCCTCGGGCAAAAAAAATCACGGAAGGCTACACTCGCGAAATCTGATCGCTCATTCTGCCAATGACATGGCTCAGAAACCACATTATCTGTGGCCAGACTCTGATTACAGACGGCCATTCCCGTGGTTGATCAGGCAATATGCGCCTCTACTCATTCTTGCAGACCGTCTTACACACCCCCTTTAAGACAAAAAAGTTAAGGTACGAGCGCGATGCATCTTCCTCACGCTCCTCAAGTTGATTGGTACGCCAACCCCAAGTGCCTTCATTCTATCGGATCAAGCGGGCACTCGGGGACTACGAAGTCCACCCTCATTAACGGGGGGACGTCCTCTGAGTTAATGTTGATCAACTCCATTTCAGGAATGAGAGCCTTAAGTGGTTCGGGCTCCGGACATGCACTGATTTTTTGGAGTTGAGATGGACCCAGGTCACGGCGCCAGATTCAAACCAGGGCAATTCAAGATCCCTCGGGGGGGCATGAGACCTACTTGCGTATATGATGATCTCCTGATTCACCCTCGACACCCATGTCTAACCTTTCGCCCTCAGCTTTTGCAGCTATACATGCGGTGAATTATAGCAGAGGTACGCGATCAATTTGACAGGAAGAGGTGTCAGCTCACATGTACGCCTGTCTCTCCAAAAGTCGCAGCAGTAGCATTCCTACTCTACGATATCTTGATAACACAGAACCAAGAGGCGAGCATCTCGTGTTCGTGTGTTCGACCCGCCTTTGACATCTTGTAAAGATCAGCTTGATATGGCCGTAGGTGTTCACGGAACCCATAATTTTCTGATTGAACACGCGGGTTCTCCAGAAAACCATGGACACTCGTCAAATGTGCATATTTTTGGATTCGATATGTACCAGTGTCTATGCAAATGTGAGTACAAATGTAATTTATCAAACATGCAATTGACATTCAAAATTAAACCCAGTTCTTTTCTTTTCATCGGGAGCATACCTTTCCGACAGACATCGCACCATACCTGTTATATCTGGCAGCTCTATGAAGGTCTCGCCTTCATCGTTATCATTATCCCGGTTGATTATATTTTGATCTTACGAGGTACGCCGTGCATCTCGTCTTTACCATCATACTCTTACTCACAGCCTCATGGGTAAAGTGTATGCTCTTTATTATAACAGAAGTGCTGTAAAGGTTATAGTCGGACTTCTATATTTCCTTGAGGTGCTCGGAATGGTGTTGGGTCTTGGACTGTCGGTCCCAAAAATCACATATAACGAATTCTGTTCCATCGCTAGCGTTCCAAAAGCTCCATTTATTCTCATAACGTAACTGTCCCTCTTAACAAAATCGGGTCCCCACGTACTGACTAGTGACCGGCTTTGTGGATGACCCTTTTCCAGTGCAGCTTCCGTTGTTTTCCAGGCCGTATTGTTCGGGTTAACAGTCGCTAAGTTCGTAGTGGCTATCCGGGATGGCTGGAGGCATACACCCTTGATGACCCTCATGATGCGAGACGGGACTTGGGCGTTCTCTCTCATATTCGGTGTGTAGAATGACGGGTCAAAGATATCGATATGTGTCAGCGCTAATGATAGTTTTCCGATGGATGGCAGCGGTTCTCGTTGCCTCTATTTTCCTGTTCACGCTAAAGGGCCTTGAAGTGACTTCTCCGTGAGTATCCTGAAGGCTGTATACTCTTTCTGCTTTCTGATTCTTCCACTTCCTTAGGTGGATGTTTTGTATACCGTCATTCGCGGTACGTGCAACTGATCAAATCGCATCTAATCTCTCTTCCAGTCGCTTATGACAGATCTTTTTGACAGGCATATCGCATCTTGTTCAACCTTCAGAGCTCCTCCAGGACTACGACAGTCATATCCTTTTACTCGACGTCCCTTCATTTTGGTAGTCCTCCGGTCGCAGTTGAACCTGAGTCGTACGAGCTCAGAAACATTGGTATATGATCTACTTTGCTCAATCTAGATCAAGGTTGATGATTTGTTTACTTCTTCCGAAACATAACGGGTGTAAAGGCTGTATAGGTTATTCTAGTAGTAATGATGTAGAATGGCATACGATGATTTAGATAATAGTTCCGAGAGTCCCATGATCGAGTTTTTCTCTGCATATACTATATAGCGACACCATCGGGACTATCTCTCTGGTCAATCCCGTTCACGTGCAATGTGGCGAAAGCAGTGGTGCTAGATCGATATCGATATCTAGTGGCACGGCATTGACGCTGAAGTTGAACTCAGGTAATGTGGGGCTTCGATATGAGACGCCGAAGGCGCCAGTGGTAGGTTTCAGAACATCAGTGGGAAGGTCAGGACTGGCACCCCTCATAACTCCTCGGTGGCTCGTCCTTCTTTGCATGGAATGCATCGGGAATTTCCTGGGATGATCATCGACGTGGCTTTGAGGTATATCGCCTCTACCGGGATCAGAATGTCCGTTGATGTTCGATGCGAAATCGGATGCAGCGGTGTCCGGGTTTTTGACGACCAGAGATAATGTGGATGTAGAGCCGTAGAGGAAGGACGGTCGCTCGCGGAGCTGTGGTCTCGGTAGGCTGTAGTTGACATGTGGAGCAGCCAATGGTTTGGGTGTGGTGATGGCGAGAGTAGGCGTTTCTGGACATCGACTTGAAGGTCCTCCGGATTCCGAGATTGGGTGTAGAGCAGCAGTTGGAAGCGCTATTGAGCTTTCATCCTGAACACGCAAGTCCTGTTCGGTGCCGCCATCCGGGTCGAAACCATCCGGGTTAATGGGTACAGCGGCCTGTGCCAGACGATCCAGAGGTGATAGAGTCGGTAGACGCAAGGTCTTGGTTTTATCAAAGTATCGTGGGACTGAAGGTGATTGTTGACTTGCGAGCGAGCAGTTGCGTTCTGCGACGAGAGCAGGTCTACGCTGTTCGGTTGGGCGACGAGTTTGCAGGTCATCTTCATAGTTCGGAATGGCTATAGACTGAGTCTTCCATGAGGCTAGTGGAGCTGGTACGTTCGTGAGCCATGCGGCGTAGCTGTGGGTTCCAGTCCTTGATGAGTTGTTTCGTGATGGAAGGTGGTACGAGGGTACATTGATAGATGGCGCTATCAATCTAGAGGGCGGAGATGAGACATGAGCTGACGCGTTCCTAGGGGGGAGATATTGAAGGCGAAGAGGATTCAAGGGAGGGGCTTTGAGGATAGTTCCTTGAGGGGTAATGTCGGGTGTAGTAGGGACCAAGGGACTCTGAACGATTGGAGAATAGCTGTGTTGTCGCATATCCCGAGCCGAAATCACACTAGATGTATTTTCTTGCTTTTCAAAGGGAATCCTGAAGGACTGTCGGTCCATCTTGCGAAACCGTGCAGATGGGGATCTTGAGGCCGCGTCTTGAACGCGTCCGAGTCCAGGAGGAAGCAGCGGAGCAGGCTTGAATACTGGAGAAAGGACCTTGATTGAAGGCGACGCCAGACCGCCATAACCAACCATGGGAGTGGGGAAATTGAGATCGAGAGCAGGCGGGACGGTATCATGATGCTGATAGTACTGGAAGGTGGCTCGCCCTGGAAGTGAACTAGACTCGACATCTGCAGGAACCCGCCGTTGAGATTTTACATGATATACAAAAGCAGAAACGCCAACACAAAGAAACAGCGCTGCAGAGAGGAGAGCCACTGCCGATGCAGCGATGTGCATTGGCGGTGGTCGTGGCGTGAAGCAAGATGAACTAAAATAGATCTCGGAGTCGGCCAGTAGGGCCTCCTCCCGTACAACTTGCTACGACTTGCTTGCGAACTCTCTAACTTCGTTTCTTCTTTTCATGGCCTGAACTCGACCAAGCTTCTACGATGAGTACCTCGGACTCGTATAAAACCTCAAAAGAGGCCTTTGTCTCAGGAATGACCGGCTCGACGGTGGCTCGTGTAAACCTAATCTCTGTCGTAGCCTTGGTATGTCCCTATCCCAGCTCTCAAAGAGCAATCGTAGTGATGAAGATACTTGTAGGCATCAATAATACTTTATTCAGCCCTTAGGACGCGTATCCAGATTACAACCTCATTTCCAGCTCAGTACATCATCTTAATCATGCCCCTGCTCCTCTCCATGACAGTGTTCGCAAATTACCCCGGTTTCCTTTCGCTTCTCCTCTTGTTGCCTGCAAGTAGTCTTCTCTTTCTTGTGCCCCCACGCGAGTCTGGGACACCTCTACCTTCCGCCTCACCTACCATCTCTAATGACGAACCATCGCCCGCTCTCCATATACCACCTCTTCCGGGACTGACCACATATAGAGCACACATGATGTTAATGACTGTCCTCGCTATTCTGGCGGTCGACTTTCCAGTCTTTCCGCGTTCCTTGGCCAAATGCGAGACATTCGGTGTATCCCTTGTAATTATTTGCCTTCCTTAGTATTTGAAGCTTATCTTGAATTCTTTTGAAGATGGATCTAGGTGTAGGCTCCTTCGTATTCTCACAAGGCCTTGTTTCTGCTCTTCCACTTATCAAAAATCAACCTTCCATGGATAACCAGTCGGATTCAGATCTACGCACTAATACGAAACAGAAGCCCGACTTGTCTCTCACAGCAGCTTTCTTGCCCAAACTCAGAGCGGTTCTCCGTAGAGTGTTCCCCCTCATCGTTCTTGGACTCGTTCGTGTTGTATTGGTCAAGGGATCTGGTTATCCTGTAAGTTTTGGCCTTCGATATTCCATGCCTACGTCTTTACGACCCGCTCTCGGCTTTTTAGGAGCACGAATCAGAATATGGGACCCACTGGAATTTCTTCCTAACTCTTGCTGTCCTTCCTGTGTTCCAATTATTTCTCCATCCCATTATCTCTCATTTCAACATACCGATTTCTGCCATTGGAATCATAGTCGCCATCAGTACGTTCTTCATCGTCGTTTTTCTCTGTCTGAAGAACCCATGGGCTGCACCCATAGCACATCAAATGACCTTGTCATCTTATGGCCTCGATCTCCAGAACTACGTCCTTTCAGCATCCCGTATACGCTCGAATTGGGTCAGTGCTAACAAAGAAGGACTCATTTCTCTTGGAGGTCTGTGCATGCCTCGATTCTTGCTTTGCCCTTCCTCACACGTCTCCCTTCGTAGGTTACCTCTCAATCCATATGCTTGGTCTTTCGACCGGTACCCTGATCCTACCAGCCTCGCCTTCCTATTTTAGGAGGATGCAGACGAGACTATTTCTCCAGAAAAATAGCAATGCCATGGCGCACAAGCGTCGTACGAGTAACTTCGCCAATAATTCCAACGTCACAGACAATCGAGCGAATATAAACGCCTTGACTGGTCCACGTCAGACTGTCAAGACAATCACTGAACTCTTCTCGTATGCTACGGTCTGGTGGGTCTTCTTCGTAATTGCCAGTCTTTTTTTCGGTGGAGGCGGCGTTTCGAGGAGATTGGTCAGTGAAAACTTTCTCAATCTGAGATGCATTACGATTTCTTCGAGAGTTCATATATACATCTGCAGGCAAATCTTCCGTACGTCCTTTGGGTTGCAGCCTTCAATACTTCATTCCTTTTAGGATATATTGTCATCGATATGATGTTTTGTCCTCCACCTACCTCGGTCAATTCACAAGACAGAGCGACAAATGGATCAAATGTGGGTGTAAAGGTCACCAAACGAACCACGGAATCGGGGTCTACTCTACTAGAAGCCATCAACAAAAAAGGGTTGATTCTGTTCTTATTCGTATGTCCTCATTTCGTCCCATTTTCCCTGTCTTTATTCGCCGTTAATTTATCTCTAGGCGAATCTTCTGACCGGCGCAATCAACCTCGTCGTACAAACAATGTACACGTCTGATGTATGGGCGATGGTCATTCTATCTGGATATTCGGGTATCATCTGCGCCGTCGCTGTATATACCTGAAGCTCGGGTTTTAAATGATTTCATACTTGCTGTCGGGTATCTATCTACGCATCTCCGTATTCGTCGTACCTCTCGCAGAATCCCGCTCTCACAGATCTTTCGATAAATGGGTTAGAATACCATGGCAGTGCAAAGTCACGAGTGACGTAGTGCATGGCCCCTGAAGCGCCTCTTTCTTTCCAAACTTCTTCGACCTATGTAACTCCCAATCGCAAACCACACCGCAACTGCACTGCGACAATGACTGAATCCAATTTGCGCAAAACCGATATGTCTGACGCCTGGGGTCCAGGTAAACTGAGAGACGAACTCGAGGTATATGACTGATGCGCTTTTCCTAGGATACGGGCCTTGGATGTACACCGTTATGACCGATCCTCAACTCACGCAAGAGTTAGCTAGAATGGCCAGTGCAACCTCATTTGGGGAGACAACAGATGCAGTGACATTCCAACCATGTTTGAATCCCGAGGTCAGCAGCCAGGATCGATATGTTGTGCAAGAGTGGGCTATGCAAGGCGGGACATGGAAGTTTTTGGCGATCTTCGATGGTATGTGAATTCTCCTGCATTCTAAATACATCTAATGGCTATCTAAGGGCATGCGGGACACGAAACTGCGGATTATGTTGCGGAGACCCTGCCTGGGATGATTCACTCTGCTCTCGAATCTCATCTGGCGAACTCTAATGCACGTCCACCCCCGTCCTCAATAGCATCCATACTGTCCTCACAAATCACTGCTTTTGACGATTCCATCGCCCAAGATATCATTGACATCTTTCCAGGTGGCGTCGATGCCCTTTCGTCTCTTTCCGACGACCAAATACGACTCATCATCAACGACAACGGCCCAATTTCTGAGAAGGTAGTACGAGGCATGCGAGGCTCAACCGTTTTAGTTGCACTTATAGACCCAGGAAAGGAGAATTTATGGGTCGCTAGTCTAGGAGATTGTCAGGCTGGTGAGTCTACTTGGTAGCATACGATACATCTCTTACTAACATCTTGAAACACGACAGTACTCGGATCTAAATATTCTGATAGTCCCTCATGGGAGGCGCGGATACTGAGCGCGAATCACAACGGTACCGAACGAGAGGAAAGCCAGAGAATTCGGCAGGAACATCCTGGAGAGGAGGACTGCATGGCTAGAAATAGAGTCTTGGGGGCTATTGCCGTCACCCGTGGTCCGTATCATCAATATTCTTTGTCTTGTCATATTCATTACCTGATTACCAATGTTGGTCATAGCTGTAGGAGACCATCTTTTCAAACTTCCCGCTCTGTACACCACCCGTGTATTCAACAACTCCTCTGTTCCCTTTCGCGTATCTACCAAGCTTGAAGACCTCTTTGACAAGATTTTGACGCCTCCATATCTAAGTAATAGGCCGCAAGTAAATTGGGTGAAGCTGAGGCGCCCAGAAGTCGACTCAGAACATGCGTCCGTCGGCGATATCGATGACGCGATGCAGCCGCACTCGCGTAAAGCCTCACCTGAAATATCCATCACTATAGAGGAGGCTCCTGACGAAAACCGCGAAACAGAAGATGAAAGAGAATATATCTTGATAATGTGCTCCGACGGCTTGATGGATTTATACGGGGACGGAGATGGAGAAAGAGCGGTAGAGGCGTTAGCTGGAATATGGGTTAAAGCTGTTGGGGAAGGTACGAGGAACCTTGAGAACGGTAATTTAGCCTTGCAATTACTAAGACACGCGCTGGGAGGACCGTACGAAGAGAAGGTCTCCAGGATGCTCAACTTGCAGATGTTTGAAAGATGGATGGACGATACGACTATCATTGTGGAAAAAATTTAGATCATCCGTACTGTATCCTATTTCTTTCATGTTGTATGAATACTGGAATTCGTGTCGACGAATGTTGTGGGCGCTTGTGGACGCGTCGCTGTCATTTTGGCTCGTCGGTCCCGGACACATCCGAACACCGATCTCTTGAATTCAAGAAGTTGTCCCTTCCCTCTGCTCTGCTCTCAGTGCTATGTCCTCCCATGTTGCATCATAACGGGGATCATCTAGCGTGTCTATATGGCCATATTGCCTCCAAATCATAGGTGTCTCTGAAACCCGAAGCTCAGGCTTTCATGAGTCACGGAAATGACGATGCTTGCCCCGACCTGCTCGACTCGGAACACTTGCGTGTGCGATACCCAGGATTCTATTGGATTCTGTCTCTCTCGCTGACCGTCTCTTAGTAAATTCCAAGATGTTCTGGCTTCTTTATATCGACTACTTATATCACATCCGACTCGTTTAAAGGTGAGTCTCATACACCTACTCGCTGAAGTCGTCGCCATTACTGAAGAAAATGTTTGTAACCAACGAAGACTGGCGTCTGGAATCGAGTAACTGGTGATAAGGATATGAAGCTTCTTGTGCATGGTCTTATCTTGTACCGCTCCTCAACCCGGTCATCCACAGCACACTGGCACGGATCTCATCGGCCTGAGGACATAGAGTGTATCCTCTTTAGAAATAGATATACTGTCTCTGTCCTCTCTTCCTGTCGGGCCGCCATCCTGGTCACTGGCTCTGGTTTTTATTGTATATGAGAAAGTTTTCTGCGTTCTTCGTTGGAACAGATATCCGTGTCACCGCCGCAGGGTCCAGGGACTCCACCGCCTTCGTGAGTACTCATCATTATCAAGAACAGGGTGCCGTCAAAGGGCCTTATTTAGATTCTTTCACGCAATGCTTACAGGCTCCACAGGCTCAGGCCAGTTCTCTGAGATGATTGGACAACCACGATCCGGCCCATGTTAGCAGTTTCGCCTCAGAATGTCTCAGTCGGTGAGCGCTGGTCTTTTATGTCACAGTCGGCGATTCTCGAGACCGGGATTTCCTATGCAGAACTTACGAGATGAAGGGGCTGTGACAATTCTTGAACAATGTGCATGCGTCCCATACAAGCCGATAACGAGGTCGTCGGGTGTCAAACTGTTCAGTCTTCGCTCTCCTGTGACTTTTCCCTGCCAAGAGGACCCATTTGTTAACCTTCGGCGTTTTCCCACCATGTTCTAATTTGGCGAAGTAATTCGAGGGAGGAACATTCCAAATCGCCAACACGCCGTGTCATGACTCATAATACCATGCCAAAGCTTGCAGGTCACAGATGCTCCATCCCAAATGAATTGTACATCCTTAAAGCCTTGCTGCCTTGACCTAAACTCCTGACGAGGGAGGATTAATTGCACAGTTTCAGAATCTGCGTGGTCGGCATCCTCTTCAACTTGAGCGAACCCGGAACATCGATGTCGACGAAAGGTGCGCCTGCGGTTCCTCTAAGAGTATTTCGTCTACTTACATGGTAGCTTTCGTAGTGGCAGAAGTATCAGAGCTCGTCGATATCATTATCGATTATCTTCATGACGACAAGCCTTCTCTGGGTGCGTGCGGCGCTGCTTGCAGAAATTGGCTTGCACCCAGTCGATACCATCTCTTCTTCTTCGTCGACCTAGTCGACTCACCAAGAGCATTCCTTGACTTACTGGACTCAGCAGTCACTTCTATTCCACCCCACGTTCGTGCGCTTAGAATCAAATATAACACATCCACCACATCATGTGTGATTCCACAACTCGCGCGACATCTCTTGGCCGTCCGATACCTGCATCTGGAGTCCGTCTGTTTTTCTGACCTGAGCATAGAGGCTCGTCTTGCATGCCTCTCTCCAGAATCTTTCAAGCAGGTCACTCGCCTGACTCTCGACCACGTTATATTCGACAGCATGGATCAGCTGGCGGAATTGACGTGCTCGTACCCTTTATTGGAGCACCTTTTTTTGTCGCGAGTTTCCTGGGAGCAGGTGTCGTGTAGCAAAAGCTACGAATGGCGCTTTCCGGCTTCTTTGCGTGTCTTGGAATTATCTCATATCTCAAATCAGCACACTTTTCTTGAGACACTCTTCGATCATCGAATTCACCGCATAGAGACCGTCCGTCTTTCCATGATCCCTAGAGCTGCCATACATTCGACGGTGTCTTTTTTGCGAAACATTGGAGCTCATCTACATCATCTCCGGTTTAGCCCATTGTATGATTCAGGTATGCCCTGTGATTGAATAGATTCTCATGACGCAGACATCCTAACCTTCTAGACAGATTGGGTCCAATACTTTTATTTATGCGACCTTGGACATAACACTCAACTCCGGTCTCTTGAGATCAACTACATATCTGTGTATACCGCACAGCGGGCGTCATCGATGCTCCCTACATTCCTCTCTCGAATATGTTCCCCTCTCATTCGATGTGTTGGACTTTGGTTCCATATCCGTACTCCGGAGGAGCTGGATATGATCGACTGGCCAGCTCTGGCGCAGGCCTTTGCTGAGTCGACGTTCGATGGGTTACAAAAGTTAGAGATATGGTTGTCTGAACCGGACAGCCACGGAGAGAGCGTCAGGGTGATTGAGCGGAGGCTGTCAGCTCTTTATGGGCGTGGCGTTCTCGAAATTTATCATTTCGATGGTATGACTTCGGGTCACACATGAAGATATGTGTTCTTGTTCTTGCTTGGATAGCTTGATCTTTGAGCTTGGGCGCAGCCGGGACACCAAACACTTTCGTAGCACCTTCTTCACCAGAAAAACCCGAACGCGTGCTTGCAATTTACTGAGTAGAACGTTGTCCGCGAGCACTCACTATATAATTGCCGGCGATGATGAACCCGAGTTGCCGAGGCTCGGATATTCAACGGAGATTGACCTCAATTGACCTCAGGCTTCTACTCCAATTCTACTCCCTCTCGTAGTGACAATTCTCTGGACTATCCGGATCGTGGCAAGCCTCGGACGAGTTATCAGGCTTTCGCGTACCTATATGAGTCGAGACGATGCTTATCGCACTTAGTGTCGTTACGAACCCAACGGTCCGTTTCCTATCAAGTCCTCAAAACTTCACGCGTCCGTCCAGAATCCTCAGAGCGACGGCGATCACAATATGATGAAGACCATCGTGGAGATCCAACTCCGAGTGAAGGATTTATCTTCTTCAGGGAACTGTTTCGTCAATTCTGGGTGTCAGCTCCACTTCAATTCGTACGCCGAAGTATTGGGCAGGTACGCTTCACATTGATCCATGATCTCTGAAATAACGACCTGGTTCTCAACAGATAAGAAGTTTGCTGCCCATCTTCGGGTTCCTGATAGCTAGAGGCTCGTGGAAACCCTTCAGGTGTGAGTTGTAGAACTGTTAGTGCATTATATATTATCTTAGTCCAGATCTCTCAAATTGTCTCGTACGTCTACAATGTGGCCTTGACATGGGGGTTGTATGCTTTACAATGTGCACAAAGTCTTATCTCTCATCTCACATTCCCGCGGCTGCCACGAACCCAATTCACGCTCTGATGTTACGGCAGAATGTCAGACGAAAACCGTAGATCCCACACGACGACGCCACCTCGGAAAGAGAGAACCGTCTTGTATGTATGTTTTTTCATCGCCACGGGACCACTTTGCTAACCTGAGCACAGACAAAAGAACTTGATGGGCGATTCGGCTGCCTTTCCTCAGTGGGGCGCGAGATTAGACCGGAACTCACGAGGCAAACATATTGACATGAACACCCCGTGCTCATTCCAGGGAGCATTCAAGTACGAGGATCTCCAATTCAATCATTCGGGTGCAAAGAAAACTCACTCATCCATCCGTGCCGTAGAGCTTACTGTTATCATCGAGGTCACTGCAAGGGCCAGATGCATACACATACATTATCAGGCTTTCTTCGACGCACCAATTGAGACACGGACCTTACCCCTCAATCTTCATAGGAACGCTAGCCCTGCATGTTCCAATGACGGTGCAAATTCTATTCATGCCACTGACCCAAGACTGGAGTCAGACGGTCCTCCCTCCGGCAAGGCACTTCTCTAAACTCTATCGTGACACCATTCTGAATAAGGACCAGCTTCACCTGCACTGCTATATAAACCTACATGTACTTTTCAAGGTTCGTTATGGCTTTGTTTGTCGTTCTCGACCCGGTCAAGACCCTTATCTTGATCTGCGTTGTAGGTCTGCTTTATAAGATTTTTAGAAGTCGCTGCAACAATCCTCGCGGAATACCTCTACCCCGGGGTCCTAAAGCAACGGTCATCGTCGGCAATCTCTTCGATATACCTTCTCTTCAACCGTGGATCACGTATACTCGCTGGAGCAAGCAATATGGCAATCTATTTCACCTCGAAGTCTTGGGACAACACATCGTGGTCATCAATTCTGTCGGAGTTGCCCGTGACCTACTCGAAAAACGGTCGACTGTATATTCCGACAGGCCGATTAGCCACATGCTAGACCTGTGCGTATTGCTTTGCCCCGCTCTTCGTGCAATAATCTCAAGTATATCAGGATGGGCTGGGAGTGGAATATCGGAACGATGCGCTACTCAGATATGTGGCGAGAACACAGACGAGTCTTCCATCAATCCTTCCGCCCTAAAGCAGCCCTCGGATATCGACCCACTCAGACGAGGAAAGTACATGAACTACTTCAGAACCTTCTCTCGACTCCTCAGGATTTCCAAGCTCATGGCAGAACGCAAGTGCACTCAGAACTTTCATATTGTTTGATCTCACGCACAGGCATCATATTTCTAGTCTAGCTGGTGGCATAATAATGGCCACTATGTATGGGCATGAAGTAGTCCCGAACGACCATTTTGTCTCGATCGCCGAACAAGCTGCGGACAAAATCAATCCTTCGACGTTCACGGGTTGTACGCCTGTCAACATCTTTCCTATACTTCGTTACGTTCCGCCTTGGTTCCCTGGCGCTCATTTCAAGAGGGAAGCTTTGGAAGCGCAAGTGTTGACCAAACAAATACGAAACATACCCTTCGATTTCGCAAAGGAAAATATGGTGAACCCTGAACGATCTGACTCCTTTCGAGAGCTGTCTTGACTAACGTCATTGCCTTGTTCAGAAAAACGGTGTGCAATCGTTGGTCAGCGAACTATTGACAAATAGCTCCACGAGCGAGGACACTATCAAGGAAGTAACGGGGACGGCTTACGCTGGTAAGTCTCTATCTCTCATCACGCGGCTGCTGAAGTCAACGATCTGAGCGTAGTCTGATCGTTTATAGCTGGAGCTGATACAGTCAGTTGCGGTCCTACTTCTGCGGTACTTTCTCTACGGCTTATACTTTATAGACCGTCTCAGCGTCCGCGACTTTCTTCCTAGCTATGTGCAACCATCCGGAGGTCCAAAAAAAGGCCCAAAAAGAAATCAACGATCTGATAGGTTCCCGCCGGCTACCTAACTGGGATGATCGTGAGTCTCTACCCTACGTCGAGGCGCTGTACCGTGAAGTCATGAGGTGCGTCTGATATAATCCTGATGATAATGTCTGACTTGATTGGCGAATCAAGGTGGCACCCTGTTCTCCCGCTTGGTGTGCCGCACGCAGCCACTGAAAATGACGTTTACAAAGACCTGTTCATTCCGAAAGGCTCCGTTGTCATCTCTAATATATGGTGAGTGCGACAATGGACAACGCCCGTCCACATCCCCGATAGTTACTAAGATATCCAGGGCCATGACTCACGACGAGACGATTTACTCGGACCCATATTCATTCATTCCCGAGAGATTTCTCACTCCCGACGGGAATCTCAACAACGATGACACAATACTAGCCTTTGGGTTTGGTAGAAGGTGAGTCCGTCCCTTTCGGCTGTTGGTCTCTAATTCTTACCTTTTCGACAGAATTTGTCCTGGGCGGCATATGGCTGACGCCACTGTCTGGTTAGAAATTGCCTCCGTCCTGGCCGTGTTCGACATCACAAAAGCAAAGGATGAAGCCGGAACGGACATCGAGATACCAGGCCTATATTCAGATGGATTTGTGAGGTATGCATATGCATATCATTTCCCGATACAGGACAACGTCGTTGATCTCTCGTATCACAGCCATCCCCACCCGTTCCAGTGCTCTATCACGCCCCGGTCGGATGAAGCACGTAATCTCATTCTGGAGACATCGAGTTCACCGTCTCCGCATGTCTGAACCGTTCTTCATAATGATACGTACTTTTCCTCACCTGAACCTTTCGGTTTTCGGGAACGGTCATGCCTGGAACTCCTTGAGTCCTTCAACTTCCTCGGTCTTGCTTTTCAAGTAAACCACATTCATCTCTCGAAGTATGTAAATATCTTAGATATCCTGAACAAACTTGAAAGCTCTCCGAGTCTTTTAGTGCAATCGCAATATCCTAATTAGGAAGTCAGCGCGTGGTCCACCAAGTTTCAGATCGACTTGGTTCACACGATCATGATCTCTGCGGGCCTGAGTTGTCTCCTTGTTGTCTCCCCCTCAACAGCTACGGTAAGCTCTGTTGTACTCTGAAAATGTTTGACGGACTCGACGTAACGACTGCGCAACTATAGAACATATTGCAATCATATGGTCCACTTATACATGGATTTTACTGTCAGTTCAACGAAGTCGACAACGCTCTCTCCAGTCTTCACTAACTTAGATCAATAGTCAGAGATCACCCGCGCTGAAGCGCATCAGTCAATATACACCATACACTTTTTCTACAGGTTAAACTGCTGTTTTCTTGGCTACCATCGTTGCAAAGATGACGTGTCCGCTGAAGCTCAGCACGTCGCCCACATCTCACCTCGTCTAGGCCAGTCATCATATTGAGAGCCGGCTGTAGACTCGGAGACAAAGCTGTTCATGGGGGTCTACAAAAGCCCTCATCAGGATCTTCTGTGCTCAGCCGCAGTTCCTTCTCATACCATCACTAGATGCGTTTCCTCATCTTGAACACCATCGTTGTCGTTCTCCCTTTCCTGGTAGCAGCGTCACCTTCTACTGGCCATGGGCAATACGGGAGCACTTCCAGGATGGTGATACCCTTGAGCAAACGAACTAGCTTGGTCAGGCGGGATCTCGTCACCGACATACAGTCTCTTCGTAACTCAGTTGCTGCCGCTAAAGCGTATGTGACGCATGCCCCCATGTTTGTATGCTTTGGATTTTGATACATAGTTGTTTACACAGCAAGATTTTGCACACTCTCGCTGCGTTCGAGGGGAATACTGGTGCTCCCCACCCTTCGGCCAAGAACAGTACCTCACCAAACACATCCTCCAATGTTTCTGTTTCTTCGGGCACCGTTACTCTTCAAGACTTACATAGCGAGCTCTGGAAGGGTGATATATCCATCGGGACTCCGCCCAAAACGTTTACCAGTAAGTCTCTGGTCATCTGACCCTCTGGCTTGTGTATAATATTTTCTTTCAGTGGACTTCGATACAGGCAGCAGTGATTTGATCGTGACCGGTCTCAATTGTGCGAGCTGTGACGCAAGTAATCCATATGATCCCACTGGTAGTTCGAGTTCTGTTGATCTCGGTCAAAGCTTTGAGATGGTCTATGGCAGCGGAACTGAGTGGGGTGAGACTTATAGGGATGATGTTACTATCTCTGGGATGATCGTGCGTTCACATTCAAGTTATCATCTGTTTATATTTTTACCATTCACATGTGTTAGGCCCCGAAACAAACCTTTGGAATAATTCAGCAATCCTCAGACAATATTGGCTTGCAGTCTGATGGCTTACTCGGGATGGCGTACCCTTCTATGTCGGAATTTAACAGTAATCCAGTTTTCCAGAATCTCCTCAATGCAAACGAGAACATGGAACCTGTTTTTGCCTTCAAACTCTCTGATTCTGGCTCGGAGTTATCTATCGGTGGTATTGACGACGACATGTTCAGTGGAAATCTTGTATATACCCCGGTCACACAGCAGGTAAGGTTCATTTATCTCGTTACAGAGAGTCTTGCGTCTAATCTGCAACAGGGCTGGTGGCAAGTCAACATCGATTCGGTCAAGGTCTCTGGAAAGGACGTTGTCGGGTCCCAAACCGTCATTATCGATACCGGAACTACTCTTGTCATAGGTGACTCGAGCGTTTCGGCATTATATGATGCTATCCCTGGTTCTACTGCTAACAGTGAAGAGGGCCTCTACACTAGTATGTACCGTGGACCGGAATCTTCAAACCATTTGCTGATCCATCTGTCCATACTAGTCCCGTGCAACTCGGATCCCAAAATCAGCATCACCATTTCCGGTCAAGACTTTCCCATTTCTCTGGACACGCTGTCGAGCGGACCAGTCTCGCCAGGTAGCTCAGATTGCAGTGGGGGTATTGTATCGGGCTATGTGGGTACTGGTACGTCGTTTCTTTGTTGTTGATATCCGCTGTTCATGGAGACTGACGGGGCTTCCGTGTGGCAGACGCGTGGATTTTGGGAGATGTATTCCTTCGGAATGTCTACACGGTCTTTGATTTTGGACGTAATCGTGTTGGGTTTGCCCCATTGAAGTAGTGTCATTGAAGTAGTACCATAGATGTCCTCTCCGATTTTTGTTCTGAATCTGGGTTGTTTCGTTTCGTCTGATAGAATTGGGATAGAATTTGGTTGAATGTTTGGCAAAAGCTTTAGAAAATTCGTTACCGAGCTGACGCAAGCCGAGTCAATGTGATATTGATCCGATCACGAAAACTTGGCTCAATAAATATATTTCTCCTCTTCACCACCTGCATCTGCATCTGCAGCTCATCATGTCGGAAATCACTCCAGAATACGACCAACCTCTTTTTACATGTCTCTCTTGCTCTATTGCTTTTCAGAGCGCCGAGGAGCAAAGTCGGTTTTTTTCTCTTCAACTTAGTATAATCTCTTACCGAAATATTTCAATCGTAGGAGTTCATTATCGCTCTGACCATCACAGGTACAATATGAAGCGTCGTGTCGCATCTTTACCTCCTGTTAGCGCTTCAGTGTTCGATCAGAAGGTTTTAGAGAGAAGAGCTGAGACCGCGGTGATGTTCTCACCCAAAGATTCTACGTGCGATGTTTGCAGGTGAGTAATCAGTTTCTACTCTTTGTTTCATTTTTTTTGACATGTATCTGCAACAGAAAAACCTACACAACTGAGAACGCATACCAGTCGCACATGAACTCCAAGAAACACAAGGAGAACGAGTTGAAAGCGGCTGCCAATCCTAAACCCCAAGCTGAGATTCAAGAGGTCGAAGAGGTCGAATCATACCAGGAGCCAGCCCCCTCGACTCCAGCGCAAGCTCCTCCTGTACCAGTATCTGCACCGGAACCGGAAGAAGATTCGACACTGCCTACGAAAGTAGCTGCCATAACGGTCGATGACGATGCCTCAGACGAAGACGACGAAATCAACCAAACGATAGATGAAAAAATCGCAGCTGCCCGGTCTCGCCTATCTTCTGACCACTGCCTCTTCTGTTCTCACCAGTCTTCGTCTCTCGAAGACAACCTGACCCACATGTCTACCGCCCATTCATTCTTCATCCCCGACGCAGATTATCTAATCGACCTCCCAGGTCTCATCTCGTATCTCGGAGAGAAAATCGCTGTTGGTAACGTCTGCATATACTGCAATGGAAAAGGCAGAGAATTTCGGACGTTGGATGCTGTCCGGAAGCACATGGTGGACAAGAGTCATTGCAAGATTGCATATGATTCTGAAAGAGATCGGCTCGAAGTTTCGGATTATTATGATTTCACAACCTCGTATCCTGATGCTGAGCTCGCGCGGGAGAAGGAGAGGAACAAGAAGGCCACGAAGGCTATCAAGGAGGATGGAGACAAGGAGACCACTGAGGAATGGGAGGATCTTGACGAGAGCGATGGGGAAGTCGATGAAATTGTCGACGAAGATGCCTCGGATGACGACTCGGAGGATGATTCGGATAGTGATGACCTTCCAGAAAACCAGATCACATACGGTGACTCTCATTTGGAGCTCGTACTGCCTTCAGGAGCCCGGATAGGTCACCGGACGATGAGAAGATACTACGCCCAGTCATTCCCAGGTGCACCGCGCGGCGGTAAACCTGAAGATCCTAATTCTGGCGCTGCCCTTGTTCGACGACTACTCGCGGACAAAAACTCGGCTCTGGTACCTCGGAAGGGTGGTTACGGAGCGTTCGGTACTGGAACTGAAGTCATCAAGGCGAGAAATCGCGGAGAGGCGAGGGAAGCTGGACGGCATGTACGAGAGTTCAGAGACCAGAAGAGGAGGGAGGACTTCAAGACAAAAGTTGGCTTCATTCACAATTCCCAGAAGCATTTCAGAGATCCGTGCGTATCATTTTTTCCTTCCTGTTCCATCTTTGCTGACGCCAGTCTACTTTCGTCAGCTTATTACAATGATCGTCGTTGTATGCCATACATGTTGTATCCCTTTTGTTTATACCAGTCTGGAAATGTGACTTTCCATCTTCGTGAACATAGAAGCTACGCGCATAAAACATGATTATATTCCTTCGTAACGGGCCTCTGAGGGTAAAGAATAACGTAGGGTGTTCATAAGTCCAGCGGAAGCACCAGAGCCAAAAAGAGCCAAAAAGTTCCCCAATTGAATGCTAGACGTCGATGAACGCTCCGCGCAGAACGACATAATAAAAAAAATTGCAAAATAACGAATGACGGGGAAGCTGACGGGGTATAGTGTGTTCTGCAATCGACAAGAGATGAAGAAAACGGGCTAACAAAACGTTCTAATACAAATAAGCTGCTGGAACCACTCCTTCTTGGCCTGTGCGTACATCACGCGCGTACCACCATCTACGAAACACGACCGTGAGCTCCACGAATGAGTAAAGGATCAAAGAGAAACGTACGCGGGGTCTTTATCATCCAAGACTTCTACTTCTGCTCCTGCTGATATTGGCAGTTCACCCTCGCCATTCCCATCAAAGGAATATCGAGCGTGAGCTGGTCTACTTGATTCTTCTCCGCTCATACCTCCAGCAATATCAGACGGCGTCTCCGCACGTATATAGTTGCTCGCGTCTGGGCCGAAAGGATCATGCTCCGATGCGGCAGACATGCCACCGTCCCTTGCGATCTTCTCCTCTTCCTTCTCAGAATTGAATTGAGCAAACGGACTGGATCCAGCGAGTATCGTCGTGCGCGTGGCTGCGTTGATGTGTTCAAGAAGGGAAGAAGGACGATGTGTGGAGGAATCATCATCATCCGCTTCGGCAGCGTCGAACTTGTTAAGTTTGTCGTCTCGCCGTGAGAAGAGAGTCCAGATGATGCCAATCAATGCGAGGAAAAATACGACACCGGCTGCGATAGCAATAGAAATGAGAATCACAACGCCAGTGGCCAAGAAATCTAGATACTATATGTGAGACAGGACTACCAAATTACGAGTTCGAAAGGCTTACGATGCTTGGTGAAACTAAATGTCGAGAAGGAATGGAACAAGGATGAGACTGCGCCCGTCGTGCCCGTCGACGAAGTCGAGACGATATAAGGGAAAAACGTTTGGCCATCGAAAAGGGCAGATGAGGCATTGCCAAAGGAAGAATCCGCCAATGAGCCAGAAACCATCAGCATCCGATCGGACTCGATGACACTGTTGGCTGAATGGGTGTCTTGCAACGGAACCATGGTGAGCTGAGCAACTGTCGTATTGCTCTGCAATGTGGATCCTGGTTACAAATTTCAGCCACAAACTTGAGACTGTCAAGAAATGTGCATACCCAGAACTGTCCAAGAGAGACCATTCCAGAAAGACAAGAAGGATGAAGTATCATCAGTCGTTCTAATGTTGACTGAGTATCGCATCTAAGCATTAGGGCAAGTATAACGAGTACGTACCGTCCTGCAGCAAAGATGCTGCTAGCATTCCCACCGTTTACTTCAACTGCTGTGACGGGTCCGGGGATATCAGAACCAGATCCCACTGCAGCCCAGCTCGAATTGGAGAATGTGTATTGAGCAACATTCGAGGCAGTATTGTCCGATAAAGCAATAGATCCAGCGGCGATGAGTATCTCCTCGTTGTTCTAATACGGATTAAGAATCTAGTGCAGGAAAGGAATGACAAAAGTAGCACTCACCCCAGCGTAAGATACAGCCGAGACCTCTCCTTGAATTCCATTTCCAAGTCTATTCCATTGCTTCAAAGTCTTGTCGAACGAACATATGGCTTGACATGGTAGGGAACCTGCTTGAGAAAACGATCCTGCAACAATGATGGTGTTGCTATCAGAAGTGGATACAGAAATGGAACGGACGACAACGGTGGATCCCGAGCTCGCCTGCAGGGGCTGAAGGCCAGACACGTCCCACTGCTGCGACGAAAGATCGTAGATGGCTAATCCATTGGCAGTGGTACCGTCTAGAGTGAATTGACCGCCAACATACAGTTGATCACCATCGACAAGGAGGGAACGGACTGTTCCATTGATTTGTGATCCCTGCAAAGCAGTAATGGTGGCAGAATCTGGGTCATACAAGGCAACACCTTGCGATTCGGTAGATCCGGAAGAAGCTGTGAATGAGAAATTGCCGCCGATAACAGCAACTTCTACAGATGAAGAGCTATTCGTCCAGAATGTACCTGCAAGAACGGCAGGAGCGGGAGCGGCAGGATCGGCTGGGAGGGCGGCAAGTGTGCTAGTCGACTGTCTGGAAAACAAGTGGGAGATGTTGATGTGGGAGATCCAGGCCGAAGGGCCACGAGGAACATGCGCTCGACGCCGTTTCTTGCTGGCCATTGTTACTGCGCTACTGCTGTCCACAGCGCTATCCAGCTGAATGCCCAGAGGCGTCACACTCGGGACTGAACTGCCACTTGCACCGTTTTTCAGGAGAACCATACCAGTAGCTCCGAACTGCTGAGAAGCAGTGACACTTCCAGCGATGAATTGAGTCGATGAGGTGCCGTTACCGACGAATGACATACTGCCCACCAAAAACCCTCCACTGTTGACCCACGAACTCGAACTGATATTCCATGTTGCGACGCCAGCAGCGTCAACTCCGGAGTCCGTTGAAGCGGATGTAAGAATTTTCGTGAAATTTCCAGCAACGAGTAAGATATTGTCAGAGATAGCAAGGCTGGTAACATCTCCGTTCACTCCAGCCTTCAACGCACTCCAGGAGCTTTGCTGAACGTTGTACAGTGCGATACCTCGTAATGTGCCATTCGATGAGGAGGAAGTCGTGTCAGTGAAGGATCCACCGACATAGAGGCTATCACCATCGAGAGCGAACGAAGTGACTGGTCCGTTCAGCCCATTATTGGACAATCCAGTCAAAGCCCCACTCTTATATGCGACGATATTAGAAGAGCTGGAGGCGGTGCCCGAAGTGAGGGTGAAGTTGCCTCCTAGGAATATAGTACCGGAGGAATGGTGAGCAACGGTGACAATAGCCGTCGTAGATGAAGATGATGACAAGCTGCTATTTCCTCCAGCAGCATTGAAAATGTCGGATCCAATAGCATCTAAGGATGTCTGGGTAGCGTTCGGCAGTATTTGGGTCGCATCGCTAGTAGAAGTACTGCTCAGTGGCCATTCAAAGAACCCAAACCCACTCTTAGCACTTCCTGTGCCACTAGCACTGCTCGTCGTGGTAGAATTACTTCCAGAAGACGTCTCGTCAACAGATGTAAGTACCATCTGGATTCTATCTGCAACCAACTCGTACTTCCCGTTCTGTCCTGTACCCGCCGGATCGTCCGCAAGCATCATCGTAATAGTAGTCGCGAAATCAGTCGAAGATAGGACGACGGGACCGCTGTACAGCAGTGTAGTCGCGTCATCCGTGTTCTGTTGAGAAATGGTAGTGACCGACGGGTTGAGGCCATTTCCTGGGAACACAGTGACTTTGACACTTGTACGCAATGCACAATCTTGGAAGTCAGTGCAACCAGGGACAAGCATGTTGATATTGTAATTTCCTGATGCGGAAACATACGGCATCCAAGTGAACGTCGGTCCTGAGGATGGGGAGGTTCCTACGTCAACAGTAGAGACGAGTACGGACTGTGTGGTTCCGGCGATGTCTGTGTTGGCAACTTTCTCCTCCCAATCAAGAGTGCGGCTAGTATTGGAAGCGGCTGGGGCGAAACAGGATTCGCTGTTCTCGCTATCGAGGGCAGAGGCAAATGCTCCGGAGGAAAGGAGTTGGAGGATGTGTAAGCCTGGAGCAGCACCTGTCCACTCAGACAATGTGATCTGAACACCGGTGAGACTGATAGTATCGCCGAACAGAAAATCTTGGTAGAGGATGGAGGAATCAGTGAGTAACGGGCACGGGTTCGTGCAAGTTTGGTTCTCGCCAGTCGTTGGGTCAACATAAGTCAAAGTTTGTACAGTATTGTCTGGCAGAGTTTCGACACTATAATGGAATCAGGAAACGCGAGTTACAGACTCGCGTCGTGCTATAGATGAGAAGACAATGCGCACCTGAATCCCGTTGTACCATGCGAGCTCTGGAATGTGTTTCCTAATCGCACTCCACTCGCTGTAATAGACGTGAAAGTCCGAACTGTGACGACAGCTGTGTTTCCATCTGCAGCAAACCAAGAGTTCCCAGGACCGTCTGCACCAGCTGGACATAATACGTTGGTAATGTTACCGAACTGTGAATCTGTAGACGAGGGAGAGCCCAAGACCTGTGCGTTTTGGAGTGGGAGAGGGACAAGGGAGGAAGTGAATGGCGTTGCACCGGGTGAAAAGGGTACATTGGGGTTATTTGTACCATTGACGATGGTAGTGCCATTTCCTTGGAATGTTGTGATGAACGATCCTGCAAAGAAGAGACTCGATTCCGAGGAGTTGGTGGTAATGGAGAGAACGCGAGCCTCCGCCCCAGTAAGACCGTCGAACGGAGCTTTTGACCAGGACGCTGCTTTCACATCCCACACCGCCACGGCTGATCCAGGAGACGTGAAACTACCCCCCACCCAGACCTTGTTATCTTTTGTATCACAAAACACGGCGTCTACCTCTCCGTTCGGTCCACCAGTACCAAGAGCAGCGAACGCACCCGATGAAAGCGTGTACGACGCGACGTTGCTAGTAGAGGTACTATCAATCGAAGAAAAAGCACCTGCAAAGTAGAATACATCGCCCAGCATACATCCCGCGGATATTTGGCCGCCAGAGTTCGTTGACGCGAGACGAGATAGAGAGCCATTGGACGAACGAGAAAGCAATGTAGAAGTCGATGGGTCAAAAGTGACTGCCGTGGTTGAATTCTGGAAAAGGTCAAGACCAGCGAATGTACCAGCTAGCCCCACCTTTCCCATGCGATCAAAGTCGACTAGAGGTAGATTTGCCCAAACGCCATTGATGATGAGGGAAAGTGAGAGGATGTTGAGAAATGACGGGTAGGTCATTTCGAGGGACGGATTGAATTATACGTATTGACGAAAATACGGGTGGTGATTTTGGGTATAATCCTCCGAAAAGGGAGTGGGATCCGTTGCGGAGAACCCTGAAGAGAGCGACGAGGACGATGAGAAGAAGAGAAACTGGAATTTATGAATTTCCAATTAGTCGCAACGCTAGCAACGCGATTCAACGTGTGCAACTTCAACACGCTGGAGGGCGCAGCATAATAGCAGCAAATTACCCCTGCCGAGTGGCCTTGATCATTTTTTACAGTACTTACCTTCAGTAACTTCACTATAACTGCTTTCGTATCAAGTCAACAGCATCGTATATATGGCGAAAGACCAAGGTATAGTTTCGGGACAGCATCGGTGGAGTCTGTCTCCAGTTATAGTTACTAGGATGATCATTCAAACTTTCTGATGCTTGGTCGGGATGTTGTCTGGCAGGCTTGAGTTTAGGCTCAACGGAGGAGGCTCCGAGGAGCTCCGACGCGATACACGACCAGGAAGAGATGCGCGACTTGCTGAAGACTTTGAGATGGCATTTCGGTCACGTGTATACAGATGCCAACGGCTTGCAAGATAGGTCCGTGATATTTGATGATGAACCGAATGTCTGCGATGTTTGGTTTATATACAAGTTTTGAAATATTTCTTTCTGAGATTGCGTATCGACAGTATCATTCCTGAGAATTCCAGGTATCGTGATACCTGTAATCACGGTTTAGTACGCAATTCGTAAGGTGGGGTTGAGTTGATGTCTGCTTACAGGTCAGAACTAACAGACAAGAATTGACTTCGACGCTACGACGTACGTGACATTTGTATACCAAGCGATTTCTGGTCCCTCTAATACTCCCGCTAGGACTTTGAATCGTGCGACAATTCCAACGTTCAATTCGAGCCTTGTTCGCCCACTTGGACAGATACACACGATCGCGATTAAACATGGAAGTCGTGCGCATCAAAGTCGTTTGCATCAAAGACTATAGCCTAACTGCATGAATACTTCCCTGAGAACGCACGTTCTTCAGTATTGATACACCAAGCTCCTTCTAGATAAACTTGGTCAAGCTTTGGCCTGATATTGATACATAGGTATAAGAAGACTCACTCTGTTAACCAAATGAGCAAGCTACGCCGTTCTTGGGGACATTGACTCGAACAAACAAAATCCGGAGGATTGACTTCCATGACATGACGTGAAGACCAACAGCCGGGCGAAAAAACGTTGACAACATAGTCCTTGAATCACATTAATCACATCTGCATCTGCACATTGCGCGCGATCATTTATGCAAGCATCCGATGACGCCCGCCGACTTCTACTTACTGTAATCTGTTGAGCGTGTTTTTCCAGACGGGGAAGCATCGTGATCCCGAATGGCAGATGGAAGCCGACGATTATGCTCCGAATTAGAGGATGGCACTAACTAACTAGCGTGAGATCCGGATGGCCTTGGGGAAATCGGGCTAAGCTCATTATCGACGCAAGTATGGAATCGGACATAAGGTATTCAGTAGAAGCTCACCAAAGTTCCTACTGCGATCAAGCTCCCATGAACTAGGTCAGGAGGACGCGGGGGCAATGCATTTGAATAGAGCCATTAGAGTGTCATCGAACTGACGAATGCATGGTCATGTATGGCGTAGAAGGCAAGGTGCGTACGGGGGGTGTAGCGCCACAGCCTCCAAGACACGCTAAGGCACTGAGCGCTGAGTGCAGGAGGTTGAGTAGTCCCGAGATGCTGTTCGAGCTTGACCGCGAACGAGGAGGAAATATGAAATAATCACGGAGATGATAAGATGAATTTGCGTCCAGAACATCGAAAAGAACATTGGAAGAATAGTTCAGGACACTGGACGCACCATTTAGAGCCAGTTTGGTACTAATTTGGTGCGAATTTGGCACGGGAGAGCATCTCGGCAACCCTTTTGTGACAATCCGTGACATGACGTCTTTCTCTCGTCACATTGCTGCGCCGAAACTACAAATAGCCCTCCTCGACCTCTCCACCTGCTCACCCGCCCGTCTTTCCCCTTCGTCAACTACCACCTCAAAATCTGTAAAATTATGGCTGACCCTTCTTGGAAGGATGGAATCATCCTCAAAGTATGTACTAGGTTACTTCGGAAGTGATTCAATCGGTTTGACCTCGTTTCTATAGATCACGAATATTGTCGTATACCTCCTTTTCTTGGGCTCGAACGTATACACAGTCGCATCCCCTTCAGGAATTTACTTCAGCGGAAAGGAGACATACATCACTCCTGCACCATGGGCATTCCTCATCTGGTACGTGGATTAACTTGACCCCCGGAGCCATCGTACTAACACACATTCTTGCAGGTCCCTCATTCACTTCCTCCACCTCGGTACCATTGTCTACCAGTTCTTCCCCACCGGAAAATACGTCATCATCGATAGCATCTCCTGGCGCCTTCCCCTCCTTGGCGTCTTGACCGCCATCTACGTTAACCTTTGGGCAAGCCACCACTACATTGTTGCCTTCATTTTCTCGCTCCTTGTTAGCTCCACCACAACTGTATGTCCCCTGTCTTCTATTCCCAACTAACTGTTTCCCCTGACAAACAACATCAAATAGCACATCTACTACAGCGTGAAGAAGCACCATTCCTCCCAAAGTGTTACTGATGAACTCTTTGTTCACCTTCCCTTCTCCCTTTACCATGGATGGACGACTGTCTTGGTAGTGCTCACAGCATTCCAAGCATTTGGTGTAAACACCTTGCACGCCCTTCCAGGCATCTGGACCAAAGTTTTCGTTTTCCTCGGACTGTACGTATACTTGTTGCTCTTCCTTTCCATATTTCTTGTGCACTCCTTCTAACGCCTCCCTTAGCTTCTTCCTCGAAGCTACCGCAGCAGCCTACGCCTTCTCTTCGCCCGAAGGTGATCTCCCCGCTTCTGTCGCCATCGCCTGGTCCTTGTGGGCAATTTTCGCGCATCAGACCGTTTCCCAAGCTGGGAAGTTCATTCACTGGTCTGCTCTCGGCTTCTCCATCTTTGCTTTGGTCTGGGTCGTCAAGGGCGCCTGGGGTCTCTTCGCCAAGAGCAGAGGTGGTGTGAGCTTGGACGACGATTTGGAGAGGGCTCCTCTGGTTGGGTCGAGTTAAACTGTCGTTTGATTTCTTACCTTACTTTGCTCTTCCTCATTCTTCTTGTCCTACGATTCTACGACTCATGACTCACGAAACTTTCTTACGTATGAACGGAGCCATTGTCGTTCAAAATATTTTCACCAAATGTAAATTCTACGAGATACATACAGAATTTCCATTATTCAGCGCTCGTGCGATATATATTGGTTCCGCGGAGGAACATCAATTTTGGGGTAAGGCTCTTATCATAGGGGTCAGCAGTACGCCAGCGTAGGCGGAGGCGTGTCATGTTTGGATCCGGGGCAACTGCTGCTGTTACGCAAGTCACACCAGTCACACGTTAAAACCCTTGATCGATGACTCACTTTCAATTAATCAAGTTGCTCCCACTCTGACTTGCCAGTCCGTGCCTCTTTCAGCATAACAGACTCAGTTGTGGCGATTTCATACTGCCGTTTCAGGCTATAGCTCAGTCAATCTCGGTCAGGCATCTCAAACCTCGGCATTATGGCAGTATCTTCCGATATCTCAATACCACCGGAGCTTGTCGATATGATCATCGACCATCTTCACGACGACAAACACTCGCTCGCAACGTGCGGACGTATATGCAGGCAATGGGTCCCATCTAGTCGTAAACATCTATTTTTTTCTATCACCCTTCCCTCCTCCGACTCCAAAATTATGAACCTTTTTCTCGATCTCTTAGACTGCCCTCTCACCAACATTCCTCCTCACGTTCGTAATCTCACCGTACAAGGACGTGGATTTGGGTATGCATTGCAATGGTCGAGGGAGGATATTTCACGGCTTGCCCAACGTCTTGATGCCATCGACTCGCTTTCATTTGTCATGATGAGCTGCCGCGTCATGACTCCAGACTTTCGTTCTGCAACTCTACCCTTGTTCAATCGCGTCACCAATTTGAGGATGCAGCTCGTCTACTTTGATAATCACGTGGATTTCACTAATCTGATTTGCATGTTCCCATCACTCCAGGAGCTGTTCTTATCCTGGATAGTCTTTCCACTTCCACATTTTACAACAACTATGGATCTTCCCATGTCCCTTCGCGCATTTCACGTGGTAGGGCCGCGAACCCAGTATATCCTGGACACGTTTTTCTCTGGAAAAAGAATATACGCACTGGACACGATAAACTTGAAGTTGATGGTTAGCGATGTTTTATCGATTGCCACTTTCCTGCGCGACGTTGGATCCCAGCTTCGACACTTACACCTCGATGTCGGAGGTACGTCAATCTGATTACATTTTTGGTTGACATGTCTGACATCTGCTGCTTCGTTTCCAGATACCATTCTTCCAGCGTTGGATCTTGGCTATAATACTCAACTTCAGTCCGTGAGGTTCATGGCCTTGGGAGGACCTAAAATGTACGGCCGTAATGCACTGGCGCCTCTCATTTTGCAGATTTCGTCCCCTTCAATCCAATCTGTGGAATTCTGTCTCGAACCATTCGATGATCTGGATGAGTTGGTTCACGTATTGAACTTCTCGTCGTTGGAGCATATTTTTTCGAGCCCGACTTTCTCTCAGTTACGACGAATTCAGTTCTCGTTTGGGGCACGACAAACCTCATCTGTAGAGGACGCTTCAAAATTCATCAGTCAGAATTTACCAATGTGCTTCGCGCGTGGGATTTTGGCGTTCAAGACCTCGTAACGCATAAAAGAGAGCGACCGGAAGGGTAAAGATGTCTTACGAGTAAGTATTTCTCAAAAATATCTACATATACTCTTTACTTGAAGCCGGGTGCTTTCCTTGACCGCGAAGAGGACTTCCCTGCCTCCATTGCCACTGCATTGTTTGTCTGCGCCATCTGCTATCGTCAGACTGTCGACCAGTCTCAACCGTTTACTAAGTAGTCTGCTTTCGCATTCTCGTTGATATCGTTGGTTTGGGCCGCTAGATGCTCCTCAATAACACGCGAGAAGGCGACTGGTAATGATCTACGTGGTACTATATCAAGAGTAATTGATGGCATGAGGCGTGCTGATGTTTAGGGATCTGTGAGGTTGGAGGATGATCATCCGGAAATCTCAGAGCCTGGGGTTCGAGACGAGTTCAAAAGTTCATCCTTGGAGAGAACAATGAATGACGGTCTCTGACTAGTCATAGCTATTATATTTGACCAGAAATTCAAGGAGTACATACTAATAGTTGGAGAGAAGAACAAACAGGCACACGTCCAACGATCGTGTTCAGAAACCGCCGCAATGGTGTATGGCTATCCACTTTGTCCCACAAATTTCATCCCCTTCGTTTCAATTTGTTGAATTCAAAATCAATCCAATTGATGAGAAGATATTGAAGGAAATACTGGACTGCTCATTATTTCTCGGGGCACGGCAAACTCGGCTTGTGCTCGCTTCGTGATATCGTAATTTTCGCATTGGAGTTGGGCGCGCTTCCACCGTACTGAGTATCCGATGATGCTACTTAGATTCAGGGCTTGAGATGGGGGAAATGGTTTGTTCGCTGGGTCTCAACAAGTAGATATTACAGACTCAGACTCGTCTGGCAGTAGTTTCAAATATGCTCATCGAACGCGACGCGACGGTCTCGTGACTTGAATTCCTTATTGTTCTCACCGACAACACAAAAAGACTCTGGAACTCACACAAAAATGGCCCATCAAATCCAGGCTCTCAAAATACTACTTCAGTCTGAAAGTATAGCCCACACAATTGCATCGATATCCTCCAAGTCCCATTCGTGGACTCCCCAACAGTCACCACCAGCATGGCCTCCCTAATCTTGCCTTTTGTGTCTGCAGCTATCCTCCTTGTACTCTCTTACATCATCCACTACACCGTAATTTTACCCCGGAACAACCCTCTACGGCAATTACCTGGCCCACCTGTGAGGAGATGGTTTGGTTCGCATATGGGTGCTGTCCTCGAGTACGTTTGCAGTACTTGTCATTCTCTGGATCTAAATCTCATCCACAACCTTGGCTTTCCCATAGTCCTGCGGTATCCCCTAAATTCCAGGAAGTTTTCACAAAAGCGTACGGAAGGAACATCAGAATTCGAGGCGTTGTCCCAGTGCGTTCACCCTGAAGTGCATCCATTCTATATACTCATGCACCCCAAACTTAGTGGGAAGAACGGCTGCTGACCTACGATCCAGTCTCCTTATCCTACATCCTTAAAAACTCTGCCACTATCTACGAAAAACCATGGCAGTCCCGAAAACTCATCACTACCTACCTAGGTTGTGGTCTACTATCGGCAGAAGGTCTAGTGCATAAACGACAGCGACGCGTCGCGACACCTGCATTCTCCATACAGAATATGAAGGCATTGGAACCTCTCATGTTCGAAAAAGGGGTCCAGCTCAAAGATAGATGGGCCGCTATGATCCATGATGATATGGATGACAAGAACAAGAAGGATAGTGCGACCATTGATGTCTGCCATTGGTTAAGTCGAGCTGCCTTTGATGTCGTGGGGCTATCAGGTATAGTCTCTTCACTGAGATTGAGAATGTGCAGGGTGTTCATTCGCTACGTTACCACAGGTTTCGACTGGAACTTTAATTCGATCCAGGATGAATCTAATGAGCTCTTCAGAGCTTATAGGGATATGTTCGAAGTCGCCATTTCGCAAGCGTCGCTGATACGTTCTATGGTCACGATCTATGTACCATTCATCTGGAAGATCTTCGTGAGCTTTTCGCGTAGCTATCTCACTCTCTTGAAGTACCTAACCGGACCACTAGCCTGATAAGACGACTCAATTGGTAGACAAATGTCAAAAAACTATCCATCGCATAGCTGGACAGATCGTTCAGGACAAGAAACGAAAGATCATGGACGGAGAGAAAAGCGGGCATGCGTATGACGGAAAAGACTTGATCAGTCTATTCTGTGAGACAATTTTTTATACAATTTGACAATAGCTTACGACTCTGTGCAGTGAAATCAAATTCAGCAATGGACCTACAACCTGGACAGCGAATTTCAGACGAAGACATCATCAGCAACATCAACACGGTGATGTTCGCAGGCTCGGATACAACCTCGCTGTCCTTAACCTGGACTCTTCTTTACCTCGCTCAATACCCTCACATCCAGACCCGCCTGCGCGAAGAACTTCTCTCCGCCGCCCCACCCGCTTCTGTCCCAAATGATCCAACGCATGAGGAAATCCACTCTCTTTATGAGACGCTGTCTTCACTGCCCTACCTGGATAACGTCATGCGCGAGTCCCTCCGCCTGGTCCCGCCAATCCATTCGTCCATCCGTGTTGCGACGCGCGACGATATGATACCCACCATGTACCCTGTACGCAACGCCCGCGATGGGACGTATTCGAACACTGTACACGTGCAAAAAGGAACAGTGGTTCATGTGCCCATTGAGGCATTCAATTTGGACAAGACCGTATGGGGAGAAGACGCGTGGGAATTCAAGTGAGCCTTTTGTTAGCTATAGGATGCGAGAGTTCATTAATCGATTGCTTGTTTTGCAGCCCAGATCGGTGGGATAACCTCCCGGAGCTTGCGCTGAGTCAACCAGGGCTGTTCTCGAATATGTTGACGTTCTCGGGAGGACCTCGAGTCAGTATCTCTCTTTTGTTTTTTGAGAGTTGCCCTCGACTAACGTTCTGCTAGTCCTGTATAGGTCTGAGATTTTCAATGATAGAGATGAAGACATTCCTGTATATTCTCCTCACGAATTTCCGCTTTGCGGAGACCGAGGAGAAGATCCTGAAGGCGAACGTGTACGTTTATCTGTCTCTGGTATGCGGGTCAATGTCTGAAGCTTCTTAACGTTTTTAGGGTGTTTACGCGGCCGTACGTAGTTGGCAAATTCCGAGAGGGAAGTCAGTGTCCATTGGTGGTTTCGCGGTATGTCGGTGGGGAGGACTAGGTAACTAATTCTGAGAGCGATGTGGCCATGTATATATATACAGTATGTATCTTAGAATTGTATCTTCTGTGTATCTTGTATAGTATCAGGTTGAACTCCGTCGAAGTCTGGAGGAGGAGTGGGACTCGTGGGACTCGTGGCTTCTCTTGGCCACATTGTCACGTTACGTCATACAATGACGCGCGACCCCTGGCTTTCAATTTCACCAAGAAAAATATTATAAAGAGCGGATGTCCAGACTCGAATGAACTCACAAACTTACCCCCGACTCTCATCACCCCACTAACTCAAACTATATAACATGGTATGCTTTTTTGCCCTCTAGAATGTTAATCATGACTCTGACGACTCGCTCTGCAGGGATCCATCTTCTCCGCGATTGGTCGTGGCATTAATGCCATTATACAAGCAATAGCTAGCGTTATAATGACCATCGTCAGCGTAATAACATCCGTACGCACTATTTTACTTTGCACCATGTCGACTTGTGGCTCACAGATGATTTTCAGATCATCCTCGCCATTTGGGACACATTCGTCTGCATCATCTGCTGTCGTTGCGGTTCAAGGGGCAGATCAAGAGGAGGCAGATCAAGAGGGGGGATTTGATAAAACCTCGTTCTTGGAGCCGATAGATACCCCTTGACTGCGACTGCTGTTGTACGACCTTGTATACACACGATCTAACGAACCTTCAGCATATAATATATCCCTTTACTTACGATTCTGAACCTCGATGTTTGCATCATTATGCGTTCATTAGACTTCATTAAGAGCAAAACTACAGGAGATTAACACATCGAGTATATAGAAAGTAGAAAGTATGCAAGTGACCAAAGAAAGAAATCCGACCAATCCACTTTATATCGCCTCAATCCTTCCTCCGCCCAAGACCCTTCCCCCATCCGAAAACGCCAGTGCTCGCCCTCGCTAACATCTTCCTCATCCGTTCCTTGTGCATCCCAGCCACAGACTCGGGTCGAACCTGCTCGGGAGTCATATCCATGAACGACTTCATAGGCGCAGAAGCAGACGTCGTCTTGTCGAGCCTCGTCATCTCATGAGACGATGGGACCATCCCCATAGGCTGGCTACGGATAGGTCGATGCAGGAATGGATCGGATAATGCCAACGACTTGTGTCCAGACGTAGCACCAGTATTCGTGTTGATATTGATGTTCACACTGACCGAACGCGCCGAGGCTGAGCCCGATCTCGACCTTCCAGCAGGCTCGGACGTGACATTGATGTTCGTCAGACCAGCAAGTGGGACAGAGTGATTTACACGATGTGAGGGTTTCTCTCGACCTGCGCTAGCTAACGAAGGTCCAGGTACGTATTGGTATTGACGAGGCGGGGTTTGTGTAATGCGATCCATGGTGTTGGACCGAGTGGGGAACAATCTATCGCCGCGACCGGCGTCGACGCTAGGAGAAAATGAAACGGACGCGGATCCAGCATGACGCGGGGGTTTGTGAGCCTTCAGCTTTTCCATACTCACCTCGAGTCGGTCCATGGACACGGCTGAAGGTGTAACTGGAGCGAGCTTGGGATTATCGAGAACGCTGTGATACGGCTGCTGCTGCTGTGAACATGCGACAGTTGCCCTGGCTTCGCCCCGGAGGTCATCTCTGCTACGCCTTAGACTCAGGTTCGAAACTTTGCGAATGATCTGTGGGATACGAGCTGGGATTGAAGGTGTGAAGCGGCCGTACCGGGTCTGAGCCTTCTCTGGTTTACTTGACAATTCCGAAGTAGACGCGTGCAAGGTACGATGAGATTGTGGCTCAGGGCCGACGGAGCTCTGTATGACCTTGGACTGGCGACGAACATCAGCCGATCCCAAGCACGCATCGGGAACACCTTTAGGGATATCCACATTGTCCAGAGGAATACCATAACCGAGTCCTCGACTAGCCCGCAAGGTGGGTCCTGCTGATACATGATCAACATTTAACAAAGCCTCACCTGCCAGCTCCAAATCTCGAGTCGTTCGGTCCTCTCGAGAGGGCCTCCTAGGATGAGAACTTTCGTCTTCGAAACTAAACCGCACAGGTGAAACTGCTTCCCAAGAGAAATCGCTATGTCCTCTGCCATCCCATTCATCGTCGCTATCATCCTTGGCTGGAGTCAGGACTTGAACGTTCGAATCCTTCAAGGCCTTGGAACTCCTTGCGTTCGCCTTGATCTTGGCACCCCACCTCTTCTTCAAGAACTCTCGCACAGCGCTCGTCTCTTCAGCTGTAAACATCGGAGAACTTTGCATACGGCGCAAAGCGGGTTTGATAGAAGGCGGTTCTGGGAATTCGAACTCGATATCCTGATATTCCGAGTAATCAGAGTCTGAATCGTCGTCCGTTCCTGTATGGCTGTATGTTGCCAAAGGTGTTGATCCAGCACAACTGGTCTCACTACCATCGTCGTCGGCGAATTTTGCTAGGGAAGTTGAGACTTGAAGATGATGGGAGGGCAGTTGACTAGAATCTGCAATTGGAAATGGAGGAGATGATGTAGTGGGCTCTGTTTGTCCGAGTCCAAAATCGGTACAGTATCGACGCGTTTTCCTGGGGTCAACTGGTGGATACCGCAGTTCTGCCCCAGTTCCTGAGTAAGGTAACGAGGAGGGAGGGCCCAGAGGGTCAGCGGCGGGTGACAAATATGATACAGGGCGCGACGGCGCTCTAGAAGACATGGATATACTGTCCCGAGCCAGTCTCTCAGGTGCATCAAGGCCGAGTTTTAGTATATTTTGGCGCAATAACGTGTTCTTTCCAGGTCGGTCGCGATCTGTGCATGGTGCCAGACGCGAGGGATCGATGGTCTGGTCGGAAAGCGTTGTAAAGCTGAATCGGGTGGTTTTACACCGAAAACATTGAGAACTCGCGCGCTCGGTAATTGAGAAAAGGAGAACTTGTGGATACGTACTTGGAAACAGAGGACCGATACTGTGTCTGATACTTTGGAATATACATATCCTCTGGCGGCGGGTAAGCCAGTTCCACACTGGGCGGGTAAATCTCTAGCGTCGAATCATTGGAAGGAGAGAATACGTGGACGCGACGTCTGTCGCGATAGTTGGTCACGCCTTGTGGGATTTCCGATGTCGTTTTCCGTAAGCGGTCGCGAAGGGGTTGGCGGTGAGATGTCGACATGTCGAGGAGTTCCATTCCAGAATGAGATGACATGTCGAAAGGGGATATTTGCGGTGACACGTTTGGTGGTGGGGTTCACGCGAGGTGACCTTGGAGATCAAAAGCAAATGAAAGGGTGAAAGGTGAACAATTGAGGTGCCTCTATGAGGTTCTGTGTGAAGAAGACGGTCAGTAAATCACGAAACGAGCGAGAATAGAATGGATTCACGCTATGAAGTGGTTCGCATGCAGTCACCGGGATGGCAGCGGACTAAAAGATTGGATCTCTGTCTTGAGAGGAGTCCAGAATCCGAGAGAAAAGAGCGAAAAAATATACGGAGGATGCAATGTGCAATGAAGAGCAGAACGAAAGTAACGAAATTCCGAAATTGGCGTTGGATCATGTCATGACGCGGTCACGCTATTTGGCAGAAGAATGAAAATCAAACAACGCGTCCAACCATCGAAGTTCGGACGCGTCAACAACTGATATTTTTTTTGTATATATGGTATGGTAAAGTGATCTGAATCGAGACATTCTGGACAGTAGAAGAACGAAAGATATGGAGCCCAGAAACAGTAAAACGAAACAAAACCGGGAGGTAGCCCAAGAGAGAAAGAGAGACGAGTAGAAAAGATAACTAAGAAAGGTGTGTCCAAACTAAAAAGATACTACGATAAAGATAATGCAGCGCTAAAAGATACTCTTCACAAGGTGAGGTTGATGGGAGTGCATCCCAAGGCAACCACCCCGTTCTGCACGAGTAATGTGAGTAAAGAAGCATTGCATATGCGGAAGGAGAACGTACGAAGCTGTTGTTTGAGCAGCAGACGGGTTGTTGCGTGCAACCGTTCCCGGAGATTCCGAGGATGTTGATGGGGGTGCATGTCAATCCGACAGGCGCATCGAGTCCGAGAGTACCGAGGAGACCAAGGAGACCAAGGAGACTGGCAGCTCCAGGGGAGCTTGCCTATGAATCAAGTACGCGTTAGTGGTGTGCGGAGATGACATGTATGCGCGAAAGAAGGCACTTACAGATTGGACAGAGTCGCAGCACTGCATGTCTCCGGTGTTGCATTGCGACGCAGGGATAGTCTGAGTGGGGCCAGCCTGTACCAAAACCGGTGAGCCAAAAGAATGAACGGATTCGAAACCGGACTTACGGCGGTGACAGTTACAGTAGAAGCGCCAGCAGGAATGGAATGAGGGGCAGTGGTAGGAAGAGCAGGAGCAGTGGTAGTTGGGAAGGCAGTAGGGGCAACAGTGGTAGGGATACCAGTAGCAGGGCCTCCGAGAGTGAGAGTGACGGTGGCGAAGATGGTGGTGGTAAAGGAGGGGTCGTGCGCGGTGACGGTGGAGACGATGTTGAGGGTGTCTGTGACGGTGGAGAGAATAGTGCTAGTTACAGTAGCGGGCTCAGTGTACGAGCAGCCAGGTAAAGCTTTCGCCAACAATGGCAGAACGAAAAGAACGAGAGCGGTTGCACGAGCGAACATGTTGAAGATGTAAAAGAGAGTGGATGATATCGTTGGAAGAGCGATTGTCTGGGGAAAGATGGGGGGAAATGAGCAGACTTTATAGGAAAACGGAGCAGGTGAGATGTGGCGCGGAATGGGGCGTCATCGACGTCGGTCGACGTATGTGTGCGGGGTCAGCTGAGTGTCACAAAACATCACACACCGAGGAGGACTGTGGCGACTGCAATGCGAGGATGTGCTAGTACCTTGCTAGTACCCATAAGCTTGGAGTCAGAACCAGTTCCTAGTCAAGATCAAGTCAGGATTCTATAGCAGAAAGACATCTTTCGCAGCCTAGATTGAACCGAGACGCGGAAGCCATTGTCAAGCTAAACTGACCAGCGTTAGAACTTGCCATTTTAAAAGAAAAGAAGAAAAAGGAAGCCACCCGGCGGTACCGGCCTTCGTTAAGATGCATGTTAAGCTATTAGATGCGCAGTGGCGTTAACCTTCACCGAGGAACGTCACGTCGATCCGAGTTTGATCCGAACAGAATGACTTTCGGCGCGTCTAGCCACGACGTGGGAACGTTTATGGAGCAGTCTAGTCGTAGGTATACATCTAGAGAGGCTGGGCAAGTAGAGAGTATATTGATCTTATTCGTATACGGATAACAGTCGTACTGGATTCAGACTCCCATTCTACTTTTTCAATGCTTTGAGGAGGGCCTCACCCACAGCGTGAGCTGAACCAGGGTTCTGCCCGGTAATGAGATTGCCATCCACAACGACGTACGACTGTACATATATCAAGAAAATGTCAGTAAGATTGTTGATGGTAATTGACGCGAAGTTTCTCACCGCCCAAGGTTCCGAAGCTTTCTCGTATTTGCCGCCTAGAGCACCGATTTTGTCTTCGAGCAGAAAGGGGATATCCTGTTGCCAGACAAGATATATAAGTTGATGTTGACCCAAGACCTGAAAGTTAAGAGTACGAACCTTGACTTTCTGGACGATGTCTTCTTCGGCATTCGAGAAACCCGTGAAAGACTTGCCCGCGAAGATGGATTTTCCCGAGGCATCAGTGGCACCAGCAAGAGCTCTACAAAAAAAACACCATCCTTGATCAGTCAACCGGCGAACTTTGCCCTCGGAGTCGAGCTTACGCAATTCCATGACAGACAGCAGATGTAGGTTTGCCCGCTCTATAGAACTGATGAATATGAGAATCAGTAATCAAGATGATATGTAGCCTAGTAGGCGAAGAGAAAACTCACATCAGACGCGAGTTTGACGTTGACAGGGTCAAAGGGGAGGTCAATAACAGGTCCATGGCCCCCTACGTAGAATACAGCATCACTGGAATCATTTTTATCAACGTTTATCCACGCAGGAACGCAAAGCAGACTCAACAAACTCACTAGTCTTTCGCGTTGACAGTAGATAACTTTTTCGTTTTGGCGAGTTTGGCTTTGACTGTGGGGTCTTCGAGAAACTTGGGAACATCGTCTGGGGCCATCTAGGTAACGTAATGAGTTACATCGCTTTTCCGACATTGCAATATCACTCACAGCTACGCTCCCTTCGTCAATCGGAGGAAGGCCACCTGCAGGTGAGGCGAAATCGATGGAAAAGTGGGGTGCTAAAACATAGTAAGGATGAGCGGCTTCAGGTAAGAACCATCCCTATGATAAAAAGGAGTAGTTTTGAGAAAACAAGTCAGCGTCCACGACGTCCTCTCTCGGAATCAACGCTATTACTCACGGTTTGGGCTCCGGTCAAGGTCTTGTTGGCAGACGTGAAAACGAAAAGGATGGAAGGCATTTTGTGTTTGTGTTGGCGGGGATGATTGAGAAAAGTGAGACACTACTCACGCCTCTTATATCGTTCCATGTAGCCCCTATCATGATTACTCAGTCAATATGTCCGAGTCGATCGACGCAGTGCAATGGTCGACTATCCCGGGCCCCTTGGAAATCGAAACTAATCCACCATCGTACGTGCGTTCGTTTCTTCGGGCTTCGGGCCAAAAACAAGAAGTAGCCGGGTCCAAAGAGCCGTCTAGCTATGGAGGCAATATGAAGGCGTGTTGTATGACGACGCGCGTCACGTTTTTCGATCGCGCACTTAGTCAGTCACGGGCCTCCTTGTCGGCTTCAAGTCATCGAAACCTAGTGGAAATGAGAAATCGGTAAGTCCTGTAGTAGTGGCAGCTGAGTGATACAGAAACAGAACACGCACCTTGACGAAACCAGCCGCTCCGCAGCGTAAAAATGAAGGACTTTCGAATAACGAAAAGATTGCTCAGCATCCAGGCTTCTCCGACTCGGAAAGTAAGTTCATGAAAATTCCGTGTTGATATGCCTGTCCAAAAAATAGAAATAAATGGTATCAAATGTCTTTAACCTGCTCCTCCATCCATGTCCAGAGCTCTTTTCCAAGGTCAGGATCGTCTGCCGCTTTCTCAGCTTCTCCCATGCGTGCCCAAGGAATCAAGTACTGGATGATGAAGTAAATTTGAGCAGGGAACGACAAGTGATCTGAAATGGGTAACGAGGAGGGGAAATTGACTGACCTTTCCATTGAACTCAGCGCCCTCTTGAGAGGTTCCGGCCCATAACTGTGTGAGAGCACCGTATGAAGGTTCGTAGCAAATCTTGGTCTGAGTCCGGGTGTCATTAGTATGTAGCGTATAATAGCTATTGTACGATATCGCACCATGATGGCTCGTTGCCAAGATGACAGAGTTCGGTGAAGCTCCGAGTTGAGGCTTCCTGATGATAAATCAGTTGATGAGACTGATCCAATCAGGTCCTGCAGGACCAATGAACTTCTTACCGGGATGCAGAGAGGTAGATATGATGCCCTGGTTACCATATCGTCGAGCGAGCTCTTTCGCAAATACAATGTTGCCCTGCACGAGGTCTGTAAGGAGTCTCAAGACTTACAAATTCAGATGCTACTCACAAACTTGCTCTGTGCGTACAAATTTACACTGTTCAATTTCCTTCTCGCTGGTCCATCTTTGAACGAGTGGAAATCGAGACGGGAGAAGAAATGATGCATCAAGGAGGCGGTGTTGACCACGCGGACTGTTTGATCCTTAGAGGTTGCGACGCCAGCGAGGAGTTTTGGGATGAGGAGTTTTGTGAAATAAAAGTGCCCTAAGACGTTGACTCCAAATTGGAGATCGTAGCCTTGAGCTGTTATTTCGTCCATTTCTGTATTGGCTAGACCTCTGTATCTTACACGTTAGTAAAATGAGTGGCCAAAGATGACAAGCCATGCTCACGCGTTATTGAACAAGATGTGCAGTTCTTTCTCTTTGCTAACATATAGTTCCAATCGATCAGGAAGTCTTATCTTGTATACATCACACACCTCTGGAACTCTTCAGCGGCAGACTTCACGCTCCTCAGGTCTGCCAGATCCATTTGCAGGAATATCGCCTCATTTCCAGTCTCGTCCTGTAATTCCTTGATAGCCGCCTCGCATTTCTGTTTATTCCGACCTGCGATGTAGACTTTTGCACCATGTGCTAAGAGAGCCTGGTATCAAACACGAATCAGTATCATCTCCCATTGGAACAATTAGGAGTACGTACTCTCGCTGTCTCCTTCCCCACACCGGTATTTGCTCCGGTTACGATAACGACTTTTCCAGTGAGGTCCGGTATATCGTTAACCGTAAACTCAGATGTTGGGGGAAATGATTGAGATATCAAGGATTGGATCAACCCCATTGAAAGTGAAAAGACTGGTAAGAAATCTTGGGGTGAAGAATAGTGAGATTTGGGGTGAGCATTTGTGAAATCTGAATCGAGCAGCGCACCGTGTCAGAGCATGCCGGTTCACGTACGCGTCGTGTTACTGTGACGCTGTGATTTGACGTGACTTCATTTTGCGAATCGGCAAATCCCGCGGACTGACCGTCACAGACTCTGGTCTTCCTACTACTACATACCTCTTTTCCGTGCAAGGTTGCAATTCACAGTGCTATATTGTTTTCGGTTTTTTTTAATTCTCCTCAGTCTTCATACCTTTTCGGGTTGTTTTCGGACAGTAAACGCCACACCGGGTCCTAATTTTGCCTTATCTCGGCTTGGATGGCCAGCATGGCTCGTCCCGGGAGCAATATCCATACCAAGGAGGATAATCTAGAACAACACATGCGGGCCACACCGTCAATCACATGAAGACTACAATTTCAAGATGTGTACGATCTTTTCTAGGCTTGTACTAGATATTGACTGGAATTGGATGACATGGTTTCTTTGGTTCAGTGTGTGGAAAAGCCGTCGTTGCATCTAACACTCATGTCTGAGAGCGTGAAAGCACAAGACAAGGACGGCCCAGAGACCGTCAATCCATCTCCTTTACCTCGCACTGAAAGCCTCGACCAACGCGCGGAGAATGGACCCACCAACGTGGATCCTACCCCCAAACCTACCAATTTTTTAGACGTGGTCGGTGGCCAGGATATACAGCATGCTTTGACATCGGACCAGCCTACGCAAATGGATTCTCCTCGCAATGCCCCATCACCTCGAAAATGGAACTCATCTGTTTCTTCTACCTCACCGAGTACGATGTTGTCCCCTGGTGATGGACCGTTTGATCTCGAGAAAACCGCACATATTGTCGTTCGAAAGTGGGTTCCCTTCCCCAAAAGTCTCTCATTCATTGTCTCATATGTTCTTGCACACTATGAATCAGACGCGATGCGGGCCACCTCAAAACACGAGAGCTTGGTGTATCCTTTGAAGATCTCCATGTGATTGGCGTGGGCGCTTCAGTATCTTATCAACCGACGTTCAGCTCCGTCATTAACCCCACCCATCTAATCGAGGCACTTCAGGACTGGCGACATCCACCGCTTCGAGATATCATATCTGGGTTTGAAGGTGTTGTCAGACCAGGAGAGATGTTGCGTAAGCTCGTTTTCTTTCTCGACGGACTAGACTCTGACCGTTCCCAAAATTTTGTTCATATAGTTGTTTTAGGAGCACCTGGTAGCGGGTGTAGCACTCTTCTTAAGGTCTTAGCAAATCAACGAGCCAAATACCACAGCATCGAAGGAGAAGTCAACTACGACTCCCTGACTCCTGATGTTGTGGCAAAGCACTATAGAGGAGATGTACAGTATGTCCCCGAAGACGATGTGCACTTCCCTACCTTGACGGTTCAACAAGTAAGGCATTTTTAGATGGGATAATCATCTTAACTGACTTCGTCGCAGACAATTTTATTTGCGGCCAAGACTCGGGCACCTCGGAATGCCTACACTACAACACTGATAGGCAGATCCAGGAAGGTTTACACCATGCTTATGACGGACATTCTGACTACACTCTTTGGATTAAAGCACGCTAGGAACACCCCCGTGGGTGATGCTTCTATCAGAGGAGTCTCCGGTGGCGAAAAGAAAAGAGTATCCATCGCAGAAGCTTTAGCCTGCCGTGGCCGTATCGGAGCTTGGGACAAGTGCGTATTTCCAGTTTGTCGTTTCTGTCTAATTGAGTCTGACCCATCGGCTCTGAAGTTCCACTCGCGGCCTCGATGCCTCCACGGCCCTCGAATTTGTTCAGGCGCTACAAACTGCGACAGATACATTCAAATTCACATCAATCGTATCATTGCACCAAGCGGGTGAATCTCTCTATAAACTTTTCAACAAAGTCTGCGTCATCTACGAAGGCAAGATGGCATATTTCGGTCCAGCGAATCAGGCCCGACAATACTTTATCGATATGGGATACGAACCTGCTAATAGGCAGACCACTGCAGATTTCTTGGTTACAGTGACTGATCCTAATGGACGTATCCCATGTGCGGGAGTTGAACCGGGATCCATTCCTCGTTCTGCCTCTGAATTTGCGGAGTATTTCAAAATTTCCGATCTGGGCAAGGCGAATCGAAAAGATATTGATTCTTACCGCTCGGAATTTGTTGGTGTTCCACAACGTGCTTCTGCTTACATGGAGAGTGCTCGAGAAGAGCAGGCCAAACTAGCAAACAAGGGTACGTCACGTTCTCTATTTTGAATGTTCGGACCGCTGAATCATTTCATTAGGGTCACCATATGCGACTTCAATTACCATGCAAGTCAAGGCTGTAATGACACGAAGGGTTCAAATTCTTAAGGGCAACTATATGGTGCCGCTCACTAATCTAGGGTCAGCCCATCGATGTCAATTCATACATCGTTAAACTCACTGTCTCGCTTTCTGTCCCAGAATTTATATATTCCAAGCTATCATCATGGGCACAATCTTCTTGAGGACTCCCGAATCTACCTCGGCATATTTCTCTCGTGGAGGTGTTCTCTTCTTGTGAGTTGTGTTTGATACACATCTGGCAATCTCGATTTCGCTAACGCATATCAGTTCTCTTTTATTCTGCGCCTTGAACACCATGGCCGAGATTCCTTCTTTGTATGCACAACATCCAATAGTTCTTCGTCACCAAAAGGCAGCACTTTATCACCCTTTCGTCGAAGCTCTCGCGATGACACTTGTAGATATTCCCATCACCTTTATCACTACAATTGTCTTTGGGACAATATTGTACACAGCGGTGCGCCTACAGGAGACAGGGGTGAGTCTATCATTTTCTTTTTCATTCGCAATATCTGATTGTTTCCATCGAAGAGTCAATTCTTGTAAGTTTAGTGTTTCTCGTTGACAATCAATGTCTTATAACCCATCTAGCGTGTTCTATCTCTTCTTATTCGTTATGGCGATCACAATGAAGGCTTGGTTCCGGATGATTGCCGCCACATTTAGCACGCAGGAGATGGCTCAGACGGTGGCAGGTATCTCGCTACTTGCGCTAGCCATTTATACAGGTGTGCCGAACAATAGTCCTGCCTTAACATAACTCACGTCAACGTCAACCTCCAGGGTATACGATTCCTAGGCCATCCATGATTGGGGCCCTGAGGTGGATCAGTTATATCAATGTATGATTTGAGTCTATCCTCGAGATCAAACCTGTACTCACCCTTCTCTGGGCAGCCTTTGCGATACGGATTCGAGGCCGTAATGACCAACGAGTTCCGCACTCTGAACGGAACATGTGCCAGCATGGTACCCAGAGGCCCTGGTTATGAAAATGTTTCCGTGACCAACCAAGTGTGCACCACGGTAGGGTCACTACCGGGTGAAGCTTATGTCTCTGGTCACCAATTTGTTAATCTGTCTTACGGGTTCTCGTGGTCACATACGTGGATGGTGAGCTTCACTATTTATTCAGTCGTATCTCTTGCATACTTATCTTCTTCTATAGAATTTTGGCATTGTTATGGCCTTTTGTGTCGCGTTCATCTTAGGACTTCTCATCGCCACAGAGTGCAATATTTCTTCAGCCGCTCAAACTACCGTGGTTCGCTTCAAACGAGGAACTGCATCTCATATCATCAAGAAATTGACGTCAGCCACGGACGAAGAAAAACCAAGCCGGCAATCGACATCTCGGTGTAGCGCTCTCGGGATGAGACTACAAATATTTATCGGTCCGAATCGTACAATATGGCTGGCGAGTCGAAGAGCGGTATAATGGTGTGCCCGACTGGGCACTGAGTGATCAGATAAGAGAATATGAGAGGATCGCGGATGCCAGGCAGGATCTAATGACTCCTGGCAGACGCGGAATGAATATCAAGAATGCCCCGTGCCCACTAGGATACTCTATCAGTAAAGATGAGATGCTATGAGCTGAATGGGGTGTTTTGAATGATATGGTAAAGATGATGATATTCTAAGATCTCGAAGGCACACTATCTACAGCCTGTGATCTAAACAGATGTAAACAACATAGCCACTCTTGGAAAAAGGAAACAAAAATATAGGTATGCCCTATTCAAGGGCTAGTAACTGAAGAGTCTATAAAGGTGAGGTAAACCCTATCTGGGTATCCGTCACAAAGCCCCCCACTCTTGAGTTGCTAGCCAACTTTCGAGAGGAGTAGCTCCGAGACAGAGAAAACACAATAAACATATTAAAATGGATGGGAAGAAAGAAAAAGAGAGAAAGAAAAAGTTAAAAATTCGCACTGAGATTGTTCCAAGGTTCCCCTCTGGTCCACGTCTTTCCACTTCCAAGTCTACGCCTCAGATCTCCATATCCCACTAGACGAGCATAGCCCGATATCGAGATCTTTGCCTCTTGCTAGTATTTACTTCCTCCACTCCTTGTCCAAGAACCAGGTGGACCTCGTGTGGTCCAAGGACTTGGAGAAGCATCTACTGCAATCTCTAGAAGGTCCTACTCTTCCTCCGGGTAGTAGTACCTATACCCGGGTAGCCCCCCAGCAAAAAAGTCTCGGAAATTTTACTGCCTCCGAGCAGCCGAGGGAATGTGAAGTGGGTAGTAGCGCCCCCCACTCTCGAAAAGGCATTGAGAAACCGAAAGGTATTGTCGAGAGTGTCCCACGAATATCCAGGAAAATTCACTAGTAGAATTAGACAGGTACAGACTTGTGTCGCAGCTGTATGGTGTGACCAAAATCTCACGCGGAAGGGAGCTGAGTTCCCCGCGTCGAGGACAAGTCTGGGAGAAAGCGATGTCAACAGATTCATGGCGGCACCATCACGTCCGGACTTGATGGTAGCGAGAAGCATCCTCGAGCACGTCCACTGTCTCGAGAAACTGACACCGCTATGCCGATAGTGCTGGGAGATTGATGTGCCCATGTCGTTCGTGCCATGTGATTTGAACGACAGCCCAACATGAATGAACGGTGTGTTGAACGGGAAAAAAGGGGAGTCCGCGAGTTTCAAGAATTCAATGTTCGCATAAATCCAGTGAGGTTCCACAATGAGAAAATATCTTGGAAGCGGAACAAGTAGAGGTGATGAGAGAAAGAACCAGCGTAAGGATCCAATGGGTGGTTCACATCTGCTTATCAGCAAAGTCCAGGAAATCACTTCAAGCCGTGCACAGCTCCGAGGCAAGGGATTGAGTTTCAAGCGGGAGGACGATGAGGACGAACATAACAATGATCCGGCTTCCGCGAGTCTAAAGACGTGCCCGACGCTGCGAAGATGATGAGTATAAACTTCTCTTACTAGGTGCTTGACACCACCGTCCCCTAACCCAGCCAGTTCTGGACTCCTTCCGAGCAGGGTCTCTAAGTCTTTCAGGTTCGGCAACGTCAAAGCTCGAAATTTGTCGTTGAGCTGCCGTTTGATTCTTGCCGTCACACTCGCCCCCCAACCTTGTCGCGATTGATGCATCACATCGTATAAACTCAGTTGATGTGGTGCAAGAGTCAGAGCCGCGTACGAAGGAGATAGCATCTGGACAAGATCGAGGAAAACGGGTAGACTAACGACAGTCCAGAGCGGGGGCGGTGAAATTCCGTTGTAGCTGAAATTCAAGCTGACTACCTCAGCATCCGTATCGAGTGTAGACGGCGATGACGCTAGATCTAAATCGACGACGTGATCCTCCTCTCCCGATCTCTCGGATTCCAATCCCATTGAGAACGCCTTAGGGAGACGGAAATCTCCCAGTACGTCGACCAAGATTAGCTGTCCACAGTCTGGCAATCTTGACAACGAAGAAGTTGCAAAAGTCTTCGACAGTGACGATAAACTGCGAGAGACTTCAAATTTTGGCGCCCCGGATGTACGGAGTCCGTTCGACGGGTGAGTGCATTCTCGCTGCATGTCCAGAAGCTTGGTGCTATACCTGGCGAGTTGCTCCTTGCCGGGTATGGCGCATTCATGAGCAGGAGATAGAGTGGTGAAGGTGATGGCCAACATCGTGGAATGCAATTGCGGTCTGGGATCTAGAAGAGGCGGTCTGACGGGATAAAACTCACGTGTCATATCGTTATTATCGGACCTGGTAACAAAGACGTATATGTTATCGATGCCTTGGATAATTGAAGTGACTAGTGCCCAGAGATACGAAAAGTCAGGTGCAGTTGATTGACTTGACATCCTATCGACGCCATCTGGCCCCAATCGGCCTTGCAGGAGGCGGGTAGAGCTTGCTCGTAAGTTTCGGATCTCTACTCGCATTGGGGAGCACAAGAGGCCAAGCTTTAGGCTGTCGACGTGGTTTCCAGCGACGGGGTAACCTCCTTCCAGGGACTTGCCGTTATGAGACGCACTAACAGATTCTCGAACGTCACCAAACTCGAAGCAGAAGGCAGGCTGCGCGTTCGAATTTAAACGTAGGAGAGTGAAGACCAACATCCATTCATATCTGTCATGTAGCCGTCCTGACATCCAACCCGAGGCGACCCAAAGTGGTCGGAGAGTCCTCGAATGAAGTCCATGTTCAGTGGCTGTGATCAAATCAACCGACTTCACGTCCGATGACGCTGCGTATGAGCTGAGACGATTGAGCTGATGCCGATTTATTGAGGTCGACGATAATTCCCGACGCCGGTGTCGTGAATTCGGGAGAGAAGAATGAATCCACCCGACGTAACGGACGTCGAGTCGAGCATGTCTCAAACAGAGCTCCGTCTTGAGAAGATCGCAAGAGCAATCCTCGTTGATCGATAATCCCACTACATTTTGCCGTGTTTTCAAAGCAATGACGAACTTCCTGATTGACTTTGAAGCCAAGAACGATACTGCGTTATTCAACGCATGGAGTCCTGCCACATAGCACGCCCCCCACCAAATTAACGATCGATACACCATCGAGCGTGCCGTTTGGTTCGGGACATCGTTATGAGATCTCGATAAGCCTGATTCTCCTGATGAGGAAGCCAACGTCGTCAAAGTTGAGGGAGACAGATGGCCGAACACAATTTGACTTGGAGGAAATTGGATAATATGGTTTTCCGGAGAATACGGAGGTGACACCGATTCAGACAAGGAAAGCGATACCATACTGAGGTCCCATTCCGGTGCTTTACCTACCAGGCAATCCGTGGATACATTGGACCCTCTCACGTTGACCCGGAAGGAGTCTTGCTGCGATGTATCTACGCGAAGAAGAAAGTTCAATGATCGAATCAACAGTCGCGGTCCTGGATCCAATAGAATGCTCCTCGCCACCGGATACTTGGTACCGTACCAGACCGGTTTGTCCGTGTCCGATACGGCGCGTCCACGAGCAGGGGCAAGCAGGTTAATCCTTGAATGATGTCCTGCTCGCTGTAAGGACTCAAGCAAGGAGAGGCGAGACTCAAGACACGTTGAGGAACGCAATTCCGACCTATCGTACCCATGAACCAATACATACTGGCCCTTCCCGCCGCTAGACCTTTCTAATCGGAAAAGGTCTTCGTTGGATGATGATTGAGCTGAGACGTAGACGTTGATCAGAGCTAACAACGGCGGTGCCTGGTGTGCTGGCCCAGGATCGAAGAAAGCCGTTCGAGAAGCACCAGACAATAATCTTGAAGAGAGGCATTTCCCCGACGGCATAGCGTAGAATGCACCGGAAGCACCGTCCAGAAGAGAACTATTGCGAGATGACAATATACTCACTATGTTTCCCCCATCGCCATCCCTGTATCCTACCACTCTAGCAGTCTCTTGCCCATTGCCCTTTGTAAACGAGTCCGAGCCTTCTATGGTGAAGAAATCCAATGGTTGTAACATAGCAGACGGAGGGACGGAGAGGGCTGGAGAACGATCTGGACAACTTGAAGGTGGGCTCGATAAGGCGTTTGACGTATCGACTTCGAATACTCCGTCTGCTGTAAGAGCTGGTCTCCCTTCACGACCAACGTGAGACTCTGCTGTACCATCGACGTCCCTAGATCTCATCTTCGCATTCCCGCCCGACAAAGAGATCGAGATACATTGACCCTGTGAGGCTGATGAGATGGTCTGGGGCGAGTATAACCCTGAACTCGTCGACACTGTGGAATCGATTGAGAACAGTGCTCCAGGTGACAGCTCAGGATCGAGTAGGGGATGTCGAAGCAAAAGAGGGAATGGCCATAAACATGTCAAACAAGACGCGTTGGATTCGGTAGAGGGACGAAGTTTGACAAAAGTGGATAGCGCAGTGAGCATTGAATCCCAATAAGAAGGTGAAGGTTGGTAGAGGAGTTTGAGTCGACACGGTGGAGCGTGAGGAGTCGGTAGGTATGAAGGGGAGCGCAGTACTAGATCGTTGTCGACTCTCGGTGCTTCGCACGCCAGGCAATCCATGGCACGCGAATCGCGTCCGCGAGAAGACGTACCCCGGCAGTCCATGGGTACTTGTCTTTGAAGGAGCGAGCCTGCCGGGGAAGCGTGTGGGGAACGTCTTGCATCTTGTAAATGGCTCAGACGCGACGACAGTGCGGAATAGGGATAGGGTAGCCCGGGAGGAGTTTCGGCAACGAAGATGAACCGAACGGTAAAACTCACCCTGTTTCGTTCATCACTATCCCTAAGTTCCGCTATTCCATCGTCGTCTCTAAATATACCTGTTCCACTGCTCGGAAATAAGTCCCGATAGTCTTGATGGTGCGAAGATGAAGCACGTCGAATTAAGTGTAATTTTGTTGGGACATCTTCGGATACGTGACCGTTTGCGATGGAGATTCGAAGATCGGAGGCCTTGGTGAGGCTCCGAGTCGAGCACGTCTTGAGGCTGCGAGACCCTGACGAGGTGAAGTTCGACTTCATCGCCCCCCGCCAAACTAACGGCCGAGCTAATCGAAGCGAGGCCAATCGTGTCCAAGCGTTAACGATGTGGATTGGGGGCGCCAATTCTCGCGCAACAAGTGAAGATGAAAGTGATCGTTTGAGACTCGAAGGAATCGAGAGTTGAATCGAGAGTTGAAAAGTCGTGAGATAAAGTAACTTCCGCACTTGAGCAGGTAAGCGCAGAAAGAAAAGTAGAATTATTGTCGGATACTTGGCGCCATGCCAGACCGGTTTATCCGTGTCCAGTATGGCGTGTCCACGAGCAGCGGCAGACACGTTGATCCTTGACAGTTGCACTGCTTGCTGCCCGGACACAAGAGTCTGGAGACGATATTCGTGTCTGGGTTGGTCATATACGTAGGCGGGTAGAGGTGACCATTGTCCAAGAAGGCGCGAATTTGCTAAGGTAGTGCTCCGAGAGAGTTGGTCAGATATGAAGAGAGTAGGCGGCGACGTCCTGACCTCCCAGATTTTATGTAGTGTCTTCCCAAAGAGAATCTCGACGCTGCACCAAGAAGGTTCATCCATAAAAGGTGCAGCACGCTCGAGAACGGGAGCTATCCGGTTAATCCTTGAAAGCTTTGGTCCCGTTCGTTCAGAACTATCGATCATCCTAGTTGTAATTGAGGACGCCCCCCATTTGACTGGGGTTTTATCCACAACGTAAAGACCTTGCATCGCATAAGTACCGAAACGCCGGAGTGAACGTTGAAGCCTTTCTTCGACATTAGCAGGTGAAGGGAATGATCCGGTCATCGAGGGAAGCAGCCAATCGATGTATGGAAATAGGGCAGTGAAATAGTCTAGGTAACGCGAAGGTGGCGCCAGATAATCGATGCTGTGCCAGACCGGTTTATCCGTGTCCAGTACAGCGCGTCCACGAGCAGGAGCAAGCAGGTTACTCCTCGAATGCTTACCTGCTCGTTGTGAGGACTCGATTATTGAAGGGTGAGAGCGCTCGCGGTTACACACTGACCATGCTGGGATATCGATTGACGATACGGAGGGTGGTACTTGAAGTGACGCGTTGAGGAACCCTAAGACACCAAGAGGATAGGTAGATTGTACTCCATGGCTGCAGTCAAACGACGGGATGGAAGAGGTCTCTGAGAGAGTTTGACCAAGTCCAGGATCGAGTAAAGGGCATGGCGAGGTTACAAATAAAGTCGAAGCTGGGGAAGCATCAACCAAAGATAACCCCTGGTCGTCACTCACCGAGTTTCCGACACCATCCTGAGAATTCTCGTTCATCCCAAGTCCTGATTCAACTTCCTTGCCAGACCAACAACCCATTTCCAACTCGAGTTCTTCGAAGAGCTCCAGGGCATCTAATTGGCCCGAAGATTGAGCCGAGAATGTCAACTGCAGCACGTTTGTGACTGCGAAGGGCGAGTCAACATAGGTATCGATAGTGGAATTGTCGAGGTATTGGTATGGAACAGATTCGGGTGATGGGGAGCCATAACCAATCGGTGACAACTGCGGGAGTGAAGCTACCAGAGGGGAACATTGGCTCGGGTATTCTCGTGACGAGAGTACTGGTGACTTGGATAGAGAAGGTGACGATGGATTGTGTTCAAGATCCGGTGCTCTACCTGCCAGGCAATCCATGGCAAGCAAAGCGTGTCTGCAAGAGGATGCACCCAGGCTATCCATGAGTACATTGGATCCTCTCACCATGACCCGGGGAGAGTTGAGTGGTCGTAAGACTTGATTTTCCAACGCGTCATCTACAAAGTAATCCAGACTGGACAAAAGATCACGATGCCCATAGTTGAGGCTACTGTTGCAGTCGCTCTGCGCGTCAGATCCATCTACTTGGACTCGGGCGAGACAGGTTTCACCGGCGATGGTCTTCTCCCGTACTTCAAATTCCTTGTCTGCGTAGGGGAAGCACTTGATGATGAACCAATCACTGGCCAAGCCCAGACGACGCAGGAAGTGTTTCCACGCAGTGTCGAGTTCTTCAAAAGAGCACGCAGACTTGAAAGTGCATCGGAAGGTGTTGAATGGATCAATGATGAAGCCTGATGTGAATCGGAGAGTAGCCGTTTGGCCCAGTAGGTCTTGAAAGGCATCAATGACATCTTCCACTTCCGAAAGCAGGAGAGGATGTAGTGATTGAAAACAAAGTTTGCGATCGATGACGGTATCTCGAGAAACTGTTAAAATAAGCTCGGAAAGTCCGAGGATGATATCAGATAATGAATAACCATCAATAAAGGGTTCGTGGTACTGATACCACAGGTCCAGCATAGGGTTTTCCATGCTGGGAGAAGGTGCTCTAGTGAGACCGGCCAGGGTGAAACGATGTCCGGATTTGTCCACCTTTGTAGCGCTCTCGGGATGAGACTACAAATATTTATCGGTCCGAATCGTACAATATGGCTGGCGAGTCGAAGAGCGGTATAATGGTGTGCCCGACTGGGCACTGAGTGATCAGATAAGAGAATATGAGAGGATCGCGGATGCCAGGCAGGATCTAATGACTCCTGGCAGACGCGGAATGAATATCAAGAATGCCCCGTGCCCACTAGGATACTCTATCAGTAAAGATGAGATGCTATGAGCTGAATGGGGTGTTTTGAATGATATGGTAAAGATGATGATATTCTAAGATCTCGAAGGCACACTATCTACAGCCTGTGATCTAAACAGATGTAAACAACATAGCCACTCTTGGAAAAAGGAAACAAAAATATAGGTATGCCCTATTCAAGGGCTAGTAACTGAAGAGTCTATAAAGGTGAGGTAAACCCTATCTGGGTATCCGTCACACTCGGGTGGATGACCTAGCCAAGGCTGAATCCAGGAAGGCGCTTGTCTGTCACCCTGCTATGATAGATGTTTTCTCTTGGCAAAATCTCAACTACACTGTGCCAATCTCAGGAGAGGCGCCTAGGAAACTACTCGACAATGTCTTTGGTTATGTTGCGCCGGGGAAGTTAACGGCGCTAATGGGAGCATCAGGTCTGTTTTGTCAACAGATTTGTCCTGGCATACTTGATTACTCATCTTTTGTTTTAGGTGCAGGAAAGACAACACTACTCGATGTATTAGCCAAAAGGACTACGTCGGGTGTCGTCACTGGGGATACATTTGTCAATGGCCAAGAATTGCCTCTCGATTTCCAAGCTCAAATGTACGCAGTTATCTCCGAAACTAAATTCTAGCGGCTTACATGATATCTAACTTAGTGGATATTGTCAACAAATGGACGTTCATGTTGACAGTATGACCGTACGGGAGGCATTGCTGTTCTCAGCCAAGATGAGACAGCCGTCTTCTGTACCCTTGGCAGAGAAAGAAGCTTAGTGAGTCATTACGACAATACATTCATCACTTGTGTTTATTTATGAGCAAACAGTGTTTGTGATAGCACTATGGCTATGCACGTGACATGTCCGTCCCTTGGGTCTGGCGGACTATTTGTCTCTATTATGTTACTCAGTATATAATTTCATGTATTACATATAGAAACCTAATCTAATACTACACCGACGACATGCTATCTACTTAAGCCTGTCCGTAGCGCGACCCTTGGTTAATCCCCGCCCTGCCTGCCTGAGTACGCGAGCAACTGCTCGCTAGTCCTACCGACAGGACATCCCAGTAGATGGTCGGCGCTTACCCACGGGACGCGCGTCTACAAGAGACGTCACACGTCGATGTCACAAACATCACGGTCGTATCACAATGGTGCCAGAACCGTGGACATCGACGTCGATGTCCTACCTTATACTTTCCGAACCCTCTTCCTCGACCAGTCGCCGATGAACGCTTCGGCGATTCGATTCAGCGGTTTCTTGCTGTTCTCTTTGAGAAATTGCAAGAACACTCGCTATTCGGGGTCGATCGAAAATCGAGGGTTCAACTTTACACACTTCTCCTATCCATCAATGATAGGAGAACTCGTTCTCGGGACGAAAGGGTTACTCGGGAACGACTTGGCAAAAAATCGATTGTATTAGAAGTTTTTCGAGCCGTCTATCCGAGTACTCGCGAAAACTCGTATTCCGCTTATGCTTCCGTCACTCTTCCTTACCATACAGTTATTCCTTCAACGTTTCTCCCTTTCCGCCTTGGAGGGCTCGGGAAAACAGCCTCGCGCAGCCGCAGGGCTTACGCGGGCTATCTATGCCGTTCGAAAAAGGGAGAACTACTTGGCAGTTAAATCCTTCAATTCAGTCTACGAGAAGAGTCGTCGGACTATGCAGATGTCATGATCGAGCATTTTCTGCGCTCTCATGTTCTAGCGAGTCTGGGCGCCGAAAGTTTTGGCCTTTAAAAGCAGGAGGTCAGAGGGAAACTTGGACTTGTCCTCGTCAATTACTTTCCTACTCCTTCCCACTCATGCCTCCTCGCCTTCCCATGAGCGGCAAGTTAGCCGCCCGTAATGACCAGAACATCTCGGGCGCCAGCTCTGGTACCAGGTCTCAAGTCAGGAGCTCTGGAGCGTCGCTGGCTGCTGGCCTAGTGACCTCCAAGGTTCCTTCCAAGAAACCTTCGCCTCCCCCTAGGGACGCGGGTCCTAGCAATCATATTGATAATGCTGGAGATGCGCTTCCGAGCGTTGCCGCTGAGGACTTGTCGGATTCTTCTCATCGAATTATCATTCCTCAGGATGATGGCGCTGTATCTTATCAGACTGCGAATAGTGCGACTCCTTCCCTGGCAGAGCTTGTGAACCCCGATAGCATATCCTCATATGCTTCGGTGGACCTAGCTGGCGACAGTGCTTCGCAAGCTGGTCGCTATCGTTCGAAAGACTCTTACGATCGTATTTTCCTATTCGCCGCTCGGAACGTGAATATTCGCGATGAACCTATCAGCTGTTCCGTCGAGAAGTACCATCCTCGCTATGATCCGAACGAGGACATTGACCCCCTCCTCGAATTCGGTGCTGACGACGGGCTAATGCCTTCTCGCGATGTCGTTTCGACCATGCTCCTCCGGGATGCGGTCGTACGTTGGTCAACTCCACATCGTCTACTCATTTGGAGTGATATGGACTCCGCCATCGAGGCTATGCGCGAGTTGCGACCACAGTTGTCCGAGTTGCTTGCCTTTAAGGAGCAAGGAGTTGTTATGTACTCCCTGGGCTCAGCACGCTTGACTAGTTTCGGTCACTTAGTGCTGGCCGTACAACAGATCCTCGACGCTTTGTGGACCTTTTTGGGTCGTCGTCGTCGTGACTCCTTTGTCTTGGATCCTCAGTTCATGTTCTTGCGGGTTTTGGAGCGTTATCATAGTCGCACCAGGATTTTGATGGATTTTGGCATCCTACAGCACCGTCTCCAGGTTGCAAGCGTGCATATTCGTAGATCCTTTAACTGGATCAAGCACGCTTATGTTGCTGGTTATGAAGGCGCCGACTTGGAATCGACGGCTGATTCCACTTTGGAGTCTATTCGAAGTGACTTTGGTCGGAAGCCTGTATTGCATGAGATGGCTAAACTGTTGTCTCGTCCTGATTATGGCGCCATGGCAGACACTATCGATGCTGCCGATCGTTTGGCGCTGATAGCACAAGCTCAAAATGAGGGCTTGGTGCTTCCCCAGACTACTTACAGGAACGAAGGCGAAGGTCATACGTACAAATCGCCCTACTGGCCTTCGGGCGTTTTCGCATCAACAGTTTCTCCCACTTTCGCGGCTGCGGTTCCCGTTCCAGAGTCTCCGGCGGATAACCCAGTGAAGGCGCTGCGGTTCGAGATGCCTGAGAGCTTGTCTAGCATAGGTCGTCCTCATGCTGTGAGCTCCTTACCTGGTATGGGTCGTATGGGCAGTAGCACAGCGTATTCTGCCCCTTCCACCGTTGCGTCTGGGGGGCCATCGTTGATACGACAAGAAGCTTTCGCACAAGGCGAGTCTCTGTCAGCGGTGGCTCGTGGCCGTGAGGCGTTGACCGGATGGACTTCGCACGTTTTTAAGAGCGGGGCTCCTCCTTCGGTCCCAAATCCCATCGCCAGTCATAATCCTGTCGCCGGATTTCTCGGAGGTGACGGTATGCCAGTTCAGGGGAAAGGATATCCCGGCGGTGACGGTGGAAGAGGCGGTCCACCAGGCGGTGGTCCTCCCAGTCCTTACACAGGGCATGGTGGTGGTGGGTCTCCTGGCGGCGGGAGTGGTCCCCCTAATGGCGGGGGAGGCGGTCATTTCAATGGTGGAGGCGGTGGTCCTCCTGATGGCAGCGGTCCCCCTAATGGCGGGGGAGGTGGTCCTCCTGGTGGAGGCGGAGGCGATCCTCCTGGTTCGGGAGGTGTCGTTGGCCGTTCTGGATTTGATGATAGCAAATGGGGATGGCAGATGAATCACAAGTTGAGCACTTCCGTGATCCCCAGCTGGAATGGCGGAGGTGATACTGCCATCGAATATATTCTCGCAATGTCGAACTTGAGCACTCTCAGTCCGGAGCTTGCTGTCGATATTGCGGCGATGGCTTCTCAGAAGTGGACGGATCGAGCCATCAATTGGTGGAATGCCCTGCCCGTCGCTGATCGACGTTATCTGTCCAGGGGTTGGGATACCTTGTTGCTTGCTATTCGCGAGCATTTCCTCGACGCTCAGTGGCTCGAAGCTCGCACCTTCGAATTCGAAGAGATGCGGTTTCGACAGAAGGGGCACGCCAATGAGGAGCCCTTGGATTTTATTCAACGGCGTATTCAACATCACTCCTTCCTTCACCCAGAGGACACCGATGGTCCTTTGGCTGTCGCGCGCATTCTCCGCACTCAGCCTATCGAATGGACGGGTACGTTGAATGAGCGAACCAGTATGAGCATCTTTGAGGTACAAGCCACGGCTAAGCATTATCTGCAGACTCTGCTTAGTCTGTGGACTGTCAGTGTTCGGTCCCAGGAGTTTCAGGCGGCGCAGACGTCTTCGTCGGGTGGCGGTTTCAAGAGGTATCGCAAAGCCCACGTCGCTGACGCGGAGTCGGACGCTGAGGACGATGTTGTTCAGGCTACGGCCTTCGCGGCCGATCGTTCCTGGGGGGCGAAGGGGTCTGGGCAACGTGGGGGGAAACCTCCTGGTCCTAAGAAACCCTGGCCTGAGGGCAAGACAGTGGGTGGTTACGCGTTCACTAGAGACGATTCTGTGTCAAGCAGGAATCCTCCTAATGGCGAATGTTTTATATGTACTAGCCCGAAGCATTTTGCAAGGGACTGCCCTCATTACGGCCGTTGGCAAGTGCTTCGAAACGCCAATTTGATTGATGTCAAGTGGGAAGTAGCGGAGGAAGAGCTCGAGGATAGAATGTACTTAGCTATGCTGGCTGAAACTAATGATGATGTTTCTGCTTATTCGTCGGAATCTGAGTCTTCCCGGTCCGGTTTGACTAAGGAAGTGTTCACTGTTAGCGCCAGGGATACTGGAGCTTTCGCATTACATAGTAAACCTAGTCATTACGGGGACAATCGTAATGTACGAAGGCGACTCGCTTTGGAAACCACGAATAAGGGTAAATCCAAAGCGGTCGACGGCGAAATTCATACTATACCTCGCAAGATCTTCCGTCTTAAAGCTAAGCTCTCTCCTCGGACGGCCTATACCTCGCGCGTCGCTATTAGCCCTAAGGAGCTTGCGGATCCGCTGACTACGCCTGTCATTGTGCCTGCCCGTAAAGTCCGGTCCTTTCCAGAAGGATATGGATCATTGGGAACGAAGTCCCTTCACATGAAGGCCTATGTACATGGCTTGGATCAGGCTCCGGTAAAAGCGCGTTTGGATTCTGGCGCGGATATCACCTTAATGTCTGAAGAGTACTGGAAATCTATCTCTGAGCTAGGCAAGCCCAAGGATGGGATTCGTATGAAGCTTTATCACCTCACCGGCGATGCGAAAGTTCTGGGATACGTTCGCACCCAGCTCTTCGCATACGCTACGGACGGAACTATCGTGAGTTTCGATCTGGAAGCGTACGTTGTTCGTGCTATGCGTGTGCCTCTGTTGCTAGGTGAGGACTTCCAACTCACTTACGAGCTGGGGTTACAGCGTTATGGGACGGGACACTGTGAAATCAATGTTGGGAAGGGTGGTCGGATCATTGCTGCGTCATCAGCCTCTGCTGTCGACTTGGGTTTCGAAGTGCGGCAAGCTCAGACGTCTCAATCGTTTATTCGCGCCAAGGGTGTTCGACGAGCGAAAGCCAAGGCGCGGCAGCGGGACGGCGATGATGGCCCTCCTTCAGTGCTAGCTGAAGAAGATGTATTGATTGCCGCTGGATCAGTGCATAGTGTGAGGGTGACTGCCCCCTTCGACGGTCGCGAAGAGTGGCTAGTAGAGAAAGTGGTGATTGGGTCGGAGGAAGGGTCAGTAGTGGCAGCGCCTACTACTTTCATAAATTCCTCTACTCCGTACTTGCCTATCGCGAATCCAGGAGTTCGGCCGGTGTATATACGCGCGGGTGATATAGTTGGGTACTTGTTGAATCCAGTGGATGATCTGGATTCCCCGGCTAATGAAGAAGATTGGGGACGATACGCTGCCAACGCCGAGAGTCTACGAACTATCATAGAAGGGACTCTTCGTGCGCAGGATCTAGCGTCGGCTCCGCTTCGTCAGGATTTCTTTCCGTTAGGCGACGATAAACTGGATACCGATGACAATTGGGGGCCCAAGACGACTGCCGTGCCGGAGCCAGACCCTGTTGCGGGCATTGATGTCTCGCAACTGGTAAATCTTGGACCCGATATACCGGACGATATTCGTCCTCGCCTGGAAGAAGTGCTTCGGAAGAACGTGTTAGCATTTGGCGTTGATGGACGGTTGGGTCATGTCGACACTAAAGTTCCTATTCCGTTGAAGGAGGGAGCGCAGCCTATTTCTGTGCCGATGTATGCTGCGTCACCAGCTAAACGAGAGATTATCGACAAGCAGATGAAAGCTTGGTTTGAGGCCGACGTCATTGAGCCATCCACGAGCCCTTGGGGATTTCCGGTCGTTGTGGTGTACCGCAATGGGAAACCTCGCTGTGTGATAGACTATCGCAAGTTGAATGCACAGACTATCCCGGACGAGTTCCCGATACCCCGTCAGACCGAAATCATTCAAGCCTTGTCGGGTGCTCAGGTATTGTCATCCTTCGACGCTCTAGCTGGGTTTACTCAGCTTGAGATGGCGGGCGAGGAGAAGGAGAAGACCGCGTTTCGCTCTCATCTAGGTCTCTGGCAGTTCAAGCGTATGCCGTTCGGTCTGCGGAACGGACCATCCATATTTCAACGGGTGATGCAGGGTGTCTTATCGCCATATCTATGGTTGTTCACTCTGGTCTATATTGACGATATCGTTATATATTCCAAGTCGTGGGAAGAGCATCTCGTGCACCTGGATAAGGTGCTGGGTGCGATTGCCACCGCTGGTATTACTCTATCCCCATCCAAATGCTTCGTTGGATACTCGTCAATCTTGTTGCTAGGGCAGCGTGTGTCTCGCCTGGGCCTTTCAACGCATCAGGAGAAAGTTAGTGCAATTCAGGATATCGAACGACCTGGCTCTGTGAACGACTTGCAGAAGTTTTTGGGTATGGTCGTTTACTTCGCCTCCTACATCCCTAATTACGCCTTTATCGCCGCTCCATTGTTCGGGCTGTTGAAGAAAGGCGTTAAGTTTGTTTGGCGTGCGGAGCATGATATTGCATTCCAGCAAGCCAAGGACGCTCTGGCTAGTGCACCGATACTGGGTCACCCGATCCAGGGCACGCCTTATCGTCTTTATACGGACGCTTCCGATTATGCGTTGGGATCGAGTTTGCAGCAAGTTCAGCCGATGGTAGTCGAGGATTTGAAGGGAACTTCGGTGTATGAGAAGCTTCGCCTAGCGTGGGATGCGGGGTTGCCTGTGCCCGTTCTCGTCCCTACGCTGGCTAAAGAAATCATTGACGCGGAACGTCCTGTTGGCGGTGATAAGTGGGGAACGACGTTCGACTCCACAGTGGTTCACGTCGAGCGAGTAATTTGTTACTGGAGTCGCACCTTCAAGTCCGCGGAGCGCAATTATAGCGCGACTGAGCGTGAAGCCCTAGGCGCGAAGGAAGCCCTAGTGAAGTTTCAGCCCTTCATAGAGGGCGAGACGGTCATTCTGATCACGGATCACGCGGCCCTTCAGTGGGCTCGCGTGTATGAGAACACGAACAGGAGGTTAGCGGCGTGGGGGGCAGTGTTTGCAGCATATCCTGGCCTTAAGATTATTCACAGGCCAGGCAAGGTTCACTCCAACGTGGATCCTTTGTCTCGTCTACCACGAGTTCCGCCGCATGATTCTCCTGTCCGCGATGATATACCCACCATTGTCCCGAATGAGGACAAACAGTTCGATGCGCAAATTGCTGAAGACAAGTCATCTTACCGACCAGCTGCCAAAGCGGTTTTTTCGGTATGGTGGTTCGAGGATGTGATAGATCGTCACTCTTTCGCTCTACAAACTCGCGCGCAGAAACGGCGGATGAAAGTATCTGACAGCCCTGTACTCGAGGAAGTACCGGTTGTCGTCTCTCCATCCGAAGTTCCAACTAGTTCGGAGGAACGTGTCGAGGATGTTCCAGTGGACTTGCCATTCCCGAACAGCGATCATTGGACCTACCCGGTGGGGGTGAACGGAGAGAAGATTGTCGATCTGGACGACGATTGGTCTAACAGATCGCATTTGCTCGTTGGATTGAAACCCGAGCTAGCAAAGGAATTTGCTGCTGGGTACTCCAAGGATCATTATTTCAAGAAGAAATGCATATTGGAAGTACCTAATAAGAACAAGGTCATAACTCCTTCGCATTTTCAACTTGGAAGCACCGGGTTACTATATTTCATCGATGCGGACTGGAATACTAGGTTATGTGTACCTCGGTCGATGGTCCCTTATATTCTTAAATGGATACACGATTCTCCTTATGAAGGCGCGCACGCGGGACCGCGACGTTTCCTGGCTCGTCTACAGGACGTTTGCTTCTGGCCGACGATGCGCAAGGACGTGGATAAATTCACATCTACTTGCGACGTCTGTCAGAAGGTAAAGACAGATCATCGCGCAAAGCAGGGAGCGTTGCGACCGGCTCATATCCCAGTTCGACCTTTCGCTACGGTCTCGTTAGATTTGATAACGGGACTTCCGGAATCTGGGAAGGAGAAGTTTACCGCGATATTGGTGGTCGTCGACAAATTTACGAAGTACGCTCGGATCATGCCAACACACGATACTCTGAAGCAGGAGGGCTTCGCTAAATTATTCGTGGATAACGTGGCTAATGTCTATGGGCTGCCGGAGCGTATCATCGCGGATAGGGATCGGCGTTGGGCGACGGATTTCTGGAAATCCGTAATGGCTTACTACGGTAGCTCGATGGCTCTGTCTTCCGCTCATCATCCTCAGACGGATGGTCAGACGGAAAATCTGAACGCCACCTTGGAAACTATGTTGCGAGCATATGTGGCATCCGATCGGACATCTTGGTCGGAGTGGTTGAGCGAGATGCAGAGGGCTTACAATTCCTCTGTTCATTCTTCGACGACTTATCGGCCCGACTTCTTGTTAATGGGATATAAACCGGGTACCGGGACGAGTATGCTCATTCCATTCACGGATGGAGTGGAGCGTCCGTTCTTAGCCAGTCAGAAGGGTGAGAACTTCCTGTTGGACATAGAAACTCATCGCGCCTTCGCGCGGGACGCTCTAGTCCAGGCCCAGGAAAGACAAGCTAAAGCTTACAATAAGCATCGACGACCCGTCGTCGAGCTTCAGGAAGGAGATTGGGCCTTGGTCAATCCTCATAGTTTGGAGCTGGTTGATGTGAAGGGCACTGGGCGCAAGTTGATCCAGCGTACTATCGGCCCATTCGAGGTCATGGAGAAGATAAATCCCTTGGTTTACAGACTTCGTATGCCTGATAGCTACCCGATGCATCCGGTATTCAACCTAGCTCATCTGAAGAAGTATGAGCAATCGTCTTCAGAATTTGGCGAACGAATGGTTCTACCACCGACGCGGGACTACCTCGATCTCCATGAGCATGTTGAGGTCGAGGCTATAATGGGACATAGATTGGCAGCTCGCAAGAATAGTAATCGGCGGATGTTCTTGATTCGTTGGAAGGGATACGATCCAACTGAGGATTCTTGGGTCTCGGAATATGAATTAAGGGGCGCCCCTGCGTTAAAGCGAGAGTACTTGGCAATGATCGACGGTAAGGTCCCGACGAAGGTTAAACGTTGAGGGTGCTTCTCGTCTTTCATATTAATGACCGGATCGGGGAATGATCGCTCGATCGCTTTTATGAAATCATGGTTCTTGGGGTTGTCACGTCGTGACTAGTGACAAAAGTTGTGAAAATCGCTTCTTCTTCCTCAACCACCATCATCGCCTGACCTGCACTCTACCCAGTGCGGTCTGCTAGTAAAAACGCTTGGGTTCCTTTGAACCTGCACTCAAGCCGTGCGGTTCTTGATCGTATTCATACATCGCGGTCTCCTCTCCTCGTCTTTTCGTCTTGTCTTGAGCAACTAGCACCTGCTTGCAGTGTGCTGTTCTTAAGCTGACATTTTTTTCGATTGATGCCTGCAAATTCGGTTGACGGGAACGACACTCGGCGGTATTCTACTGCCCGCGTTTGGAGTGGGTTTGGCTATGATCATCCTCCTACTGTGCGAGGGGGTTTATCTTTTCGGTTTCATGAGGTGAAGATGTGCGAGTCTCGGGACGTTCAGCTATCGGACGGCCGCCGGTGGGAATTGTGGTCGCCTAACTCCAGGATTCGGCCGTACCTCCCTGGAGCTAAGGGGGGAACTTATGATATTTCCATGCCGGTCGTGGTCACTGATCGTCGGACCGATGGCCATTTAGGTCGCTTCGATCCTACCATGTCACCACAGTATTATTGTTCGGACATGCCTTGGTTGGGATACATCAAACGAGTCGAGAAGCTTACGGCTGCGGAAGTCGCTGTGTTGCCAGAGTACTGGCCGTTGCATCAGCACTGGGACAGTGACTGTCGACCGGCTCGTTACTCCGGGCATATATCTGCCGTCTTGCTGGAGGCCTTCCGTTCTCGCAATAGTTCGTTAGACGATCATATTCGCGGAATGGAGAAGGTCGGCGCGCTGTGGCCCAAGCTGTGGGAATTGCGCCCGACTGTCCCTACCCCCCTCGACTCTGAACGCATCCGTACACCCAACACGTACGAAGTCGCGGTGGACGAAGTTGCAGCGTTTCAGCGTGGTTTGAAAGTCAAAGCGGCTTGGGTGGAGCTCGCTCGTCATCGTCTGGAGAAGGGCCGAAAGGATATCACTGAGCTACGCGGTCAAGTGGTCCCGCCGGCGGACGACCAGTTCATGGGGGTGTGGCTGAATACGGCATCGGAGCATGAGGCGCTTCAAGTCGTTATAGAGGACCACGTTCCTGGATTTCTTGTCCACGAATACGAGCCTGATCTGGATTACCCCGTCACGTCACCGGGAATCCTGGATCGACGAAACCCAGTGTGTTTCCCTAACTTCATGGAGGGAACAAGTATTGAGTTTGCCTTCGCTCGCGATCACAATGGTTTCGAGGAGCTTCGAAAGCGGTTTAACGGAGCGGTGACAAAGGTGGTGTCTTTGCCATCTGACGCTCGTAATGGGTCACCTTTTCCTTTGACCATCGAGGATGCGCGGCGCTCTTCGTCATGGTACAACGGGGGGCGGGGTAGTAGCGCGTGGACGATCCCTGGTCGCACTGACACTCTCCCTGGCATTGTGTTCCCGCCTTCTGCTTCTTCTTCGTCTTGGGTTGGAACGGCGCCCGCATCTAAGAGTGCTGCGTCCTGTGCTGCTCCTCCGATAGACTGCGTGGTTGTCGCAGCCGATCGCATGCCCTGGGAGCGGCCTCCACCCATTCAAGTCGCAGCGAAGAAAGGACGCTGGGCGCACTGGGTAGAGGATACGGAGGAGAATACACCGGACTCTTGTTTTGTGCATCACAGCAGTGCTCCGGAGGGGTTTCCCTACACTCGTTATGATCGCGAGTTCAAACGCACCTTGCACTTTGAAGACATCCCCGCGACCACGACGAGTGAATGTCACGATGTTAAATTCGGTCGGCATGTACCTCGATGGAATTTCTACGTCAATGACGGGTCTCGGCGGCGGTTGGTGCGAGCGAGCGCTTGGATGTATCGGACTCGGGAGCCTGAGAAGGGGGATGTCGGTCGTGTCGACACGTTACCTCGTTCGGACGAGTTGCCTCTGCTGGGGGGCATTTTGCCGGCTCCAACGCTGGATACCGAACGAAGTGATTACGGTGACGAGTCTGATGGCGGGTTTGCTGAGGTTGCAGGTGGATCTCGCACGGCTGGCGACATTTCCATGGCGTCTGCCGGTGCGGGTCTGCCAAGTTTGGCTTTTCCCAAAGTCCTGACGGACACGGCCATGCGTTCTCCATCGCCCGATACCATGGGGCCTTTGATCGATCAGCACGTCGACGACGTTGACGAACCTATGCTTGCTATGGACGTTCATGACGCTTCGGCCATGGTCGTTGACACGGTCGCGACGCCGGTACCCGAGGCTGCTGTGTCTCCTCGTCCTTTGATGCCGGGCTGGCAGGGTCGCGCGGTGGGGCGAGCGTTGGATGCGCCCTCTGGTCCTTCGTTTAGAGGTCGGGGGTTCGGTCGCGGGTCTCCTGTCATGCCCAGTCGCGGTCGTGGTCGTCGCCTGTCGTTTGGGCGCGACGCTCGCAGGCCTTTCAGTAGAGTGCCTCCTCGTTCGCCTCCTCGCGCGCCACGTCCTCGCTCCCCTTCCCGTACACCTCCCCCGCGTTCCCCCGTTTGGTCACCTGCGCGTGACTCTCGTAGGTCCTCTAGCCGCTACCACTCTAGGTCGCGTGATAGAGGGTTCTCTCCTGCTCCGAGACGCTCAGTGTCTGTGGTGAGCTATCGCAGCTCTCGATCATCGAGATCACGAAGCGGATCGAGTAGGTCTCGTTCTCGCTCCCGGTCTCGGTCTGCTCGTCCTTCCGAGGACTTGATCTCGAGCTACGTATTGATCTCGCACACACCGGAGGAGTGGACTTATCGAAGTCTGCGCACCTGCGTGCTGTCTCAGGTCGAACCCTTGGGTCTGCCTTTGCGCGTGATGGAGCTATTCGAGGTCGAAGACGGGCGACGTTCGCGATGGTATGCTCGTCTCGACGCGCCTAGTTCGGCCTTCTTGCTGCGCGGTGTCCTGGAGGGTCATGAGATTGTTCGTGGGCAGCCTCTGCAGTGTTCGGTGATTTCTCTCGATGACTTTAGGATCGCGGGCGCGACTCGTTTCGCGACCTACACTGGCTTCAGTGTGGGGGGCGCCTCTGCTCGCGGAGGTGCATCGTCATTGCCACCGCCTCCATATCGGCGGTCTCCTCCTCGGTCCTCTCGCGAGCGTTCCCACACTGATGCTCGTCGATCGGCTTCTCCGGTGAGTAGGCGCGTGTACTCTCCACGTCGGCCTTCACCTCCTACGTCTTTGGCGGCGCGGTTACGCGACTCGCGCCCCTTGGACACTCGTCTGACATCTGTCGGTCCACCTATTTTGGAACGATTGGAGTTGCGTGCGCGCGTTATGATGGGGGGCGCTTTTCCTGGCGAGGATGTGTCGTCCGCTGCGATCGCTTCCGGGTCGTCCTTGGCAGGACCTTCGGTCCCTGTCGCGGGTGTGAAGAAAATGCGGCGGGGCGGAAAAAAGCACCGTGAGTACAAGCGGCGCAAGCGGTTGGAGCGGGAATTGCAGGGAATGGGTACGGACCCGTCGGTCGGCCATGGGGGGGCACTGTGATAGCACTATGGCTATGCACGTGACATGTCCGTCCCTTGGGTCTGGCGGACTATTTGTCTCTATTATGTTACTCAGTATATAATTTCATGTATTACATATAGAAACCTAATCTAATACTACACCGACGACATGCTATCTACTTAAGCCTGTCCGTAGCGCGACCCTTGGTTAATCCCCGCCCTGCCTGCCTGAGTACGCGAGCAACTGCTCGCTAGTCCTACCGACAGGACATCCCAGTAGATGGTCGGCGCTTACCCACGGGACGCGCGTCTACAAGAGACGTCACACGTCGATGTCACAAACATCACGGTCGTATCACAGTGTTGAAGAATGCCTCAAGATGTGTGGGCTCTCTGCTTACGCTGATGCTATCATCGGAACACTTGGAATTGAGTTCCGTAAACGCACTACTATCGGAGTTGAGCTTGCCGCGAAGGTGGGAGGTTCACAATTCTTTTCTCGTCAGGGTTTTTGAACTCAAAGTCACCATAACTAGCCCAGGTTGTTACTGTTCCTCGATGAACCCACATCCGGGTTGGACTCTCAAAGCGCCTGGGCAATAGTCTCATTTTTACGAAGCTTGGCGGACAACGGCCAGGCAATATTGTGCACGTACGTTAATTAGTCTCAACCTGAAATCTAAACTAGAACTAACGTTGAATGATAGAATCCATCAGGTGCGAACGACGGTACCAATGTCTGTCTACCTAACTAATATGCAGACTCTCAGCCATCGGCGGAATTGTTTCAGGTACATCAAGAGGAATGAATTTGTAAACAGCTGACAAACTCTATGACTAGGTCTTCGATAGGCTTTTACTACTCCGGAAGGGCGGCCAGACTGTATATTTTGGTGATTTAGGTCACAACGCGACCACCATCATACAGTACTTTGAAAGAAATGGTGGCCGTAAATGTGCCCCTGATGAGAATCCGTGAGCTCTTATTCATATACCCCTTTATGTTGGCTCACAAAAGATGTATCTTTCCTTAGAGCTGAGTACCAACTCGATGTGATCGGTGCCGGGGCGACTGCTAGGAGCGAACAAGACTGGCACGAAATCTGGAATAGTTCCCCCGAATGCACTCAAGCACTCAAGGAGTTCGAAGTCGTATATGCGGAAGGTCGTGCGCGTCCTCCAGTTGAGATAACTGTTCGCTCTGAGTTTGCAGCTCCGTGGGGCTCTCAGGCTTGGGAACTAGTCAAACGTGGCGCTCTGGATAATTGGCGTGATCCCAACTATATTCTGGCTAAACTCAGTTTGAACGCTTTCGGTGGGCTATTCATCGGATTTACATTTTGGAGATCCAAAGACACACAGCAAGGTTCTCAAAATAAGCTTTTCGTGCGTAGCTGTCTCCGTCTGCTGAAATAAACTCTTATTCTAGTCTCTTTGATTAGTCAATCTTCATGGCTACTATTCTATGGTAAGCTTTTCGGTGGTTATTGCTACTGGTATATTGACAATTTCTGCTGCGGAACCACGACAGTGTTGGACTTGTGAATCAAATCCAGCTTCCCTTCATGCGTATGCGCCGCGTGTACGAAATCAGAGAGTCTCCGTCGCGCATGTGCGTTCTTCATCGTTTGGTGAAGATTGAATATACATTGATATCGGTTCCAGGTATTCATGGTCAGCCTTGGTCACCTCTATAATATTGGTGGAGTTACCATGGGATGTGGCGGGCTCTTCACTGTTGTTCTTAACCCTTTATTGGACCGTCGGCAAGTTTCATCAAGAACTATGATAGACATTTAGCTATTGACCCGTGCTCTTACAGGCTTCGAAACGAGTCGAGCTGGGTATACATATTTAGTACGCCGTCCTAGTCCTAGATTATGTACCATCCTGACGGTACAATTTTCATTAGATGTTGGGGATTGTATTCCCTATCTACTACGCAACTTTGGGGCAACTAGTCGCAGCCATGTCGCCAAACCTAGAGATTGGAAACATCATTTTCAGTTTCCTGTTCTCCTTCGTAGTCGAATTGTAAGCGGTGTCCAACTAGGAATGTGTATGTTTTTGCTAATGTCTAGATTAGTAATGGTGTTTTACAACCATACACACAACTTGGATGGTGGCAATGGATGTATGATCTTTCTCCATTCACATATCTAATTGAAGGTATGTTATCTTGATTTTCCAAGCCTTTCCAAGTAACAGCGGCTGACTTTCTCTCTTTCTAGGTCTATTGGGACAAGGTTGGTCTTACTTCATGGGCCACACTACGTCCACTCACTTTTTCCCCTTTGAAATTAGCTATCGGCGGACAAGAACTGCACTGCTCTTCTGTAGAGTTTGTGACAGTCGTTCCACCTTCCGGTCAGACTTGCGGAACCTATATGAACAATTTCATTGCCTTCGCTGGCGGGTACTTGGAGGACGCTGCCGCCACCGAGTCCTGTCAGTTCTGCTCCATTCGGACTGCTGATGCGTATCTGGCATCTGGTTTCAACATCTACTATCATCACAGATGGAGAAACTTTGGCTTCATGATGGCTTTCATTACTTTCAATGTGGGTACTGTGCCACTCCTGTTATCATTATCTTGGAGACCTAACACATCATCACAGATATGCTGCATCTACCTATTCACTTACTTGTTCAGAATTCGTACCGGAGGGATTATGTCGCCGTTGAAGAGACTGTTCAAGCGCCGACCATAGAGGGGAGTTGCGTATACTGAGCATACATCCCTTTCATTCAATAGAACATCATGGCCGCATACCCTATACTAATTTTCTAGAACTACCCTGGAAATTCGGCCGATGGGACGTTCTGATTGCAAGACCTCGATGGGTTGGATAGAGGGCCTGTTCGAGTTGACGCTATGAGTGCTAGGTGGCAGTCTAACATGGATTGAAACTAAGGGGAAGAACAAAGAGCATTGGCAAGTAAAAGAAGGTTGTAACGCTGTCCTGTTGCTGAACGATACTCGTGAACGTGAACGACGTCGACGCGAAGTCCTCGTGTGAGAGGGTGGCAGTGCCCGTGCCCAAAAAGGCAAATCTCCCATTTGTCTCCCAGACTCAACTGGGATTAAACAAGATTTCCTAAGCTAAAGGAGATAGACAATCTAATTTATGTATACTATGTCAGACTCTCTGTGGTGTCAGACCATAGAGAAAATCGTTTCCCGTGGCGGGAGCCCGACATCGAGGAGGAGGGAGGCTCGGGATTTCGCGGTGGCGGTGCTAGAGAAGTAAGCCTCGATGGGGCGGATAGCGGATTCGTGGGGTGAAGTTCCCCATGGAACGGATGGAGGGTCGACCTGTGTAACTACCGATGGGCCCGATGGTGGACTTCAATATAGCTTCAATGGTAGAAGCCTTCATCAAGGGATGTGGATAGTCTCCGACCCTGTGCAGCAAGCCTCGATCGAGGGAATAGCGCATTTGTGAGGTGAAGTCCCCAATGGGGTGGATAGAGGGCTGAGATCTGAGATGTGAAAGCACCGATGGACTCGATGGTGAGCTTCAATGCTGAAATCCTTCATCGAGGGATAGCGCGGATAGTGGGTTTTGGATGGCACGTACCCAAGGCAAGAGCCCTATCATAATATAGTGTATTACGGTGAAACCACATAAGTGCCCTATGGCCTCTATGTAAGTACTATAGAGGTATTAGATGCTGTTAACCCTATAGTGGCTTAATGCAAAGACGTGGTTAGCCCCATCGGCTATATAGGGCAAACATCCTGGATGGAACTTACACCTTCCTACAGGATCTCTGTCTTCATAGCTCTGTACGTGCCATCGATGTTGTTGCTCTTCAAGGGAGTATTACTGACATCAACCGTAGTGTTCTCCTGGAGGTAGCTGCAGCCGCTTATTCGTTCTCTGGTGGCGGAACGGATCTCCCTGCCTCAATCGCTATGGCATGTTTCCTCAGTGCCATCTTCGATCACCAGAGTGTACACAACGCTGGGAACTTCATCCACTGGTCCGCCCTCTCGTTCTACCTCATCTCTATGGCCTTGGCCGTCAAGTGCTCTTGGGCAGTATACGCCAAGGTTACTGGCGCTAATGACCTACGAAGCCACATCGCGAGTGCAATTGAAACTCTACGAGGCGAACCCGATAATTCCGTCAGATTAGAGGACGATGTGGAGAGTGGAGCATTGCTGCCTACGAACTAATCTGCACCTAGTAGACCTTTGTGCTCCAATTAATTGCTATGTTTAACGTCAAGAAGTGGACATACAAACATCGACTCTGGGGTGATAGCCGAAAGAACACATCTAGTATTTGAGCCGCTTCTCATTATCCACTTTGAGTCCTTCGAGGTCTAGCGATGAATAGCTGAACGTACAGTGTTGTAGTGTGAAACTGCCCCCTCTCGTCTGTTTACAGCATCAAGCTACTTCCCCAGCGGTAACACCGTTTCATCAACGAATCACGGCGGTAGGTAGATTGGTGGCCGTCGAAGTCTTCGAGATTCAACTGTAATATCCATGCCTCTATCTTCCCAGAACTCGATTTCGCGCAATATAACACGAGGATAGACCTCCCAACGCTGAATGTGCACTGCTGTGAGTTGCGGAATTCCTCGACGAAATGACCGCATTCTCCAGTAAACGAAGTCGGTGACCGTATCGTCTCCTATGTAGCGGTAGTCAAACAATCTGATCTTTCGGAGATTCGGGAGTAGGCACGAGGACGGGGTATCTGTTGAGGTTGGAGTAAGACGCTGGAGGAATCTATCCCCTACGTGGTTGTCGAAACTGTGATCGGTCGGACTGGTATAAAAGCCCCTCAGTGCTAAGTCGACGAGGTTCGGCATGAAAGATAACAAGTCGACGAGCGTGTCGAACGGTGCTACGTGGGGAAATCTGAATCTTTCCATGCTGAGGGCACACGATGAGCGGGTGATCATAGTTGACAATGTAGAGTTGAGGTCTTGATCGGATGCGAGGTCTTCCATAGGTGAGACGTTGATGATGAGGTTTCGAAGTTTAGGTAGAATGACACGGAATAGCAGAGCCTCAACCGTGAAACTCAAAGTCGTCATATTGAGAGTCTGGAGGTTGGGAAGGGTAACGAGTTCATCGGCCATTTCGACGTCAATGGGTTCGATGATCGTAGACAACGAAAACTGCTCCAGATTCCTGCATTGCTTCAGTATTTTCAGAATCTCGTTGGCATCGTATATGCAATTCAACTCTAGTTCCTGCAACTGATCCAATGACAGACCCGAAGCATGGCCACAATGAACGTGTTCGTCCAAATGTAGTCGACGGACAGAAGACGTCTGTGTCCAACTAGAGAAGATGCTAACATCGAACGGGGGTATTGTCGTGGAAGAACCCGCGTGAACAGCGACGTCCTGCAGAAGGGGTACTTCTTGCGGACCAAGACGCGTCATGAAGTCATGATTGACCCATAAATCGAGGACTTGAACTCGATACATAAATGGACCCAACAGTTCGACTAGAGAGTCATACATGCGTGGTTCGCGTGTGCCCAGAGAGATGAATAAAGGGCGTGTCCCGGATCTCGCGAGCCATGCCTTCGCTTTTTGGATGTAGTAATGCAAGGGAGCAGCCTTTGGCGCTGCGGATAGAATTCGCCAAGGGATCTCGATGTCGAGAGATGACCATAGTTCCGGGGTAGATGTAGCGATCTCTCTCCATTCGGGACATATATAGGTCAGAAGAAGAGGAGCCTTCTTTTTGTTCAAGACGTGGTTCCGCGATGATGGTAGGCAATGAACGAATATCTCCTGCAGTAGCTCGAGCGGGAGTCGTTTGATAGGCGATGGAAGTGCTCTGCGTAAACGTACGGCCCTCTTGTGCTTCGCATGTTTTTTCTTATTAGGCATACGAGCGAAATCTCGGTTTCGGTATGCTGCCTCTGGTTGCAAAACCTGTGATCTCGTGTAGCTCGGCGATGGAAGGGGGTTGATTTGTGTGAAGAATGGAGTCTGACCCAGCCGCGGATGATGGTATGGACGACGACCGACGAGATATTTGCTGGCAGAGTCACGTCTCACGTCGACTTCAACTCTCGATCATGCAGACGCCGACAATGACATATATCCTCGGAACAATTCTAGACCTGTCTGGCGCTTATAACATCCCCCAGTCAAAAGTACTTGCTAGCAACTTGCTAGTACCCACTTAGTAGGGGACTACCAGCTGGCCAGTTCTACGAGTACCCACTGGACACGCATAGCACTACTAGAACCGATAATCGACTCGTGAAATGGCAGATTTATCGTCGTGCAATGTCATCCTCTTGAAGGTGTGCAGTGTTTAGTAAAATTGGGGGAGTCGTGGACTGATTATGCCCACAGATAGCCAATGTCCTCACCTACACGGCTTACATGATTCTCGATATTTTCAAAATACACCATTTCGTTTTTCGTGGCAAGGAAACATACGTGTCTCCTGCGCGTTGGGCATCTATTTTCCTGTGCGTCCTGCCTCATGATGATTCACTTGAGCTTGTCCAACCAATCTTCGCAGTTATGCCATTCATGTCCTGTTCATATGGACTCTGGTGTACCAGTTCTTCCCGAAAGGAAAGCAAATTATTATCGGCGAGATCTCGTGGCGTTTGCCCCTTCTCTTCACGATCAACATCCTCTACATTGTTTTCTGGGGCATTCGGTTTTATATATTTGCATTTATTCTTGCAGTGCTTTCTGGGTTATTGACTACAGTGAGTTGGTTATTTAGACCTACTCTCATTGTGACTACTAACAGAGGCGCAGCGCATATACTATACCACGATCAGAAAACATCACCGCGAACATAACTTCGCTGAACAAATTGCCATACATATCCCCTTTTCTCTCTTTCATGCCTGGAATGTCCTTACAATTGTCACCACGGCATGCGAAATAATAGGCTTACAGTGGTATGGTGGTTACACCAACCTCGCGACTAAGGTTCTTGTCTTCATAGCCCTGTACGCGCTATCGTTCCTCTTCGTTGTATTCTCGCTAATTTTGAGATAGTGCCATCCTTCAGGTGGCTGCAGCCGCTTATTCGTTCTCTGGCGGTGGAGCAGATCTCCCTGCGTCCATCGCTATGGCATGGTTCCTCAGTGCCATCTATGACCATCAGAGTGTACACAATGCTGGACACTTCATCCACTGGTCCGCCCTCTCGTTCTCCCTTATCTCTGTAGCCTTGGCCGTCAAGTGCTCTTGGACCGTGTACGCTAGAGTTACTGGCGCTAGTGACCTACGGAGCCACTTTGCGAGTGCAATCGAAACACTTCGAGGCGAACCCGAGGGTCCGGTCAGGTTGGAGGACGATGTGGAGAGAGGAATCTTGCTGCCTACGAATAAGTCTGCACCGAGTAGACCTTCGTGTTCGACTTGATTTCTGCGATAAACGTCGAAAGGTGGAAATACAAATAGTGTCGTGGGCAGAATTATTTTGGTCCTCTTCTGCCGGCAGAATGGCAGAATGGCAATTGCCAGGGGTGGCAAGATTTGGCAAAATGAAATAAGGCTATTTTCTGACTACAAAACCCGTCTAGATAAGGAGCATTCACCAGGCAATCCGTGAAATAAACCTTTCCAAAAATGGTTAATCTTACTATATTTAGTATTTCTGTCACTCATCCGTGACAAATGTGACATTCTGACGAGCCAAATTTAGCTGATTGCTGGCAATTTGCTGCTAAGTCTCATCTATCGTTTACCTCTCTGAACAAGATTTGTTGGATCCCTAAGACGTTGCCACTTTGGCCTGGAGATCCTCTCAACATAGGGCTATCCCCTCACAGCCACTGAAATTCTGCCAAATTCTGCCTCAGACATTCTGCCATCTGCCGGCAATTGCCATTTTGCCACGGCGAATTGGCGAACTGGCAGAATTTTGCCAACAACACTAAATACAAAGGTGGAATCCAACATGAGGCGTGCTTATTTAATCTGTATAGGTGTATATCTGTTCAAGTAGAATTTTGTTCATTACCTGACAGGTCTAGCGCTCTGAAATTGTAAATATCACTTCGAAGGAGGCCTTGATCTTTTGAGTCAACGGCGGAGTCTCAAATCAAGACTCGTTCTGACGTTGAAGTTGAACCGCCTCTTTCATCGTACGGGCTCGATGTCAAACTCAACGTCTACCCCAAAAGTTTCCTTCACTATCCGTCGACCAACTCCAGTTTCCCGGGCAACCTCGTCGGGCGCTGAATCTGATAGTTCATCCTTCAAAGTCCCTTCCTTACCTCGCCATCTCACAAACTCCAATGACTCTACGCCAGGCAGCCCTCTCGCTCGCAGTACCAATTCCTCCCCAAAACCCCCCAAACACAGTGACAGACGACCTTACTACAACGAAGAGCCAGACTCCAGCGACGAAGATGACAATGAGCTCCAAGACGAGCTCGTAACAGGCTTTGATAGATTCGGCGTACAGCGGTGTGTCCATCCTCTTCTTCCTTACTCAGGTAAATCTCAACTCACAAAAGTCCTATTCGGTAACTACAAATGTGATAGTCTGAAGCCGAAAAAAGCACCGCAAGGCCCACTCGTTATTCCGGCTTTGCAAAACCGGGATTGGCGAGAGATGGCTCGGAAACGTAAGAGTGCGACTCAGTATGTTCCTGCTAGCGCAAAAGCGGAGACGGGTAAAGATGGGAGTGTTGGTGGTCTTGGTGTGAGGGACACTATCAATTCGGGACCGGTCTTGGTTGGGTTACAGGTCAAGAAAGACCACGATCACACTATGAAGCAGGAGGACGAAGATATGGAAGGGATAGAACAGGAAGGGGGAGGAACGATAAAGAAGGAGGAAGACGAAGAAACGGAGGATCAGAAAGCTCTACGAGCCATCCTCGCTGGTACGGACGCGAACGAAGGGCCTTTAATCGACATCATTCCAATTACGGCACCCGTATCCGAGACTGATGCGTATAAACAAGACGTCGAAGACCTCCCAGATGCAGCTACGTTGGAGGACTATAATCGTGTACCTGTATCGCAGTTCGGCGCTGCTCTACTGCGAGGAATGGGATGGAAAGAGGGAACAGCTGCCTCTAGGAAGAAAGGAAAAGGGCTGGTTGAACCTTACTTGCCTGAAGCGAGGCCTGCTTTGCTGGGAATTGGTGCGAAAGAGAGGGAAGTTCTTGATGACGGTTCGACGAAGAAAGGTCGAGGCGGCGCTAATAAAAGGCCTGAGAGGAGATATGTTCCTGTGATCAAGAAGGAGAGGGAAGGTAATGGGGCTTTGGTCAGAACAAGAGATGGTGAAGAGACACCTGGTTCAGGTTCGAGTTCATCAGCACGAGACAAAGATAGGAGGAGGCATCGGTCCCGTTCGAGGTCGCCTAGACGTGCACCTGGTACTACTTCAGTCTCACAGTCGAGACGGAGCTCCAGGTCGCCAGAACGTAAGGACAAGGACCGGTCTGATCGAGACAGGGATCATGATGATCGACGGAAGGATGGCGGGAGACGTGGATACGAGAGGGATGGTGACAGGCGTAGGGATGATTCTGACCGCCATCGCGATATCGAGCGACGACGAGATCGCTCGCCGGACAGGAAGAGACGGTATTAAGTCATCTGATGTTCATGTAGGATAGCTGTATTTATGTCGAGCAGGAATTCACCGCAGAACCGTAACATAGTTTCCCGCGGCACGTGGTATCTAGTGGCAGTGCTCGTTGCTTGGCTTTGCTTTATTTCGGGGCCAAGGCTAGCCATGAGCTTGACCGCCAGTCTTTCACAACAGCGACCATGTCATTGGCGAGAGCTGCCTTGCTTGCTCGCCCTCGCCCAGCCACTCTTCTTATCCACCAAACCAGACAATCATCATCCGATACCCATGCACACCACGATGAGCATCATCATGATGCCTACGAGGACCATACAGAATACCCAAAGGAAGGTTCGTAGCGTCGTCAGTTACGATCGCGACCTTTACTGACACTAGCTTCACAGAATTCATAAGCCGTTTCTGGCTGAGGACCGCTGCTATTGCGGTCCTAGGATATACCTACTACAAATACGCCCCTTCTCCGAGCTCAGATTCCTACATCACGCGCTGGCTCGCTGGAACGACACCAGCGAAGGACTACTGGCTAGCTAAGGACGCAGAGCACACTGCAGGGTCTTTTGCACTCTCGCAGGAACACATGTTATTCAGCGACGCAAAGACTCGTCCAGTTCATCGTTACCGGTATCCTCAGTGCGTACAAGTTTACAAGTTCGTGTGTTCAGAACGGTATATAAGTCTAATCATTTCGCAACAGGGTCTTCGACCAGATTTCTCCGCACAACCGAAAGGTCGGAGATCACATTGACGTGAGAAATCTCAGAGTGAAGGGAGACGTCGACGATTTACCTAGAGTATGACCTGAATAGACACGGATGTTGGCGTCCCCCTGCAAAGGTCATATGGGAAATTCACGCTCGAGTTTGTATCAGAATTTCCAAAATGCTACCTGACAGCTAAATCAAAGCCCATTGCATTCCTGAAGACATAGGCACAGGCATATTCAAGAATGTCGTAACAGCCGATCCAACTTCAGTACACATCCTTGTGCACTAAATCACACACGATGGCGAGCTCAACCCTTCTTTATACTCAAATTGTAACCTTGTAGATCGCGATAAGTCATCAAAGTATTACTCCAGGCCCCAGCTGCCATGACGAGTTTTGCGCGTTTGTGAGCCGACGTTCTAGAGAACCTGCATCACTCATGTGCATATCGGTATGCTTTCGGTCGACTGTCCCCTGAATTAACTAGTCTTGATCTAGCCTCGGTGACAGTTCAGGAAAAGGCAAACATCGAGGAACAGGCAAAACGAACTCATAACGCTTGTAGACTGGGGACCGCGGACTTCCAAGGGAATGGTGCGTTCCGATCCCTAGATGTGTTTCCCCTAAATCTCCAAACCGAGGAACGACGGAAACGCTACTGCATAAATGTGTATAGCCTTCTCCTTCTCCCCAGTATCAGGATCCACATCGGACCGTGGACTGACTCGGCATCTCCATATCGGGCGAGGAGGCGGCGGGCGCCACCTGTGTACAATTTCGCCTTATTATTTATCATTCAATGATCCATGTTCGTCTGTTAGCCCTCGGAGCCAAATCAGGACATGGCGGTTGCACTTGAGAAGACTCAGAAGCTGACAGGAAGCACATGCCGAAGGTACGGTACAGACTCCTAATTCGATGATTTACCACGCATGATTTTATTCAATTTACTTTGGCTTTTGTCTCGTAGGAATGGGGTAGTAGTAACTTCACGGCTCCCTGAAGTTCCGCTGCGTAACGTTTTCGCTCGTGTCTGATCTTGTAAGGCTGATGGTCGACCGAACAAACAATCCATATAAATCGATCTGATATCCTCCTGCGATTCAGTTCGACAAGCTAGATTGTTCTAGCTTTGTGAACAGTTACTTGACCAGTATAAAAGGTCCAGACACCTCAGTCCTTTCGTCTCTAACCAACATGCCCACTATTTCCCCCATTCAAGCATTCTCTCTTGGCGCAGATGCGGCTTATTTGGCTAAACGACCTCTTCCAACCGCCCCAGATGGTCACTACGACTGGGAGACGTCGGCGGACGCCGGCTTGAAACCCCAAAACCATTCTAGTGTTACCAATCTCATCTCAAAGGTGTGCGGTCACTCAGCTTCTTTGTGTTTCGCGTTCTCAATTATTTGCTACTGTACTTAGGTGGAGAAGATCAAGGCCAAAGGCATTAACCCTGATCCACGCGTAGTCGTACGTGAATTGATTGCTGTCAGCCCAAACTGACTTCTCTGATAACTTCGTGACAGGGCGCATTCCTAGACTTTGCACTTCATTCCGATTCCGTTGATGACCGCAAAGGCATTGTGAGTCTCGCCTCGTCTTATTATCCGTTGCAATGATGTAACTGACCGTCATATCGAGCTGGCGGATGGCCTCAATATCCTATCTCGTCTTCCTCCCGGCTCTGAGGTTGCTACTGACCTGAATAACGCGGCGATCGCGATGTTGTACAACACCGTGCCTCATCCTCCTGCTTCGTTTTTAGGCTCCGCTCATTCGTGGCGCTCAGCCGACGGAGGCGGGAATAATCCACAGGTACCCGATTATGGTCGAGGTGGAACGGCATATGCTAGGAGCTTTCAAGGACAACGATGTCTTGCGGCCGAGTCCCTGCCAGACCCTGGTTTGATTTTCGACATTCTCTTGAAGAAGCGGATGGTAAGTATATTGGGTCACGTTTATCAGTCCCACGTCTGACAATACTGCAGCACAAAGATCATCCGAACGGCAACTCGAGCTTCACATTCGCATTTGCGGCTCTAGTTACTCACTCGCTCTTTCGGACTGATCACAGGGACTGGAGTATCAACAACACCAGTTCATACCTCGATTTGAGTCCACTGTATGGCTATAGTTAGTCATTGCTGCTTCCTGAGTCCAGAATATGACCGAACTCAATCGTCTTCTCCCAGACCAGACAACCCAGGACCAAGTCCGTGATAAAGCAGCAGGTCGTGGCAAATTGTACCCCGATACATTCTCGGAAGAACGCCTTTTGTTTTTTCCCCCAGCGGCCTCTGCAGTACGTCCTCCTTTTGTTGTCTGTTCATCTTCAGTCAGCTAAGCTACCCACCTTCCTTTAGCTGCTGGTCATATTTTCCCGCAACCACAACGTTAGTCGGCAATCTGGTTCAACATCACTGTTACTGAATAACTTTGTACTGTCGGACAGTATATCGCGGATATGCTCCTGAAAATCAACGAGCGCAAAGCCTGGTCGGACCCCCCTCCGATCGACGAAGCGAAACGCGTAAAACAAGATGAAGATATATTCCAGACAGCGAGGCTAGTCAAGTACGTATTTTCTGATCCTCAAGCTTGAGGTCATGTTATGCAATGACGTCATCTATATATCTAGTTGTGGCCACTTCATGAGCCTGATCCTGGGAGACTACCTCGCCGGATTTCTAGGTCTATCAGAAGGAAATGTCTGTCCCCTCAAGGCGTTCGACGTTAGTCTCAGGATTCTTCTTTTGCCGCGCAAGCTCAATCATTTCCATTCAGCCGATCAAGACCAAAGACGGTGCAGAAGTCACTCGAGGCCAAGGAAATCACTGCAGTGTAGAATTTAATGTTCTCTACCGCGTAAGTCTGTCTATTATGGTCACTATTCAAGGCATCCTGAAATTCGATTCCATACTTCAGTGGCACGCTACCACTTCTCAGGCAGACGAGCAATGGACGAGGGACTTATTCACCAAGGCTTTTGTTGGCAAGCCGTTCGACAAGGTTGGTGGCAGACTAGTGACACTCATTTCAAGATATGATATCGACTCCTTCTTCGTAGCTCACACTCCAGGATTTTAGCGGAGTTTTGTTGAAGGAATTCCAGACCATCGATCCTGATCCTAGCAAGCGCGAATTTGGCGGGTCAGTATATGTTGTCGTACCCACGTTGCACTTCAAATGCTGACTCAATTTGATGGCAGTCTGACCCGTGAACCCAATGGAACATTCTCTGATGATGCTCTAGCTCAAATTCTACATGACGCGACAGAAAATCCTGCTGGCGCATATGGCGCAAGAAACACCCCAGACGTTTTGCGAGTCATCGAAGTCATGGGCATTCAGCAAGCCCGACAATGGGGCGTGTGCTCCATGAACGAATTCAGGAAATTCCTGGGTCTGAAGCGTGCGTGTTGCCGACCAAGAGCTCTCACAGGTGCTCATTGTCAATTCTCTAGAATTCACTACTTTTGAAGATTGGAATCCCGACCCCGACGTAGCTGTAAGGACAATCTTATATTCGGCCTCAAGATATACTGAGCAGTGGCCATCTTGCAGTCATCAGCTCGTCGACTGTACGGTCATATCGATAACCTTGAGCTCTATACGGGTCTGATCGCAGAAGAGACCATGCCCCTTACCAGTGGATCGCGCTTCGCTTGCGGTTACACAGTACGTTCTATCTCCCTGTATTTGTTTGACGCATGCTTATATCTCGACACAGATGACGAGGGCTGTCCTTGGTGATGCAATTGCCTTGATTCGTGGAGATCGTTTCTACACCACTGATTTTACTCGTTCGTTGTCTGCACAATCGTTCATACCGTCTAATTTTTGATTCATCGCCCATCAATTAGCATCGAACTTGACAACTTGGGGCTTCCAGGACTGTATGCGTGATCCGCAAAATGGTGGCTTCGGAGGTGAAAGTGAGTAGTAATCGTTTCTTTGCGAGAAGGCTCCTCGGATTCAAATGAATATTATTACAGTGCCAAAGCTACTGATGAGACATTTGCCTCGACACTACCCCTACGTAAGCTTCCATCCTTTGATCTACTCTGCTAATGTCTCGCATAATTTACATCGTGCAACAGAACAACGTTTATGGTCTTTTCCCATTCTTCACGCCGCAGAAGATGAAGGAAAGTTTGACGAAGCAGGGTATCGTAGCCCAGTACACTTTCGATCGACCCGTCGCCACAGTGATACCCAAAGTTCTTAACACTTTCACGGGGATCAAATATGTGTTCGGAGACCCTGCACGCTTCAAGACCGTCTATGATATGAAGGGCCTAGGTGATGGATATGGCTTTATGCTCGCGTTCGATGAACCTGCTAAGTCAATATCATACTCGTCACGGCACCAATGTGTACGGACTACTGACGTCTCATTTGCAGGCATGATGCTGATAGAGCCCTGGTAAATGTTTGCTCAAGTTCAGAGAGAAAACTATTGAGCCTGTGTTCTAGGTTCTACATGCTCTATTCCCGACGAAGAAGTCGCTGAATGAATATCAGAGTTGGTATAGGACTCAGATCGCTCAGAAGATTGCAGAACGATCGTGGCAGTAAGTCGTCTCTATTCACCATTACTGTAGTTTCTGACCGTCGAAATCTAGGTATGATGGTGTTCCGGGTACATACGTCGACATCGTGCGAGATGTGATCAATATCGTCTCGGTCCATTGGGCTGCTGATCGACTCGTGCGTTCTCTTCTTGAGGAAGCTCAGGCCGGCATTGTAATAACATTCTCATGATAGTGCGGACTACCTGTCAAAACTAAAGAAAACCCAAGGGGGCTTTATACAGAGCAAGAGATTCATGACATGTTCTCGACTTTGGTGAGTCTAGCTATCCTTCTCTATCTTGATTTGCCTACAGCTCTGATCTATGTCTAGTTCACGTGATTGGTATCCTCATGTCTCTTCAGGATGCCACTGATTCATTCTCCGTTGTAGCCTTACTTTCCTAAGCATCGGCGATAACGAACACGGATTCTCTCTGCGTCAAGCTGCTGTTCAAGCTGGTGGGGTTATCCAGGCTCTCATCGCAAAGACTATCATGGAAATAGCCCCACAGAGTGCTTCGGTACGCGTCTTGTCTATGCGTATATCCTCGTACGCCCTCAATTGTGTAATCTTTCAGAATCCATTTGTTACGTTGGCGTCCCATGTTGCAGGTTATATCTGGCCTTCTAGCACGAAACCTTGTTATCCATTCCTCAGCGAATTGGCGGAAACCGGAAGACCTCTGAATGAATTGGTTGCGAATGTTATCAGTCTGGCAGTTGGCTCATCTGTCAACTATGCTCAAGGTCCGCAACTGTCTTGGCCTCCCTGGTCTACTTCTTACTCTTTGCATAGCTGCCGTACACGTTATTGACTTCTACCTGGACGAGAAACATGCTGCTGAGAAAGCCCACATCGTGCAGCTAGTACAACATGATGATTTGTCAAGTCTCGAGCTTGTCCGAGGCTACGTACGGGAAGCAATGAGTAAGAATGAGTATTCTTTCTTGTTGACATGTTTTCTTACTGGTTGCGATGACAGGGCTCAATCCTCAATTCGCTGGTCTCTGGCGCGACGTTGTAGTAGATGCTCAGATCCCTCAGGGTCCTGGCTGTCCTCCCCTGAATGTCAAGAAGGGTGATCGTCTCTGGGCCAGCTTCAAGAATGCCCACCGCAATGTGCGCAATTATTCCCAGATTCCCAGCCGTTGGCTTACTTTTCCACAGCCCCTCGACTTCCCCAATCCTCAGAAAATCGACCCTACAAGGCCGAAAGCTTCTTATAGCCTCAATGGGACCGGGTTCCATGGCTGCCCCGGAGTCACATACGCGGAACAGACCATTGCCGAGATTGTCAACGTCATCTTCAAGCTCAAGAATGTCCGGCGCGCGCCTGGAGATGCTGGCAGACTTGTTGGCTTTACGACGGTGGTCAATGAAACCGAAACCAACGTGTTTATCACTCCCAACGGTACCACCAGTCCGTGGCCCGGTTCGATGCACATTGTAGTAAGTGTAATGCGTACTTGGTTTGGATCTTTTACTGACTTCTCCTATCAAAGTATGAGGCGTGATGCAAGTGCATGGTATTATATACAATGATAAATAGGTTCAGCGAGGTTTGAGAAAGTAGTCCAATAATATTTGCGTAGTCGAAGTCCTCAAATCCATAAAGATAGCAATGCCACTGTAAGAGAGAGCAATACGACGTCGATGGCCACGGAAGAGCTACGAGTTCCAATCGAACTGAGTGTTGACGGGTCAGAGGAGCCCCAGAGTCGGAGATTGCGGAAATAGGTATGAGTGGTATTTGGGGTGGCCCAACTGTCGTCGTCCCCTAGAGTGAAACGAGCGTGTTAGTAAGACATTCTTACAAAGGTAACATTGTTCCACCTCACCTCCAAAGAATGTTCTGCGAGTTTTGTCAGTATTATAGAATAAGGAACGAATAGATATGAGGATTTCTTACGAGAAATATAAGCCCCCGGCGCTCAGTGTACTTGCGGTGCGAATTCGAAGGCCTTGATGAGAAATAGCCAAGATGTCATTGAAGCTACATTTATAAGATTAGCATCACGCAATGACGACTGAACACAGGTACTCACTATAGCTGGACCTGGCCATTGGCTGGTCGAGAGTTACAGCTTTGACAAGGGTATGATGATAGATAACCACATACATTTAGACGCCGGATTATTGAGCTGCACAAGAAGTGTTATGCGGTTCCAACTGAGACGGCAAAGGTTGGGACAAGAAAGAGCTAATAAATAGGATAAAAACTCACGTTCCGCTACTGAAACTGAAAGCGCCTCTCGATATACTGATGCCAAAATCATCATTGCAGGTGATACTGCTGTCGGCACACAAGCTTTTGGTCTCAGGAATGTATGCATATACTAGTCAGATATTCAGAGTGAGATTGACGCGAAATCCCAACAGCCGATACGGTACCTTCTCCAAGACCATCGGCTCGCCACATCAGCCTTGTGCTGAAGCAGTCTTTACCCGTCGCCTCTTTGCCACCAGAGCAACCGGTGGAATTTAAGCCACCTCGAAGTCCTGGAAGCTTCCCTCCTTTGACCCAATCAAAGTCAGAATCGAAGGCGACTTCATACGAAAGCATCATGGAGCCAAACGTCGAGCCGTCTGATGTGTTCCACAGATTGTACAGCTGTGCACCGCCCGTATTATTGTTGAAGCTGCCAGACGGATATGTGACTTGTAGAACGGGTCCCGTTGTATTGATATTGGTGGAAACACCAGGCGTGGTAACATTCGGGAAAGGATCATCGACGAAGGCGAGGTCCGATGCACCATCCTGGATGCGACCCTTGCTGAGACCCCACTCGGAGACTATGAGAGCCTGTGCGTCAGAGCTGGATTCTGTTGCTGTAGGGAATGGAAGGGTAGTGCTAGTCGTAAGAGAAAATGAAGCGGCTACACTCTCTGCGGGGGTGGCTGCGTAGACGCTCGAAAGACAGGCGAGAAAGAGAGATGGTAGAATGAATTTCAGCATTTTCCAGAGATATCAGGTAGATCGTCGAATGCGCTGTGCTGTGCGTGGTGGGACCAGCCCCTTCTTTGAGTGAAATGGTGGCGGGAGGAAGAGAGCTAAATATATTTTGGACCCGCAGTGCGCAACATTCGCGGTCAAGACCTTCAATTCTTTGAAGCTTCAATACTTCAATTTATCCTTCTTTCTCTCGACCAACACCGACCCATGAGTCACTCATAATGTTTGCTAAATCTACTAGAGGCCGTCATTCTGCAGCTGAGGGCGAATCCAGCCAACCGTTACTCGGGCATACACCAGAACCCGACTCGGAGGGTCGAACTACTATTTTTGCCGTCGATGATGACGACGACGACGCGCTAGAAGATAGCGCACTTCGTAGTGCACCGGATACTAGACTTGAGCACACCGTCAGGTTTCAAGAGGATGTACAAGTCATAGGCCCCCCTCTCAAGTCGACGAATGCAAGCCGTGAGGCAGGTGTGTACGTGTCAGACCTTGCTTTCCCTGTCAATCGTAATGATTTGTATCCTACCATCATCTAGAGTTCGAACTTGATTCAGATGAATTTGACGAATCCTCTATCAATGAACTTGACGATGTCGAAGTGCAAACAACCCCCCGCGGCCACACAGATCAGACTATGCCTCTTCTTGTTGGTCTCTTCGACTCGTCCTCATCTCGGATAGGCTCTGAAAGCGTTCCCCTTCATTCGGCGAATGGAGCTGAATCTTCTGCGGAGAGTAATTTTGACCTGGAAGAATTGGTCTCAAAACAACATGCGGGTGGAGGCATGCTCGATTCCGTTGCCAACATGGCCAATTCTATACTCGGGGCAGGTAAGAGTAGTATGCGATATTGATATTGCCGAGGGCTCACTCGCTCATCCATCTAGGTATTATCGGTACTTCAAATTTTGCTACTCTAACCGCGTCGTCATCTAACACACTATGATCTATAACCAGGTCTTCCTTATGCCGTTAGTCAGGCAGGGTTTCTTACAGGCCTTTTCCTTCTGCTCGTACTCTGCGGGGTCACAGACTGGACGATACGCCTGATTGTCGTGAACGCCAAGTTGAGCGGGCGACATTCATACATCGAGATTATGCACCATTGCTACGGATCCAGCGGTAGAGCCGCTGTGTCTTTCTTTCAATTTTCCTTCGCATTCGGAGGTAAGCTCCCTCCGTAATACGTAGACCGCAGAACATAACATACTTATCCAGGCATGTGCGCTTTCGGAATAATCATTGGTATGATCTCCGTCTTCTGAGTCTTTACAGTCTTTTACTCAATGGGACTGCACAGGCGACACGATACCCCATGTCATCCGCTCAATATTCCCCACCCTTAAGACCATACCCGTCCTATCTATATTCGCAAATCGACAATTCATAATCGCTCTATGCACATGTGGTGTCTCATATCCGCTTTCTTTGTATCGGGATATCCATAAACTATCTCGAGCCTCTGGCCTCGCCCTCATTGGCATGCTCATTATCGTCACGTCCGTTTTGATTGAAGGGCCTCATGTCCGCCCTGAATTGAAGGGCGATCCGTCCAAACGATTTTCTGTCATAGGACCCGGTGTCTTTCAGGCCATCGGCGTCATTAGCTTCGCATTTGTCTGCCACCACAATTCACTCCTTATTTACGGCAGTCTGCGCACACCTACGCTCGATCGATTCGCAACGGTTACCCATATTTCCACGTTGCTCTCGCTGTTTGCCTGCACCACTTTGGCAATATCCGCATATGTTGTTTTTACTGACAAGACACAAGGCAACATCCTCAACAATTTTTCCCGGGTAAGGGCCACGATATCATACAGCTTACTAGACGCCTTACGAATTGGGGTCTCCATCTTGTAGGACGATACGTTAATCAATGTTGCAAGATTTTGTTTCGGACTCAACATGTTTACCACACTTCCCCTGGAATTATTTGTGTGTAGAGAGGTACGCCATGTCCTGTCTCTGCCTCATTCTCTAGGCTAATACCGCAATAGGTGATCGAGCAATTCTTCTTCTCACATGAGTCCTTCAACCAGCAACGACATATCTTCTTCACCACGTCTATCCTATTTTCATCCATGCTAGGTAGGTACTTCTTTCGTTTCATAAGACACGTTGCTTCTATGCACTGACTTAATCTCTATTGTTATAGTCGCGCTAATCACTTGCGATCTTGGCGTCATGCTTGAAATCACCGGAGGGGTATCAGCGACCGCTCTCGCATTCATATTCCCCGCCGCATGTTACCTGAAACTGACGGACATCAAAAAGCCGTGGTACTCGCGGACCAAGCTCCCTGCTGTGATGTGTGCCACGTTCGGGATCGTGGTCATGACCATATCTCTTTTCTTGGCTTTGCGGAAGACTTATACACCAGACGGGGATGTTAGAATATGTATGTGATAGATGATGATGAGGGTAGCATGTATCTAGGTATAGAATCTAATAAACCCAGAGGAGATAACGGACTAGGGACTATTAAAGTATATGGACTTCCTGTAACGTGGTAAAATTAGTTGGAGATGATAGCGGTCAGCAATCCTTTGACGTCCTCGATCCTTTCGACGCACGCTCCTTTCGCCATACTTTCGACCGAAGATAACGGCGAGACCTGCAGTTCCGTGTAGCATTCCCAGACACGCTCGACACGTTCCAAAGGTCGTTGGTCTGGATGCGAGTCTACAGGGTCGCACACCAAGAGCCAAACGGCATCGTAACCGCCAGCTGCATGGATCGATCAGCCTGAGGTCGGATAAAACGGGGGTGGAAACAGGCGATTGACTTACCGCCTGGCACACCACCTCCTATGACACCCGCCAAAGAGACGCACGTATTCAGAAGACGTGTTTGTTCGATTGGCTCGATCGGTACACCGGATAGTTGTCCCATCTCCCGCATGCTGGACCGTATATCCTGAATACAAGATGGTTGTCAATCAAAACAAATGAAATGAAGAAGAGAACGGAACGGGGATTGATTTGAACTTACTTGCATGGTTTGATGAGATTCCCAAAACATGGCAATAATGATCTGCTCCTCAGGAGGGGTCATCGGATTCGCCAGCCACTGTCATGACGTCAACCTTCAAAGTTCACAATATGGTGTTCCTGACTTACCTGTACGGGCTGCAACGATGATATATATTTCACCGCTCTGACATAAGAATTGGGGTCCTGCGAATACAACTCGGACAAATGCAGTAGAGTATTAGCCAGAGATTGGTTGCGCTGGTCAATTGTAGTCCAAAGGGCGTGGGCTAGATCCATTCAGTAGTGTAAATGTTGTATCCCCGGGATACGGATAACAAAAAAGACGCGGCGTACCTTCAACACTGGAGTCTTTTCTCCATTTCAAAACCTTACCCACCAACGAGGGGGTGTCGCTGCCGGCATCGACGTCAGCAAGCATTAGCCGTGTTAACGGTGGGAGCTTGAACGGTTCTACACGATAATTCCACGCGTTATTTTTCGGGGAAAGGATGGGCAGCAGACGTTCTGTACGGAGCTACGGTCGCGCAATAATTAGCCGCCGAAAGCAACCCCACGAATGAGAAATAATCTGGCGCCGTACCGTATCGCTTTTCATCAAATTGTCGAGGACAGCGGGATCAAAGCGGGTGTACCGGTGGCTGCCAAAAACAGCAGCAGATACATCGAAACCGCTGCCAACCTTGCCTTGGGCAAGGCAGTGGACGTATTGGGCTAGATTGTGAGCAAGCCGTCTGCCCTCACTATTTTCTTCCGAAAATGTGTTTGAGGGAATTGCGGCGAAGTGGAGAAGCAATGCAGACACTAGAGATGTGATCAGAGCTGCGGAGGATCCGAGCCCCGTCTTGTGAACCTCTGATAGCGGGACGCCCGTCGATGTGAATGGAGTTAGTTTAGATAGGGAGGCGAGCGTTCGGGGAAGGTCCAGAGACGTTAGCTGTGGGACTCGTCAGTGATGTGCGGTTTCCGTGACCGACGGATAGAACAATGGAACAGTGCTTGCTCACCGCTGCGCGTTGAGAGTAAAAGTCGTTGTCCCCCACGATAGCAATATCTAAACCATGCGATAGAGTCGCATTGACAGAACCGGCGCCGACGATTTCAGATATTAGCTGAATTGTGCTCTGAAGAGCAATGTGAACGAATTTGTTCTTGCTCGTGCTATATGTAGTAGCCATGACGCGAATTCCTTATGAGCTTGGAAAGTGGTCAAACTTACTTGTCAGTGACGGGTTCGATTTGTAGGCCATCGAGGACTGAATAAGTCCAAGTTGCCTGAGTGAATTGTGGGGATCGCACCACGATGTTGTTCGGTAGACCTTTTGAGCGAACCACAGCGTAGAATCTGGATGAGGTGGATACGACGGTGCCAGGGTATGCAGGATCGAGTACGAGATAGCCACCAGCTATTAGGACTTTTCCTGGTGCGGACACGACAGTAGAGATAGGCATGGGCATTGCTCCAAAGGTCATGTCACTTCTGGACTCTGCATTTATAGTCAAAACAAGGCTCAGTTAGCGCTCAAAAGAGCCAGGTGAAAAGTGCCATAATGGATGACTCAGCACGGAGAACAAAATCAGTTACGGAAATACAATTCAAGGAGATCAAAAAGAGTCCGGCTCAAGGAGGATGATGCATGTCGACGTCGCGATGGAGAGTAGAAGAAACTCACCGGTGCACCAAGATCGACAGTTCAAGCTTCAAGAGTAGAGTGTATAGATGGATACCGCGGAGATACAAAGGACATTAAAAATACAAAACACAAATCCCAAGTATGTAAAATTATGCCCTACTACTGCCCCTTCGCAAACCATTCTTTTTGCAACCCACAAGTCGCGTTCGTACACCCAGGACACCGCAGTCCAAATTGGACACTTGTCGGTCCGTTTTTGCCAGACGTGTAGTCACGCAGATGCGCTGCGGCAATGTCGGCTAGTGCGCGAATGAATACGGGAGACTCGTTGAGTGATTCCGCACGATAAATCTCTATGCCGTGCTGTGGCAAAATAATTCTTGTGAGTAATGAGACTCATGATAAGGCGACACATCGGGAAATTGAAAAAAGAAGAAGCGTAAGCCAGCGACGGAAAGAAGCGACACACACCTCTCTCGCTTCCCTCGCGTACTCGTGATCAAGTTCATACAGTGTTTCGATGTGGTCGCTGGTGAACGCGATAGGGACCAGAACGACCTGTTTTCGATTTAGTCTAGCCAGACCCTTCAATGCGTCATTCGTCTGCATTCCCATCCAAGCACGCGGCCCTACTTGACTTTGCCACACTAGACGGTAGGGATTTGAGTGGCCCAGGCGTTCCATTACAGCGGACACAGATGCGGAGACTTCCATAACGTATGGGTCTCCACGGTTGATCACTGACATTGGGAGAGAATGCGCAGAGAATAAGATAACAGTATCTGCTCTTCGGGATTCTGGAAATTTGGCGAGAGCAGCTTCTAAGTTTTGGGCGACGGCCTTATCAACGCACGCGTTTCAGTACAGAATATAGACTCTAGTATATATAGACGACGAACCTCGATGTATCCGGGGTATGTTCCCCACCGATCGATGACACTCCATCGAATTCCCTCCGTAGGGCCACCAGGTTGGGAAAGTCGGTAGAGTTCGTTCAGACTGCTCCCGGTAGTGCTGCAACTATACTGAGGGTATTGCGTGAATACAACCGCGTCTTTGATCCCGTCCGCTTTCATCTGCCGTGCAGTTTCGTCGGTCAACGGTTTGGCATAACGAAACGCGACGTAGGGTTTATGTGGAGCTGTAGACGGGTGGAGTTCGTCGAGAAGTTTGACCATGCCATCAGCTTGTGCCTGGGTATAACGAAGAATCGGTGAGCCGCCACCGATGGCCTCGTACTGTTTCTCAACATTCGGAGTACGACGCTTGGCGATTATGGGAGCGAGGAAGCGTTGAAACGGCAAAGGTACGAGATCTGCATCACTAAAGAGGTTTTTGAGGAAGTCGTGTGTTTCAGGTACCTGTTTATTACGGATCGAAAAAAAATTGGCGAGGTTTACCTAGTAAATGAAAATGAAATTACTTACCGTCGCCGGACCTCCCATGTTTACCATTACAATTGCTGGACAAGAATCTTCAACCTCTCATAATCTCGCTCGTGGGTGACAGTAACGTACCTGTAGGGCTGAATCATTTTTCAAAATTCTAAAGATGCTTTCAAAACGCAAGCTGCTCACCTTTTTCTGGCTGGGGGAGTCTGTAATGAGGCGAAAGAACGCGCCAAGGACCGAGAGAGCGCGTTTGTACGAGACATGGTGGGGTAAAATCGAATGGGATCAAACAGGTTTGCGAATATGATTTGAGGGAAATTATTGTGTGGGTCTATAGCTACTGCCAGTGGGAGAGAAAAATACGTGGCGCCATGGCCAATGAATAGTTCTGCGTTGCGTGGGACGGCATCGGCCGGGAAACGTCCTTACGGTTACCGAGTGACAGTCCGACCCTCACTATTGTTGGCAACAATTCTTCACTTCAAAACTCTGTAATGACACTCGGAATGTTATCTAGCCTATCTGACTTATATGCTATACTTTTACATCTGGTGGCTACATCAAGAAAAACTCTAGCGTCGTCGGTCTTGTCTTTGGCCGCCTAGGCTGGTACGGTGGTGGTGGAAGAGCGGATACAGTGCCACTCTCAGGGAAAGAACCATCGTGAGTACTTGATGAGGGAGAGGAGCTTTGGTGCGAGTCGGAAGAATCGACATGTTCTGTGTAGGGCGGACTATCCAGAAGTTGTGGGACACGAACACCATGTCTTCGTCGACGGGAAGATCGCGATGATACACCGCTAGAGGGAATACCAGCTAGCTGCGATGGATTATCCACGCCTCCCGGACCCCGTGGATATAGGATCTCGATGACTCGCGTCTGTGAAGGAATGTCGTTCTCAGTCTCCATCCCTGTGACTTTCCGCGTCAACGATCTACTGGATGGTCTCCATCTTCCTTCTAGTAATGTACGGCGGCGACGAACTCTCTCCGGACGCTCCTGATTATCCTATTGAACAAAGGCTAATGAAATACAGACGAATAATAACTCACCGCTTCTGCTTGTTCTGATAACGCTTTTGAATAATAACAGTATTCACAGGCACATCCTGGAACCGAATTCATTTCCGACTGTAAAGCGGCCCACTGTTGTTCTAGGAGTTCTGGGTGCAACGGTCCATCTCCGTCAGCCTCAGTGCCAGTGGCCTAGATGATACGATTGAGGGAGACCAATCAGTAGGTGACATGGCTCAGAGTGTCAGCCTTCACATACCAAGTAGGCAGTCGTCGATTCGGACTCTTGGATGTGTGAGGGGTTATATTCTTGAAGAAGGTTTGACCTTTCGTGGTCATCTCTCTCAGATTCTCCCGTCAAGATCGATTGGTTGCGCCCCGGAGAAAGAGATAGCTTTTTGGTGATGTATTTGAACATTGCGGGATGGAAAGGGAGAATCGTCTCGTGATGACATATTTTCTACTTATATACGACGAGAATGCCTCCTATAGATAGTGAAAAGCTTCCGTGCGGGTAGGACTGCTATTGGAAATGCTATGCGGCTGGCTCGAGAGGGGTAGCTCCTAACAACTCCTAAACTATATGCATAAGTCTTGGTGCAAAGCTTCCGATCAAACTGTCTGAACAATTCCTCTGCTGCCGCCCCAGAATCCCTAGACTAAGACTTGCCCGAAATCGCCGTTGAACGTTGAGCGCTCGAGCACCTATGTCGTTTCCAGTGGTTGTGCCTGTTTTACTCGCATATGTACTCCTGAGTTTGGCTTCGACAAGATCTTACGGCCATCATACACACTACGCTGCTATGGTTGAGGCGATTACGAGCTCGATTGCACTTGCAGCCTGTGTGCGCTGTAATAAAACACTACGCGTCAGCAAGAGACGCGTCTCGCACGTGACATTGCCGCCTCCAGGATTTGGGCCCATTTGGCTTCGCTTTTTATTGGAAGCAGACGGATATATTCAGAAAAGAGTCCTAGGCATATACAGGTTTGATAATGAGACAGGTAGTCAGACGTATTATGTCTAAAGGTTATCTGAAGGAGGAAAATCGGATACAATGTCTGACCCAATGAGCCGAGAAGATTGGGTTGATCCAGACTTCAGCAAGTTGGCCTCTGAGTCTTTGTGAGTAGCCGGATCCGGGGGATGAGCCTAATAAAACTATAACAAGATCCTCCATTCTCTCCCCTTGTCTTCCACTAGGATGCTTGCGCACAAACGAAAAATAACACAGAAAAGCGACGATGGATTCTCTAACTCTGGGGCGCACGAAATTCCTTTCTTTGACAACAAAATTGGTATCTCTTCCGCGTCAACCAATAAAGGCCAATCCAGGGGAACTCAGGAAAAGATAAGAAATGAAGGAGATTGGCCTGCAAGTAAGATTTGAGCCAGCCGCCAGCGCTTTCAACAAACACGACACCTAGTTCTTGAATCATAAATTGGTTTCATGATACATCTTTCTCTCCTAGCGACTTTTCCTTCCGCCAAGAATTTACCTCTTTCCTGTGAGTCCAGAATTGCAGCAAAGGAAGGGTGATACAAGAAATCGCGATCCATGTCAACAGGACAGCAAAATCCACTGCAACTAAAATGACAAAGTCGGTATAGTGCGCACGCCTACGAAAGAGAGAGGACTAACCTCGATTCTTGGTCGAGAAGACTATCGTCCGAACAGCCCGGGAGACGTTGTAGAAAGGAGCGGCGTATCCGTATCGGAAGACGATTGGCAGAACCTCGATCGGGAGTGCTGAGACGGAGACGTTTACTGTTTGCCACCACAAACAAAGATCACTAGGTCAGTGACTATGAACTAAACTACGAGGTATCTACGAAGGGGACGCACCGATTATCCAGGCAATCAAGAAGAATGGTACGAATTTCTTGGTCAAGATTGTGAGCATGGACTCAAGAGCGAGTCCCCTGGATGAATTTACAAGTGACGATGAGCGGCGTGATAGCAGGGACGGATCTAGAGACTTGAAAGAAGCGTACATTGCCATCATAGCGGCCCACGATAACATCCAGAATAGAACGAATCCACCGTGTCCAAATCTATGATGAATTCCGTCAAATAAATAGGAGTGGAGAATGACAGCAAAGACTTACTTGCGATCGAAGGGCAACGCAAAAGCCATACTCAAGAGCGAGTAGAATAACTAAGAACGGATATGAACGCGTCTTCGGTCAGTGCACGAGGAGCGCGGAATGTGATCTATAGACTGACCGAGATAAAGAAATACATGGTCAGAGGTGTCAGAATGCGGATCCAGATCAAAGATCCTGTTGTCAATCGACGCTCGAGACCTGCTGACTCACGGACACCTGCTGATATGAGCTGTTATAGAATTACTGTCAGCATACGCAGGTGCCCAGAGAGAAAGGAACGCACGGTAACAAAGAACTGTAGGTTAGGTACACATATTCAGTTGTGAACCGAACAACGATAGGCATAGTACTGACCGAGAGAATGGCGAGATAGATCAATCCGACGAAAGTAACAGCAGTTGCTCTAGAAAGATGATATGAATAAGACATATCAACAATGAATGATTCTGACTTTACACGGGCGTATCAAAAGGCCTTAGGTTGTCAATGGTGTAGTAGACAGGATTTGTGATAAGTTGAGGGGCGATCGACAATAATGTGGCGAGATCTGTTCGGTTCGAGAGTTGTTTGGCGAGGCTCATCGTAAGGTTCTGTATAACGGTCTCTAAACCTGCTTGTATCTAGAAAAGCACGTCAGAAACATCCGAGGTGTCAAAGATTGTCAACATACAGAGGGTCGAATAAGATTCCGGCTTTTTCGGAGGACTCAGCAGAAGTAGGATACAACATTCCAAGTAGGAGACTTACTAGGCATTTTCATTCCGCGCCTCGACTCCGTACGCTGTAATGGCGAGCGAACCGTTGTAGGAAGGGTCTGTCGCCTCCAAGGCCGCGATGAGTCGGTCAGTGGCACCGGCGTTGACTTGAAGTTGCCATCCATTTGTCAATAAACAGCATAGTGCATAAGAATGTAAAGAATACTCACTAGCAATAGCGGCCCATGAGTGTTCCTCGACAACTCTCTCAGCCATACCACTGACGCCTTTTGGGAATTCACCTGCAGGGATGACTTTCCAGGTGACTTTCCCTGAAGTTCTGGTGATGGCTTCAGTGATAGCTGTCCCAATGCTGCCACCATCGAAATCCTGAGTCAGAATATTCAGTGTGGTGGATTCGGAGACGAAAGTGAAAGAAACACACCACTACCCATCCGTCCAAGTTGCGTACTGGCGATTTCCACGAGGCTCCCCAGTATATAGAGAAGATTCCGAACACGGTCAGACTGATCAGAACGGTCCCACCGACCAGAGCCTTGAGATACATGGCCCGTGCCTTGGATGATGCTGCATCTTTGTCGAAGAAGGCACCGGAGTAGGGCTCGCGTTCAACGATGGAAGAAGACTCGCTGAAGTTTGCAGCCCGTATGGAAGTGATGGAACGCGTCTTGTAAGAGCGGATGGGTATGGTTTCGACGCTCATTGAAAAACGAAGTTCTAGGGAAGTTTGAAAGGGGTGTTGGTGATATCAGAAAAATATAGATGATGTTTTTATATGAACGCGATCCCGGGGACGCGAAGATACGCATCCGAGCCACCTCGGCACATACTATGGACATCGGGGGGAATGTCAGGATGTAGTTCGAGATCATGCTGAGACTAGCGCCAAGACATCTCAAGACATTCGCGCAGCTCAAGCGCCAACGGCCAGTCCCGGCCGGGTTGTTGCCGAGATATTTGGCGACGGCCTCTCGGAGTAACAGCCGTGCTGAGCCACGTGAATTCGCGGCCACGGTAACTCGGCCGAGAATATTACCCCACCTTCTCCGGATCTTCATCTTCTCAAAATCTTTCTGGTCTTGACGTCCTCCGAGTCGACGCCTTGAGACGGTCTTACTAACACTTGCTAATAACTAACCGCAGGTGCTCACTAGCGCTGCCTCTTGGACACTCGGAGAACTCTGAATTTGACCGAATAGTTGCTTGGGACGAATTGAATGCCTCGACGAGCCAAGATTCATTATGTTTCCCTTCGTTCGTCACTCGTCAACCTACCAATATCCATATACGGACCTCTACTAGAACGGAATATAGTGCGTCTATCTAGCTCTCTATAAACGCGTGTTTTATTCGAGCCCACATCAGCGCCCGCAAAATCTCGCCGTACACTTGAGTGTCGCGTCGAAACAGAATGCGGTTGATATTTACGTGGGTTGGACAGGCATGGCCTCTGCATCCTCACTTGCCCATTTCAACTCCTCAGACTCCGGAGAAAAGAGCTTCGAAACGATAGAAATTGATCCTCAGTATGCGCAAAGCTTAGGATTGGCTCAGGGTGATGTTGTGAGTATTTGTCTCTGAATGATCTCTCGTATCGTATGTTTAAATACATTTATAGGTCGAAATTGGCCTCATCCATGATCTTCCTATGGCGAAATCAGTGTCGACCGAACCACTTACCTCAGATGATTGGGAAATTATTGTAAATTCGATAAATCTTGTCTACGTATTCATCCTCATCCGTACTTTTCTTTACAATAGGAAATAAATGCATCCCATGTAGAATCGACCCTATTATCGCAGGTTCGTGTCGCTAGCATTGGCCAAGAAATTGACGTATGGGTTCTCGGTCGGACAAGGGTGCGACTAAGAGTAGGTGAGTTCGTACGAGAGTATTCGAACAGAACTTGTCGATAACATCAGTCGTCTAGTATCATTGGATCCCCCGTCGAAAAACAAAACAAACGCACTTCTACTTACTACGAACACGGAAGTCAGCATAGCTCCCAAACTACGTCGAGGTCATCCACCATCGACAAATAATCAGTCTCCCTCGAAGTCTCAGACGAATGGTGTAGGCGCCTCTTCCTCGTCGGGGCCAAAATTGAAAACCAGACCTCACATTCTCCGCGTCCTCCCAGCGCGCGTCCTAGTATCCCCTCCTCCAAGAAAGAACTGTCCTGAGATTCTTGCTTATGTCTCTTCTCAAACCTTCTCTCAGATCGTCCAACCGCACTTTGCATCAGACAAGGCAGATAAACCGAATAATAAGTATTATAAATGCGACATAAGACGTCTCACACCACCCATCGATCCACACCCGTTGTCTTCGTCTTCCGTTCCTCCGCCAGCCCCTCCAGCTGCTAAAATTCTGAATCCTCATACTGACGGAGACGCGGCAGGCAAACCTAAGGAGCAAAAATATGATACCGGAGATATTCCCATATACATCGGCATTTTGGTAGGAATTCCTAATAGTCATGTTGTGTTCCCTGCTGGGGTAGAAGGTATAGGGATGCATTTGGAGGAGTGGGATCTAATAAAGTGAGTCTCAAGAGCTGCCTCTAACGCGTATACAAGATCCCCTCTGTGTTGGGTATCTACTGACTGACTTGCATTTTGTTTTGCACTGTAAAGATTGACGGTCTCCGCCGACAAAGCAATCAAGCAAATTGATGTCGTCGAAGAAACGAAGGATCCTACTACCAATACGTCGATGTTCAAACCTTTGTACGTCAAATACCATTGTCCGTCATTGTCCAACTACAACTTTCACAGCAGATCGGCAACCTCATTCCTAGCAGGAGTCGATGAAATTCTGGCAAAATGTCAACAATTCTGTCTTACGCAGTTCACGTTACACGCTATGACAAATGATGTTCTCGGAGGTAGACGAAGTCTGTCCAACGCATACGATTCTATCTCATTTGGGGGTTTTTTTCGCGTAGTATCGTCACTCCTGGTAACGGGTCGTACTGGAGCAGGAAAGACCTCCATCGTTCAAGCCGTCGCAAAGGCTCTGCAAGAAAATCCCAAGACATACACTTGTGAGTCCAGACTCCACCGGCTATCGAGTGATGTCCTTGACTGACTGTTCTCACTTCTGGAAGACACGTACTATGTTGATCTTTCCCGGTACTCCGAGAAACCTGTTTCCGTGATAAAAGCCCTTCTCAACTATTGGTATGACAAAGCCACATACCATAAACCAACTATCTTGATCTTAGACAATATGGATAAACTCCTGGGTGCGGAGCTCGAGGTCTGCGACAACGCTTTCTTAGTTAAAAGATTGCGTCTCAATGTACTTTGTCATCTAGCATGCAGACTCTTTCCGCACTCGACACATCACGGAGCTGTTCTTATCTCTGTACTCCTCGTCGGCTCGGTCAGCCTCTCTGAATTCCCGAGGACTCATTCTGCTCGGCACCGCAGAATCGACGACTGCACTTCACCCACTCCTCAGTACCTTGCACCTCTTTTCTGAGGTTGTTCATGTGAAACCACCGAACAAGGATGCTCGTAGAGACGTGAGTAACGTACATTTTCTAGAGGGTATAGTACACCAGTTGAACGGTCCTCCGTGGTAGATCCTTGCGAAGATCGTACAAGAACGACTGAAGATCGCACGGGATATACATCAAGACCCCGAATCACCGTTGAATTTTACCGCTCTAGCCACAATGACGGAAGGCTATTCTGCTACGGATTTGCAAGACCTTGTAGCGAGAGCAGTGCACCAAGTGGCCATTCGATCATCGAAGGACACCTCATCGGAGAATTCATCGGTTCGAATCTCGTCTTACTCTTTGTCAGCATGACCCGCTTTCTAAAAAGTCCTTTTCGTTTAGTTGACCTTGACTTCTGCTGATTTTGACGCCGCTCAAGTAGATTTTGTCCCGCTTTCCTTGCGTGACATCAACTTACAAAAGTCGGATGTTGCGTGGTCCGATATTGGTGGTGAGTCCCCTTGCATATCCATCAGACCAGATCCCTTAGCCGCCATCGTCTAATGTCGACACAGGTTTACACGATACCCGCCGAATCCTTCGCGAAACACTGGAGTGGCCAACCAAATATGGACCTATCTTCAAACAATCGCCGTTACGCCTTCGCTCTGGGTGAGTGGCATTCCGTTAATGAGAGTTTCATGCGTTGAATTTTTTTCTTTGAAGGTTACTCTTGTACGGTTACCCTGGCTGTGGAAAAACACTTCTGGCATCGGCTGTTGCGAGAGAATGTGGGCTTAACTTCATCAGCGTCAAGGGACCTGAAATCCTCAACAAGTATATCGGGGCAAGCGAAAAATCAGTACGTTCCATTACATCTCGTCTTCTCTATTCTTCTTATCAGTCTACCTTAGGTACGGGACCTTTTCGAGCGGGCAAGCGCGGCCAAACCATGCGTGTTGTTTTTCGATGAATTCGATTCCATTGCACCCAAAAGGTGAACCAAAATTTGGTATGGACTTGCGCCAATTATTGATACAGTGTTTGCGATTAGAGGACACGATAGTACTGGAGTGACCGACCGTGTCGTAAATCAGATGCTGACCCAGATGGATGGTGCAGAAGGTCTCGACGGCGTCTATGTGTTAGCTGCCACTAGGTATGCTAATCTCCATGTATATCGACCCCTTGGCGTGGATTTTGACCGCGTCTATAAGCCGTCCAGATCTTATAGATGCTGCTCTATTACGTCCAGGACGCTTGGACAAATCCTTGTTATGCGACATGCCGAACTTGGAGGAACGCAAAGAAGTACGTGTACAACATATCCTGACGTGAGACTACTTCTTGATTATGTCGATAGATATTACAAGCCGTTAGACGCAAAGTCGCGATATCCCCATCTGTGGATCTTGACGAAGTGGCCAAAGCCACTGATGGATATTCTGGAGCCGATCTGCAGGCCCTGATATATAATGCCCATCTCGAAGTTGTCCACGCGTCCATTGCCTCTACTTCACGGCACGAGAGCTCATCTGGAGTTGCCGAGGACGTCCCTATCAAGTATACGGTATTAGGGGGATCGACTGAACAAAAAGTGGCGTCAAGGGCAGAAGAGGCTGCCCTTCAACGTCGGGTACAAGCCTTATATTCCAGAATCGTTGATGTGAATACAGTCTCTAATTCTTCTCTTCCAGTTACGGCAAATCACGTCAGCCTCTCAAACCACCAAGGATGCAAAGAAACCGTCTACGGTTGTCCCTATCAAAGTGAAGAAACACGGCATCTCATCATACAGAATGCTCACTTTTGCTTTGTTTCCAGCACGAAATTACCTCAGAAAATATACGACGGGTGCTCAAGACAACGAGACCCTCAGTTTCTCCAGAGGAGCGCGAACGACTTAGTCGGATGTCAGTGGAGTGTAGCGCCTTCTTGATACTTCGATCGCTGATAACATCCCCCAGTTACCGCGCATTCGTATCTGACCGTACTGGCGACCTACCTGTCCCTCCCGAATCCGGCGGTGTGGGTACTCGAGTTTCGTTGGGGTAGATCATTGACTTGAACTTGAAGCACATTCTAAGAGGGGAGCATGTTTGTACACGGAGCTACATATACATCACTACTAGTTATAAACGTATATCGTTGACATCGAAAGCATTGATCGAAGGGAAAATGGAAGAAAATACATGAAAATTAACGCAGGAAGGCGTGGTTGGAAGAGTCCAGATCCATTATCTCGCTGAGACGACTACTTACACAGAACTCTGTCTTCTCATGTTTCTCGATTTCTTTTTCTTTGGAGGGTCTGGGAGTTCAACCGGTCGTTGGCAAACTGGACAGCGGCCGGAGACATCAATGAGCCAAGGATCCAGACACGTTTTCTATCCGAACGTTAACCAAATTTTTCGGGAAAGTAATGGAAGGAAGCCTTACATGGAATACATGTCCGCAAGACAACAATCTCAAGGGTTGAGCCCCTTCTCCAGCATCCTCGAGTCTTAATTGTTCGTCCCTTTCTTGCTCCGTTGTATTTTCAACTGGCACTTCCATGACCTCTCCAGTTTCTGGGTGATCCTCCCCTTGTGGATGCACACCGTCAGTAGTAGCATTTTCAGTGGATACGCCCACAATCCTCTTCGGCTCCTCGAAGTCCATCAAACAAATCGCACATGCAGCACGGTTCCCTTCCAGCCTCACGAACGGGTAATCTCCCTGTTCCCAGTGCTCTTCCCAAGTCTGTGGTACCCCACTAAGTCGCGTTTTTTCCGCTTCATCACCGTTACTCTTTCCAGTCTCGTTGATCAAAGCCTCATCCGGCTTTCCCTTCACTTTTCTAACTTTCAAGAATTTAAAACGTCTCTTCGACGCCGATGCTGCAGGGATTGTCGTCGTGGGTGGATACGAGTAGACAGGCGCAGGGACACTTATTGCTTCCGTATCCTTCTCGGATCCCTCCGGGGGCGGTGGTATGTACATGACCAGCGGGATCCGATCCACAAAGGATCTCGGAAGCTTACCGATTTCTGGCTTGATTGCAGTGGGGTTTTGTAGCGGATGCCTGCCCATGCAGATCAAAAGGATGTTCCAGAATAACTAGTTTTACATCGTTAGTCAATAGGATGAGACAGTAATGAAGGACAGGGCTGACAAAGAGTATAGGCGCTATGATAAACACCACAAAACCCAGCAGAAGCACCTCAAGGACCATGAGGTACATGATGCATAGAATGCCGAACACGAGCCACCAGAGGTGAGGGGATGTAAACCGACATGTATTGACCGACGTATATTCGAGGATGTGTGCGGTCAGGAACCAACTAAGTGTCAGGAGCGATGAAAGGAGTGACAAGCTGGATAGACGCCAACATACACAGCATTAGCGGGCGGCCCGATGTATCTGAGAGACACGTGCGTACCGTTTATAAGAATTTGTATGTGGTAATACTGGTGTCGAGGCTTCCGTGGTATCAGAGGTGGTTGACGGAGGGGGACCCGATGGTCGGTCAGTGGGGCGGCCTGTGTTCGATGATGTTCGTGCACCGCTAGACCGTGTTGGAGGCAGAGCGTTTTCTTGGTCTTGAGGCGGACGGCTGAAAGCGTGGTCTGATTAGTGCTGCTTCAAAAGACATATCGAATGTTTGATTCACCCCATACGATCCCTCGTCCAGCCCCAGTAAGCTAATATCGCCGCGAGAAACACTCTAACAACCCAAAGACAGGCCTAAGATTCAAGGTCAATCCTTACGATGCGAACAAAGGCTATCTGATAGACTGACGCACCCAAACACCAAGAGGTCTATCACAAGCTTTCCATTCGGTTAGTCCTCGAATCCTTGGACTTTCTCGATGAGAGGATATTCCCAAGAGAGTGATGATAACCACAATCTAGAATAGAAGGCATGACGTACATATCTGAGAACGAATGATGCGAGGAACAGATCACCAGAAGCGGCGCACCTGGACAAAGCTCCATGCAAGATTCCACAAGAAAGAAACAAGTGACCTGCGAGCTCTTGATGCATCGCGTCCAACGCCAAAGAAAGCCATTGTTTTGCTATACAGAGATCGATTATGTTGTCTTGGAGGAGGGAGATGACGAGGATCATAGACTACAGGAGCAACGTGATGTCGTGGAGGGGATGGACGTTCTTCTTGGACTCGGGCAGGAGGCGGGGATCGCATACGCCCAACGGGAAGGCCTGCGCTTTGTGGCCCTCTACGGAGGTGTTGTGGGACATTCAACTCGTTAGGGAATCGCGCTCGATCCGAATAAGATTGTGTATATCGATGACTATAGTTCTGAGGTCCATGTAGTGGTATTGGTCGGATAATTTCATGGCTGATATCCCCTGTAGAACGGATCCTACGCATACTCGTGGACGGGTCAGCGCGCGAAGATCTTGCTTGCATTGCAGAAGAGGCTGTTAAAGGTGGATGGCCCAAATGATCCAAGTTGGGGCTGGCCAGACTTTATAAAGGACCTAAAGACGCCGACGACCTTATATGGCCTGGTAAGTGGAAACCGAGATAAAGAGCGATGCTACTAGTCAAGGAATTCTAGATGTCCGGTACCGTTGAGCGCTGGAGGAGCGCTGGATGTCATGGGAGGAGAGCAACTGGTGCTCGAGAGAAAGGCTCGGCGGGACGAAGACACGCAGCTAAACGGCAGCTGACCGACACTGCCTCTATACTATTTTTGAAAGGCAGGAATATATACATCGTCCATTCGATTCTAATGCTAGCAATACAGGTATGTGGGTTGGGTATATCCAGTAGTTCATCGTGTCAAATCTCCCCACAACGGAGTCAACGCTTGCGCGACTGTGTTCAATGCCACCTCCATACATCCCCTCTCTTCTTCATCCACGACGGTCTTCAACAATCCTCGGGACCTCCACCGATCAGGATGGAATCGTCGGTGGCTTTGCACTACGAAGTCTTTGTATTCTTGGCCACGGACATGTTTCTGCATAGCTTTGAAGAAGCCTTCGACCTCTGCCCAGTCCAAATCTTCCACCGACAACGCGGACGGAGCTCGTAGACTTGGCCACGGAACAAGATCAAACGAGAGCGGATCGTCGACCGTGTATTTCTTCGTGTCGAACACCTCGCACAAGGCCCTGTATCGATCGAGAGCCCGAAGAGACGACCAAGGTCCTGCCCACCGACTGTCTCGCTGCCGTCTTTCCTTCTCGCGTCTAGCAGACTCCTCTCGTGCCCGTCTCTCAGCTTCTTCCTTCCTGGCCTGTTCTTCTCTCTGTGCTTTTGCTCTCCGTTCAGCCTCGGCTTTCCGCGCCTCCTCTTGTTTCCGTCGTTCGGCCTTCACACGTTGAGCCTCTTGCTCGGCCTTTTCACGCATCTCCCGCAGCCTCTTCGCTTCATCCCAAAGTGGCCTGTCCCTCTCTAACTCTGCCATCTTGCGAAGCGATTCGGCAAGTCTCTTGTTCTTAATCGCTTCCTCCGTATGTTCGTGATCGTTTGGATCAATGACATTACCTATTTTTTGAAAATCAGCAAATAATGCGAACATCATTCTTACGAAGCTGCATACCGTCTGGGTCGAGCGCTTCAGTATAGACCTCCTCCATGAACTTACTCTCCATATCATGCCTTCTATTGTGCAAGTCCTTTCTCCACTTTTCCCTCTTCAATCGCTCACGTTCAAGGCGTCTGGTCTTCGGATCTTGTTGGTAGGTATCAGGAGACACGGTCCTAGTTCGTTTGGAGGGCTTAGGATGCTCAGCTGATCCTGTAGTTTGCGACGATTCGTTATCGAAACGTTGCTTGTAATCCGGATCCTCCTGCCATCCTCGCCTTGTCTCTAAACCTGACGCTGGGCAACGTATATATCAGCGAGACTGCCTCACAGTATAGACACACAGAACTCACCTTTGCGTTTCTCTCCAACATTTGGGATTCGCACCGCGTTGAAAATGTATCGATCACCGTTTTCTCGCAATTCGTATGCACGATGTTTCGTTCTCTCCCTCCGCTCCCTCCTCTCCTTGTCCACCTTCTCTCTATATCTCTTCGCTTTCAATTCAACAGATTTCGATCTCCTCGCGTTTCGTCGTTCTTCCTCATCGATGACCATCTCCTCTACATCACTCTCTTCGTCTTCGTCTTCGTCTTTGTCTTGCTCGTCCGAGCTTATGGGACTTAACGTACGTTCAATCGTCCTCTTCTTCGGATGTGGGCGATGTGGTGGCATGTCGTCTTCTAGAGGCGACGCATGCCGCTTTTTGGAGGGCGTGTGGGGGGCCTCAGAGTCTGCTGGGGCTACGTCGACGCGTGTGATTGTTGACAGATGAGGTGCTGCACGGACGCAGCAATTGTATGATGGATCTAATTTGTATATATCCCATTGTTCCTGAGAGCATTCGACATGTATACTAGCAGAGAGAATCAAGAATTTAGGCCTCGCATCAGTGTGTTTAAGAGTCGTATGCCTCTCACCCGCATATTTTGACCACCCTAGGCCACTGCCCCTCATCAGACACGCCGTCCTCTTTCCGTGCGTTAGGCACGAAGCGCCAAAAGCTGGCACCAGACGGCGCGGTCTCGATCACGATGCGTTTCGGCTTGTAAAGCTCATCCTGCAGAGAAAGCTTGCGAAAGTCAGGAACGTCTTGTTGACCGGAAGCAGCGCGTGGATCAAAAGCCGCGAAGGAAAGCGTTGATCGTGGTTCTCGTAGAAGACGTGACGGTTGAGTGGTGTCGAGTTGGCCAGGTATGGAACCGCCGATTTTTGTGTGAGTGAATGGACCTGGATTTAGGTGATCCGTGGATTCTTCACTTTGAGTCATTATGAGATGACTCTAGGAAGGGTTTTGTGCCCAGTTCTTGAGATGTTGGATGTAGAAACGTTGAAATCTGGAGGATGAAGATGAACTTTGAAATAGAGGAGTGGCCGAATTTAGTTTCACGTTGTTTGATTTGAACGTCGACGGCCATTGACACGGCGGGCAGCATTCAACGTTTCAACTGCAGCCAGCTTCAAGCCAGCTTTCAGGATCCAGTCAAACTATCCGATACACTGCGCCTAGCCATATCTCTTACAGGCATATGATATTCTGAGGAAAATTTTGTGAGTCTTTGTCAATTTCCAGAAAATGATCTGACTGATTTTGCTACCGTTGTTTTCCAAGATGATAGTTCACTGTAGTGCATCTAACTCTTGTACCAATTTGGAAATGATTGGACCGAGCCTACATTCATGGGATACAGAGATCCCGCATTGGAATGTGTCACGCCATTCGTGAGGATCTGTGGCAGCGCTGAGTAATACTATGTATTGCAAGTGTACTCACGTTCTCTAGGACCTCTATCTATCCATCCAGACACCATGACCGAGACATCTAGTGCACAGTTTCCGACCCGAGTACAGCGCGGAATCGTCAACTTTCCTGGAGTTACTCCACAGTCCAAGGCACTCGTAGAGAAGCTATTGGAGGCGGATAGAGAGAAGTACCATGGCATGTATGGACCTGGCTTCCATAACCATCTATCCCATCAGTTGAGTGACCTGGCTAAACATTGTCTCACTTAGAAGGCTTACTGACCACCGACGACATTGCAGTTTGTTAGCAGCTTATGACTTTGGCGCATCTGCGACCCTTCTACAGACTATCTATGATGCCGAAACCTTGGATTTGAATCCGATTGACTACGACAGAGCGACTCGCGTTACAGAAAAGCAAACTGTTGTGTTTACGAAGGAAAATTGGACTGACTATATCGGACAGGAAAAGTGAGAAGCTTCCATACGTCTCTCCACTGCATTATTGATCTCATATCTGCAACAGATATTATGCGTCTTACCTTTCTTTTTTCTTGTCTGAGATTAGACATCATGGACACGGAAAGACGCTCGAAACGTTTGTTTTTGACCCCGCTGCAAACGGCAACGGCTCTGATATGTTGTTGAGGTTCATAGCAGGAGCGTGAGTTCGGTGTATTCGATGCTATCAATCTATATGTGCTGATCCCCGTTACAGCTTCCATCCGATGATTCAAACAGGTGTACGTCTGCCCCCATCATATCATCAGCGTCATCGTGTATTTATATAGACCATCAGTACGGCGTGGAATTCGGATGTGACTCCGTCGTTGCGCAAGGTTTCGTGGTCTCTATATCCAACGGCAACCTTACTGACCTTCCATCTATCAGGATTGGCCCTCACAGCGGTACACTCCGTATTCCGTTCTCCCATGTTCGATTGCCCCTCGAATGAGGGCGGCGAAGCCCTCCCACTCCTCGAAATCTTACGCCGTGTCTACGACTCTCCCATCTTAAAGCCTGTCATGCCGTACGACCCCAATGCACTGTTCAGTGCTCGCAGAAAGGATGCATGCAAAGACGGAAGGCCAGAAGAGATCAGAGACCTAGCCAGTCTCTGGTGGTCCGGCTCTGCCAAAGAAGATGATATCACCACCAAATGCGAAGAAATCATCTGGATGGCCACTCTACTTCTCGTGAGCACCGGAAAGCCAGGACGTAAACCCCGTTTGGATTTTTTCCTCATGCACGTCCTCAACTGCACCCTCTTCCTTCCAAGTCTTCTCGGAGTCCTCGAAAAGAAGGGATCGCAAGAAAATCTCCTGAAAGTGCTCTTATCTGCCATCTTTCTGATCTTGGAAATTAGGGGAAGGCCGAGGATCGACGCGAGCTTGATTATGAGCTATACAGATCGGCCGTTGCCTCCAAGGACCTCTGAGGTGAAGAATGTATCAGCGATGTCGATCGAAGAGGTCAATCCCTGGCCTGCTATCGTCACTGACGTTCTTCACGCTCCAGACGCTCATACCGTTAAGGCGATTCGAACACTATATTATGCCGCACAGAGGTACGGAACGACAGCGGTCGGAGACGTACGTGGTATCTTCAGGTCTTGCGCAGAAGACCCTAAGGAGGAGACGCACAACGGTATCAGCGCGCTGGATGGCACGGTGTTTGTTCGGGCCGCTGGAGTGATTATGAATACGATGGGCTGGGTCACTTGGGGTGAGAAACAAGGGAGCTGGGATCGCAGCGCGTTGGGATGGGATGATGCTTGGAAGGACTGAAAAAAAATGAATCAAAACAAGAGCGTGTATGGCCCTGTACTAATATAAGTATCGAAGTTTTTTGACGCAGATCAAGTTGTGCTATCTTTTTCCACTCACAGGTATACGTCTGGATTTCGTGCACACTAGGGAGGATGCCCTGGGGATTGTAAACAGGTGCGAGAATATCATCATCCTGGTGCGTGCCGTGAAATCATCCAACTTGCATGTGAGACATAACATGACTTTTCAAGGCGAGCGCGGTCGCTGCCCTTGAGCAAAACCTTCGGACTTCTGCACATGTGGGTCTTCGGGTTCTAACTTCCTAATCATGATTGCAGGTAGCGCCCAAGGTGGACAACCAGAATTTTCGCACCCATCTTTGCCTCATCATCATGTAAACACATGGCCATTGGTCGATTGTAACATCTATCAGTTGAAGGCTCTGCAGCAAAACTGTTCTCAGAGCGTCATTCTCTCCCTTCAGGACCCATTTCTTCCGGGGCTGTTCCTTTATAGTAATGTCGTCCGCCATCTCCGGAAATCCTGCACGGCTGGGAAACTCCACAGGCCTTCTCGGAGACCTCCAGCTTTCTTTGAATACCGGTGAACAATCATTCCGAAATAACTTGCTGTTCGGAGGTTCTCAAATATCAGTGTCCATGTTGTCGACCTGATCCAATGTTCCGGCTACCTCTAGCATCTAGGGGTTTTCTATGCTACGGCGTCTTTTCCTTCATCATGATAGACCAAACTACCGGCGACGAATTTCATTGAAAAGGCTTCGTAACGAGAGATGAGGATCCAGGATCATCGTGCCTTCATCCTTCGTACCCTCTTGACCATACATCTTGCGTTTGTAAGACTCCAACACCATGTCAAGTCTCGATTCTACCTTCGGAGCACTATTTATTGGCGGTAGATATTCTTCATCGACTTTCTCTTATACTCTAATCTGACTTCGCCCACTAGTGCTTTGTGCGGTATTGTACGAGACACTCATGAAGACCTCCTTGTTCCTTTTGATTAATGTATAATCGTCTTCAATAGTCTTCAAGGTGTTCTCTCTGTTCAGGCGTATATTTACCACGACAGATTTCCCAATGATAGGCGAATCCTCAAGATTCTCGTGAGTGTCACAATCGTGTTGTTGCATCATAGTACTGATCAAACGATTGTCTGACGATCACAGGTCGTTTTCGTTTGGTGAGCTTCGCTCCACACTCAACCTCAGATGCTTCTATTGATTCTGAGAAAGGATTGTGGACTTCATACACCTCGTGTTGATATGTCAGACGACCTATCATTACCTGGTGACAAACTGGGGTAACAAGGACGCGCTTTTATATTCTACTCTGGAGTTGAAAATAAGTTGTGCTTTCATTGGGATTTCCGCTTTCCCTTGTCAGCTATTCTTTCTTCATCGGTAAGCCCAATGTGTGCTATCGATTCTCCGACCGTAGATTGATTTTATTCGGCTAGGATTTGGGTCTTCAGCAATAGGAATGTATTCCTCGTCGGATCCTTGTTAGCAGGATGCTTGACAAACCTGGCCCTCGAACTCACCATGTCAGTGAAAGGGAGTCAAATTACAAGCTTTGCCCTGTATCCAGAGCTCGCGCACGAGATCATCAGTCTCTCGTCAATTTCCACTGGAGGTCAGGTTCCTCGTAAACTACAGGAAGGTTGTGCCGCTAAGCCGTTCTCTTCTTGATACAGTCGATATCTCGATCGCAGTGTTGCTGTCGCTGTATCTACGAGGTAGAAGGCATGTCGAACAGTGCGTTGCATGCCCTTCGCGACCGATACGAATGCCTCGCTTACAACTTTTCTTAGGACTAACCGCATCGTAACCCGCCTCATCCAATACAGTGTGTCGACGAGCCTCGTTACAAGGTTGACTCAATTCTTGGTAGCTCTGAATTGTGCTAATTCTTCCTTCAGCTTGTGTACCATCGTTTCTCTGGTCATCGTATGCATGCCAGAGCCCCTTGAGATTACCTATAGGCACTGACGCAGAATGTTCCCAGTACCTCGCTCGGCCACATACGTTCATATATATGGTGCGTACCTCTGTCTATGAAACCTCCCTTACAATGCGCCCTGGTTCACCGACAGTTTCTAGGCTATACACTTCTCCTCAGGCCGTCTCTATACCAACGCGCTCTTAGCGAAGTAAGACTGGAAATTCTATGAACTCTTCATTTGCCACAGGTTATTGATTTGTTTTTCCGTAGCCTCAATTCGCGCCAGAATCTTCGAATGATGAGTCAAGAGTCGGCCCAGCTTGCGCATAATGGTCTCCTGACCGTCTCGGTGCAGCAAGACACGATTGATTTCGGAAGCATCGCCGAGACGACTACTGAGCATGGTAATCGGTCTCTTGGCTCTGATGATAAACACACGGTAGGAATCGCATTCATTGAGATAACATCACATATTTCTCATGCAACATTGTAGGGTGAAGGTCCTGCCGCCATCAGTGTACATGACTTTGCCTAAAGATGGACCTGTACATGACTTTGCTCGAAGCTTTCAGTTGGTCGAGCCTCCAGACTACCTCAGACACTTGTAGACTTGGTAGTTCTTTCGTTGCATGTATAATGTACGAGTTGTATGAGAGCCTCGATCCGGGTCGAGAATAAAGCTGGATCCACGTGGCAAGCGATATATGATCGAGCTATAAAGTCGCTCAATTTTGTCGTCTCGAATCTTATCAACTTTCCCCCACGAGAACCGCCGCAGTACTATAACCGCAAAACACGTTTTTACCCTTCCTCTCTTTCTTTCCATCATGTCTACAACTGAAACTCCTATACCCACTGCAACTATAACCGCTGTCGAACCCACTCCTATACCTGTCCCTACTAGTCCTCAGACTATCACAGAGGCTCCTACAACTACAGTAGAGGCCAGCTCTCCTCCTAAACCAGAGCCTGGAGCAGTGCCCACTCCTCCTGAAACTGCTCCCGCTACAGAACCAACTCCTACACCAACTGCTGCACCAACTGCAGAATTGACTGCAGCACCGACTGAGACTCAACCTACTCCGACCATAACCGAAATGCCAACCACAACGGCAGAACCGACCCCAGCTCCGACTGCAGCGACCCAGCCTCCAACTGCGACCGCGACCGCGACCACGACGCCAGCTGCGCCTGCGGAGAAGCCCGAGGAAGACAACTCGGATGAACCTCAGAACGAGCTGACCAAACGGTTCACAGGGTCAGAGTGGGATGCATTGAAGAAGTTCCGTGTATGTCTATCTTTCTGCTCCTAATTTTCAAGGTATTCAAACGCTTGTATCCAGGTATTGCTTCCTGAGATTTTCTCAGAGGCCTACGTTGAGAAACCCGAGGAAGATAGACAGACGCCTATCAACCTCTGGGGAGTCAACATCGATCCTACAAATCCCAAAGAAGCCCGGGCCAGCGTGGTCCTGATGAAGTTCTTGAGAGCCAGGTGAGCATTGTTTCGTCTTCGTTCACCGTGCTTGTCCTCATTAAGGTTCAACTCAGGAATCTCAATCCCACGGCTGCGAAAGATATGATGGTGGCGACATTACGCTGGAGGGATGAATTCAATATTGAAGCAGCTCTGAAAGAAGACTATCCAAAAGAAATATTCGGGCAATTGGGTCATGTCTATGGACGCGACAAGGGAGGACGACCAGTAGTGTGGGTCGACTCTACATGATTTCAACTCGCTTCCATACTAACGTCAACACGATCGTGAATTTCAGTTACAACCTATACGGTGCAAACAAAGATTTGAAGGCTGTCTTTGGTGACGTCGAGAGGTTCCTCCGGTATGAGACGTGTTTTTTACGTACCACCGAACCATCCTAATAGCATTCCTGTAACAACCTAGGTGGCGCGTCGCCCTGATGGAACAAAGTGTTGCCTTGCTTGACTTTGAAACCACCGATCAAACTGTACAAATTCACGGTCAGTATCCGATGTCGGTTAAGTTCTATGGGATACTGATACATCTGCTCGCTGTGGCTTCATAGATTACGAAGGAGTTGGTTTCACAAGTCGTGACGCGAATTCTAAAAGAGCTGCATCCGAAGCAACAAGCATATTCTCTAATCACTACCCGGAGCTTCTCGTTAGTGTTTCCTATTTATTGATCGATACTCAAAGATAGATACTGACTTTATACTACTTCGCAGCATCGCAAATTCTTCATCAATGTACCCACCATCCTCAACTGGGTGTTCTGGCTCTTCAAGCCCATCATTCCTGCTGCCACCCTCGCCAAGATGGAAGTGGTGGGGAGCAGTCAGTATGCGATCAAGAAGGCTCTGGTGCCTGTCATAGACGAGAAGCAATTGCCAAAGAGGTACGGCGGAGAAGCTGATGCAGGGTTTTGATTTTGCTTGCTATGAACCTCGTGTGAGGTAGTTCCTACTAGACTTTGGGTCGTATAACGGCTCAAGTACTCGTTTTCCTCTGGATTTGGATTTGCTTCGTTTACTTTTACCTTGGATAACATAATTTGCTTCACCCATGTACACGTATCTATCTACACATCGATTTTCATGATTTCTCCGCTCTGCAGTATGAACGAAAGGTTAAATTTCTTGTCTCCCATGCGTCCTTTTCTGTCGATGACGTCACTATACAGTTGCGCCCCTCGGCCCCAACCGCTCACGGTTCTAGTCCACAGGTTGAACTCATACCACTACCACCATCCTCATGTCTTTCTCTCAAAGTCAAAACAGCTCCAGTATCCCTGCGATCTCATCTATACCCAACGCACACACAAAACCCGAGATAGTCTCGCAACAGTCCAACTCTGCTTCTAGCATGTCCATAGGAGGCCAACAATTTCAGGTTGACGAGACGAGTGCTGAGAAACCGATGAGACTCAGAGGTGGCTGTATTCCTTGCCCGGTAAGCCTCATTTCGTTTTTCAAGATTAGGAGGAAGACTAAGCATCTGTGTTTAGAATGGAGGCTTTTGTTGGATTATTCCATTCCCGTGCTGCTGCTGCTAGACGCAGACACTTCGAAGACTACAGGTCTTTCGGATCTTATGGCTTTCATGGACTCGCAAATTAGTTACACAAATCACACGGACCAGTGATAGGATATACCTGAACGATTATACACGACAAAAACTCTACATCAAATATGTACGTGCAATGGACATAGCCATACTTATATCTCTCTATACACCCGTATGCATTCCCTTTCTACCGCTCAGTTCACTTAGCATCAGAATCATTGGTATGAGCTAGGTGCGTCGACTTGTGTTTTATTGGTTGCGCTGGTTAGCGACTAGCGTCCTTTATATTTGATACTCCTCAATTTCAGAGAATACGCACAGCGATAATGCACATCGAGTCTTCTTCTTCAGGAACACCAATGAAATGGTTTCCCCCAGGCCTTTTCTCAATCCCCGCCATGCATGAATGCATGACGACATAATCAGGGGCTAGGACGGAACCAAACGTCGACTGTCAGCCACGATCTCCCCGCCGAGCGTATAAAGTCCTGGCGTTTTCCAAGAATCGAATTCTCCAGTCCTGCTTCCTACCTCGACTTCCACATTCTTTTTTGGCCCTCTACTCTACACATTCTTTAACGCTCCACGCACTTCTCGTCCATCATCTATATACCATGAAATACTCTATCATCTTCACCGCCCTTTCCGTTGCCTCCACCGCGCTCGCCCTTCCCGCCAAACGCGACAACGGCGTGACTGGTAAGCTTGCCCGCTCAGCGTCATATCGCCATAACGCTTTTACTGATCCATCTCCTCCTCAGATATCGATGTCCTGAACTTCGCCCTTACTCTCGAACACCTGGAATCCGCCTTCTACGCTCAAGGTCTCGCCAAGTACTCCGAGGACGACTTCGTCAACGCCGGACTCCCTACCTGGGCTCGCGGACGTTTGGAAGAGGTGGCCGCCCACGAGGCCACTCATGTTAGCTTCCTCTCAGCTGCTCTTGGATCTTCCGCCGTTGCGGCTTGCGAGTATAAGTTGTACGTACCTTACAATTTTATCTATAGTTCGTCTTTTTTCTGACTTCTGTTTAACTACAGCCCCGACACCGACCCCGTATCCTTCGTCGCTGTGGCTGAAGTCCTCGAGACCGTCGGGACATCCGCTTATACTGGAGCTGCAGCCTTGATCAGCAACAAGGCACGCCACATGGTTTCTTTTTCTTCTTCATCCCATACTTACCCTATCGTTATAGGATTATCTCACCGCCGCTGCATCCATCTTGAGCATCGAAGCTCGCCACGCCGCCTGGCTTAACTCTGCCGTTCGCAAGCTCAACCCCTGGAGCACCGCCTTTGAGGTATCTATTTCCACTTCACTTGTACTGGTTGCATCTCTCTGACGTTCAAAACGCGTAGATCGTTTTGGACCTCGACCAAGTCTACACCATGGCGTCGCCCTTGATCACTTCTTGCCCATCTTCTAACGCCCCCCTTCCCGTCAAGGCTTTCCCTGCCCTCACTGTCCCCGCATCGGCCCGTCCCAACACCCTCGTCACCCTCGATTTCGATTCCAGCTCCGCCGGATCGTCTGTGTTGTACGCCGCCTTCCTCACTGGAACCGGTACTCAATACTCTTTGATCAACGACCAGAAGCAGGCGATGATCCCTGACGGTTTGATGGGTACTGTCTATGTCATTATCACCACCAGCAACACCAACACTACCGATGAGGATACTGTGGCTGGACCTGCTATGGTCAATTTCTCTTTCAACTCGAATGGCGTTTTAATACAATGAGCGGGATAAGGTAAGTCATTATGTAGGTGGATACGTCTGAATATGGTTTTTACGACTCTTTACGAATCTTATCACGATCTTCTTTCTCTCGTTGCAAGTTGGAAGTTTTCAGACGATTAGACACTTTGCTAAGAGAACCTCGTCGTAGTCTCGATAAAGCAATGACTGGACTGAAATCACAAGGAATGACGGAAATTGCCCGCAAGCTCCACACAGATCCGAGACTAGCAAATATATCTTTCAATAAACTCGTTGAGTGGCTCGTCAAAACATGTAAGAATACAAAAGATCTCGCTCTACAAATTCATCATGGAGCAATTTGAGGATTCGTAAGCGGTCAGATTTTGCACACAACCAAATGAGTCGAACTAGATCCTGCATGACGAGAAATGAGAGATCGCGTGGTAACATACTATGTGCAAGTCGCGACGCACCGTGTAGGAACAAACGACCTTCCTGAGCATCGTGAGCAACCGTCGTTATACCCGATGCTATCGATCCGTCATCTTCAAAAACCTAATACAATAGTTTGTGTGATGATGACATTTTTTATTCCATCCGAAAAATATATACTCACTAGCAGGACCCTATATTTTGTACCAAAGTAGACTTCGGGACCTGTGTGGAGACCATAACGGATCGCCGAGGAAAAAGACTGAGGAATCTTGGGATAAATTAGGTGATCGTTAGGTGTAAGCCAGGAGACAAAGGCTATATGAGTGGCTTTTAGAGATAGTGATAGAGAGAAACAGTCTTGAGTGCTCACCAGCAGCCCAGACAATTCCATCGCGATCAACGGATATCTTGTCGATACTACGCCCATAGATGGAAGCTAGGATGCATATTCAGGAACACGAAAGACTGTTCTTCCGGGAAATATGCTCTAACCAGTATTGACGACATCCAGAAGAACGAGAGTATTATCGATCTGCTTATCCAGAATACTCAAACTGCCTGTGATGCTATCAGAGACATAGAAAGTATTGTTGTAAGGGGATTTTGTGATGCCATTGGGAGCGTGTAGATTGGATGTCGCGATTTTGCATCCTTCGTCAACATGACAATAACCGACGGAGCCATACGGGCGACGGTGACGTTCGTACCGTCGGGGCTAGGAAATGTCCGTGGTGATAAGTTATGGAGGACTGTATTATATAAAGTGCACTTACAAGTTTTGTATCGTGGTCATTCACGAAATGAAAACTTTTGCCATCAGGGGACCCGACGATGTCATTCGGTGTAAGTATGACAGGATTCTCAACAGTCTGAATGTATTCCAAAAGGTCGCTTCCAAGTATCGTCTTGAAAATTTCGATGCACGAATCTGCACCTACGACTTGCGCGTCTTGACCTCCCAAAGGTTCACGATGGTTTACGAGGTACACGAACAGTTGCCTCGGATCAGACAAAGACGGCACCACGTCCATTCCATGGAGAGACAATCCTCGACCAGGTAGAGAAGATTTCCCAGGAGATGCATAGCCTGAGATCCTGAGACGTTGAATACGTGAGGATGCTGCGTCGTAAGTTGCGACGTAGTCATCTTCAGATCGGCCAGTGGCATTGAGGCGTCCGAAAGCGGGGGTCCAATGCCATCTGCTGTACAGGGTAGAGCACCCGAGATAGAGAAGACCCGTCGGGTGATGTAGAACAATTTCTGTCCTGTAATGTCAGTCATGCTGTTGTTCTGAACACGAAGAAGATCTGTTTACGCACTGTCGCATGCCTGCAATTCTGGCACCAGAATACAGTTTTTATTGCCTATCGCCCGGGGAAACAGGTGTTCGAGGTGTGGTGTCGCGAACAAGATGAAGACAGCTGCTACAGCTATAAGTATAGAGAACAGAGTGACGAACAGCCTGAGACAATAGCCCATGGTGCTGGGACACGAGCGTTGTGTCGAAAACCCTGAGAAACTGTCACACTCGTGATACCATTTTGAGCTTACTGATAAGTAGATGTTTCTAGAATGACACGATCTTGTGCCACAGACCGCGGACACTGATTGGAGGAAGGTCACGGATGCGATTGTGATGCATGGTGCGCGATATTATATGCATTATGTCGCGCGTGTCGATTCTGTCTAGGCATGGCCATAGAGACGACTCTAGCGGGACTCAGGCTGCGGGAGAGATCAAGGCAAGGACTGAGGACTTGCTGAGGACCAACCTGGGCCCATGGGACCAACTGAGGGACTCGGAGAAATCGAGAGAAATCGGCGCGTGGCAGTAATTGCACTTGTGTCTCTACGCCTTCGAGATTTTATCTTATCTTATCTGCCTAGTTTTTTTCGTCCTTCCCTGACTGCTATTACTCAGTATCAGGGACCGAGTGGAAACCTTGAGCTTAAAACGCGCTTATCCGAATAGGCGGGATGTCAAACTTAGCAAGTGGTCGCGACGTCGGCTTCGTTTTTCCTTTCTTGACTTATCGAAACGCTAGACGACGCCCTTTCACCTCGACGGAGTCACCATCATGCTTAATGACACTCTGGGCGAAGATACTCTCGTGAAGCTTATTGCGCGTACTTCACAAGCGAAAGTCGAACCTGAGCTTGAGGACGTCAAAGCTCCATTTGTACCGGTCAAGGATGAGAACGAAGGCGATCTACTCGATGTCGCAGCCATGAAGGCATTGCTGAAGAAGAAGTCGATGGAGATAGAGAGGCAAAGACGCGAGATTTTGGACCTCAGGAAGGAGGCGAAGAGACTGAGACGCGAAAACGAAAGGCTCCAGGCGCAGGCAAGGATGAACAGTGCTGCAACGGACGCGCTACTGGAGGAGAACGATTCTCTCAAACGTAAACAAATCAAAAATGAGAAAGTGCGTCAATCGTTTCAAATCATAAGTACTCGATCTCACCTGGAATTCTCACCAAAGAAAGCACCCCGGCTTCATTATGCGGCAGACTCGGGGGAAATTGTCGAGGTAAGGTATACTTATAGGCTGATGGTAGTTATATGGCTCATTTTGTCATTCATCTTGCAAAGATATTTGATTCCGAGGATGAAGAACAAGTCGGTTCCATTATACTCACAAGAACTACATTACGAGACTGATCCATCTCCTCAGGATCCTAACGACTTTGCGGATCGAAACCGTAGACACTCGGTTGCCCCATCTAACAATTCGGGAAATCCTAGACGCCGCAACAGAGCAAAAACACTCGCAGAGCCTAGTCTTGACATCTCAAATACATCTTCAAGTTCATTTCACGCACCTCTTCCTCCCAGTGTTGAGACGGACCAACAGGTGCCCAATAACACTCCACCTTTCGAAGGCTCAAAGCCGAAATCTGCCGCGCCACTCGAGCAGGCTCCGAATAGAATCAAAACTGAAAACCTTGACGACGATATACAACTCATCGAAGTCAAGGTGAGACAAGCGGACGGCTCGGAGGATTTCAAATACGTCCATCTTATGAAATCCGAAGACGGCAAACTTGATATATTCAATACCGACGGTTTCGACTTGCGTCCTCCCATCGAGGTGGATGAACGATACAATGTGGGTTTCACGAGAACGGTCATCAGCCATGTGAGTTTCGAGTCGATGACACTGTCAATTGATACGCTGCTTAACATTTTCGAAGGCTTTCCGTGGTAATGGTCGTACACGCGATCATAACTGGAATGGAGCCGAAGAGTTCAGAGGGGAGCCTTAGTGGGTCATTCTACTTGTCTACATGTTTCATCCGTGATCTCAAAACATAATTTACAGTGTCACCCCTAGTCGCGAGTTGAATCCGGCTCTTCCTGAGCGTCCTGGTCGGCATGGCATCGTGTTCGGCTCTTTCCATACTTTCAACGATGGCACGGTCGTCAGACACCCTCTCCCTTTCTTCTGTAAGGTGAATGGGAATGACTGGAGATATCACGGAAACTATAACGTCAAACGGTGGGGAGAAATATCGAGTACCCACCTCAAATTGCTTCCCCCGGACGTCCTGACGCACTGGGTTGAGGGTGCTCTGAGATCTGAGTGGGGCAAACAGTGGGTCGAAGAACACAATGGCCTGATCAGAGAAGGAGCAAAAAAGGCTGGCCGGGAACCGAAACTTATTGTTTTCACCAATTCGGGCTTGCATGAGGCTCTCCACAATGGAAAGCTCATCATCAGATTTTCTATTATGGAGTGCGTTGGGTACGACTACGAGTGTTTCGAAAAGCTCGTGTACCGCAAGGCCCACCCAAAAACAGCGGCGGAGAAAATCCAAGACGATTTGAACGATGCCGCCGGGTTGAGGTGGAGAAACGAGAAGAGGAAACAAAAGGCCATCGAAGACGCCGAACTAGGATCGACAGATCCAAAACGTCGTAAAGTAGAAGAGGAGCCGGATGACGGGTCAGGACCGAAAGGCTCTGGTACGTCTGATACTGCCCGCCAGCACAGTCCACTATCGAGCCGTACTTCTAACCGTATATCAGGTAAACATAAACAGGGCAGAGCAATCAGTGTCGAGGTTTGAGCATTAACTTGTTCCAGAACCGAATGAGATAAGTTATATCCATCTTCTTGTGGTAGGGTCCCGATTGCATAGCCATATATCTTGCTAAGAACAAATGTACATATTCATGTAAATAGATCAGCACCTTTCGTGTTCGAAGTGCATACCCCTAAGTCAGCGAGTTTAGACCAACGTGCTTTGCCAAACAAGTGCCACGATCGTTACAGTGACTCGGATCAAACTTGAAGCTTGAAGTTGACTCAATCCGACTCTTACTCAAGAATCAATTGTGGCAATATAGTATCTCACTGACGAACTCTGACTCCGACACTGTAACTCACAAGGCTATAACACATTTTATCTTTGCTTCGACCCACCACGTAACATCCACAAACTTTCCTACTCTGCCTATTAGGCCTACGGGGCTATGACGAGCTTACGAACGTTTCAAACGGAGATCGACGAAATACATATCAGAGAAACCACCAAACAGAGAGCTCAGGCCGCCGCAGAGAAGGAGAAGGAGAAAGAAAACAAGAATCCACATTCGAAAGGGAAAGCTAGGGAGGATGAAACTGATGTATCGAAGAGGGATGGCGTCAGTCGTGCCGAAATGTTAGAGGTCGAGGAGCAAGTTCAGGTAGGAATTGAAAGTTGATTTCAATCTTTCATGGTCACCTAGTTCTTGCATTTTAGACCTTACTTCTCTCGTCAACTGCCCCAGACCACGACAAAGCTCGGGATATTATCGCTGCATTGATCACTCAACATTCAGGCGAATATGTTTTCAGAATCGGTCTACAACCTCCACACGAGAAATTATTCTCTGGGGAACTTTCTGATGACCACGAAGGCTGGACAGGCTTACCAAGAACGAATCATGAACTAGACGTATTGCGCGAGGGGATTACCAGAACTGTAGAAGAAGTTGGAGGCAAGGTTCGTCTAGGCTCTCAAGTCGAGTCATATTACCACCTCTGAGAAACCTGCCACTCAATTTGCTATAGACTTCCGTTCTGTTTGAATCAAAAGTGCCCTTTCCACGACTGTCTCTGTTACTACGATTACCTCCTCCAAGCGTTTCTCTAACGCCAGAAGTGCGATGTGCTGTTGTCGGTAATGTCGATAGTGGAAAGTCAACCACTCTTGGAGTTCTTACACGGGGTAGGCCATCTAATTATCTCTGGTCGTCACCTTTCACTCTAATTCTGGAATGGTTTCATATCAGGTGCTTTGGATGATGGCAGAGGTCGGGCTCGTGTAGGACTATTCCGACATAAACACGAAATCGAGACGGGGAGAACGTCTAGCGTCGGAATGGAGGTATGATTATCAAGATTCTGTTCCGTGACGGAAGCACGTCTGATTTCCTTCGGAAGATTCTCGGATTTGGACCATCGGGTCAACCCATCCTACCTAGCACTGCTCATTCTGCGGACCCGGAAGTCATTCGACACGAGAAACTAGGATGGGAAGAGATTTCGGTCCAAGCAGCCAAGATCGTGTCTTTCATCGGTAGGTTATCGAGTAGTATCTCTTTGAACCGACCTCAACGTACTTTGGCAGATCTTGCTGGGCACGAGAGATACCTCAAGACAACGCTATATGGGTTGACGTCTGGTGCCCCCTCTTGTGTAATTCTCATGGTCGGTGCAAATGCTGGCTTAATCGGAATGTCTAAGGAGCACTTGGCAATTGCTCTTGCGTTGAGTGTTCCAGTCGTCGTCTGCATTACCAAGGTCAGTATTTACAAATGACGGGGAGTACATCTCGACTGACTTCTCGAAGATCGACATGACGCCACCAAATGTCTTAGCGGAGACTGTCCAGCAGGTAGTGAAAATCTTGAAGAGTCCCGGATGCAGGTCAGTCGTCATCCCAGCTTACACGATGACTCACCACCAATACCTCTTCTACAAGAAAAGTTCCCGTGTTTGTCAAGTCGACAGAGACGGCGGTTGAAATCGCTCAAGCTTTCGGAAAGGAGCGGTAGGCCCCCTCTCTCAAACTCACGCTTGCCGCATTTTCTCATATTGCACAGATTATGTCCCATATTCCAAGTTTCGAATGTCACTGGCGAAGGACTCGACTATGTTAGTAGCTATGCTCGTTTCATTGACTCGTCGTACTGATATTCCATAGCTCCGCGCTTTCCTGAATCTATTACCGTCCAGTGAAGGGGATTCCGAGAAATTTATGGCTAACCAACCGTTAGAGGTGATTGGATATCTCAGAATAACCTCACACTCGATCTAACTCCCGACTTAGTACTCTGTGACCGAAGTATGGTCCGTGCCTTATGTTGGAACCGTCGTTAATGGTATCGTGAACTGCGGGAGTGTCAAGACGGGTGATCAAGTCCTTCTAGGCCCAGATTCTAATGGCAACTACCAACCAACGGTGGTCAAAAGCATGCAAAGAAAACGGTGCGTCGGATTGTCTTCACGGAGTACGAACATTCATACTGATCATTCTGAAAACATCAGGGCGAATGTGACCAGCGCAGAAGCTGGACAATGTGTTTCTCTGGCGTTGAAACGTGTACGACGTTCCGCCGTCCGAAAAGGGATGGTGTTGGTCACCAAGTCAGATACTCCTCCACGAGGTCAGTCTTGTGAATCATCTCTACCATTCAGCCATCTAAACGGCTTTCGTCAGCTATTCGCCAATTTGAAGGACAGGTGCTGATCCTCTAGTATGTTCTTCGCACCGTTCGTTCCTTCAGGATGGAGTCCTGACCTTCATCCAATTAGCCACAATACGACGTTACAACGGAATTATCAGGTCAGTCTATCATACCTCTCACTCCGAAGAATCCCAGGCTTATCCCTCCGTTATAGGCTATGCTACACTGCGGTGTAAGTACCTCATCCGCGTCCGTATGTACATGACTCATCCATCTCAATACAGGCCGTTCGTCAAACTGTGAAAATCATCGGCATGGATCATCCCAAGGGTATCTTACGAACCGGCGACCGTGCCACGGTTCAATTCGAGTTCATTTCTCATCCTGAATTCGTGAAGGAGGGTATGAAGCTTTTGTTTCGAGAGGGCAAGACGAAGGTGCGTTTGAATGAAGTCGATTTTGTATTCCATCTGACGGTGCTCGACGTGTGTAGGGTCTTGGTGTTATAACGCGGTTACTTTGATGTATTTGGTTTAGTTTCTTGGACGTTACTTATCCTGTTTTTCTAATCTTGTATATTCTTGTCACACGTACTCACACAATGTAATGGATGTATGTATCACAAATGACAAACAAGTCTCAGTCAAAAAGAAGGCATGTCATCGAAAGAATGCAATATCAGGAAATGTATCGTTCAGAGCTCTACGCTAATTGCTCTGGGGTTTTTCTGCTTGGTGGAGAGCCGAAGAGAAGAACGACTTGAAGGCGGAGTCATTATGGGCTGGCCATTATCGGATGCGTCAGAACTTGCCTGTGAGCCCAAGCCGCCCTCTTCTGAGGGGCCATCAACCTGGCCGTCTGACGCAACTACCACTTTCGTACGTTTCCTTAAACGTTGAACGGCTGTGTCCCCTTTTGCTTTCCTTTTTTTGCTCGTTGCCTCTCCATCCTTGTCTTTCTTCTCCTTCGGCGGTTTAGGATGTGCTTTGCTGTAGACCAACCTCTCATACCAATCGTAATCGAACCCAACGCACTCCATGATGGTGAAGCCGATGGTGAGTAAGCCGGTCTGCAAAGCATTGTTCACGCCCTGTTGGGTATAGGGTATCAAGACCGGTCGCCTCCTCGCCTTTTTCGCTTTCTTCGCGATGCTTTTGTTCGTTCCTTCTACCCAATTCTGCCCCCACTTTGATTTTAGTACACCTTGGATCCAATTTTGCAGGACGTATTCTGGTAGAAATTTGAGGTGCGTGTGAGATATCTCGCCCCACCGTTTCAGATCATAAGACCCGTAGTATCGCCAATCATTCTTGCCTTCCCCTACGAAGAAGTGGAGAGGGCGGTTGACGACAGAGCCGTCATTGAAGTTGAGGAAAGTGGTGAAAACGATGCCATGCTGTCCCGGAGCCGTTGGAAGAGCATGATTCCAGGAGCGCTTAAAGGTCAAACTATTGTGAGGAACCAAGACAAGACGTCAATGATGCACGGTCTTCGTGAAGGACTATGAACCTACTAAGGTTGTCCTTTCGCCTTTTTTCCGGCCCAATTGTGGAAACACGTCTGATGTCCGCCAAAAAAGGCCTGAGAGAACAGCATTAGTACTTTCTGATAGCATTATAAGTCATTCATCATTCAAACCTACATCACTGATGACCTTTCTCGACCACCCTATGTTGTACATGGTGTCTATTTTGATGCGCTGACCAAGGTCAAAGCCATCGGTGTTGAATACGTCGTACAGACCGTCCTCGGATTTCATCAAATGTACGTATTTGAATTGCTCGGAGCCGTCCTCTTGTTTCACCTTGACTTCAATGAGTTCTACCTCATCGACGTCGATGGTTCCTTCGCGTTTGATTTGATTTGGAACTGGATCCTGTTCGGGTGATGCTGGTCTGGATTCGTCCGAAGATAGACTGGATTCTTCTGAGGATAGATAATCATCAGTCATGTCTTGATCCATGTCTAAATCTGGAGGAACAGAACTCCGAGACAGAGCTGATGATCCGGAGGCAGTCAGGCTGGGCGTCCTGAGTGCTTCGGCAGCTACAGAATTTCTGAGGGGACGAGAGGGGGCAGTGATACGAGGCCTTCCTCGGTTGCGATCGGCAAAGTCATTTGGATCCTGTAAGTAGCGGTCAGGTTTATATCCAGTCTGATCTATGCGATATATGGAACCGACTTGATCTTCGTCTTCCGAATCAAATATCTTTCAGAGAACAACAGGTAAGTCATACTCTCGGAGAAGCTTAATATCGTATACTGACCTCGATGACTTCGGTGTGTTCCAACGCATCGTGCAGGCGAGGTGCTCTCTGTTGCGACGATTGTTTATTGGAATAGGTACCCATAACACAAGTTTGAAGGACGCACCTGTTCGATTTTGATCTGTTTGCGCCTGAGGGACTCATTCTCCTCCAATAGCGCTTCCGTTGCAGCGTTGTTCATCCTTGCCTGCGCCTGGAGCCTTTCAATCTCACCTCTCAACCTCTTCGTCTCGACCGACTTCTTTTTCAGGAGGGCCTTCAATTCCATGACCTCGCGCTGTAGATTGTCCAGAGTCTCTGTCTTGACTGGGGGCCCAAGTGGAACGAGCTTGATGTCCTTCGGCTCAGATTTCGCTTCAGGTCTCGTAAGCATTACTAGCCCATTCTTGCCTGGAGAATGACCGGAGACCTTCATGGACATGAGGCCGACTTCGTCGAGGATGAGGAACGTCAACCAAATCTGCGGTGGTCGATGGAAGAAAAAGAAGAGACTTAGCCGACCGTTGCGGCGTCGCGACAGGGTCAGATCGTCAAACTCGAAGTTCGGCTAGCAAGTTGAGCGGACTAGCAGCCGCAACTGGGAGTCTTGTTGAATGGGTACATTATTGAGGTCAATACATCCTTTGGCGTCGAGCTTATAGAGAAGGAGGACAAGACTTGACTTACATTGAAATTACAATCGTCCGCTGAAGATAAGATTAGATAAGATCAAGAAGGCCCAGCCAAACAGGTACAATCGGTCATTGAGAAGTCGTGCAAGGGAACGCCAAGGGAACGCACATAAGTACTCAAGCCAATAGGTCTGGAGCCTCGATAGAGATTATCTAAGAGCGAATGAGGATACCAAGCCTATGAACAGAAACGTTCTGCATCAAGTATAGTGCTCCGAAAGACACGGAGTTCATGGTAATCTAGCTAAGCAATTCAGGTTAGATCTGGTGGTGTGCAGGACATGCAAAGCCTTGAGTACTCACAGGCTGAAGCCCGCTAGAATGTATAAATACTGAAGTTGATGAAAAAGTTGCTCAAGGGCAGGATTGAGGAATTATATGCGGCAATGAGCGTCTGCACCCTGATGCTTCCAGCCGAATAAAGAACGGAAGGCAAGGTGGGATATATCAGGATATCGGTAGATACGCCGCAGATTTGCTCGAAGATTGAAAGAAAGTGTTGTGGAACACACCGGGCGAATGTCCGGGCGAACCGCGCCAAGGCGTCCTATACGGGATGTGTTTTCTTGATATTTCTCTTCAGAGTCAGAGTGAGAATGAGCATCAAGATAGACGGTTGCACGAGAAACAGGATTGACTGATTGAAGGAAGTTTTCGTACTACATCAAGTCCGCAGGAAAATGGTTTGTGCACATGTGGATGACTGACACGAGGACCGCAGTATAGGCTTATTCATGAGCGAGGCTGATCTTGATAGGGCTCTGTAACGGATATATGATCAAGAAACTGGAGAGTCTCATCCGGTGGTCTGCGACAAACGGACCCATTGCGGACCCAGTCGTTTGGGTTGACATGGTGAAGTTATTTTTTCTCTGCCAACGTCGCAAAAAGATATAGATAACACGGATTCTAGCTCTTCCAGCAGATTTCAGAGTAGCTGTCCTGTCCGCGAGGCGTTGTTCGAGTTCCAGTCAGTGGAAGGAAGAGGAAGAGGACCAGGCCTAATAGACGTCAGACAGTGACCGAAGGCGTAGGCAAACAACTGCATGCGCTTTGTCATCCCATCCGATCTCATATCAAACTCACGAACTCAACCCGAACTTGCACCCAACTTGCACCACCTCCCGACTCCGGATACTTACATATCATATATATAAGCTGGTCTCAAATGCTTGAATTTTGTATTCCCAAATCTCCTAGAGATACCACCACACGTTCTATCGAAGCAGTCCTAATCATTCACAGTCTTGCCTCCCAGTATGTCGACATATTCTTCATATGCCCTCGTTGGTCTAGGAATCGTTGGGAAGCCATTGCTCGAGGTAAGAATTGGTTTCTGGTGGTGTCATGAATATACGACTGATTCCACACAGGCTCTCATTTTGAACAAGGCCTCCGTCGTCGTCATCACAAGACCTGGCTCATCAGGCAAAACTCTCCCCGTGGGAGTCAATTCGGTGGCAGTGGATCTCAAAGATGAATATGCCATCTACGAATCGTTGACCGCACATCCTGTTGAGATCGTCGTGTCAACCATCGGCCACCCTGGTATGCGCGACCAATGGACCATTGCAAGAGCAGCGAAGAAGGCAGGCGTCAAACTCTTCTGTCCTTCCGAGTTCGGACTTTCTACAATTGGCCAGACCGAAGGAAAACTCGCAGAGAAGGAAGAGTTTGCAAATTATCTCAAGTCTATTGGCCTTCCTTCGGTCCGCGTCTTTGTCAGTCTAATTTCCTCTTCCGTGCGATGCATGATCTTATGCCTCTGTCATTCACTACCAGGTTGGCGCCTTCATGAGCTTCATTCCATGTTTCGTTGATCTTCGTCCAGAAGAGGGCATATTCAAAATCAAAGGCAAAGGTATCACTAAGGCTACTTTTACGCATCTGCCTGATATCGCTGGTGAGCCGTTCCCATGCTTGGTACAAGCAGTACACCTCAGGCGATCACCTTTCCACCCACAGGTTTCACTGCATACGCTTTGACGCATGTTCCGCACGATCAATTGGCCGACGCAGCTTTACGTATCGAAGGTGAGGGAAAGACCCTCCTCGAAGTCGCTGCGCTGTTCGGAAACAAAGTACAAGTTCAACATGTCGATAAGCTCCCAGACGACTTCCGTACTTGCGCCCAGGACCTCCTCGAACGTGGAGAAGGAAATACTAGATTTGACAAGATGTCCGGGAAGAACCTTGAAGGAGAGGCTGGAAATTCCAACCACCTTTGGCCTGGACATCGTTGGACCAAAATTGAGGAAGTCCTGAGTCTCACCCTTGACGATGAGACCCTCGCGAAATATACTTAAAATTAGCTTGAAGCTTACAGACTTTTCTTTCAAGTAACAACACATAGACGTGGATAAAAATATGTAGTCATTTAGTGTGCTGCAGGACTCTTTTGAAACTTGAAACGCTGAGCGCTCGGGCAAATTGCACCTTCCGGAAGCATTTCGTCGGGACGTCACAACTTGGACTCACAAGTACCACCATCGACTACCATGGATTCCATCCCGGCGAACGCCTCAAGCTCAAGCTTTCACTTGTAATAGTCCTACTTCTCTCGCTGAGACGCTATCAGCTCCAAATTAGCCCACTCCTTTCGGAGGCATTCCTAGGATTTGACTGTTCCGTTTTTAGCTTCTTCGATTCGTCGCGTACCTCTTGCAACTTGCTCCTGGACAAACTGAAGTATCGCCAGACTCTGTACTGCTTGGAATGATCTTGTTTTCCAGCTATTTCAAGACACGCCGATGAGCGAATTCCCTACGTATACGTGTCTAAATCTGCTACTTCTGGGCTTGATCAGGCTGTCCGTCAGGCCGCCACTTTGATCATTTGGGGGATCCTGTTACCATACTATATGGCACCTTCTATCCTCCATTGCCCCCTGGACACCGCCCGAGGGCCGCTCGGATTCAGTACCAGACTCGTCGGGTAAAGGCCGCATCCCGCCGAGATGCTTTTTTTGTGACCTTCTTACAAAAAAAGCTAAAAGCTAAGACTGGGCTTCCTGCACTGCCGTCGTGACGACCAGATGCATATCTCTTCATTGACCACCAAAAGCTGAAAGTCTAGCTTGTCCATAACCCTCTGGCTGTACCATGTTGGCTCGTTCGAGGAGCGAAATCACAATGCTGGCATTGCGGAGGTCGGACTACGAGTCCTCTAGCACTGTGCGTACCTGTCATGCCTTATCAGCACTGAAATACTCGTACTTCAGGTACTCATTCTACTAAATGTTACGTGCAAAACAGCTGAACTTGGAGACACCTTACCCACTTCCACGTCGCTCTCGTCTCTCTGACATATCTGACAAAGTTGGTTTTTCAATGTGTGTAACACCCGTGTGTTGCGCGTTGACGATAAATCCGCAGTTCTCTCTTTCTCCTGATCCTTCGCAATGGGGCACCGATTTATCGCCCGACTTTGTTGAGCCGGATGATGAATTACACAACCCAGAGAAGGCAGACCTGATATCACGCGGAAGATATAGTTTTTCGCGGAGGGGTGCTACAAATCTTGGGTGTCTTATCGTCCTCTGTCTCGGAGTTCTCGCACTATTGTACGTCTTGGCATTATTTTTTTTGGCCTTATCCCCGCTTGAACCCAACGTGTTGGTGTATAGCGTAGGATATCCTGTCGCGACATATTTTACTTCACCACTATTATCGACACATGGAGGATTTAACTTGGGAGGCACGAATGCCAGTGGCCAGGTGAGTGCCTGCTTCGTGAGATGTGTCTCTTGGCTCACACATCATTAATCTTATCTACAAGGTGCCGGTGATGACTGGAAATTTCGGTCTTATAGACCTGGACACGCCTAAAGAGGCATACACGACATTCTCATGGAATGACCCCTCCGAGAAGTTCACGCTTGTGTTTTCAGATGAGTTTGAAACCGATGGTCGTTCATTCTATCCTGGAGACGATCCATATTGGGAAGCTGTGGACCTGCATTACTGGGTATTCGCCAGGTTCAGCAATAATTGCGGCCGAATTGCTAATGCCACCGTCTTTGCTCGCAGGAAACGAACAATATGGAATGGTATGATCCAGAAGCTGTCACGACGCAAAACGGCTCCCTCGTCATCACTCTCTCCCAAAAGGAGACTCATGGGTTGGACTACGAAGGCGGTATGTATCTCAATGCATTCTCGATCGCGAACGTTCTCGGATTGATCATTTTGGCTTTGAAGGTCTCATCTCCTCATGGTTAGCACAGTCAACGTCTTCCTCTTCGAATGGGAATCTGATCCACTTACGTTTGATCTTTCAAGGAATAAATTCTGTTTTACAGGGGGTTATATCGAGACATCTGTTGAGCTCCCAGGAGCGAACAACATCCTCGGATTGTGGCCAGCTATCTGGACCATGGGTAATCTAGGACGTGCGGGATACGGAGCGTCTCTTGGTGCGTGCCTGAGTTCTTTATTGCATTCCTTGTGGGACTTACGCGGTACTCTCGGATCTAGAGGGAATGGTAATATAAAGCAAGCTTCATGCATGTCTTACTTCACCAGTACTGACGTGTCTTTCTAGTGGCCTTACACTTATGATGCATGGTGAACGACGTCTCACGTCTACCATTGATCAATCAGTCACTGATATCAGTTACAGCGATATCGGAACAGTAGCCAACCAGACGATCAACGGCCAGCCTGAAGCTGCCACGGTCAACGGTGACACAGGTCATCACGGAATCTTATCGTTCCTCCCTGGTCAAAGGCTTTCGCGGTGCACTTGTCCCGGGGAGAGTCATCCTGGTCCGGTCCATTCAGATGGCACGTTCGTGGGTCGCTCGGCCCCTGAAATTGATGTATTTGAGGCACAGGTGTGTGGAGAGTAGGCTTTAGACGTCCATTCTATCTGACGCTCATCATGCCCCTCACATAGATCAACCAAGACACTCTGATATCCCAAGTATCGCAATCCGCGCAATGGGCAGTGAGTCACTTACTTTCTTGAGCGCTCCACTTTCTTGACACGAACATAGCCGTTCGATGCAGGCTACATCTGGCAAAACACGTCAGATAACCTGGTCATTCCTGACCCTTCAATATCGTCGCAAAATACTTTCATCGGGAGCGTAACGCAGGAAGCAACATCTGTAGTGACTAACACCGACCCAAATTGTTACGAGCAGGAAGAGGGGTGTTATTCGATTTACGGATTCGAGGTAAGACTGAAGTCGAAATAATGGATCCTTCTTGTTTAACGCCTTCTTGTAGTATCGACCAGGTCAGTAACGTTCTTACTTTTGACGTCAGAAAATGGCTTGAGAATGAGGTTTCTAATTTATCTAAGGGTTTGAGAATGCGGTAAGTGGGCTTGAACTTGACAAATGGGACATCGACTTACTATTCAGTTAGTACATTACCTGGGTCTCAAACAACAAAACTTCGTGGACGATCAATGTTGCAGGGCTGGGTGCAAACCCAGCCGTTGAAATATCTGCCCGACCAGTCCCGCAGGAACCCATGGTACGCAGAGTCATAGTGTATGACCTCGCTGTCAAAATTAACCACGTCTGAATGACGTTCCAGTATATAATAGCGAACCTGGGAATGAGCACGAACTTTGGTAACCCATTCTATCTATCTTCCGTACAACTAACGTAAAGCTCATTAACCCCATTAAAACTGATAGGTCCTGTTGATCTGGAACACTTGCCGTTTCCTGTTCACATGCGGGTAGACTACATCCGAGTTTACCAACCCCAAAACTCAATCAATATTGGCTGTAGTCCCCACGATTTCCCGACTGAGTCGTACATTAATCAGTGCGTGATACTTTGACGGGCATACCCTGATGGCACACTCAATTGTCCACTATTGTTGCAGATATATGGAAGCCTATACAAATCCAAATCTAACGACCTGGGTGGATGACTTCCACCAGACGTTCCCAAAGAACTCTTTTCTTGAACAATGTTGAACGCCATGCCACCGACTTGCACTGTCTTCGATCCATTCTCTCCTTCAGGGCCAGCTGCTGAACTCCAGGAAATCCAGTTATAATTACGATACCAACCTAGAAACCATATTTTCTATATACCTTCTTTCTTTCGCTCACGTCGCACACACTAACAATATTCACTTTCGCATCTTGACTTTGGACGTTTCAAGCTATTGTATGTATCATCAGTCCTTTCATTCTCTGTACCCATTTTCGCAATTTACACGAGCGTCAGATCATTTTTTTGACTCGTGGAATCATGATGGTGAGTTGACTGTTATAAATGCAGGCGCTCGAGCCTTGCAGGTCGGATCTCTCCCCGTGTATATCGCCTTTAACACAAACACGGCAGATGTAAACTAACCAAGGCGCAAGTTTCTGTTGCAGGCATGTCATTTCCCTCCTGGAGGTAAATGCTGTAGATCGTTGGATCGCTCGTCGCACACGCTAGGAAGTTCAACTGTCGAGGAGACGTGGTGATGATGGTGTCCCCTTCGAGTCCCCAGTCCGTTGTTGTAGCTGTGCTATTGAAGGTGACTGGTTTATAGGACGTTGCCGCACTTTCATCGACGTTGAGGTATGACAAGCTGCCGTCAGAGTTTGGGAGCGATATGGTACCCCCTATAGTGAAGTAACCAGAAGAGGATTCTGGGCCGAGGACGGGTGAGCCACCTAATAGATCGGTATTATGATCAGTTGACGAGTTAGATTGCACTGGTATTTCTACTGACCGCTGCTCTGAAGATAAAAATGAAAGACAGGATCTTGGTCTGCTCGGATCTGGGAGCCTGTTGGGGTAGCACCAGTGCTTGTTGTAGTGGCGGACGAGGCAGTGCTCTGTCCTCCGCTGGTCGTTGGAGTAGGAGGTATGGACGCGGCTCCAGGGATGCATTGCGAATAGTCTTGGATAGCCGGTATCAGACCGATATAACATTGGTCTAGACCTTTCGGGATTGCTCACATTCGTTACTAATTGTGCAAGTGTACCCCTCTACGCAGGTAACGGAGCCGGCCCTTGAAGCGTATAAGATTCCGTCATGAAGTCTGAGCAGATATTGGTTGTAGAACCTCACCATCCTATACCTCCGCATTGGCCCCAAGCGGGAGATTGAGCTCGGGCGATACGCGAGATGAATGCAAGTAGTAATACGGCGGTGATTTTCATGTCTGCGCAAGGAAACTGCCAGTGACTGGGTTCGTTTATATACTCGCCTGTATGTCGGTATTATATCGCAGTCCCCGAACTATGGAGGTTTATCGGGGAGTCCGCTGTCTACAGGTCTGAGTCGTAAGGTATCTTGAGACTCACCTGTGACTTAATTACCCGAGAAGCCTCACCTGCGATTCTGTCAAGGATCGCTCGATAATGAGTACTAGTGACACTTACATTGCCGACTTGCATAACCGTAGAGTTTCGCGCATACCAAAGACTCCTTGAGCTGGAAGACCACAGTTTGAAGTCAAGGGACGATGGTCTGAACTTGGAGTAGCACTGACCGTCATCAAACAAATGCAGTTCCGAGTAGTTTGGCCGTATCGACCGAAAATAGCAAGTACCAATTTCGAGACCGACAGATAATGCCGAAACCTGACAGGAAAATTCTCTGTTTCGGCTTGGACGGATTCTCTGTGTTGACCTACATGACCACATCAAAATGAAGACACTAACTTTATGATGGCTGCCTTCATGTATATTGACCGTGGGTCTCCGTGGGTACACTGCTCCGAAAGCGGATGTGGTCCGCCGCAGGTCGGTGGCAAAAGAGTTCTGCATCTCAGGATAGCAGCCCAGAGTTTGGACAATTGGAAAAGCAGCGGAACAAAGGTTCTAAATTTTCTTGCGACTCCCTGGGGAACTCATGTATCAACGTGAGTTGCTGGTTAGCCCTTTCGTTGAATGAAATTCGTGGACTCAGTGACGCACTGTAGTTGATACCAACAATGGTGGGTCAAGCGCTGGCGTGGCAAGAATTGCTGTTTTTCTCGGCGTTATATTGCTTCATGTAACGACACAGGATTGTGTCCTACGACGGTTCTGCGTCTGTCGACCTTTTGATGTTACCACATGGACGCAAAGATCGGAGGATGTGTGCGTAGGTACTCAAGAGGAAAGCTGAAGCGACGTAGAAAGGGTTTAAGAGAGCTAGGCATATCTAGTCGAGCGCTTAAAAACAATCACACGCGGTCAACAGTCATTTTCGACCACGATCGAGCTAAAAAAGAACTGACCTCTGAGAAAATCGGGATGCTAGGCTCCGAAGGTTTAGCAGGGTCGGGCTAGAAAGAATGGCTTGTGTATTGGCAATACGAGGTGATCAATTCAGGATGTCGGTGCTGCATGCTACTTGGGTCATCTGGCCGGCGCCGCAACATGAATGAATGTCCGAAGGGACAAAAAAAGCTAGCTATCCATCAGTGATGCTGCCACGGTGGAGAGCAGTTCACATTCGAGCCATCAGAATGCAAATGCCAAGGCGTCGGCCCTGGATATCTGAATATCCACTGCAAGTGACGGAAAAAATAGACAAGATTTGCAAAAAGGAAATTGGGAAAGACGCGAGGAGACGCGTAGCCGAATCACGCCTTAGCGTGTTTAGTGCTATTTATCGAATCCTTCACAACGTGGTCTCGTCGGCGATAAGCGAGCTCGCTCCGAGTCACCTCTTCTGCTCAACTGAGTTAACTCAACCACATCCGCTCGTCGTAATTCTGAAAGAACTACAAGTTAGAGTTAGAACTCTCCCTGTTTTATGGTTCCAGGTTCAATCCAGTTCCCGGTATGTGATGGCATATGACGTTAACAACACAAAAGGACCACGAGACTGCCCGGGTTGCAATCATCCTCGCTTTTGCGCTCCACAGCGCTTGCCGATATTTATATCCATGTGTCCATACATCAATCTCAGGATCTGACATGGGGTGAGATATAAAGGCGGGGTACAGGGGTTTACCCCGCATTCAGTCAAGGCCCTCACGAATTTCGAGTCATGTCTGACGCTGACCAGGAGAAAGGCAGCTTCGAGGAGCGCCAGGAAAATGTTCATGTCAACGTCAATCTAGTGAACAATGTGAATGCCAGGTAAATAGTGTATTTTTAGCCATAATTTCTCGCGTACTCATCTCGCATCACTCTAGAATCCAAAACCCACTCTATGGAATCCCGAAAGCCACCCTGCTTTCTCAAGTCGACAAGTTCACTCGTGAAAAGGGCCTGGAAGAACATAATGCCGTTTTTCGGAAGGGCGCTCTAATTGCTCAACATCAGGCTTCGTTCGAAGACATGGATGAATTAGACGAAACAGACCGAGAATGGCTTCGTCGGGAGGTAACTCGTAAGTGAGCGTGCTCTGTTCCGAGTCGACACATAGTGACAATTCTGTAATGCACAGACAAATGGTCACAACCAAAAGACCTGTATCTGACAGTGGTCCTCTGTTCTTTGGCGGCGGCTGTCCAGTGCGTTCATATAACAGCTGACATATTCATATATTTTACTGACCTTGCTCGATGTCAGAGGATGGGATCAGACTGGTTCCAATGGTGCCAACTTATCATTCCCTATAGCCCTCGGTATCAATGATGCTGCCTCCGATCCGCATGCTGCCACAAATCAATGGCTCGTCGGTGTCATCAATTCTGGGTAAATCATTATATCCTACGCGGTCCTTTACAATCTTTGAACGCTTTGTATAGACCCTACATTGGAGCTTCTCTTATGGGATGCTGGCTCACCGATCCAATGAATCTATTATTTGGGAGGCGAGGGGCCATATTTATATGTGGAATTTTCTGTACGCTCAGGTAGCCAGCGTTCATTCACACGCTGTTCTTGTATAGCTCATTGTTTCACAGTGTGATTGGTTCTGCTGTGGCCCAGACATGGCCTCAAGTGAGTTCTCAATTCTTCTCCGCTTTACTGCCCAAATGCTGATTTGTTACGTTGACTATACAGCTTTTGGTGAGATTATTCTTGTTCAAACACGCCAAGAGTCCCATGAAACTCATTCTTTCAGGTCACTCGTTTACTTCTCGGTATCGGCATGGGAGCCAAGGCTTCCACAGTTCCGATATACGCCGCTGAAAATACGCCTGCATCGATCCGTGGTGGTCTCGTCATGTCATGGCAGTTGTGGGTAAGTCACCTTTTGCGTTTCCCTTATCACGCCACTTATATCATAGTCCGTAGACCGCGTTCGGTATCTTCATCGGCACTTGCGCAAACTTAGCTCTATATCAAGTCGGCGATATCGCATGGCGTCTTCAGCTTGGCTCGGCGTTCCTTCCAGCAGTACCATTAGTCATTGGTGTATACTTCTGCCCAGGTAACTTCAATTGACCCATCATCTTCATCTTTCATCTGGCTCACCTGATTCGTTTATACAGAGTCTCCGCGGTGGCTCATGAAGAAGGGTCGTTATCGTGATGCTTTCACGTCCTTTAAGCGTTTGCGGAACAGCGAGCTTCAAGCTGCTCGTGATCTGTACTATGTCCACAGACAACTGATGGAGGAGTTCGCGATTATCAAGGGAACTAATTACGCTATGCGTTTCCTGGAACTCTTCACTGTACCTCGTATCCGCCGCGCGACGCTTGCTAGTTTCGTTGTCATGCTCGCCCAACAAATGTGTGGCATAAACATCATTGCTTTCTATTCCTCCACAATCTTCTCGTTAGCGGGGTACTCAGAGAAATCTGCACTACTGGCCTCCTTCGGCTTCGGACTTGGTGAGCCCCATCAGCATATAAATGGCCTTGTTAGCTAAATAGCTTCTAGTCAACTGGCTGTTTGCGTTCCCTGCTGTCTGGGTATGCTCTACCTCTATCAGCAATATGATTTCCTCTCGTGATGATCATTTACTACATGCTCACAGACGATCGATACATTCGGTAGACGCAATCTGCTTCTATGTGAGTACCTTGGTCCTTAACTGTATTTCAGATGGCCAGCCCCATTCATGATCGCGATCGTCCTCAGTCACGTTCCCACAGGTCTGTCAATCTACTCTGATCTTAATCTCTAGGGTTCAAATGTATATAGATGGCTTGGACGCTTCTCGCCGCTGGTCTCTGCTTCCTGATACCCACGGAAAATTCCGCAAGAGTCCCACTTATCGCCCTGTTTGTCTTCTTGTTCGCCGGTAAGCGTTTATCAGTCCTTTATCGGACATGAAGTCACGCAATTCAACCCTTCCTTTTTCAGCTTTCTACTCCCCAGGTGAAGGTCCCGTTCCATTCACATACTCGGCAGAAGTATTCCCAATAACCCATCGTGAAATGGGAATGTGAGTTAGAGTATATCTGTGCATTATACCTCTACTGACTCCTCCGTGTAGGTCCTGGGCTGTTGCGACTTGCTTATTCTGGGCCGCTGTTGTTTCCGTAACTTTCCCCCGACTCCTTGCAGCGGCCGGATCTTTAGGAGGTAGGGACATTGAACCTATCAAACATGATCCGTGGTTGACACTATTTTTGGGATAGCTTTCGGTGTGTTTGCGGGCCTGAACGTTATTGCGTTCTTCATGATTTTCTTCTTGGTGCCTGGTATGAGTTTTGCTTGCATGAAACTAGCTCATAACATTGATGTGACGTTGTCCCAATCAACAGAGACAAAACAACGTACGCTTGAGGTAGATATTCATATTTGTCCAATGCTTGACAGTTCTGACTGACGCTATTCATCAGGAACTGGACTACGTCTTTGGTGTGCCAACCACCAGGCACATAGGTTACCAATTCAAGGAGTTCCTCCCTTACTGGATTAAGAGGTGGATCCTGTGGCGGAGGGATACGAAACTCAAGCCGCTTTACAACTTTGAGGAGGTCGAATCTATTACCGTCTTCGAAAAGGGCGTCGGACATTGAGTTCAAGGCCACGCTTGAGCCACGCTGATTTCATGAGCGCTACGATTACGATGAAAGTGTATGGTTGTTTTTTTTAGTATCTTCTGCTTGCATCGATGGTACCTAGTATTACTTAGCTAGTACTTGTATACCCCGATAATGAACGTCTTGAACGTCTTGAACGAGAAGGATTGAAGAACGGTGCAATGTCGGCTAATGTCGGCGTCCCCCGGGAGAGACGGACTGTTTGAGCGCTACGGCCTGAAAGAACCACAGTTGCAAACAACCGCCGCTGATCGGTCCGCATAATCCGATTTCCATTCCGAAGCATCTTGCCTTGATCTTCTCCGGCTCCCGCGCGATTCGATATGTATCTATGGCCGTGATAACTTCAATCATGCTCCTGAAAGAAAACAACCCCATTCATCCATTCACAAAATAGCACACACACATGACATCCGACGTTGGGTCCTTGGAGCATCGGCTAACGAAGCTCCACTACCCCGCGATTCCGTGTCAGCCTCCGACCTTATGTGATCCATATCCTTTGGGATTGTTATATAAAGCCCATCCTTTGATTCTCGTTTGGCCTAACGCTCCTGGCCTGACCCCACGACACCATGACACACCCGTCCGCCACCCATGGCGTCCCAGTTGAAAAGACTTCATCTGACAACGAGAAGGCTTCCATCGAGAAGCGGGAGTTGGACTCTTACATCGAGGACGTACCAGGCTCGTCTCGAGACCACGGGAAATCCACCGAAAACATCAACGCAAAATTGGCCAACCCTCTCGCCGGTATCCCTCATGAACAGCTCATGGCAGATGCAGAAGCCTTTGCTCAGCGACATGGCCTCGGGCATCTATCCGAAGTCTTCAAAAAGGGTGCTCTTGTAGCACAAGACCCGCTCGCGTTCGAGTCACTCTCACAGCTCAGTGAAGAGGATAAAATCTGTCTACGGCGCGAAGTCACGCACAAATGGGACCAGCCGAAGATGTTGTATTATCTAGTTGTTCTGTGTTCTCTGGCTGCTGCAGTACAAGGGGTGCGTGTCTGTTTTATATTCTTCGTATGCCTCAAGTTATCTGACCACATCGATTCCAGATGGACGAGTCGGTCATCAACGGCGCCAATCTCTTCTTTGCTCCTCAGTTTGGTATCGATCCCAACACAACGACCGGCGACTCTGGGCGAAACCAGTGGATACTGGGACTAGTGAATTCGGCTCCATATGTTTGTCGAGCATGCCACTCTGTACCTTTCGATGCCTGACTTCTTTCTAGCTTTGCTGTGCTGTTTTAGGATGTTGGTTGACCGATCCTGTACGTGGCTTCTTACTTGGGAACTATGCTCATGCTGACACGCTCTTCTGACCTGATTAGCTCAATCGATACTTTGGTCGACGAGGGACGATCTTCATTACTGCGACTATCTCATTCTTGGCATGCATTTGGCAAGGCGTAACTAACTCATGGGCACATTTATTCATCGCGAGGTAAGTGTTGCTTCTCGACGTTTCACCACACCACTCTAATCTTTCGTCGCCGTCAGATTCGTTTTGGGATTGGGCATTGGTCCAAAATCTGCAACAGTACCAGTTTATGCTGCAGAGTGTTCACCCCCTTCGATTCGAGGTGCCTTGGTCATGATGTGGTAAGCCTCATCTTCAACTTCGATTCGACCCATTACTGAGTGGCACCCAGGCAAACATGGACAGCATGTGGTATTATGTTGGGCTTCGTTGCCGACTTGGCATTCTACCGAGTACCCAACAAACCTCATATCACCGGCTTGAACTGGAGATTCATGTTAGCAAGTGTAAGCCTTGTTCTTCCTCGTGCTTTGATGTGTCATATATTCACGTCCATCATCACAGGCCGGGATTCCTGCTCTGGTTATTATGGTCCAAGTGCTATTCGTGCCCGAATCTCGTGAGTATCCCAGCCCAAGCAAGTCATATCTGTGCGTGCTGACGCTTCTTGCAGCTCGATGGTACATGTCGAAAGGACGCTACGACAAGGCGTATGATTCGTTGGCCCAGCTACGACACAAGCCTATCCAAGCAGCTCGTGATCTCTATTGTAAGCCCAAATATCGAATCAAAACTTTCTCTGGAGCTCAATATACCTTGATCAGACATCCACACTCTTCTCGAGGCTGAAAAGAGTATACACATCGGCAAGAATCGCTTTTTAGAACTATTCATCGTCCCTCGTAATCGTCGCGCCACTCTAGCGTCTTTCATCGTCATGTTCATGTGAATATTTGTTTATCTCCTTCGGTCGATGCGTGGTATACTGATTCTCATTCAGGCAACAATTCTGTGGAGTCAATGTTATCGCCTACTACTCGTCCAGTATCTTTACCGCTGCTAATTTCTCCGAGATCCAAGCTTTGGTTGCTTCGTTCGGCTTTGGTGCTGTAAGACTACATTCTTCTTCTTGCCGTGTAAACCCCAGATTTGGCATACTGATACTTGGTTCGATAGATCAACTTTGTATTTGCTTTCCCTGCTATATGGACTATCGACACTTTCGGACGCCGCAATCTATTGCTCACGACTTTCCCTCTAATGGCTATATTCTTGCTAATGACTGGTTTCGCATTGTGAGTTGTATTTTTCTCGTCTTACACAAACCTTGAACTCAAGCGTTATCTCTAAGCTTCATTCCAGAGGGCACTGGACGTGTCGCAGTGGTAGCCCTCGGAATCTATCTCTTCGGTATGGCGTACTCCCCAGGAGAAGGACCAGGTATGCTTTTCCAGTTGTATCTGTTCCCAATTCTTTCTGACTGGAATCGCACAGTGCCTTTTACCGTAAGTTGACCGGTCCATTTCGAACTTTGAAGAGCCTACTGACGGTACTTCACAGTATTCTGCTGAGGCCTTCCCGTTGTACGTCCGAAATATTGGAATGTCTTTCGCGACCGCTGTCCTGTGGTTCTTGTGCGTATATACGGTTCTCCAGCTTAATTTCTTGCTAAATCTTGAGCTATTGGTAGTAATTTCGTTATTTCGATAACCTTCCCTCGTCTACTAGGCGCGTTTACCCCGCAAGGTACGTCTAGGCATCTAGTGGCCGGTAATTCAGACTGACGTCTCTTCTAGGCGCATTTGGCTGGTACGCCGGCTGGAAGTGAGTCTTTGACGTCGTTCTTCTCGGTTCTCGTTTGTTAACCTCGGACTTCTTCTTAGTGTGATTGGATTCATTTTGATTCTCTTGTTTGTTCCGGAGACGAAGGCTCTCAGGTATGATTCTTTTTTATCCTCACGCTGCTCTGATGCTCATGAACATCTCCTTGTGGTTAGTCTTGAGGAACTTGACCAAGGTTCGTTTCCTCTTCGATCGAGTCTTTCAAACATCGAAACTGATTACATTCACTCTGACAGTCTTCAGCGTGCCTACCCATGTGCATGCGTCATACCAGATCAAAGCTCTTCCCCATAATATCAAGAAGTATATCTTCAGGATGAAGCTGGACGAGTTCCCTCCTTTGTATCAGCACGAAGGTGCTATCGGCGACATGAAATACGCCCCAGGAGAAACCAGCAAGGCATAAAGCACAACTATAGTGCAGATAATGTATATACCGTGATCTCGTACATATTAATGTAGTATAATGTAGAACTGCAGTGTATTTATCAATCGCTGTATACGAATATTTCGAGTTCCCAATTATAATGCACAGTCGAACGGTCAACCTGAAGTTGATCGGTTCCGCGTCGGATTTCGTTATAACTGCTTGCTTCATGACCCAAACAACTCTCCTACAGTATGAAGCGCCATGTAAGTATTCACGTCTTCACATTCCAGGTTGACAACTTCGACTTCGAATTCACGTTCTCAAAGGGCCGGTCCATAGCCTCGATTGGTGTAAAACCCCAGCACCAGGACAGCAACGACCAAGATCATCATTCCGCCTAGGCCTAGCTTCATTCACCGAAGACTATCGGAATCGCATCGCCATCGCTGGTCTACAGGACGAGCGTGTTCTCGTAGAAGACGAATACACGGAATACCCAGACTTTGTTACGCTATGCGAGGCCCATCATGGATATCCCGCGACGAGCCTGCAATGGCAACCTGCCTCAGCCGCTACATACGGGTGGTCGCAGAAATCGCCCTCGACGGAGCTGCTAGCTACTACTGGAGATGCATTGAGGGTTTGGGAGTATAATAGCGATGCCCCATCACAATTGTCGAGCTTTGTTGGACGGCAAACAGCATCAGGGGGTCACACTTTGACGTTGAAGACCGCTCTCTCTGGGGTACGTATCCGCAGTATTTCTTCTTCCCCTAATCTACTTCCTCAGTCTTATATATAGCAATCCAAGGTCCAGAATCAGTCCGCAGGCGCGCCGTTGACCAACTTTTCTTGGAACGAGAAGACTCCCAGTCTTGTAGTGACCGCGTCGATTGACACGACGTGTACTGTCTGGAATATCGACACATCGACAGCTATCACGCAGCTCATTGCTCACGATCGTGAAGTATATGATGTTGCTTGGTTGCCTGGGTCTACGGATATCTTTGTATCAGTGGGTGCGGACGGTAGTCTAAGGGCCTTTGACCTACGTAGTCTCGAGCATTCAACTATCCTATACGAAACACCTGCGCCTAAGAATGTTCCACCACCATCAGCATCTCCCTCAGCATCTGCTCGACCTCCTGCTTCTCCACTATTACGCATCGCCTTCAATCCCTCAGACTCGAACTACATGTCTACGTTCCACACAGACGGCTCGGATATTCAGATTTTGGACATGCGAAGTCCAGGGCAACCAGTGATGGAACTCCGGGCCCATCATGCCCAGATTAATGGGATGGGTTGGGGGTCAGCAGAGAATCCGTTGTTGGCAACTGCTGGTATGTAATCAAGTCTGTTGATTTGCCATCCTCTAATGTGCGGTCCATATGCAGGCGATGACTGTCAATTGCTTTTGTGGGACCTGTCTAGCTACACACAACCGGCAGCTTCACCACGAAGTGCTGGAGCGCGTCTCAACTCTCCTCGACCAGATGTCAAGAAGCGACTGGTCACTGATCCGATCATGGCATACACTGCGCCCAGTCAGATAACTAATCTGGCGTGGTCTCCGCAGATACCAGGGATGACGATGAGTAGTGGGCACTCGACTGGAACCGGAGAATGGGTTGCTATCGCGTCAGGCAAGTCGATAAAGGCGTTGAAGGTGTAGGTTTGAGTATGTATCTAGGTCGTCTACTATTTTGAAGTTTTTTCCTCTTGCCGTCGATGTAACATCTTTCCCACAGGCTAGCAACTTGCTTTCTCGAATGCCGCACATATTCTCTGGGCTCTCCATACTGAGGTTGCGAGCTGCGGCAGTGCGGTATGTCTTGGTTTATTTGATTCTATGGGTCTTGGAGTACAGCGTCCATGATCGACCGAGACCTGCGGGGTCAATTCCAAATTATTCGTTCCTACCAAGTGCCTACATTGTTGTGCCCGGATCCCAATATAGGTAATTATAATGGTGAGACTTCTGATTCCTTGGGACGTACGATCTCGACATAGACTCTCAATCGTGGCGACCAAGTCGAAGAAGGACCTGCGAAGCACGATCAAAATTGTAGTACGCGATCGAGGAATCAACGATGATCTGCGAAATCAACAAAGAATTGGTATAGATTGGTGCGTCTCCAGTTTCTCCATGTACACACTCAAATTCAAAGGCCTAGTATGGCCCGCAGTCAAGGTCCCCGAGCTCGGTTCCCGTCAAAAAGAGTCAAAATGACTAGGAGCCCCGAGCTCTAGAAACGATTTGGCGGATAATCGAAACAGGCGAAGCCACCATCCTGCAAATATGGAAAGAAAAAAGGCGTGTTAGCTTTTCTAGAACCTAGATTGTGCTCGACTCGAGCACATGGAGGACTGCTGAACCGCGAATATAAGGAATGAAAGTTCATCGACGTTTTATTTTGACCGAGTGCCCACCCCCCCAATCCAACCACGCCGCAGATTTCGTTCCCAACACTTCAAACATCATTGACAATGGAAGGAACAGTACCAGAAATCGAGCGTTCATATCCCGTTCCTGCTGCCGCGGTTCAACGAAAATCTTCCAGTTCCACAACATCCTTCTCCAAAGACAAACAACAGAATGCCGAAGTCGACACAGAGGCCGTCCTATCCCACGACGACGAGGTAGTCGAAAGCGCTAGGCTGAAACGTCAGGCGTTGTACAGGAAGTTTCGCCCATACATCTTAGGCGCTCTGGCAGCTCTCATTCTTGGATGGTGGATTAGCTCCACCATCCTCAAAGCTACGCGCCATAGATGGTACGTTATATCCAAATCGACTTTGAACTAAACTATTGAGGTTTTTCGTCGCGTTCAGGATCGTGCAGACCCTCTTCGGATGGTTCTTCATCCTGTACACACCCCTTCGTCTTAGACCCTTGTTCCATTGTTGAACAATGTTTTCCAGAGTCATCGCCTTCCGCTTCATCCCCAATTCTGTAGTCACAAAACCGGTCAGCGCCGTCTGGGAACCTTGTATCCAAGGACCTTGGTACAAAATCCCTTATCGAATCAGGTTGTCTTTTGGTTTTCTGTGCTTGCTTGGGATTGTCTTCGGGTCTGCTTTCGGGTTCCCACTTCAAGGCGTACGCATATCTTACACATCATCTGCCATTCTGATCACTGAACAACGCGCTTTCAGAATACTGTCTACCGCGACCGTGTTGTCTCAGTTGTCGGTCTTTTCCTTTTCCAGTTCTCCTTCTGGGCAACATCAAGGAAAAGATCCGAGATTCCTTGGTATGTGGTTATTGCGATCCTCGCGACGAGAATTTTTCTGACGGTCGCATTAGGCCTACTGTCATTGTTGGGCTGTTCCTCCAACAAGCGATTGCACTGTTTGTACTCAAGTCCGGTGCTGGATTCTCAATTTTCAATTGGATTGCAACTCTTGCTTCGGACTTTTTGGATCAGGCTTTTGTCGGAGCTGAATTCTTCTTCGATGCAGACACCATTGCTAAGAGTTGGTTCTTCGTCAATACTGTGCGTCGTTGCGCTTGTCTGCTTGTTGATTGATAATAGTTAACCATGCATGCGATATCTAGCTTGCCTCCATCATATTCTTCATTGCCTTTGTGCAGATGATGTACTATATGGGCATCATGCAATGGGTCATCGGCAAGTTGTACGCGTTCATGGTTATAGGACTAGTTGGACGACTCACATTCATCTCGTAGTGCATGGCTATTCTTCAAGCTCATGAATGTCTCTGGTGCCGAGGCTGTTATCGCTGCTGCTTCTCCATGGATCGGACAAGGTAATTTTCGTCTCTCATCCGTAGACACATTCGTACGACTTATGTCTCTATTGCATGTATTCAGGAGAATCGGCCTGTCTCATTCGCCCCTACGTTGACTGTGTGTTACATCCCTTTCACGATCAACAAGTTTTATTTGCTAACACCCTCCAAGTCATGACCGAGTCAGAACTTCGTTCGTGGCTCTCCATCTACCTCTCCATATACTCCTCTCACTATCCCATTCAATCTCAGATCTAGCCATGACCTCCGGATTCTCAACAATCGCCGGTTCAATGCTATCAGCCTACATAGCTCTAGGCGTCCCAGCTCAAAACCTCGTCACTTCCTCAGTGATGAGTATCCCCGCATCCATCGCCATCAGCAAGATGCGTCTACCCGAAATGGAGGAACCGCTTACGCGTGGTCAAGTCATCATCGATCGCGGGGAGGAGAAAGGGAGACCTGTAAAGGCCTTTTTATGTGTTTGTCGTGTTATGCAATTGCTGATGCGAGTGTAAGGCAAATGCTCTTCATGCGTTCAGTCAGGGAGCGTCGTTTGGGATTATTGTTGCTGGGCAGATTCTGTTGGTGTTCTCTTTTGTTTGTTGAGTGTTGAGATGTTGACGTTGACTCGTTTTTTGTGCAGTACGAATGTGTTGACCGTGCTCGCTCTAGTTGCTACGTATGTGGTCGCCTCCTTCATATTATTTTGCTGTTGCTAATGCGCTCACTAGTATCAACGGTCTCCTCACATGGATTGGTCGCGGCTTCGGGATACATGCATTGACACTACAGCTCGTGATAGGATACATCTTCTACCCAATCACCTTTTTCCTCGGTAAGATCCACCACACATCCCTCTACCCTAAAAGCTTACTCTCACCCTCCCACAGGCGTCCCCCTAACCGAAATCCTCCCGGTCTCCCAACTAATAGCCACAAAACTAGTAGCCAACGAATTCTCCGCATACCAAGAACTCCAACTCCTCCAAGCCAGCGCTACCCCACTCACCTCCCGGGCATTCACCATCGCCTCTTACGCGCTTTGTGGGTTCGCGAATTTGGGGTCCCTGGGGATTCAGATTGGCGTGTTGGGGGCGTTGGCGCCGAGTCGTGGAAAGGTGATTGCGAGGATTGCGTTGTCGGCTATGGTTTGTGGGTTTGTGTCGACGTTGCAGACGGCGGGTATTGCGTGAGTGGCAATTATTTGTTGTGGCTCTTTTTTTCGCGTTTTTTTCGCGTTTTTCGCGTCTTTTTTTGCGTTTGCGTTTGCGTCTGGGTTCCTTCCTCCGTGGATCCCTGGTGTTTTTGAACGCGCTTGCTGACGCCACTCTGATCCATTACTTCCAGCGGTATGCTGATCTAGAAACCAAAACCGACTGCTGCCCTTTTCCTTTTTCTCTTAGAGTGTTATGGTTTCACGAGTCTTACTTACAATGTACGTTCCTGTCTGTCTGTCTGATAACGGATTTTTTCCCTTTCCCCTTTGTCCTCAACTTTGTATCATCCATTATGCATATGTATGGTGCGTGTAGAATGCAGAATGCCCATACTCTTTTTCCTTCCTTCTTCCTTTCTTTCGAATCCAGACGGTTTGGAGTTCACGCGTTCAAAAAGCGTGTATGTACGTCCTTCGCGTCAAATTGATTCGTATATGCAAGAAAACCCGAGAAACAAAACAAAGAAGAAAAAACATTAAGTATATAATCATAGAGGAAAGAGGGAAGAGGAGGAAAAGTTTCCAGTCCTGTGTAAGTGTATCCGTCAGTGAAAAAAGGTGGGTTAGGCTTTATCGGACTGGACGTTAGTAGATAGTAAGAACAACTTGGTCGGTCGATCGGGTGGTGCTTGGTTATGGGTGATGGTAGTGGCCAGTATTGGTGGTGCTAGGTGGTATGCTACAAAGAGAATTTTCGAATCCAGGAAACGCTCGTCACAGCTTCCCATCAACGCGATCTTCGATGATTTTAGCGACCGCTGGGCCGTATACGGGTATAGATGACCCCTGGAAGCCTTCTGGGTAGTCTACGTTTGGTGTGTTGGGGTATGTGTGGTATCTAGCGAGTGAGATGGGATAGTACCCAAAAAATCAGTTTTTTTTCCTTTTGGTGAGAGGGATGAGGGATGAGAGGGAAGGGCGGTGGAACAGGAAGGAGGGATAGCGGTTTTAAGGAGGAATGATCACGCACGTATCATTCCAAACAGCGAAATGCCTCATCCCCAGCGCCCTCGTCGTCCATTCATAATCATGCGCGAACCCGCCGGGGTAAAACATCTCGATGACGGTTGAGATTCGTGTTGGGGGCATTAGGACGAGGTGGGTTAGGCCGTTTCCGTGGACGCCTAGGAGGATCTGGGTGGTGTGGGTGCGAGTAAATTAGGGTTAGGATGGGGTGCGATTAGAAATGAGAGATCGTATGATCAGGATCGAGAAAGAGGGGTCATAACATATAAAATGGAAACAACAACAGAACAACAAAACACGAAAGCGAAAGGGGATGCACGCACCGTAGCCTTCGCAACAGCCCTAACCTGCTCATCCTTACTCAACCTCTCAGCCTGAATAACATTCAACTCCCACCCCTCCCCCCTCCTCCTCACCATCTCCTCCAACGCCTCCACCAATACGTGATGATCACCCTCCACCAACCTCCGCCGACTTCCTTGGCGACTTATGTATGTGATGATTACTTTTTCGGGGAGGGGGAGGTCTTCGTCTTTCTCTTTTCCCGTGCCTAACACAACCTGTGCATCGGATTGTATACTGGGCACTAGAGTGGGAGCCCCAGCGAACCGAGTAACCGCAAGTCGAATGGGCTCCCACCACCCGCGTTTGAGGGAAGCGGAGCTGACCATGTGTTCCCATGCTTCGGCTGCTGTGCGTTGGGTGCGGCTTCCGCAGGCTTCGCCCCGGAAGGAGGCGCTGCGGTCTGCGAGGAGGAGGAGGGGGAAGTGCCATGCTCGCTCTACTCCCCCACCAGCTCCTGCTCCTGCTCCACCTGCTGCTCCTGCTCCTCCCGCTCCTGTTCCTGCGTTGTTGATGTTGGCGTTGGGTGGTTGATTGGGATTGGTGTTAAGATTAAGACCAAGCCGAGAAGGAGTGAACGCCTGTTTTGGAGGCGTAGTAGCAGCGATGCGATCCGCCCAATCTTCTTGTACTTCCACTGTGAGGGAGGGGAACGCCGCGCGGAGGAAGTAGGCGTTGAAGCCGGGGGAGTCACGCCATCCGTCTGCGTTGGAGTGGGCGAATATGGCGCGGTGGATTGGGGGGAGGGTGGTTGTGTTTGAGTTTGGGGGCGTTGTGTGGGAGGTGGTGGTGGTGAAGGGGGTGGAGGAGAAGTGGGAGGAGGAGAAGTGGGTGGACGGGGAATGGAGGGAGGACGAAGAGAACGTGCCGGACCAGAAAGCCCAAGTACCTAGGATGAGTTCGGCTACGAGGTGGTAGTAGTGACGTAGGAATTGGGAGGGGTCGTTGTATAGTAGCTGTATGCATAAGGTGGTAATCATCCATCAGTTCGTCAGTTCGTTAGTTATCTAGGAACTGATCGTTTGATTGATTGATGGTGGTCACGCACAGTATTCCCCTCAACACTCCAAACCCGATTCGGCTCCCCCAGCGCCACATCACCCCCCCACCGCCGCCTCGCCTCCTCCGGAGTGATAAAATCCATATTCTGCCGTGTCGGTTCGCGTAGCGCGATGTTTTCGGGGGTGTTCTCTGCGGGGAGGCCAGTGGATGTCATGTATCTGATATCGGGGAAGTAGGATGGGCGGTGGGGGGAGAGGATGTAGAGGGTTCCTTCGGACATGTAGAGGTTTTGGAAGATGGTCCAGCCGGGTGCGTGGGATAGGATGGTTGTTTCTGGGAGGGTTGGGGATAGTTCGATCGGGATGGGCAGCGGGGCAGGATCTGGGGTGGTGCTACCTTGATTTACGTTGGTGGGTGGAATGGCCTGGTTGACGTTGGGGATACGTTTGATGGGGTCTGGTTCTGGTGGTGGGGGTAAGGGCTCGAGGTCGGGAGTGGAGTAGTGTGTGTTGATGACTATGGATGAAGGGTCTGAGACGGTGAATGGGAATGCGGTTGAGAAGATGTGCATGCAGGCTGCGCCGAGCATGACGAGGACGGCATCGCGTCGTGATAGTTGGCGGAATAGAGGCATGCGAGGTACGATGGGGGGGAGTACTAGATGGGTGGGTGGTACTAGGTGGGTGGTGGGTACTAGGTGGCTATATACTAGTGATCTGGTGGTGGGTGCCAAGGCCGGGTATTAATAGAAGGGGTACTATATAGTCAGTAACGGAGAATAGAAGGCCACAGTCGCGTCAAAAACAATCAAAGACCACGCGACCACACATCCCCGTCCTGTGAAAACAATTTGCTTGTCACTGTTTGGTCTAGATCCCTCTGACGTGCACTCTGACGCCCGCACTACAAATCCAATTCAAACCACCACTACCATGAAGCTGACCTGGTTCACTTTGACTTTCACTTGGACATTGATTCCACTCGCTCAGTGTGCCCGTCCACAGGCTCGACCTCTTGTTCTGTGGCATGGACTGGGTGACTCGTATGCTTCACCCGGTATGCTCGAGTTTGCGTCCATGGTCAAAGATGTCATTCCGGGTATATTCATTCATTCAGTCTATATCGACCAGGACCTCGATAGTGATCGACGTGCGGGATTTGTGCGTATCCTACCCTGCTTTCGTGCGATGAGATACTAAGGATGTTGTGGATAGTATGGTAATGTCGACGAACAAATCGACCTCGTGGCGGAGCAGCTCGCGGGTATAGACGAGCTCCAAGACGGCTTCGACGCTATTGGGTTCTCACAAGGTACTTCCACCCCCGCACCCCACAAAACACGCACGCTTACCACCACCACTTCCTCCAGGCGGTCAATTCCTCCGAGCCTACGTCGAACGATACAACAACCCACCCATCCACAACCTCCTCACATTCGGATCCCAACACATGGGCATATCAGATATACCCGTCTGTCGTCCCCGCGACTTTTTATGTCAGATCGCACGGAGGGCTACGAGGGGGGCTGTTTATGGGAAGTGGGCGCAGGGGAATATTGTTCAGGTGCCGTCACACCCATCTACGCGTAGGTAAGTGAGTAAGTATCTAACTGGTGCGCACTCGGCAGGCGCAATACTTCCGTGACCCAACCAACCTCCCGACCTACCTCAAATCCAACACCTTCCTCACCTCCATCAATAATGAAATACCGTCGTCTCGGAATACGACGTATAAGCGTAATTTGGCGGCGTTGAATAAACTTGTGTTGATTGTTTTCGAGGAGGACGTGACTGTTGTTCCGAAGGAGAGCTCGTGGTTTGGGTCTGAGGCGCCGCCTGAAGACGACGGCAAAGACGTGCAAACACCTCTCCATCCCTCCGACTCAAACGCACAAACCCCTCTACCTCCCACCACCACCACCACCACCACCCCCAAAACAATAATCCCAATGCACCACCAACCCCTCTACACACAAGACTGGATCGGCCTACGCGCGTTGGACGAGCGGGGCGGGGTGGTGTTTGAGTCGTGTCCGGGGGAGCATATGCAGTTGGAGGGGTGTTGGGAGGGGTTGGTTAGGCGTTACGTCGGTCAATTATGAGCATGGACGCGTGTTGGGCGGCAATAGCATGGACGCGTATGAGGGTTCTTGGGACGCGTATGAGGCCTAGGATTCTTGGGGTGTGATGCTATGTAATGTAATAAGGAATGGGATATGCGTAGATGGATATGTACTTTGATGCTCGAAGACTCGCACCCTAATTGAAATTTGAAAACACCCACTCTTCGGTGAATTCTCCCTCTGGATTCTTCAGGATTACTCCCGACTCGGGAATTTCGAGGGAGGAGATATATTATACTGGCGGGCCCGGGGTCCACTCAGGAGTGAGGAGCAGTCAGTTTACTAATACTGTAAGCTAACATGCACTGGCAGGTAAGTAACTCACCGCGCGGGGTGGTTATCGATTATCCTTAAACTACCTATACCTATACGAAGCTCACAGAGCAGAGCACCGATACCTAGGGGGAGGGGGAGGGGGGGCGTTGAGAACTACTTATACTACGTAGCAAACTCAGAAACCAGAAACCCCTGTGTAACACGGAGAGTCAGAGTCGAGATACAGTTAAAAGTTTAAACCCAGTGGCAGTGGGCGAGCAGTGGCGCACCAGTGGCTGAGTGGCTGAGTGGCACACCAGTGGCAGAGTGGCACACCAGAGTGGCACATCGGAGTGCCAGTGGCACACCAAGAAATCCCTGCTCTCCAGGCCTCTGCGAGCGTACCGTAGCAATGGCACCGTCATCTTTCTCTTTTGAGTTAACGTTGGAAAGTAAGAAACTTGAAGGAGGATTGAAGAAGTCTACACAGAAGTCATGAGCATAAAACATGACATACGAACGAACTTCAACCAGTCACTCGGTAGGCCTCCATGGCCAGAGTCCAGTGGCAGCTTTACGCGTCCCAGTCGTCATAAGTACTTAGAGCGCCGGGTCTATCACCAACATTATGATTGACATTGAGATTTTTATCGTAAGTACATAGATTTCCAAGACACCGAACGCTAACTTGCCCAGTTCTGCGTAGTGGTGATATTCACTGGCAAGTACTCAGAGATGCGATCATGGTGTGGGTGTGCGTGTGCTCGAGAAGATATCATGGTGTGCGTATGCTCGAGAAGCTGGGTGGCCCACCTCCTGCAGCATTCTGTATATTATATAGCGATAGATACTGATCCCTCGGAAACTTTGAATTTGTGAGTTGGTAGACTCGGAATCACCGATGAAAAAGACCCGCAGGGAGTCGATATTGTGATACCGTTCAAGGAGAAGGAGAAGCTTTTCTTTCGTTCATTGATCGACATCGGTGACAATTACATCTCCATCTCCATCCCACCCCACTCCACCTCAAAGATGCCCCCTCCACCAAACCTCCAACGCCCTAAACGGCACATACACCATCCCCGAAACCAAAAACGCAACCTCAAACCCAACATCCCCCGTCCTCCTCGCAATCGGACCCACATACCACGCCTGCCCCATACACGGAATAATCAGCCCCAACGACGCTATACCAGCGCCTAAGGCAGCTACACCGCTTGGTAGACGCCGCGGGGAGGCCCAGAGGGTGAGGTCGTAGAGCTGGGGGTTGTTACGTCGGAAGAGGATGTGTTCGATGAGGATGATGGAGGCGAATGAGGCGGCCCAGTAGCCTATGAGGCCGAGGAAGTCGATGAGGGTGGTGTAGAATTTGTGGGAGCCGATTATGGATAGGGGGATTATGCTGCGTTGTAAGGTCAGCGAGGTTGTAAGATGGGACAAGCGGGTGGCTACGTACATTCCGGTGGCTAGGAAGGAGAAGACGTATCGTGGGACGACGATGAGGGATGGGATGAATACCTAGGTGGGGCGATAATGAGAGAGTGAGCGGATATACGATTGAACGAGGGGGTAGACGGACCTGGATGTTAAGAGAGATGGAGTAGAACGTCATGGCGATATTACCTGTGACGCTCCCTGCTAATAGCACCGTAAGGAATTTACCTAGACACACACGAAAAACAGGGGTGTTAGAATTTTGTATCACAACGAGAGAACGAGTGGATCAAAAGGAGGAGAGGGTGCTCACCGAAATTCCCAGTCGGGCTGAGCATAGCCCCCAAGAGACCCCCGACGTTCCCGTTGGCATAACCTGCTTCCCAGGAGGGTACGGACGATGCGGCGACGGCTACTGCTGCGCCTAGGCATTGGAGGGTTACCTGCAAAGAAAAAGGTGAAAGGAAGGAAATCATTCAGAATAGCAGACGAGGACGAGGATAAGGACGAGGAATGGGTGGATGGATGGGTGGTGGTACTGACGATTGGAAGGAGTAGACCTGCGTATGAGTACCAAAACAATCTCGCACTATCAACATAAAAATGACGGACATGAGCACGGACTTGACCGTGATAAATCCACTATAATGTGCATACCTCGGTGCCCCCGGATGGAAATAACTTGTGAAATCCGAACTTAATCCTGCGTAGGTGATGACGAAACTGGCGATTGTGGAGCCGAAGGTGAGGATGTTTGATGCTGAGGCTGGTTCGGAGTAGGAGGAAGTGGTAGTGGAGGAGGGGGAGGAGGAGGAGGAGGGAGAAGGGGTGTTGATGAGGTGTTTACCGCCTACGCTTAGGGCGATGATGAAGACGATGAGGACGGGTATCCAGGCTATTTTTTCGTACCTAGGGGGTGGGGAGGGGGGATGGATAAGGTGGACGGGAGGGAATGGGTGGGGTGAGTGGGGGGGAAGTGAGGGGAGATGAAAGGGAATGGTTAGTTCTGTATATATAGAGACAGAGTAAGAGGGTGTTGTACCAATTCAAGACATTGAGTCCACAGAAAGATATCTAGGACGAACGAAGTGGAAAACAAAAACACTAATTGAGTCTGGAGAGAAATAATGAAGTGAAAAGATACAGAGAACGACGTACGAGGAGTGAGATGACGGAGATGATGACGATGCCTACACTATCTACGGACATGTCCAAATTAGAATGAGAATGTGGTCAAGAAGCTGAAACCGCTGAAGATGGGAGAGATGGAGGAGATTGAAGACTAACGTCCAGCTGAGGTTCCCATCAGCGACACTGGATAATGTCTGTCCACCCAATATGCAGTTCAAGATGGTGAACCCGCACATGCCGATGAGGTTGAATATACAGGGGACGATGACTCCGTAATACCTGAATCATATGAATATCAGGATTAGTTGGTATGAAAAGAAAGGAAGGAAGGTCAGGGGAGTGTGGCGTACCCGAAACTATAACGAGCTTGGACCATTTGGCGTAAGCCTAGTTTAGGACCCCATGTTGTACTATGGATATCGAGAGTGACAGCATCATTAACAGGATGAGGAAGATAAAAGATGGAGGGGGAATGGATGGCTTACAGATACGCAGGAAGTGCGCAACACAATAGATTGAAGAATAAGATAACTAGACATGTATCGCGTAGGCTGAGACCGAAGGATACTGGGCCGAGTGTACCCGCCGAGAACCTGGGTAGACATGAACATCAAGGTAAGATGAATGGATGGACTTTGGGGCGCTACGACGCGGATGGATGGATGGATGGATGGATGTACGAACGGTAAGATGTTGAAATTTCCGGTATACCATATAAAGAATATCTTGCTGAACTTCGTATCGGTGCGTTCGGCAACTGGGACTGGGACGATGCCTGGCACGCACGGAGATATCAAGTTGCTGAATGCGTAGGATGTATGGTATGAAAGACGGACCTCTAGATTCGACACCCCAGCTCAGGAGCTTCCTAGACCATCTATTCGAGAAAATAGAGAGGGTATCATGGTCATGATCCGAGTCCGAGTCGTGGTGGACCGAGGGGTGCTTCGAGTCGACGTCTATCATGCAGCGGATGCCCGGGTACGGTACGCCTGCAGTGCCAACGCTGGTGGAGGTGAAGAAGGGTCAGCTAGGGGAGAGCTGTATCGATATCATTTTCTTGACTCGATTGCGAATAAGATAACGATGATTTGCAATCGAGTTATTTTTAGAAACGTTGTTTTTTTGGACGCGGATTTTTTGGCACGTGCCACGCCCATGTTTTTTTCCTTACCGTGACTTCTAACTTTGTCTCTCATGGCAAGCCGCAAAACCAACCAAAACCTCACCTTGAACCAGTCTTGCAAGGCAACTCTGAAGTTCTCTAATCTCAGAATCCTGCCTGTAATAATATCTACTTTCAGGCGACACGTCTCAAAGCCGAATATTCGCGTCGCGTCGCGCGATGCCAGGAATTTGGTTATTCCGTGCCCACAGTCCAGCGCGATTTTTTTTAAAAAAAAGTTGATATTCTCGGGATTCTCTGGTGAGTTTAACGTGGAGGTCTCATTTTTTGGCATTCATAGGGTGTCCTCCACACCAGTATGTATCCCCGCGGTTTCAAGCTTCAAGCCGAACATACGCGTCGCGCGACGTCAAACTTGACTGCTGCCAGTGAGTACGGCCGGTATAACGCGATTACGAAGTCAGGATTATCGAGATATTCTGGTGAGGAGGAGGTCTTGTTGCTTGGCATTGGGGTGCCCCCCCACACCGGTATGTATCCCCGTTTCATTCAACGCCTGAGTCGCCGCTGATATATGATCTTTTGCGTTTGGTCTTCCTACTATAGTCAACGTCATAGAGACAATGTTATGTAAAGACCCTGGCTGTTGCGTCCTACGTCAGGTTGGATGTGATATCCGTACAGTCGCTCAACCTCGATAGATCAAACCCTCGTCGTTATGGCCTATGATTCCTGCAAGCAAGTAGGGACCTTGCCATACTAGTCCTGTATGCAGTTCTGTACAACATTATTCGTAGTTGAACGTCTCTCGGTACGTGCTTTAGCCTCTTGGAGCTTGACCGTGATCTGAAGAGTTGTTGCTTAGAAATCCGTACCACGGGATACATTGCCTTTAATACAACCCTATTACACTCCATTCTCGAACTCATATTCAACCGAGAAGGAAGTCCTTTCGGTGTTTGCTCGCCATCTTGAGAAACCTGCAGGAATATAAGAGTGACTGGGTTATGGCTATTGCTCTTTATCAAACATCGAACATTCTCAACAAGCTTACAGTCGTCAATCGAACTCTCGATCCTTAACACGCCTTTCGTTGCATTCCGAAACATGTCTTCGTTCCAAAAAATTGCTTCCCTCATCACTCTCGCTGTCCTTCCAGCCCTTGTGGCTGGTGCCCCAGCTGTCTGTAGGCCAGCGTTTTCTCTCAATACCGCTTTTATCGCGGTTTCTTCTAATAGTAAGCAGTCTCGCAGCTATTTCTAATGGATATCACTGATGTGACTTTTGTAGACTCTAAAGTGTGGTCTGCACACCTTGAGGGATCTTCCTGGAGTGGTATCTCCATAGTGCGCAATCTACGCGTATTATGAATGCTCAAGATTAACATATCCCGTCAGGTCGACGCCTCATCTGCCTCTGCTGCAAGTACGGGCTGGAATGTCACCGCCGTGAACGGAGGAAATGCGAATGCTTTCTAGTTCGTTTTATCATATGACTCTTTCGATTTCTAGTCCTGAAACCTCCATCATAGCCTCGGTAGCCTGAGTTCCCCCGTTTGCGCCGGTGGCGACGGAGGACCTCTTGACCCACAAGCTGCCCCACCGTGACCTCCGGGACTGTTCCTGCTGTGGATCAGGTTAGTATTTATAATGACAATCGTCCTAATGTAAAGACTAAGGAGATTGGGTTGATGTAGTTCTTCATCACCTGCGCCACCTGCGGGCCCAGTACTGGTAGCCCTGCATTGTCTTGCCAGTTCCAGTCTGCAAACGAAGGACAGTGTGCCGCATACTCTACGAGCGACTCTACTGTCAGACTTGAAGACTGTGACAACACGAGCGCATTCCAGGTTAGTGCCACTGACTCTACGATGATATTCATGATGATATTGATCTTTGTTCCGCCAGCTATTCGATATTCTCGTTACGGCTTAAGAATGCCATCAGTTTTGTGAGCTTATAGGGCAGAGCAGCACTCTTTGGATTGTTAAGCCACCATTTACTTATACTTGCTATGAAGCCACTGGTGTGATCAAACTGAAAATATCTCCCACAACCACGATGCCTTCTAATAAAATTATCGCAAATACGATTCTCATAGCTGAAAGTCAATAACATGTAAGTATATGATCGTCCCGAGCGCAACGTCGGACTTTCTTCCAACTCTGATGGTGATGTTTTCAGTTGGTTTTCAGCGGTCCTCCGTTCCGATGTTTGTTGATACTTGGCATCAGCTTCCGAAAAAACGTCCGGCGAGTCTTTGCTGGCATGAACTCGTAAAATCCCATGTCATCGTTCTTTTCTCGTTTCTTTGGCCCCAGTAGAGCTCTCGTGCCACCATGGACCCTTCACCAGAAGATAGACGCGTAGCGCCCTGTAGCGCCCTCTCACCCAGACTAACCTTGTATCTGCCTCGAATATGATTTTGCTTCGGCACATCAGGGCAACGTGAAGACCGTTCCGGATCCATGATATACCATTGTCAATCCTGCATCAAGATCAAACATCATTCGCACGAAGACCAATCATCCGAGCTCTCGTCTGCGGCCTATCATCCCCATCTTGATGTCGGCTTCCTGGCCTCAAATGATTCCGGCGCTCACCAGTCATTTATACATACGACAGGATCAAGATGTACAGCGTAATGGGATTTGGCTGTACTGAAATGTATAGGCCATTCGAAGCCGGTTGGCCGCCAAAGCTCGACGATCAACAACATACTACGTACGAGGAGCCTCGACTCGTCGCTATGGACTATCGGACTATCGTGGTTGTCTATCAGAATATAGTGTCTCGGAACTTTTGACCTCCTCACTCGTTCGGTTCTCCATACGTGCCGAGGGTTCTACGGATCATACACACATATGTTTGACGCTGGAAAAGAATAATGTTTTTACGTTCAAAGATTAAAGGTGCGACCCACCCAGTTTCAAGTTACCTGCTGACACACTCCACCGTATAACCGAGAACGATCTCATTACAGTTCGCGGCCTTGTCTCCCCTTCTTGAGATCCTGTAGACCTATATAAGAGACTGTATATTGGTTCCACACATAACTTGACCAGGTTTTCCTATCGTCCAGTCCTTTTAAAGCTTCACTATCGCGTTCATCATGTCTCCCTTCCAGAAACTCATTGCTACCCTCGCTCTCGCTGTCCTGCCCGGTCTTGTGGCCAGCGCACCTGCGACTTGCAGACCCTTCTTTGCCGTGAACTCGGAACATTCCATCGTGGTTTCCGCGAACAGTGAGCATGCTTTATTGTACATGCAATGTTTCTGATCGTTCTATCTGCGTAGACTCTCAAATATTGTCCGCTCATCTCGAGGGAGCTTCCTGGAGCTCGGTAGCTGTAGTACGTATATACAGATACGCTTCAGAGAAATTCGAGATACTGACAGCGCCGATTTAGTTGGATACCTCCTCTGCCCCTGCTGGAACCACTGGTTGGAACATGACAACCGTCAACCAAGGGAACTCGATCGCTATCTAGTAAGTTGTCCCGGGAAGCGTGTTTGCCTCGCTTCCTGAAGCTTTTGTCTATTTCAGCTTGAGCAGCCTCAGCACTCCCATTTGCATGGGTGGCGATGGAGGACCTATTGATGCACAGCCTTGCCCCACTGTGGTCAACGCCACCGCTCCTCAGTTGGATCAGGTGAGTATCTGTTTACATCCCCATATGAACAAGCGGAATGAACAGGATCGTGAAGTTCTTCATCTTCTGTGCGAGCTGTGGCTCGGACGGCGTATCTACGTCGTGCCAATTCCAGTCTGCAAATGAGGGTCAGTGCTTCTCGCACCCATTCGGAAACACTCTAGTCCTCGAGGATTGCGACAACACGGATCCGCTTCAGGTGTGTTTTTGCAAGAAAATTTGACATGCCACAACTACTGATACTTGCAACAGCTTTTCGATATCGTTGCTTCGGTATGAGTGCGACAGAAACTTGTTGGACTGACTATCTCGAGTACTTATAGTATATCTTGTCCATGAATATAATTCCAATTCCTCGCTACGTTGCGACGGCACAGTCTATCGTGCTCGTACAATTCTAAGAGTTGTCACATAATTATCCGAGCTGAACGTGGACGTTGCATGGAAAGTACTCAACTTCCAGTGTAATAAGGTTCCTACGACGATCATCGACATGGTCATAGACATGATGCTGCCGGAGTTCAAAGGTTTTGGCTCCGTTCCGGTGTATGTTGATGCTTGGTATCAGCTCCCGAAAAACTAGCACTAGCTCCACCGAGTCTTTGACTTCTTTGATCCATGACGAAATACTACACTACTGGCACCCTACAATGATAGGAACTCAGCATCAGGGGCGAACATCATTCACACGAAGACGCTCTCGTCCGCGGTCTATCATCCCCATCTTGATGTCGGCCTTCTTTCCTTCACATCAATCCGGCGCCTGAGTTGGCGGCTCGCTATCCATTGTGTACGACAGGATCGAGGTGTACAGCCTGATGAGATCTGGTCATGCGTGTACCTATCTGAGGTCTAGCCGTGGAGGGACAATGACGGTCGACCAGCAATGACCAGCATGAGCATCACAGCATCACACGGCGCGTTCCAAATGCCCGCCCATCCTCCGGGCGTGATCTCGTTTGCTTGGTCGAAAATATCGGGGTAGCCTCTTTATAATCCTGCAGGCCTGATCAGCTGAACTACTGACTGATTTATGGTATCGCGATTGCTTCTTGGTACGAGCTGAGCGCTCTGCAAGCGCTCTGCGGATCATACATACCGATGCTGGAATCAAGACATTCAGAAGGGTGCGACACATCCTACCTTCTGACCCAATGCACAGTGCAACCGAGAATGTACATCTTACGGCCTTGGATCCCCCTCTTGAGAATCTCTGGACCTATATAAGAATCTGAATCCTGTCCATAAACCTGACCAGGCTTTCTATCATTCAGGCCTCTCTCATCGCGTCTAGCATGTCTCCTTTCCAAAGGCTCGTTGCTACCCTCACCCTTGCTGTCCTTCCCGGTCTTGTGGCTAGCGCACCCAGTGCAATATGCCTACCCTTCTTTGGCGTGAACACGTCGGACCACTCCATCGTGGTCTCCGGGAACAGTAAGCAAACTCATACGTGGCTACATTATTGTTCTGATTGGTCCCCTCTGTGCAGATTCACAAATCCTGTCCGCTGTTGTTGAGGGAGATTCATTCGGTTTCGTCGCCGTTGTACGTATCAACATCTACGCGTCACTGAATGGCGAGGTGCTGACAGTATAATATCGATCTAGTTGGATGTCTCGGATGCCCCTGCTGGAACGACTGGTTGGAACATCACTAGCGTAAACCACGGAAACTCGAACGCCATCTAGTAAGTCGTCTTACAAGAGATCGCGTTTGTTTCGCTCCCTGAAAGTATTGTCTGTCCAGTTTGAGCAGCCTCAGCACTCCCGTCTGCATGGGTGGTGATGGAGGACCCATTGACGCACAGCCTTGCCCCACTGTGGTCAATGCCACGGCTCCTCAGTTGGATCAGGCGAGTCTTCGTATCTAACCCCATATTAGTAGCGAATTGACCAGAACCATACAGTTCTTCATCTTTTGTGCGGGCTGTGGCTCGGACGGCAGCTACACGTCGTGCCAATTCCAGTCTGCGAACGAGGGCCAATGCTTCTCGCACCCGTTCGACGCACACACGTTAGCCCTCGAGGACTGTGACAATACGGATCCGCTCCAGGTGTGTTCCAAGAAAATTTGACATTGATGAGATACTGATTTGTGCCACAGTTCTACGATATCATTGCTTCTGTATGAATGTCGTATCTACAAGTACCCATCTACATATAATATACGAGTTCATAGTTATGTAAAATGCCCCTGTGAATAAGCGTGTGTTTTTGATCATATGAGTGTCACAATCGCGCGAGCCAAACATAGGCAACTGAGACTTTCTGCGTTGATTGCGACCTTCGTCGGTTGGGAAATGATGGACAGTCCAGTCCATTCACTCTCCATTCCCCGACTCAGACTTTCTAGGCAGTCGTTTTCTAATCCTTATCTTAATGGTGGCCTGGAAAACCACCAAGTGGCAGGACCATCGCGTCGTTCAGATCCACATCTTGTAGACCTCAACAGCGACACCGACCAAGACGAACAACCTACTCCGAAAATGTCCTCGGCTACACCTATACTCTCCGCCGATACTCCTGCTGCTCGTCTCAGAGCTCTTTTATCTCGCGTACCCAATTCCTCCTCTAGAGCTCCACCTACCCCAGCGCCCGTCTCTTCTTCCGAAATCGACTCCGATTTCGATGCACCACAGTCTGGCTCTGCCACACCTAGCATGGCTCGCGAAAGTCTCAAAGATCTCTTTTCACGCGCCCTACGTGATCCAGGAGATACTCCACAGAAAGGACGACCAAGACGGAATAGCATCGACACTAGTGAAGTCGAGGCTAGTCCCAGGGTGGAAAAGGAGAGGGCAAACCACAAAGGCAAACGGAGAAGCCTAAGTGATGACGAACTGGAGCTTCCATCCAGTACGCAGCCATCTCTACTATCATTTGATCATCTAATTCATCGTTTCACAGAGTCGTCGCGATCTGAAGCATCCTTCAAGTCTTCCCAAGCGTCTACTTTCGATAATCTCCGCGCACGACTTACGAACTCTCATGCCCCACTCAAGAACCAGCCACCCCCCTCCTCTCCTTTCCAACGTATGTCGTTCCCTGTCCCAGTATGGTCTCATTTTCTAACATGATTTATCTAGTCCACTCCGAATCCGAGCCCGACGTTCCTGCAGACAGCAGTACCGATACTGCCACATTTTTGCGGGGTTTGAACTCTTCACAAGCGATACCTCCTGTAGCGACTAGCACCCCCCAGCGGTCGCTGCAGATGTCCACCATGTCTCAGTTTCAATCTAGTGCGTTGTACTTGTCTGCTATATAACATCAAGGCTTATCGATGATGCCTAGATCTACTCGAACAAGACTCTGAAATGCAAATGGCGATGAAGGAGCTCGAAAGTTATGATCATGAAGGCGAATCAGGTCCAAATCGTCGTCCGCGTGAGTCTTGTCCAATGAACAATACCGACTCTACTCAACTTTGAAATCATGTTTCTTTCCTAGTGCCGTTTCCTACCGCTCGCACGTCGAATGCTCAATCGACTCCGGGACGCTCCCACCCAAATGTCTCACAGAATAAGACCCACTCGTATGACAAGACACAACTAGCACGACAAGGCAGTAAAGATTTGACGCCGCCTTGTGAGTATTTTGACATGCATCTTCTCATTGACAATAGAATCGATGACTTGTGACTTTAGCTTCCGGAACAAGCTCTTCTTTGTCTGGTGCAGAATGTATGTGGTCAAGTGGTGTCCTATACTGATCGATACTCAGCTTACCTATCGTCACAGATCGAGAGCGTCGAAATGACGAACAACAAGAGCGCATCCGTGAACGGGAACGCGAATGGAATAAGCGTAGCCCCAAAACCAATGGCCGTACAGGAATTCCGGAAGTTCGTCTTCGACACTCATTCGGAAGTGCATCGCCTGTAGCTCCTTCTCCCGGAAACTTAAATGGGAACGGGACTGGGAACGGTATGTTGTCGAGGAAAGAAAGTATAACATCCATGCGGAGCTTTGACGATGACATGTCTTCGCGTGCTAGTTCATTTGGATCTCAGGCAGAATGTAAGCCGATCTGCATTCAACATTATCTTGATAGTATCTAATTTTTTTCTCGCTAGATCGAGAACGTATCAATGAACTGGAGCGGGAACGCATCATCGAGCGAGAGCGAGAATGGAATAAGAGGCTCGTCAAAGCGGCTCGTCCTTCATCAAGCCTCAGTATACATTCCACTTCTGAACGTACACGTACACTCAGTTATCCCAACCAGCCTGAGTCACCGCACGCACTTTTGTCACCGGACCATCATAGGCTTCGAAAGCAGCCATCTTTCACGTCGTCCAGGTCGAGTTCGCGCAACAGTTCGCTGGCTCTCGAAGACGAGTTGCCAGTAGAGATCGTACTGGAAAGGGAGCGGAACTGGAATGCTCCTAGGCCCAGGTGGCACCGACAGCCGAGCCATGGGCACAGTAACTCTCTCTCCCCCATGCCCTCTTCTCCTACTGGATCGGCGTCTTCTCATACATCTCCTCTTTCGAACGGCAGAGTTCGCTCAGTGAGTCTTCGGGCCCCTGCTACAGCGAAAGGCGAGTCTCCAGTCCATCATGATCGACTCGGAAGTTCGCCATCAGGACTACCTAATGGAAACAATACACTCAGAGCTAAGGTGTCTCCTCCTCGTCACGGCATTTCATCGAGTTCGCCTATTCCCCATCCTGAATTGCGCAGACCTGCTAGTTATGCTGGACAATCACATTCTCAGATGGAGTCATCTCCCCATTCACCGATCGGACAGCAATTCAGTAACAAAGATCTGTCGACTAGATTGCCAACCCCCACGTCGACTTCTAGACTTTCCTATCATTTCCCGCGTAGCCATCCGCCTTTGTCACCTATTGAACTCGATAAAGAGCCCATGGACCGGTCTGCGATACCTCGCCGAATTCCATCTTCTCCTACCCAAGGCTCAAGACCCCCTAGTCGAGCTTCAGGATCTTTCAGGATAAGTCACATTCCAGTGCGCGCTTCGCCTAAGAAGGTGTTGCCTGGGTCCACCCCGAGCAAGGATAGTCCAGAAGGAACCATCAAAGGTCGTAAGAGGGGGGCAAGTACGTCTATTGATGCAATTGAAAGAACGTTGCCACGCATTGAGGTCGAATCGGATGCATCTCCCGTCGAGGATGTTCGCCATGACGAGCTGATTTCTGGTACGTTTGTAGATATAAATTTCTGCAACTTCATCTGATACACTCTGATTGCAGAAACGGACGAAGAATCTCTGCCACAAGAAAGCACTCCTACTATCCGAACTGTCCTCCCACCTGCCGTTGATAATACGATACATCACGTTCCTACTTCGCGGTCTCCATCTCCACGCGTCATATCAAGGCTATCATCAGCCAACAACGACGAAGCTAGGCTCCAGAAGGTCTTGGCTTCTCCCCCCGCTGTAGTTCAAGCATTGTCTCCTCCTCCATCACCACCGTCAGATGTATCATCTGCCAACACTCATGTTGAGCCAGCTAGTTCCGTGTTGTCTACTCCTCCCAGAAGATCGTCTTTCAGCTCCTCCAGGGTTGAATTCCAAACTCCGTCTCCACCAAAAGGACTCCCAGAACTTCCTGGACCACCTTCATCGTCTGAAGATGATGAGCGAGTGATGGAACGAACCCCGCTTCGATACAACGACCTTGGATCCTCTGATTTGACAGCTATGAAGACGCCTAAACCACCAGGGGCTTGGACTTCGACTCCTACCCCAGCTCGGCCTACTGGTCGTGAGGCGCATCCTAGAGCCCAAGCTTTGTCTGAGGAATCTGATGACTCCCGGTATGACAGCGGCCTCGCTACACCTGTTGCATCATTATCACGAGCAACGGCAATGTCCCTGCAGACTCCTGCACCTCCTGGTGCGTGGCTAGCCACACCAGCCCCGAGGAAGAGTATCCTCAAGGTCCGCTTTGATACCGAATCATCGGCCCCTGGACATTCTATAGCTGAGAGCGCGGTTGGAGCTTCGAATAACTCGTCTAGTAATCCTGAAGCATTAACTGCCTCCCGAAACATGAACGGGAGTGCAAAGCCAAGTCCTCTGGCTGTGAGTGTAGATAACAATGATTATCGACCCAGGACACCGACGCCGACGCCGACTACACCTGTGCCTGCCTCTGTCTCTCCTCGAAGGCATCGCAAATCACCGAGTATACGGGTTGTCGATGCGTTCGGTCGGGAGACGTTCCCTGAAGAACACAGCATTGACAAGGTCCAGAAAGGTCCGAATACTTCTGATGCCGCTTCGAAAAGCATAATCAGGATTGTTGATGCAATGGGACGTGAAGTGACAGAAACAGTTGAGCCCAGTGACTACAGTCAAACTGACGAGGACAGTGTACCGTTGGAACATAATGAAGCTTTGACGCGGGTCCGAAGAGGACTGGCTGACCTAGCAGAGGGCCTCAGTGACATGGATAAGTCGGGAGATCAGACGAAAATCGATCAAGGACGGCTTGACGAACTTGACGATGTCTCAAGAGTGGCGCGAGAAACTAGAACCAAGCTTTCGCAGACCTTGCAAATGGCTCAGAATAGCGAAGATAATCTTCGTAGCAAATTTGGTTCCTTACGCGCAAGTATGAAGAAGAGCAAGTTCTTGGTGAGTGGAATCACATGTTGACATCTTCCCTGCCACTGACAATGTTCTTGTTCAGCCTTCTGTCACCATCGATCATCGGTCGTGGGCGAACGCCTGGGTTTTGTGGGGCCTCATTTTTCTTCAACTCTTCCTTGTCCTTGTTATGTATCGGTACGCCGCATGCATGTTTATTCCCCCTATATGAAATTCACACTTATATTGTTGTAGGTTCTCGGTTACCCGAGCACGACAGATGTTCTTAACGACATACTACGACCCATTTTATCCCGATCTACATCTATATCCCACAAAACCGGAAACCTCTCAACATACGATATCTATATTCTCGATTGCAGAAACCCTACAGCGTGACGGCTGGCGTGCAGTCACTGGGGTCATCTGGAATAATTGCGCAGCTATGGTCGCTGATGCACAGAAATGGGCTTGGGATACATGGGGCTACGATGAGCTCCAACGACATGTACCCTGGCCCCCGACTTGATAGACTTTGTGGTATTTATTTATTATGTTCTCGTGGCCAAGGCGTGCCTTCTAGTTCCCCGTGTTTTTATTATTCTCCTTCGCTGGCTTTGTAACAAGTGTCAAAAACAATACAGTATTACCCTTTGGATTCTATTCCAGGATTATCCTCTTCCTACTCCCTGGCTGATGAATGAAGTCGTTTCCGTTCCTCTAGCTTTATGAGGCGGGCCGCCACGAGGCTGTTGCGGTTTGTCCATAGGCTGTCGTCATGCATAACACTAACGATCTACATCAGATTATCAGGTACAGACATATGCTCTCACTTCGGTCACTCAGCCATCTGAACCGAAATTCCCACCTCTGTCGGTTCCTTTGACAACCCTGGCAGTTTGCTGGCAGCCTTGAAGGATTCTATCACACTTCGCTCCACCCTCTTATGGTTGAGTGACTTCAATGTACACCTCTGGTGATGAAAACTGTATAAGCTGATTATATTGGCCATCTAGTGCACTGGGGTCTCTATTGCTCAATGCTTGCACGACATAATGCGTTGCATTCTCAGACATGCAAGAGAACGACCATGGTCATGGCCAAGCCGCTCCTTGTTCCGATATTGCTCGGATGTTCTAAAGAGAAGACGTGTGAGATATGTTTCTTTGACAACCCGGTATTATGAGTGCCTTATCACGGCCGTTCGAAGGTCGCGTTCCATTATCGCTTCTCCGAAATTGCGGCGGAGGACGCGTATAAAAGGGACTCGCGTTTTCCTCTTTCTTCTCCAGCAGCTTCATTGAACTCACTCGTCTTGACGGCGGCCATCTTTCTTTTTTCCTCCAGTCTTTCTTTTCAGAGCCCACTTAGTTCATTTCATTTCATTCCAACAGCCAGCCTCTGTTCCACCCCAGCCAGCCTGTTTCATTTGCCCCTTTTTTGAACAACTTCTTCAAAGCAATGGCCCGTTTCGCTTTCCTCGCTCTCCTTGCTCCCGTCCTCGCTAGCTTCGTCGCTGCTGCACCTGTCCCTGCGTACACTGCTTTGACTCGTCGCGCTGCTTTCGTCTTGCAAGAGTAAGCATTACACTTTGACCTTGTCTTCTCCTCATTGTTCACTGACGCTCTCCCAATTAGCTATGCTGACTTCCAGATCTCGGATGGCGTCGCTGGAAACGCTCAAGCTGAGGCAAACGCTGTCTTCGTTGGTCAGTCACCAGGGAAAGACGCGTGTTTGCCGTACTAAGCATCATTCAATCGCTTTAGATCCTTTCGACGGTGTAGACTTGTCGACCGTTGACTCGGACACTCTGGATGCTATCAACACCATGCGTGAGGCCGCAGAATCCGCGGAAACCGATCAATTCAACCCCGCTATTGAGGCTGCCTCTGGCGCCGCTGGTCAGTGTCTTGATGTTCTTGACTTGATTTTGTAACTGTCGTGCTAACAAGCAGTCTCTATGCTTACAGCCGATGCGCTCCAGGTTGGAAAGATCAAGAACAAGGTGTTGAAGCTCACTGGTGAAGTCCAGGCCATCAACATCAAGGTTTGTCTTTTCTGTATCACATGTAGGTTCAGGGCTTGACTGACTTGCCCTTCTTTCTAGATCGCCATTGCACAGGCAGCTGGAAAGAGCACCTCATCTCTCACGAAGTCGCTCGCCGCGGAACAGTAAGTTTTCTGATATCTATCATAGTCGGTGCTTTTCTGACTATGCGGTCATCAATTTGTAGGAAAAAGCTGACAACCAACATTGCCACCGATGTTAAGAGTGCTGGAGCCACCTCCCAGGGGGTCGTATAAAACTCTTTTCTCTCATTTTACTGGTAGATGTTGGTGTTGTTCTTTTATATTCTTGTCTTGTGTACTATGTCTCGGGATTGCAATAGAAAACTGAACTGCTCGGGGAAAAACAACGAATGACTGATTGTGATTCGAGTTTTGTCGGTCATTACCTGCGTGATCCCGCGGCAATCCTTTTGTCCTTCATGAGGGAAGCGAACAAGCTAGACGATACTAAGAATACTTACCAGACTGACGCACGGTGTCGTCTGACACGACTAATCCCTGAACCAACAGGTTGATGATATGCGGGTGGCACTGGCTTTCCGGAAGCCACCCACGAGAAGTGACGGAACGCCGGTCCTACGCTAGAACCAGCTGGAGTAGAGGTTAACTCGATCGTGGGCCGGGAGTATTCCCTAGCTAACAGACTGCCCTTTTTGACCTGGATTCTTTTCAAAGGGAGAAACGAGAGAGACCGAACAGGTCTTCGTATTTTACGAGATGAGAGCATGAGCAGCTTCTCTGAGTCGTATAACACCGAATTCATAACCGACGTCAAAACTTTGTCGTACGGTTCCTGAACATCGAGCTTGAAATCTGCAACTTCGTGGCTGATAGGCACAGAGAAGGGGCCCTCAAACGTTCGGCTCCGAAGCCAGAGGCGGGAGAAGGAAGTTGAGAGCCTGGTCTCGAATAAAGACAGTCGGCTCGTCACCATTATACCTCATTATACCGAGATAGAAAGAACGACATCATGACGTTCAATGTCGGTCGACGCCACCTGATTCGACCATGGAGGGTGAGTTGGGTCTTTTGTTGACTTGTTTCGCTCTGGCTCGTCGTGATCGGTGCTTATCGATACGCCATATCACAGACAGAATCAAGACAAGAGTATCTGCAGTCAAACCACTTCATTGAGTAGAATAACGCAGAGCACATAACAGAGATCAAGAAAAAGAGAAAGATGAGCAAAAAGAGATAATTTGATAGAAATGAACTTATTTATGACTTGGTCCACCAACAACGTTGACATCGAGAATCAAGAATTAGAAATTGACCCACACCAGTTCCCAATACGCCCCCCACACACGTCCTATTCATCCAAATTGTCCCAGGGCCAAATTAAATCTCCATTCCAACGAGGACAAAGGAGGAATCGACCTGGAAGGGAGGTTTCGTGACGACGGTGCCACCGACGTACATGAGCGAGTGCAATATTTTGCCGAGGGAGGGAGAGGATCTTTCGAGGGCAATGACGAGGTTGGTGCATTGAAGGCTTTCATCAGCCAAGTCCAACAGGGCGACGACGCTAGAATGATAGATAAGAGGGATGTTTAGCAAGATAAGATAGATAGGGGAATATTTTGTACCTTTCTCGGAGGCTGACGGATTGTGCACTCTTACCGTCAACGTACAAAGTCTTCGGTTTTCCGGGAAGCTCGAGGACGACTCCATCGAAAGCGGTACCCATGTTTGGAGCGGAGATGGAGACACTTTTAGCGTAGGGAAGTGCACTTAGTCCCTGATGAGGGAATAGAGTCATGAGAAAGTCGAGTGCGTCCTTCTTGCCTTTAGCGCTGATGACGGTGTTTCCATCGATGCCATCGTCTGGGGTGAGAGGAGGGGTAGAGAGGTCCTCGTGAGTAGCGCTGAATCGACCCGGTATAGGCCTAGGGGAGGTGGCGGTGGTGGTAGCATGGGATTGAATATTCTTGCGAGGGTAGATAAGAGAGTCGGGGAAGTAATTTGGTTCAGGGGAAGAGCTTTCTGAAGAGGAAGAGGTGGAGTAAATAGACGCCGGGCTGCCTGTCACACAGTCCGACGACCCTCTGTCGGGAGGGCATTTTGGCTTAGGCGCGTCAAAAGCGCCACTGATGGAGATAAGTAAACAACGAGGAGAGGAAGATGGCAAAATGGACTCACCCCGGGCCCTCCAGAGAAGGTAGTGGAGTAGTAGTACATATCACCTGTGCCCTGTAATTGGCACACGGCTAGGACACTTGGCTCTGCGTCGGTGTAGAAAGCCCCATCTCCAACGGTTTGACGACCGTTGCTGCAAACAAAGTGAGAAGATGGCAAAGTGAATTTAGGGGGTACATACGTGGGGCACAGACTAGACTTCTGTTTTGTGAAATTGGACATGGTATTCAACGACATAAGCTGCCAACTTGATAAAGGTTGTGGTGGTAATCTGTAAAGAGGATGAGTGCTGCGCTAAGATAGCTGTGGTGACTCGACGTACTTGGTGATTTGAGGCTAGAGCGAGATGAAAGTACGGGAAAAAGAATTTCAGAGCACGAAAGTCCGATGCAATCGATGAGTCAGCACTGTGGCTGAACAATCCTGTTTGTCAAGGCTGTGCGCACCAAGCAATCGGGCCCCACGTTCGTCCATCCTTGTCGCTTCATGGGATATATCTACCGTGTATACTTACATCGCCTGAGTGCACTAGATACCTTTAGCTTCGGCAGATTCAGTGCTGTCAGTTCTCGAGGGAAATTGGCCTCTAGACTGAGTTTCCCGGTTCACCCCAAGTCAACCTAGCGGCAAAGAGCAATTAAATTTAGGAACGATGATACCACTCTGCCTGGGGAATAATTCTGTGTAACGTAGGACAATGCAGCCCTTTTTATCGGCCAGACCTCAGAAGAGTCGGGTCGTTCTAAGAGTCTCAAAGGGCCGCCGGAGATTGGCCGAAGAATAACCTAAATAGGCAATCCGGCGGAGAGCCCGTTGCGCCTGATCGACCTCGCTGTCCCAAAATCCTTGCACCAAGTTGCATACCGTCCCTCCTCAAGACTGTGAGTACTGCTGCCCTTCGTTCGTCCGATCTGTACTCGTAGAAGGCTATCCGGGTCTCTCATTCCATTTTCCTGCCGAAACACTGGGAGCGCGAGGCTGGATGGCCGAATCTGCTTTCGGATGACCTTGAACTTTTGATCGCTAACTTTTTGCTTTCTCCCAGTTACCTACCCCCCAGCCAACACATCATGGCCGACGCAGCCCCCCGAGGACGTGGAGGATTTGGACGAGGACGAGGAGACAGAGGCAGAGGCCGCAGAGGGCCCCGTCGCGGAGGACGCAAAGATGAGGAGAAGGAATGGTACGTGCCATTTCATACCCACAGGAGGATTTGAACACATACTTTCCCCCCAGGATGCCCGTCACCAAACTCGGACGTCTCGTAAAGGACGGCAAAATCAAGTCCATGGAGGAGATCTACCTATTCTCTCTTCCCGTCAAAGAATACCAAATCATCGATTTCTTCCTCCCCAAACTCAAGGATGAGGTCATGAAAATCATGCCCGTCCAGAAACAAACGCGTGCCGGACAGCGTACCCGTTTCAAGGCATTCGTCGCTATCGGTGATTTCGACGGACACGTCGGTCTCGGTGTCAAATGCGCCAAGGAAGTCGCTACCGCCATCCGTGGTGCCATCATCCTTGCCAAACTATCCGTCATTCCCGTCCGAAGGGGTTACTGGGGTGCTGCTCTCGGTGAGCCTCACACAGTGCCTTCCAAGGTCAGCGGAAAGGTCGGTTCCGTCATGTGTCGTCTCATTCCCGCACCAAGAGGAACGGGTATCGTCGCTGCTCCTGCTTCCAAGCGACTACTCCAGCTCGCCGGTATCGAGGATGTCTACACCCAGTCCAAGGGTTCCACAGCGACCATGGGCAATTTCTTGAAAGCAACCTTTGCTGCCGTACGTGTCATTTGTCATTCGTATCTGTATTGTCGTTCTGACAGATGTCATCTAGATCACAAAAACCTACGCCTTCCTCACACCCGATCTATGGCGCGAGATCGCTGTCGACCCTCTGCCATACGATGTGCACAGCGCTCATCTCCAGCTCGCTGCCAGCAAGAAGGCTTACTAGAGTGGATAGTTGGTTTTCCTGGTCTCTCATGTATCTTTTCTTCTTCCATTGAAATGGTCATCATTCTGTCTCCTTGGACGGTCGTATCTGTGTGAGTCGATTATGATTTGAGAAACGGTATCGTTGAACTATCGCAATGCCACTGTGGCTGTGCCGCTACAGAAAGGAACGGAGATGTCCTCGGGAACGGCTGCACAGTCAAGGTTGTAACGCAGATAACACGACGGTTCATATAGCGCGGGCAAGGTATGCATTTCAAGAATCGTAAATGTGATACATTCATTTGGGGACATCTACTACAAGTCGTATGTACAATTCCATTGCCCCAGTCTTCATGCAAGAACGACTCCGTCCGAGTTGAACGAGAAACTGACCATCGCAGGTCCCGCAACAGTGTTGGCATCGGTGGTATCGGTGTTGCTGGTGGTGATAATAACATATACAGTACCCATCAAACCGTCAGGGATCATCGCCTGTTTCTGGTCGTTGATCAACGAATACTGTGTGCCGGTTCCGGTGAGGAAGGCGGCATACAATACGGACGATCCTGCGGAGGAGGAGTCGAAATCGAGGGTGACGAGGGTGTTAGGACGGGCCGATGCAGGAACAGTGAGGGTAGGGAAAGCCTTGACGGGAAGGGCGGGGTTGGACGACGGGCAAGAAGTAATGAAGGCTGATGCCATGGTGTAGACTTGGTCGAGGTCTAAAACGATCTACGACGGACGTCAGATAGGTGTGGAAAGTGCAAGTGAAGTGGGAGTGTATACCTCAAAGGCGGTGCTCCATGGGTTGAGTTTGCGGACGGCGGAGTTGATCCAGGCGGCGTGGCGTCCTTCGATGCTCAATATGGATGCAGCCGCGGTGAGATAATCCTGGGTAAATGGAATTAGAATGACAACAAGGTGATTTCAACAAAATGTGTGGCGCGTACCTTGTTGCTGATCAAGGCTGCAGCTCCAGTATAAGCGGATGAACCGACGGTCTCGAGAGCCTCAGCAATAGCAACAAAGGAGACGGGGTCGGTGTCAGGGCTGTAGCATGACGCAAGTCAGAAGAGACAATATACAGAAGAGTTTTAATGCACGTACAAGGCATACTGGCAAGGAGCAACAGCAGAGGATCCAAGAGCGGACGAGAGGAAACTAACATGAGTCGCCTCGTGGGCGGCCACCTCTGTCAAACGTCCGCGAGCCCAAGTGGGGAGTCCGGCGTTGACGAAGTCATCCTCGGAGTACTTGGCCAGACCTTGAGTGTAGAAGGCGGATTCTAACTGCTCGAGGGTGAGGGCAAAGTTGAGGACATCAACGTCTGTGGAGAAAATGTCTCAGTATGATTGAAGAAAAAGGTAATATCGCCCTGAGCGGGGAAGCGTACCAGACACGCCGTTGTCGCGCTTGGCGGGAAGCGCGAAGGCGGTAGAGACAACGGAAAGGGCGGTAAAGATGACAGAGTATTTCATGGTAGATAGCTGAAGTTTGAAAGGTGCGTGGAGCGTAAAGATTGTGTAGCGTGCGGGCAGAAAATGAATGTGGAAGTCGAGGTAGGAAGCAAGACTGGGGAATTCGGGTCCTGGAAAAACGCCATGATTTTATACGCAGCGGGCCAGATCGAGGCTGACAGTCGACGTTGGGTTCCGTCCTAGTCCCTAGTCCCTGATCGACGATCATGTCGTCATGCATGGTGGGATTAAGAACGAGCCTGGGGAAAGCTACCTGAATTAGTAGCTTATACGTGTTATACGTGTATAGCGGGTGCTGCTGCCATGCATGGCTGACAACAAATAGTCGAGATTGACTGACATATGATGTTGACTCGGACGTAAGAAGAACAAGGCCTATAGAAGAGGTTCACCGAGATGTTGGTGGTCATTCAACGAATCGCGCAGCCTAGAGGGCGGTACTGCAACATTGTGGTATGTACCGTTATCTGAAGTGACTTGAGTGGCACTGGCAGTACTAGTGGCAGTGCAGGCTAAAGGGGACAGCCAAACACGAGCAACCGCCGGGTGCAGTGGTGCGCTGGTAAAAATAGAATCTTCTCCCTGCGATTTACCAGACGTCGATTTTCCAATCCACATTCACTCTATCCTGTTGAATGACTTCTACTGTTTTCCCCGGTTGCAACTATGCAACATACTTTGGCATAGAGTCTTCAGCTGCTGCTATAGTATTCGCAATCCTATACGCTCCTCTTCTTCTCTGGTTTATATTGCGGTCATTTCGAATCCCAACATATGTTCATTTCACCCTGTCACTATTCTGTTCGAGTGAGTGCATTATGTACAGTCTAGATACCATGGCTCAATCGTTTCTTTTTTCATAGTGCGTATGGCCGCTTTCACGATGCGTGCTGTCCTAGCCGCTTCTGATGGCACAGGCCAGAATAGCAATCTTCTTATCGCCGAACAAGTCGTGTTCAATGTTGATTACTTCGGACTTTTGTATTCAGCTTATACATTGGTATTGGATCGGTAAGGTCATTCAAATTTCGCATGCTGCGCGCATATCTAATGTTCTTATTTCTTAAATACCGAAATTATGTCTGATCTCTCCACGTCGGACTCCAACATATTCTCGCGTCTTACATGTAATCGCCGACTGTTCCGATTAAGCATGCTATCCGCCATCGTCCTAGGGATCGTAGGCCTTACTATGTCAACGTCATCGGACGTCTCGCAAAGTTCCATAAACACTGGGACAGCCCTCCGTAAAGCCAGCGTCATCGTCTTCCTCGCCTTGACTGTGCTCCAAGCCTTCAAGACGATAAAGCTTGCGACTTCTGAATACCGTCGTAAGAATTCCGCTCTCGAGTATACTCTTAATTATTCATTTACCGTGTGGCGTTCATAGAAAAGTACCGACCTATGTTCGACTCTTGGGGTACAAGACATGCTGTCCACATTCTGTGCATCATCTCCATCCTTCTCATGATACGAGAGGTATTCTATACCGCCACCATCGCCAATATCGCACAGGCGGGGAACGAACATCTATGGTACCCTCTCGCAGCTACAACGGAGATCATCGCGGTCATATTATATGGAGTTCCGGGGCTCGTCCCCTCGCGGTCAGGTTTGAAGCAACACTCCGGACACGAGATGTCGAACGTATACGTATAGTGGTTACCTCAACATATAATATATTTACGAATATAATTGCGATCACTAGCTTCCGTATCAGAGACAATGCACGGGCATTAGACCTGTAACTGGTCTGTCTACACGGGAATGCTGACAGCAAAATGTTTGCGTTCGGTCGAACACAATTCGACCATCAGTGAATGACTTGGTTAGACAACAGCGAATCGGATTAATCATTTTACAACAATGGAGTGTACATGGAACCAGACGACGAACTCCTTGAAGCCCTGAACGGGAATATCAGATGTTCAACGTTGTCCGTCTGTTGAGATAAGGTCCGGTTAGCCTAGTTCGAATGGAGCGCATAGGAGAATACGTACAAGCTTTGGACTCGTATTTGCCTAGAGAAGAAAAGAAGTGAGTAAAGCACAGAGCGGATGAGTAGTAGCGGTAAGCATACCGAGTCCCACGATAATGTTCTGGGGCTCTTGAGCCTTTCCTGTGAGGTAGTTCTCGAGGATGGATTTGGTCCCGTTCGCATAGCGACTCTGGGCATCTAGAGTAGTTCCGGAGTAATGGGGGACCATGCCGTTTCCGCCACCAAGAGCGTTCTTCATCGTACGCCAGATATGATCTTTGGGTGCGGGTTGGACGTTCCACACATCACCAGCATATCCACGGATCTGACCGCTTTTCAAGGCAGCGGCAACGGCATCTTTATCGCAGATAGCACCGCGAGCAGTGTTGACTAGCCATGCGCCCTATACAAACAACATCAGCGGTATACTAGAGAGACAAATGGTATGGACTTACCTTCTTGAAGTGAGAGAGCAGCTCTGCGTTGACAAGGCCACGAGTACCTTCATGAAGGGGACAGTTGACTGTGACAACATCACATTGGGAGACGAATTCCTGGAGCAGGATATGGTTCATGATACCGAACCTACATAAACGAAAAACGACAGACCTTGAGATCTTCAACACGACGGGCTTTCACACTTGCCGCGACCGCTGTAATTGTATAAGGGTAAGTCATTAAATGTTTAGCCGCTGAACAAGATTGAAACGCACAAGGGCTAAGGCCTGCATAGTCGTAGTAAAGGAGCTCTTTGCAGTTGAAAGGCTCAAGGCGGTGAAGAACGCGTTGACCGATACGTCCAGCTCCGATAGTGCCGACTACCTTTCCTTCTAAATCGAAGGCGTTTCGGGCAATGTCAGAGACTTGCCAGTCTCCACGCTCGATCATCTAGGGAGAATTTGAAGATATCGTCAAAGAAGTTACTCAGAGAATGTAACAATAGAAATATATACCTCATGAGCGGGAACGAAGTTGCGGACGAGCAGTAGTATCGACATCACTACGTGCTCGGCGACAGATGAAACATTCGAGCCAGAGACCTAAAGAGCGTGTAAATAGCTGATAAGCACAAAAAGGGAGTAGAACAGCTTACTTCTAATACTTGTATTTTGTGGTCGACCTGCAAGACAGTCTTTGAGAAGGAGAAAAGCAAAAGAAACTCAGATACGAACAGCAGCATCTAAATCGATATGATCTGACCCAACACCAGCAGTGATACAGATCTTGAGTTTAGGTGCCTGAGTGACCAGGTGTGAGAGCTATGTATAGGGGGGATGAACAAAATTCAACAGACCTTCTCCATGAGCTCGCGTGTGAGGTATCCAGGATGAAAGGGAGTAGTGATAAGAACTTCAGCCTACACAAAAGGAATCATCGTCAGTCATCCACGCGTTCTTGAGAGTGAGGCTAGCCGACGTACTTCTGGAAGGTACTTTTGGAAGTCGCTGTTTGGGCCCTCTTTGCTACTAGTCGCCTATTTGTACTTGAGTTACATGCACGACAACAACGGGATATGAGACTGTAGCTCACGATGAGTTCATGGCCTTGGGATTTCAACCAGTCTGCAATACCAAGCTGTATAATAAATTTGGATGAATGTTAAAACAACATCGGTGAGCATGAACCACACTTTGTTCTCAACGGTTCCTAGGAGTCGAGGCTCTTCTTCAGCGGCTTTGTATCCGTTGTACAGGACAGCAAGGACCTATGAGATAAGTCATGCATCGTTAGTGAGGAACATCGCTCGGACGCAATGGTTCATTACCTTCATGTTCTGAGGCTTGGACGAGGAGAAATGCCTGAGCCCAACCTGAGTGCCATTGAGGCGAGTGCGGGAGACGGCTGATTTGAACATTGTTGTGAGGAGAAGATGAGTAGTGCTTCAGTGACTATCAGTGATGATGGGAAATGAAGTTGGGGTAAATTCACAGGCTGAGCACGGGATACTTATAGGGTCGTCCTAGAGTATACGCGCTTCGATTACCACGACGTCATGTGCTCGTTTCCCTCGAACAGGCGCGGCGCGGGTGGAGGTGGTGGGACAGGTGCTGACAGAGATCAAGATTTACTAGAGGGATGCCGCCGGCTTGTATGTATCCCGACCGAGCACGACGAAACGCCCTCGTAACAGCTCGCACACAAGTGACAGTCCCGATACTTTCCGAACAATTGCCCACATTAGAACATCCGGCGCCGGGCGCGGTCTTTGCAGAGAGAAATAGCACTGCAGAGAAGTGTGCCTTCATTATTCTGCGGACAGTGCTGATACTTCCGAGAACCTCCGAAAACTAAACTCCAGAATAGAACGGGGCTTTTCTGTTCCAGGATCCGTTGTTCGTTTGTCATGGTCAGTAGTAGCCAGTTGATCGTCGGTGGTCCTGGAGGAAATGTATATCATTGGCCTGCTCCGAGAGTCCGAGACAGTCCGAATCGGTATGTCTGCATACGAAGTCAATCCATGCCAAACCAGCGGAGTTGAGACGGGAACGAAGTTCTTGCGTGAGAGCATGAGCATTCACGCAGACAGAAAAGGTGTATAAAACTCGGGAGGATGAACCTGAGGTGTCATGACTCGGATAAAATGCATGCTCGATGCCGAGGGTCGCATGGCATTGGCAGCTAAGGCAAACACGCCACACACAAGTCACAAGTCACTGTTGTGACCCCACCTTTCAGACCCAAAATTTGAAATCTCTGTCCATCTTCAAGTCCTCATCCATAACTGCATGTCGCTCGTCAAAATCAAATTAAAGGCGGCACGAGAAGCGTTAGGCAAGAAAGACTATCAGACTGCGCGCGATGCTGCAATTCAAGTCCTTGAGTATGAGCCCGCTAACTACAACGCGTGAGTTGAGCAATGATTTATTGATTGTGTGGGATTCAACCGTCCTCGATAGAAACGTCTTCTTGGGTCTAGCAGAGCTCGAACTTGGTCAATTCGAACAGAGCGAGCAAGTAATCCCTCAACCCCACATCGCCATGTTATGGAGTTAACCTATTGCCTATACAGGCGTACCGAAAAGCCATAGATTCGAATCCCGATCAACTTCTGGCCTGGCAGGTTCGTCTAGGAATGCTATTATCACAACCACCCGTGTCTTACCATACCTCAGGGCATTTGCAGATTCTATGAACGTACAGAGCAATGGGAGAAGTGTATTGATACATTGCAGCAATTGTTGCAACTTTACAGTCAAACGTACTTCAAGTTCTGTCTACTTCTCTACATGCACTCATCACTATCATAGCAACGATGCTGTAAAATGTGCAGAAAACTTGCAAAAGTTGATTCACCTTCGTCGTGAACACGGTTCTCGGTCTCAGGTGCGTACAGTCTTCGTATCTCCTGTCCTCCTGTATCCTAATTATGCTATAGGTAGTTGAGGTCTTATGCTTGTTACTACCAACTTCTACTTTCTACACAATTTTGTCAACACTTCCACCACCAGATCCTACCAACCCAACATCGACCACTATATACTCTATCCAAGGTGCCATCTACGATTCACTTCCTGTGTTGGAAGAGATAGTGTCTTTGATAGAGAAAGAGGAAGATGAAGCTGTGAAAAAAGAGGTTGAGAAACGCCGGATGCGTCTCGGTGCCGCAGGTCCCGAACAGCTGAAGAAAGATGTCGGGAGGGAAATTTGGGGCAAATCTCAGGTACGTCCGTGTGCTACGATTTTGGAACAATTCTGATGATGTGTTTAGCTTCCTACGCTTTACAACGATATTCTGAATCACCCAAATACTCCGGATGATGTCCGTAGGGATACAGAATCCAAGCTTTTGCGTCATCATAGACGATATCTGCATGCTCTCCCAGCTACGGCAGAATTCTTTTCCCTGAAAGCTAAAACTGCAACCGAACTCCAGAATCTCGTCAACGGTGCTGTAATATTACGGATACCGGATGAATTGGCTTGGATGATATTCATCGAAGGAAAGGATTGCGATACCATCGGTGAGTATACTATCAGATCAATGACTTTGCAGTCAGACTGACAGTTATATCACCATCTAGACGGGTATGATCTCAACACGCTACGCCAGTTCATGGAGCTGTTTCCAGATCTACCAATGACAGCTCTATTGGATGGTTACTTCAAGTATATGCAGATTCCGATAGCTGATGCGGAGGAAGAGGACAGTGATGGCGACGCTATCCCTGACACTCCGCAAGGGGAAGACCCTTTCGATGCGATTCTAGACGCCTACTCTTCTCTCACTGAGACTATAATCGCCAATCGCATCTTGGCGTCTGTATATCTTCAAGAAACCGATTATCCTAACGCAATCAAAGCAGCCGAGAGCGGATTGGAGCTTGTCAGAAGGGCAGATATGAATGACTGTAAACAGTTACCTCAGTAAGCCGCATCAATCCACTACCGTGCAGATTTTGATGAATCATTTTCTGTTTCAGAGTTAGAAAGGCGTTCAATGTGATCCTTGTGACCTGTCTTGTCCATCTCTTCCCACCGAAGCATCATGTCCGTGCTATGCGTATAATCGATGAAGTCCTAAAGCAAGAGCCGGACAATGTTCCTTGTTTGATGGGTCGTGCTTATATCTTACGAGATCTCAAAAAATGGTCCGAGGCCAGCGATTTGTTCACTCGAGTCGTGGACTTAATGCCGGGAGATACAGATGAGGGGTTGCGTGCCAAAGAAGAGCAAGCTTGGTGTCAAGTCCAATCTGGGGATACAGAGGCTGGATCGATGGCCCTACATGATGTTCTGGTTGAATTGAATGGACTAGAGGACAAGGACCTGGATCAGGCGCGATGTCTATGGCGACTGGGAAAATGCTATTGGGATATGAGTGGTGAGTGGCATCATACGGTATGCATACAAATTATCAATGACATGTCATATGCGTACAGGAGACCATCGAGAAGAAGCATATCGTCACTTTATTCTGTCCCTTAAACGGAATCCCACTTATGCGCCTGCGTTCACTTCTCTTGGTATCTACTATGCAGAATTTTCATCGCCGCCGGATCCCACGCGTGCGTCAAAGTGTTTCCAGAAGGCTTTCGAGCTGGATGCTCGTGAAGCTGAGGCGGCAAGAAGGTTGGCCGAAGGATTTGCAGAAGAGAGGGAGTGGGACTTGGTCGAAGTTGTTGCTCGTAGGACTATCGATGGCGAAGGCGGTTTAGATGCTGGTTTGAAACAAGACGGCGTCTCCGCCGTTGTCGGAAGATATCTCCCAACAAATGCATGGGCCTGGAAAGCTCTTGGAGTCGTGGAAATCGTAAGCTCGTCATTCTCGATTTTATCTCATCCCGATGTTTGTTTGATGGTCGGACATATTCAGACACGTCGAAATTACCCGCAAGCTATCCAGGCCTTTCAAATTGCGCTCAGAGCTAACGCGGACGACCAGTCTTGCTGGCTTCGCCTTGGTGAAGCTTATAGTAAAGCCGGGCGGTATGCCGCAGCCGTTAAAGCTTTGGACCGTGCGCACGAATTGCTACCAGACGATTGGGTATGTTCTTACTTCATCGGAGAGGTGCAGCGGCAAATAGGTCAACATCAAGAAGCTATCAATTCTTTCAAATCGATAATCACCCACCGGCCCACTGAAGTAGGCGTGCTTGTATCGTTAGGACAAACCTACCTGGACCTCGGACGCGCTGAGCTCTCTTCCGGTTTTTCTGCTAGGGCGGAACAATCTTTTGTTGAGTGCATAACCACTGCTCTTCGGACAATCCAAGAAACACCAGGTTTCCGTGGTGTTGCTTGGAAGACTGCTGCCGATGCTATATTCTCCCTCGCCAACCGATCATCTTTTATCGATGAGAAGAGCGTACGAGAAGCACTTCTGGCTGTGGTGTCCGTGATTATCGTGGATGCTGCTGACCGTCTGTCTGGTATCATAACTTTACCCTCATTAGACGATGACTCCCCTTGTACCGGACTAGAAGCTCTCGAAATTGCTGTGGCAGCATATGACTATCGCATCTTCCTTGGCTCCAACGAGAATGCGGCCAGGGGAAGCGCTTCGTTTGACCTTGGAATAGCACTGCATGTATGGGCAATACAAGCTGCTCCTGACACGAAGAAAGAAGCCGCCCAGAAAAAAGCTAGCCTTTGCTTGACGGATGCTTTGCGCGAAGATCCAGGAAACGACTCGTACTGGAATGCCTTGGGCAACCTCAACTTCTCAGAAAAGGCGAAGACGGCCCAACATGCATACATCAAAGCACTTGATATCGATTCCAAAGTCAGATCATATCTTCGGCATTCATCTAGTTGCCTGCTGACATGCGTATCTTCAGAATGTCGCAACATGGACAAATCTCGGCTTATTATGCTTATACCATGAAGATCTGGAATTGGCTAACGAAGCCCTATATAGAGCACAAACTCTCGACCCTGATTATACCATAGCTTGGGTGGGTCAAGCCCTTGTTGCTACCGCCAACGGACACGAGGTGGAGGCACGCGCTATGTTTGAGCATGCAGTGGGTTTGACTGCTGATGTGGTACGTCCTTCTTCTGAAACCTGTCTAGACAGCAGACTGATGTAGCTTGTAGCCTGAGGCTGATCTGGAGTTCGCATCGCGAACGTTTATTCGTCTCACTCACTCAGAGACGTCAGGGGCGTCTTCTGTGAATGACACACTCTACCCTGCATTTTTCGTGCTGGATCGTTATTGTAAAGGACGCCCAGATGATGCAACCGCCCTCCATCTATTTGGTCTCGTCTGCGAACGGTTGGGTCACTCGATGTACGGCGTAGAACTGATCGGGCGCGCTATCTCGATTCTCGAAGCTGCCTACGAGGAAACGGAGGACCCTGCCGTCGAACGCCACTTCACTATCGCTAACTCAAATATGGCGCGGTTACGCCTTGCCCTTCGGGATTACCAGGGCTCCCTCGAGTCTTTCGAGAGTGCTTTAGGTTTACTTTTGGAAGATGACAATGAACCCACGACGAGAATTCTGCGTACACAGGCCCAGTTTGGCTCCGGTCTAGCCAATTTTAAGTTAGGTGATCTAGAAACGGCTTTAGGTTTGTTTGAAGCAGCATTAGAAAGTGCGGGTGACGACCTTGTTCTTCGGGGACAAGTCACTGTACTTCTTGCTCAAACACTTTGGGCCTTGGACACGGAAGAGTTCCGAGAAACCGCCAAGGCACAACTTCTTGAATGGTGCTTATCGTATCTCCTCCTGTGCGTCACATCAACTTATCCCTTGATACTTCCTTTAGCATCACGACAGACCCGGAGAATCTTGGTGCTATCAATGCTCTCGCAGGTATGGGGATTTTGACAGAAGATGACGGACTAGTGGATGCAGCACTTTCTGAAATCCTCGCATTACCTCTTGAGCGCCGTCATGAGCTAGATCCAGGGAGAGATGTGGATCATCTGCTCATTCAACACCATTTGGGTCAGGTGAGTAGCAGTTTAGGGTCGATTTGACATCCTTTGACCGCCTTATTCCAGGGCGACATAGCGAAAGCGTTGTCTGTGGCGCAAGGCGCTGTATTTGCGGAACCGGCTAAATCGGAAAGTCGGAACGAGTTGGCCTCGTTGACGGTGAAGAATGGGGACTACAGCGCAGCGTTGGCGATTCTATCGTCTTCTCTGAATGTTGATGACCTGCGTAACGCCCCTTCGTCTTTGGGTCTCCGTGGCGTTGTGGAAACTCTGATCGGGGGAGACAACGCCAAGACAGCAATCCGACAGGTTCAGAAAGCCATCATACTTTCACCAGGAGACGTTCGGAATTGGGAGATCTTGGCGTATATACAATCTCAGCAGTCGTGATGAGATGGGACATGTATTGTAAAGTAATATGATGTATAATGACAAAACAGCACCCAAAATTCGAAATCCACGAATAGGTCTATATCTAAAGTGACGTTTGAAAGATGGCCACGGCGGTCAGGCGTCGTGACAATGCATCTCCAGTTTCCGATTGTACTGAATCAACCCATGTGCGCAGATTTGTGAGCTTGCGAGAAGGGGAGACGTCGCTGAGACTAAGATAACATATTAGCGCGTAAATACGGAAATGGGACAAACCACGTACATTCCACGCTCTCGCAATGCGTGGTCAAGCTCCTCAGGGGTAAGTGTTGAGAGAGAATCGTTTTCAGCGAGTAGTCTGTCGTCTTCAGCAATGAATCGGAAGTGCTTCTCGATGCGTCTTCTCCTCTGGACTTGTAAGCCCCATGTCCGAATTCCTAGCACTCTACATGAAATGTGGTATCCATCAGAGACAAGGAAACGAGATACAAACTGCAATTTTACGCACCCACAGAATGCTGTTGAAGCAACGCTATCTCTAAGAATGTCTGATGACTGTCCGTTACTTTTAGCTAAATCGTGGAACAATTGTCGGTATTGTGTTGAGAATTTGGTCGCCTTCTCTACACTCTTCTCTGTAATGCGAGCACTCTGCGATGGAAGTATACAGGTCGAAGGGAGCATGAAGGGGGCGTATAGAACAATGAGAGGCAGAATCTCCTCCAATATCAAGGCAATTAGGACGAACGGGACGACTCTGTATACCAAAACAAATAAACGAGGATTAGTTAACGTCATACCATTGTAAGATGTAACAAGATACCCTCACTTTACGATATCATCTGATGTTGTTTGAATGAACCTGAATTCAGATCGTGTCAGGGGGCTTCCTCCATCTCGGACTCTCTGTTTTATGATAGCCGCCTGTTTGCGGTTCGAGTAGACGAGCTTCGCGCCCCGATAATAGAATTTCTGAGGTTTAGCGCGTCAGATGGAAAGTCAACGGAGACTGACAGAAATAAAATAGCGTACAGCGAGCTCTAGAAGTTGATGCAATGTTCTTCTAAACCAATCAGCGCCTTCCGGTGGAGGTTTCAATATCCCATGTTTCTGAGCATCCGCTATATCAATCTTCTGGATTTCCACCGGATTTACCCTAGACACTTTTTTGGGAGGCTCTGAAGCCAGCGTAGGAGGTTTGTTGACCTCTGAGAGGTTCACATTGGCGGTATTTACTTTGACTGGTCGGTGTTTTGGTTTTGGGGGATGCACTGTCTTCTGTTCTAGGAAAGAAGGACCAGAGACGGATATACAGCGTATCTGTGTTGCTTTCTGCCGATGTATATTCCAAGAGCGGGATAACTGGGCACTCGCTAATCCATTGAAAAAATCCGAGGAGTATCTGTGCGGGGTAGCGATAGAACTAGAAAACGTCTTGATGATCATTACTTTGAAGTGAAAACAGGACAACGTACAGATTCAAAGAGCCTTTGTGTCCTAGAGTGCGCAACATTGTAGCACTACTCTGAGAGGTGACGGGCGTATATCTAGCACTGGTAGAGTCTGCAAGCTCGAGACCTGAGAGGATTTGGTGGACCGGCAGAGATCTCGGCTTGAATTTTCAATTCGGTGTCACCAGTCACGTTTCTGTGACAGTACATCATGAGCTCCTCCTCCTCCGATACTCAGGTTGAGGCGATCCGATTAGCAAATGCAACTCTATACGCTCCACCTCAGACTATTGCTGCAACAGTCAGAGGCCTTACCCACTACCAGTCTTCTCCCCCCGTTTTTCTACCTGCTCGGCTCCTTCTGATTCCACCAGGTCGCGTGGATCTTCCCAACGACGCAATCCAAGAATATCTGCATGTTCTCGTCCAACGTGCTCACAAAGCTGCGTCTGCTCTCTCATGCTCAAGCATCCTCGCAGGTCATACCAGCGAGGGAGACGACTTTTCTGATGTCGGTATTTGGCTTGGAGAAGGCAACTTCGGAAAAGGTCACGAACTGGATGTGCTCGAGAGAATTGGATTACACAGTCTGACGAATATCGTACGTAGAAGACCCTCTTATGTCTTTTCGAGCACACTGAACAGTCTCCAGGATCTGATCTCGGAATTGGCCCTAGTTCCACCCAAGTTGATTCCATCAACTGTGAACATCGACGCTTTGACTCCCGGGGACCTGTCTCTTGATAATTTCTCTGCTCATCTGCGCAGCCTGAAAGATACACACATTTTCATCGTCAGAACAGGACTGTCTCCTATATTCGTACTCGTTGGACGATTCGAGGGTAATGGCTGGGGAGGACTCATTTCAAAGGGCGCATGGTCCGACGAATGACCGCAAGTAGTGAGTGTAACGCCCCGAATACGCATGGCTAAGACTTACAAATGGCTGATTGGTGCGTATACATAGATGGTCCAAGGTTGGCGATGTCATTGCTCGTCATACATAGGCGCCATCCCGTTCCCTCGAAGCCTGGTCAAACGGCATACACAGGATGACTTACGACGCACACGTTGCGTCGTCGCAATGAACAAATTAGAAGGATCTTGCGGGTGACTTTGTTTCCATAGTCAGCTATACCCAGTGGCCGGTTGTCATACCCGTAAGACGCTGTCGACTCGGGTACATGTTACCGGTCTAGTTTCGCTTCTCCGCGTTCTTCCTCCTCCGGGGCTGGGGCTCAGTCTTTTTCAGAGTACATTCATAGGAGTATCAAGCTACAGCGTACCATGGCCTCCGTTATATACGTGTTGCAATCACAAAAGAACACTTGACAGCCTCCAAAATCAAACCTTCCATACAACGTTTCAGTGTACATCAAGAGCTACGCGTCTGCAGGTATCAGCCTCTCTTCCTCCTCCTAGAGACCTTCGTTGACGTCTAAGCACACCTTAAGCCCTCTTAAGCTTAAGCTTAGACCTGGACGTACGTAGGATTGCAGAGGATTGCGCAGTGTTGAGCACGGTAATTGGTCAGAGATGCTGAGGCGGGGTGGCCACCCCATTCGTCGCTCGATCGTTCTCGGCTTGTCACAGCCGTACACGCTTATTCCGTTCATCGAATAATTTTAGGGTCTTTATATCGCCCTCTACTCACCGCTGTTCTTTTTCTCTTCCTTCCCTCTTCGTCGTCGCTCCTTCATTGCCGCTATCGTTTCCACAAACACAAACCAATACATCTATACGCTATATAATCACGTGGCACAATGCGCTCCTATCTATTCTCTTTGCTTCTAGTCGCGCCCTCTGCTTTTGCTGCTTCCGCTGCGGACTGGCGCTCAAGGTCCATTTACCAGGTGAGTTTATCTACTTTATGAATAGCCAATAAACGTCACAAATTATCATAGGTGGTAACCGACAGATTCGCCAACTCTAACGACTCTGACACTTCATGTGACACATCAGATCAGAAATATTGTGGAGGAACATGGGACGGAATTACGAATCACTTGGATTATATTCAGAATATGGGCTTCGACGCTATCTGGATCTCGCCTGTGGTGGCCAACATCGTCGCTGATACAGGGGAGGGAGAGGGATACCACGGGTCAGTTATTATCACGATACATGCGACATATTAAGGCTCATCCTCTACACAGCTACTGGACCCAGGACTTCAACTCCCTCAACTCCAATTTCGGTACGGCCGACGATTTGAAGGCTCTTGCGACGGCACTACACAAACGTGGCATGTACCTGATGTTCGATGTCGTCGTGAACCACATGGCCATCACTGCTCTCCCCCGAGTTTCGACTTCACCACCATCTCCCCATTCTCTGACGTGTCGGATTTCCACACTCAGTGCTTCATCTCGGACTACACTAATCAGACTAATGTTGAACAATGTTGGCTTGGGGATACCACCGTCGCATTGGCAGATATCAACACGGAGAACTCAACGATCGTTTCGACCTTGAATACATGGATCACCAACTTGATCTCTACTTACAATGTCGATGGACTTAGAATCGATACTGTCAAACATATAAGGAAAGACTTCTGGCCTGATTTCGCTACCGCCGCTGGAGTGTACACTTTGGGCGAGGTACGTTGTCGATCCCCAATCTCAGGGCTATGTCTTATTCAGAATTTGTTGTAGGTTCTCGACGGAGACACCACTTACGTTAGCCCTTACACGGGTAAGTTAAAACTTACCTTGATGTGCGGCTTCTGTTGAAAGTTGCTCAATTAGATGTCATCGACGGCGTACTCGATTATCCAACCTACTATCCTCTCACCGCGGCTTTCTCCAGTACCTCGGGCAACCTCTCTGCACTTTCAGCGATGTACCAGGTCATACAAAGCAACTTCACGAACGGCGCCTTCCAAATTGGCTCATTCCTCGAGAACCACGATCAACCTAGGTTCCAGTCCATCACTACAGATGTTGCTGTAAGCCTTCATCAATTTGAATGCGATAGGCTCCTCCATCATTGACCTCGATCATCTCCAGCTCGTCAAGAATGCTATGACTTTCCCGTTCATGAATGATGGAATCCCAATCCTCTATTACGGTCGGTACAAATTTTCGTCGTATCGTTCTTCTTCTGACTTGTCCAAGGCCAAGAGCAAGGTTACACGGGTGGCGATGTCCCCAACAATCGCGAGGCGTACGTCACTTTCCGGCTCCGAGCTATACGACGCAACTGATTTTGATGAACCTCCTAGACTCTGGTTCACTGCTTACTCGACAAGCAACACCCTTGTGGCGCACGTGACGGCCCTAAACGCCGCAAGGAAGCTTGCGCTCGCCTCAGATTCGTCTTTCTCATCCACAGCGGTAAGTCCGATCCCAGTCAATACCAAATTGAGTTCTCATCATGTCTCATCGTGTCTATGCTCCATGCACATCTTAGCTCAAATTCCTTCCTCAATCGAATGAAGGCACACTGGCCATTTCTAAGCCTCCTCTTCTCACCCTCCTCACCAACGTAGGAAATGCGTCCTCCAAAACGACTACCTGGAACATCTCCAGTTCCTACTCGCTTTTCTCCAAGAAGGAAACACTTGTGGACGTACTGACCTGTAAAACGGTGACCACAGATTCTGACGGTGGATTGACTGTCACAGCGACTTCCGGGCTACCACAGGTGAGGATTTCGAGATCTCTTCCTTTTTTCGGACAGGATTTGACAGATCAATATTTAACAGGTCTTGATCCCTGCATCTAAGCTCAACGCCTCCGGGACGCTTTGTACCGCAGCTGCTTCGACAGCTTCATCGTCCTCTAGCGGTGCTCTAGATAGGAACGGTGCCTCCCCTTTCATCGCGATAGTAGTTACACTAGCTATGGTGATGAGCTCGGCATGCTTCCTGATCTGAACATCGACAAGGACATTTTTTGGACACTTTCGGACCTATTGCTGTGGACTTTGATAGGTTAGTAAGCAATAGAACATTTTTTAAAGCATCCTACCATCCGTTCCTTTCTCGGTCGGTCAGAGAGAAGACTACTTTAGGTGCGTGTGTTCGTGATATTTTTAAGAATAGCAGGTAACACCAATCAAATCTATACACTATATCTGGTAGTACGATGGGGATTTATGCATATTGGCCCTTTCGTTGGTCAATTCGATCTTGATCCTGCATTGGAGATTATCTGCTGCGTCCTTCCATTACATCTTCTCAGAACCTTGACATTTAGAACCACAGGGATGTGAATTGGCAGTCGGAGAGAACAACTTGAAAGAACACTGCGTGTGTGACTCGGTTCCTCGCGCGCTTGCAGTTGCAATTGTGAGCATCGCTGATACTTATACCATACCGGGATTGACAGAGAGTTAGCAGCGCTGACAGTCAGACTCCACTCCACTAGTTCGTAGTCTTTAGATGAACTAGATTAACCTAGCAGAAGCCAATCACCTGTGGCCTCAAAACATATATTTGTCCTCCTCTCTCAAGTCGGGCATAACTCGGCGTCAGTTAGGCTCGTTGTTGAACTATGGGCTGAAGAATCTGATGGTGAACTTGCGGTGAGTGCGATAGTTTCCTGTCTCCCTCACTCGCTAACTATTTCGAAGCTTCTAGATGCATGCATATCTTATCAGTCCTCCGTGACCAGAACAATGCACGGTCTTTCTGCACACCGCTGTCACCAATGAGTATCACATGACGTCAGGCGCGTTTGGGTTTTTTCCCCTCTACATCGTTCACGGAGATCCGAGTCGGAGATGGAGAGAAGTTGCTTTACCAAATGGAATTTTCCCACCACCGACGAACCGAAGAACGCTTGCTTCGTACGTTACACAAATGTTCTGACCAGACGCTCGTCAAGGTTTAGACTGGAAGGTCTCCCCCACATTGGTGAATTCCGATTGTGTTGGAACTCGGGTGCCATGCAGATGCCTGTGTTACACTGTAGAGTGGACCCTGAACTTCTCGAGACACGTGACTTACGCTTTTAAACGTAGAGATATCCTAGACTCCAGGATATGTAGCGCTGCTGATATCCCTGGAATCAATCTGTGAGTCACTTTTTTTGGAAGATCTTCCTCCATCTGCTCCTGCCAGATAGCATAATAGTCACCTCATTTTCACACAAGAACCGGTCTCTATTCAGTATCACTCATGTAAACGGACTTTCCCATCGCACTCTATACGAGTGAAAGAACACTCGGTTTATGTAGAGAATCTGCAATGGACTTTATATGGACATGATTTTTGTCAAGGTCATGTGAGTCGACGTCGACTGGACGACGTGAGACAAGTCCCATGGCCATATGCATCGCCTTGGGGGTCTCAGACGGAATAGATGGGTGCCACACGTCGTACGAACTTTAGTGGCCACACACCGCTGTGCTCTTGCTGTGCTCAGTTATTCAACGCTCCTTCGCGGTCCACCGGTACGTCAACTCACTTCTCTTCTGATTCTGACAGCGTCTCCCGCGATCCATCAGCATTTCCCATGTCGCACATTGGCTGTACGGGGCATTGCGGGACTAACTCCAATTTTCACTTCACTTTGTCTCCATGAAGGCTTTGTTCTTATTTCTGGCCATTCGGAAGCTCGGGATTGGTGACGATTGGTGACCTTGTCGATGCAATGCACCACGATTGTCAATCTCGCTTCCCATCGTGGCTTCCACACCGCACCCACTTCTCTAGGATCCGGTCAGCCTCTAAGGTGGAACTGTGCCGGCGGCATAGGAACGACTATCCGATTCGTTGATGTGTCCCCACCGCTGGCCACCGTGATACACACGCCGCTTGTGTATTTCCTTCGTTTGTCGCGCAGGTGTTCTCTCGGTTCAGGTCCAGTAGCTCTCAATAGGAATATTTGATTGACTAGTCTTTTCGATGCAAACGGTAGGCCATAAATATAAGAAAAGTATGTAACCGGATGTACAACAGTAAATCAATGGGTCTCTGAGGCTGCAGGCTACCTCCCGTAAAAAAAAATCGGTAAGTACCTGGGAGGCGAAACGTTCAAAGGGTCTGAGATAACTAAGTGAGACCCCCGAAACCACGATTTGAAGACTAGTTAATAGGCAGTCCGCGGACTAGATATATGTAGGAAGCAGTATCTCAAATACCAGTTATATGGGAGGGTAATTCCGACTGAGGGTTAACAGTGCTGCCGAGTCTGTAGGGTGGCGACGTATAGGGGGTGAACTGTAGAGAGTAGCCAAAGGCGCGAGATATCTGGAGCCACCGTCTGATAAGGGCCTAGGCATATATTCCCGAGGTGTAGTGGTCCGTACACCATGACTGGAAGAAAAGGAAGGTGACTCTGATGACGGGCTGGCTGGGAATTCCTTTATAAAGTCCTTAAAACACAACTATGTCCAAAACAATCAAGATTTATACCTTTGGCGAATCAGATCTATCCACGCGGTGTTTTCCCTTGGCTGAACGTGCACTTTTATATCTTCCTGGAGGCAGTTCAAGTGACGCAAGTTCTGGGACATCATCGACGCATCTTAAGTGTTCCAGCGATTCCTCCGTAAAATATGTTACTTCCAGACAGGGCGCATAATTAGAGTGTGCGGGAAATGGATGGGTCTCCACTCACTCAGATGCCATTTGCGCCGTCCTTTGGGCGTGTCGACGAAGACTGAATAAGTCTGTTTTATGAGTGTGTCCTGTGTATGACCGTAGCTGGGCTCAGGGCTCGTGGGCGAGCTGAAACCAGGCTGTAGACCATACGGCGACATATCATAAGACCAGTCTCAGACTCACAATGGGCTTGGATATAGAGTTCTGTGCTTCCGTTCAGAAGATTTTTCGTGATAGAACAGGAAGTCCTGGGGATTGTGATGCCGTTGAGCAGTTAGCGCTAACGCAATCACCAAGACTGCACGTACATCTCGCGCTCGTGAAGGGCCCCATCGGATGCCTATGAGGTTAAAAAGATGAGTCTTTGCCGATCTGACCAGTATCGATGGGCGGTCGAACCGTCTGTCCACCGTTCTATAAGTAACTGATTGCAAGTATTTGATCAGTAAGGACGGCGGAGCCAATCAGAGAAAGCGATCAGTACCCCTGTGACCTCGGCTTCTGGGCACCTTTCCTCCCACACATAGACGGATCCTGGTGTTATGAACCGTCTCTCATCAGCGTCCAACCGACGAGAAATGATAGGTAATTTTTTCAGGTAAACTGCGTGGAAGATGAGGTGAGCGTCGCGGGGGGATCGCAGACGAAGACCCGTGCAGGTCGCTCTTTGTACGGGTGGAGGAATGTTCATTGGGGTGAAAGCGGGATTAGTAGTCGATGATAAGATCCCACTTATATACTTTTGTGGTGGCCCTCACAGGGCGTGGTTTGTGATTCCATTTGATCGATGTGGAAAGAACGTGACGCTGATAACAAAGGTCCAGGGAACACAACATGTCATGCACCAAAGGACCGAAAGCGAAGGAAGTCTGCTAAATGGCTGATGGAGTGACGGCATGAGTCAACTATAGACGCTGGAGATATAGAGTTTGAGGGACTTCTTCAGTTGCCCATAAAGCTAAAAGAAAATTCTCGACTTGGAAGAAAGACTCTGACCGGCATGCTCCACTTCTGCATCCGTGCAGACAGCCCAGGTAGGTACCTTACAAGAAGGTTTAAGGCAGCCACCTCACGGATGGGACCTTAACGGGGACGTCGGCGAAGGTAAATGGGCTCCACACAAAGGGCTAGCAAAATGCAACGTCTGTAAGAGGTTAGAATTGTTGTTAGTGTAAGACCGTACGTGACGTCGCATGCTCTCCATTCTGACAATTGGACGAACAATTCGTCGATGCGGCCAGCGTCTCGCAAAAAAAAATTCCTAAGCTAAACGAAAGTATAGATTGAGTACGGCAGTAGAACGAGATGACCATGGACCCTTCAGCATACGATCAACGTTCGTGAGATGCAGAGATTGATATACACGCACCTTTCAAAGCCCAAAGGTTCAGATTTCAGGATCTTTCCTGATCTTTCGATCGACATTCAACGTTGTGCTGGTACTTACTAATGACAGTGGTCATCATATTCTGATGTTGGACCTCGTAACTTGGTCCCAGACACAAAGATAAGCCTGCGGTTTACTTTTGGTGCGTAATTCACGTCTTCTGAAATCACAAAGATCTCAACTTTCAAGATGCTGAATAGTGAGTGCGAGACAGTTATCCCCGCCAAATCTCCGCGTTCGTACGCGCCACCACGTGCGAGTCTTTTCCCACTTCGGAAGCTCGAATTTCTCAGAAACATATGCATGGAGTTCAGGCAGTTCGCAGGCATCTCTTTGGGTGTCGCTATGCATATCCTCGGAGGTTGAACCTACGATACAACTCGTCCTCCGCGGGTAAATTTCCCTATCCCAGGAATCCTCATCCCACACCTTATCAGATATTTCATCTGCCTTCAAATGCATCACAGGCCGACATAAAGACACGATGTGCGTTCAAACTCAATCTTACTGTTGGGCTCCCCTGAAAAAACTGTTCAGACTACGAGCTCGTCAAGATATACCACCCCGATACAGCGGACAAATATTTCAATGTCTCGCCGGAACTGGCTCACACTCGATTCCAATCTATTATCGGTGCATACGACGCGCTGCGTGGAAAGGCGCCGCTGTCTTCGACTACTTCTTCTCCCAATGAAACTCGATATCCAAACGCCGCAGCTTGGAGAGCCCGACAGGCTAACAGACGGGACTTGTATTCGGGAGGTGACGATCGATGGAAAGATGGGATCATTATAGCTGGGGTTGTAATAGTGAGCTATATCGCCCCTCTCTGTGTGCAATCTCTCACATGCATATTTGCTGCGTAGACTATTGGGCTATTTGTGCTTCAAACAGCATCAACTCGACGGCGAGCCTTGGCAGAAGCTAGGACAGAATCGCGAACCCCGTGGCCAGAAGTCGACAAGATAGCGAGACAGCAGCGTGAGGAGCGGAGCTTGTCTGCTCCAGATGCAGACACCAAAAGGTAGAGTCCAAGTGGATACTCTGGGAAGGTGGCGCGCAAATTGTCCCACAAACAAGATTTCCTGTTGCACTGGATGGCCCGAACCTCTTGGTGGGAGTGCATCCGTCATATTGCATCACCAATCTTCGAAGGCAGGGCTTCTGCAGGCATGATTTCAAACCAACCTTTCACCATGTTGTTGAATATAGGGACATCTTTCTCTACTTCTCTGGCTGCCTGTATGGTAGAGTCAAAGGCGTGGCAGACAGGCAGGATAATTCGCGGGATATGTGATCCCGAACAGCCGCCTCGTAGGTGGCTACACGAATCTAATAATGGTTTACTTATCATTCCCTCAGGACGAGGCGCAGCCCCAGTCTCACCATCTTAGTTGTATCAGCCCAAAAGATTATCCAGTTGATCCCCGTCTATGCTTCGTCTTCCCCAAGCCTTTGACCGCGCGTCTGTCATCTCGAGAAAACCCGGAGCGGCCCCGAGTCGTGCCTCGTTTCGAAGCCACTCGTCACGCTCAACAATACTGCAGGCCCTGAAGCCTGAGAGCACATGGTCTAAAGCGAAACAGTCGTTGTTCATGCTTAGACACATTACCCGGACGCCGCGACAGGACACAAGAGCTTCTTGGTCGACGTCGCGCTCAACGACGACCAGGAACCATTGTGAACGATACTAAAAGTTCTGCACCGTGTGAATACTGAAAAAGTAATCTTTGAGTGGTTTGAGACAGAATGTGGTCTCGATGCCCGAACCCCCTCCCAAGAATTCAAAGGGAGCGCCGAAAGGACGGGTTGTTTATCGATAACCACTACTTCAAACAACGTCTGACCGACTCTTACGAATATTAATTGACATTTATTCTTCCAGTTTCAAAGCTTCCAGAGCACTCTTTAGAGCTCTCGGGACGATCACCGTTCATTAATCTCTCTCCGGTTTCTTCATTCTCTTTGTGCCCGAAATACAACAGACCGAATCTACTGAGTCAAAGCTTACTATACTTAGAGGGTGTACTCAATACATAAACATATATGTTAATTTTGATTTTACCTGCACACAAAGGGCTACGAGACGTGCTAATTGAAGCATCATGTTCTTTATTGCTTGGGGCACACGAATGAAGTAGTTCCAGTATAAGTTTCGGCAGTAACTATTGGCCCCAACAAGCAATAAATTCGAAGCAGCGAAGCCTTCGTATTGAGTACGTGATTTGCAACTTGCAAAACAGAATTTGACATTCGTGAGATTCTCAGTACAAGATTCAGTCACAATATAAGCATCGTTCGTAAGTGAGAATACCAAGGAGCTTGCCTATCATGGTAAAAGCTCTTTTCACCGGGCTCATAAGCTTTAAGGTTGATTGGCAGTGGACTTAGTCGTAGAAACTTGATGAGCCGCCTGGATTTCAAGGAGACGGCCGATTCAGAATACAGCCTTCGAGTCTGCGACAAACTGAATAAACTGGTTTTTTTTGATCCGCTCACCATCTTGTAAGGACCATCCCATCATTTGTGCCAGTGCTGCCTACCACATCGGTCAAAACTCTGGCGCCCAACCGCGCCGGTCTATGGAGAAGGTTTGGTGGCAAGTTGGCAGGTGTGTTACTTTCCGTTTTTTCCCTCTCTAGCTGAAGATGGGGCCCGGGTGTAACATGTGCCGTTGTAAGGTTCATCGAGAGCTGGGGTGATGTTGCCGTAACCCGTTCACGTGTCGTCGGAATAGTGACCAATGGGCGAAGTGTTTTATTAGTTGCATTGCAATCGTTGTCGATGGCGATTCCAGATAAAGTCAAATAGGCCACGATACGCAAGTCAAAGAAGATCAGATTTTGCATCGGATAAAATAGACGACGCAACCAATGAGTCCCAAGAAGGTTCATCAGTTGATTCCCTATTATGTTACTATAATCGCCTTCGATTTATCTAGCCGTAGCAACATTATAAGAGAATTCCACGCGGTCAAGGACGAGTAGTCACTTACTAGCTGCCGACAACCCTAAAGCCTCCGCAGTCAGAACTTTGAACGCCGTGAACAACGGCATTTGTTACAATGCCGCTCAAAATTGGTGCGTATGAAAGAGTAGGAAGCCTATAGAAGATGATCGGACCGCTGTTCCTGATTCGCCGAGAACGATTAGGGGCCATTTTGAGCAAAATGTGGTGGATGACCGCTTACCATGTTTGCACCAGACACGAGCAAATAATAGGCTATGTCCCACGTAGTAGAGCGAGGTAACCGAACAAGACAAGGGATAAGGTCACCAGACCAACGGCAAAAGATTGGAACAACTGCGTCAGTAGAACACGGGCATCGCCTTCAAGGACGATGAGTCAAAGCCAGACACCAAGAATAAATGAACCCTTGAGAAGAACAGGGGGTACGAGAAAGCCGAGAAACCGGAAGGACAGGAAGGACGGCAGATGGGGAGTCACGCGTCGTATATCAGAACGTGTACAGCGCGTCATCGAGATCAGCCGCTGACCTACCTGGATTCTCAATTCTTCCATGCCGAGATGATCAGAGAACCGTGGGCACTTTGTATCGTGAAGGCTGGAGCTGAAGCTTGACTCCCAGTTTACTTCCATGGGCCGTGCAAACGACCGCTCGCAGTGCATATGAAAGAAGAAGTTTTAGCGGCCTATCGAGAAGGGCATCTCGAGAAAAACCAGATCAATTGGTGTAGCGGCAAGTATCCTCTCTGGATCCCGGATTACCTGGTGTTGAGCTGTCACCGGTGTGGAGGTGCGTATTGTTTGGCCGATACAGAGCACATGCTTGTCTGAGACACAACGAAAATAAGGACCCATTTGTACGATCTAAGAATGTTGGTGCCTCGACACTCATTCGTAGAATCACTGATATGCCACTCACCTGGTCGGACATGCACATATTGCCGATTAATCTGTTTAGTCATAATATAAAATCAGATATCCCTGTGGCACGCGGAATCTGACATGCAGGTTTTAAATGAGTTTGGAACTGAGAAACCTCCCAATTATTGACGGGAGCATCAAGACACTGATGAGAATGCTCACGAACCTTCCCAGAAGGGATATATTATAAGGTCAAGGAACGAAGAAAATTTGGAGAATGGCCTGGCGGTTACATACGAAGATATTCCCCCGACTGACCGAGTCCGACCGACCCGGAATAGTGATTGTTTGGATCGATATTGCAGGATAAACAAGGCAACAGATCTGGAGTTCAAGCTCCAAGCTCCTCTTCTCGAGTCTCGGTGGCTCTCGATGTGCCAGATAACCTGATTCATTAGCTGCCACAGCACTGACAGTCTAGAACTGCTTCCTCTCAGTCATCCTAAAGGATCTGCAGTTGCAGGTGCACCTACCCATGGGCCCGATGTATCTCCTGAAGTCAAAAAGGCAAGGCACTGTGCGCACTGTCACTTGACTGCCTTTGTTCCAACAGTAAGTTCGACGTGTTGACACCCGTCCTAGAAGACATCGTCCCCGGTCCGATGCTCCTCAGTGCGCATGCTTGAAAATCTTATGAATGAAAACATCAGGGTAGGTTTTGGGGAGACATCGATCGGGAGGATGGACGTGAAGAACGGTGAGATGTAGAACATTCAACCACAAAAGATCTAGATATTCCATCAAAAATCCTTGATCGGCGGAATATCGATTGCTTTGCCTTGTTTTCCAAGAGCTTCGATGAGAAAAAGTGTTGCCGAGTGCGGCTTCGACTATGCTTGTAGCTGACCAGCATGAACGCCTCAACGAAAGCTCAGACGCTTCTGTCGTCTATCCAGACACTTAGGGGGAAAATAAATGTCGACGATGCACTACCTGCTCGTGCCGCTCATCAATTCTCAACTTCATCCCAGGACTCTTGCGCTCTTCTGCAGGATCTCATTCAGACTACTCATGAACTTTCTCATTCGCTCAACTCTTACATGGCGAATCCAATCTCGAATCCAAAACTTGTATCTCTTCTTCGTCAACAATCTTCCATCTCTTCTTCACTCTATGCCGTTAGAATCCCGTTTCAATGTTTGGTGCTTTACACTGAATCACGCGTCAGGTGAATCGAAATACACATCAAATCATTGATGCGTTGCGCAAACGACCTTATACAAATTATGGCGAAGACGTCCCTTTGGATCGTGGAATCATCGTGGAATGGTGTATTGCACGTCTTGAGACATGGGCGAACTCCTTGGGAATGGAAACTTTCAAAGACGAGGGCCGTGAAGGGGGAATTTCAGTGGTCCTTGGTGGAAAGATCCTTGTCGTCGACGTCGACTTCTCTGTGGATCGCAAAGACGCACAAAATCCTGTTATTGGTGTCACCAGTGTCAAAACATCTTATGCAGTACCCAATAGTACGTCTGGATCGGCATCCACCACGGACGGTTCCGTGTCTTTAGATGGTCTTCTGGCATTCACTCTGCGTGGCTTTTGCCTCGAGGCGCAAAAGCCAGAGGACACTCAGGATCCTCGCGAGGCCGCGAGAATAGGTTCACTGGTACAGGAGCAATTGAAGTACCTTGTTATGCTCGACAAGTTGGCCGCCAGGATTGAAGATGGTGGGATCCGGTGGTTTGTTGATGTAGATGAACTTTGTGCAATTGCCGAAAACTTCTCAAAAACCGAGGCAGAGCTCGTTGCATCGTACGCTTTTCACTCGGTTCACTCAACCCGCATGTTCTGATACAATCTGCCACAGATCACTGTCACTCACAAGCGCTTCGCTAGATGTTTTCCTTTTACGGTCACATGCATTGCCACTGCCATACTTGATCTCTCCGTCAATCACTTTCTTGACTTACCTTTCTCCCCTTGCTTACCTTTCCCTTCTCCGCGCTTCTGCAAACTCTGGGACCGCTCAAGAACATAACTCTAATCTGCCTGACCTCGACATATCCATATCTACCCTTCGATCATATCTCTCGTCCCACCCCTGCCCTCGTGGAGCAACCATAGCGACCCTCCTGCTCTCCCCAATTGACCGTCCACAAGGCTCCCATGAATCCATGTCGATGCCCGGTCTTGCGACCAGACCCACATTTCCTCTTGTACCAGACGGCGCTACTATAAATCACATATTCCCACAACTTACGGGCCCACTATCTGATCCGTCTAGCGGTCAATACGCCTGGATGCTCGATTTTACGCAAGGCGGGAAATATCGCGGTGTGGTCATGAGTCAGTCCAGAATGCGAGATATAGAGCTCGTCGTCAATCCCTTGGGTGACATCGATCACATGAATTCTGTCGGAATGATGTCTTTTGGGACGGGTAGTTGGGTAGACCTTCTTGTGAATGAATTTCTTGTCTCATTATTTGCGAGCGTTCTGCTTACCTCGTTCCATAGATCAACCCATCAAGCCACTCATCTCCAGAACGTTACACTGCGATATATGTATGTTGAAAGCAGAACCTCGCATCATCTGCTTCTCATCGACTAACTTCGGAACAGCGTTCTCCTACATCGGCTCATCCACCATTGCAGTTACGCCTCTCGGCCCCAGAGGAACCTGGTTTCTTTCTAGAGAGGGTTCGTGTGCACACCATAAAAGAAGTCTGGGGAATATTAGAGGTGAGTCCTCGGTAGGATTCGGTGTCAATCGAATCGACCATTGATCGAATATTGAACAGGTCGTGAGGGAACAGTGCTGGTTGAATGAAATATTGGACAGCTGCCACTGGAGTACCGAAGGCCTAACGATGGACGAAGACCGACTTCCACAGGACGATGAAGCGACGGAAGAAGACCTACAAGCTGCTCTGAACGGTAGGCTCTGCCATGTTTCACTTGTATGGTGCAGAACTCAAGCCTCATTCTTTTTACCCAGGTACCTTAATTCCCTGCAAAATCCCAGTCAGTGTATATCTTCCCTCCAGCAGCATATCCCACGAGTCTCTATTTGACCCCGATGTCCTCACAATCCCTCATGCTGTGCCTCGCCGTCCTCGGATCGTTATGGCGTCCCCTGAGCGACCTCCGATATCAGGGTTGGTGGAGATCACCGTAACTTACGATGAAACGCAGCCTCGAGGTATAAGCGTGCAGATCAGCGGTGCAATGGGCACAGACCTGAAGACGGATACCTTGGAGGAGATCTGCAGGAGAGGGGGGACTTTGGGGTTGTCCGGGAGGGTTTGGGCAAATGCTCATGCTAATTCGTAAAATGGGAAGTGGGAGTTCCAGGCGAGTATCCATTTAGTGAAAGACATGTTAGCTTGTTACTTATGGTGTATTGTATATGTACATTGATTTTTTAGAGGTACGAGTGACTTGATATCTATATGAGAGATTACTGTAGGATAAGGAGGTTTACTTCAAGCAACGCGAAAGATCGCATCGAAGGTACTGAATAGACATATGTTTCATAGCGTCCAGGTCGTCATCAGAATATCTGGTGCCGGAGGGCTCCATCGGCCCCACCAACGGTGCAGCCCATGGAAAACAAATCACGGGGACTTTGGACTCGGTCATTCCAGGCCCCCTGAAGCCAAATCTGGGTGGATGGAGGAATATGTGACTGGAGAAGGCATCAAGGTAATACTGACATCCGCGACAAGGTGTCTTTGACGTGCCAACGTAAGGAAATGGCTCGAACATCTGAGACCTCTTGTGATGTGCAAGAAGCACACACTCCGGATGAACATCCACGGTTCCGAAGTCAAGGGTGGTGTGATCTGCGTTGGCAGACACTTTTACACCAAGAGACTTGATGACTCGAACCAGTTTTTCCACCATGCGACCGTGGATGGCCGGCATTTCGCTATCACGGAAATGCATGCTTTGTAGATGTGGAAAGAAGTTGTCAAAATGAGTGTCGAGTATGATATGACGCTGCATCGGAGGAACGGCTTCGATGACACAACCGCTATCGAGCAAAATAGAGAGACGGGACCCTGATTTCGCAATACGCATGAGAGTTAAGCAGTGCTCATGGATATAGAAGATCTTCTGCAAGTACTTGAAGAGAGAGAAACGCGAGGATTTGGCTGTAATAGCTTTAAATATATTGCTACAAGCTGGGGCTCGGAAAACGTACCTATCCCGTCCAGCTTCAAAAGAACGTTGAGCGAATCCTCTCCAGACCTCCATTCATTGTACCACACTGCGACTTGTTCTACGAGCCAGTGAAGATCCCTCTCTGGGCGTTGCAACGAGAGCCTCTTGCGGACTACACGAAGATCATCCGCGAAGGAAAGCAGGCGGGCGAAATGGGTGCGCATCTTGGGGTACTTATATTGCAACGCGGGCACTGTAAAGAGAGGGACATACTCGGCGAGGAACGTGTCGCTATGCTTCAGCATACGCCGCTGTAGCTTCTCAATCGAGAACTTGGTGAGATGGATCTCGAGGTCTCGATTGAGTGACAGAGAAGAGGGTTTTTTCGTCGAGTTGCGCATACGTCGCATAAGAATAAGTGTGTCGTGCAAGTGATCGACGATACGGTGCAGAGAACCACCTGATTGCGAGACATACAGAGTCACGCATGCGGGAGCGACAGTGATCGAGAAAGCAACCCTCTGATTCCGAGCTTGGTGTACGCAGCATTCCGCAAGAGTATCCAAAATTTTCGAGATCTCTTTCTCACCGCGACTCGGAGAGAAAGACCACTTGTGTGGACGCACGTAAGAATGGGTGGGGCCGTTCAAATCATGATGGTCTGCGTAGACACAAGCAAGCCAGAGTTCCGGATATATCCACGAGTATGGAACCCGCGACATTGAGAATGGAGTGAATTTGATTGGAAGCTAGTGAAAGAGGTCTGGTTGCACCAAGGTTGCACAATGCACGGTGGGAATGAAGAATGATGCGGCGTGACTCGGAACTGCTAACAGTGACACTGGGCTCTCGATCGCACAAGTCGCTAGTAGTCAGATACAAGTCAGATCTATGATGTTCTGTCGCGAGATGTGGCACGGTCAAAACTTAACGCAAGTTCAAGTTCTAGTTGCTGTTGCTGCAGTGTTGCTGCAGTACTATGCAACGTTGATTCTTTGAATACTTACGAGTGACTCGGACTAGTGACTGATTCTGTCACTCTGTCACTCTGTCACTGTCTAAGATAGGGCTCAGGCGCAAACCCGGTCATCACGTGGACCGTGATTTTGTGTGACCATCCATATTTGGAACCCGCGCCTCCTTCGCGCCTTCGTGTACATTACGCGTTGTGAGACAATACATTCAATTTTACAGTGTGGAGACTGGAGTTGACATGTCTATCCAGCTTGAGGGTGGTGCCCGAGGACAGTCAGGCGATGTGCAATGATGGTGGTAATTGTTAATAGTGTTCAGTGTTGACCTAACTCTTCCCAAGTTTGGGCTAGGGAATTCGAGGATAGGAACTCAGGAATAAAATATACAGCATCTGTAAAAGTCCCAAAATAAACCCGGACTCTAAGAAGTGTTTCCAAATGCCTAAAAGAAGTGCATGCAAGTGAATTGATTGTTGGCATGGAATGACCCCAATTTGGACTACGGGCCTCATTTGATCACCTATTTGTACTCCAGGATAGTCTACTGATATCACTTGAATGTTTCCATATTTTTCTCGAGGGGGCTGGGGCCAGGATTGAGCAGCAAAAGAGAAATCAAGACCGTCTTCGGAGTTCGCCGAGACGCTGCCGAATTTGGCGATGTCCACAGTAAATCGAATCAAACGCAGGATTGGGGTCGAATTCGACTGATCGAGCTCCGAGCGTCGATTCTAAAAGTTATTTAGAGGAGACGCTCGGAGCCCTTTTTTGCGAAAAAGACCTGCAGTTGTCTGGCCATTCGATTTAGTGCAATTTTGCACTTTGTCACGCTTTTGTCACCGATCACTCACGTGATGACTGGGTTTGCGCCTGAGCCCTATCTTAGGACTAAATATCTTGAAAGTTTCGACGTCTGACAGATCTCCAGGACTCAGGACTCAGTACTCAGCGCGCCAGAACAGCGCGTCCAGCCACCTGGTTGAAGTCTATTATGTTTCTGATGCCTCAGGAGGAATACTTAGGTGCATATGGTTTACATCGTTCCATGTCACTAAAGTTTGGAATCTTAGATCCGATACGTCCAGAAACATAGTTTGGACGATCATATTGTTGATAAGCCCATCGGATGCATCCCTGACAGACGCATTTCTTCTTTAAGTCTGGACAACTCTCTCGAAATTTGTTCTTAACCCCTGCTCCCATTACTCAACTGTTTTTTCAAATCCCTGATCACGCCAACCTCGACGGTCCATCGACATCGACTCTATGCCGTCCGCCTCTATCGAACAACTACTGTTCTCTATATTTGCGAAAGTCCTTATGGACGACTCTGCTTTCCGTCGATCAGATCCTCCAGAGCAAGCCAGTCTGCCCTCGGGTATAACACACAACGATGTCATATTCATCAGGCAGCTTCTTGACGTATCTGCGTATATTTCGGTCTTCAAGACGACTGGTCAAGTAGTAGCCACCGCATTCACGTTCGAATCGGACGGTGCGATTCACTTGCTGACGACCGAGAATTACGAGAAACAGTCGACTTTGCCAACAATTGTCCTTCATCTGCAGGGAGTCTTTGATCGCATCCTAAAAGCGCGGGGGAATCCTGAGGAATGTATCGAGATCAAGAATGCGGTCTACAAACACTCAATGCCAAAGTTTGTATTCCGGTTCCACAAATGGTATTTGACATTCTTGAAACGGCACAAGATGATCCAGAACCATATAGAGGAGGAGGATAGGAAGCCTTTAGAGAAGCTTGTGAAGAAAATAAAGGCATTGGCGGTGTTAATACCCAAGAACGGGCCAACACAATTCTCCAATGCGGTGGATTCGATCACTCGATTGGCAAAAAGTTATTCATCATTCGTGTTCGATTCAACTCAATACCACCAGAATTACGAGCGTCTTTCTAGGTGGGATAATATAGGTAGATACTGATCTAGCTCTCCGATCGTTCCTGATTGACAATATCTTTTCAAACAGCTTACCCAGACTCAGCCTCATTCGACTCTGAGGTTATCAGCATTCGGCGATGGTTAGAGAAACTATTCTCTATACATGGCTGTCTCGACATCCTTTTCAAATGCATCACAAACCCTGCCGGTGATTTTCTCTTTGCAGCTACCCGTTTCACCGTCACCTCGATATTCGCACCAGAGCCCGTTCCATATAGCATACCACTTGTTGAGAACTGGCTCGCAGACCACATCATTCTTCCCATCCGTCGGCAGGAGATCACTAACCCCCAAAGCTCGCCAGTGAAGCGCAAACCCGTGGCGGCCCTCGCCTCGCAATTACTCGGCGACATTCAGAAACGATGTGAAGCCAAGGGCTCGCAGATCTACATGAACAGTGACAAAACAGTGGCGCTCGTAGATGGATACGAGCATTGCGAATGCATTCTGCTCGCACACTTCCACAATTCGCAAACAGATTCGGAGATGGCTTCTACTATCCAATACATTGGAGTATCAAAACTATCTTGTTATTCATGCGAGATGTTATTCCAAGTGCATAGGAGAGTCGTTGGCGCGTCTGCCTGTTTCTACACGAAGGGGAGTCACGGAAAGCTCTATCCTCGCTGGACCGCGCCTGACTTCCACGTTCGAGCTGTGGCCACTGATGGTTCATCGGCCATACCCAAATATGAGAACGATCGACAGATTACGGAGCTCGTATCCGCAGCATTCTTCAACAAGTTATGTGGAGACATTTATATCGAACAGCGGAACAGAAGGAATTTCTCAGATTCCACAAATATGACCACCCGCAGGAGCACGGATTCAGCCTAAACAGAAGAAAGTAGTAGCAGTCGCAGGATTCAGACCGTGTGAGACAATAGTCGTATGCATTCAGGAGATTGCCTTCTAATCGACCAGTACAGTACAGTACAGTATCGGAATGACAAGTTTGTGTAATGTTTGATGCAGGGACATAAAAAAGGACGCGAGATGATGACAGAGAAATGGTAAGGGAAAAAAGGGACTTCAACAGGAGAGCCTTTGAGTTGTGAGGTCAGGAGAAGAACCATGAAGCAAAGCAGATTGGACGTACAATTGAAGGACTCCCAAAGCAAACTGGAAGCGGGACGAGCAAGACACGGGACGACGTTGCTCGGATAGACTGAAAAAGAAGGCACATTAGTACATGGTGAAGCAAAGGGCAAACAAACGAAGGAATGATATGATAGAAAGGTGACATGCCGAATCGAACCGCTACAGCTCCAGCAAACCAGACGAGACCTGTACTGAGCGCGAAGAAAGAAACCTGCATGCAATCACAGGTTGGAGCGCGCCCATCCTCTTGCACCGCCCATGACTCAAGCGCTGCACGTACAATCCTCGAGGTCTCTGCAGCCGAGTCCGGTCTAAGACATGTACGACAACTCGCCAAGGGGATAGAGGGCTCTGCTGACACTCCGAGTGCGCCCATCCTCTGACACCTCCTGGCTCCAACGCGCCCGCACACGCCGAAGCATGTACGAGAACTCGCCAGGCGATCGAGGGCTCTGCTAACACTGCTGACTCGATCATACACACCGGTCCGATGCAACGTACTAGCAAGGTTCGTTGGCATCATTCGGGAAATTGGTAATGGCGGGCACGTCTATGACAGTGTATTAGCGGGTGAAGATGTAAAGAGACATAAGGAGAGGACGTACGGTGCGATGGAGTGCATAGCACTAGCCGGCGGGGTGAGTCGGCATTGAGAGAAGTCTGTAGATGAGAGTCAGCATGGGCGGGCAAAATATGATAGATAAAACATACTTGTAAGGCTCTGAGTCAGGGCGGTTGTTCAAATCGCTCGCCTTGGTAGAGAGACAGCGGCGAGATACTGCTATAGTGGGGGTCAGCTAGGGGGCACGCGACTAGATGAGAATAGACGAACATGGATGATAGAGGTATGCATCTAGTCAGATAGTAGACAGCGGGTGAGGGAGAGCGTTGGGCACCAGAGATGATGGTGGCTGGGGGAGAAGAGCAGTTGGGCGATTTCGTCAAACACGCTGGGTTTTTATATGTTGTCGAAGGAGCAGATCATCCGTTTTGGGACGAAATCATTGTTGAATGCGATTAAACAATGATGACGCGTCTTGAAATGTCACGCGCCGGAGGAATGACGTGACAAGACGCGGTCGCCTCGCAGCACGAGTAGCTGGAGAGCATAGCGTATTAGGCCTGGACTTCCAGTGCTTCTGAGCTGCTCGCCAAAGCATTCTGCAGAACCATAGACCAGAGATACGGAAAATCATTGGTGGTAGACTGAGGACTATAGTGAAGGCACCGCTCCTGAATCAGAAGAGGCACGAACGATCCTAGCCAGACACACTAGACATTAACACAATATTGACCGTACTAGAATGATCTCGTCCAGAAGACTCCTCGGATCAGCTGTCCTGAACAAACGCGATGAACTACTGTTAGAGTCGGGAAAGGAATTCCAGTCGTACACTCCATTCAACCGATTGACTCGTTATACCGGCTTTCGGGTCAAATCGATCAGCCGTGAGATCTTAGAAATGATCGACAAGTCCGCTTACTGATTCCACGGTCCGGATACTAATCAGAGACTGAACCGGTGCAAGAGGATCAGGTATAGTGGTTGGGATTGCCGAGAGAGTTGAGTCACGAAGGTTGAGCATAAGGCGCGATACTAATGTCGCAGAAAGCCTACATAGCATAGTCATCGAGAGAGTATATGAGTGTGTTAGCGAATCACATACGTGTTCGTAAATGTAGTCACCAAAGCCGAATGTGGCTTCGGATGAAGTGCATCAATTTGAGAATCACAACGCGCTGAGGAATTGTACTCACACCACCGATCTTCCAAAGAGATATCTCATCAACAAGGGGGGAAACGTGATACAAAGTCGTGAATACTCACTATAAACATTAGTATATTTGCAAATGTTGCACACGCAATGACCCTAGCGATGCATCGGGTGCTCAAGGTTTTACTGTAACGATGACAGGGATCGACGTACCCAAAATACAATGAACCTTGAGTGTAGGTACGTCAACTCTTCCCCATTTGTAGACAGCAGAGAATGAAATACCATCACGAAGAAGAACATTCCACAGCGTACATCTGGGTCCTAAAGCCCGTCGGACCATGAGAGATCTGCGGAGGGTCATACCAAAGACCAATATATCGATCGCCAAAACCCAAGCCCAATCAGCTGCAAAGCCTGCAGTTGAACCATGATGAATAGATTAGTCCGGAGATAGCGATGGAAGGGTCGCTACGCACGAGTTCCTCTGGAAAAGGTTTGTGAACACATGTTCTATGAACTACAAACTACAAATAGGACGCACTCTTCCTGAGAGATAGATATTATTTCTACGCACCGAATATACGGTCCCAAATCTTGCCGCTGAGCGGTCGCTATCCCTCCTAGAACAGAACGCTATCAAAATAAAAGATCATTTGATATTCAGTCGATATGTCCCAGGGTACAAATAATAGCTGAATGAACGTACAACACTAGTCACTGTCCCCCCGACGGACAAACACACGAACACACTTAATACTCGGCGGCTACGAGCGTACATATAATACACTCGTAGCATCAATACAACTGGGGAGTTCCAGTTAGATAGACACAAAACAGAGCAGGGGCTGTACTTGCGTTCGATGACGGATTGAATCATCACGGAGAAACAACTACGATACGCTTTGAGAGCATTGCACCTGTGTCCAATCATCAGAGCTAAGACACAGTGAAATCACTGTTAAACAAACGTTGCCTGTGGTCATCACGGTTCTGATTAGTTCGTGTAGAGGTGACACCAGATCGATATACTTGCTTGAAAGTTCCCCAGAGACGAGATTGGCATAAATGTATGGGCCATCACCGGAATATGGCCTAACAGCGACACATAACGGACGAAGAAAAACAGAAGGCCTCCGATAGTAAGTTTCGGCCGCTTCCAGAAGCGATCGAACTCCAGATTGAAGGTCAAAAGATAGTCATAGTAGAGGATGACTGCAGAAATCGGGTCAACATACTGTAACGCAGAAAGATTGACGAAGAAAGCACCCGATGCGACAACAATCAAGTAGTCGACAGCAGTTCTGTACTTCTATAAGTTACGACTCGTTACGCCAAATCGGAGGGTACCCACATAGTACTGGCATCAAGCATCTTGGCCGTCTTTGTGGAAAGATGTCTGTCCGACTCAGAGACCCTATGCTACATTATATACGGTCAGTTTCAACGTTGACGGCATTGAAATGCATTCTCATACCGACCGTCTCTTCAAATAGACTCCATTCTCCCTAGCAATGCTATCCCCTCAAACTTGTTACGTGGGTCACTGGCTCAAGAAGCATATTTCAGAAAGAAAAATCATCGTTGCGACGATGCTCTGCGTTTTCCCTGTCAGTGATAATCAGGAAGAGAAGCTTGATTCATCGCAGAGACACGTCAATCGAAGGAAGTCCGGATCTTTGCGTCACACTATAACACAATCGCAACATCGCCCTCAACCTCAGTAAGCTTTAGAGCCGGTCTGTCCCAAGAAAATCAACCGATTAGAAAACTCTAATCAAGACCAAGACAGATTGCATGTAACGAACCTCTGGGATCCATCTTTTTCAAGCTTCCGTTCCATATAATTAGCCAAGCTGTGGTACAATTTGAGGGATCCTTCGTGTACCCAGACGACGAGAGAGCCTTCCACCAAAATGCAACAATTCCCAACAGAAACCGCGTGATGCACAGGCGCATCTTGGGTCCGATGCCTTAGTATGACGATATTTGCATCGATTCTGCTGCCTTGCGTATACCGATGGTCAGCTGTCCAACTTATATTATTCGTAAAACATACAGATGGTCTCCTGAGAACTGGTATAGACATGATCGACCATATTCTGACGGCCCAGACACGTCAAAGTCCATCGCAAGCAATGCAACAGGATTGAAGCAACACATGCTAGACTGCTCAACTGGTTCCTAGGAGATGGATTGCACTTCAGGCTTTTGATCTCCACGCCCTTGCTCATTGTGTGACTCACCTGGATCAATCCCCAGGCGTCTCTCCCTCTCCTGTTTGACCGATACGGCACCATTCAACTGCTTCAATAGTGTAAGCTCATCCTCGTCGAGATATGGTTTATCTGCAGCTCCCTGTATCTTATGAGTGATCTGTTGCTTAGCAGTGGCTTCTGCCTTTTGTTTCGCGACCAGGTTTCTGACATCCTGGATGTCGGTGTCGTTCATGGGAATGAGAGTTGGTGCTCTTCGAATCATGTCTATACGATGAGAAATCTGCAAGTTACTGCGTGTATGATGAAAGATAAGAGGACCACGTACTATATGAACGCAGCAGCAGGCTCTGCCGTTGTGGCAGTACAAGCGCGCAGCAGCCAGGAGGCTCTTAAGCTCACAGCAAACAGTGACAACACACCATTCCATTCTCCATTCTTACCGCCAAAACCACCCACCGGGCTCACCCATCTATATACACCGCTAAGCTCTCCCAGACATTACAATGGAGACCGTTTTACGAGTTACCGACGCCCTCAAGTCTTTCAGAGTAGGTCTCTAACAAAAGCCGGCGACTTGCACCGACCTCATTTTTTTTGCTCGCGTAGGAAACGAGGCTCTCGGGACTTAGACCCCCCACAGAATTCTTCGACGTCAACCGACTCTCTCGCCCAGCTGATTTGAATCAGGCTACCTCTGTGAGCGCCAACGTCCGCCTTTGCACCGACTGAGGAACTGAACTTTTGTCGCAGCGTATATCATACAATACCCGCTACTTCTCAGGTATGCCTTGCGCGCACGCCATATATCTCATACGGTCTATATTGATGGCTTTACAGGGAACTATGGATTAATCGTCGTGCTTTTGGCAGTATATGCAGTGTGCGCCAAATTTTCGCGTCACTTCTGACGTGTACTGACGACGCATACCTCTTCTCTAGTCTCACCAATCCGCTGATGCTGCTATCCCTCGGATTCCTTATTGGTGGATTTATACTTATCAACAAATTCGGTGAACTCCTGTGCTCTCATGTATGTTTGTATCAAACTAATATACGTCTGGCTTAGCACCGGAACCTTTGCAGGTCGGAGACCACGTCGTGACGCAAAAATCTCTGTACATCACATTATTCGTCATTGGCTTCCCTCTTCTATGGTGGTCATCACCCATCTGGACGTTCTTCTGGCTTGTAGGCGCATCTGCCGTCATCATCCTCGGCCATGCGAGTGTTTTGGAGCCTGGTGTTGAAAGTGAATATGCTTCGGTGCAGGATACCGTTTAGTGGGGGATTCGAGGACATTGTGATAGATGTTCTATTCATCTGGGAAGATTGGACTTTCATTGTTCGAACGTGCGCTCGCCAATTTCGATATGCCGTTCCAGTATCTACGACGGCCCTCGACTGTATTTATTGCACCGTATCCGGAGATCCTTCGACATCAATTACGCGCTATATTTGATATCGATAATTTATCCATAGCCACTTGGGAGGTGAGAGATCCGCCCGACTATTCGTTGCAGCTTCGAGTTGGGGGATATCGATAACTATCGATAACTCTTCAGAGCGTCATGACCTTCTCGATGCCTTGGATTGGCACCGAGCATTGCATTGCAGTTGTTTTAGAGTATGTAAAACGCAGCGTTTTTGCTAACCTCACTCGACATGTCGAAGTCTTGGAACATCCTTGCTCTACAGCTCCTGAAAACCGTATAACTCGACAGGTACTCGTCGAATATCCCTTGGCTCTTGGGTACTCCAAAACAGTGGTTACCCCTGACATGCTTCGAAGCGGCCGACTGTCTCGGCAGGAATCTGATTTTCGTGGGATCGATTTCCGTCATTTGACTGCAGAGTGGCTTGCAATTTGTTTATCAAAGACGCCATGACTCTTAAATAGTGCACATCTTCCTTCCTATGTTCAGATGGTCTGCAGCACCCCCAGAAATGACAAGAGGCCGTAAAATTGATCATACGATCCCACCTACCCGCTCTGTCACCCAGCAGCGCGATTACCGTGCTCGCAAAGCTCAATTCGTCGCTGGGTTGCAGCAACGAGTTCAGGACCTCGAAGAACAATGTCGTCGCTCTGAAGCAGAGAATGCTCAGTTACGCAGGGAGCTTGAAGTAGCCAAAGCAAACAGTTCTCAAACTCCACCTATGGCTTCGTGCAATCCTCAGACGGTACGTTTTCATCTACGTCTCCTATATCATTTACTCATCTCATATAATTGCACTCAAATTTCAGGTACAGGCATCATCGGAACTGATGCGTGACTTATCCATTGCGACGGCTTCGTTAGCTCGTTTCCAACAATTGGCTTTCACTGAACCTTGTAGGCAGCTACACCCGCCGCCACCACAACCATCTTCTCAGGCTATTCAATCAATAAGTACAATGGGACTTCGCCCAGCCTCGTTTCCCTCCCCCTCCCCTTCGACATCACCCCCATTCCTCCAGACAGTGCTCAACCCGGATAATACATCGTATTACGCCCAAAACTACAAACGTTCTCGTGTGGACGAACCAGAAGCGCGAAACTCATCTTCATTTCGAAGAAATCCCAGTCCAAGCCCCAGTCCCAGCACAGGATCTGATTGTTGCGGAGGACTTTTGGATTGTCGTGAGCTCGTTGACGAGGACGAGCCCACTGAATCGAGTCCAGGATCAACGAAATATTGACTCATACCTCAGAGGAGGTTGTTATACTGTAAGAACTTTCCCTGTAACATGTTCTCATTGGCTGGGAACTAACCCTTTCTGTCTCAGAGTTTTTGGAGACTTTTCGCTAGTCGTCCTGCTATTTGATTGTACAGCTACGTGTCGGACATCATCTCATAATATCACAGTCATACGCATTGTAATATCAAGTTTCCAATCAAATCTGCGTTATATCCTTGTTCCGCCCCAGCTCAATTTCGTCTTCAGAAACAACGCCACCCATGTCAGACCCAATAAGACAGGGACTTCGACCAGCGGACCTATAGTAGCTGCTAATGCTTGATCCGAGCTGACGCCATAGACCGCAATTGCTACCGCAATAGCGAGCTCCTAAATATAGGAAAGGTAAGGTCAGTCATATTCGTTGAGAACAATCAGAAAATGGAACTGACGAAGTTATTACTTCCAGCTGTGAATGCCTGTACTACCGCCATGTCATAACCGAACTGCTCTTTTTTTCTTACCATCCTCGATTCCCTTCGTGTCAGGTAAAACACCATACCGAAAGCTGATGACCACATGATGATAAAATAGAGTATCATCGGCACGAAGACACGAAATACGGGCCCGAGGTTGTGCAATATGTGATGGCCCTGGTACGCGAACATGACCAAGATGGTGTATAGCAATCCAAGCAGCGCCAACGGTGAGAAGATCGGGAGAAACGTTCTGTCAAGGAACGCTTTACTGGTGAAATACCATACGGTGTATCGCGTGACAATCCCTGCGACGAGTGGAATACCCAAGTACTATCTCAGCTAAAATCAGCTCGTGATAATTGCTCAGGCTTAATCTCATTTTGCTTACGATGAGGACGGATATCGCGACGTTCCCGTAAGAAAGATGGACTTTTGTTTGGCTACCACCGCCGATGATATTGATGAAAAGAACTGCGTACGGTGAGTAGAGGATGACTTGCAAAACCGAGTTGATGACAACGAGTATGGCACAGTAATCATGATTGCCTTGCGCTAATTGGTTCCATATCATGACCATGGCTATGCAGCGCGCGAGGCCAACCATGATAACTCCCTCACGATAGGTCGGTAGGTCAGGAAGGGTGGCCCATGCTAGACCCAGCATGACAAGTGGTCCAACGATCCAGTTCAAGGACATCGAAATTCCTATTTGGATCCATATTCGCGAGGATTTGAAAACGTCCGGGAGAGCCTCGTACTGCACCTTGGTCAGCACGGGCCACATCATAACGATCAGACCAATGGCGATTGCTGATGGATGTACTAAATAAGTAGAACTATCTGTTACGAGGAATTCTACTTACGAACGGATACGCTGTCTAATTGTATGGTGTCGAAAGCAGTTTGCACATTAGGGGCAAATTCGCCAATAATGACGCCGACTATCATCGCTAGGAGGATAGCGGGTGTCAGAAGACGATCCAAAAGACAAAGTTTCCTGAAAAGCACTTGAGGACATCTGTTCAGCAAACTTCTAGTGCATCAGTACGTGATTGTATACCTTTTGGAATGTCGTTGGGTTCGAGGTCATTAGCGCTTTGAGCGTGGTCCTGCGGATGAGAGGAAAGCACTGTCGAGATATCGACGAGTTCTCGAGTTTTTTCGGGGTGTGTTTCATTCATTGGATGTTGAAAGAGTCTGGAAATGAGAATGAAGTGAAGCAAAGGGTCACCTTCCCCACTCGAAGTCATACATGATCGGCGAATTTGATTACAGTCTTCAAATTCGGCCAAATGCTTCCATTCCACGTGGCCTCAAAATCAAAATCACAGAATGTTTCAGAATGACGAAGATCAAGCCCTTCAGGTCTTTCAGTGACAGATCCTGTGTCCGGAGAGACTTTAGGAAGGACAGCGACTTACATGCAATGGATGTCACCTAGACAATAAGTATGCCCCAGCGTCTGTTACTACTTAGTCTCACTTTGTCGGCCTAAGGCTAGGTTTACCGTTTCGCGTCGAACTGGGTCGTATAAAGTCCAGAGAAAGATTCTCATGGCGATGTTGCATTCAACGGAAACGATATAATGAAACTCAAAAAAGGAAAGGAATTACGCCTCTGGATACTACCTAGGCGGGACGCATATGTAAGTGGGCTTGGGTGACGTGATTCGTGATGTGACGCAACGCGAGCCCGATCCACCCGAGACTCGGCCTTTCTTCAAATTCTCCTCCGGCGCCACTACAACTTCAAGTTAGAGCAGTTGGGCCTCATAGATATCGTCTTTGATAATCCCAGGTCCTGGCCAGTCTTCCTGTCAGATCTCCAAGACTGAGACGACGATACTAGTCAGCCCCAAATGGCCCAGTCTGGTTTCAATATGCCTTATAAGCTGCCCCACTCCTTTCTAATGACCCATCTCGCCTGGTGCATTTCTTCTTCGCTTTTCTTTTTTGTTCATCATGTTCTCCTTCGGACTTCAGACTCTGCTTCTTAGTCGTGTTCTCGCTTTGTCACGGCCGTCTTTAGCCACGCCTCTCCTTTCTACGCTTGCTGGGCACGCCGTACCTCTGACCAGACGATCTCTTCATCATCAAAAGGCACCAACTGCTATCCATGAAGCAAACATCCGGATTTTTGACGCTGTCTTCGCCGTACGTCTCTCCTCAAATTCGCTGTGTTGCGTTGCCGAACTCCCCCCTAGAAACAAGAGTTGAATGATCTTTCTGTCAAATACGCACAAGCTAGTGACTTTCTCCAGGGTGTCGGTCTCAATCCAGAGAAGGATTTCACAGGATACTTCTCAGCGCCCGATGACTCAGGTTCTCTCAATGGCACTTCCGATGATGTTTCCGCCGAAGACGCCTTCCTACCTCCCATGCATATCGCAACACAGACAGGTGTAATGCCCGTGACGGATTTCATTTCCGGTAACATGGACATTCTCTACTACGGTCCTCTGAAGATTGGGACGCCGCCCCAGACGCTGACTGTCGACATCGACACGGGATCTGCGGACCTTTGGTTGCCTGTGAATTGCCAGTCTTGCTCAAACGGACAATTTGACGCAACGCGCTCTTCTACCTACAAAAACACAGGACAGCCGTTCTCTATCACATATGTAAGTGAAACTCTTGTGTTCTGTCGCACCCTCTCACACACTTAACGTCGTTGTCATCGTCATATTCAGGGCTCCGGCGAAGTCTCTGGAACTCTTGCCCGCGATGCTGTCACCATTGGCGGCCTCACTGTCAATCAGCAATATTTTGGAGCCGTCGACACTGTATCGGAGGAATTCGATAACTATCCTAACGATGGGCTTATCGGAATGGCGTTTGGTAGCATTGCACAGTCCAAGAAGCCCACATTTTTCGAGAATCTCATCGAGCAGAAGAAACTCGCTTCTCCAAGCTTCTCTATACACCTTGCACGGAATCAACAGAGCGGATCTGAGGTAAATGTCTTTTGTCCAGATATGCGACACTCGCCTCATCTCGCATCCATTTGGCAGGTGTGCTTCGGTTGTTACGACAATACCAAAGTGACGGGACCACCTAGCTGGGTTCCTGTGAAATCAAAGGTCTATCTTATCCTCCCGTCTTGCACATATCTGGCTGACTATTCCGTTAGACGTACTGGTCCGTTTTCATGGATGGCTTATCGATCAACTCTACCAATATTCCTACAAAAATCACTGCTGTGCGTCATCTTATCGGCTGACAGCTTACCGAACATTGACAAGTATGAATATATCCAGGCCATCGATACGGGCACAACGCTGATTTATCTACCGATGGTGATCGTCAAACAATTCTACAGCAGGGTCAGTACGCGGTTCTGTGCTTCAGTTGAGAGCGTCTTATCCTGATATCATTATGTTCTTTTCAGATCCCTGGTGCACGTCCAGCGACACAATATGGCCCGGGTTAGAAAATCGCGACCGTCTCATTTTCGCGTTGCTGACTCTTGAGACCCTACAGAATTCTGGGAGTACCCATGCTCTTCCGTGATGGACATAGCGTTTTCATACGATGGGTCAAAATTCAAAATCAACAATCGTGATTTCAACATGGGGAGGATCAGTCGTGACTCCCCGTACGTATATTTCGCGGATTCCCATTCTTACCCCGAACTCAGTATAATGATGTTTTAGATATTGTGTTGGAGGTATCCTGGGGCTCGAAGGAGGGTTTCCCCCTGACCTTGGGATCATAGGTACGTGAAGTGTACCTTATTGAAGCATGCCAGACACTCATTCTCATTTCTCTCAGGTGATGAGTTCCTGAAATCGTGGTACTCAACGTATGACTACTCCAATGGTGGTCGGGTTGGGTTTTCTCCAAGCGTCAACAACAAAGGCCAGTGATGATTGTTGTAGCCAACTATGTGATGAATTGTTCCGCGTCGTCATACGAGATGTCATTAATATATGCATGGCTACTATGGGTTCGACGTAAATATTGAGGAGGTTTGAACTGCTTATTTCGTCTTGGATTTCGGTAGAGCTCCAAGCTTGTGGCTTGTGCCGGTTCCAAGCACCTTGCGTCGTTGTGCCATCATATAGGTGTACATTACATACAATCCTGTTCAGCTGCGTTTAGGTGCAATCACAAGACGGTGGAAATAGAAGCACTCACCAGGCCACCAGATTCCGAAGAGAGTGGCACGAATATAGTCCGTGGGTTTCCATATGCCTTGGAACCAGGAGTACCATCCTGGAATTGGGGAGGAATGGGGCAAGGTAGCGTAGATAAGGAATGCTTCGGAGCCCGCTCCTAAAGGGTAAAGTACGTAGAATGTGGTATATCGGAGGTATAGGAGGAAGTAGGGTTCGTAGCCGAGCAAGTTACACGCGTAAAAGGAGTAGCGGATAATTTCAGTGGCAGACCATGCGAAAACCATTGATGTGTATAAGGGATTTGTGCGGGCCTGAGACATATTGTGAGACAAGGAATGAGTAATTTGCGCGTATCACGACTCACCACTTCGAATTGTTCAGCAATTCCCCATACCAAGAAGAGTCTGCTAGCCACCTGCATGGCAGTGGTCTGCAAAGGGCTCCTCACCCATCCAAAAAGCACATGAAAGACCTCTAGCAACGCGAAGCTCTGGACAAAGGCAGTTTGTATACCGACTTTGGAGTAAGTGGTAAAGGTTCGGCGATACAAAGGTTGTAAAAATGGAGGAAGATGAGATTCTAGGTTTGTTGCGAAAGCAAAGCCAGACGACTTGAGGTAGGGTAGTGATGAGAATAGTTTTGTTAGGGTAGATGAGGCAGTCCGAGGTATGGCAGTCTCGGTAGAGGATCCAGTGAGGTTGAAGACATGCACAAGAGTTGTGATGAGAACATAACTCCAGCCGATGGTCGATAGTACGTTATATGTTACGAGATAGTATTTGACAATCGGAGAGACCGCTGAAAGCACGGTGATAAGCATGTTTGTTGCTACAAAGTGATACAGGATACTCACAATTCTTACTCTTCAGTGGCTTGGCTGGAAGAGGAGGAGGACGGTTAGCGTTTTGCACCATATTGGCGTAGAGGTTTGAGTGAAAGCAAAAAGACAAGTTAACGTTACGACCTCGCGTTGCTCGCCGTGCGCACGACAACGGCTTGTGGAAAAAACAGCACCAACATCGGAAGTTGCCGTGCTGCTTCCGATGTCCTCGGAGACATTTGATCCCAGTCTTTCAGCTGCTTTCCAGATCCACCATGTTCAAACCAATATTCTGCAGAGCTGCCTTCAAAACTTGTCCGGCGTCGCTTCTACGAAACATATCCTCGACCAGACATCTTCGCGCAGATCCATGGCCTCTACCAAACACCCCTGAGCATCTTGCGTCTACAGCAACCTCTCCAAACTCTCCTCCACCTGAACCTTTACTTCGACCAAACGAAAAGCTCGAAACCATGCGTGCACGCCTCGTATATCAGTCTCGTAAACGCGGCACCCTGGAAAGTGATCTTCTGCTGAGCACATTTGCTAAAGAGAATTTGAGTTCGATGGACGAAAAGGAGATGAGGGAATACGATAAAGTGTGTGTCTTTAGCTCAAGTTGAACTCCTTGTTGATTCACCCGCTACTCAGCTACTGGATGAAGCGGACTGGGACATATATTACTGGGCGACAGGAAAGAGAGAGCCACCTGAACGTTGGGCAAACTCATCGATCTTGGAGAGGCTCGCAGTGCATGCTCGCAACGAAGGAAAAGTTGTGCGTAGTATGCCAGCTCTGCCGGAGTGATCCATATGCTACGGTGGTCCCTGCAAAAAAATGATACATTACGATGGTACTACCTCGAACCTTTGGGCTGGGCGAAATTCACTCTTACAACCTTCTCAATCGTCTTCTGCTGAACTGCCCCCTGACATTGGTCTGCGCGTTGTCACAAGGCACCTCCTATGATCTCTACATGATAGAAAGATTGTGTCACCAACCAACCAGCCCTCACTCTTTCATTGTGCCGCTAGCCTACCATACTACGCCTTGTCTCCCAATAATACAAACAAGAGTTACACGCTCTTTTCGCCGAGTCTCTGATCACTAGTGGCATCCGTTACCCGATTCTCTCATCTATAGCGAAGGTGTTCGTCATTATTTTAACTTTCTTCCTCGAGTTGGTCTTAGCGGGAGTTTTCACCCAGACGGTGCTGTCGAACCAAAATAGACATGCGACCATAAAGGCATTCTTCACCCTTGTCGATTTTCTGAGGCAACGCGTCTCCTCGACTCTAGACGCGTCAGACTCTCAGCCAGAAGAAGACAACACAAGTCATGGGAACGAATGAGAAGAATTGATTGACGGGGGTGACAAATTGCGGTTAAGATTGTCGAGAAAGGACAGAATCGGTCACATTGATTCAACGGATTTCTAGGATCTGGTACCCGCCGCTGCTATGCACGGAGGCAGACCTGTTGAGGTACGTCTCTTTTTTCCGTATGAACCTCTACTACTACTACTGATTGAGAAACACGTAACAGCAAATTCAACAGTCATGTCTGCACCGTAGATGACAAGATAAGCCTATGACCCGATAGTAAAGTTAGTTTCAAGCACAGCCCTGAAGTCGCGAAGCTTGCTGCTGGGTTTGCAGAATGGGTAGATGGATGAATTTTGTCCTCTATTTCACGGTGACACTTCGTATACTTAGTTAGTGTCGATATTTCTAGTCCCGATCGTGTTGAAAGTACATATCAAAAGGACTGTTCTCAAATTCCATATGGACCCTCAGACCAAAACACTCCACAACCGTGGTCACAGCCTCTTGGCCGTAAGCGCGTCTTCGTGACTCCAACTTCCAAGTTGGTCTTCACAGAATCACATTTCCTGGATATTCGATCGGCTTGAACTACTTCTTCCTAGCTGTCCAAGAGGTTTATTTGACAAAAAGACAACTGCGCTCGAGCTCTAAGTACTGGCTACACTGGTAGTATGGCCGACATATTGACACACTTTGGCTGCCTGGATGAGCTCGTTCAAGTCATCTATCAAGGCATTCATCGTTTTGTTCTCCTCTCCAAGGTCGACGACTCCAGCTGGACTGTTCACTTGGGTCTCTCTGGAGAGGAGGGGCGATGGTGGACGGGCAAGTGGGTAGACAAAGACATACTCAAATTAGCCGTCAGTACCTTGCATACTTATGTTTATATGGGAGCACAATTGCTGACTTCGATTGTTTTCCTCAGGGCTCTAGTCCATCTGTAATGGTCTTGGAAGGATTTGCGGAGAAACTCGTGGAAACGATTGTCAAAGGAGAGCTTTCGATCGGCGACTGGAATGAAGACAAGGGCGCTGACATCAAAGTAATTGACCTCCTGCTCTCCCTCTATAGTTCTGGTGTCTCAAAGACTCAAACATGTGACAGTTACTACTTGGACCAGCATCCAAGAGACCATTACACGTCGATCTCGTTGAGATTGCTTCTCAGGAAGCTGCCTCATATGCCACTACTATGTTCCTCGATGTGAGATATTTCTCATCCTTATCTGTGCGTTTTTGAATTCAGTAGACTTTTTCAACCTAAGATTGCGCTCCAAGCACAATCGCGGAAATGCCAGCTCAACGCTGCACCCTATAGATCTTCGTCCATGGTGGCAACGTCACCACCACCCCGCACAACACCTCCGAGTCACACAACTCAAAAACCAAGTATGTAATCCTTCACGGATGAACGTATACAGCCGTATTGACCCTCGCATCGCCAGCTGTGTCGAAACGCAGTCTTGATACTGGTGTAGCTTCGAGTTCCAAGGCGAAGACCACAAGTCTACTATCTGATGCTGATCAAAAAGCTCAGGATGAAATCAAGTTGCTCAAGGCCCAGCTCAGCACGGCTCAAAAACGGCAGAAATCGCCACGAGACCAAGTCAATATGGATCTGAGTGCGTTTGCCTCTCTCTCGAAACCTGTCAGATTGCACTTACTACCTCTGATGTAGAGTCAATAAATGCTGCCAAGCCTCACAAGGGAGCATCATTGGCAAATCCGAACAAGAAAGCCAGAAAATATCAGGCGCTTGAATTTGGAAGCGATGAAGATTAGGATGGTGCGAATTGGTGCAACGATGATGCCTCGCAGTTACCTCGCGGTCCGAACTGGCGCGAACTGGGGCTCAAATGCACTTTGTTGATTGTATTACTTTTGTACTTACTGCGTTGTAACTGCGATAGCAATGGTGATAGTAGGCCCTATATACAAGGCCTCGATTGTATTTAAATCTATTTTTGTCCGAGCGTGCATGCTTGAGGCTGTGTAAAAAAATGCATGCCGCTGACGAGACTCGCTGACTCTCGGCGAGACCGTTCGAAAAACATACCAAGCTGACCGTTTCCGAGCCTGTTGGGGCCCCAGTTGGAGTTCTGGATGCCGCCAACGCACCCTCTTTCATTTGGTCATGTTCGCACGCGGTCATCGTTCGCCATGTAGGCACCCTCGAACTGCCGATCTCAATTGCGAAAACATTTTTAAGGATTAGCTCGGACCTTCGTCTCTTCTCCATATCTTTTCGATTCTTATCCCAATTTTTGTCGATTTACACATGAGGCTACTAGAAACACTAGTCGTCCTCGCTCTATCCCACTATGGCCTCTGCCATTCAACGAGTGACCCGTACCTCGAGGCCAGGGAACTCCGTTCACGGAACATCGTTACCGATGGCAGTATTGCTGATTCTTACGACTTTATCATCGTCGGTGGTGGCCTAGCTGGACTTGCTGTCGCCTCTCGACTATCGGAGGACTCAAATACGACAGTCCTGGTGCTAGAAGCCGGCGATACTGGCGATGCAGTCGCGAGCGCGATTGGTGAGTAGCTAATATTTGGAGTATCAAAAAATAAGGTACTAATTCCAGGACCTTTGCAGATGTCCCGGGAAACACTTACTACACTTCATTGGCGAACAGTGCATACGACTGGCAATATAAAACAGTCGCACAGGCCAATGCCGGAGACCGTTCTATACCTTGGGCCCGGGGTAGAGTCCTCGGCGGGTCTTCCGCTATAAACGGAATGTACCTTGTTCGTCCAGCAGCGGACGAAGCCAATGTTTGGGCAAATTTGATTGCCTCTGACGACAGTACGGCTGCTGCGAATTGGGAGTGGGAGTCGTTGTCGGCTGCAATGCGAAAAAGTGAAACCTTCACAGCTCCGAGCAGCACAATCCAGGAAGAGGCTGCTATATTGTACAATGCCTCGACGTTTGGGAGCAGTGGACCGCTTCATTGCTCTTATCCTGGATAGTAAGCATTTTACCTTGATTGCATCGCCATCTCTCTGACCTTTTCATGCAGTACATTCCCCATTGTCGGCAACTGGACTAATACTTTGGCGGAGCTGGGTGTTCCTGCGAGCGCTGATGCATATTCCGGTGTTACTTCAGGCGGATTCATATCTACTTCCTACATCAACCCCAACAACTGGACGCGTTCCTACTCCCGTGCTGCTTACATCGACCCACTCCCACCCAGGCCCAACCTTTCCATTCTTCCCAATGCCACCGTCACTCGCATCATCTTTGCATCCAATTCGACAGCCGGCAATCTCACTGCTAACAGTGTAGAATACGCGGCTTATGAAGGCGCCAAAACGGTCACTGTCAACGTCACGAAGGAAGTCATATTGTCTGGAGGCGTTGTTGGTACCCCTCAAGTGTTGATGCTTAGTGGCGTCGGGCCAGAAGATGTTCTTGAAGCAGCTGGGGTCACTGTACTCAACGCGTTACCTGGTGTTGGACAACATCTCCAGGATCATCTTGTAGGCTTTTTTGATTTCCGTTTAACTACTGCTCTCTAATGACTACGTAAAACAGAGCACTGGTGTCGTATTCTCCAGCACAGAGGCAACAGCCGGGTCTGTTTACGCTTCAGGAGATGCTGAGTCGGTAAGGAGGCGCGCCACATCTCCATCGGTTGCTTCTAATGTCTCTGGATTTAGAAAACCGCCGAGTTCCTCTCCTTCATCAACAGTGCCACGGCATACATCAATGCTTCGCAGCTTCTTGGATCCGATGGCGCGTCGACTTACGCTTCAAATCTATCATCGGCATTCTTGACCTCCACATCCACTCTTGTCCCTAGTCAATATTCGGAAGTCCAACAAGGTTACGAGGCCATCTATAATGCGACTTCAAGCTTTGTCCAAGGCTCTGTTGCTCAGGTCGAGATCTTGTTGAGTATCAATGCCGCCAGTCAAGTCGCCATTCAAGCTGCAATACAGCACCCCTTGAGGTACATTTTATCCTGGTTTTCCCCTCTATTTGTGCGCTAACAGAACATTCTAGCCAAGGCCGTCTGTACATCAACTCCTCTTCAGCTTTCGACCACCCCGTAATCGACCCCAACTATTTCTCCCATTCCGCTGGTGAGTTGATCAGCTGTGTCGTCCTCGAAAATCTGCTTAACTGAGCCCTTCTAGACGTCGCAATCTTACGCGAGGGTCTCAAATTTGCCCGCCAGCTAGGAAATACGGCCCCGCTTAGCAACCACTTGGGTTCAGAAATAACACCAGGGAGCAGTGTCAACACTGACGACGAATGGGATGCGTGGCTCGTCACCCAAGCAGGAACTGAGTACCATCCTGGAGGAACGTCTGCCATGTTACCCAAATCGCAAGGTGGGGTGGTTAACGCAAAGCTCCAAGTCTATGGTTTAGGTACGTTCCAAAGATCTGGCTTTCTAGACGTTGAGAATGATCGCTCATGCACACGTATCTAGCAAACGTTCGTGTTGTAGATGCTTCTGTCTACCCTATCTCATTCGCCGCTCACGTACGTGTGGTCATTTTTCTACTTTTAACCCGCTTTGACCTAATTTCTCGTTTACAAAGTTCATGGCTGCCACTTATGGACTTGCCGAGAAAGCGTCGGAGCTGATACGTGCCGAATATAACGGTCTCGCAACATCTACCACTTCATCCTCTTCGTCTTCGTCTTCAACCTCGACAACAGCCGCATCGGGCACGAGCTCAAAGCATAACAGAGCTATACGTGCTGCGGACATATTTGCCCGCGGTAGCGGTACATGGGTTATCCTCTGTACAGCGGTTGCCGCAATTTCTGGACTTTGTCTATTCTAGTTGACTCTAGTCTGTACTGCGCAGAGGGCGCATTGCTGTCGATCATGGACCATCATCACGGACAAGATATTTCGGACTCTTTGCCATCTTATAGACGCTCATTTATTTATACTTACGAATTGCATTATACCCACGGCATCGCACCTCTTAATTACCACTCATCCTGTTGCTACTGAACTTTGTTGTATCTGTCCCATCGATGCGACTGTAGCATATGCAATGCAACTAAACGCAGCCACGCAACTTGACGCCGAGTCGCATGATTGTTTCAGGGAGATCACTCCACTTTCATGGGCCCTACGTATGGGGAGAATATGCCGACAGCGTTAAAGCGGCGACCTGGTGAGATCTCGAGACAGGATGTATGACCGGGGCTTCAAACGTTCGCAACCACGGCTATATCCGAAATCTGTATGATATAAATTGGCTGGCCCCATTTTATACTTTGCCCCCTCTTCTTCCTAACGCGTATTCATACGATACTCCCGCCATGTCTTTATCCGACACCTTCGCTCATAGTAAGCCTGCCGCGCAGCCAGCCAGTGTACACCCGTCTGGTTTCAATGTGGAATCCATGTTCCAACAGATCATGCAAACCGTGCAACAATCCGTGAGTTAATCACCCCAAACTACCGGTGTTCGGACTGCACGCTAATTTCTGGCCTGAACTAGCATACTGACATTGCAGACTTAAGGCGGGAATGTGGGGAGCTACGAGAGGCAAACGCTAGCCTCGAGCGACAAGTCCGAGAGGGTCTCCAGGTGAATATTTGCTGCGCGTCTCCTTACTTTTCATAACCGCAGTCTTGCACATCGTGATCGTTCCGGCCTCACTGATCCTACGGCCGAGGCATTCATAGTAGTGAGCATCGCACAGATGACTCTATTCCGACCTAGTACACGACCCAGCAATATGTTCGATGCCCTTCTTCCACGAATTAAAGGCGCAATGCCTACTGAATCACCCACTTTTTTAGCACTCCTTCCAGCAAGCTATTTATCAAAACAGTCACCGTATGAACGGGACCCCTGGATTCATGACTCCGCAGCTTCCACCCTCGAGCCCCCAAATGCGAGCCGCCAAATCGCCGTTCCTTTCACCCTCCTCCATCCCTTCCCTTGTAGTACCCACAACTCTCCATGTACCTTCACCTCTAGGTGATCATACCATCTCAGCATACCCTTTTGATACTCGTGACATCCCCGGCTTCTACGTGGTTATTCCGGCAGGTGGTGCTGGCACTCGTTTATGGCCTCTTTCCCGCGAGGATCATCCCAAATTCCTCCTGGATCTCACTCTGAAAGGACGTTCCTTAATTCAAGCAACGTGGGATCGTCTACTCCCACTTTCCTCCGCAAGTCGCACGACGGTAGTTGCAGGACCGGGTCACATCAAAAGTATCCGTGAACAACTTCCTGACCTACTCAGCCACAATCTCATTTGTGAGCCGGGCCCCAAGGATTCGATGGCCGCTATCGGTCTTGCAGCTGCCGTTCTTGCCAAACGCGATCCCGAAGCAGTGATCGGTTCTTTTGCTGCTGATCACATGATCTCAGGAGACGACGCGTTCTTGTCCGCTGTGGCTGAGGCAGTCGAAGTTGCGCGGAAGGATTATCTGGTCACTATCGGGATCGCACCATCACATCCATCTACTGGTTTCGGCTATGTCCGTCTCGGAGAAAAATTAGGCGTTGACGAAGCACCGAATGCAAGACTCGTGTCGAGCTTCAAAGAAAAACCCGATGCGAGAACCGCTGCCAGCTATATCGCGACTGGTAATTATAGATGGAATGCCGGAATGTTTGTTACCAAGGCGACATTCCTCCTGGAGCTGTTGCAGCATTATAAGCCAGAAATGTATGAGGGGCTGCAGAAGATTGCTGCTGTCTGGGAAGACGAGGTGCTGAGACAAAATGTTTTGAATGAAGTCTGGCCTGGGCTGGAAAAGATACCCATCGATAACGCCGTAGCAGAACCCGCCGCCGCTGAGGGTAGAGTTGCTGTCGTTCCTGCTACATTCGGTTAGTTGCTCTTCTAGTGCAGTATGACGGGACTAATCCATCTCTTGTAAAGGCTGGGACGATGTTGGTGACTTCTCGTCTCTTGCGGACCTGTTGCCTGCTGAAGCAAACCAACCGCGTATCCTCGGCGACAGCAGCCTCGGTATGTCATTCTACTTGTCAATACGTTAGAATATGCACTGACCAGTCATATCCAGTCCTCACTGAACAAGTGGCGGGCGGTATTGTTGTGCCAGGGTCCGGACGTCTTATCGCATGTCTTGGAGTGGATGATCTCGTTATTGTGGACATGCCCGATACACTGCTTGTCACTACTCGTGCTCGATCTCAAGAAGTCAAACGCTTGGTGAAGAAATGCCGTGACGCAGGATGGAAGAATCTCCTCTAGACATATCGCATCTCTCTTTGGGATCTTCTGGACATACCTTTCGAGTAAAGTAGCTCGTTTCTCTAATCCTCGCCGTTATGTGTATATAAGGGTCTTATGGACATTCCATTGGGTGGACATTATCCTGGTTGGCTTGATCGTCTAAAATATCCGTCTTTCTTATCTTCTTATTACATATACATCACCTTCGGACGAGTGTCCTTTGACCTCGCGTTACCATAATATATATCCAACCTCCGAGAACAACACATACATCCTTCGACCTCGCTTCGTTTCTAAAAATATAGCTCTGATCTAATATTAGCCTCGCGTTTTTCTCTTCTTTCGAGCTCTTTCTTGGCTCTTTTGAGTCTCAAGCGTTCTTGCTATCATCAGCTACAAAGTCGTCGATGGACCATCATGGGATTTTCGCGCGCCTTCAGTTTTCAAGGATGTTCATCGTTCCGTTCAACTGCGATCCGCCTTGCCAGCTCATTATTCAATATCCACGTACCAATGGACCGTGCCTACTTTTAACGCGTTTCCTGCGGAAGCTTAGATGAGTAAGTTCACCAATGTTAACGACGACCGAGCTGAGATGTCACCCCAGTGGTTCCAAAGATCATGATGCTTCCGCTGGTGGCGATGTTTCTTATCCACCCTAAAGTAGTCTCATTTTCGATTTCCGCCTCCTATTCGTACCAAATATGTTCAGTACCACCGGCACCTCAAAAAAAAGGCTCAGTAATTCTTTCTGTCGGTTCTACGCACAAGGTACGTACTTGACATAGAAAGCGTATGAGCCGTTAGCTACAATTCTGCTCAGGAAATTGCAATCGCGGAGAAGATTGCCGATTCGTCCACGGAATGTCCTACATGGAACCCACATTCGTATCGACCACTTCCAACCCATCTTCAGACCCGCTGAGCTCAGGAATATCGTTTCTTCCTGCACCTCCCCCTAAAGAAGTCGGCCGGCGCGATCTCGGAAACATAGTCAACGCGTTGAGGGACCATGTAGGCTTGGACTACATCCCACCCGATCATAGCATGTTCAAAGTCCTGAAAGCTCTATGCAGAAGTAAAACGCTCGAAGACGACCTGAACGCTTGGAATGAATCGAGAGAACCCGAACCCAAAGACATCGATGACGATACTGAATGGTACTCAGCCGACGATGAAGACGAAGAGCCCGAGTACCGAATGAGTCCAAAAATGCCTGCTCTCCTATATCTTGAACCTAGTTTCAATCCTTCGCAGACTATCGAGTTTGTCCCCACGCCGAACAGACCAGGGTACGAGGTCACTATCTTGAAATCTTTACAAGGCTGGCCGTCTTGGATCGATGCACCTGGAATCTGCAATTTGGAATTTGGGCCACGATTCGATATCCAGGAGTAACTATCTAGTTCCCAACTACTTGAATGATATGTCATACTGACTTGTGATTGGATATATAGCGTTCACATCTCTCATCTCATCGTCCGTCCCGAGTTATGCAATAGACTCCAGAAATTCAGCGCTGGAGATAGCGAGCTGGGACACGGCAGCCATGTCGAGAACGAAGGCAATTTCATTTCCTTCATCAAACTTTGTCCAGCAATGCGGGTCCTCTACCTGGAATCCTTCACTCAACTATCCGACAAAACCTTACTCGCCATCATCCAGCATTGTCCTCTCATCGAAAAAATCCACCTCAGTGGCCGCCGCAGAGCCCGAGGTAAAGTCAAAGGATTAGCACTACAAACATTAGCTGAAAACCCCGCGCTGGCTAACAAATTGAGAATGCTGCAACTGATCGACCAGAGTTACGAAATGAGCAACTTGATACTCAGGTTGTCCAAAGCGCGGCCCAATCTCTGGATTATTGAGGGTTCCACTGAGGATACTAGAATGACAACTGTACGTTTGACTTCTACTCTAACCTAGTGACGTCTATGTTAATTTGAATATTGGTGTGCGTTTCCGAATTTGAAGCGTGCGCTTGTAATTCAAAGCATAGGAGAAGACGTCCAAACCTGGGTTGGTGGCAGATTGACGTTCAACAGTGCAGCTGCTTCTAGCAATACCAACTCGTCGACGAGGCCAGGCGCATTTCTAGACATGTTGTGGATGGATCGACCTTACGAGCCTGATCAAGAGGATATGTCGGAGGAAGACGATGTCAATTATTTGGGCGGACCATATACTGGGCCAGGCTGGGGTTTCTCAGAACCGTAAGATGGTCTTCTGGGCCTTCATCCTAGTATACAATGAATCGAACAGCATTTGTTTCTCTCTAACTTCGTGGCAGGCATGTGTGGCCGGCAATAGTCGCATCTTTGAGTAAATTTCGAATTGAACCTCGTCGCTGTTAGATTACCGAGTAGTCTATGTACATAGGTCTCAGATCTTTTGGTTGTCAATGTCGTACCATTCGAAAGGAGTGCCTTCGTCTTCGTAAGAATGCTCACCAGTAACCCTCAAGCCTTCCTTTCTGAAACTATACAAGGGTGCTATGAACTCTCTCAACAGACCACAATCTCTCTCGTCGATACCGACCCGCATAAGACGTGCAACCTTGGGGGGTATAGGCTGTTGGTCATTCGACCACCATCGCGATTTCATAAGAGGGACGATAGTCTCGTGAGGATCCAAAGGAAAATGCTGGAGATCCGTCGCCATGTCCAACGCTTGGAGTCGCGGTAAGACATTCTGGTCTGATGTTCCAGAGTACGAAAGACTCTCGAACAAGGCGGGTGTAATAAGCTCAGGAATGGCTACACGCAACTTGAGAAGAGATGGAACAGCCCTCAACACCTGGACGAGCTCTTCGATTGTTACGTTATCCCAGAATAACTCTAGAATTTTTAGCGGCGGGGATGAGCGAGATAGGAGGGAGATGATCTCAGAATGGGGCCAGTGCCCTTGGGGAGCAATCTCGTCGAACAGGATAAAAAACCAGGTTAGGTGCGGGAGGACGAGAGGTCGAAAAAATTGCGATACTAAGCCAATTCCTCGAAACCTGATGGACAGTGTGCGTAGATTTGGTAGATTCACTGTTCCACAGGGGACGATTTGGTTGGAGTCGTTCCACCCTTCGATTTCCAAGGTGCATTCTTCAAGACTCGAACATGGTGCAAGGATATGTGGTGCACTTGGACCTGCGTTCACCCTTAGTAGAACCAGCTTCGTTAACTGAGCCCACGGAAATTGGACGCAGGAGTGGAAAATCCCTTCCCTCCAGAACTGTATGGTGAGACTAGAAAGGCGAGGAGCATTTGCAAATGCAGACATTTGTACCGATGAGGGATGTTGGCCGTCAAACGTTTCCAGATAAACTTCTTCCAACATATCCACTGAGCCCCCCGGGATATGACAGATAATATCCATAAGAGGATACGGAGCCTTTAGAACAAGACGACGACACCGAGGTAGATGAGTAATGACAAGATCCAGGACACGGTGATTTAGATCTTGGTGACTATATAGACTGGCTGGCGCTGATTGCCACCTATCTCGGTCGAGGTCGAGGGATACGGAAATCTCGAGAAGTTGCAGCCACGTATCCGCTATGTTGACGAGTCCGCTACATTCCTTTGCGTATTGGAAACGTATGCGACCCAACCTGGACCATAGCTGGGAAGTTGTCAGCGCTACCTCCGTCCAAAATCTACAAATCCGACACAACTCCAACGGCATAGACCGACATCCATCGCCGTCGCAGCAGAATATGAATATTTCGGCCAATACTTCGACGGGAAGTCGTCGAATAGGTCCGCATGCGGCGCGATATACCTCGATTTTAGCGAGGCACACCTTTCTGCGTCTTTTCATATCGTCGAGCTCGGATTGCATTCGTTCGATCTCTGCATTGCAGTGGATCAATTCGATTTGTGATTGATTGAGCAGATCAGTGAGCTGAGGAAAGTGGTGGGGCGACGGTACCCAAGCAGAGTTTCTTATCACGTCGAGCCCTAGCTGCATGTCTGTGTCCTGTTTTTCGAACCATCAGCCGGTGTTGTACTCTTAGACTGTCAGCGACAGTCAGTTGATGGACGCACCGTATCTGCCATGTTGCTCTTACAGTTTAAAGCTACTTGTAAGAGCCAAGCTTACAGTCGACCACGATGGCCTAACTACTAGATCCGGCACTGCGGCAGTCTTGTTGAAGGTTCAGTGCAATGAGTCGGAAGCGCCGTTCGTGATAAAGGTGAAGAACTTTTACCTCCGGTTTGTTTTGAGTGAACGTGGTCGATCCCCAATTGCGAGACACGATATCATTGTATGTATCAACGCGAAGCCATTGAACGAAACATGACTATCTAGAATATACTGGTAGAGCTTTTACTAGCACGCATGAGAGCCAAGACAAGCTTCTGAAATGGAGCAAAACGAGGATGATTTAAAGAAAGTGTTGGGAGAGTGAAGGAAAAGCGACTGATGAGCTGCATGGAACACAACTGCTGTCTATTTCCATGCCTGCGTCGCGGGTATACGACTCCCGGGATGGGGATGTGTAAAGTGCCGTTTCTTGAAGGAAAGAAGGGGCCTAGAGGGTCCTTAGAAGTACCCACCACCACCCCATGGGTATGTCTCACCTCTCGGGGCGTTGGTACGAGGGTTTGGAGAAGACGACGGTCCTGCTTCAGGGAGCTGATCATTGTACTCGTAGGAGGACGGAGAAGATATCTGACGGATCCAGTCATCGATCGAGGGGTATTGTTGTTGGTACTGGTATTGGTAGGGATAGGCAGGATCTAGAGGAGTCGGAGGTGCAGGTGTGGGAGTCGTAGGCATGGATCCGGGAAGAGAGAGGATGGTGCAGTCCAGACACGCCCCGCATCCTCCGGGATTGGTACACTGTGAGAACGCGGTTGGGGATAGGCCGGCTGGCGGTGATGAAGAATTGGAGGCAGAGTGGGGTTGGGACTGATTGTGTTCGGGGCAACCGGGGCAGCTGCATGTCTCACCGCAGCCGCAACGAGATGGGAATTGGATAGGGAACTGAAGATCAAATGATTCGGAGGGCCTGATTTGTGTATTGACGGATTGCGAGAGACGCGCAAGTTGCTCGGGAATCCACGATTGAGATGGGTCATCGAAGAATGGGTTAGGTGAGGATGGTGGAGTACGCGTGGGTGTCGGTACATAATTTGATCCGTTTCTGGTAGGTGTAGATCCATGAGCGTGAGCGTGCTCGTAGGCTCGCACGTATGGGCTATAGAAAGTGGATTCATGAGGATGGCGACCACTGGGATGTCCGTGCGTCATGCTCGTAGACGGATCATGGAATGAGCTAGGAGAAGATGAGGACGAGGACAAATGTCTGGTTTGTTCTGGTCGTGGAAGGACTGGGCGAAGGGCAGCGATACGAGATAGAATGTGGGACGACATGGCCTCAGTCATTGTGGAAGTATGTTGATTTGATGCCGCGGCGCTACTTAGGGCTGCATTGGAAGTTGATGCAGAGGATTGGAGCCTGGTACGGGCCCGGGGAGTATTGGTGGAGCAATGACATTCGGCAGCAGAATCGCATTCGCAAGCTGAGCGTTCATGGTCCACTGTTGTTTTCGTACAGCGTCAATTGTGATATAGGAGGACAAAACGGCCTGCTAGAGGGCATACCACCATAATCAGAATCAGAAGAGGTCCCAGTACTCTGAGCGCTGAGGTTGAGGGAGGCAACCGACGCTTCCAGGGCTTCGGGCAAGCCGTTTGGAAACGCCGGGCTCTCGGATATCTGGGTATGACTGCCTATGGAGAGTAGGGCAATCTTAGGGATGAGCCGACCAGATCGACGCATGGTAGGAAATGTTGATACACACCTTTCTTCTTCCCTGTACGTGAGGTACTTGGTGCGGATGTCGAGTCTTTGCTTCCACAAATGCATCTGATGTGGAGTTGTTTTGTTTTGCGTAGCTCCCGACAATGCTCGCACTGTGTCACAGGGCGGCCTTTCTTTTTTATTTCATAGAGAGGGCGGTCGGTATGTTGACAGTTAGACGAGCGATGTCCCTTGATGCATGTCTCGCTACATTAAAAGTCAGCATAGGGGATATGAAAGATAATCTGACTCTCACCATGCATATTTATTGCCTTGGACGAGAACCTGGAGTAAGACTGGACGTCAGTGACTACGGGAGATACGACTGATAGGTAGATACCATGATTGTGCGACACTCTGACGGGACGCTGCAAGGCCCCGTCGGCCACAGGACGGCGAGTTGAGGCTAGGACACGACGAGCAAGAGATTACTACTATGGCAATACATCGTAGAGTTGGAAAGATGATGGAAATGAAGAAAGAGATGAGCTGGCCGTCGCGATCGTCTTATATATTCTGTTGCGCACGGTCCATACGGAACCAGTCCCGAACTCCCCGAATGCACTGCTTTTCCTGCTACGTCGACGAACTGATTTGCGGTTTTTACGCCAGAGGACTGCGCACTGGAGCACCACTGGAGCACTATCTGTCGATGCAAGGAGTGCAATGGCGATATAACCTCTATATCCTGTCTTAGCCGGTCATATGCTTGCTGCTGTCAAGCTGCTGTGTTACAATCCCTATCTTATCGGGTCCAACTTTGTCTTGTTCTATGCACGTCCTTTCCAATATTATCTCTGTACGAGCTATATACGCCCGGATCATGTGCATGTGCCTAGACTCGACGTCCTCTGCTGCATACTTGCACTTCGTCTCTCGGGCTCGGATCGTACTGCGTCTATGGCAAAACAGTTCCCTATATCTAGGATCTGGCTTCAATGACAAGTACTCTATCGCATGTAGATGCTCGCGCAGGCCAATTGGTGGTTGACCGCCATGGCTGGTACTCACCGAACCGTCGAATTGACGCCACGTCTTGTCCCGTGCTACTCGCTTTATTATTGGTCATTGTGAAGACAGCTTCAACATGGAAGTAACTACCCTCCTTCTCTCGATCCTCGCAGAGCAAGTTCGAAGAATGCCTTGACGGGTCAAATGCACTGAATCTCCATCTCCTAGCCTGCAGGTCGAATCCCTTCTACTACACTTCTCTACTCAACCGCGATTTGCCCCTTTGTGATTTCCGACCCATTTTGCCGCGGAACCTCGGAAGTTGTCATGATCGATGCGTTCCCGCACCGACGTGTATACAGATTATTACTAGGGCGTATTAGACTCTGGAATCACTGTAGCTTGACAGAGTGCGGTTCATGTCAAAGGATCTCATGAATCCAGTTCAAGGAATCCAGATCAAGCCAAGATCAAGCGATAGTGAACTTTCTTGTCGACGTCTTCATCAGGATTCTCTCTGCAGTCTAGCACAAACGATTCTTTGTATGTCTCGGAGTGTGGTTCTGGAAAACGCCTTGGCGGTTCAGTAGCACTGGATATCTAGGTCGAATCCGCTCGTCTAGAGTCTAGACTCTACAGGCCCTTGCTGCCACGGGGCGACGCGTCTTGTCACGTCATTCCTACGGCGCGTGACAACTGTAAGACGCGTTGTCATTGTTTAATCGCATTCAACAATGATTTCGTCCCAAAACGGATGATCTGCTCCTTCGACAACATATAAAAGCCCAGCGTGTTCGACGAAATCGCCCAACTGCTCTTCTCCCCCAACCACCATCATCTCTGGTGCCCAACGCTCTCCCTCACCCGCTGTCTACTACCATCAGTCCTTGACTAGATGCATACCTCTATCATCCACGTTCGTCTCTTCTCATCTAGTCGCGTGCCCCCTAGCTGACCCCCACTATAGCAGTATCTCGCCGCTGTCTTTCTACCAAGGCGAGCGATTTGAACAACCGCCCTGACTCAGAGCCTTGCAAGTATGTTTTATCTATCATATTTTGCCCGCCCATGCTGACTCTCATCTACAGACTTCTCTCAACGCCGAACCACCCCGCCGGCTAGTGCTATGCACTCCATCACACCGTACGTCCTCTCCTTATGTCTCTTTACATCTTCACCCGCTAATACACTGTCATAGACGTGCCCGCCATTACCAGTTTCCCGAATGATGCCAACAGACCTTGCTAGTACGATGCATCGGACCGGTGTGTATGATCGAGTCAGCAGTGTTAGCAGAGCCCTCGATCGCCTGGCGAGCTCTCGTACATGCTTCGGCGTGTGCGGGCGCGTTGGAGCCAGGAGGTGTCAGAGGATGGGCGCACTCGGAGTGTCAGCAGAGCCCTCTATCCCCTTGGCGAGTTGTCGTACATGTCTTAGACCGGACTCGGCTGCAGAGACCTCGAGGATTGTACGTGCAGCGCTTGAGTCATGGGCGGTGCAAGAGGATGGGCGCACTCCAACTTGTGATTGCATGCAGGTTTCTTTCTTCGTGCTCAGTACAGGTCTCGTCTGGTTTGCTGGAGCTGTAGCGGTCCGATTTGGCATGTCATCTTTCCATCCTATCATTCCTTTGTTTGTTTGCCCTTTGCTTCACCATGTACTAATGTGCCTTCTTTTCAGCCTATCCGGGCAATGTCGTCCCACGTCTTGCTCGTCCCGCTTACAGCTTGCCTCTGGGTGTCCTTCAATTGTACGTCTAATCTGCCCAGATTTATCGCTCCTATCCTGACCTCCCAATTTACAGACTGTCTTTTGAGGCCCCTTTTGTCTCTTACCATTTCTCTGTCATCATCTCGCTCCCTGTCTATCTACTTAGTGAACGAGGTACAAGTCGCCTATATGTACTTTCGAGTCTCGTTACCGAGCATATGTTTGTCCCTCAATATACATCCCGTTTCACTATGACTTCGTTTTCGACGTTGTGATCAGAGTGGCATCACTTTCATTTCTTTATCCTCCACGTACGGCGCCATGGACAAATCAGAGGTATATAAGGTTCAGATATCATATCAGAATAGGAAATAGTGCTAGGTATCTTTCAACACATCAGATTGGCGTCTCAAGCCCGAAGCTCAAAGCTAGCGAACGCCAAGTCATATCCACCAAATTCGTAGTTGATTTTATCTGTCCTCCTATACCCTCTCCCAGCTACCCCACTCGCCTTGTCGCTCCCGTCCACATCAACAACAGGTGCCAAGGCAGTTCTGAAAGCCTGTTGTGCAGACTCTACAGCACTTTGTCCGTCTTTTCCGTCCTCTAGATAGTTGCTATTATCTTCCGAGGATATGAACAACGTGAGACTAAGCCGTCCTGGCTGGAAGATGTCAACGACGCGTCGAATGAGAGTCTTGAGGTCTGGAATGGATTTCGATTTGGAACTCGAAGCCGATGGAGAGGTTGGAAGGGGAACGTTACACTCGAAGCTAGCGTAAGACCAGCCTTCTTCGGGGGTCACGTGAATAGTGTAATAGCCTTCTCCGCCGATCTTGTTTGGGTGCGTGGCGTCCTCTCCCCATCGCAGCAGGGCGTTGGAAGAATAACCGCATGGAGTGAAAGTGTACGCGTCTAGAGTTGTAAGATGGGGAGGGAATATGTTCGCAATGCCTAGCTCAGAAGATAGAGCCAGTGCTTGGTCCCGGTTTTGTGATTCGTCTGGGAAGAAGAAGGGTGCGCGAGCGGCGGGAGAGAGGTGGGACATGAGGATTTCTATAGTATAGTCGGCTTCTTGGACATGTGGAGGCAGGTCCGGATCATCTTCGGACTTGGGTGGATCATCGAATTCGAGAGAAGTAGATGGCGATGAAGGAAGGGTGTCTGTGAGGTACAGTAACCAATGGTCACCGTTGACCTTGCCAACAGTATACGCCGCTCCAGTCATTCCCATTCCTGCGAATGTATTGTCAAGATATTCGACCTCGTATTTCCAGTCGCGGTGAGGGCCAATCTGGCGCTCGGGAAACATGAATGATTTGCGAGAATAGAAACAACGGTGAACAGATGGAAGTGATGCAAGGGATGATGCAATGGAGAGTATTCGGGGGAGCCCCAACAGGTTGAGGGTTGTCCCGCAAGTTTTTAATATTAAGCGATGAGGGGAAACAAAGAAAGATGATTCGCTGAGAGTTGAGGAGGTTATTGAGGTGAGCGATAGTAGAGAAAGATGGGCACGCACCTGAGTAGATACGCGTCCATTTCTTTTCCTTCGATAACATTGAGGACTTTGCACTGAACAATGTCCAACATTTCCTCCCAGACCTCCCGCTTTATTTTCCTGAGACCAGTCCTGCCATCGCCCTCTGTAGCAAGGGCGGCGTCTGGTACATCATTTGCGGATGGTGCAAACCAAATTTCGAGTAGTTTTTCTGGGCCCTCAAATGGGGCTGATGCGTGTGGGTCGTCAAGTGGCATTGTCATTTTGTGGAAAGGTGAGTTAACGATGCTATCGAGATTGAGATAGGTAGAGGCCGCTTGGGGCAGATTCGGGATGCATGAAATGGGTTGAAGCACAGAAGATGGAATGGTTGTAGGTCAACAATCAGACCTGCAGGAGACGAGGACCTTTGAGAGGATGAGGAGGATGAGACTGGTTATCGATTTGATGTTTTTCCATCTTGAAAGATTTTAGCGGAAAATGCCGGCGTACATTCGACAATTTAACTCACTGATCGAGTCCCTTCCTGTCCCTCGGCGCTTAGTAAGTCTACCGTCCTATCCATCGTAGACGTAGAGTTCCTCCCTCCCGACTTCCTTCCATGCCATCAGGTTTATTTTGGAGTATAGGGTCTCCTCCGAGTCGGTCAGCGCCCGATTATGGACGTACTTCTGGGAAACATATTCCAGACGATATTTGGTATCATGTCATCCAGTTCATTCCACCCAAAGAACTTTGGGCATTGCTCAGCATTAATCGTCCCTTCTTCGAGACAGTGATGAACCTGAGGTATAAAGAGGTTTATCTGAATGACATGGACCAACGGACGATAAAGAAGTTAATGCGTCTAATGTAGGTGTCGCGCATCAGTGTAGTTGACTCAGTACATTGACGTTTGGGTGTATGATGCGCAGAGATCCTTTCGTTGCTGAGCGGGTCCGGTCTCTGCGCGTCAATCCGATGTGGTTCATGGATAGGAAAGGCAGCACAACCATACGGGGGGCGATCAAGACAGCAGAGATTAGTTTGCGCCGCCGAGCTAAGGCAGCTGCGCAAACGTCGTTCTTTCGAGGTCGACGCCAGCCAGAAACGTTCTCATCAGAGTTCTCATTCGACAAGGAGCACGTCCAAGCCATGACAGTTGAAGTCATCACTGGTTTCTCTCGTCTACAGAAATTCAGCATTATGTCGAAACCATTCCCTGAAACGCCTCATTTCACAAAATTCCTTTTGACTGCATGGCATTCTTTCGGCTCGCAATTGCAGCGGGTCAGCCTGAATGCACCGCTAGCGCAATTCGAGGTCATCCTGGCAGGATCACCTCGATTCCATGCACTCGAATATCTGACGATTCGTCTCGAGACTGATAGTCCCGAAGCAGATATCATTGCCGATAGGAAAATCCTCCTCCATACTTTGGTTCCTTTCCTCAACGGGCTTACCTCTACCCTCCGAGTCCTAAACTTCACCACAAGCGCGGCTCAGGATCATTCCGACTTTTTCCAATCATTGGGGCATTTCCCAAGATTGAATGCCTTATCGCTATGCAATGCTTTCCATTCGCATCAGCTCTCGGACTTGTCTGGCCTCACTCGATTCCTCCGCTCCCACGCAGTCACCTTGAAGCATGTTACACTTAGGCCCTATTCTGGCGTTCCTATGTTGCTATCAGGCCAATCGGCAGAGGACGTTTTCAAACTATGGATGCTTCAAACCTCTCTCGACGAAGGAAATCTGACGCATCTACAGACACTACACATTTCCCCGCGTTTTGCTCGACCGTCCCTCGATTTCGAAACTTTACGTGCTTATGTTCAACGCTCTTCTAATACACTGACGACCCTCGTTTTGGAAGATCTTTATATGACATACAATGAAGTGACCATGCTCGTCGATATACTGTCGCCACACAGTTGCCTTGAACGCCTTCATCTTCATACGAAGAGTATCAATCCTCAGCTCTTGGATCTGTTGAGCAGGAAGCTTCCTAATCTTCACCGACTGGAACTAACATTCCAAACCGTCGTTGGAGATGCGAGGAGCGAGCTTGAAAGCATAGATGTCGAACCTTTTGAACTGGTCAGTGTTTACCAATCGCAGATCGCCAAGCTTTTATATAGATAGGATTTGCTCTAGGATGAATTCGTCGATGACATCAAGAAGCGTTCATATCCAGAATGGAACTTGCAATATTTAAAGATCCGACATAATAGGTCCATGACCCCGGAGACAATGATGATGCTTTCCTTGCTTGTCGATTGCATACCATCAGTGACCAATTATACTCGTGTATGGTGCGTCATCTCCTCATCTTGTTTGCTTCTCTCTAACATTTCCCTTCTACTCGCCCACTAGCCCTCCGGGTCGCCGGTGAATATGAACCACGATTTAGTGACTCAATTGACTATGTTAAACACTCCCTCCTCGACGCGTTGACTGATATGTCCACTCAGTCGAAAGGGTGGAACAAAATCACAATTTTGTACACGTTTTCGTTGTTTACAACTTATTCTATCATATCAAGCACAGCACCGGCTGGATGAGAATGAGCTCGGTGACGTTTATCTAGATTCTGTGTTTTCATATAAAAGGATTTCTTCCATCGTTTTACGGCCGGAGTCTCTTCTTAGATCTGACCCTCGACACCCATTCCTACCTAAATATTCTGTCACCATACACCGAACTCGACCCCAAAGATAACCGGACACGGATCGAGAGCTTTCTGATCGCATCATCTGTCTGTTCGCCCTCTTGCCCTCTTTTGCGACGGACTCCGCGTGCTCTGATGTGTGCGTGCGACAACATTTGTTCGTTCGAGCGAGAACGAATTCAAGCACCTGTGAGTACTCTGCCAGAGATCTTAGGACTGGGACTACTATTTGTTCCGATGTTTGCGTCAGGTTCCCAAGACCATTAGCCCAGCACGTGCGCTCCAAGCGCGCCTTCCGATCTCAACAATCGTAGATTATATGGTACCGCCCGGCGCCATTGATATTGCGACGATCTGGGGCAGACCCAAGGTGGACGAATTGTGAAGCTTGACCTTGACGCCCCTAACAAGGCCGTCAGGGGACATCAGCATTCCCTCGATGGCGGAGACATTCTGTTGTTTACCCTCGCTCCTATCTTTGCATCCGTTACTTATAAGCACCCAAGCGAAGAATGATGTTTACTGATCCCCTCTTCTATCATGCCCCGCATTGTCACCGTATTTGGAGCTACCGGCACTCAAGGCAAGTCGCATCTCGAGTAACACTTCATCCTCCAGCTAATCCACCGCGATCTCTTCACAGGTTCTTCCGTCGTAGATGCTCTTCTCGCCGATGGAACTTTCACCCCTCGCGCCGCCACACGCAACCCCGACTCAGATGCATCCAAGAAACTCAAGGAGCGTGGCGCCGAGGTTGTGAAATGTGATCTTTGGGACAAAGAGTCTGTCAAGCAAGCTATCACTGGAAGCGAGGGTGTCTTTGGTGTACGTACTCTCCAGTCCCTATATGAATATCCCTGAATGACCTCCATCAGGTCACCAACTACTATGACCCTTCAATCGCTGGTGCCAATCCCGCCGGGGAGATTGACCAGGGCAAAAATCTCATCGATGCCTCTAAAGAGGTCGGTGTCAAGTTCTTTGTCTGGAGGTGCGTACACTCGTCAATTCCTTGACATACTTGTGAAGCCCCTTTTCCAACCATTCCCAGCTCACTTCCGAGCGCAAAGACCTTATCGAACGGGAAATACTCGACTGTGCATCACTTCGAAAGTCAGTTCTCGACGCTCACCATTACTTCTCCTATAAATCTGACTCATTGTGTCGCAGACAAAACCGTAGTTCAAGAGTATCTCAAAAGCTCTGGGCTGCCCCATGCTACTGTCTACAGTGGTCAGTCTGCTTATCGATGGTACTTCATCCATCATTTTAACATAAATGTTCAAGGATGGTTCGCCGAGAACACCGCCAAGTAAGCATGCCACCTTACACAAGCATTCATACTTGCTGACCTTTATTTAGCCTAGGATATCTCACCGCCTCTTCAGAAGGATACGACCTCTCTATCCCTATGTACTCCCCGAACTCCAATCAAGAGGTGCTTTGGGTCAAGAAAGACCTTGGAAAAGCAGTCCTCGCACTATTCAATAATTATCAGGGCCGCGCAGACGAGGTCTTGAACCAAGCGTTCGCCGTCGTCACAGAGCGCATCACTTATCCCGAATACGCCAAGATTCTCAGTGGTGGTACGTCCATCGCTTCTCCATTGTATCAATATTCTTTACCTCGTACAGTTCTTGGAAAACCGGTCACCTTCAAATCTACCGGGGCGTCCGGCTACGATGAAATCGACGAAATGGCAAGTCAACCTCACAGTCTCCCTCCTTATATGCCTATCATATTCAGTTCCTCTTGTGAATCTAGTACGGCTTCCAAAGCGAATTTGCAATGTATCCCGATATATTGATTCCGGATCCTCGTCTTGTGGCTTTGGGGGTCAAATTCAGCACTTTGAAACAATACGCAGAGGAAGTCATCAAACCTCGATTTGCTTCGACGCAGGTTTAAGTATGCTAGGCATATCAGAGGAGCCCGTTGATGCGTGTAGATCATGTACATTACTTTGAACTTTCTTTCCAACCCAAGAATCCACATAATTTAGGAATCTTGTGGATCCTCACGCAATGACTAGCTATAGGCCGTCACAACTCCATGACTCCATAATACTCTGTCAGCATCAACACTAACGCTACATCTCGTCATCTATGAGATTACAGAGGAAACAAGACGAGTACATAAAGTACAGCCCACGATTAATCAAAGCAGTCGTACCGTATCCTCCACGCTTTTAGGAACAAACAAGCTTTGAACCGAATACTATGTCCAGAACTGAAAAGCACGTACCTAGCAATCAAAAGGTTGTCGATGGTCGGATGGAAGGTATTGTATTCGACCCTCAATCCCCTCAGTTAATGTGTACTGAATAGGGAATTCAGAAAGAGCACCGGCGGCCAGCGTGCTAGACCAGAACGCGTCGGCTTCCGAGCTATTCACTGTCGCTGCTAGCTCGACATTGGGGGGTGCAACGTCCAAGGATGTTCATGAGAGCACTGGTCGTCCAAGCGGAATGAGTTCAGCGGAAATCCATCACGATGGGGAATCTGGTCGTAAGAAGGAACGGGGTGGGAGTGACCAGTGGGGTGCACCTGGAAAGAAGGCCTTAGATAGAGAGGAGCGGGATAGGGAAAAGCTCGGGGAGAAGGGCAGATAATAAGATCTCGAATCAAACTGTGGTGATACTTAGTACGAGACTGTCCGAGGCTGTCCGCTATCGATGAGAGATTAGATCGATCCACGCGTAGGAGGTTAAAGATCCGATCACGTGTACCAATATAAAGCCAAATCTGTTTCAGCTCTAGACTTGGACCCCACCTCGACCTCATCTCCTCATCTGCTCAAGGACCTTCAACAACCTATTCAGCACCCCCTTTCAAGAACAACCAATGTGTAGGTCTGAGCACTTTTCACCCAGCACTATAACGCTGATCCAAATCATACAGCGACACCAGCCGACACAACGCGCCCAGTCCACGCACGCCGTCAATCCACATTGGACCAAGAAACCGTGGAGAAACTCGAGAAAAGGCTCAACGAGAGACCTGAGAAGACTGAACTAGTCGACAGGAACATCCTCAAAGGTAACGTTCTGTCTTACTTTCAGGAGGTATATGTGGGGCTGAGAAGCAAGCCGATTGTTTCAGATGATAAAGGGATCGCCCCATCACTCGTAGCCGCAAGAGAGAAGCTGGAGAGGTCTCAGCTGGAAGTCAGTCGTCCCTCATCGTGTCCATTCCCCTACTCATCACTCTTGCAGGATAAACTCGACCATGCTCTACAAAAACGACCCAAGCCTGAAGAACTCGTCAAAGAGGGCATTTTACGCGGTAGGTTTTCTCGAGTCCATCTTATGCTTACTTCCATCTGATGCATCTCTAATCTGATAGAGGACGAAGCGCCCATTAATACCGCTTGATGATGTATAACGGAAGGACTTGTATGACTGTTTTTTCCAAATTCCGATTAGTATGTGTATGAGTAGGCGATGACCACCGATATCACTACGCCCATATAGTAAAGTGTCATCAGCTTGAAGTCAACTGAGGTGTGAAACAGAGGGTACATACGTGCAGCGGTGTTTCTATGATATAAGTTAGAGCGTCCGTTGTTCAATCCCGGTTTCTTCTAAGCTTCTCCCTCATCTCTGTCGCCGCGCGTCGTGTCCCCTCTCCACCTGCCCAACCTCGTTTGCTAAGCCACTTGACAAGCTTCGGCGTATAGGCAGCCGTCAAACCCACCCTCAGAGGCACGAACAACGTCTTGTGAATGGTATACGCCAACACGAGCATCGCGTATAACCCCTCATTTCCACCTTCACCCGCATGCCCCGCAGCGCTCTCCATCTCATCTTTGCCTGGTTCTGGTGGTTTGGAGTGGAGGACACCTGCTACGGTGGTCTTTACTGAGGTCACAAGACGAGAGACATGTTCTGCGCCTAGAAGGTTGATGGCGGCGAATGCAATACCAAAGTCTACGAGTCCAATGAGGAAGTAGACACCCAGGGCGTACCAGCCGTATGATTTGATGAGGTGTTTCAGGCGTTGGGAGAAGGACGCATTTTCTGGTAGGGAGAGCCGTGGGTCAGGATTAGGGGGAGGAGATGTGGAGGAGAGACGGGCAGGGAAGTGGTGAAATAGCCGGGAGCTCGAGGGAGAGGAACGATGTGGATTCGTGAGTAATTTTGAAGATGGAGATGAGCGAGTTATTGGGAGAACTGGGGGGGCAATTGTCCGAAATATTGGAAAGCGAGGTATAATTAGAAAGCGACGAAGCGTGGATGGCTGCATGAAGGAGTAAAAGAACTCGGAGGTATTGGTGAGGCCTCGCAAAGATTTCGAATAGTGGTGCAACTTGAAAGTTGAATTATATAGTATGTGGGGGAGCTGAGGAGGTCTGCCGGCATGAATCAGAAAATATTCGTGGGACTTTGATGCCGTCGGCACACAGAACTCGGCGTCGCACATCGACAGTCTTCAAAGCTTCACCCACCATACAGACAACTTGACCACTTGCGATGTGCTTGCGATTTTACAGGCTAGAAATACAATACACGTGTTAAGAATACAGCATGAAATACCCAGTCATCGAATCAGACACCCAACCAAAAGTCACTCCCGATCTCCTTTGTCTCCCTCTTCTCTCGCGCTCGTTTCTCTCGACCTTGCTTCTCTCTCTTAACGCGTTCGTCTTTGTACAGATCTAGTGTCATGTGCGCCTCCTTGATCCCATCTTTTACCCGAGCGACTTCACTAGCCACGTCTGCATCCAGTTGATCAAGGAGGTCCAAGAACTGTATGACTGCCTGAGGAGGGATGACGAGCAGACAGACATCGGATGGTAGACAAGGAAGTGGTTTGTTAGTGATGGTGCTTGTGCTTGCACTGTCGCGAAGAGCGTGTGACCGTGGTGTACTGCAGCCCGAGTCAAGACTGGAGGTCGACTGCAGAGAAGATGCCGAGGAATACGTGAACGATGAGAGCGAGTTGGAGTCGTTCATGTAAGGATTTGAATACTGGTATCCTGGTACGTATTCGCGAGTGTAAGTGGGCCGCTTGGCGCCGTATGGATGGTCGTAGTCCAGGCGGCGTTTTGTCAGGAGGGTTGATATGAGATCGTCGGACGTGGTATGGACGTGCACATGCGGAAGCAGAGGCGAACGAGACAAGTTCAAGGCCAGATGTGGGGCTTGGGACATGTTCATGAGGCTAGACAGTTACGGTCTTGAGTTGGGGCGCGTTGGCGTTTTATGGATGGAGGCTGACGCGTTGACACTTCACGTGACTAGGATCGAGGACATGCAGCACACTTGTGGCGCAGCCTCTTCCTGCTATTGCCGTCCCGTCGTTGTTATTATATGGAGAATAATTCGTAGAAGAGAATTCCTACAAGTACACAAGGCTACGAAACAATATAGCAATTCTACACGTAGCGGCGCAGAAACAATTTGAAGACACTGCTAAATCAAAGTCAGACAAGAACTAGTAAAAATGAAACCAGTCACGGACAATAACCTCAAGCCTTTTGGAATCCTTTCTTGACAGTAACATGCAATTGATTTCCCTTGTAGACCGGCATGAAGCATTCTTTGTAATACATCACGTCCTCGACTCTGTATTGCCAGGCTATCAGTGCCCAAATCGGACAATATGAGTATGTTCTCCTTACGTTGTATTATGTATCTCTAATTCCAATTTTCTGAATATGTTTCCGATGATGATGTATAATTCACACCAGGCCAAGCTGGAGTCCCCAAGTTCAGTGATTAGAAAGCCTCGGAGATAATGCAAAGACTTGCTTGATACCCAGACACATCCTCGGGCCTTTGGAAAACGTCACCAGATGAGTTTCCAATTCTTTGGAGTCTGGCTGAAGCCATCTGTCAGGTGAGAACGTGTACGGGTCTGGAAATAGATCCTCATTGTAGTGGATGAAGACTGAGCTCATCGAGACGGTGGTCTGTCAAAATGTATGTCAGCGTGTCGATTTTCCGATGAGGTATGAGATACAGACCCCTGCAGGTACATGATATCCTCCAATGGAAGCGTCATCGGGACCGACCACTCTCGGGAGGGGAGTAACAACTCCATGCGAAAGACGCAAAGACTCTTTGATGACAGCGCTCTACGACATGTTAGTTGTACAGTCGTAGTTATATGACGATAGACTCACTAAGTACGGTAATTTTTCCAAAGCCTGGTATGTGAAGGGCATGGAAGGGTCTGGCCATGCGGTATGCAGCTCTTCTGTGAGTTTCGTCCTGACGCGTTTGTCGTTCAATATATAGAGCGTAGCCACTGTACAGGCATTCCCCACTGTGTCACTTCCTGCAACGAGGAGATTTTGAGCCTCATCAATGAGCGATGCTCGAGAAGGAGGTTCATCCCCAGAAGGCTCGAGCAGGTGATGGTAAACGGTCTCATGTTCGACGGATTCCAGGAGTGCTGGGTTGGCGAGAAGCTCGTCAACTTCAGAAGCGAATGTTCGATGGTTCTGTGCGAATGCTTTGATCTCCGAGCTCATATATGGGATTAGCCAGGTAGGAAGGTTGTGGGTCAAAGAAATCAGGAAAGGGAAGTATTTTGCAAGCCAGAACATAGGTAGCATGTTGTGAACAGCGCAGACAAGAGGATGCGCAAAATCGTCCAGTCCGTCCAATGTGTCAAAGGAACGTGCAAAACAGTAAGCCGTGATGATGTCCATCGTTGTACAGCGGAAAGCAAAATAGGCATTGACCGGTCCCTTGCGTTGGTGAGATGAAAGTCGGGAAACGAGTTTGTCAGCCTGATCATTCGTCAGTTGACATCATCAAGGAAACAGAGGGGAAAAGGACTTGCCTTTTCTTGAATTTCCCCTTCGAGCTTCAAGATCGACCGGCGGGAAAAAAGAGGGTTGAGAATAGCTCTCCTGGCCTTCGCCTTATGGGGATCAGTGAATCCAAACGACGACTCGTCAGCCCCGAACATCTTATATAAAGAAGGATCCTTGGTAAATTTAGATCCGACAGAGTATATGTCGCCAAACGCCGTTGGATGGTTGAAGCTGAGCTATGTCGACAGATGAGATTGAGGTTTGAGATATCTACAGAGGGTTTTGAGGCTCACTTCGTCAGGTCCGATTCTCACTACGGGACCTAATAAAATAACACTCCAGTTGATTAATCGACTGGACCTCTTGAGGGAAAGCAATACTGCTTACCGTATATCTTGTGCAGCCGTTCCACTTCTTGGAGCATCTCTCCTCCTTTGAATAAGAGGAAGTACGCCTTGTATGCCCATGTAACAGCCGCAAGAGGGGGGCCTGGGAAGTGTCGAAGAGGGTGGAAGAATAGTCGTTGTGTCGCCAAAAGACAGAAGAAAAAAACAGATATGCAGAGCACTGAACTGAGGAGAAAGTTGGAGGGGAGGGTGAGACTGAACATCTCGTCTGAGGGGACTGATAGACTGGAAGGGCGACCTTTATAGCTTTTTCGGTCCGAAACTTAGTGGAGGTGTGGCCACCTAGGTACGTTGGCCGAATGTACTTGGAGCCACATCAAACCTTGAGCATCCACCAGCTGTCACAGAAGTTGGTAATATATGCAGAGTTCTGCTCCCGCGAGGATCTTGGTACGTACGTACGTGCCATAACACGCAGGAGGAAGAGATAACCGGGGATCTCTGGGACTCAGGAAAGAGATTCGGGGATCTTGGTCCTCTCGAAAATAGAGGTGTACGTGAAGATATCGGTCTTCATGGTGACCTGTATGAGCAAGCGCTCGGCGCTCAATTGTCGGTGGCGAAATGATAAGAGACTGACTAAACGGACCTATGATGAAGGGGCCGATTAGCGCGAGATCGCGGTCGACAGTGCCTGAGTGGCACCAAAAGCCTCCCATTGTAGAAAGTCTTATGCTGTTGCAGGGAATCCGAAAACAAAGAAAGATGATCCAGTATGATTGACGTCAGAAGTGACCCGGCCCGTCTCGCGCTCCGCTCTGAGCATGGAGAAGACATACGCACAAGTGCTACACATCAGCCCGTCACGCCACAAACTGTCCGATGAGAAGATTGGGGTACCGTTGGTAATTGGTAAAGCCCATGCATAACGTAGTCCGTCATATGCTCCAACGCTGGTGTAGGAATATGTGCGAATGATGATGAGATTGAGAGGACCTACAGGCCGAGGATCGATGTACTGTTCGGGCCCGGCTACAAGTCAAGCGCAGGCTTGAGTACGTATAGCATGTAACCCATCGACAAGGGCCTCATTCATAATATTCGTAGAATTCGAAGAAAGCTTATACACGGAAATAATTAGATTCGAAAACTTTGAGTATAGATTGAATATATACGTACGATCAAAAAGAGGGCTAGCAAGGTCCGTACATGAAGTTTGGAGCTCGAAATCTAGCCCATCTTGACGACAACGAAGGATTTGCTCACTCAGCACTTTGCCCAGACTGGGGGGACCTCCTAGTTCGAGTCGACGCAACTTTGTTACAGGAGGGAAGGTCCCAGTATCTGAGTAGACGGTCAAACATCGAGAGACGAGCAGGGTACACAGTGCATCGGACTCAAAGAGTGCACATTCTGTATCAGCCCAGCTGTAAACAACCAAGGACCGAAGATTAGGAAGTAACCGTGTTGTGGGGGAATACGTGAGGATCTCGAAGAGTCTCGGACCAACGGTATCACCACTATCAATGGTAAGGCTGACGAGCGAAGACATAACAGGAAGCAAGGGCTCCAGCGCATACGACGTAACGTCATCGTGTACAATGGCCAAGCTTTCGAGTTGAAACGCAGATCGCGATTGGAATTCCAATAGGGTCTGCGAGTCCCAACTTCCAGCTGAACAGTCTTGGATCTCGAGGTTCTTGAGCGAGGGAAGATTGAGCTGCTGAAAAAGTGTGGATTCATCGGCTATCACATGTAGTGTATGCAATCTGGGGAGCATGTCCGGAATAATGGTGGGTGGTTGGAAATTCCAAGAAAGAACGTCCAATTTGCAGACTTCCAACTTTGTGCAATGTTCAAGCATGGGGACCGGTCTGGGTGGGATGATAACTTCAGCGAGGTGGAGAAACGTGAGCTGTGGCCAGGGAAGATTCAATGATCTCGTATCCAGATTACGAAACCCCAGGAGCTCAACATGGCGTAGGACAGGAGCATCTTTAAACGCAGTGTTCAGAGCTTCTGGAGCTGGGGTGTCCTTGAGATCCTTGCTTCGTACTTGGAGGCGAAGCGTTTCCAAACAGGGGAACGAGGGGATCTCGCATAAGAGCTCCAAATTGCGTCCTGGAAAAGACAAATCGAGTCTCTGCAAGCTGTTCTGATAAGGAGCAAGAGTCTGGGATATGGAAGGTATTTCTTCTTCGCAATCCATCAACACAGAAAGGGGCAAGCCCTTTGCTCTACTAAGCCAGGCTCTGACCACGCCCAATCGACTGTCAATGCTGTCTTGTTGTGCATTGCTGAATAAATTCCCGAGGCCGGACCAGAATCTCGGGTTCCCGAGCACGATGGCCCTCCATAGTGAGCAGATACGACACAGCAATAGGGGCGCTACGCCGATGCAAGGTTTGGGGTAATCACCGCCATCCAGCATCAGAACAAGGAAAATCTCTAGGAGCAGCTCATGAGGAAGGTTTTGAATAGGTGAAGACATTGACCGAACGACGCTATCATGCTGTCGATCAACGAGTTGCGACGATTGTCCAAGATCGCAGTGGGCGTCTTTCCCTGCTCCAATTGCGTCCAGACTATGCATTTTCTTCGTTCAGGCAGCTCGATGAGCGATTAACAATTTGCTTGACATAAAAACAACTCACCTTGAGTTGTAGATGCGGAAGACTCCGAGGAGACGAATGTCAAGAGGAAACGAACGCCGGGCGTACATGAGCCTCCTAGGTTGAAGTAATCGATCTTTTTCGGCTGCCCTACATAGTACATACTGTAGGCTCGGACTCGGACCTTGAGTACTCCATTCTACTCTACGTTCGGCTGGACGGCGAAGCAACGCGCATTGACCGGAAGTTCGGACATCTCGTGAAAATCTCTACGTCAGTGTATCTTTGTATCTTTTCTTTTCTTGACAAACTCAAAAATGAGTAGGCATCATCACGAGCAATGCATTGGCCCATCAAGCTACCACTCGATCCACTCCTTGAATCGCAGGGCAAGGACGATTGTAACGGAACGCGATTCTAGCGATGGCAAAACATAGATCCCAGGTGCTTGAACGTCCTGGCACGGTCCTGCAGAAATCCCGTTTGCTCCGGTCTCATGTCATTCCAGCATTTCCCTACGAGGAGGTGACAAAGCTACTATCGAGGAGTCCTTATCTACATCGAAGGTGAGAGGTTCTCAATTGAACACGACCGGTGGATGTCCGTACAAAGCGGTATTGTGTATCTGGAGTTACACTAGCAGCGGTCAAATTTAAATTCCTCATAGTCATCCAGTTCTTCTGCAGCTGCGTCAGGATGGATCATGCTGTAATGCATCGCGACCTTGTAGCTTGTTTATCCGCAGGGTCTTTGAGCTCTCATATTGAATCAGGAACTTTTCTACCGGTGCTTGTCAATGTCATACTTGTCAGCTTCCGTACTCACAGGTCAGAATCAGCAAAGATGCGTTATATGCTAATAGCGAATCAGAACGATAAAGTATACACGAATACAGCACCCCAGGTAATACATTCTTCTAAATGATTGTGCTCAGATCGAACACTTCCTCTCCCGTTGCCTCTTTTTCACCCTCGGGACGCTGCTTGACTGCGACACCTTTCTCGGTGACAATGGAACTGATAAGCTCTGCAGGGGTGACGTCGAACGACGGGTTATAGATGCCTTTAAGGCCAGGCGGAGTAAACATGACTGTTACTACATGGTCCTCTTCGGGCGTATCTGTAGTTCCATTCGGGTTATAGATGGCGCCACGTACAAGACAAGCCTCAATAGGAGGACGGTGTTCTATCGGGATGCTGAACGTTGATAAATGTTGATAAGTAAATAGATAACAAAAGAAGGATCTGAGTCGTAACCCTAACCCTAACCGAGATATAGTGTACTAACCTAGAGCCATCAGGTACCTCCATATCAACAGTGCTCACGGGGGCCACCACGATAAACGGTATATGATGGCGAGCAGCGATGACAGCTGCGTTGTATGTCCCGATCTGCGCCACGGGTGTAACAGGTTAGCAACCAGTGGCTTGTGGCATATGCCCCGCAAAAGTCGGATAGACAGAAAGAGCGTACCTTATTGGCCGTATCCCCGTTCTTAGCTATCCTGTCTGCTCCTACGACTGCAGGTAGAGGGAAGAGGTATCATAATATGCACAAGAAAGGATGGGTGTAAGAATTGGCCTTACCGACGGCATGTATATTATGATGTTGGAATAAAGACCCAACCATCGTATCACAAATCATTGTGGAGGGGATCTTGAGGGACTGAAGTTCAAGGGCCGTTAACCTATGGTCATATGTTGAAGGTTCTTTATATGTTTATAGTATGTTTGCGTACCTTGATCCTTGATGATACGGCGTTGTCTGGGTAAAATACGCTTTGGATAATTTGCCTGTCTCATGCAAGTATGTGATGAGTCCAAGAGCAGTCCCGTAACCCTGCAATGCAGCTCTCGTCAACAAAACTTTTGTACAGGTGGAGTTTGCACGCACCGACGTTGCTAGTGATCCTGTATTGCATACTGTCAGCACATTCAACGACTTCACGTTGCCTCCAAACTTCTCCTTCACTTGCTCCAATAACCATTCGGCACCTAATCTCGACATCTCCTTGTTTCGGCCTACATCTTCGTCCGCAATCTTTTTGGCCTCAGCGACCAGATCCTGCGCGATCCAACGAGCATCCCGGCCAGCATCGATAGATACGTGGAGGGTTGTATTGAGACGACGGGTCGCAGCACCTAGATTTACGGCTGTGGGCCTAGCGGTGAAGAGAAAAGACAACAATGGCAAGACATGTGCTTCAAGAGCGGATGGAGAAGTCAGAAAGTCAGGGAACGGTATGAGAAGGAGAGCACGAGAGATGTATTGGGCAAAAGATAGGGCTGCAAGTGAAGCGATGGCTGGTGCACCACGAATCTAGATGTGTGATGAGTGCGAAAATGAGCTGAAATTTTTTGCAATACCTACCTTCATCGATTTTATTGCATCGTGGGCTTCTTCTATGGAATTTATCTCAATCCATTCAGTAGTATGAGGTAGTAAAAGCTGGTTGATGATCTCCAGCTTGTCTCCATCCGCTCGAATCGATTTCAGGCCTGGCGACGACATCTTCAACTTGGACCTTGGTGAACGCGAGAAGACACTCGAATTTCATATTCATTACTCGTTTTAGTGCCTTAGGCCTTAGGCCTCAAGCTTCAACGCAGATACGACTATGTATATCGCTGTTCATGGCGGCGCAGGGGTACATAGTTCTAATCCTGCCGACGAGCGAGTACTTAGGCATGCTTTACGACGGTCAGTCCCACACTTAAAGCAATTTACCTCGGTCTTATATTTCATAAAGTGCCTGCAGTCATGCCCTAAAAAATGAACGTAACAGTGCGCTTCATGTAGTAGAAGACACCATCTCTATCCTGGAGGATGAGCCATCTCTCAATGCAGGTGAGCCCTGTGTCGAGAACACGGCACCCCAGTCGACTGATGGTATACCGAGGACAGGATATGGCTCGAACCTCACTATAGACGGAACAGTTGAATGCGATGCCTCGATTATGGATGGTTTGTCGGGCCACTTTGGCAGCGTCGGTGCAGTCTCTGGTGGGTGAGTCTATTTGATACCCGTATTGCAATCCTTGACTTTCGCTAGGCATAAAGAACCCTATCCGACTCGCCGAAGCGATATTAGAACATTCGACCGTGCCAGATGTTCTAGGCAGAATACCGCCTATGTGAGCCAACTATTACTGACTACATCTCAGTTCACGCAAGATTCGAGGCCGACTCCCATCTCCTTAGGACTTTAGTAAGCGAAGGTGCTCGCGCGTTCGCTCTATCCTTTACATCCAAGGGGAAGCGAGTCGATGTCGAGACTGTCCATCCCGAGACTCTGATTTCTCCTCGAGCGAAGGCACAATGGGTCAAGTGGAGCTCAAGGCTACCGGACGATCTTTCTCAGGAAGACAGCCACAACAATATTCAAGATACGGTAGGTGCTGTTGTCTGGGATGACTCGAACGGGATGGCTGCTGGTGTATCCAGGTAGTTATCCTTGACTTCCATTGATGAACACCTCAATCTGACTACGCAAGTGGTGGCCTGTTACTCAAGTACCCTGGTCGTATCGGAGAGGTACGTGAGACGTGCAGTCAAACGAGTGTGTCTGATCAAAAAGAGCCAGGCGGCTATATTTGGTGCTGGGTGCTGGGCGCAGAATGGAATGGCATGCAGCATTTCCGGTATGTTCAAGCGCTACATTCATTTAGCATTTGATCACTTCACGATGCCGGAATTCGTAGGTACTGGTGAACACATTGTGAGGGCGGGACTGGCCAAAGCAATCGGAGATGCCTTGAAGCATGCAGATGCTAACGTTGATGTGCATGCAATATTACACAAAGTCCTGATTGAAGGCTTTTGCAGTGCGTTCAGCTACTCTACTTCTCCAATTGGAGACGGCGAATCATGATGCGGACAGCACCGTGTAGAGATCGCGGGGACTCAGAGCCCAAAGCGGGCGTTGTATTGCTGACAACTGAGCCAATGGATGACCATGGTGAGACCCAGTCTTTCATCACGCACTGTATGAACATCATACTCACATTGTTCCGGAAGCACACCCAAGACGGGCACGGTTATGGTGTGCTTTCACCACTCCGAGTTTTGCTATTGCGTATGTATCGTCAAAATGGAGCGATCCCAAACCCAAAGTGCGTCTTATGCACTTTCTTAGTGTTTGTTGTGGCCTCTGGATAGTGATGCATCGTTGTTAAACAGGCGCTCATTCTTCGTCGTCCTGATAGTATGAATGGTAGAGAAGAGCCATCGATTTTCATCACAGCCATGGCTATTTGAAGTGGGTTTCTTATGATAGATCTGCAGATACATTTGGTTCGGTTGACCTTGATAGCTTGTACTTTTGTGGTCCTGCTGACCTGGACTTATCAATCAGCACATGATGTGGTGCGTACATTCGGGTCAATCAAGTTTCAGCAGTACTGATTTCCATCAGATAGCCATGCAGTTACATACACACCCGATGTTGCAAGCCTATTCTACGCTTGTGTCGATCCTACGATCTACGACTCTTTTTGAAGCTTTCCTGCCGGGGCCTCCTCCCGCTCTATCCCTTATTTTTGAAGGAACAGATTCAGCCAAGTGTCTGCAGGAGTTCATATCGTGACCGAGTCGATTGGATCAAAATCGATCGCAGCATCTATCCGGCTTGCTACATCAACATGATAAAGGGATCTCACGATGAATCAGTATGGCTCAAGTTATCATTGAAGATGTATATCTTCTTGCTAAAGAACATAGCTTTTTTTCTCGGTGCGTACGTTCTGAGGAGACTCATTGACTCGGTTGCATACATCCAGTCCTCTGTCTACGAACTAGAATCTGCTGCATCCCGGTGACCCGTCTGCATAGTGTCCGGTTCCAGGCTCGGGCTCGGGCTCGGGCTCAAAGACATGTCGAACAGCAATGTGCCCCAATTACATAACTCCAATACAGTGTTATACACGTACTCGGACAGCTATACCGTGACGTACATATACGCATCGATCTGATCTTTTTTTCTTCTTGACAGTGGCCATGCATGATGAGCCATTCAAACATTGTTCAGTCGACCGGCTGGACAGATGCTACCGAAGTCATGGATGTAAGGAGGAGCTCATCCACATTCTTCGTTCCTGTCCACATGCCAGTCCGATAAGAGTCGAATACCAATTCCGAATGGTTGAGCGTGCTCTCGTCAGCGACCGACCAGTATGACCCGACTCAGTGACTGCAACCGAATAGCGTCCCAGCGTCTGGACTGTACAGCTGTGCATATTGTATTTGTCTTCATGCATTCATGTCTTCGAGGTGTCGTAGCTTCAATTTTTGCGAACTTCACAAGAGCATCGCATCTTCAAGCCGTCATATATTCATATCCAAGCCCGAGTTTATCCATGGTAAGAATAATCGTTTGATCTAATCAAGGAACGTGTTTTTTCCATCGGCTGATGGGGATGCAAATGTTGGTCAAGTTTCGTACAAGTCCTTTTGACGGTTACCACCCTATCAATCCGCGAAAATTACCCCCTCCACTGGTGTTGTGTTCAATTCTGACGCTGCCAGAAATTGCCTCTGCACCCTGATATCTTTGATACGCAGGCAGGGCCTTTATGATCTCCCAGGTCTAATATGCGAAATCTCCTCGACGCTTTGAATTCTCACTGGCAGGATAAGGATAAGGATAAACTACTTGCATACTTTACCGCGCTTGCACTTCGCTCACAGATCTCCCGTTATTGCCATGGGACCCTTTGACGATGCAGACCCATTCGCCATCTTTACGGCTCCTCCGCCAGACGAGACGCCTGCCCAAAGAACAGCTCGAGAGACCAAAGACCGCGATGCACAAAAAATCAGTGATGCTATCGACGAGGAGATTAAGCTGCAACGTGCAGCGATGAAGAAGGAGAAGGATATTCTGAAGCTCTTATTGCTAGGGCAAGGTGAGCACAATAATCAAACGAACGTGGACTCTAAGTTAATTGATGGTATCAGCTGAGAGTGGTGAGTATCTTATCTGCTTCACCTGCAGCCGTCTCATCTGACTGCTATAAAGGCAAGTCTACCACCCTGAAAAGTAAGTCATTCTCTTCAATTCAAATATTTATATCTCCTCAAATCTTTTGAGAAGATTTTCGACTGAAATATGCCCCAGAAGCATGGGAAAGGGAACGTGGAGCGTGGCGAGCCGTCGTTCAACTGAATTTGGTTCAAAGCGTGCTCAAAATCATGGATGCTCTTCAGGCCGAACTCGATGGAGATGTTCCCATGATGAGCAATGCAGATGATTTCGGTACCATATACGGCGCCCCCATCGAATTTACCGACAGACACCACCTTTTCCAGTTACGACTTGCGCCACTAAGACGAGTGGAGGTAGACTTGAAGCGTCGACTTGGCGCTGGAACAGATGACGTTGTAGTATGTGAACCTCTCCCTGCCAACCCGTTCGACTATTCGTCACATACGAGCGCCTATTCGAGACAAGAGGTGGTAGTGCGCTCTTGGAAAGACGCTTTAGAATCTGGCGGCTCTAAAAATAACACGGAATCTGATATGGAAGCTACGACGGTCATTGCAGGGTGTAAAGCGGACATCATAGCACTTTGGGAGGATGAGTGTATCCAAACTATGTTGAAAAAGCGGAATATGCGGCTGGAAGACTCGGGTGGCTTGTGAGTTTCACTCGGTACTTGGCCCACATCGTAGATCACTGATTGTACCCTCGAGCAGTTATCTACGAGATCTTGCGCGCGTTGCTGCACGTAATTATGAACCTTCGGACGCAGATATCGTACAGTGTCGACTTCGGACCATTGGCGTACAAGAATATAGAGTGGATTTTGGAATCTCAGCCATACGTACGACCTCTCATCATTTCCTGCTGTGGTCTCCTTTCAAGTTCCATCATTCTGTTCAGGTGAAGGTTACGGACGAGAGATGATCATTTACGATGTGGGGGGATGCAGGCAAGTCTCCCGGGATTTGTTGTTATATTTCGGCCTGGTTAACAAAGTGACGTCTTCATCATAATCATATAGAACATCGGTAAGGTTTTCGTGTCAGCGATCTGTATGAGCACTGATCTCCCTCCAGCGCGCGGCTTGGCTACCATACTTCGAAGGTATCCACGCCATAGTGTTTCTCGCTCCTATTAGTTGCTTTGACGAGCGTCTTGCGGAAGACCCCCGTATCAACCGGCTGGAGGACTCATTTCTCCTTTGGACGTCTATCTGCTCGTCGAAGCTCTTGGCCAAGACGACGATGGTGCTATTTCTGAACAAATGTGATCTCTTGAAAAAGAAAATCAGGAGAGGAATCGTGGTCAAAGAGCATCTACCCAGCTATGGGGATCGGTCGAATGATACGAAAACTGTCATCAAATGTAAGCTGACTGTATCTTGACCCTTTCTGAAGTTTCTATTTCAAGCCAAGATTTTTCATGCTAGATTTACGAGACAAATTCAAGGACATTCTCAAACAACAATCGCCTCACCCTCGCGTTTCATATTCTTTTCCCACCTCCGTTGTAGTAAGTCAGACCTCGAGCCGGGATCAGCGGTAGACTGACTCCTCTCCTCAGGACACCAAAGCAACTGCCGTCACGCTCGTTTCTGGTACGTATTTTCGATATCTGCGTCGGCCCTTGATACTAATTTCAGTCTGTGTCTGAACAGTTCGAGATAGCATTTTCCGTGAACACCTCAGTCAATCGAACTTGTTATAGGTCTATGCGTTATACTAACTCGATATCCTACATGTACTCATACATCTGGAAAGACGACCTGCTTACCTGTTGTACTTTATACACTCTGCACTTGGAATATACTTATAGTCACCCGAGTCTCCAGCTACAACGGTGGCTGTGTCGTCTATTGACTACGGCTTGTAATTTCGGACTATCACATGTCAGCGTGTCCCCTTAAGTAGGTTCGCGTCCATCCTCCATACTCATTCTCGGACCCTCATGATTGACCATCTCGTAGGCCGTCCCAACCCTTCTTGGAAACGAACTCAGGCGAGCACTCTTCTTCAGCAGGCAGAGCATTTCATCTAATCTTCAATCGCAGGTCTTTCTGGTCATCCTCTTTTGGCTTTGGCGCATTCTTAGAGGGAATCCTGGCGGACCTCGCATGTTATGGTTGAGAAGAGCCAACAGAGTTCTCAGTATGCACATTCATCCATCCCCTCATACATCGCTCAGCTTCTGCTCTAGAGCGCTTTACACCTTGGCAACTCATCGTCAGCACTCTGACTGGTGTCTATGCAGTACGAAATCTGGATAAAATACTTGGGCTCGGTTGTACGTTGTTGTGCCACACACTTCACTTTAGAAAGCTTGATTTGAAACAAATTTATCCAGCACCAGAACCTCTCGCACATCTCGTGAGTCCTTTCGCTACTGTCCATCCAACTGCCCCTCACATCAATCGAAGTATTCGCCGTCATATTACCGTGCAACATGGATAAACATAGGCCTCGAGGCTGGGTTCGCGACGGCGATGTCCATACGTCCGAAATGGCTGAGAGATCTCTGTTCTGTTCTGTTCTCTGTGTACTACATAGTCTACGCCCACGAAGCTGACGAGAAGGTGAGAAATGATTTACGTTTCCCAGGATATGCCTTAAACGTTGTGCTAGCTTCGTAAATTTAGAGCCGTACCAACCGTCGAAATGCTTCGTACCACTTGGGAGAAGACCACTAATCCATATGTGCGTTTCACTTCTCTTTGGGTATCTCCGTCACTGATGTATGGAGCTCCTTTAGATTCGCCTAGTAACTCATCTACCGCGCGTCAGTATACGACGCAAGATACTACTTCCTAGACCCAGATCGTCGACATATCAACGCCCAATTACTGCATATCTATTCTTTGCTCCGCACGAAAACCAATTATGTCAAGCCACCGATCTTATATTGGACTTTCCCGGAGGAGGCTTCATAGGTAGCAATTAGCCATTTCTTAAATATTGCGTGTCATTGAATGCTGGTTTTTAGCTATGACGCCAGAACATCATGAGGAGCGACTCCGAACATGGGCGGTGGATACCGGAAAGCCTGTGCTTTCAATAGATTATGGCAAAGCGCCCGAATGTAGTGTTTTTTCTTGAACTTGATTAGCTGTTAAGTACATTACTCAAATTTCCCTAGATCCCTACCCTTTCGCTATCGACGAGGCTTTTGACACTTATAAAGCTCTTGTTGAATCTAGTCAGCCATTTCTTCGCCTCTTTCTTTCATCTTTGGCTGACAGGTCCGCATAGCGGGTATCCTCGTCGGCATGTCCGGGAAACGCCTGAATATCATACTCACGGGCGATTCTGCGTAAGTCTTAAAACATTACCGTCTACACTCTTCTCTCATACAAGCGTCTTCAGTGGAGCTACTATCGCCATCAACGTAATGATAAAGATTTTGGAACATAATACTCATTCCAGTAGGCATCTCCCCAAACCACTGGCTCTCGTCTTCAATTACGCCGCCCTCGATTTCAATTTCACATCTTGGATGTCTCCAATCAATCTACGCGTTCTACGGTCAGAACAATCTTCGGGCAATCTACCGGGCATGAAGGAACTTGTGGCGCAGAAGGATCATCTGCAACATGTCAGTCCTCTTAGTATGGTCGGCGACAGAAGGCCCCGGCGTCACGGCAAGTCGCTCAAGAGACAAACAAGTTGGAGAGACACACTCCGCGGTCTTACCACCAGTGGGAACGAAGACGACGATGCAGCCTCAAGGCCCACCCCCAAGACGCGTCATTCGACGACTGTTATCAGGACCCCTTCTACGCGGATGGCCTACTCGGAAAAAAGGCGCCGGTCCCTTTCTGGACTAGTTCGTGATGACGAAGGCGTTTTAGCAGATTCAGAAAGTGAGGACGATAAAGAGGATTATCAGCAGTGGAAAGAGGAGGACCGACCTATACAAGCTCGCGTCCGCTTCGTTTATCCACACACCGAATCACCTCCGTCCTTTCCGAGAACCGACTCTGCAGTAGAGAGGCAACAAGAAGAACTTTTCATAGCTATCGCCAAAGCTGATACCAAAGCTGGTCTTGCGCCGGGAGGAAAGGGGTCTGGCAAGGAGAAGGAAAAAGAGAAAGGGAAAACAAAGGAGCCCATCGGTACAAAATTAACAATGACTAGTCGAGCAGGCTATTTCCAAGACCGAATTGTATCCCCAAGTATGGTATGTCTACATACGTCCTCCATCATGTGCAAGATTGTACCTTCTCACAGCGAGTTTTGAGATGCGTGCCATGGCTATCCTCTATCTAGGTCCTCACCGTAATCCGGATTTCGCGACGGACTACCACATCTCGCCGATCCTCACGCCAGATCGACTACTTGCTCAGTTCCCTCCGCTTCTGATGCAATGTGGCGAAAAGGATCCCTTCGTCGATGACACCGTCATCTTCGCGGGACGTGTGCGTGAGGCCAAACGAGCTCGCAAGGTAGAGCTTGACCTGATTATTTCAGGAAAGAGCGCTAGATTTGGAGAATCCCTCAGGATGAGCGCCACTTCTCCATCAAATGAACCAATTGATGGTTCCCGTCTTGCGAGCATGAAGAAAGAAAGGGACCAGTTGGCAAAAGAAACCGATGATGACTGGGTTCAGGTTGTGATATTCTCGGATTGGAGTCACGGATATCTGCAAATGCCGACTCTGATGCCTGAAGCGCAAGCTGTTATAGAGGAATTGGCGGTGTGGATCGACGATGCTTTCCGGACGTTCAGCATGTCGCCTCAGAACGGTTTTGCAACGAAGGCAATTCCTGTGCCGTCGAGTCCGTTCGCATCTGAAACAGAAACGGACGATACGATTACTTTCGTGCCGAAGAAGTACCAGGGGCATTTGCGCCGTGTGTCGGAGGCCTTGGAAGGCGTGGGTGGCATGGCCGCAACAGAGTCGGTCAACGCTTCGTCTTTGCACACCGATTCCTCCGGATCAGGGACGTTGAGAGAAGATGCGGACAAGAACAATCTTGTTGATGCTTCCCGGGATGCACTGCGGGCGCTTATCGACAACAAATACGAGCTATCTCCCAGCCCGCCTTTTGATGCAAATCAGACAGGAAGTCCCGGAAAACATGCTCGCCAAACAGGGCAGACGATTAGTGAGACCGAGTTGATGAGGAGACGGCGATTACTTGATTCCCACATATTCGAGAATTGATCTATAGGTTTATACGATTATAATTGTAACCCTTACATAACATGTGGCTGTGCATCTAGAGTGTGGACAGCCACTGATTTGCCGACGGACTTTAAAGTTGAACTCGTCGAGTCCGTCCAAGTCGAAACATCTTCAGGTCCTCGACAATCGAATCCAACCCATCTCCACATCACCTTCATCACCCATCTAGCTGCCCTTGAGCTCTTCATTCCGGATATTCTCTTCACAGGCACTCTCTACATCAACTTGCACCAAGCCTTCTTGCTTTTGATTATAACAAGCTCGCATTCTTTGTTTCAGCTTTACCTCGAGCGCCCACAAAACTGTTACAACGACATGGATATCGACGAATCGCGAACTCGACCCTCTTCTCCCCCTGTGGCTCCTGCAGCAGTGAACGACCCAACCATTGCCCCCGAGTTGCAGAACCTTACCAACCCAGGTCCAGGTACTACTGTAGCTTCCAGTGCTCCTTTGCCCCCGCCAGAAGAATTGCTATCAAGCGAGGAGCCCCTTCGCTCTCACTACAGTCGGGAAACCTTGTACCGCGATAGGAACGGCCCTCAAGGCAATCCGTACCCACCCCCGAGCGCCGTCGCCGTTGGTCATACGTCTACATCTGGAAGCATGGCACCCCCCGACTTTTCATTTACCCATCCAGTCAACCCATACCCTCCCCCCCCGGACTCTTCCGAGATCCCACCACAACCAGTTCACCAACAGAGGCTCACCATAAAGCAAGAAATTGCACCGAAAGCTGCGGAATTATATGCTCATGCACAAGGGTTGCTGATGGTTGGAGATCCAGGCGGGGCGGGCGCTAACCATTATCCTTCGAGTTTGCCGAGACTGCCACCGGTCTACGAGGTGCAAAAGCAGCAAGTGACGACTACGGCTACGCAGACGGCTAGTGAAAGCAGACGGCGGAACGAGGCACATCACAGGTGTCCTGTGACTGGGTGTAATAGCACGTTCACTCGACGGTTCAATCTAAGAGGTGCGCCACTTGATCGCGTTTTGCGTTGTTGTTCTCACAAGACGGATCAAGGTCATCTGAGATCGCATACCGAAGAGCGACCGTACATCTGTGAATGGCCGGGGTGCACGAAGAGCTTTGCTCGTCAACACGATTGCAAACGACATCAAGCGCTACACACTGCGAAAGCGCACACAAATATATGTCAAGGATGCAAGAAGACTTTTAGCAGACTAGACGCGCTTAATGTGAGTTGTTCTCATGCATGTGTTGGGTGAACTCTAAACTGACGATCTCACGCAGAGACATTGTAAGTCGAGACACGAGAAAACACAGTGTTTTTGCTAACGGATCTGGTTTGCAGTACGATCGGAAGGGGGTGCGGTTTGTCGAAGGGTGTCTCAGAAAGCAAGTAGTGATGATGAAGGACGAAGTGACCATAGCAGAGCAGAGAGCACAGCTGGTCGATCCTCGTAGTGGCTTCCATGTAAATCAGCGAAATGGCACCGGAGGTTATCCTATTCATGTAATTTATAAATACCAGCAATTACGTAAGCCTAGCTACGGCTTTCCAGTTACCCGGGTCCCCGCTACCCCGCAAGTTCTCCTCAGACTACCTCTTCTCCTCCTCGTACTTCCATCATGGCTCTTCCAATGCTCTTGGGTGGCTCTGATTGTGGCCCTTTGAATCCACTTCAAGGCCTCTCAAAGCGTTTCGATCAAGACAGAGGTCTCCAGCAAGTGCTTAACTTCACCTGTCAGTCTCGGGAAGCGTGTTCTGACTTTCATTTGCCAGGATCATTTTGGTGCCCGTCGTGCTGACTCTTCTCGTGAGGCAAGTCACTTTTTAGCCCAATTAACCACCCTTTCTAAAGACACATTACACTGCAGGGCTTCAGAACTAGTCAGTCTGGATTGAACGTACCGGATCAAGATGCTGCTCGTTTCTTTGCCTCCACGTCGTCACACACCCCTCCTCTTGTCGTATCTAACCCGTACGATCTTTCGAAATTGCACGCCTCTTTGCCCATGCAATCTCAGATGCAATCCCAGCAGACTCAGAACGCGGCGGCAGCATGGGCATCAGACTTCATGCAACTTGCGGCACAGTCACCAGCTCCTCTCATAGCCACTTCAAAACCTCAAAGTTCCTCTCAGATACAGGCTTCTACGACGCAGCAATATTCCATGCTACCTCCACAAGGTAGGCTTTATTTCTCTACACTCAGAGCAACCTGACATAAATTATCGTTCAGATGGCGTGCAGTGGAATCAAATTCCTGGTTACGGAATAGGGACTGCCATCCCTGGTATAGCACATGGCATGCCCATGCAAGGACAAAATAATTCAATGGCACACAACCACGCTACATCTCGTGCGTTTACTCTTACTCACCTTTCCGATGTAGACTTACAGTCATGGATTTGTCAGAAGCTCTCTGGGACAAGGAATTCCAATCTCATCTGCCTAATTCGTCAACGTCTTCGCTTGCGTTACAAGAAAACGAGCAACTCCAGCAAACAGTGCATCAAACAATTGAAGAAGCAGATGACCTAGCACGCACGGCTGGGCTTTTGTTGGAGACTATGAGGAACGAACAGAACCCTAAATTCAAGAACAGCCAATTCATGGGTCTGATGAAACAGTTACGGGATCGCGAAGTCGTCGTCGAAGGTAACGAGATGGTGGAGAACGATCAAAGCTCCACGAGTAGGTGGGCGAATGAATTCAAATCTGATGTCAAAGGGAAGGGGAAAGCCGTTGACAACTCTGCACGAATCAGCGCCAGTGGGCTTCGTTTTGAGTTGCGCCCCACACTGGATCCTGCTACCATGGGCACATCGAGTGTCCTAGACGGTCCTCAAGCCAGTACCAGTACCGTTAGGTCTACGACGGAGCAAGAGGATAGCAACGACGCCTATTTTCGACAAGATAACGAAAATTACATGCAATACCACAGCGAGGCTTCGACATCGCGGACAGCTCCACTCCATCAGAATCCGGATTTCTGGGACCACTTACAAGCAGATTGGGATGAGTTTGAGGCTACGTCTACGGGTATTAGACCTCTGGTAAATTATCAGTTCCAGACCCGCAACCCATATCTATCAAGCGATTCTTCGTCGCGAAATCGACAGCACATGCTACACCTGAATGGACCACAATCGTTTTATGAGGTAGAATCCACCCAGAGTCCACCGTTCCATAGTCTTGCTCACAAATCTTTTCATAGAGTGTCCTAGAGCTCGAAGCGACTGTTCAGCGAGATCCCAGCAATGCAACGGCCTGGTTCGAGCTTGGTGTCAAACAGCAAGAGAACGAACGGGAGCACAAGGCTTTGCAAGCACTACACCGTGCAACAGAGATCGACCCCTCACATCTTCCGTCGTGGCTTGCATTGGCCATATCGCACACCAACAACAACGACCGTCTAGGAACGTATAACTCGATTAACGAATGGGTAGAACGAAACGATAAGTACAGAATGGCCGTTCAACAATTCCGCGCGCAAGTCCCGGAAAAACCTTATGCCTCGACGGCTGAGCGGTTCGCTCACCTCATCGAGTGTCTCATCTCAATGGCGAGGAGTGATATGACTGGGGAAGTAGACGCTGATATTCAAATAGCCCTTGCCGTCCTTTTGAACACCAATGAAGTGATTTCCATCTCTTGACTACCTAATTCTACTCGCTAATCAATCTCCTCTTGGACTCGCAGGATTACGAAAAAGCTCTTGATTGCTTCAACACTGCTCTAGCAGCTCGACCTGACGTACGTTCGAGTTTGCAGTGGTGCAATCAACCTCTTTCAATAAACAACATACTTTTTTCAGGATTGGCTTCTATACAACAGAGTAGGAGCGACGATGGCGAACAGCGGTCAGGCTGCTGAAGCCCTCAAGTACTATCATCGAGCGCTCGAGCTCAACCCTGCCTATATCCGTGCCCGGTATGTGTGCCTTACATATCTGCTATGTCCCTGTACTGAAGCCATACAACAGATTCAACCTCGGAATTTCGTGCATCAATCTTCGAGTAAGCGCATAGCCCCTCTATCTTATCTACTGTCATCCTGACCGTCCCATTTTCCAAGCAATTTGAAGAGGCTGTTCAGCACATCTCCACTGCACTACTACTTCAGAACAGCGATGGTATCCATGATCTCGAAGGTTTGAACGAGAAACGCGGTGTCGTATCCGCGGCGCTCTGGGATACATTAAAAACAGCGTGTCTGCATATGCAGAGGATCGATCTTGCTACATTGTGCGATCAACGTAACTTGGATGGTGAGTCAAATGTTTGATTGTTTGTTCAAAGCCAGGAGATGTGTGCTAATATAGGCTGCGATAGCTTTCATGGCGGCTCGTACATGAGGAGTTTCTTTTTTGCGGTGTCAAATACCTGCTGTCGCATTATTTTCGATCTAATCAAACAATAACAATCTTGCACCTTGCAATGCTATGGGCTTGAGGTCTCTCAACAGAATCTCGTGATATATAAGTATGTTGACTGTGATCCAAAGTTCCAAGCAGTTGTATCCTGGTATTTAAGGCAGATTCATGGACCCGTCTTTCAAGATTTGCGTCCACGCTCATGCCATGGTATGTTGCTTGCCGCCTTTCATCTGCAGCACTTGAATAAATACTAGGTGCACCTGCCTAAATGCGCTGCTTCGTGACAGTAAGGCCCCTGATATTTTGCTGTGCCGTTCTGATCCATTTTGGTGGGTATAACGGTTGATACCCTGATGCTACTCTGATCGCAATAACGAAATTGATTATATCGTGGCAGTACTGCATGTATATCGATGGCTGGACGAGTGGTTTGTAAAGAGAGTACATATTGACTCGCTTGTACAACGTTGTGTAATAGGTAGGTCAATAGGAAGCGAGATGATGACAGAAATGGGAAGAGAAAAACGGGACCTCAATAGAGATCCTGTAGATTGGGAGGTCAGAATAGGAACAATAAAGCTGGACAGAATAAACGTACAATTGAAACAAGCAAGCTGGAAGCGGGACGAGCAAGACGTGGGGACGATATTGCCCAGATAGGCTGAAAAGAAGGCACATTAGTACATGGTGAAGCAAAGGGCAAACAAACAAAGGAATGATATGATAGAAAGATGACATGCCAAATAAAACCGCTACAGCTCCAGCAAACCAGACGAGACCTGTACTGAGCACGAAGAAAGAAACCTGCATGCAATCACAAGTTGGAGTGCGCCCATCCTCTTGCACCGCCCATGACTCAAGCGCTGCACGTACAATCCTCGAGGTCTCTGCAGCCGAGTCCGGTCTAAGACATGTACGACAACTCGCCAAGGGGATAGAGGGCTCTGCTGACACTCCGAGTGCGCCCATCCTCTGACACCTCCTGGCTCCAACGCGCCCGCACACGCCGAAGCATGTACGAGAACTCGCCAGGCGATCGAGGGCTCTGCTAACACTGCTGACTCAATCATACACACCGGTCCGATGCATCGTACTAGCAAGGTTCGTTGGCATCATTCGGGAAACTGGTAATGGCGGGCACGTCTATGACAGTGTATTAGCGGGTGAAGATGTAAAGAGACATAAGGAGAGGACGTACGGTGTGATGGAGTGCATAGCACTAGCCGGCGGGGTGGTTCGGCGTTGAGAGAAGTCTGTAGATGAGAGTCAGCATGGGCGGGCAAAATATGATAGATAAAACATACTTGCAAGGCTCTGAGTCAGGGCGGTTGTTCAAATCGCTCGCCTTGGTAGAAAGACAGCGGCGAGATACTGCTATAGTGGGGGTCAGCTAGGGGGCACGCGACTAGATGAGAAGAGACGAACGTGGATGATAGAGGTATGCATCTAGTCAAGGACTGATGGTAGTAGACAGCGGGTGAGGGAGAGCGTTGGGCACCAGAGATGATGGTGGTTGGGGGAGAAGAGCAGTTGGGCGATTTCGTCAAACACGCTGGGCTTTTATATGTTGTCGAAGGAGCAGATCATCCATTTTGGGACGAAATCATCGTTGAATGCGATTAAACAATGATGACGCGTCTTGAAATTGTCACGCGCCGGAGGAATGACGTGACAAGACGCGGTCGCCTCGCAGCACGAGTAGCTGGAGAGCATAGCGTATTAGACCTGCAGGCCTGGACTTCCAGTGTTTCTGAGCTGCCCGCCAAGGCGTCCTCCAAAACCACCCCCCAAGAGACACGGAAAATAATTTGCGGCATACTGCAGGGAGTAGGGATATATCGACTCGAGAGCTCGGCATCACTTGATCCGAGTAGAAGGAAACGTAAACAGTCCTAGAAGCAGGAGGCTCTTAGACAAGAACAGCAACGAATCAGAGACTGAATGGGAGCGATCCTGTAATAGTTTGTCCCAGAATATCGTACGCTCCAGCAATGCTAAGAACACCATCAAATTGGTTCGCGAAGATCATCGCGTATAAACCGGAAAGACACCCAAGCTCTGGTGTCGATTCTGCAAGACATGTCGATACTTGTATTAGGCATATTAAACATGGTTTTGGAAAACCTATGTAACTTGGATATCGTTTATAAGGATGCTGTTCGTGAGCAGAAGTCAATTAGAAACTAGACGTCAATCACAAAGAGAAACCCACCTGAGAATAATATTACACAAACTGGTAGAAGCAAGTACGCATACGATATCTTGCCGAGCATCAATACTCGTCCTCGTCCTCGTCTTCGTCGCCAAACCCATGACCACCACCTCCGTACCCGCCCACCTCACCGACGTCAAACTTCAAACTGCATTTCATGCTATTTTTCGAGTAATTTACTTCGATAGTGCGTATGGAAACATCGCAGGCTCCTTGTTTGACGGATTTAGTGAAGGTAGATCCTCCACCGCCGAAGAAACCACCCATACGACGAGCAGGCATTCCTGGGAGGGGATGCCAATTACAATTTGATTGTGAAGTAGAAGAATATTCATACCTCCACGGCTCCATCTATTGCCTTTGAGTGGCTTCAACTCGTCGCCGAACAGACTTTGAATATGTGCGGGTGATTGCTTTGAAGAAAGATTGTGAGTGCGAAAGTCGTAAGACGGCTAGGGCAACGTACGAATTCGATGATGGTCACGGTGCTCTTGGGTTTATTTTCCGGACGAGGTTGTACAAGCATACCTTTTCCACCAAAGAGGCTCTCAAATTCGGCTGGCTCTAAGATTTCGTCGAATTTGATAGTCTTCAAGGAGCCTTGGAATTTGACAGAGTCAGATTTGCATTCTTTCTTCAACCTGTCGTCAAGGTTCTAAGATGCGAAAATGAGTAGACGCAAAACTGAAAATACCTGTCGAATATCTTCTTGAGTTGAATCTTGCGTTTCTTGTCTTCAGCTTTGCTCGAAGAGGCAGTGGGAGCGGCAGAGGACGTGGATGGCTCTGATGTACTGGCTGCTGTTGCCGCGATGGTTCTAGCTCGTTTGGCTGGCGGTTGCTGTTGGGTCGCGAGTTGGTCTTCAAGCTATGTAAGAAGATCCGTTGACATCAGCTCGGCGTGTAAATGAGAATTGTAGAACGGCCGACTTGCCTGTATGATACGGAGTCTCATGGCTTCCAAGACCTATTTATTCGACGCGTCAGACACCTGAATAGCGCGCTTTTGGAGATGGGGCAATACTTGAGGATTCACTGGCAAAGCAGAGCCCAGGTCAAGTTCATCTGAAAAGACGCGTTGAACGCGTTGGATTATGAGCATGACGTGAATTTGTAATAGATTGGCTGCATACCTCCATTCACGAGGGTAATTGTACGCTTTCTACCCTTTGTTTGTGCTTTATCGAGGGCAGTCAAGATGGTGCTTTGATGAAGAGGGGTGTTTTCCTTTTCGTTACCAAGAGCGGAGGTGATTTGAGCAGAAGACATGGTTCAATCTAGCAGATGAAATGAGAGAGATGGGAGTATGAGACAAGGGTCTTCGAGCTGTTGCGAACTGAGCCTCAGACGTTGCGAGATGATTTACCAGTGGGTGCAATTTCGATGTCGCGTGGGTTCTCGCGTGGCACCTTTTGGCTGTATTTACTGCCCAGATTATTTCACCTTCAAGGCTCGAGTCGAGCTCACCGTCAAGCTCAACGCTCATCGGCACCATCGCTCGCATGGCTACTGCACGGACATCGTTCATCTCACATCCACCGTCGAGCTCGTCGCAGAATCAGTCTACAAGCACGGGCATGTCCCCAGAACTCGAACAGACTCTCGCCCTTTTGTCTTCACATCGTTCAGTCCTCGGATACATCCTCATCTCTCGCTCTCCTCCAGGCCCACACCACGCTCCCAGCATAATCAGATCCTCAGGTGTCATATTCGAAGGCGAACAAGGAAAAAAATATGCAAGTGTTATCGCACGAATCGTACAGAGCGTACAATCTGGTCTCGAGGAAGTTCAAGGTGATGCAGATCCCGTATGTTCGCCTTCTCTCACACACTCTCTCATTGTCCATCGTTGACAAGGCCCATCCAGGACTCACTCAAGTTTCTCCGAATCCGAACAAAGAAGCATGAAATCATGATATCACCTGGTATATATTCTATTCTTCCTGTACCTCTCTATCTTCCTCAACGCATGTACAGACGACAGATACCTTTTAGCAGTTCTACATGATCCTGCAACATAATATACCCGATCTCCATCCGTTACACGAGGTATGATGCGAGCGATCAGTGAGGATGTCAGGTGTGCCGCGGCCGTGGAGATACCTGGAGATGCTGCTGCAGTGCGTAGGACGAGGTCGTGGTATTCTCTCCCCATTGGATTCTTACCCTTCGGTTGCTGTACTTGTTAACCTTCGTACCCTACATCTCATCCTTTTGGCTATTCAGATCCGTGTATTTGTACGTTGTACATCTATAGTCTCTGCTCAAGCAGAACTTCAGTTGACGAAGGCGTAATTCTATATTTCAGTTGAGACGATATCCTTTGCAATAACATTCATCGCACTTCAAACCCTGCGGAATAACGGATCTTCCGAAACAAAGATTATGATATCGACCTCTGCAAAGGGTAATGTCACTACGAAGTTTCCTAGCTGTGTCTCTTTCCGTGCCTTCCTTGTAATGCTTGGGTACTTGTATGGTCTTTTAGCCATTATGTATGGAGCGATGCTTTATCCAGCAGCTTTGATTAAGCTCGAAGGCGGTCAAGCAGATGAGTTCCGCCGTAATCCAACGTGTTAGTATCCCCATCCGAATCCTGCGACTGAGTCAAGAGACGCCAAGGTCATGTTCGGCGAAGACAATAATAGAGACGTATGTTAGCCCCTATGAAGCCAGGAACATTCCCAATCTCTTGTCGATAGCGCCATTCGCCATTTGTTATTACAGCCCCCATAAAGACCTTGATGCAAACCATCAGGTGAAGTTGTGAACAGAAGTCTAGAATCCGATTTCTTACCTGTAGAAAAGTCGGGATCTTTATAATCGTGAATGTAGTTGCCTATCAAGAGGATCCTCGGAGGTGGGTCGAATGGAGCGCAATCAGTAATATAATGACTATCTCGCAGAATACCTACAGAAAGAGCGAAAGAATCAAGAAAACAGGTCATTGAACAGAGTTACGAGACCATATAAATAGCATATCCGAAGTGATTCGAGTATGTATGAGGACCCTGCAGTGTAAAGATGGGGACGGCTTCCTGACCATGCAGTGGCGGTATGATTCCAACGAAAAAGCACGCGGTAGTGTCCTGATCTAGGGACCCGTATCTTCGTTGGAAAACCATAGAAGCGCTGGTGCGTTTCTTCGGTCATTGGTCAGAGGCGTCAATCACGATTCGAAGGAAGGAGACTGACTTGAGTACGGTTCCGTCAAGAACCGTCTGTGGGTCAATTAGAGAAACCGAAGCATGGAAAGAGTCCGAGCGGCGAGAATCTTGGCTCACTAGCACTGCGTTAGAGGAGACATGATGACCCTGGATACTTCTCGGAGCGGTCCGTATGCGAGCGTTAACCCAAAGAAACATATAGAGTTTCTAGGCATCATTGAATAAACGTCTATCAGAGATGTGTATAGCGAGTCGAGAGTCAATTATCAAGCGTCCAAAGCTCAGCATTCCGGGTGCCATGAAGGAGGTATGATCAGTCCATGTCCAATTGTACACTCGAGACTCACGGAGAAACTAAACAAGCCTTCCTTGATTCTCTTCCATTCGAATGGTTTCCGGCTCTTGGATTTCGCCACCATGTTAACCTCTGCAGTTATGATTTGAGGGGAGCTTCTTCGCGGGGGTACGGGAATACGTCTTGATAGGCTCCAGGTCAAACGAATTGGCGCAAGGCATGGCTCTGACGCGTGTCTGTCTGGTCGAGAAAGCGTCGCGGGGTTAGAATTAGACAGGCAGCTGCGAACGGCCCTTCGGTGGGCATCTAGTAACGAATGATGTGAGTCAGAGATGGGCGGGAGCCATGTGATGCAGAGGTGTCGAGGAGAAAGAAACTTGCCAACTTGGGGCGCGATTAAATAAGTTCGAGCATTTACGACGATAGATTGGAGACATACTTCAAGTTGTACGGATATCTCTGCTCTTCATAGTTCGAATACGCCATGCGCTGGGTATTCCAACAAAGACGGAGGTTTTCCTGGGAGAGGGAGAGATGTCAACATTTTATACAACTCACGGTCATTTTGAACGATTCTCGAGCGAATTATGGGCTATTTGAATTAGCAAGACATACATCACGGATGGCCCTATGGGAACGTACGTCGACCATCGTGGAAGTAGAGTCGCCAACGCCAGTGACAGGGTCCGCCACAAGCCTTCGGAAAAGATCGTGGCAAAGCTCTAAAGCTCTTGAACTGTATCAAATTGGACACTTTATTCCGTTTCTTGCAATCCTTGGATATCGGCATCTCAGCACACATGCAAGCATATGTTCGAGATTGTCTCCACTATTCAGCTCCAGGAAGACTCAGAATTGTCCCCGTGGTCAGATTTGGGTCAAATGTCAATCCCAAACTTCAAAAACCTTCGCGTACGCCGGATACTATCACATCTTGAATGGACTTCCAAATTATACTCATTACTCCGCATAGTAAATCTCTAGACGTCGTTTGGAGTCATAATAGACCGATTTTGCTTATTTCCTCCGTTCTTGCTTCCTATCCTGGGCTTATGTTCTGATGACTGGGTGGGGCTGCTCCTTCCTTATACAGATATGTTGTCAGGTTCCGAAGACGTCTGTTGGCACGTCTTTCTATATGTGTCATGACGCCAATATACACCAGAGACATAACGGAGGCTGTTTCTGTCCAGCCTGATGCTACTTGATTGCGATCTTTCTTTATCTCGGTCATGTCTCTTCTGCCCGTTAAAAGGCCATGGCCCCGATGGACTGGCACCTATCTAATACCCACAATGAACTACCGTGTTCTCTCTCTCCCCGCAGCTAATTCTACAGAGCACTTGCAGGCCTTGGCAGAGGTCGACGACTTCGCTACTACCCACATGGGACATACCGATGCAGGGCCTTGGACTTATCGCAGGTTACAGGAGCCTAAATTAACGACAGAGCTAATTCGTTTAGCCAACGCTAGATCGCACCCATATGTGGATAGTGTCACCTTCCAACCATGCATGTCGTCGCACAGTCAAGATAGGTATGCGGTGGAAGAATGGGATCTTCCAGGAGGGAGGTGGATCTTCAACGCTGTATTCGACGGTGCGGTATACATAACTATCTTCTTATAATTACTAGACTCAGTCGACACCTCGTAGGCCATTTCAATCACCACACGGTTGAATATGCTTTTCGGCAACTACCTTCCATGATAAAACATCCACTGCAGACTGCTCTCCAAGGGAAGTCTGGTGGTTCCCTTCCCCCCGATCTTGTCTCCAGGATCCTGCATGACGCCATAGCCAACCTTGACAACTCCATCCGCTCCAGGTTCCTTGACCTTTTCCCTAGGGATCTCAGCCAGTTCAATAATCTTTCCGATTCAGCAATCAAAGGCATCGTACACGGTGGAAGCTCTGGATCTCGTAACCTCGCCACCATACTTAGGTCTATTGGAGGGACCACTGTGCTCGTCAGTTTGACGGACCCTTTGAAGAAGAATTTATGGTGTGTAGGTATATCATTCGTTTGACCACAGTAGTATTGACTTTCGTTATCAAAGGATTGCTAATCTCGGAGATAGCTATGCAGGTTCTCTCATGGTCACTCTTCTAGTTATTTCTTTCGTGATGTATCTTGCTACACAGCTCTGGGCACCAGAAGTCAATCCGGAAGATGGGTTGCTACTCCTCTGAACGCACTCCATAATGGCAACAATCCTTCAGAGGTGCGAAGAGTCAAAACCGAACATCCTGGGGAGAATGAGTCGATACAATACAACAGAGTAGTGGGGTTCCTTGAACCGACAAGAGGTGCGTAGTCTCCTTTCTACCCGGGTGGATATCGCATAATGGCTGACTGTTCGTCAAATAAGCTATTGGCGACGTATGGCTCAAAATTCCATCAGTATATACTCGTCGTGTTCTTTCGTTCCTAGGCGGGGAGTGGATGTCACCTCAAAAGGCCAACGAGTATGCTGCTCGTATCAGAACCCCCCCTTACGTATCCAACAAACCCGATGTATATCACCGCGTCCTCCCAAATTCCCCGAGTTTTCTTATCCTGTGCTCTGATGGTTTGCCGGATCTTTATGACGAGATGGGACCGTCTGAACTGGTCAATCGATGGGTTGGGATAGTAGGGAGGTCCTGGGAGGCTCAAGGCCCACAACGCAATGCAGCTCTGAGTCTGTTGCGCGATGCGATTGGCGGAGACGATGCAAGCACAGTTTCTCAGAATATGACAGTCGAAATGGACGAACGATGGATGGATGATACTACTGTTATAGTACAACGTTTTCAATAGAGGTAGAAACAATATAGATAGGGAAAGTGGAGTTAATATTAATTGATATGAGATGGCAGTTTTGTGTGAAGTAGATCCGTTTTAATCCTTTGAACACAATACAGCTAGAATGTACGAGGAGGACACTTATGATACAACTTCACCGCTTGAAGTCAAATGGACTCAGTGGAGGTTCGGCTTTGACGCGAGATTCATTCTGCTTGGCCCTCAGGGCACAAACAGGACAAAGGCGAATAAATAGTTCTGTCATGGGCCAGGTTATCGAAGACTGAGAGTATATTTAGTTTGAAGGTGTTCGAAAGTCAGCCATGGGAAAGATGCTCACTATTCCGAGAGTTCCAATGTCAAAAAGCATCGTGAATGCGGTACCATGAGCCCTGTGAGCGTATGCTAGGATGTCATATACTTGGGGTTGTAAAGGAACGCGGTCAAACGCCTGCATTGCATCGACATTTGTGGCGTCTTTTTCCGGGGATAAAATAGCCATGGGATCAAGATTATTTGGGCGCATTTTCGTTTTGTCTGCCCGAGCGACTAATTTGCCGTCTACGCGCGAACGATATTCCAACCGGAGTTTCTCCACCTCTAGGCCGTCCATCTGGAAAATCGGATCTCGAGGGAGGAGGATCAAGCTGTATTTTTTGGAACCAGAGCAAGCATGATGGATGGATATCCACGTACGCATTGCCTGAGAAAGCTTCGATGTGTCACCTCGGATTAAGGCGCGGGCGACTGTGGAGTAAGCGTCTGGCATCATGATAGCCGTTTCTCGAAGATCTGGCATGATGTCTGCGATGAAGGTGGCAAGGTGATCTTCGAACATACGGCGGTTCGGCATATCTACAGCGTTGATGGCAGCAAGGCCACGCGTGAAGTCTTGGGGAAGAGGGGGAAAAGATGGATGCGACCAGGGCTCGATACGCGCATGATTGGTAGACGTTGAGCTCTCCGATGGAAAAGAATGCGTGATAAAGGGGAACTGCGCTGCTATGGTGGGAGGCTTGGGAGCTGAAACTGACCCACGTGGTGCTGACTTGCGATTTGGCTGGTATTCCGATGTAAATCGACCAGATCGAGGATATCCTGGGGCTTCTCCCTCGGTGGAGACGCTTCTCTCGTAGGCAATTGAAGGCGGCGCTTTATGGGCATGAGAGGATGAACTGGCCACATTTTGACCGTAAAAACTGTGCGCTCCGCTAGAGTTTACCGTTCCGCCTTGTTCAGACATATCAGATATAAGAAACGAGGCTGTTTTCGTTCCATAATTCTCTTGGCGGTCTGTGACTGTGACCGGAATATCCGTAGGAATTCTGTGTCTCTTCTTCGGGGTGTAGTTGCAATCCGTTTCCTGAGCTTCACCACAGTGATTGCAGACAGGAAGGTTCCGATCACACTATTACAAATAGAGGATAAGGGCACGGGTGTATCGAGAAGGAAATCTGGAGACGAACCTTGAAGTTCTTGACACGACAACGATCACATCTTGGAATGCCCCGATGAGCAGGGGTCGGCAAAGGTGTATACTTGCACTCCCTGCCAGAAGCCCATGAGCAGTGGTTACAGGCTGGAAGTACTCTGTCGCACTGTGTGTGTATTTCGCTATCAGATAAGTATGGGAGTGCCACAAAAAAATTGACCTTCAAATTATTCAATCGACAGTGGTCACATCTAGGTTTTCCACGCCGCCCGATCCAAAGAGATTGACGAGCCATATAAACCTTGGGATTTGGGATTCTAATGGTAAGATTTCCGTCGTCGTTGGGATCTCCCATGGAGTCCGTTTCGTCCTGAGAATCAGCCATGGAGTTATTGAAATTGGTAACGATGATTGTTGAGTGGCTCCTGGTGGCAGATTAAGAAGCTGGTAGAGAAGATTAAACGTTTTATTGAGAAATGAAGTGTTTCTAAGAAAGAGCCGACGAACCAGATGATATCCCGAGTCAAGTGCGGTGGGACAATGCACGATGCCGAGAAAGAACGAGAGTCCTTGGATGCGAAGAGAGTAGTAAGAGAAGGGAAGTAGCAACGAGAGAAAGAGTGGTTGAAGTGTATGTTGAATGTTCTGAAGAGAGGAGGAGATCCACGACAGATCGAACCTACTTAGTGCGTGATGTTACTTGCGTTACGCCCCTGCATCCTTTCTTTGCATGCTTCTGCAATGTGTAGGACGTCCGTTATATATTTATACACCCTCAATACACCCGCTCTGCTCTCCAATTCTCTCTTTCTTCTCTCAAGTCCTTCTCTTGTTCTCAGTTCGTATCTCATTGCCGGTATCGACTCGGACGTCGCCGTTTCGCAATGATTTGCTGGCAGATTTCCCCTTTCAGTCACCAAACATCCCAAGGATCAAGACAAGCTCGCTCCGCCATTTCAAAATATATCTCAGCGACTTCATCTCTAGTACGTCTTACCCAGCTGCCATCTCACCAGCGATGCCCTCCACAGAATATTTCCGAATATGGAGCACGTAGTTCACCAAGAAGCTCACCGGGAACATCCGGAACATGTAATGCTGTGTCCCGATTAGGTAGTTGTTGTTGGATTTCATGTCAAGTTCGTGACTGTCCGTAGCATGTTCTTCTGCACGTACGTTCAGTCTTACGTTGCTCAGCTATTCAAACCACTGACTAAATTTGAACTTTCTCATAGCAACGTATGAAGACCTACAGAGGCCACCTGTGCTTTTGTCACTCTACGATGTGAATCACTTGATTTATCAGCAAACTTGAACTATGCCCGAGTCTTACTTCGACTTGGACACATTTGATGCTGTCAGATATCTCCCACCTTACTCCTGCCTGGCCATGCGACTTTTGTGATTCTCGGCGCTCACCACGAGGCCACCCAAGGGGATTCCCTACCAGGTGATTTAAATCTACACATCATGCCTAATAATGATGTTTCCTCTCTGGCGACAAATCTGCGTTGTCCTTGCCTCCTCCTTGGATCCCACAAGCACGCGGTGGTTCATTAACCCGCTCTTAAAATGTGGTCTTTCGCACGATACGATGGACTTCATAAATCATGTCCTCTAGCTCTCCTAAATCTCTGCCTTCTGGCATTCAACCCTACTCACGGCCATGCACGCTCTAATACTCTTTGCTTGGGCCTTGAAAGCAGCTCTAATATTGTCTACTCCCCTCTCACGGCGTGCTGTCGATTTTTACAATCCAGCTTCAAACGGCGATTCCATGTCGGATGCTTCAGGGACCCTGGGAACTTCTGTGAGGACCTCTTGATGTCATCCTCTCAGGTTTAAGCTCGCCAGACGTACTCGAGGATGTGGCATTTTTCAATTTTGCCCAGGGAATCAGCTTGTAAATGCTTTCGCTGTACATCCATAGGTCTACTCTCATCATTTACGCCTTGAAGATCGTTTGAGTGCTTGGGAATATTTTTGGGGAACCCGCAATCAGCCAATCTCGGTTCTGGCAATGGTTAGGTGAATCAGACGGTATTTAGTCGTCATGTTCGACACTTGTTGTATACTTGTTCTGCGCTATGTCCTTGACGGAACTTCGACAGGATCACGGAAATGCGGCTTTGGGAACTTGCCTGAAGAGGTCTCATTAGAGGAACCCATCTCCGGTAGGTGTTTATCGTTTTTCGGACTCAGAACCGCAAGGCTTTTGGTAATCAAGATTGTAAGGTATAGCGCCAGAATGGTGCAGTTGCCTACAGTTGCCCGGATAGTGGCCCTTTCTTTTTGGCGTAAGCATCGTCGACTTCTGCTCTACAGACTCGAAATTGACTCCAGCACTTCTTCTAATGTATCGCAAGAAGACGTACATCGACGAACGATGATGTGTCTGCATGTTCCTCACTATCATCTAGAATGTTACTCAGGAGGAACACTATAATCTCGACGGGCAGAGACTGACTCTCAGATTTTGCAATAACAAAGACCTCCTTCGGACTGTCGCTTACACCACCCTTGGGGAGAATTTTACGGGTTGTGTACTTACTTGCTTTTGCTCTGATCTTTCACTCACGATGACGAATAACATAGGCATAGAGAATCCCCACTCTCCTAGCTGTAACTGACACAATCCAGTGTAATCTTCATTTTGTCTGAGAGCAATCAATTCGAGACGAACGGTGAACTTCATTTCAATTTGTCGACTACCAAAGTCATGCCACATACATAAGAGAGAAGATTAAAGATAAATACGTGAAGGGGAACTGCAAAATTAAATTATATGTCGTGAAAAAATCGTGAACGAAAAAAAATGTAAATGCAACAGAGTTTTGTCCAAATGACACGAGAGTTTACTGAATAGTCACCGTTAACAATACGACAACACCGTCTATCGCTATGCCTGAGGATTTGAATGCGTAAGTTAATTCAGAACGACTGTATAAACTAGAGTTCGAGACACATACCGTGGTTGACCCCGGCGTCTCCCGCTTGAAGAAGGCCAGTGATATTCTCAGCAGTGGTGGAATACGTGACGCCGTCAAAATTTGAGCCTGCGATGGCTGCTGTGACCAGAGCGTCTCGGCCGAGATCATATCCATTGGGGACGATGGTATGGCTTTCTTCGACATCCTTCACGGGCATCAATACGGTTTGTCACGAAAAACAGGGGAACATTAAGTACCTCCTCTTGAGATACACTGAAAAACAAGGGAATCAAATCAACGCCAATCAAATCTGGAGGGAAAGTTTCACTAACGCCAAGAACAATGCCCCACTATCAGCAGAACTTCCGTTCTGGCGGAAGACACTAAATAAAACTACTGGTCAACTTGGATCAGGATCGAGACCAAGACCAGAAAGATACCGGAAATGGTTTCCTCCTATCAAGCTCTCCAAGCAGGTTCCTAGCTCCGAGTTGCCGTAGTCCTCTCTCAATTCCACCTACAATCAACATAAGCATTGAACAGTGACAGCCAACTTGCTCGTGAGACATACTGTTTGATTGACAAACCCATTCCCATCACCTAGATTGGCAGACTGGGGACCACCGAGATGAATGCCCAAGCACTCTGTAGAGCTACGCGACAGAACATCAAGCTACAATTGCCATACATGATGATCGGGAAGATACACACAAGCCAATGGAACGCGCAAAGTTGAGAATCCCATCATCCGTGAGGACGGCTGGGGAACTCAAACCCGACATGATCACCTATGATAGATTTATGAGCACGAACAGTAGACGTTCTGATAGACTAACATTAAGAGGTTCCCCCACATTGGTCCCGGCAACATCCAGCATGGACCCGCCTCCATCGAGTGGGTTGAAGTATGCTACTGCACGCTCGCAAAGCTGGGGCGCAGCAAGAGCCAATTGCGCGACAAACACGAGGATGAGTGCGAAGGGTTGCATCGTTATCGCGGTCGGTGTAGCGTATAGTCAACCTGCTGGGCGGGGGAGGTAAAAGGAAGAAAATTACGCATGGTCAGACTTTATGAGAACCAGGCGGAACCAGGCTTCTTCCAACGTTCGCATATTTAGGTTGTCTGTGGATGCCAGTGGTTCGATTTCGTTGCATCAAACGACCAAAAGAAACCATATGGGGCGTTTTGAGGGCGTGCTCCTGAGTGAGGGAACGTGCATGCCAAAAAAACGACGAGACAGATCTGAGAATAGAACATTGTTGCTTCCAATCATCTCACCTCACTGGGGAACCATTGTGATTGACCCACGAACATAGAGACATGGGCCGTCTTGTGGTGACCTGAGCAGGTGGTCTCAACCCTTTAGGGGAAGTTTGACGCAAAAATAGAAAGTCGATAGACCCTTCTGACGCCCACGACGACGTTCTCGTGAGTACCTTGCTCATGACCACCAACAATCAGGCGAATAAGCGCAAAGAAACGTTCGTAATGCCTAGGAACATGCATGTTATGGTTCCGTCGAAAAAAATGTGTGGATGTGATGCGCTATGCTACAATAGAATGTAAAATCAAAACAGTTCATAGAAAACATGAGGGTCGCTGCACCGGATAGGAAGCTGTCTCATCAAGCGTCCAAATCCACATCGCTGTGAGGTTCCATGTCTTGGTCCATGTCATCGTCCCAAACAAGTCGCCTAACAACGCGGAGGGTATGATCTTGTGGTGACAACGCCAGCTCATCGGGAGACTCGTATCCATCGTCCTCATAATAATCATCGGGCATTTGGCGATTTGCTTCGCGCTCCAGCGTTTCTGTATGAACCTCTTCCAGGGTCCGTCGTTTGACACGATCGAGGACCATGTCGAGTTGTAGGAAGTTGTCCTCATCCAGAGCGAATTTGCGATGCTTGCGCCCCCTCACATGCTTTGATCAAAGACGTCAGTCTACGTAAGGTTGCGAATCAGATAACGCTCACAGATTTGAAATCATCGAATTTCACGCGGCAACTCTCGCAATAACCAGGCTTCGACCCTTCTTGCCGTTTTGGTAGCCTCAGGGTATTCGTACTGCGGCTCTTTCGCAGCATACTCGGACGTGCTGGTATCTCAGCAGGCGGACCCATCATAGACGATTTCCTCCCTTGGCCCTTGTCCATTGACACCGCGGAAAACTTTCTTGACGTTACAACCTGTTGTTGGATCCGTCCTTGCAGAGCTGCTGGTAATTGTAGCGTTCTGAACGAAGTCGTCGCGGTGGAGGTTGTACCAGTTGTAGACGTGATACCCACACTATTTCCTGATGCAGCCATATAACCCCCTGCGCCGGAGGCCAGATAACCAGAAGCATTGGCGGAGTCAAAATCAGCGTCGAGATCGATATAACCGCCGTCGTGGAATTCAGCATCATCGGGATTAGTGCTGCGACGACGGAGATTGTTCATTGACACAGAACGTCTGAGGTCACCAACCCTCTTCGCATGTTGATTCGCCTCAGCCTTCCTTATCATCGCCTCCATCTGCATTTTCCTGATCCTTCGCTGCTCACGCTCATCCTCCTTCTCCATCTCTGCTTGCTGTGCTTTCTCCCAACGCCGTTTCTCCTTTTCATCGAACGGTACAAAAGGACTTCTTGACTTTGGGTGACAATGTAGTACTGGCCAAGGAACCTTTGGTGGAGGGGCACCTTCGCGTACTTTTGGGATAGGATATTCCTGGGCAGCAATAGTGGCTAGTTCTTGACGCATGTCCTCCACCAGGACGAAATACGTTGAGCGAGAGAAATAGCGAAAGTCGTGCCTCTTTTGGCTAGGGTCCCGTTCACTAGTCCCATGCAGACGTTCGGACTGAAGGAGACGCGATAGGACGCGCTGGTTGGAGATGGTCTGCAATTGAGGTACGACTTGAATGGCGGGCGGGCGATAGGAAGACAGTGGAGGCGCATCAAGACAACGGCCTAGAACGCTTTCCAGTTTCGCCGTAGTCCATATTTTCTTGCCTAGACCAATTGCTTGTAGTACGAGATGATCATATTCATCGACCGCTCTGAAGTGCAATGAACATAGTTGTCTCCATGATTTGACTAATGTTTCGCTCACCGACTCTTGAGCTTGATGGGACTCTTCAGAAAAGGCCCTTGTCTGAGTTGTGCTCGAGGCTGATTCTCTTTGTTTGCCATGTCCTCTGTAGGAACTGGTTGATCGGTGATTAGATGAGTGATGTCTTTTGAGAAAAAGTCATCAACAGCCTGGATTGCCAGTTAGCGGAGTGGACGACTATGTCTGTTGATGAAACACATACTCCTCCTAATAGTTTGATCTTAGCCTCGAAGACATTCCTAGCAGCGCTATCGGTATCGATGGAGTTTAAATCGAAATAAAAGTTCCATGAAGGAAATGCGCGAGTATATTTGTCCTTGAACTCTTGTTCACGTTCTGCGCGTTTTCGATTTTTGTCGTCATCGCGTGTGGTGACCACCGGTAGAGTAGCTCTGGCGCGTTTCAATGTGAGATGGGGTACATTTGCCTCACCCAGAGGGTCTGGAGAACGGGGGCGCTTGATGGAACCGGAAGCAGTTCTCGTGGCCTTGACTGGGGAGAAGAACTGAGGAATTTGGAGAGGACGCTGAGATAGTGGACGACGATTGATAGTGGTCATGAGACTGAGTAGATGTGGCGAGGAATAGTAGAAAAAGAAAAAAGGGTATATGATGCTGCCACTGTTGGTTCGAGGTAAGAGTCGGGTAGGAAGATAGCGTGCTCAACATAACACGAGCACGTCACACACATCACATCACACTCTCATTTTGATCTCATCGTACATACCTTCGAGAACAGTCTACCAGGAAAATACATACTCATCGCGAAAGTGACTATGATATCGACGGTCGAAGAAGTACGCACTCTGGAAGTTCCCTGCAAGAGTTTCCCCTATACGAACTCGATACCACCGGCTCGATACACTCGCTAGATTGAGATATTCGAGCTCTATGGGGTCGGATATTGTAAGCTCGTGCAATAAGACACGTATTGGTACTAAGTGTGAGTATCGGCAGAGTCGAGGACTTCTGATTGTCGCTTTTTGCATGGCACTTGTCACAAACGCGTTACAATCACGTGGTAGTTACGTTGACGAACGCGTCACTCCGAGTAGCGCGTTGGTAGCGCGAGAGGGCGTGACAGAATCAGAGTCAAGAACCTTCAAGACACGTACTTATGACGGGTAGAAACATTTATTCTAAAGCGATGAAAATATACAAGGGGAAAGATTCATATCTGCTTACATTGCTCTTCCTCGGCCTCGGGGTCAGAGAGGCTTTGGCGTTCAACGGCTCCGCTCAGTTTCGAATCGACAGCAAGGACATCTAGGTAGTCTTTCAGGCAGGAAAGACGGTAGGATACTGAAGAGTCCCAGTGCGAAGATGAGTACATGGTGTTCTGATACAAAAGGTTCGTAATTCGAATTTTGTAGTAGTGAGACCGAATATGATTTGACTTTTTGACCACTGTCTAGTCTTAGGAGCGCAGTGTACCTTCAAATCGTTTGGCAATCGACTGGCAGTAGTCTCCATCAATCAGACTCAGTAACCGATTGTCAGTAGTAAGTACTTGGGCTGGCCAACGGCTGGCTTGCTGCCGGCACTCGGCTGCTATTTGTATCCGAGCCATCTGCCAAACACCGCTTGAAATGGAAATTCTCCACGTGCACAGGACCAGCTTCAAGTTTCCGACCTGGCACTGGGCAGCACAATCGCAAGTCGAATCTCGGAAATGTCTGATCCCACTCATTCACCTTTTGATCTGGTGCCACCACATAATATAGAGTCTGCCATGAATTCTCTTCCGAAAATTCTTCCTCATTTCTTTACTCCCCATTTGTCCGACAAGCCTCAGAATCCGATCATGGACGCTCTGAATTGCTCCATCCAGAACAACAAAAACTCTATTCGCTATCCAGAAATTCCAAAAGAACTGGGAATAATCGCAGCCAATTTCAGGGGTGCTCCAAGACGTCCTCAAGTCAACAACGCGCTTTGGTACGAGATGGTACACCGTAAGGTTGTGCCTCAGGTACGTGTGTCTTATGTCAGGCTCTATAGGAAGAGGTTGCTCAACTAAAAGAGCGTGGTTAGAGTCAAGCCCTTTTGTGGGACGCGTTACGTCCGTTGCGATCCTCCAAGGCCTCGTTTTCTGCCTTTTTATCCGAACAAGACGATTTGGTATCTGCCGCAGCTCGCTACCAGTGAGTTGAGGGACTTTATTTACAGCTAGTTCCAATCTTGACACATACTTTTGCAAGCGTGCATCCTCGCCTTCGCGAGCCCAAGACGAGGATGTTATATCTCACGCAAGCAGAACTTTTCAAAGCCTTGAAGTTGACTCTTCTTGGGACTTCCTCTGCATATTATACGTGGGACGCTCTCTCGGAGACTTTCTTACAAGCCAATACCGAAGATGGAGGTGAAACCCTCATCTGTGTCGATGGAAAAGATGAGATCGTTAGCCATAGGTCTCGACCATACACGCTATACTTATCATATGTTCTGACAGTCTCGTTACAGTGTCTTACGCCGATTCTTTACTATTGGGACACTCCTGAGGCGCCTCGAGATACTGCTGGGGTCTCTCCGCACCAGGTATGTACAGTTTCTTTTGCTATCTAAGATAGTGCTAAGCCTTATGCTAGATCCGCTCGAGAGGGTCCCACTATACATGCATTTACACACAGCCTTTCCATCGTACTTGTATTCCTACGCGATGCTCTATCTTGTTCACCACCTACCGACGACGCGTTATATTCAGATTCTCACGATCTCTCGACTATCTGGATGCACTACGAAGAATATGAACTCGTTCTCCTTGCACTCTCCTCATTATATGGTCGAGTAAGTGAACAGTCTACACTATCAAGATTGGACCAGCTCATAGCCTGCCAGGAAGAATATCTGGCTCCATCAGATTACGCTCCTCTAAATTCCGCTCCGGGGCCTTTGTTATCCCAGATATACGATCATCTCAAGTCTCATATCGAAAGATTCTCAGCACGTAGAATCATTGCGATCCTCGCCTACATCCTTACGTGTACGTCTCGCGAATATCTGAAGAAGGTCTGCCAATCTGTTGGATTCGGTAGCGGTCCTTTGCACCAATTGTCCTGGACTGTCTCCGAAGAAAACGATCAATACGCCCTCGAGGAAGAAGATCCTGTATACACGGACCGTCATGAAATCGATCTCGTAGATCAGAACTTTCCTACCTTTTTCCCCGCCGATCTTGTCGAGATCCTTCCTGGCGCCCAAAAGTCATTGGGACTTCTTCAAGCAGCTGATCCGGATCACCCCTTTCTGAAGGTGGTCTATCATCGCGAACTCGAGTGGTTTTGGAAGGTATCTCAAATCGAAGCAGCGTGGTTCAATGACACCGATGGACCAGATCTTATGCATGTGTCACCATCTGTGATGCCTCCCAAAACGCCCTCTCAGATTGATCCTGGTGACGACCTTTCACCGTTCCTCATCTACGACCAGGAGCCTGGTTCACATCTTAAAGAATTGAGGTTCGATGCACAATTTGTTACCGCTTCATCCTCTCAACTGGAAATCTTCATAACGGATTTTCCGGAATCACTCCCGCCAATCACACCAACACTGAGTCATTTGGCGACTCTTGTCTTCAGGCCTCTCTTACGCCATTTGACATCTCTATCCGGAGCCCTTCTTTCCTTGTTTCTATCAAATTCTTCACCACTCAATTTACGAAGGCATCTGGAGTTGCTTCGGTCATATCTCCTCCTCACATCTCCTTCGTTCAAATCCCGCCTCTCAGCCGCACTGTTTTCGGACTCTGGTTCTTGCGATTATGACCATGATCGAGCTAGGCCGTCTCTGCATCCACTGCGTCAGAGGCCAAGCAAACATGGGAGAGATCCAAATAAACCCTGGGCAGTAGGTTTATCACTAAATCTCACAGAACGCGATACATGGCCCCCAGGTGGTTCAGACCTTAGCTTCTTTCTAAGAACGGTTATCGTGGATTCATTTGAACCCCATCTCCGAGGGGGCTTTGCAGGAGAAGCGCAGAACGGACAAGAACGTTTGTTCGCCGAAGCGGAGTACAGACTAGGGTTCGCCATCAGAGATTTACCCATTGGTGCAGGCCGCGACAGATGGTTAAATCCTCTAGGTATGCATTCCATCTACATATTTGTCACAATTTAGTACTCATGATGGTCGTATCCCAGCCATAGAGTAGGTTCTCTCATTGAGATGATACTACCTTACTGATATTACCTAACAGAGCCCTTGATTTTTTATACATGGATTACAAACCTCCTCACCCTTTAGACGTCCTGATCACTCCCGAGATCTTATCGAAATACCAACGCTTGTTCGCATTCATAATGCGCACCTTACGAGGTAAGTAGCACTTATGTTGAAACGTGCATCGAAGTTGACATAATTGCCCCCAGTACAAGCTGCTCTCTCAGCAGTACTCCGCATGACTCGAGCAGATCGCGGTCCTCTATTCCCCACATTGACCTCATACAACAAGCTTGCAATGCATTTCCGCTTCATCGCTCACACATTTGTGTCTAACATTCTAGGATACGTTTTCGACACCGCAATCGGGGGAAACTTTGATCCCTTTTTGTCTCTTTTATCTCCCTCGTCCAGCGATCTTGGGGACTCGAGAATCTCTGATGTGTTTGCGCTTTCCAAGGCTCATTCATCTTTGTTGGACGACATCTTGAGTGCCTGTCTCCTGAGATCTGGTCAAAGAGCGGTCGGGGAGCTGCTGCGTAGCTCTCTCGAACTTGTCTTAGAGTTTTCTATTCTCGCAGGACAACGAAGTAGGGGTATCCTCCAAGAATACGAAGCTGCGCCTTTACTTGAGGAGCAGTATGCGGCGTTTTGCACGAAGGTATCCACATTGGTAGGCTGCAACATTGATTCATCTTCCTCTGATAAGCTCTGACTCCCGATCGCATGACAGACGAAAGTCTTGAAAGGATTGGCAGATAAAGATTTAGTTTCCACTCGAACGCCTCTGACTCCGAATAATTCCTCTCAGGTCAAGAGTCAAATCCACCGACCACTAGGAGGGGCTGAGTCCTTGTATCATTTGTTGATTCGACTCGATCTTGTCGATTGGTGGTCGAACAAGAAAGGTGCCAAGTAGGGGTTCCCATAACTTCTTCAATGAGTATCAGCGATATATCTTCTCCTTTTCCCGTAGGAACTGAAATCTAGCCGACTTTCTACCGGATATCGTGAATAACTGCGTCAAGATGTACGAGCGCCTCCGCATCCCTCTCCTGTCCTATATGCTTCTCACTAAAGTCTCGAAAAGTGGCAACGACTGTGTTCCAAGCTGCTTCCCAAGGCCGAGCGCGACACGCCAGATACGCGCGTCGGGTCTCATCTCGTCTCCAGCTTCGTCGTATTGATGAGAAATACGATCTCCGTCTGCTCAACGGATTTTGTATAAAGGATCAGTGCTGTCTTTTCTTCTTCTACGAAGTGATTACTTATGCTTACCAGTTGCTACCCGTATCAACCCTATCGGAGTAGCGGGTTTTTGCTCTATCAAATGTTCTTAAAATCAGGAGTACTGATAAGTGGGTAGAATTGGTCTCATATGAAGACTATGAGCGACAGCGTCGTCACTCTGACGAGGGCCGTTCGAGGGAGTCAACACATGGTATGCAATGAGGTCGTTACGTCTATTCGAGGACGTCCGCAGAGGATATCTAGAACCCGAAGGGAACGAACGCTCACGTGCCAATGAACGAGACGCGATAACCCTGTGACTAGTCGCGACCTGAGGATGAACTCGAATATCTTTATTAACAAGTCTTTCATAATGTACATTCAATGCAGAGAAGGGGGATGTATGTATGTGTATAGATTGTGAAGGAGCATACGGAGACGGACGTAAAAATGCAAGTATGGTATGTATGGATGATAGAACAAATAAATGTGGGAGAGCCATGACGGTGAATGATAATAAGCTTGAAAAGCAGAGAAACACAATTCACAAAACCAGTTTTCAATCCTCCATAGCACCTTCAAAGGAACTCCCTCCATAGCCTTCTTTAAGCAGTTGGGCATCTTTCACCTTGCGATCTCGGGACAATCGCGTTTTCTCCCTCTCCCATATGGCCCTCACTTCCTCGTCTCTGATGTCTCCACTGCTTGTGACGGGACTGTCAATGCCCATTCCCCTCAAAACCTCATTCGCGCGGACACCGCCCTCCAATTTCACTTGGCCTTGGCCGCCTTTCTTCGAGGCACCACCTGCAAAAGACGCTGATCTTCCGAACGCTCTTTTCCCGCCTTTCGTCGGGGGTTTCAGGCCCGACAGTGAGATCAACCCGACTCCCTCTAGAACTCCAGCCAGATCACCGAATTCGCTTCTAGATACAGGAATGAATACCTCACTATCTGTGCCTCCTCTCCTCAAGAGAGTAGTATAGTAGGTATGAAGCTGTGTCATATCTAGCTCCATATCAATCTGCGAAGCAGACGATGTGCGTTTGACAGGAGATTTCGACGCCGACGACACCAACGGTAGCCCAGCTGTAAGTCGCGTAGTCGCCAGAAGAATACAGAGCAGGACAAGGCGCGCTTGGAGACCAAGGTTGCAAATTTTGGTCACGATCTCGCTGTTATTCGAGCCAGCGCTGACAGCACTGGAAGTAGAGACAGAGGTAGGGGTGTATGCTTTGAGTGCAGCTAGAATATGCGTCGGCGTGACTGTCGGGCACGGAGTGTTCATAGGATTCTCGTCTGTGTCGACGTTGGCTTGATGGAGAGCCAAATCTATAGCGCCTCTCAGGACTTCAAATAACGATCTCACATCACCCGTTTGTGCTGCAATCTTCTTCGTCAAGAGAGTAAGGGTCGCGCAAGGGAGAAATTTTTGGGGCTGTCCATCGGGCGCGTCTTCGTACAGGGGCTTCAAACGGGTCTGGATGATTGCAAGGAGTTGGGTCGGCGTATAGGGTGCGAAATGTAACGTTTTCACGCCAGAGCTCGAGGTCTGCACAGAAGATGCGCTTGAGGTAAGCGTATGCGTGTTTGCAATACCTATGATTCGAAGCGTAGAAGAGTGTGAATGGGGGAGGGAGAACAACGAGTCGAGAGCCGTTTGCGAAGAAGCGATGTGGTCCAGCTCGTCTAGAACGAGAACACTAGATAAAGGGGAGTTAGAAACTAGCACTTTGCGTGACTCAAGTAGACACAAACAATTTGGTCCTTACGCCAGACATCAGGACGCTAACAGCATCTTTTCCTGTGGCTTTTTTAACTCTTCCTGAGATTTTGCGTTCGTTGTTTTCACTGCCGATTTCTTCGATGATGCGTTCCCAGAGTGCCTCCACGTCATTCAAGGCCATGCAATTTATAGTGATGACTTTGATCGACGATGGATCGAGCCCAGCAAGGCCGAGAAGGATGGAGTTGACGAGAGCGGTTTTGCCTGTCCCAGGAGATCCCGATATGTAAAGTGTGGATGGCGAGTTAAGTTGACTGGAATCGAAACTGATAAAAGTAGTCAAGAAATTATGGATGATGGCACGCTCGCTGTCGCGTCCAGCGATCTGCTCAAGTGAATAGTTGCAGATGGGACGAAGCAATGCGCGAGCGCGAGCATAGATAGGAATGAGAGTGGGTGGGGGTGTGGGTGGGGGTGTAGAAAGAGTAAGATTCGATATCGCTGTGGCGGGTGTGACAGGTTCGGAAACACTTGAGGTGGAAGCGCGTCTACGAAGCGAGGCTGACAGGACTGGTATGTCAGAACTCTTCCTCTAGGAGAGAGAAAAATCAGCCATGGAAGACTCACTTGTTCTTGTACGCGAAGGCGTGCTGGGTGTCGACTCGGTATTCGTGCGTCGAAGAGCTCTGATAGCCCTGGCGGATGTGGGAGGCGATTCGGGGGCCATTTCTGGAGGTACGTTTTCCTTGTTTCCATCTCCATCTATCCAGTTTCCAGACGTACGTGGACGTTTCGGGTTGGGAGTTAGGTCTGGAGTGGGGGGTGTCACGATCTTATCCGTGCGAGAGGTCGGTGTTGTATCTGGCTGGTGAGATCGTTTACCGAGGACTGAGCTTCGAGTTGAACGAGGAGTTTGCATTGTCGGTGGCGACGTCGGCGGGGAGGCTTTTCGGGGGATGTTGTGGTTGTGGACGACGACGACGGAGAGCAAGAGAATTAGTCGTAATTTATTTTATTTATTTACGCGATCTATTTCAAACTCCGATTTCCCTTCAACGCGTCCGTGGGAAAATAATCAAACGCGTCTACATGTGATCGCGACACATGCATGTGCTATTTACAGATTCGCCAATAAATATTTCTTTGCAGCAGTCAATCCTTCAGTCACTTGGCCGACATTCGTACCAACTCCCTGAGCACCATCGTCTTTCCCTCCGGCCTGTGCAGAACGTGTTGATTTCAAAACAAAGAAACAAAATCGCAAGCAACTTACTTTGCCACCTAGAATTTCGCTCACTTTCGATGCCCATGTCCGTGCATCCACTCCTTTCGTCTTTAGTGACGGTGGAACATGATTCGCATGAGCGACCTTCTGTCCCTCAGAATCTACACTGAAAACATAGACAGCTTTCCCTAGCTTCTTGCCTTGAAGAACAACATTTTGGAGGATCTACCGAGACATCAAAACGGCCACTCGTATTCAAGCATTGTCAAGGCATACCTTGGTATTGCCTTCCACGTTCAACACTGCCAGATAAGACTCCGATTCTGGGTTCTCCTTGAAATATCGTTGAATCTCGTCGACAGCCTGAGTAGGGTGTCAGTTTGATTTTCACAAGACAAAACAGTAAACTCTCACCTCCTTGTTTGCTACAGTCTCCTTTTCCTTAGCCTGCTTGTCAAACGCCTTTCGAATTGTAGCCAATCGATCCCTTAATTCTGATTTCCGGATGACAGATATATCAGCTTGGCCTAACTCCTGTGGACGCCCTGTGAGTTCTGAAAATCTATGAGAATGGGTAGCACACGTACCACGCTGAGCGCCTTCAGGCCTGCGTCCTTTTCCTTTCCGCTCGCGAGTTCCAGCGAGTCTAGTCTAGCTTTCAGAGCTTGCGCAACACGAGTGACTTCGTGGGCCTCATGCCCCGTGACCGCAGTGATTCGTCGAATACCCTTTGCGATACCTGATTCTTCGGTGATGACAAAATCCTTGATGTCTCCCGTTTTCGCAACGTGCCTGAAAACCGCAATTCAACGCCAAGCGTGCAGACGGAAATGGAGGACACATACGTGCCGCCGCAAAACTCTACACTGGTGCTTCGCCACTTGGGATTGACGATATCCTTTGCGATCTCGTCGAGGCTGTACTCTAGGGTGACTACCCGGACAGGATCGGGATACGTTTCGCCGAAGACAGCCCTCAGACCAGGGATTTGATGAGCAGTGGCGAGGTCGAGCTCTTTGCTAAAGACCCTAACGTTCTTCTTGATCCAATCGATGCTCATCGATTCAATCTTGGCAAGCTCTGGTAGGGCAATGCCGGCCTTGTGCGAGAAATCGAATCTCAACTTGGTTGGTGCAACGAGTGATCCCTTCTGGTCTATGTGATCCCCAAGGACTTCCCTTAAACAGAAATTCAAAATATGGGTGGCGGTATGATTGTTACGCAACGGCCATCGTCGAAGCTGAAGGAAGAAGTCAATGGAAACCGACACCAATAGACAGACCCGGCTCACTTCGTTGTAAGATGACACGACCTCATTTCCCACTTGCAACTGACCGTACTTGAGATGGCCAATATGCAAAACATACCCATTATACACTTGGACATTCGTGACCTCGAAATCAGCCACACCATCAATGACAAGGTTGCCAGTGTCATATTCCTGACCACCAGCTTCTGCGTAAAAACTGGTACGATCTAGGAGTATACCGAACGACGTATCCTCCGGGATTTCAGACGTCGTGGGGAAGAATGCTTTGTTGTAGAAGATGGCCTTGATATTTGCATTTATATTGCCAAGGTCTTGAGATATACGTCAGAGTAGTTAGAACAAGCAAGAGACAAGATGCTCACTAAATTTGGCGGAATCATCAGTTTTTGGAACTGCATCATTCTTTTCGAGCGTCGCAATATCGTGCACGTCAAGTTTCACGCCAGCAGAGCTTCCCTTTTTTAAAGAAGCTTTGCTGGCCTCCTTCGAGGCCGCCTGCGCCTCCTCGAATTCCTTGTCATTAACCGTGAGGCCCAATTCTTCTGCCATCAATCGGGTGAGATCGACAGGGAATCCATAGGTATCGTAAAGACGCCAGACGTCCTTTCCGTTGAGCTCTGTGATGTTCTGTTCCTTTGCGCGCACAGCAAATTGATCGAAAAGTTTCTCTCCCCTGTCTAGCGTGCGCGAGAACGACTCTTCTTCCTCATCCAAGATCTCTTTGATCTCGTCGACTTTCTTCGTGATCTCGGGGAAGGTTTCGCCCTGGTGAATGCAGATTATATGAGTAGCATCATGCATAGAATGAAGAAACGAACCATGGTTTCGACAACAACTGGCATAAGAGACGAAAAGAAGGACCCGATGGTAACCCCGAGTTTCTTCCTGGCATATCTCGCACCTCTACGTAGAACACGCCTCAGAACATATCCACGGCCAACGTTATTCGGCACGCCGCCGTCGCTTAAGGCGAAGGTCAATGTCCGAACATGATCGGCGACAACTCTGTAAGCAGTGTCGATACCATCTGCATCCTCTTCGCCAAAAAGCCCTTGGTAAGGTCTTACTCCGGTCAGATCTTGTACCTTCGCAAAGATTGGTAAGAAAACGTCGGTGTCGTAATTGGATCGTTTGTCTTGAACAACGGAGACAAGTCGCTCGAAACCCATGCCCGTATCAACGTGTTTCGAAGGAAGTGATTTGAGACTGCCGTCGTCTTCGCGATTAAACTGGATGAAAACGTTGTTCCAGATCTCCAAAACATCTGGGTCGTCTTGATTGACAAGATGGGCGGCGTTTCGACCACCGATTCGGTCATAATGGATTTCGCTGTATCGAGTGGTCAGAGATCATTGCCACGGGCTTCAAGATGTCGAAAATTACCTGCATGGACCGCATGGACCAGTCGCTCCCATTTCTAAGATATAGATGAATACATCGCATGTAGGAATATTGAGAAAGAGCGTACCCCAGAAATTATCCTTTGCATTTCCAGGTAGAATATGATCTTCCGGGACACCTTGATCAAGCCAAAACTGTTTTGCTTCCAAATCGGGCTCGAGACCATTGGCAGAGTCGCCTTCGAAATATGTGACATATAGACGATCCTTTGGTAGACTGAAGACATCTGTCAAAAGTTCCCAAGAGTATTCGATAGCTTCTTTCTGGCATGAAACCATCAGGAGCAACTCGGGCAAGTTATTTGGTGCAGCATGCCTTGAAATAGTCCCCGAATGACCAATTTCCGAGCATTTCGAAAAATGTGTGGTGGTAAGAGTCCTTCCCGACATCGTCCAAATCTAAAACATACATTCAAGATCAAAACCGACCAAGCACGACATACTCAGCCCACCATTGTGTTTTCCACCAGCTCTGATACATTTTTGAGAATTGAATGCGCGCTTCAGCTTGGACATGTCAGAGTGCGGATCGACGGTGCCCAAGAAGATGGATTTGTACTATTGGGAAGATGAGACGGTCCGAACTTCTCTGAGTAGATGAAGCTCGCCTGATTCATTCCAGCATTTGCAAAGAGAAGGGTTGGATCTTCGTAAGGAATAGTGGGGGAAGAGGGCACGAAAGTGTGTTGTTTCGACTTGAAATAGTTGAAGAATTCCTGGCGAACTTTGACAGCGGTCCATGGACCGGTGTAAGGGTTATTAGCCATTGTTGCGAAAGACGAAGAACGAAGAAAGCAAAGACGGCGATGATAGGAAGAGACGGCAGATGGAAATCTCATCGAGTCATGAGGAAGTACTGTCACACCGTGTCCGTGACATTGTGACATTGTGCTCGTCGTTTAACACAGCGACAACGCAGTGCGCACCAACTACTAGCACCGACTAGCGACTAACACACCATGCCTCGTATCTCTCTCTCACTTGTTCGCTTGCTAGCACGACCTCAAAAACTACCCATCTCGTCTTTCATTAGTCGACCATCACCCACTAAATCTTCTCTTACAACACCACTTGCATCTCTCTATCGCACTCCCTTCAGAGTCAACTCTCCTTTGACCTGGAATGTTCAGTCACCATCACCAATTTTCGGTGCACTCCTCCAAATTCGCAGTAAAGCCTACGGGTCCGAATATCAACCCTCTCAGCGTAAACGAAAACGCAAACACGGGTTTCTTGCTCGCAAAAAGAGTATCACAGGCAGAAAGATTCTGGTTAGACGTTTAGAGAAAAAACGAAAGTTCTTGAGTCATTGAGGTACGTCTACTTTCAGTCATCAACGAAATTGCTCTAATTTGTCTCCAGAGGGGTCGTTATTGATTTTTGTAATTATAATCCAACGACGAATATTTTCACCGCTTGCATCCGAGTCGTATCTCAAGTCTATTCACTATCCTCAACTGCATATCATTAAATGTCTACGAACTTTAGGAGAGCCGTAGTCTACTGATTGAGTTCCATGTCACTCAATGCCTGTCTGTCATAATCACCCTTTCTTGTAGGCACCCCGAAAAGACCTGCGGTCTGACCAAGTGGCTTGACCCCAAATCCGGTGAAGGGGAAGGAGCTCGTCCCATCGTCGGGGACTCTTGAAAGGTACGACTGTGGTGGTGAAAGAGGTGAGCATGGTGTGAACAGGAATCCACGCTGTATAGATGAAAGAAGCGATGAGATGGGTGTGCCATTAGCTGATAATTGCGTGTCAAAGAGTATATCTTTTCGTCTGTCGGCCAAGGGAGTATTGGGGTCGCTCGAGACCTGGACTGGGGCAATATCTTCTTCATCTATACGTTGACTGGGATCAGATGAAGGGCCACAACCTGTGACTGACTCGACTTGTGGTGTGTCCTTGGGATCTTCATCAAGATGAAGAGCCGCACCAGTCTCCGTGGTTTCACTTCCCTCGACTTCAGCAGCACCGACGTTTGCGTTAAGTGGTGGAGGAGACGGTGGCAACGGCACTTGCGTGGGTGCAATGACTTCTTGGGGATCGACAGCTGAAGAGCTGGATACAATATCCGGGGCAGGTACATCCGGAACAACCATCTTAGAGACAGAGGACTTGATGAGCATCGATTTGACTTTGCGAGGCGCTGGTTGACCCCATCCAGGCTTCGCTACCTCTTTAATCTTGCGTTCGACGGGTGGTTTGGCTCTGGACAACTGGGATATTGTAGGCTGTGTGATGCTCCTTGTGAACTTGCTATTCGGCGGTGCAAATCCACTATCCCCATTGACCACCTTTGACGATGTGCCCACGATGCTCTTCTTTGTTTCTATCATGGGCACAGGCTTTGCTTTCTCTTTGCCCTTCAACACGGAGACCTTTGGCACTGGCTTAGTTGGCAGCCCGTCCTTGGCAGGCGGTTTATTGGACGCTGACCTCGGTCGGTTAGCAGCCGTTGACGTTGCACTGTCTAAGCGCGAAGTAGATTTAGTCGATTTCGTCACGTCTGATTCTATATTTCCGGAAGGGTGATCAGGAAGAATGACCCTCCGCGCTCCGCCTACAGGCACAACGGTATTCGGTGCTCGTACAAACCGTTCACTGACGCTCGATGTAGCTGCTGGTCGCTTGGGGAGGGCGGTGATTGCACCATGGCCTTGGGCAGGTCGTCGCGCAGCATCTGAACTCTCATCGGCAGTGTCTTGCGACCTGTCACTTCGGACTATAGAACGTGATTTAGTGCGCACATCTACGGCGGAACGGGAAGCCGACAAAGTATGCCGTATAGGTGGAACCATTCGGACAGGCACAAAATCGGGAGGAGGCATGTTGGTCATCATTTTCGATTTTGATGAACCTGTATGCGTTTTGGCCAGTGGAGGCCCGACATCTGTGGCATAGGAAGGCGATGAGATGGCAGAGGAGGACGCTGGCCTCGCTTGGGGTTCAATCCGACCGGAGGCTGACGAGGTGAACGTCGACTTGGTGGAAGACAATGCAGAAGTAGATGATGATAATGGTAGTTTGGCGAGCGATCGTGCGGTTGATTTGCTGGACAGATTAGGACGAGAAGACGCAGGCATTGCCGATGCTTTTATGTCGAGATATTTCTTTATGGTAGGTGTAAGAGGGGCGGTGAAACTGTTGTTCTTTAGTAAGGAGTCAACGATACTGTGATTTACTGGTACGCACCTGTCCACCCTCCCTGGAAGCAATAGCTTGTAAGCCTCGAACAGACGTCTGCTCAATTTCCTGACATCTGCGTTGGCATCCTTTGCGGTTGCACGTATAATGGCCTCGACATCCTTAGCTCGCGCCTCTTTCTCTAAATCGGGAGGGTTGAAACAATTGATGCAAGCTAAAGTCCCTTCGGCTACTGTAATGCGCAAGGATGCAGACTTGTCTTTGACAGACTGCAGAAAATATGGAAGGATGGAGGGGATTTGGGTGGTTTCGATGATCGTCATGATGCATCCGCGTGCTCGTGTTATGATGACTTTGTTGGTGCGTGAGCAAAGGGTGACTAGAGATGGGAAATACAAGGCGAGGAGAGGGTCAAATCCGGAGCCCAAGCCAGATGCCACCACGCCAATTAAATCAATGGCCGTCCCTGAGAGTCTCGTTCGCTCTGAGTTCATCGCACTATTGAGAGGTCGAGAGAGTGATCGTATAATAGGGACTAACTCTTGCGGAAAGTCAAATCCACCTGCAGTGCAGAGAGTGGAAAGATCAGATATGCTCTGTGCAATGGCATCCCAGGAATCTTCGGTCTCGGGTTGACACAGGGTATTCCGAAGAGAATCAACGCCATGTTTCAGCATCGCTGCAGACTCGCACTATAGATGATCTTCAACATCGCGTCTCAACAATAAATTTGAAAGACTAACCCTTCGAGGAGACATTGTGGTTGAAGAGTCGAGATAGACGGATACGATAGTAAGAGCGAGCGCGAGAGTCCCGAAATACTTTTCAACTCTCAAACGCGATTGTCACGTGGGGTTGATGCTTACATACTGGGCATGACCCAGTAACGAGTCACTTGGTACTGCCTGCTCACGCCATACACGCTATCGGAATTCTGAGTAGTACATTCTCAAGGCCTAGCTATTATTGATATATGTACAAGTAATTGAGACTACCCGCAAAGTCCTGCCAGAGAAAGACCAGATTCTGTGAGCCATGTCTCCCGATTTCGGCAAAAATTGCCATTTTGGGCCACCCCAAAAACTATCCTGGCCACCGCACACGTTAAACAATTGTTTCACACCTAAATGTGGTCTGGAATACCTAAAGGGTTGTGCTATAGTCCTAAGGAAGAAGTTTGGCAGCAAGGTGAATACTGTTTTGCCATAAATACAGCAGAATGTCGGCAGGCCTCAATCTGGCAGACTTTTGACTTTATTGATCTCGTTCTACCTGAACGCATCAGCAAACTAGCATTTTTGCGGTAGAAGCCTATAGTAAACATACAGAAACATAGTCAGCATAGCCTCCATAGAAACTGCATAGAATTCACATAGAAAACCATAGCAAACCCCTGAGCTACAAACTCTACAGAGCTCTGCATAGATCTGGGGTTTCTGTATGATTCTATCTATATTGTTCCACCAGTATGTATACTGTTCAATTTTTTTTTCGCAAGTTCGTTGTGCCTGCCCTCACTCATGTCACGTCACACATCACAGGATTTTTTTGTTTGCCGCTGCCAGCTCACCACCGCATATCCCTCTTCATTGTTGCCACGTCTTTGCTTGACAACCTCTGACATTCACCTAGCCTTCCATTTCCACTGGCGATAGCAGGTCCACAGCACCTCTCTGGTCTTCTCTTACCACCACAACATCGAGTTCCAAGGCTTCAAAAAAACGAGACAGCGCAGATGGTATTGGAGAAGACAACACGGATGAATGAGATTAAGAATAGGAGAAACTACGACAGGTGGCCGAAAGTGTTTGTGCGTATGTACGATGTGGCTGGACGGTCACGCAACACCGGAATATATCCCAATACACCCCCTTTGCGTGAACCGTCAAAAATAAGTAAATCCATCGGAAGACGATACCTTGAGTTTCTTCTTTCCTCTCCTTGTCCTAACCTTTTCTTTCTCACACCCCCTCAATCCTTGCACCCCCTGATTCCCGAAACCCACGTACCCGGATGACGCAGGATAGCCGGTAAGGCCAGAAGGGTAATCGGACATGTCGTCGAGCGAAGCGAGCGCGACACTAGACGTGGCGGTTTCACCGGAATCGACGAAGAGCGACGCGTTGAGGGCGAACTGGTAGTTGTCACTAACCGGACCGTCCTCGAAAGCGGCGCCTGCATGCAAAATCTTTTCCTTCACCTCTTTGGGCATATCAGCAACGCACCTCGCAGCTTGATGGTTCGGTCGTCCACACCGGAAGCAAACCCCATCCTGAGCCTGAGAATTCCCCCAATCAAATTCAGCCCTTTCTCTATCACCCCCTCTCCTCCCTCTCCCCCTTCCTCCAACATAAAACGCTTCATTCCGAGCCTCTCCCTCCCCCTCTTCCTTCACCTCCTCCTTCACCTCCACCTCTGCAGTATGAACGGTCTTCTCGTTGACCTCGAACTCCTTGACCATGGAGAAAATGGTAGCGAGCGAAGGAGCGTTTTCACGAGCGATGATGGAGGAACGGACAGGGGCAAAAGATGGGTGGAGTCGAAGAAGAATGAGATCGGATACCTCGTCATCGCCAGGCTTGTGTTTAATCTCGGAGAGCTGTCGAACGACGGACTGGATCGAACTGAGAAAGACAGTGACCGGTTTGGCGGGGTCGTGACGAATCGAGTAGAACTGGTTTCGAAGAGCGAGACGAGCAGCGGGGTTGTCCTTCTGATATTCGGCAACGAGGAGCTTCCAAGCCGCATTGCCGGATGACGACTCCATGATGATTTCACGGACATTAGGGTCGATGAGGAAGTAGAGAAGTGAATACGCGCGTTTATCCTTCCTCTCCCATGATGCTGCCTCTAACGGATCACTAGGACTGGCAGTGGTAGCCAAAACGACGTCCCAGAGTGACTCGAGCTGGAAATAAGCTTCGGCGTCCTTTTTGAAGCTAAACCAGTTGGTGCCGTCGAATTTGGGGATATGGATGTAAACGGATGAGATGCCGGAAGTAGACATGGTAGGAATAGATAGGAGAAGTTAGGAAAAGAGATGGTGGTTGGATGGTTTCCAGATGTAGCGATGTTGGGGAACACAAAGTAAGCTCTGACCTTGGTGTAGGGAGCACGATGGTTCAGCCCAGATAGTAGACACAGATGATCACAGATAAACACACAATAAGCACAGATGGGAAACACCAGGGCGCATAACCTATTGGAGAAGACAACACGGATGAATGAGATTAAGAATAGGAGAAACTACGACAGGTGGCCGAAAGTGTTTGTGCGTATGTACGATGTGGCTGGACGGTCACGCAACACCGGAATATATCCCAATAGATGGATACGAGCGTGTTGCATATGAACAAGGCAAGACGAGGCGAGACTTGTCAATGTTGCAAAGGTGAGTTTATCTGCCAGGCTTTCATCAGCAAACCAGAGTTCTCGCTATAGAAGCTTATAGTAAACAATCGAAAACGTAGTCACTGTAGACCCCATAGAAGTCACATAGAAGTTGGTAGAAGTGCCCGATCTACATAGATTTTTGTAGCTTTCCATGGTAAGCACTTCACTCCACACAGATCTTTGCAGCCTCGTATAGACGTTTGGTGTTCTCGCTCTGTCTCGCACTGACACTTGCTCGATTTTTTGTTTTCTCCAAGTCCAGATAAACCGGCCCTAAACTGCCAACGCATCGAAGTTACAGTGACCTCGACAGCTCTCTGATCACTTCCTCCTTCTCTACTACCGTCTTATTGCCACGTATACCCAGCACCCAGTGCATTCTGGTCAAAGATTGCCCCTCCGACACTCTAAAAATTTCAGAACCCTGCAGGAGACAGCACATATCGAACCTCGTACATATGTTTTTTCATGCTCGGAGAGTTTCCAAAGGAATTGGTGAGTACCCTCATTCTTCGTGTCTCGCTATTGACATTAATACTCTACTAGGAAGCTAGTATGTCTAGATTCCCCCACCGCACGGCTTGGAAACTCCATTGCTGATATTCGGTTGGACGGAAACTCGAAAGAGGTTTAGTCGGCTCTTTAGGACATTGTGTGCGTACACCATCACTATCAGATTAAAAACAACTAATACTATTTTGACTGTGTAGTAGACAAGAGGCATACAAGAGGACGGCAAACACAACGAGGAACACACAACAAGGGGCGGGAACACGACAAAGGGATGGGGAACGCGGCAGCAATGAGGGGATGGGGAATGTGACACTGACACTGACAGTGACAAAGGGACGGGGACTGCGACAGTGACGAAAGGAGGGGGGACATGACAGTGATGAAGGGAGGGGGAACATGTCAATGTCAGTGACAAGGGGACGGAGAATGTGATGACCACATCTTTTTTTTGTAAGTAGGACAGGAGGACCGTTATCGACTTTTCTCTTAGCTTAGAACATCGAATCAATCTTAAATATTTGAATCATCTTGTTCGTAACTTATCCATGGTGGGAGGAACGGGGTCATATTGTTGTAATTGTGTGAACCTCTGATGTCTACAGAGACCACCGTAGATCTCTGTAGAAGTCAGTTACGAGTCCTTATGTTTACATAAGATAGACTCGTTCTTTACTCCACACAGGGCCATTTCTTAACCCCCCCCCCGTAACGAAAACCGTCGACATGTGGGAAAGTTGATGTCATTGATGTTTTTTGCAAAGTTGTATTGAATACGGAGAACTCCGCTTCAGTTTGTAGTCTCTTTCGGCTGTTGCCGGGCCTTCTACTGATACTTTTTAATGTTCATTAGATTGTTGAGAGCCAACTCGCGGAAAGTGGGTATATATGGAAATATCCGAGTTCCGACGGATATACTTCCCTGTGGTTCCAAGTTCGAATCACGTTGTGAGAGACTTTTCTTTTTCTTTCCTTTCTTCGATCCTGTGCATTCTGAGTTTATGTTGGGAAGATGGCATACCACTCGTTAAATTTCCGGATCATCAAGGACTAGGATGTCTTACATTGTGGTTTGACCAATAGTGTTGAAACTTAATTGGCCTTGTTGGACAAAAACAAAGACAAAAACAAAAACGGCTATGCAATGACGTAGTTGCTGTCTTTGGATGGTGAGCGCTAGTTGTATCATAGTATCTCTTGGTCCGTATCTGTCCAGGTGCTTGAGCGTGTTAGTAGCAATAAACAAGTTTACTCAGGAGTACTCTGTGTCGGAAGTATAGTTGTATCTGTGCAAAATGAGGGTAGGTCCTCCATTCTGACAACGTGCTAAATAATGATATCTGATTTCTAGCGCTTGGTGAACAATCTGAAATTGAAGCGAAAAGGTTTTGGGATTCTGAAGTTTTTGGCACTTTGCAGGTGATCAGGTCTGTAGGTTCATGCAAATTGTATTGGCATTCAGTTTGATTGTTGTTAAATCAACCCTTGGTGTTTGAATCGAGTATTGTGTTCAAATTGAGTGTTGTGTTCGAATCGAGCCTTGGTGTTCGAATCGAGTGTTGTCTTCAAATCGAGTGTAGGTGTTCAAATTGAGCCTTGGTGTTCCGATGGTTCTACGTTCGAATCACGTTGTGAACTTTTTTTTTTTTTTCTTTTTGAAGTTCTTGTAGATTCTGAATTTCTTCTGTTCAGAAGGTAGCTACATCTGAAATATAACCTTGATTTTGTGAAAAAAAATTGAATAAATTTCTTCTGTAAGAGCCAGTACCTTTTGCTCTGTATCTGTCCAGGTGATCGAGTGCGTTTGTATTGCATGTGTCATGTTGGGTGCAAGTGAAGCTCCTGCACCTATCTTGCTTTTCTTTTAGTCAAGTTGAATTATGTATATTTTTAAAAGTGGTTGACGGTTGCGCAAACCTTTTTGCCCTGCCCAAAGTCTGCCTCACCAGCCTTCTCGGTGTTCCTGAGGTCATATGACATATCTTTGTGCTCATTGTTGGACATGACAAAAACGTGTTTTGACTTGATTCTCTGTATCTCTGGGTTTGTGCAATGCTTATAGATGTATGTTTCAACCTCTAAGGCGCCCAAGAATGTGTATACAGGCAAGAGTAAGGATATCTATAGAGTAGCCGCAAGAGGTCAGGGGTTGGTGAAGGGATAGTATAGTATTCCAAAATTGTGAAGGACAGACGTGAAAGATAAAGGAACAGGAGGGGTAGGTAACTCTGGATCTAAATGATCTGTTCCAGGACAAAGTTCTTGGCTATAAGCTCAGGAAAGTTTAGACTCTGGAAACCAGTAGAGATAAATGAAATAAATTCAGGAGCATTCCTGGATGCAGATAGACAAAATGAGATAACTCATAAGGTCAGTATCAGTCATTGTCTAACTTAGAGGCTCTATCAATTAACTCTGGAGCATCCAAAGAGATGAGGGCTAGTCCAAATTTGCTTGTAGAAGAACTAAGAGGGGTTGGGTGATGGTAGGTGCAGGGGAATGCTTACCTTACCTGATAAGGGAGCTCTGGAACTTTAGAACCATATGGACAGGCAGTGAGTAATAATGATATCCATCTTTTACTAGAATTTGAGTATCAGTGAGAGGCTCTTTGGAGGCTAAGAGCTTGAGAGAATCAAAAGGAAGATTGAGAATCGGAGATATAGCCTATAGACAAGGAAGATTCGCTGAGGGAAGAGAACTAATGAGCAGAGTTGAACAGAGGCCAGAGTTGAGCAGAGGCTATCAGAGGACTCAAGGAATGTGGGTTGTTTGGTCTAATGGTCAACTTTTGCGCTCATTGTTTATTTTGTGCTTGTACAGGAAATTTGTGCAATAAACTAATGGGCAGTGAGTGCATAGTCAATAGCCCAGAATTGATACTAATTGTGGGATTTCCATGTATTTCCAGATGTTGGTAAAAATACACTTTGTCTGATGGGTGGATAGCAAAGCTGAGAAAACACCAAGAAAATGCTCAAGAAACAACGAGAAAACACCAAAAAAACACCAAGAAAACACCAAGAACACTGGGATGTAGTGCATGCTCATTTACAGTGCTTAACCATTTCATATCCACCTATATTTGTTGTCAAATGAATTTTCCTCCAATCCAAAGCATGAGCTCTGACACTATGACACGCTGTAGAGGTACTTTATGTATTTTTGATAAACCGTATTGCAGTTGTGCTCGAATCGAGAATTGAACTCGATTCGAGCGCAACCGCGATGCAAAAAAATGTCTGCAAAAATATTATAAAGTTTATGCACTGGCTGGATTCGAACCTGTGTGAAGGCGTGAGCTTGAACCGATCACGTGATCGATGACGTGCGAACGAGTGTACTCTACAAAACATACACTCGTTCGCACGTCATCGAACCACGTGATCTATTCGAGAAGAAAATAACCGCGCTCATGCAGAATCGAACTCGGACTCTTCGGTTATAATACCAAGAAACTAACAACTTGACCGCTAGTCTACAAGATCACATGACACTTTGAACATTTCGTAATCACATCCTGGGGGGTGTCTCCTATGCCAATATAAAAAACATTGTTCATCAGCAAACCAGCGTTTTTGAGGTAGAAGCCTATAGTAAACACGTAGAAACATAGTCAGCGTAGCCTCCATAGAAAATGCATAGAACTTACATAGAAAACATAGCAAACACCTAAACTACAAAGTCTACAGAGCTCTGTATAGATTCAGGGGTTTCTGTATGATTGTATCCTATGTGCTCCCACTAGTATATATACTGTTCTAATTTTTTTGCCAAGTTTGTTGCGCCTGCCCTCACGAAGGTCACGTCACACATCACGGTGATCTTTCGTTTGTCACCAGTGCCAGCTCACCACCGCCGCATGCCCCCTCTTCATTGTCTCACCCTTTTTGCTCGACAATCTCTTATTTTTCAGCTAGCCTTCAATTCCCACTGGCAATACTAGGTTCATATCACCTCTCTGGTCTTATCCTAACACCACAACATGGGTGTCACATCGATTTTCAAGGCTGTCAACAAAACAAGACAGCACAGATGGATACGAGACAGCGATGAACAAGGCAAGACGCTTGTCAATGTTGCGAAAGTGAGTTTGTCCGCTAGACTTTCATACTGACCAACTCATGTCTTAGTATACATGGGTCTCAAGCTCTTGTGTGATGACCCATCTCGATTTTACTTCCGTGACTCGGTGAACGCATGTGAGTCCATTTCCGTACATCTACTCTTTCTTTTGTTTTCTACTCATCTTCATTACTAATTGTGTTCATAGGACGAAATGTCGCAGGAGGACGAGACGAGATGGGGGTAATGATACGGGATGGGAGGAATGAGACGATACGAGATGGGGGTAACAAGACAAGATGAAGGTAACAAGACGGGATGGGGGAAACGAGACGAGACAGGGAAAACAAGACGGGATGGGGTACAAGATGAGATAGGAGATTGAGATGCGAGATGCGAGGGGGGACGGGATGCGAGAAGGGACGAGAGAAAGCGAGAGGGACAAGATGCGAGAGGGACGAGATGCGAGAGGGACGAGATGCGAGGGGATGAGACACGAGGGGTGATGAGATGCAACAGGGGAAAACGGGAGGAAACGAGACATAACGGGGATGAGATGGGACACTTGGGAAGGAGACGAGACAGCACAGAATGGGGGATATGAGTTAGTTCTCATTCCAGTGTATACTCTTTATGTAGACTACAAATATATATATTCACTCAACTTTTTATTCTCAAAATCGACCAAAATACAAACTAGATTCTGTTACATATATGATACAAGAGGTCTCCCACTCACTGCAGAGTGCTACAAAGAACTCCGTAGAAGGGGGGCTTTTCTATGTAGTTCTTTGGACCCCAGGACCCTTTCTATGGGTTCTCCGGCTCTATAGCTCTCTATGTAGAACTATATAGAGCTCCGGAGCAACCTCCTGGTTTGCTGATGTTCTAACAGGCTCCAAGGAGGTCTAGTTGTATGCAGGTTATGTGTATAGTCTAGATGGTGTAGCCAAATATACAAGTGTATGATTTCACTCCTACACTTGTTCGCAGATCATAGATTACATGACATATCACGTGATGTGTCATGTGTCGCATTGTTGAAAAGCTGTGGAGCTTCTTGTTTCATATTTCACTCCCCACTCGTCATGTCCACCCCCGGTCATCTTCTTGACAAATGGACTCACAGACATGATATTCAGTGTATCCAAAGAGACTACTTAGCCACGACTGACAAAACAACTCCCGAGCAACTCCAACGCTTTATTGAAATTGATGACGCAACTCGGAAACGTGGAGTTGGAGTAAGTTTTCCTCTGTCTTCGAGATATGAGCATGATTTGTGACGTATACTAGGATCCCCCTTGCCTACGCAGTTATGCCGTTCTCCCTGCTGAATTCAATCCTTTTGGTCGGGAACCAGAACATGCGACCTATATACGTGCACGTTATTTTGGTGTAGGCGTGACTGCCGAAACCATCATACGGACCGCTTCACGTATGAATGTCAGGATTGCCCGTATTGACTCCACCAGCACAGTCACTACCTGGCACATGGCCCTGTTGACAGGTCAAAACATCGCCACCGTTTTATCGAAAATATGCCGGCACCCTATCAAGTGCCGGTGGGTTGCCAGTGGGCACGCGACTTATGCATTCACTATATTTAGCAACTACGACCCAACTCCAACTGCTCCCCTCAACAACGACGAACAAATGCTCATTGCAATCATACAAACATTTCTGGGCGTCGAGAAGTCACCAGAGTGGTATTTTGAAGGGTATGCCTATTGATGTGGTGGTTTTATTGTTGGTATTGGCTGATTGTGCAACGGTAAGATAATTTCTCAATACTATATGTGTGTGTTCATAAATCACTAACTCATTGTCCTAAAATTCAGTGGGAGATGACTTTTGTTTAGTATGCATAATGACATTTGGTTTTGAGTGAAGGTGTTATTGTATGGAAATTCATCAGAGATAATTTGATTATAACACGTACCATTTTTTTGGATTCTCTGTGAGCACAAATGCATCCAGATACAGCACCGGCCTCACATTGAACACGCATGCTGATCCAAAATGATGAATAAATTCAGAAATCATCCAATTTCAGAGCATGGTCTCTCAAAACTTGCAAATTTGAACAAGTCACACGTGGGAGCACTTCCATTTTCTTCCGCATTGCACACATATATCAAGAGCTTCTTTTATATTGTTGCAATTTGTGGTCTAAAATGTTTGATCGTGCTGTCCCTCATTGCGATGGAATGACAGAACTCCAATTGTTCTGCTGCATCACTCTTGAAGAACTGGTTCACATAGAACAACTCCAATGTTTGTGTCCATCTTCACTGTTGGGATTTGCACAAACGGAAGTGACAGTAATGAGACAATCAAAGGGGATAGGGTTTATGGTGGGTAACATTGAGCGTGGTTTAGCAACAGGACTGGATTTCACGGAATCTATCAGCAAGGACTCTATGACTGTCAAGGTTGCCAATCACTGCGTTAAGACCCAGATTAGTCGCACTTTAGCTAGATACAGTTATGTAGGAGTAGGTGAAACTACTTGAATACTTGAACGTTGGGTAGAAGGTCTATTCGTGTACATTTGTATGTCGAGTATCTGCGGCTTGGTACGACTACGTGAAAGTTTTTGAATACTTGGAATTTGGCTAGGTCTGACTATGGCTAACCAGGGGGTTACTCGAGGGTCAAATATACCTTCTACTCACAGATGTGTGTCTAGGTGCGTGCACCCGACATGCTCAACCTGCGAGTAGATAGACTACTTGCAGACCGTGACTAGATGGTATATATTGGGTCCGACTAGCTCCGACTAAAAGAGGTCTTAACGCAGTGAATACCATACTGGAATCCATAAAATCTACTTATAAACACCACAAGGACATGTACCCTCTCTATACCTGAATTTGCTGGTAATCAGAATTGTTCAAATAGATTGAATACTTAAAGCCAAGGGGGTGCTAGCTTCTGAGTTTTGCTTTCAGACCCACAGAGCGGACCTACCTACGTCATAAGCAGCACATGGTCTACAAATTGCCTTATTGGGAATTCCAATCACCCGGATCACCCCTCAACTATAACAATGGCCCTACCGGGCAGGCCTGGACACTTCGGTATAACTGAGGAAAAGTTGTGTGCGCGGCAAAGCCCTGCACTCCCCCATGAATGCCTCACTTTGTCAAAATGCAACAAACTGAGTTTTGTGACACCCTCAAAGCTTTGGGAGCTTACCCATTTCAGTGCATCTATCTGCAAAGGGTAAGGTGGGGTATTGTACTATCTACATTGAGTACACTGCAGTATTGTAATAGGTGTTGGGATCCTATTAGCTTGACTCTGGAGAGATACCAGTACTTAGCGTATACAACAAGGGGACAAAGGATGGTTATAAACAGGTAGATTACTAGGGGACAAACACATAAGGAACAGGTGTTCCAACTTGGAGTATGTGCAGCTATCTACAGAGTAGTACAAACACTAGTAAATACTTGAGTGGCATGTAGCAGCACGTACACCAAGTGTTACTCCAATATGCAGGACATGACCCAATTTCAAGTTGCCTTTGAGTCACTCTACCTCCTGCCAAATGGGGGGTGGAGATTGCAATCTATATTTGACACACAATCTGCCTCATTCTTCTTCAGACTATAGCTAATAGGAACATCTCTAGATTTCCTGGGAATACTTGTTTCTTGGACTACAAAGACCCTAGACGTTAGATTCACTGGTGGTGGTCCCAATCCAGAGGCTCTCTGTTTTGTTGTGTTCTCGTCAAGTCAGATTGTTTTCTCTCACACCTCATCCAGGGACTATACACCAACATCAACAATATTCTCGTTATTCTCTCTTGTACTATGACAATGAATAGCAAACATCACCCCAAATTCAAGGTACATACATCACATGTGCACCTTTAGGACATCAATCTGACTAAATTCAAGATTGGGGATTATGCATGGAGACGAGATGGAATTTCTCATACGTGGCATTGGTCAAAGATTGCTGCAGTCCACAAAGATGAATTTATGGTATGTAAGATGTTGTTTACTGTGTTTGACAATTGATACGCAAACATGAGATAGGATATTCTCTCGTGGGCGTACACTGTGTACAATATCTCGGGCTTTACAAGCTGCTGTCTGAAATCGGAGCTTCGACACCCTACATTTTTTCCATTGCAGAAAAAGAAGGCTAAATGTAGAGTGTGGGACAAAAACACCGCTCAGTATGCACTTGACCATATTGACGATTTAGCTGGGTTGTTACAGTAATTTGTGCTATTAGCAGCAATACATTATATTGTCTCATTCCTCAACTAGAAAAGGTCATCCCAACAAAGAGAATAGGATCAGGAAATTTTCTTGCTGCTGGCAGGCTTGACCACTTTGCTGGCGCAAGACGCGTGATGTCACATCATGCAAAACGCGCAAGATAGAAATGAAGGGTGTAATGGTCAGGCTAATGTAAGGCTGGGCACGGATCATGATCCGCAGGTTTGGGTACTTGACCTGTGGGTAGTTGCATTTTCAAAACCAATACCCAGAGCTGCCAGGTATTTGCCAACAGGTACCTGCTACCTGTGGGTATTGAGTTTTGAAGCTAAAAAGTTGACAAATATGCCATATATGGTAATACCCACAGATCTACTTGAGCAAGTACCTGTGAAATGTCTTCAAATTTGATACCCGGATCCGTGCAGGTAGTTGACCCACAGGTCGAGTTAATAAACACTACTCACACCTGTGAGTTTCTCACGGATCAAATCACACGTACCTACAGATAGATTCGCACTCGTGCTCTGGCTTAGGCTAATGCCGGTCCATTACACCCAGTTTGTTACTCCAATAGTCACATCTGTCACACTCTTATCTGATCGCCAGCTGTACATTTCTTTCTCTTCGTCGAATCAACGCCAGTAATTGGCACTTCTCAGTATTGAGGACTCTAGCTAAGTTTCCCTTGACTTTGTCGCTAGTCTGTTATGCCAGACTCTCCCTCTATTTTCCATCCTCGGTGCCTTGCCCGTTACAAAGGGGAAAAGGAAAAGGTAGGTACAGATAAGTAAGAAGGAAAGAAAAAAAAGGAAAGAAAAATATATAGTAGATTGTCCATCAAGGGGAATCCCCCTACACCACCCCAACAAATTCATATGGTGCTTTCTCTGGGTCCCAGGTGTTGGAACTCAGGGGGAGTCTTGTCACTTGAGTCAAACACGACCACATAGCTTACCATTGAGTTACTTGTTGGAAGGTTAACGTCGGTCCGCATCATCAAAGTTGTTATGGTATTATAGATACTTCACCAGGTACTTATTACCGTAATATGCCCTTCTATACTCCTTCTACTCATTGCCATCTATACATTGAGCTTTCTCCTGCCTTCGAGTCTTTGTACTTCACCGAGGTACTCAGCCACCAAGGTATTTGATCTTGTTAGCATCACAAGGTATTGTCTGCCACTGATTGTAAGGCACAGCCACATCGCAACGCGTCTACCACCTTTTTGAAGGTTCCATCGACACCCTTTCATACTGTTCCAGATAGTTCTTACCTAGTTACTTCATGTATTTAAATGCTCGGGCCATATGCCCTGGAGATTCATTCAATTCATTTCCCATTTCCCAACCACTTAACTCTAGTGCCCTAAGTTCAAGTAAAGACTAAATTCTGCTTCAAATAAGAGAAATACGGGTACAGTCTTGCACTACCCATATTCTCTCCTGTCCTAAAGAGATTACCCATTGCTAGCCTCTAAGTTGATTAACGATAAATATATCTAATCATCGGCAGACTTATATTGAAATTAGAGTGGTTCTCGCTTTGCCTAGCTTCCTGGGATCATACCTCAAACCTTCCAAACTACTACAGTATTACTCGTATTCAAGGAATACACCAGAACACTAGATTAAACCTCTTATTCTAACAGGTGGCTTGCTCGGGCTTTGGGCCTTAAGTGACGGGGTCGAGTGGTTGGCAAAGTGTGACTGGGGAGGGGTTTTATGTCAGAACCATTTCACGGTGCGACAGCGGGTCTACATCAGTAGAGGTAGACACTGTGACAATGGGTGATTGCATTGTCAAAGCAACATCCAAGTTGATCCTCAATAGGCTTAGACTTGGAGCTGTAGGCTTATTGGTACTAAAGGTTCCTTCATGTACAATGAACTCACCCAACTTATCTGTCTCAACATTCTCGTCATCAATGTTTGTATTAGGGTTGCCATACGTGCTGGTCTTGGTGTCAGAGTCAGATTCTGAATTGGAGACAAGAGTAGTTGCGGTGCTTTCAATAACATTGGAGGCAATACTACACAAGTATGATACATCAGCTAGAGGGAAGAGTATTAAACAAGGAGACCACTTACCAAAAGGCAAGCCATGAGCTATTCACACCATATACAGTGCATAGTTTCTCAATAATGTGCGTGGCGGGCAATTGTATGTCATGCAAGACATGTTGTACAGGGTTGATGGGGGCACTGGAAGCAGGTTGAGGTACTGGCTGCTCTGTACAAGACAGCGGACACTGTACAAGAGGAGGATCTGCCACGGTTAATGGAACGGCGGCTGGTTTGGGGCGGAGAAATTCAAATATAGACATGTTCTTCAGCAGTTTTTTCTTGCCGGCTATTTTATCGTGTTCTGCTCTGGCATTGTTGCATACCTTCTTATCACGGTGCCTTTCTTGTAGATTTACAATACCACCAAATCCACAGTTGATTCATTGACTACAGTTGGGGTAGTCTGCGTAACCATCAGTGTCAAGGACAGGTATCTTTGAAAATTCACATAAATGTTTCAGTAAGTGGGATAGAAAATTGTATAGATACCTGAAAGCTCATATCCATAAAATGGACAGTATATCTGCTGTTGCTGCGCTTGACGTTTGTTCTTCCCATTTGGTAGACTGGTTTTTTTTTGTAGTGCACGTGTCGGGGATGTAGCCAAACAAATGATATATGTCATTGAGATATGGTTCAAAATAGGGTTTTATAGGGGGATTCATGCTCTGTACATGCTTCAACGCTGTAGAGGTGTCTGAAAAGCTGTCTGACAAGGTCACATGAGAATCTCAGGCTCGATGCCTAAACTTACCTACCTGCTTGTATTGAAGTTTTGATCTGGCACCCCCTTTCTTGAAGCATAAAAGAATTAAACCATCTGGATCAAGCTTATTCTTGAAGTGCACCATAGCAAGTTGAATATATATGTATTCATCACAGGCACGGTGGTTCTAATTGACCTTGTGCCTCAAATTGGACTCATGCCTCTAATAGTGCAAGTCAAATGTTTTTCTATACTGGTTCGAATCGAGCCTGTGCCTCGAATATTTTGCTGCTTCAATTCGAACACGGCGCTAGATCCACGCACAAGTTCAAATCGAGTATGTGCCTCAAATCAAGCGTGTGCCTCAAATCGATGATGTGCCTCGGACTAATCAGGTGATTGATGACGTGTGAACGAGTGTATGTTTTGTAGAGTACACTCGTTCACACGTCATCGAGTCACATGATTGGATCAAGCGTGCACCTTTACGCAGGTTCGAATACCGACCATGCATATATTTTATGATGTTTTTGCAGACACTCTTTTCCATCACAGTTGCGCTCGAATCGAGTTTGAATCGAGTGCGACTGCTATACGGTTTATCAAACATGAAGTACTACTTTGCAGTGTCAAAGTTCATGCCCTGGGTTGGAAAGGAATTTATTTGACAACAAATGCAGCAAAAATGCAGGCAAATGTAAAATGATGTGAATGAACGTGGATTGGAAGTGGAAATGGCAATAAACATGCCCTACATCTCAGTGTTTCTCAGCATCTGCTCCAGGTTTTCTTGGGTGTTTTCTCGGTGTTTTCTCCCAATTTATCCGAGCTTTCTCCGAGCTTTCTCAGTGTTTTCTCGGTGTTTTCTCAGTGTTTTCTCAACTTTGTTGTCCGCCCATCAGACAGATTATATGTTTTCCAACATCTGAGAATGTAAGTTATTCAATATGTCGTACACGCGTCAATACTTATAGTCCCAATACAAGGAAAAGCATGTCGTCTGCACAGTCGGATAACCGCCCGGTCAACCTTAGCACTCTCCGAGGACGAAAATTCCGTCAGAAACTAAAGTATGTTTGTGTTGTGTTCCTACTCCTTGTCAATTCTCAGTTCTTATAGAGACCAAAATTCCTTGGAGGAATACCACCGCACCAAAAATAAAAAGTTCCGAAAGTAAGACTTCATTCAATTTGCAATGTGATTGTCTGATCACCTCTGGTTTAGCAAGGATTGTGTCTCTTCATTACCTCCTATAGAAGACACCCATCTTACCATCAAAATGGCTACCATAGACAAACTTACCTTGGGCTTTTGTTAGAAGGGCGGGCACGTTTCCAGATATTGGTATATTCCTTGAATATAATTGAGTGAGGAGTTTTGGTTAGATCTCTGAAGCGTAGGCTAGACGGAGTTACGGTGCTGAAGTTTAAGTCTGCCAAAGATTAGGCGGGGTCAGTAATCTAACATTTTTCATCTATTTCTTAGACTATGCAAGGATTTTTACAGAATATGCAGGCTTACTACAATTTCAAATGGATGGAAGATCCAAATAACTTTGCTGTACTACCTCACATCAAAGTATGTTTGCTTGTATTCTACAGATAACCACACTGACATTTTTTCCAGATGCTATTTCAAAATAACACCTTTGATTGTTGGGGTTTTCACGGTCATTTTTGCTCAACATCTATGCAAAGCATCAAGTATCAACCACTCTAGCATACCACATGAATGGATCATCCGAGAAAAGGAGATCAACATGGATGTGTTCAGACTAAAGTTGATTGAAGAACTGGTTACATTTTAGCTTAGAAAATTGACGATACAATATGATCATACTTGAACCAACATGCCAAATTTAAGGCGTAACTACAGCAACAAGTTGTCATGATTTCCATACCAAACTAATTGCAACATATGGAATTGGGCATATTCTGGTGTTGGCAAACAAAAAGCCAAGCATATGGATGGAAATAAAATGACTTGTTGAAGAGTCGAACCTTGAGCTTGAAATTGTAAATTTCTTAAAAAAAAAAAAAAACATAATGTGTTACCGCTGCACTACGGCACTATACAATAGATGGCTAACAACATATACCCAATACTATAGTTTCTATTTAATACTACCTATCTATCATCGTAGAGATGTGTATGTAAATCAAACAAAAAGTCTATGAAGAAAGAAAACTTGTTGAACAAACTAACTACTGATATGGTAGACAAAAGTAGCTTTTCCGATAAAGTTTCCACTAAAAAAAGCAGGACTCGTGTATGCCATGCTTGCAATGGCCCGCTTCCGCAAGTGATACCTACATAGAGCTCCATAGATGGTGAAGGTGACTAAGTAGAACTATTGACCCCAGGACCCATACTATGGGCTCTTTGTCTCTATGGTTCCCTATGCACATCTCCATAGATCTGCTTAGCATACTTGCAGTTTGCTGATGTTCATACTGACCAACTTATATTTAGTAAACACTGTTCTCGAGCTCTCGTCCATTGACCCATTTTAGTCTTACTTCTATGACATGGCGAACACATGTGAGTCTATCTACTCTGCTGTTTTCTACTAATCTTTGTTACTGATGGTGTTTGCAGGAGGGCTGAGACGAGATGAGGGGATGATATGAGATGGGATTACGAGACGACTCGGAGACGGTGGAAATGAGACGAGAGGGGACATTGAATTGCGAGATGCAAGGGGACACCAAAACGCGAGATGTGAGGGGGGTCGACTCGGAGACGCGAGACATGAGGGGGACGAGACGCGAGATGCGGGGGGGAACGACTCGGAGACGCGAGATGCGGGAGGGAATGACTTGGAGACGCGAGATATGGGGGGGAACGACTCGGAGACGTGAGGGGGGGACGAGACGCGAGATGTAAGGGGGGACGAGATGCGAGGGGGATGAGATGTATTTGTCTGTTCCAGTCTATACTATCTACGTAGATGGCAAATATGTATATTCACTCAGCTCTTTATTCTCGAAAAAAAACAAAAACCAAAAAATATTCTGCTATATATGATACAAGAGGTCTACCGCTCACTGCAGAGTGCTACAAAGGACTTTGTAGAAATAGGGCCCATCTCCATAGATCTTTGTAGAAGGGGAGGCTTCCCATGTAATTCTATGGACCCCAGGACCCTTTCTATGGGTTCTCCGGCTCTATAGCTCCCTATGTAGAACTACATAGAGCTCCGGAGCAACCTCCTGGTTTGCTGATGGCCTCACAAGCTATATGACCCCCCATATTCTTCCTGCCACCTATCCTGAAAGGTATTAGATAGGTTCCTAACCTTTATTGCATTTTTGTCGCTCTCATAACTTGGGCTGGTGAAGAAATAAAAAATTAGTTCCGGAATGACTCTTTCTTTTGTGTTTTCACTTAACTCCAGCCAAAAAAATTGCGGGATGTCTGGAAACACTTCAAGTATATCATAAAAAATACCAGGATGCTGACAGAGAGCTATAGAGATGAGAGAATTATATATCTGTAATATGGATACTGACTCAGTCGTTGCAAGGGTAGAACAACGTCTGTAATATATTCACCTGTTATATAGATACTGACTATAAGATGAATAAGTACGAAGAAAGAATAGTAAGTAAATAGATAGCTCACCTCAGTCGTTGCAAGGGTAGAACAACGTCTGAGGTGGGCGAAAGGTTACGAAGAATATATATACTGTTTTCCTGCCGAGGGAGTATCTTTTTGGAATAAAGAAAAAGGTCACTGAGTAATAAAATATAGAGTAAAACCAACGGTAAAATAATATCTCCTCCGAGGGGCTCGGAGGAGTAGTCCAACGTCTCGCGAGACACGACGCAACGCAACTTTGCACGTGCTTGAAAATCCAACACTCCCCCTCAAGCCATGTGGAGTCCGAGTTCAGCGGCGAAGTGCTTGACTTTCGGAGAGGGAAGGGCTTTGGTGAGCGTGTCGGCGACCATGTCAGCAGTAGGGCAATAGATTAGACGCAGAGAGCCATTTTCGATGATTTAGCGGATGAAATGGAAGCGGATATCAATGTGTTTGGTACGGGCATGATACTGGTGGTCTTTTGAGAGCGCGATGGCAGACTGGTTGTCGGAGAACAAAGTGGTAGGTCCAACGAGAGGTTCGAAGAGTTGCGAGATAAGAGAACGAAGCCAGAGTGCTTCTTTTGCAGTGTGGGTCGCAGCCACGTACTCGCTCTCAGTGGTGGACAGCGATATGATCTCCTGCCGTTTAGATGACCACGAAACAGCACTACCGTTGTAACGGGTTACGGGCATGTACCCTATTACTATAGAATTACTCTGCAGTTCCTAGCATCAGCTAGGCTTACCTACATTTTTCGTTTCATATTCTTGAAGTGGCAGAGTTGTTTACAGTTGTTTAGATCACAAGCTGTAGTTATTACTTCTCGGTACTTAGTAGAATATCTTCTTCTTACTACATCAAACAAACACCCCAATAAGCCTATAGCATCTCATCTTGACTGATAGAGTATACTAGTGGGCTCGGGGCTACTTTGATATCTATTCCGCGTCTGCCAGGAGGTGTATAACCCTGCCTGGCATCCGCGATCCCCTTATCTCTTCTTATCTGATCGACTCTCAGTACTCAAAAGAGTACACCATTCTACGCTCTTCCGACTTGCCAGACTATTGTACGAAAAGGACTCAATAATCGACTCGTCCTATTCCCAGGGTCGTTACAACCGTCAATGAGGAAAGCGTACCCGGATACTGCATGACGATCTTTGGCCATACTCCCATCTGCATCCGCAAACCCAACCAACTTCTTCTCACCCTCACCAAAAACCAACCAGAGATCCCTCGTGCCCTTCAGGTATTGAAAAACTCGTTTCACTGCTTCCCAATGGATCAGTCCAGGGTTCGAAGAGAAACGCGAGATGGTAGCGACGGCGAACAAGATGTCAGGTCGAGTGTCGAGAGAGGCGTACATAAGCGAGCCCACAGCTTCGCAATAAGGTACGTCGCGCATTGCTGCAAATTCCTGGGTAGTCGAGGGAGCCTGTGAGGTGGAGAGATGGATGTGGGTTTCCATGGGAGTGGAGACTGGCTTCAATTCGTCGAAATTGAAGCGGCGGAGGATGGAGTCGATGTAGGAGCGTTGTGAGAGAGATAGGGTACGATTTTTGCGATCTCGTTTGACTTCGATGCCTAGCAGCCAGTGGAGTTTGCCGAGGTCAGTGATTTCGACATTTTCGCGCATTTTCGACTTGATTTCAGAAATCAAATCCTCAGATGTGGCTGCGATGGTACAGTTGTCGACGTGCACGATGATGATGGACAAGTCAAATTTATCGCGTCGAAAAAACACGGCCTGGTCGACTTCGCACTGCGTAAATCCCATCTTTTCCACCAACACATTCTCGAGCTTCTGATACCAGCGTCGGCCACTCTGCTTGAGACCGTAGAGGGTTTTGAGGAGATGGCAGACTTTTCCAGAGGAGACACTGTAGCCGGGGGGTTGATGCATGAAGATGCGTTCTTCGGAGGTGAGTTCTCCATTGAGGTATGCCCCCTTGACATCGATCTGATGTAGTTCAAGGTCCAGACGAGCGGCTAAGGCGAGAACGGCGCGAATCGAGGCGAGTTTTGCAACAGGAGTGAACGTGTCAAAATAATCAACACCTGGGACTTGCGAAAAACCCTGGGCAACGAGGCGGGCCTTGTAGCGTACAACATTTCCGGCAGCATCCTTCTTGGCGCGAAAAACCCACTTTGAACCCACTACGTTGGCACCTTTGGGTGGATCGACGAGCTCCCAGGTGCCAGCCATCCTCAACGTCTCCAACTCTTCGAAAATTGCCTTTTCCCATAGCGGCCAATCCGGACGGCGATTTGCCTCTGCCAAGGATTGAGGTTCCAGTGCTTCAGCATCTCCGATTTTGGCTGCCATAGCATATTCCTCAACAAGATCCTGAAGGGCCATTATCTCTTCAACACTTCCCTCCCCCTCAAACACGGATTTCTCCGGAACTGCCGGGAGTTGGAATTACTCCTGTGGGAACTTGGTGAGTGCTTCCTTTGCTCTCGAGAATGTCTTGTACGCGCTGACTGGGCTTTCTGACGCGTTGGGCAGGGAGTGGTGATGAGGTCGGAGGAGGTTTTGGTGCTGGGGAGGTTTCTGAGGGTTCGGGATCATCGGAGGTCGGCGAAGAGTGGGTAGGGAGATTTGTGACTTGATTTGTGAGTCCGTCGGCTGTCGTTTCAACCGCATCAAATATTGGATAGTCCTCCCCCTCGACGTGGTCTTGAGACAAGAGAGGACCAAAGTAAACATTCCGCTCGACACTGATTGACTTTCTATCAGGCCAATACACCCGAATGCCCTTGGACTTTTCATCAATACCCATCCACCGCCCTTCCTTTGCACGACCGCCCAACTTCAACTTCTTCTCTGTGCGTACCCATACCTTACTCCCCCACTCACGAAGGTTGTGCAAGTCCGGCTTTTTCCCAGTCACAGGCTCATATGGAGTAAGACCATTGAGAGCTTTGGTTGGGGAGTGATTCTTCAGCCAAACGGCGTGACGAACAGCCTCGCCCCACAGAAAACGCGGTAATCTGCTCGCGTGCAACATAGCGCGGACTTTCTCGATAAGGGTACGATTTAAGTGTTCCGCAATTCCGTTATGCTGAGGAGTATCGTGCACGGTGAGTTTTTGTTTTGTCCCGGCTTTCTTGAGGTGGAGGATGAATTCCTTTCCAAGGTATTCACCTCCTTGATCGGAGTGCAGAGTCTTGACGGAGGCGTCATGCTGAGTGTGGCACCAGGCCTCAAAGGTCTTGTAAGACTCGAAAGCATCGCTTTTCTGACGTAGGAAGTAGATGTGGGTAAGTCGGGTTTTATCGTCTGTAAAAGACACATAATAACAACGTTCCCCAAGCGATTCAACTGGTGCAGGACCCCAGAGGTCCGTGTGCACTTCCTCAGCAAAGTTTTTCGCTCTCTCGCCTTCCCGAACCTTTGCGACTGGTTTCTTTGTGGCCTTAGCATAGACACACAATTCACAAAAGGTAGGTTCACCCGACGACATGTCGAGTTTCACTCCAGTCACAAAGCCTCGCTCGACTAACTTTCGAGCAGTGAGGAGAATATGCCCCATCCAATGGTGCAACTCCATCACGGTGAGTGACTCGACTGCTGCGCTTATGACTCGTGCTCATGAATGACACGATACAGGCCTTTCCCAACTTTAGGAACTTGGCCGATGACCTCCCCATCTGGCCCTTGAATCGTGCATTTTCCACCGGCGAAAGTGGTGGAAAACCCCTTGTCATCAAGCTTGCCAATGGATACCAGAGTGTATCCAACCTCCGGGGAGTATAGGACTTCCGTAAGTCGCAACTTCGACACATCGAGTCCATTAGGGACCTCGATAACCATGTCCCCTTGGCCAACAGCACTAAAACTTTACTTGTTCGCAGCCGTGAAGGGTTTTGGGACAATATTAGTGTAGTTTTCGAAGTTATCGTGATACGGGGATATGTGTCTGGTAGTCCCGGAGTCGTACATATTGAAGGGAGACACTTCAGAGAGCACTGGAGTCGAGCTGGAGTCGAGCTTCACTGTCAAAAATATGTATATTAAGTAGAGTAAGACGACGTACCTGGAGTCGAGCTTCACTGTCAAAGATAAAGAGCAGTGAGCTGACTCCAGGGAAGGCTAAGTCATCTGAAGTAAACAATAGTAAACAAGTAAAGGGGCTGAAAGCGAAATATAGGCAGAGTTCTTTAGCACAAATCCCAACAAGCACTTCCGGCATCGCGTCTCGTGCTGACGATATGAGCAAACCACCGGGGTCAGGAATGCTTTTGGCAATCCTCTCGAGGTTGTTAGCATACACGATGTGCGTCAATTCCTCTCGTCCGTCCACAGTGACCCGTTTTGCGATATCCGCCTCTTTCAACACTGTAGCTTCTAACGCCGCTCTTCTCTCTTCAGGTGTCTTCTTTGTCACTACCTTCTCAGGCCATCGCAGCTCGAAGGCGGGTTGCAGATGGGCCCAAGTATCCTTTTCTGTTGCAGCGTCCAGACCGATCCACCAGTCGCGCGCTTCAGATCCGGCCTTTAGCCAAAGCTCGAACTGCTCGAGTTTATCCTTGTCTGTGAGAGTGGTTTTTCCGAGAAAGCCTCGTTTGACTCCATTAAATCCTGGGGGTTTTCATCCGGGTGATTGTCGTCACCGAAGAATGGTTTCAAGGAAAGACTGTTCATGTCGTCAACGTCGTCAGAAGGTAGGCTGGGTTGCAGAAATGTTGGGGGAATAGGGGCAGGGGATGTTTCTGGGGTAAAGTCAGAGGGAGTGAGCGATCCGAGACTGAGGCTTGAGAGTGTTGGGGAATTGGAAAACTCGGAAGACGGTGGTAGCAAAGAGTCTGGGGTACGCGTTCGTGAGAGGTAACGTCCACGGGTATCTCTAGGTGTTGCGCTGCGTTGGTTCGCCCGTACGACGGGCCTGAAAACTTTTAGAAGTTTTTTTGGAGCTGAAGCTGAAGACAGAAGACAGAAGACTGAAGACTGAAGCAGAAGACTGTAAAACTGTGGTCTGGGTAGGAATCGCACTGTCGTCACCAGATGGAGACGGCAAATCTGACCTGCTGAGAACGAGAACTGAACAGTATGAGATGGTGATAAGATGATGTCTCGTATCTAATCTGTCTGTCTAAGAAGGGACACAATGTCACGTGTACTGCACTGTCACCTGCACTGCCACCTCATTGTGAGACCCGAAAGCCCACCGAAAGCCCTGCTACAACGTAATGTATAGTACCGTGGGGTGGTAATTAATAAGCTATAGTAAGGCACATATACGGATTAAACATCTCTGAATATTAGCAGAGAATTGTGTGTATGGGTGTGTAAGTGCATTGTATAGAAATGAATGAAAGAATCGAGGATCGGAATAATGGTTGAAGTGTCAAGTTGTATTGAATGAGTCTTGTCCCTGAGCAAAGAGTGCCAAGTCTAGAGCTCTGTCAAATCTTGTACGGTTATTGTTGTTTGCTGGGATATCATTGACCAGAAGGTCCTTCAAGGCGGAAGTTACAGCAACGGATGCTGTCATGCTGCATGCGTGATGATAGAAAAGAGGGAATTCGGGCTATTTGACCAAAATTAGTATCCTAAGCCATCCCGCTCATGATAGAATGAAGTACATCTTCACCGTTGGGAAGGCGGGCTTGTGCCATGTTTTGGAAGGCTCTATCTGAACTGGGAAAGCTTGCTACAAAAGATATCTATTCCAGAATGAGATCTACGTCTGCTCCCGAGATAATCAGATGTGCTTACTTTGATTTTATCACAGCTCTTCACTGGCAAGAAGTCACTGCCCGTCATTAAGATGAGGAACCTGCTAGCTCTAATAGTCTTCTTGTCGGATGTAGAGGTAGGGGTAGCAAACACATCTGAGTATGTCGGAGCACCTACACCCCTTAAATATCTTGCTAATCAGGTCAAGAATGCATCAGCAACGTTTGCGTCGCTGACTTCATGTCTGAGACCAAATTTGGCAGTTCCTGTTGCAATGTCAGTAACATGTATTCTCTCTATAACATCTCCTGGGCACAAAACACGACAACTGTAGAGTTCAACAATTATGCTGGCGAGGCGAGGCTGGAAAAACTAGAATATTACTTTGGAGTCAGAATGTGTGGTGCTATAACTCGAGGGGAATTTTACTGACTGTTCCAATCTTTCTACCTGCTACTTTAATAAAATTAAATCCTTCGCAAAGAGACATCATCTTGATATATTCGAGGTTTTTCTGGGATTCATCAAACAGAGCTTTGGCATAAAGCTCATTGGTATAAAATTGGCAATCTTTGACGTCCATGTCACGTAGTTGTGCAACCTAGCGTCAAATATAAAGACAGATCATAACATGGTATTATTGAACATACCAAAATATTGAGCAATGATGCCCATAATAAAACTATCCCACCTCCAGGACTAGTGTCCAGAGGTTGAGAGCACTCCAATGGCTATGCAGCCAAATCATCGCCCACTTCCTTATCAATCGCTCTGATCATATCCAGATCTTTCATGGCGTCAAAATCCTGGATAGCTAGAATTAGCATCCGTGGAGAGATGGGGATCGGAGCGGCCCGGAGCCATATGATGTGCAACGCGCAGAGAGTACCAAACATTTTAGCATCTAGAATATGTGTCTGGTCAGGTAGAAGGTCTGGACAACAATTTGACCATGTCTTAAACTCCAGTGCCTCTTCGCGACCAATTGTAAGGGGTTTCCAGTAGCCTTTTGAAATACTATCTGAATAGCCTCTCTCAAGACGGCACACTCCACCCCTTCACCAATTGCTTGGTCATCCTCCTGTTCACCACAATCCGCACTAATAATCAGTACTTCTAGTTAAGTGGGTCCAGTATATGAAAAGTGAATGTACATGAACCATGATCTGCGGCCAGATCATAATTTCTCCACTTGACAGACATCAACACGGTCAAAGTATAAGGATTAGAGACGGTTGATTCTTCCCGATGGTATTTGAAAAGAGAGAATAATGATGCAGATGCTGCGTCAGTGACGGTCTCCCCAGACATAAACCAGGCAATTTCTGATTGATGGTCATCTTGGTGTTGTAGAACGCGCATGGAGGGTATGATATGAGTCGTTCTTCCTCCTCAAGCAGCGGAAATTGTAGTCAATGGGGCAGACATAGCTGACGACGACGTGTCACGTATTGCAGATGTTATTGAAGGGAGAAACTTCAGAGAGCACTGGAGTTGAGCTTCACTGTCAAAGATATGTATATTAAGTAGAGTAAGATGATGTACCTGGAGTCAAGCTTCACTGTCAATAAAGAGCAGTGAGCTGACTCCAGGGAAGGTTAAGTCATCTGAAGTAAACAATAGTAAACAAATAAAATGACTGAAAGCGAAGTAAAGGCAGAGTTCTTGAGCACAAATCCCAACACCCCCAACTTCAATTCTCTAGCTCTCAGTCCCCACTCGACAACTCGTGCTCACACCTTGTTCATCTTGTTGTTATCTCGATAGTTGGTTCTCACAAGTCTATTAATTCCTGTTACAAAATAACTCTCCAAAGTCATATGCAAAGCATTGTAGGATACTGTAGCATACCACCAGTGAATCTAACGTCTAGTGTCTTTGTAGTCCAAGAAACAAGTATTCCCAGGAAATCTAGAGATGTTCCTATTAGCTATAGTCTGAAGAAGAATGAGGCAGATTGTGTGTCAAATATAGATTGCAATCTCCACCCCCCATTTGGCAGGAGGTAGAGTGACTCAAAGGCAACTTGAAATCGGGTCATGTCCTGCATATTGGAGTAACACTTGGTGTGCGTGCTGCTACATGCCACTCAAGTATTTAATAGTGTTTGTACTACTCTGTAGATAGCTGCACATACTCCAAGTTGGAACACCTGTTCCTTATGTGTTTGTCCCCTAGCAATCTACCTGTTTATAACCGTCCTTTGTCCCCTTGTTGTATACGCTAAGTACTGGTACCTCTCCGGAGTCCAGCTAATAGGATCCCAACACCTATTACAATACTGCAGTGTACTCAATGTAGATTGTACAATACCCCACCTTACCCTTTGCAGATAGATGCACTGATATGGGTAAGCTCCCAAAGCTTTGAGGGTGTTACAACACTCAGTTTGTTGCATTTTGACAAAAATGAGGCATTCATGGGGGAGTGCAGGGCTTTGCCGCGCACACAACCTTTTCTCAGTTATACCAAAGTGTCCAGGCCTGCCCGGTAGGGCCATTGTTATAGTTGAGGGGTGATCCGGGTGATTGGAATTCCCAATAAGGCAATTTATAGACCATGTGCTGCTTATGATGTAGGTAGGTCCGCTCTGTGGGTCTGAAAGCACAACTCGGAAGCCAGCACCCCCTTGGCTTTAAGTATTCAATATATTTGAACAATTCTGATTACCAGCAAACTCAGGTATAGAGAGGGTACATGTCCTTGTGGTGTTCATAAGTAGATTTTATGGATTCCAGTATGGTATTCACTGTGTTAAGACCTCTTTTAGTCGGAGCTAGTCGGACCCAATATATACCATCTAGTCACGGTCTGCAAGTAGTCTATCTACTCGCAGGCTGAGTATGTTGAGTGCACGCACCTAGACACACATCTGTGAGTAGAAGGTATATTTGACCCTCGAGTAACCCACTGGTTAGCCATAGTCAGACCTAGCCAAATTCCAAGTATTCAAAAACTTTCACGTAGCCAAACCAAGCCGCAGATACTCAACATACAAATGTACACGAATAGACCTTCTACCCAACGTTCAAGTATTCAAGTAGTTTCACCTACTCCTACATAACTGTATCTAGCTAAAGTGCGACTAATCTGGGTCTTAACGCAGTGATTGGCAACCTTGACAGCCATAGAGTCCTTGCTGATAGATTCCATGAAATCCAGTCCTGTTGCTAAACCACGCTCAATGTTACCCACAATAAACCCTATCCCCTTTGATTGTCTCATTACTGTCACTTCCGTTTGTGCAAATCCCAAAAGTGAAGATGGACACAAACATTGGAGTTGTTCTATGTGGACCAGTTCTTCAAGAGTGATGCAGCAGAACAATTGGAGTTCTGTTATTCCATCGCAATGAGGGACAGCACGATCAAACATTTTAGACCACAAATTGCAACAATATAGAAGAAACTCTTGATATATGTGTGCAATGCGGAAGAAAATGGAAGTGCTCCCACGTGTGACTTGTTCAAATTTGCAAGGTTTGAGAGACCATGCTCTAAAATTGGATGATTTCTGAATTTATTCATCATTTTGGAACAGCATGTGTGTTCAATGTGAGGCCGGTACTGTATCTGGATGCATTTGTGCTCACAGAGAATCCAAAAAAATGGTACGTGTTATAATCAAATTATCTCTGATGAATTTCCATACAATAACACCTTCACTCAAAACCAAATGTCATTATGCATACTAAACAAAAGTCATCTCCCACTGAATTTTAGGACAATGAGTTAGTGATTTATGAACACACACATATAGTATTGAGAAATTATCTTACCGTTGCACAATCAGCCAATACCAACGATAAAACCACCACATCAATAGGCATACCCTTCAAAATACCACTCTGGTGACTTCTCGACGCCCAGAAATGTTTGTATGATTGCAATGAGCATTTGTTTGTCGTTGTTGAGGGGAGCAGTTGGAGTTGGGTTGTAGTTGCTAAATATAGTGAATGCATAGGTCGCGTGCCCACTGGCAACCCACCGGCACTTGATAGGGTGCCGGCATATCTTCGATAAAACAGTGGCGATGTTTTGACCTGTCAACAGGGCCATGTGCCAGGTAGTGACTGTGCTGGTGGAGTCAATACGGGCAATCCTGACATTCATACGTGAAGCGGTCCGTATGATGGTTTTGGCAGTCACGCCTACACCAAAATAACGTGCACGTATATAGGTCGCTTTTGCATCGCGGTTGCGCTCGAATCGAGAATTGAACTCGATTCGAGCACAACTGCAATACGGTTTATCAAAAATACATAAAATACCTCTACAGCGTGTCATAGTGTCAGTGCTCATGCCTTGGATTGGAGGGAAATTCATTTGACAACAAATATAGGTGGATATGAAATGGTAAAGCACTGTAAATGAGCATGCACTACATCCCAGTGTTCTTGGTGTTTTCTTGGTGTTTTCTTGGTGTTTTCTCGTTGTTTCCTGAGCATTTTCTTGGTGTTTTCTCAGCTTTGCTATCCACCCATCAGACAAAGTGTATTTTTACCAACATCTGGAAATGCATGGAAATCCCACAATTAGTATCAATTCTGGGCTATTGACTATGCACTCACTGCCCATTAGTTTATTGCACAAATTTCCTGTACAAGCACAAAATAAACAATGAGCGCAAAAGTTGACTATTAGGCCAAACAACCTACATTCCTTGAGTCCTCTGCTAGCCTCTGCTCAACTCTGGCCTCTGTTCAACTCTGCTCATTAGTTCTCTTCCCTCAGCAAATCTTCCTTGTCTATAGGCTATATCTCCGGTTCTCAATCTTCCTTTCGATTTTCTCAAGCTCTTAGCCTTCAAGGAGCCTCTCACTGATACTTAAATTCTAATAAAAGATGGATATATCATTACTCACTGCCTGTCCATATGGTTCTAAAGTTCCAGAGCTCCCTTATCAGGTAAGGTAAGCATTCTCCTGCACCTACCATCACCCAACCCCTCTTAGTTCTTCTACAAGCAAATCTGGACTAGCCCTCATCTCTTTAGATGCTCCAGAGTCAATCGATAGAGCCTCTAAGTCAGGCAATGGCTGATACTGTCCTTGTGAGTTATCTCATTTTGTCTATCTGCATCCAGGAATACTCCCGGATTTATTTCATTTATCTCTACTGGTTTCCAGAGTCTAAACTTTCCTGAGCTTATAGCCAAGAACTTTGTCCTGGGACAGATCATTTAGATGCAGAGTTACCTACCCCTCCTGTTCTTTTATCTTTTATGTCTGTCCTTCAAGACTTTGGAATACTGTACTATCCTTTCACCAACCCCTGACCTTTTGCAGCATATTACAAGTTCCTTTACTTTATAGACATCCTTGCTCCTGCCTGTATACACATTCTTGGGCCCCTTAGGGGTTGAAACATGCAATCTATAAGCATTGCATGAACCCAGAGATACGGAGAATCAAGTCAAAACACGTTCTTGTCACGTCCAACAATGAGCACAAAGATATGTCATGTGACCTCAGGAACGCCGAGAAGGCCGGTGAGGCAGACTTTGGGCAGGGCAAAAAGGTTTGTGCAACGGTCAACCACTTTTAGAAACATACATAATTCAACTTGACTGAGGGAAAAGCAAGATAGGTGCAAGAGCTTCACTTGCACCCAACATTACACATGCAATACAAACGCACTCGATCACCTGGACAGATACAGAGCAAAAGGTACTGGCTCTTACAGAAGAAATTTATTCAATTTTTTTTTCACAAAATCAAAGTTATATTTCAGATGTAGCTACCTTCTGAACAGAAGAAATTCAGAATCTACAAGAACTTCAAAAAGAAAAAAAAAAAAAGTTCACAACGTGATTCGAACGTAGAACCATCGGAACACCAAGGCTCGATCTGAACACCCACACTCGATTTGAAGACAACACTCGATTCGAACACCAACACTTGATTTGAACACCAAGGCTCAATTTGAACACCGACACTCAATTCAAACACAATACTCAATTTTCCAACACCAAGGGTTGATTTAACAATGATCAAACTGAATGCCAATACAATTTGCATGGCCCTACAGACCTGATCACCTGCAAAGTGCCAAAAACTTCAGAATCCCAAAACCTTTTCGCTTCGATTTCAGATTGTTCACCAAGCGCTAGAACTCAGATACCATTATTTAGCATGTTGTCAGAATGGAGGACCTACCCTCATTTTGCACAGATACAACTATACTTCCAACACAGAGTACTCCTGAGTAAACTTGTTTATTGCTACTAACACGCTCAAGCACCTGGACAGATACAGACCAAAAGATACTATAATACAACTAGCGCTCACCATCCAAAGACAACAACTATGTCATTGCATAGCCGTTTTTTGGTTTTTGTTCTTGTCCAACAAGGCCAATTAAATTTCAACACCATTGGTCAAACCACAACGTAAGACATCCTAGTCCTTGATGATCTGGAAATTTAATGAGTGGTATGCCATCTTCCAAATACAAACTCAGAATGCACAGGATCGAAGAAAGGAAAGAAAAAGAAAAGTCTCACAACGTGATTCGAACTTGGAACCACAGGGAAGTATATCCGTCGGAACTCGGATATTTCCATATATACCCACTTTCCGCGAGTTGGCTCTCAACAATCTAATGAACATTAAAATGTATCAGTAAAAGGCCCGGCAACAGCCGAAAAAGACTACAAACTGAAGCGGAGTTCTCCGTATTCAATACAACTTTTCAAAAAACATCAATGACATCAACTTTCCCACATGTCGACGGTTTTCGTTACGGGGGGGGGGGGGGGTTAAGAAATGGCCCTGTGTGGAGTGAAGAACGAGTCTATCTTATGTAAACATAAGGACTCGTAATATCCCACCCATCATCTATTGGGCGTCTTCCTAGGTCTCCAGCACCATATTCTGGTATTGGATGGTCGCGTGCCCAGGCTTGCCAATCTGCCTCTTCCATCTCGGCAATGTCAGGATTGACTACATCCTCGTCGTCATCTTCTTCTTCGTCGGTATGTCAATTTTCTTCTTCCCAACTTCTTAATGTATCTCTTGGATGTATATGTTGTGCAGCCCGACATTCGGCATGAATCTCGGGCCAAGACAACTCTTCTCCGTCGCGGATGCGGATGCTGTCGATGTCTCAAAATGGGTGATGCAAAATAACCTTTGTACGACAATATTCATTGTATCGCGCATCTTCAGGATTGGGTGAAAACCTTGGATAGACGCGAACCACAACGTGAGTTTTTTCTCTTCGTTTAGTCCATTTTCCACCTCTCCAAGAATACTTTTGACAAACTTCTTGCAGTGAAAGATCCCCCATCGATTCCGAGCGTTTCATGTACCTTTGGATCCACGAATCCCCAGTCACAGGTCGGTTCTCTCCTTCATTTTCTCCTTCTATGATCCCTTCATTACCGTTATCTTCAGTCTCTCCGAGCTCACGCAGAGAACCTTCAGATCCAATATAGAGGGTATGGAATGATGACGAACATCGTACCAATGGTATTCCGAGTAAGAGATGCGCAGTTTCTTGTGCAGAGTAAGTTCGTTCGCCTAACATTTTGTTGAGCAATTTCTGACAAGCCGATTGTGCAGTCCCATCTGCATTCATAGAGTCGACTACTCCAGAAAGTAGCTCAGGAAATGCTGGAGCCTGCTGCTCAGCCTTTGACGCGTATTTTGCCACATAGCTAAGAAGAAAAGAAAAGGGTGGTTCGTCTGTCATCTTATTCAAGATTGAATGTAGTCCACTCACTTTATAGCTGCGTCTTTGCTCATCACAGGTTTAACATCGATATTGGCACGCCATCCAAGGATCATGGCGGTATTGTGGGTGTTCAGAAGGCGGTCGTTTCGTCGCGGTTCAAACCGAACACGGGATTTACTGTCCAGGCTGACTCCTGCAGCGTCACGGCACTCCATGGGATAATCGAAACGGCAAAACATGCGAGGCTCGTTTTGTCCGGGTACCTTCCTTTTGACCTGACAATACCCCGGCATACATTTTGTATGACGTTCGACCCAGTTTAACAGTGTTGCTAACTCTTCCTTGGTATTGTGTAGGGTTTGTCGATCTCGACTGCATGGATGCTCCCCTATCAAAGGTGCGTTCTCATCTTGTCGTGGGAATGGGTTTGTTGCCACCACAATGCGATCCCAGAAATACAAAAACTGGCGCATCTTTTCTTGCTGATCCTCGGGGATGATGGCGTCCGCATTTTTCAATACAGTCCAATCAATATCGTCTACCGTGGGTGCATTTTTCAGCCACAGAAAGCCGTGAATATGTCCGCTCCCCCGTTCCTGCCATTCATATCGATACCAATAGCGTTCAACTCCAAGAAGCGGAACTAAGAAGTGTTTGAAGTATATCTGGAGTCGCTGGTCGAGGTAGGCTGCTGCAATATGTGGGTTGGTGTTCAAGGCTAATCGTCGCTGTCTCTTCATAGCCCCGCCGTCGCCTGGAGGGACCTCTACCTCTTTAGGCATATGTCGATGCAAATCAGGCCATTGCAAATCGGCGGCACTAAGGGTGAAAAAGAGGTGAGGTGCCCCTTCGACTTGGATTTGATCCATTAACTCACGACGACGTGCAAGCCAATAAGCATGTGTACCTCGTAGTTTTGCTCCATATTGCAACATCTTTGTTGCGATACCTTCATCTCCATTGGCAAGTAAAGTCTGGATGTCTGCTGCAGTTAATCGCCCCGCATCATGCTGCTGTCAGACAAATATACGTGCTTGACTGTGGGTACAATGCCTTTGCAGAGTATTGAAAGCAAACCAATGAAATCGACGATGTCGTGCAAAGCGCCCGTCTCGATATCGCAGAAGGTGTGTAAAATATTCACCGAGTTTGACTTTTCGAAGTCGGGCTTGATGGTAATCGCCTTCACCGTTTGGGAATAAGGTAGGGAATGCCATTGTCATGTATCCTGGTGTATTTTCATTGATGGGATCGATGTCAACACGCGGTGCAGGTATCTGGAAGAACAGTGAAATTAGTTTTGTACATGTGAACTTCCATACGGAACGTACAATATGCTGCTCATAGTGAGGTCCTTGCAAAATCCCGTTCGCCTCATGTCGCACTTCATCGACCTCTCCGCGGTATGCATTCCCAACGTTCAATACACCTCCAATATACTGATTTCCTCCATCTTCACCTGCATTAGCTTCGTTTCCTGCTGCCTCTGCTGGCCCCGCAGGTTGAGCCACACCTCCATCTTGTCTTCCCTCTCGACATGTAGGTATCCGATGCACTACAGTACCATTGATGGGAAGCTGTGATAATGCATCTTGGTCGACCTGTAAGTCTGCGTAGTCTGGATCATGCTGAATTTTATATTCGAGGGCAGTCAGAACTTTTTCACGGCGAACAGTAAAGTCGACATGTTGTGTCATGTCCACATTGTCGCGTCGAATGATGACAATGTTGGTTTCTTCAGGTAAGCGAGGAAGTTTGTGTGCAATTTGACTGATATCTTGTCAAAAATTGACAATGTGGTCTTGGTAGCAAAGTCGATGACCTTTCGTCCATCGGACCTGCATATACGATTTCACTCGTGCGATGAGCATGTCCTCCATATCTGTGAGACCTCTCAAACATGCAGGAACATCAATTACTATACTTGTAGTCAGCTAAGTGAATACTCATATGTGCAAGATATGGAGAGAACTGACCCGGCTTTACTTTGTTTTCATTCGACCATTTCCGTACAGGTTCCCCCTTATCGTTCCTACATGATGAACACATCCCATCCTTGACGTTGGTGTCAAAGCCTTGTTCCATACAATAATTGCATGCTTCGTACTTGATCTCTGTGAGTTTTCTGTTCAGTTGATCCAAAAGCTTGAGTTCACGGTCAGGTATGGCTATATCATCTGATAGATCGATATTCATAAACTCGGCACCATCACCGAAGATTCCGTCGAATTCGTCCTCTGGTACTGGAGCATGAACAATTCCGTCTGCTCGATCATCTCCAATGATGTCTTCAATGTCGCCTTCGCGCTCTTGTTGAGCGAGGTGTTCTCTAGCAGCATAACATGCCCTCCGGACCTGTAGACAATTTTGGCAAGTAGCCTGTATGGTCCCGTTTTCTGCGCGACAATCAATGATAGGGACTCGGTGGTTACCATATGCACACCAATGCTCCCCTGAAAGTTTAATGAGTGAGTTTCTCTCTGTGTGATAAAGGTCTTGAGAAAACTGATACACACCTATAGCCTCTGCCTCTGCCCTCCTCCGCAATGTTCGCTCTGCATCTTTCCTTTGACATCTATCGCAAGTCTTGAATAGAGTGTTGGTTATGTTGTCTTTTAGAAACCTTTTCCGTCTTTTGAGCTTGTGGCATCTTCCGCATCGCTCCAGTCTTCGACAACTTTGGCACCGCGTATGTGGATTTCCGTTTCCAGGGATCACGTAGTGGGCTAGGAGGTATTTGTCGTGACATAGGACACATGCCTTTCTAGCCCCACTCTGAGGAGGAATCCGTAAGGTCAGGCGAGCACGTCTATGGGCTTCACGTTCTGCCTTTTCCATGCCACACAAGCGGCACATGTCCCTGCCAAAATCCCATCTCTGCTGATTATACGGGAAAGTCTTGAGGCATTCATTACAGATGGCGCTGTTGCGTTGACGTTGAGGGCTAAGAAGAGGCATGTGGAGATCGAGGTATGTGGGTAAGTGTGTGCGTCCATTGTTTTTCTTTTAGTGTGGCCAAGCGGAGGACGCGTCGCGTAGCCACCACGTGATCGTCAGAGCCACCAGAAGGCCACTTTCGGTCGGTGTCCCTCGTTATTCAATATTCATGCTGTAAACCTAGATTTTCCTGTACCATCGGAATCATGAAGGATCAAAATATATAAATTGAGCGGATGGTACTTTCAAAGTAAAAATTCAGCAAGTTTGAAGCCATCTACATTTATCCCTGCCAAATTTTTGGGATCTTTGCGACGCAACAATTTGGTCTTGTTTGTTCGGCGAGGTCAGCTCTTTAGTGAAGGAATGCTCGCTTCGCTCGCAATAAAAGGGAAGAGGTGGGTGGACGATGAAAATAATACGAGAGGGATTAATGCTAATTTTTGACCATAAGTAAAAAATTCAAACAAAGAAAAGAAAAGGAAAGGGGAGAGAGCGTACTCAATTGAGATAGCAATTCTATGAACAATATAATGGAATAGGCGAAGCCTGGGCTATCTGCAAACGAAAGGAGAGTGAGGCCCCCGGAAGCTCCACCAAAGGATTGTCCGGTCAGATTGGCCTCAAATCTGCAACGTTTTCGGTCTCAAATCTGCAATATCGGACAAGGGGTAACAGTGTCACGTTATTCTCACGGTGTGACTGCGCCAAAAACGTGACAAAATGTGGAATTACCACCGAAATTTTGTCGCCCTGACGTCGAGTATCGTTCTCGCCGGTCGAACGAAGATACTACTAATCTACAGGCCAATTGTTCACTAAGGTCAGGCTGGGGTTCGGGCCATCTTCCCTCCCGGGATACGCAGCTTCAGCGGCGCCGCAACCTTCTTCATCTCTGTGCACACCGGCCTCGTAACTTGAAGCGCATGCCATCGTGGTGTCACCTCTAGAGTGAGCGTATAGTGGAGACTGCCAGTGCCAACTGTAGTCATAGACTTTGGGCTCATACTATGGTATAGCAAATGTCGTATCGGGGCATATGTGTTTAGCTCGGACATGCGATTGAGTTGGTGACGACACGAGAATAAGGGACGGCAAACTTAGAATCCAGTTGTACGACACGTTCGGAACGCGTTGTTATGCCAGAGTGCCATAGTAGCCTCGCGTCTAGCATCAACGCGATCAACGCGATGGAGAGTTTTCCATTTTCGTCGAAGAGTCGGCTCTGTAATGTACAAAAGTGGAGCACTCATCTTCGAAGCGACCTGACTTGTCGGAGCGACGAGCTCGCAGCCTGAGGTACTTGGAGTTGCAGTCCATCAGCAAGCGGTGGACACGATTCCGCTTCTGCAACAGCCGACTCGTAGTCTCAAGCCCAGTCACCTACACGTACGGTTCTGCCAAAAGTGTCAGCTCGAAGCCTAAAATCTGCAAAATCCGGACGAAGGTTCTGAGATTTTGGCTCCAAATCTGCAAAGTCTGGACAGCAAAATTTCCAAATTTCGCCCTCAAATCTGCTAAAATCCGGACAATCCGGTAGGGGAGCTTCCGGGGGCCTGGAGAGTGTGAGCCACGATTACATCGAACCCTCGAGCCGAGCCACGTGGAGTGGCTCAGCAGACACGTGGTGGGTGAATGAGATTGTGGCTGAAATTGTAGATGCGTTAGTGCAATGTCAACCCCGGGCAAGCCACGACAATCTGGAATTCCAGCACCGGGAAGGATCAGTGGTATTCCTACACCGGGTCGATCTCGTTCCAGCTCGAGCGCGGGCCAAAATGCACCCATACCACCCGATGTCGAATACATGTCTCGCGCCTTCGCGGACGCAATCAAGGCAAATGATCCAGCTATGCACCGTACAACTCCTCCTTCCTCATCCCCCCACTCTACGACCTTTGCTTCCCAGCTTGCTCCCCATCCCACTACAGCCCCTCGGCCATCCTCTGTAACGTCGTCTTCTTCGGCGGTCAATACAACGCAGGCAAGGCCCACCTTCGAACGTGCGAAGACGCCAACTACGACGCGTCCCCCAAGTCGGCATTCAGATGTTTTTGGCAGAAGCGTCAGTCGAGCTGGGAGAGCCTTTGACATTGGAGACAATGTTAGAATTGAGTCACTTGGATACGAAGGAACATTGAGGTATATTGGGGCAATAGAGGGAAAACTCGGGCTATGGGCTGGTGTTGAATTAAGTGGAGGCTTTGCCGGCAAGGGCAAAAACAATGGGGCTGTAAACGGGTAAGCTGCCGTACTTCACTGAGAAACAAATAATCATGGTTTACCGCGCATGTTGATGAATGTCATTTCTTTAGAACGCGATATTTCTCGTGTCCTCCCAACTGTGGTGTCTTTGTCGCGACAACAAAACTCTCTCCGCCTACAGTAGGCCCAGGCGCTGTTCCACGGCCATCATCAGTAGCCTCCTCCCGAGGAGGTCGCACAACTCCGTCCATTTCCGGACGTATAACTCCAGCAGCTTCAAGCTCTTTCTCCAGCGGTCGAATCACACCATCAGCCGGGGGAAGAACCACGCCGTCGCTCTCGTCTGGTCGTGTTACACCCGGTACAACACCTGCTGCCCGGGCTCGACTCAAGACAGTAACAAAGTCTGCAAATGGCCCCCCTGCCAGCGGTGCATCATTAGCAGACAAACTCACCGCAGGCTCTCGCGCCTCCAAATATGCGTCAATGACTGCAAAACAGCTCGACTCTCGTGGCTCAGACCAGAAAAATCCTTCTCATATGACAGATCCAAGTAGTCCTGTCCGATCAATCACATCTGCGTACCCCTCTAACGACCTTTCCTCTCCCAGTCGCTCCCAGGGATCTCCTTTCAACACACCCAAACCTGGATTAGGTAGCCGAATATCAACTTCCAGTTTCGGGATATCCACGAACTCCCCTGTCAAAGGTAGACCATCCCTAAGCACTCCTCGAGCGCGTATACCAAGCGCTGTGGCGATGCCGCCTCCTCCTTCACCAGCTAGCTCTTCTCGTTCCATTTCACTCAACGAGAAAGCCTCAGAACCGGATGAGAGACTTGGAAGCTCATCGTTATCAGACCTCGAGCTCAACGGCAAGGCCCTCCAAGATAAAATTGCCTCACTCATGTCAGGAAGTGTGCCTGCCGTGGCACGCTCCTCTCCGCGTCCCGATTCAGCTACCTCTATTCGATCGACGAATGCAGAAGAAAAAGCGTACATGGACAGACTCCATTCACGTTTGGATGCCCTCGAATATGACAATGATCGGCTTCGTGCTGCATTGGACGCTGCTCCAGCTGCTCCAGACCAAAACCTGATCATCGAGACTTTGCAGCAAGAACGAGATGAAGCTCTCACTCAGATTTGTCAGCTCAAGAATGACCTTGCAGTGACGGAGACTTCACTGCAGGCGCGGGACTTGGAGCTGGAGTCATTAGCAAGTGCACAACGTCAAAGTCTGCTCGATTCGGAAACTTCGAGAAAAGAGAATGACTCTCGTTTTGAAGCACTGGAATCCAAGCAGAGAGCCAGCGATGCTTTCATCCATACTCTAGAGGAAAACCTCGCGGAAAAGGTTGACCGGGAGTTGCAAAATGAATCTATTCTGACAGCCAAGAACACCGAGATTGCCGCTCTGGAAGCACAGGTAGAGAATCTGCGTGTCGACCTAGAAAGTGAACGAAGAGAGCTGGGGGCACAGATCGACGAACTAAGGCAAGCTGGCCAGGTGAATGTCATTACTGTTCCACTTTTTGGTAGTATTGACCGGCTTTCCAGGAAACAATCGCATTGTATGAGGAGCGCCTCAGTGCCGCTGACTCTCAGCGGTACGAGCTCGAGAATAAGATTATTTCCCTGGAGTTGGGCGCTCGCCCCTCGGTACGCGCACCTTCTCCAAACTCTGAGTTGACCTCGGCGGCGGCGCAGATCGACAATGAGAGTCTTCGAGACCAGGTTCGCTACTTGCAAAAAAAGATCACCACGATGGAAGATACCCTCGAAGATGCGCGTGCTGCCTCCGAAAGAGATGAAGCCAATGTTGGGGAACGAATGAAAAGACTGAGAGACAAAGAAGAAGCTATGAGGAAGGAATTGGATGAAGGGCGTAAGGAAGTTGAGCGGATGCTGTCGTCAGAAGTGAACGCGCGAAATCGTGTAGATGAGATCGAGGAGGCTCTTAGGGAAAGCACTCTCGCACTTGAGAATGCGAGAGCTGAAGTCGAGGGATTACGGGCAGAAATTGCTGTACGTTCTTTGAAGTATTATGGGTGGTTCACCTCGAGATATTCAACGTTTTATGCCAGGATCTTGACGGCTTAGTTGCGGATGGCACAACGGGCGATTTGTCATCGCGGGTCGCCGAAATCGCGCAGCGAGCCTCCACAGACCGCTCAGCCTTCACTGAACAGATCGCTGGCCTCAAGCAAGCGTTGGAGGAATCCAGACTTAAGGAGCACGAAGCGAACGAAAGACTTGCAGAGCGCGGACTCGACTCAGACTTCAATGACCGTTCCGGGTCGCTTGTAGCGTTGAGAGAATTAGAGATCAGGACCAGTGAAGTACGTCTGTGCCACCAAACCTTTTTCGAATTGTCTTAATTAACCCGCCTCATTGTCTCAGTTGGAGCAGGAGATCCGAGATCTAAACTCACAGCTTGACGATGAACATCGAGTTGCTCTGGATCTACGTTCAGAACTCGATTCATTGCGGAAAAAGACAAATCGCGATCTACCCGTCAATCATAACGCTCTTTCTTCGGGTCCCCAATCGCCATCTTCGTCAAAATATGATCTTTCCACCGCTCGAGATGAGATCACTGGATTAAAGTTCGTCTGGCATTTTCTTCGTGCTATTACTTCTCGTGTTCTTTACCGCGGAACACTAGGCATATCGTCCAGGACCTTCAGCAACAAAATCTTGTCCTCGATCAGAAGAATAAGCAGCTGGAGTCAGAGAATCAGTTATTGGCATCTGAAACCGATCAACTACGTCAGGTAACCGCCTATGTTTGTGCTTTCTTTTTCCTCTCCATGTGGACTGAAGTTCGTCATCTGCAGGAGGTCAGAGTTTTGGAGGACAACTTGGATCAAAGCTTTACCAAGGAAGAGCAACATGAACCGACGAGCTTCGCTTCCGACGACATCCAGTCATTGCAGCGCTTAATGAAGGAGCAGAAGGTTAGTGTATATCTGCGAACCCTCCTATAGTATGCCTCTTACCCGCTACCATGTCGTAGATGGAAATCGAACAGTTGCGTAAGCGTTTGTCGGATGCAGAAATGAAGAACACTCGGACGATACACGATGTGAGTCGGATCATGTGCCCTCTAGATTGGTCCTGACATCTTTTTGCAGCTCAACAAAGAAATTAGCGAGCTAGAAGCTTTGGTAGAGTCCAAGGTAAGATCGATTGCTTGTGATCTTCCTTGTCGGTTCTTTGCTAAACCTCCCTTCAGATTTATCGTGAAGTAGGAATAACCCTTTGTTCTCTCGCTCCTCCTCACCCTCGTTCTTCAGGATGAACTTGAACAAGAGCTTGAACGCATGAAGGACAAGCTGTCGCGACACAAAAAATCTTCCAAGAGTAGTTCCGATTCCATAGAAATCCGAAACCGAGCTTCCTCGACTTCAGGGGACTCCACTAGTACATCTAGCGAGCCACGTCCGCCTGTCTGCGAGATTTGTGAAAGCTCGGACCACGACATCTTCAACTGTGATCTACTCAAAGACGACGTCACCATTTCACGACCACTGGCCCAAGTACATCGACCTAACTCTAGTTCCGATCTCTTTTGTGTAGACTGCGAGAGTCATGGCCACACGGCCGTTGATTGCCCACATTCCTTGGACGTTTTTTAAGATCCCTATCTATCTCATAAAGTTATCGCTCATTTGATACCCGTGCCAACTCTTGGATGCCCATATGCTTACAATACCCCCTACACTCGTTTACTAGTAGTATTTTCTCTTTTTCATGCCAGTACTTACCTGACTGGATACTCCTGTTTTGTCGTATACAACATAATCACTCCCCCAATAATATAATCAAATTATCTGCTTCTCACGAAGTCATTGTCATCCACGAGATCCCACTACAATGGATATCTTCAACGAGATACACACCGATGCTCGCTACAATCTCAGGATGATCAAAACAGTCGATATGCATACCTCGGGAGAGGTCAGTCAATGCTAACATTAAGGATCCTTGATTTCTGAATGGGAAATAGCCCACGCGGATCGTCATCGATGGGTATCCATACGAACAGATGGACGGAGACACGCTCCTCGATACAAGGAGGTGTGTACGCGAGACGCTGGATCATGTTCGGAAACTGTAAGTGGGCCACCCGAGTGCACCTTGATAGATACAGACTTGACGATGTACGGGCAGAAACATGCGAGAGCCCCGTGGGCACGCAGAGATGTATGGTGCCATCTTGGTGCCAGAGACAGAGCTGACATTGCGAGGGGATGCCGATATCGGTGTATTATTCTGCCATAACGGTAGGTGTCCACAAAGATGACGATTTCTCGTATTGAAGCCATGCATGATAGAGGGATATTCGACCATGTGTGGGCACGCCACCATCGCTCTTGGGCGATTTCTGATTGATACGAGATCTGAACTATTTCCCCGTCGGAAGGCGTTGCGGTTTGATGAAGAACGCGCGACGACAGAGCTTCGACTGCATGCACCGTGTGGAGTGGTGCGAGTTACTGTTCCGACTGTCGATGGACGGTCGGACCCGATGAGGGCAGTGAGTTTCTTGAGTGTGCCAAGTTTCGTAGCGCACAAAGATTTAGTGGTATCGATACCGAAGGAGAAACAATGGCCTAGATTGAGAGATTCGGAGAGGCAGGAGGTACGAGTTGACGTGGCGTATGGGGGTGCCTTTTACGCGATCGTGTCTGCTGATGAACTCGGATTCAAAGACGGATTCCAGGGCACGTACGAACTGAAAGAGTTTGACGAAGCTACCGCAGCGTTAAAAGGAAGTCTAGTCATAATGCCAGATTTGTGTGTGCATCCTAGGGAGAAGGATTTGGAATATCTGTATGGGGTGATGGTGGTAGACAGCCCTGGAGCGCAGGTTGGAAGTCAGACCGGTTTGTGCTATTTCGCCGACCAACAGGTAGACCGATCGCCTACAGGGTCTTGTGTGAGTGCACAGGTGGCATTAGCTGTCGAGAAAAGGATGGCAGGAATGGGAGAAGCATTGACTTTCGAGTCTTTGGTCAGTTTACAACACAGAGGGAATTCTTTTCAAGGAACCGCTGTTGAGAAGGTCAAGCTGGAAGACGGACGAGAGGGTATAGTTGTCAAAGTTGAGGGCAAGGCAAGTTATATTGGAGTGAGTACATTCATTGTCGAGGAACAAGACGAGATAAAGGACGGATTCGTGTTCAGCTTGCCGCGGGAGTAGTCAAAGGAAATTTATACAGTCCAGCTAGTGTACATACATGTTATATAACCGCTACGACCATAAGAAGCCATTTGAATTCAGAATCAGGATGAGAGAGAGAGCGAAGACGCACATATTCGTCATTTGGGACACTAGATCTGATTCAGCCATTGTTCACGATTGAAAGTAAGCGGTACAGACCACACAGAGGCTCCTCAAGCCTTGATTGGGGCAGGGGTCTCTGGGAGATAATGCCCCTGGAGGATATCCCCAAAGTTGTATTTAGAGTCCGAGCTAGTCTCTATGTTTCTGGATGCGAAACCCATTTGAGAAGTCAACTCGAAGCTTTCGCTGTGACGATGGACAGAGCCCCTCCTATAGTGGTCTTTCGATGATTGTCTGCGGGGAGGGGATGGGAAGGGGTCGGCGAACGGGTTAGCAGCATCAGAAGAGAGATGGCGTTCAGCGTTCACGAGAAGTGGCGCTACAGCAGTGGGAGATCTGGGGGTAGGGTAAGGCGAGACAGGCTGATGTTCGTCAAGAGAGTCATCGTGAAGAGGCAGCTCAGAAGCCTTGCGAGAGTCAGATAGAACCGGAGTAGACTTCTTTGACTCAAGATCGTGCCACTTTCCAGGATACCCCAAGTTTCTGTGGATTCGAGGAGCACGTCTGCAGCGAAGGAAAAAGAAAACTGCGATTGCAGCTACGAGAATGGCCAGACCACCGACTACACCTCCAGCTATAGCGCCCTTGTTGACTCCAGTGGAAGACGAGGATGTAGGACCACTCGTGAAAAAAGGAGGTGGATTGAGAGTGAGAGTGAAAGTGACAGCGGGAGATATATGGATTGTTGTGAGAGGGTGAACGGAGACATCATCCTGAGTGCTGCTGCTTCTGCTGCTGCTGCTGCTAGTCTGGGGAAGAGTAGTAGTTGTTGTGAGCGTTATCGTCTGCAAGGGAAGCACTGAGAAAGGAGGGGCCGTCGTCGTCGTCGTCTGACGAGCAGCCACTGGCAGGCGGGCATCCAAGTGAGCATGCTCGTCGTTTGCTCCGACGAGCAGACCCAACGTCAAGACTACCAGCATCGACAGCATACCCATCTTCATGTTGAGCGACGTCGAGCTCAGTGATGGGCAACTGTGAGAGTACTCCACGCTTATCTCTCTACAGGCAAGGCAACATCTCTTCATCACATCAACCACACGCTCTCGAACGCGACAGATCTCCACGAAAAGGCTCTTCAAGGACACATATTCTGGCAGAGTGCATGCTACTCGTAGGGCCTGAAGTTATCTCGTGGAATTGGCTGTTGCTACTGCCTACTAGTGCTACCACAGGCCTCCTCAGGCTGGCATGTCAGCCACTCACTTCGGCCAGCACTGGTCCCATCGTTCATCTAGCCTGGCATCTCCCGTCAGCCTCCTCGACGCCCTATATAATGCCTTTCATTTGCCTCGTCCCTACAACCACCTCAAGCCGCCGCCTGCACCCCCAAAATGCATACTTACACCTTAGGAGCTCTATTTGTCGCCCTGGTCCCCACTGTACGCTCACAAGACGCATACTTCATCGCAGACACCTACACGGGTTTCGATTTTCTCGAGTAGGCCCCATCCATGCCGTTCCTGTGTCTTTTGCTGACTAATCTACAGTTTGTGGGACTGGGAAACCCTCGATGATCCTACTAACGGAAGGTGACTATATATGCTTCTCTCACAACCCCACCCACTCACCATCATCGACGCATCATCTCAGAGTCAACTTTGTCGACCAAGATACCGCTCTAGCTCGCAACCTCTCCTACGGTATGTAATTTACGCGTCAAAATCGACACCCACACTCATTTGATCTCTCAGCCAACAACGACAAGTTCATCATGCGCGCAGATGACCAGAACGTCGTACAAAAAGATCAACGCGGTCGCGACAGTAACCGCATCACTTCCAAACTCGCATATGCCGAATCCATCATATGCCTCGATCTAGAGCACATGCCCGGAGGTTGTGCCCAATGGCCCGCTTTCTGGTCCCTCAGCCAAGAAGGACGCTGGCCCAACGGCGGGGAGATCGATATCATCGAAGGCAAGTCTTACCCATCGAAGCATTTTCGCTATACCAACTCCATCTCACAGGCGTCAACGTGAACAACCATAATCTTGCTTCCCTACACACAACCCAAAACTGCTCCATGGCCCAATTTCGCAACCAACGCGGGTTTGTATCTCTCGCTCAATCTGTATACACTTTTACTCATGAGTGCCCCTACAGAAACACCATATCCACCGATTGCGACTCCTCCGTCAACTACAATCAAGGTTGCGGAACCGCTTTCACCGAATCAAACTCCTTTGGTCAAGGTTTCAACGGTGGCGCTGGCGGTTGGTACGTCATGCAGAGATCTCAAGACATAGGCGTGAAGATCTGGTTCTGGGCCCGCAACGATCCAAGCGTTCCCAACACCATTCGCCTCGGTTATCCGTTTGTCTCTCCCGACGACAGTTGGGGTACTCCGGATGCTAGTTTCCCTCCAACCACATGCGACCAGAAGTCGCACTTTGATGCCCACCGGATGGTCTTTGATTTGACATTTTGTGTTAGTACCTTATCATCACGTCTTTGCGCTCGCTCATCGGTTTCTTACAGGGAGACTGGGCGGGTGCAGCATTTTCAGACTCGGGTTGCAGCACCTCTACTTGTGATAATTGTGAGGCATCTTAACGATCCAGTCGAGTCTCCGTCCCTGACATCACTTTTTAGTCGTCGATAATAATCCTAGTGCGTTCAGCGAGGCTTATTGGGAGATCAACTCGCTGCGTGTGTATACCCCATAGTACCAATAAATTCGATTCATCTAAGACTGCCTAGCTAACCAGGCCCAGGAAGCATCAGAGCCTAAGGGAAGCTTTTGACGATACGTTGCCTGAACATATATGGTCTTCTGGCCACTAGCTCACCGCTAATCCCATGTCAGAAAGTCTTCCACCCAGTCAAACTGAACTCCTTGCCCTTTATCCTGCTAAATTTACTTGGATTCAAGTCAAAACCTTCATTAATGATGGGTACTACATCCTATATGTCCCATCTATGTCCCATCTAATGACACGGCTATATAGAGGGCGTCTGTTGAGACGTCACCCGGCCCTTGACAAACGGTACGGACTATGGTGTGTTGAGATATGCGACAAGTATGGCTCTCTAGGTGAGTCTATCTAACCTCGAGTTATGTCCGAGGCTTATGCAGACTGGATATCAGTCAACTATCTACTCGAATATCGACTGCAGTGGGGGGTACCCGATGCTTCATCTCTTCCTCATCCTGCACCAAAGAACGAAGCAATATCCAATCGACATCCTAAAGCTGTGGCCCTCAATAAATCCGTTCCTGATATATATCCTTATTTCACCGTCGACACTCCAGAAGAGCTGATCAGCATCACAAGAAACGACTGGCCTTACTCGGGTTAGTTTCAGCATTTTATCAAGAGTTAAATGTCATATTGAGATCGTCTACAGTCCCACCAGACATCGAGCACATATTGGTATGGACCAAGCGTCCTATCTTCCATCCAGATCTTGTCGCCTAATCCATAGCGGCGCGAGTTCACCAATACGGTTTATGGGGATTTACAACTCGCCGCCGCCCTCTCCTTCCATGCTCCCATCGTGTTTACCTGACCTATCTGAATTCGGTATGTCGATTGACCAACTAGTTCATCCAGAAACAGGCTCCGAAGAGGAAGAAATGCTGTTACGGCGAGCTGGGCAGGAAGTGGACCGATTCGTGAAAGCCCGCTGGCCCGAGAGAGAGTGTGAGACTGCTTGGTTGGTGAATCCATTGGTACGCACTCTATTGATGGACAGGCATCTGTATCCTGGATTGCTTATGATTATCCAGAAATATCAGAGTGTCCCTGGACTAGCGCATTTCCACGTCTTTGCCAGACACAAGGCATCAAATGAAACATAGTAGCTGATAGTAACGACTGGCCTTATGGCCCTTATCACGTCGATTGTAACCTTGAGATGCGGATTCTTCAAGCACTGTGCCCGTAGTTTGATTGTTCACCTTTTTACCCAAATACATGCGAATCTTTCCTGTGCAAGATAAAGGTGAGAGATATCCTGCAATTCACCTCTTCCATTCCATTGACCTCGAACCTAAATTAGGCAACATACTTCAAGACGTTCGACTTTCTCCCGTTCTTATTATCCCCGGCGTCCACGAGTCTGCCAAGAAATCGCTCGTGCTCGTAACACGATTCTCATGCCTTCCAAGTACGCCAACGTATCATCCACCCTGGAAAGTCTCACCTACATGTGCATCACTCGTGTGCTGTTCTCATCGCGTCATCTTTGAGCTACAATTCGCGTGCTTGCTCGTAGCTGAGTTTATATTCGACGCGTTGCATTGTATAAAGGGCGCAATGGCCACTGCTGGGAAGCTCGCCACTCAACATGTATTCTTGCAAACTGCTCCTATTCTTCTGCTTGTTGTTTCTCACGACGATCTGCAGAGCGTCCGCCCACTCACAGAAGCGTGACGATGACCTTCCAGCCCGTGTACCATATGTCTTTCCCGCTCCTGGTACTGATTCAGTAAGAAACACCTTCATAATTTCCAACGCGAATGACCTGCTAATGTCACTTCAAAAAAACAGATATCGGACGAAATTCGCTCCCGCCGAGACAATGGCACGTTACTCGACTTGGATGGAGCTTTGTTAGTCCGATGATTGTGAACAGTCTTGCTCAGCTGACTTTAATGTGTAGGCTCAATGCACCGTTGGTCGCCCAGTCTTGGAACGATCTCTTCGGGGTGATTCGAGACAACAATACACTTCCTCCAGATATGCGAGAACTCTTCGTAGGTCATCGTTTACTCCTCTTGTAAACAAGCTTATTCAACCTCCCAATCGTGTTACAGATCCTAAGAAGTGCAGTACTTAATGCTGCATCATACCAATGGTACTCTATACAACCAAAGTTGTTCTCTCACTTCGCTGATATGATGCACATAGGCTTCAGCATGAACCCGTTGGTCGCTCGGCTGGATTGACCACGGAACAACTCCTCGTGATTCGACTCGCGCCTCCCTTCTTCGAGGAGGCGAGCATCTCTGACGTCCTTACACCTGCTCTTACTGCCGCGATGACGTTCACCGACTGGATCACGAAAAATGTCCACGTCCCTACGAGTGTTTTCAATTCTCTCCGTGACTTCCTGAATGATACACAACTTGTAGAAGCAACGGCTACGGCGGGAGGGTATAATTTTGTCAGTAGGTTTGTTGTAGCTCTGAACGTAGATGACAAAATGGGTGTACCAGTCCCCATCCCCGTCTAAACAAACCGTGCATTCGCAACCACATACTCTTATCCAATCATTGCTTTGTTTAAACGAGGACATTCTCAAGTGCAGTACAAAGGCTCAGGTTACATAAAACAGACAACAAAACGATAGTGACGGGTACCCAATAGGTGATAGTAAAGTGTAGATAGAAGATGTATATTCTCCCATGATAACTTCCTCCAATAAATCAAAATAATAACGACATAAAATTCATGGATATATCATAAACGCAAACAAATCATAGACCCATGGCGGACCCAATGGAGCGTGCGACGGAGGCACCACGAGATGGAGCAATAGAACTCTTGCGCGAAGGCGTAGCGGAGCCGAATCGAGAAGGGGCAGTGGAGTCAAGTTGGGACGGTGCCACTGAGTCGTGTCGTTGACGCTCCCAAAGTTTATCCTTAGCGCGTATCTCGATGTTCTCGAAAGGTGCAGCTTGCGAGAGTTTTACACAGTCCCTAGTTCCGAGAACAAGTAGCTCGAAGAAAAACGAGGCTGCAGCACGGCGGGAAGCCTGCAAAGGATAATATAAGATAACTTAAGTAGGTGTGTGAGATATAAGCTTACCTTGTCAGACATTTTACGGAAGCTAAGCACTTTATCATCGTCTTCCTCGTCTGCTACTGGCTGTAACTCCTTCCGTACGATGCTCAACGCCTTGACAGTATTCTTGCTGTATCCTTTGCCTTCATTACTGGCGACCGGTGCTTCCTTCTCCACGCTTTGAGTTTGTGATGGTCGGACATCAAACATCGCAATCTGACATGTCGCGTCTGCATAAGTTTCATCGCCCTCTTCCGGGATTCCACCGTCGAGCGCAGGCGTTGACATTCGACTAAGGGTGGAACCGACAGATTTGGACCTTACCCCCGCACCCAAATCCAATTCGCCGCTCGCGTCAAAGTCAGGACCAACATCCATTTGAAAATCATCCAACATGCCACTGTTGTCGAAATCAAGGTCTCCTTCAGGCGCGAGGCTTCCACGACCCAGAGCGTCGCTGCCGAAGCCAAGGCTGGGAGCAATACTGCTAGCTCTACGACCCTGCTCTACCTCGTCGTCACCGTTAACGCTCCCGTCTAGTCTCGGTTTTTTGTTTGGGCCACTAGGGGGCGATCCACCACGACGTTTCGGAGGAAGGCCATTATGTACAGGACGCATGAACAGTTCCGCCAGTTCTGGAGCCAAGCCTGGAGGCGCGGCGCAGAAGAACGTGCCACGGTTAGTGACCTTGGTTGGAAGAAAGTACCCTAGCGGATCATCACGAATTTCAAGTAGGCGCATGACTACCGAGGAACGGGGAAGAAATTGTTGCTCTGTGAGGATATCGCTGACGTCTTTGTTCACAGCGGCTCCGAGCCCATCGCCACGTCCACGGCCTACTTTGGGACCAGGACCATCTCGGAGTTCTGTAACAGAATCAATAATCTGTTTCTTTTCCTTGATCTTCCGTTTTCCTTTCTCTACACGCGGGGTGATATTTTCATCCGGTGGCGGTGTAACGGGGACATCTGAGAGCGGGGAAGCTAGTAAAATAGAGAGGTCAACATGATGTAACTGTTATATACCAGCCGTATGCACTTACAGGCTCTAGATGACGATCGAGTTTGTCCTGGAGTTTTCTCGCGGTCACTGAGCAGTCGATCCCCGAAATTGATGTTGAATTCCCCTAGATCCATTCTAGCGAAATCCTCGCCAAAGTTCATGTCAACATCTGCACCAAAAGGATGTTCGGAGGCCTCTCTAGTTTTACTCCTATTGGAAAGGAGGTCTAGGTCCATGTCCGCACCATTTCTCCCCAGAAATGCGGAGTTTATATCATCTTTGGGTGCAGGAGCATCGAGACCGATTTCGACACTCATGCTATCGTCCTCATCAGCTTTCTCGCCGGCATTGATTGGACCGTCACCCCAGTCAATTCCGAGGTCGATGTCATAATCTTGAGAACCTATCCCGTCAGACGGTCCCAGATCAAAGCCATAGCCAGGGTCATCCAGGTCAAACTGAAAATCGTCAGCAGTGGCAAGAGTGATGTCTGCCACACGAGCCACATGTTGTCCTTGAGGTTGAGGTTGACGATCTTCAAAATCCAGATCCCTAGAGATGAGCGTTAGTAGAGTAGGAATAGGTGTCTAATCGTATAGATGTGTATTTACCAGTTCACGTCGGGTAATAGAAGATCAATATCGAGACCGGCTCCTTGTAGCGTGATAGCATTACGGTTGACAGCCAGCTGGTCTTCCGTCATATCAACCAAACCCGGACGAAATGCCTGGACAACTGTGTTTTTAGAACAGAAATGAAGGATGACAACGCAACGCTCTCACCATTTTTATTTTCAAGAGCGCTTCATTGCAATCATCCAACAGGTACTTGGCTTTCCGGCTATAAATCCTCACAACACCGAGTAACAGCTGCCCGCTGAGTCTGAGGGCCATGACTTCGATCTCCTGACCCATGATAGCGTCTGAAACAAGAGCGATGAGTGCGCCGAGAAGAAATTGGAAGCTTGTGTGCGCACTGACCGACAGATTGTTCGATGTCAGTCTGGAGAGTCTGAGTTTTGGAGAGCTTGCGCTCCATGTGCGCGGCAAGCCATACTTTAGCCAGGGGGCCTCTACGAGAGAGGATTGTTTCTGAATAAAACTAAAAGCCATATTAGCGATACAACGAGTAGGATATGAGAGATAGAGATGTACCATGATGGAGGGGGGAACGCGTCGCGGTTGTGGCAGAAAGTAGAAGGGGCAATTTTGGTTGGTTTGTTCTCAAAGACTTGGAAATTTGAAAATTCAAAGTCTTTTTCCCGGGCCACAACCATGCTGGCCTCCACATCGCGCATTTCTAGACAGGCACTCCCTAAACGAATCTCTATCCCAATCACTAATGTATCAAGCAAGTAACATCTCTATTTTCAATTCTCACAGCGCTAGAATTTTCTTTTCTCAGGAAATCATGCCCGTCTTAACTCTACGGCGAGTCGAAGTACACTCCAAAATCAGCCCTGGTCGTTTAGACCAGACAACGAATATCAGAAAACGCGCAACAGGACAGCACTAGCTACTGCTAACCATGAAATGCTGCAGTCTCTCGAGCAGGGCCGGACTTTAGCTGTCTTAGGCACAGCCGTACAGATGAAGGCGAAAGGGATGAAACCTGACCTCGACACGTATAACATCTTACTAGAGGCCCTAGCTAACGATACTCGCGAGATGGAAGTTTGGGCAGTATTCGAGGACATGCTTGCCATGGGCATAACCCCTGACGTTCGAACTTTTAAATGGCTCGTCTGGGTAAATCAGCATTTCTTGCCACGAAACATCACGTCTAATCTAGAACTCCTGTTTTCCAGGGTCAACGAATGAGGCCATCCAACTATATGTGGCTTGCCATAGACAAAATGTTCGAGCTAGGCATCGAAATCGACGACAGCATATATTCCTATATCATTGACCGTCATGTCCGGAATGAGAATGTCGAGATGGCTGTTCAAACCCTACAAGACATGATTGGGCGTGACCTCGTTCCACAGCTCTCTATCATGCAAGATCTTATCGTTTTGGCTGCCCGACTAGGCCACCCCAGACTCGCAATAGATCTTATAGATCTTTTCGAGAAACATTCCGCTCGGAGAATAGAACACGAAACATGGACGGAATGTTTAATGGCATCTGCAGAAACCCTCTACGTGAGTCCCATCGGAGCACTATTCTGAAGGCTTACTTACTCCATTTGTTACAGCCCGAAGGTGTGCTGCGATGTTGGAAAATTACTCAACAGTTTGGTATCGCGATAGATGAAGGTCTTTGTATATCCGTTCTGCATACTGCAGCCCGACATGGCCTTACGGACCTGGCGTCCGACGTCCTCGCGCAGTTACGCTTGATGGGCATCCCATGGACAGAATACCATTTTGCTCCACTCATAGAAGCGTTCTGCCGGCGAAATCAAGTCAAGGAGGCATTCCTTCTCTTGGATTTCATGCGGACGTCGGGAGAAGTCACCCCGCTTCCAGAAACTGCTCTGCCAATATTCAACACGATCTCGCAAGACGTCGACGTTGTGGATATCGCCTCAGCGGTTCTAGAGGATATGCACAATGCAAAGGAACCCATCGATCGTGCTGCGCTGAATGTCATCGTTCTCGCTTCTGTCTACCTCGAAGATCTACAACGGGCAGTAGGGGCATATAAGACGTTTGCAGAGTATGGCGTTGAACCGGACATATATACTTTCAACACACTTTTAGAAGGATGTATAAAGGCGAAGCATCGTATACTCGGCGACCGACTTCTGACTGATATGATGGCGAAGGCGATCAAACCCGACGCGACGACATATCGAAATATCATCCTGATTTGTTTGACGCAAGATGTCTACGAGGACGCTTTCTTCTATCTGGAAGAGATGAAGGGAGCAGGATTCTTCCCTACGAAGGAAATATACGAGGCACTCATTCTCAAATGCGTCTCTGCTCTGGACGTGCGAAAGGATATTGCGCTGCACGAGATGCAAGAGAGCGGATTCCACATCTCGAGGAAACTGCAGCAGGCGATGGACTTTGCCGCTACGAAGGCAAGGGAGCAAGTCGAATTGCAAGGTGCTGCGGCGCGATTTTTGGAATCTGGTGGGCTCGACCCGAGATCGAAGGAATATATCGAGACGGGAGGATTGCCAGAGGGTATTCATGAAGAAGAAAGATGATACATTGTTTCGCAATTGTTACTCATTATTCCTCGAAATGCTACATCAACGTCAACCATGATTGTCGACGAACTTGGAGAAATCGAGACTCCAGAGACCAAAATTATGTATGTCCAGGTTTCCGTGCTTCCTGGAAATCCAAAGTCAAAGTCCACACAGCATCCATCAATGTACGGTCTTCCGCAGACACATGCAGCATCTGGGAGTCGCTCGCACTGGGGTCAGGGAAAGTGGAGACGTCCACATCACAAACGGTACCATTCTCTGGCAATTCTCCAGCAAAGTATCCACGCACTAATTTTGCCGTGCATAAGGAAGGAAGGGCGACGGAGCAGTGCTATAAGACATAAGTATGTCAATCGTATCAGAAGGACAGACTAAGCATCATTCTGAGCGAGCGTATTCACCCCAGGTCCATCCTGAATAATGAGGCGTGTTGAATGTGGCATAAGCGAGTTGATCAATAGGCCACTGGCTATTGGCGTTATCCTGTATGAGAGAAATCGTGAATTACCCTTCCTTTTGCAATTGGCCCACGTACGGGTCAGCCTTCGAAGCGAATCGAAGGAAAATTAGCCTCGCTATCACGAATACCGTGTGCAAACTCACCGTATTTGATATAACCAGCATCGGAGTCTCCAAAGTAGCATTCCAAGGTCCGGTAAACCTCTCTGGCCCTCTTACAGGCCAGAACTGGCATCCGCCGTCAGGTTCGGTGGGTCCAGTGCTTGCACCGAAATGGACAGATACTTTCTCTAGGGTATGCAGCACTTCATCTGCGAGTTGCTCTGCAGTGGGGAAGTCTTCTGGAGATTCAGGAGGGGGGGAGTCAAGGCAAGTCACGGCAAGACGTGATAAATCAAAAGATGCAGAAAGACTACGCTGGTTGGCCGTGTCAGGAATAAGCTCGTTGAATAATGAGGTGCCGTTCCCAGACATCGCCTCAGAAAGACGGAGTGCACCGATAGGCCACAGCGTCGGTAGTTCGAGGTACTTCAAAAGAAGGCCTAATTGAAACGATGATGTAATTATCTGAGCCACTCGTGCACTGTGCAGGACGAAGGATGCTTACTTCTGACTGCACCCGAAGTAAGATAGCCAGGACGAAGTCCATATGGTACAGGCAACGGAGCATCAGCAACATCATCGAGAAATAATTCGATCCTGCGTTCTATATTCCCCAGAGGTTCACCAGTGAACTTTGCAAGTGGGCATAGGGTTGGTCCAGCCTAGATATCAAAATGGTGAGTTTTTGGGAGCAGCGGTTGAAGGGATTGTATTATCCACTCGAGAACAATCATCAAGGAAAATTCCGTAGGCTTTTTCAGTAGAAGACAACCAGCCTGCAGGCCACTTGTGGGAAGGCTGGCCTAAAAAGCGCGATTTGGTGAATTTGACGGATAAACACAATGCTGACATGCTCACTCACTCGACCAGGATACTGGGTCTACAATACCGTCGATAGCTACTCGGTTTACACGATGGGGTAACCTGCTCACATGCTTCGTCAAATCCGACAGTATAGAGATCAGTTCAAAGAATCTTACATGTTCACGAGATACGCTCCAAGAATTGAACCATACGATCCACCATAATAATTTCTTCGGCAGTCTGGATGAGTCGTTTTCCGATTTTGAGATCGATGAAACTCACATCTTCGCACCTTTGCCTTCGAATGCCTGAGTCATAAAGTCGATGTCCCGGACAACTGTCGCTGTACCCATGTACTTCAACTCTTGGCCCATGTTCCGGGCACATAGATCGGCTTGACTCTGTTTCAACGCAAGAAATTGGCGTTGTTGCTCAACGAGTTTCTCTCGCGTATCATTATTGAAGATGTTGGATATCGAGGGGATGGTGAGACCTTGCTCAAAGACGGTGTTGGCGTTGAGCAGATGTTGTGATAGTGCATTAGTAAAACACCGAACAGCAGGCCTGAGTAGAATAAAAATAAGCCTTGTGTACTCAAAAAATGACGAGTAGGTACTTCGTTTCGCCAATTCCTCGAGGATCGAAGCCAACAAGATCCCAGTCGTGTCCAAGAAATTCAGCAAGACTCGGTCCCGAGCGAGTGGCCATTTGAGTCCCAGAACCGCCAGGTCCACCTATGCCATGAGTCGAGTTGGCCCACCTTGTTCTGGTATAGATGACTCACCTGGGTTCAAGAGGATGGTACCTTTCTTTGGAAGTTTCGTAGCATTGTACCGAGCAAGCGCGATGGTAGAGAATCCCACACTAGGGTCAAAATAATCCTTTGGAACACTGAAGGTCAATCAGATATGCGTACTGCTAGTACTGAGACCTGGTAGAACTTTGGACGTACATGATATGACCACAGTCTACACCTTTCAGCTGCGTGCATGGTTTCCAGCTCACGTGTCCTACCTCAAGTCCGAGTAGGTTATCCACTGAGCTCATGCTATGGGTCTCAGGCTCCCATCCAAGCGTTCTATAGATCAGATAAGCTGTATGAACAAAGAATAAGATCCCTGCCAATGTCCAGAGGACATATGTCTGTGTTCTGAGTCGCGAAGATCCAAGTCGGCGAGTCACCTTCGGAGTCTTCAAGTCCTCTGAAAGAGTCATTTTGAAGTGCTCCAAGCTGGACATGATTGGAGTTGCAGCGAGCTGCGATAAGCAATTTTGAACTGATAGCTGATAACTACGACCACGACTGTCACAGATAGCGTGACTCGTGAGGAACGCGACAAGCGCGTGACTTATGAACGTTTACTCGTCCCAGTCTGCCAACACCTTGCCTCAACGTTGCGCACGACTTACAGTGACGCATCTTCAAGTAAACGATCGTTCAGGATGCCACAGCTCGCGCAAGACCAATGAATTGCGATCAGATACTGAAGGACGAGGCGCATAAAGTATAACTAAGACAGCAAATCGACAACTTGAAACATAGCATAGCAAAGCAGAACCAGAGCGTTCGATAGACAAACAGGACATTTCAAACCGACATCAACACTCCAGGCTTTACTCGTTGGAGATGGAAATCAACAACCGAGGATCAGGATGGCGTGGATAGCCGCTGACAAGCCACAAAGGTGCCAGCACTAGTGATGATCGACTGAAAACAACGAAGAAGACGGTCCGGGCGCATCAACGTCAGGCTTATTCAACACGCGTCGACTATGATGTCCCCGTCTGGATGACTCTGGATACTCACAGACGAAATTCCGGCGCGCACATTGACTGTATCATCCAAATTGACGTCAGCTGCTATCCACGAGAAGCACGAAAGGAAATAATGCAAGGACATCCAACGATTGATGCGGAGGAACACGAGACGACGACGACAAAAAAAAAACGAAACAACGACACGTACTTGCAAGTCTGATCCGGATACTCCTCGCTCGGCCTTCCACATGCAATCTTCCTCTCCCTGCAGAACAAGCACGCCAATGTCTGCTGTCTCTTCTGTTTCCTCGGGACCGGTGGGCAAGGGTGAGATGGAGGTGAAGGGGCAGCATAGAAGGGTAATTTTACAACTTCGTACTCCTGGCCGTTGGGTGGAGTCCACCCTGTCAAGATAGTTTCGTCGCGACGTGGGGGTAAGGGTATGCCCCCCTCTATGCCTGGACCACGTAAAGAATGCGGATACGAAGGAGACGAGGGAAATGCGGAAGATGGTAAGGCTAAATACGCATCATGTGGATTTGCGGATCGTTCGAATTCATGCGAAACCAAATCTTGCGCTAACTCCTCCTGTAGATGTGGCTGCGAAGAGCGAGAGAGAGAGATTGACTGGTCCTCCTCACGTCTCCGTCTCGGGCTGGAACAGGGACGATCCATGTGTATGTTTTCCCCCGTATTTTGTACAATATCTATGTGATATGGATTCATCGGGCGCCCAAGTCGGTGGTTCTGATCCGCGGGGGTATACTCGCGTCCTCGTCGCTGCTCCATTTCCATTTCCATTTCCTGCGCCATCTCCATCTCTGGTAAAGCATTCGCGGAAAACGAAGCTGACACGAACTGAGATGGCGACTGCTCGAAATCTTGTCTCTGCTGCAATGTTTGCAGATATTCGACATTTGGCTCAAGCTCAGAATACGACGACCGGGGGTTCGGTGGAACGGAGACTGATGGCGTGCATATGGAAGAATTAGAGTCGCAGTTGGAGTCATATGAAGCTAGGCTCTGTACAGATTCGTACGTTTCCGCGGAATTCGAATAAGGCCCCAGAATTTCATAGTCATTGAAGGGACTCCAGGGGATAAGCGGAGAGATCTTTGTGAAGATAACTGTTAATTCCAGAACGACGCGGAATGCTGATTAGGGGAATATATGTACCTGTTCTTGCTCGTATTCGCCCTGTACGTTTGACCATGGACCGGGGATTGGGAGCTGTTCGGTAAACAGTCCAGTAAAATCAACTGCTTCGGGTCTAAATTGGGCGTCATCATCGTGTATCATCTGCGATACATCAGTCGTCAATCCATCAGTACTAATGTTCTATTGTAGATCAGTCATGATGATATTGAAACTTACTTGATTAGTGTCGTCTAAAGCTTGAGAAAAACTATCGTGCGTCCTAGTTGCAGAGAACATGTCGAAGTCCACAGGGCTTGCCATTAACGATGATAAATTTGTCACACAGGTGTTCTGTTGTACGCGTCAACATATGTATTATCGTTTACAGGTGTAAGGGTTTACCTCGAAGTCAGATGGACTTTGGGTTAATTCATAAGGAAAGGACTACCACGAGACGTGAATTAAGCATAAGATATCGGGGAGGATATAGAGCAGTGCGTACCTGGTCCGAATACGGCGAGTCAAAAGAAGACGTCGACGCGTAGGGTGTAGATGTCGAGGATGATGATCGTTCGTGATAGTTCGATGTGGCGGGACTGGGGTGATAGAAGATGTCCTTCTCGAGTTCAGCAAGGTTGCATGGACGAGAAGAGTCAAGACATACCGGGTACAGACTGACAGAGGCATCTCGCAGACATGTCGACGACCCCCAATCGTCAAAGAATATGCTACTGTCCAAGAAGGGTGAAAGAGCGTGTTGCTCGCTATGATACATGCCATTAGACACGTCCGAATAATTGGTGTGGTGCACTGGACCGCACTCAGCTGGGGAATGCTGTTGCGGGTGTGGGGCATAGTAAGTGTCGTCGCGTTCTAACCACAAGACGTTGTCCATAGCGTATTGCGCTTTGAACCGTACAAAAGTTATAGCAACGCGGTGTGTGGGGTATGGAGGAGTGTGGTGCAGCGAGGAGAGCTGTTGAGACGGGATTAGCCGAGTTCGGCCCAGGTGTTGTTCTTCTTGTCGTGAAAATCGCCTGCTGCCTGCAAGTCGTCATGGCTTCCCGAGGTCCTACAAAGAGGCAGTGATTGTATATCTCAGTCCAGTAATAAGGCAAATTCAGTACCCTCGTCCAGCAGCCAAATCTTGGGCGTCGGTCGTACATTAGAACTTCCTCGACAGAGAACTAACGACCTCTTATCTTCCCTTCTGTTAGTATGTTCCCACCCGGAAACTCACCAGGCTGGACAATAGCTTGATGATGAAGATAGCTTGATGATGGTCAAGTATGTGTAGCATGTAGAATATCGATGTTGTCGATGCGAACAGGATACAAGACGCCCCCGATAGTCATCAACCGACTCTACAGGCTGTGAAAACCTATCTCGATTGCAAGTTTGATTAACGGGAAAGCGCAGCTGAAAGAGTTCGGGGCAGTATTGTCAGGATACACATAGACGTCGAGACCTTGTCGAAATTGAATATTGATGGCCGGGAAGGAAGAGGAACGTGAACGGAGAAAGTGTCAATTTGCATCGCGGGTTCGTCCGGCGTCGTTGGCCACAATGAAAAAGCCGTAGATTAATGTAGTGGAATATTCACGGCGGTGCTCAACAGTAGGTAGACTTGTCGAGAACAATATGATGTTATCGAGATTCAACAGTGACTAGTTGACTGAAACTTGAAATTTTGACGAACGACATGATCGCACAGCCACGACACGTGACCTGCGCGCGTACGAGAGGATTGACGTGTCGTCAGATTGATACTCACGCGTAGACTAGTTTAGACTTATGGAACAACAATTCTTTCGAAGCATAATGGTGTCGTATGAGTGTGACAGAATATGCAAGAAAGGCGGAAGTGGGAAGATGGAAAGGAGAGAAGGAGTAGGGCTCTAATGCACTGCTGCCCATCAGCTGCTTGAAGAAAAAAGAAGAAAAAGCAACGCGACCGAGCTGAAGAAGACGATCTGATTCTCAGCCAAGCATACCCTCGCTGTCGGTACTAGAGCTGTTGATCTCGGAGTAGCGCGCAATTTTGAGCCGTTGTGAGGGTGGGATGAGCTTGTCGTCTTCAATATGGGCTACGCCGCCGGACAGGACTCCTACGCGTTTCATGGCGAGAAGATTCTATGACCAGCAAATATTAGGTCAGGTTGAAGGACGAAAGAGAAAGGAGAGACTCACATGAGCAGCGTTGGAGTGATCATAAACCCCACCAAAGAAAGCCGTCGTAGCATCTTTACCGATGCTCCGAGTGATGAAGTGACGGCCACCGGGATGTTCGTCAATGAATGTGGAGACGTCGTGGATGAACCCAGAGATAAGGATGAGAGGGCGTTTCGTAGCTTGCTCTTGGACTGAAACAGAGAATCATGTCAGATTGGGACGACGAGAAATCGAAATCAAAAGACGTACAACTATCCCAACTAATGACAGGAAGATCGTTACTATCTGATGGCCAGGAAAGTCCTTCTTGAGTCTCTCTCAAACGTTTGAGCACCATCGTGAGCTGTCCCTTACGAACTTCATTATCGGGGAAGACCTATACACGACGTGTATTAGTTACAGAATGTTCAGAAGAATGGCGGTACGCACCTTCAGATGCGACGCAAGTCCGAGCTGCTTGCACGTCCAGATAAACCATTTAGTTGGATCGTACTGGTACCATTTGATAGCGTTACGATAATCCATGGGGAATTGATGGTGGAAATTGTGGTAACCTTCGCCGATAGTGACGAATGCGGTGAACATGTGGTCCCTGGGTGTGTGCTTGTCGTCGAAGGGTGTTTCTCCAAGCCAATGAGCAAGAGAATTGACACAGAAGGTGGACTGCAGACGAATGAGCATAGGGATGATGACCGCTGCGAGTAGAAACTTACGTGTTGAACGATGACAAGACGAAGGACGCCGGCATAGACATATCCACCCCAAGGGTCGTTCCAGAGCAACCACGGAATGATGGTGGGGATAACGAAGCCACAGAGAAGGAGGAGTTGGAGATACCACTTATGCTGCCATCTGACAACAGCATCGCGCGTGAGATCACTGACGTCTGCCGCACCGGGCTTTCTGCGAGGCTTGACAAGCAGCCAACCGATGTGGGACCAGTAAAAGCCTTTGTTGCCGCCGTAGGGATCAAGGTCGGTATCGGTATATCGGTGATGCGCACGGTGACCTCTAGACCACCATTTGATGGAGCCTTCGACTGCTCCTGCTCCAGCTAGAGCGAGGAAATATTGCAATGGCTTGCTCGCGTTGTAGGAGCGATGGGACCAGAAACGATGGTATCCTGCCGTGATGCCTGTAGCGCAATGGAATTAGAAAATATACTGCCACACAAGCAGTTATACGCACCGAGTCCGGTACAGAAATAATACAGGAAAGCAAAGAGGAAAGTCTGCCATCGCAAAGGCGTATAAAAAGCCCCAACGATACCGATGACCGGTGTCATACCGAGGATGGCAACATTGAGAAAGTTCAGATCCTTTGAGAGTGTGCGCCATGTAATAGGAGGCAGAGCTTTCGTTGTTTTCATGATATGGGAGACATAGTTATCTGGGATGTCTGCATCGGTCAATTCTCTCTTGACTTGTGGGACCTTGGGTATCATCGGAGGAGTGACGTCGGGGGGGACATCGCGTGTGTCGTAGACGGACACCATGATGATAAAGGGAAGTAGGTACAGAAAAGCTTTTCGAGAGGACGCGACCTTTATGCTCGAATGAGAAAGTTTGGGGCAGAGAAGCGCCGCTGAAAACGATCATGTTTCGTTCCGTTTTTGATGGGGATCCACCCCAAATTTCTGCGGTGACTATTTGTTCATGGCAGATGGAACGGCTAATCTGTTGCTCGATGTGTTGGTGCTCGTCATACTCCAGAGGGAGCTCGTTCTGCAATGCAAAAATTTTATCTCAACGCAGTAGCATTTCCTTACCTAGCCATGGCAAGATCGACCCGAATGGCATTTTAACAACACTCTGGGGCTCTGGCAGTCTCAAAGACCGGATATCACATGTATGTTTCGACCCAGAGATCGTAACCAATTGCAAGGCGATGTTTCTCCAAATTGCCCCAGTTCAAGACTCTGGGGCGGTTATTCCGATAGCCGTTGATAGCAGTTCTAAGATAGCTGGACGTCACATGACGAAAAATGCGAAAAACCTTGAGTACTCAACTTAAAGGCTATTTCTGGTGAAAGGAAACCAAGGAAAATCTAAACACCAAATTACAAACTATACGTTCTGGACTCACTGGCAATACGACATAGAATCATGGAGAGAGAATCATGCAAAAGTTGAGTGTCACAGAACAACACGCGCATCGGCCGAGCCTCGGCCGGTGGAAGAAAGGTTTGAGTGGAAACTAATTCAGTTTCTCTGGAGCTGTGTTTTTCGTGGATCTGGTAAATCTGTCACTGTTCAGAGTAGCAATGGAAGAATCACCTTGTACCAACTTGAAGCTTGGAAGTAGAAGTTCATTGTGAGTAAAATTCTCTTGAAAGAGCGATAAGACAACCTCAAATCGTGCGAGTAAATTGCAAACCCACTGTCAAATACACCGATTGTAGAGTCTTCGAGTTCTGGTCGAATCTTGATTCTTGACGAAAGTCACGGAAAAGTCACGTAGTCGTTCGGGAGGCCCCCGGAAGCTCCACCAAAGGATTGTCCGGTCAGATTGGCCTCAAATCTGCAACGTTTTCGGTCTCAAATCTGCAATATCGGACAAGGGGTAACAGTGTCACGTTATTCTCACGGTGTGACTGCGCCAAAAACGTGACAAAATGTGGAATTACCACCGAAATTTTGTCGCCCTGACGTCGAGTATCGTTCTCGCCGGTCGAACGAAGATACTACTAATCTACAGGCCAATTGTTCACTAAGGTCAGGCTGGGGTTCGGGCCATCTTCCCTCCCGGGATACGCAGCTTCAGCGGCGCCGCAACCTTCTTCATCTCTGTGCACACCGGCCTCGTAACTTGAAGCGCATGCCATCGTGGTGTCACCTCTAGAGTGAGCGTATAGTGGAGACTGCCAGTGCCAACTGTAGTCATAGACTTTGGGCTCATACTATGGTATAGCAAATGTCGTATCGGGGCATATGTGTTTAGCTCGGACATGCGATTGAGTTGGTGACGACACGAGAATAAGGGACGGCAAACTTAGAATCCAGTTGTACGACACGTTCGGAACGCGTTGTTATGCCAGAGTGCCATAGTAGCCTCGCGTCTAGCATCAACGCGATCAACGCGATGGAGAGTTTTCCATTTTCGTCGAAGAGTCGGCTCTGTAATGTACAAAAGTGGAGCACTCATCTTCGAAGCGACCTGACTTGTCGGAGCGACGAGCTCGCAGCCTGAGGTACTTGGAGTTGCAGTCCATCAGCAAGCGGTGGACACGATTCCGCTTCTGCAACAGCCGACTCGTAGTCTCAAGCCCAGTCACCTACACGTACGGTTCTGCCAAAAGTGTCAGCTCGAAGCCTAAAATCTGCAAAATCCGGACGAAGGTTCTGAGATTTTGGCTCCAAATCTGCAAAGTCTGGACAGCAAAATTTCCAAATTTCGCCCTCAAATCTGCTAAAATCCGGACAATCCGGTAGGGGAGCTTCCGGGGGCCTCGTTCGGGTCAAATCGAATATTTGGTATGCGGGTCTGAGACAAACACACACCCAGATTTGGCATTTCATTCAAGTTGCGTTCAAGCTGTTCGAGTGCGCAAGAATGCCGGGTAATAATTTCAATTTCGTTCTGTTAATGCGAGCGCGTAAGATGAAAAGTTTTTGGTAAGCACATAACGCTATATCTTTCCCGAATCCTGATCGAGTAGCAGCCGAATCTTTAGCTAGAAGTTGGCAGAAGCACTCAGAGAAAACTATGGACGATTCTGGTAGTCGAAACCACATGAGAATATCAAACTCACTCTGTCCAAAATCATTCGATCGAACGAGACAACACATATTGAGTTCACGTAATTTGAGTCCAAATCTAATCTGCCGATAGTACATCTATAGCGAGGTTCTAGTTCTTCTTAGGCCTGATGACTGGAACTAAAGGTTGCTTGTCCCTGACCGCAGACGTGTTGAAGAAGAAACCGTTTTCTCTTCCGTCGCCCTGTTAAAAACTCAGAAACAATTCAGAGAAAGAAAGAGAGGAAAAGAAACGCACGACAAAAGTGCTAGGGAAGCCGGGATCGAATGGAATGATACTTTCCAAGTATGCGATCTGTTCACTGGTGAGGTCGATATCGAGAGCCTCAATGTTATCGTTAAGATGTTCGACTTTGCGACCACCGACAATGGGGAAGACGTATGGGGTCTTGAGGAGAAGATACGCGATGGCAACTGTGGCGTACATTCTGTCTGAGCATGGGAGAACGAGGTCTGATGATGAGACACTTACCAGAAGTGATGCTGCGAGCCCCAACCTCAGCTGCGACTTTCTCCAAAGCCCTACTCATTTTCACCTCATCCTCAGTGCGCTCCCACCTGGAGTCCAGAATAGTGCGTCCTTTCTCCCCGGTCTCCCGACGGCGTTGTTCCTCGGCATCGGTGCGCAATTTCCCCGCGGCGAGTACGTTCCAGGGAGCAAGAGCTAAACCTTCGGAACGTGCCATGGGAATAATTTCACGCTCGAATGAGCGTTCCATAACATTCCAGGCCCCTTGGTAGATGACAAACGGGGTCTTGCCGCTTTGCTTTGCGTATTGGTTGGCTTTTGAGACGACCCATGCTGGGGTGTCGGATACACCCTAATTGTGCAGGCATTAGTGTTGATATCGACAGATAATAGGTGCGAGTACGCACCAGATACAAGACCTTGCCCTGAGCGACGAGGTGATGGAGACCGTTCATGACTTCCTCGACGGAGGTATTCCAGTCCCACCAGTGCAGATAGAGGATATCGATGTAGGTAGTACGTAATTTCTTGAGACTGGCTTCGACACTCAGGTGCATGGACTTGACGCTGTTGCCTGAGTAGACTCCTTGTTGTGGAATATCGTCCCGACCGCGCTTGTAGTTGGTCGTGTACTGGAAAGACAGATGAGGGTCGGTCTGCAGAGATAGATGGTATCAAGAAACATACTTTGGTGGCGATCACGAGCTGATCACGAATGCCTCGTTTCTCGGCCCATTCACCGATGAACTCTTCTGAAGTTTCGTCCTGGCTACAAAGAAAGTCAGATGAAGTTTCGCAAGATATGTGCAATTACTCACTAAGCATTAGCAGTATCAATGAAATTACCACCCTTGTCGTAGTACGCGTCAAGGAGTTTGAAGCTGGCCTCCTTGTCCATAGAACCCATTCCATGAGCTGCCCATTTGTCCCCGATGCTCATAGCACCGAGTTGAATAGGCGAAACGTGAACGCCTGCATTTGGAGAGAGGCAGCGGAGACGTCCGAGCTTGGAGACGGGTTCGGGTGCTGGGGCGAAAAGAGCCATTGTTGGAGTGGAGGAGAGAGAGAGAGATCAAAGTCGATGCTGGCCCTTTCTCAAGTCGAACGTTTATATACCAACGCATAATGGACAAGAATTGAGAGATATTGTTGCCGCTTCAGAATCCCAAGACGCGTATGCTTGCGGCAAGCAACGCGGCTGCTTATTATTAAGCTGCTGATTCAGACAGGGGTTCTGCATAAGAACATATCCGGTCTCGCGTCGCGTGTGGAGTGCATCAATAGATCGATAATGACCCGCTTATCTATGTTATCTGTAGTGGTGACTGGGCCTTCGATCTTCTATATATCGAACAGACTGACCTTATACAAGGATCAATCAAAACAGTTAGAAATCATGGAGGACTCCAAGAGGACTCACCGTAGAGATATCGAATGATGATCGAACGTCGAACGTCGAACGATGAAAATAGTGGTGTCACACCGTAGTAGTATCACACGCGTGATGTCACAACGACTTCCACTTGTCTAATATCGGATGGAGGACAGTTAGAGGACAGTTGTAACGATCGCGGACGAAGAACTTCGATTTTGACAGAGGTATTCTCCTCTCTATATGCCTTACTGTATGCACGGGTGATAGTGCACAGTCACGCGTCACAAGGGCCTCCGTGCAGTGCACTTGCCCTTCCGGGTCACGGGTCACAGCCGGCTCTGTGCACTTGTCCCCACGTCACATTTTTTGTTTTTCCTCCATTTTTGCCTGTATTTAGCCCATTTTGAGGTCCAAAAATTTCTCCCGTGCACTTTTCGTGCACGGTCACAGGTCACAAACCCATTTGTGCACTTCCTCCCGGACGTCACAAAATTTTGGTGTGTGCACTATCACCCGTGCATACAGTACATCATTCTTGTTTCTCTGACAAAATCTGCCACCGAACAAAGGTACTTAGTAGTCAGAACAGCTGAACCTCCCAAGAAAGCTACCTACGAACGCGAAAGAACGGCAGTGACTAGTCGTCTGCCAGTGAAGGCCAGATCACACTCAGCAAGCCAAGAAGGGCGTTTCAAAACTCAAGGATATTTTTATTCTGCTACTTATGCAACGGAGCCCACATCAATCTAGTCGATCATGCTAGTTCTTCTTCTGAGGTCTGATGACCGGAACTCCAGGTTGCTTGTCCGAGACAAAGGCACTGGTTTGAAGGAAGTTGTTTGAGGTCCCATCGCCCTGTGATAGCAGAAACGTTCACCACAATATATGACTGAAGGAAAAACCACACGTACGATGAATGTGCCGGGGAAACCAAGATCGAACGGGATGATACTCTCCAAGTAGGCAACTTGTTCGGCAGTGAGGTCGACGTCGAGGGCTTCGACGTTAGCGAGGAGGTGCTCGACTTTGCGACCTCCGACAATGGGGAATACGTAAGGAGTTTTGAGGAGGAGGTATGCGATGGCGACTACATAATGATTATGAGTTGATTGGGGTCAAGATATAAACCTGGGATAGCACTTACCAGCTGTAATGCTCTTGGCTCCAACCTCAGCTGCAACCTTCTCCAACGCTCTGCTCATCTTGACTTCGGTTTCCGTGCGCTCCCAATTGGGATCCAAAATGGTGCGTCCCTTCTCCCCAGTCTCGCGACGGCGTTGCTCTTCAGCATCGGTGCGCAGCTTGCCACCAGCGAGGACGTTCCAAGGTGCAAGAGCTAGGCCTTTGAGATACGACGAGTGAGCCAATATAGACGACAGGACCGATAGTGTTACACATACCTTCAGAACGCGCCATAGGGATGATTTCACGCTCGAACGAGCGTTCCATCACGTTCCATGCACCTTGGTAAATGACAAAAGGTGTTTTACCAGTCAACCTAGCGTATGAGTTTGCTTTTGTGACCACCCAAGCTGGAGTATCGGAGATACCCTGTTCGATTTGAAGAGGATGTAAGAAGTCATGGATATGATGTATGTTTAGATTGCTCACCAAGTATAGAACTTTGCCTTGAAGTATGAGAGTGTGGAGACCATTCATAACCTCTTCTACAGAGGTGTTCCAGTCCCACCAGTGGACGTATAAGATGTCGATGTAAGTGGTGCGTAATTTCTTGAGGCTGGCTTCGACGCTTATGTGCATAGATTTGACACTGTTGCCTGTGTAAACACCCTGCTGTTTGATATCATCCCTTCCGCGTTTGAAGTTGCTGGAATACTTGGTAAAAGATATGAGACGGAAGGCTAGGAAAACGGTCACGCGAGACACACCTTAGTAGCAATGATAAGTTGATCACGAATACCACGTTTCTCAGCCCATTCGCCGATGACTTGTTCTGAAGATTCATCCTGGCTATAGAGTGTGTTAGTATGAAGACGATGGCAAGATGTTCGCACTGACTAGTTGCTGGCAGTATCAATGAAGTTCCCGCCAGCGTCGTAATACGCGTCAAGAAGTTTGAAGCTGGCCTCCTTATCCATGGAACCCATTCCATACGCTGCCCATTTTTCTCCAATGCTTGCTGCACCGAGTTGAAGGGGAGAAACATGAACGCCAGCGTTCGGCGAAAGGCAACGAAGGCGGCCGAGATTGGTGGGTGGCGGTGGTGCTGGGGCGAAGATAGACATTTTGTTTGTTGCGAAAAGACACCATTATTCGAGGGTTATAAGTCTACCATGAGGCTACGTATTCTGTCGGCCAGAGCTCTAGAAGGATGACAATTCTGAGATGAGTAAGTAATACCGAGAAATCGGGATATACTGACGCGTTCTGGCGGCAAACTCTGCCGTAGCTTCCCTCCTCCTTATCGACAACTATCATGTCCAACTACAACGACTGAGTAGCTGATTGAGCGTGTACATATCTAGGGGCATTTCGGTGCTTCGAGCTTCAAACTCCACAGTTCAACTCAGGAACGTTCAACCTGAAGATCATGATAATCGGCGATTGATCATACCGGCCGTTGGCAAACATTCAGACACACCGACACACTCACACACTCAAAGCCACTCAGGTTGGGTGGCATTGTGTTTCTTTTGTGTCTGTTATTTGCTCAGGCAACGCTCACTCTCCAGTGTCTACGCCAACCTATTCGCATGTATAAGGCACGTAACTACTGATTCTTCTTCTGAGGCCTAATAACTGGGACCAATGGTTGCTTATCCGCGACGAGGGCACTGTTGAAAAGGAAATGATTTTGTTTCCCGTCGCCCTATCAGGTATAAGGGATTTAAGATCAAGGCCGTGGCAGGAACAAAGGAAATTTAACGCACGATGAATGTGCTGGGGAATCCAGGATCGAACGGAATGATACTCTCCAAATACGTGACTTGTTCATCCGTGAGGTCGATATCGAGGGCTTCGACGTTGGCGAGAAGTTGCTCGACCTTGCGTCCACCAACAATGGGGAATACGTAGGGGGTTTTGAGGAGTAAGTAGGCGATGGCGACTGTGCATTGTTAACTCTGAGTAGACAGGAGAACATAGCAGCAACTCACCAGCAGTGATACTCTTAGCACCAACCTCGGCTGCGACTTTTTCCAGAGCTTTGCTCATCTTTACTTCGTCCTCCGTACGTTCCCAATTAGGATTTGTCACGGCGCGCCCTTTCTCTCCAGTCTCGCGACGGCGTTGTTCTTCAGCGTCAGTGCGTAGTTTGCCGCTAGCGAGGACATTCCACGGTGCGAGAGCCATTCCTGAAAGACATAAAGGATGTGAACACATGGAGTGATTAGATTGGGGCAGGTTCTTCATACCCTCAGAGCGCGCCATAGGAATGATTTCGCGCTCGAAAGAGCGTTCCATGACGTTCCAGGCACCTTGGTAGATGACGAAAGGTGTTTTACCGTTATACCTCGCGTACGCGTTGGCTTTCGCGACGATCCATGCTGGAGTGTCTGAGATACCCTGTTCAGATTATACGTGGACGATAAGATCTCGGACTTTGGAGGTCATATAGGTACTTACCAAGTACAGAACCTTGCCCTGAAGGACCAGAGTATGGAGACCGTTCATGACCTCTTCGACGGAGGTGTTCCATTCCCACCAATGCACGTACAGGATGTCGATGTAGGTAGTGCGTAGTTTCTTGAGACTAGCTTCGACACTTATGTGCATGGACTTGACGTTATTGCCAGTGTAAACGCCTTTCTGTTTGATATCATCCCTTCCATGTTTATAGTTGCTTGTGTACTTAAAAGGCAACGTCAGGCAAGAGGCTGAGAAGAAGATCGTCCTTGCAAGGACGCACTTTTGTAGCAATGACGAGCTGATCACGGATGTTCCGTTTTTCAGCCCATTCCCCGATGAATTCTTCAGAAGTCTCGTCCTGACTGTTATAAAGGGTTAATATTAATGAATGTCGAATGAAACATCGGTACTCGCTAGTGGTTAGAAGTGTCGATGAAATTCCCGCCGTTATCGTAGTACGCGTCGAGATATTTGAAGCTAGACTCCTTGTCCATAACGCCCCAAAAAGCCGACCATTTATCTCCAATATTTGCAGCACCAAGCTGAATAGGAGAAACATGAACGCCTGCGTTTGGCGAGAGGCAACGAAGACGTCCGAGTTTGGTGGGTGGTTCTGGTGCGGGGGCGAAGATAGACATTGGAAGTCGGTGTGAAGGAATCTGGCTGGCATTGTTGCAGGGTTTATAGACTTCATGAGAATAATCTTTGTAAATAAATGACTAAGGACGTCAGTGCCGAAAAGTCGGGATATACAACATAGCTCTTCCTCGATGCCGAGAAGTCGGGATATACGACGGGTAGTTACTCTACCGCGGCAATCGTTGCCTCATTCGAAACTTGGGATGGTAGCGTAGGAAATTTAGGGTCATCAGAAGCTCGACTGTGGTGCATTGATGGGAATTAAATCAGCGATTCCGAAGAAAATCCAGTATAGAAAGGAGGAAACTAGACGTACGACGAGACCTTGGGACCGACGACATGACAGTCTCTGAGTACGCGGTGGAGTCTACGCAGGGGTCCTAATACATAGAGCCTTGCATCGATCTGTGCTATATCTGTTTGAAGATGCATAGTCTTGAGCTGTGATACGTGAATCGTTGGTAAATTGTCGATGTGGACAGGATGAGGAGTCTGGTCGATAATACCAGCTGGGCCTACGGGTTTGAGATCGGCAAGGATCTGGGCATCGAGCCAGAAAGTCTAGAGCTGGAGGGGGCTGGGGCATCCATGTTTCGTTGTCAGAAGTCACACATTAATGTCGCGAAGTCGATCGGAACTCGGTACGGTGATCGATCAGCTGTTTGGCAGTCTGGCTGATGCCAAGCACCACTCGGCTTCTGCCGAAGCCACAATCGAGTGGCTCGTATTGTTATGACAAAGTTCTCTCAGCTCCAGTACTTTTGTCTCCGGTCGTCGATCGTAGTTCGTTATCCTGTGAAATACAATACTCTAGTAGATCCTCCCATTAGATAATCCTATGAATACGTCCTCTCGCATCCCAATTTCGTATTAATCTTCAAGTCCACATCAACTCGTGGACCCTGATCCTGAACCGTAGGGTACCCGCACGAAGGGCTGTCTTTAGGCGTCATATGCATGGGCACGGCGTTCGGTGTCATGTACTAAATGATATGATGACGATGATGAGGTATTGTGTAACATGCTATCGAACGTTGACGCGGATGGCGGAATTAAGTGCTTGGGATGATCTGCGCTGGGGAGATGGTCGGATATCGACGCTTACTGTCCCGGGACGGTTATTTATGGAGACTTCGTGACTTGGGTTTCGTGTATGGGTATGTCGATCGTGAGTGGTATCATGGTGCTGCTGCTGCTGCTGTTCTTGGGAAGCAGTTTGGCGAGCGCGGGTGTTGGTAGCTAGAGTGACAGTCAGCTACACAGTTGTGGTCGGCGATGAAGGTTGACTCACCATCTACTATCAATGAGTCGGCTTCGCGATGGAAGCTTTGCATGAGAGCCTTGTACTTCTTGACCTGCCAACTCATCTGCGATGCGCGTGCTATATTTCCTTGGGAAAGTGCCCACTGTACGTACCTCCAGTTAGTACGGATGCAACGAACAGAAGCAATGGCACACACCTTCTTTTCCTCCTTGTACCTCCTTCGTTCGCTGTCTGCCAGAGATGCACGAGCGCGCAAGGCAGCAACCTCGCGTTCGAGGGGGGTCATGGACGGATTTGGACCAACAAGCTCTGAGCGAGAGTCGACGGATGTGATATCGGATATAGTCTGCCTGAATACGCGATGTTTTGCGCTCTCCAATTCGTCGCGTCGGAACTGCACTTTCCGTGTACTGCTGCTGCTAGGTTTGTGTTTGCCTCGAGGCTTCGGGTCAAGATAGTGGGACAAGAGATCGGTAGCCAGGACGCCTATGGCTATACCGACGAGAGTGCAGGCACATTTGACGGTGTCTTGAGAAGAGGTATAATCAAATACGATTTTAGCAGCGACACCAAGAGCGACGACGAGAGCTAGATCGGAGTGTTTTGAAGAGGTAAAATAGAGAGCTACGCCTTGAAATAGACCGAATAGAATAAAATCCTTCACTGAAGGTTCCTGGTCTGTAAAATAAACCAGCAAAAGACGAGCACCGAGACCGAATAAAAGAGCTGGAGCAGTTGAGAATGGCATGCCTCAGTGCATGGTTCAAGCCAAAAGTTTGCCGGGGTCCTTGGGTACGGTGGCCAGGGAGTCCATGGTCTAATTTTGGAAATTTTCGGCGGTTTCGCGTTCGAGCCTCACTCGAATCACTTTTCGTGCACCACTTTTCGAGCAACCTAAGCTATTTATCCATATGTTCTAGCCATCTAAGTTGTCTAGGAAGGTATAAGATACCTGTCAAGGGCCTGTAATGGTGGGCAAACGGTCTCAAGACCCGGATTGATCGCGCCACGTCGATTCCATGCAGGCCAAGATATTATCATTCTCAGGCGGCATACATGTGCGGTACCGTTATTGTGCGTTGGTCCAGAAGGGGCATAGGGCGGCAGGCCTCAGCCACGGAACAGAATAGTAGGAGAAATGGTACCGAGGTATGTGATGCCGCCGCCTTGCCGCCGCCGGTGCTAGTATTTTCGTTATTCAGCCAGTGAACAGCTCGCGTTGTTCGCGCGTTGAAGACCTCGGGCCTTAGGGGAGCTATGGGCTGTTATGATTAAGTAGCCTCATGCAGAAGAAAATGAGTCCTGACGTTGTGCTCGGGCAATTCTGGCTTGATTCTCAGTGGCCTTGGCCCATATGTTGCATCCCAACTTCACTCACAAGTCAAGCTTTCAAGCTTAACCAAGTCGCACCAGCATGTGCTACTATAGTTTGTATATACATTTTTTTGTCGTGTGTAGGGTCCTCAGAATCACTGCTCCGGCAACTCGACAATGAGTAAGTAGCCTTGCAATTGCAATGCATGCGCTCACAGCGCACACTTGACCATGCTTAGTATCTTGATTCTTATACTGTCTTATATCCTGACCTTCCCCAGTAGCACACGCACATACATGGTACCTCCATCTATCAGATAGCCTTATGTATTCATCTGCCTAACAACTCAACTATGATTGTACGACACCGATTGTCGACAAATCCCATCCGCCAGGGCTGTCCGAGTGCCATTCAGATCATGAGGACTTGGAAAAAAGACCTACAAAGTCAGTATACCTTCTAAGATCAACATACAGTAGCTTAGGTCGCTCGAAAAGTGGTGCACGAAAAGTGATTTGAGTGAGGCTCGAACGCGAAACCGCCGAAAATTTCCAAAATTAGACCATGGACTCCCTGGCCACCGTACTTGGGTGGAGTTTCACACGACGCGCGTTACTTTCAGCACTTGTCTCCTACTTCCACAATGAAGATCACCGTAAAAACAACTCAGCAGAAGGTCTTCCAGGTACTAGCCATCATATATCTCCTACTTCTCTTCTCACATTTCTGCTAGATCGACGTCGAAGGATCGGATACCATCGGTGTTCTCAAAAACAAGATACTTGAGACCCAAGGGCATCCTATTGCCATACAGAAGATTATCTATTCCGGCATGTTCGTTTATCAAATACTTGATACCCTCTGACCTTTCATACAGGCAAAATTCTGCCTGATGACAAGACCGTTGAATCATGTGGAATCAAGGAAAAGGACTTTTTGGTACTGATGGTCTCAAAGGTACCACTATCGCAGGCTCCTCTGAATTACCTACATCTGACTCTATACCTAGCCTAAACCAACACCTACACCTATTCCATCTACTTCTGCGGCCCCAGCACCAGCACCAGTACCTGTCGCCGCACCCGCAGCCGCACCAGTCGCCGCTGCACCGGAACCCGTCGTTCCCAGTTCTGCACCCTCCTCATCTGAACCTGCCCCTGCCGCAACGCCTTCCCAACCACAGCCTGCTTTTGGTGACCTGGGCTCCTTCTTATCTGGCGAGGCCCTCCAAGCGTCTATCGCTAGCATGACGGAGATGGGTTTCCCTCGCGATCAAGTACTCAGAGCTCTCCGAGCCAGCTACAACAATCCTGATAGGGCCGTAGAGTATCTCATGAACGTGCGTATGCTATTTTCTGTTACTTGGACCGAAAGACTAAGTCTATCGCATAGGGTATTCCGGCGCATTTAGAAGCAGAAGCTGCTGGTACTGGTCCTGTCGCCCCTGCTGCACCCACTGCTGGCCTTGCTGCTACTCCTGCTGCTCCTGCTTCTGCTGGTGCCCCTGCCGCTGCCGCCGCCCCGGCAAGTCAACCACAAAACCTCTTCCAACTTGCGCAACAGCAACAGCGTGGTACCGGTGCCGGTGCTCCTGCTGCAGGTCTGGGTGCTGGCGGTGCAGCTTCCCAAGCCATCGACCTTGCTGCTCTCCGCTCTAACCCCCAAATCGTCCAACTCCGTGAAATGATGACGCAAAACCCAGCGATGATCCAACCCGTCATTCAACAACTTGCTGCGCAGAATCCTCAAATTGCACAAGCTATCGCACAGAACCCAGAGGCGCTGATGCAATTGCTAGGTGGTGGACCTGGGGGTGATGGTGGAGAGGGTGAATGGGAGGGTGAGGGTGATCTGCCACCTGGTGCCCATGTTGTCAGTGTAACGGAGGAAGAGAGAGCGGCCATTGAACGGGTGAGTACTGTTGCTAATGCATTCCGAGACCAACTACTAATTGGATACTAGCTGGAGGCCCTTGGGTTCCCACGTCAGGCTGTTCTCGAAGCATACTTTGCGTGCGATAAGAATGAAGAACTCGCTGCAAATTATCTATTTGAAGGTGGATTCGACGATTAGGCTTGAATTGTTTTCACTCTTGTAGCTATGGTTTGGATTTGGACGTACTTACTAGTAATGAAATGATATATGATGTACCTGTAGGCCCCTCACTGCCTTGACGTGAATGTGCGCGCCAGTGCTTGTACCACTGCTTTTTTTGTTCTTCGAACTGTCAAGTGAGCATAGCCTTTTGTCCCAATTTGTACCCAGATTCCTACTTATACCAAGTCTCAGACAAGAATAATACATTCTCTCCTGGTATCGGGCATGCCGGGATCACCGACTTGAAGAATTGATGAGAGTGCCACGGCCATTGTCACCGCCTCGTGTGTCCCTCCTGCTATATGTAAACTCGTCGCCTGGTATTCTTCTTATTTCTCAACAAGCTTCTCCTTCTTTTCAATGCCCAGATTCAGACCCCCCTTGTTCATCCTATGCCTTGCTGCTCTCATTAATGCAGCAACAACGGACCCTTCCCAGGACTCAGTAACAGACTACGCGCCTCAGGTTAATGTACAATGCCCAGACGTATCTAAGACGCCTCTCATTCGAGTTTTTACTCCTCAAAATCAATCTCTTCATCCAGACGAGACTGCGTTCATAAATAATCGAGAAACGTATGTTCTCCCCGATGCATGGAGCGCGTGGCTTGGCGATGGATCCAGTCTGAGCTACAATGCTAGCGTCTTTGCTGTGTGTATCTCTTGCGCGCTTCTGAGGTATTCGTCTACTGAATCGATGGCCATCAGGGTCATTACCCCCGGATCGGTATGGCTATTCCAGGTGGTGGATTACGAGCAGCTCAATATGGGGCGGGATGTCTGAGTGGATTGGATGCTAGAAATGACTCTGCAAAGGCTGCGGGCTCTGGGGGGTTGCTGCAGGTCACATCCTATCTCACGGGGCTGTCGGGTATGTGCTGCTATTTCGCTGACGAGGGACTTGATCAAACTTTTGTCTGAAGGTGGCTCGTGGATAACTGGGTCCATGTTCTTCAACAATTGGCCGACCATCAAGGACCTTGTCTACGGGAACGGAAACGATCTCGCAGGCTGGCTGCTCGATTTGCCCTTCGCGACTCCCGATGGGGACGATCTGTTCGACGACAAGAACCAGGCGTTTTATGGAAGCATGTTGTACAGTGTCATGGCGAAGGCCGCAACGGGAATGCAAGTATCTCTTATTCAACTCCTTGTGCAACACACTCATCGATAATGATTTCGTTCAGTGATACGAGTCTGACAGACCCATGGGCGCGTATGATATCTTATCATTTCCTGAATCAAACGACGCGCTCCAATTTCTTCACGAATGACACCGCACATGGTGCTGGACAGCTGTGGTCTCATATTCCCCAGATTCCGGCGTATCAGCAGTATCAGACACCGTTCCCGATCATTGTAGCTGACTCGAGGCCTGCGGGATCTAATTTGACGACCGTTCTGAGTTCAGATTCCACAGTGTACGAGGTGAGCGGTCCACAAACGTTCTCTTTGTTGCTCGGTTGACAGTCTCTATGTTAGATAACGCCGTTAGAGTTTGGCTCTTGGGATCCTAATTTGTCGGCCATGGCTAATATAACTTATGCGGGAACGAATCTAAATAATGGACAACCTGATAATAGTTCTGCGTGCGTTACAGGGTTTGATCAAGCGGGGTTCATGATGGGATCCAGTGCGAGTTTGTTCAATGTGAGTATGCCCACTCAGGTTGTGGATCATTTACTCACTTCTCCATCAGCAAATCCTGGACTTTGCGCGAAACACGATTGCTGGCTTCACAGGCGAGGACGGTGCTGGTCTTCTATATGTTCTCTCTCGTCAACTTCGAGACGTGCGTACGCGTGCAGACGACGTAGCCAACTGGCCGAACCCATTCAATGGTATCAAAAACTCGACATTCCAAGATAGCGCGTCGAGATGGTTGGAGTTGCTTGATGGATCCAGTAACCAAGAGAACATTCCTTACGGTCCACTTTTCGTCAGGGAGAGGGCTGTCGATGTGATTGTGACTCTTGAGGGCAGTGCTGATGATCCTGTCAATAATTGGCCCAAGTAAGTCGACCCAACGATTCAGTTTCCTTGTAGCAGCGATTGATATGGTGACAGCGGTACAGGGCTTCTATTCACCGCGCAAAGACAGGCAACGATATTACAGGCTTCGCATCAGCAGTTTCCACCTATTCCAGCTAGTCCTGATGACTTTATTTCGACTGGTGTCAATGCTCGACCTACGTTCTTCGGCTGCGATCCCGTGCATAACCCTCCAGAGTTCCCTCTAGTCATTTACCTTCCCAATGCGCCCCCGATTAATGGCGACGACCCCGTCACCAAGTTAGTCATATTCCTTTCATCTACGCTGTGAAATTAACTCATTCTTTCAGTACCCCGACATTCCAACTGTCGTATACCCAGAAACACACGCAACTATTCCTCGATCAAGTACAATCTAATACCATCTCTGGCTTCACCCCTAATGCGAATACCCCAGACCCCAACTGGGGAATTTGTCTCCAATGCGCAGCCATCGATCGCGCGCGTCTCAAACTCAATCCCATCTTGGCACGTTCCGCCATCTGCACACAGTGTTTCCAGCAGTACTGCTATGACTCACAGAAACCGCCTAGCAAAGCGGAGCTGCCAGGACGGAAGCTGACGTTTGTGGATCCTGATCCACAGGGAGTGAGTAAGGTGGAAGGGTTCCTCAATAAGAACAAATTTGCGCTTATCGGTGCGTTGGCTGGGCTGGTGGCATTACTTGGAGGTTTGATTGCGTTCTTGTGAGTCGTTTTGTTCATACGTGATGGGGTTGTCAGCTGACCTTGCGTCGTGCAGGCTTTGGTGGCGGAAACGAAAGGATAGACAGGCGCAATACAAGAGGGTCAGCAATTTCCATGAGCATGAGGCGCCGTGGAAGGGTTATAGTGATCGTGTGGGAGGAGCCTCGTATGAATTACCTGAGCATCGTGGCTCATATGTTCAATCCTAGTTTTGGTTTGCTTTCTTGCTGCTTTTTTCCTTTGCTCTGGGTTTCTGTTTCGACTTCTCGGCTTGTTTCTCACCGTGGACTTGTTCACTGCTACTTACCCCCGCACTTTGTATCCATATACATACATATCCTCAGTTTGTTCACTATAATGCATTGCATGCCAGCAGAAAAGGTCCGGTCAGTGGCATTGGAGCCAGAGGCCTCTTACGAGATACTTAACCGGGCTGATCCGCGTTATATCTGTCGTCTAATCTTCCTCTTCGAACATGATGCATTCTCCTGGAACCTATGTGCACAGTATCTCAACAGCATTCGGCAGTTCGTTAGCGCTTGCCGCTCAGAATTAGATGCAATGAGGCATGCAGTACTACTTAGTGCCAGTGCGCTCAACACCTTCGAGGTAGGGCCTTTGAGTCCAAGTCTTTGCTCATTCTTTCCCGTACCGAATAGCTACCACTCTCGCAATGTCTGACATAAATATGCAATCAGATTACGGTGCATCTCCAGACAGTCGAGAGATGTCCACTTTTGCGACTGCGATAATGCCTGAGCCCAGAGTTGACGAGGTTATCGCTGGACATGAGGTCGAGCCAAGAACGGCTGTGAAAAACTCCTCCAAAGATCGCGACTCAGATGGAAGGTCAGGATATCATGTTATCTTTCAGCAGAGGTATCACAATTTTCGGCTTAATTGCAACGCCTTTTTACAGTGAAGCATCTAAGCTGGTCGCCGAACTACTCCAACAGCAAATTGATCTGCTTCGTCAAATAAACGACCGTCAAAATGCAGCTGGTACGTTATATCATCTCTGTCTATTAGCTACATTACTAAAATTCTGAATGTCACACTGTTAGATCTCTCTCGCAAGCCTATCCCGCCCGTTACAGCACAGAGCAGTAGCGCCTGGAATCCCTTGCTCAACTCTACTCTCGCTCGCATTGGACCTATTATCGATCGTTGGAGGGGCAGTCTCGATGTTCTTCTCGTTTTCGTGAGTACTTCTGGGGTGTTACAACCCAAGTGCTGACCTGCTTTTCAGATCGGTCTATTCTCCGCTATCGTCACTTCCTTTTTCGTAGACTCGCTTCATAGGTTGGGCCCAGATCAAGGAGCCAGGACCAACGAACTCCTCGTCAACCTTACAGATATTATCATACAGCTCAGCGGCACTCAGTCCTCGCGGCTTAGTATTCCATCTTCGACTCAGTTCGTCCCAGACGCGTCGGATGTTCGCATCAATGCATACTGGTCTCTTGCACTCATTATCAGCGTGCGTCTTTGTAGCCTTCTAAATTCATCGTCTAATGTTTTCCACTACCAGATCTCTGCAGCTGCTCTGGCAGTCGCAGGCCGCGCTTTTCTCGCCACGCTCACGAAATCCACGGGCAAACCTCATGAAAAGCTCGCCGACATACACAGACGTTGGGAACAAGCCGAAGCCATATTAGGTCCCGCCCTGGAGACTCTACCCGTTGTTCTCGCCATTCCTATCGCTCTTTTCCTTCTAGGATTGCTAGAGAATATCTACTCTGCCGCCCTCTCAGCGCACCATCCTTCAAACCCTGTGATCATCGCTGCATCTTTCTCGGCTGCTACTATCTTTTTGGTGGGAGCAGCTCTATTATATGCCTCATTCCATGCATATCGCTATCCAGAATCATCACCTTTTCGCACAACTGCCTCTCAAGTTATTCGCGCGTCGGTTCAGCGACTTGCAGCATTGCTCCCTACTCGAGCATTCCTTTGTCGTACCTTCATGCACCTTGAAGCCTGGATTTTTGAACAAGAGTACGACTCGGAAGCTCAGTCTGGGCATGAAAATCGACATCGGCCCTCTTGCATGACTGCCTCTATCTTCAGAGTCGTGCGTGCCGTCCAATCATTCCTTAATCCTATTCACGAGTTGTCTCGTCGGATCGCAACGCACATCAAATCTTCAACTCACACTGAGACGGATGTCGAGCCCATGTGGCCTGAGAAACTCACTCCTGACGAGCTGGACAAATATCTCCCCTTCGGCGATCAGGTCTACCATGCAACTCTTCAGGCAACCCACGACGATGATTCACTTGATCAAGCCGCGGCTGCTTTCACTTCGATCTGTAGGCATGATGCGACGAGAAATCATATATTAACGAGCCAGCCATTTTCTGGATTCGGTTTTCTACTTGCAGGTCTAGAGTTAAGATCCTTCATCCACCTCCTATCGCCTGAAGCTAGTTATCGATGCAATTTGACCGCCGCGGAGTGCATTTTGAGACTTCACAGCTTCTCACGGGCATCCCCAGCGTAAGCGAGCCTTTTCTTGTCGAACAAAGAGCTTACCATATATTCAAGGTTCCTTGGTATCCACTTGTGTGGCGCCCCAGAGCAACTCGGTCTCCTCGTTGCGTTGTTTGATGCAGCCCGCAGGGAACTGAGCCAAATAAACGGTACTGACCTTTGGCACTCTATCTTCATTCGAACGTTCGCAACTGCCGTTCAATGGGAAAGAGATTCGAAAGCTTCGTACATAATCAACATGCTGACCTCGAAAGCTATCTCTGCCTCTATCGATGCTGTGCTCCCTGACAAGGAAGAAACACAGGCAGCAGATCTTACCATTCAAGTGACTTTCTCATGCATATTCGATGCTGTCCAACAAGACTCTGGCCAAGCTATTCGATGGGTGGACTGCGATCTGAAAATGTTTGGTCATTCGATTTCTAGGTTATTGGGCTCGTCCGACGCGATACATTCCATTGGTAGCCGGATTGCTAGTATATGCCTTTGCCGATGGGATATGACAGAGCGCCAGATGTTGGCTGGTTCCACCGTAAACGGGTTCTTGCGTGCTATGGTTCGATGGATCTGGCCTGTCAGCTCCCCAACGATCGAAGATATTATCCACATAATCGCTCATATTCCATGCACCATTACCCCGACCTCTCTAGCAGTGGTACATGAGCTCATTCACATGACGAAAACTCGACAAACTTGGCAGCATTTCGATACCCGCATTCTTGGAGCTCTTCTCCAGCTCCCCTCAAGACTCAGCGATTACCCAATATCCGAGTCCGAGCCCCCGTCTTTGATGGGGGTCATAGCTCACATTGGCTCTCGTCTTGCCACCTCTCCAGACAAACCTTCCAAGCTTTCTAGCCTCACTTGCACCTACGCTTTCTCGGCATTGTTCGAAATGCTCTCTGCTCAATGTCGAACTTTGTCGATAGGAGAAATCCCACCTGATGACGTTGACACCGCGCTTCTTCATATTCTCGGGCCTCGTCATCTAAGCGAAATATCTAATATCTATGCGGCAGTGTGTCTCTGCTTTTGGAATAGAGTGAACATCTTCACTGGACGGATGATTCACGGGGCACCCCGGGAATGCTTTATCATGGCCCTAATTCGTTGGTTGTGGAGCGACGATCCTGTTCCCATCGATATTCCAGAGTATCTGACTGCGATTCGGAATCTGGGGAATAACTATACTTCGGACGTACTAATTGCACTACTCTCGTTCGACCACGATAGGACTCATACCCTTGACCAAATATTTTTCGTCTTAGATAACCCACCATTCCTAGTCACGGAAACCGCCGACTTCGTGGCTATGTGTTGTTTACGAATAGTCACCGTCTACACCCGCCAGAACAGAGTGAGATTTTCAAGGCAGCAGGCTGACGTGCTTGTTCGGACGCATGCCCAGGTGGTGCTATACGAGCTCTACAACAATTTCGTCGGTGCAGCGGCAGATGTTCACAGGTCATTCCGTGAGCTATGGATAGATATATACGGTACTTTCGCTCTTATCCCACTGATCGGCAACATCTAATTTGTTTACGCTTCGCCAGGCTCTAATGGAGTTGGAAACGGTGAAGAGTTGACAGTACCTGATCCTTTTCCAGGCGACTTTTCTGTAGTCGATGCCTCTCCAGTCCCCGACGTCAGACAAGTACTACACTCGGAACCCCGTTCTATAGTCGCGAACGTCTTATCAAGTCCACAAAATTCTTAGCAATAATTCTTCAGCTCATGTCGCCCATCCTATAATACCGACTATGTTCGTATGCAATCGCAGGTAGAGTGATCGAAACGTCGGCCAAATCAATTCGGATTGAGGGAGAAAGGGAGTGAGCGATCAACAACGGCTCTGTGAACAACACTTCAACGAGAATCTAGATAGTTCGCAATATCATACATTACACAATGTCAATAATTATAAAAGAATACAGATCGACAAGTAAACCTAGAGAATCTCGTCCAACGTCATATCGCCAGGTATCGCTTCCAAGACATGTACGCGCTGAGCCTTGATCTTTTCCCCGCTACCGCCATTGACTGAGCTCCTCCCTGCGGAGTGACTGACATTGAGGCTCTGATTCAGGGAAGCCAATACGGGACGACCGATACGCGTGATATTCGTACGAGGTTTGTTATCGGCGGGGACCATGACTGATTTGTACATTCCTAGTTCGTGGCGTAGCTCTTCATTCTCGGCGATGACTGCGTCTTGCTCTCGGGTAGATACAAGGAGTTGCTGTTGATGAAGAGGTTAGAGTGAGTTGCGACTTGAAGATTCAGACATTGGCACGCACATGTTTGGTATCAGCCAGCTCCCTCCGAATCCGATCGACGTACATGATTCGTTGGGCGGGGTTATTGTGCCCCAGGATCTCGGCGTTGAATTTGCTTAGCTTCGCAGCTTCATCCTCGGCTAGTGCGTTGCGTGCCACAAGAGCTCCGACTTCATCAACGAGGTTGTAGTAAGCTTCTTGGTACCGCTCAGCGTCTGTAAGCTCAGTGGTTAACCTGTGGGGAGGTCAGTATCCCTTCTTTGTGGACAATGGAGTAACTCACTGCTCAATGTCAGCACGTAACGCGTCCTCGGCCATTTGGTTTTTCTGGATCACGCCTGTCAATCGGTTTACTGTATCCCGCTCCTTTTTCAGATGTTCTTGGTTCTTGGTGATCTCGGACTGGAGTTTGAGTTCCGCGCTTGCTAGTTTCTGCTCGGATGTTATGAGAGATAGCCTCGATTCCTCCAGGGACGCGGCGTTGGTAGATAGTTGTGCAAGTACTGCTGCATGCTCGGCCTGTATGGTTTGGACTTGCGTGGCTAGGGACTCCCGGGTTACTATTGCTTTAGATAGGTCAGCAGCGTGTTGTTCGACCAACTTATGTTCGTTTGACAATTCTTTGTCGATGATAGAGTAGTGGAACAGGAGTTCACCACATGTCAAGCGGTATAAATTGGTGAATAGAGGTTCTGTCGCGTCATGAATTTGTTGGATTTGGACTTTGGCTTCGTGGAATTCCCGTTCGATATCGAGCGCGAGATCCTCTAGAGTGTGATTGTAAAACAGTTCCGGTACAGCAGTTGTCTCGGACAACGTCTGCGCGTAAAAACGAGATTCCTCTTCTGCGTCCCGTAGTCGTGCAGTGAGGATTGCATTCATTTCCTTCGTGTATCGCACTAGGTTGGCGAGCTCGACGACTTGTTCTTGAGAATTGGAGAGTTTGCGTTCAAGACGCGACGAATGTAGTTGCAAGACTGCGTGTTCGTGTTTGACGCGTGAATGAATGGAGATGGGGATGGTGGTGGATGCGAGCCGGCTGTATTCTTCAGCTACGAGTGTGAGCGTCGTTTGGTATTGTTCCAGTTGAGAGAGCATCTGCTCGCTTTTGGTTGTCGAGAGGTGTTGCAGAGCAGTGAGCTCTTCATGCGCGTGGTGTGCCTCCTCCTGAGCTTCCTCAACCTGCGCTTGAAGGCGCTTGGCGGCAGCGAGGGCCTCGAGAGTCTCATCATTGGCTTTCCCATGCATGTCTTGCAACTGGCCCTCGGCGCTTTCCCTTTTCCTCTTCTCCACTCCGACGCATTTCTCCAGATCTGCTATCCTGCGATCCCGTTCCTTGATCTCATCCCGCCTTTTCGACTCTAGAGCCTGCAGTGCCTTTTTCAATTCAGCCGCCTCCCCTTGTTTAGTAGATAGTTGAGTGCGTTCGTTGTCGAGTGAGCGTAGTTTTTGCTTGAGGTCTTTCACCTCAGTCTGGTCAGCGAGGGCGGCTTTCTTGAGGTCCTGTATCCGGATATCTAGACCGTCCTTCTGCTTCCTCTGCTTCTCGAAACGTTCGGTGTATTCGATGTTCAGTTTTTGAACGCGAGCCAACTCATTTCTGAGTCGAGTTACTTCGGCTTGATGCTGGAATAAAGAATTAATTCCATGAAACGATGTCGGGGTTGAAGTGCTTACGGATTTCTTGCCTTCGACGTGAAGCTGTTCTAAGTCTTGTACTTTCTTTTGAAGTAAGGCGTACCGATCTGATATGTTTGAGAGTTGTGCGGTTCCTTTCGGTGGCTTAGGTTTCTTGGAGTGGTCATTATTGGGTTCTGGTACTGATACGAAGTTCGGTGTAACACTTGTTTGGAAAAGGAAGCCTCGTACCTGGAGCATCTGCAACTAATGGCAACGCCTCCGCAAATCGATCAGTCTTTTCAAGAAACGCCCCTCGTTTGTAAGTGTCCAACTGCGGTTCTGGATAGATTTTAGACACAATGCCGCGGCGAAAAGGCTTGTAGTACCTTGAGGGTTATATGTGTTTGGGCCTGGAACGTCGTTATCTACAGTTCGTGCATGAAGATCAAATTGCGCGTGAAATAGAGAAGGATAGATATACCTTTCTGTGGATTGAAACGAGGACCTCTGGGGAACATGGCAGTCGTGGTGGCTGTGCAACCGTCGCGTTCAACTTCAACGCGACGTTGATCACGGCCTGGCCCGGCGGCAGTAGTACAAGAACGTTACCCGATGACTTGTCGTCAACGATCATACTTTTAGTGCTTTACCAGGGCGACTCTCGACGAATGACACGAGCACAATTAACGGACTACACGTTCAGTCCTGTGTACCGGCACATATAGCAAGTATGTTCCTCGCACGAACAACAGCGATCACTTTTCAGAGATTGGGACGAGGTGGAAATGAGCAGGAGCGTCGCATTTTCGTTACAGAATGAGGTACGATTGGTTGGTGTCTGTTCATAAGAGACTACATTCTCGTCACGTATTTGGCTTTTACTATTTATCTGATTTTCTTACAGGACGGAAAAGCTGCTATTGAGGATGGTCAAGAGTAATAACAACTAGGACTCGATAGCCAGGTCATATCGCAGTATTTGCAAATTGCATTCGGAATCAATATCCATTATCAGTCCAAAGGCCTTGGATCGAGTAAATGTGTCGGGCTTCGACTGACTCAAATCGAGGCAATACATCATAGACCAGGACGAAGTCTAGCAATGCAAAAATAGGTGTGTACTTGATAGGACACGTTTCACCTCATCTTCCAAAGTGAATCAGACTAGTTTTTTCTTCTATGAGTTAACACCACAGGTTGCGTCATCTTCTTGCTGTTTGGGCGTACTCGTCTGGCTTGAGCCGTGTCCCAAGTGCCCCTTACTGGCCTAATGAACGAGGTACGATTAACGTCTCTATTTATATCAAAGGGCTAATTTCTTCAGCCCATCTTCAAATCAGCTCGCACGCTTCGCTGTTTCTCTATCGCCTGCCCGCCAGCGTCTGGCGCCACTTAACACTGTAGGATCCTCGGAAATCTCATCTCTTCCGTATGAAGCCGTCTTGTCCACCCTACGACTTCCAAGAAGTCTATTTTGGTGTCTTAGGACATCTTCAGCTATATAAACCACCTTGATCAAGCCAACATTGATAATCCACCTCGAGTCTTACCTCCACCTTTCACTCAAACAATCAAGTCGACATGTCTCTATGGGCTCCTGCACCCGAGCCAGTCACTAAGCTTGGACGCCTGCGTTGCCTCTCTCCGAATGCTAGCGTCCATGTCTCTCCCCTTCAGCTCGGTGCCATGAGCGTCGGGGATAGATGGGCAGCTGCTGGTATGGGCTCCATGAACAAGGAGGACAGCTTCAAGCTCCTCGACGCCTTCTACGACAGTGGCGGGAATTTTATCGACACTTCCAACAACTAGTGAGCATTTGCAAAACTCATCTCATTCACACTTATCCATTTCCAATAGTCAGGATGAAGCTTCGGAAGAGATCATCGGTGAATGGGCCGAGAAACGCAACATCCGTGATCAGCTCGTCATTTCCACAAAGGTATGTCTATTTAAAAGTATATATGTACTGCACCGTATAACTCATCTGGTTTTCTCAAGTACACGTCTAATTTCAAGCGAGGACAAGAGGCCTTCAAGCAGCAGGGTGTCTACGCAGGCAACGGTGCCAAGTCCATGCACATCAGTGTCGAAGCCAGTCTCAAGAAGCTACGCACCACGTACATCGATATCTTATACTTACATTGGTGGGATTGGAACACTTCTGTTGAAGAAGTCATGAACGGTCTGCACCATTTGGTCACTCAAGGTAAAGTCCTATATCTGGTGAGTATACATGATGTATAATACTGTTTCTTGAATTGATTGATCTATATATGTGACAAGGGTATCTCCGACACTCCAGCATGGGTCGTGTCGAGAGCCAATCAATACGCAAGGCTGACCGGCAAGACGCCCTTTGTCATCTATCAAGGAGCTTGGAACGTCATGGAACGCTCTTTCGAGCGCGAAATTATTCCTATGGCTCGTTCCGAAGGTATGCTACCCCTCGACTCTGAGTCTTGCTCTATACTCATCATCATATTGTCTCAGGGATGGCTCTTGCGCCTTGGAATGTTCTTGCGGGTGGTAAACTCCGCACTGACGCAGAAGAACAACGCCGTCGCGAAAGCAACGAGAAGCGACGCACGTTTCTTAGCGCTGACTGGGAGCGCACTGAGGATGAAGCGAAGATGAGCCGGGCATTGGAGAAGGTTGCAGCCGAGGTCGGCGTTCAGAGTATTACTGCAGGTCAGTTATACTATCAGAATCATGTCCTGCGGCTCAATTCCGATTCATCTGCATGACATGTCAGTTGCTATCGCCTACCTTCTCTTGAAGACGTCTTACGTCTTTCCCATCGTGGGTGGTCGCAAGGTCGAACACCTTCTCGGCAATATTGAAGCCCTCAGCATCAACCTCACTCCTGAACAAATTGCGTATCTGGAGAGCGTTGTGCCCTTTGATCCCGGGTTCCCTTCTACTCTTATCGTGCGTATCATTTTGGGGTCCAACTACAGTCCGAGTCGCTTACCAGGGTCCGGTAATTCAGGGTGATGGAACCGAGAACACTTACCTTTTGACTAGCTCTGGTTTCAGAGACAAGCAACCCCTAGTCCCAGTCATCAGGCCTCAGGAAGCGGGAGGGAAATAGAATGCTTTCGGTATCAACTAGGTCTGGAGAGCAGCAGCTACTAGTGAATCAAAGCACCGTGTACACAAGCTTTAGCATGTAAATTGAATCTTCCACAGGATTTGTACGCTACGATATCCTCAGAGATGAGAAGAGTCCCAGATGACTCGGTAGATAGAGCGGCAACATAACGGTCAATTGCAATTTTCCATCTGCAGCTGGCCTGACTCTAGCTTTGGTCGATTCAGGATGCTGGTTTGTCCAGTACTGAGGACTCAGGTTTTCAAGTATTTGAAGCATATACAGTATATACAGGATTTTTTTCCAATTTATCCAATTCTTCGAAGGTGTGTGCCACTCAGAATGGGAATTGAAGTGGGCGTTAGTTTGGCACCTTCTTGTGAACCAAACATCGATGCCGGTTTGTCCGCGTCAAGTTGCTGCCGCGGCCAAGTCGACGCCAAGACTTGGCCAAGACTCAAGTCATGTTTTCAAAACATACTAATCTTGGGCCTCTTCTCGCCAAATTCTCGTACGTTGTTCTCATGGATCCCGTCTTGCCCTTTCTCCACTGTGAAGTCCGGAGCTTTGTATAGCCCTTGCCGCACGTCGACGCGTCTTCGAAGTCGAAATGGTATTACCAATCCCCAACGTACTTACTCAGCTATCTCAGTTTATATCTGGCATCCAGCAACATGTTCTGCTATATAAACCCCACAAGTCTGCCGTATCGATACTCAGAGCATCTAACTCTACCTCAGAACTCATTTCAACTACTCGCATCCATCATATATCATGTCTCTTTGGCCCCCTGCACCAGAACCCGCCTCCAAGCTCGGACGTCTTCGTTGTCTCTCCCCAAATGCGGGCGTTCACGTGTCTCCTCTTCAGCTCGGCGCTATGAGCATCGGTGACAAGTGGGAGCCTTTCGGAATGGGTTCCATGGACAAGGCAGCTAGTTTTAAGCTCCTCGACGCGTTCTACGACAATGGCGGAAATTTCATCGATACCGCCAACAATTAGTAAGTACTTGTACACCATTCTATGCATGCACAGCTGATTGGTCTCTCTCAAGCCAAGACGAATCTTCAGAGGAGTTCATCGGTGAATGGGCCGAAAAGCGCAACATCCGTGATCAGCTCGTCATCGCTACAAAGGTATGACCCCCGCAAATCCTTCCATAGGGCCTCTGAACTCTTTACTTCTCCAGTACACAACCAACTACAAGCGCGGTAGGAATGATATTCCCCAGCAAGGGGTCTACACCGGCAACAACGTCAAATCCATGCACATGAGCGTCGAAGCTAGTCTCAAGAAGCTACGCACCACTTACATCGACATTCTGTACGTGCACTGGTGGGACTGGAACACGTCTGTCGAAGAGGTCATGAACGGCCTTCATCACCTCGTGGCTCAAGGCAAGGTCTTGTACTTGGTGAGTCACCCTTGTTGCACAGAGAAGATCGAATCTAACCAAGTAATCAATTACTAGGGTGTCTCCGACACTCCCGCCTGGATCGTCTCCAAGGCCAATCAATACGCCAGGCAAAGCTACAAGACGCCTTTTGTCATCTACCAAGGTGCATGGAACGTTATGGAGCGTTCATTTGAACGTGAAATCATCCCAATGGCCCGTGCCGAAGGTATGCGACCTCCATCAGTCCTAATCACTGTTCCAAGCTAAGTCTAAATATCTCCAGGAATGGCCCTCGCACCGTGGAATGTACTTGCTGCTGGCAAGCTCCGCAGCGATGCGGAAGAACAACGTCGTCGCGAGACAGGCGAGAAAGGACGTACGTTGGCCGGCCCCAACTGGGAGCGCACCGAGACAGAGGTCAAGATGAGCAGGGCTTTAGAGAAAGTTGCAGCTGAAGTCGGGGCCAAGCACATCACTGCCGGCAAGTGTTACAGTTGTGTCCATATCTATACTTTGCTCTAATCCGCACGCTTCACAGTGGCTATCGCCTACCTCCTCCTCAAGACTCCCTACGTCTTCCCCATCATCGGCGGTCGCAAGGTTGAGCATCTCCTTGCAAACGTCGAAGCTCTCGATATAGATCTTACACCCCAACAAATTGCCTACCTGGAGAGCGTTGTACCGTTTGATCCTGGATTCCCCTCTACCATGATCGTGCGTCCAACTGTGTTTTTACATTGTGCTACTTCTTATCATCTGTGTATCATAGGGCGACGGAACCAGCAACAATTTCCTCTTCACTAGCGCATCCTTCACAGACAAACAACCGTTGGTCCCAGTCATTAGGCCGACCAAAAATTAGGATCACTAGAGGGGCATGCATGTTCTCTCCAAGAAGAATGATGATAAATGTAGAGTCGAGATTATCGGTAGTAGTGATGGTGCCATTTGGTCCTCGAAATGTACTTGATGTTTGGCCAGCTTGTCATTTAGGGTTTTGAAGAAGACATCAGCACCTTCTTCCAATCAATTTGCAGACAGTCGTCCAAGTGTGTATCACCGAGTATGATCAATATATGGTCCATCCAAAACAAATTCACGACTATGTCTCTTCAGCCGGTCTCCAGCAAAGCCAGATATCCTGCGTATTTGGACATGCAGTAGTAGAGCGTAGTGGGCTGATTGAGTAATATTCAGTGATGGGGGAAGTCTACATAACAGGAGACGACTATCCGTGTAGCTTTCTCTTTTTCAGAGAAATATCAGATATACTCTGTTGCTCGCAATATAGTTGGGAGTCTGACAATTCAAAGTGAAGTCTATCTGGAGAAAAAGACGCTATCGATACACTTGGCCAGAAAACATGCCCAAGTTGATTTGCGCATCAATACTGAGGCAGAGTTGGCTGGGCGACACCGAGTCCTGTTGGGTGCGACGCGTCGCGTTGTGTTGCAGTGCATCGAGTCGCGTCCTGTCGCGTCGCGTCGTGTTTTTATGCACGTGCTGTTTATTTGGCATCTCCTTGTGGATCAAACACGTGTTTATGCCGCGGCACGCGTCAGCACGCGTCCGATGCTTATCTGCGTCAAGTCATATCCTGGAACAAATTTTGGGCGCCTCTTCTCGAATTTCCGTCTGTCGTTCTCATGGTTCCGGTCTTAGATTTTATCCACCATGGAGTCCGGAGTTTGGTATAATCCTTGCCGCAAGTCTACGCGTTTTCGAAGCTGCAGCGGCAGTGAGCACTTACTAATCGCGTATTCATCTATTTATGGCATAGAGCGATATGTTCTGCTATATAAACCCTACGATTATGCTGTATCGATACTCAGAACATCTTGCTCTACTTCCTAACTCATCTCAACCACCTACCTACAGCTATCTATCATGTCTCTTTGGGCCTCTGCACCAGAACCTACTTCCAAGCTCGGACGTCTTCGTTGTCTCTCCCCAAACGCAGGCGTTCATGTATCCCCACTTCAGCTTGGTGCCATGAGCATTGGTGACAAATGGGCCTCTGCTGGGATGGGTTCTATGGACAAAGAAACTAGCTTCAAGCTCCTCGACGCGTTCTACGACAATGGCGGAAACTTCATCGATACCGCAAATGGCTAGTGAGTATCTACATACCATTTCTGATGTGCGACCATTGATCTCTTTCTATAGCCAAGATGAATCTTCAGAGGAATTTATCGGCGAATGGGCTGAAAAGCGCAATATCCGTGATCAACTCGTCATCGCTACAAAGGTATGTCCCCTGCAAACGCTTTCGCGAGGCCTCCATACTTACTCCTCTCTCTCTCTCAGTACACAACCAACTACAAGCGCAGAAACCCCGAGTTTAAACAGCAGGGTGTCTACGCTGGCAACAACATCAAATCCATGCACTTGAGTGTCGAAGCTAGCCTCAAGAAGCTACGCACGACTTACATCGACATTCTGTACGTGCACTGGTGGGACTGGAACACCTCCGTTGAAGAGGTCATGAACGGCCTCCATCACCTCGTCGCTCAGGGAAAAGTTTTGTACCTGGTGAGTTACTTATCCTTGTGGCAGTGGCACAGATAACCAACTTGTGACCCGATAATCAGGGTGTCTCCGACACTCCCGCGTGGATCGTCTCCAAGTCCAACCAATACGCTAGGCAGAGCTTCAAGACACCCTTCATCATCTACCAGGGTGCTTGGAACGTCATGGAGCGCTCGTTTGAGCGTGAAATCATTCCTATGGCACGTGCTGAAGGTACTGTACCACTTTTCCTGCCACTCACTAATCCATACTGATTATACCATGTCATCTAGGAATGGCCCTCGCGCCGTGGAACGTACTTGCTGGTGGTAAGCTCCGCAGCGACGCCGAAGAACAACGTCGTCGCGAGACAGGCGAGAAAGGGCGTACCTTGGTCAATCCTAACTGGGAGCGCACAGAGACGGAAGTAAAGATGAGCAGAGCTTTAGAGAAAGTCGCAGCCGAAGTCGGGGTCCAGAGTATAACCGCTGGTAAGCGCTACGTGTGGATCTGTCCATTTTATTATGCATTCTAATCTGCATGTTTCACAGTTGCGATTGCCTACCTCCTCCTCAAGACCCCCTACGTCTTCCCCATCATCGGCGGTCGTAAGGTCGAACATCTCCTCGACAATATCGAAGCCCTCAGCATTGACCTCACGGCTGAACAAATTGCGTACCTGGAGAGCGTTGTGCCGTTCGATCCAGGGTTCCCTTCTACCATGATCGTGCGTTAAATTGTTTTCTTTGCACTGTTGCTGCTTCTGATTATCTATTGTATTATAGGGCGACGGAACCAGCAACAATTTCCTCCTCAATAGCTCTGCTTTCAGGGACAAACAACCGTTGGTTCCAGTTATCAGGCCGACTAAGAACTAGGAAGAAAAGGGGTTTACTAAGTACATGTTTTCTGTCTAGAAGAATGATTATATCTGTGCGAGTTACTTCGGCATATTATTATCGAGAATCTTCGGCCGCCTGCATCGACGTGCTTAGTGTGGCGGACGCTAATTAAGCGGAAGCTGTTCATAGGTCTGGGTGTCCAATAACGATCGAAGGCAGAGATAAGGAAGGATAAAATATCATGGAAGTTACACCGAGCGGATGGTATCAGAACTCCTCTGCGATAGATAACTTATCAAGCAAACGTATTTCTCAGCAGCCTTAGCCTTGGCGCTCATCCTTCCGCCGTCTGCATTCGTGTCTACGGCAGAAGACCCAAGTTGAAGTGGATATAAGAAAATGACTTCAAGTTGAGAATCACCTCTTGCTCGACTCGTTCCTCCTTGATTCCTCCTAGTCATGTCTACTGAACGCAAAATCGGCAACACTCCTATTGTCCCCGTCGGATTCGGTGCGATGGGGGTAGGCATTGCTACCTACGGTGCTGTTCCACCCGACGAAGAGCGATTCAAAGTGCGTGGGCGCTCGCCAATAAATTTATTTTTATTTCCAACACTAACCGATCGATCGATCGAACACTAATAGCTTTTAGACGCTGCCCACGCAAATGGTTGCACTCACTGGGATACCGCAAACTCTTATGGTGATTCAGAAGAGATCATTGGCAGATGGTAAGTATCTTTTTTCGTTATGTACGAACTTGCTCTGATAAATGAACATGCTCCAGGTTCAAACGCACTGGCAAACGCGACGACATCTTCCTTGCAACGAAGTTTGGATTTGGGCCCATGTTCCAGGGTATCTCTGGCACTGCTGAAGATGCTAGGACCCATTGCGTGAAGTCTCTGGAGAGGCTCGGAGTCGAGACGATAGATCTGTACTACTTGCATAGGTATGCAGATTTTACCCGTTATAACGACTCGTACTGAATGCTCTCATTCTAGAGTTGACCCCAAAGTTCCCATCGAGGTACATATATCCCTTTTTCGTACAGGCGAACAATATTTGACATGTTTTGCAGTTGACAATTCGTGCCATGGCTGAACTGGTGAAGTGCGTATTCCATTACTTTTCTCCGTCTGTCTTATGCGTCTAACGCGTGTCCACTATCATAGAGAAGGCAAAGTCAAATACCTCGGTCTATCTGAATGTTCTGCTACTGCTCTCCGTCGCGCTCATGCCGTTCACCCCATCTCGGCAATCCAAGTCGAATACTCTCCTTTCGTTCTCGACATCGAACACCCCAAAGTCGCTTTGTTGAAAACAGCCAGGGAATTGGGAGTCACCATCGTTGCCTACTCACCCCTCGGCAGAGGTTTCCTGACAGGCAAATACGTGCGTTATCTCCGTTCTCTCAATCCATTGCACACTGTCTGATGCTCAGTAACATCCTTAGAAAACAGTGGATGACTTCGAGCCTGGCGATTTCAGACTATACTCACCTCCAGACTTGAAGTAAGCAATCTGCTACAGTATAGCTTGCGTCTTCCAACCTCACATGTTTTTCCCTGCAAAGGTTTGCGAAGGAGAACTTCCCGAAGATTCTCGAAATAGTCGAGCGCGTCGAGAAGATTGCCATCAAGCACAACGCCACTCCCGGTCAAGTCTCTCTTGCGTGGATCCTGGCTCAGGGTAATGACTTCGTCGTCATCCCTGGGACCAAGAAGATCAAGGTATGCGATATTTTACTCCGTTGACTCGTGTACTGTGTGCGGCTCACACTTTCGCTGTCCAGTATCTGGAAGAAAACATCAAGGCGGTGGATGTCAAGTTGACCTCTAATGAACTTGCAGAATTGCGTGATATTGCGGTCCAAGCCGACCAGCTTCCAGGAGACAGGTACACACCCGTTTATATGGCGGCTTTGTTTGTCGACAGCCCCGAGTTGAAGGAATGATATGTACTAGAGTAGAGCTTGAAGTAAATTTCCGAAATTCGCAGCTGTTAGAACGATTGGCCAGCTGGTGTTAATTTCTTGCTTGCATGATGAAGCACGCATATGTCAAGCTTCAAGCTAGAACGATGTGGTATTATTCGAGCAGACTAGTTTCTACAGAGAGGTCAATGAGTAGATATCAATAGTCGTACAAAGAAACGGATAACTAAAATGAGATGTAAAATGAGGTGAGACAACAAACGACATACGACGAAGATAGGTAATGCGAAGATCCAGATATAAGAGTACACGGTCCGAAGACAACATTCAGTCAAAACTCACGAGAGGTCATCGATAAGATTTTCCATTCGTCCTCATCGACGTACTCGGCGTAGGTAACGAACCATTCGTCTTGCCAACGAGACGTGGCTTTTTCGCAGCACTAGCATCAGACGAGGCTCGAGGACCCGCTTCTTTCATGACCATCTTCGCGTGAATTTCTTCCAGCTTTGACGCTTTTACTTTTTTCGGCCAGAAAAGCGTTACGAATCTGCAAGACACGAGAACGTAAGAATACGGAAACAAGGATACTTGACAAATCACTCACGTCCAGAGATGTCTCCTCCATCGTTCTCTGTCTTCTCCAGCAGCTTGCTTCGCGTTGAGGACAGTCTCTATCCGACGACCAATCGCAGATAGGGAATCTTTCAAGATTGCCACTTTGTCATCTCGAGGTATGTCGTCTCCGGATAGTTTCAATTGTTTCTGTGTAGTCATACGTTTAATGAGAGATCACACGTATCTATACATGACGTTACTCACAAGCTGCTTTTTGACCGGTCGTAATTCTTCCTTCGTAGCACCCTCATCCATAGAAGGACTGTTGTAGTGGTCGTCAGTATATGTGCATGACAACAAAAGATATAGACATACCATTCATCTGATGACTCGGAATCCGTAAACGTAGGTGTTGGCCGACGTTTACGTTTCCGGGAGCTGCCATCATCGACTGATGCCATAGCTTCACTTTCTGCACGTCGCTTGAGACTGCTGTTGTATGAGGATGACGATGCGATCGCTGGGGGAGGAGGGGATGCCGAAACCTTTAGCTGGCCTTTGTTCCGGAGGGAACTCTCGTACGAACGTAGCTTCTCATCATGCTCCCGCAAGATGCTCAACAAGTAATCGCCTCGCCTCACAAGATGAATCGCATTCGGTATCGGTCTGCTGGCGGTATCTTCACCTTTCTTGCCTTCTTCTAGGAAAAATTTGCCTTCGAGTCCTAATTTCGGGTCCTTGGCCATCATTTCCCAGTTACCGAAACCATAGAGATATGCGCCGACAAGTAGCATTGAGTCGTCCTGTGGTCCCCAACGGCCAGACCAGTTGAGGGTGGGTCGTATGTTCTCGATAGGTATGCTCCATTGGTAGACGTCGTCAAGCTCAGTCAAGTGGTTGAACAGAATACGGAGGTCACGATGGCGCGAAAGAACGGTCTCTGCGTTGATGTTACCTACGCCACGACAAGTGACCAAGACAGCCTTCGATTTCTGTGCGTTAGTCAAGGTCTCGCCGGCTGCGATTCGGGCGCGTTTCTGATCGTCGCTGTCCTTGACGGCTTGGGCGCAGATTTCGATGATGTCGTCGGCCACATCCAACATCATACCCTTGTTCTTGTCTTGGAGTTTGGACTCAGTGACCTGTCGGAAGATCGTCAGGTCCACAGAGCCGATGAAGTATAGAAATGCTCACGATGATGTCGTAACGCTGACGAATATCACCCCAGCGTTGCAAACTTCGGATGAGAACGCGTACATCCCGCTCCTTGAGCTCCATAGCCTTCTGACTTGCAGTTTTTCTTGTGGGGCCGGGTGCTTTTGGTTTCTTCGGAGCAGGAGCCGGATGTGGTGGGTCGACATCCATACCTTGATAGGACACTGGCGCGTGATTCCGCTTACGATCTCGCGATTCCTGCGCAGCCAATTCCTCCGCTTTCCTCTGGTCGTCTTCTTGTTCAAACTTCTGACGCTCTTCGAGAGGGATGATATCCTCCCAGTTCATGTCGTTCTTGACGTCACTGACGGCGGCGAATTGGGCTAAGAAGCTCTCACCACCCAATGATGTACCACCATCACCGCCTGCTGCCATCGTTTCATGATCTTCAGCACGATTCAGGATATCATCGAGGTCCATTTCGTCGAGTTTCTGATTCTGTTGAGAATCATCCTTGTCGAACCTGTAGAACGCGTGAGCAGAATTCTTTCTTTGATAGCAGGAGAAAGTGATTACATCTTCTGGGCACCATATTTCAAGACAGCAGTAAGTTCATCCTTGGTCATGTTGTCGGGCTTATGAGGGTCTTTCACTTGTGCATTGGCCTTGGAACTGAGATGCGCTTGTGACGTATCCATCTGGTTAATAACTGTTTGCAGATCGCGGAGTCAATATCGAGTGGAATCGCAGGACCCACGTGTGAACGATACTTACTAGCATATTCCAGGACCATCTTCTTTTTAGCGCGTTCAAGGACGTCTTCCTCCATCGTATCCTTACTCACAAACCGATATACGCTGACATGTGACTTCTGGCCAATACGATGAGCACGGGCCATCGCTTGTAGGTCATTCTGAGGATTCCAGTCGCTCTGTGATATAACGTTGATTACGAAATCCCCTGCAGGGAACGAAGGACTCACATCGAATATAATGACCGTGTCCGCTGTTTCCAGGTTGATCCCGAGGCCCCCAGCCCGTGTCGACAACAAGAAGGCGAAGTCAGGAGACCCAGGGGCGTTGAAATGAGCGATGGACTTCTTTCGAGCCTCAGAGGCTACCATACCATCCAGACGTTGGAAAAGATACTGCCTAAGACCCATGTAGTCACTGAGGATGTCCAACATTCGAACCATCTGACTGAAAATCAAAACACGGTGACCATCTTGGCGGAGACGAGCTAGAAGTTTATCGAGAAGAACCATCTTTCCGCTGTTCATAACGAGACCTTTGAGCGTCTCATCATGGTTGTCAGTTCGTATCTCAGCGCCGTCGAAGAGGTACGGGTGATTCGCAGCCTTTTTGAGTTCCATCGCTATATACGGAATATCACATGAGGTTCCGTTTTAAAGTCACATAATAACAGCATACCGATATTCAGCAGACTAATGTTGTTGTTTCCGTTGGCGCTTTTCACCAGGCCCGAAAAGTTCTAAAGAACATATCAAGCCTCAGCTCGTAGTCATGAGATACGACTCGTACCTTGGTCAAAATATTTTTGTAGAAGTGCGTTTGCAAAGCGCTCATTTCGACTCTCAGTATACGTTCACTCTTTGTCGGCAAAGAAGTCAGTACATCTCGCTTGAGCCGTCTCAACATCAACGACTCAAGCTGCTCGTGCAACTCCTTGATCTTTTCTTCATGGTCGGCGTCGTTCAGATCAAATTCGTTGGTGAGCGCGACTGGGAAAAAAGTGACAAAATGAGCATTACACACAGAGACAGACATTGGCGACTCACATTTTTCCGGCATCAAGAAGTGCATCAACGAAAGCAACTCTGTAAACATTTTATATTTCAAAAATTCGACTCGACACAGCCAACATCGACTAAAAAAAACACGCACCTTTCACGTTGTTCTGCAGCGGGGTGCCGGTAATGAGAAGTTTCGACGCAGCCGAAAACGACCGCAGGGCCTCATATAACTGGCTTTCGGAATTTTTCAGTCGATGCGCCTGTAGGTATGGGTAGAGGGTTGTTCGTTAGTTTTAGTTCAATGTCGCATCGACTGCGCGAAGAAGGAGAAGAAGGATAACTATAAAGATCTACTCACTTCATCGACGGCAAGGACCTGCCATTTAATATCACCAAGCTCTTTAGCGTCTCTGAGTGTCAGCTCGTAGGTTGTGAGAAGCACGTTCATCTTGAGCTTCTTGTTCGAGGGGCCGAATTCGTACGAGCGAATGATCTCCCGTGCGTGGGCGGTCCCGATATATGTGATGACGTTGATGTCGGGAGACCAAGCGGCGAATTGGGTTTGCCAGGCGGTGATGGTGGAGAGGGGTACAATAACAAGGAATGGGCCGAATTGAAAGCGTTCGTGGAAGAGGTACGAAAGAAAGGCGACAGTTTGGACAGTCTGACCAATAATCAGCACATGAAATGACTGGAACACAGATAAACCAACCTTTCCAAGACCCATTTCGTCTGCCAGGATGCCATTCTCTCCTTTACTCCAAAGGTAGGTAAGCCAGTTCAGGCCTGTGAGTTGAAAGTCCTTCAACTCGCCACCAGTAGCAACGATATAGTCTGGGTCTTTATCAATCTTCTGAAACGCAGGCCTGGCGTGCCTGGCGTAAACCGCGCTTTTGTATGGAAACTTCGCTTCGGCCTCCCGCAGCCTGTACGCCTCGATCTGTGCTTTAGCAATAGGTCGGACCTCGTCCTGCGTCTCCCATGTGCAATGCTCGTAATTGAGTCCAGTCCATTTGCAGAAATACTCGCTGCTGTCCACACCTTCACGATGTGCAACGATACGCTCCACTATGCGATATGTTTCCCATTCTTCCTTTTCACGTTCCTTGTCGAGAAGTATGGCTTCGACGTCTTCTCTAGACAATCCAGGAGATGAGAGCCTCGATTGAAAGACCTTGTAGGATTTAATATAGTTGTCGACTCTCTTGAGGCCTTTGAATCGCTTTAAGAACTCGTAGGTTTCGTCGGTATTGTGTAGGTGAGAAAAGTTTTTCCATTTGATGTGGAAACGCTGGACGTGAAACGGTGAATTTCAAGCGTGGGCACAAGATGAAGCTAGAACTTACAACGTTGTCAAACCACAAGTCTTCGGGATCGTCTTCTCGACCTTCATCTCTAGTATGTGTGAGTACGGCCTCGATCTCGTCCTCTTCCTTGACGTTCGGGTCGACGTAGTATGTAGCTTCGGCCTCTTCGTCCTCGAACTGGCCAAAGTCTTGTATGTCATCGATATAATTGGGCACCTTTCCACCCCGACTGGACACGCGGATCTCGTCGCCAGAAGATCTACTCTTCTTCTTCTTTTTGGATCGAGAACCATATTCCGAATCGGAGTCGGACGTGGAGGCGTGCCGTGCCGGAGCTGCGAGAGTCAATATGAGATTGAATGTGCGCACACGAGGTCCTACAGAGACGACTACCTTTAGGTCTGACTGCGGAGGACGAGGACGATGGTTGCTTCTTCTTTTTCTTCTTCTGAACCTTCTTCCGTCCGTATTCTTCATCGGCATAGGTGCCGTCGTCTTCGTCTTCATCATCGGCGGCGTCAACATCATCGTGGTCTTCATAACCCTGGGTAGCCTTGTCAGACGACGACAAGCAAGCCGATCAAGGTAAAGCTACGCACCGAATCTTCCGCACCCTGGAAACATAGTACATGTTAGATTAGGGCAATGTCTTGGATAACTAAAAGGTACATACCGAGTCTCTATAAGATGACGGACCAGCAATGGGGGCTACGCGATGTACTGATGTGGTGTCATCGTCGACGGACTCACCATCTGCGTCGACATCGTGCTCCCTGTTGAGCTCGTCGGCAGAATCGACTTGCATGTTGTCGATGTCGCTGTCGTCGTCGTCGTCGCTATCATAGTTGAGACCAAGGGGTGCGTTATGTATTGGGGGAGAATGAGACATATTTACGTCGGAGTCATGCATGGACGATGTCGAGAGGATAAGTTGAAGATGAGGGGATGATGGAGGGGATGTTGATGGTTGGGAGGAAGGAGGAAGAAGACGGGAAAGGATTGAGCGTCCGATGTGTGTGAATTCTGCTCATCGCTACGGACAACGCCGAGCCACAGGTGGAACAGTCCGTCACTGTTTGTGACGATTCTTTGCCGGCGTGCATCAATAAAATATTCTTTTTTATTTCCCTTGCTCGGTTCCCAGACTGCCTACTAAAAACCCTTCAAACTGCCCTCTATCAAGCCGTCCGTTCTCCGGGTCTTTCCCACCAATGTTGTACGAATGTAGTTCATCTTGACTGATAGCGCTCGATGCCGTGACCGCGTGTGACGCCGTTGCCTGGACCGTGTCTAGCCTTGAGACGACCCTTTTGACGTCGAGAATACGACTTGGCTCATCAACCCCAAGTGATTCGACGTGCCCAACTGATTCGACGTGCCCAATTGATTCGACGTTGAGCCAACGCTGATTTGAACGCTGATTTGACGTGGATTCGGCGTTGATTCGACCGCTGATTCGCACAGCACATCGATCATGTGTGCCGTTCTCGTCGTAGTTACGCCTCGCCTCATCGACGTGTGTGAAATCCGCAGTCATCACTCCATTCCAAGCCTTGCCTTGAGGTCTTATCGAGGTCTTATCGTCTTCGCTCCCACTTATCGCACGGTTGGGACTAACAAGATTATCTTATTCGAGCTCACCGTGGCCGACGATGCCGGCGATAGCTGGGTCTAAATTTTTTTTCTTTTTTGCGCCATCGCAAGGAGAAACTACGGTCGATGCATGTGCTCCATCGCATCGAGACAACCCAGCGGATATCGCCATCTATGCCGTCAATCCATCTCGAACTTTCTCGGACTAACCTTGCTGTTCTCTTCCCCAGCGGCGCCATTAGAACCTTGTTCTACCTTCGGTGGATACTCACCGGAACTCCCTATTACCTACGACCTGGGACCGGCGCCGGGGAGAACAAGCTAGCTTCCATACATGGGTCAGCGGCGAGCACCGGTGAGCCATCACACCTCCTTGATTTCCACTCGACTGTTGCTTGACAAATCTGAACTCGACGAACATGGTTAGATACAGTGCGAGAAGCGGACCTGCCCAGCCTCCGTGTTCGTCGAGCTGAAGCTCCAACTCGATTCACCATCGTGCACCTTGGAACCCTCACAATCTTCCCAGGCATCCATCAAATGTAGATATCCCCAAGGAGCGTCCAAAGATTGCAACCAGCGTCCTTCACTGACAGCTGGCGTCGATGATTCGACTCGAGGCATAACCCTATGTGGTGCACCACTCCTCAACCCCTGCACAGGTCTCGGGTAAAATCTACTCCCAGGTGTGCTCTCATTCTCCGCGCCTCCTAGAAGACAGGATAAACATCTATGGAAACTTTCAGCTAGCCATGTTTCACTACTTTAGCCACATCACTCTACGTCGACGAGCATACCACCCCAATCCATAATTTGGTCTAATAAAAAATATAGATCTTCGAGTCGATGTCGCTCACGTGCCGATGCTCTGCAGCTCCCATCAACATTGATACTGTGTCTATTACGCGCCTGTTCTTTCTTCGTCGCCAACATCAGAACTGTTGATGCCCATGCATGGACTCCACTCGGCGTGCATAGGATCTTACCAGATCATACTGCATAGTGCCTTGCACAGGTCTATCGTGTTCTTCTTTTCCTCCGTCTCCTCGCATTGTCTTATACCAACGTCGACGTTCACGCTGACCCCGACGTTCAAGTGGAACGCGCCTTGTAAGAAGCTATCCTCACGTCGTCGACTCGGATCCTCCCTACCCGTATACTGGTAGAATCATGAATAATGATGTGCGTGCAGGCTCCACATCTACAATTCTGGAGGGCCACAACTTGAAGCATGATGAAAGGTTAGGATTGGTATCTTTCCCCCAATTTGGGTGCACTAATTGATCGGGACACTAGACTTGCGGACAACGTCGTGAAACCTATGGTCTCTGCTTCTACGACGACGAGCATTGACCGCTCTTTTGCCGCTCACGAGACGATTAGAGGTGTCCCGCCCACGGCCTTCGGTGTCAATGATGAAACAAGGATGGGGATCAACAACAGGTTGGTAGTCCCTCCCGATGATTCTCAGTCAAGACATTGGACTAACTCTGCTTCCTTCTTCAAGTGATTCATCCAACGTGGTAGCTGAACTACTTCAACAGCAGATTGGTCTGCTCCGCGAACAGCAAGCCGCGGCAGGTCAGTCTTTGACCTGTCTTCTTGAGTGTTGAAATGTTGCTTATATCATATGTTACCTAGATGATATCCGGACTCTACTACGCGAAATGAATGACCGTGAAGCTGCAGCTGGTGCGTTGTCGCTATCGTGTCCATCTATCAACGATATCTTAGGCGTGTATCTCAAAATCAGACCTTTCTCGCAAGCCTATTCCGCCCGTTACAGCGCAAAGCAGTAGCACCTGGAACCCTTTGCTGAACTCGACTCTAAGCCGTATCGAATTGATAATCGATCGTTGGAGAGGCAGTGTAGACGTTCTCCTAGTTTTTGTGAGTGATATCTCACAATCTAAAGATGTCTCTATTGACTTAATAGTTCAGGTTGGTCTGTTCTCCACCATCGTCACATCCTTTTTTGTGGACTCGCTGCAAAGGCTGAGCCCAAACCAAGGAGCCAGGACAAATGAACTGCTTGTCAATCTTACAGAGATTACCATCCAGCTCAGTGGTATACAGCACGGCTTCATATCACATCGCCAATTCCATTCGTACCAGACGCGTCAGATGTCCGCATCAACGCGTATTGGTCTCTTGCGCTTGTCATCAGTGTGCGTAATTGTTTTTCTCCTAAAATTGTTCTCTTCTGACTTCACGGCTCTTCAGATCTCCGCCGCCGCTCTCGCAGTCGCCGGCCGCGCTTTCCTCGGCACACTCACAAAATCTACGGGAAAGCCTCACGAGCGACTGACTGACATCTCGAGACGATGGAAACAAGCTGAAGTCCTGTTGGGTCCTGCTCTGGAGACCTTACCTGCCATTCTTACTATCCCCGTCATTCTCTTCCTTGTTGGACTCTTGGAGAATGTCTTTTCTGCCGCCCTTCTATCTCATCGTATATCACGATCTATCATAATTTGTGCATCCATCTCTGCGGCCACTATCTTTCTAGTAGGCGTGACTTTATTCTATGCTTTGATTCACGCATATCGTCATCCCGAAACGTCGCCTTTTCGTACGACACTCTCGCAGGTCATTCGCACATTCGTTGAACGCATCTCATCCCGTCCTATCCGAGCTTCGTTTCATTGGCTTGTAGCGCACTGTAGACCCCCAATCAGCATGCCTGACGCGGAATCCCAGCCCAAACTCGTTTGGTACATTGATTCCCTGCTCTATACCTTGCAGGCATCGTTCCGCCAGGTCGTCACACATATCAACCGTGCAATCTCCCTCCGACAGTCAGAAAGCCAGGATGAGCCACAACCTACCGAAATTGACGCCGACAAACTCAATCAAAATCTCCCTGTAGCCGATCACACGTACCACACAACTCTCCAAGCTACCCACGATGACGATTCGCTTGACCGAGCTGCCGCTGCTCTGGCTTCCATCTGTGCAGATTCTGAGACGCGAAAACTTGTTCACCACGACATATTCATAGAGTCCTTCAGGGTTTTTTCCGTGATACTATCAGGTTTGGAAACAAAATCAATCGTTCACCTCCTATCACCTGAAGCCAGTTACCGGTGCAATCTGACCGCTGCGGAATGTATCTCGGTGCTCAACGCAAAAACCTCGTAAGTCGTGACATTCTTACTCGTTACGCATAGTCTTCACAATGTACCAGATTTTTCGATCGTCTGTGCACTGATTCAAACAGACTTGATCTTCTTCTTGCATTACTTGAGGCTGCCCGGCGGGAGTCAAGTCTCACAAACAGTCCTGATGTTTGGTACTCTATTTTCTTTCGGCTATTCACGACCCTAGTCCACAGCGAGCGACGAAGATGGATCCCTGGGTCCTTCTCATACATCTTTGAGATGCTCCGCTCAGGCTACGTGTACCCTTTGATCGACGACTCTCTTCGCAGTGTTCGATCCGAGGAAGAGAGAAAGATGGGGGTCATTATAATTCAAATGACATTTTCGTGGCTACATGACGCTGTATGGAGGACGTCTTCACATAACGTACCCGCCGATATCCTTCCAGTCATCAAAAAATTGTCGGGCCAGTTTACACTCCAAGGGCTAGAGAGACCGTTAAGACCTACTGCGGTCATACCCTTGGATGCAACCGTATGTCTTTGCCTGTGGGACGGGGTACATGACAAGGTCGTCGTCAACCACGATGTGCCTGAACCAGACGAGTCCTTCATGTGCGCTGTTGTCCAGTGGATCTGGTCCATTGACACCCCAACGAACGAAGACATTGTGGCAATCATTAATATGCCCCGACCAGCTCTTTGGCCGGGACGATGGTTAGGAACAGTGTTGGAAGAACTAATCCGCATGATGGAGAGTCGGCAGACCTGGCATCAGTTCGACACTTGTGTCCTTACTGCTGTTGCACAACTCCTTTCAGACTTCACCACCGACTCCGGAAGGTTACACCTGCAATCATTACCCAGCGGCGCTCTGGGTATCATAGAGATAGTAGGCTATATCGGTTCCCATCTGGACCACCTCTACCTGCTGCGCACGCGAGATCCAGAGATGCGTTGGTCATGGTCGACTGACAAACTCTATATACTCGCATCTGGCTACGCTTTCTCTGCTTTGCTCGAAATGCTTTTTACTCGATGTCAAACTCGAGCGATAGAAGAACTGTCTCTCGCCGATCTCGATGCTGCAGTTGTTCTTGTTCTTGGTCCTCGGCGGCAGGTCACTATATCTAATCTCGATGTCGCGATGTGTTGTACCTTTTGGGACGGCAAGAATATTTTCTCAAAAGAGAAAATTCGCGATAAGGCATGCCTTCAGCTTAGATCTTTCATCGCTGCTTTCATCCGTTGGCTGTGGAGCGACGACCGAACTAGCGCTGTCGGGATACAACAACATGTTCATAAGCTCCAAAGGATTTATGAGACATTCGATTTACTACCAGGTGGCCATCCGGATAATGTACTGATTTCACTACTTGAGATAGAACACAGCCGAACCCACACGTTAGACCAGGTATTCGTTCTGTTGAGGAAGGGCATGGGGCCATTTGCCCTCGATACACTCGATTTCATCACTAACCGTACTCGCTCCAATCTGCAGTCACATACTCCGAATCCCCAGAATTATAGACCCTTTACAAGAACCCAGGCTGGCATCCTCATCGAGACGTATAGAGGGCTACACTCTCCACCACTGTCCTTAGACGATGAGGAACCAATTTTGAAGTCATTCCGAACACTATGGGCGGATCTATACGGTACTTCTCACTCGCTATCCTTCTACTCTTGTACGCGACTAATTGGCTTGTCTCCAGGCTCTGCTGGCATTGGACTGAACGGAACGCTGATGGTACCTGATCCCTTTCCGGACGATACATGCATTGTCGAGACTCCTCATAAAACAGCATAAATGATATATCTCCAACGAGTTCAATATCTTCGTTGAAGAGACACTCCAAAGACAATGTAGTACTATATAAATACACCATGATACAAGCAAAAAAAAGAGTGAGCAAATCTCCTGAGATCTGTACCGCACATAAGTCATCGCCCCGCACCCCCAACATTACTCCCGCCATGACTACGCGCATACCCATACACAGACCCAAATCCAGACCCGGGAGACGTCCCACCCACCGTAGAAGGCGGCAGCGGAACACCAGCAGCGCCACCAAGCGATGATCTGCCAGCATCACTGCGACTACTCTTCCCAGTCGACCTAGCCCGACGACTAGGAGGCGTAGTCAAAGTATACGCATCGCTATCATCCGACTCCGAATCCAAGTTATTGTTATGATATAACGTTGGATCTGGGATAACAGGCTGGCTCTGGACATGATGGTGTGAACCAGGTGTCTGCGCGTCTAGATCATAATAGCCCCCGGGAACGGTGTGGCTGTTTGCTGGTCCACCGAACAGACCTAAAGGAGGGAGCAATGGGTCAACCGACGCGGATGGTGTGAATACGCTAGGGACGAAACCGGGCGGTAGACGGCCGTCGGGCAAGACTATTGGGTCGGTTGCTTGAGGAGGACTTGCAGAGGAAGGTAGCACGCTGCTGCTTTGGCTGTGCGCACGAGGCGATTGCGAATCAGTACCACGAGGAGTTCTATCGGGAAGATCAACCGGTCTATTCGCGTCCGCTGGGCTCAAGAAATCGCGTCGTCCGACGGTAGTACTGCTACTATTATTTCCCCGTGTAGTCGACGGTGGCCGAGACTGGTATATACAGACCGTCAGTTCTACATACTCATTTACTAGATTCGTGAACATACCGGCGGTTGAATAGTGATATCAGGCACTGTATTCAGCGAAGAACTAGAGCTTCCTCTCCGTTCTTTCTTCTGCTCCGGTGGCGCATAATGAAGAGATGAATCAGAAGAACTCAACGACGAACGACGGTATGGATCGTGCGGTGCGCGACTCTCAAGACCAGTAGGAATCACAGGCGCCGATGGAGGAGCTGGCATCGGAAGTACGATCTGCGGAACATGTGGAGGACTTCCATCCTACATCAGAATTGTATTCAGTGCATATCTACATACGAAGAGCAATTTCCTTACCATCACAGGACCCCGATGAGACACAGGGGTCTGCCTGACCGTCTCGGGACGTGGACTTGCGTGACTACTGGCAGCTTCATGTATGACTGTCATAGGTGTCCGTCGCGCATGTGAAGTTGAACGAGGATCATTCACCATTTCAAATTGCGAAAGAGTCGTCGAATTTGATTCCGGAGAGAACGTCCGATGATTGTGTGAATGGTGTGCACGAGATGGGGGTGGGATAATCAGTGGTTCGTCTTCGTCGCCTTCAGGTATACCTGGGAGAGGAGGGGAAGGGGATCTGGATAGTGCAGGGCGCGTGAATTCGTGGGGAGGAGGTAGTCGGATGACAGAATCTGGACCAGTTTCTGGGATAAATCCTTCCGGTGGTATGTTGACATGATGGTGACGAGGTGACGGTGGGATATTGTGAACGGGAGTCGGATGTATCTGACCGCCAGGTTGGACCATGTCAGGGTATGTTGGCCGCCTAGGCGTAGGAATGGGAGTAGGTGTAACGTGTGGCGGAGAGGCTGGCACAGGAGGAGATGGAGATGGAGGAAGAATCTCTATGTCTGGGGCAGATTCAGACTGATTGGTGTCGTAGTGATCGTGCTCGTATTCATAATCGTCTGGTGTCTCGGTTTCTGTCCTGCGGCCTTCCGTTTCGTATTCATAGTAAGATTCGTTCTGCCGTCTGCGACGACGTTGGGGTGCGTACCCATCCCGCCGTGCTTGACTGTAGCCCATATTTCTTCCCCGCTCCAGACCTTCTCGTAAACCTATACGTCTTCCTTCTTCTCTCGCTAATTCCACCATCTTCTCCTCCTTCAGTTTCCGCGCAGTAGCTCGAGCCTTGGCTGCATTTTCCTCCGCCTCACAGCGCTGAGCATCGACGATCTTCAGAACGTCCTGCGCCTTGAAAATCTCCTGCTGTGCTCGTTCTAGTTGTATCTTGTACAGTCTTTGTAATAGATTTCGTTAACAGATTATCTATAGTCGCCACGCCAGAACACTCTCACCTGAGCTCTTCCTTCACTCGCGCAGCATCTTGAACGGCTACAAGTCGAGCTAGATTGACATCCTTCAACCGCGTCAGGACCTCTATGACCTTGCCTTCTGCGTCGTCTGCTCTCTGTCTCTCGATCCTAAGTTGCTCATTGACAGTATTCAAAGCACTGCGCAAGTCGTTCAAGTCGCGTTCTGTGTGAATTAGGAGACGGAGCAGGTCTCGGGTACTCCGTTCACGGCCTTTGGAAGAATGACCTGGTTCTGACCGTTTTTTTCGCGATTCCTCTGGTTGTGGTTTCCTGGGTGGTATGGGGAGAGGAGCCAAAACATCTTCCGAGTCCATGGGTCTAGAGCAAGGGTTTACAAACAACTGGAGGTGTCTCGGTGAGTACTTTGTATGAAGGGAACGTAATTATGAGCACATACCGGCTAGTCAGTTCACGCGCTGCTTTTTCGTGGCAATATTCGTCAAGAAGGGCAGGATAATATGGAACGTTGATAGAATTGTACGAAATGCAGCATCTACGCCCAAAGTACTTGTATCAGCGCTGAATAAGATGGAGACAATGAGCTCGACAGTGAATTCTCGATGTGGCGGTGCAGAATCCTTTGGGCTCCGTGTTTTGCTACGGCGTGTTACAAAACGTGACACGCAACACGTGTCACGCAAATGCCGCTTACACTCTCGGTGCATTCGCCGAATTCGGCATCTTCTTCCTTGAGTCCTGCCTTGATCCTGCCTGCTTATGTTCTTGAGATATCACATCGTATAGCTGTCGAAACCATATTTAAGCAGAAACGACATGGATATGATCACCCCAACTCAAAATGTCTACTGATTTGCGATCCACCTTGCGTCAACTAGCAGATCTCATTTCTGAATCCGTGGACAAAATCGACGCTAGCTTTGCACAGAACAATCTTCAATTTCCCTCTCTCGATGAACCGCTCAACCCCACCTCTTTATCCGAGGCTGCTGCTATGAGCCCAGATGTCATTGCAGCGAGCATGGTCATCGTCGGAGCTTGCGCACAATTGAGTGCTTCTGTCAACATCCCGGCATTGACCCTATATGGTATCTTTGGAGGAGTTTGTAGTCTTTTTTGAAAATATCTTGACCCACATGCTGACCGCCTTTCTGCAGTTCAATCTAGCGTCATGCATGCGCGTGGCGTTGGAAAGTAACATCATCGAAATTCTACGCGAGAATCCTGAAGGTCTACACGTCACAGACATCGCTGCACTCAATGGAATGCACCCGAATAAAATCTGTACGTCTATGAACATTTTCGCGCGGACTGGCTGGTGGCTAACGTCATATACAGCGCGTGTTCTTCGTCTTCTGGCTACGCACCATGTGTTCATCGAAATCGCACCTGATACGTTCAGAAATAACAGGCTGTCCTCCATTATGGATAGCACCAAAACTCTGGAGGACAAGTGAGCTCTTTTGTTATCATATGGATCAACCCTCTGTAACGACACCTATTCTAGACCGGAAGATAAACATGTCGGCACTTCTGGTTTGGGTGCTGGTATCGAATTGACGTACGTATTATATCGAATTCTTGCAAGGGCATGAACCGCATTGCTGACCGCAAACAGTACGGACGAAGTCTTCAAGGCCTCTGCGTATATGACCGAGGTGCTGCTGGACCCTTCCAAAGGCCACTCTGATGCCTTTGAGGATTCCCCGATGAATGTAAGCTCTCGAATTTCTCGAAACGAAGATATGTCTTAATCCCTCCCAGTACGCGTTTAAATATACAGGATCGTCATGGGATTGGTACGAGGAACCTGGCAACGAGCTGCGCCTCAAACGATTCACTGCTGCAATGCATGGCTCGACTAAAACCGAACATCCTGATGGTATCTTACACGGTGAGCAATCACTGCACCAGCATACGTCGACGTTTAATTTTACTCACCATTGCGTGATGGCAGGATTCAGATGGGGTGACTTACCTCCTAAATCCGTTGTTGTTGATGTCGGAGGTGGTCTAGGCCATGTCACGATGAGAATCGCGCGTGAATATCCAGACCTGAGATATATCGTGCAAGATAGGGTTGCTATAATCGAGCAAGCAGAAGAGGTATGCCATCCTTCTTGCTTTGAGTTGCGGTCTATGCCCATGCTTTCTCGATAGCACTGGCAAAATACTCTACCTGCTGCTTTGGTCAGTGGCACGGTGAAGTTGCAAATCCAGGATTTCTTCTCTCCCCAACCCATCAAGGATGCCTCTGTCTTTTTCTGTCGCTCTATTCTCCATGACTACAGCAAAGCCAACGCTGTGAAGATTCTCAAGAATCTTCGTGATGCCGCCACGGATAACACAAAGCTCATAATCATCGAGAGGGTACGTCTTGACAATATCTTCCACAAGTTGTTGTCGTCGCTGACATACCAAACACCAGATTGTACAATATGCCTGCGAGACCAAAGACATCAATTTCGCCAAAGGAATAATCGGTGCAGGGCAGCCCACAGCTCCAAAACCTCTTCTCCCCAACTTCGGCAAGGCCAATGCGATTGCGTATCTCGCGGATGTTATGGTGAATAAAACAATCGTACAAACGCGTATCTTCTTACTGATACTCTTGTTTCCTTCCTAGCTATACGTCGGATTCAACGGCGAAGAACGTACTTTGGGATCCTTCATCGACCTTACCAAGACGTCAGGGTGGAAGATAACTCACATTTTTAGAATTCCAGGTTCGGGCGCTGCTCAGATCGTAGCTGTTCCCGCATGATTGTTCAGATAGTGAACTCGTGAACATTATTGTTATGTAGGAGGTTTCTGATTGATGACATGTTCAACTGCGTTGGTCTTTCCGAGAAAGAGCTGTGTACCTTGCCATCAAATTTCTCACACAGCGCGATGCTACTGCCGAATTCACTTCAGAATTCACTGCTCGCATTGGTGAGTGAAACCGATACGTTCCAACATGTACAGTCACCCGAACAAAAATACCCAACTGAAGATCAAACGAATCGTCTTCATGTCATCAGGGACTACCCCGATATCTAAACTCTTCTTCTTATGACTCTTTCGCCGGCACTGATGAACTTTGACATCGCATCTTCAAACTCTGTTGAACATCAGGCTTCAAGCCACCATTCAATTGAATGCCGTATAATAACCAGAGTTGCTACCCATCCGGCCAGTCCTCCCTCACCGACCATTTCCCCTTCGTAGGATGAACCATTGGCATTCGCCTCTCTTCGCTCTGCTCTTCCTCTTTGGAATCATACAAGTCCACGCTGGCGACGACACTGCAGAGAATTTCGCGCACTTCCCTGGACATCACACTCCAGTCTCGTCGGGTCACGGTGACGGAAAACCTACCACGACTGAAGTCATTCTAGCAGTGGTTTTCATCGGTAAGTCTGTTATTCGTGTCAGAGTCTTCAGACGCGTTTCTTACCTCGGAAAACGCGACGAAAGTCATCGCGATCCTCATAGTAGCTGCTTGGATCTACTTTCGTTATATAAGGAGTAATGGGCAAACAAGGGTCAAAAAGGCTCCTGAAGATGCATTGGATCGGGATGAGGATTATCGACTAGACGATCGTTCAGATGAGTGGCATGCGTGACTGTCGCATCACGAGCGATACCAAGGTGTGTAATTCAAGCCGATACAAGTCCACGACTTGATTTTGTGCATTCTAGTACTATCTGTTGAATTCGGAGATATTCTCGGGCACTTCCATATACTTCCATGCTATCAGTCATCCTTGACGGTCTGGTACAATTGCCAAGAGGTGGTTGTCTATGTAGGAACGCGACGTTCTACATGCAACTTTTAGTCTACGCATAAAAGTAAGAAATCATCCTTGGAAGAGAGTCGCAATGTCAGTGGGTATAGTCAGATATTCAAGGGATGCGTCCATGAAGACGAGCATCTCTGCTACTGGCACCAATGGTAACGCCAATCACTCCACTCGGCTTCCTCCATCCTTGAGCCACGACGTCCCAGATGGATAGATCGTAACGCGAGAGGGTGAGTGTCACAGTAGTCGTGGCGCCGGGGTTGATTTCAACATTCGTGAAGCCTTTGAGAATAGCAGGAGGCTCTCCAGCGGACGCAGGCATGTTCAAGTAGAGTTGAGGGATCTTGGTCGTACGGTCAGTATTCTGAACTGCGATGAAAAAAAACTGAGCGCGTACCTCTCCACCGAACACGGAACCGGAGTTTTTGATATTGAAAGTCACTTTGTATGCGGGTCTGTGAAGCCTAGAAAACATATGACATCAGGACTTTCGATGTAGGAGGCAGTTCAGAGAAGAGGTTGTACCAAAGAGCCGTCGAGGAACCCTCCGCAATGGGACTAGCTTTGCCAGCAGCCCAGGCGTTTTCGAGATTGGATTCTGCATTGGTTGGGCTGGGGATGGATGCAATGTGGAGATTAGAATAAGTGAAGTGGGTGTAGCTCAACCCGAAACCAAATTCGAATCGGGGAGTGATGTTTTTCTAGCAAGACATGGCATCAGTACGGATGTTTCAGGTCCGCGATACTTAGCTGAAAGACTCACAGCATCGAAATGTCGGTAGTCAATTTCGAGACTAAGGAACATTAATAAATCAGAAGCGGATAGAGGAGTGTAGACAAGTGCTCACCCTTCCGTATAATCGATGCTGAGGATATCGTCGGCGGTGCCACCAAGAACAAGTTGTGCTGAGTAGTCCTACATTTCACCCAGAGGCGTCAACAGGTATATCAGAACAACGATAAAAGCGCAAAGCTACCTCGGGCCGCTTCGCTATAGTGTAAGGCAAACGACCTAAGATTAGAAGACGCATATCAGTAGGAAGACTCATCAAGAATTACAAAGCCACCAGACCTGAAGGATTCCAATCGCCATAAAGAACATCAGTGATGCTGTTACCACCTTCTTGACCTGCAATACCGGCCCACAGGACCTATTTTCCGTCTGCTTAGCTGGACGTAGGTTAATCGATGATAAGTTGATCACGTACAGCGGTCACATTTGGATGCTCAATCCAAGGCTCTGTGATGAGCGGGCCAACACTATTGACTATCACGATAGTGTTGTTGTTTTGAGCAGCTACAGCTAGGACTAGCTGGTCCCCGCCATGCCAAGCCGTCAGGTTCTTTCGATCTCCCTCGTTACCATCGACGGTGATGTATCCTTCTCCAGAATCAGAGCTGATAAACACGAGAGCAGCCGTGTTTCGAATAGCCATGTTCCCAGCTCTGGGGAGGTCGAAATCGTTGAGCATCCATGATACGGTGGTTCGGTCTTGGCGGGCTCGACGTTGAATTGCTTCGAGGGGCTAGGATTGATGCTAGTGAGCGGTAGGTGTATTTGATTCAGGGTTTGTTGAACTCACCGTGACAAGGTATGTGAAGTTCGCCGTTCTGCAGAGTTTATATATAAGACCTCATGCGCGCAGATTTGAAAGTGAAAACATACCCGGATCCCCAACCCATTGCAAGGAAGCCATCACTTCCCCCCTTAATTTTTTTGAGCATTAGCTTACCACCCTTCCAAGTTATACGCATGAATGCAGGTACTCACCTGATCACTAAACTCATTCGGACCAATTCGTCCCGGCCCAGCATCGCTACCGATGAGCACAATATTCCTTGGCTTGTTCAAGGGCAAGGCTCCTCTGGTATTCTTCAATAAGACAGTGCCAGCTGCACCGATCTGTCGGACTACTTTGTAGTGATCGGCTTGGACGTCGACTAAAGTTGCCTAAGTCAACATTTTATGGTAGACAAGCATTGCATATACACACTTCGTTCGTTCGTGGCATCATCGTCCGGGCTGAACGCGTTGAAGTTCGTCTTCGGATACGAAGGCGCGTCCTGGCCGAGGAAGTACCACCCAGCGAGAATACGAGTGGCTGACAAGCACGTGAGTGTCAATCAAACAGACATAAGTATAAAGACTTTCAACCCACCCATATCGTCGAGGCGACTTAAGGGAATGGTACCATTTTGCACGTATGCGGTGAGGTTTCCGCCGAAACTGAAGCAAACGACATTAGTCCAGAATTAGTGTTGGGACGAAAACGATATCAACTCACTAAGAATCACCAGAATCGAAAGTGATATCGCCTTCAGTGGTAGGATGTATTAGAAACAAAAATCAAGACAAGATGAAAGGGTATATGATTACCAGGCATAGTCATCTGAAAAGCAACGGAAAGAAAACAGGTCAGCTCGGAACAAGTGTATATGGCAAGCTATGCTTACATCCAATCCTGCGATTGCACCGAGCGTCGATTCAGTTGCAGACCAATCGGACATGATGTCTAATCCAATCGATAGAAGCGAAAAAATCGTCATTTCTAGGCTCTGTAAAGCAAATGTTGCTGCCACTTACACCCCTGGAATCCAAATTCCCGTTTCATCATATCATTCAGAGTCTTGTTGTTCGAGCAAGCATAAGTGCCGTTAATCAGATCTACAACAGAACAATAAGTGAACCCAGGCAATACGAAGACGACAGAACGAGATCATACGCAACTATAACTGCACATGATACTCGCGACGCCAGCCATGACGCTCCTCAAGAAAGGATGAGCATAAATCTCATGTTCCGTTCTGTCGTCGACATTCGAGGACTCCATTGTTCGTTTGTGTTCTTGTTCGCTGTGGGCAGTACATGGAACAATTTAGTCAGAACGATCCAGATTGATATATGCCAAGAATCGTACTTGTTGATGTAATGCTTCGCACACGCTTGTCTGCAGCGCATTGTCAAACGAATCATCTAAGCAATGTCACAGGTGCACGTACATTCCTCCAGATTGCATTCCCAGAATTGTTTCGTACGCAGCTAGATATCAACATGAGTCGGAACCCTTCAAATGAACGATGTTATGAGATGCTCACCCTCTCCTGCCAAGAAAGGATCCGCACCAAAACCTTAACACGAGTCAGCAAGACAGCACCATGTCAAATGAATACAAAAAATTACCTTCCCAGTTCCTACAGCGAATACATCAATCATTCACGATCGTACCTCTACAATAAAAATAAGTATACGTACCGTCCTCCATTTGCAACACGTCCAAGGTTCATCATAGGCCCTAAAGCCGTGTTAACACCTTTACCCATATGCTCGAGGCCCATGTAGAGTCCACGAAGACGAATGAGACCGCGATTCCAGCTGATCCCAGACACGGTTTTGAGTATTCATGTCACAGATGAGTGGCAAAGAGACTTCTTACGTTGACGCAGCAGTGACGCCTGCTGGGAACGCGGTAACGAAGTCAGTGTCTCGGACGCCAAGAGGGGAGTCCTACAAGTTGATATTTAACATCAGAAATGCTTCCATCAGAGTGTCAAGATAAATTTGAACATACTTCAAGGCATAACCCTGGCCATCCACGTCCATCGACAGGCTCCACTGGAGGAATGTTCCCAAGACAGCGACCAAGCGACCAACCCACACCCGTGGTCACATTTACCTTTTCCTCGAGGGTGAATCCAGCAACCTATACAGAAAGTATGAGATACATGGTCAGCCTCAAGCTTCAGCCTGATAGTCAATAAGAAGGTGGAATGACGTTCCAGCAGCGTCGACGTCATTGTCGAAGTGCGAAGATGCTCCCTGGCCAGAACTCAAATTTGAAACCAAAGGACTCAGAACCCCGGACCAAATGTAAAAAATCCCATAAGGCTTCAGGTCGCCGAAATGGCGTTGACCTCCCAGAGCAAAATTATTGAGGAGGGTACACACCTTCGCCTTTGCTTTGGCATGCGCGGCTGCCCATGCTGGGCCGAAATCAGGAACGATTCCAGGATCAGAGCCAACAGGAGGAGGATTGCTTGGGTCAGTGTTTGGAAATACTCCGGGGATGGCAGCTTGGGAAGGGGTAGGGAAGGGCGAGAAGCTAAAATGGGAGATAGGTAGTGTGCTTTGACCCGTAATAGTTGGAGGGAGGGTGGAAGCGGTGACCGTTGAGGTGATAGAGAAAAAAATTGAACTGGCGGAAATTTTACTAGCATTGAAAGAAGCAGACGTCGCTACCGAAGAAGCACTAATAACCGAGCTCGCGTTGGAGATGGAGAAGGATACAGAGACGCTTGTTGAAGTTGAAGCACTGACTGAGCTGCTCGCGCTCACGCTCGGTGGCACTGAGGTCCCGACTGAGAGGGAGATAGTCGATGCAGACACTGGTAACGAGAACCAAAGTACTGAGGATATGCTAGCTGTTGTAGAAGAGGCCAACGTGGACAGAGGGTCGGAAGGTCCAGAGATCAGAGACTCCTGGGCTACAACAAAGGGCAAAAGAGCCAGGGTGAAAAGCAGATGGACCCCCATGATGGTGGTTTGGAACAAAAGGATCCAGCGTGATGCATTGTAATAAAATGATACTTATATAGAAAAATAAGAAGAGGGAGCTTCGAAGCCGTGAGGCAGGGTGACGTCCAAGTCGGTTGATCGAAGAAGGTTCCTCACGAGGCCACGCGCCTGTGCTTTTCTTGATTTCCTCCTTGCTTTCCCCGCTCTCCGTCCTCATCTGAGCAGCCTTTCCACATGGTTTCCTGTGGTCTCAAAAACGAATCAGAAACTTGCCGACATGGTAAGGATCCGCATAAATATTCTCGATGACCAGCTGACTCTCTGCTGACCCTTCTGTGCATATCGAACAAATAGAATCGAATTCCATCGGTATTGTTACGGCAAATGATGAGCAAGAACGTTCGAAGTGCCGGACATTCCGGACGTATGTTGCGGTAAGAAGCTTCCTTGATGGCATAGTTCGTGGGTCAACGCGCCGACGGCCCCTTCCAGTCTCGAGCGTAGACTCAGCAGGTGCGGTCTGAGGCCTGGGGCCTGACGACCTGACGCGAGGATTTTATGCCTATAGATTCCCAAAGGATCTGATATCCACAACAGTGTCTATACTGACTGTCATACAGCTTTGGCTTGCTACCGTTATCAGCAACGCGGACTCTTTGGGGACCTCATTGGCGATGGTTCCAAGTCTCTCTCTGCGAATGCTCGTATATGGGGAAATATCGAGTCTATCTTGGTTACTCTCTCTGGATCAAAACTCCATCATCCATTTCCGGCAGGATTCGACGCGTTTTCTGTGCGGGCTTTGACCAGTGGACTCGATTTATCTTGAGATCTGCATGTATAATCTCGCTCTTCCATATTGCTCTTCCTCAAAAGTTTCTCTGGTATTCCCGAGGCACTTCCGTCCAGCGCTTGCATAGTTGAATTTCGACGTATTCCGATTGGCACCTCGTTCCGGAAAGCGGAAACCAGCTAGCGTTTCCTGCCTGCTTAGATTTGTGAGCATCTTTTCGATCAGAGTTTTATAATCATTGTGTGCTATAGGCTGATGCGATTCGACGATCATGACGACAGTTCTCGAAATAACTGAGAAGCCACATACAAACCGGGTCCTCTTCGCAATTGGTTCATGTTTCTATCTATACGAATGCTCGTATTTCAGGAGGTGGCAAGTCTATTGTGGCTGCTCTCTGTCCCATCACCTATCTTTCGCGGGATCCGGCACTTCTATACGGGCTCTGTTGTATTTCATTCTCGACTCTCCTAAGTTGTTGGCATTGCCCTCTGAGACCTTCCCCTTCGACCAAGTTTTCTAGTAATTCCGAGGCACTCCCGTCCAGGCGGATGTAGTTGGATCTTCAATTACCACCGACGGACTACTTCGTTCCAGCCGGAGTAAAGCAGCATGTCTGCTTCCAACAACTACTTCGCCAGACTCTTTGTCCTCCGAGACGATCGTGATAGCAGCCTCAAACCAACGAGGGACTACGCAGACAAAAGGACCTCTTCACAATACAAGTATCTATCTTGACGAAAGCTCGTATTCGAGCAAACGCTGAATCTATCCTCTAACGACTACGACGGCTATCGCATATCTCTTGCAATTTCTGACGCGTCCTTCTCTTCATGTGGGCTCCACCAATCCCATGCGATTCCTTTGGACCATACGATGTCTTGCGCTACAAATTCTTCCTCCCTCAAAAAAGTTCTGGTATCCCCGAGGCACTCCCGCTCTATCTATGCCGATGTTCTCGTATCGCAACAGCTGAGCCCGTGCGTTCAGAGTTGGTACCACGTCTCGAACGAAGGAGACCATCTTACATAGCTACCTATATCGTGTCGCTGGTACTACGACGGTGAGTTTCTTCTTGTCAGTCTTGCCAGCCCCGATGGGATCTGATGATCTCGACAACGAACAGTTATAGAGATAGCTTTCTCGATGGCCGCAGACACGCGTAGTGCCCTCGAATAGCTTCAAAACACCATCTTAGAGACCTCAGCATACTCAAATGTTGCGCTAGAAGAAGACAGGCCTGGCAGAGGGTCGATTTCACGGCCTAGCTCAAATTGGAATGAGAACGTACGGACGACACAGGAACATGGAACTCACAAGGAACCTATTTGAAATCGATAGGCCAATTTCGCGCCGTTGCAGTGTTGTTTACCCTTAGGGTGTACAAACAACCTAAACAGACCAATTCTGGCGACATCCCAAAAGAGGATTTGCGTCCCACATTGGTTGCCTTGAGCGGAACGGAATGGCGGAACGGAGCAAAAACTGGTTTATCGATTCCTCTGGAGTATCGTCTCATTCCATCATCCCAACAACCACACTTGAGTATACCATACGTACCAAAGTCCTCAGCAATGGATTTCGGCCTTCAAGATGTTCACGTTTTAGTGACAGGTCCAACTCTACCCACTGTGTAGACGAGTCACCATGATACTAATCAGATATGTTTGATCATTCGCTCTCAGGTGCAAGTGGAGGCATAGGTCTCGAAACTGCTCGCTTGTTTCTTGGTGAGTTCAGGTTATCTGAGATCCTGATGGGTATTCATCCAATTCATCTATTCCAGAGCAAGGTGCCAAGGTCACAGCCCACTACAACACGAAATCCGGTCCGATCCAACCACTCATCTCAGAATTTGGCTCAGCCAAAGTACAGAGTATCCAAGCCGATCTTTCCAAAGAAGCAGACGTAGTCCACTTGTTTACTACCAGTGCTCAAAAACCTTTTGGACCGGTTCAAGTCATTGTCATAAACCACGCACACTTTCTCGATGTCTACGTTCCCGTCATTGATATGAGCCTCGAACAATGGAACACGACTTTGAATGCCGATTTAACGTCTCCATTCCTTGTCGCCAGGGAATATCTGCGACAACTTGACCGTGCTTCAGATACGTTGAAGGAGAATGCATCGATCGTGTTCGTCGGGAGCACGTTCGGCAAATTCGGAGGACCGGGACATGCTGATTATGCTTCCTCGAAGAGTGGTAAGCTCTTTTCTACACTTTAGCCTGATTCCTATGTCCATTGATGCCGAATTATCTGGACAGCATTGATGTACGGATTGACTCTAACGCTCAAGAATGAAATAGTGAAGATCGCGCCTAAAGGTAGAGTCAACTCTGTCGGTCCTGGATTGGTGAGAACAGCTATGGTGGAGGCTTCTCTCAAAAACCCAGATCTTCTCTATCGTGTCCTCGCGACGTGAGTTTCGGATTCCTCTTGAATACCCATGGAAGACTGATCCTACTACTGTACGTATAGGACCACACTTAGGAAATTGGCAGAGCCCTTGGATGTTGCCAGACAAATAGTCATCTTGTCTTCTGGAGTTCTTTCTGGTCATGTATCTGGTCAAGTCGTCATGATCGACGGAGGGATGGAAGGAATGGTAATGAATTCTCGAGAAGAGGTCGAAACATCTCTAGCTACTTAGACCGGCATGGGATACGTTTCCCTGTATTTCTTGAGATTATCCCGGGAGTCCACGACGGACGCGATATTCTCGTTGCCCATGCAACATGAAATTCCGAGCCACACACATAGGCTTAGACCGAACTCGAGCTTGAATCATGATTGCGATCGCAGGGTATCAACTTTCTAATTTGTGCAACGATCCCTCCTGAGAAGCGAAATGTGGGGGGAACAATCTCCATGATGAGGTTACTCATCATAGACGACGCGTTCGACCTGGCTTCGGAGATCATCAGTTCACGGTGTTCACAGTGGTGGTCAGGCCCTGCACCTTCGAAAAGTGTACAATGGGATTACGGTTCGAAGATTGAAACGATTATCGTTCAGCTTTTTTGGAACCGAAGGAGCCTACGTGGGATCTCATTCCTGCATCCTGACTAAAACTTCTCGTACAATGCAAACAGGAAGGTCTCGAGGTCTCTATCTGCCATAAATCTGAAGCCCGAGTGGCTGTGACGATAACGGGGGGCATCTTCGTAGCTCCCTTCCTTCTGCTACGTGAGTCGCTATCAAGAGTAAGTTTCATCGTTCAAATCCATACCCGATATTTTTGGTTGCTTATAATTTATTTTTCGTACTCGGCTGATTTTACATTTTACACTAGCCAATAGTAGATACTCCAAAGCAGCCTCCATTTCCCACCTAACCGGGTATCTCTTTCTTCATCGTCCTCCTTGTCCTCTTCATCCTCCTCATACTCGTCTCTGACCAAATCCACGGCTTGGACATCGACTAGGTCACTGTACCACCACTTTCGACGATGTATTGAAGGACTTGGTTGAGTATCCGTGATAGGCGTCGAGGGGGAAGATGTGGAAGGTGGGGGGAGAGCTGAAAGCGATGACCTTGGTCGTTTAATGATCATCCACACGATATACATGACGATTAAGACAGGTATCTCGATGTAGAAGGAAACAAAATCGACTGCTGCGAATCTGGGTATCACGGAAGACCAACCTTGGACTGCCAATACGTCAGCCTATATTTGAAGGGCGTAACTTACGGATATGCTGACCTATGATGATTATAGCGACGCTGATAACCTACAATCGATGTGACAAGGTCAAGAGAAAATCAACTTCTCTGAATATAGTCAGGACTCACCACGAAAGGTGGACCCCATGGCCACGTCCAGGAAGCACGAAACTTTAGCTCACTAAGGGGTCTTCCCTGGCGGGTCCATGCTTTCCTGAACCTCCAACTTGCGAGCCCAATAGATAGCCATGCAATCTAGAAACACAAGAATTAGTGCATTGGTCTCGCACTCGTTGCTAGAAATTATGAGACTAATGATACCTGATTCGACACGCCCACGATATTCTGAAGCCAACCCCACAGCTGTCCGCTTCCGATGAAGCTACTTCCAAAACAGAGCCCACTGATGCTACTCGTGAGCAGTAATGCCGGGAGAGGTACACCGCCGGGTGTTGTCCACGCAAATATACGGGGTGCTTGGGGAGGTGCGGTGACGGCCAGTCCTGTCCGATTCAAATTTAGTCTTATAATATATAGCTAGCAAGTAATTTGGGGAATTTCTTACCGTAAAGAACTCGAGTGCCAGCGAAAAGAGCATGATTGCCCGCTGAGAGCACAGACGTGAGAATGACGGTGTTCATGAAGGAGGCGGCTGCAGCTAAAATCAAAGAACGATCAGGAAATGCACTAGAGATAAGATCTAAGACATCATACTTGACCCCACCCGCTTGAAGACGATTGTGAACGGGGATGTTGTGGTGGTTTTGTTCGACAGATTTGGGTAGTCCCAGGGAACTAAATGTCAAAGCGTTACAACTTCGACTCGCACAGGATATCGACGTGTTATGTACCATTCAAACCAATGAGCAAGATGCTCAGGATATAAAAGAGAAGAATCCTTCAGAGATTCGTTAGATTGGGAGTGTCGTATGCTAATAGATGGTTGCTCACCGCCAGAACACAAATTTGACCACTCTGGGCATGTTTTTGGAAGGATTCTTCGTCTCGCCAGCGGTAATGCCCAGACTTTCCGTGCCGCCGTCTGAAGGAATTTATGAGTAACGAACTTAGAAGATGGAATCTCGATGATACTTACAAGCAAAACTAGCAGTGACGAAAACGCGAGCGAAACCTCCAAAGCCACCAACAAAGGGTGCGCCAGGTATGCGCCAATTTGCTCCTCCAATGTACGTATGCGACTCGTTCACGCCGACATTGACTAGGATACCTATGATAATGAACACAATGATAGTAGCGACTTTGAGCGATGCAAGCCAGTACTCTTCGTCGGACGAGGAGAAGTCAGCTCTTTCTGACTTTGTATAAAAACAACCGTCGTTTTGGCATACCTAATTCTCCATAGGCTCTAACATGCGCTGCATTGACGCAAACGAGGAAGACCCAGAAAATGAGACTGATTACCCAGGAATGCCAGGGCGTCCAGAATTGCAAGACGAGCTGGGCCGCCGTAAGATCTGATGCAACAGATACAGCATCGTTGAACCAGTAGTTCCAAGACAGTGCAAAACCGTAGGAAGGCGAGAAAAAGCGTGTGGTATAAGCATTGAAGGATCCTGGAGAAGAACGTCAGCGTTGTACAATACCAAAGACGCTTTCGTACATACCAGCGACAGGATATTGTGTCGCCATCTCTCCGAGAAGTAGAAGAGTCACGTAAACCACGAATCCAACTATGGCATATCCTATCAACATGCTGGCGGGTCCACCTTGGGCAAGAGACTTCCCAGTACCCAGAAATAGTCCTGTACCAATGGTGCTGTATCATAGCAAGAGTTGAATAGAGCTCTCGGGTAAATGAAAGGCTGCTAACAGCTGCTAACGCACCCTGCGATTGCGATCATCTGCACCTGTCGTGCAGAAAGTCCGCGGTGAAGACCAGTATGTTTCTTGTCGGCAGGTGGAATGGGTAGCACTTCGACTGCCTCAAGTACATCTTCTAAACTTTCTGAATACGACGGCGGTTTGTTGATCTGAGTCGAACTTGAAGGCTTCATGGTACCGTAATCCACGCCTTGGGTCTGATGCAGTGGTTTCGAGGAGTGAGTGAAAAAAGTGGGGTCACTGGCCATCTTTACAGTTCCACAAGGATACACAGATATAGGGCTAGATGGGTCCACGCCGCTTCATCAGTAGGATTCAATTATTGAGAGATTTTGAGTCGATTTTTTGAGATTCGAATCCGGATCCAGGATGGTGCAATTCTGAATCATCGACCGGCGAGCCGGCTGGGAGTGACTACCGCGAATGATGTGACAGCGTGACATCGCGCGACGTGTTTACCAGCGCCATCAGCAAAACGGCTTATTTCTTGCGGCCTTTTCGAGCCTTTTCGAGCTTTTTGGCTGTCCACCAGGTAGAAAGTTGATAAGTAGAACAAGTTCACAAGGCAAAATTCTAAAATTGAATAAGATACATATATGTTATCACAAAAAAACTATGCTAAAATCTAGTGCATTACTTGGCCTCAAGAATCGGGGTCCAACTACAGATGAGAAAATAAGAGGATGATACATCAATGGTATCCTTGCCTCGAATAGGAGCTTCAGCTGGTCCCGGTCAGTACTCGACTCCTGGTGGGTCGGAGTGAAGACTTTGAAGTGTATTTCCTAGCAAAATTGAACCTCGTAAGTATCCGGAGTCTGTCAGGCTATGTCAGTAAGTGAAAGGTGCATACCTCTAGGATACCAGTACTTCCGTTCCCGTCCTTCGTTGCCGACTCACCGACATCGTGACCATGGTATCCGAGTCCGCCTTAATTTCGAGTCGAGGCCGTTGGCGTACGAGTTGGCTTCAACGCGTCCGAGTCCGTGAGTGGGGCATAGCTGAGGAGAGCAGAGCTTGGTGGTGGAAGAAAAAGAAGGACTTCACGTCTGACGTGGAAACGGACTGTGGCCAAACAGACGATAAACACAAACTTTAATTTATTCGCACAACACAAACCATCTCCTCCTCCACATTCGTCGTCGCACTAGTACTGACATATCTTTCAGCGCTCCGTCTCGCCATTGGCGCTCACATTCTTTATGCAACCGGCATTATTGGCCAACACCAACACTCTCGCGAAGCCGCACTCACCGCTCAGGGCATCTGTGCTTGCCCCAGAACTCACCTTCGCATCACACAGCGCCGGCCTCGGACTCAATTTTTCTCAAAGTATGTTGTTCAGATTGCGGTAGATCTGCTCTCCTGCTAACCATGCATATCCAGGCTGATCAGATGGTCTACGAATTAAGTGAGTCTCACCATTTCTCGACCTGAAATTCTGTAAAATCCATGTATCTTCCCAATCCTGTCTCGCTGCGTGTCGCGTTCACTAGTGCACCTATTTTATTCGTGATCCCTGCTGTAATCCCAGATATTTCTACAGAATGTGCTTTTGTATAATAAAATATAAAATATAAAATTCTTCGCCCGCTTGTCCAACTTGTCACCTTGCAGACCTTTTCAGGCGAAAAGTAGCCAATCTCTGGTGAGACTTGTTGGTGATTTTGGACATAGCTTGTTGCCTTGCGACTTCGCACCTTTTTGAGACTTGCCCAGTCTTGCCACGACTTGACAAGGCCGGGCAAGGAAATTGCCGGTTTACTGATGGCCATCATAAATTTCGCCCAAGCAGTGAGACGCGTAAATGAATGAGACCCTTTGAGGTGGTGTCTGGAGATAGATTATCTTGCAGGTAGACTTCTAAATCTGACTTCTTAGTAGCTAGCGCGTTTCGCTACTGAGGTAAAAACGAGAAATTCAGAATAACGCAAGAATAACCTTGGAATAACCAAGCTCTTCGGCAACAGTGTTGTATAGCATAGTAATAGAAAAGCGAACATTATATACATATACTGTTATAAGCCAGAGCGTCTAAGAAGCTCTATACGGAGCACTAGGACACAATCCAAGACCATGTGAAAGTATCATATATGAGGAATGAAGGTGATCCAAGGAACAGTCTGATAGGCTCCGGGAGGGAGCGCCCGAAGTGATAGAAAGGCATCGATAAGCAAAAAAAGCCTAGCAACAATATACATACAGGCTAGTAAGATGAGAATGAATGTGACGTTGATCTGAACGGTTTTGTTGGCATACTGAGGGTGCGAGTCTTTGAAAATAAAGACGGTGACCAACCAAAGGAGCGGGACGCACGCAATTGTGAGGGATGAGATACGCCATAACGTTTGCTCTCTGTAGGAAGCGAAGTCGGATGACCATGCCGAAAAATGAAGGAATCCGAACCCCGTTGCAATGACTGCAGAAGGAACAGCAGCGCGGGAGAAATACCGCTCGTTCGACCCATCCCCGGCGAAAAAGGTCGGGACCTTCTTCCCTCCCCGGTGCATATCTTCTGCCTTATCTCTGATAGCCATGGAGGCAAACACGGAGACGAAACGACTCGAAGCAACGTTGTGCCACACCATGACTCCGGTGTCGCGGTACGCCATGGCCCTTCCGTTTCTGCACACATACCCTCTGCTAGAGTTTTCCGCGAGTTCCTTTTTCTGATAGACACGAAAAGGACGCCGGACATTCAGTGGTTTGTGCCACCAAAACGCGTAGGTCACGAAGTTTAACACGGCGTAGGCAGATGTCACGACCTCCAGTTGCGTACTTGGGAGATGATTTGCAGTACGCGCAAGAAACTGGAGGATGAACCAGGTCGTTTGGATGAGAATGATGCATTTTGTAAAGATATCGTCTTTACTTCGATCGTTGATCTCGTCATCCGTGATTTTGGGAAAGTCAATAATGTCGTTAGCCGCTAGGTCCTCTATTCTTTCGGCAGTCAGAGTTTCGATTGAGTTGCTTTCATCATCGAAAAGCATGAATCCTCCCATTATGACAAAAAATCCGTGGGCCATAGTCCATCGCCGAGCTGACAATTGGTAGACATGCAAGACCAAACTTTGAGCCTTTTCTATATTTGAATTGGAGGACACTGACAGCTCACCTATGAACTTTTTTTTCAAGCTACTTGCAACTACACGTTGGCGTAACGCCCACATGATGAGGAGCTCTGGCGCGATCAGTGCGACAATTGTGATCCTGACGCGACGTATGAAGATATCGAGCTTGGTCTCGTCAATACCTGGGATATTGGGATGAATTGCAAACCAGGTGCAAGAAAGGATTAGGGATAGACAGCTCCAGACGATATCCTGGATCGTTCTGCAGGCATCATGGCAGGTCGACTGTGATCGAGCCTCAAGAGAAGCAGAGGCAAGGACAGGTAAGCCGTTGATTGCTGGAAGATACCAGACTAGGGTAGTAAGGGTGTTCAACATGATACTGCCAGCAAGGTGAGTTGCGATAATCGTGGCATTTATGTGAACATAGCGCACGAAAAATTTGGAAGATGATCTCGAAGATTGCTTTTAGTGACAGATGAGGACTGAAAAAGTAGGTTATGTCGGTATATTGATGTGTTGTACGAAGAGCAATTCAGGCTGTAGACACAGGACGTACGGTTTGTAGAGAAGCGAAGAATCAAGCGCTGTACAGCAGAGTTTGTCACCGGGATGATTGGCTACAAAATTAGCATCATCAGGACCTTTGAGAATAAGAAATCTCGAAATCTTGAACACTCGAACACTCAAATGTCCAGAGGAACACCTTGAAAGTGCCAATAGACCAGTAAGCCTACTCGTCATCTCGTATATGCGATACAAGAATCGGCGTTTACGGTTTCAGTTTGCTTGCGGTTTGGTTTCGGTGCTCAACTGCTCCACAAGAAAGACCCCAGCAGAGGACTTGTACATATCATGTTTCATGGTCAGATTAAGTTGAATGCGGTTGTGGCGTATGGCGATGCTTACCGTGAGTGATAATTTTCCACCGTGAAGATTAGTATATTTAGGGTGCAGCAAGACAACCGTTCAGCCCAGAATTTTGGTCGGACTTGACAGCACATATTGGGGTAGCAATGCTGTCGTGACGCAGAGATGATGGATGCACGTCAGTGAGTGGCTATAGGACGACGAATCGGCGTAAACTATTCCTGGCAGATCTCTTGAGTATTTGACGCTCGATTCGAGTCCGTGCAAACAGGATTCAGGAATCGTACTTAAGTTTTCCAAGGTGAATAACTGAGAAAGGCCAAGTGCCTTCACGGGAAGGTGTTGTAGAATCAGAGCGGGCATCGAGGACCAGCCTGAGTAGTAGGTAAGAGAATCAGGATCAGGAGCAGGAGGTACATGCACGACGCCAGGGCTAAAAAAATCGGACCTTAAAATGCCAAGACCACGCACTGTCAACTTAGCACAAGCCTAGCCAGAACTCTGCTGTAGGTGTAATCTTCTTCTGTTTCTTTGTTTGTATAATTGTATTGTACTACATATTGTCGTGAAGAGACAAGTCGAAATCGGTGGGGGCGTGGATTTCATGTCGGTTTATGATGTGGTCTCCCGGATATTTTGGATCGTATCGTCCGAAAAGATGTGGGGTACTATCACCTCTCCATCTGGTCCAGAGCCCTCCGAGCCTGTATATACAAACAGGTCAGTCGTGCACAGGAAGGTAAGAAGGGCAAAGGTCGGTACCGTATAGATCCATCCACAGTTCACGGACTGACACCAAAACATGCACTCGCTCCTCCCGGTCGCCCCAGTAGAACTCGACACGATCTAGCCACTGGTACGTCCTGCAAAGAATATTTGCCTGCTCTCTTGAGAAGGGTCCACAATTGTCGCGACTCGAAGTAGAAGGCAGATCAGGCCGAGTACAGGTAACGATGAAATCGAGCAGATCAAGGGCAAGTGTCGATCTGTGAATATCACTTATTTCTGTACTTAGCAGAACAAACGCCTGATCAAGTGTGTGGGTTCGACTGTGTTCGAGCCGAATTAGGGCCATCACTACGTTGTCAAGATTGAGAACCAGTTGGTATCGAGCAATGTGATTGAACGTAGCAACATGCTGAGATACCTCAACGGCACTGGTCAGGTCATCGCTCCACAACCACCGGATAAGAGCAGCAATGAACGTTTTGAGGGATGCCTCCGAGGGTTGCTCTTTTGTAAGCATGCTCGTTCCGTCCGAAAATGCCAAACACATTTCGACATCAAGATTGGATATAGTGCTCTGTTCCCGAGGACCAAGGATACGGACAAGCGCGACGTCGATATCGACAAGAGGTATGTCTTCTATCGCTCGAGTTTGACATAGGAAAAAGAGCATTTCAATCAAAGCTGAGACAGCGTATCTGGATGCGAGTGACCTTACTAGGTCAATTGAAAATCGATCTGGCCGGGTGTTCGCCATATGAAGACCGATATGTCCTATGATCTCTCCGAGACTTGGAGAGTCATTATGTGTGGATTCCGAGTGCAGCTTTTTAGTGAGGTGATGGAATCGTACAAGGGTCACAAGAACACGAGTATCGAATTGCTGCCAGTTTTGTCGTCGACTTTCCATCATACAAATTAGTTCTTCCAACACTGCTATTAACCATTGTCTCGGCTCAGTCGGACGCAAGAATACCGGCATACTGATGATGGTGACAATATCTTCAGTCGTTGGAGCCTTCATAGACCAGATCCATTGGACAACAGCACGCACGAAGGATACGTCTGGTTGAGGCACATCGCGGTTGACGAGGATCTTGTCGTGTGTCCTATCCCAAAGACAAAGACAGACAGTAGCTTCCAACTCGGAGGGCGTGCGATTTATTTCGGAAAATTCCCAAGGAGGCTGAGACTCGGCCAACAACTTTATGACTCGAAGATATTCAGTCTGCGATCTGTTGACATCGCGTAATGACGCCCTCCATACAGCGTCGAATATACACGAGAATGTCAATTTGATGGTGAGGATCCCTATCTGCCTCTCTTCCTCGGTCCGAACAGTGTCGGCGACTGTATGCGATACATAGTCTGAGGTGAGTATCTGCAATGTGCGTGTGAGATGCTTCGAGGACCATAGCCGTGAATGCCTTCGTTCACTACGGACTAGGACCGCGAATGATCGAAAGAAAACCGAGTGCCAAACATTGTGACCGCTCAAAAGACTCGACTCCCGTCGGGCAGCATCAACCAATGCAAAAAGGAGATCGAATCGGTTCGATAGAGTGCATAGAGGGTTCCACAACCTGGCGCGATATGAGAACCCATTATCGAGTGACACTAGAATCACTTACGTGATCCCCGGCCATTCAGTACCGCTCAGCACTGAGATACATTCCGCAGCGGTTAAATTGCACCGATAACTGGCTTCGGGTGATAAGAGGTGAACGAACGATTGCATCTCTAAGCCTGAGAGTATCACAGGAGATTGTCCGGCTTGTCTTTGTTTTAGCAAGACAAGTTCTCGCGTCTTTGAATTCCCACAAATGGAAGCGAGAGCAGCGGCAGCTTGGTCGAGCGCGTCGTCGTCGTGGGTTGCCTGCAGAGTTGTGTGGTATGCATAATCGACTACGGGGAGATATTGATTGATGCGGTCGTCAATCTCGGTCAATTGTGGCTCTTCCTGACTTTCCGGTTGTGGGATACGATTGGAGAGTGGAATGTGGGTCGCGACCCAATGCGATGATGTCTGAACAGGATGGAAGAATGGCTCTAGATGCCGAGCAACCCTGATGCAAAACGGCCGACCTTCCTCACTGGGCTGGGCTTCTGGGTCAGACCCTCGGGAAGTGACTGAGAGCCTGCAGTGCGATACAATCCAGTGGATCAACGCTTGGACAGAACGTAGTGGTGTTAGGATGTGCTCAACAAACGTGCGGAGAACTTGAGAGAGTGTCGTACGGAAAGGCGAAGTTTCGGGATGGCGGTATGTGTGAACCAAGGCATAAGATAAAGTCGCACCTACGGAAAAGATAGTGGCAGCTGAGATTGATGCACAAATGATGATAGGCTGTGCAACATGATGAGGTAGAAGGGCGGCAGAGAAGACATTCTCCAGAAGTCCAACAAGAAAAAGGAGGACGGGAATAGTGAGAATGACTGGCAAGGTCTCAAGAGCAGGACCCAACAAGACTTCGGCTTGTTTCCATCGTCTGGAGATGTCAGTCAGCTTCTCGTGGGGTTTGCCCGTGGATTTTGTGAGCGTTGCAAGAAAAGCACGACCAGCGACAGCCAAAGCAGCTGCAGAGATCTGTTGAAGAAGAACGTTAGATGACTGGATTCTGAAGAAGTCCGAAGACGAACGCTGATGATGAGGGCAAGAGACCAATACGCGTTGACGCGGACATCTGACGCGTCTGGTACGAATGGAACTGGCGAGGTGATTTGGAGCTGTGATGCCCGCGTACCACTGAGCTGAATGGTGATCTCTGTAAGGTTGACAAGCAGTTCGTTTGTCCTGGCTCCTTGATCTGGGCTCAGCCTTGTAAGCGAGTCCACAAAAAAGGATGTGACAATGGCGGAGAATAGACCGACCTCAACGATAAGTCAATATAGGCATCCTCCAATATCGAGGAACCACTCACAAAGACCAGGAGAACATCTACACTACCTCTCCAGCGATCGATTATCAATCCGATACGGCTTAGAGTCGAATTCAGCAAAGGGTTCCAGGCGCTACTGCTTTGCGCTGTCACGGGTGCAATAGATTTGTGAGAAGGGTCTGATGATAAATCGATAGATTCAGATTCAGATGTTGCTGAAGGATAGGGACGATTAAGACGATGCACCAGCTGCAGCTTGACGGTCGTTCATTTCGCGAAGTAAGGTTCGGATATCATCTGTATTGCATACAACGTGAGTAGCCTTGAAGCACACATTGAAACGAGTCCGAAACTGACCAGCTACAGCTTGTCGTTCGCTAATTTGGCGAAGCAGAGCAATCTGCTGTCGAAGTAAATCAGCGACAAGATTGGGAGAACCGCTAGAAAGCAATGAAGTCAGTACAAGTACTACAACGATCGAGGCATAAACTGACATTTCGTGGGGTTCATTGGTGTCTGCCCTTTCTTCGTCGATACTCCCGGCCTTCGCTGAAGCCTCAGCATCTTCGTGAACGTTAGTTGGATACATCGCAGGAGAGACGGACATAGGTCGAGGGTTATGTGGTCGAGGGTTATGTGATGTTTTGGAGGTTCGATTTGAAGAATATCCAGTCTCTGCTTCATCGTGGCTGCCAGAAGTTGGAACTTGGCGACCCGAGATTCGAGAACCAGGACTCGGAGGACTGTCACGGTACTTATACACGTGCACATATTCTACCTAATTCTTGACCGGGCTCCAGATTATATTGGATAAAGCCATTCATTACACCTATCAATGTCTCTAGGGTTACAACGAAATTCGAAAGCGAAAAGGTGTGTAAAATAGAAGTGAAACGGATATTGGAGAGCAGAACCAGAAAGCAAGGCTGAAGAACAGAGTCGTGCAGTAGGAAGGGGGGTCCAATCCAATTGAAAAAGAATGTAAGATAGACACGGTCCATCAAGAAGGATGCTCCCCCTCCCATCGTTACGTTTGAAAGAAGATACAAGTCCTTGGGCAAAGACATGGCTTAAGATCAAGCCCGCCCTCCTTTGCCCCGATTCTCCTTCGCTTCTTCCATTGTTTCCCCGAGTGCTAGCGCTCGAGAATAGCACGCTATCGCCACGAGAGACCAGATAGTTACATTTGTACCCTGGTCACCCGAGAACCAATAATTGAGTACTGTCGCATGAATGACTTGATGCGAGCTTACCTGATAAAAAAACGCACTAAGGAAACCTAGGAAGAACATCACAACGATCCTCAGGATGATACTCCGATGAATTGCAAACGATTTGAGTAGCGGCAACGGATATTCAAGGCAGAGCATGAATATACCGATTATCATAGTAATAATCGGGAGAATTGGGGCCTTGACAATGAGCGTGATGAAGATGGCCGAGTTCGCCGAAGGCCTACGAAGCAAGACGAGATTATTAGCTTCCGGGTCATCCCTTCCCTAAGACGCATTGTTACGCACTGAAGCCCTCCAGGGTCACGTAGAGTACCACCTACAAAGTCCCAGAAGAACTTGCGATAGAAAAACGCCCAAAAGCTCGCCCAGACGGCATCTTGTGGCCTATTTGAGCGAATCGAGACGAAAGAGAATCGCACAACGATTTACTCACAGGCATTAGCAGAGATAGAGATATACCGGGCGTATTCGTGCCAGACTAGATTTCCCATTGCTCAAGAGAACTGGTTGGAGAGGTGCGTGCGAGGAGAAGACGATTGTAGAGCGCTCGGCCCAAGGAAAATAACAACGAACGAAACGAAAGGCTGCAAGGAAGACTTGCTTCGAGGAGGAGGAGATCGTAGAGAAAATCGAATAAAAGAGCACAGCTCGAAAACCCAGACGAAAGACAGAGAAAGAACGGCGATGAAGAAAAGAACACCAAAGGTGAAGTCGGTCACTTTACAAGCCTGATAGCCCAAGATGTCGGAACTTGATGTCGGACTTTGTATCTCCTTGCTACCAACAGTCACTGCCTGTCGCTGGCAGCTCAAATCTCCCCTTGAATTGACTATAAATCCGACGCTTGGAAAGCCATTTATATTCGCAGTAATTACGTAGAGCAAATACAAAAATCAATCGATAGCCAAAAGAGCCACCCATGTACCAACTTGCGTCCTCAGTACTGAAGAGTAGGTGGTCGTTGCAACGGTCTTGTCGGGCCAGAGTTCTAAATTAATGCATACGTGTCAGCAATTCTCGGCATCAAAGGGGAAAGATGCTCACCATAGTTTGACCCGAAGATGTGGACCGGATAACACCATGGGGAGGAGGCTTGGGCATATTGAGCTTGGGTACGTCACGGCCAAGCATTTTTGTCGTCGAGTTGATGGATGATGAGGACGACGTAGATGCTAAACTCGGTGTCTTTGTATGGTGGGGTATACTGGCAATGAAGGGTGGCATGAATGAATCGGGATACCGTGCATCTCCGTAACCCGCCTCCATCATACTCGGTCGCTGCATAGGTAACGCGGGTGTTGAAGGGCCTTGCATAGGTAATGCGGGCGTCAGTGGGGATCGGATACTAGCTTCTCTCCTTCTACGCAACCTCCAACATAGAAACAGCAAGACCGCTAAGAGGAGAAGCCCGACTGCCGCTCCGACAGAGGCAGCGATAATCGCGGTCTTGGATATAGAATGTGAGCTGTGCGTGGTTCGGGTTTGAGATCTGTAAACCGTGAGGAAGGTCTCTCGAAATACAAGAAAATGGAAAACACGAACGGGGCGGATGCGGGGGCAGCGTTTGCATTATTCGTTCCGGGTTGATTAGTTGTCTCGTTAGCAGAGAAGAAAGTAACTTGGTCGATGTCTACGAAAGGTCCGGTTCCATTCTGAAGGATGGAGGTGAGGGTGAGGTTATGGTCTCCAGACCCAAGATTGTTTGCAAAGTACTGTAAGTAGAGAATGAGTGCTTGAACTCAGGGCAGACACTGGAGAACAAACCAATAACGTCTGGGAAAGAACACAGACATGAGCCGTGAGTGCACTAAGATATTGAACAGAGCGTACCTTTGTGTGAAGTACGCTTGCCATACCATCTGCTCCTCCAGTGAACGATTTGGATTGACCATCCACTTGAACCTCAATATTAGCATGATCAGGCGAGACTGTTCCGTAGACAGCTACAGCGTCTCCAGAAAACGGCATAGTGACGAAAGCCCCTGGCGTCTGAGTATAACTAGGACAATATCAAGTAAAAGTCTGACATAAACCAGGCTGTTCAGACTCACTGTAGTGTACCTCCACTAAAGTCAGATCCGGTATTAGTACTCCAATCTCCAGTTGTTGGTCCGTACACCATTCGCGGGTCAGAATCGTCGCAGTCGATTGTCGATAAAGTTGACCTAGTTTTCCAAAGTTAGAGAAATGTACATAGGGTGCACACAGGAAAAGACTGACCCTGTCGACCCAATTTGCGTCTCAAACTGCATCCAATCAATGTCTATAGGAGTCCCTGAGCCAGTATTAGTGAAGACAGCAGTGTGTGGACCATTGGAGAGTCCATGGGCCGATCCAAGAAGCTTTTGGACAGCTTCATTGGTGTAAGTCGCACTTCCGTTTACTATCATCTGACCATCGACAGCAATCGTGTAAGAGCCATAAGTTGGTCTAAGCCCCCCGTATATTGATATTCCAGTTCCTGTAGAGCGCAAATTTGAGTCGAGAGACTACATACAGTGGAAGCTATCGCACCATTAAATTGAATGGTAGCGGTAGCGTCCGGCGCTGAGGTAGTATGAAGAGAATCTCCCGAGTACGACTGAGCTCGTCAACTAACCATGCAAGTAATGCAATGATCGTCCGACTTACCGTGATCCAAGGGTCATTCGCCGGCGAATCCGTCCATGCACCGACCGGGGCGTAGGAAATTAAAGGAGAGCTATCCTCGACTGTATAGATCCAGCGAATTGGTGAATATCTACACAGCACAGGAGAAAAATAGCACTCACGAGTCACGTTAAAAGAGGCCATCAAGGCTCAACGAAAAAAAAAAGAGCGAAACGAAACGAAAGAAAGTGAGGAAACGGTGCGTCGTGAAAGCCTGTCTAGCTCGTTGACATCCAGGTCACAAACTAGGGGCTTGACCGGACATTGACAAGCAGATGAAATAATGTCTTGTGTTCGGAAAGGCACATATCGAGGCAGTGATGGACCGATGGCGTCTCCTTGATGGATAGTTTTCCGTATCGTTTCGGGGCTAAAAACATGTGGGCTCGGTACTACAATCGATGGCGGTTGTCTTGGAGCAATCAATGGAGCAATCATCAGCTTGGAATACTCCGCCATTGGGTGCAAGATACAAGGTCGTCTTCGAGTTTGCGTTAGAGCACTGCAGCCCCATTTAGCCGCAGCTACTAGGCGCGGCAGCAGCCTCAGGAGTCCCGACTCTTTTGTCCTGAACGTCGACTATGCCACCCAAGAACAAGTTGGTCAAGGCACCAACTGTTCCATCTACTTCTAGAGAACTCGTCCCAACGGGTCCAAAACATGTTTCTACAAAACACGCTCCCAAACGCGACGAAAATGGAGACAAACCTACTACTGCTCGTGCTCTCGTTCTTCGAAATGGAAAATATGGAGCTCGAGGAACTGGCGAAGTCATGCTCGTTACCAAGCTGAGTGGAAGGGAGAAACTCGATTTGTTGGCTGGTAAGCCGTTCGTTATGAGTAGATTATAGCCTGGTTTTACTCCCGATCTAGAGGATTTGATTGAAAGTTCAAAAAAGGCTGTCTTGAGACCTTTCAGGCTTGAAGACTGCTTGAAAATTGCAGAATCCCAATCCAATGGTACGCAGTATCTTTCGATCCACTTACAAAGTGGAGAGTTCACCATGATATGCAGCTTTCCTCGACGATATCGCCAATCTCAAGGATCCGGATCTGTTCTGTGCCCTCATGCAAGCGGAAGTACTCGCCCGCACATCTGAGCCCAAGAAAGGTGTCTCAGATCGTAGAAAAGACCCGTCGTATATCGCGGAACTTATTGCAACCAGGTACGATCTAGTGATGTTGCCTGCTATCACTCTCACATTGAAAATGTACTCTCCATGTTTATATCGCGTTGCTGTTGTACAGAATCCATAATGCGTACATGCTTGCATCTGCGTGGAAGATTGTATTGAGTACTCTGTACTCGCTGCAAGAGGAGGGACTAACAGATCAATCAGTCAACACCAAGCTCAAGAACGACACGCATTTTAGGTCTCGCTATCTAGCTTTGTACGAGATGGTCACTATTCTTGTCGACGCGAGTCAGGCCAAGTTCTCGGTGCTAGCAACTACCACCCGTAAGGTTCATTTCCTTCAAAAGTCGTTCCGCCATGTTTCATCTTTCCTGCATTCCAGCGCATTATTCTCGCTATTTTAAACCTGCAAGCAGTCAACCTGGCGAAGCTGAGGTTATTTTTGACTGGGCGGGATTACGAGAAGCATGCAAATCTTTCCTCGACTCCATCATTATTGAACTCTGTTTCCCCCGCGCACCATACCCAAAGCACGTCTTGTATCAGATTCTCCACGAAGCAGTGGAAGAAACGCCTAGGGAAGCAAAGCGGTTTCCACAGGCCCTCTGGGACGCCGTCGGCGATTTATCTGTAAGCTACTCAAGCGAATCGTCGACAATGCATCATTTACAACAGTGTAATGCAGGTTTCCGTCGAACTATTGGAATTACTCGAACGACCGTTGTTAGGCCCCGATGGTGATGCCTGGAAGCAACTTCCTCGCGAAATGCCTGCAGACTATGAGAAATGGGTCGACGCCCAGTTTTCCTCTGAGAAAGCTGCTAACAAATGCAGTAACTTTCAAAGCTCAGTATACCCTTTGGAAAAGACCAAGATCAAAGGCGTCCTCGACGACATATGGAAAAAAGTCAATGCCGTGAGTTACTACGCTTTCACAACAATATGGCAAAGAATCTTATTTCATCCTCCTCTCCAAGAACTATAAAGAAGCGTCTGGACAAGACATCGACGCGTTATGGCAGTTGCAGAATGCGCTGAAACGTACCCCCCGCTGGCATTCTTTCAAGATCACAGGGACTGCCAATGATGACGATTCTGAATACGACTCCGATGGGCCTCCGAAACTCACACCTATTGGTCAAAAGCGAGAGAGAAAACAACTCCAAATCACTCGGGGTGGAGAAGACGGCTCTGATGACTCGATGCCTGGTCTTCAATCCGTTTCCAACTCTTCAGATGATGAAGAGAGTGAGGACGATAGCGAGAGCGAGGAGGACGACGACGACGACGATTCAGACGATAGTGGTTATGACACTGAGCAGGAGGATGAAATGAGGGACATGCTCAGGGAAGCTATGGACACGGCGATCGAAGCTGATTTCTTCGCGCTCAATACGGATGCACCCCCGGAACTTGATCCCCTTGCAGATGACCGCAAGAGCAATCCGTTCCTGAAACTTTTGGGCTCCTTGCGAGGTAAGATTCTGGATGTCATTTCTGAGCCTTCGTCCTGAATATGTCTCCCGCTAGGACGTATGTTTTCCGCGAACCCGAAACTCAGAAGTACCAAACGGACTGAGACTCGACAGCCTGGGGCTCGACCTGCTCCCTCTGCTGCTCCTAATCGCAGTAAGATAAATTATTACCACTGCGGTCCTGACCATCCCTGAAACAGTCTTTTTTGTTCGTAGCGGAGCCAACGAAGAGTCAGAAAGCAACCGTTGAGGAGGTAGAAGACGAAGATGACCAGGTCCGCTCAGTCAAGAAGAAGAAGAAGAAACCCAAGAAAAAGAAGAAGCCTGCAGCGCCAGCGCCTCCGCCTGAACCAGAGCGAGTGCCTACTCCGCCTCCCGCTCCAGTCGCTCCTCCGAAGGCTACTGCTCCTCCTCTCAAGAAAGCTGCACCTGCTCCACCTAAGCGTACGACGGTGAATGCCACAGTTCCTCCGCACATGTCTACAGCGTCTCTTGTGGACCAGACAACCGCACAATCTGCCCGTTCGTATCTCCAATCCGAAAACCTCGATTCTACCAAGACAAAGATCAAATCTAGGCCAGACCACGCGTCTATGTTTTCCATCTCAGAGAAATTCGGCAAGCTACGCTCTAACGCGGAGGACAAGTTGGATCCTACTGAAGAAAAGAAGGCCAAACAAAGTTGGTTCTCGAAGTTGGGCAAGAAGACGAACAAGTACATGCACCAATTGCTCAATACTTCGGAAGATGACAAGAAAGGTCTCGCTCCCATGAAATGGGAGAATTTCTTGAAGGTGCGACCATTACCGGTCTATTTTATCATGTCGAATCTTATAAGCATCATAAGGTCATGCGAGAAATGGGATTCAGCTACGATCCCAGTACCGCAGGGTCTAGTGTTCGATTTGATCCTCCCGACTCACGCGATAAAGTAAGTTCAACAGTCTCGTTCATTGATTATCGTTGTACTGATTTTCTACTCTTCTACGCAGTCCATCACTTTCCATAAACGTGAGTCTATACTAGCTATCAGCTTAATTTTCCATGTCTGACAAAACACGCCACCAGCCCATCCGGACCCCACTTTGAGTCCTCTCAAACTGAAACAGTTCGGGAAGAGATTGAAGGATTATTATGGGTGGACAGAGGAGGATGTTGCGAAAAAATTGATCTGAGTTGATTCGACTTTGGAACTTATCGCTAATGTTAAGAAGTAAGTATATCTTGTAGCACTGTCTCAACATCATCCGTACTTTATGATTCATTATGATGCATATTTTTCTTGAATTTTTCTTGCAAACAGGTCTATTCACGCGTCGTAATATGTGACACTATCACGTGATGTCACTGCGATACATTTCATCGACCGTATTCCTCACTTGTACTCAGAAAGAGTAGTTCCTGGCGACATTCGGAATCATGAACGAGCTAACAAACAACATGTAGAGAAAAGCAATACTCCTGACATAGTTCTTGAAACTTATTGGACGAAATTAAGGCAACAGTCCAGTGACTTTCCACATGGATTGTAAGTTCTCGAGCTGCAGATTTCGTAGATTAGTAAATGCAATGAATATGTACATACCCCAGACTGACCAATTTTTCAAACCCATCCTCACGCACGACCCTGGCAACGAGTCTCTCGAGATCCGCTCTGGACAGATCCGAGTCGTACAGTTTTGTAGAGTGACACAGACTTTGAATGAATGCGTCCGAGTCAGCCGCAGCTTGGGATGGGACAACGTTTGTAACAAGACCAGATGGCTGGCGAGGAGGTGGTGGAGGAGCATTGTTGCTATTCAGAGAGGTGGAAGACAGAGAAGAACCAGGGAGAGACGTGTTACTGGTAGCGTTCTGGACAGTGATCAACGGTCGAAGCATAGAGGAATTATTAGTCTGGCAAGAAGCTATCCCAGAGGGTTGGTTGACAGGAGGTGCTGCGAAAGAAGGCAAGGGTCTAGGAGAACTTGAGCTGAGATTGAGATACGAGGAAGGGGCCTCGACTTGGGACGAAGATATAGCAAATACAGAAGAAGACGAGGACGTAACTGCGCCAAGAGGAGAGCTTTGCAGAGCATGAGGTGCGAATTGAGATAGATCGGAAGTGTACGCGAGTGGACCAGGTGGATTGACAGAAGTAGGTGGATTCAAGGGGGACGGTCCTGATACAACGACGGGATTTGGGTTAGCTTTGCAAGGACATACAGTGCGTATGTTGTCGATGAATTGGGCGGCAGCGGCAGACGTTGTGAATGTTATTTGGAACCGGCGATATGTCTGCGGGGATGTTAACGGCTGACTAGATAGAGTGATATATTGAGTACCGATGGTGCTCCAGGAGCGTTTGGAAAAAGATAGCGGATGCCAACCACTGCATCACGGTAAACTGCTTTCAAGGGAAGACTCTGCGAGTGCTGTTTCTGACGCGGTTGAGACGAAAATGACAAAAGATCTAGATCTTCCTGTAGAAGTTCAGGACCTCTGTTCAAGTATGTATACGATTTGACGAGTCTCACAAGAATGTATTCTTGCTGGTCATCGTCCAAAAACCACAGAACGCGTAGTCGGACGGATTCGAGGTCGTTTTTTGCAGATTTTTTTACGTCCAAAACTAAGCGCATAATAGGATTAACAAAATGCTGCCATTCCTGAGCCGATTCTGCTCTAGAAGGATAAGATCTTGAGTACTTTGCGAGCAAATGAGTGTTCGTGGCTGTTGTGGAAAGAGACATGTGCCGCGAAAAGAATTGTAGAGTGGCCTCTCCCCGCTTCAATGGCTGCTCGTTCCCCTCCAGCCCGTCCTCACATCGGAATTCATCCCTCAAATCATTTCGCATCGACTGCTGATTCTTGGGTCGAAGACGACGCTTGGGATAGTGCATCTGATTCAGAATCTCCTCGTCAGACCACCTTGTCGACGCCCTGGAATCATTCATCTTCATCTGCCCCAAAACCCGTTCCAAGACCTGCTTCTAACGCTTCTTCTTCGACTCTCGCACTCTCATATACACATCTAAGTGCTCCAAATCCCAGTTCTTACCCACCGAGACCAGATTACAGAAGTGGGGATACTCAGGCAGGTACACCGCCCCAAAAGAATGGCTGGACTATCGTCAGGACAGCTCATGACCACAACGACAATCGGCATTCGCAAGATAACGCCAAAACAAAGGCTGCTGGCGGTCCCGATCATGTCGAGCTTGATCCAGATATTGAGGTTGAAGGGGACATAATACTCGGCGATCTGGAGACAGAGCAGCTGGACGACCAACCTGGATCACCGCCCATTCATACGAAACTCAAGCAGTATCAGGGATCGATAAAAGATGGCATTGATGCGATTGTAAATGGTACTATCTCCAGCGCATCCTCTTGAACAAATCTCATATCTAGATTATAGATCCCTTGCACGATATCCGTCATCGATTGCCCAGACGTTCAGATACATCTCCAGAGGCCTCTACAAAGCGTCCCAAGGAATCCTCTCAAGATGCGACCGAGAAATCCGAAAAGCTCATGCGTGAACGATCGATACGCTCGAATCGACGGCATAAGTTTGTTGATTGTTTGACGAGTCAGGACGTTAACATTGGTATGTGGTTCTGGTACTTGCCTGACATGATGATTAATATCCTTAGAACTCTAGTGGAATTACGGAAGCTGGCTTGGGCAGGTATCCCTGCAGACCTACGACCAATAGCTTGGCAACTTTTGCTAGTACGTTATCTCTCCATTCGAAACGGAGCCGTCATGTTAATCCATGTCCTTTACTAGGGATATCTTCCCCTTCCTACTCCCCTTCGTTCCTCTACCCTTGCCCGAAAACGCGGGGAATACCTTTCGCTCGTCGAGGTCGCTTTTGCCCGTGGCCGTGATCGGGAGGGTCTCGACCAACAGATCTGGCATCAAATTGAGATCGACGTTCCCCGCACGCGACCCGGGGTCAGGCTTTGGATGCAGGAATCTACGCAACGTGTCCGTTCCCTTCCTTCCGATCTGCTTCGTTCCCGTGTCTAATTTCCAGATTTATAATTGAATCTATTTAGAGCTTGGAGCGTATATTATACGTATGGGCCATCAGACATCCAGCGAGCGGCTACGTACAAGGTATCAACGATCTGGTCACTCCCTTTTTCCAGGTGTTTTTGTCGGCATATATAAGTGAGCATCTTCTCTTTGTTCTCTTACCGCTGGCAAGTATCAACATATGCTTTACCCAGCTTCAGACCCGGAACTGTTCGATACCTCCCTGCTACCCCAACACGTTCTGGATGCCATCGAAGCAGATTCGTTCTGGTGTCTGTCCCGTCTTCTTGACGGGATCCAAGACAATTATATATCTGCACAGCCTGGTATCCAGAGAAGTGTGAGACGAATGGCGGAGCTTGTGGCACGGATTGACGGTATGCATCAGATGGTGCCTCTACTCCACTCATCATCCTCTCATATGCATGCCTAGCACCACTCTCCGCTCACTTGGAAGCCCAAAACGTCGAATTCATGCAATTCGCTTTTAGATGGATGAACTGTCTTCTGATGCGGGAAATCAGTGTGCAGAATACCATCCGGATGTGGGATACATACCTGGTACGTGTCAACCCCGTTTGAAGATTTACAGCAATTTGACAGGAACACTGGATTCACGTCTAGGCTGAAGGTCCTGACGCCTTTTCTCAATTCCACCTCTATGTATGTTCGGCGTTTCTTGTCAAGTGGAGTGACAAGCTACGCGAGATGGATTTCCAGGTATGACTTCTCTAATCTCACCGTCCGATAGACGCTTGACCGTCGTACACTTAGGGTATCATTATGTTTCTCCAATCCTTGCCTACGCAAGACTGGGGCGACCATGAGATCGAGATGCTTCTGAGTGAAGCCTTTGTTCTCAATTCGATATGGCATAACGCACAGAGTCATTTCAGTGTCAAGTAAATCAACGGACAGCTGGATCGGTCCGGTGTACTAGTCTTTCTATGCGTATATCAATTGCGAGTAGCTCGAGTGTGTCAGGGACATTTACAGCCTCTATTGGCATACTTGGGCAATGTATTCTGAGTCTGTAAAATTTGATGACGGGGTTTATTTATATATCAGGTATGTAGGGTGTATTTGGAGGCCTCCCTCTGGATAGCTCTGGTGGCTTTTGTTACGAAGAATTCAATTACCTCGGAAGTGTTGCCGCACTGTTGCGTTGCCGATCAAGTGAGGTAGTGAGAATGTTCTGACGTCAGAACTCTATCATACATCGAGCACCGTCGAGGGAGAATCAGTATTGTCCTGAGTCTGTACGCGTGTTATTCGAATGTCAATTGAAGCGCGAACTTCATGGGGGAGCGAAGAGCATTCCCAGAGATGTTCGAATACGCAATTTGAAAACTTAATATAGGCTTGGTCTGTTCATTCCCAACTCTCGACTGGAAACTTGAAATCACCGCGGTGTGAGTCAAGCCGTCTAGATCATATCCGAACTTGAACACCAACAATCAGCGCTCGATATTTTCCTAGATTGAGAATCGGCGCGCTTAAAATCTGTAGTATACATAGCATTTGTGCCATGGAGGTACTGCTCGAGCACTGAGTACGTACTCACGGATTGAGCTGGTCTTACTCTGCGCGAGGATCTGGAACGTGACGAGAACAGACGCGCCGTCACGGCCGCGTCCGAAAGGTCGTGATCAACCGTGACCAACTCGCCGGTCACCCGGCGTCTATTAGCCGTCCTCTGCCGCCGTCCTGCCGCCAGGAGCCTGCAGCTGGACGTTCTGTGAGCCGTGGTATATTACATACCATACGAATTCGAAGTGGACAGTGTCAATGCGGTGTGAAATAATCTTGAGATGGCACCAATGAGACCTCTTGACCGAAGAGAAAGATATGCTCTCGTTCTCAATATTGTGTTGGATCAAGGACTCGGAGGAGAATATAATTGAAAGTCGGCTTGTTTATTTACATCATTCCGTATAGATTTAATTTGCTGCACTCTTATAGCCCTTCCTCGTCTATGCCTCCTACCTACTAGTCTTCCAAAAGTACCGAAACAAAGTTGATCTCGCATTGTGGCAAAGACGCCACTCCCTCGAATTGTATGTGAGGTATTATTGTTTACACATTAATACTGCGTAAGCGAACAACGAGCTGGTCCATGGTCAGTCTTGATTGAGCATCGTGTGCCCAAGCTCCTTCCATGAGGTGCCAGAGTTTGTCGGTTATAGCCTTCATCTCAACATACTTTGCACGGTTAGGGACTGTGCCATTGTTGACCATCAGCATGACTTTAAAATCGGTAGTGTAATAGTATGGGAGCCTGCCACTGAGTACCTGAGTTGACCAAAGCGACGGTCAGGCATCAGAGGATGGAAAGGGACAAGGTATCAGCGCACCTGAAGCATCAACATGGCGAACGCGTAAACATCCGTCTTTTTTGTGAGTAGTCCGACAGGCGAATCATCATCTGTTGTAATGAGCTCCGGCGCAAGGAATCGTACGGCTCCAGTAAACGCCGTCGTATATCCTTGATGGTCAATGACCTTGGAACGGCCAAAATCGCATACGCGTGGAATTCCGCCATCAGCGATCAGAACGTTTTCCTACGAGGATTGGCTTCAGTAGTGGCGAGAGAGGTTGTCCAAAGAACTGTAACTTACAGACTTGATGTCACCGTGTATCACATTTTCAGAGTGCAAATATCTGATGCCTTCGGCTGCGCCGATGATCTGCCAGAGGCCAATAATTAGTCGATTCAGTCAATAGTCACTACATACTGGGTGAGTGATACATCACTCACCTTTAGGTAGACACAAGGCGTGATATAATGGAGACTCTAGTCAGAAACATAAATGATATATCACACCACAAGGTGTCCTCCTATAATCCCGTGTAAGGCTTCCAGTCTCCGCCTCAATTCCTGTCAGCAGGTAGTTGTCATCGATTTTCTGCCTTCCCTTTGAGGACAATTATATTTAGGCGACCCGCCTTGCCCCAATCAAGACGTCGTGGGCGCCGTTCTCACCGACGGCAAACATGCTTCGTCGCTGTTACCTGTATTGACAAAAATTCACTACTTAAACACGAATTTCTTCGAATTTTCCCGAATTTTCTTAGAATTTTCTGGCTTTTTTGCTGTATTAATCAATGACTCTCTACACGTGGGGGCTCAGTGAATACATCGCCATCCTCATCAACACTCGCCATTGCTATATCTCTGTCACCAATCTTCACCCACTCGTCAACGTCGTTCCAATCATGTATACATGCTACCCGTAAGGCTCTTCGAATTGCTGCCTGTCGTTTGGCGTAGGCATTGACACCCTCTGCTTGCTGAGCAGAAACAAATGGAAGTCCTTCGCCTTGTGTATCCCACCAGTTCCCTTGCCATTCGAAGAACGCTAGAATCCGGCGCATTTCTTCCAAGAGTAGAGTGACCTCCTCTGACCATCGATGTGCCCTCGCTCGGGCTCTGCACCACTCAATTCGGAGCGCTAGAGTTTCACCTCCGTTAGCCGTACTTGTTCAAAGGTTTTGCTCGACACGTACCATCGTGCATACCGGGATCCTCCGTTCCGTCCCCTGTGATCCCCATCGTGGTCCATATCCACGATAAGGTGCGTGTCCCCTCTGTATCGTCTGCTAGGCCTGTCGACATCCCCCGAATATCTTCATCTCTCAGCTCCTTCAAGACGTTCTGCCATGTCCGTGATTTTTCCAAACAGTCACCAAGAATGGATAGGGCGCTTCGAGCATGCTTATACGCTTTCGCCGTTGCGGCGAGTCGATCACTAATCTTTTGGATGTTGGCGTTGGATCTAGTATTCTGCGCAACCCCTCGAGAGAACCGGTCCTTGTATTTGTAGAGATATGAGCGCAGACGCAAATCTTGGCGGATGGAGTGGAGAGCGTCGTAGGCTTGTCCTTCCCGCAGTCTCCATTCGTATTCCTGGAAACGGGTATCGCAGTGAACACGGCGGCGAATTTCGGAGGGTAGAAGGAGCGGGATGTCTTGAGGTGCGTATCCAGGACTGTCGGAGGGCATGCTTTGTGCAGCGTTGTCTCTAAGCGAAGCAACGCCAGGAATGTAGAGAGTCTGGAGCTCGATCCAGGCATCAATCTTGCGACGAAGCCTATTGGACCGTTCGGCGACTTGTACACGCTGCAAGGACGTAGAGTGTTCCCCAAGGCTCGCAAGGTCATTTACTAGTCGTCGTCTCGTTTGTTAGTCAGTACGAAGGACGATAGAAAAAAAATACGGCGGACTCTCACTGTTGCTGCTCTAATTCTATCCCACTTGATATCATGACCGTAGGATGTACCTGCCGATGTACAACAACATCAGGGTCTGCACCTGCGTTTTCTGCTAGCGCCAACCGAACATCGTGTTGTGTTACAGCTATCAGAATGATCAGTGAGAGTTTGATAAGGGAAATATGACTGGAAACAAACTTTTGACAATAGCCTTGAAGGGGTTTGGTTGTGTATTGTCTTGCTCCCAAAGCTCTATTGCGGTGGTCCACTCCTTGACTGTTTTCTCGGGAAGTGCAGACTCGAAGTCCCGGAAGGCAATGACATGCTCGGTGCGCGCAGGGATGGCAACTCGGAATTTTTTGTACATGACTCGACCTGTCGGAGCAGCATTTGTCAGTACTGGAGATCATACAAATGTGGATCACGAACCAAGAGCAATAGTTTTTTTCCAATTCCAGTCATTGAAGTGGTCGTCGATCGTGTCGCGTCTCGACCCGGGGCCCATCTCCTTCGTACTTCCAGCAAGACGATTGGCGTCCGCCCAGCCGCGCTCTGGAGCTTCACCATCTGTCCTTCCCACACCTTTTGTGAGATTGAAAGAGAACGCGATGTTGCAGGCTTCGATATGGGCAGGAAGATGGAATTTGGGAACGAGGAATTTGACACATTCCATACCGTTAAGAATTTGCCTTTCATGGGGGAAGATCCGCATGCGTTCCCATATGTTCTTGTGCCACTGGCAGGCAATGTCATAGGACACCACCAGCCAGCGGAGGGGGGTGTTCTCGAGGCTACTGAAGAACATGTAATCCATGTTTAGATACCTACCAAATGAGCATATCAAATGAGCATATCGACGTCCAGATCAGATGAGATGTCCCGATAGAAACATAACATACCGTTCTCCCTTTTGAAGATCGCCAACGCCATTCGGCCTCTTCATGTTGTGTCGAGCACAGTCAATTGTCCCTATGCCAGAGGCAGCCGTGCCACGGGACTCTCGGTCGGGTTTGTTTACAGCGTCGTGGTCCACACAAGTGCTACGCTGAAAATTGAAATCGTAAGAAACAGAGATCTGATAGTTAATGGATGACAATACCTCTTGTTTCTGATCCCAATGCTTCGCAAGATGCTCTTTATATTTCTTCTCTTCAACAAAGAAAGCCCACCCATCGCTTAATCCAGGATCCACCCTGTCGCTGGAAACAACTTTCCGCTGCAAGCGGAAGTTGGCGTCGATGGCGAGAAACAGGGCGTAGATCCATCTAGAAAGCATTCAACATCAAGATGACGGAACGCGATGCTATCAGTACGCACCTCTGTAAGGGGTGGGCTTCCTGCCATCCTGGGGGTAAGTTGATTCCATCGTGGGGGCAGGCTGGGCAAAGAAGAGCGCATTGCCCGGGCTTTGTTGCTGCAACGCCCCCGGGGTCGTGTCCACGGCCTGCTCGCTTGAGCATACGGGAGTTCCTCCAAGCGAGAATCATACGGAGGAACTCAGAATACCGATCCTAGAATGATAGCAATCAATAACAGAGATGTATAATCAGACGGGTAGTGTACCTTCACAGGCAATAAACCTAAGTTGTGTGTTTCCCGGACCAAGCTCCTGTAAAATTCGTATGCTGAACTTTTGGATTCGAACGACAGAAGCTGGAAGCGCTTCAGAACACGGAAAGTCGCCGCAGTATTGGGATATTGGTCAGTGGCAGGGAACAGTCGCGCTCGGAGTAATTGCGTGGGGTGATCTTTACTGTGTTCGCAATCACAGAAATACAAGTCGACTTCAAAGACTCCGTGTGTATCGATGATGACAAAGTCGCGACCCCGCGCTGCCTGAGGACTTGGACAAGCTATGCCTGGAGGGTGGCCCAGCTGCACGCGTAAACCGAGTTGCTTGAGTAGTTTCCGTTGGAAAAAGGTGCCATTCCATTCCTATAACTGACGTTAGTTTCAAAGCTACATGTTGGCAGAAAACGACTGACTTCGATACGATGCAATGGATTTTGAGCGTGAACTTTGACCATACAGTCTTGACAGAACATGTCGCAACCAAAACAGTCTTCGCATCTGTACACGCCTTCACGGAGCTCACACTTTCGGCACGGCTTATCCTGAGAATGTCCTCGGCCTTCCAGCCATAGTAAATTAGCAAGGTAGCGGTCTCGCTCGCTCCGCCACATCAGCAGTGGGTGGTCCTAGAAATGGTATGGCACTGATGAGCACCGGGAACGAAAGATAGGGAATGAAGATGCGTACAGATGGACCACGCTTTCTAGCGGGATCAACGACGTGAGATATATCTTCGAGTTCACAGACGTCTGGGTCCCCATCCAAGTTGATGTCCAAAATATCGTCAATATCTTCAGGAGCAAACCTCGGAGCATCGTCTCTGAGTTGCGATGTGGAGGCACCGGATTTTTGAGGAGAAATCGGAAGAGTAAAATATGAGGTCCTCGAAGATAGCTCCCCTGTAGGTTTGACGGAGAACTGGGAATGGCGGTGGTGGTTGTAGCGCGGAGGGTGAGGTAGTACAGGTTGATCATCATCACTGGAATCTGAGGGGAGTACTGTGAAGTGGCTGACGTCTGGTTTATGTCGAACACGGCGTCTGCCTCTATGAGGAACTGAACTGCTTCGTTTACTCGATGTGCTAGCCATTCAGTGGGGTCAGCGCGAAAGGCATCGCAATTTTCGACGAGTACTCCTTACTTTTTTGCCGATATCACCCGTAGCATTGTAGATATTACTTAAGTCACAGGGAGAAACAAATAGCAGGAATTTGACGTGCTTCCGGTTGGAGGTTTGTTGATAGACAACTTCGCGTGGAGTCACATGTGACAAACTGAGAACGCGATGTGATAGTATTTGGGAGATCTCGATAGGTAAGGTACCCTATAATTTGCTCTTGACCATTTTATACTGTGGATAGGCGACTACACCCTGAACATAGTCTATCGAGTCGCGGTGAGTTCAGCGTTCATCTATGTGTTCCAAGGAAATTCACGTTCACTTACTGCGGCACCAATTCAGAGTAGCCCATGTACGTTCTACAAGCTCGACATCTTCACGTTCGAGGTCTGTCACGGTCGAATAATGCGTAATTTCATGGAAAAATGGTTTTATGTGATCCCTGGAGCATACGGTACGTTAGACATATCCAGATAGATATTGCCACAGATATACTTGCATCAAATTTGCCGGGACCCGAAGGGCAGACTTAGAGCCTCGCAAGAGTTGTGCGAAAGACGATTGTTCGGGTTGAGCCATATTATTGCGGTTCATGGCAACATCAATACTTATATAGGTTTTCGAACTCATTCACACGGATATATTTATACACAGCGGCTATCAAATTCTAGTCTACTCCAAGCAAAGACCTTCGATCATCAGCGATCTCATCAAGCTTTGAGAAAAGTCCTAAGGACCATTCCCAACGTGAATCGCCTTCACCGTCAATCGCCTTCTTCCTATCCTTCCCACCAGGCTGGGCCAGCAAGCTCTTCACCGTCTGAAACCCGCAATCCACCCACCGCATCAGCCCGCCAGCGCAATACTGTGTAATAGAACAACGTGTTTCGCCGTCACGAAGACCAGTGTTAGCGTGATGGACAATGGCCGAAGGAATGAGGACGGTGGAGCCAGGAGGGAACTGAACCATTATCTTGAAGGGAAAAAGGACGAGGAGGGCGCTGGTGAGAGGATTGAACTTGCCAAGTGCAGTAATGGCGCAGAATCCCCCAGCTACATTGCCGACGTCGATGTGCTTGAGGGAAACAGATCGTGGGCCACAATTGAAAGTGACGGCGGGATAGACGCTGTTGCTGTAGTTGTGAATCAGGTACGGGGTGTGCTTCCATAATTTCTTCATCTGGTCGGAGATCCAAGACCACCACTTGGGAATGTGATGAAACATGGCACCTGGAGAAAGAATCAGACAATGTAAAGTTAAAAAGAGACAATCCAACTTACTACTTTGAAATCCGATAATTCGGTCGATGGCATGACTACCGAAGATGATGTCAAGCAAAGCTTCCCGCTCCTTACTTTGTACAAGATTGCCCGGCATCTATAGCATAGCGTGAGGGAAGGCATTAGATGACGTAGATATAGAAACACACCTTCTGTCCCCCGCCGAACGAGACTCCTACTGCCATAGCTGCAAAGTTGCCACGGCGATGCTGGAGATCCTCTTCCTTGAAAGTACCGAAGGAGCAACCCAGGGAAAAGACCTTGAGCAGGATTGCGAGAGCCTCCTTAGCAATGTCTGTCCAAGCAGGGTCGTCGGGTTGACCGACCAAGACGGCGACGATACGATCCTCGGAGTCAATGATGTACCTAGTGCTTCTGAAAGATAAGTTAATTACACGGCAGTCTCGAGGTGACAACAAAAGAGGCGTACAGTCCGTCCCATTCAATGACTCGAAAGCCGTCGCGGGAAAGCTCGTCGGTCGTCCAGATGTGTGTATCCTGATCCTTCTTCTGGTCGCGTTTGCCGGTGTACGACCCCTTCGCGTGAGGAAGATTGGAGACGTTTGCAGTAGTCCTGATAGACGGAACGGCGGTGAATTGGCTGCCCATTCGGGATTTGGGATGATAATAATGGCCGCGATGAAACAGAAATGCTTGCGAGATCCGTGCGCGGCGGCGACGGATTTTGGAGCTCTCCTTGGAATGTATCTTCTTCGTCATTGAACGGGTAGTGCGAGGTACAACTGGAGGAGAGGCCGTTGCAACGGGAGCGTGAACGGCATCGAACGGATGGGCGAAGATCTTCACCGGCGTTGAGAGAGTGCGATCTCGTCTTGTTCGAAAGGTTGGGCGAACGGCGTGGAGCGTGTGGTTGGAGCGGAGGAGGCGGGGCGGCGCTGAAGCCGAAGAAGTGGATTGGCAAGAAGGGATGGCGTTGCTAAGGCCGTAGGACAAATCTTGGCCTTCTGTATCCCCAACACCATCATCCATCCTGTCATCCTCCGCGTTGACGGCTTCCCGAAGGAGCTGTGAGACGTCGACAATCGGGGGAAGACGGATGGTGCGTGACGGATTTGACGCGAGAGGTTGAGCGGGAAGTTGGGGCTGCGGAATCGACACATTGATCCTCTGGCCGCGAAGACGTAGGCCCTTGAGAATTTGAGGTTAGTTAGCTACATTGAAAAGCGAATTGAACGGCGACTTACGCTTCTAAGAATTGTATTGCCTGCCATATCGTTGGTCTTTCTAACCAGCCTAATGCAAGATCGGATCAGTAAGGCGAGAGGCCGAACGTACATAAAGCTTACCTTTTGAGAATACACTAAGTCCTGCAGGTCAACAGCACGCACACCGCAGTCAGTAACAATGAAGCTGGAAACACCGAGACTGACTTACTGTACTCCCAGAAGGCCGTGCAGAAAGGGCGAGATTCAAACAAGCTGCAAAGGGTCAACGTTAGCGCTGGTATACAAAATAGAACAATAAGGGCAGATAAATGTTTCGAATCGCGCCTGATGGCATGTTTTGCGCGTGCCTTTGGTCAGGCTCTGCACATACAACCAAGGCCGAGACGGGTGGAAAAACATGGATATGACGAGGGAAAGATGAGATACTTACAACGTGTATGGTCGGTGGACCGGGGAGGACTACAGCAAACTATGAAACAACGATCGTTAGCACAGGTTGAACGAAGAAAGGCCCTCAACTTCCAGCGTATTGTACGCGTGCCTTTGGTGAGGCTCTGCGTACGGCTGAAAATGGAGGGAAGGAGAGCAAGCGAGGAACACGACTCACCGGTAGATGGGGGTTAGAAACAGGAAGAACGGGAGAGGGCAAATAGATAAGGTCGCGGTGGGTCGATGGTTGCGAAATGAATTTGTATTGTGTAGGCACACCGGCTCTATCCCATCAGACTTGCATCAGAAACGTATTGCGTGCACACTGTGCCGCTTGTGAATAGATTGGAATAACACCTACCTTAGATCTGAAAGCGACGCACCTGCCGGTTGAACCACACCCCAAGAACGAAACCAGACAGCACTGAGAGACACTCACGATATCTTGCAGCTGGGGTATGGAGGTGAGACTCAGTAAATTCAGGGCTGGGCGTATATGCCATCGCAATGAGACCGCCGTGGGGTAGTCCCTGAAACGAATTTGTATAACCACTTCTCTGGCATCACTATCACAATCAAAGGCGAACCATGTGCTCGATATAATAGCTGTATACTTATTGCTCACCTTGTCCCCAGAGCAGTCGACGTTCCAGTCGACATTCATCCTCAAATCAAGTGAGGCCTCGTCCATAGCATGAAAGGGAGCTGAGAGGTGCATGTAAGATAAGGGTGGTGGTACACACAAGCTTGAAGATACGGACCCGTATCTAGGTACGCGAGAGAGTGAAATTGTGAAGTTTAGAAGACTTACCGAGCTTTTCACCGTGACGATCTACTCTCCGAGTCGTAGTTCGCATGACCGAGTTTGAGTCCACGTGTCGCAAGTACAACTCCCCTTCGTCTTGGCATACTTATAGCGGTCCGGTACCAACGAACGTCATAGAGGCCCGTGCGTAATAAGCTGGAGGAGGAGGAGGAGAGGCCAGGTTGAACTGACTTGCGTCTCGAGCTCTTCGAAGGACTTGATGTTGGGAAATCAGGAACGGTGATATTGGCATTGTTTGGCAACAGCCTCTCGGATGCTTTCGGTTCCTACAAGCGCCCACTCGTTATCGTTTTGCACAATGTAGTAGAAGCCTGCTCTTCAAAGTTCGGGTACAATATCGATGATTTCTTCCTAACCTGGAGCTCGGCAATAGCACCCACATCTGCATAGTGAGTTTGCATCTTCCTCTAGAAGATGTCGCAACTCACACGATTCAAGTAGCAGACGCACCATGTTGATGTTTGCGATATGTGTGATTTGGGAAGCTCTCGCAAGCATATATTCTTGATTTACTGCATGCTTCACTCTACTGAGTGCTTTGAAATAGAAACCCGCACTCCGAAACGTGACTTTTGAATCACTGCCAGTGGCTTCATAAGTCTCTTTCTGGTTTCTCGCCCGATCCAGGCTCTCTACCCTCAGCGACCGCACTCCCGTAAGGCCAAAATCCTCAGGGTTTTTAGGAGCACACACTCTATGTACGTTGGAACATTGCATACCCTTCATCAGACTTCGCAATCCTTCACATTTACGCTAGCCATACAAAACTACTTTAGGGTACTCTGGAGAAGCTGGTGAACATCAGACAGCTATCCCTGGCGTCAAGACAACAAATGATATTACCTTCACCCATATTTGCGAAGTCCAAGGTTCCGGATTGCTGAGTGGCCTCATTCCTTCGACATCAAGCTGTAACCCTAACCCTAGGTCGAACAGTCCAATATGTTTGCGATATTGTGGTACTACGGGAAGTCTCTGCAGATTTTTCGACTCTCGGATTGATTTAATCAACAAGTCCATAGACTACATTGATATTCCAGAAGCTGGAAAGAGCTTGAGCTGTGGTCAGAGTGAACGGCGTACCATCGAGTCCAAAGTTGATCGAGGTTCAAGTCATGCACATTGGCATAACGTCGACCTGTTGAGTCCGAACTTATATTCTACATTCTACAGGCTCAAGTCGAGAAAGTGAGTCTCACACATCTTTTCGAGTGCTTTTCCATAACCAGGTATATTTATGTTATCAAAGTTGCCGTCGAGTCCCACTAGATTCTTTGAGTTCTTCAGGATCAAAGGGTCGATGTTTGCGATCCACAGGCAATTATCCGAAATGTGTTCTCTTCCACGCTCAAGTAGGTGGTTGTACATTCTCTTTAATTACCAACTATCGTATTCTTACACTCATTCAAAGATATGTACCGGTTATATGGCACCTCGACGTATCTGCACTTTGAGCCAATCATTATGTTTGCGATATCCTATCTCATTCTCCCTGACTTGTCCGCACTGCAGGTATACACGTACCAAAACCAAAGTGGGTTGGAATACTTGCATAGATTCGCCAGAGGTAGAGAGCAACAAGTGAGTGACAAAGTTACTATCGTCAAGTTGAACTTTCTGGTTTTCGGCAACCTAGAGCAGTATTCCGGTGCACCTGCCACTTGTGTCCAGCGCGTCTTGTCAAGTCTCCATCACCATCATCATCATGCGCTCTCTCGCTCAGAAGAAGGAAGCACATCGAATTGCTTGCGCTGCCTATAATGAAAGGTACTGAGCAAAGATATACCTTCACTGGATAAATACTCATTTCACCACAGGAATCGCTCTTACTTGAATGAAAAGTCACGTCTTCGAATGGCAAGGTAAGACAATCTACTACCACTATCAAATCGATCTTGAGGCAAGAGTCTTTCAGATACCGAAAGAAGGAAAAGCTTGCTGCTTCTAGCGATAATGCTAGGACTGTCTTGCGCAGCAAGGCTAAAGCAACCAAAGCACCGAAACGTATCAAAACTCAGGTTACGGCGACAAAAGCGCACGATGAGCGTAATTCATTGGGCTCCAAGGCTCAGGATGATATGCCGTCGACCCCAGTGATGGTTCATCGTATTCTACAGCCAAGTATCGACGCCACCTCCCCGTCTGAATCTGAATCGCTCCCAGATTCTGACGGTTGGTCAACTCCAACCCCGACCTCAAGTCCAAGCCTTCGTGGCATGCGTTCTCTATCCCCCGAGCCTTGGACTAGGTATCAAACCAACTTCGCTCATCAGGCTGGCTCTGCTCAACAGACTGCCCCTGCTCGTCAGGCTGTCCTCTCTGATGCTGAAGCGTATGCTCTCGTTGCACTCATAGGTTTTACTTATATCCTGACAGTTGTGGATTAGACAAGCAGATGCTATCAAAGCTTTCGATGAGCTCTTTGAAGATGACGATACACCCAGTTTAAGGTAGAATTCCCCGTTCCCTCCTTCGAAACTCATTCCTGACCTGCAATATAGCATCACTGAGGGCCAAGAATTCTCGTCTTCAACATATTGGCAACGGATGTTGCAGCACGATCAGCAAGACAAACGCTCGCATGACGATGCCCTCCATCTGCGATGGCAGCGCCGCTGGGAGGAGAAGATTAGAGGCAACCGTGCATTTGGTCATCGGTAGAGTAGCTTCTGATTATAGTCACACCGCTATCTTGGGAGAATGCACATCTTTTTCACTTCTTTCAGCCGAGGGCGATCGTACATAGTCACAACAGAAGCAGTGAAGTTCCAGAACAAAAAAAACTATCCAAAAAGAAATTCTATCAAGATTACATTATCACACGTACACGACCTGCGGCGTAGGCACACTTGTATCTCCACAAGGCATCCGTCTTGGTGGGATACTTTTTGAACACTGCCCCGGACACCTTGTTCACGTACGTTGCAGTTTCGTCCCTGAGCACTAGATTAGTAAAGACCTCTCGAAGATAGAAGCCCTAACACACCAGTCTGAGTAGACCCCAGGAGCCTTTCCAGCCGTCACAACGTACCACTTTCCATCAGGAGGCGGTGGAACGCCAACTAGAGAGGCAGCAACCTCATCGGGAGTGGGCGGAATCCGAGATGCTAGCAGAATTTTGAGTCAGACGAAGAACCTTGTGATGAACAGTTCGAAATACCTTCGGAGTCAGACTCCGACCCTGGATCAGAATCTGAATCTGAATCGTTGGTGTTCCCAGGGGTAACAGGTGCTACGGCGATAGGAAGAGCAACACCAACGGTGGGCATAGCATGACCTGGATTGATACTTGGTTACTGATGGATAATAAGGAAGACACAGCTTACCAGAAGAACCAGGATACGAGGGAGGAGCCCCAGTTGCAGAACCAGAATATGAAGGGGGAGCCCTAGACACAGTGGTCACGACTGAGAAAATTAATGAAAATAAGTCCAGACCGGTAAGATGAGTGTTTCACATACCGGATCCAATATTATCCTCGGACGCGGGCAAGACTGAAGCCCCAACAGCCTCAGAGGGAGCAGCAGTGGCCTCTATAGCGCTCTCATTCGAACTAGTGGAAACTGCTGCGAAGGTCACTTAGCATACTACGAGCCTAAACGTAGCGCGGATGTTTACATACCGGATGCAACATTATCCTCGGACTCGCGCAAGACTGAAGTCTCGAAAGTCTGAGAGGGAACAGCCCTAGCCTCTACCGTGCTCTCAGACAAACCAGTGGAATCTGCTGCGAAAACCTCAGACTCGAAGTCGGACTCGGACTCGGACTCGGACTCGGACTCAGATATAACCACAATCTCGGCAGGCTGAGGAGGGACAATGCCGGCCTCCACCGTACTGGGGGAGTCTATGGAAACTTTTAGTGAATATCAGATAAGAGGAATATTTTAAGGCTTTGCCTACCGGGTACGTCTCCAGCCTGAGAGGTGGTGGCCACCACAACGGCGCTGACATCACTTTGAAGAGTGTTGGTGCCAGCGCCAGTAGACTCAGCTGCTATAGTAGTAGTTTAACAGGGTCAGTACAATCCCTTGAAGACGTTTGAGAAAAAACTCACGAGGAACAGGCAACCTCTCCAAAATTGCAGCCTGGGTAATCGCAAGCTGCGACAAAGCGGCAGCGATAGCAGACAACGAGGAGGCAGTTAATGCCTCATCGTTGTGTGCGTTCACGTACTGTGTCATTGCAGTAGAGGGGAGAAAGTGGGAGGGAAGAACGATTGTACGACATTGCAAGTTTGCGTTCCTCAAGTAGGGGAGCGGAGGCAATAGCCGGATCCCGATCGATTGTCTCGATCACTTCAGCCGCGACTTCGTACAGTCACAAGCGTCAAGTTCAACGCGGTACCTTCAAGTAAAAGTGATATATCACTTGTCAGGTGTGCATTTTCCTTGTATCTCGAGCTCTGATAGGACCAACAGAGTAGTCTAGGTAGGTGATACATCAAAGAACTCTCATTCCACGGGTAAAATTGCCAGAATTTCCAATGGGTTCAGCCACTCACGTTCTTTAGATTTTCTTGTTCGTGATATATCACCTATCATGGGTGCGTCTCGTCGGACCTTGGACATAAACTGGCGATATAGAGCTACCCAGGTAAGTGATATATTAGAGACCTCTCGGTATATGGAGATTTTCGCCGAATTTCTCAATGGCCCCCCCGCGCTGGCAGACGCCTCCTCAGCTAGAATTCCTCAAATCGTATCTATCAAGTTATCTTCTCCATTTATCGAACGGTAAACTAGCCAAGTTCTGGCCTATAGTGACCGAAGCCTGGTTCTCAAGATGGCCGGAGATCGACGCTCAGAAAGCACTCAACAATATACCTGCGGCGTTCTCGGAAACCGAGTCCCAAAATCTGACCCAAAATACCGAGGTCCTGTTCCCTGACATAGTTGTAAGCCCTGCGGAGGTGCTCAAGCTTGCAAGGAAACGCCGTAAAGGGGTATGGATTTTTATCTCCAGTCTGCTGCGATGAAATCATGTTTGACCGTTCCATATCTTCAGCAACTCAAGCATTGGTTTCGCAACAACTCTAAGGACAACAAACCGAGTCAGAACCCCCTCTTGAACCACCTCAATGTTCTGTCCCAACCTCCCCCTAAAAATAAGCGTCGCCACCACCGCACCGAGATCTATGAAAAACTCTACGCAGAGAAGATCTCTGTTGCTCTCAAATCGGAATTGGCATTGCATAGTGCAGGTGGAGGTACTGATGAATCCGGGAACGATGAGTCGGACTCAGAGGAAACGATTCTCAAGGGTAAGAAAAGGAAATCGGAGTGGATGAAGACTCGACGGCGGCTGGTGAAGGAAATGTGGGAGGCAGAGACAGAGGAAGTTCGAATGGAGGTGGAAAAGGCTTGGGAAGCTGAAGGCGAGGTGGCAGAGAAGAATGTCGTCGAGTCGCAGCAAACGATCCCGGAAGACCTTCAACGGTAAGTCCAATGCAGAGCTCAACGGCCACCGGTTTATCTGACTCAAATTACCAGTGCTATTGAGGAATTACCGGAATACATGAGCAGCACCCTGAATCATCAGAAGAACCTGACCAACTGGGTCGGCATGGCGGTCCTCGGTGGACCTAAACCAAATGCCAATGGACACTTGGACATCATAACGTACGTCTTCATCAATACTGCTAATGTGAATATCATAATTGACCCTACTAATTTTCCAGAGTACACGTTGGCAAAACCGATATGGGCAACAATTTTGCTGATTCCCACCCGGACTTCAATCGTGATATAATCGCCCCATTTGGAGCATGGCTCAAACGCGTATTTCGTACGTCAAAATCTGCGTTATTGTAATATAACAACTATCTAATATTCTTGACAGCTTCGTCGGTACGGCAGGGAAGTGCCATCGTTACACAATCACAGAATGTCTCTCCAAGCCACACAGTTGACGACACACTAACGGTGTCCCAATTTCCCCAATCCCCCACGTTGAATCAACTTCCCAACTTATCCGATCCAGGCCTTATCTCAATGAAGCCGGCATCGTTTGCAGGCTCGAAATCGCCGAAGAGAAAGAAGAGAAAGAATAAAAGAAAGGCCAGCGTAGTAGAGGGACCCAATTCGGCGGCAGTGTCACCGTTGTCTCAGGCTTTCTCATCCACTTCTGCGCCTCTGCCTCTTCCCAAAACACCTGTACAGGTTCCTCGCCCCTCCGCCGGTACACAGTCATCGCTTACCACCCCAGTCCGTCTGGGACCCAATTCGGCGGCAGTATCACCGTTGCCTCAGGCTTTCTCGTCCACTTCTGCACCTTTGCCTCTTCCCAAAACGCCTGTACAGGTTCCTCGCCCTTCCGCCGGCACACAGCCATTGCTTACCACCCCAGTCCGTCCGGGACCGAGTCCCGATTGGTCCCGTATCATAACACCAATCAATACATCATCTCCCCTTTCGTCATCTCCTCTGAAGACCCCTAGTGATAGATTTGCGCAACGTCTATTTCTCGCTACATCTCCTTCAGCTGACACTGCATACCCCGACCTGGACCCAGATTTGCAACCGTCGAAAGAACCGACAGGTGTCTTCGAAACTCAATCGCCGGCTACACCAGGTGATACTCGTCAAATTGACCCATGGTCTCTTCCTACACCGTCTATACCAACCAGGAATGGTGTACCGACTGCCGTTAATCCAGCTCCATCCCCTACACCAGTTCGGCCGCCTGATCGTCCTCGCCGACAGCCTGCATTTAGGAGAAGACTTGGACTCGGGTCTCAATCAAACCATACCTCTAACCCTCCCGACGCGTCACCAAGTCTACCTCTACCTCCTACCGACAACATGCCTTCGCCTCCACTCCTACCTCTGGCTCTACCTCTACCTCCTACCGACAACATGTCTTCGCCCCCACTCTTGCCTCTGGGTCTACCTCTGCCTCCCACTGACAACATGCCCTCGCCTCCACTCCCACCTCTTGACAAATCTCCCTCACCTCAGCGACCTTCCCCAAAGGCTCCCCTGCGAAAGTACAAGGGGTGGGTATATATCCCGATAACCTCCCCTCAGGCTGGAGAAGGCCATAATGTGCCGGTTACTGAGCCGACGTTAGGTCGACGGGTAGCCAAGCGTCGAGTGGCTGCAGATGGGTCAGAACTCTCTCTTCCTACAAAGAAGGCCCGTACCGAAGCGACACAAAGTAAGGGAAAGGGGAAAGGGAAAGGGAACGACAAAGGGATGGGGAAAGGATCGAAGGGGAAAGGGAAGGCGTAGTAGATGACAGTCATGTTTACTTAGTTTTCTATGTTCCGCCTATGTCCTTATGCAGCCCTTGAAATATGACTTTATGCTGTTCTAACATACAAGTCAGATGAGTCTGAGAATATACAGATGAACAGAGGCTCAACGACCTTACTAGTATAGGTGGGCGAGGACTCTGAAAAACTAGTCGCTCGTTCTTTTTCAAAGTCAAAAGTTTTGGAATTATCAGTATAGATTTATCGATTGGTACTGTGTACACGAACGATAGAATATATCTACATGATTTTCATTTTCATTTTTATTTTTTTCAGAATTTTTATCGTGCGCGGTGCTGAGCGCCCCCAGCAAGCGGGAGGGCGCTCATTATCCCGCCCCTGCCTAATGTAGCCGTCGATCGATCGGCCCCAAGGAAATGCTATCGCAATGCCGCGTACTTGCCGGATGCCGAGGATGCCGATTCAGAATTCAATGGCGCCCCAGGATCACTTGTAAGGTGATATATCACAGTCACTTCTGCTCACAGATCGTATTATATCAGGCCTTGTCCTGTCCATAGAGGTGTGTGTTGTATTATAGTTACAGTATAGACTGCAATAGTCGATTGCCTACTCACGATATTCATTTTGTCTGCGGTCGGATGATCACGAAGAAAGTCGGAAATATTACCCGATTTACAGAACGGAGAGATCAACGCCGGAGACGGTCCAATGCCACTGCAGATGCCCAGAAAAGGCAGAATGTTGGGATGGTGTAAAGTACGCCAAACCCTGGCTTCGCGTGTTAAACGCTAGGAAGATACAGGATGAGTATCGTTGATGCCACAATCAAAAGTACGTGTACAGCATACCCTGGTCATTGCGTCGAGGTGATCTTCCCTCGTATGCACACCAATGAAGATTTTGATGGCAACCTGACAGATTTATGAGTGAGTAACCGAGGAATAGAGACTCTACCCACGTACATCAGTCGTCGTATTGTCCTTCGGATTTGTCCAGATCCCGAGGTATACTTGACCAAACCCTCCAACAGCCACAGAATCAGATTGAGTTTTTCTCACCTGACCAGTGAGATCCTATAGTGTCGTGTTGTAGAGACGTCAACACTGTGAAATAGTAGAAGAGAGATCTAGGTAATCAATGCAACTCACAGTGGCAGGAGCTTCGAGTTTAGTTGTGGAGCCGTAGAGGGACATTGCATTGAGAGACTTGAAAGGTGTGAGGAATTTGCTTTGGTTTACTTATAGGTACTCCAATCATGGCGCCTATCTCGCCACGAAGGCTGTGACAGTTGAAGACAGCGTGGGTCCTGGCGTCTGCCAGTGCGAACCTGGGGAAATCCAAGTGCAAAAGTAGATCTACTGTAATCTTGGGATTACCACAACTGCCTATTACGGACTATTTCCTATTACGGACTATTTCCTATTACGGACTATTGTCACTTGTTGTCCGAACGCTTCTAGATACAGTACGCATACAGTCAACTACTTACTTACGACTTCCATCCACCCCCTCCTGTACGCACCTCCGAAATCCATAACATTGTCTCGTTTAGCTTTGCTCCCTCTTAGTGTTAGCTGGCCCCTCTCCCAGAAGGCCCGCTTTCCACTTTTTTTTAAACGTCGACATATTTGGTTCCGCTCAACCCGTTTTACCTCCGTGACGAAAAACACCGTTTTCCACATACTCCTCCGTCCCTCCGAGCGATTTTTTTTAAAATCGTCTCCACTGCCGTATACAATCTGTCAGGCAACCCTGGTACTCTGATACAACACACTGCTCTAAAGGACAAGTATGGGGTGATACATGATCAGTTGTTATTGAGAACCGAGCGTGATACATCACGCTTTGGTAATATATCAGGCTACTTGTAAATAGCATCCGGGAGAAATTTTTGGGTTTTTGCACCTGGGCGGGATATGGTTTGGCGTTGCTTGGCTCCACCTCCGCCGCGCTCCTTTTGGCCTGCTCCGCGCTGCCGCTTTCGTTGCGCCCGCCTCTGGCTTCTGTTCCGTATGTTGCGCCGCCCAAAACATAGCACTATTTTATTTTCAGGTATATAAAACCCCCCCACAATCCGTTATATACACTTCAATGTCTCGTTATAGCATCATTGCCTTCCATTTTCGTTGCGCCCGCCTCTAGCTTCTGTTCCGTATGTTGCGCCGCCCAAAACATAGCACTATTTTATTTTCAGGTATATAAAACCCCCCCACAATCCGTTATATACACTTCAATGTCTCGTATAGCATCATTGCCTTCCATATAGCTTCGACCTAAAAAAACATATCCGGATTGCTAGAATTTATTATCCATGAATTAGAAAGTCCCAGTCCTCGATCGTACACTGTTACAAGGGAACTTCAAGCTTAGAACATATAGTTACAACAAGATATTTTATTGGTACAGTAATATACGGTAATAGCACGTTAGTGCAGCAAGAAAACATAGCTAATGTACGACGACACGATTATTAACATACAAAATGACATCCAGAAGGGCGGCGACGCAGCTAGCACTACTTGACCTTCCGGCGTTTCCGCTTTTCAGCTCGTCCGACCTCTCCAACTGCCTCAGGTTGTCTTTTTTCAGACGTTACCGCCATCCGTTCGAGACAACGACGAAGGTCTGCGGAGGCTGCCTTCCACTCTTGCGTAAGGGCACCGTCGGCAGAACCCCACCACCAAAATACTAACATAACTATGAATAGCCCATTTGGCCCACCCCGCTTCAACGATCCCCACTCTCCTATGCCATCTTCGTCCGATGCCTCTGCATCAGAGTCCCTGACGTACACGGCACGGGGAGTTCCACCATTCCCGACCCTCCATCTAGGCTGTAGGGTGTTCCACCAGCCAACGGCTGTAATGCCATACACGTCTACTTTGCCAAGATCGGGTCGAAGTTCGAATTTGCGGGCCCTGGCAAGCCACCATTTGACCTGCACAGGGCGGCCCTTCGCGGGAAATGGAGAATTCTTTGAGAAAAAGACTGTATTAGATCAACGTCTCCACATAGACGATGTCGTGTTGCTTACCGTTCCGTGTTCACCGAATAGCAACCCTTTTTCCACCTCACCCCAAAGTGTTACGGCTAACTTCCAGTCTTCTCCCAGAGCACCCTCTTCGAAGTGTTTTACCGCGTCCATGTACCAGTCTGGAACCGAGGTGGGCGTTGGGGACAGTGACGACGATTTTGGCGCTGGCGTTGGCGCTGGCGTTGGCGCTGATGCTGGTGTGACTGGTGATGTAGGTGGTGGGTGTATGGATGCTGATACAGGTGCAGGAGTCGATGCAGGAGACGATGCAGGTGCAGGAGTCGATGTAGCAATAGACGATGCAGGTGCAGGAGTCGATGCAGGTGCAGGAGTCGATGTAGGAGTCGATGCAGGTGCAGGAGTCGATGCAGGAGACGATGCAGGTGCAGGAGTCGATGTAGCAATAGACGATGCAGGTGCAGGAGTCGATGCAGGTGCAGGAGTCGATGTAGGAGTCGATGCAGGTGCAGGAGTCGATGTAGGAGTCGATGCAGGTGCAGGAGTCGATGTAGGAGTCGATGCAGGAGTCGATGCAGGTGCAGGAGTCGATGCAGGTGCAGGAGTCGATGCAGGTGCAGGAGTCGATGCAGGAGTCGATGTAGCAGGAGACAATGCAGGAGTCGATGTGGCAGGAGTCGATGTGGCAGGAGTCGATGCAGATGCTTCTTTTGGTGGCGGTGCTATTGGCCTCGGCCTCGGCCTCAACAAAAGCGGGTCAGCTTCTGGAGGCACATCACCCGTGTATGCTGGGAAATAAAACCCTCCAACCATTACCAGAGGCTCAGGAGCTGGATTGGCAGGAGCAGCATCTGGATTGGCAGGAGGAGGGACTGGTCCAATAGGAGGAGAACCAGGAGGGAGAGGAGGGAGTGAGGGAGTGGACGCTGGCTCAGTAGACGCGTTTTTTGCATTTCTTCCGACTCTCTGACGCGATGGAAGTGGTTCATTCGTCAGGCTGTCATCGTTACTGATATCAGGAGCCGTTTTAGTTACTGCGCGGCGTGCTCGAACTTCAGGCGCTAAGAATTCAGTCCGTCAGCTCAATAGCCACGAAAGTGTTGCGGTGTACTCACGAAAGACACTACGAACGAACGCCGTCCAAGGAACGAGGAATGCTGTATCGAAGTTCGGGTAGGCGTGGTTGAAATTGTTCCCTAACGCCGATTTGCCTACATGGAAGCTTTGGTATTGTCAGTACTGTTTGTTGTCCCGGGTAGTTGTGGTTGTGGTCACCTCGCGATATCGATTTCACCCCCCTTTTCGCCGTTTGGTCCTCCAGCCAAACCAAGAAGGATCCAGCCAGTGAGCTCGTGTATTTCATTGAAGAAGTCTTGCATCATAGTAGGCAGATATTTGCAAGCCCTGCAGAAGTCGGCGTACAGTATCAGCAAGCAAAATAGTGGTCGTACAAACAAATTGATTCACTCTAGATAGCTTTCAGCACTACGCTCCCCTCCGTTATCCACATCTCCATCTCCATCTCCCTCTTCCTCTTCCTCTCGTTTCTTCTCTGCTGTATCTTCACGCTCCTTTTCCACGATCGCTAGCACTTCATCCTTCACCTCTTGCGATGCAGACTCCCATGCCTCGGACAAGACACGACGATACACCTTGAATCGTCGTTTGGAGTACTCATTCCGAGTCTCTGGAACTGGCTGACCATCGAGAGTAGGTGCTTCGCTCGCAGTTATGTTGTTGACTTTGTCGTTCATTTCTCCGGCGTAGTGGAGACGCGAAAACACCTCGATAGGCTGGTGTACACGACTTCGAGTCGAAGACTTTTGATTGGCCTTCATTCGTGCCTTGAGATCGGTCACAAAACCCTTGGTCTTCGCACGAAGGCGGACACTAGTGCTGGTATGATTACGAAACCAACATTTGAGTTGCTGTCAAACATTTCGGGTAAGTCAAGATTCGGGATTTTCATGATAGATAAATACCTGGCGGCGCTGCACAAGTATCGTCTTTGCCTGTGCTTGATCCTCTGGAGAAAGGAGTCTCGGGTCTACAGCGTTTTCCGACGTAGGCCATTTCTTGAACCAGGCTTCGAGCAATACAGGCCAAAACCCGTTGAGGTCTTTTTTAGTCTGATAATCCAAGTATGATGGAATCCAGCTTTCGAGGAATACAGCTTGCTCATCATTGGTCCAGCCATGCGGGGCCATTCACTGCCGACGGAGATTTCGGAGATTTCAAAATAAAAATATCCGGAGTCCACCTCAATCCAGCTGCCAAGATACAGGTCCATCCCCAAGAATTCGTCTCAACCCCAAGTTTTTGACGCACGTTCCTGTTTACTAGCCAATCAAATGGTCCGGATGACCGGGGACTGGACCTAACCGGTCCTTCGAGTAAGTTCCAGGTGGTTTCGAACCAATCAGAGCGATGCTTCGATTGATTTAGCTTTGATGGAGGGTTTTTAAAGCATCCGAAATTTGCAAACCCCCCATCTTTCCTACCCCATCTAGCTAGTTCCCCACCATCTAATATCTCACCGACCCCGCATCTTGACTCGATCATGGCTAACATCGAAACTGAAGAGTTGACGTTGGCCGCTATTTCGGCTCAACTTGCGAGGTTGCAAATTGCTCGTACGTTGACTCTCTATTGATCTCTGGCTCACAACACTGAAAAGCCTCCAGTTGACGTTGCGACTGCTTCCGCTGCTGCTCGCGCCCCTCAAGCCCCTAGGGTCCAAAGTGAGGTCATGGCGCCTCCTCCATTTGCTGCCCCCGCATCGTGCCAATGCGGCGCTTCTGCTCCTCCCTATACCGCGTCGTCGTCTCAGGCGGAGGTCCCCATCCCCCGTACGTCTCCTTTTTCTTCTCTAATATCTATATATCTATATGTCTTGCTCAATTCTGCATATACAGAAGACGTGCCGGCGTCTCAGAGGTGGTATCTCGTCACTGTCGGGACCAGACCTGGCGTTTATCAAGGCTGGTACGTGTTTTTACCTCTGTCCCTTTCCATCGTAGTTTCTCAACTTGCGTTGTTTCTAGGCAGGTCGCTGCTCGCTACACCAGGGGAGTCAAAAACTGGTGTGCTACCAAGCAGCCTAGCGAGGCCGTAGCGCGCATACGTTTTGCGGAAGAGTTAGCAAATGGAGGAGTGCAACGCGTCATCGCGTAGGTCTCCCCCCACTTCGGACTGGCCATCGTACCACTATTCCCAGTTGTGCAGTACCTACGTAGTTCGTCCTAGCATCACGCTCACCTTCTTGATCGATGGCCGCCCTTGCTCTATATATATTACCTACGTACCCGCCGTTTACTTACAACATGCTCGTCACCTGTGTCCTTGTCGCTGTACTCGGCGAATACAAAAAAATATTGTTGCCTGAATACTTTCTATAAATCTGAAGTCTTCAACTACGAACGAAGTACCGTATGTACAATTAGAGTGAAATTTGAATATATTGATAATGCTAACCAGTCGTCGGTCAACACATCAGACTCGAAGGATAGAGAGACTGTAGAGCTACTAGATAATGACGGGGAAAGTAATGTTGACCAATTGAAGCACTATGCATCTTTGATTGGTTCGAATATGTCGTCCGGGTATACATAGTCCTCGTCACAGAGGCATTGGTTAGGGAACTCGCATGCGCACCCAGGACAAATGAAGGGAAACTCTGGCATTGTCTCGACTCGAATCCGTCGTGCGTCACGTTCGGTATCAAGGGCCTTCCTGAAGTGTTGACGTTACAGAGGATGAGAGAATGCAACTGACTACAACTGACTACATACTGTTTATTGTTGAGCCTGCGTTGTGTCGCCTTCTGTCTCAAAAGCTCCTTGTTGCTGAAGGAAAAACTGGATATGAGATGGTGATCAGAGAAGGCATTGACAAGTAACACACCGTTGATAGTACTCCGCTACAGATTCCCTATGTCGAGCCCGAGCTTCGTCGGTAGGTACGACAATTGGTGTTGTGCCATTGGCTTTGCGCTCAGCCCTTATTCTGCAGAGGGTCATCGAGTAAGCGAAATGATGACAGAGAATTGAGACGACGAATGTTGAGCTTACTTTGCCATCCGTGCTCTGGATTTTTCACGTAGGAGGTTTCTATTGCTGAGAACGCTGAAGGGTCGATGGACTGCAATGAGCTCGGCGGGCGGGATGACTTGCCTGGCATTGTAGTCAGACGACCGACGGCGGCCTGAGCGAGGCATAGTAGAGTAGGATGGGAGAAGTGTGAGAGGAGTGAGAGGAGTGAGTGAGAGGAGTGAGTGAGTGAGAGAGCGACGATCGAGATCGAAATGAACCTAACCCAAATGCGGCATCTGAATTGGTCCCTCCTCTAAATCGTCGAGCTCGTACAGCGTTCAGCAGCTGTGTATCACCGTGTGCAACACAACGAACAGGTAGATACATCATGATAGTATATGTATCCCAACGGCTGGACAGATCCGACTCCTGGCGCAATTGCAAGCAAGCCTTCTTGCTCGATGGCTGTCTGGGCATTGTGAGCCTACTTGCACCCCACCCACCGCTCCACACACAACACTTCAAGCCCTCTTGATATTTGGGCCTTCTTTGGATAGGTATGTTCTATTGCTCTACAGCTGACCACCCCTCAATACTACTTCAGTCGTGTGCTATAGTAAGGAACTTTGCTGTCCTGGCGAGGCAAGCTACAAAACTTGCACCCTTCTCCCCGACTCAAATATCACAATTCAGGTTCCCCAAACGTCCTGAAGTTTTTCTCGTATGCAACTAGTCTGTGCTCCAAACGGCTCTTCACCCTAATCCATCTCATTATTATGTTATAGCATTTGTTTGATTCGTACTGACGGTTCGCGTCTCATTATCAAGCACCCTCCCCCCGACCTACACAGCCCAATTCAGGTTCCCCAAACGTTTTGAGGTTTCTCTCATATGCAACTAGTCTGTGCCTCTAACGGCGTTTGGCCCCAACCTATCTCATTACTTTGTTATAGCATATGTTTGATTCGTACTGACGGTTCGCGTCTCATTATCAGGCACCCTCCCCCCGACCTACACAGCCCAATTCAGGTTCCCCAAACGTTTTGAAGTTGCTCTTATATGCAACTAGTCTGTGCCTTTAACGGCGTTTGGCCCCAACCTATCTCATTATTTTGTTATAGCATATGTTTGATTCGTACTGACGGTTCGCGTCTCATTATCAGGCACCCTTCTCCCGACATACAGAGCACAATTCAGGTTTTCCAAATGTCTTAATAATACTTCTATATGTAAGTAGATCGTGCTCCGAACGGCTCTCTACCTCAGTCCATCTCGATATCATGTTATAACATATGTCAGATTCGTACTGATGGTTCGCGTGTCACAGCCTTTTTTGACCTCAACCGAACCCACACGATGACTATCAAGTCCCCTGAAGGCTATCATATTGTTATGAGATGTAAGTAATAGTATTTTGTCAGTGCAGTTTCCCTCCATTTGGTGCTGACCTAACACTATGATATTTGTATGTTTTTTGTACAGCATTTTGAAACATTTTCTGCGCTGTTTGCGCTGTTTGCGCGCTTTGATGTCTTAATATCCCTTTCCATGATCAATATCATTATAGCCAAGCATATGGGCACCAGGTCAACGATCCCGAGAGATCTCCCAAGACCTGCAGGGCGCGTGAAGGGAGGCTCGTCAAAACCCTCAAAATTCTGATGGTTTGCGACATCCACATTGGGACACTTTTTTTCTCACCACGCGCGCCACGGAAGGCGGATCTAATACGTGTGCATAACCCTCTGCCCAGCAACGTTTCAACCTTCCTCCACCTCTTGACTGACCCTTCCCTCCAGAGCTTCACTGGCTATGCCGTCTCTACACTCTTGTTTCGGACACTTTTGCAGTTATCGACACTCAATACTCGTCACTCCACTGCGACAAACTAGATATACAACATGGCATATAAACAAGGTAGCGAACTGTCAGTACGTCACCTCCAAGGCAGCTTACAATTTTCCTAGATCGCCCGCTCCTCAGAAGCTTCAATATTCAATCGAAGAAGTTGTTTCGCAGCCTTATAAGATCCTAGGTTTGTCATTTTGTCTTCCCCTCTCCTGTTCCTCAACCACCACCTTACAGTACGTTTTTTTTTGCTCTTTTTTGCTCTCTTCCACTCTTTTTTGCGTTGTTTGCTTCATCTAACACTCATTTCTTATCCTAGAGCAGTCTACTTGACAACTTCCACGAGATTCTTCCAACCTGGTATCCAACGTCATAAAAATCCATCAAGTTCGTCTTTCCTCGCCTCGTTAAACAAGCAACTGACAGTTCTCTTGACAGCAACATTATCACCAAATTCGTATCCACTATGGCCGGCAATTCTCGTTCGCGTGCCACATATCGTCCCCCCCGCTCTTTCCGTTGTCCCCTTCATCGTAATCATCCTTCGCCCCCCCTTTCTCCAACTCCACCTCCTTCGCCCACTTGGGCTCCTGGCCCTCCTCTTCGCCCAACTCGCGTTGTTTTTGGTATGAAGAAAGGGTCCCCCGCTGTCATGTTGGCATCAGTTCCCATCAATACCGCCGGTCTTGTCACGGATGCAGACTTTCGCGCCAACGGCTGGGACGTATATAGGTTACGGGACCGCAGCGATGGTGACCGTGTCTACGCCGAGATCAATGCCAGAAACCCCGAGCGTGCTATCTGGAGGGCAGAACAGTTTAAGGATACCGATGGTCACTTCGAGGACATGTTCGATATGGAGGCGATGTTCGATGTTGACGACAAGGACGATACAGATGTCGAGGAGGAACCTGTCGAGGAGAAGGCCGTCGAGGAGAAGGCCGTCGAGGAGAAGGATATCGACCAGAAAGCTGCCGACATAGAATCCCAGCCCGTCGTGCCTGCCTCTCCTGTTGCACAGTCTTCGGCAGATCGGACAGATGGCGAGGCCCATGAGCGTCGGTATAGTATGATGGGTAGAGGGCGTGTTGTTGTACCGAGAGAGGAAAAGTACCGCCATGGTGACGCTGCGCAGCACTTGGGTCATCTTCGCGGTACGTTCAAGTGAAACGGCCCTCCCCCATCTTGTTGCCTACTCGACCCTTTTTTTGTTTTCTTGGATCCCTCCCCGAGTGACTTTCAGATTCTTCGAACTTTCTTGGCGCCTTTGTATGTATATACATCTCTTGGACTTTGTTTCCTCTTCAGATATTTTGTTTCTTTGTTTATGAAGCTTCTTTTCGTGCATATCCATACCTCCCGCATACCCTGTAACTTACTGTACACTCTGTCAGTCTAATGTCTTATAGATACCATTCTACTTCTTGACTTGTTATGCATGTACAAATATATCTTGGACTCTGTAATTTGTGTGAGGCTTGTTCAATCACGAGTCAGGACGCGACTCGATCTCGTGATGTGAAGAATCTAAAGTGTCCTTGGAATTCAACAGGTCCAAATCCTGCAGCCACTCAGTCAACATACGTCTTGACGACAAAGCCCACATGAAAAGAAAGGGCGTAAAACGCGTTAAAACCTCTGCTACACAATTCACCTTCCATTCTGTCCCTCCAGAAAACCCTACTTCTGCCCCGACAGATCGTACACATCGTCATCTCGCGTTCACTGGTCGCGATGATGGCCGAGTCAACACATCGATGAACTTTTTCCAGGCTCCTGCATCACCACAAAAGACTGCTCCTGTGCCTCGATGGGCCGATACCCTCTATGAAGAACACTTTACGGAGAGCGATGATGTAGTTTCTGGGTCCAGTGAACCGTTGGATACAGGATATGTGGATCCAGATTATGTGACTTTCCTCAACGAAATCACGCTGGAACCGTTACCAACTAAACGTCGACGTCCCAAGTCCGTAAGTCTCATTTATATATTTGCTGTGTTACTTATCTTGGACTGACCACAAATAACAAAGGACTTCCCACTGCACATATGGGCAAAACAGCGAGATGAATTTTTGGTGGAACTTAATCGTTTGGAAGGTCGAGGAGACCACATTGGATTACCCTGTGGGCGTTGCAACGACCCTGTACCAGAGTATCGTTGTCGAGACTGTGATGGATGCGAGATGTTTTGTCAGGATTGCACGGTTGCTTCCCACAGCAACAATTTCCTGCATCGGGTCCAGGTATGTAACATCTTATTCACGAGTCTTATAATTCTTCGAAGACTGATCTGATCTCTATACAGCACTGGAATGGGACTTTTTTTGACAACGTTACTCTCAAGAGTCTTGGGCTCCGGAAATTGCTCAATCACCGAGATGGCGAGATCTGCCTCAATTTCGAAGAACAGAACGACTTCGTTGTCGTTGGAAACCACGATATACAAGAGGTCTGCCTCCGCTTTTGTGCTTGCGAGAGAGCCGTCCACCCCGTGAAACAATTGCTCCGTCATCGTCTCTGGCCCGCCACCACTTCCTATCCCAAAACAGCGGCAACATTCAGTTGTCTCCAACGCTTCCAACTAGAGTCCTTCGAAGGGAAGCTCACAGTATTTGAGTATTATCACAGCTTGCTTCGTGGGACAGATAACACAGGCGTCAGTCCACCGAGGGTAAGTCGCTTCTCTCTCGGCTGGTTCTTCCCCAGGTACTGATATCTCTCTGTTCCAGGATCGTTACGAGGCACTTCTCCGTATGGTTCTAGAATGGCGTCATAGCAGAATGCTCAAACGAGGTGGCCGCGGACACCATCCTGACGGTGTTATGGGTACAAAAGAAGGCCAACTTGCGGTCTTATGTCCAGCATGTCCACAGCCTGACATTAATCTGCCACCAGGATGGGAAGAAGCACCGGCTGACAAGCAGTACGTTCTTATGAAATGATCTTGAGACGTTGCGTAGCTCACTTCATTGATCACAGATGGCTTTACGGTCTGTTCATAGCCATTGACGCCAACTTTAGGATGAAGCGCAAGCTCGTTTCGAGTGATGTAGCGGATCCAGGGTTGAACAAGGGCTGGGCATACATAGTTGACGAGGTCCCGTACAAGGCCTACTTGAGAAACTACAAAGGCAAACCCGAGGTATTTAGTCGATTGGTTCTCAAGCTGTCATGATGTGACTGATCATGAAACTGAAGACGAGTACTTGCACGGCTCATAAAGCTGTGAATGATGCCGAAACACGTCAATCTGATGGACTGGCAGCCACTGGACTGGGGACAGTGGACTGTGCACGACACGATTTCAAACGACCCGTTGCTGTTGGAGACTTACAGAAGGGCGAACGGTGAGTAGCGCCAGTTCATCATCCTACAGCACAGATGACTGACATGTCGTGAAAGGTATGCAAATATGGACTATCTCTTTTTTTCTGGCCTTCGCGATAGCAAAATCAAGACTCTCGTTGTCTCGTACGATATAGCATGCCAATGGCATAAGAATTTGTGGACTCGAATGATGGAGTTGCCCCACACATACCGATTCATTGATGGCCAGCGAGTCATCGTCTTTGTCGTCCCCAAGTTTCATCTACCCGCGCATGTATTGGCGTGCCAGATCGCGTTCTCGTTCAATTATACTAAGAATGTCGGTCGGACAGAGGGTGAGGCTCCCGAGCGAGGATGGGGAAATATCAATGGGGCGGCAGGTATGACTCAGGAAATGGGACCAGGAGCACGTAGAGATACACTGGATGACTTCTTGGGCGATTGGAACTGGAAGAAGGTGGCGAACATGGGTGAGTCCACCTGACTTCCTGTATAAGATATATCGTACTGATCGTTCTCGGTCGAGCAGCTGTTTCTCTTCGCCGCAAGCTCAAAGTAGCGGTCCCTGAGTGTGGTGATCATGTAACTACCCACGAAGCTCTCGAGGATGTGTTAGTACCCCGTGATGTACAGGAGTGGAAGACGGCGATAGAGGCTTGGGAGGCTGATAACACCAATCCCAATCCATTCGAAGTCAAATTTGACGGTACGTCTCGTATAATTTGATATGGATTCATCGGTAGTCTAATCCGAGTTCTTACAGCGCTTACCACCGAGGCAGTTCGCCTGGCCATGAACGCAGCGGAGGCAATAGACGTACAAAAAGGGAACATTGTTATGATTCACGACGCAGTCTCTCCCTGTGTTCTGATGATGACTGGTATGGATTTGGAAGAGCAGCAGTAAGTCTCACTGTGTCTGCCTATAATGTTGAACAAGCATCTAATAGATTACAGGCGTCGACTCGCAGCTGATAATGCTGCACTAGGTCTTCACGCGACGGATCGGCAACACTCCAACATCATCCAACGTGATACAGCACTACGCACGCAGATCACAAGCTGGTACGATATCCAGCAATTGTACTGCCCAGCAGCCCACGCAGCCCGTTCCCGCGAGCTCGCTGGGACACCATCTGGCTCTCCTCTCGGCCCTGCATCTAGCATGAAGATGTGGTTCCCTTCGATGCTCGCACCGCAGGCTGATTGCGACATCAAGCTACAGGAACACGAATGGAGTCTGCGATATGCCCAAGCAAACGACGCGCTCCAGGTTATCCGTACCAACCTTCAACTTCGTGCAGCGCTTTACCACTATAAGGATCGGTTTGACCGCGGGCAGAGTGCAATGACTCGTTCTATGCACCTCTTAGACAAGGTCAAAGACAGAGTAGCTGCAGCGTGCCTGCGGTATCGGGTCGCTCGCCATGCACTTTGTGTCCTAGCTCCGCGACTTCTTAAGGGAGTAAGATGGGAGGTACAGTTGAAGCCATTGGAGCCTGCCGATGTGCGGGGACTTTCGGTGGGTGACATGGGTGATTCCGAAGGTCGTCGTAAGCTGTCCTGGATATGGACGGCTCACGGTGTAGCGGCAGAAGCTGACGACGATGAGCGGCTTCATGATTGTATGTATGATCTTTTCTATCCGTTTTTTCTAAACTAATGTCGCATGCATGTATAGCCCTACGTATCGAATGGTGCAAGAGTCGCGCACGCGCCATGCGATGGACAGAGGAAGTCGAGCTTTTGCAGGAGGAGATGAGGCGTGTACTACAGTTTCTTTTGTGGCAGGCGGAATGGTGGGAAAAGCAAGCGTCGCGCATACCAGGATCGAGTAGAGAGCATACGGAAGGGGTTGTCGCCTACGCTATGCGTCAGGCTAGCATTCGCCGCCTGATGCGCACGCATTGTATCGAGTTGTGGGGTGGGACAAATGACCTGCTAACACATTGGAAACCGTTTAACAGCAACCACGACATTGGTACGGGACGGGTTCCCTCTACTACTACGACATCCTCGTCTTTGACAGACGTATTTGGATAGCACATTCCTATGTGTTGGCGCGGGTAGATGGATGGGGACATTGGCGCGTGGCGCTTTTCTTGGGCTTTCGTACAGTTACTCTTAGTTACATTGATTCTGAATGTTTTTTTCTGTATGTCTAATTCGCCGTGACAAAAAGCGGCGGGGGGGCGCACCCACATGGCATTACAAGCCTAAGGAGGCGCACGTTGTCCTCTTTTGGCTTCTCTGAGGTGCAAAGGCCGAACGTACTTGCAAATATAGACTGAGTCCTGCTCAAATTGGTATATTTGGGGTTTTCACCCGATTTTCCGTGTATTTCCTGTCAAATTGAGACGATATGTGCTCCGGATATGGTTGAGGTGCTAAAATACTGGTATCTCACCGGATTAGGCAGGTGTCAAGAAGCAGATGCATTGGAGGGAGGTGTTGTATCACTCAAGGCTCTAGATGAGTGGATGTTATGTATCACTCCTTGCTTGTAATATATAACTGGTGTTGTATCACCCTGCCAAGGTCTGGTGAATCTGTCTCACTGTCCTGAAATAGTCGCCGTTCCGAAATCTACCCGAATACGCTCCTTGAGGCCTCTTCCTCATCGTGCACAGCCACCCGCCCTACAGTCAACCGAACACACATCCTCCCCACTTTCTTCCGCACCCGCCTCTCACCATTCTCCTTCCACATCACCATCACGCTCCGATATATCATCATCATCGTCATCCTCTTCCTCGGACCGTGATCTTCCTGCACATAAATCAACGATGTCTACCAACGCGGCTACTACTCTCGCTCGTCTCGAACAGCCCGACGGAACTAAACCTCCGGTGTTAACAGTAGGGAAAATCGAGGCTGGGCCTTTACTTCAGTTCGAAATAGGGTGCAGGAAGTACTTCATGCATAAGAAAATTGCGAACGCCGACAAAGTCAAGTCCATCGCTTACGGCATTTTGAATCCTTTGGCTCTACAATGGTACATGGGGAATCAGGATGAGATCGACGCGCTCACTTTCGACGCATATATGGAGAAGGTACGCGAAAATTACCTCGAAGAAGATTGGGATTACAAGATACGTCGCAACATCCTATCGTCCCGCCAAGGAGAAAAGTCCTTTTTCGACTGGATCAACGATCTCCTCGCACAGAACGCTATTATCGTGAAGACTACTGTCTTCTGTAACGAAACCACCTTACGCAGCCATCTCGAAGCCAACATGGCTCCCAGACTCACAAACATCTGTCTTCGTGAGAAAGTCGTTCGCATCATCGATTTCAAAGCGTGGTACACTGAAGTCATCGAGTTGGACAATGAACGCATGCGCGCCGAAGCTCAATCCAAACTGTGGTTGGCCGATATCTACCGCGCTAATCGCGTGTCGGAAATGGCCGCCTCCGCTCTCAAACCCGCTAAATCATCCTCTTCCAACACTTCCTCCGCAAAGACTCGCTCCACTCCCGCCGCCGGATCTGCTACCTTTGAACGCCTCCCGAAGCTCACCGATGAGGAGCGTGCTATCTTGTACGCGAACGAAGGGTGTTTAAAGTGTCGTGTTTGCTACGCGGGACACATTTCCGGAGATTGCGAAACTGGTTTCCCGAGCGCCGTCGGATACAAAGCCGTCACTGCCGCCGACGCCACCGCTGCCCGTGCCAAGAATACAGGAAAGGACGCAGCGATTGTACCAGTCACTCGACGCAAACCTGCTATCGTCGCCGCTGTTGGAATGTCACCTTCCTGTGTTGTTGGTGACGGTACCGACTCCGACGAGTACGTACCTCAGTCTTTACATAAGCACCTTTACTGGGACTGTCTTGTCGACGGTCCCGATACCTCCTCCGCTTTGAAGGTTCACGCGTTAATTGACAACGGATGCCCTACAGTGCTGATTGATACAAAACTTGTCGATCAACTCGGCCTAAAACGGCACAAATTGCAAACATCCGAATTCGCAGAACTAGCTATGGGAGATGACAGAAAGAAGTTGAAGATTGAATTGAAAGAATGGGTCAAATTATTGTTATCGTCGCCGGACCACGGCTGGAATTCTAAAGTTGTACGCGCTATCGTGGCCCCAGGTTTATGCGCACCTGTAATACTTGGCTTGTCCTGGCTCGCCATTAATAAGATTGTAATTGACCACGACGATCGTACCGCAATCGATAAGGTTTCAAATTTCGATATACTGGCACCACTACCACCTCCCCCCCTTCCTCCCAAGTCCCCCCCCTCCCGACATAACTTGCCAAAACTCGGAACGATTCGAAACCTGAAGCGTGAACTATTGAAACAACTCGACGACATTTTACCTCCAGTACGGGCAAATGTAACAAGAAAGGAGCCGACGTCAACGGTTAAACCGTCCGATTTTGTGGCATCCGTACGACTTCGCATAGAGTCGTTGGCGTTTCAAGACAAACTGTCGAAAATGGGCGACAAGATGAAAGAACGTTTCATAGATCGTTTTCAAGAACTCCCACACACCGATCTCTTACCCACCGACGTCTATCACCGCGTCAAATTGAAGAACCCGAACGAAATTATCGCTTGCAGGGGATATTCGTGTCCACGCAAATATCAAGATGCATGGGATACCTTAATCCAGCAACATCTCGACGCTGGTCGAATACGACCTTCGACATCGCCGTACGCATCTCCGGCATTCATCGTTCCAAAAGCAGATAAAAATGCGTTGCCTCGATGGGTCAACGATTATCGAAAACTTAACGCCAACACTGTGGTCGATACGTACCCCTTGCCCAGGATAGAAGACATTCTACACGACTGCGCTAAAGGAAAAATATGGGGGAAAATCGACATGACGAACAGTTTCTTCCAAACTCGAATGCACCCTGACGATATACAGTACACCGCGGTAATAACTCCTCGGGGCGCTTTCGAATGGCTCGTGATGCCCATGGGTTTCAGAAATTCTCCATCAACACACCAGCGCCGGGTGAACGCCGCACTACGAAAACACATTGGCAAAATCTGTCACGTTTACCTAGACGACATCGTCATATGGTCCCAAACAGTAGAAGAACATGAAACGAATGTTGCCCTGGTACTTCAGGCTTTGCGTGATGCTCAACTATTGGCCAATCCCAAAAAGACCGAACTGTTTACTACCGAACTCGATTTTCTCGGACATCATATCTCCGCTCGTGGGATCGAACCGGACGCATCAAAAGTCGCTCGTATCCTGAACTGGAAATCTCCCACCTCTGCCTCTGAAGTACGCGCTTTCTTGGGTCTCGTACGATATCTCGCCAACTTCCTTCCCAAACTTGCCGAATATACCTCCGTTTTGACTCCGTTGACCAATAAAGAATGCGAATCTTCCTTCCCTGGTTGGACACCGAATCATGAGGCCGCATTCATCGCGATCAAGGACATTGTACTCGGTGCCGATTGCCTCACAACCATCGATCATCAGAACCCGGGAAACAACAAAATATTCGTCACTTGCGATGCTAGCCTCGTACGTACGGGCGCAGTTCTGAGTTTCGGAGAAACATGGGAAACAGCTAGACCCGTGGCATACGACTCCATGCAACTCAATGCGGCACAACGTAATTATCCAACACATGAACGAGAGCTGTTGGCGATAGTCCGGGCACTGGCCAAATGGCGCGTTGATCTGCTCGGCGCGTCGTTTACTGTCTACACCGATCATCAGACTTTAGAGTCTTTCGACACACAACGTGATCTGTCTCGCCGACAATGTCGCTGGCAAGAATTCTTGGCTCAATATGATTTCGACTTGATATACATTAAAGGCGAGGATAATACAGTCGCCGACGCCTTGTCTCGTCTACCAGTAGAAGACGATTTTGACACTTCGGACCCCTCAGTACTCGTTGCCTCAGTCTTCACTATAAAATCCGATCCCGCCTTTCTTAACGACATTATCGAGGGCTATGCTGTGGATCCTTGGTGTCAATCACTGATGAAAAACGGAGTAAGCGTACCTGGTCTGGAAGAAAAGGACTCTTTGCTTTACATAGGCGGACGTCTGGTAATTCCTCGGTACGGTGATCTTCGTGAACAACTGTTCAGACTCGCGCACGACTCGTTGGGTCACTTCGGTTTTGAAAAATCTTACGGCTCCTTGCGTGACTCCTACTACTGGCCTCGCATGCGACGCGATTTGGAACGCGCCTACGTCCCAGGCTGTACCGACTGCCAACGCAATAAAGGAAAAACTAATAAACCGGTCGGCCCACTCCACCCTTTGCCAATACCCGACGCGCGTGGCGATAGTGTCGCCATTGACTTTATAGGTCCACTGCCCGACGACAACGGTTACAACTGCATAGTCACCATGACAGACAGATTGGGATCGGATATACAAATCGTTCCAACACGAACGGACATCACTGCCGAAGAATTCGCCGTTATATTTTTCGATCACTGGTATTGCGAGAATGGTCTCCCACTAGACATCGTGAGCGACCGTGATAAACTGTTTGTATCGAAGTTTTGGGCCGCACTCACTGCCATGGCCGGTGTAAAACTAAAGATGTCCACCGCCTATCACCCAGAAACCGACGGCTCGTCTGAACGATCCAACAAGACGGTGAACCAATGTCTCCGCTACCATGTCGAACGAAACCAACGCGGTTGGGTTCGAGCTCTTCCACGTGTCCGCTTCGATATTATGAACACCATCAACGACTCCACCGGGTTCAGCGGTTTCCAGCTAAAGACAGGGAAATCGCCCAGGATCATTCCTCCTGTAGTCGAAATGCAACCCACGGATGACAACGAAGAGTGCACGGCCGCTCTGCGCGTCCTCGAACGATTGGAGAACGACGTGAAAGAGGCGAAGGACAATCTATTAACGTCGAAGATCGCTCAGGCGGTCCAATCGAATCGACACCGGGCCGCAGAAGTTATATTCAAGGAAAACGACAAAGTTATGTTATCTACTTTCCACCGCCGGCGCGACTATCTACAAAAAGACGACAAGCGGGTAGCCAAGTTCATGCCGCGTTTCGACGGTCCATACACGGTGGTCCGCGCTTTCCCAGAACGTTCTGTGTATACACTCGACCTGCCGAACTCCCCTGAGGTTTTCCCGACTTTCCATGCATCCCTATTGCGCCCACACATTCCTAACGACTCCGACTTATTCCCTTCCCGAGAGCTTGAAGAGCCCGACGCAGTAGAAACAATCAACGACGACGATTACTACTCGATTGAACAAATCATCGACGAACGAAAGCGTGGTCGTGGTTACCAATACCTCGTGCGTTGGACTGGATACGGCCCAGACAAAGATTTATGGTTGCCACGCAGAGAACTGGAGGACTGTGCTGCTTTGGACACCTGGCAAAAGTCTAAGGGACGTGTCTAATTTTTTCACGATGGGGAGGAGTGTAATCTTGGGATTACCACAACTGCCTATTACGGACTATTTCCTATTACGGACTATTTCCTATTACGGACTATTGTCACTTGTTGTCTGAACGCTTCTAGATACAGTACGCATACAGTCAACTACTTACTTACGACTTCCATCCACCCCCTCCTGTACGCACCTCCGAAATCCATAACATTGTCTCGTTTAGCTTTGCTCCCTCTTAGTGTTAGCTGGCCCCTCTCCCAGAAGGCCCGCTTTCCATCTACTCCCTCATGACCGTTCGAAATCTCGTACCGCAATGCTTGATGAGGCAGTCGTGGATATAATTACTGAAAGAAGAGCCAGTCAATATGATTTGAGTGGCACCGTGGGATTCTTGCTTACGTAAACAACGCGTAAAAGGAGGCAGCGGCGACTCGGACGCGTCGACTTTCTTTCTTTCAACTACCATTGTCAATCATCCAGCGCAACCTTGATATCAATCCTTCCGCTTACTCCAACACCTCTCATCTTCAAAAATTAATCTGTGTAGATCTACTGAGTTGGAAACCCTCTCCAGCATGTCATCCGATGGACATCTCGACGAAACAGTAAGCTGACTTGTCGCATAATGCTACAGTCTCGGCAAGAGATGTTCATTGAATCCTGATTGTAATAGGACATCAGCACCTGTGTACTGCAACGCAGTATTGATCCTGTGGACTCTGGCCATCGTGCGGATATATTGACAGGAATGTTTCGGGACCAAAAGGTTACCTTCGAATCCATTCTTTTTGTACTACATCTAACGTCAAGGAAGGTGGCTCTCAAACAATTGCGTGGCAAAGGCTCGACTCAGCGGAATTGGACCGAGAACGTTCAAAAGGTGAGCTTACAAGATCGACCTTTTCAACGCCTTCTTCTCTCTGATCACGGCTCTCAGCGCTATATCGAACATGTCAAAGTCTGGATTCAATTGGCTCATGAGAATGTTGTTCCAGTCTTTGGGCTCGCTTTCGACCTAGGAATTCTTCCAGCTTTAGTGATGCCTTATTATCCTGATGGTAGCGTCATGCATCGCCTATCCTCTGATATCGAGGTATCCCAAGATACACGACTATCCTGGCTCAAAGATGCCTCGAGTGGTCTTCAATATCTCCATGACTTCACGCCGCCAGTGATTCATGGCGACATCCGTGGCGTGAGTCTTGTGGTGGCACCTCCCACATATAATCAAAAATAACCTCATTGTTTGTATTATAGGCAAACATTTACGTCGACAGTGGTGGCCACGCACGCATTGCGGACTATGGTATGCCTTTTGTTCTTGACGAATCTTTCTGGGCCGAATTCGAGGCCATTGGTCCATGCCGTTGGACTGCTCCTGAGGTGATGGATCCTTCCGAAGACGAGTCTACTATCTCCAAGGTCATCTACACCAAGAACAGCGATATATATTCTTTCGGAATGACCATTCTAGAGGTAAGTTCTCGATTGTCCGTTGATATTGATATATCACTGAGTGGCACGGGGCTTTGGTGCAGGTTCTGACCGGAAAGGCTCCTTTCGATGATAAGGATCACGACCTCAGAGTATACAACATCGTTGCAGCTGGAAAGCGTCCGGATATTCCTTCCCACCTACAAGATGACATCGGAGCTCTCATTCAGCAATGCTGGGCCCAGGATCCTGCAGACAGACCTCCCGCAAGTGGGGTCTGTCAGACTCTTCTGAGCGTTCGTACCAAGGTCTTCAATCACCTTTGGTAGACTTGTATTGATCTGAACTTTAGTTGACATCTTCGAAGGCCTCGATGGAGATGGTGCCTCCTTGAACTGCTGGGGACCTCATGATCTTACGCCTTCTGGCGCCCTGTTCCCTTGTACTATGGTTTCTAGCATCTCATGTACTATATATATATAATGTCTCTCCACATTATCAATGAAAAGCCGATCTATGCACCCTTACTTCTATTGTTCAGCCGTTTCTGGAGTGCCGATCTAACTCTCTGTCTCCATTCCCCTTCCAAGATACTATACTCGACCACGTCCGAATAACTGCCATCTAGATTTCTCCAGAGGTCTCTGTGCTTTCCCTCATACTCCGCCTCAGCAACCTTCTCCAGCCAATTCCTCATCCCTACATTCTCCACCCCAGTCTTAAACGTGATTCGATGCATATGCCGCTCCTCAAACGCGAATTCCAGAATCGTGTACAACGTATCCGTGGCCACACCCCCTCGATGAAAGTCCGGCGAGACTAGGATCCCCGCTGCACATGAACCATTATCTTCATCGATATCATGGATACCGCCCATTCCAGCAAGCACCGTGGACCCGTCACTCTGAGTGGCATGCACGTTGAACCGGATGATATGGGGGTCTTCAGCCTGTTTCTCTCGAGCGAGACGCGAGTCTTCTGGAGTTAGGCTCTCAGGGAAGAAACGCAAATATCGACGGACTTCTGGGTGAGTGCGAATGATGGCGACGCGTTCGTCGTCAGCTAGAGATGGTGGGACAAGCTTCAATCTTCCTGTGTACGAAGTCAATGATATCTGGTGTTGGGGCATGATGAAGGCTGTAAGGGTTGTGACTCCTACATTCCCAGCTTTTATAAACGTTCTCGGTACCTACGACTTAGCGAAATCTGACTCGTGTATTCGGTCTCGGAGTCCACACTCGATCAGTCTAATAAGAAGCAATAAAAAACGCTGACAGCAGGTTGAAAGAACCGAAGAAGACGACTGGATTGGATGGCTACGTCATTTCAAGGACTGGCTCTAGACTCCTTCCGTTTTGAGACCACTCATTTTCGACTTTTCATCCATCCACGTTTCGGAGTCCTACCTGCCTCCCCTCCTCCCTCGTGGCCTGTCATGCAAGGCAGCGAAAATCATAAGACCTCTCGAACTCCCTTTCTTGGTGTTCGAATTGCAGAATACGGTACACGCTCTTCCTCTTTATCTTTAGATTTTCGACTCAAGTACGAAAAAAAACATCTACAGCTCGACCGCATTTGAGTTGGCTCGATGTCAAGTCTTATAAGATCTACACAATTGGCAAGTACCTCAGTTCTCCCATCCTTTCCACTATCCCCCAGCTCTATCCAGACTTATCTAATGGGGAAATCTGCCAGCTCGAGCTCTCGCCCATCCCAACGCTACAATGCTCTCTCTGTGCATGCTCGGACCCGTGGCTCTGAACGTGCCGCTCTCATAGCACTCAAGAGACACGATCCCGAAGAGTCAGCCCTTCGTATCATCCAAAAGGACCTCAATCGACATAACAGCGAAGGAACACTCGTTACTTTCTGCAAAGTCAAAGGTGACTGGACCCCGTGGTTTCGGTATGTCATTTCTTATCTTTTCCACCTGATCTATGTGCTGAAGACAGACTAGGCCTCTCCAGTTGCACCGCAATGGCACTTTCCGTGTTGTCGCTCCCTCAGGATTCCACAACGTGCAAGACCTTGTCTATCCTCAATGCCCCCACTCTCTCAATCCCTTTCGAACTATCGAGGATACGACTATGTCGTTGTATCACAAAGGCAGCAAGTTTACCTTTGAGGCTTGAGGGCATTCATGTCAATTCATTGGTATGTTGTCCTTGCTTTGATTATCTCCATACTGATGTCGTCTTCTTGTAGTACATCTTCGTTCCCTTGCTAAAGCCAATTATATTCTCAACGAAGATGAGCTCGCTCAACATATGGGTGAGCTTTACAGCTCTTTTGTTCTCTTTGACACTTTTCTAACATACTTTGCAGATGATGGTACTCCCTTTGACCCCGAAGAAGACGAAGAAGACCATGAGACATCCTCGCAATTCGGTGAGCTCAATTTTTTAACAAGTCACTTCTACACAGTCACTAACACAACGCCAGATGCTGAAATAGCAAGGCAGCTTCCATTTGGCTCGCCGTCGACATCTGCTACTGCAGTCGATGCATATCTCCAGGGAGGGTCCAGTCCGTCTCCATCCCCTTCTCAGCCCCTTCCACGTAATCTCAAAGCTCCAGGAGAGTCTTTTTTCTCTGCCGAAGAAGCGGCGTATAGGGCTAATCCTGGTACGCATCTTTGTCTGTATCATTATGCCTTGCTTACACCCATTATCTTTCAGACTTTGACATGATACTCCAAGTCCTGGAACAGCAGAAAAATGGTGTCTTCATAGGCACGTACATATACCTCTCTCTCTCTTTCTCAACTAATATCTGTTTGTGTTTCTAGCGAATCCCTCTCGGCACCCTGCATTCGACTCCAACAATCTCCCGTTGTCTCTCGCCACCTACGTACCGAAAGGCCGGGATGATGAACCCGAACACCTGGTGTTCCTGTTCACCAGAGTCGGCGAGGCCGTTCGCGAGTATAACTCGACTGTGGGAGTGTCCAACCACACGATCACCTTCTTCCTCACCCACGCAGTTGCGTGTGAGATCTGTAGCTGCACTTTCTCTGAAGATGGCTATCACGCTCATCTTAGTGATGGATGTTGCATGAATATGCCCGGGCTTTCCAAAGGTATTTTACTTCTTTTCTTGATTCCTTTTGGCGTCACTCATGTTGTTCTCACTGTAGTTTCTATCAGCAAATCGCGCGCCCCTGATTTTTGGCTCCCTCATCGTACGTACTCGTCAGCCACCATCCCTCCTGCGAAGGAGTACCTCAACACCGTAATCGGGCGCGCCTTCTGTGACTGGAACTCATGTATTGGAGTTCCTCCTGATGTCTGGATCCTTATCACCACTTCCACCGTCTACTGCCCCGAATGTCGGCTTACGCGCTCCTTCGACGGGGATGCTGGGCATCGCAATGCGGCGGGTTTCTGCGAAGACATCGGCCAGGAGATCAATGGAGGATGGATCATACGCAACGAGGGGCCAATCGAGTGTGAAGATGTTGTAATTGGGCCTCTCGCGATGGTATTGTGGAAGAAATAGATCCCTTATTTTTGTTCGATACTTATTATCTTGAGTCACTGTTGATGTAGTATATTTTCTTGCAAACAATGATATTGTTCTTGGCCTGCCCGTTCCGAAACATATATACAACCCTTAAGAAATATCATTGTAACCTAGAGTAGAGTTCGAGGAATTCCGCCAGGATAGCCGTACTGCAGGAACACGGCCTCCCATTCTTTGTATCTCGACCGTCCAAACGTGTTGTCCAAAACACTTGCAGTAGACGCCGTGCACACTATACATACCGTCCGCGTAGCTCTATACTGCATCCCCTCCTTGTCCAGCGCAGATGGCGATACAATCGACGCGAGCAGCAAAATGACTCGGGTGATGATGGGGTCCTTGCTGTCGGGTATACAATGCTAACGTGATAGATGGTCAGGACGCGGTGTGAATAGACAAGATCAGGACTCACTCATGACCTGCGCCCTCAAAAAGCTTAACGGTCCGTCGACGAGGTTTCCACATCTCGCCGGTCACCGTTAAGCTTTGACTTTCGCGTTTTCCGTCTAGACAGGGCTCCCATAGTGTTCCGAGTGTCACCTTCCCTCCTCGTTTCTTGAGACTCTCGAGTATACAATGTTCCGCTACAACATGTCTGGACATGAGTTCGAGGGCTTTGTCAACGAGCCAGGTTTCTCAAGCTGCCAGTACGTCAGAGACACACCTCGCTGCCAATCTGATTTCAGAAGGGCCAGACCGATTCAGTGGGTTGGTACAGAGGCGGTACCAAATCGTTGCATGCCTGAAAATCAGGAGTAAATCAGTTTCCACACATTTTCAACGGTCTTATTGTTACGCTTCAATGAGAGCAACTCACTGAACGAACAGTCACTCCACGTTTATTCTTCATCCCAGATACCGAAAGACCCCTCACATTTACGTGCAGACTCCGAGATAGATGACCGAGGGCATCCTGAGTGTCGCAGTTAGTTTTCTGCATGATAAAGTGGATATATGGTGGATATTAATATTGACCGCGGGGCGCGCATTCTACCTGGCCACCTGAAGATGCATATCATCAGTATCTACAGACGGATAATCCACTGACCTCTTAGGATCATAAGATCTGCGCCGCCCACTAGAACAGGCACTGTTGTGAGTGGTCCTAACAAATCGGAAGCAAAGGTGCAATCAAGATTGTGGGCGGCTGAGATCTGCGAGGTGAGTGAGGTATTGACATATGTGTCCGGGACTCCTTTGCCCCTTGTTGTGGCCTGAGATCAGTGGCAAGACGTCAGGCAAGCGCTCACACCAATTTGACGTATGTCTACTGACCTGACCTGAAAACGTTCAGAATGTACGCGTGGAGGTTGTGTGATCAGATCGACAACATATTCATCCCGGGCCGGCATGTTGTGCAATATTTTGATTGACCTCCGCCACTAGAGGAGTTTCAATTTTTTTTCTGTCTTTCTTCCGAACTCGAGCAAGTCGCCACACCTATATATCCCCACATCAACGTTGCGATAGGTGCAAAAAGTACGTGTTGTGAATACATTTATATTGCTCTGTTGTGAATTTACCCACCCCTTTCATTAGGTCCAGCTTACCTCTCGTGCCACTCGACTTTTGAGTCTCGATACCGCAACCAAACCGCGACTTCAATCGTGAGTATTTTTTTTCCCATTTGTCTTGACACGCGTATAGATTGCCATATGTGCCCGATGGTTTAGTTCCTTGCAGAGATCGCGCCTCGGTCACGCTGCCTGGGACTAAACCACCTCCGGACTCATATGGCAATTGGTACCAGTGGCAAGAACACTGGATTACGAGGAGTTTGTGATACTCATCTACACAATCTGTTCCCAGTCCAACCCAAATATATACATTATTCCATGGACATACATCGTGTGAGTGACATTGTTGGAACGCGTCGCGTCACGTCATATTGACACTTCAATCTGCAGACTACTCGATCTGGACGTGTTTTCAGCACGTTTCGCGTTCTAGGATTTGATTTTGCAGATCAGCTATCCTCAGTACTCCGCGAAACGCGAAACGTGGAGAAGCACCTGCAGGAACTCGGACTCGACGAGGAATCATTGGATTGGGATGAGAGTTCTGACGTCAAGGTAGCATCCCATTCTCCTGCCACCAGTCCTCGTATTATCACTCCCACTATGATGAACATGGAGGCTTTATTTCCCAATGTCCACGGTGCTCTTCGGCATAAGAGTGTCACAAAGGCTAAGCGGCAGGCCAAACGGCTCTATGAGAGTTCCCCGCGCCACGTTGTGAGGAGTAAGGCTGTGGGAAAAGTCGAACATGAATCAACGCTGCGCAGCGTTGTGAGCGACAATCATGTACAGGCCCCCCATAGTAAGCAGGGGTACCTTGGGCTTCGCTCGCCTATCGAGCCCATTGGGACACTCGAGGACTTGCTGGCACAAGGATATAAATATGTGCCATATCAGGAGGGGTTAGTCCATTATTACTCAAGCTCTCCCTCTCTCTCTCATCACTCATTGTTTCCATGTTCTAGGGTATCACGAGTGTTTGAAGACATGTACGGCAGAATCCATGTCACTTTCAATGACTGCCCAGAGGGTATGCGAGATGTCAATGCCCAACTTGTTGAGGCAATGGAAGACGCACAATCAAAACTGAGCTTTGGAAGCTCATCGAATGCACAGGACAACAGTGCAGCACCATCGAAGCATGCCTCGAGAGGAGACTTCCCAACTATTTCTGTCGGGATTTCTTTCGGAGGCGGACAGACGGTTGGTGGTGGTTCTATGTTTCATGATCTGAAATCTAACCTTGTTTCTCCAGGAGCCAGGTAACTTGCAACACAGTAAAGGAAACCAAGCTGTTCTTGAACAGCTACTTCAGAATCGAGCTGTCAAGCGTGTCGCAGATTTGCAAAGCAGTAAGGATATGTGAGACACATTTATGATGGAGATCATACTGATCAAATCATATTTTAGGCTGCTATTCTACATGGATGCCAAGGCTCAGTGAGGCGTACGAGACAGTCATCCAGAAATTGCAATACTGGAAACCAGGCCTCAGACGAAACTTTGCCAAAAGTGTATTTTGTTGTGCTACATTCAACTTCGGTCCTTGTGCGATCTGTAAAGGCCATCGTGACCATCTTAATTGGGGAGCAGGAGGATGCGCTATAACTGCCGGCGGGTACTTCGATTACCGACGAGGGGGCCATCTTGTTCTCGTTGAGCTCAAACTCATCCTCGAGTTTCCGCCAGGATGCACAATCATAATCCCCTCTGCCTGCATCACGCACGGAAACCTTCCCATTAGCCCTACCGAGACACGGATTGCCATGACCCAATATACTGCCGGAGGGTTGTTCCGTTGGATTGACAACGGGTTCAGGACCGCAAAAACATTCGAGAGAGTAGATCCAAAAGGAAAGGCTCAGGCAGATGAAAAACGTACAGAACGATGGATATCATCGGTGGGACTTTACTCTACTATCGATGACTTGGTACAATTATGGAAGGCCACTTGAGTACTTCGAGTTGCGCCGGAAATCTATAGTTTTGAATCAATTTTGAATATATTGTGGAAAAGGCAGGCTTATGACAGGATATCGCAGTGTAGTACTAGGGATAAAATGTCTCAACTGCCCCATCTATCAAGTCCTCTCTTGTAAGGACTGAGACTTTTCCCGAACCTGTCAGACCTCCTGCAAGTTGTACCCCATTCTCGAGGTCCTTTTCAAGATTGGTGTTCGCTCGAGTCTCGGCAATTCTAGCCTTTTCAAGAGCTTTGGTGACTGCTGTATGTTTTACAGAGTGGGTGGTAGCGTTTATTGAAGAGAGCGTGTTTTGGTGATTGTTGATACGCGTCTTTGCTTTTTCAATGCTAGCGTAGGTATTGCGTAGTTTCTTGTTATGAGACTCAATGGCACGGTCCCCAGAGAGGAGCGTATTGTGATGTGCAGTAACTAGTAGAATATCAGCTATATATCAAGATAAGCTTGCCGAAAAAAACCTACATTTTCGTTTGACACTCTTGATCGCATTTTCGGACAAATGACCTGACTTATATGATGGTCGGACTCCAGTGTCTTCCCAGAGCTATATTGCAAAATATCAGAGGTACGTTGCCGATGGGAAAACCTTGCATTACCTGAAGAGTTTTCATTTTGAAGTCATCGAAGAATTTGCCTTTGATGACTCCCCCGAGTAGAGTGCATCCGGTACCTTCTCGGTTGGCGTCGGCATGAACACTCTCAATAAGATTGCTGTTGGATTCCCCAGCCCTCCATATGTCTGCTGGGATATGACTTTTCTCCCAGCAGAGGCCTTCAAACGCAAACTTGCTTCGAACCTTGTCTTGCACCCAATCTGGCCCAAGTAAGCAATTATTGTTTGCATTGGCAGGAGCGAAGCGCTAGAAAGTGACTGCTTACCTGCTCCTGATTTTCCTCCGAGAGTTTCAATGGCGGTTAAGGTGCCACTCCAATCATGGTGTGTCATACATATCAGCCCACGCATGAGGTGTTTCACTTTGTCCGGAACAGCGGAGCTCTTTATGTTCCGCTTAGCGTGAGTGTTACACAAACGGAAAAGACGGTGAAGGTGCTCATAAGGTGTGAGGTCTTGGAGCAGTCGATTGGGTTCGTGTAGGTCAAATTTCCCCGCAACTTGAGGCTCCCGTGCACGCTCTTGCAGATGAAGCCCGAGACCTGGAGGATCAAAGCCACATCAGGTACATACATCATTGCTGCTGACGGAGGTGGTTATTGTACCTTTTGCTTGACCACCATGTTGATCAGCTGCCCAGTGCAAAATCATTCCGTGGTGCTCGGTGAGCGAGGATGCGTGTATGTGGCGCCATCGCAAGGTTTTACCAGTATCAAACCGTACAATTTTCTCGATTTCTTGGAATATGAGATAGTGCGCAACGGCTGTTTGTCGATTGAGATATATACGACAGAATATAACACCTTCATAATATGTATGTGAGTATGTTGAGCCTGGCATAGGAACACAGGAGCTTACTTGTATTTGCATCACGGTCAACGCATGCAAGTTCAAACTCGTGGTATCCAACCACTCGTTTGAATCCAATATCGCTCTGCAAATATTGAGCAGATTGAAGGCGTCGACTGCCTTCGGGACTCATGCAGATAATAATGCGAAGGGAATTATCTGTGCTCGAGCCCTCAACATCTGCGTCGTCTTCATCATGCTCTGTCATTGACGCGGCATCAAGCACAAGCATACGCCGGATATAATGGTCGTGGGGAGGGAGGGTGTTATCCTGTACTGCTTTCAGATTTGCTACACCTGGAAATTCCATGAATTCTAGGCAATGGTCGTAGGTAGGTAGATGAGACACTTACCTTGCCATTCAGTTCCGAACGGAAAGCACTTTTGTTTGACTTGAGAGATGTACGCGTTGAGATGGGAGCGGTTGGCAAGGGACGTGTGGAGGTCACTCAACATCGGGGCCCGAGTGGTTGGAAATGTCGCGGCAAGATAAGACTTGACTATGGGATGGCGAAGAAAGCGTCGGGGGGTGATATCAGGAAGGTCTTCTGCTAAAGTCTCCAGGAGGTTCATAACCTGGGTGCGGACAGAGAACGGTGTTTTGAGAGGTAACGGGATAGGGTGGGAATGAGATCCTTTGGTGACAATTAGAATGTAGGGGCAAACCGCTCGAAATTCTGGTAGTGGTTCGAACACCCGAAACTTGCTGGAGCACGGTAGATGAACAAGCAATGGCTGAGAAAGAATATCATCCTCGTTACGGTGATCGAAGGCTATAAGTCAAATGTCACAAAGAGATGCAGATCAGTGAAAAGATCTGACGCACAGCAAGTTGGTCTCTGGGCCGAGAAATTTGTGACGGATGTGCATGCTACTCGTGGCCCATATCCAGATGAATATGCAGCCTCTTCGATTGAGGCAATCTCATCAAGATCATCCGTAAATATTGCCTCCAGATACTTCAAATCGTAGGAGTCATCTAGATGGAACACAAAGTGATCTTTGTTCGTAGGTTGAAAATGTTCGCAGCTTTCAAAGGGTTGAGATTGTGAGTCATATAAAGCAAGTTCAGTAATGCAACATTTACCTTATTTGTGCTCTTCCGTGGTAAGTATACTCAAAGAGAAGACGTCCCTCGCATTTCTCGACTGAAGGGAGATATCCTCTTTGAATCTTGACTTGATGATCAAACATATCATCCCAATTGTCTTGTTCTTCCTGACTTCGAATTGTTGTTTTGTCGAGCTCAGAAGAACAACCAGTTCGACGTAGTGCTGTGATCAACGCCGATGTTTTGCGAAAAATATCACGAGTCGGGGACGTGTGTTCCAAGCGAATTGTTTGGTCTTCACGAAGACGCTCACGGATGGCCTCACGGCTCGCCGAGACGTGAGGTTCGGACAATTCCTCAAGATCCGTAAACGGGCAAGCTTTCACCCCTTGACCTACGATCAGGTTGACAAGTTAGACTGGCTCAAAATCTATCAAATATGTATACTCACATGTTGAGTGCCTTTCGATGCAAGGAACCATTTCCCCGGTACTCATGTTCAAAAGCAACCTCGAAGTAACATCGAGTCCTTTCTTTGACATGCCAGATGGCCGCCCAAGAGAATATACTATATTATGAGTAGGCCGCTGCTCACTCCGAGGATCTATGCGAAAGAGGTGCGAGGTGCCCAACTGACCCCGTCTCGCTTGTTTCTGGATATTCAACACAGGCATCCACATCTTCATAGATATGAAGAGCTGCCAGAGTAGTCTTGGCATTCAACACAACATTGAACCGTGTTGAACGCCGCTGTGAGGAATATGAAGGAGGCGAGGTGGTGTTCGCTTTCGCAATATCCACAGCTGGAGAGGTGCTAGGAGCTCGGGGTGCAGGAATATTCGAAGGAGAACTTGAAGATTGCAAGCTTGAGTTAGACGGCGATGCTCTGAGGAATTCAAGGAGAGCACGGAGATGTTCTGCGAGTTTCAGAGGCGCCACGATAGCATCATTGCTCGATGGGCCAGTGATGAGCAAAAGTCTGTTGATATCAGGCCGAATATCCACTGTATTGGAAGGAGAGGGTGAATTGCGAGCTGGATTCAGCAGTGAATCGATAGAAATACGGTCTGACATTTGACCTAGTGATACTAAGATACAGGAGGGTGATTACAGGGCTCAAAATCCATAGGTGAATGCCCCGAGACTCCCAGAGAAAGGAAGGTGAAGGTACTGGCAACTCTTCCTCGGAACTAGTGGAAAAGCCTAGGGATTTCTTTCATAAATCCCCTGAAGTAGCGGGGCATACAATTTCCGGAAATCATGAGGACGAGTCGGCATGTCCTGACCTGGTTCGGATGTCATGCAAGAGGGGAGACCGGGCATGGTTGCGAGGCGAGTTGTTCAAAATGGTGGAAAATGGGATTCAGATGGCCTTCAGGTGTATATCAAGGACAATGAGGCTACGAAGAAGGACAGGACTTCATTGAAGGATCCGTGTGGACCGTTGTGGACCCCAGGAGGCTATAAAGTGACGAAAAATAATCCATATTTACGCGTGTATCATTCGGATGGTCTTGCCCCTCGGAACACGCCGACGGCAACTCACATTGCCAGTGCCGGTGGTCCAGGCTTTCATTTCCCTGGATTTTGATGGATTCTCATTAGACTGATCGAGTCTCCCCTCTTCGGTCTCGAGCCTTCCGTTGTTGTCATTTCCCGGATAGTCGGTACAGCTCCCAGTTTAGCCCCATCAATGTCGATGACGACTTCTTAGATAGTATAGACTCTATATTTACTCAGCCTTCTATGGGACTTCTGTTACATCAATGCATCACTCCTGCAACTCCGGGCTATCGACAAACAAGGCATCCATATAGACAGGCGGATACCTATCTCCAGGGACCTGATCAGCTTGTACGGCAATTTCGCGCAACTCTGCTACTTCGTCAGGTGTGAGCTTGACATCGTTCGCCGCTAAGTTCTCTTCTAGGTACTGGAAGTGTCAGGCGTGTCAGCGATGTGATAGGCCCAAGACCGTCAGAGCTACTTACCTTGACTTTCTTAGTTCCAGGGATAACAACAAAATCGTTTCCTTGGGCAAGTATCCACGCAAGAGTGACCTAACCGGGAGTAGCGCGGTGCTTGACACCAATCTTTTCGACACGGTCAATAATTTCGACGATCTTGGGGAAATTCTCTTTGGAAAACCTGGAACACAGAGATCGCATTAGGATATCTATGCCTAGGAATAGATAGACGGCTCACTTTGGAGTATATAGCCGCAAATCACCGGCTTCAAAGTCATCTGGGGACCTCTAATGACGGAGCGTGGTTCAGCTGGTGTGCAGAGAATGATTCCGAGAGGACGCTACGTACGTATTTCCCTGTCAGGAGACCCCTACCGAGTGGCGAGTACGCGACGATGGTTACTCCCAGCTCCCTGGCCGTCTTCAACAGGGCGATCTTGGGGTCCTCGATGTCCAGAACGAAGGGGGAGTATTCCACTTGGATTGCGGAGATAGGATGAACGGCATGTGCTCGGCGGAGAGCGTTGGCGGAACATTCGGATAAGCCGAGGTATTTGACTTTACCCTCTCTGCGAGTAGACATATTGATGTGAGTTTCTGAAGACGTGAAAGGCTCGAATGAGATGCGCACTTGACCAATTCAGCCATGGCACGAATTGTCAACTGCGAGTGGTAATGTAAGAGGTTGGGTTTGACTCAAACAATGAGACGTAGGATACCTCGATGGGAGATTTGGGATCGACTCTAGAAAACAGGAACATTGTGAGTTTTCTTGATATCGCTGTCAAACGATAAAATGTACCTGTGCAGATAGTACAAGTCTATCGTGTCTACTCCGAGTCTTTCCAGAGACTTTGCACAGTTGATTCTGGCATCTTCAGCAGTTCCAGAGATTCCTTGGAAGTTTGGACCGAATCCAAACTTCGTCGCAAGGAAAATGTCGTTGCGTTTACCAGTGCGTTTGAACCTGAAGCGTGTTCAATCCAGCAAAAACTTGAATGAACACAAGCATGGAAACGAATACTCACCATCTACCGATAAGCTCTTCTGAATCACCATAAGAGTTGGCGGTGTCCCAGTGGGTGCATCCGCGAGCGTAGGCAGCGTCTAAAAGCTACTATAGTTTGTCGATCATCGTCTCGATCGGTTAGCGAGATACCCCCATCAAGTAGCCTTCAGTTGTAAGCGCCCACGTACCTCGAAGCGTTCCTCGTCGGGCGGAATAGCACCATAGGTAGCAATGCCAACTCCCATCGCACCAAATCCGATGGGTACGACGAGTGTGTTGCCAATTTTTCTCTCGGACGACATCGTGGAGTCTCAAGAAATACCTTGAATGATAGTCCAACCCAGGGAGTATAGGCTCGTCTCTTATACCGTCTCTCAATCGCTGACGAAATTGGACCGTCTCCGAGTCGGATGCAGGAACACCCAAGATAAATTTCCCATCGCTCGCCGTGCACTACGTATGCTTGCCGAGCAGACCGTGTTCCTCTCGTTTCTCTGTCGTTCCTCTATCATGCTTGGAAGTCATCTCACCATCGTAATGGTGCGATGAAAATGCGATCTTCTTCTCTCCTTCTCTTCTTCTCTTCTGTTGTTGATCAGTTTATCCATGTAGACCATGACCCTCTGTAGTCTTCTCGGACAGATTCGTCTTCCATGCCACACTAATACAAGTCTAAGGTCGTATCGTTTTCTTTATCATCAATTGAGATTCATAGTGTTGCTCGTGTATACGATGAAGGAACGACTACGGAGTACACCTCAGTAGGATTGCCAGGTTGAACGCAGCGTCAGCATCAAGTCATATCTAATCAAAGTATGTATTACTGACTAACGAGAAGTAATCGTGTCTGGTCAAGGTCTGTACAAGACTCAGTGACCTGAGTCCCATGCTCCAGAGGTACGCATTATAGAGACCTCATTGGGAATATGCTAAAAATGTAATCTACGCAATTTTCGCACCAGCAACTCATGGCGTCTCTCGAGGCTTGAATGAACAAAGACCTAACAATGACTCTTAACTTCTTTCGGAGACGCAGAACCAGCTACCTCCCGGAAGGTCGAAGCTGTCCAAATGTGATGTCAGCAACTACGCATCGTATGCCCCGTTTCTGATCTTTTCCTTCAAGTTTTTACGACATCCTCAAAACACCTTCATCCAGTAGGAGATCGCAAAATATCAGTCGGCGAACGAATACCTCGAGGCCGAGATATCTTTCTATCTGTCGCTCTCTTCTGACATCCCAAGTGGGACACGCCAGTACATCGAGCCTCCGAGAAGATATGCAATTTCATCCGTTCCCTCCGCGGAACGCTTCAATATTCTCATTGTGAATTCATAAGACTCGGTCGAACCGATTTGTAAGTGCTATCGCCACTATGAGACCATGCGAGGTAGGCTGACATATACTTATTTCCGCCCGACGTCGTGGGTACCGAAGCTGCCTAATCACAGTGAATCGCTGGCCGGAAATCTCGGATTGACTTCGTCACCTGTGGGAGACCAAGTATGACATACATTTATTTCAGGTGTTACCATGAAGTGTACAGGGTGAATATGTTTCTTGGCATTTAGGCCGTAGGCAATTCCGGACTATCGATGAACAATCCATCCATAGAAGACTTTGCGTATCGGTCTCCAGGGACATTCTCAGCTTCTTCCGCAATCGCTCGCATATCTGCAATCTCTTCAGCCGTGAGTTTGACGTCTAGAGCCCCCATGTTCTCCTCCAAATACTGCGTTCAAAAATGAATTATCTGTAAATGGTCCTCGCTGATGATTGATAGCACGACACATACTTTGATTTTCTTCGTTCCAGGGATCACAACAAAGTCATTGCCTTGAGCAAGAATCCACGCGAGTGTCACTTGCCCAGGAGTAGCGTTGTGCTTGACTCCGATTTTCTTGATACGATCGACAATTTCGAGGATCTTTGGGAAGCTCTCTTTCGAATATCTTGAAACGCACAGAGGTATGAGATATATCTGCATGACTGGAAGGATAAATATGAACTCACTTCGGGATCGTCCTCCTAAAGTCATCAGGTTCAAAGTCGTCTGGGGATTGCTGGTAATTGATTATATCAGAGAGTGTATTAATCAACGTTCGAAGGAAACTCTCTTACATATCGTCCCGTCAAGATTCCTCTACCAAGAGGGGAGTATGCGACAATGGTAACTCCCAACTCCCTAGCAGTCTTTAACAATGCAATCTTGGGGTCCTCGATGTCCAAAACGAAGGGGGAGTATTCGAACTGTACCGCGGATATAGGGTGGACGGCATGCGCACGGCGCAGAGCTTTGGCTGAGCATTCAGAGAGGCCGAGATATTTAACCTTGCCTTCCCTACAAAGAAAAACGCCGTCAGCTTGCGCAGAAAAAAGGACACAAACTCCACTACTTGACTAATTCTGCCATGGCGCGAATCGTCAACTGTAAACGTATCATAAATATATGTATACGCAACCGCGTAAAACTAGATCACCTCGATGGGGACTTTAGGATCGACTCTAAGAAGAATATGATCTGACCTTAGTATCGCATTCAGTAATGGCATTGCAACATAATTACCTGTGTAGATAGAATAAGTCGATAGTCTTCACCCCAAGTTTCTCAAGTGACTCGGCGCAGATCTTCCTCGCAGCTTCAGGGGAGCCATCGAAGCCGACAAAATTAGGACCGAAGCCAAACTTGGTAGCCAGAAAGATATCGTTTCGTTTGCCAGTCCGCTTGAACCTGTACTTTCGATTCAATAAAATTATTTGCATCGAGATAAACAGGTACTCACCACTTTCCCAACAACTCCTCGGAGTTGCCGTACGAGTTTGCGGTGTCCCAGTGTGTGCATCCACTCGCGTGAGCGGCATCCAGAACCTAAAGTCGAGGTTATCAAAAGTCAAAGCTAGAAGCTATTGGACAACAACGACCCAGTGTATACCTTGAACCGTTCTTCATCTGGTTCTACAGCACCATAGGTGGCGATACCGATTCCCATGGCGCCGAATCCGACTGGGGAGACAACAGTGTCTCCGATTTTTCTTTCAGAGATGAGAGACATCGTTGGCTTATCGTCAATGATCGTGGTACGAAGTCAAGATATTCCAGAACTATCTGCGATTCGTACTTTCTAATTATAGTCTCGAATTATAACACGGACCCAATTTTATCGATCGGCCGGCAAGCATGCGCGTCCACCCACGGCTTAAAGGTGGGTTCAATCTACGTCATCCCTTCGACTGCAGTAACTACCAATCTGAAGTGCAAACGATTAGTTACTCCGGACTATCGACAAAATGTGCCGCTGTTGCGTAATTTAAATAGATCCAGAAACATTCCTAGCGTTTGTCGTCGCCGACACCAGGTAAGATAACTAAGCTTCCGATCGACAGTGTTTTCAAAGAATCAACATCTATCATGCCTCGGTTCCTTGAGTCGCAGCTTGTCGTCTTGCACCGAATAATTCGATGAGATCTGGATGAGAGTCGACATGAGATGCGAGGAGGAATGCAATTGCCAATGCACTGACCTTGCAGCCTAGCCTCTTTCTTTTGCATCGGCGTTTCTTTTCGTTTTGTACCAGAGAATGCCTTCGGGGGTGGATAAGTCAATCAACGCTCGTCTAGGCATACGGAAATGTCTGTACTTCTTGGATCAAAGTCTTCTTTCTTGGATCTCGATGACCTTGTGATTCAACAAATGTAAATACAGGTTTCGGGTCATATCATGCAAAACGTACCTTGGATTCGACGGTATTTTCCGCAATAAGCTGATAGACATGAACAGGTTTCTTTTGTCCGATCCTATGGTATAGAAATATTGTGTATTGTGTAGGGCATTCGAATGGACGGATGCGACGAACCTATTGCAGCGATCTATTGCTTGACTTTCTATCCCTTCCTATATGTTCAAATCTAAGTACTACTACGAACGACAGGGAAGAGAAGAACAAACCTGCCACCACCTAGGGAGTGATGGGAGTTGAACGAATTTAGTCAAGACATTTATCCACCCAATCTTGTGACTCACGGATCCATTCTACAGAAGAGCGTCAGTGCTGAATCAGTGTAATAAAGACGTTCATCTCTCTCACAGATATACGTTGTTAGCAACTAGCCATAAGTAAAGGAACGGTGAGCAATAGAGACCATTTACGACTCCCAATCCACTTACCAGTCAAATTAAGACCGAGAGCTCCCTAGAAGGAAAAGTTTGAGATAAGAACAGGCGCGAATTCTGTAGACGTACGGCTTTCAGGGAAATCAGCATGACTTTGGGATTCACCCCAGTGAAAGAGGTTCCATCTAATCCTGCACGAATACTGGCCTTGGAAGGCTTGGCTCTGGCTTTGGCCTTGCCTTTCCCCTTTGCCTTACCTTTGCCTTTCTTCTTGGAGAACGCTGCGTCGTCATCTTCGTCGTCAATGAAGTCGTCATCATCGTCCTGGCTTCCGGTCATGCGGAAATCGTCGTCCGAGCCTGCAAGGTCTATGATGTCCTCGTCAGCATTGTCATAGACTTTGCGACTGCGCCTTCGAGAGCTAGGAACTGTGGTTTCTGCAGGTGTAGCATCAACCGAGCCTTCTTCTAAGGGAACCGAAAACCGGGCGATAGTTTCTTGACGTCTTTTGGCAGACATTTGACCGTCAAAACGCACGTAAGGAATTCTGTACGGAGAACGAAGCATCAGAAGACTTGAGGTAAGTCACTCATAAACATAGTACACGAACCCTTCCTCTTCCAATGATTCGGCGATCTGTGGAGAATGTTATCAGTCTAGAAAAGGAGCCTCTCCGATAGGCTCTCACTTTGTCCAAGAATGAAGTGAATTGAGAGAAAACCAGAGATTTTTCTGTCGGTGGGGTAAGCTTCAAGAGGTGGATTAGCTGGTCAATCTTAGCAGAGGATCCTGCTCGAATGCCGGTGGCATCGACTTCTTCATCCCGACGGACAGGCAACTGGGTCAGATCTGTCGGTGGCGCAGGCTCTACTAGATATCCCATGTCAATAGGTCGACGATCCTGAAATGACGTGATCAATTGTGGGAACACTCCTGCGGTAACTGAGCGTACCATTGGGCACTTGGGATCGCGCGCGATGACTTCTGTGATACTGCGAGAACATGAAGACTTGGGTTACAAGAGTCAAAGTTATACGACGCACCATGCTAAACAGAATGCATGAGCACAGCCAGTGATTCTAGGATCATCGAGGATCCCAAAACAAATCGGGCACTCTTCGTTATCCTCTATAGCCTGGGCAAGCAGAGCTTGCAAGCGGATTTTGTCTTGCAAGGTGATTTCGACTGGTTTTGCAGAAGTATCCTCCTCCTCCTCGGCAGTTCGTAATTCCTCGAGGTAATTTGGCGGAACAAGTCCAGGATGAAGGGCTAATTGTCGCATACGGGTGAGCATACTCAAAACGTTCGAAGGGACCTGAATTCAGAGTAAGATACAAGATCGATTCTAGGGGTACGGAACGCACAGCGTGGGCTCCACGATTCATATAGTTTTCGAAACGCTGCTTGGATAGCGCTTCTACTTCGTCATACAGAACCTTGGAGTATGTCAAGACATGAAAAGGTCCGAGTCGGAACACCACATACCCTCGCCTCGTCACTGAGTGCCACTGGAACCATAATCATTTCCACCTGTGGCAGAGTCAGGGGACAGATAACGAAACGATGAACGATGGTAATTACAGGTGGAAGGGGAACCAAGCGGTTGCCATCACTGTCTTGCATCTACGAAGAAAAATGTCAATATGATGTCAAGAGCCGGTAGAGTAGAAAGCAACCTCTTTGGTGCGTCGTATGCAAATATGACTCATGAGTGCCTACGGAAGGGTCAACAATGCGTCAAGTGGGAATGTGATTTGCGGACGAACGCGGAGAAGTTCCGCCCCAGACGGGTCGCCATCCTTGAGTGGACGGAGGAGAAGTCGTTTAAAGAAGTCTTCATTATCGAGAGGACGACATATTTGTAGGAATGTCAAGATAGAACCCAAATCCTATATTTTCTAGGTCAGCCATTCGATGCAAAGTGAAGTACACAATTCGCGTTACCCTGGGGGAATTAATCTTGAATCGGACAAAAATTGTAAGCTGTAGACCGAAATATGTGTAATGCCACTGACAATTGGGGTACCCGATAACACCCAACGCCTTTGAGCGTTAAGCCCGCACACAGCTCTAGCCATCTTCGTCCTTGGATTACGGATATTGTGACCCTCGTCAAGGATTATCCTCTAAGCAAGGAAACAGATCACGAGACAATTCCAACAACGAAGCAACGCAAATAGTAGTTACCTTCCATTGAACTTCAAATAAGGTCCCTCGTAATTTCTTTTTCTTCTTAGCTGGTTCTTCGCCTTTAGCAGCTTCGGAATCAGCATGTTCACCGGCGACTGTTTGGTAAGTAGTTATCACAACGTCATAGCTTGTTAGTTCAGCAGCGGTCATGGAACGTTTGGTTCCGTAATAGACGCAAGAAGATAATGCCCCGCGAGTGCAGTGCTCTTCGATCTGCTTCTCCCAGTTCGATAGAACAGACAGTGGGGCCACTGAATAAGAACGTTGAGAGAAACACAGTTAAGTAGAGGATGAGGGAGCCGACGCACCAATCAAAGTACTCTTTGAGTAATCGGAAGGCACGTCCTTTTTCGTCGCAAGGATTAAGCTGATCATGAGCAGCGTTTTCCCCTACAAACGAGAGAAGATTAGTCTCATACTGTCGTCGAACGACGCTGAATAGAGGCACCAATCCCTGTGAATAATCATGTCAAAACTGTACAAAAACCTCGACGTATATATATACCATTGAATCTGCACATAGTGCACCTCGCCCAAGTAGCGGAGCAGCGGTTTGAGGAGTTCTGGTCGCAACTAACGAAAAAAATATGAGATGGAACTTGTTGGAGCTGACACACGCCGTTCTCACGATTATAGTAATAATTCTTTGTAGAATATATCAGGAGTCTGACCAGACAGAGCAAGATGGGACTCAACATACTTTCGTTCCATCCTTTTTGAGTTGCCAAAATTGCACTGGCCTATCGGTTTCTTTCTTCGGCAAGACAGGGTATTCATGTTCAACACACCATTGCAAGCCTTGGCTCTACATATAGTAATATATGAGCGACAAAATTTGTATGCTGAACTTAGGAAAACCGACCTGATGTTTTAGTAGATCGACCACTAGATCGCCATTCTTGATGCCCGGTGGATTTGGGTGAAGAGGTAATTTCAAGATGTCGTCTGTTTCTAGAAGTGAATCCAGAAGCGTGCTCCGCCTCCCTTCATCGTCGACCTTTTCGAGAGTAAGCAACATCTGCTTCAGCTCGGCTGCTTTTTGGAGAGCTTCGTATTGTTTTCGGGCAGCTTCGGCTTGAGCAGTGGTCTGGCCGGGAGGGGCACGTCGTTGCGTAGATGGCCCAGATACTGCTTGTGAAGACGGTGCTGGCATCGAAGGTCCGGGTCTGGCACTCTTCGCTGAAGCAGCTGAAGCGGGAGGACCCCGACGAGTAAAGCCAGCTTGACGGGGAGTTGCCCAGATCAACCGTGGTTCAAGTTGGTCACGCTTGTCAGAAGCTCCGTATATCTTGAGTGACCTAAACGCGACATGACTCAACCCACCTTGATTCACAAATGGTTGGACTCACATAGGAAGTGCGTATCCTGCAGCCCTACGAGACATACCAACTAGAGATATGTCTCATTAGTATGCCGAATATGTGAAGACTACGATGAACGTACCATTTCCTTCGAGAATGACACCCTCGACACTGACCAGTCTGGCGTCGAGAAGAGGTGCGAGTTTACTAGCAATGTTCCTGGGGACATGGCCAACTTGAACGTTCCCTATGTTTTTGACTTGTATGGCATTACTGTGGCGAGCAAACTGATGAGCTAATGCGTCTGTAGAAATGAAACAGGGTTGGGTTTACTGATCATATGGGTTGTGGGGCTCTCGGACCAGATTGACCTGCTCGCCCGTGCCAACCAAACCTGCAATGAATCCAATGAGAATATGGAACCATGAATATGAGGGTAGATTACCCACCTTGATAATATTGTATTCCGACCACATTTGCCGACAGGGTACAATAGAGCTCATCGACAGGTTCTTCAGGGGGTGCAATGTCATCAACAATACTTTCCTCCGACAGGCGACCCTGGGACGGGAGTGGGCGTGATGAGACGGAACGAGACGACGAAGGTTGGGACAACGCCTGAGCGGCTTCGAACGCAGCTTTGCGCTTCTTTTGACTGGGTGCAGAATCTTGAGTTGTAGCGCTTGATTGACTAGGCATAATATTCGGTTTGGGTTTGGCAGTCGCTGGAACATCTGAAGGATCAACACGACGAATGGACACAGCTTTCTTGACCTTCTCTTGATCCTCTGATCTATGACGCGGTAATAAATAGTGAAGCTCGGATGGGATAGAAACAGCGCGAACCTCAAATTTTGGAAGCCGGTCACAGCATGGAGAGGTATTAAAGCTAACTGTCCTAGTATATCAGGTGTAACGCAGCCCCTAACACGCGACGAAGTAAGAAATCGCGTCCACAAGTGCATGAACACAGTAAAAGACACATACCAATGGCGCCATTCAACAGTGTCTCCGTACTCTCCATGAGTCGTCCTTCCATATCTAAGACTTCCGATATCAAGTGGTGATCCCTGTTGTGATTGTTAGAATGCTTTCAGTGTGCACCAGTGCAGAAACAAATTTACCTGACAAGGAGCAGGTCCATGACATTTGGCCCTGGAACTCCTGCTGTACTATAGTATTTCGGATATTATCATGAGCTGAAACCGATATTAATAGCTGAGATATACCTCTAGAGCATGTATATTCGACATAGTGGCAGGTTGAGAATGTTGTGGCCACTGTCAAAAAGTTGAAGTTGAAGTTGCCAAGGATATTCGCGGACTTGAACGCGTCGCGTTTTTGCAACACCCAAAAACAACACGCTTTCTTTCCTACTTTCATCATCTCTCACAGCTGCAGCTAGCTAGTCAAGATGCCAGACGTGAAAATGGGCTCTGCTCAAAAGGATGATCTGATATACGACCCAGACCAGAATCCAGAAGAAAAACGGAAAGTACGGCAGCAATATCGGTCATTAGCAAAAAATATGGAAGGTGCGTCGCGTTTATCCTATCTTGCAGCTCCGACCAAGTCGATTTCATCTCATAATGCAGAACAACACGCAAATCCGAGCTCATATACTGCAGAACAACTCACAAAGCAGGTCGAGCACGCCGACGTACTGTTTGGCAAAGGTCCGTTACCCCTAGAAGTAGAAGTCACTATCGAGACTGACCATTGCTGCAGTCAAGGGCCCGCAGGAAGCTACCCTTGATTCCGCTTTTCTTCTCATGGCCTCGACGATGGGAGCCCAAAAGGCCCGTGCAATGAAGTCAGGGGCAGGCGCTTTTGATATAGACGAGTTTGTTTCCAAATTGATCACTTTCATGGGCGGCCGGAAACAACTGGAGGATCAGCTTCCAAATGAATCTGATATTGAGGAAGACGAAGATGGGGATTCGCCGTTGGACTGGGAAAGGATTGGAAGAAAAGCCCTTGCCAAGAGCCGGAGGGTTCCTGCAATGGATTTCATGTGAGCCACGCATTGCAAATCTTCAAGAGCTTCTTTTGACGCGTATATAAAGGCTTGGTCCTCTTTCTATTGAACAGAAGAAACGTGCGGCCGTCAAACGCTCAAAATTAGAGAAGAACAAAGAGGACGAGAAGAAACCTCAAGAACTCAAAGAAGAGGATATCTCTCGGTCGCAGAACGAGACAACCAAGAACGTTGCAATAGTCAGTCTTGAACTTCCGTCTCATGAGCTGCATACTAATACCTCATCGAAAGTTGGAAAAGCTTTTGAACGAAGAAGGCCCAATGAATCTATTCCGATTCGTCATCAATCCAAACGATTTCGCTCAATCTGTAGAAAATATCTTCTATCTTTCGTTCCTCATACGTGACGGCAAAGTTGCACTGGAAACGAACGTAGACGGGGAGCCCGAGATATGCAAGTCTTTCGCGTCATCCGCATATATCATCGCACTTACTAGCCACCTCTCTCAGATATTTGCGAACCACCCAACGATGAAGACTACGCCAAGGGTCTCAAGAAGCGTCAAATTGTTTTCGAGTTTGACATGGCGACTTGGAGGGTAATTCTTGTTCTCCCGCGATAATAACGTGCATCGGGCTGAACATGTGTCTGTTCCATAGCGTGCGATCGAAGTATTCAACATTACAGAGTCGACAATACCACAACGACCAAAATCGAAAACTAGATTAGGAGACAAGTGGTATGGTTAGATTGTACCTCTTCCTGGGAGTTCTTTTGGTTTTGGTTTTGGTGTTTTATGTATATTTATTGACTACGAGGCTCTCAACTAATCAGCGTAGTAGTCTTACTGCATACCTATGTATTCTACTTTATACTCCAGTGTTTCAATTAGAGAGGTCTTGGAATAGGTTGTCCTCTTCGAGAGTAAGGCATCGAAAACGATATCTTTTTTTTACACACAGCTACTCGTTACAAAGACATAATGATAATCCAGTATAATTTTTTCCTCGTTCAACAGGACGTACGCGGCTTGAAATTGAACTTGAGTCGGCCATTTGAATCGTATATTCCATATCCAGGTTCTTGATTGTCGCTATAGATGTGAGCGAACCAGCCAATCCCCCCTCCGACGACCTTCTTGAGGTCGGTGCAGTGAGCATCCAGAAGGGTGTAGTAATCCTTGAGAGCCAATATCAGCTACTTGAACATCATGAGTTCATCAATGATGATAGAGCATACATACCGCCTCATTCTGGACATTGGCTACAGCTGCAGCACTGTTAGGCTGAACACTTGGAGAGGTTACAGAAGGCCACCCGTTCTGCTAGATTTCAGTACGACTTGGCCGATGGATTGCTATCAAATAAATACCTCGTCGAAGTACATCTTCTTGCCTTGACCGTGATCAATGAACCAATCCAGATCAGTCAGAACCAGCGGCCAGGCGTTTTTAGCTGAATGGTCGGGTTATATCAGCGCGATTACTCAATTGGACCAAGAGCGTTTACCTGTAGACGCTTGTTGTGAGAAAAATGGGAGCATATGGATGTTGATAGAGTCCTGATACGATATAAAAACCTCGCTGAGAAATGCGGGGTACGTTGACTCTGGAAACCTACCAGAGCATCTAAAACGTCCTGGGCTCCTCCACGTTCCTGTCCATCGTATCGTAGATGTCAATCAGCCGTCTCTGCGTGTACGACTATCGTCAAAGATTACCTGGTATCCATATGCCAACTCACTGACAGTCACAGGGATATGAAGGCTCGCCAGATTTGCTTTTGCAGCCCATACTTGCTCGGCGAGTTGTCCGTGTGGTAATACATTATCAAACAAAGGCTCCGACCTGAAACAGATGGTCATCGTTAGTCCACATAAAGGGAACTCCAGAATTGATGATCTGACCCAAATTGCACAACTCTCGTAACGAACTTTGCCCTAGGATTGGAATGAAGACTTGCGAATAGAGCATCACGACGACCAATCCAGAGATTGTCTCCGTTGAAGCCAAACTAAGACCAGTTAAACCCGAGGAAGGAAGAAACTTGCTCGTGAACTCACCCAGATTAATGCATGCACGCCCAACCCATTCTCCCATGCGGCTTCGACAATATCGTCACTATAACAAAAGGTGTTTGCTCCGCACTACCGGTCATCGAACATAGAGATAGATGGGTACTCACTAGAATCCTTTGCGATCGCATGCACCGTAGAGGCGCACATAACGTGAGTTGAAGTGGTATCGGATGTCTCTGAATTCTTTCTTGAGTTGGTCGGGGCTCTGACCTGTGCTATGAGTGAGATATATACAACATCCGGAGACTAAAGAACACATACATGCAGTTACCTCATAGCTGAAACCTACGAAGGCATATTCAGTGTCAGGGTTGCACCACCATTGACCAAGTGCAAAGTCCGGCGGTGTCTTGGACGGCATTCTGAAACCTAGAGCAGGAAAACAGTTTGTGACATCAGGTCCAAGAGTACCGGACACTTCTGTTTGATCCTGTGAGAAGTTGGACGGTAGAGCAGAGGCGACCGTATAGCTCAACGCTGCAATTGCCAAGGAAGTTAAGACATGTTGTATCATGATGGGTAGTCGAGGGGACGATAAGTAACTCTCCTCCCGTATTTGATGCGCGATTTAAAGGGAAACTAGGTGTCATATAGAGGCAGCATCTGACGTTCATCCGTGTAGACATTCTCGTGAACGATTCGAGGAAGCCCTCGGGAGATGCGAACAGGACAGGGGCACACTCGAAGGAACGTAGATTTTCTGAGAAGAATGTTAAAGGGCGCAAAGCCGCTCAAATCCACCAAAAGCCACAGAAAAACTCACCAAAGCACATGTAGCGGATAAGAATAAATGGCGACGTATATAGTTTATGGTGCACATGTGATCCTTCTATGGTTCTTGTCATCTGGGAGGGACGGCAAGCTGCATAAAGTGAGAGGTATGGTGCAGATGGTGCCAAGATGATTCTCCGAAAGATTGATAGATGCAGGAAATTTTACGAACACGTAAACAGACGCACATAGTCGAACATCACTTGGAGAGGCTTTGCCTAGTGTTAGAGACAGGCTTGCATCGACAATTGCCAGCCTTGATAAGGGCATTTGCGTCGACGGGCCTAGTATCAGTAAGAAAGATGTATTCCAATCCCGCGGCGAGGAAATTTTCGGTGGAAGACAGGAGACCCTAAAAGCCATTTATGAGATACTACTTGGATCCAGACCTATAGGTAGCATTGCATGATCCTTTAAAGCGATCTTTCCCCACGATCTCTTCTGCAGCTAGATTTATATTTAGTACGATGCACTGGCCAGCAGATGACTGATATACAGACGTTTTCAAGGGCTTCGCTAGATGATAAGATGTTCATATGATCCGGAACTTCTCCCTCGTTCTATCAGGAAGCGTAAGTGCGAGCCTACCTGAACAGAGACCACTATATAAGTGCTCACCAATACGGCTTCGTCGAGGCCACGGAAATGCATCCGGAGATCAAGGGGTAGCCGTGTAGGAAGTATCAGCACGTGCACTGTAGGAGTATACGGCCTATCGGAAGCAACATGGGATGACAGATCCTTCGAAAGAGCCTGAGCAAATGATTCAGTGAGGAGAAATGAGAATTACCATTGCAACAGACATCGCCAGTCTAATATTTCTCCGCTTCCCTCGCGCGTCACGGCCAATGAGAACGAAGAGCTCCCATATACAATCAATAAGGTATACATCTGACCGATGGGAGTCAGTTTTCCAGGTAGAATCGACAGGGAGGACCTAATATCGAGAGTAAATCTCAAGACTTGTCTGAATATATTATAGTACAACTCACTGGTTGCTCTGTACTATCAGCGTCGAATCTCCATATCCGCGGCTCCAATCCAGAGGAAGTATGTCTCCATTTCCAGTAGTCGGCTTTGGCGAATTCTTCTTCCCCGAGTATCATCCAGAACATCTCATCGTCATCATTTTCACCTTCCGTGAGTTCGATGACGTCCGCTCCCTTTGCCGCAAGTTTTTGAGCATATTGGATGGCTGCCCTTCGTTCTCCGACTAGTGAACCGCAACCATGCCAAACGTATATCGTCTCTAAAATAGATAGGCAATAGCTATATCCAGAGCAAAGATATTTAATATCCTGATCGTGTCTTTATTTCAGCTGCTAGTCGACATGATCAAATCTGTAGACTCACAAGGTCATATTCGTCGATGAATGTCACCCCATTGATTGACCGAACAAGGTGCATTGCGGTATTTTCTGATGTCCAATGCGCCCGAGTACCCTAGAAGACCAGATATCAGACGGAGTCAACCTGACTTTGACAAGCGTGCGTACCTGCCTGATAATCAACTGCCCACCAAGGAGTTGCACAAGCTCAAGTGGCTCTAAGTACTGGCATACCGTTGTCTAAAACAGACTGAATACGATGTATCACTGCAGAATATTGGAGTTTCGAATCCTACCAAAGTGGAGCCATAGCGTTTTGCAAGTTCTTGCAGTTTCCGTTGTTCTCTCTCGCCTATTTGACACTGCCTTCCTCGCCAGTTCCATACCGAGGTAGAGACGAGACCGCTCGATTTAGATTTTGAGCGATGGATGATAGCCAGTAGTTCAGTATCGTAGAATATATTAGTGTCTCGGGAGATCGCGGATGCAGTATTTCCAGTGATAGCCATGACGTCCACGGATATGGTCTGGATATTGAGATCCGGAGATATAGGTCTTGTCTGGCTGTTCACAAGAGAGCGAACGTCGACTGAAGGGAGCGGCTCGTCTACATGATCTGCGTATTTCAATCTAAGCATACCCCGAAAAAGTCAGTAGTACAATGAACTAGCTAACCAAAATGAACAAGGTCTGTGTTGGTCGATGGTTCAGATCTCGATACTGAGGATATATCGACAGGTGAGGCGTCCTCCAAGCTCTTGTTCAGAGTCTGGGCGTCGAGCCCATCGAGATGAGCCTGCCCAGCATGGCGAGACAAGGTTCCAGCAGGGCTGGGTACCGGCGTGATCTCCTCCTTGAGGGGAGGCAACATAATCGCCGAATATTTTTCGAAGCTTGACTTGCGTTTCTCAGCTTGCGCATGAGGTGGTATAATATTCCTTGGTCTAGCTGTAGATTTGGTAGACTCCGCGTCAGAGGAAGGAGGGTTTATCTGCTCAAAGGGATTCATCCGTAGGGTAGTTGAAGGGCTGATAACTGTTTCGGGTACATGCGTGGAAGAATCATTCAAGGCTTGAGCGACATCCATGACAGTCGCTCGATTCCCTGTGCTTGGTATACGTGCGTGTCGAGTGATTGGAGAGGGGGCAGGCTCTTCATCCCGAATGTGATTTCTGGACGTCGTAATGGAGACCTCTGGCAGGGCTTGAGATCGGGCCTTCGCAAATGAGGGTTTTATTGTCGCCTGGTCGTCTTCATCGTACGAAGGGGTACTGTCAAACGTAGATGGTCGTCTAATCGTCTTATTCGTGTCGGGGCTTGGAGCCGGAGAACTCGATTCTGTTTGCACAGCGGATGTTAAACCAGGCAAAGCTCGTCGACCGATCAGACCAGTTGGTTTAGCCTCGGATGGAGGTGCAATAGGTTTGTTAGATGGAATGGATTTGACACCAATGATAGGCTGTTCGGCCCATCTATCCGCCAGGCGACCGACTTTCGTTGCCACCACCGAGGTACTGGGAGAGGGATCCACAGCAGGCCCAGTATGCGACGATGGCTCCTCGACTTGATCAGGCAAGGGATGATTTGCCACAGGGACCGCAGAGGTAGGAGTAATCTGCATAGAACTAGTCACAGATATCGGAACTGGATCTGCCGACTGCTCAAGCTTTGTTGTGGCAGGTGTCGGACGTCTTGCTTTCTTTGGTTTCCTAGCCCTATCTTTCGTCGGCTGTTGCCAAAAAATAAATGTGAAAGAAACAAGCCGAATAAAGGGCAGCGACGAAAGGAAAAAGTATGAATTAGGAAGTTTCAGAACCCGGATGAGAATCATGAATTCAGAAAAAGGGGAATTACAAAGAAGTCACGAAAAGAGAGGAAGAAGCGTATTCCGTCAATCAAAAGTTTCCATCACTGTTCAGTTTTGCCAAAAAGAACGCACATGGATCAAAGGCTTCCCAACGGGCGGTGGCATCGTGGAGGATGTCAGGGCTGTCTTCTCACGGTGATATCCCGGTCGGACACCTAACTCGTCAACCTCTGGACGAGGAGTGGCTGCTGGTATATGATGCGTCGGAGGAGCGTCCCCAGTCTTGGTAGGCTTGATTAGTACCATGGTAGTAGCGGACCCTAAGCCACTGTCCGGGGGTGGACTCTGCGGTACCTCTTTCGCGTGTCTGATAGGTAGTGGTATAGATCTAGCTTGGGTCATAGAGGGAAGGGATGGAGCCGGTCTCAAGGTTTTGCTCGTGGTATCTACAGCTCTTGAGGCTTCGGAGGTTGAGTGCGTCGGGTTAACAGTATGTGACTTGCGCATCGGTATGGATTTGGGGGTAGGTGATTCTGGAGGTGACGTAGCGCTAGTCGAGGCAGCCGGCCACCGATCTAAGACAGACGATCTTCGAGCATTTGGATTTTTAGATCGGTCGGACGACGGAGGAGCAGACCCGCTCGTAACAGTGGAAGGGCTTTCCAGCTGTGTGCTGACTTTGACCATGTTCTGGACGAACCCACGACCTTGCAACCTGCTGATACTGGGCGAAGGATCTTTCTGAGCTGGAGGACGTAGAAATGCCGGAGAAGGATTTTGAGAGGCAGGGACTTGTGGAGACAAGGAGGAAGGCCGCGGTACTGGCTGAATTGGGCGCGCCAAGGACGGTGTTGTGATCGCACTTTTGACTGCAGGTGGAGGAGATGTCGGGGTCACAGGCAGGGACTGACGTTCACGAGGAGTGAAAGGACGAGACGCCGGGGGAGGAGATGATGGGGGAGTTTTTAGGCCGATGGTGGAAGTGATCAGTTCCCGTGTAGGTGTCTTTGGGCGAGTCTGAGCGGTGTAGGATTGCGATATAGGCCTGTAGGAGAGTTCAGCAGGAGGTGATGATATCGTTGGCTGCACGTGTGCCGTCATCGGTGTACTGATGGTGTGTTGTCGACTTCCTGTCCAATGAGATGAAACGGAGTGTTCTTCCACTTTGTCGCTATGTCTCCCGGTAAGAGCGGGCATACCGAGGGTTTCGCTTCTTTCAAGTTCTGCGCGACGAACAGAAGACTCAGTAGATTTGTCCACTACTCTGGGGCTCGACGTTTGTGACCTTCCAACAATAGTCATGCCAGGCATTACGACACCCCCTCTTCCGAACACGGGATGAGGAGCATTTACGCGATCCCTCTGCTGGAACTGAGTTGGATCATGTGAGTCGGGCTGCGGAGCAGGCCTGTTGAGTCGAGGTCCAGTTGCGTGACCACCCATGAATGCAGCTAAGGATATTGATTCCGGTTTCTTCGAGGCAACAGGAGGCCTCGAGGCTGTTATATGTGTACGAGTCTCGTGGGAAGGGACATCACCCATGAGCTTATGCAAAGCTTCAGCTTGACTCCTCTGCCGTTCAACGATGGGTTTGAGATCGTCTGCCGTCGTGACATCGTCATCTTTCTTGAGAGCGATTGAGTATTCCGGACTATTTGCTATACGGTTACGACGCAGACCGAGAACATGAGTCTCATGGCATGTCAGAAGTCGTCAAACACTTACCCAAGTCCACACTGTTTACTCGACTACCGCGACTTCTTCTCATCCGTGCAAGTCGCGAAGCAGCAATCTCGTCTTCAAGTCTCTTCTGCTCTGCCAAATCATCAGCGTCTACCTGGCGCTATAGGCAGAGTAAGAATCAAAATATGTAGCAATAGCTGGTGAACACACCTGCATCGCCTTGATTTTGCTCGTCCATTCCGCCAGGCCAGCCTCCGGTTTTGGTATATCAAATCCTCTGGGAGATGTCGGAGGTTGATCCATTTGAGAGGCCCTGGAAACGATTCCACGAGTGGGCGATAAGTATTAGACTAAGTACTAAGTTGAGTGCAAGCGACCAGGTTGCCTCGGGGCGCGTGGCAAGATTTGGTGGCGGTGCTGCCCGCTTGCCATCGAAGCTGATCTCAAACAAGGGCTCGGGAGTCTCGGACTTTGGATTATTTTTTCGCGAGTTGCTCGTCTCGTACTCAAACTTCAAAGGCAACTTGTCCATTTCTCCGTCGTTCCTAGTGAAGCTTGAAATGATATCTCGGATACTATCCACGTCACAGTGTACTCCTGAGGTATTTTCAAGCAAAAGCTCGAGTACATCTAGGTCTCTACCTAAACATCCTCAATGCCGGCGGAGGAACACCCCCCGTGGACAGCAGCTCTCTTTCGTGCATCCCAAATTGATCTGTCGTAATCGTCACTGGTTCCTCGTGGTGGAATCTTGGCAGGTAGATGGATGCCTTTGAACCTGGTTGGACAACGATTCGGATGACATACTGTGGATTGGAAGTCGTTTCATCACCATACAACGAAGACGGGGTTCACTACGAACCTTCACTTCAGCTATCCCCTCTATTCGCCAGGAACCCTCCCGTCCCGATTTCCCTGCTTGAATCACACCTTTTATCGTTGCAAACCCTTCTCTTTCCTCATCCAGAGATCGTACTTCGCCTTGCTGAATCACCATATCTCGCGCGCAAATCTCACCTTTTACTCCGAGGCTCCATATTCGTGTCCTTCTAATCAAAGACAATCGCAGATGAGGAGCGTACAACTTCACCAAGGCAGGTGATTCGGGGCACATGATGTTTACGACGAATGGTATCAATTGACCGGAAGCGAAAGCATCGCAAGCAGGAATGGTTAACTAAATTGCAGGTCAGATCTTACATCGAAGATTCCCGAGTGGTATCAAACTCACAAATACTGCACTCGAGTGATCTGATAGCCCCTGTGGCGGTCTATGTTTCAGGTCTATATGGTTCCAAGATACCGATAGCTTCGAATTCTTCACATTTCCGTCGGTAGGTATCCGAAATAATGACGAGGACGGGATTTTTCTCATGGGAGGTCCAGATGGCCTCGTTTTCGGTAGATACGAAATCAGGACGTCTTTCCTATTCAACATTTTTCCATTACTAACGCATTGTAGCATCATCATTGCAAACATGACTCACGATTCGCGCCTACGAAATCCTTTCCGCGTCATGTTCACTCGAACCTTGTATACCACATCGCACGAGATACCGGGAAGGCAAGCACTATAAGAGGGTGGCAGAGGCGTCCAAAATTTCCCTCCAATACTACACTGCGCCGGGATATCAATGGAGAAGTCATGCGGGCTATCCCATCGAACAGAGCTCGTTTCCGCAGACTCTGGGGAATAGAGCGTAAGCGATCGCGAAACGAGAGGAACAGAAACATGTCCGACAGGTAGGCCTCGTTGTATCATCAGAGTCGTGATGTGTCCGTCAAGCTGTGCGCAAATGTGAGTCAAGTAGATCAGCTATATCATAACAAGCTTGGACTCACCGTTACTTTTACTTCTCCCACATTCTTTCGTGAACCAACGAACGTAATCGAACCCTCGACAGTCCCGTTCAGACCATATGAAAGACCCCAGACGTGTTCCTTCAACCTGATCCTCATGTGCGGAGTGTTAAACTCTCGAAAGGACGTCGAAGTGTCCTGAAAGACTCGTTCGCATGACTGTGCTTCAGCTGAATACGGTGGTACACTGAGGGAGTCTGTCGCATTGAAGTATGATGGTGCCGGCACGGTCCCTCTCTCCATAATTCTGCGCCTGTGTAGAACGAGACGAGGAATTTGCGTACGTATTTCTCTATTGGAGTCTTATAACTGAATGTTCCGGTATATTCCCGAAACCTATTTCCCCAATACCTCGGTGTTCTGAGTCAGCTCTGAGTCACTTCAGTGTACTCTTACCTTTGGGAGAGATAATTGGTCGATAGAGCGCGTATTTGCAAAAAAGCCCTTATCATCGTCCCGGACCATAACACGGGATATCAATTGATCTGATATCAAGCTATATCGGCAATCTATATTGCTAAAGCTCGGATCTTGATGATGTGATGCGAAGTCATTAGACGTGCAGTCTAAGTATTGTGCACGTGAAATCGATTGAGCACTTGAAGTTGTTGAACATGGTGTGGCGCAACATACGCGCACTCTAGGGGGGCCTTTGTTTATCTTAATTGCCGTCCTCTAGTTGATCGGATTACTATACTCTCTAAACCATCAATATTCGCATTGATCAAAACAATTCAAGAGTAGGAAAGTTACAAACGACAGTGTACGTTTTGCGTAGACGATGTGGAATATAGCCACTGTAACCCGGTTCTGAGTACAATTAAGTCATCATCAGATTCACATGACACACTGTATATGAATTCGTTGGAATCAGCGGTGAACATCAGTGTAACAGACGAGTTTCACTCACGGTCAAACTCTGTGTCATTTCATCAGGGTTCACCGCTCATTCGTAGAGAGCTCTTGCGGTTGTTGACCATGAGAATGGAAGTGTAGTCAGATGTATGGAGAGTACGTGCGTCATGCCTGTCTCTATGCCATGAACTAGCGTCGACGGGACGCCGTGTATAACCTTCAACCCGTTTGACAAACTCTCCCCAACTCGCACTCGCATCATTCCCATTCCTCTCGAACTCATCTCGCACAATCTGATGTGCTTTCTTCCAGACGCTCCGATGTCTGTGCACAGTGCTGTTCACATACCTGCACCCGAACACCCGCTCAAAGGCGCTCTTGTGAGTCATATGAGCCACGCCATGCGCGCCAGAGATGAGGTCGTCCATGGCGTGGAATCCGGCCAACAATTCTGCGACGGTAAAGTCGCTAGGCCAGCGCTTGACTGGAGAGATTGGAGAATAAGCAATCACCTCCGTAGATGAATGAACGAGGTTCACGTCGGTACGAGGTGGGTACAGGACCGCTGCCATCGAAATAAGATTAGAAGGGCTAGCGGTAGTAGATGCCGCCGGTTCTATGTCTTCTCGACTGAAGTATCTCCGTAAAGTTATAGACCCCGGGGAAGTAGAAGCCTCGTGTTTGAAACTTTGTTCGACCATAGGCGATGTATATCTCTGTTTTGAAGACGATAATATCTGCATCTCGAGCTCTTCCCTCAAGCCTAAGCATTCGTCCTCGCGAAAGCCTTCGAAGAGATTCTTCCGCGACCTATACAACAATCTCTGTTGACGTTCAACAACGCGGACGCTCGCAATCGTGTGTTGTTCCCATTGCTGCAATTGCGTGTTATACGTGTCAAGATACGATGCTGGGGAAAGGCCGAGATCATGAACCAATACGGGGAATTGTAACAGCTGGAAAAGCGGAAATGTTGGTATCGTTTGTCGAAGCCGAATTGGATGTGTATAGGCCTATGACAATTGTTGAAGACAAAGGAGACGACAATGGTAGGCGTAGCTCTCACTTTATACCAAAAGACCAAAGTCACAGAGCGCTGAAGTTGATAGAGCTGGCTCTGTGTTTCCTGTGCAATTTCGAGACTGGCGTCCGGCCTGGGAACAGCAATATCTCTCCTTTCTGGCGATGTAGCCCGAGGGCTTGGATTTTCCGTGGTTAGAGACTCGCTCTGGGGGGCGAGTGCGCCATCGAGAGAGTTGAGACCAGAAGGAACATGCGGTCGCCCTGAGTTCAATGGGTTTAGATATGTTTGCATCGTTGTGAGCTAGTGAGACGTTATCGACCGGATTAGTATGAAGACAGCTATGGTGGATCCAGTGAGCGTCGAGACGGAAGGAGTTCGAACTGAATCGCCTGGGGTTGCAGAACAGCTCTACCCCCTCCAACTTCCCGAAGCAAGTGGCAAATCTTGAACCTTATCATTAGCGTGGCTCTACCGAATGCGTGAATGCTAAAAACACTTACTGTCAGCAGTTAACGGTGTACCAGTGATGTGTTCGATCTCCAGATGTTGCAGGTCATTTTACTTATCAACCATAGAGTGGAAGACACTCAGGACAAGGACATAGATTCTGTGTGACGATACAGTCTGATCTCGGTCAGGGAAAAGGGTGCAAAGGTTTGTCGAAATGTCGAGCAGCGAGTTCTACCCAGCCCAGTGGTACATAGCGGGCGAAGACACCAGATATAGAGCATGAGCATGAGCCATTGCTCCAGACAATCCAAAAACACCCATACATCTCACATCGCAGTAGACATGCTTCGAACCGCTGAATCTGCTGCTATGTATATCACGCTCAAGCCCTGATATGTCGCCTCGAAAAGTGTAAATTGGTGAGACAGCATCGATGTGAAGAGTTTCCAAGGGCATAGTGGAAAAGAGAACTTCGAGAGGGACAGATGAGAAATTTCGTTGAACGTTATCGAATCGAGTACTTGAAAACATGGTAAATCGGATCGACCAAGTCTGGACCAGGATGGAAGTTTGCCCCCGGCGGTTGAAACAAGAGGCTAAGGACAGTGTTGACCGGAGTGGGGTAGACTGGGGTATATACCAAGAGTACAGGTCGCGCAGGAACATTAAGTCCGGTGCAGTCGACGATCGTCAACCGTCGGGCCTACGCTGGCCTACGCAGCACTATGAAAATGGACGAAGTGAATGGTACGACGTTCACTTATAAGATGGCTAGATCGTACGAGGCTCTCCAAGCAGAGACAGTAGGCTAAAAGTGCGATAGAGTGTACCACGACCCAGCTGAAAACATTAGAACAAAGCGACAGAAAAAGACGAGAGAAATCTACCAGACCTGGTTTCTGAGATGAGCCAAGGGTCCCAATAATGAGTGGCATGAGAACTCGGTGAAGATGAGAGGCAGGAGGAATGCAGATGTCAGTGAAACCGCGCGAAACAACTGTCTCCGCAACAACGTCCATGCGGTTCGGATTTCTTCTTGTGAGAGGGCAGCTGATAAGGCCCAGGTCCCAACGCCCCCCGGCAGGTCTCAAGCTTCGGGGAGAAAGCTAATATATATCCAACCAAAGCCTATCTATAGGTGTATCTTGCCATTAGCGACACTGGCAGCTTGCTTCTTCTACGATGAAACCTACACCCATGGAGCTCAAAGACGTACAGAGAGCCCATACGTCTCTCGACTCACAGGCCCCAGAGGAATCGGACTCAGCCCACAAAGAACAAGACAATGTCAATACCCTCTCTGTGGATAGCATCAACTCGGCTACACATGTTCAGTACAGGCTGTACAAGAGACGATTTTTCGGACTGTCGGGTTTTGTGCGTCTTTTCCTGTTGAGAGGTATACAATGATCACATCACCGACTTATCCTGTTCTATATAGGTAGTTCTGAATATCGTCGCAGGGATGACTTGGCCTTGGTTTGGTCCAATATCGAACAACAGTAAATAGCTCTCATGCATATCGCGTATCAAGCTCATCCATTTCTATAGTGGTTACGGAATTTGGCATCACTTTGGATGAGGTGAATTGGTTGGGAAACATCGAATCATGTATCTATCTGCCTGTCGCAATCCTTGTTCCAATAGTTTGCTCTCGATATGGCATTCGAAGATGTGTGAGTGATCAAACAGATGCAGGAATGTAGAGACTAATCCCTCAACTCTTAGTGTGACATCGCGACTGTAGCATTGCTACTGTCGGCTTGGATTCGGTATGCTGGAACTGCACGTTCCCTACCAACCAGAGGAGCGTACGCCCTCCTGATATTAGGACAGGTACGACTACCAGATCTAAACGCATTCACAAATATCTAAGTCTCAGACAATCAGTTCTTCGCGTCGATAGCACAACCCGTTTATCAGATACTGGGTCCAAAATATTCAGAAGTATGGTTCGATCTGAATGGACGAACCACTGCCACTATGGTGATTGCCATAGGTCAGCGTCTAGCGTTACAACATATATCTCCCGTTGATGACCTTTCATTCTCTCCAGCTAACCCTATTGGAAGTGCCCTTGGTCAACTGATATCGCCACTTGTTGGTTCCACTAGGACATCAGTAAGTAATCGAAACAGTATACTCGTGTCCTCCAATCTTATGAGCAACAATCAGATCCTTGTTCTCGGTATTATATCCACCGCCGTGGTTCCTTTCAACTTCCTCATAGGTTCTGCGCCGCCTTCTCCTCCGAGTGCGTGTTCGTCCCTCCTCACCTACAGTTTTCCTCATTGTCATCATTCTCTAGCATATGCTGGATCGAAGAAATCTCCGCCTATCATGTCCCTTCTCCGAGCTATGATCGGAAAGAAGACATCTCGCGATGCCTACATGACCCGCCGAGAACGACTCGACTTCTTCATTCTTACGATGTTGTTTGGGGTGCTAGTCGCCGCGTAAGATTCCTCCTTACCTTGACTACAATTACCGTATCCTCATCTACGCATACAGGACTAACACTTTCGGAATCCTCACCAACGAGATTCTGGTACGTACCGCAAATTGATCATAGAGCTATACCCCTGAACAATGCCACTCTAGGGACCTGCTGGTTATTCCTCCGACCTTAGTGGGATAATGGGTGCATGTCTCCTACTCTCTGGGATCGTCGCGGCCATCGTCACCGCACCCCTCTTCGACCGAGTCTTCACTCACCATCTAGCCATTACGATCAAATTGATCGTCCCCATTCTAGCTGGAACATGGTTATCCCTCATATGGGCCGGTATGTACATTCTCGTCAATGGCTCACCGAAGGAATTACTAATGCCAGTCTTCTCTCTTCCTTTCCTTCCCGAAAGTCAAGCCAAATGACACTGCCGGCTTGTTTGTGATCATGGTCTTGCTGGGAGTGACTGGGGTCACAATATTACCCGTGGCTCTGGAACTTGGATGTGAACTGACAAGAAATGCAGATGGAAGCTCTGCAATTCTCTGGTTCTCGTACGTCTCATATTTCAGCCTCATACTCATCGTGGCATCCCGTCTAAATAATGCCACCGATTTTCCCCAACAGTGATAACGTATTCTCTATCATATTTGTACTCGGTGCGTGCAAAGACATGACATACTTGCCCTCTGAGTGGTCTCCTGACTTCCTTTACCTCCGTACTCAGTTCAAGGAGCCCTGCGTGCCGGCAAAGACGCCACTCCCCCACTAAACATGCGCAATAGTCTCATTTTCAATGCCGTTTTCGTCATAGTTTTTTCATCGACTGTCTTCCTCATTCAAGGACACCAGAAGCGAAAGGAGTTGGACGAAGCAAAGAAGGCGCAACAAACAACGAGTGAGTTGCCGCCTAGAGGGGATCATAATGACGCCCAGGAAGCGTAAATGAAGAAGGAACTGTAATTGTGTTTTTGTTGTTTGCTGTATGTATACCGCGTTTTCCTCTTTCGTTGTATACCCAGGTGTTGTCGTTGTTACTGTCGTCGCTGTTATTACAATAATTACTTTAGAGTATCTCCCGTTACGCCGCTAGGCTCTGGGACCACAAATATGCTATGACCTGAATCGTAGAGCAGCATCATCGCATGCTTTTGAACATTACCCGTTGTCCTTTTTGAAACCTTGAAAATACTTTTCACGAAAGTCTTTGTGTGCAGGAACGTGACTGTCCTCTTCAGATATTTCCGGCGGCGTATCGAAAGTAGGCGGGGGATACTGAGATGTCGTAGTCTTTCTGATTGTTACCAGCTGATGAAGAAGCCAAAATCATCAGCGCCACACGTTCACACGTCAGCAGATCTACTGCAAAATATAAAGATAGACATACCCTTCGACCCCATGACCCGAAGTCTTGCAAGGAGTTCGCGATGACCTCCATACCTTCGCAAAGCATGGTTGAGACATCCAATTCAGCGTACTCATCAGTGATGGTAGGCAGGAAGAATACGAGACGGCCATTTGGTTTTAGTAGGTATCGGGCTAAAACGACGAGGTCGGATGCGAGATGAGACAGCTCGTATGGCTTCGTTGGAGGGATGTATGGCTGATTATCACTGCGAGGTCTGATCAGAGTGATGTGAAAATTCTTGACAAGAAAACACCCACGGTCTTTTGTATCCTGAAATTGCAGCAGCGTGTTCAGCGGTGCGTTCTTTTTTCCGTCCGAGCCTTTTGGCTCCTGCTCTGACGCCATCTATACCATAAAATCAATCAATCGTCCGTTGCAGGACTGACATGTTTCTTACATGGTGGGTCTGTGACGATTGCATCGAAGAGTTCACCGCATCGCCAAGGATTCTGAGTCACGTCAAACGTGCATAGATCAATAATTCTAGAAGCAACTTTGTATTGCGTCGCTGCGCGAATGACGCCGGGAGGCTTTCCTATAAAGCGTGCTGTCAGGATTGCAGGCACAAAAAATTAAGAGTGACAGTACCTTTGCCTCTCATTTGACGACCGTCGATGTCGGAGCCGAAAATTTGAGCGCCAAAATGTGCAGTCGGCTTATTGAAGTGAGTCGAATGTCAGTGATGATATGACAGCGGTGAAGATTTAGGCTGACATATGCTGTACTCCCAGTTCCCATGAATGGATCGTATATGAATTTACCTGGTGCAGCCTGCGCGCAGAAAAAAAGAGTCAATGAAGGCACGCAGGCATATCAATGAAGGGACGACTTACTAGCGTTTGATTAGCCATCAGGAGAGATATCTCAGCTTCCATGCTTGTATTCCCGTAATAAACGCGTTTCTTCACCTCGAATTTGGGAATGAGCGACCGAGCAGAACCTTCTTCGATCTAATTGGATGCGAGAGGACAGCAAATCAGCCACATAGCAGTCTCGATGTACACGACGAACGTACCAACCTGCCAAAATAGACCCGTTTGAAAAGACCATCTCCGTCATGTCTTTCTCGCGTAGCCCCATGCCGAGTGATATCTATCGACAATCAGTCAGTACTATCGATGTCCAAATCAGTGCCACAGAGGCGTACATTCTTCGAAGCAGCCAAAGGTAACTTCTGGATTCTTCATATCGATTATGCCATTGAGGTTCATGTATCCAAAATCTTCCATGAGTTCACGCTGCCGTGCTTGCGGTATCGTGTGGTTGAAGGAGGTAATGGAGAACTTGAAGGATGTGTCTGTATAACGAGACCATCTCGACGAATTTGCACGATTTTCGGCATGAAGTTCCTCGTAATGAGACCCTTGCCCGTAAAACTCGTAAACCGATCTTCGACCAAACGTCAACACAAGATCATGGATACAATTGCCAAAACACACTTGATCAATATGCACCTCCTAGCCAGGATACGCGCATGCTCCTCTGATTCCAAGTCCAGCATCATGAAAGGGATACTAATGTCTGGTGGCGCAGCATCAGGATAGACGATCGAGAAACCATGGAGCTCCGAGATAGATTGCAGTTCAGGTATCCTAAATTCGTGGTGAACTTGAGCGAAGATGAACAGATAACGGGTAAGCATCGAGTGCCAGGGCCAAGTGTAGTAGGCGAAGTGCTTGAAGTGCTTGAAGAAGGGGTTGATGAGGAGGCTAAAAAGGAGTCTGTTTCTGTCCAAGCATCATGTGTACAGACGCCTGCCTTCTCAGCAACAAACCGCTTCTATCATATCGATATCTTTGACATATCCGGATTCGAATCGATATATATAAACAATTGAAACATATGGGCGTGGAGATGTTCCTGTTCTACCCACAAAATGTCCCTACATCTGAACCCTCCCTTTCGTGCTGAGCATATCGGATCACTCCTTCGACCGGAACAACTGTACAACAAAAGACTGCTTTTCTCGCAGAAAAAGTGCTCACTGGAAGAGCTGAGGAGCGAAGAAGATGGGGCCATTGACGGGGTTGTGAAGCTACAGCAAGATGCTGGTATAAAGACTATAACGGACGGTGAACTGCGAAGGTCAGTCTCGCAACTTCTTTGTCAAGTTCACGACGCTGATGGGTCCACTCGTAGAGCATATTTCTTCGAGGGCGTTTTCGACAATCTGGATGGCATGACCTACATTCCCAATCGTAAGGTTGTCTCTCCCGTCCCAACTTCGATACTTAGCTCGTTCTGGTAGGCCCGATAATGGATTTCAAGGTATATACAGCAGCACACGAATGTTGGCGGCAATCTGCTAAAAATATCACGGTAGTCCTACATTCCGCATATCGAGCAGCTTCTCGCTGCAGGCATCACGGCGACACCCACGGTGCACTGCACAGTGAGTTCGGGTCTCCGGTGTTGTGCTATGCCACTAACAGTCGTCATAGGGCAAAATCAAGCGAAGACAGCCTTTCTACAAGAAGCAGTTTGAATACCTTAAGAGCATCGTCGCTCCAGAAGTACTTCCTCCCCGCTCCTACGATGCATATTTGGCAACTAATGAGACCTCATCTCAGGATGTCAAAAATATCAAAATAACGATGTGTAGCCCATCGTGGTTCCACCAATTCAACGGTCCTGAGACTTATGATCTTTCCGTATACAAGAATGACGGTATGTTCATATCCATAACATGCAAACAGACGCGTAGAATCCGATCGACCTCTCAGACGAGTACTTCGACGCCCTGGGCGTTGTATACCGCGAAGAGATCAAAGAATTGTATGATCTTGGGTGCCGTGAGTCCTCTTGATCCATTCCGTCCGTATATTTTTTTTACCACTAGCACACGTGTAGGCCATTTACAAATCGACGATCCCGCGTTCTGCTATTTCTGTAATGAGAACATGATCGAAACCATGGAGAAAGCTGGCGTCGATCATAGCACTCTTCTCGACACTTACATTCGTGCCATCAACGTGTGTTTCCAAGGTCGTCCTGAGGATCTGACCGTTGGGGTTCATATGTGTCGCGGTAATTATAAGGTTGATTGACCATTCTTTTCTTGTATCATCCGACTAAAAATGTACTTTGCCAGGGTGGAGTACACTTCAGCGAAGGGCCTTACGATCGTATTGCTGAGAAAGTCTTTAACACCCTCGATGTGGATGCGTTCTACGTGGGTACATCGATTTCTCCCACAGGTATTTTCCCTGATCGAGATCTCGCAGCTCGAATACGATACGGACCGAGCAGGAGATTTCTCTGCCTTGAAATACATGCCCAACAATAAAACCGTTGTTCTGGGGCTCGTTACGACGAAAAGCCCAAAGGTAGGTGTTGAACTATACATGAAATTTTCGACGTTAACATTGATTTGAATAGCTCGAAAGTATGGAACATCTCAAAGCGCGAGTCAACGAGGCCGCTGAGGTAATGTCATTTGGAAATTCGAACAGAACCAAGGAGGCTGCTTTGAATCAGTGAGTAGAAAGTTGGTCAGAAATTCACTCTCGCTGATCTGAATCTTTCCTTTCCATAGAATCTGTATCAGCACTCAATGCGGATTCGCGTCCGGGTGGGAGGGGAATCCACTTACGGAAGATGTGATTATTTCAGTCTTATTGATTCCCAAAAGATAATGAAGCTAATATTAGTTCAGGATGAGAGGAAGAAGCTCTCTCTCCTCGTGGAAGCGGCGAAGCAGATCTGGCCTAACTGAAAAACCAGAAATCTATCATCAAAATCTTGTAAGAAGCAAAATGACCAATTTATCATCTTTCCTGCTCGAATTCTCGGGATATTCAGTCTATCTACACTTGGTATGACAGTGATCCTTGCGGCTATACCACTGGTGGTATACTTTGGCAAGAGACCGTCGGGCTCGAGACCGGTGTGGAATGACCAAAATGCCATTATGATTCCAAGCTTTCGGTATACGCAAGCAGTCTAAACCTAGTCTGAAGCCATATGTTATCCAACGGCTGCATGAATTGGAATGATGGAGTGCATCAACGAGTGAGTCTTGTTCAGTTGTGGATAATGGCGGAATCATTTGACATCCCTCACCAGAACTACTACTAGTTTCCAATACCAAACTTTGCTACGCCGAATTCAGACTAAGCAATGGCAGATGTATCCCGATTGCTTCGCGATATTCTCCTCGCCGTGGCTCCATTGGTGATTCAGATCTCAGAGCCGATACTGAGAGTGTATATAAACTAGCGGACTGTCCGGTCTCCTTTATCATTTTACCCCAGCTTAGTTTCGGTGAGTGCTTTTACGTCCCTATCTGTAAAGTCTGACACTATCCATTCTCAATATGCTTCCTCGAAGGCGTCCAGGTTTGTCGACTACATCTTGCGTGTCCCCAAAACCCGATCTAATCAATGTCTCACGCTGGAAGAATCATGCAATACATTTCCGTCCTTCGTGCTCTCACCTTCTGGTTCGCGATAGCACCTGCACATGGGCTCATATGCAGATGCTATAATGGTCTTCACTTTGTGAACAAACACGGGACCACACAGTGTTGCGACGAAGTCCACAAAGAGATATACTCGGGTAGCGGGTCGATTTTTTCGAAATTCAGTTGTGATGTTGGTCCCGACGAGCACATGCAAGACGAGTTCGAAGGGTGCTGTATTCGCCGTCAATTCACGCTCTACAGCGACATGTGTGTCTGAATAGTGAGTGTACTGTGTTACTCTCCCAATCTTCTCCATTGTCGTTCTTACAGTTATTAGCATCAGGTGTCTAAAGAACTCGAATTCTCCCAATACAACCCTGACCGTCACCGTCGTGTGCTGAGATGAATTGAATAGTGTTTCATAGCTACTTGAACGCTGTAATCGGAGAAAGTTGGTGTACTTACACCACTACTTATTACATGATGCGAGCAGACGCATCGGGCAACCGTCGGGCAAACGCCGAGTCGCGTGTTTACAGTTGATGTCTTCCGAAGGCTTCGGCGTGACGATCCCTTTTCGGCGTTCTCGTCGACTTATCCAGAACCACTGCAGTCCAACCTATCCTATCCGAGTCCGAAACTCAGAGGCTCAGACCGTCCGACTTATACTTGCAACGGATACATTCGTTATTCAACATTTCTCAACTGTTCAGTCTCCTCGTTCCAACCTCAGGTGGATGTGCCGCAGTTCCAGAAGCATCAGACCGCAGTCGTACCATTAATCTTTGCAGTATCAAGCGTCTTAGACCCAACTTAGAACTTTACTAAATTGGAAGAAGTCCCCAATAGATAGCTGTCGACGCATGGAAAGGAAACGCTGTCCCGTGGAAATTCTGTCTGCCTCATCGTGATCGGGACCCAACCGCAAAATGTCGTTTCGGTCAGACACTCTGTTATGGCCCTTCCACTGATGCTTTTGATTGTCCTCTGAATGGTATGCAATGCAATGTCTTTTATATACGCGTTTACGCGTCAGCTTGAAAGTAACTGACTCGTCATTGGTTTGATATTCATGTAGCCTGGCTCTTGTCAACTGAGTTAAGACCTTCTCCGCGCAAGCAGGAGTCGATCTACCAGCTCCAAACTGAGTACAATCCTGTGGTTAGGCATCGAAGAACGCTGATCGAAGACACTTCGAGGCCTATGACCCAACATGCCACGTTTTCGGCGCTGACTCAGACTCAACGGCAGGCATCAGACCCTTGTTTTTCCCTAGATGCGGGCATATTACGCCTCATAAAGCACCTTCAGGGCCCTGTTCGCAGCCGCAGCACCGAGAATTGAGTTTCGTACGCATTTATCCCCACAGTAGTGTGGTATTTAGCTTGCTGCCAGACTGTTATCTTCCAGTCGCCAGGATCGCACACTCTTCCACTGCAAATGTTTCCCTCTCCAGTGGGCGGCGGACCCTCCCCTAAGGATTTTGCACCAGCTATTGTTTTCATCGTTCTTTATGCGTTGCTTCTTCCTCTCGTCATTTACAGGATGGTGCACAAAAAGACGCGAACTTTGTTGCTCGTTGGTAGCGCGATAATCGTCATCGAGAGGTAAAAAATGCACGCCATGTTGACCTCTTCAATCGCTGACGTGTTGACACATAGGGTGGTGATGTTCTCTCTCCGTGCAAGCCAGGCACACAGTAGCTCACCATCCAAGCAACTAAGCTCCTACATCCAGTGGAGCTTGGGCACAAGTTTTATCACGATATCGCAAGACCTCGTCAATCATCTGCGATGTATCTTGGTTGGTGCTACCTATGGATCTGAGAAGCCAGCCGATGCACCAGTCGAAGAAGCGTCCCGCAACTCCCCTCCTACGTCGACTTCAAATTTACATATCACGCGTGCCGAATCGCTCGGGTCGCCCAACTACTACCCTGACAATCCTTCTCAACGAGCTTTCTTCCGTCGCATCTTGCTTTTGCTCAGGCTCTCCTTTTTTCCTGCTGAAATTCTTGCTATCATAGCAGGATCGAGCTACAAGCATGCTATGACGAACGAGAGCAAAGCTCATTTAGTCATGATCACGAGGTTGGCCCTTGTTACATCCTTGTCCTACATTTCAGGACAACTCTAATAGCTCTGTATTGCACATCCAGATACGCGAGCACCGGACTTGCTCTGATTCTGACCATCGGCCTGTGGTCTATAGCTCTATGGGCTTATTTGAGATTGCCTCACGTCAATCGAAACGCATGTTTGCTCATAATATGGTTGACCTGCGTAGTGGTCAGTAGCATTGATCTTGAATATCAGCGTATTTCTCAACTGTCTGTCACAGCATATTCCAGCCATTTACCGTCTCGACGTCATGTTCCATACAACCGACTCACTCACTTCCACTGCAGCTGGATCCCTTAACAGTCCGGCTTCGCGGATCACGTTCTATATATTCCACATCGCTCCAGAATGGCTCGCCGTTGCGACTCTCTTCGCCTTCAATGTCAGACAATTGTTCGGGACAGGACCGATGGGAGACCGTATGAGAGACGAGACGCCAGAGGAAAAGGCGAAGAGGCTCGAGAAAGCTAACCGAAGAAACAGAGAAACGGCTGGAGGCATTCCTCTCGTTCCTTTGGCTCAACCTGGTCAGGTCTAAGCTAGGATCCTAAGAGCGGCAGTGTATATCTGCTCTCGTTTCCTGGGTTCTTTCTATCTTGTGTGCTTTAAAAGTGAGTCTGCCACATCTACTAAACATTCGACAGACCGTCTGAGCTTTCAGAACCAGTATAGGTTGATTATCTCAGGTTGTTGTTCTATTCATCGCACTTATGTTCGGCTCTATCGCCCATCTGTACGGTTGTCTGAAGGCTGTGAATATGATCGACCGGGGATCACTCTCTTTTGATCGCTGTCCTTCGTTATCTAATCGAGGGCTACTGGCCGCTGCACCATGTGTTTCATTCCCATCACGAAATTTCCCCGCATTCCAACGTCGTCCCAAGGGGCTATTATAACACCCGCCATCGCACTCACAGGGGTGCACGTCCATCAAACTGTGATGCAACGGACGTATCGCTAATTTGTCTGCTCAATGTATACTTAATCCTGGCGATGTCAACTTTTTTCTAGCAGCTGGCTAGTCCTCTCACATTCTTTTTCATCCACTAATGGCTTCAACTTTCCTTTCTTCTTTGTCCCCCGAGACGATTGACACTTTGGTGAGACTATCTCAGGAAGCAGACGTTACTAGATATCTCAGCGGTATGTCTATTACCCCCAGTTTCTACTGCAATGCTGACCGTCGTGCTGCTCACACAGTTGCGGGTTTGATTGTCCTTCTCTATGATCATGTTCTATCCCTGCCCGACGAGATCGCTCTTATATGGGGGGCTGTACCTTCTTTTGCAAAGTGCGTTCGGAACTTTGAAAGTTTGTTTGGTTTTTGGATTTCTGTCTGACGTTGTCGACGGTCTCACCAGATATGTATTCCTTTTCAATCGATATCTTGTCCCAGGGACTCTAATGGCTGTGGCTTATGGTGAGGATTTCACGGTCAATTTGTTGACTTTCTGGCCTTACACACGCTTTCTGGTAGAAATGTGCGGTTTTACGGGACATGCATTCTCGGATGAGGTGAGCCCTCACTTTATCTCGATTCTCACCATCAGTCTTTTCTGACGACCGTGACGTCTATTATAGTGGTACGTACCTATATCTCGCTTCGAAAACTTGCTCATGGGGATTACTCCTAGGTGTCAACGTTTCCTGTCTACTGTGTCCATGTTCGCAGTGTGCTCTCTCGGGATTGCAAATGTACTTGTCTTACTCCGTGTTGTTTTACTATGGGATAGACAGCGGGTGAGTCGTGACTCGTCTTTTTCTCTCTGGGACTGCACATTAACTAATCCGAAATTCCAGACTGCCACTTGGCTTATAGCTGGGGGCTTTTTGGCTAGCTTTTGTGCTACTTTGACTTCGATGTTCGTGACGCTTGTGAAACTCGTCGGTAAGTATGGCTTTCCCGTTTGCTCTCATACCTCTCACGACTTTATATTCCAAAATTACAGATGGGATCATCTATTCTCCTGTAGCGAGGATGTGTGTCACGACAACTACCACCAAAACATTTATCGCAGTCTGGTCTTTACCTGTATATCTTTCTTACTACACTCCTAGTGTTCTCAGCCTCATCTCACGCGTCTTGATACCAGATGATTTTTGAGATTGTTGTGTTGATATCGACATGTTGGAACGCATTTGACCGACCAAGGCCTGCACATATACGTCTTACCCGTGCCCTCCACCGCGACGGCATCACATTCTTTTTGGTCCGCTCTCGCGAGTTTGCTTCATCTTATTTTCATCGTTTCTCACCAACTCCACAGGCACTCACGATCCTTCGGTCCGTAAATATTGCGTTCGCGGCGCTATCGCGTCCTGAACTAAGTCTTGTCCCCGTATTGTCAGTGTTCTATCAACGTCCGCGTTCAGACCCTAATGTCCTCTCATCCATAGTTTCGTATGGTCTATGACCACGCTCGTCCTCAACCGTTCACTCCTCAGCCTTCAGCGCGCTGAAACGCTAGATGCTTTAACAGCTGCCACAGGTCATTCGGTCGACATACGCGCAGCCTCACCTTTTGGAGTCCACGCTCTCAGTGAATACGACAGTGACGACCAATTTGAGTTAGACGACATGTATAACATCTACGGCGGTAAACGAGCCATTTCTAGCCTCTCCTGATCGACGTCCGGGTCCTAATTCTCGGTTTACTTACCACATTGGACAGTAACGACTTTTCATGTAACGCATTGCTGGACATCTGGACGCTTGACACAGTACATTTTGATACCTTCCTGTACATTACCATCACGATAATCTGTAACCCACGTTGTAAACCATCCTAATCATGGGCCCGAAAGCTCAGGTTCGTTCTTCATTCGAGCCTGGAACAGTCCTGTTTCCGTCTTGTAGTCGTTTTCTCGGAAATCTGTTGATATGCCGTATTTTGTTAGGATAGCGGTATCTGGACATGGCCAGACATATGAGACGTTGGTGCTGTGCGGTGATTTGCGCGACTCTCTGAGATAGGGATGCAGGGAGAAAGAGGAGAGAGCTGAATGATAAGATTATATGAAAGCAAAAGTATAGCACGTAGGGAGTGTCTACTGTAGTCCGACCATAGATGTGGGAGATGACGGTGATGAGGCTGATGGTGGTACTGCAAGAAAGAACGAATACCGAAGATCAGGGAAGTCAACGACATAGATGGATATTACTCACGAGGAGGTAGCTGTGGCCGTGTGTTCTCGCTAAACACTCGTGAAAGGAGGACTCCTACACCTTCGAATACACCTAGAAGGATACCGCACGCAATTGCAGATCCTAAGGCCGATTTTGGACCGCCTGTGAGGAATGAATAATAGTTGACGGGCCTGCACTTGTTCGAAGAGAATTTCAACACTCACTCCGTGCAGCCAAGCATCCACCCGTCATGAATCCAGAGATGATGGCATTCCATGCATCCTCTTTTTGTCTCCAGCCCTTTACTGCGCAGTCAAATGACGAGAAAAGTCCACCCCATACACCGAAGTTGCCGCCCGTTACTGGTGCGCGGGCTTTCATGGATGAGATTGCACCAACGAAACGTTCTCCCTAAGATGATCGAGAACAAAGGTCATCAGTAGATGGAGAAATGAGATATGGGAAGCACGCTGCACCCTTGGAGAATTCCGTGCGCCTTTGATTCCATACCAGATACCTCCACCGACGGCACCCATTGAGAACGCACCACCGAAATCACTGAGGATCACCCATGGACTGCAAGACTTGTTAGTTGGCCTCGAAATAGACAAAAATTGACTCACCAAGGATCTCGCGAGTGGTCTGCGTGGGCCATGGATTATTGGATCAAAATTCCGAGTAACGGTTTCGAGGTCTGAACGACGTGCGGCTTGAAACTTTTTCACTCCCCGACTCAGGTCATACTGCCGGCCACGTGGTCAATAGCGCCGGAATGCCACAGAGAACAAAAATGTACATTGTATAGGAAAATAAAACAAGGTACTATAGGTATTGGTGGATCAAGATAGCTGCAAGCTCGTCCTGCGTAACAGGCCTTTCGACACATAGTCCCACCTGTTGCGCAATACGCGTAGCCAAGATGTGTTTGCACTGAGAAATCGAAGGCTGTGAGCAGGATAAATAACGGAGAATCATGCCTCGACGAACCATGAGATAAGAGTCGGATTTCAAGACGTTGTACATGAATGAAGGGCAAGTACAACAGTATTTTGGCGTCAACGTCGCGACGTTGAACGACAAGCTAGGTAGAACTGTGTATGTGGCTGCCGAACCCGTACCGCGAACTTCATAATGTGAGGTACCCCATGGCGTTGTGTATTCGAGCACTGATAGGAACTAACAGTCAAGGCGATGAGATGAGGAAACGAACATGCACATCTACCGTTTTCGTGATCAACGAGATCCAGTGCTGCCAAGAGAAGATTGTCAGGGAAGACTGACTGGAGTTTCTGGATACATTCGTCAGATACTGTGATATATTGGGTAGAACTCAGTAGATGGACACAAATCGACCACACGAACAAATCCAAACGTACGCGTTCCCAGTTCCAAGGAGGCGATGACGCTTTCTGCTATTGACGCAAGCTCAGAGGACGGCATATTGGATACCACAATTTACATTCGAGAATCCAACGACGTCTTACGAGCATGGGAAGTAAGGGAGCATGGTGAACGGGCAGAAGAAGAAGGTCGCCGCTACCAAGCCATCTTGCACAGTTGAGCGGGATTTGCCGATCTAAAGCTTGCTTCGACCAGTGCGGCCGAGACGTCCAGTCGTCTGCCAAAATATCATCCTTCGTTTATCTCCGTATCCTCTTCGAGGGTTCTTGAAAGCGAATATAGTCAATCCGTCGACTCTACCAGGTATCGATATACTTACATTTCAGGATACATGGGGAAGAAATTGTGGGAAGTAGGTCAGTCTCCATTGCTTTGCGTCGGATATCCAAGGTCAATTCTAAATACCTTCGTATTTGTATAGAGGCCATCACCAGTGCCCGTAAAATCTCTGATCGAAAATGGGTAAGTCGACTGATTGTTTCGAACGCCTTGACTTGACTGACACGGCTGCTAGGAATATAATGTAAAAGTCAGTCCCAGCTGGCCAAACATATTACTTGCGAGATTGTATGCCTCACATGTTATTCCTGATTAGTGGTATGGGTATGATTCCAGTGCGAACACGTAAGTGAAGAGTCCTTCGCGAAAACCCATTTATCGACGATTGGTATGTTTCAACGTAGCTGGGAGCCTCCTTCCTCCCTGGTATCCTGCGACCGACTACTAGAAAGCTTCTGGGAACATGTTGGAACTCGTCCTACAGACGTTGCCATTGGCACGCGGATATGTCCCAAGTCATCTTGGATAGGTCAATCTTTTTTTCTCGTCTAAACACATAAGTTGATTAGTCTGTTCCTTTCTCATGATAGACGAGGAGATCAAGTTTTTTGAGCAGACTTTCAAGGTGGAACTCTTTCTCCTCTGTCAACAATTTTACTCGCTGATCTTATAGTCCTTATGACCTAGAAAAAATCTCTAGATGAACTTGTCCCGAAAAATCAGAAGTTGACAATCGTCATCCCAAGCAAAAGGACCAGGACGTCTGCTGAGACAGACCAGGTATGTGAAACAGAATCCGAGTCACAGGTTCTACTAAATAAACTGTATCTCGAAGACCAGCGAGACACGCGCACGCGTTGAAACAGATGACATGTCGGTCCCTTCTCCCAAGAGGCAAAGACTGGTCTCGTCTGACCCTGAGGAATCGCAGACAATCACTCCGCGTCTCAAAAAGGTGAGACTTGTCTCAGATCTTCGATATTTTGGCCTCATTGGACATGCGCAGAAAGGCAAACGGGCACAGATACCCCCCACCCCGCCTCCAGACCCTCTATTTTCTGTGTCTCCCTCACCAGAAGCATCAGGGCAACCATCGTCGTCACAGACATTCAAGAATGCAGCGGGGACTGCGCCTACCATCTACAATCATCGAAAAACTCCACGCGTCAAGTATCTACGACTTGGTTCTAAAGACGTCACATCGGGGAGCAACCTGCCAACGAAGCAGCGCCTTGCTCACAGCTTCATTGGGCTGCAGTCTCGCTCAACACCTATTCGAGATACTCCAAGATTCCATAAGGGTGGGGTTGTTGTCGAGCCACCCGATATTGTCAACTATCGCTCTACGGAAAGGATTGACGAGGAAACTGACCTCACTTTGAACTCATCTTCCGCAATCTTAGATGAGCCAGGGACCTCCGAAACGTTGGCTCAGTCATCAGGGATCGACAACTGGGCTACTACTCTCGATCTAGAATTCCGAGAATTGTCTATTGCGCGTCAAGAACAAGAGTCATCTTTGTTCTTGTCGGACCTTATGAATGACCGACTGTCCCTGCAGCCTGATCCTAACACTATGTAAGCCCTCCAAAGCACTGAGAAGGAAAATCAAACCTGATACCTGATGCACTAGTTCTCCTAGGCTGTTACTTGATCCACCACCTGTGATAGAGGACCAAGATATTCCTATGGTGGTACAAACTGATTTATTCGCCACGGCTGATACATCTGAACCGTATGTCTCTCAATATTCATTGATATGCTTTTTTCTGATCAACATACAACAGACTACCAGAGATGGATTCTACTCCAAAGGCTACTGAAGTAACACTAAATCACGAGAGGTACATTATGCTAAATAGCTTTTGAAGTTCTTGAGATCTCACTATGCCCTTCAGCGTTCAGGCATGGAAATGGTCCGGCCAGCTCCGTTTATACGATGGCGATGATGATGACAGATGTGACAATACCTGCTCCATCACATTGTCGTTCAGTGCCTTTCCTGGTCAGCAATATATCGACAATGCTATTGAGTCCTTCGACATCCGAAGGTTGTATGATGAAGTTGACCTGGGATTACTCCTTTGGTGCTGTCAAGCTACCCAGGTACTCTCGAGTGTACTGTCGCAGGATGAGGTGAACGATGACTCGGACTTTCTGAACTCATTGGCCAGCTTCATGCTTCGAAAGAATCAGGTGTGTCATTCACGGTCTTGATGTCTATGATCTATGATTGACATTTCAAATATTGAGGTCGCCTTTCTGCCCATTCCATTGCATTGTTCTGCACCATCCAGTATTGATTACTATCTCGTTGTCTTCCCTTCTGAGGCAAATAGCATCTGTCATCAGCTTCGAGTCACTGACCTACTGCCGGATTCGAAACTGGTTGCCACGATAATCTCACAAAAACATCTTTCACAGCATTCCACTCCTACTCATGGAAGGGGCCACATTCGGCTTGAGGCTAGACGGTGGAACTCTGGTATCTCTGCCTCACATAAGATATTGCCCCACTACTATAAGGCTATCCGGATTCTCGAATTACCTGATTGGCTTCAGTAGGCTTTCTAATTCCAACATCAAATGGACTGTTTACTAACAATCTGCTTTTAGCGACATTCTTCTGGAGAAGAAACACCCCTACGGCGAGTGGTGGGAGCCTGTCAATGAGCCAGGAATAGAATCAACAATGCTTCGTCATCTCTTGAAGCATTATAGATGCGAGAATGTTGGCTGTACATCCTCCGCTCGTAACATCTTCATACATATCGGTTCTCTGCACTGCATAGGCAAGATGAAGAATTTGGCCGACATGCGAGAGAAGTCATCCCGCGTCGTATTTTATACCTATGGAACCCACGAAAGTGTTCCACGTGAACACTGGGGTTTCCATGAGATATTTCCTATAGGTGAGATATTTTCCTGATTTGCAGCTCTTTCCCAGTCTTCAATCACAAAAACCTCTCAGGTGGCATCGTAACATTTACTCCAAGTGCTTTCATGAGCTATGACCCTATCCTTGTGTTGCAACTCATAGGTCAAATAGCAGAGCATCCACTCTGGGCATGCTACATTCTGCCATCTGTCTTGGGGAAGATAGCATCCGTGTCTCACGGCAACGATACTGACCCTCTTTCAAGCTATGACAAGTGGGTATTTTCCAATCATTTCAGGATCTCGAACACTAACAAAGTGTGTCACAGAGGTACTTTTGGGTACCAGTCTCTCCTGAGCATGATTGAGGACGGCAGTGTCGCAGTAATGAACACCTCGGACCTTGCGAGTGGAGCAAAAAAATGGTTTACAGATAGTCGTGAATGCCTGGCATATTCTTATGCAGACTACGAGAAGAGGTATTCCCGACTGGACTTGATCGAACAGTCCAGCGCCATCGAGAAAGAAATATCAGCGGACTTAGCACAACTGCAGACTCACCCATCTTTTAGGTGTGAGTGGCGTAGATTTGTGGTGATCAAAGGTGGTCATGATTATGATATCCTCGCAGATAAAGACGGGGTAAGATTCCATTCGGCTAACATTTTTGTCAAACTGAATGATTTGAGACAGTTCGAGTGGAAAACATTGTCGAAATTTCATTTTGGTGATGATTGGAAGCCACTTGATATGTTTCTTTCTCATCAGTGATGACCATTCTCTCCACACATAAGATGTTCTCTGTGTCGTTTGTGTCATGTAGCAGAATTATCAAACCTTGTACAGTATACCTGAATGATATTACTCCCAAATACTACTACATTGACCTCAATCAAGATCAAGGAGGGAATCCTCTTTTATCACCCTAAGCATGCCATGCACGCCCTCGGGTCCTAAGCACGCCCTACGCGACTTCTCCGTAATCCTGGCCATATACTCTGACCGAGCAAACATCACCTTCTCGTACGCCCCGATAGCTTCATATAACCAGCCCAGGCTTTCATCTTTATCATCCACCGCCTGCTGATACCTCTTCGAGATCTCAACTCCCAGCTCCGCGCCATCGAGTAATGCAATATTTGCCCCTTCACCAGCAAACGGAGTCATGAGATGCCCTGCATCCCCTACGAGAGTGACTCCTTTCCGAGGAGCCCAGGAATGCCCAACGGGGAGCATGTATAACTTTCGAGGGAGGACGTACTCAGGATTTGGATCACTATGCCTCACCAAGTCAAGCAATCTGTCGTTCCAGCCTTCATAAAGACTCTGAATGAACTGTAAAGACTTGGTAGAATCTGCGAGGATAGCCAACTTGGCATTGTCGAGCCACGTTTCGGGTACGTCTAGGGCGACGTATACCCGAATGGCGCCGGTGCTATTACGCTGGCCTAACAGGCCTTTGCCATCATCAAACGCAAACGTGCTTCCTTGGCCTATGAAGGATCCGATGGCAGGGTGGGCTGATAGAGTTGTAGGTGAGAGGTATGTCTCGATGAATGTGGTACCCGAATATAACGGGGAAGAAGGAGATACGAGGGGACGGACTTTCGACCATGCGCCATCCGCGCCGACGACGAGGTCCACAATGTCTTTTTCACCGTTTGCAAAGTGAAGTTGATAGAAAGGCCTAGAAGAGGCGTTTTCGATGGGAATAATCTTCTCGAGATAGTGGCCCCATCGAATCGTCGCATCCTGCAACGATTCCAACAACAGCGTCCTCAAATCGCCTCTATCGATCTCAGGTCTCGCGAACTCCTTGCCAGGTCCATCCCCACTATCGTGAAAATGTATATTCCCAGATTTATCGAGAGCTTTGAATTCCTGACCTTCAGGACGGGCGAGTTGACGGAATCTCTCAGTAAGTCCAGCGTGATTCAGCGCAAGTTGGCCTGTTTTGATGTGAAGGTCAAGAGTCCCGCCTTGGAAGCGGGCTCCAGTGGATGGCTCGCGTTCGTAAAGCGTGATCGAAGCTTTTACCCCATGTAATTGGAGAGTCCGAGCAAGAATGAGGCCTGCGGGCCCCGCTCCAATAATGCCAATGCGTAGAGTGCTCATAGATGATTGGCGTATAACGGAAGACATGTATGCTCTGGCGGTGTGTGTCTTGCAGGAGTACAAGGTTCATAGCTTACAACAGCTTACCAATAAGTCATTGCCGGCCGATGATACACGTACGTGTCCTCGTGAGTCAGCTTTAGAATCATTGGAATGATGTCAATCATGTCTGCGCAGCTTGAGTCCAAGTACGTGCCTTCTATTTCCGATGCATGAGAATGTTGCGGGCCTGAGCATATTGGTTACATAGAGTACGGTTTAGAGTCCGCTTTACCGAAATGACCCGGGCTTTTGAGGGGCACCTTTGTTGATGATAGTGGCTCGCCGTCAAGTTGTCAAAAGTCAGGACTTGGTCGATGTCTCGAGTCACTAGAATCACGCGAGGTCACATTACGCGTGACGACACGGTGACAGCTGTTTGGCTACAGCTTCCCCCTTAGATCGTGGAGCCCAACCTCCGACTTGGCTTCAACCCAGCTACACATTCAGTATCGATGGCTACAGGAGTGGCAAGCACGCTGCTAGATTCTTTTGAATCTCTCAAATATGATGTATATCTTGTTCTACAAACGGAGGACGACCTTCGATACGAGCAACAAGTTAATCTCTGTAATCATTGGCTCGCTTATGTAGCTCAGGTTCGCGTTTTCACTCCCAGTTTTCACTCACAAGTACTTTGCTGAATATCAGGAATAGCATCACGCTATTTTATTGCCTGAGGACTATCGGAAAATAGATACTGGCGTCCGAGACATGGTCTACAGTCTCGAGTTTCATCGTCGCGCGATCGACCAGTTATAACATCCGAAAGGTTACAATTCACTTTGGCATCATGGTACAAAGAAAAGTACGTGGTGACTTATATTATACTACACTACGCGCTTTTTTTGACCTATCTCGTCAGGTCTGATCCGTTGGAACATTGTAGTTCATGGTTTTTTCGACAACTACTCGCGTCTCATCACCGGCATCCACGCGTCTAACAACAACAGTGCCCAGTCCGTTCTTTCGATCTTCTCAAAAGCCGTTTCAGAGAACCGTCTTCCAAGCCGAGTTTGTGGAGATGACGGTGAAGAAAATGTTCTAGTAGCAGACTATATGGAGGGCGTCAGAGGAAGTGATAGAGGCTCGTACATATGGGGCCGGTTCGTTTTATCATTGATTCTCGAAAATCCTTATTTCTAATGGGTCATTTCCAGGGCCAGTCACAACTTTCAACTCGGACGTTTCTGGACCCAATATACGAGGAGCATTGGATCTAAATGGCAGCATTTCTTCGAAGAACTCGAAGATTACTGCGGTCTGAATGTCGACAAAACATCCCACATCTGGCTTCTTCATTTCCTCTTCCTGGAGGCTATCAACGAAGAGATCACGATGTGGGCTGGTGCCTGGAACCACCACAAGATGACCTTTTCTCGTTTACCCCGCGGTCAGGCTAGCAAAAGCCCGAAAGACCAGCAATTCTTCGGCGCGATGCCCATCGGCAGCTTTCAGCCTCCCCCTGATGACATTAACCTTGCCGGCGACCCTTTCATCGTCCATGTTCCAGACCAATTTTGCATCGATGAAGTTCATCCACCCGACTGTCCACTCGCTGCGAATCAAGTACAGACCTTGAAATATCGGCTTGCTCGGCTTCCCCGAGGAGGAACCATGGAGGATCGCCGTACCTTATGGGTGGAAGGACTCACGATTTGCTCTGGCTGGTCACCGCTGTTTTGAAATGCAACATATTCTCTCGTTTCTTGAAAGACGGTTCTAGATTATTATTCAACTCTAACTTCTTTGATTGGCGTACCTTACCTTGCCAGACCTTATAATACCTTCGTCTAATGTGTTACGATATCCAAGCCTTTGATGCAGACGAGACAGGAAGGCAGCATCCAGATCCATATCGCAAGAACAGATCACGATTCGAACCGTAAAACCTGTTACGTTGACCGTGAATCTACAGTGACAGGATAGCAAGGACAAACCTGTCGATCTACGACAAGTCAACGTTCGTTCCCCTGTCAAAGGGGGGGTTATGTACTGGGGTTTTTAGAGAGTTAGACAATGGGTAATTCAGCTTCTTCCATATTCCTTTGCCTTTCGGTGGGGTCCCAACCATCTATGCCACTGAAATCGATCTTCACACCAAGGTACCTCAATTTGAATTGTAACTCGGGGACATGAGGTATTGTTAGTCTCCAGCTGTCTCCGCTGATGTGGTATAACGTCAGCGACTCAGTAAAATATACTTGCGTATAAAACAGAGGGATACGTACGTTGCAGTACCATATACCGAAGATCCCGCCTGCGCGACCTGCTTCAACGTCTGATCCCGGTTTGACCGTGAATCGTATATCCATATATTCAACCCGGAATATATTTCCTGCCATCCACGTCTATCAACCAAACGATTTCGAGGCGTGATTCGGTTCGTCCCATGGGGTGGTTGAGGTGCTTTTCGAATATCCACGTTGTTGAACATACGAAGAGCCGCGAGGTTAGACATGCCGGTTAGTTTCGCCCTGTCCTGGGGAGAATCGGGGTCGATGATTTTGATAATCGGGTACGGAATTTCGTCGATCGATTCATCCTCTGAATCCGAGTCCGAGCCATCGCCCTCGCCGTCGTCCATAGCAACATCCTCCTCAGCATCGGCCTGTTTCGCAGAGGCACCAATCGTTTCCTTCGTAGAGTCATGAGTATCGTCTTCGTGATCATCGTCCTGTTTCATTAAAGCCGCAAATTCCCGCTCGCTGGCGTCTAGTCGAAGACAGAACTCATCCCAGGCTGCCTGATTAGAGTAGTCCGTTCGAAGTAAAAGACCTGCTTCTGGGGCTTCTTCGACCAAGCTATCAAGCGGATCTGGGTCCAATTCGGGCTGGGTATCAGAAATGTCGTCTCGTGATTAAGATTGACAGTTCTCATTTGTATTTGACCGTTGCTGCTCACCCCTAAAGATGCATGTCGCCGATCCAAGACTGCTTGAGGAGTCGAAGGTGACGATTCGGCCTTTTTCTCGGTCCAAAATTCTTCCAAGACTCGAAGGTGTAGTTTTCGACGTCCTTCATCCGGATGCAATGATTTTATAACTGGGTACCTGTCCTGGTCATTCATGAGATTTAATGTCCCTCCCGAGATCAAGTCATCACGGACCTTCAAAAACTTTAAAAACTCGGTATTCTGGGGAAGTCTTCGAGAAGCCATGGGATAGTCTGTGACATCGGGATGAGTTCGTGAGTTGCATATTTCAAGAAGAGATTTATGCTCACCGGGTATTGTGGGGGCGAGTGAAACTTGTGAAAAGGTGGAAATGATGAGGAAATAAACTATCCACAAAGAACACGTGGAAACAACATGTTGTGTTGCCGAGATTCCGCCGGACGTTCCGCATGCCAGCTTCTTGGTCACGAGACCGTCCGATCGCGCCTGATCATTTTATTTTGTAACTCAACTGTTCTCGTGTCCAGAGAACGAGACCTGTGCCGTGAGGTAGCGCTGGTGGTGCGAATTCGAAGACCCATTCGTACAGTTCAGAAGCACCTTGATGTCCCATGCTTAAATACCTGATGATAAGGTGATGGTGGTTTCTACCTATCTCCCTCTATGGCACCACCCGTTGGAACGACAGGTACGTTCCCTCTGCCTCAAAACATACACCCTCAAACCTCCTTCAGGCTCCCAATTGACGCGAGGGAAATGGTTATTCGCCTTTTCATTGGTGACTTCCTTGTTCTTCACATGTCAGTATACATTCTCGATAGCAGCTTCTACACCTTTCTGACGGTCGATATGCTACAGGGGGCTTCGCATATGGTGTAAAAAAAAACTCGTAGTCATCTTGCTTCTATGCACTCACACATCGACCCGCAGCTCCTTGATGTGCTCAACGCCCATTTTCAAGTCGTCTTCGGTATATCCAAGCTACAGAGCACCCTTCTACAGCTGGCATACTTTGTGCGTTTTTGTGGAATCACGACGGTGTATTGGAAATTTGACGACTCTATATCCAGGGAGCATATGTTGTGTGGTCCCCGTTCGCTGGTATATTCGTAGGTTTTCTTTTGCTCAGCCTGTGTTTCCCTGGCTGACCTTCTTCAGATGCGGAGACATGGCTACAAGGTTGGAACCTCGTGAATACTGGGTCACCCATGCTGATATATTTTCTGGACATTCAGAAAGGCATTCACCTGGGTCTGACGCTTTATAGCTTAGGTCCGTTCTTTCGAATATCATTCACGGATTACAGTCACTCACATAAAATCACCAGGCGCTATTTTCTTCTGGCCTTCAGCTAGATTCAGAAAGTACGGTGGCTTTGTCGGTTGCACCTTCATCATTGGTTTGTCTATCCATCATGCATCAAGACGAGGATTCCTAATTTCTTCCATGCAGGCTGCGGTTTGGCGACTCTCGAAGTAGCAGCCAATTCTTATATCTCCGTACTCGGAACACCGAAGTACGCGGCAGCAAGGCTCAACTTTAGTCAAGGCTTCCAAGGAGTAGCATCATTTGCGGGGCCACTCATTGCTTCACGGTGGTTCTTCCGGGGCAAGAATGCTACTACCCTCGATACCGTGCAATGGTATGTCCTCCAATCATCGCCTGATAAAATATACTGATTTATATCAACAAAGGGTATATGTCGCAGTTGCTGGCTTGGGGGTCCTCCTCAACATCCTATTCTAGTAAGTGCACCGTCGCTCTTGCTTAGATTCCCTGCTCACATGTATGCCCAACAAGCTTCTGCGACTTGCCCGAAATCACCGAAGAGGCTCTCGCTGAGGAAATCCACGAAGTAGGAATCAAAGCCGACATCGAGCCTTTTTGGAAGCAATATCGTTGCATTTTTGGATTCGTAGCACAAATGGCCTACGTGTACGGTGATAGTCTCATTTTCACTCCACGCTAAGCTGACCTTTCCAAATAGTGGCGCTCAGGTCGGTGTCGCAGCGTTTGCGGTGAACTATATGGAGGCGCAGAACATTGGCATAAGCCCACCCAAGGCCAGCCAACTGTTCTCGTTTTGTCAGATCACATTCACTGTAGGACGGTACGAGTCATCATTGGACAGCCAAGTCCGCATCGAGATTGACCATAATTTCCTTCAGCTTTGTCGGTGTCGTCATACTAAACTACGTCGATCCAGCCTTGCTACTGTCCATCTACGGAGTATGTTGTTCAGCGTTCGCTATCGGTGTCTCACAAGCCCCAGGGAAAGCAGGCGTAGGTTGTCTGTTTGCACTATTCTTCTTTGAGTCGATTTGTTATCCGGTGAGTGACCCGTTCTAACACCCTTCTCGTGCGCAGACAAGAGGCCCTTACAATCGCTTCTATTTCTAGTGCATCTTCACCCTTGGGACGAAGAACCTTGGCGTTTATACGAAGAAAGGCTCCGGCCTCATTGTCATGGTGCGTGTACTCACTTTTGCCTCATCCGACAGCCTGTTTTCTCATGAGATGTTGTGATATCTGCAATCCATAGGGAGTCGGAGGTGGAGCGTGGTATCCTCCAGCCCAGGGTTCTATTGCAAATCACAACGTTCGGAAGTCATACCTGGTTCCGCTGTCCGGATATCTTGCAATGACTGTTTACGCTATGTGAGCTGCATAGCCCATTACCCTTGAAAGCGCGACGGAGAGCTGACGAAAGAGATTCGATGAACAGCGGTCTTGTACTTGACCAAACAGTCAAAGGGCATTTCCGTTTCCGCAACATCGATGAATTGGCTGAACTTCGAGCAGCCACCGTTGAAGTCATCGACGAAAAGGTACCGTCGGAGAAGGAAAAGGCGAGCACCGAGTATGTCGAGGAAGTATGAGTGAGACCGTGTGTCTCGCGCTATCACTATAACCGCCTAACGGTATATAGTCATGCCCATTCGTGGATAGACGGACTTACAGATAGACTATCTCTCACGGAACGAACCCTGTGGATATAATTTTAAATCGTTCTCTCTTGCATCTGACCTGACTGAAGCAAATGAATTTCGCAAGTTCATACTGCAGATGTTCGAGAGCCTGCTACTCGGTCTACAACCTATAATGGGGGGGTCGAGGATCAGAAAGAAGGACGATTTACTATACAAATAGTGACGTTAGAGATGCACATACATCTCGGATATAAGGCAGTGATAGCGCGGTTCCTATGAATGGTAATTGTCGTAGGAATGTGACGATGACTGGAAAGAAGTCTCTGTTTAATCCATTCAAACTCAGCGGACATTAAGAAACATTTTAATAGAGAGAGACGCACCCAAATAGATTCAAAAACCCAAATGTTTCGACCAGAATCCCCGTAAACGGCCATTTGAAGAATACTAGTAATATGCCGCCCAAGAAACAGACAGTCCCGCGTATTTTTTGCTTCCGAGCGAAGAAATAGAAAGTCTTCTGGGGTCCGATGATTAGAGTGAGACCAGAGAGGAATAAAACCTGCAGTATTCCGAGGATGCAAGAACGTCCAGTCGTGTTAGTGAAGTAGACGATCGGTAGGTGGAGAAGAGCATACATTTCCAAGAGCAAGAAGTGACCCGTCGAAGAACAGCATCACGCCCAAGAGCAAAAACAGAGCCCCGAACGAAGTGAGGGCTACGCCAATTTCTGTATCGAAGAACACACATGTTAGGCCGCCGTCAAGTAGACGCTAGTTCTCCAAGACATGTGCTGACTTTGTGCATCCGATAACCACATGTTTTGCCTGATACTGGGGTATTATAGAGGATGTTTCTGAAGATAATGGAGCTCAAAAAAGAGGAATGAAACCAAGAAGTACGCTGCCCGCTGCGCTCGCCGCTGAGTCGTGGACTCGTGGTTGTTTTTGACGGGTGTGACGTGTGACCATCGGTGACCGTACGTGGCAGTCGTGTTTGCCACACTTGTACAAATTAGGCCAAATGAGGAAATTGGGACAAAAGAAACCACTTCTAGTGGCAATTTCAGCCAACTTTCACCTTGCTTTCACCGACATGAACCTGAACACTCCGCAATCTATCTGCCTATTCCGCGAAAAGTAACAGGCTTTCTCAAGTTCCATATCCTGAATGCCAACGACGTCGAGCTAAGCGCTCTCTCTTTGATTTCGGCGACAATCGAGCCTCAACAGCAAGGGGTTAATGAAATGAAGTGTTGGAAAACTCGGAAAGCGATCAAAAATCATTGTGAGGCATAACTATGCATCTCGTCGCCCGTATGTCCAATTTTTGCCGGTGTGGTTTCTTTGATCTTGTAGATACACAGTATCTATTTGGCTTTCGCCTTTCGATCAAACAACCGCCGATGATATGAGTGCAAGTATGAGTGCTTCGCTTAGCAATCACTTGAAACGCGGTGGTCTTTTGAAGGTACACACGGCTGCTTCTTCGTAGGTGATACCAGGTCCCACTAAAATCTTAAATGGGGCGCACGCCCACAAGAAGCTGGCTAATGGGAGCATCGGCCTAGCCTGGAGATATCAACACACCCAGCACTTCGGCGCAGCTATTCCCACATGAGCTTGGGGGATGTTACCGCGGCTGCGAGGGTGCTTCTGTACGAAAGGCCTGTGAATATTGGAATACTTCCGCCCACATCAGCATGTGCTACTAACATTGGAGTCGCTGATTGCTTTTTAAAGGAAGCGCTGAAGGTCATAAGGTGGAGCTAGTCCCTCAATTTGTATCTTTTGTGTAGACAACGGGACCTAAGAGCCAGTATTTATGTTCAAGCTGAACCTTACTGCTTACTGGCACTCCGTGATTATCGGCTTCTCACCTTCACTGATGTTAGATCCAGATTAGTTGTTCGACTGATCAGTACTCAGTTATTTTCTCATATTAAGGATTCGAGACTATGGAGATGTACAGTATGATACGACCAGCGGTTTCAAAGGGATGACGGGATCAACGAAAGCAAGGGTATGCATGGAATAGATGTTTGAAAAAAGGCCAGTAAGTGGATGGAGAGGGTGGGCAACGGATCGATCATATTGTGCGCTAAAGAGGGGGGGGAATAGGTAAGTCATACGACTCGCCGATCCAAGGACGAGAGCTTGATCCATACCTTGACGCCCATCCACTGATGAATAAGAGTTTTGATCCTATTCGCGAGAGAATGACGGCACATGGCACAACTCAGATTATCTCCTAGACCGTTAAACGTGTGTTGTATAGTGCCCGCAGAAAGATCTAGAAGTCGTAGGATCAGCATAGAATAAAGTAGATATCCAAATGACCGACCAGGTCTAGGATCCCACACGAGATACGAAGATGCCATCGCCCATGCCGTAGCAAGCTTTTTCTGCTCCTCGATACCACATGTCGTGGTCGACGGATGAAGATCCGGAGGCAACCGTAAGACACGTCGCAGGGCGTCGCAGCGGCCGAGATGCAAGAAAAAGAGACGTTTTAGATATACCGGACCCATAGTCTCGCATACTTCGTCAGTGATTGTACTGAGAGACAATGATAGAAGGTGAGGCGATGTCGCTACAGCCAGATCGTAGAGATCATGATGCCCTGCAAGAGCGTAGAGCTCTAGTGGTGACGTGGAAGCCTTAGAGAGAAGGACGTCGTACAGGGGTGTTGTTGAGCGAATATTTTGGACATTGAGCCCATATGTCGACAGCGAGTTCACTGCGATCGACAGTTTATCAAAAGCAGGGAAGTACTGTGCGCAGGAGATATTATACGCGGTATGGAGTATGATGTTTAGAACTTCTGAGGACTCAGGGACAGATATCACGGATGGCTTTTGACCATATTCCTCGTTAGAATACGAATCTCGGGGTGGAGTGGGCGGCGGCGCGTTCGGACGTTGCGAATTGTCGTGTTGGGTGAGATAGACAACGCCGGAATGAACATAGAAAAGAACAGAGTCAAGCGATACGAGGATCAGATCAGGATCAAGACGAGAAAGTTGAGCGCTAGGGTGGAAAGTGCTCGAAACGGAGATAATCGACTCGTCAAACTCTTCGATCTGCGAGACAGATTCAGCAGGGGACTGTGGGTCAATGATCATGAGCACTGTTCTCACAGAAAGCATGACACTATGATAGCAGAGATATCGACGTACGAACGAGTTTGATCCTGACATGCTGGAATATGAGTCTTGTGCGCCACCGTCACCCCAGCTATAGCTTTGCATGTCTACAGCAGCACAATCTGTATATTTCTGAGTGTAGTATGAGGGAGTAGGGAGTACGGTTCAGAAGATTTGGAAGATCTTCGGCGGGCCTTAAGTATCTCAACGAGTTGCTGTGAAAGCGGCGAAACGCTGGGAAGTGGAACGTTGCAGGAACGATTGTGGCTTTCGACCCACAGAGCAAGCACCATGCCGAACGCCTGGGACAAGGTCGTGGAAGATTTCTGTGCATTTGGAGGATCGTCGCTGAGATCGTCGCTCGCCACAAGAGGAAGAACGTAAGGCGTTCATCATAATAGGGAAAGATGACTTCCGGAAGTTCTCCAGGACGGAATGAGCCTGACTATGCTCTCTCTCCCTCTCTCTCTCGAGGCATGAATAGAGCAAGTGAGAGAGAATAGATTGAACTACAACTGCAAATCGTTGGACATACCGAGAGTACAATGTCGAACCATGGACACGTGACGACGGACACGTGTTGAGCTATAAACTCGACCCTGAAAATACGTGCGCAAGGTCAACAATAGTCGTCAATCGTATGTCTCTGTCGACTTACAAGAATGACTGTATCGAGAGGGAGCCATTCTGTGGCGTTCGACGATCCGGAGAAAATGATACAAGCCTCCAAGGTTCAAGCTTAAGGGTCTTGTCAACGCTGATAGCTGACTCATCATTATTATTCAGAGTCCTCCAAAAAGACGGGTATTCAAATAAAGTCCTGCCGAGAGAAGCATCAGCAAAGAAAAGAAGCTTCCACTCCACAAACCCTATGACTGCGAACAACCACTGCGAAGACTGACCATAACTACCGAAAATTGACTCAGACACCGGCGTGCATCGCCAACGATTTGCGTCTACTCACAGAACACTATTGTCAGCGCGATGTTCCGGACGAATGGATATGAATGTCCTCAATCAGCTCGGGCTACGAGGACTATAAAGAGGGATCGTACTGACGCCATGGGCGCCCCGCCCCATCTGTAGCGGTGTAGATGGCAACATATCCAGGGAGGACATAGAGGAGAATGATCTCCTTATCAATCACTGTCGATAGAATGACAACGAGGATGATAGACTCACCGTGTCATTTTTGATCGATTTTAAATTTCAACAAGCGAAGAGAGGAGCCTGGTGGCTATTGTGAGAGTGTTCGATGCAGCACGAACCCCTGTGACCAGAAGAGTATCTGACATGGTCTCCACTGACGTACATTGAACGCTGGAGTCACGGAGTCTGATCAGCCTTCATTGGAGTGAACGATGAGAATAAAATCGACGGCGAAGTGATCGAACAAGTAATCCCGAGGACCTTTGGTATCAGCGACAAGTTCCAAGTGAGTTAATCAACAGCGAGCGTTAGGCAAGAACCTTTTGGCTTACAAAGAGAGTCATAGCTCAACACCGCCTGGTGTCAGATCGCAAATAGACCTCAGTCAAAAATTGTCTGACCAATCGAGTCCCATATAGCGAGTCACCGTGTCGGATATGAGGTTCTTGAGTCCCGGCCCCAGGATTAGAGCGTCATGAAATCGGTTGTTGGACTTGTTTCTGACCAAATAAATCTTTTGGATAGCCAGTCTCAGCTAGATGGGTAACACGAAATGAATCACACTCACGAAAGTAGATTGTAGATTGGGCATATAACAAGAGTCTGAGACAAAGGGACATGAGAACAGGTTCGGTTGGAATGCCTCGCGGCTAAAGTTACACACTGACTGTATCGGTGGGAAGCATGCTGGTGGAATATTTTAAACCGATAAGCATAAGCTGCGAGAGAAGTTTAAGCATTCGTGCTTGATCATTCAAGCAAAAATGAATAGATGACAGCGGCCAATTTCGAATCGATCAACGCACCAGAACTCGTCTCGAAATTATTTTTTGACTATCTGTGGCGCCGAGATGTTACATGTTCTCAAAAGGCAACGGCTAGAAAGAAGAGAAGAGAGACGAGACGGGTACTCGGTAAGATCGTCTGAGCGAGTACGAACCACGGCTCAGGTTGCGAATGTGACCGCCCGCCGAAGGTTTTTCCGGCGCAAGGCTGTTGCCGGTAGTATAAAAAAAGCAGGTCTTTGATTATCAGCACTCGTTTCCAGGTAGAGTAAGTTCTGCTGACCTAAGTATTCCTGATCCCTAGGAAACACCTCTTAGCAGGTATCCAGATGGGATGAAAAAGAAATGTGACCGCCTGATTGCCTAAGAAAATCGAAAAGCTGCCACTGCCACGGTCATGAACGACGATGAAGGACTTCTGTCGAAATGAAATCGCGAGCACTCGTTCAAGGGTCTCATATTCTAGCCGTGATCGCTGACGCGGAGTAGAACAAGCTCAAAATGACTCTTCTTGTGTCGGCGAACCTTTGATTATCTTTATCTTTGATTATCTTTATCAGCACACATTCCTAGGAAGAGTACGTCCAACTTACCTATTTATGATCCCTGATCCCCATCCATAAAAAAAACCTGTGAGCTTCGAGGTATCCAGATGGAAAATAAAATCAATGTGACAAGCCTGCCATTGATTGCCTAAGATAAAATAAAATCGAAAAGCTCAGGCTGCCACGACGATGAAGTACTTCTGGCCAGATAAAATCACGAGCACTCGTTCAAAAGTCTCATATCGTGACCGTGATTGCGGATGCGGATGCGGAGTAAGACAAGCTCAACGTATCACACATCATCGGCGAACCTACTCCCAATTTCAAATACATACGAGTGATTTGTACGTGTTGTCCTACAGCTTCGGATTAGGCATGTTCTAACGAATGGAGATCCGTGGATGGAAAAACATACAGTAGATCTGCAAAGTTGAAAGAGAAAATCAGAAAACGCGCGAAAACGAGGGATGCATAACAAGGGTTTTCACGAACTATAGCAACGCAGTACCAAACAGACCTCAAACGTCAAATTTAACAATCTGTTCACCCCCGCCTCTCTCAATCTTCAATAACCGCTTAGCAACGCATCCGTACAACACGCGTGTTGTCCCTCCTGCACCGATTCCTCCTCCTAACTTACTCGTCAAAGCCTCCTTGACTCTACCCAGCGGCGCTGCGTAGTTAGGCGAACACGAGAGGAGGAAGAGGAGGAGGTGGGCGGTGAGTATCTGTTGGGAAGTCGGTTGATGGGGATGTGCCAGAGAAGAGGAGGATATACTGGATGTTGATGGGGAGGTGATAGATGGAGTCTGGGAAGCTAGGGTTTGGAGGTGGGCGCTGTGGAGAGAAGAGGAGAGGAGAGGAGGGTTAATATCAGAAGGAAGTAGATGGAATGGGACGAAGAAATGAGGAAAATCTACATTGTTTCTTTTCCTCGTGGAGGTTTCTTCCCAACGGTTCCGGTCCCTGCGTCGAATGAGTTTCCGGGCATGAGGATGTCTCCGGAGGTCTGCCAGATTTTAGCCTGTAGATATAACTCGTCGTTAGTCATTAGTCATATCCTGAAATACAATACTGTCTGGCTGTCAGGAAGTGAGTGGGAGCGACTCACGACTATCCGTTCGACCTCGGACGTGACCTTTACTCTAGTCTTTGCACTGGGAGTCTCTGTATCTGACGTACGTATCTGTGTCGGTGTTGATGGACCAGGATCTGCCGGGGACGTTGGAGAAGATGGGATGGGTATGGAGGCAGCGAGTGGGGAGGGTTCTTCGCAAGGTTTCAACGTGATAGTCGGCTCATCGTCTGGGGGCTCGTCCGTATCATCCTCCTCTTCGTCTTGCTCCACATCTTCTCCTTCATCCTCATCCTCATCCTCCTGCTCCTGCTCCTGCTCTTCTCGAGACTGGTATTGCGAAACAGCTCGAGTCCCGGTCCGTTCATACTGCGAGGAAGACAATGACCGAGTCCTCGAAGGAGGCATAGGGCTCTCGAACGACGACATCGTCACGTCCGCCATATCCGTATCTACGTCCATCAGATTATCACTGAAACGTAGTGTGCGAAGAGCTGCAGCAGGGGTGTTCCAGAATAGCTCTTCTTCTGGGGCCGCTTTGCTTGAGGATGCGGGAGTCGTTGGATCCTTCGGAGGGACTGATTTTGAGCGTGGTTTAGGAGACGGTTTTGAGCGTGGTTTTGGAGACGGTTGTGGTTGTGGTCGTGATGATGCCACAGCTTTGGATCGAAGGACTTTGGTACGAGGCGCGTTTTGGCGATGGGCGACTGCGTCTTTCTGTTAGACTCATCAAATTTAGTGTGAGATGTGCGAGGGAGAGGAAGGATAGCGGGTTACCCGATTTTTGAGGTCAGCTATTCGAAGCTCAAGCTCCTGAACGCGACGTTCTTCTTGATCTGCAAGGGCTTTGACAGGGGGAGCTTCTGCGTTTTGACTCTGTACTTACTCAATCATCGCAGTGTACGGTATTTGAGGGTCAACTCACTTGTTTCAATCTTTCGTCTAATGATTTGAGGTTTTCGCGTATGGAAGCGAGTTGCTCGAGTATGGCCATCGCTTGGGAGTACGCTCGGGGCATCGGTCTAATGGGTTGGCTGAGAGTGAGAGTCATCGATCAACGCGTTGTCGTCGAGAATGGGTTGTGAGACTCACTAGCGGTCGATGTACTTCAACGCAGCCTGTGCGTATACTTCTGGTTCGATCTCTTTCTCTTTCTGTTTGTTACTCGTCTCCTCTCTCCGTCTTCGCAACGGGGTGGCTCCATGAAACTCGACGCGGGTTATCTCAGGTTCTATCAATTCCCTATCGTGATGTGGGTTGACTAGATTGAAAAGACCGAGTTCTGAAGGATCTATGTCGCGGATGAGGTCGCCTAGTGGTGCTTCTAGTAGGGCTCGCGTGAATGGTCCTGCGACTCCTGCGCTGGAACTGGCTGTTGATGAGGCTGTCGATTTTATAGACTTTGTATGGCGCGAAAGACGGTCTATCTGGTCAGCTAGAGACGACATTCCTATGAGTTGAGATGAAGGGAAGTAGCAAGAGGAAGACCAAGCTGATCAGAACTGGCGCGAGCATCACAAGGCTTCATTCGAATCAGTTCATGGACACAGTCCTCTCGACTTTACTCAGATATTTCATGGATATTGCAGCAACTCGAATTCGACGCGAAGTTGTCTGACCATTATCTGCATCACCCTAGCTTGAAATTGGTGTACAAGTGGGACGTCCCGCAAGAAACGTCGAACCTGTTCTGATATCTGGTGAGAATTTGTACCTTGTCAATGTCAGGACGGTCTTATTCCAGTGCTGGTACCTAAAAGAAGCACTTTGATGCATAATCTCTGTATCAATGACCATATACCCCGACAACGTTGTGTCCCAGGCATACGTGTATCTTCTCCGAAATATACGTCGTTTACTATCGTGAAGTGTCTTCTTTATACAGAATCAGATGTTCTTCTCTCCGATATATCCTTGAATTGTCGCTGAGATAACACGTACAAGTAGCTGCCTATGATAGATTCATGTCATGATCAGATGATGGAAGCTAGATGCAAATCGAGCCAGGTTACTTATTTTGTTCTGCAAAACTTCCCATCTCTATATCATACCTCCAAGTCTCTCATTCTCTACTTTACTCTCTCGTCTATCCAAGATCATAGTTTCCGAGCCCCTTGACTTTGGGCTGTACGCGACTTGGATCCATCGCCACTGATACAGCGCTTATTGAACTTTATTCAGACAACGACTCGACCAGTCTCATCTCACAAACAACAACATTTCATACTGACAAACTGACTGCGTTGGAACAGAACTGACTGAAGAGGAAGAATCTTCTAGCAGTGCAGTAGGATGACTTCAGGTCGGAAGGGCGTTTGGGAACCTTTGCCGCTAATTGTCTATGGGAACGCCGTCCATCCTCTCACACCAACCCGCAGAGATACGAGACTATCCTACCGTACACGCCTCTCAACTGTCACCGAAGCCTCTGCGGATGAACACTTGGTCCACAGAGATGTCGTCTCGCTCGAAGTGGGAGACGAGGTCTATGCGTTCGAGAAATATACACCCAAAGGCAGGGACGAAGCTGTCTGGTACAGAGGGTGCGTCGCGAACTGGTCTGGTAACCACGGAATTTCTGACGATTGACATATATCTCCCGCAGATATGTCGTTTGTACGAACCGTCGACCAACGGTCACTTGGGCATTGTCCTCGGACCCATCGTCGTCTACTACCAAGCATCCCGTCAAGGCCGAGGAACCACAACAAGTCTTCATAGGCATATTCCCTGCATCCCATATATACGTGCGCGAGCAACTTGCTGATGCAGAAGGACGTCTTCCAGTCCTAGCAAACTCTCTCGATAGTGGGAGCAGCGGTGCAGCCACCCCAAATGGACATGGCCCTGCCAGTGGAGGAGACCCGTTCGCACAGTGGAACAGGGATAAACTCAGCTTGAGGGACGACTCTACTGACGACGGAACTGAGCCTTCGACAGGACAAAAATCGTCCTTCAGACTCTTACCTCCCCCAGATCAAGCCAATTCGTCCAGGGCCGGTCTACCCGTCTACGCTACAAGTCTACGTTCATCCTCACCTGCTGATTCCCAAGTCATGAAACCACTTCCCCCGCGTCCTTCGCTCAAATCGGGAGATGATACAGCCTCGGGCGCCGTCCAACCCATCATCGACGAGATCTCATCTGCGCTTCGTGAATGGCACACCTTGATGTTCCAGTACCTCGCACGACGCGATTACAGACTCTTCCATATTGTTCGAGAGCACATTGAAGCGTTACACCTCGGGCGAAGGCAACTCCTCGCACAGACGCTCAGCGCAGAAGAAACCGTCAACATGCGACGAGACTGTGTGTCCAGACTCGTCAGCGGCAATATCGTTCAGGGATTAGACGTGATCGTAAGACAACCGACGTGGGGTGGTCTTGTTACAGTAGATGTTGAGGGAGAGATAGACCCTCGGAGTTGGGTTAGTGCCGTGCGGATGTACGCTATGCAGGTCTCTCTTGCGTACTCAAGCGCAAGCGTCTCCTATGATCCCGCAAGTGTTGCTAAACCCTTCGGTGTGAATACTGACTACAACTACATACCCGCGGGACCCCTACCCACTCCCGCTCATTCTGCCTTCCCAGACCACCCACGACATAAAAGTCAAAACCGATCTATAGGATGTCTCGGGCCTTTCGAGCCAACGAAGAACCCAACAGCCAAATTCTACCACGTCTTCCTTGACCTACGCGCGTTCGTCGCCTCCCCATGCTCCCCCGGCGAAACCGCCGAACTATTCTTCTCACTTTATAACAAAGCAGAATCACAATTCGTCACTGAGGATTTCTGCGTCGTGCTGAACCACAACGGTGTCTTGGCGCGGGACCCATCTGCTCGCATCCGGACCTTGTTCATCGATCTAGCGCTATCGGATGTTCAGGATCCACTCTACCTAGTATGTCGCATAGTCAGAAATGGTGCATTGAAGATCGGGGCTAGTATGGGCTCTGGTGTACCACCTAGTACTGAACCCGGCAGGAGAGGATCGGACCCAGCTGTGCGAAGCGATCGGGATCAAGGAGGCAATAATAATAACGGAGGGGGAGGAGATTTCGGCGGTGCAGGACCCGGTACCCCAAACAGCACTCGCGTCAATTTCCCCCCAGGTGATGCACCAGCACAATCGCAATTTCGGCGACCTTTCGGTTGTGCTGTTTTGGAGCTCACCCAACTTCTTGCGAAAATGGCTGTTGAGCAGTCGGATGTGTCTGGGACACGGGAGCATACCATGCCGATATTTATACCCACCAACGAAGTCATCTTTTCTATGCTTCATGAGGATATCATTACCAATAATACCAAGGAGTTTGAGAAATCGCCGAGGTAAGTCGGTATCGTCTGTCTGTTTGTGTCAATTGCTAGCTAGGAACGCTTATCCATTTTTCTTTCTATAGGGCTGAACATCTGGCCGTATCCGTCAAGATTTTCCGTGGTGATGCTGCCACCATCGTTCGAGAGAACACGTCACTATTGCAAGATACCCCACATACCCTTCGTCTTGGATTCCCAGATGTGGTCTTCCCCGGAGACGCACGCAATGAAGTTTATATCAAACTATGGAGTGGAGATTTTCCCTCATCACATAGTGGGACTGGTCGGCTAAGCGTGGCCAACTTTACCCGAGGATCAATGGGCCCGCAAGCTAACAACGTCCAAATAACAGTCGAGGTCAAAGATCAGGATGGGAGGACGGTAGAAAACGTTATAGCTCAAGGCAGCGGAGAGCCCCTCATGACGCAGTTCCACTCTATGGTCTTCCAGCGTTGTTCGCAACCTACTTTTGGCGAACTTATCAAGGTCCAACTTCCTCCCGGAGGTGTACCTCCTCAGTGGCACTTGTACTTCACGTTCCGGAATCGCACGGGGACAGGAAGGGAGCGAGGTTCCAAGGTTGATCCTATCGATCGTCCGTTCGCATTCGCTTTCCAGCCTCTTTTCCCGGATAAACGAACATTCGTCGAAGATGGCAGCCATACGCTAGTTTTATATCGTGCGGACAAGTTGGGTCAGTTGTCTCCTGAATTGTACCTCGCTTCTCCTCCGTGGCTGGCAGCTGGGCAGAAATCAGACCAATTGACCATCAATCCTGAGATGCAACGCATTGCACCGCCTCTGCGCGATACCTTGACGATTCGAACATCTCTTGCCTCGACACAGCTAACGCAGAACTCTGTGCTACTCAGTCTACTACGCTGGGAAAAGCTCGCAGATAAAGAACTACTCTCCACGATTCTTACAAAGTTCACGTTCGTAGGGGAAGTTGAGATTGTAAAATTCCTACGCGATATCTTCGACTCCCTTTTCGGTATATTGATCTCGCCTAACAACCAATCGGGCGAAATGGATCACCTGGTTTTCAATGCTCTTGTCACTGTACTCGGAATTGTACAAGATCGTCGGTTCAGCAACTTCCAACCGGTCCTGGATGTTTATATCGAGAAGCATTTCAACTGTGCCCCCGCATCATCACATATGATACATTCCCTGAATCGTCTGCTTGTCAATCCTACATCCAATGAATTTGCGTCCCCCCTTCGCGCAGCGCTGAAAGTCTGGCATTACATCTTCAAGTTCATTGCTCGGTCCCGGGAACTGCAGAAGGCTAAAGAGGTCGGGATGGGAGGTGGTGCGACGGCTGAACATCTCGAGGCAAACTTCAAACGCGAATTACGCTCTCATCTCGCCGAAGTGACGCGAATGATGTCTACATCTTCCCCGCCCTCTATCATCGGGACTCAGACCATAGCTCTCCAACACTTCACATCAATTCTTCCAGAGCTCTCTAAAATCTTCTCCACAGTAGAGCTTGTCACCATTGCCACTACCTTCGCTAATGCAGTGACCGCTGGCAAAGGAAAAATAATCATTTGGAAGCTTATAATGTATCTTCAGATCGTAAAGGGGTTTTTATTCGACAATCCTCAATCTCGCCCCCTCCTCGTCGAAGCCGTTGTCATATGGATCAAACCGCATTTTGGCCGGTTCGATGAATACGCTCATACCTCATCTACAGACTCCGACGCTGCCCGTGACCTAGCAAGGGTAAGCTGGCTGGAAAGTATACGCCTTTGCGTCACCATCATCGCTGTGATGTTGGACAAGCTACAGGAAAATTTGGTATCCCCTGCCATCGTCAATGACCGGCATCTTTTCCGTCAAGAACAGGATAACGTTGAATATTTGTTGTCGCTTCTACCCAGGTATGATAGTCCGCACAGCGTCCTCACCCACTCCCTAACCACTTCTGTAGATTGCTAGAATCATACCGGGAGTTTTTGAGCCCCGCTTCTCGAAAAGCCATCGACCGAACCCGTCAACCCACTACTCTGAGAATCCCGCTTCCGGTCACATTCCCAGAATCCTATCCTTTTTCTCTGATTGCGGTTCTTCCTGAAGCACTCAAAACGATCCCTGGTACATCCATAGCGAGGGAAAGCGAAGCTGTTTTCTATCCAGGACTTGGGGAAACCGCCATCGTTCTACTGGTGCTCATTCTCTCGTCACCCAAGAAGCACATTCTCAACTTCTTGGAATCCAGCCTAGAGATAGAGGGCCGCGAGAAATTTTTCGTTCTTCTCTCGCAATTTTTCAAGGTCGCCATCTCCATACTGGAGAACGACGCTTTCCCTAAGACTTGGCTCAATGTGAATATTCTAGCACATAAAGTCCTGGTGCGGATGATGGACCCAATAGCGACCATAATGGAGAGAGAATTCCTGCCAACCGAAGAATCCGAGGCTCAGTTTGATCCTCATTTGTGGAGGGACGCATTCTATACACTCTTGAAACTGTTATCGTCAGATCAGCTGGTCATCGAAGAATTTAGCCCACAGGTATACAATGGTCTTGTATGTTCAGAGCATTCCAGCTAATCTTTGTGTCAGAAACGCCGAGCAGTATGGCGGCTTGCTGGTGATATACGTGGTGATGGTGCTACCATCATGTATACTCTATGGGAAGCTCTCGGCTGGGCCGGTCAAGTCTCGAGCAACAACGAGACCCTGGTTCGATATGGAGTGCGTGATTCTTGGTATCTTGTCACTCAGGTCTTCTCACAACAATCCTCTAGGGATACCAAATCTTCCTCAATTCCTTGGTCGGCCAGGTGGTAAACTTGTGCTTGAGCCACCACGACCAGCTGCGAAATAACGCTGTGCATATGCTCTACAGCATGATTGTCTCTGAATACCAGCAATCTGAACACTTCGATCAAATCGAGAATGAGTTGGTAACTAGGCTTGATTCTCTATTCATGTCAGACAGCAAAGGCGACGATATTTCACGAGCGTTCTTCATCAGTCAGCTTCGTCATCTGTTCGATTCATCTGAAGTCGACGAACAGTTGCGGGAGCGAGTTGCGAATTTCCTTGACTCCGTCGATCTGTTTTTGGAACTGTTGCTCAGCGTACGGGCTCTGCCGGAGGGCGAAGAATACGCAGACGATCGCGTTATAGCCACGGTATGTGTCTCCTGGTGTATCTGGTCCTGTATTTTCTTGAATATAGTTTGCAGTTGCGACTGATGAACTTCATCCGTCGAATTGGGCGGGATGAGATTTACATCAAATATGTGCACCAGTTGGTCAATGTGAGCTTACATCGTTTGTCATTCTCACATACCCTGACAAATAGTGACAGATGCATCTTCAATCCCAAAACTATGTCGAGGCAGCGCTGACGCTAAAACTACATTCCGATCTTCACGAATGGGATCTAAATTCTTTCGTACCGCCCATGGAAGATCTTGGTCTCCCCCAGCAATCGCAATTCCACCGGAAGGAAACGTTATGCCTTCTTATCCTAGATTACTTAGGTAGGTCGTATCGCCTTGCATGCTGATTGCAGTATGACTGACCCTGCTATGGATAGGTAAAGGCAAAGCTTGGGAAAGCGCAATCGATATTTGCAAAGAGTTGGCATATCAGCATGCTGAAGTGACATTTAACTAGTAAGTCAATTCTAGGGAGTGACGTGTTGAGTATAACGAGTATTGGTCAACAGCGCCCGGCTCTCTGAGATTCTTCGACATCAGGCCGCCTTACTCGAACACATAGTAACAGACCAGCGGTATTATCCCGATTATTATAGAGTTGCGTTCTATGGAAATTTCCCTGCAGCAATACGAGACAAACGATTCATTGTGAGCTTGTTCCATGGCTCCAGATTGTATGGCATATTCAGGATTTCTTACAGTATCGAGGCTATGAATGGGAGAAATTCGGAGCATTTTGTGAACGAATGCTCAACAAACATCCCGGAGCTCAGCTGCTCAAGACCACAGGAGATCCACCTGTGGACATCCGGTTTGGCAATGACCAATATATCCAGTGTGCTGCAGTCACCCCAGAACCTAACCGAACGCACCCTATCTTTACCAACCCTGATGTACCATTGGCAGTGCGCACGTACTATGAGCACAGGTAAGCCCTATCTGTATTTGCGTCTATACCACATTCACATTTGCCTCGAAGTGCCATCAATCTATTCAGCTACTCTCGCCCTGTCAAGAAGAATCCTCGAGACGGCACCGAGGAAACTTGGGTCGAGAAGACATACTTCACTACCGAGGAGGCGTTCCCGACCGTACTCCGTCGTTCCGAAGTTGTGGGCCTTGAGGTCATCGAAATTTCACCCTTAGAGAACGCTCTCAACGAAGTCGAACAGAAGACCAAGGAGCTTGCTACTCTCAATCTCAGATTCTCAGCTTTCGCCAGAACACAGCAGGTCGTATCGACTAATGCTTTGGCGATGTGTTTGAACAGCGCCGTGGATGCCCCGATAAACACTGGCGTGACCTCGTATCGCCAGACTTTCTTCTCACCGGGCTACGTCGCACGCAATCCAGAACGACTCGACCTGGTTGAGAAATTGAGAAATGCCATCGACGATCAGGCCAGTATCTTTGTCATATATATCTGAAGTCTGGCGTTCTAATGACCTTTACAGGCTCGCGTCATCGACAGTTGCCTGCAGCTGCATGGGCGGATGTGTCCGCCTGAGTTTATGCCTTTCCAAGAAACTCTCGAGAAGTTCTTCCAGAAGAATTTCCGGGAGGAAATACGACGTTTGGGACTAGACAGGATGTCAGATCAGATGACAGTGTCTGGAACATCGAAATCTCCCTACACCTCTGCACAATATCAGTCGTCAATCTACGAGCTATCCTTGAAACAGTCGACGTCCAACTCTTCAGCCAATCGCGCCCCCTACGTGATCCCGCCATTACAACTAGGCGCAGGGCCACTCTCTCCTGGATCCACGAACAGTCCGACAGAAATAACCTCTACGCAAACGCCTCTGCAGCGTCATCTCGCACACCTTGCTCGTCATGGTATTACTGGTGTATCGTCAGCACCGGGAGAAATTGGCGGGAGCGAGTCTCTATCAGCAGAGTCACCTCATGATTCGTTTATGAATGTTAGTAACGGAATGCAGCCCGTGCCAGTAGCTCAACGGTCAGGAGCATCTATGACTACTTCGACCCTGGGAGGAAGCTTGAGTTCCCTCAAAGGGAGATTTTCGCGGCTCGGGAGCCTTAATTTCGGTCGAAAAAATGGGTCTTCTTCATAACATTCCAATCTTTTTCGCTATTCATCATCGCTATATTTACGTTTACCAGTTGTTTAATATGTCTGGACACTTGGATTTTCACTCTCTGATGTTTTTGTAGCTATTGTTTTCATTGTATGTGTGTTTGTGTGAGAGTAAAACCCAAAGGATGACGGTATAGAAGAAAAGTATACAAAAGTGTACAGTGACCTGCGACGAAAACGAATAAGGATAGGTACAGCACGAGACGATGACGGTATTGTACAAGGTGTATCAAGTCCGTGAGATATAAAAAAATCCATTCACCCAGGAAAAAGTCTAAAACTGGAAAGTTGAATGAAGATGGTAGTCCGAAGGGTATCCGGTGTCAACACGCTCGACCGAATGGACGATGTCCGAGTCGGCACCGATGCCTGAGATCCAACTCTCGCGGCTAGTGTCGAATTCTCGAGTGTCGCACATGTCGGGTGTGTGCGGAGCGAAGGGATGAGAAGAAGTGTCGAAGGGAGAAGAAGTGGGGTAATCGAAATAAGAAGTGAAAAGAATGTTATCGTGTGATGCGGGCCCGGGGTGTGCCAGTTGTAACGGTGAATCGCTAGGAGAGCATCCCATAGTTGTCATTTCTAAGAGCGGGGGGGTGTCTGAAAGCTCTCTTGGGAGAGACTCCACAGACAGAGTGGGAGATGGTGCAATCAACTGATCGATGTCATATGAACAGATGTATACGCAGTAGATCGGAATAGGGGCTTACGTATTTCGAAAGAATTTTGTCCAGCGCCTGGCCAAGTAGTGCCCACTCAAACACCTTCAAATCCTTCTCGATGTTGCGAGGTTTCGGGTCGGGGAAGTTCATGATAGTCTGGAAGAAGATCTCGTAGCCTGCCTTGTGCTTCGAAACAGTTGTCGGTCGAAGGCCTTCAAGGTTACGACGTATCCTGTTCTTTTCCTCCACAGGAAAATCATCGTCAGTCAGGTGCTCCAGGAGATATATGATGTCGACAGAAGTAATGTAGCAGCATCCATTGTCTTGTCGATGGATGCAGGAGATGACGGTGTCCAGTTCGTTGTACTGTTCCTGGGATATCGCTTCACACGACAGTATGATCTTGCGTCCACCAGCATGGATTTTGTGGAAGCGGACAAGGCGTCTCCCAGAGCGACGCTCTGCCAAGGTCCAGCTATGGCACATGGTCTCGAGGGGTGTGACAAGGTCGAGGATAGGCGTCTGAGCATTGAGAAGGTCAACTGAATCCACAGCTGATTTGGCTCGTTTCAGCAATCGAGATTTTCCTCTGCGATGAGGGCGTGAATGAATAGAGGTTGAGTGATCAGAGGAAGTAGGGGATTCTGCTGGCACATTTGTGGACGATGCCCGACTGCGCGTCACTAGCGGAGATGTGCTGATGCGAAGGGATGGCGAGCGCGTTACGCCACTAAGACGAGGACTTTGATAAATCTTTGGGGATTCGGAGCTATGCTCTAAGAAAAGAGTCAATATCTGAGACAGGGGATAGAGGAATTATTGACTCACCCATTCCTGAAGACACAAATTCCCCAAAGGTCACTGAGTCCAATATAGAACTATTCGCCAAAGCTTGAACAGTGATCTTCATCGGAGCTGTAGACGATAGTCTGTCGGGAGGAGGGAAGGCTTCAATGTGCCACCTTCCAGTGGTAGTGTTGGGGAGCAGCGACACTTTAGTCTGTACTGCTACGTCATCGACAACGAGACGAACTTGTGCCGATGAAAGGTTCTCAGAATAAAAGTCGATTCGAGCAGTGATTGGTATGCCCCTCGAGGTATCAGGATGAGTGTAAGCACGGACATGAATGAGTCCTATGGCCGAAGAAGAGATGATAGGGGAAGTCGAGTGAATATCCTCCAAAATAGGACTACTGTGTGGGTAGGTATCAGGGTAAGCAGGAGCGGTCAAGTGCGTTGTCGTGTCGTAAATATGATTGTCATGATATATGGGAGACGATGAACCTGTCATGAGCTGCGAAAGAAATGAGTGTGGACGAAGAAAGGGGAGATGTAGAGTCAATTACAGAAGTCGTAGACGCCATTCCAATCAATGCGTATGTATTTCGTTGGTCGACGTCGAGGCTGTCAATGCAATTGTGGAGAAAAAGAACGAACTACAGCGAATGTCAGGCAGAGAATGAGTTATTTATGAGAGAAGACGTACCTGTTGTCCGAATCTCGAATTCGGATTCGGATTCGAGACAAGAGACAGGTGGGTGACGAAAGGGGCGCGAAGGGGAGAAATGGAGGTTTGATAAGGTTGAATTGCTTTAATGGATAATTCAAACGGCTTGGAGGCGGAACGGGAGCAACGTAGAAGAGGGGTGGGTATTTTAGATCCTATTGAGGTGAGTGCGGCTGACGGATATAAATGCAGATTGCTTGCCGCTTCCACATCAGGTTCACAAGACACAGCGGGCGAGTTGAATTCTTGGTCCGAGACTATAGAAGTCACCCTCTAGCCACAGGTAAAACAAAGGAAGTCGAGGAAGTGTCTGCAAAAAATTGTTCGAAGACCACGCGAAAAGGAGAATATTTGCAGTAGCCAAAAAAGGAAACTTGTCCGCTTTAGGCAACTATGTTTTCGGGGAAGATTGGTAGCCTCGTGTCTGTTGCCTCGATCACCCCGACAAAAGGAATTTCCAAATTGAAATCCACCATCGCAAATCGCAATCTGTGACGTTAATCCTTTTTGGTTCCATTGTTAATTACTGGCCAGTCTCTGGATGCATCCGGCCTTCTAGCAAGAAGTGCTCGAGGGACTCCGACGCTCCGATAGCAGGCTTCGCCAGAGGTCATACCTTCATCGTAGAACAAGCCCTAGACCCTACAGCATCTATTGGAGCCGGAATGGCCAATCAGGAGCTGTGTCAAGGAACACGACGGTGATGACTAGCCATGGCGGAGCCGCGGACTGTGTACCACGCAAAGAGGTCATACGAGCGAATTGCGAATACGGAAACTTGAAGGCTAACCTAAACACAAAAGTGTGACACAGGTCGTGCCCGATTTACGCCTGCCCACTCCTTTGGGCTACAAAATATGCAATATCTGCTGTAACAGGTAGATAAGATCGGAGATCAGCGATCCCCGAGCGATTCATTGTCTGCAGGCAAAGAATCAAAATATGATTTTCTGGATTGTACCTGCGGAGACTTGTGGCGCCCACCCAACCCCCCACCCAAGCTTATTGACAGGTGATATGTTTGGGCTCCCACTTCCCACTCTCGCCCTCTTTTGCCGCGTCTATCCATATTCGAGCAACAGGGAGAGTATGCCCTTCCGTAGAGAGCACTCTTTCGCAGCTCCCGCAACGATCTATGAACAAACCCTCGTAGGAGCAGAGAAGACCCTATGTGGAACTGAGTAAAGGTGAAAACATTCGAAGGCGAAAGCCGCTCACGATGAGGCTTTGAACTGAAACGCGAGGATGAGACTGTATCATGTTTGCAATATATTGCGAGAGGTTCTGATAAACAGAGTAGTCGGACTGAGAGTGGGGGGCCTTCTGTCAAAAGTACATACAGGCTAAAAAATGAGGCTCAATGTCAACGATGGTTGAAGCTGACCTTTTCTCGGGGCCCAAAAGGGGTCACACCTTCGATGACGAGGGCAGCATTACCGTGAGTATACCCAAGTGTAATGTAGGCCGTAAGAACATCAGGAATGATGAATCTGACAACTTTCGAGTTGCGAGACTGAGAAGGATGTCGTGTTCGAGACCATATATGAAGTTTAGTCTTGTGCGATCGATTAAATTCACGGACATAATTTTCAAGGTCGTCCAATAGCAGCGGAGACAACTCATCGTCAGTTACGGGAAATGCTGATGACGACTTGCGATCGAAGGATACATAAGGTCGCGGAGACTCGGGAGATGGAGGACGCCTGAGATGTAAAATTAGATTAGAGACATACCGAAAGACATGAAAACTCCACCTTCGTTTACGACTTTCTCGACGTCCGTCGAAGTGAATATCATCCTTGTCTTCTTTTTCGCTATCTCTCGCAGCAATCAACGCGTCTTGTATCTGATCTGAAAGAATAGTGTCCTTGATCTCTTTCAACTGCTGAAACTCAGCTCGGAGAGACAAGGGTGGCATGGAAGCGACATTTGACCGTAATAGAAGAGAAGGAAATTGATGGAGTGCCTGTACGCGAGTATGAAGTTCTGTCAAGGACTGGATTTGTTGCTGGAGAGACTTGAGCTGCGGTGAACTCTCCATGATGATCGATGATCTGTAGGAGGAACCAAAAATGTCACACTGTAGTCACATCTGTGACAGCAACCGGTTCAACTCGGTGATAGCGTGACTCTTGCGCGTGTGACAGTCTATAAATGGTAATTTGAAAGGTCTCCGGGTCCGCCGGACAGCCAAGTCGCCACTTGAAATGGCTACTCTCCTCCGAGTCTCTGCCCAGCGCAGCCATCCAATCGTTTCGATTTTTGGTGTGGCCCAATTTCTGTGCCTATCAGAGATCGCAGCAACCCTTTGTTATCAGTAACTCTGATATTCGGCTTCATCACGCGTTTTCTCCGGTTCTGTATGTCCAGAATTCGATCTTGTTCGTACACCTCGACGGCTCCAAATTCCCTAATTATCGAACGGTGAATCATTTTAGGCGCACTTTACGCTCAAAATCATCCACGCATCAAGACACGTACTTTGTCCTGGGAATACTTGTCAGCGAGTTCACGCTGGGCCACTTCCTAGCTTCTTGATATTTGTAGAGGAGATTTGAACCCCAATTCTTGCAGATTGATTTCTGTTTTGCACATCCGGGTATTTGAAGGGTCCCGTCATCATTTTTATGCAGGATTTACGGGTGGCATACGGAGCCGCGCGCAAGGTATACCATCTTCTTGAAGGCGTTCCGACAAGCAAGCTAAAAGCTCTAGATTCCAATTGCTACCGTGCACGCAAGCAATCCTATCTATGCTAAATCTTGGGTTATCGGTTACGTACTCCAAGTATTATCGCTCCGCGCTCAACACTGGAAATTTCGTCCCTCCCAACCCTCTTGATTTGTGCCTCGGGCTGGGCTAATCTGAATCTTTGACCAATACACGCTCGCCACTCCCTCGGTATTTGGGGTGCAGGTGCTTTACAGCTGCAGAGGGGCCCCTGCCCCCGGGTTATAGTACAAAGTTGCTACATTTCCGTCAGATTTCCGCCGGGGAAAAATGAGATACAGGTCTAGATTGCTCGACTCGGTAGACCCAATACGCCTTATTATCACCTTTACTAGTTAGAGGTGGTGGAGGATCGAACTTCTATGTTTTCATTCGCGTTATCTTTCTGTTACACGACTACAGAACTTACTTACCACAATCGGCTTCGGCCTGTCAACCACCGATTTCTGGGGTTCGGCCTCGTCTCCTTGCGTGGGCCGCGTCTTCTGTATAAGGCATGGGATCACGAAATGTCTCAAAAGTCCGGAGTGGCGAATCCCAAGATACACAAGACGTCGCTGGTAATACTAACTCGAATCTGATTGCTAGCGGCTACCTTGACAATCGTTTCCTCGAAATCAGTGGAATTAGATATGATAGACGACGGCATGCACCTCGGAATCGATATCGGCTACTGTGTACAAAAGTAAGTGACCAAGAGAACAATTAGAACACTTCAGATTCGTTCCCTGAACCTATTGACGACATTGGTCTAACCTGACTGCAGCACCTTTAGAATATAGAATCAGAATATCAGAACGAGCTGAAGAGATCCACACAGTGGAGACTGAATCAGAGTACCCTATCAGCGTCCGACTTTTCACGTCCAAAAAAGGCTGCCGATACGCGCAATTGTCAAGCGTCATTATCGTTGGGCAATCGTTGGGACTTTGAAGCAGGGCACTGACCATGTGAGTGAATGTGAAACGCGAAAGAGTTCTTGAAACGCAGCTTTTGCAGTTCTAGGCGGGGGAGAGCGCGAGTGAGAATATTCTTCGCTGAGCTTGGAAACTTCAAGGGCCTTGCACTTAACCAATTTTGAACGATTCCAAGTTGAACCCCAGTTTTTTACTTGCTCGAAGTCTGCCTAACCCCATGGGAGGGCAATAAACACACACTGTCCGTGTCCGTGCACGTTCGAAACGTCGATGGAAAGAATTTTTTTCTTGGAAAAGCGAGAAGCCACCTATGAAGAACGCGCTATGTTGGTTGGAGCAAAGGATAGACAAGCACCGGATCGATACAGTCCGGGCCTTCGAGTCGGATCAAATGACTGTTCATTCCGCAGAAAATTGAGCGCGGAAGATTTGCGTGGACATAGTCGGCCAGTGTGTTGGACCTCAGGACCAGTGGACGCCAAAAAGAGGTTAGCGCACGAATGAAATGTCAGAATATTGATTGTCATCAGACGAGAGGTCCAGGCCAAACAGAAACTGGATGCCGAAGGAGAGTCGTGAAATTAAAAGAGGCCGCGATAGGGGACCACCGTGGCATTCAAGCTTGAGGATCAGACGTGCGAAACAGAATTTCAAGAGAAAGCGCACGGGGAATGTGGAAGATAATGGGTAGCATCAATACAACATCAGAAAGATCTACTCCTCTGGCACCTCCACCTCTCCCGAATTGATACCGTCAATTATGTCGTGAGGGGGCTGTCCATCGATAGTGCATCCAACACTCTGGGCTGTACCCAGAATCTCCTTCACACACCCAGCCAAGTCCTTCGCTAGGGACTTGGGCTTCATCGTCCGTGCAATGTCGAAGATCTCGTCGAGGGAGATGTTGCCGGAGTGCTTGATGTTCTTCTCCTTCTTGCGGTCGCGTGGGGGCTCTGAGAACAGCAAATAAACGTACGTGAGTCCGGAGGAATCCTACGACCATACACATGAACGTGACTGACCCTTGAGAGCACGGATGACAAGGGAAGATGCGGAGGGGACGACGGAGACGGCGGCTTGACGGTTCTGGATCGTAAGTTGTACTGTGACTCGTAGACCTTTCCATGCAGAGGTGGCCTTGGCGATATCTTCTCCGACCTTCTTGGGGGACTGATGCAAAAGTTCGGTACGACAGAACCATAGGTTACAGGTAATCAAGTGGACGCACCAAACCAAGAGGACCGATTTTGGGAGCCAGAGCAGACGAAGCTCCGACTTCGCCTCCTGTAGCCCGCAGGTAGATGATTTTTATCTCATTTGGGTCCTAGCAGATGGGAGATATATGAGCAGCGGTTCACCAAGAGAAACGAAGTATTTACGAGTTTGGGGGCCATTGCGAGCGATGAGGAGGACGAGATACAACGAAAAAGGATATGAATAGACACGAGGGACTGGTAGATTATAAGGTTTAAACACCGCTAGTAGAGAACTGTACAGCAGATTGAGCCCGATTTGGACGGATTGGTACGAGTCTGGCACTTTGGAGCTATTTACCTACGGCCTCCAAATTATGAGAGTGGCCTCGACTTCTTGGACTGGCACGGCTCGGTATCTCCTGGGCGTCTTTGACATGGATCCATGGACTCGTCGAGTTCAGGAAGGGTCGAATTACCGACCGCTTTCGAGGATGCGGATATGTATCAACTTGTCGACCTTATAGGTATCATCTGTCTTTTTGGCGTGTCGAAATTGATGCTAAATTGACCTGGAAGCCGATATGCTTGATCGTCTGATGGCTCATAACGATCAAATACCTCTGCTACCGTGAATAATTTGTTTAATGAACTATGGTCTGAACTGACGCTATCGATCAGGGAGAGCCTCACGCGATTTCATTCACGGTCTGCTCCTTCTATTAGCGTCCTTGACTATCTGAAACGCATAGTAAAGTTCACCAATGTCGAGGTGAGTGCCAAGTAACACTGCAGTCAGTCGTATAACATGTCCTAAACCAGTCACCATAGAAGTCATGTCTTCTCGTTACTCTGCATTACATTGATCAGATCTGCTCTCGAAAGCCTCACTTTACCCTCTCGTCCTTAACTTGCCATCGCTTCATCATCACCGCCATCACCATCTCAAGCAAAGGTCTATGTGACACTTTCTGCACCAATAACCTTTACGCCCGAGTGGGAGGCATCTCAGTAAACGAACTCAACATCCTCGAACGCGAATTCCTCTCTATGATAGACTGGCGTCTGACGGTTAGCAAATTTCATTCTTCCCCTCGACGACTATCTTGTCTGTCAACCACAAACTCTACAAACCAAACTGGACTAAAATAATAATAAAACCTGGCCTTCTGGTAGTGCACTCGCCAAGTCCTGCAGGAATATTACGTCAACCTTGTCCGCACGCACAGTACAGGCCACTTCATTATCGTCGGGGCCGAATCCCCCAGCAGCTCGTCTTCAGAAAGCGACTTGGATCTAACAACAAGTGGCCAATCTCGTTCAGCATCTCCTATCGAAACCACTACGCCTAATCGTACCCGCCGTCCGCCCAACGCCTACGAGGCGTCCACGATCTTAATCGACACGGCTACTTTAACGCCGGAAGTTGCACGCGGCCCAACGATCGAACAAAACATTGCATTTGCAGAGCTGCAGCAGTCATTGGATGTGGCCGATGGACTCGAGTAGAACTTGTTTTCATTCTCGGATAAGTAGCATACAACTTTTACACCGATTATCTAGCATATGGTTGCGAGAGGGACGAGGGAAAACATTAAATATTGTTACGAGTGTGTATCTGTAAAAGTTGACACAAGCGCTGCAAGGACTGAAACATATTTGAATGATAAGTGGGGTGTGTCGCGACAAGGCGTTCTACTATGAAAAGAGTTCATTATAAAGAAAAACAGGGAGGAATCCCCCTTTTGCTACGCGGTTTGTTCATCGCCCAAGGAACGTGTCGACAGTTGGAAAGAAAAATTCTTCGTCGAGAATCAATTGTTGTTTGCAAAACAAATAATGACCGCGCGCGCAAAGAGCGACAGCCTTTGGCTACTTTACCAGTACAATAAATCCCGGATTCGTACCAGATTTCATCATCGCGACGCACCCCTCCATAATTACCGACGCAAAGCAGATAGCATCTTGGCAAGCGCATTGATCTGTCCCTTTGGCACCTTCTTTGGCCCGTCACCGTCACTGCCCATACCGCTGAGATCTGTCGTGCTCGTCGATGCATCTAACTTGGAAGATTCGACGGCCTTCTGTGCATGTGGACGTTCATTGATCGTATCCAGCGAAAGATCTTTCGGCTTGCGCGTGCGCTGCTTGCGGACAGGAGGTCCACCAAGATTATCAGCATGAGGATTGAGGCCACGAGGAGCTTGAGTAAGTTCCCATGGAATCCCATTCATGACTGTGACGAAGAGGAACGAGAGTTAGCATGAAATCTAAACGGAACAAGGAAACGCAGCTGACGCTTGATATTCTTCGGTACGTTGGGGTGCGCCTGATACTCCGCCGGCTTATTAGGAGACGACGGTTTACCATTAGCATTGGTACGCCAACTTGTCGCAGATACACTTGTAGCAGTAGTGGAAACACTACGCAAGCTGGAATTGCTGTACCGAGTGAATGCCGAGGTCGAAGTGCCAGCGCTAGATGCCGTCGACACCGAGCTACGCCAGTTTCCAGAAACCATCGAGCTCGCACTCGAAGCCACAGGACGACCACTGCGTACACTGTTTGGCGAGATGGCACGACCGGATCGAAGGTCAGTAGAGCTGGGCCAATGATCAACACCGAGACTCGGATTGGGACTACGTGAAGGGACCTGTCCTCCTGCACGCCGACCGCGGCTCCTGCTATTGTGGTTGACTGTCGAAGTGGGGGAAGCGAGTTCCTCAGTAGGTTTTGGTCGACGACCTCTGCCCCAAGTAGAACTATCGCTGGTGGGAGGGGTAGGTTGGAGATATGTCGTCTGAGGTGCATCCAGACTCATGATCAAGTCCCTGACGTTGCTGGCAGTAGCAGACATGGAAGCAGAATCCTTGATAGACGGCTCCGGACTACTCGTGAGGATCTCTTCGACAGGAGATATGCGACCACCAGCCGAAGCAGATGCTGAGCTATTCTTGCCAAAGCTCAACTTCCACTTGGACGGTTTCTTGACCACACCTATGGAAGGAGTCGAGGAAGTGATGGAAGTGGTCGGTGTGATGGACGGAAGGGAGACTGGGGCACTGGTGGGGGTGAACATGCTAGACGAGGAACTAACGGCCTGCGAAGTAAGGAGAGCCGATGGCAAGGGGTACATGGACACGGGCTCGTATGGAATTGTTCTGCGACTGGATGACGTCGTACGAGTTGACGTTGACGTCCTGGTTTGTGTCGACGCTTTCGAAGCTCTGCTGATCTCACGAGCTAGACATTCCGAAGCCTTGGCGAGTCCTAACAGCGCCTTGTCATCTGGTACAGTGGGTGTAGGAGCAATCACGCCTTTACCCTTCCTGGCGCCTCGTTTACGGCGTTTGTGGGTGGAAGTGGATCTAGAGTTCAGGCCGTCGAGGTCCAGATCGATGTCACCATCGACATCATTGCCTTCTTGTTCGTCCTGTTCTTCCACTTCTTGATCAAAGACAGTGGAAAGCTCGGATGGCTCCATCGTGTAAGGCTCCATCGTGTAAGGAGTAGCAAACGAGGCAGTACGGGACATGGGACGCGATGGGATACACGGAGTGCGCATAGCTGTTGTCGTGCTGGATGCTTGTCTCGAGCTGGGACGATGCGATGCCAGAATCGACGACAGCCGGTGGCCCTGGGTGGAACTGATGGATCCAGTGCGTCTCGATGGTTGTCCAAGAAGAGCGGGTAATTCCTTGGCCCACGCTCCAAATTCGCTAGCAGTAATACGGTGCGAATCGTCCAGGGAGTCGTCGAGGAGACAGAACACGCGATTAGCGAGAAGCTCAGCAACGGGAAGCGTCATGCCTGTGAATCGAGTCATGAAGAAGTGCACAGGGTTCTGACGGAAAAGGTCGAACGAAGAGCAGGCCCGCTCTGCCGTGTCGGTCCAAGGGTTGAAATGGTACAACCTATATGAACAAGCATTAATTTCGGAGATTATCAGAACCAAAGATAGACGAACATGTTTATCAGCACAATGCCGAGGGACCAGACATCAGCACCACGGGGACGATAAGTGGGGGCAACGTTGTTCCTACATTCTACAGGAAAGCAATAGTCAATATCTGAAATGATCGTATGAGTCGACTGAATAGCGTACCGTAACTCATGTAAGGGGCGCTACCGCAATCCATATCCGATGAGTCTAGATCCGTAGTAGACAGACCAAAGTCAGTAAGCTTGACAATGACTTTGCGTTCTGGTCTCCCATCAGCTAACGTTGTCCAGCCATCCGTCACAATAAAGTTTTCCGGCTTGATATCACGATGGAAGACCTGTTGCGCATGACATGCCGCGACAGCATCACACATCTGAGAGAACATGGATGCGATGAGCCGAAGACGGGTCCGAGAGAGAAGCTGAGACGGTCGTAAGTTGGAAAGAAGACTTGGTGTGGGGGGAGTGCGTGAGGAGGAAAGGGAGGGGTCTGTGGAGGAATTGAGAGTATCTGATTCGTAATGATCGCGGGCTTGCTCCAAAAAATAAAAGAGATCTTCGCCTGGAACGTATTCCAAGAGAAGGAGAAGAAAAGAAGACGTTTCGAGGGTCCGATGTAGGGTTACAATGTTGGGATGCGAGCGGAGAGATTGGTGAATAGAGACCTAGATTAAGGTTGTCAGTTGAAAGCGCTGATAAGGATTTTACGCCAGGAGTACCTCGGATAATTGAGCTGCCAAGGCCTCCTCGTCGAGGTTCGCTTTAGACAGACACTTGAGAGCATATTCACGACCGTATTCCGTCGCTGAGTGGCGGGAAGACCGGTCGTCCAACTCCATTGAGCCCATTTCCATGGACATATCACCATCCTCGGAAGGCGGAGGACGATGAATGACCTCGCGCACCAGATAAACAACCGCATAGCTGCCAGTACCGAGCTTCCTGACGACTTCAAATTCCCTGGCGGGTTCGGTGTCATTGATGGCATATGTCGGACGTGGAGCGTTACCAATAGAGACAAGACGAATGGTCTCGCCTTGTAGCTGACCGCCCTGACCTACGCAATCGCCAGGTGACAAGAGATCTTCAAAGGTCGAAGATATCAAGGAAGAAGGCCTGCTGGAGTTTGCTGCGGATCTTGAGGTCGAGGGGATGGAAGTGGGTACGGACACGGGACTGGAAACTTGCCTGTTTGAAATATAAGGGGATCGTGGGGATTTGAAAGACGCAGGGGATGGGGAAGAAGAAGGCGAGGGAGACGAGGATCGATTAGTTGAAATTGAGAGTGGGACGGCAGAGTGGGGTGGATAACTCGCAAACGGCTGGCGAGGTGATGACTGAAGACGTTTCGGATTCAAAGGGCCAAGGGAAGATAGTCGGGGAGGGGGTTGGAGAGGGGAGGTAGGAGAGGAGAGGACATCGTTAGAGCGAAGGAGGTCACTGTTATCTTTACCAGGGTAAATCTTTGGTGAGGACGAGAGGGAAAGCGGCGGAAGTTGAACCGGATACTGCAACATGAGCGGTTGACAGAGATTAGCGGTCCTATATACGCTCTACTCTCAGTGAAGAGATGGCGGCGACGGATCCGTTCAGACGAGACCGGCTGAGAGTCTGAGCTGGTCAAAGCCACGATACATGCAGCTGGAGCACTGTTCTCCCCCAGAAAAGAACGCAATTGGGATATAAGTAGGCTACGACGGGGCCGTCGACGCCGTTTAGGGTGATGCTATACGATGTGGGAGGGAGATTGGGCTGCGAAAGGCCAATAATTGACGATAAAATGGGGGGATTTTTTTGTGAGTAATCGAGTGAGAATATAGTAAGATTATAATCAGACGATCCTACCTGACTATACTAGCACGAAGACCGACGAACCAGAGAGAGACGTGGAGAGATGAAGAAAGAGGAAAGAGGAAAGAAGGGAAAGGGTGGAAATGTGGCTGAGTCGAGATGTAGCATGTGGATGGGCGGCTTCTGTAATTCACGCAGCGTGTGCAACAATCGGAGATACACGCTCTCTCCTGGATAATTCTTTTATTCTCCTACAAACTAGACAGCTCTACAACATACCTACCCCATACGTATCCTCCCCAAACACCCCGCTTTCGTGCCCTATTTTTTTCTGTTTTTTATTTTATGGGGGGAAAGACCGCTTATCGTACTTACAAGCATATGATGCCAACAATTGGGTTACATGCCTGCATGGCTGTTCATTTTCTCAACTTAGTTACACTTGATCGTATGGATGGTGTGATCAACAGTACCTATTAGCAGTCTAATAGCAGGGCAATCAGTTTCACGGCACAACCCACGCTGTTCTTGACACACGGCCGTCTTCAGCCCAGACCATCCGGAACAAGGCCACCAATGCAAATACAGTGACACCCCCATGGCGAGTCAGAGCGCTACGTGTTCGTCAACGTGATCACCGACGTACGTGTTCCAACGTTCATCGCTTCGTAGTGTCGACCGACCGTCCCTCCATACAACCATCCTCCCCAACCCCAGAAGAGCTTATCTCCAAATAGTCCCGCATCCCATTTTTGGCAGAACCGTGAACACCGGCCAAAACAGAGCCCGTCGATACACGTACACGTTACCTTCCAATGTCATAACTTTAGCCTTCCAAGCCGTGGTCCAGGATAGACGTCCATCGTTGTTCCAATTGTGCCTGCTCTTCTCCTCCAAGCCAAGCCTTGGCTCGAACGACAACTTCCTTAGCTTCCTTGCCCTTCCCGTTCCTCATCAGCCACTCCGCCCATCCCACAGCAGACTCTAGACCGTCCTTCTTGCGCCATTCCTCGTATACTTCTTGCAAATATTGAGCATCAGAATCCCAGCCCGTCTGGGACTCCAATGCGAATAACGTCTGCCATACCTTCGCAGTCGTGAGATAAGCCTTGGCCATGTGGCGCACTCTTTGGGCAGCTCGCGCTGCGACGCTGTGTTGATCCGTCGTTCTGCCGGTCGTGATAAATTCAACGCGTTCCGCATGTATGACTGCAGCGTAGCTGATCAACAAAAGTTCATGCACACCACTCAAAGATGAGTCGCGCATGCTCTCTTTGAGTAACACCTTCAATAAGACGTAAGCATGTCGTCGATAAGTATATATACGACTGAGCAACGTACCTGGTGCGTCTTTATCCGGTCCTCAATAGAGTCTTCGCGAAATTGCGCAAGGCCCCACATCCACACCTTGTCCGTATCCTCACCCACCACCGATGTTCGCGCTTCTCGCCATACTTTGTCGATCATATGTCTATCCCCATTCCGGCATTCTGCTCTAAGACGCGCGAGCCAAACATGCGCAGCAGTAGGTGCCCGAGACGTGTATTTTCGGACGGTTCTCATGACCTTGTCAGAGTCCACAGGTTCAGACTGCTCGTATTGAGTTGATAGTCTGATGTGTGCTGACAGCAGTGATGGAGACGATTTTGTAGCATTGTTGCGTCCAATCGCTGAACGCAGCGATGTGATGAGATATAATTTCTACAGCAGGTAGCCAAAGGTTTCAGCATACAATGTGCAGTGGACTTGGGATGAGAACAACTCACCAAGTTGATGTCAATAGCAGTACTACACCATTCTTCCACGAACTCGGCGTAAACGCCGAAAATATCCTCAGAACCGTTGGAGACAGCAGCCAAGAGTTCTTCGTTAGCACGTCTGAGAGCCTCGATCAAGGCTTCGCCTTGTAATTCGGGTGTCAACGATCGTGTCGCCAACAACTTGATGGCGTGGGGATTCCCCGGCAATGTCGACTGTAACAGGCTATACAGATGGACGAGGAGCGCTTCCCGGAGGCTCGGCAGCGATGGGTATTCGATGATCACAGCTTTCAATGATGTGAACAGTTCTATCTTGGGCATCGCTACAATAAATAGAAAAGTCAAAAAAGAGAATTAGCTAAACCTCCCCAAAAAAGTCGAGGGGTCGGGACCGGTACGACGTACCTTGGACAGCACTGGACATGACGGCTTTGATAATGACACCGTCCATAATTTGTTTTCGCGCAGCCGCGCCTTCGTCTCCTGGACCGTCGATCCCAGCATCCGCTTCCATATGTGTCAACTCATCTCGAGCCTTCTCAGTCTCATCCTGGTCCATATTCATATCCATTTCCCGCGCCTTTCCTTTCCCTCCATCACTCACATCGATCCCCAAGACATCCCACCGTCTCCTCAGACTCTCCACAAAGCCTAATTCCATCCTAACATATTCTCTCCACATGTCCACACTGTCCTCATTCAATCGAATACCACGCTGGAGAAGTGTCCGAGCAGCCGACGGCGACAGGTGATCCAATTCGTGGGAAGCAGCAAGAATGTATAGTGCAGGGCAGTTGGGATGTATCTGTACCGCTCTAACTCAGAGACGACGTGAATGTCAATAGTTTGGCCATGGTAAAAGAACGGAGGGGGCACATGCCTTGCTGTAATTCGTCCCACCAGGGCGCGTGCACCTTCTCGTTTCGCTACCTCGACGTATTGTACCCACAGACCCACATCCGTTTTGAATTTCTTGAGTGCACGTTCGAAGATGTGAAATTGTCGCCGAACTAAGGCATAATCTGACACGGAGGGCGGCGAATTCGGTAGCTCTGAGGTCACAGAAGATGAAGTTAGTAACTGTGGTACACTGAGAATGAATCGGAGACGCAACTGAGTCTCTCCATACGCTTCCTACGTAGTTGTTCAAGCCCCATTTCGTATGCGGCATACCGTAGAAAATCTGACTTTTTAGCTATTCGGCGCACCAAAGCAGTCTCGAAAGCCGTGCGTTTTTTCATGATCTCTCGTGTTTCTTTCTAGAACACATTCAGATATGTCAGGAGTTTGTCCAGAGCTTCTGGGTTATATAGTTCGCTCACGGCAGTGAAAAGACCCTTCTCGACTAGGTCTTTGAGCTCATCGAGCATCTATAATACCATCATCAGTTAAAAATTCTCTAAAAATAGTGATTAAAATCACCGACCTGCTCCTGCTGGAACTGAACTCTCTCCATAGTGTTTGGTGTCGAGTTTCGATGAAAAGTGGTTGTAGGTTTCTGTAGAAAGTCGAATAGCCGGCCAAAATTTAGCGGCCTGAAAATGGGTTGTTTAGATCAGACGTCGCAGTGACTCTGAACCATGGCGCCCAAAGGCCACCGAGACAGGCCAACCGGTCTCATTCGTACCCATTCTCGCGGTGCATCCGCTTCAAAACTCGGTCTGAATCTCTATTTCACACAGAAGGATCCAACACAACCAAGACAGCCAGAAAAAACCAGGAAAAACGGCCATCTTCACGAAGTACGTCTATATTTTATCTAGTCATCCTCCGTCAGCAGTACTAAAAATCATGTCTAGCCTAATTCGAGGGCTGCATCTCCGTTTTCTAGAGCACACAACGGTGTCATTAAGGAGCCAGGAGAGCCCATCGCCACCTCGAAACGAGCACCTCAGACGAACCATAAAGCCGCCACGAAATCAAAGGCAAATTTCAGAATTGCCAGCTCTGGAGACGACGACGACGACGACGATGGATGGGTATCCACTAGTGGGGCTGATACTCCAAATCTACAAACCTCAGAGTCAGAACTAGATGAAGAAGCGAGCACCCCTGTTCATCAGTCGAATGGACTCCCTCCACATTGGGTCGAGTCCCAGATACCGGAAAGTAATCCAGCTCCCACGGAAACTCTATCTCGTGTAGATACCGCACGGCCGTCTGATTATGACGGAAAGGCTTTAGCATCCCGCTTACCGAACACCGCACCAGCAACGCCTGTAACCATTGTCTCTCCTATACATACCCGTCAACCTCTTGAGCAGGAAGAGCCGCGTCTCGACAACAAACTTAGAGAAAGCCGCTCCGAAGTCTCGTCCCCTCGATCTCCACGTCCCATTTCTAAACGATACTCTGTCACCCGCCCACCATCTACGCACTCCATTAATAGCAGAGGGGAACATACCCTACACCACCATCCCCTGATACGTGGACAGTCACATGGATACCCCAGTCTTGTAACAAAACCCACCCCTTTGGCTCCTCTCACCGTCACCTCCGATGTCGCTGCAACTACTTACGACAGCGAGACCTCAACCCCAAGCAGTATACATATGTCACCCTCCTCATCACCAGGTAATACATCACACTTGCGGCGCACATCCGTTTCATCCGCACGGTCGGTAGCCACTCTACCCGCTCTTTCGAGTGTACGAGAACAGCCTAGATATGTTCACGATCGTACTCGAACTCTCTCCACCATCTCAGCTACATCCTCCTCCTCTGCTGCCCTATCCTCGCTAGCTCATCTACCGGCTGGTTCACGCCCATCGACGCCCCAAACTGTAGTGTTCTTTCCCCCTCATAATCCTATCCTTGACCTGGCTGCAATGCATCCGCTATTGCCGCCACCATACCTGAATCCTCATTTGACGGTCTTGGCACGTCGGAATCCACTCAGGGAATCATTTGATCGGGTCACGAGCGCGAAGCAAAGGAGCCTATAGACCTTCTCCCTTGTTATTTATCTTGTCATGATACGCAAGAACTGTACGATTGTTTCTTTGTCAAACATTTTTCTACAGCTAGCTGATCAGTCACAATCCACAGAATCAGGGCGTACATATCATATCTGTAATGATACATATCTCGGACAATTTCCACAGGACGCGCTTTTGTACTTTTTCTTAATCGGTTGGCTGCTGTAATATTTCTTTCGAGCTCTTCTTCCTTGCCTTCGTACAGTTTTCACGCTATCAACACAATCCAGAGCTCAATAGCCATAGAATCACTCCATGACACCTAATCAGGTCGAACCTCCCGCAAAATCGCGCCGGTAAACAAGACCTACAAGACCTTAGATATAAGTATCTCACTCAACATCTATTCATTGTCGTATGACGACACGTGACCTGATGTCGGTATACCCGCTCCATAGCCGTTCGGGACCTCAGCATGTCTTGTTCGATGAGATAGCATGTCACAAACCCTGTTCGATGCACAATACGTGAGCCCCTAAACGTTGTCATGGTTCTATCTGAGGACTAATTGCGAATGCCCCTCACGCCTCGAACAGCTCGAATCAAGTTGGGGATGGCTGGGCCCTCTTTGGCAGGCACCGCGAATGTGGAGAAGCCAATCTCATCTGTGGTCATACTAAGTCTCTCTCAACTTTCCCCAGACGTCTTGTTCGCTGGTAAAACCACAGTCACCATGACTCGAACTATCCCCCGAGACACGAGTTAAGAGCAGTACAGTACGGTTCTTCCTCGAAACCCCTATTCCCTTCATCTTCACCCTCATGGTCATAGTTCAAGTCTCCGAGACCTCGTCCTTTGCGGGTGGCTGCGCGTTCAAGTCCGAGATGTCCCGGACGTCCAGTGTGTTCCTCAATGTTGCTGCTTTCACTACGTCATGTTCTGTCTCGAGCCTGGAGCATACGAGCATATGGACGTGTCTCAACCTTTTTGCAGCCTTTTTGCTCGCCGCCGTGTTTTCTTTGTTTCTGTTTCTGTTTCCTTGAACGTAGTCTTGTCGTTTCCTCGTTCCAGTCGATAGGAGCATCCGCTACATGTTGGATTGCATGTTTTTTTGCACACCAGGACACTATGGATATGACCTTTCGGTCATGCTCTTTTGCGTGGTTCCCGTTCGGTATATCTTCTGGAAGCAGGTTGAAACGTGGATACATTGGCAATTCACGCGCGTTTCGACAAATCAGTGCTTACGGAAGTACCTGGATGAGGTGGGGAAGGGAATGCTGACTGAATAATGATATGCATGTTCTCTCTCTATTCAAATACCCAGATTCCTAGAAGATTCAAGATCTTTGTGGCCCCAGATCGATTTGTATAAATGGCGTCCTGGACCTCGAAATCCTGTAGGCGATTTTGCTAGCTGGACAAGTATCATTCTCCGCGCTATCTCACCTACGTCTCCCTCTCTATCCATCTTTAACTCATGGATTGCTATGTTTGGACACCAAGGGATATGGCCGATTTCGAAGACGCCAATATGCCGACTGGGAGCCCGTCTTCTGCATTTTCAGACGGATCCGAAATACCGAGTCCACCAGAGGTGCAGGCCCATTCTTCTACTTAGGTATTGGCTGACCCCGTCGCGTCTTATAGTTATCAGATGTTGAGGACATCGTGGACGAGACACTGGTGTCAGTCTCAACCACTTTCCACCCCGAAGCTCACCTCCACTCCCTTGCCCCTGACCTCGTTCTCTTGTCCAATGATTCAGTACTATTCTACGTTCACGCCGACATCGTGGGCCACGCTTCAGACAGTACTGTACAACTTACGACCCCAGCAACGACCCCTGTCAGCACACCCAGTGCAAGTCCTGGCGACTACTATGACGATCCGGATTTATCTGTCACACCTGTCCCAGAATCGTCGGAAGTATTGAATCTCGTTCTACATGTGGCATATAACATATCATGTGTCCAGTACCTCCCTTCTTTCGACAAACTCGCAGCCGCAGTCAAAGTTCTCCGAGACTATGGTCTCGACGCCAGATATACCATGCCCCCCTCGTTCTTCCATGCCGTTCTCCTCTCCCATGCTCCAACGTCACCACTCGAACTATATACACTTGCTGCGCATCACGGAATCCACGACCTCGCAGTAGCAGCCTCCGCACACCTCCTCTCATTTGCGCTAAGCACGATCACAGACGAAATGGCCGAGGAAATCGGTCCTGCATACCTCAAACGTTTGTTCTTCTTACACCTCGGACGATGCGACGCCTTGAGACGTGTTTTGCAACGGCTTCCCGATCCCCATTTTCCTACGCCAAATTGCGATTCCACGAAGCAGAAAAAACTTGCCGTAGGATGGGCAATGGCGGCCTCGTTTCTTCTGTGGAGTCCCAAACCAGGTTAAGAATGACTTTTTCTTATTGATGCGACAGTGCTGATCTTGCGACAAGCAGATACTTCTACAGATACAATACATACCGTGTTTGGTGCTCTGGGAAACGACTTGACATGCGAGCTGTGCCGACATGCTCTCGTCAACAGGATTGATACACTCGTGCTGCAGTGGTCGATGGTCAAAGTAAGATATCAGACCTTGACATTCTTTTCTTCATAACTTACTCGACTATGTGTGCTGTCTCCAAGCGCACGATCTGATGTCTCCGCGGTTCACTGCATCTCCGACCAGGGGGTCTATTCCGTTACCGACAGGTTTTAGTAGCGGATACCAATGGCGTGCCCCTTCATGTCCAATGGGGCTGTCTGCAAGCACCATGGTATCGCCGTTACGGAACAGGAGCGCGAGTAAGTACGTATATATACCGTCGCGTCGATTGGAGTTCAACCCGGACCAATGTACAGTCGTAGATCGGCATTGCAACAATAACATAGATATCAGACAGAGTCCAGACAACGTAAAATAGATGAGATACGAGATTTGTAGCTTGAAGTTCGAGATAACAACATGTATAGTAAAGGGTCCACATTGACGTGACTTGGAGTCCGGCAGTGGTGTAATGGCACACTCTCGGGAAGGCCGAGAAGTACAGAGCTACAAGAGGAAAACCGTGTCTCAGAGAATCATTCCCCCACCAATGATTCCTACCAACGCTGCAAGAGCGGACCCATAGCCAAGGTTCACCTGCCCACCTCTTGCTGCGTTAGGCGATTGAGGTGCTCGTACCGTCGAGGATGCTGGAGTTGTGATAGTGAGAGTAGTACCAGAAGGGTCAGTGGAGACAGGGGATGTGGTGCTCGAGGTGGCGGCGAGATTCGGAGTAATAGTCACTGTGATTACGCCCGATTCACTACCTGTAACGATGTATAAGTTTGAAGGACAAGAATGAAACGAAGGAGGTACTCACTACTGGGACTAGATGAGGGTATCGCCGCACCGATGCTACTGCTCGCCGTGCGAATGGTAGTAGTACTGGCGAGAGGACTCGAATCGACGATAGTGGGCCCAGAATGAGGTGTCGAGGTTGTCTTTGTCACGGCCAGAGGACTCGAATCGCTGATAGTGGGCCCGGAAGGAGGTGTCGAGGTCGTTGTAGTCACGGCCAGAGGACTCGAATCGATGATCGTAGTCCCGCCGGAGGGTACTGGAAAACTACTGACTGAAACAGTAGTTTTCGGGATACCAAGACTGGAAGCAGTCTTGACTGGTACAATGCTCTCGGGGATACCGAGAGTAGAGGTAGATGACGCCGCGACACTGAAAATGCTTGTTTTCGAGGCGATTGAAGTAGCAGTCACAGAGCGATCAAGACTGGAGTCGATCGTCACGGATGGAGTCGAATCAAAGACGGCATTTGACGAGTGGCCCAAGTCGCTGATATGTTGCGGGACGGCGCTGACGCCAGAGAGAACGACAAAAAAGAGTGTGGCGGTCGAAAGAGTGAGGACGCGGATGGTGGACATTTGAGAATGAGAAAAAATTCAACCAAGAGGACGGCGAGCCCTTTTATTGCCGCTGATAGTTGGGCACATTGCCAACGACACAGCACAAATGTATTCATAGAGTGATGCCAAGTACACAGACGACGGACGGTGAGAAAGAACCGCATCTTGTGGCATTCCAGTTAAGCGGTCAGTAACGCCGCCGTGTAAAATTTGAGCTCTTGGAATTGAGTCGATGGATCATCATGAGTCCACAAGCGCCGTCCTATTTTTGCTTTTCGAGAACTGCGACAAATGTAGCAGGACGTCCTGCTAACCACAGAGCATTATGGACAGTGGAAGGCTTTTGAGTCAAGACGAAGCGGGACGTGTATTAGGAAACCTCCAACGAAGTTAAAGCCAGGTGTTCACCAGCAGCTTCTGGAGATAGTATTGAGACTCCCCGTGTATAGGAGGAATTCGGGCGTCCTGCCACAAGTGAACCGGGCAGCGGGCTGCATCCTTCGGAAAAACTGCTCCGTTGAAGAATCAATGAGGTAACGTGCGCACTGCGCACAATATATGAGGATCCGTCGATGATTCAACGATCTTATCATCAGGCAGAATTTTGCCTGTATCAAAGGTCATAGGGTATCAAGTATTTGATTAACGAACATGCCGGAATAGATAATCTTCTGTATGGCAATAGGATGCCCTTAGGTCTCCAGTATCTTGTTTTTGAGAACACCGATGGTATCCGATCCTTCGACGTCGATCTAGTAGAAATGTGAGAAGAGAAGTAGGAGATATATGATGGCTAGTACCTGGAAGACCTTCTGCTGAGTTGTTTTTACGGTGATCTTCATTGTGGAAGTAGGAGACAAGTGCTGAAAGTAACGCGCGTCGTGTGAAACTCCACCCAAGGACCCCGGCCAACTTTTGGCTTGAACCATGCACTGAGGCATGCCATTCTCAACTGCTCCAGCTCTTTTATTCGGTCTCGGTGCTCGTCTTTTGCTGGTTTATTTTACAGACCAGGAACCTTCAGTGAAGGACTTTATTTTATTCGGTCTATTTCAAGGCGTAGCTCTCTATTTTACCTCTTCAAAACACTCCGATCTAGCCCTCGTCGTCGCTCTTGGTGTCGCTGCTAAAATCGTATTTGATTATACCTCTTCTCAAGACACCGTCAAATGTGCCTGCACTCTTGTCGGTATAGCCATAGGCATCCTGGCTACCGATCTCTTGTCCCACTATCTTGACCCAAAGCCTCGAGGCAAACACAAACCTAGCAGCAGCAGTACACGGAAAGTGCAGTTCCGACGCGACGAATTGGAGAGCGCAAAACATCGTATTCAGGCAGACTATATCTGATATCACACTCTCGCTCAGAGCTTGTTGGTCCCAATCCGTCCATGGCCCCCCTCGAACGCGAGGTTGCTGCCTTGCGCGCTCGTGCATCTCTGGCAGACAGCGAACGAAGGAGGTGTAAGGAGGAAAAGAAGGTGTGTGTCATTGCTTCTGTTCGTTGCATCCGTACTAACTGGAGGCACGTACAGTGGGCACTTTCTCAAGGAAATATAGCACGCGCATCGCAGATGAGTTGTCAGGTCAAGAAGTACAAGGCTCTCATGCAAAGCTTCCATCGCGAAGCCGACATGCTGATAGTAGATGGTAAGTCAATCTTCATTACCGGACCACGACTATGTAGCTAACCATCACTTTAGCTACCAACACCCGCGCACTGCACTCCGCCATCCGCGTCAACGTTCGATAGCATCTCATACGATAGCCCATCATCATCATCATCATCATCATCATCATCATCATTATATCATCTAGTGCATGACACCGAACGTCGTGCCTATGCCCGTGACGCCTAAAGGCAGCCCTTCGTGCGCGTACCCTACGATTCAGGATCAAGGTCCACGAATTGGGATGCGAGAGGACGTATTCATAGGATTATCTAATGGGAGGATCTACTAGAGTATTGTATTTCACAGGATAACGAACTACGATCGACGACCGGAGACAAAAGTACTGGAGCTGAGAGAATTTTGTCATAACAATACGAGCCACTCGATTGTGGCTGGTTGGTCGGCAGAAGCCGAGTGGTGCTTGGCATCAGCCAGACTGCCAAACAGCTGATCGGATCGATTTCCGATCGACTTCGCGACATTGTGACTTCTGACAACGAAACATGGATGCCCCAGTCCCCTCGAGCTCTAGACTTTCTGGCTCGATACCCAGATCCTCGCTGATACCAAACCCGTAGGCCCAGACAGAATCAGCTGGTATTATCGACCAGACTCCTCGTTCTGTCCACATCGACGCGTACGACACACGCATCATAGCACTATGCATTTTCGAACAGGTATAGCACAGATCAACGCAAAGGCTTTCTCGATTAGGACCCCTGCGTACACTATATTGCGTACCCAGAGACTGGGATCTTGTTAGTCCAGGGGTCTCATCGTACGTCTAGTTCCCTCCTTTCTGTACTGGATCATCTTTGGTATAGCTGACTCGATTCCCATCAATACACCACAGTTGCGTTTCTGATGACCCTACATCCTCTACGCTACCATCCATGAAAGGAGGCATTGGTTGCCGTGGCTGGAAGAGTAACTACCCGTCGTATATCCCGACTTCTCGGCATCGAGGAGGAACCCGTCGTATATCCCGATTTTTCGGCACTGGGGAAGAGTGCCTACCCGTCGTATATCCCGACTTTTCGGCACTGTTGTCCTTCACTCACGCTTACAAAGATTATATTCTCATGAAGTATATAAATCCCATAACAATGCGAATCAGATCTCCCCACACCGACTCAAAATGTCCATCTTTGCCCCCGCACCGGAACCACCCACCAAACTCGGACGTCTTCGTTGTCTCTCGCCAAACGCAGGCGTTCATGTTTCTCCTATTCAGCTTGGTGCCGCAAACATTGGAGACAAATGGTCGGCTTTCTGGGGCGTTATGAATAAGGAGTCTAGCTTCAAATATCTCGACGCGTACTACGATAACGGCGGGAATTTTATCGACACTGCTAACAACTAGTGAGCACCGATGCCCTCGTCTAATATTAATCATTGTTGACTATATGACAGTCAAGACGAGACCTCCGAAGCATTTATTGGGGAATGGGCCGAAAAACGGAACATCCGTGATCAGCTCGTCATTGCTTCGAAGGTGCGTCCTTGCAAGGACGATTGTTTTCTCAGCTTCCGGTCTGACGTTGCCTTCCAAGTACACAAGCAACTATAAATATGGACAGGATAGCATCAAACAGAAAGGCGTTTACACCGGCAATAACGTCAAGTCCATGCACATTAGTGTCGAAGCTAGTCTCAAGAAACTACGCACTACCTACATCGACATCCTGTATGTACACTGGTGGGACTGGAACACCTCCGTAGAAGAGGTCATGAACGGTCTCCACACTTTGGTCCTTCAGGGCAAAGTTTTGTACCTGGTAAGTTCCTCCATGACCTCCAAAGACCGAGAATTTATCGTCCACGTATCACAGGGAATCTCGGACACTCCAGCATGGATCGTCGTGAAAGCCAACGCGTACGCGAGGTATAACGGTAAAACACCTTTCGTCATCTACGAAGGTGCCTGGAACGTCATGGAACGCTCTTTCGAGCGCGAAATTATTCCCATGGCGCGCTCTGAGGGTATGAAGAGCTGCCCCAATTCAATCACTCTATGTGTTCACGTCCTTTATCCCTACCAGGAATGGCTCTCGCACCGTGGAATGTCCTCGCTAGCGGCAAACTACGCACTGACGCTGAAGAGCAACGCCGTCGCGAGACCGGAGAGAAAGGGCGCGCCTTGATGAATCCTAACTGGGAACGTACGGAGGACGAAGTGAAGATGAGCAAAGCTTTGGAAAAGGTTGCAGCCGAGGTCGGTGCCAACAGCATTACTGCTGGTGAGTGGCTACCATGTTCTTCTGTCTAGTCAAAGTTAACACTACACAGTCGCCATCGCCTACCTGCTCCTCAAGACCCCCTACGTATTCCCCATTGTTGGTGGACGCAAAGTCGAGCAACTTCTCGCCAACGTCGAAGCCCTCGATATCGATCTCACGGATGAACAAATGGCGTACTTAGAGAGTATCATTCCGTTTGACCCTGGGTTTCCCAGCAGTTTCATTGTGCGTGGATTTTTTCCTGTTCCTGCCACGACCTTGATTTAATATTCCGTATACCTGATAGGGCGACGGGAAACAGAACCACTTCCTTTTCAACAGTGCCCTCGTCGCGGATAAGCAACCTTTGGTCCCAGTTATCAGACCTCAGAAGAAGAACTAGCGTGATCGACCAGATTGTTGTGGGCTCCGTTGCATAAGTAGCAAAATAAAAATATCCTTGAGTTTCGAAACGCCCTTCTTGGCTTGCTGAGTGTGATCTGACCTTTACTGGCAGACGACTAGTCACTGCCGTTCTTTCGCATTCGTGGGTAGCTTTCTTGGGAGGTTCAGCTTTTCTGACTACTACCTTTCGGTGGCAGATTTGTCAGAGAAACAAGAATGATGCTAAGGCATATAGAGAGGAGAATATCTCTGTCAAAATCGAAATCCTTCGTCCGCCATCGTTACAACTGTCCTCCTTGTGTTCTCCTTGTGTTCTCCAACTGTCAGTCCCGGAACGCAATGCCTCTATTTTCGTTGGTGCGGGATGTACAAGTGTTCATGTACTGAAGATCGCAGTCGTGGCATACTCCTGGTCAGTGAGCAATCTGTCATAAGATCAATGGTGAGCAATGCAAGGCAAAATGACTCACTTTCTTCCTACTATACAGAATTTGCCGTCGAACGAATCATCGTTTGTTGAGCCTCAATTTCTTCAACTTGACTTGCAAAGATCGATGCAGTGGCACCAGAATTGTGGCAGTGCTTGATCTCAAATCCGCCGCCGGCGGCCGAGCAACCGCCGAGCGCCGCTCTCTCCACTGTTCAATCAATGCCATATATATAAAGCTTTCAAGTTGGTCAAGCTCCAAGCTAGAACTTTTGAGTAGGTCTTTCTGTAATCATCTATAGCATCAAAACAAATTTCTGATCGAGCAAGTGCGCTCGTCCTTAACGTCAGATAGGTCACCCGAGACTGCCTTTTTTGAATTAAACGACTCGTGTTAGCGTAAGCTGTCGCTTACTCCGAGTCGAAGCTCCTGTGAAGCAATATACTGGCTCAAGATATGGTTCGAGGCTCCTTTCTTGCTCTCGCTCTGCCTCGACTTCCAGAAGAAAGAACAACGAGTAACCCACCATCAGAATTGATGATTAATCGGCCGATTATTCATGCAGAAAATGTGCTCTGTCAGCTAATACGATATTTATGTCCCTTGCTGCTGAGCAATACAGTACTGCTGTCTATAAAAGCAGATAACGCACTATGCTACCGATTATTCGAGCTCAATCAGATTTCAGCTCTTGATCCCCGATTCACCACAATATCTATCGGTGCGGATATCCAAAGAACCTCTATCACTGTTATCAGTGTTTGACTGACTGACTTGCATCTCAGCTCTAGAATAGCATGCTGCCTACAACCATGAAAGCCGTCGTTAGCGACGGGAAAGGTGGTGTCGAATTGAAGGTAGTCGACGTCCCAGTCCCTGGCCCCGACGAAGTCCTAGTCAAGGTCGTGGCAGCGGCTCAAAACCCTGCAGACTGTACGGATTTCACGTCGTTTCTATCTCGGTTTTGACTTAATATCTTGCGCCACAGGGAAGACTTCTACGTTGCATAAAGACAAGGGCTATATCATCGGTTGCGACTTCTCAGGAACGGTCGTTGGCATAGGCTCAGCTGTGCCTGCTGGACTGAGGAAGATCGGCGACAGAGTCGCTGGATTCGTCCCTTCAGGTGATTCGCTTTCTTCGACGTATCTTTGACCGCATGCTAAAAATTCTCATAAAGGTGTCGGAGCCAACGGTGCATTCTCTGAATACGTGACAGAGACCGCCACTTTACTCCTCTCCATACCGGATGCCATGACTTTCGAAGTAGCTGCGCAGGTGGCCGCTGCGTGCTACACGACTTGCCAGGCCCTATACCAAACGCTGAACATCCCTACGCCTCTCAACCCCACCGCTGTGCCTACACCTATCCTCATATGGTCGGGAACATCAGCTGTCGGACAATACGCCGTCCAATTCGCGAAATTGGCAGGTCTTCGCGTCATTTCGACTGCTTCAAGCAAGAACATCGAACTCGTCAAGTCTCTGGGCGCGGACGAGGTATTCGACTACGCCGATCCGGAGACTCCCGCGAGAATATACGCAACTACCGGCGGAAATCTGAAGATTGCCCTAGATTGCATCGGTGAGGGCGCCACACCGGATCAGGTCACAGATTCCTTGAGCACAGAGGGCGGGACGATCGCAGCCTTGACTCCATACGAAAGTAAGAAACAGAATGTCAAGGTTCAGTTCCGCGTCGTGTATACCATACACGGAAAGGTGGGTGGCATCAATTATATTGACTTGGGGACAGCAACTGACGATGAGCCCGAGGGCTCTTAGGACATGGTCCTCCCATTCGCACTCGCAGCCGTTCCAGAGGATCATGAACATGGTGTTCAATACGCGGCAATCATCTCACGAATCCTCGCCGAATTCCCGCTCAAGCATGTACCTATCAAATTATATCCCCGTGGCCTCGCGGACGTCGCTGAAGGTCTCGAATACATGCGGTCTGGGAAGGTTCGAGTCAAGTCCAAGTTTGAGAGAATTTCTTTCTGACCCCTCCTTTCTAGGTCCACGCAGAGAAATTGACTTATAGGATTGCAGATACTCCAGGGCTCTGACTGCCCAGTTTGATACTGATTCTCCTTCGAAATACGTACTTCAGAAGTCCGTATATAGACTGTTAGGCCTCCTCCTGCCTCCTCGAAGCTCGAACACAGAAACATTGAAGAAATCCAACGAATTTGGGACTAAATATCATATTGCTATGTGATTGACTACTACTACGACAAGCCTTTTCAAAAGGACTACATGATACGAAATAATACTAATAGTACGAGCTGTCAACGGTGCGTGTTTCTAGAAGTTCTACATACAAATGACGAAACTCGAAAGGGCGTAACTCGACCCTTGAATACTAATACGAAACGAAGGTATACAGAAGGTTCAACAAATACGAATAGGACACGAAAGAAACTTGCAAATAGAAAACCGAACGATCGAAATCATGAGACTCCTCCCGACCTCAACTTTGAGCTCACATTCGATTGTCCTTCATAGCCATCCCCAGGATGCATATGATCGAACGAACCAAAGAACGGCGTCGCAGGGCTTAGTGTAGCCGGAGTGTGCGAGGAGTAAGTGAGGGAAGGCGAAACGAGGGAAGGCGAAGTCCTTTCGACGTCGTAGACGGCGATATCTTGGTATGGACGGGAGTCGTAGCTAGAACTTGGGTTCTGAGTCTGAGTCTTGTCGCCGTTATGGCGCATGATGGAATTACTGATAACATTATCGGCGGAACTGCCGTTACAATGATTGGTATTGGTATGAATGATGCTGGGGATATTCTTGTGCTGGTTCATGCGAGACGTGGAGTTGGAATTCGGGATACTCATACTACTATGTTGGGGGTGACGCTGATGCTGATTGGCTGAAGAAGTAGTGGAACGATGCGGAAGGGTCGTGGAGCGCGTATGCGCGTGCTGGTTGTGATTATAATTGTGGCCAGAACAAGATAAAGATGGAGAGGCCTGCTGCTGCTGTTGTTGCTGGGAATCGAAGTCGCGAGAAAGTCGCGCATTAACGTGCGCTGGGTGAATATTATGATTATGCTGAGTCGTTGTAGTCGTGGCGTTCCTGTTGCCATCGTTGAATTGTTGCTGTTGCGGTTGATAATTGTCATACTGAGACGTAGTGGGAGAGCTATGGAATTCTTCTTCGGATGGAAGAGCGTAAATCGGAGCCATGGGACTGTGCAAGGTTTGTGAATGAGAAGGAGGGGAAGAGACGTGATGCGATGGCGGGAACGAAAGGACCGATGCTTGCGTGTGGCGTCCGCGAACACCGACGTTGATGTTGGCATTCGGATCAACTGTCAACGAAGGCGCACGAAGAGAACCACGGTTCGACGCCGCGTTCCGATGGGACCTTTGCTGTAGTTGACGTATGCTGGAGTGCCCTCGAAGAATGAGCTCTTCTGCAGGTGTAAAGCCGTTATGAGCCTGCGCCTGTTGAACCTGTCCCTGCATACCATGAATCGGGTTCGAGTACCGAACGTTAAGATTCATATCACCGAGGATACGAGGGTCAGATTGTTGGAAGGCATGATGATGAGCGACAGGATACGCGCGTCGATCGACTTGAGGAGAAGCATTATAGCCAGTGAAAGGGATTCCACCATGTCGCAAAGAGTCGAACATAGACCTGTTGTCCACGATAGGAAGAGGAGTGTACGGCTGGTATGTAGGAGAAGGATGCATCTGACCTCCGAAGTCGACCGGCGAGATAGGAGCATTGGAAGAGAAATCTCCATATTGACCCCGTCGAGCGTCCAATACACTCGTATCGACCCTCAATGGAGCCTGAGTACGAAGCTCTGGACCATGGAGACTGAGCAGCGCCGCTTGGGCTATGGAAAGTCGAGCAGGAGAACTCTCACCCTCACGGACGGTCCGTTCAGTGCGCTATGACGGAAAAGACCATCAGCAATACATCTCAATAGATACGACACCGAAAGCTCAAGTGAAAACGTACCCTCAACTCTCGTTGTTCACTAGTATCAGCAAAGCGAACGGAGATTCTGCTGCCGGCGTCATTCCAGCCTCTCACCATCCTACCGTGCAAACGCTCAATAATTTCCTCAGCGGCACTTCGGGTCTCCAATCTAGAGATTCGAAACGACACGGTCAGAAAAGGTCAGAACCTCCGAGACTGGCGCATACATACCGGACAAAGGCAATAATCCGTGGCGGATGACTCAATTTAGTCTGGAACAGTCTGCTACTCTTGATCGTGTAGGGAGACACGAGCGCTCCTAGGGTCTGAAGTACAACATTTACGGGTGAGCTAAGTTCGTCAAGGAGAAAAAAGGAACGCACAGGTTCATCGATACTCAGTGGCAGTCTAAATGAGGCGAGATGATCAGTTAGTCATAGCATATAAGAAGTCAAAAAATGAGAACATACCCTTCGATGTACAAGTTGGTACTGGTCTCATCTTGCAACCTTTCCATCTTCGCTTTGAATGTCGCGTCTCCTTCCTCGCTTCCACTTTGGCTCCACCCACGCTGGTCCTCAGCTTGCGAGGATGTCGTGGATTGGGCCGAGAGAGAAGGCGAAGGAATGATCGTTGCTGTACCAGGTATCTTGTGGACTTGCTGTGATTCCAACAAATGATCAAGTCAGGAAGGTATGATCGAGATGATCGAGCGAGACGGAAGCAAATTTACCTTCGAGAAGGACGGATGCAGATTGCGATAGCGTCTCAAGGAGTCGATGCATTTCTCTGCCGAATCAACGCTCTCGAACCTAAGAACAAATTAGTTCAGAGAGGATGATCGAGAAAATTGAAGACGTATGAAATCACTTACAGAACAAACCCATACCCACTCTCCCTCTCCCCTACATGCCTAGTGAAGCTCCTGACGCTCCTCACCGCACCGAACGGGCGAGTCAACGCGAAGAGCTGGTCTTCAGGGAAATGCGGCGGAAGTCCGTTGATGTAGACATTCGGAGTCTTGCCTTCAGATGAACCGCTCGAAGTAACAGGAGGCGCAACATGTATCTCATCATTGGAGATAATGGGATGTATAGGCAAGGAGAGAGGCTCAGAAGCTGCAAAAATGTTGATGTGAGAGGGAGGAGGGAGTACGATGCTGGGACGAGTTAAGTTCTCTATAGTGTATGTCGCATCTGGATCTTGAGTCGGGACTGGAGTGGGGGTTGGGTTTCGCGGAGGTGTTGGATTGTCATGTTCTGTCTGGTCTATGCGGGTTCCTTCGTCTGCTCCTTCTCCAGACAGCGAAGAGGGTGCAGTAGGAGTAGAACTAGAAACAGCGACGGAAGGTAAACTGGGAGAATCATCAGCAACTGACGCGGGCATGTCGCTAGTAACAGTTGTAGAAGTACGTGACACAGAAATACGAATAGGTGGTGAGGTGGAGGGCTGCATAGAGGATAGGCGGGGGGACTGGACATGAATATACTCAAGGACTGGCGAATCTGATACGACATCTAGCAGACAATCAGCTTGAGGGCTATAGAGACAGAAAATAGACGCATATATGTACCGGAATCGATGTTGGTGATATCAGAAACAGAGCCACTGCGCATGCGGCCACGACGCGCCCTCGTCAAATCCAAGTCTGCTATTTGCATACCTGCAGCTAGAAGTCCCATTGCCACGTCGTCAGTCTCAGCGGCGTCGTGTAACTCGCTAGAGGATGTGGAGAGTGGCGAAGTGATTGGACTCGGAGAGACAGGATGAGAAAAAGCAGAGTCTGAGGGTGGCGACGAGGGGGAAGAGGTCGGAACTGGTGTTCGAATGAGAGACGTAGAGCGAGTAGAGGGTGGGGATTGAGAACGAGACATTTTGGCCTAAAATTGACACAAATCTGCCTGGAGCTAGGTGGAACGACGGGAGAAAAGCGGGGGTGGTAACGCAGCCGAAAAAGAGTGCGAAACTCGAGTATAAAATAGCAATAGGATAGAGTTGACGTTGATTAGAACGTTAACGTAGTAATGAACAAAGGCGGGGATGCGAATGAGAGAAATGGAGAGATGAAGATGGGGGGAGGAGGAGAAGAGAGGCAACCGGGGGGAACGATCACAAATCAACTTGGCTTTATCGCGAAAAAACAACCACAACTCTCTGGCAAGTTCACTGCACGTCAACACTTCTGCTTCCGAATTCGAAGCAAATCCAAGGTAAATTGAAGGACAGAAAATACAATTTTGCACCCAATGATGTTTCGATACAGAGCTGCGACGAGAAGCTCGGTTTCCTTGCTCAGACGTCCCAGAGACTCGTGGCCACAGCTCCACCTCGACATCGGCGCATCAGGAAGAACAAAGTCCTAGTTCGGGCTCGCGTGCTCGACATAAACAGTTATATTTTCATCCGGTGACCAGCACAGCGTCGAAGCAAGTACAAATTTGACAAGAAAATTCGGTTTTGCATGTTCTATGAGGGTTGTGGCCAGAATTCGGGGTGTCGACAAAAAACGGAAAAAACAGAGCTTATAGCCTTCCGAGAACACCGAGCATAGGGCCGATGGCCGGAACCGTGACTGTCCTTGCCTGTGACACTGCAATGTCACTTGATTTATCTTATCTGAGCTTGTATACGAGTTGTAAGGATACGCAGAACATGTATACTCCTCCGCGTTTCAGCTATTATACCTCTCGATCTATATACGCTTGGAAGAGATTGAAAGGTCAAGACAAAATTCCTTAGCTCCTTTGACTTGGTCTCGTGACACGTCACACGTCGCGCTCACGTCGCGTCCACAAATTCGAAGGCGTTTGTTGGGCGTTTGTTGTTGCTCTGTCGATCAGGCTGCTTCGACTTCGATGCACAACTTTCTACAACATTCCGTAAGTGGCACAACAGCTTCTGCAGGCCATCTAAGTTGATGGTTTACCGCTATGAATAAACGCAGGTACTCAACAAAGATAAGGTTTAACGCAATGATGATGGTGTATCTAGAGTTATTGAACACATACAGATCAAAGGACACTCCGATCAATCCACCCGCCTAACAATCAACGGCAACCTAGATCCTATCCCACCAGCAACCCTCGGACGAGGCAAGATAGACCTATGCACATCAATTTTGGTACCCTTCCCACCCGGAAATTCGAAAGTGTAGTTGCGTATGAGAACAGATAGTGCGGCCTGATCCTACACGTCAGTACTGTATGTGAGAAGCGAAAGTTTCCATTTACGCACCTTAAATTCAGCCAAAGCAAAATGCCTACCAAGACATAACCTAGGACCATCGACAAAGGTCAAAAGGTGACGATGTCCTTGGATGTCTTTGGCTGCGAGTGCACCGGTATCAGGGTTACGCGCGGGGTCGAGCCATCGCTCCGGAATGAACTCTTTAGCGTCTTTGCCCCACATAACCTCCGAACGATTGAGGCAATTGATGGGAATAGTGACCATCGAGCCTTTCGCGATGCGAACAGAGGTCGTCACTTGTCCACCAGAAGTGGTTATAGGGCTGCTAAGAGGGAGGATATCGTCTTCAGCCGCCTGAGACCGTATTATCAGTCAAGTTAGCTAGTGCGAGAACAAGTAAGCATACGTGCCACTCTAGAGGTCTCAGGCAAGGCAGGATGCAAGCGCAGGATCTCGTGAACGACAGCGTCAAGGTAAGGCAGTGATCCCGAAAGTTGTTCGTATGTGGGGTCTGTGCCTGCGAATTGAGAAAGTTCCTCGCGTAACTTGGTTTGGACTTCAGGGTGCTTCGAAAGTTCGACGAGGGCCCACTATAGAATCGATGGGTGAGATACAAGGAGAGAAAAAGGCAATACTTGTTTGTAGACCTACAGTCAGGCTGACTGAGAGAATACACCGTCAGTTATGCATCAAATTCTAACGATAATGAAACCTGAACATACTGGATGTGGTTTCATATCCAGCTAGTATGAGGACATTCATCTGGTAGAGCACTGATTAGTTTTGACTGTAAGACAAAATATAATGAAGTCAAACCTGAGCCATGACTTCTTCCTGTGACATATACAGATCAGATGCCGCAGATTCCGCCTTGACTGTCAGACGGTCAGACGGTCAATAATCCAGATTGAACAGGATCGGCAGGATAAACATACGGAGAAGGCCGATTATGGACTTGTCTTCCGACTTTCCTCCTTCCCTTGATTTCCTCGTCTCCTCAAGCAACTGATCCGCGATTTTGCTAGTCGTAGCGTGTAACTTATTCATCAGCAGATTTCTAGTAGTAGGTAACCTGGTGAGGCCAGGAATGACCTGGCCCAGTAAGAATACAACCGAGGATACCAAAGACGTCTTGGAGGTTCCGAACGAATCAAAAGCTTCTGACACAGCAGACGTCCTGCCATCGAGGGTCCCAAAGTCGTGTGAGAAACCGGCAATGCCTATGCTGTCAAGCCTGATTCAAAGCATGAGCGCGGTGGGACAGAAATAATCCGAAGAGAATGACTTACGAGACGTGATTCATCCTATCCATATTTGAGTACGATCTTCTTGAATGGAGAGCTGATGAACGGCACTTACCAATTTTGTACATCGATGACGACCCCGTCCGCAGGACTCGATTCAAGGAGAGAATCCCATGCATTCTTGAGCTATACAGAGTCGATTGTAAAAGCAGACAACCATCAGAGAAAGAAAGTAAGTACCTTGTAGGACGAATCAAAGAACACAGACGTGAGTTTGCGGATGGCTGCATTACTGAAGGCAGGTGATAACGCTTTGCGTTGTCTAAATGAAAGGCGGCATAAAAGACAGAAAAAGCTAAAACGACTAAACGTGTCATACCTCTTGTGGCTGTCCCCTTCAGCCCACAGCAGACCACGACCTAACTACACAACGTCAGGAAAATATCGATGCTTTTGTTACGTTGAACTCACAAATTTAGCGATGAACGATCTAGAAAGTCTTGTGTGCACATATCCATACGTTTCCTTGGAGTAGAAATGGGCTATCGCCTTCGGATCGCAAACCACGACTCTCTTTGTGAGTAAAGCGGCAGGGACTTCATAAACTGGCCCGTACATGCTCATCCAACTCTCATAGAGGGCTCCAGGATCCGGCGCTGTGGCGATAACTTTGCTTAGACCAAAGGTTACGCTGGTATTGGCAGGTCCGTTGAGCTTGGTGGTATGAATGGCTCTTCGGTGTCTAGCAAGGTATGTACGTCCAATAGTACCGACAAGAAACAGTCCAACGAGGAGGGTGATGATGTTCGAGGTTTCTATAAAGCGTACGGGGGCCATTATGGATGGATGGAATAGGTTGAGTGTCGTTGAGAGCCTAATTCCATTGTTTTTAAGTAGGTGTTCCGACAGATCTTCACGGCATGAGAATGACAAAGAGCGGTAAGAATCCGTTCCAGAATAGTATCTGACTCTCCGGTTCTTTCATTTGCATAGCCCAGAGCTCTCAAAAGCGCCATTACAGGACCAAGTGAATACGACGTCGCAAGGTTGATAGCCAGAGAGAAGCAGAATTACCGGCTACGAAGCGTTGAGTATTCATAGCAAGTGGCAAGCGCCCACCCATCACGTCAAGCCGTGTACGCCGGACCAATGTCTTCCTATACAATGGCATACACATGAGGTCCACATAACAGCACAGAACGTACAGAATGATTGTGAGATGCTTCAGATCAGGTAGAGTCGCCCAGGAGTTCTAGTCATGGTTAGACGTCCGACAGATGGCCACGCGATTATGGGAAGGAAATGGCCAATATCACCAAAGAGCAAGCCGGCGGCAGCTAGCACTGCCACCATCGTGATGGATAACCATCTCCAGGAAAATGATTCGAGTGTAGGGTACGGGGATTAACTCCTCAGGAGTTATTCACTGCTTATAAACGCGCCGCAGGCCGGATTTTTTTTTTCGGCCATGTTTATAACCGTTTTTAACACCTAGGGTAAACAGGCACGTGACACACCTAGGAGAGCTATAGCAACGTCCATTCTTGTGCAAAAATTTTTCATTGTTCAGAATCCTAGCTATAAGTCTTATTGAGCTCGATCCCCTCCCCTTTCGAAGAAAATGAGGCGAATTTGACAAAGATTTAAATATTTGACGCCTCTCGTATCGGCGGCACAGCCACACTTGTGGCGATTTTTCCCAGATTCTTCTCAGCTATTTTCCGACACGGGAAAGCATTCGACAGTAAGAAATACCAACGGAAAATTCGAACAAGACCCTTGCAATTGTCATTCATTTTATCTTGATTCCACCTTCATCCATATACCCTCCGGCTTACTGTATCACGTGCAGTACGTCTAGGTGTTAATAACACCAAAATTTTGCCCGTCGAGTTAACGACTGTTAATAACCCCGAAACGTGACGTGTTAATAACAGGTGTTAATAACAGTTGACTTAAACCCGCCACCCTATTCGAGTGCACTGCACGGCTATACTCAGGCTAAGTAGAGGCTAAGTACCTGCTATCCGAAGTAACCTTTGGACCATCGATCTTCGATACTTACGCCCTTCTCCAGGATCTTGTCCTGGTCTCTACAACACGGGTGCTTATGTCTCGTGTTTTCTGGGAATCATTCTAGATCAGCCTTGTCTCAACATTAATATTGTCTTGGAAGCTCTCGATGAGCCTCTACTCCCCAATGGATATCATACCATGATGAACCCCCAGACCGCGCCCCCGTACTTGTACGGCTGCCGTAGGTAGGCCATATCATATCACGAGAACCCCTGCCGGCGATATGAAGATACGGCATCTGGAGCCCCCTCCAGAAATAGAGCAGATACGCAACTATGGAGAGCTTGTTCTCACTCCACCCGGACTGGCGTCACCCCACCCGTCATAACGCAATATCCATGACCCTTGGATTTGTATACTAGATATAGGCAAAGTCGCCGACTCTTGTCGCTTGGCTCTCATAGTCGAAAGTATCAAAAGGGCTGTCGTCAGACTTTAGATCATCCTATGTCCAGTATGAATTATCCACCAACGACTGTTCATCAAACTAGATTCGACTTAGACGTCGAATTGAACCCATTTGAACGATCGTTTCAATCGCCAGTGGGTCTGCGTGTTGCCCCCAACAGTCCTCATCCTGGAGGAAACAATGAAAGGCAGACTATAAGCCCTAAACAATCAGGCGCGTCAATCTTCTCTTCACTACTAGCGGATCAAACGTACCAATGGCCCCTATTATCTGCCACCTCTTTCACAAACTCGCTTAATGCAGGTCCATTGAACCCCGCCATGCTCTCTGCACCACAGGACAAATACGACCACATTTCCTTCGATCCGACATCCTTCTTCACAGGCTTCTCTCCTCGTTCGGGTATAACCCCACACAGAGAGCTGACTACGACGAAGGATACGCTCCTCCTCCCGCTTAGTGGAGGTCCATTTGCGTTCCCTTCTCCAAATACTGCTTTGTTAGAGCTCATGCACGGCCGTATCGAGGAATCGGGTTCTTCACCTTCGGAGACCCCCACCCTCAATAACCTTTGTGCTCATCCCAGCGCGCTTGGCTCCACTTCCACTTCCAATGATTCTCTTAGCTCAGATCTCGATCAGCCTCCTCGTCTGCGCAACTCTCACCCAGAGGATGTGGTGGAAGGTGATCACCCTCCATCAACTACGGCTTTGTCGAACACGACGATAGCAAATGGTCTATTCTTATTGACCCAAGCAAACGAGGAATTAAAGAAAATGGAACACGTTTCCAAGAAAAATGAGGCGCAGACGTCTACAGACCAGACGAAAGGGACGAAGAGAAAAGTACACGATGCCGAGTTGCAGCCTGATCAGCCACGGCAGCGTCCAGGCATCAAGGCGAGGGTGATCTCCAGATCGCTCAGCAGGAATGAAGGTAGTGAAGACGAAATTGAGAAGCAGGAGGCGCTCCAGAGTGAGAGCCGAGATGGAAGACAGTACGGAGGTCGTCGTAGAACGAGAAGGAAACCGCTGACAGAGGAAGAGAAGCGGAAGGATTTCTTGGAAAGAAATCGGATAGGTGTGTCTCTTTTCGTCTCTCAATCTATCGCTCACAACCTCGTTCCTTCTGGCTCGTCGGCCAGCCGCCTCGAAATGCCGACAGCGCAAGAAAGTCTGGCAGGCTGACCTCGAAGCGAAAATCGAGTACCTCATTGGAGAGAACGAACGGTTAATGCATGCACTCGTTGCATCGCGAGAAGAACTGTCTCGTCTAAGTGCAGTTCTTGGGAGTCGCGCGGTCGTTGGCGGTGCGAACTTGTAGGGAAGAACTCTTCAGCACCTTCATAGACTATGGCAAGTATCTAGATAGGTTCTCGAACTTCAAACAATATCATTTCCTTTTGACTTGTGTCCATACATACATACACATCAATTCTCACTCTTTCTGAACTACTCGTAGCCGAGCCTTCGAATTCATCAAATTCCTGGAGTATCCGCGATCTTATACGTCAATTTTTCTGCGTGAACCTTGAAAGAAGATATCAGGAGACATTCCAGGTCCGAAAAAAAAAACACATACCTTGCCAGACCTCATATATTCAAATCCTTCAGCAACGTCCGCGAGTCCACGAGGGTATAGCTTGACGGGTACGTGTTTTATTGGATATTTTGCGAGGACTTCAGAGATCATCACGGCGAATTTGACAGCATGCTCGTAATTTTCTGGAATCGCTGCGAGCTTGATGGGAAGTACCATGTCCTAGATGCTCGCATTAGTCGCCACCTCATTAGATTATGCACTCAAGGTTACTCACCTTGCCGTGAACACTATACGCGATCTGGAACACGACCTTCACGTTCTCCCTCTTGCTTTGATACGGAAGTAGAGCCGCGATCGTCCCACCCTCTTTGCTCAAAGAATTTGTGACTTGTTCGGGCGTCGAGCCTTCACTGATACAGTCCATGGCAATCTGCAAATTGCCTCCAGTAGAGGCAAATATTTTCGCAGGAGTCTCCGGGTCGGCATAGTCATAAACCTCATCTGCGCCAAGAGACTTGACAAAGTCAATATTCTTGCTCGAAGCAGTCGAAATGACATGCAAGCCCGCTAATTTTGCGAACTGGACGGCGTATTGGCCAACCGCGGACGTTCCTGACCATATGAGAATAGTAGTGGGCACTGTGGTGGGGTTGAGAGGCGTAGGAATGTCCAATATTTGATAAAGGTCCTGGCAAGCCGTGTAGCATGCGACGCCTAGCTGCGCGGCTACCTCGAAAGTCATGGAATCCGGCAAATGGAAAACTAGAGTGGCGATCTCCGTCACGTATTCGGAAAATGAACCATTGGGCCCGGCGCCTTGAAAGGAACCGTCAGGAGATGTTGGGAAGACAAGGTGGAAGGATGTAGCGTACCTCCATGCACAAACCCAGCAACGCGTTCTCCGATGGTTCTCAGTCCAGCAGGCACAGCTGAACCTATACTGACGACGGTTCCCGAAAAGTCGCAACCCACAATATAACCTTTGTGTTTATGCATCGAAAGTGTTTTCCCTGGGGGATGCGAAACCATGAGTCCGATATCCACAAGATGAGGAAATGTAATTCGCACAATCTGTAGGATTTTGAGCAGCAGCAGCAACCTTGATCAAGACCTCATCAGGGCCAGGAACTGGTACATCGACTCCTTCCTTCAGTTCTAAGCCGCCATTTCCATCGCTGACGACAGCTTTCATAGTCTTGGGTATCATTTCGGGGATGTTGAGTAATTAATCTGTTATGTTCCACTTTCGTTAGTTGATGAGTTCTACATTGTATCGCTGAACGCTCACTGAGTGAAAATGTATCGCTTTGCGAGGATCTGATGGTAGTTTGCGAAGAAAGTGGATGATACGGGATAGAAGGATACGAGGGTCACATCGGCCTCCCGCGTGGCCGTGGCTGACAGAGCAACGCATCTCATGGGAACTAACAGTTAGTAATCCAAGGAGCTCTGATATCGAGTGCGTGTGTTCAAGACAACTGGATCGAGGGACTGATTCATCATCGAAAAAGTCTTAGCCGCACTATTTTGAGCATCAGTCTGACACGCATCATATTCGGCTTACAAATCATTATCTTCATAAGACTCGGCGCTTGTTCAGGAACGCGTCAGTCACGTGGGAGTGAAGACCGTATCTTAGACGCGTGGCTTCAGGCGCTGGAAGTACAATGGGGAACATCGTATGCAAGACTTGCGAGTTCAAACATCAATACGACGATCCGGTCAGTGTTGTCGTCAGAGTCCTGGAGTATCCGCAATTCTATATGTTAACTTCTCTGCATGAACCTAAAGAAGATTATGAGAAATCAACTGATAGCTATTGATTGTGACCACAAACTTTTCCCGCCCTCATGTATTCGAGTCCTTCAGCAACGTCCGCGAGTCCATGTGGATATAGCTTGATGGGTACGTATTTGATCGGATATCTAGCGAGAGTCTGTGAGATGATCGTAGCAAATTTGACGCCGTATTCGTAATCCCCTCGATTTGCTGGTAGTTCAAAGGGAAGGATTAGGTGCTAAAAAAGCCCAGGGGCATCGTTAACCGACTTGAATGATATGATGAAACGGGAACCACCCACCTTGCCGTGTACAGTGTTCGTCACGTTAAACACAACACTGACATTCTTTCTCTTACTTTCGTACGAAAGTAGAGTCGCGATGGTCCCACCTTCTTTGCTCAACGAATCTGTGACTTGATCAGGTGTCAATCCTTCACTGATGCAGTCAACAGCCATCTTCAATTTGCCCTCAGTAGCAGCGAAAATTCTTGCTGGAGTCTCCGGATCAGCATAGTCAAACACCTCGTCCGCGCCTAGGGACTTGACGAGGTCGATATTCTTGCTTGAAGCAGTCGAAATGACGTGCAGACCAGCTAATTTCGCGAATTGGACGGCGTATTGTCCAACACCTGATGTTCCCGACCATATGAGGATAGGTGTAGGCACAGCGGTGGGGTTGAGAGGTGTAGGAAGGTTGAGTGTTTGATACAGAGCCTGACAAGTCGTGTAGCATGCTGCGCCTATCTGCGCAGCTACCTCGAATGTCATCGAATCCGGCACAGACAGAACCAGTGTGGCGGGGACCACCACATATTCGGAGAATGAACCAATAGGCCCGCCACCTTCGTCAAACGCCGTTAGTATGCGAAAGAAAATAAGGAGATGTATGTAAAATACCTCCATTAACAAATCCAGCCACTCGTTCTCCGATTTTTCTCAGACCAGAAGATACATCTGAGCCTATCCCAACAATGGTGCCCGAAAAATCACAGCCAACGACATAACCCTGTTGTTTATGCAAGAAGAGCGTTTTCCCTGGAGCGTAGAACGGTTAGTGACATATTATCGAAGGGGGAAAAAACGACATTCGCACAGTCTGTAGGATTCTGGGCAGCAGCTACGACCTTCACCAAGACTTCATCCGAGGCAGGAAGTGGGACATCGACTTCTTTCAACTCGACACCACCATTCCCATCACTCACAATGGCCTTCATGATCTTGGGCACCATTTCACGAGACTTGAAGGGTATATTCGTGAGTCAATTGTCGCTTCGGATGGTCTGAATGACTTCGCACCGGTCAAATTCAACACACCTGAAAATAACCTAGGTCGATAGGAAAGTATCGTCAGGGCATTGCAGAAGAGATCATTGCTTTGTACAGCGAAGACGACTTGAAGTTCGCTGACAGACGCGTAAATCGGCATATTAATCACCAATTGCAGATTGTATCGGTCTATTAATCATCGCTTATGTAAGCATCAGTTAGTCGCGAGAAATTTACCAAGGACACAATCGTTCTCCGTGTTTGAGTGGGGACCATGGGGCATGCCTCCAGAATACTAGCGTGTAAGTCGAGTCTACATGCGTCAGGTTGGTATTCAAGCTCACGAGTACAACAGTGGGGAGAAGAAGTCATAAAAAATGTGAAGAAGCAGTCAAAGGACGAAGATGAAATCCTCATTTTGGCTGTCTGTAAGATCGTCAAAGGCCTTCTCGTTACGCGCTGTAATTCCGTCTTCCTGGGTGGTTTGGGCGGCCGCGCTGGGTCTGGTCTCCAGAGAAGTATCAATGACCATGCCAACCTTACCCAAGCGGACACGAGATGCAGCATGCTGCTTATTGCGGAATGCGAGGAAAGCAGCAGTCAACCTATGCAAATGCACATTAGATATATATAAGAATGTCGACAATAGCGAATGAGGAGCAGCACACAACGTACAATGTCACGACGGCCAGAAGTATCCAACATATCAAACTACAGAAATCCTCAGCATTGCGTTTCGGATCTCGACGAATCAATTCCTTACTCAGCTATAAGACCACGGTGATAATATGGTTTGTCCTGTGTTCTGTAAAGGAGGGGCCCGACAATCTTTGTAAATTGTGAAACGCAAGATGAGTATGACTCGGGTAGGCATCCAATATACGCTCGACTCACATTACCGGCACATTGAGCAATGAAGACAAGGCCCGTGGTGCATGTCTTCTTAGTGTGACCAGCAGTATTCTGGGAGCTCCAGGTATAAAGCATAGGTTCTGCGAGTAAGTCAGCTCAATGTGAGTGGGGCTGCAGATATAAAAGAGTCTGACGCAGTGCAGTGGAAAAAGACAACTATGATGAGGAGTCAATATCAAGGAATGGCCGCTACTGTACAGATTGTGACATACCACATAATAACATCCCAGTAATTTATTCTTTAAATCCGAACCGCGACCGAGCCTGAAGAGTGCCGACGCACCAGCTATGGGAGGAAGTGTAAGAAAGAGCACGACTGGCCACTTGAGTTTGATCTTGGTCGAAATCAGGCCAGAAGCAAGGGTTACAAGGACTTGGAAAACGAAGAATGGAATGTTGAACAGAACGGTCTGAAACTGGTTGAAACCGAATCCCTCTGAGTGAACAAGTCAGGCCATTTTTACGAAGCCTTGTGAGACAAGAATATGCATACGAATAATCAACGGTCCAAAAGCACCAATGCCACCACTCGGTACGCTGAGGATATCAAATCAGCGTGACATCTACCATGCTAACATATACGAAACTTACGCGCAAAGGAAGAGGAGGGCAAACCAAAGATACGTCTTCGGGTCTGCACAGAGGTCCCAGACCTGGTCCCATTTCCAGATTTTCGACTCGGTTCCCTAAAAATGAAGGTTCAAGAAAGGTTGCGTTGGTAAGAACACGTATTGATACCGGCGTAGAGAAACATATTCCGTACCTGATTATTTGCTCTCAACCTCTCGAGTGCAATTACCTTCTCATCGTGATTCAAAAATCGAGCCTTCGCGGGCGAATCGGGTAGTACCAAACTATAGGTGGAGATAATGTATGAGAGGAGTGACATGTTCCAAATGACTCCTTGAGCTCACAGGATGACCGGAGAACACACAATAGTAAGAAGACCGATGAATAGAAATATAGTCTGCAAACGTCTGAGTATCTCGCGGTCGATTACAGGCATGACTGCGGCCCACCTGGTATGGTCTCAGAGAGCCATTTATATGTCCGAGACCGTATGACAGCAGAGAGCCAACCTGTGAAGTCTTGCGTCAGCAATCAAACAAGTCCAGCAGGAAATAGATCACGTACTACACCGGTACCACCGTTGACGGCCATCCACATAGACAGACGCATTGTTTGCTCACGCCTGCGCCACCACTTTGAGTACCGTCAGGGAGCTATTTTTGAGAAGTAGAGACTTGAACGGTACCATTTGCGTGATTGTGATGAAGCAAGGAGCTGAGGAAGGTAAACATCTACCAGAATACAGACCACAGAGTGATTGATTACTTACCAACAGTGGCCTCAAAGATGCCCAAGAAAAAACGGGCAGTGATCAGCCCTTTGAAATCTTTTGCCGCCGCAGTGCTCGCAACAATGGCTCCCCAAAGCAATACATGCACGAACACTGAATGCCACTTGTAAACGCGCGCCTTCACGTGGGAAAGAGAAGGGACGTACGATATTTAGCCAAAGGAAGCCTGACCAAAAGATACGAAGAGACGGGTTGCCAAACCAATTGAGCCACATAGACGATACTGCTGAGCCAGCTGTATTGAGATCCAACAAGACCTTGAAGAAGACATTATTAAGAAGGACCGAAAGAAGAACGTAAGAAGGCGCTGACCTGTATCTGCAACGATGCCGAATACTGAGGTATACGATAATGAAGACCTTTGAAGACAAGACCTGTTAGTTTGTTCTATGAAACATCAGTGTAAAGACAGTCGTACTTGTCTAATTGTTGCAGAAAATAAACGAGGAGCACCACCGGCATCACCCATAAATCGATCTTCCGAAGAACTGCTGCATCCTGCTCCGCGGTAATTGTTATGGGTGTCTTCGCAGAGTCACCAAGGATGATTAGAGCTGCATCACCGTTCTTGATTCTTGAAGAACCGGGTTCAGGTTCAGGAGAGAGGGTGTTCTCAAGCCGAACTTCGTCAAGCTTCTCAAGGGATACTGAAGGCGGCATGGAGGTCAAGACGATAGCAAAGGGGGATAAAACGCTTCAAAACGAGAAGGTCCCGACATATCATTTTAGGCGCTTTCCTTGATGAAGTCAGAACCGCCAAAGGATCTGCAGATATTGCACGGTCCGTATTCGGCCCATTTGGATATACGTATCCTGCCCAGGGCACTCCTGCGTTTTAGCAGGAATAACTAGGATTCCTCTTGGGATTGACTGGGCTAGTTTCGTTTCTTTTGCTTTCGTTGGTCCCCAGATCACAAGACGAACATCATCAGGCACAAAAATAGTTTTAGAGTTCGCTCTCACCAAGTCATGCTTCGATGGTAAACCAATTATCACCCCACGGGGCACAGGGATGTTAGGCGCCACAATATCCTATGATATACGAAAATCTCGAGCAAGTGCCATCATCTGACTTGTACGTTCGGTACGAGACAAACGGACCGAACACGGACCGATATCTAAGTAAAGAGCATGTTAAATACTATATCGTAGCAGGCAGAAAGGATGAAGCTCAACAATCTCGTTATCTACATCGTTCTTTCGTAGCTCAGCGCTAATCATGTCAAAACCTCTCGGTGGTCGAGTCGCCATCGTTGGCACAGGAAGTCGGGCGGCCATGTTCGTTCGAGGAATTGTCGTACGTCCATCTAGCAGCGTCGTAGCTCTCTGCGAGCCCAATGCAGTTCGCGCCAAATATTACAACAATCTTTTGGTCTCCCTGGGTGCACCGGCGGTTCCAGTGTACAAACCCGAAAATTTTAAGGAGATGCTGACACAGGAGAAGGTCGAAATGGTGGTGGTAACTTGCATTGATGCGTTACACGATCTGTACATCGTACCTGCGTTAGAAGCTGGCGGCGAGTAACAACACAATGCAGTCAAGATGAAATGCCTGATTGATAGCTTCTGACAGTGCGCGTGCTCACCGAGAAACCGATGACAACCGACGTGGACAAGTGTCGACGCATTCTTGAGACCGTCGCCAGGACTGGACAGCATATCACGGTAACCTTCAACTATCGGTAAGCAGGCAGTCGAAATATCGTTTTCTATATTGATACCTCTTCAGTTACAATCCTGTTCACGAACTGGTGAAGCGAACAATCGCAGAAGGCAAGATTGGACAAGGTATTTGCTTCTCAAGTATGTTGTATCCAACAATCTTACCAACACATACACGCAGTCCTTTCGGTCCATTTCGAGTGGCTTCTAGATACCGTCCACGGAGCTGATTATTTCCGTCGCTGGCATCGACAAAAGACAAATTCTGGAGGACTCATGGTACACAAAGCGGGACATCATTTTGACCTCGTGAATTGGTGGATCGATGCAGAACCAGAGATCGTGGCTGGGTTCGGCAAACTGGCGTTCTATGGCGAGGAGGCAGGAAAGAAGCATGGTTGGGCAAAAGACTACGAGAGGGCCAGAGGAAGTGAAGAAGCGAAGAAGGACCCTTTTTCCATCGATCTGGAATCGGACGAGACCCTGAAGAAGATTTATGCTGATGCTGAAGGCGAGGACGGCTACTATCGAGACCAGAATGTGAGTGGTTCAGTACTTGCTAGATCGTAGCTTATGTATTTGTCAGGTTTTCGCACCTGGAATAGGAATAGAAGACGATATGAGTGTGATGGTCCGTTATAACACAGGCGCAACTTTGACTTACCATCTCGTCAGTCAACGCTCATCTATGAATTCGCGGATACCGAGACTGATTCTCCCTGTTAGACCGCTTATTCTCCTTGGGAAGGCTACCGCGTGATGTTCAACGGTTCCCTCGGGCGTCTCGAGCTCAACGTAGTCGAATCCCAATATCGCCTTCCTACTGATGGAGAAAGGATGGGTGGCCTAATCCACGGCACACAGGCGCTTCCACACGCAGGAGACGTCAGCATTATCTTGCATAAGTTATGGGAGAAACCAGAGTCGCTTCCTGTCAAAGTCGACCATGCTGCACATGGAGGGGGAGATGTACGTATGTTAAGCGTGCTGTTCGGGCCGATCCCAGGAGAGCAGGCCGATACAGGTGATGCCTCAAAGCAAAGTGCAAACGAGCGGGATGGTGCACTTGCCCTCGCCGTTGGGCTGCTCGCAAATGAGAGTTTCAAGACGGGAAAATTCGCAGATATCAAAAGCTTGAATCTTCCTCTGTAGTTTGCTTACCGGCGTAGTATCAAAGTAATCACAAATACTTTTCTGCAAAGTATAGATATGGCTGGCTTGCAGAATCAGAGTGAGGAGAGGGCTAGAGCGGCGGCAAGCCGCAAGATTTTAGACGACGGGCAAAAAAGGCAAAAACTCCGTGACTCCCACCAATGTGACGCCATGTGACAGTACGCGTTTGCGTCACATTTCCAATCTCTTCCGCCTATTTTTCGCGTCTCCGGATTTCGACTTTGATCATCTACTGGGATGTCAGAAATCATCAAAAATCCATCGCACGGTCCCGGGCAGACATGTATGGCGTTCTCCAGAGATGGATTGTGAGTTATTCATCGGAACATCTCTCTGTATCAACCAATTCGGGGTACTCATGATTTGGCAGGCATGCATACACGGGCGGCGAAGACTGCATCGTCCGCATCTGGGACACCAAAATTGGCGGGAATCAAGAGCCCTCCACGGCATCTGAAGCAGAAGGTGGAATCACGTCGATAGCAACTGCGGTGTGTTGCATGTCATTACAGGTGGCACCATGAATCTTATCGAGTTTTGACTGCCCACCTAGCCCGACTGCTGGCTGTCTGGGAGTGAAGACGCTGAGGTTCGAAGATATGCCAAGGATCTACCTGAACTAGATGGTCTGGTGACTAGTGTGAGTGGTGTTGCTGTTCGCTGTGTTGCAATCGATCCCAAGGGTAAAAGGGTGGCCGTCGCGTCCGAGTAAGTGGTCGAGTCTCATCAAGAAGCTTTGGTGCTGAAGTAGTCATAGTGAATTGGCTGTAAAATTGGTCGAGATGGAGGATATCATGCAGGTCTCACTTCTGAAAGGACATGCAGGAGGAGTCAGGAAATTGACATGGCATCCGTCTGCACCCCTTTTGGTACGTCATTTTCGCTACCCAACTTAGCACGTACTGACTCATGATCCAGACAACATCTGGTGTCGACGGTAAGATAATCGTGTGGAACGTCGAATCTGGCAAGGAAGCAAGGATAGAGAAGATGATTGAGGGTGTCATCCCAAAAGTCGTTGACCCGTCGTCAGTGCTTTCATGCATCCTTCCTTCCTCTTTGTTCACAGTATCCCTGGATCGTAGAGCTCCGGAATTCGTCCATGATTGTTCGGCAGTATGGCACACCTCGGGCCAATATTTCTTCACAGCGACACGAGCTCAGGGCAAGTTTTTATGTCTGTATTTTCCCATACGCAACTGAAGAAATTCCCAACAGAGATTGTGACGATTTCTCGTGCAGATTGGACCAAGACGTCGACTTTCTCTGATCCAGCGGTTTCTGGTGTCACAACAGCCCTCGCAGTGTCCGTGAACGGAGTTTATCTCGCCTCTGCTTCCCAGGCAAAAGTTCACATCTGGTCTACGCAAACACGACGGGTGCTCATCAGGTAGATACACCCTCTTACAGAGATTATCTAGACTAATGAACCCTGCATCTATGCAGCCACCCCACCGACCCCGAATCTACAATTACGCATCTTGCATTTTCTCCGTCTCAAAATCTTCTCGCATGGACAGACACTGAAGGAGTCTTCACTCGATGCTCTAAGGCTGTTCCTGAGACGTTCCCAGATCCCGTCAAGCCCTCAATCTCAAGCGGCGGTTCCGCGACTGTTCCTGTGCAGCGGAAATCGACACCATCGTTATTCGGTGACGATCCTCTGAGACCAGAGAAAGGGGGCGATATTGATCTTGATGCGGACATGGATGTTGACGATGCAATGCCTGAATTCGACGATGACTTTATCATAGATGATCTCGATCCTGAGGTGGTGAAGCCCAGTGCCAAAGACGGATTCGTCAAAGAGATGGGTAAGCATGCTTTCAGGATGTCTTGTGCTGTCCTGACTATCCGTACACGTACAGTAAGCATCACCAAGGCTCAACCGCCGTTTCAGCCAGGTTCTACCCCCATGATAAACAAAAAGAGATACCTTGGTGAGTTACAGCAATTCTATGTCGATTGACCTATCAATTCATGAGAGGCCTGTAATTATACTTCAAGCGTACAACATGATCGGTGTCATCGAAGTCACTGATCAAGATACACACCACATCGTAAATGTTGATTTCTTTGACCGATCTATGCGGAAAGGATATCATTTTACAGACCACTTCAAATACGACCTAGGTTGTCTCGGTATGTAGACTCTGCACCGTGGATATTCATTCGATCACTGATTTTTCCCGCTTCGCAGGGGAAAGAGGAGCCCTCTTCGCCTGTCCGCCTGAGAACGACCATCCTGCCCAAGTTCTATACAAACCGTACGGAGAATGGACATCATCTCGCAGTGAATGGTCGTATCGACTAAAAAGGAAGGGCTCCACAGTCCTCGGCATCGCTGCTGGAGGTAGCACTCCTTCTAAAAGTCTAAACCAGAGCGTAGACAACGATTTACAAGGAACTGGCAATATTGTCATCGCCACCAGCGAAAACGATCTGACATTTCTCAGTGGTACCGGAAGAGAAAGACGGATATTGGGTCTTGGGGCTGAATTCGTATCCATGGTTGCAGGGAACGAGTGGGTATTCGTGGTACACCGGGCGGGGTCCACAACAATCGACGGTAAGCTCTTGTTGGGCATTTTTTCAAAAAAATAGGCTAATCGAAACGTACACAGGATCTCAGAACCTAACATATAGGCTAATCAATTTCGAAGATTTCAGCGTGCGTCAGAAAGATATATTACCTATACCCAAGGGCCATCTTCTCAAGTGGATTGGAATCACCGCAGAAGGCGTAAGTCCTCATATACTCTTCGTTCTTTCTCGTTGGAATGATTACAATTATGTCCAGGCCCCCGCAATATATGATACCACCGGCGCTCTGCATGTCCTCACAAAATACCGAGTGCCCCACCATGGTTCTTGGTCTCGCGTCATGGACACAAACCTTCTCGAACGTCGACAAGGTAAAGATGAATCGTACTGGCCTGTTGGTGCCGAAGGGAGTACATTCATGTGCGTGATCTTGAAGGTTTGTAGTTCCATATAAGCTTGACTCCCTCCTCTGTTCTTATGAGCGCGTCCCTTCGTGATAATAGGGACGACAAGAGCATCCCGAATTCCCAAGGCCAATCATTCAAGAGCTTCCAATACAAATGCCTTTCCGGCGCGAAGAGGACTTGGCGGAAGAAAAGTGAGTGTTCTCGCATTCGTAGCTATATTTCAGGGTTTATGAGACCCTTTCCATCAGGCTGGAACGGGAACTACTGCTTATCGACATGGAGAGAGACGCGCTCGACGAGGAACTCATAACAGACGACCTCTCGCGAAGAGAACGAGCCTTGGACAAAGAAATCATACAGCTCGTTCAAGTCGCAGCGAAAAACGACAACTCTTCTCGCGCTCTAGAGCTGTGTAAACTCTTCCACAACACCTTCTCGTTCGACATGGCCGTCAAAGTCGCTGAACACTACCGTTTGGCCGGCTTACAGGAGAAGATTGAACTGCTCAAGGCGGATCGGGAGGAAAACGAGGATCGCTTAATCATTGCCCGAGATAAACGTAGAAGGTGGCTCAAGCCTGATCTTCCTCCGCGGATGATTCAAACAAACGATGAAGCGTCATCGTCACGACCAAAATATTTCCAGGAATTTGGCCCTCCACCTGCCATACACAGACCGGGACTTGCCCCTGCGATCCCTGTCGTACAAACGACGCGGTATTCCTCCATGGCTCCGCCTCTCAGGACACCTACTGCTCTATCACGTTTACCCTCCGAACAACCAGAATCCCTCAACTCTCCGGACGGTAAGCGTAAACGAGACGAGAACGAAGATGACTCGTTCAATGTAGATGAATCTGAGAGTTCCCTACCCCCGCCACCGAAACACAGTAAGAACTCTCTCCAAGCTCCTCCGAGGCTCCTCCGAGACCTTTTCTTACCATGATCATTTGTGATCCAGAAGTAAACCCGTTCGCTAGAAAACCTGGCCAAACACCTGGGAACAACCCCTTCGCTCGAAAGCCAGAACCTCAGGCCAGCAAAGCGACTATCCGCAAGACGGAAAGCTTTTTCGACAAGGTCGATGCTGTAGAAATTGACCATGGCAAAATGAAACGTCAGTCACTATTTTCCAATTCTTGGTGTGGCGTATATGCTGATAGCAAGCTCTTTGTTCAGGGTCTGCTGTCGGCAAGGGTAAAGAGAAGGAGAAAAAAGAGGGTCCTCGTCAAGCTACTCTGTTTGGGATGATGCCAGGCCTTCCCAAAGAAAAGGAAAAGAAAGCCCCACGGAAAAGCACGAAGCACAAAGTCAGCGAGTCCGAGGCGCCAGCCGACGATGTTGAGGACGCGACGGAGACGCAAAGCACGGATGTGACAGTGACAGAGGAGTCTTCCAACGGCGAGACGTTGGTGGAGACACAGCTCGAGGAGACACAGCTGAATGAATTGGACGAGACACAACCGACTGAGCTCGAAGATTTGGGCGCGCAGACTAACGGGTCGGAAGAGCTCCAGATGGTCGAATCTTGATACATTGATACTAATAGACGACCTGGGCCAGCTGCATGATAGTAACAGGATATTGCTATGTATGGAAAATATATGATGATGTACTTTTTGTAGGGAGCCGTGACTGGTATATTTCTTATGCAACGACTCTGCTCACGTCAAACGACGATTCTGTGACTCCTTTTCCGCTACAAGAACATCGCTGATTTGCAAATCCTGGAGAAAGCCAGACGGTCAGTTCCGATATCGTGGCCCGAAAACGACAACAACAACGTACATCAGGCGCGAAAGGCCATTCATCGAAAGCTTTGACTAGTATCTGCCATTCCCGGACAGTCAAGTTCCTGATTTGCTTGGTGGTGTCCAGACGCTTCGTAGGCGACAGCGTCGGATTGTCGATGACTTTGACTAGGTTAGCTGCTCCAGGTGCCAATGAACTACATGACGGCCGACATATGGTGAGGTGCGAGTACGCGATTCACGACTCGAGTTGGGTCACGTACCTAATAACCTTTTTCAGAGGCTGCCCCTTGAGAACGTACAAACGACGAAGACAGAAGTCCCACTTCTCGAGCAGGTCCTTCCCGATGAACTTGTAGAATTAAAATAGAATGAACCCCGTATTGGACGCGTACGACGAAACATGCTTACTGGTTTGTCTAGAGGTGTGATGTTCACGGCTTGGAAAGGTTTTACGAGATTAGATGGGTGAAAGTGTTCCGCGTATGGTTCTAGGGTGCTCGGCTCGACAGCCAACTCGACCTGGGCGGTCGCCTCGGCAACAATAGTAAGTTTGCATCGGATATTGATAGTGTCAGCACCGAAGCCTGTGGTTAGTCGCTACAGAGATAGATGAGTGAGTTCGGATGAATTTTTGACATAGCACATACGAACCTGGTAGACGTGATCAGTCAGGACAAAGCTCATAGGGACACGACCGTATTGGAACAGCCATTGTCCGTCAGGTATTCCACGTAAAAATTGGGCAACGAGTTGTTCCCCTAGCACGTCAACAGGCATATGAGATACAAATTGGAGTTGCGGATGTACTGCGGGTATGATCATGAGTGGTGGTATCGAATACAGGGAGGAGGATGAGACGGACCGCCTTCTCCCCAAGGGTACTTGGTTACGTCGTCCATGAGACCCTGCTCTTTCATCTCATCGTAAGTAATCCAGTTGTATCCACTGTTGGGTAGTATGACGACCCGAGGGTCCATTTTCTCTAATGGCTGCATGAAATATGGTCAATAGCTAGAGTCAAGACGACGTGCTGACTTACCCGTAACCAGGGCAGATAACCTGGATTGTCCTCCATAACAATCAGCTTCTTTATGCGTTCTTTTGGCAATGCCAGTAAAGCCCTTGTGAGTGCACCGGGGCCTTACTCTTGTTCAATTAGACATACTGAACAAGTCAACTGGAAGACATACCGGGAAATGCTTCGATGATGACTTTATCTCTGGAGCCCTTCGGAACAAACTTGTCAGCGATTATACTAGCGGTGGTTGGGTTTGACAGGGAGTATCTGTTCTGTGCGCCCTGCCTCGGAAACAACGCCCGCCAATGGCTACCTTCAGGAAGAACCTCCGAGGGTGGAAACTTGAGAGCACGGGCATCCTTTGCAGACAGCCTGGCTCGGGGGGTAGTATAGTATCGACCAAGCCATTTTGTGAGAGTAGGCTTGCTCGTAGCGTATCTCAAGATGAAAAGGCTCATGAAGAAAGTTTCTTCCTTGAAAAGATCTATCATGTGTGTGACACTGTGTGACTGTACACACTTTTGGCCTTGGAATCAAACAACGTGACGGAAACATATCTATCTCAGGCATATCTCTCTCGCCTCACCATTGGCCACAAGCTGATTTTATATCTGACTTGCAGTTCGGTGCCCTCTAGTGACTCATGTCTCGCTAACAAATTTGAGAGAGGACATACCTCTAGTTTCTTGCCAACTTCCACCCACATCCGAGTTTTCAAGATGTCCAAGTCTGACATTCATCCTGATGTCAAGGACCGTGAAAAAGAGACTACAGGACCCTCCATTCACACGACCGACCTGGGGGTATGGCGTGTTTTGACGCTGAAGAAATCTATGTTCGATTTCAGAGGAGAGTGGCAGTTTGTCGTGTCCGTGCTCCCTCTCTTGCGCCGCCTTTTTGTAGATCTGTTCAACCTGGGACCATTTCTCTTCTTGTGTATCATTATGGTAAGGATATGGGATAGCCTGGGGCCTGTCCTACTGCTCCAGCTGTCTAGTCGTCTTCTTACCGTTGTCAGTCATTGCTTTGGCCTCGATTTTTTTTTTTCCGTCTTGATGTCGTCTTCTGTGAATGTAGATCGAAGTTGGTCTGATCAAGGGACACCCTGATACTGAAGCCATCGTATTTGCCGTTGCGACTCGTCTCATTTTTGTGGTCATCGCAGCAGTCATCCGTTCTTGGAGGTCAGCGGCATTCCCGACCGGATATCTATATTATGGCTGATCATCGCTTCATGGTTTGACAGAGATAGGATCCTCCCCATCTTTCAAACGCGTGTGATTTTGCATTACGAAAAAATCATGCTGCGAGGTATTGACTTCATCGTCATTGACCGTTGCTGTCCAGCACTTATCGGTACTATTAAGTTCGACTGCAAACGGACTTACCGACATCGCAAGGTCAGCTCAAACCTTCCAGTCTTGTCTATCCACTGAACCATACCAGAAAATACTGCAAACTCCTTCGTCGATCCTGGACGAGCTTAGAAAGGGTTTGATCGCACGTTGAAGTTGATTGAAACCTTGTTTGCGGCTACCTCTCAAATAGCTTTCATTGTCCATTCGACACGAAATCATGGATACTGGTTCTTCATACTCTGCATAGCCAAACCTTTCCTGCAGGTTGCGTCTCGTCGAGAGCTTTCTTCCAGACGTAGATTCTTTCCGTCCTCTCCCTTACGGGCCTCACTCATTCTTCATCCTTCTCAGCTCATGTTGCCTATCCAATCAATACTGACTATATCCGTATGCAATCCCTTACGGAACTTGCTAGACCTGGTTATAGACAAGATGTGATTACTGGAAACAGTATTGGACATGTGTTAGCAGGTAAAGCACTCCTTTCAACGTCGTAGTTTTGTCTGTCTCACATATACCTTCTTATAGCATACAGGAAAGCTCGAAAGGCCCTTGAAGATACCGCAATCGATGAACCCAATCAGCTCTGGAGACGTCATGCCACCCCCTGGTTCAACATCTTATATCAGCTTAGCGCTGATTTACCTATGGTAAGTCTTCATCCAAGCTCGTATCAATATCTTTACCGACTTCATTCTAGGTCCATTACGCTACTAACGCTATCTTAAATCCTACAAACCTATCCTTAACATCAATCGCTATACTCCAACAATCTTCGACGCTGCTGCGTAGGACCTTTGAAGGCATATTTTGGGTCTTATGGAGGGCTCGCGAAGATTGGAACGATGTAGAGCATATCTACGAAGTTCAGGATATCAAGAATATGGTCGTCGATGGAGAGCTCAATTATCCCAATCCTACTGGAGAGCAATGCAAAGGCATGGCGCTTGAACTGCGGTTTGTCTCTATTTTCTTTTTCCTTGTTCCTCCACCAAGGTAATCGTCCATGTCCATCAGGAACGTCAAAGTTGCCTACCCGGGCAGCAAATCCACCGTGAACGCACTGAATGGTGCATCATTCTCCATCAAGGCAGGCCAATTGGTCGTATTGGTCGGTCCGTGAACAAATTACAAATCTTCCTTTGTGTCTTCTTATTGAGTCCTTAGGTGCGAACGGAAGCGGAAAGTCTACCATTGTCAATATCCTGACGAGATTGTACGATGTCGACGAAGGGCAGGTCCTGGTCGACGGCCAGGACATACGGCAGTATAAGATCTCCCCGCTTCGAGAAGCTATTGCCACCCTAACGCAAGACCACAAGTTGTATCCTTTGTCTATCCCTGAAAACATCGGTCTCGGTAATCCAGATAGCGGCATCTCATATATGGACATGGTTGTGGGTTCTGCCAAACAAGGGGGTGCTCTCAGCGTCATTTCAAAGCTAGTGCAGGGTCTTGAGACTGTACTTGATCCTCCCAAATTGGTCCGCGGATCACATTTCAGAGACCACGAACCCCTTCGGACAGAATTTGAGAAGATCGAAAAAAGTGTAGATGTATCGGGTGCGTAGTACTTCACCCTCGGCTTCGATGCGATAGAGGTAATCTAGGTGGAGAACGGCAAAGGCTCGTCGCGTATGTAGATGCCATGAAGATCTGCAGTCTAAATCTACTGATGATCCGTTGAATCCACAGTTCCCGAACCTTCATGCGCATCAACTCCAGCAAAGTAAGGTTTGTAGCGGTCGATGAGCCGAGCTCAATTCTTGACCCCGAAGGTGAATGGGAACTGTTCAAGAACCTCAGAGACATTCAACAAGGGAAAACGATGATTTTTGTCACACATCGGTTCGGTCATTCGACGAAATATGCAGATCTGATATTGTGCGTGTTTTGTCCCATGAATGTCGACAAATTTGACATCGACATTTGTTCCAACGAGTAGATGCATGAAAGATGGCGAAATTGCTGAAGCTGGTACCTACGAAGAGCTTATCAACACAAATGGCGAGTACACCAAGTTATACAATATTCAGGCTCGTGCCTTTGTCGACGTTACTAGTGCGAAGGTATGCCTCTCCAAGATTGTCCTTGTGAATCTATACTATAAAACACAGTTGTTTTCGCACGCTCAAATGTGCCCGAGACGCCCGAGACAAAAAGTCGTTCTGATTGGCTGACGGTCACGTTCAAACTCTCGCTCATCGCTCATCCGGTCTTCGAGTCTCTCTTTCTCTCTCTCTCTCTCTCTCTCTCTCTCTCTCTCTCTCTCTCTCTCTCTTCGCAAGATCATTTGTAGCTATCTTATCTGTTTATTCCACACTCTCTTTCTTAGCTGTGAACTTACAATAACCCAACAATAACCCAGAAAGAAAAATATCGCGAATCATATTAATTACATGTGAGTAAGAGACTCAAAGAGACTGGATAGCTTTTCTAGCCTGAGCGAGAACTCACTCATGTTTGTAGGCCCGAGAACTCAAAGAATGATTTCACTAATCACCTCAACTTCCCCCAGCCTCACCAGATGTGTGTTCCTGCAGCTACAAGCGACGCGACGAATATATCGACATGATAATTCCACTCTGGCGACACGTCAACACCTGGAACTACATATCTCTCGAACCTCACTCTGCTGACCATGTAATGACCAGAACAAACTCGGAATCCCAGACACGTGAGATCTGGAGTAGCCGTTGACCCAGCAACGAAGCATCGCTGGACTCTCCGCATTTCTTCGGACTCTCGGAACGTGTATCGCGTTGCCCGAATATCATTGAGTTTACTGGCTAACCTTGAGGTATTCGACATACATCTCTGACAAGCACCTCATTAACCCCTCAGTGCACACGGGATCTCGCTGCCCAGAATGTATATCAGCACAACAGTGCTCTTGCCTTCATGGGCGAGGGTTATTGGTATCGCACTTTCAAGTTCAAGGGATCCTGGACATTCATTGGGGCACGGGCTGGGATTCAAAACCTCACGCTATCCAAGTAAAGGGGAATCTCAATCACCCCGCGATCTCACATTTGGGATGGTGTAGATTCGCGAGCCCAACCGATTGAAGGTAGGTCTAAATTACGGTTCGTTATTCGGGCAACGCAACTGCATAGTGGCTAACAGCTATCAGATATGGGAAAGCCACAACTGTATCAGTTGTGAGCACCAGCCTCTCAAAACACCCAACCGCATTGCCGAGAACGAGAAAGCTACGACCGATATATCGATGACCATATACGCTCAACAGACTGCGTCATGAGACGGATTTATGTGCGTACGTGTGTTCCTGCCAAATGTGATGTCTCCATATATTGATAGAAGAAAATCAACAGATAATCGGGATCGACGGCAGGGTTTTGACAATGGTATAGATGTCTTCAACAACCCACGGGAACTTCGCTATGCTGCTCTCATCTACTCCGTCAATCTTTCGAGAATAGCACAAGTCTTCGGTGCTTGCCGTGACCACGAACAGAGTGCTCTTGCCTCCACGGGTGGGGAACACGGGTAGTCAGACATCCATGGGGCATTTCCGTCATACTCAACCCTACATCTACGATCCCCACGACGGGGTGTATTATTGTGTGCGCCGAAATGACAAGCTCCATATAAAATATATATATTACTGCTCATTCGAAAAGTTTCGCAATCTTCTGTGCTGTACTGCTTGCCTGACGTAGTCACGGGTAACTGCTAGTCATTCATTAATATCTCTTCAGCAGTGATTTGTTGTCCCATGCGCAAGCGGTATTTGAGCCTAGTAATGGTCAATGTTGATCCTAATGTCAAATGGTGCTCTATCCCTGGCATGAATCGTCAGATCTCGTTCGATGTGCATTGCATCATGAGACTCTCTCGCATCATACTTCGGCTTGTGCTCTTACTTTGTCCGCATTCACTGGAAAGCATTCGACAGAAGTCATATTTTCCTAGAGCTGTAATTTCTGAGTCTTCAGATCATAGCACCCAGCATTATCTGGTTTACGATATACAATCTCTGTCCAGACTGTCGTGAATAAGAGCGAAGAAGAGCCACCCCAAAGCCACCCGGGTGAGGAGGCAAATAGCCGGCCAATCGGAGTCCGTGGACTTATGATCGCGGACCCGGCAGCGACCGCTCACAGCGCTCCGATTTCTAAACGCATTTCTCGAGTCAATTCTCTTTCTCCAACCACCATGTTCTCAATCGCTCGTTCTGCTCTTCGCCCTGCCCTTCTGACACGTTCTCTGGCTGTGCCTGCTAGTACTGCTTCTATTCACACTTTGCCCGAATTGCCGTATGCTTATGAGGTACGTCGCGTCGACATTTCAGTGTGGAATCCAGAACATAACAACCATGTCAGGCTCTTGAACCATACATCTCGGGAGAGATCATGAAGCTTCACCATCAGAAGCATCACCAGGCCTATGTCAATGGCCTCAACGCTGCTGAGGAGTCCTACGCCAAAACTACATCAACGAAGGCACAAATCGCTCTGCAGTCTGCTTTGAAGTTCAACGGTGGAGGCAAGTGACGTCACTTTTTGTAATCCATCGAATCCATCTAAGTTGTATACGCAGGGCATATCAACCATTCACTGTTCTGGAAGAATCTTGCTCCAGCTGATGCCGAGGGCGGTAAGCTCGAGGATGGCCTTCTGAAATCTGCCATCGAACGCGACTTTGGTTCATTTGAGGCATTTAAGACAAAGTTCAACTCTACCACAGCAGCTATTCAGGGTAGTGGCTGGGGATGGCTAGTGAGTTCACCATGAAAGTCTCGCCAGAGTATCGTCAGGCTGGTAATGACCAAATTTCTCCGTAGGGATACAACCCTAGCACCAAGAAGCTCGAAGTTGTGACTACCGCTAATCAGGATCCTTTGATTTGTGGGTCCCTCGATCTCCTTCCAAGATTCTCAGTTCACTCACAAACATGTATATAGCGCACACCCCCATCATCGGTGTCGACATTTGGGAGCACGTGCGTCATTTTCATTTTAGAGCCTTTCGGGATTGCGTCCTGAATTCATTCGCTTTCGTCCTCAGGCATTCTACCTACAGGCATGAGTCCGACTAATCCGTTCTAACTAACATATGCTGACCTTTCACGTCTCTTCCAGTACAAGAACGTTAAGCCTGACGTAAGTCTTGAACCATATATCCCTCAAATCTCCTTCTAATCGACATTCTTTCTGTAGTACCTCAAGGCTATTTGGAGTGTTATCAACTTCAAGGAAGCGGAGAAGAGGCTTGCTGAAGCTTCAGCGTAAATCGGTTGATTGTTTATATAACTCACTCAGCAGATTGCCACCTTGTACAAAAGACTTGAACTCATACCCTATTTCTGTAAAGACGTTTCATCGGGGACAAGGTCGTTCAAGAATAAAGATATTAAAGGTATATGTAAAGAAAGACAAGAGAGAATTCAAGATATCTAGACGGCGTTGCGGGCAGCCTTCTTATTCATCTTAGCCTCCCTTTTCTGCTTTTCCTCGGGGGTCTCGTCTCTCCACCTGATATCTCCCAGCAATCCAGTGACGAAAGTTTCCCTGACGTTGAACCCGAAGAGAACGGCTATCGCAATCCATTCCGGGAGCATGTGGAATAGATAAAACGTAACGCGGGCCCCTGTAGTGTTGAGGGACCCGGGCGCAGTAGACGTGAGGGATGTGGTAGTATTGCCCATGACAGATAGACGATATATGGCCGTCACGCCCTAGAAGAAGGTGTATCAATTGGACGATGAATGTCGATTCGTCGAACTCACCATCAAGACGGCAAGCGACATTAAGATCGTTGTTGCCTTCCGATTGACTCGAGGCAGTTTCCTATGAGCCCATAACACCACCATCGCAATGATGTAAATGAGGAGCAAAGCAACTGCGCAGCTTGCATACCTGTCAGTGATCAGATGAGTGAGACTTTTTACATCATTTCTCAATCAAGGTAGGTGCTTCGAACCTCAAGTGCATGACGTTATCTGCTTTCTTTTGGTCAGTCATAGCAGACTTGTAATCAAGAGCTGCGATGATCCCCGGGACAGTAGCCGCGAGGAACGCAAGACTGATGTAACCTGCAAAAGCGCGAGCCCAAGCTCGTTGGCGTGGTTGGTCAGGGATATGATCCGCGGGTGATGAAAGGTTTCCATCGCCTAGAGGTTTGTTGAACTCATAGGTCGAGGTCGAGGCCGATCCTTGGGGTATCATTGGAACCGGAGCCATTGGGTTGTTATCTGAGCCGTGACTGGCATTCACGAGAAGACACCGAAGGAGAGAGACCAGATCTTGACTAATCCCAATGAACCCCATTCCGAAGCTCCATTGAACATAGGATGCAAGTCCTTTGGATCCGCGTTTGGCTTCGTTGTGGGCTTGGCCAGCTCTTAGAGCGAATATTACCACTCTACAGTCATGTCATTGTCAGCATGAAATCGAGGGATTAGGTTACAGTCCAACGCACCGTTCAATGGCAAAAATCATACTTCCAACAAGCAAGAAATTACGAGAGCGTCTGTGTAGCATTCGATAGAAAATCAAAGGTGTCAGGAGAGCGTAGAGAACAGCAAAGAGTATAGAAGGGACATAATCCTCAGGAAACGGAACGCCGCCGATGGGGGAAGGAAATGTCATGTCAATGCAAGTTCCAGACTCTCTGTGAATGTTGCTTTGAGGGATTTGACATTCGTCAACTCTCGAAATATGTATCTGAGCTTGTAATATATTCTTCACTGCCAAAGACCTCGTGGTGGAGTCCAGCCTGCGGGCGTCACGTATCTCCGACGACTCTGGATCAAAGCAAATCAGTCGGGTCCGAGACGGATATGAGGATCATATCGAAGTTAGGCCAGCGCGTGGTGCAGTACGTTTGAAGCTGCGCAAAGACCCTGTCGGCTCATATCAAGGGGCGAAGTACAAGACCACAACAGGATTTTGATAGGCTTTAGATGGACTGACTGTCTACGTTGGTGGAGCCGTTCGAATAAGAAGAACCTGTTGCTGACTGAAGCTGTCGAGGAAAGGCTATGCAAAAGGCTCCGCACACAGATTGATGGAGTCTATGTTTGCCTATAGTTGCCCGAACTTAGCCCGAACGTTAAACGAGGAAGTACCTAGATTTCTGTCAAGAGATTCGATGTAAGTAATGACAGCTCTTCGTATCAGATGAGGGTAATCAAAACTTCAAATGTGGTAACAGGTTCAAGCATGTCGAAATTCGGTGGACGATCATGCATCGTGGCTGTTGAAGATGAGTTTGGACAAAGTTTGGGCTTGGTTTGGGCGACCGACGGGATGTAGTGTTGCCGTCGAGGTGAGTTGACCTCGAGGTGGAACTCGCTTCAGTTCGAAAAGAGGCCAACTCGTGTGTTCGAAGTGAAGCGAGTTGAACTCGGGAGTTATCGAGTCAGCTCGACCATTTGTCTAAATGCAGTATTTTGCTGATGTAAACTGCCTATCTCGGACTGTCGCGTGACTGTCGGCTATTCTCGACCTTTCTCGACGCGTCCTTGGTGCTGCCTTGGTGCGTCCTCGTGAAGTCCAGTGAAGCCCTCGTCTTCAGTAGACCGCTAGATTCAAATTTCAAGCGTGCTATGAGAATTCCTATCCTATGGGCATTCATACATCACCACACACTAAGAATTTCGACGGATGCCAGAGTCCCTGGCCGCGTCCCGGTCCTTCTCCCGCAACCCCAGCGACGTGAACGTGTCTCTCCTTAAATTCCGTCGTTGTTCTAATCCCTACATCAACTAGCACAACAGATTTCACCAAAGAAATCAGCTCAGGCACATCAACTGGCTCGGCATTGGAGGGAGGAAAGGGTCATTGGGAGCTAGAAAGTATGAAGAATCCAACAAATCTATGGAAAATATCAAGAAAATATCCTCAGATACCAGAATGATCCAGCCGCCTCTGTCGAACTCTTCGAGTTCCCGGCCTCGATCTCCAGCTCCTTATTGGCTGAGAGACTGTCCAAATTTGGCTCCAACTCGCGAGCTTCTCGGCAACTCACTTCGTTACAACTCGGAAATTCGAGTTGCAACGAGTTTTCCAACTCGCTTCGCTTCAATTCGACTCGCGGCAACACTAACGGGATGGGTTCGCGTGAGGACGATAGACAATAGCGAACAACAGCATCTGGACAGCCACTGTTGTGTGACTCTTTCGTGACTCTGCTTTTCTCCAACAGTCTACAACTCTTCCCTGCCTTGTCTCTACAACCTGCTTTACCTCTGATAGTGAATCTATAGCCGTCTCAACGCCCATGTGTTCGATTTCTCCATTGTTCTACCCACTTGGAAGCTCTGCTGGTCATTCCGCAGTAAAACTGTAGCTCACGTGCACTGCATCCATTATCGATTGTGGTGCCAAAGCTGTTGGCGTCTTTAGGAGATTGACTTGCAAAATCGGTAATTATATGGCAAGGAGAATGTGCCGTGCGGTACGCAAATTATGATTAAATCGAAAGCAATATGAATATAAGTATAGATTTTTGACAGATCCTGGAATAAGGTCACCTGGGGTATCGAAGGCGGGAAATATAGATACAACAACTAAGCGCGCGCATCCATCGACTGACCGGAAGTCAAAGGTATCCTAACGTCCACACACAGCCCACGCTCTTCCCAGCTTCCTGATCTCTGTCTAGTCGTCAGTGCCTCCTGCGACCCGCCCGTCATTCTCTGGTTCTCAGGATCCTCCAAGATGGTTCTCCCTATTCTCACAGCGTTATGGTCCTCCATGGCCTGGGACGCTATCCCAGTCATCTCTCCTTGCAAAGTTGCGACTTCATCCGCGTTCCACCCATCTTCTGGTTTCCTCGCTTCTTCTAAGTCATTACGGGACGGAATAGAACGCAGGATGGTACGGTGAACGAGGGGTACTGATTGTCCCGTCAGAGGCGTCCTGGCTGGGCTGGACGCTGTCCGTGACCTTCGACTCCCAGAATCGTCCGATGACGAGCGGAAAGATGTGGCGTTCGTCTCCGGGGAGTCCATCACACCTGCAGCTGCAGCGACCTTGATGATAGGATAATGCGAAGCTTTGTCCATCATACGGTGAGCCAACGAGCATTGAAGTCTGTCAGTAGTAGTAACGATAATCAGTCAAACGCCGTTTCCGGTGTGAAAGAGTGCCAAATCGACGCACCCAGGTCCCAAAACGAATTCCCCCCCTAATTGAGCCACATCTCCTCCATGAGCCCAGATAGGCATCCCATATCGGACTGCCCTGGCGATGACAAACATAAAACCCGCTAGAGTTCCATGGCGCACGTACTCCCCACGCGTCTTTGGGATGGATGTCCTCCGGGTCTTCGCCATGCCGAGGGCATTATAGACATGGTGAGTTTGGTCTGTGTAGACTTCATATGGTGTACTGAACATTTCTAAGAGCAAACGTTTCAGGTCATATTCTCGGGATCAGGGTGGAGGAAGAGGCTTACTGCGATAGGTTTTGATCATTCTAGGCGATCCATTACTGATGATGACTAGTTTGGTGCAGGCTTTAGTCAACTTCTCTACTGGGATGGTCTGTGAGATCGACACCATGTAATCCTGGCAATTAGGGCACCTATATATAGAACACGGTGAGTTGGATGTCAAAGTTCGAGCGATGAAACAAGGCGCACCAGAAATGTCTGATGAAGGCGACTATAGTCTTCTGACCTGACCATAGACTTCCAAAGTTGATGGGGACGCCAGCTTCCGAAACGACTGTCAAGGAAGCTGCATGGGATAACTGTGCCTCAGTGGGAATCGCAGTCTCGTCGAACGTCTCTGGTGCTGTATCAGAAGTGATAGTTGGAACGACTGCCAATGAAGACTGAGGGTTCAAGCTGGAAAACAAGGTCCTATCAGACTTCGTTCGCTTCCCCGAACCGAGGAATCGAAGGGGCTTCGGGATGCGGCTCCTCCTCGACTTCCCTGGGGAATCTTCGTACGGTGTCATGAGATCAGCGAGAGCGTCCGGATCGAGGGCGTTGTCGTCCCCTGGCTGGGCATTGAGAGATGCCTCTGTACGTCTCGTCTCAATCTCTGAGAAACCAGGATCCCAATGGAAGACTAGTCGTGGCCCGGTGTTGTTGTACTGGAGCCGTGTAAATCTCTCCTCTGGGCTGGGAGATTTGATGGACGATGGTTCAGAGTGCTCTATGACCTCTTTACTCCTCGCCGAGTCAAACTCGGTACGCGGCGAGAAGACAATAGGTGATGGTTCGCTGGAAGGAGTCTTGTCCTGCGATGATTCGACGTGGGATCCGCTTCCTGGAGGAGCTAGGGACGACGAGGAAGTCATAATGTTAGAATGTGGGCATAGGAATTCGAGTCGAGTGCAGATATAGTCAGTATCAGTAAGCACGGAGGCAAAAGTGCGAAGCCCCTAAGTTTCAAACTTGCTGGATTCCGAAGATAGCAGGGCCAAACACCCGCTGCCATCGACTGCGCTGGTCACCCAAAAATGGCGTTCGGCAAGATCCGAATAACCGAAGTAGGATGATCTTCAACTTTCCCTATTTATCGGGTCCTACTATCTCCTATAGATCTCACATCTGTCTCACTCAAATATCAAGACGCGACGAGGTCGAGGCACGTCCATGAACGGGCAGATCGCGTCGGCTAAAGGGTTATCTATTTTTTGCGGTGGATAGAAACTGAAGTTATAGTACAATACAGTAAAGATAGCAAGTAAACGAGTCCAATAACTGATCAAAAGTCCAATGGCTGTATACTACACGGATTGGGTATAACAAGGGACTGATAACTCCGACGAGACGGGATAAAGAAGCGTGATCAGCCTTTAGTAGGCTTCCCTGTTGCGTCGTCTGTATCGGCCAAACGCTCCGCAAGCTGAGGCGCAGAACCCGAGTAACAGAGCCACAAAGGCACCGACAACTAACCAGTTGGCATTGCCGTACTGAGCGCTGAATCCCTGGTCGCGGAATCGATGACGGGCGATACCGAAGAGGACTAGGTCAACGACAAGGCAGATCAAGGTGACGATGAAGGCGAGTGCGGATAAGATGCCCATGATGATGGTGCCTGCGCGATGGTAAGAGGCTCCACAGATGCCGAAAAGGACAGCAAGTCCAGCAAGTCCCGCAGCTACAACGATACTACTTTAATAATGACGTCATTTTATAGATGCTAAACGGGTATATACCTATTGGGTGGAGTATGAGCACTTTTGTGAGGTTGTGCAGGATGGACGTGTTGAGTTTCGAGTCGCTGATGAAACAGATTAGTGAATATGATAGAAGGCGATATATAAGGTCGGTCAGCCTACCTGAAACCAAGTCTATCTGGTGCGAAGATGTATCCTATAGCAACTTTGCTCCCCGTGAAACCAAAGACACCAAAGTGCGTCGTTTGACCGTTGGCGGTGACATCGAGGAATGATATTTTTTCCCAAGTTGGTGAGGATACACATACCTGATGAACCATACATTAGCACTGTGAGAAGAGAGGAGTTGAACTGCAACGTACGAATACTAGCAATACAGTAGCAACAAAGCACAATATGAGACCTGGGACTGCTGGAGATGCAGGCATGACTATCTGTTGATGAGGGTTAAAGTCGTCGAAAGCGTAAAGTCGTGATGGAGGAGTGGAAGGAAGAAGAGTCTCAAAATTTTGTTTTGGGAAATTGGGCCGACATATAAAGAGGTTCGCACATGACGTAAGTCACACGTCACTGCGCATTGCACCGCTTTTATTTTATTTTCATTTTTCGGGGTCTTTGCCAGCTCCTGAGAGAGAGTTTTGCGATGCTCGGTTGCTGCGCAAACCCATATGCATTATGTGTATCTGAAGAGGAATTGAAGGTCAGTATCATGTCGTAGAACAGTGTCTGGCGAGTGTCTTTTCCTCACACAGCTTTTGACAGAGTCTTCGCAGAGTTCCATCTCGCCCATCTTTTGACGGCTGCGGGTATCGTATCGAGTATCTTTGAATTTGACATTTACTGCATGGACCGTATAGTTCTGAGGCAGTGCCTGACTATGGCGCAGTGCGATCGAACAGCCTGTGTCCCATTTCAATCTTTTTTCCATGTGTTGCAGCGTCGTCCAGATATAACAAAAATATATGCAGCAGAATGCGCGCTTGGATCAAGCTTGAAGCTTGGATCCTGGACGTCGGACCTTCGACATCAGCTCGGTTTTGATCGCCTTTGTCCCATGGTCTTACCGTCAACTTAGCGTTCTGGTCCGGAAAGGTCCTTGCGACGATCGATCTGTAAGTGCACTACCGTCTTCGACTGAAAGCTCAAATGGATTGCGTCCACGAAGCTACGTCCGGATTGTCAAAGCAATATGCCACTCCGATGAGCCCATCGAGATGAAGGCCCAGGTACCTCTTGGTACTTACCAGTATGTAGACAAAGGGATTCACGCCACTCGCGCTTTGGCACCTATAAAAGCGTCCCACGCGACTTTTGTTACTCTTTCCTCACTTTCATCTTCCATCACTTTTCTCACTTCCTCTGTATCACCATGGATGCACTCAAGAAATTGTCCTCTAAATTGCTCAAAAAGTACGTGCTTGTTATTTACAACTACACAAGCAGCATTAGCATTCTCAATTTGTCACATACAGGCCTAAATCCAAGGACAAGCGTCTACGGCATTCCAAGTCCATGCCACTTCAATACCACTGTATCAGCTCTCTCCTCGAAGAACAACAAGGGGTTTTCGAAGAATCTAGCGAAGAACCCCACTCCAAAGCCGTCTACAAAGGGGAGGTTCCCATTCGTGTGGCTAACATCACATATCCGGATCTCCCTCCACGGATGGAGGATATCGATTCGCCAAGCACCCTAGTAACAAACAGAGCACCTCAGGTCGGTGGAATTTGGGTTCACGGTGCCAGTGGCTCGGTGAGCGAATTCGACCAGCTTATCGGACAGTTTCCACTGCCACCCCATTACAATGCCCATAGCGCACTCTCCACCAAACATAATGTAGGAAGCCCAGATAGAAACAGGAGCTCCGATCTCTTACCTCCCAATCCTGCATTCGACACGTATCGCGAAAATTCTCCCTGCAACTATGTCTCGCAGGGTGGCAATCACCGCATGCAACCCGTTTCTACGGCTAATGCGCGCAGTGCATATTCTACCAGTCATGCCAACGCGTCTGTCCCCAACCTTGGATATGGACGTACCGGTGTCGGCCTCGGGCATTCTCGCACTCACATTCCCATCACTTGTCTTCCTTACGGAGTGGCAGCTAAATCCAATGTATCGGTCAACACTGTTGGCGGTGGCCACAGTCTATCTGGGAATCATCTTGGCACACACCCCACACGAAACCCGTGTGGCGCTGCGCCCCGACCCGCCATTCCCGTCAGCGGCCCCAGCATCGACATCCGCAGTCTTGCCGTCAGACCTATCCCAATCAAGAATTCACCGGCTATACCCATGCGCGACGCGAATGGAAACTCCTTCACCAATGTCAACGATGTCTACCGCATTGCCGTTGTAGGAAACAAGCCTCACGCTCAGGAACAACGTCCCATCGTTCACCGTCCTTCAGCATCTCACAAGCACCGTTCAATTCACCCCGAGGTTAAATTCTCTTCTTTGCACGTTTTTGCTCCAGAGGTTGGCAAGCATGGAGTTCATGAGTCAGATGTTCGACGAGTCGTCGCGGGTAAACAAGATGGTACGTTTCGTGTTTCGGCTCCATCCTTGTTCAGCTCTGCTAATCTAACCTATGCTGTAGGAAATCCGAAGGACAACCTCAATCGACAGAGGCTGACCCATAGTGAGAAGCCTTACCAAGACGAGAGGTCGACTCCCCACCATAAACAAAGCCACAGGCACGAGAAGTCTACGCATAGGGCAAGGACAGCACCTTCCGAGAAGCCGATCCAGACCGAAAGGCCCCTGCAAAGCGACGACCGAACTCACAATGGCAATCCCGTACCCAAGAGGCCCACCAACACCGCGAAATTGATCCAGAGTCAACGGCCCATGCACGCCGAAAAGCTCGTAGCTAAAGAGAAGCCACCACAAAGCGAGAAGTACGGCGAGTGGCCAACACATCGTGAAAGGCTACCCTCTACGAGCACCGGTCCCAGCAAGCCTGATCGATCGATTCCTGCAGGTCTCGAGATCAAAGGCCCAATTGTAAACGCCAAGAAGACACCCACTCACTACGTTGACGGTCGTCGAGTTCCTCATCCTCGTCCTCCCCCCATTGAGGTTTGTCCTGGGGAGGGTTATTTCTGACCGCACACGACGTCTCTCTATATTTTCTCGTGATCATGGCATGCCTACTTTCCTATTCATCCGTTCCTTAATGTGTTATCCTCAAATGTTGTACGTTGTTACCGTCGGACTTTTCTCAAAATGTGTCTACACATGCACTGTCCTTAAATTTTCGTTGTCCGATTTTGTAGTTGTAGCCATAGAATCATGTACTTCCTACATGTAGCCCACATTCATTCATTTTTTTTCCAACACTTGAGTAGAGACTGCCGGTTCAAAGAAGTCGGGGGTGAAGGTTCTTAAGATTCTATAAATAGATCTTATTTTCGTTCACCCGACTTTTCGTCTTGTGTCTGCCTCAACTTTTGTCTTGCATCGTCACCCTGGGCTCCTCCCATCACTCAAAAAGGGAAAAGGACGAATCAGTGAGCAAACCAGTATGTCAGATGTCTGGGGATTTCATCCTTATACATTCTCTAATTCTTCGTCGCTCAGAGATCTTCACGATCCGGCGTGCCATGGACCCTCACTTCCACCATCTCACTCACTCCAATATACCAGCCTCTCATTCTGAGGCTCTTCAAATCCAAGAGTTGATCTCCTTGCAGCGGAGGAATATATCTATCTTGGAAGAACAGATACGCGTCGCAATTATCCAGCCACGGGGATTACACTCTGTCGACATCGATTCCACTTTATTATCTCAAAGAGAAGAGCACTACGACCAGTTAAGAAGATACGAATCGACTATCTCGACTATACGACGTGTCCCAGCTGAGATCCTCGCAGAGATATTCCTTCTCTGCTGCCCTGAACCCGCCTCTTTACCGCCCCTGTGTACTGACCCCCGTCTAGTGGTCACTCATATCTGCAGTAGATGGAGAAGTATAGCACTGAGCACCCAGACCCTATGGAATCGCGTATCGTGGATCTCTTCAACGTACGAGGATTACCGCTCTACGTTGGTCAAAAACATGTTATTACTCCAACAATCGGAGGAGGAGAACAAGAAGATGGTGGGTATTGTTGAAGAGTGGTTCCGTCGCGCTTGGTGCGTACCGCTGGAGATAAAGCTCAAGTACCCTTCCTCGGTCTACGCCCCCAACTTGGCTATCAGAGACATCGTTATCCCCAATTCCCGTCGGATACAATCACTCGAGATGCATGTCCCAGAACAAACAGTTCACTTCTTCATGAGGTTGTCTTCCATCCCGTTTGATTCGCTGGAATCCTTGCATATTTTCGTCACCAACGGTTCACTCAAAGTCGCTTCTTGGGCAGGGACCGACGTGCCTCATTCTGCACCAAAACTTCGATGCCTCGGTTTCGATCTGCAAAGAGGACTCGGCGCGTCTTTGATCGCGTTTCCGTTGTCGAACCTGACTTTTCTTCGCCTTCGCTGTCATTTCGTGCCTGCATGCATGTCCGTCCTTGCTGAATGTCCTATGCTCATCGAGTGCGAACTCCACATTTCCGAGGACAACGACATCTCTGAGATCCTAACCTGGGACTCCATGATAACCCTGCCTCACCTACGTCTACTGCATCTTGAGACGTCGATGTACGAGTCTTTGTTCCAATATCTTTGCCTTCCGGCGCTTGAGGATCTTGTCGTTCCCCTCTCTGAAAACTCGGATACATTTTTGGCTCTCGCGTCGCGTTCTGGATTCACTCTGACCAGGCTTTCGGTGAATTCGGAGCCAGAGTCCCTGACTTCTGACGGAGAGGATGCGTTGGAAACCATACTTCGCTGGACTTCATCCCTGTTGTCACTCCAATTAGTCGGAATACCGTGTCTCCGAGTCATGAAGATGATAGGTTGCTCTCAATTGGTTCCGAATTTGCAGGTCTTTGAGTTGATATGTGTGGGAGGTGGACGCGGGTGGACTAGCCGGGCTGATATGAATGGCTTCATTGACATGATTGATGCTCGAAAACCGTCGCGGCGCGAGGAAGCTTGTGACGACTCGTCTTTGCGGGCAGTGGTGATAACTCAATCGCCCTCGAAAGATCTCGCTCGATTCCTTCCAATCGAGAACTGGAGACGAGATGGCATGATTATCGATGTCCAACACGCACCCTCCAAATCCTAAACCAATGACCGGTCGAGTTAGCTCCCTGTCGTACGTCCTCAGATCTCCTACTCTCTCCTAATAGCAACCCACGTTGGATCATGCAATTGTTTGTAGTCAGGGCCTGAGTATGTGTCTGCATATTACAGCACCCACCAGTAACGGAGTCAGAAAAGAGGATGCCGGTGCCAAGCCAGAGTTATGTAACCTTCATGCGAAGATTCTATAAATACACAACGCAGTCGTCTAGTTCACCGCCATGTTTGTCTTCAAGAAACTGGTGGCAAGTTGCAACATCCACAAGGAAAAGACAGCAAGGAAAGACCGCAGCAAAGTATGCAGGACGATATAGCATCAGCCATGTACTGATATATGCTTCAGCCCTAGAAGTCTCAACGAGACAACGACCGTGGACCCTAGTTTGCACCGTCTGACTCATTCCAATAGACCAGCTTCTGAAGCTGAGACTCTGCTCATTCTGAGCTTGATCTCATTGGAGGAAACTAATATCCTTCAATTAGAAGCTCAGATATGCAGCATACGCTCCGACGAAACTCAAGGATCGCAGGCTCAGTCTGTTGTTGCTACCTTGGTATCACAGCGGGAAGAGCGCCGTGAACGTATAAAGGTGTACAAATCGACTCTCTCGGTCATACGGCACGTACCCACTGAGATCCTAGCCAAGATATTTCTTCTCTGCTGCGTCGAGCCGGCCTCGGAGCAACGAACCCCGTCTAACGATCAGCCATACCTGTAGCACATGGAGAATGATAGAAAATTGTGGAATAGTGTGTCGTCACAACTCCTAGAGCACGACGATCCCCTCTGCACCTCAGTCGAGTTCTTGAATACCTTCAATGTGCTGGATACAGCGCACGGTGTAAAGTTACCTCGTCGATACGATGTGAGGAACGATATACTCCTGGGCATCTCTAGAGAGTGGTTTGGTCGCGTCGGGTCTACACTGCCGTTGGAGATAAAACTCGACTACCCATTCTCGATCTTCGCATCTGAAATGCTTATCAGAGACATCATTATCCCAAACTCTCGTCGATTTGGCACTATCGAGATGCAGGTACCTCAGGATACACTTCAATTCTTCATGGAGCTTCCTAGTATTTCATTCGATCTACTGGAGGTCCTAGATGTCTCCATCGACATAGGATCACCCAGAGTACCTTCGTGGGCTGGATCTACTGGACTTCTTGCTGCACCGAGGCTTCGAAGCCTCGGTTTCGATATTCCTATTGGATTCGACTCGACCTTGATCAGGTTTCCTCTGTCGACACTGACTTCTCTTCGCCTTACCTGTCCATCCGTTCCCATATGCCTTACGATCCTTGCCCAATGCCCCAGACTCGTCGAATGCAAGCTAGACATTTGGCGTTACAACACCAATTTACTGAACGCACGCTGGAAGTCGGTTAACCTTCCTTACCTCCGCGTACTCAACATATTCGACACTTCGAATTATCTTCCAATTGATTCTTTGTTTGGACGTCTGACTCTCCCGGCTCTGGAGGATCTTTCAATTTCCTTTTGGGAGAACTCTGATTCATTCGTATCCCTTGCTTCGAGATCTGCATTCAATCTGACCAGGCTTTCGGTAAAACCGTATGCGTGCTCTCTACGCCTCGACGCGGGAGAAGCATTGGAGACAATGCTACGCCTGACTCCATCTCTTCTTTCACTCACGCTGTTCGGAATACCCAATGCCAAGGTATCGGATAGGATAGGCCACTACGAGTTGGTACCGAGATTGCAGGTCATTGCTATATGTCAAGGACATTTGTGGTTTGACAGGATTGCCGTGAGTGGCGTGTCTAAGATAGTTGAGCCTCGGAGACCACGCAGGGGCACCGTGAACGAGTCGTGCTTGCAGAAAGTCATCTTAGGTGTTTCGATCGTGAATAATTGTATCTCATTATTGCCCCTCGAGCAATGGCGACAAGACGGATTGGAAGTTGACGTTCAGGGACTGCTAGATGAAATGATGACCAATTGAACTAGATACTACGCTACCAGATCCGCTTGACCATTGTAAACCGAGTCAGATCTTCCAATTTGACTCGTTCCTTCTTCCCTCCCTTATTCTGCGGTTTCCGTTCACCTATCTCAGCTGTAGGAGTAGCATCGTCTCGTTTGTTGTCTAAAAGAGTCTTGAGTTCACGATTATATATCTAATGCGGATTTGTGCCATTGCCATCAGAAACAAAATATATAAAAAGCCAGAGGATACGTACCTGCTCCTCCTTCCCTTCACCAATCGGATCCCGGCCAAAGTCGTTGATAGCATCTTCCGCTTCACGCGCCTCCATACCCAATCTTCGTCTTGTAGCGTAGCTCACGAGATTGACGCCCATGATGAGCTTCACAACGACGAAACTAATGAGATTGCAGGTCTGCGTGTGAGTAGACTACCTGGAAGACAGGTGGCATCACTCACCAAAGCCAGAACAGAACACCCATCACTCCCCATTTCAGATAATGCACAACCTCTCTGTCAGAGAGTGAGCGGAGATTCCATAAGGAAGGATAATCTGAGTTTTGGGTGAACATGAGGCCAATGGATTGAGACCCTATGAGGATGGCAAGGACTGCTAGCGGAAGAGACGCAAAGCCTAGACGGCGGGCCACCAAAGGCGATTGGTCTACGAACGTGTGCTGCGAAGGCTGTCAGTAGCAAATTTTGACGAAAGACCCAAGAGGCTCACCTTTCGTGCACCTCGTCGACCGAACGCACTTCCACTTGCAAGATCTCGACACAGGACGTCGGTGTATCGTTCGTACACTGATGGCCGAATATGATTGAACTTAGTAATAAACGCATGCTTGAACCAGTCCACGAGCATCTCGGATACCATCACGGTCACAACGGGCTACGAGGCAAGATTATTATTTCCATATAACAAGTGAGAGATGGACAACGAACGTAGGATATTGTCCATAGCACGTTGTTGCCACGGAACCATCCAAAACTCTTGGGTAACACGAACCCTTCCTCCGATCCGAATTCGGAACCACTGAGTTCGATTAGATTACGAAAAGCAACAACGCAGAGCATGAGGGCAAGAGTGAAGCGTTCCACGATATCTATGACCATGTTACGCTCGGTCCATCTATGAAACTTCTGGAGTGACACACCTGCACATGTTATCTGAAAAAGATTGTCTTTTTCGAATTTCTTGAAGACACTTCCTTTAATCTCCACAAATTGATTGGAGACAAGTAAAGTGAGAAGAGCGTGATCATATGAATTGACAGCAACGTTGAGCGAGATGAGTTGGTAAACCATTACAATCGTGTGTGCCACTGAGGTTAGCGACTATCAGGGAAATTTTTACGGGTAACAGTTGTAGGTTGCTCACCATTGTAGAAGGTGGCCAAGAAAAAGAACAAAAAGGGACGGAAAGTATGGGATGTCATTGGTTTTCGATGTGACAACGGTTCTAGCGTCGATCTGGAAAAAAGACAATCGAGGATGTCTTGTCCTATGGATGCACATAATCGATCACCGATCTGCGAGGACAGAACAACCCGGGGTCAAAAACGTGTAGTTTCGAAGGTAGATTGGTACTTAAGCGTACTTCGAGGGCGTTAAAGATGACATACAATTTGATGGTATCTTGTCCACGGATGGAGTGGTATATTTTGCTCGCGTCAGTAAGAGGGTTTAGTATCACGACGGAAATGATGAGAAGCAATATTCGTAAGAGATCGGCTTTCTGTGAAGGTGGAAGTGGAGGAGCGGATGACGAGAATAGATTGGCGACGAAACGGAAGAAGGCTAGCATAGAGCGTATAGGCAAGATGGTGAACGTATACAAAAAGGAATCTAGACACAAGATAAATCCAAAACCGATTATCTTGAAGCAGGTCAGATTGACAGAGATGCACTGTAGACTCAGACTCACCTTTTCGATAGCTAGAGGAATACTCAGGAAATTGCTGACACGCTCCCATTTGAGCTCCTGATGTGAATCGAAATCGGTAGCGAGAAGCTCCTCACGAAGATAATCCCAGAGTGAGAATGGGGGAACCGGTGCCGCAGATGGAGCAAAATACGATGATGTAGGTGATGTAGGTGACTGAGGGGATAACGGAGAAGAGGGACGCGATGGCGGCGAAGGCGATATAGGAGTTGGTGGAAGTGATGTGTACACCATCGGTCTGCTCTCTGACATTCTGGGGAATGTACGGTCATTGTAGTGCCCAAATGGAGAGTTGGAAGAACGGCCTCTTGACGCGAAGAACAACCTATCGATTTCAGATATGTCGAGATCATTCGGTTGATTTGGTAAACCTCGGGATTGTGAATCTGCCGAGGATGTTGGCGTCGCAAAAGCTTCAGGTCGAGAGGTTGATGAAGGAGCAGATAGTAGAGGGGGAGTCGATGTACCGACCCATGAGGAGCCGATTGAAGCAGACGAGAAACGTCTTTTCAAACGACGAGCTCGACGAGGAGATGGATTAATCGGCATCTGGCATTAAACCCGTTTTTTGCAAGAGAAATTGGATTGATTCCGAGGCAAGATTGGCGTGAATGTATGTGGGAGGAAGAAAGGAGGCAACACGCCGACTTCGCGACCGTGGGCGCTGACTTGCACTGAAACTTCTCTCTTCTGATCATCCCCAAGTTCTCTCAACTCATACCTGCTCGACTTATACCCAAGAGCAGTCTCATCGACGCTCGAGACCTTGAGACATACAGCTTCGTATTAGCATGTCACTGACGGTCTGCTGAACCCTCCCGACATATCCTAGGTATGCGAATAATTCGGTTCTGCACGCGCTGGCGACTCTTGCGCTTTCTGTTGGCGCTACTCTTACTGGTATCCCTGACGGCTACCTACATATACCTCAAAACTCGTCCATCTTACGCGCTATACCGAGCACTTGATCTGGCAGAGATTGCACTGTCCCACGATCTTATCCGCCAGACATCAGGGAAACGGTATGTCCTGTTCAAACAATTGCGAGGCGCAGGCTTCAACAATCAGGTTAGTTTCATTCTTATGCATTGCCCGAAAGGCTCAGCTCAGTTCGAAGATTCCCGTAGGCTCAGGAAATCCTCCTGTATCACCATCTGGCTCTGTTGACCTCTCGAGTATACGTCTATCAACCGATTGTCTGGCGTGCTAGAGGAGAACATTCTATCGTCCCCTTGTCTGCATTTCTGCGTGGACCAACTCAAGGAACTGTGAGCGTGGCACTCTTCGAACAGGTCTGTCCCAACCATCAAGTAACGCACGTTAAGCTTGGCGAGGGTGTCCACCAGCAAGATATATGGAATCATGCTAGAGGCATTCTTGGCCGTGATGATAAGTGCATAATGGTAGATGATTGGATTCTCAACTGGAAGTAGGCAGCAAATACTCCTATTGCATTAGTGGCATACTCATTGAACCCGTCTGTTGTCAGTTTTCTCGCTTCCGACGGGCTGCATTCAATATGGCCATCTTTCCAGACCTATCTTTCTAGATATTTCATCTGGTCTGATCCGGTGCTGCAAATTGCCAGACGTTCGCACTCTAAACTAGGTTTGCGCTCTAGCCCAGGTTCGTCTGATGGCGACGCGTATATGGCCATACACCTGAGACGTGGTGAGTAATCCTTAGTGGTATTGTGTATTCGAGTTCTGACCGCGTGCTCATCATCAGGCGACTTCGAAAACCACTGTTATAGTCTTGCAAACAGCCAGACTGGATTTACCACCTGGGCTACTTTACCGATCTTGAAACCATCCATCTTTCCACCCGCTCTCAATCCTCAAAATCAATCTTCCACCATCGAGCATTGCTACCCAACTCTTGCTCGAATTCTGGAAGTGATCGACGTACAGGCGCGTGCGAACCCATCTATCAGAACACTACATATCCTCCACGACGGCGCGTGGGATCATCCATTGGTCTACATTCAACAGTACCAGCTAGAGTCCGCTTTGAAGAGCCCGACGCGTGCGCTTGCGGTAGGATGGACCGGCGGTCCTATGAGACGGATAACACACTCGGGGATGCTACCGCTCAACTGGGGTGAAGCCGATTGGGCTGTAGCCGTTGATGTTGAGCTTGCTCGGAGAGCAGGTGTTTTCATCGGGAATGGGTTTTCTAGCCTGAGCACGCAGGTCTTAGCTCTAAGGCTGGGGGCTGATGGAGGGAAGAGTGAAGATATCACGCTTCTGTGAATGACCGTTCACCCATAAATAGTATGCAGACCTACATACTCGGGCGTCTTTTGTGAAGATTTGGATCAGTGCTGATCAGTGCTGTGGCTAAAGCTTTCAAGCCACTCGATTGATTCCGCCATAGTACCGCCGGCAAACTCGTATTGCTCCTCGATAAGCCGTGACGCGAGGAACGAGCGGCTCAAACTTATCTCAGGATAAGATAAGAATCGAGTGATATTATCACCCTCCGCGTCTCATAAGTCTTTGTTGATTGGGCATTCCCGATCGTGAGAATTCTCGGCCTTAGCCGAGCGTCAGATGAGACGCCCACGTTCCTAGTCCTACCTTCGAACGTCTTGGTCGCCGTCCTCAACGACGAGCTCGTACTTGCATACTTCTCTCCTTTTTCTCTCTCTCAACATGTCTGGAGCTGGAGCTGGAGCATCTCCTCCCCCCTCTTTCCCACCCCCCCCTCTTCCCCCCCCCTCCAGAGCAAGAAAAACTCACCTTTCCGAAATTGTCTCGAAAGCCCTCAAAAACTTCACTCACCGCGAGAGGGTACAAATGAACACTGAAATAACGAAAAGGAACGCCGTCAGAGACTATAAACGCGCTCTTCACGTCACAGACCCCTCCAAATACCCCGACCACGCTTCAGACAACTCTTCGCTCATTACTGTAACCACAGAAAACACACCTTCTCCCCCTACCGGCAAAGAAGGAGCTTTCAAGAAGCTCTTATCAATATTTAGCCCCGAGAAACGTAAGAAACTGAACAGTGCATGGGGCAGGTCAGGTTCCAACGATTCCACGAGCGACTCCCCTCCAAAAAAGAAGATTCGGACCCTCGACGACCACATCGATTGGATCCCAGGTGGTAATCAGCAGCGCGGTTTTACTAATCAACTAGATGAACTCCACAATCTCGAAGTATACATGTCAATAAACATGTTCACCAACGCAAACCTCGACTACATCAACTCCCACGCCGGTTCTCACAAGATGACAAGAGTCAACCCCAAAAAACGAGGCGACAAACCATACCACGTCATCGACATTCAAGCTCTCCTCGCGATCATTGGTAAAGAAGAATCCATCACTCCCGACGAATGGTTAGAGGCGGCTCAAAACTTCACGCGTTTCGAGGCTGGCTTCAGCGATGGGGTGGGCGAAGGTAGTTGGGCTTGGCACATTGATCAACACTTTGGGTGGCTTTCTACTAGGCCAGATTTCATCAAGTGTTTCAAGGCCGTTCTCGAAACCGACATGAAAATTCGATTGGAATACGTTACAGAAAAATACAAGTTCACCGCCCAACGTTATGATCGACTCTACTCCGACGCAAAAAACCGCCTCGCTATCGAAGAATCCGAACACCGGTTAGAAAATCGCTTCCGCTCCTTCATGAACTCCTCCAATGCCTCCCAATCCTCTGTCCAATCCTCGTCTCGTCAACCCCTCCCATCTCAATCTGCCGCAGCTTTTGCGTCTCGTTCTAACGCAAACGCGTCCAGAACTTCCTTTCAGGAAGGCGATCGGAGTAACGCTCCCCCTCCGGTTTGCCTCATCTGCGCCAGGGTGGGACACAGTATCTACGACTGCTCGTATAACGCCTTTGAAGACGGTAAGGCCACCACAACCATCTGCAAAGGGAAGGACCTCGTATCGATCAGCGACCAATCTTGCGTCTGCCGCTCCTACAACATCCGAGGAGAAGCGTCCGGATGCACACACGGAGCAAAACGTCTTCACCACTGCACCTTCTGCCACGCCGCCCACTCCGCATTCAGCTGGTCCTGCAGAACAGAACCGACCCGCTGAATCCACCCCCCAGCTTGACGAAGCGCATATACCCTCATCCGCGCATATACCCACATCTTGTAACTCTACTCACGGTCCCCTCCCATACATCGATATCCTTCCATCAGTAATCTTCCGCCCCACTCCTAGTATCCGCTCCAGATCGCATGAACAAGTCTTTTCTCGCATTACAACCCCGTACAACGCAGACGCATTCGAAACTTCTCTTGACAAACACAACTTGACCGCCGCATACCCAGACTTAGTCAGAAACCTCCGCAACGGTTTCCCTATGGCAGAATTCCCAGCTCTGAAGAAGACCGTTATATTCCCTAACCATCCCTCCGTCAACGACCATCGCGCAGCTATCCAAGAGTACCTCGACGAAGAAGTAGCGGCCAAACGTATGAGCGGTCCTTACTCTCGCGAAGAACTCGAAGATATCGTGAAAGGTCCATTCCAATGTTCTCCACTCGTCGTCTCCGTACAGCCACAAGGTATTGGAGAACCTGACAAGATACGAATCTGCCGCCACCTCTCAAAGTCGGACGCTCAAAACCCGTCCACCAACGACCATGTTGATAAAGATAAATTCCCTACACGCTTCAGCTCAGCCTCCGAAATGGCCGAAACCGTAAGTTTCCCTCCCCCACCTTACCCCTTCTCCGTTCTGGCCATCCAGGCCTTCCCTTGCTACCTTTTGGCATGTCCCCTTCTTCCTAGTCCTAGCGTAACCATCCTAGCCCTAGCATAACCTCCTAGCTTTCCTCCATCATTTTCATCCTGTTTTTCTTAGCCTTTCTTAGCCCCAATCCTAGCCTAACATCATATTCTCTCAGATCGCGACGGCGCCAGATGGAGCCCAAGCTATGATCTTAGACATAGCAAAGTTCCACCGCACATGCCCAATGCACCCAGAGCATAAGTGTTGGTTTGTCACTCAGGGCCCCCTCGGCTTCTATCTCGATGATTGTTGTCCCTTTGGATGCTCATCTTCCAGTGGAAATGCTGGTATGATCTCGAACGCCAGCATGGACATCTGGAGGGCCGAAAAAGTCAAGCCAGCCCTCAAATACGAAGACGACTGCGCAATATTCCGTTTCCCCACTTCCTTCCGCCACCTTGAAGACGACTCATTCGAGTACACCTACGACTACGACCGCATCGAAGCTCTCAGACGTATAGAACCCCTCGGTATCCCTTGGCACAAATCCAAAGGCTCCGATTTCAACGAATCCTTTGTATACATTGGTTTTCTCTGGAGCATCGACTCCAAAACAGTCTCCCTTCCCGAAGTCAAGCGTTTGAAATTCCTTGACCGCGTTATCGCTTTTATTACCTCGTTCTCGGGCCATCCATGCCAAATCTTAGACGTTATGAAGATTCACGGCTCCTTGTGTCATATCTCCTTCGTATATCCTGATGGAAGATGTCGCTTAGCCTCCCTTTCCAACATGACCGCAGCCTTCAAAGGCAACTCTTATACTTTCAGATACCCTCCTCCTTCGGTAATCTCAGACCTTCAGTGGTGGCGAGAGACTCTCTCCAAACCAGGCATATCGCGCGCTCTGGTCTCGAAGGGCCCACCCGTAGACGTCTCGGCTTACGTTGATGCGTCTACAAACTGGGGTATAGGTCTAATCTTCCGCGGTAAGTGGAAGGCATGGCGTCTCGTCGACGGATGGAAATCCGACAAACGATCGATCGTTTGGCTGGAGGCTATCGCTATGGAGTTCCTCGTCTACGTCCTAGAGGAAGCGGGCTTCCGTGATTGCCATCTCACTGTCCGCGGTGATAATCAAGGCGTCATAGGCTCTTACGCCAAAGGTAGATGCTCAAATTTTGAAGTAAATTCGTGTATTCGAAGAACAAATCCAGTCCTCTCCTCCTGTAACATAGCTCTGAACATTGTCTACATTGCTTCTGATGACAATCCAGCTGATCCGATATCGCGGGGTATCGTAGGATCAGACGCGGATCGTCTCGTATCTTCCCTGGTTATACCAGATGACTTGACCCCTTACCTCTTGCATGTTTAGGTTCGTCTCTTAGCCTAGCCTAACCTCCTAGCCTAGCATAACATCCTTTCCAGATACAACCATCAGAAACTAGTGGCACCAGTTCGTGTCACGACTGACGAGACTGAAAGGCCGACAAAGAAACTCAAGCATAGCCGATCCCTCCCCTCGACTAAGCCTCCTCTCACTTCTTCGTCCTCCTCTCTTCCCCGCACCTCGTCCAGTCAAACTTCCGTCCCCAGACGTCCTCAGGCAGGCCGTTCAATAGCTCTAAACCCCTTACGTCCCTTCGTTCCCGCTGCTGATAGACTCAGCATGTGGGAATCACCTTACTCTATCGCGTTCAAGAAAGATCTGCATGCCTCCCTTCCTTCCCACATCGCGGATGCCGCTCTCCACACTGTCAACGGTGCTTACGCCCCTTCAACCAAGTCTACCTACGCAGCCGGGCTTCTTCGTTTTCAACAATTCTGCGACGAAATAAACACCCCCGAGTCGGATCGCATGCCCGCTAGTTTTATCCTCCTAGTGGGCTTCATCTCTTTCCACGCCGGCTCGGTCTCCGGCGACACAATCAAAAGCTGGATGTCTGGTGTAAAGGCCTGGCACGACATAAACCATGCTCCTTGGCATGGACTTGACAGGTGGGTAGAGCTTGCGCGTTCATCCGCGAGGAAGTCGGGCGCCCATCACAAGCGCCCACAACGCCCCCCCGTCACCCTAGATCATCTCCGTTGCTTGAGAACCTCCTTAGACCTGTCCACCCCCGCACACGCGGCATATTGGGCAATTGCGTGTAGTGCTTTCTGGGGCTGTCGACGCCTTGGCGAGGTCACCATTCCTTCTACCTCTGCCTTCGATCCTCTCTATCACATCTTAAAATCTTGCGACAAGTCAAAGGAAACTCGTCACGGTGTAATTGTTTCCCTCTCATACCATATACCGTGGACAAAGTCAACGAAAGAACAAGGAGGCACCCTTTGCCTCACCGCTCAGCCGAATTACCCTGACATATGCCCCGTTGCCGCCATGATCAATCACGAGACCGTCAATCATAACATCCCAGGGAATGCCCCCCTTTTTGCCTACTCCTCGAACAACGACGTCGGCTGGAAGATGGTCTTAAAGCAGACCTTCATGTCCGAATGCTCGAAACTCTGGGCCCTCGCGGCTATGGAGATAGTCTTTGGTCATAGCTTTCGTATTGGCGGCACCTCGGAGCTCCTCATGTCGGGTGTCACGCCTGAGATAGTAGCAGCCCTTGGTGGCTGGACCTCCCTAGCATTCCTCTTATACTGGCGCAGAGTCGGTGATATCATTCCATTGCACATAGCGAAAGCATACGAGAAAAAACGTCTCCTAGAAATAGCATCAGAACTAGAATCTTTCCGCATCCGTAGTAATATTTCCGCACAAGCCCTCTTGGCTGCAGACCTATAACCTGAATAGTATACTCCTTTCTTGTACCCCTTTTCTCAAAATTTAGCCCAGTACATCATGCTCTAGTGTGGGGAAGTCGCGAAGCGACTTTGTCCGTCCTCATAGAACGTTCGCTTCTCCGACTTGTTGTGAGCATTCTGCTCTGGGGTGGTATATTCGGATTTGCCGTTCTATATCAGACATTCAGGACCTCTCGGTGTTCGAAGCTGATCTCTACGAGATTTAGACCGTTTCCCTGTTGGAGAGTTGGCATCTTCGCCCATCCCGCGGAACATGCTTAGTCAGCTTTTCCCGGCCCATTCTGGGCCCGGACCGAACCGAAGGTTCTTCCCCCAAACCCAGGATCTAGGATATCACATTGAGTGACGATCTAGGATCCTGTTCGAACTTACGAATATTCGTAACTCCTAACACTCATAGCCTCTCTGATAGAAAACATAGAGCCACTTATCTTATTCTGAGTCGTTGAGACCAAACATGCGCTTCCGTGTCACTGTCACACTGAACTCTCTAAAAAAACGTGAACCTTTCGAATCTGGAATCTGGATTCTGCAGAGTTGCGTTGCTGCGTGCCACAAGGATACACGACTTCGACGGCGAATCTATCCTCGACGTGTCTGACCGTGGATCCTGGATCGCATCATACGACTTGTGTTCCGAAGAGTGAGACAGGAGTAGTGACGAATGACGTTCCGAGCCAAGAAAGGAGAATTACAGTAGTCCCGCCAGAAAAATTGGAAATTACTCCAAGTTCACTCTATCCATGTACGTCTGAAGGACGTATAGTGTCGGCCAAGTCTGCGCAGATCCTTTCGAAAAAGTAGACTGGCCATGACGGCTGCACTGCTTGACGCGGATGTCTCATGTCTTCACATCCGCAACTTGATCGATCGGTCAGCCTCAGGCGCGGGCATTTCCTGTCATAAGTCAGGGCGTGTTTTTAGATCTGGTCTCTTCCTGAACGACAACTACGACCGTTGAAAATGTAGGTTTGGCGTCTATCTCTCGACCGCCCGGACTCATTTACTCGTCACAGGTCGCAAGTCAGTTCTACCAATGCGAGTAGGGCTTCTACGTCGACTTTTACCACCGCTCTTGTCTTCAACACCATAGTGCTTGTAGTGGAGTTGATCATCTTCACCATCATCCGCCGCCGCTTCAAGTCGATCTACGAGCCTCGCACCTATGTGCCTATCCTTGCGTGAGTCTTTTGCAGCATCAGTGTTCCAAGACAGCTAACGTTATATCTTATTCTTTCCCGCCCCTTCAGAAAACGGGCCCAGCCCCTGTCCGCTGGTATCTTAGGATGGCCCATCGCTATTTTCAAAGCAGACCACGCCGCCGTGATCCCCGCCAACGGAGTGGACGCCTACTTTTTCGTCCGTTTCCTCCGTATGATAGCCAAGATCTTCTTGCCCATTTGGATCATCTCCTGGGCGGTCCTCATGCCAATCACCAGCGTCAGAACTCACGTCGCTCCGAACAAAGGACTCGATAAATTCGTCTTTGGTAACGTCGCCAAGAACAAGCAGAACAGGTACTGGGCTCATCTTGCTTGTATCTGGGTCTTTACTCGTACGTCCTTCCGTATCAATCTATCCTAGGCGCACTCTGAATCTCTCATTCTTATGTGGCTAGTTTGGATTTTGTACAACCTCTGGGTCGAAATGCGTCACTTCATCAAGATGCGTCAACTCTACCTCGTTGATCCTATGCACGCAGGCTCAGTTCAGGTATGTCGATCATCTTATCTGTGCAGATCCGCTTATCCCGAATCTCACCAATCACTATTACGGCTTGCGTTGGCACTCATTTCCAGGCAAACACAATTCTCGTCACTGGAATTCCGGCCCGAAGCCTCACCTTGAACTCGATCAGAGATTCATTCAGAGATTTACCCGGCGGAATTCGTCGTATCTGGATTAACCGGTCAGTCTCATCTCAAACCTGTCTTATCATATATTGGATGCAATCTCAATCTTACTCAATTCGCAACTTTTCGTATCCAGAGACTTGAAGAATCTTCCTGATGTCTACGACCGCCGTCTCAAGGCCTGCGACAAACTCGAAGCTGCCGAAGCCAACCTCCTTCGCACCGCGCATAAACTCCATCTCAAGGGAATCAATTCCAAAGGCAACAAATCCAACAACGGCGCCGCATCCAACGTGGACGTCGAACGTAACTACACTGCCGCCGTCCCTGCAAACAAACGCCCCAGACACCGCCTAGGCTCTATCCCTCTCATCGGGCGCAAAGTCGATACCATCGAATGGGCCAGGCAGGAGATCAGGGTCTGCAACGAGTTGTTGGACAGGGGAAGATGGGATATGGACAGAGGAGACGAAGACACGACTGGGGGCGCAAATGGATTTGCTATGAATGACTACAGCAACGAGGAGTTCCAGGACAAGCAAAATGGCGTTACTCGAGTCACCACGCGTCATGATGGAGGCAAAGAAATGGGCACTGATCGCGGAAACAAAGACAAGAACACGAACGACCGCGAGTATCCTGCCTTGAACAGCGCCTTCGTAACGTTCGGCCATCCGACCACGGCTCGCAAGGCCTTGGATGTTTTGCATAACCATGATACGTATCGTGCGAGGTAAGTACCTCATTGCATCCACATCATCGACCTCACTAATTTGTATCTTTCAGTGGCATCCACCCCGAGATAAGTCCAGAAGACGTGATCTGGGGCAACTTGGGACTCAACCCTTACGCGGTCAAAGTACGTTGTCTTTCTTTCGTCGTGATTTCAAATCTCATTGTAAACATAGATGCGCAAGCTTATCGGTCGTTTACTGACCGCTGCCTTGATTATCTTCTGGGCCATTCCCGGTGCGTTCCAAGTTCCCATTATCTTATGTAGTGTCCAGCGTCTGATGAACTACATTCCTAGTGGCCTTTGTTGGTATCGTCTCCAACATCTACTCTCTCTCGCACACGTACAAATGGCTCTCATGGCTCCAAAACCTCAACGGCGTCGTCCTCGGTATCATTTCTGTAAGCAAGCCATAATCGCCGTGTCCTGAATATTCCTCATGCATCGTCCTGTAGGGTATCCTTCCTGCAATCCTCTTGGCGATTCTCATGATGCTCCTGCCGAAAATTCTTCGACGTATTGCACGTTTTGAGGGCATCCCCCAGAAGACAGGAGTCGAATTGTCGTTGATGACTCGGTTCTTCATCTTCCAAGTCATCGTGAGTTTATCTTATACCTCCATTTGGAGCCTCCCGTCTGATCAACCCTATCTTTCAGCACACGTTCTTGATTGTTACAGTCAGCTCTGGTATCATTGCGGCATTACCGGGACTTGTCAAAAAACCTACTGGCGTTCCATCACTGCTCGCTCAGAACCTCCCACAAGCGTCTACTTTCTTCCTGACGTGCGTCTGGGTCACCTTCCACCATCATCGCAATTTTGACTCATTCTTCTTTTAGGTACCTCCTTCTTCAAGGATTCTCCGGTACTGGTGGTGGCTTTTTGCAAGCAGTTCCCCTGATCATCTACTATGCGAAGCTATTCATCCTCGGAAGCACTCCTCGCTCTGTCTATAACATCAAGTTCAGTCCCAGAAGTGTCGCCTGGGGTACAACGTTCCCGACAATGACAGTACTCGTGGTCATTGGTGCGTGCCCAGTCATTCACGATTTCCTCGTGGTACTCATGATCCTCATTTTTACAGCTTTGGGATACTCGGTCATATCTCCTATCATCAACGGATTTACTTGTGTTATATTCTTCGCCTTCTACCAGCTGTACAAATACCTGTTCTTGTGGCAGTATCAGCAATCCCCTGCGATGAGCGACACTGGTGGGTTGTTCTTCCCAAGAGCGATTCAGCACGTTTTCGTTGGTCTATACGTACAGCAGGTCAGCCCTCTTTTCTTCTTGTTGGTTCCCTTTTTCTTTGGCAATGCTAATTATGACTTACTTGTCAAGATCTGCCTTTGCGCTTTGTTCTTCTTAGCGGAGAACACGCGTGGTAAAAGAAGTGCCCCCGGCCAAGGAGCCTTGACGGCCGCTTTGCTTATCTTGACCGTGAGCATCCATAGTCATTGACGATCTTTCGTGCTGAGCACTCAACGGGTTTTACATTGCAGGCCTTGTTCCACATGTATCTGAACAGGCACTTCAAGCCTCTCATCCACGCTTTACCGTCCGAAATGCCGTACCATCGCGATACTTCCGGTGCCACCTTGGATCGCGAGTCCACGAACCAAACCAGATTCGGCCCCATGAACTCCATCGACAAGCCGAACGCTTACAGGGTGGCTGACTCTCAACGTCCTGGCGCCATAGATGTTGTTCATCGCGAGGATGAAGTCTCTGGTAGAGGAACGGCTGGATACGATGCAACAGGAGGGCACAGTATGGTTGGAGGGCCCAACGCGGTTGGAGGAGTCCAAGGAGGGATGAGGCTCATCTCAGAAGAAGAATACGGATTCGCACACCCAGCTGCGTCCAGGCCTCAGAGAGTTGTGTGGCTTCCGCGTGATGCAATGCTGTTGGCGGAGGAGGAGAGCCGTGGATGTCGGGACGCGGGGGTTGATGTCAGTATGAACGGAGCTCAGATGAACGAGAAGGGAAAGGTGGATATTTCTGGAGCGCCCCCAGGCATGTTTTTGCAGGAGTAGTTGGCCTCATTCGATCGTGTATGTACATTAACTTTTTCTATCCTCCCTACACGTGTATGTATACTCGCATCCTGTATATGCACACAACAATCATTACGCTTCTTCTAACTCTATACCGAACTCGTAAAGTTGTCTGTCGTGATTCGTGAAGTTGAGTTGTGTCAGTGTTGACTGTTCAGGCCTCGGCCGAGTCGGGACAGTGATCGATATCGTCGAAGTTCGCCTCTTGATTTTCCACAACACTGTTGAGTTTCATAGATGAGTAGTTTCGTGCTGCCTCTCATTCTGTGAAATCTCTGCAAGCTTATCTGGCGTTGATCCACCAGTGTTCCTCATCCTCTACTCATACCATGCCCGGAACTCATGTTTAACGACCGCACGGCGTTGCTACACTGGATCTCAGCATCTCAAAGTTTGGACCGCCCTTGACTTGAGAGCCCTTCATCTTGCATTTCAAACCGTCCGTATCATATACACACAAGGACATGGCCTTACACCCAAATGACAGGAATGTCTTGGGAATACTTTCTAGCCTGAACCGGCCTAGACAACTTCTGTCTTGTCATCGCAACCGCTCTGAATCAGGTAGATATATATTCGGTATCCCTGATTTCTGGTCTGGCTCGCATTCACACTATACATGTCCGTCCACTGGTTCGTTGCTATCATTACCGCGAGTACATTTGGCTCAGGGATATACTTCGTCTTCATCTCTGTCTACATGATCTAACTGGTGATATCCTACCGACCCATCGCCGCTATGATAAGCAATTCCGCGGTCGGATGCACCTTCGCTGCCGCATCCCCCCTCTTTGCTGGCGCGATATATCATAGACTTGGCACGGTTGGTGCAACAGCCCTCTTGGCTGTCGGTGGGCTCATGACCGTCATCGCCTCAACATCGCAACTTCTCGACATAGCCTTCGCATCGGGTATCTCTCGTTCAAGGAAGCTGACGTTCATGATCTATCCCTAGATTTGTACTCCATCGCATCGGAGCCCGATTGCGGGCAAAGTCGCGGTCTGCTCCTTCTGATCTCCCACTATGCATGTACCTCATCGTGTAGGCTTGCTATGAATGAACAAGTACGGACCTCGATCATCCGGCAGATGACCGTATTCACTATGACAGAAGCGTCTTTCTGCTACTTCTCTCAGTCTCATCGACGCTCGGGACCTTGAGACATACAGCTTCGTATTAGTATGTGCCTGTTCAATATCATTGACCCCAAGTAACTACAAATTCATGCGCGGTATAGGTACATCAATCTACTCCGTTGATACTGCATTTCTAAACGATTATCTTCAGCAGGACGACCCACGAGGAAAACTGTTAGACCTACGGCAAGTCTTGTGCTTCAATATCAGACAGCAGAGCTGCTGACGGGCGTCGCGCTAGGACTTTCAGTCCAGACAACCACCGTGGTCCTGTCAACGAGATACGGGGGCTCGTCGATGACGGTGTGGTACACCGCTGTCGCTGTGAATACAGGCATAGATGACTGTAAAAATGTAGGTTAAGCAAGGTATTCATGAGAAAGATTGACCGGGCCGCTGACATTGACTGGGGCACTGGCTGGGGGACTGACTGAAGCGTCTGGGGCGGCGGGAGCAGCTGCAACGACGGCGACGGCAGCAGCGATTGTGAACACAGAGAGGGCGAGCTTGGAGAACATTATAAGACAACGAGGGATGAGAGTTGACTGTCTGCTAAGACACCTCTTGGGTGCTGGTTTTATACCTGGAAAACTCCGCACTGCGGCGAGGTTGCGAAATTATATTTGTTTGTCAGGTACGCCCTTTCAAAACCATCGTTCATCCGAGTCGTCGTACTTCTCCGTGTACTAGGCAGACATATGATACTGGCGGCTGTTGCTACAGCTTCTACCGGAGCTAGAAGGACTCGAGGCTGTCTGGCAGCTGGCAATGTCTCGTTGGGGAACTATCTCCAATTTCCCTCGTAGTGATCACTTCGTCCTCGAGCCATTATTTCAGACCTGGGCTCTTCGGGGGTTGTTGTAGTGAATGGCTCCATGCTTTACCCAGTATCTTGCAACTCCTTTCATTCGCAGGCAGTATGTGTACTGGTGCGTGCGGCAATTTTGCTATATCGAATCATCTGAGAGGAAAATGGCATGAGATCGTCAGATTGGGATACACACGAGCCTATTGGCCCTGGTATATATGTGCGATTCTCGCAGGAAATTCGACTACGGCGTTACTTGAAGCTTCGAGTTAGGCAAGTGGCGTCACTTGAAGAGTTTGGTTGTCAAGCTGTCGACGTCCCAAAGCGGCACTCATTGTTTAAATCTCAGTCCACAGCCAAGCTAGCTCGGCATCTGTGCCGACACTCCCACAATTTAGTTCCCAAATTCCTGCGTTCGCGGAGTACTTATTCTTACTGACTACCTAATCTACTCCCGGAGACCCAGGCTTTTTTTCTTCTGAGCGACCCAGGCTTATCACTACCCTCCCAAGCTGAGGCAAGAATTATATTGGTCATTATATTGGACACATGCGCATGGTACATACCAAGCACTTCAAGTTCCGTAGTATTGCAATTACATATGCTTGAAGTATGTTGACTGGCGTATCAGGTCGCTAAATTGGCTCCGGGGGCACGTTGCAGGTATCGATGGCCGACACGTCGGGAGGCTCTGAAAGCTAATACTGCGGAATATGTGTTGAAGCGACGTTCGGGTGCTGCCGCTCGAACCGAAACGAACTCTTTGGATAATAGAGAATGTAGAGTAGGGCCACCATGAGTGGCTGACATGCTAGTTACAGGTCTTAGACGAGGTATCTAAAATTCGCGAGATTTACAGGTCAGTCTTCGGTAAATGTAGGATAGGTCGACTGGACTGACCTAGCCATGTATACGATGCCGGGAGTATAAGGAAGAGTTCGCGCAATCTGATAAATGAAGATTACTCGATAATGTGGACTCGGAGAAAGGCACTATACATATTGGCACCACTTTTTGGCAGCATCTAGATAGATCGATAATTGCAATTCTGAATCAAGGTCTGTTTGAACAACTTGGTTTCAGAAGATGGATGACGGATCAGCGGAGAGCCAGGAGGCTCCAAAAGTGGTGCTGAGTTGAGATTCAGAAGTGCAGTCTCCTAGGGATTGAACAAAGTAGGATGAACAGGGACATATGGATTAGGTCCTGACTATTCCTTGCTTTCAGGTGAATTTCAGCCATGATGCGGTCCACTCCAGGCTCGGGGCAATACCCTGATTCCGTGTATACGTGATGAAGGTAATTGAGTATATTTCATGTTGCGAAAGAACGTCGATATTCGCGTGATGAACCGTGTAGTCTTGACCCAGGGGTAGACCTTCTCCGTCTCCAAAGACAATTTAGCCTGTACTTCCGGGGAAACGTCAGGCTATCCGAGGAAGAAGATATCGTTCTTGCGAAGCATTGTGAGACTTACAAAGAATTGAACCATCTTGAACCCAGATCTTTCGACAAACCGTCGATGCCATCTGATCTGATTTGTCTCGAGGACACAGGTATGCACGCGTCGTCCATTGAGCACCAAAGAGTGCCACTGCCAGTGATCAGCATGGTCGAGTTGTAGTAGTGTTGCCGTCGAGGCGAGTTGACCTCGAGGTGAACTCGCTTCAGTTGTAGACATCTTTTACGAACTCCGACTAAATTCGAAAAATATCTAATCGAGTCTATTTATAACTTTCACTGATTGACGCCGCACAGAGACATGGGAGACCTTATCATCGCATCTCACGGCCATCTTGACTTGCCTGGTTCTCGAGTTGGATATTACAATGACGGTGGACATCGACGATGAATATCGAGTTCTTATCACGGGATTTGGGGTGAGCTACTTGATTCACGAATACAGTACCGATGTATTGACTCTCAGGCCTATCGCGTCGATAGCCCTTTCTCGACGTTCGTGAAAATCCGTCCTGGCTCGCCGTAAAAACCCTCCACGACTCAGTCATATTCGTCGAAACAGATGGGTCTGAGAGTCCCGATAACAACGTGCATAGTGGCCGCAAACCTCCAAACCCGAAGCCGATTCACATCACCGCGCTAGAGGTCCCAACCGTGTATAATGCAATCCTTGAGATTGTCCCTGGCGTACATGCGCGTCCCCCAATACTCCCCTCAACTGAAGCCACGCTAGATCTGAGCTTCCCAGCTCCACCTCGAAGAGGTTACGATTTCATCTTTCATGTCGGGGTGGGTAGAAGTCAACCTTTGCGTTTGGAAGTAGGAGGACATAAATATGGTTATGGGCAGCCAGACGAGGAAGGGAAATACGCGCCTATGGTTGATGATACCATGACGCCCCCATTACGTGGGTTCGCGGATGGATACGAGATGTTTGAACAGAGGATCGACACCGACGTTGATATCCCGAGGCTCGCTTTGGGGTTGAAGAAGGATAGTGTTGTAAGTCTCAATGTTTTTCTGTTCGTCTTCGCCGTTTATCTCGGTCTCTCATCAATCGCTTCCTTTCAAAGGAGACAGTCATCTCGACTGATGCCGGTCATTACTGCTGCGATTTCATAACCTATTGCTCCCTCGCGGAATCGATGCGTGCAGCAGCGAAGTACGGGTCTGGGAAGACACCGGTTCTCTTCGTGCACTGTCCGCCTGTGGGCCTTCCTCTCAGTACAGAGCAGGTTGCAGATGGCCTCAAGCGGATCGTAGCGAGAGCCTGTGGTCAGATGTGAAGTAAATTTATTACAGAAGTCTTTTCTGTTGTACTATCATTTGTATTCTTACTGATATAGCGTCCAGTTCGTCGTCTTATGGCCTATGTGTGATACCGGGTGCTCGTTAGAAGAAACGAACTCGAAGATCCCAGTGGCAGACGCACTGGCTCAAGTTGAAACTGATCTGATCTTGGACATTGTACACCCTTACTGTCGATCGGGTTTCTCATACAAACTTATACAAGAACGAAAGGTGGTAATTCGAGAGGAAAGAGACTTCGAAGGACTCTGATATTTATCTTGTACAACACATTCGTAACAATCCCCACTACCACATCAGTCGGTGGGTAGGGCATTGATATCCTTCCGGGTTCTTGTGAAGGTACAACTGGTGATACTCTTCTGCATCCCACCATTTTCCAGCCTGACATATGTGACGAGAGAGCGATTCAGTGACCGGAAGAGGGTTGAGTGGTGAAACACTGACCGGTACGATCTCTGTAACGATCTTCTTCCCCTTGGGTGTGAAATGCTTAGCTTGAATTTCTTGTGTAACGCGTTGCGCAGTCTCCAGTTGAGAGGAGGAGTTGGTGAAGATTGCTGACCGGTATTCTAATGACGAATCACAGTATTAGCATCAACTCGAGTATTCATGTTGTTGCTGGTAATGAACGGCACTCACGAGTCCCGGTGTCTCCACCCTGGGCATTCACCGTCGTAGGATCGTGGGTCCTATAAAAGAATTCCACTAACTCCGCGTACGAAACGATACTTGGATTATACTCGATCTTGAGAGCCTCAGCATGATCTGTCTGCCCGCTGCACACTACTTCGTAGCTTGGCTTCTCGATAGCAGGGTTCCCGCCTGTGTAACCAACAGTCGTGCGCAGAATACCCTTGTTTTGCGACACAGGATAATGTTTAAGGAATATGTGCTCTACACCCCAGAAACATCTGATCATGTGAATCTCAGTGTATAAGTCTAGAACATAGTTGTTGGTTACATACCCTGCAGCGAAAATAGCTGTTTCGGTGACAGTCTTTGAGGTGAAAGCGGCGGCTGAGTATGCAATTATCAGGGCGGCATATACATGATTCAGGAAACAGTACAAACCTGAGAACATGTACGCTGCTTGCAGGGCTTTGAGGAGGTCCGAGGGAAGTCCGGGGAGATCGGAGACGCATTCGGGGCTCCTGCCAAGCACGTGCCAATAAGGCGCATCCCCACGTGGGTTCGCAATTCTCAAGTTGTTCTCAAGATACTGACTTGTTTTGGACTTGTTACTGACTAAACGGATATCATAGATCTATAGCGGTTCACGGGTTGGGACCGCGGAGGAAAGCTACTCGTCTCAGAGGTCTCAAAGCACCTCAAGCCTTGTGTGTTCATGCTCTTGTGAGAATAGTATATGTCGTTTTCGCCGCCGTGGAGACTGTCGACGAAGTCGTTGATGTGGCCAATGCATCCGGACAGTCGCTCTCTACATCTTGTGGACAACGTGCAATTTGCTCTGGTACGTTTCTTGGATCCGTTTTTCGTGCGTTAATGCGTGCTCAAGATCTTGTTTGTCCAATTGCTCGTAGGCTATGTCAGTTACAGTATATTTACTCGAAGTCATGTTTGGCTTCTTGGGGTAATTCCGGGGTCGAAAATTACCCATGAGCGGTGGTACATGTACTACATCAACTTTAACGAAATAACCCGTTGACTACTCGAGCCCTAGAATTGAATTCCGTGTTCTATGACTCTGATCTACTGTGTTGTGAGTCCCTCTTCGAGTGTCTACTGTAACGAGTCTTGACGATCACGAGCATCATTCCAAGGCGATGCAATGGACATGACTTGGGTCTATCAACTGCGCTCGGCGCAGCACGTTAAAGTTCTGATTTCACTTTCATCATTGATAATTCAATCCCTCGCAGCTACGCTATATAAAGATAGTGGCTTTTAGCGCCCTAGTCCCGTATTTTTATATATGAAGAAATCACCTCGTACACCCCTCCTTTCATGTCGGAGCTTCCTTTCCTCCTCTCAAAAATGGTGATTCTGGACTCCAACGAAAGCCCAATAGAGACCAATCATCAAGCTACCAATTCTTTCCATGATTTCGGTCCATCGAGCTCAAATCCTCCACCTCTTCCGGAGCCACCGGTCTACCAAGAGGTAGACACAACTTCTCCGGCGCTAGAGAGCTCAAGTCTTGATGCCAGGGAACATCATTCGTCGCAACCTGCGTCATTCTCTCGGTTGCCTCTCGAGAATCTACTATACAGTTATTTCCCACCAGCCTACCTCATCGCTAAAGGTCCATTTCTCGACAGTGGATTCCCGTTACTTCTGCCACCGTCACCGCTACGCCCGCATTTCTTCACAACTCATGACGTGGGGCAGGTTGACTGGATTAGGTATGATATACTACATTGCCTTATCCTTGTTTTCTTTGATACACCTCTGTCGTATGCATCGTTATTGAGATTTGAGTATTAAATAGATTCGTCACCGAGATTCAAGAACGCGCGATACTCACTACCGATGAAGTCGTGCAAGCGACGATACCTATAGCAGTTCGAGAGGGACCTGTCGGTATGTTGAATTCCTCCCTGCCAGTTGCGTTCTCGTTTTGTGATTGAAGCACCGCGAAATGCTAAGTACTGTATTCTATGCAGGCGTTATCGTCACCAATACCGTCAAATCCGCGATGACGAAGAAGTGGGAACAGCCTGTAGTTGCCATCATCAACCAATGGAACCATGTGAGTACTTACCTGGTGAATGTGTCCTCTTTGGTGTTGAGCGCTGATCTCCTACGTCGAACAACAGTATTTTTTTCATCCTCGCAGGATGGAGGTGGTATTAGCTAGAGGTCAGGCTCGGATAAGCGGGTATGGTAAAGGGACGATAAGTTTGGACGATGAACGAGAACGCTACGCCGGGAAGCCGATATTGTCTTCCGTCGCCTCGTCGTCTCCCTCACCAACTAGTCAGCGTGAAATGAAGGAGGAAGCTAGGAAGAGGAAGAAAACCATGAAAGCTGAGGCCTTGGAGAGGAAACGACGAGAGAAAGACATGAAGCGAGATCAGTCTTATCGACTGTTTGTCCTGTCCTATGATGGTATGTAACTAGTACGGCTTTTGGATGACTAGTCCTAAGATCCAAGAATCTCGAGGCTCGCGAGCTAGGTCTACAGCGAGATGATTACACAGACCAACTAACTCATATAGACGTCCTGTCCATATGACTGTCAGGAGAAGTTCAATGTACAACATACCCATTAGCATTATCGTCCAAAACGGATAGTGGGAATACAAGATGTAAGCGACAAGGAAAGAGAATCCTGTTTTCCATGCGACGCGATCAAACGCTGGATTGATCGATTCCGGGGATACCGAACCGGATCCTACTGAGGGCTAGGGTTCAACCTGTAGGAATATCTACCAAGCAAGTAGTGCTTTCGGGAAGCGAAATTTGCAGCGTATGATCTCGTTGCACGGTGGTTCTGGGACTGGGAGGGCGGCAGGGAACGCCTGTAGTAGTGTGTGCCTAGAGCAGCGGATCGGGAATGAGGTGACGGGAAGGTGGCTATTACCCAACATATCGAATCTTGATGGCTCCAGCACGATTACGAGCTTCGAGAGCTGGAAGAAGATATAGTGTGAGTCTAGGTACGTGGTCATCTGAAACATACGTACCTTTGAGCTCTTCCGCCTCTTCTCGCTGCTCGTAGTCCAGGACCAGGCGTTTGAGATGCTGTTGTTCGACTTTATCTTGAATCTGAGCAGAACGGGTATGCACGGCGAGAGCAGAAGCAGCTGGAATAGCTAACTGGCGAGACTATATAAATTTGTAAGTGCTCTGTTCGACGGTTGTCTACACAATAGACGGACCTGCTGTTTATTGCCGCGCTTGGTTATGACAGTGAAGTTCATGACGGGATGCTCAGTCGAATCAGATGCATCAGCGTCCTCTCCAACGTCGTCTACTCGCTTCTTACGTGCACTAGGCGGGAGTACGGCCGAATCCCACATAGCAAGCGCGGTTTTCTTATCGACTTTTCGAGCCTCGGAAGAGGCGTCTGTCACCAGCTTCGCTAGCTCTTTGGCAAATTCAGCTTCAGCCTCTTCCGAAGGTCCAAGATTTTCTTGCAAGCTGTTACTGGCTGACAAGACGACCTCTTCTTCCGGGGATGGAGGACGATCTTCAACCTACGCGAGAAAGAATCTCAGTCATAATTTCTTTCGTTGAGGGAAAGGGACTCACTGGTGAATCCTGAGCTGTAGCATCTTCATCTTCGTCTTCCTCTTCTTCGCGACGTCCATTTTCATCTTCGTCTCCGCTTTCTTCCCCGCTATCCTCACCTCCTGTGACTAATGAAACGTCAGCTGACGACAAATAGATCTGTAAGAACAACTCACGCCCTGCATTTTGGAAGGCAGAATTGAACATCTCGTCCACATTGATAGCCGCTTCTTCCAGAGTTTTGACCATTGCAAATTTTGGTCTAACTGCCTGCTCAAACAGATTCTCATCAATACCCTTTCAAAAGAATGACAGATCCGGGATGTACTTCGAGAGAATCTGACAACATGAAATCTACGTCCATCGGTAGGTCTTCTTTGCAAAGGATGTAATACTGAGATTTTCGGTTGTGGATGAGCGAGCTGTTCAAGGAGAGGCTAGAAGCACGACGATTACCTGGAAGAATGTCAGGAAATTGTCCAGTTTCTTTTTCTGTGTACCGCGATCGAAACACATCCCGCAGGTGTCGAGCAATACACAGACAAGGCGGACACGGAAAAAGTCGTCTGGCATATCCAGTGGACATATTTGTTTCGGCAACGGTCGGCCATCCGCTGGATCGAAAGACAGACACAATGAGCAAAACACTAGTAGGAAATCAAGGGATGCTCACGATGTCCAAACGTGACCATAGACCAGAGAGTATCAAAGACGATCCCTGAGCTAAGCAAGCGATATATGTATAACTCTCCCAGATACTTGATAGTAGCCACTCTCCTCTGATTAGTGCTATACAGATTATGCTCTAAACCCCTTCGCACATCCTCCAAAACCTGATCAACCACAGCAATGGCAAATGCAGGACGGTATCGTTGTAGGTCGTACGTCAACATCGCCAGAAGGCTTATGTTTCCATACTTGATTTTCCAAGGTTTCGTGAATACCTTGTGGAGGGTCCGTCGGACATGTTCATCTTCCCAGTCCAACTTCCGGATAAGCTTGAGAACTTTGTCGATCGTCTTCTTAGCGAGGACGTCATAGATCAGATGATGAATAAACAATTCGATGGGTGTTCGTTCCTTCTCTTGTCGTGGAGCGCGTTCAGGTGGGTTGCACTGGGATAAGACTTCAACAACTTGCTCAAGTGCAATGAAATGGCGATACTCACCTGATAATACGCATTTTCCAGCAAGAGCAGTTGCCGTTGGTCGATATGCTGCATACTTTGTTTGCGCCGCATGAGTTCCAGCTAATAAAGACTCAACTTTGAGTCTAATTTTCGAAACAATGACCTCTTACCATAGTCCCAAACCTCTCACGTGTATCATCGCTTCTCAGCAAGAACCTTCCGCAACCTTCCATTAAAAGAGCAATATTCTCGATATTCGTTCCCGAAAAATCGTCGAGGCAGACCTTGAACATATGCAGAACAACATATGAGGGTACGACCTTGAATTTCGTCAGGTTCGATATGTACATGATGTTCTTAAGGGATTCATGTGCATTTCATTTCATCAGTAACATGGACTGCAAACCGTCAAGCAGAGAACAAGATACCTTGAGCCGAATTTCGGAAAATTCCTTGACGACATTTTTCTTTCTTTGGAGGTAACGGAATTCTTCATCAAGCTAAGACGAACATTATCTTTCCGTATCATTGATATGTATATATAGGAAGACGAGGTGACTCACGATAGCGACCAGGTCCCTTCCGATATCTGGCATATACCTGTTGAGAGTAGCCACCAATCGTGAATAATGTGGTAATAGATCGATACGATTCTTTGCAACTTGACCCAAGAACTGATGAGGGGAATATACTGAGCGAATCGAACAGCCGATGAAAACAGAAACATACTCTAACGAGCCGCTTCCTAGCGGCTTTGGAGTTGAGGAATGCGAAATCCACAGCAGCCTGATCTATCAGTGCCCGATTAGTGGCATCGGGGAGTCTTGTGAGAAGGGCTGTGAGGAGCTGAGAAGGGCCTTGGGGTGCAAGTTGAGGAGACAATGGCGGAGTAGAGATCTTGGGCGAGCCAGGTGTAGGTGTCGGAACGCTAGAACATTTGAAACAAGTATCAGTCTCTGCTGTGAGTAGAAAGGGAGTGAAACGCAAAACGAACTCGCTATCTTCCTCATGTTCATCCGTAGACTCGTCTGGTGAATGATCTACATCACCACCACCTTCTCCTAGTCTCTCGATTTCTTCCTCCAGCTTTCTAACCTCCTCCTTGTCTTTTTCTTCCCTCTCACGTTCTCTCTCCTCTTCGGTCTCTTTATCATCTTTTTGCTCTCTTTCCTCGAGACCCAGTACACTTGAAGGTACGAACTCTTTCAGATCGAGCACGTCTTCGAAGAAACGTCGCTCTTCCTCGTCTTCCCATTTTCCGCCACTCATTAACACATCGTCTGCATCGTCGCCGCCTAGAGCATTCGAATTTGATCCTATCAAGATAGAATCAGACTTCTGAGACGCGGTGGGAAGGTCAGGAAGAGGGAGGTAAAGAAGCTCTGATAACCTAGAATGAAACTATAAGCTTTATGTTAAACACGAAAGGAGAACCGAAGAGTTCACATCTGGCAACTGGCAAGTAACTTTTCATAACCCTTCGTCATTTTCTCGTATGCCTGTTGACGATCCTCGAAAATCTCTCCGGAACGTATGTAGGCCTCATGGTTTCGACGATCTTGGTCTTGAAGGCGCTGTGAAGTGAATGAGCGTTATGGTGAAACATATATATTTGTCCAACAGATGACTCACTGTATGCTCCATGACAAGCTTCTTGCATACACTTTCGAAGTACCCTTCGCACATGCGCTTGAACCGGTCTCGGATATCTCGTTCAACAAGCTCGTCTTCCTCCTGCGTCAAAGACGGAAATGCGCCTCCACCATCTTGTTCCCCAGTCGTCGTGGAAGATAATGTGCCAGGTTCGGAATTGGTCGGAATTTGTTTCGAAGTGGGCGGCGGCGTTATTCCGAGGTAAGGGCGGGAATATGATTTGAGGAATGTAGATAGCAGAGGTAATGATGAAAGGGTAGGATCCTTGGACAACTACAGGAGGTTTGGTACAGAGAATCTGTTAATATCATGATGGAACTCACCAGCTCCTTCAGAACTTTCATGATCCATTCGCCACCACTCCTACCAGGCCCGTCCTTGATGACACCTACCAGAGCTAATTCGGAGCAGACGCGAAGGGCAGGTCTTTGTCGTGTAATACGAGAAGCATCTTCCTTCTCCCTCTGCTCGGGCGCCAAAGCTGACAGAGCCGCGCGAGATGGGGCGCTTAACGTTCCAGCGAGTGCAGATACGAGGACAGGCGTGAACGTAGTTGGAAACCTCCGATGTAATGAGCATATAATCTGCAATAACCTGACTTAATGATGCATCAGCAACGACATGGACGTTCGGCATACCTCCACAGCGCTCCACACGTCCTTCTCGGTTTTGCAACGAGAGATTCCTTCTACGGCTGCACCTGCAATCTCGTCCACATATTTCTCCAAGGATAATGAGTCGACGTCCTTGAGGATTTGGTCCCGGTAATCAGCTGCCATGGACTGTCGCATACGCTTGATGAGAGCGGTATGGCGCTTCAGGGAAGAGTCCAATTTGGATGATTCTAACGTCCTCGAACAATATCAGAGCAATTCCAAGCAGTCTTCCAGGATATGTAATTCACCTTGAACCTCAGCATTGTTATTGAGAGATTTGAGGTTGGCACGTTTCGTTTGACGAGATCTTTCTTCGTCAATTTTGGATGATGAATGGCTGCCATTTGGCAACGAATCCATGGGTTGACCTTGCGCGCTATTCTTGAGATATTTGAGAGTGTTCTGAAGACGCTTCTATGATAAAAGGATGGTATCTGAGTGGATCGTTGATGAGGGGGTAAGAGTTGGAATTGTTCTGCCAAAGAAGTCCACACATGGCACTAGACGCGACCCGCCGACGCGATGCTCTCTATCTTTCGATCGAGCTCATCGTTGGGCTCGACGTGCTCCGGTCTTTCTAGGGAAGATCCTCAGGCTCATGGACAACTCTGACGACTACTTTACTGACGACCTCATCTTGGACGAACAGACTTTGGCGGTGCTCGAGCAGGAGGAGAATAAATATCTTACCCAAATACAGCCTACCCCAAAGCCACCTCCAACCAAACGGCAGAAAGTTGACAATGGATGGAGGCCAGGGCTTGGTGGTCGTCAGCAGACACTAGAAGATCTAGATGAACTCCCTGAAATATCACTTCAAGGCGACGGAACGTACGGTGTTCGTGGTCTAGGATTTGTTCCCCCAGGCCTTCGAAGAAATGCTTCTGCAACTCGACTAGACTTGATCAATGCCGCTTTAGCTTCTGCACATAACAATGATGGTGCACCACCGAATGCCCATAGTCGAGCTTCATCGTCCTCCACAAATCATTCTCATTCTCAAAATAGATATCAGCCACACAAGCGACAGACTTCCAACGGACAATCATCGCGCCATGTATCTGTGCCCCGTAGTACTCCTGTCCGAAATCCAGGTCAAATCCGTGCTTCGTCACGGTCCTCGACATTGGAGACAACTTCTGTAGATGATAATGATTTACGCCAGAAACTGGAAGAGGTCCGCGTTATTCCATTGTATCTCAGTCAAGCATTCAATGCATCGCATTTCCTTAGCTTCAAGCAGAAAACTTGAAAATACAAGCGGCTTTGAAAGAGGCAAAGGAGATCAAGCTGGCTAAAGAGGGCGAAGTATCAATCCTGCGAAAGGGTATGGAAAAGGTATGATATGCGACCACCATCAAAACCCCTCTCTGATCGTATATGCTATAGACTGCTCAAGAGCACGCCGCGCAAGTAGCCAAATTAAAGGCCGCTAAAGAAGAGGCCGATGCGAAACAAGCGCAGACCCAGAGAGAGATGAAGGAAGAATTGGAACGACTCAGAACTTCATTCATGTTCAAGGTTATATCAATCTCTTTAGCTTCACTCATTCAAACTAATCGTCTTGTTCTATTCAGCAACATGAACTCGAGACATCCGCTCGTAAACCTCCATTATCTGTTCACGCCAGACGCATAGGCAAAGATCCGCCCCCCACACCAATACGAACGCCATCTCAGATGCGAGGTTGGCAAGCTGGCCCCAGTATGTTCGCTGCGGACACACCTCGACGTCTACAGACCAGTACACCATTCAGAGACAGTCCTAAACGAGTGCGGAAGTTGGTAGTACCCACGCCTGCTAAGAGACCCGCGATGCTTCCCGGGTTCGAGAATGCTTTCCTCGCTTCGTCTCCGTCTCGCCCTTCTCGCAAAGGAAAAGAGAGAGAAACAAGCCTTTGGGACGTGACTAGTAACCTTGCAGAGATGGAGGACGCGCCATTGAGTTCTCCACTTGGGACTAGGCGACCCCAACCAATTTCGCCTCCTAGTAGTCCATTGACAGCTAGACAACATCGAGCAGGACATGTCGATGTCAGCATGGATGATGATCCAGATATATTCGCTGATAACGCAGACATAAATCAAGGTGATGATACCGGTGACATCGAAATGACAAGTGTAGAGACTCCCGATGAAGAGCTTGACGAGATCGAACCTATAGATTGGAAAGAAGAAGTATATATCCCTTTACTTCTATCGCATGCTCTGCTCATTCAGTGTCCAACAGACGTTCCGCATCATATTGACGCATAGACTTCCATCATCCGCCTCTTTGACGCTTCAGACTTTATTACGGACCCTCCTTCCGTCATCTACGGACCATTGTATGACCGAAACATACCTCAAGTCGTGCAGTTCCCTACTCGCAATCTTTGCTTCACCGTCAAAGTGCAACGACTATGATCTGGCCGTCGCAGTTCTTACTGAACTGGTGGAAATGGTCCATATATTACACGAGACCAACACTGTAAGTGATTCCGCCCTGCAGCGCGTCTTTCCCAGCTCAAAAAAAAAGGCAGATTTCACCTCTAATAGCACTTCTGAATCTACTAACATTACTTGTATCTATACTACCAACATTTTCGTCAGTATTACTGTGCCAGCAGCATACCCATAAAAGTGGCCCACGAATTGTAGTCCTCCTGGCCAGCATCATCAAAACTCGGCTACCTCCAGAAGAACAACCTGAACCTACGCTTGTCAACGAAACGCTCGGGCTCTTGGAAGCCTTGTGCTGGAATAGCACCGATGATCTAGAGGACAAGTACGTCCTATGGTCATCCGCATCCTCGTGCTTCATTCTCTGACCACTCCGAATTTTAGAATCGCCTACATACCACGAGCTCCTGGCCTACTATCAACACTCCTTCATCCATCTCAACCTTCCTCTTTACTCTCTCGCACCACTCGTTTCCTTGTATTTCTTGCCAGTCGTGCGTCATTCTCCATAATCCCGTCTTTTGGTATGCTAAACATCGTAAAGACGAAGCCCTTTGTCGTCCCCTCCTATCATTTCCTGATGTAGAAGATCTTGCTGGAAGCCAAGAGGCTGCTCCAGATTACAGCAAAATCCCACATATCGAAACTATGTGTTCCTTTTTAATCGATTTTAATCGTCGAGATCCTGACGTAAGTCTCTCGTTCCGTGTATTCGAAGGGCTAGACTCAGGCCGTTCGTGATAGGCCGAGTCTACGAGAATCAATATATTATTATTCATTGCAACGATGTCATTTCGACCCGACGCTATCAATATACTAGTGGAGTCTCATACACTCATACCATCCGTCGTTCTTTTTCTTACCCAACTCACGACTCCAATCTGGGAAGAAGACGAGGAATTTATGACATCCTCACCTGAAGTCATTGCTTCGTACGTTACATTACCGTTATCGAAACTGTCGTTGTATTTTGATTGACGATCTCATTCACAGAACTGCCCGCACGGTGAATCAAACAGTATTCCTTCTCCATAAACTACTATTGCGTACCGAACCAACCAACCTACGATATAAACTTCAGCATGCGCCACACCGTCCATTTAACGGTATCACACATATGTTTATAGTCACTTTCGGCCGGCTGGGATATTCTGATACACCTGAGTGGATTGAAACAAAGTCGAGGCAGGAATTGGAGATGGTAGGAGGTGCGTCGTTTGTGTTATTGTCTTTTTCTTCGATGTTGACTAGGTTGTGTCGGAAAGATGCAGCCAGGGATCTTCTTGAATTGGTCGTCGAAGGGCCTGAGGGAGAGAGTGTATGGAATGCGTATCAGGGAAGTGTCGCGAGTGAGATTGACGAAGAGGAGGCTGAGGCGAGACGTATGGGCGAAGTCAATGATATTTCATGATGGTTGATTATGTTTATGTATCCACGGTGAATTTCTGCAAGTTGAAGTCTTGTCGTCGGAAGAACACTATTGCAAGTTCTTGATGTCTGCTGTCTCTGCAGTCTGGCGATCCAAGAGGTTTTGAGTCATCTCGTCTAGCACCAGAGGTATCAGGCGACTGACCTGATGACAGAAATGTCTCAACCACAAGACTTTTCTCTTACTGCTCTTATGACCGACGGTCTGGAGGGCCAGTTGTCTGGTTGCGAGCTCACACGTTTCTGTCCTGTAGTTCGCTTTTAATCGATTACGAACTCTGATCTGTGAAGTTGGATTGGAAATTAGTGGAATCCAAAAGAAGGCATGAATACATGTATATGCGCACCTCCGTAGGGGACAATGCATGAACGGTGTTGCCCTGAGCCCATTCCGTAGTGACATTGACTTGATCAACTTTGCCGAAACCGTCCACCCAGAGTTGCCAGAGACATTCATCCCAGTCCGAGGTGCGCGAGCTCGATATGAAAGAACGTTCGTTGCACCATAGCGGGTGATCTCTTGGTATAAAAACAGGTGACAGCGGTGGGAACGGGAAGGTAGCAATAGATCCTTCGGTTAGAACGGAAGGTCTGTGGATTGTTCGTGATCGAGGAAGCAGGGATTCATAAAATTTAGCCGGAGGGGTAGCGGAGATATTTCCCGGAAAGATGACGCTGACGCGGGTAGGAGTAAAGAGCCTCGCAAGATTAAGATACATATTCGCGGAGTCCTTCGTCGTGGCGTCCACGTGTAAAAGATGTAAGGAAACGGACGCAAGAGCGGGGCGATTCACTAGGGAACGAAGTCTTTCCAGTAACTCTTCGTGGGCAGGAGACATGCGTTTGACAGTGGTCGTAATCAAGAGAGATATTGGACCTGCGCTCGACCAGTTAAAAGCGCAAGCGTGGACTGGTTCTTGAGTACGTACGTACCTGGCCATTTAGATGCCCAACCCGTTAACATGTCCAATATTGCGATACTGTCAGACCAGATACAAGCAGTGATGTCGAAGTCGTCTAGGGCAGATATTCCGCGAGAGATGAAGGGGTCCAGAGTATATTGCATGGGAAGAATTTGAGAAAGCCACTGAGGAGTAGATTCTGACTGTAAATGAACTGGAAGTGTATCTGTGAATACTGAACTTGGAATGAATATATGATAAATCGTCGAGGATTGAACAGGACAGACCTTGAGCTTTAGGATCATCTGTAGTATGGTCGACTCTGAGCTTTGCTGGGCGGATCCATTTGTAGATTGTCACACACATGAAGACGACACAGAGAGAACAATATACAAAAGCAGTCCACTTGAGCCATATTAGAGGCCAAGAGCGTATGCGCCGTACAGGGTGGCTTTCTGTCGGCACAAAGGCAGGGTTCTCGAGAGGGAAAGTAGCATGGAAAAAAGACGCGAATTTGGTGGTAGGCGAGAAATTACGAGTGGGGTTTGGCATGAAATCATCTTCTGTTTCGTTTGGCAAATTATCTTCCGGAGTTGTCACGTATAGAGACGCGGATCGAAGACGGCGCTGCTGCGAGTTCGTTGTCGAAAGGTGGCTTTGAAAGCTACCTGAACCTGTGATTCCTTCAAGTTTCGATACAGGATTCGGCAGAGACACTGAAGGCGTCAAGACAGATTGTGATTTCAACGGTTTGAACGTCATAGACGCCTTTTCTTTGTCCATTTTCGAGGATTTTCGGGAGGAAGCTAGACAGTACAGGGACTCGAAGCACCTTGAAGTGTTGAACGATGAACGTTGAAAGTTGAAGAGTCAAGAGCGCTACGGCGAGGCGGCTCGACCCGGACTGCAGTGTAACTGACTTGGGTATGCCACCACTGCCAGAGCCACGCCAGTGTATAGACAATATCAGGAGCTAACTGCTTGAGTTCGATTCTCATTCTATTTTACAGCAGCGCGTACAACAACTCGGATCTACAAATGTAATCGAGCAATGAATTGCAATGGCTTCACTACGGGTGGATCCCTGGTCGGAGGCAATCAAGATGTGTGCGTAAGTTCACTGAAATTGGTCAGGTATGTGCCCCAGTCATCCAATCTAGACAATGAAAGGAGAGTCAGTTGTGTACACCAAGATGGGAATAGAACGAAACGAACTCGAAGCCAGCAGGCGCGCTAGACCACATGGCTAGCATAGTCTCGTCTATCATCATTTGCGAAGTCGGCGTTTGCAACACCGGTTGGTGGAGCTGTGTCTGCGAATGATAGTCCATCTCACTAGTAGGTGGCGTGTACCCATGCATTGCGGCGCCATACTGTGGGGCAGTAGTAGCCATCGATGTCGAAGGATACGGTGGATGGTAATCGGCGAGGTTGCTGTAGACGGCGGCATCCATGGGATAGACAGAAGCCATGGAGTTCATTCCTCCTGTAAACTCGTCTTGAGGGTGATGTTCCTCCTGCTGATATCCGCTATCTGACGCATCGGGATGTGAATGTTGATTATGATTTCCAGGAGCAGGGACAGTCCAGTAATCTTCTGTCGGATCGAATCCAGCTGTTTGACTGTCTAACGGCAACCGACCCAGTTCGTCGGTGTAGATGGGCATCGCGTATTGGTCCTGCTGCACGGATGAAGCTTGTGCTTGAGGCCTCTGCGTCTGTGTCTGATCCTTAGTATGGACCCGTCTTGAGCCTGCAAAAGTACGAGGAGTTTCGTCGAGACCCGGATCCAAGAACGCATCGGTAAACTGGGATCCTGTGCTGATCGGGGTATCGGTATCCCGCGCCCGTTTGTTTGTGAATACTGGGTTCAGTTGTGGTAAAGGGAGTTCACCGACATGAGCCAGTTCGTATAATATATCCCTAGGAAAGACCGATGTCATGTACAGTAAGCACAATTGATCAGGAAAAGGAGGTAAATAGTTCAATACCACAAACGACCAGAGATAGGTGACCTGATGGTGTTCGTCAGTTGGTCCATCGCTCGCCATGGATCAGACTGCCACTCACCGATCCTCGCATCCTCTGAGAATATCCATGCATTTGTGTACATCACTCATGTCCTTCACCAGATCAGGAGATAGCCCAGACCGTTTGCCTCCCCAGATATTGAGTAGAAGCACTATCCCTGCCGTGAAGGTTGCGATCTGCACCTGGATACACAAAGCTTTTCAGTACTACCTACCTTTGTATCTCGTACGGACTCACTTGAGTAAATGGAATAATCGAGGGAAATCTCCGTTTCTGTATATCGACAATGTGGCTGCAAGACCTAGCAGCGTTGGTACAAATTGTCAAGGAAGGGAAAGGCAGTGGGGAAGGTTTTTTCGGAGAGGGTACAAAGGGCCGATGAATTAGAATCTGTAAATGGTAGTAGCAACTGTAGAGCGCGACTGATTGTGTGAAGAATACCGGATCTTCGCGACTGGGATCCCAACGAACTTTGTAGAAGAAGCGGTGAAAATGAAGATCTATAGAGATATCTGGAATAGAGCTCACGATGATCTGGTATGCAGTCAACCCATTTATTGAGTGTGGAATCCAGTTCGGCTACGATGTGCTGCTCCCATTTCGGTCCAACGAATCCGAGTAGAATTTTGGATTTGTTGATGGAGTACTAGACGAAAATGATAGGTCAGAGATGAGTGAAACAATGTGACTGTAGATTGCTCACAATGGTACGCAAAGAAAAGGCAAGGATGTGATTGAGCCGAAGAGAACACACAAAATAAGAGATGAGAGATGGCTTGTTTGGAGGCTGTCTGAAAGCTCGCTCCGGATCTGGGTGATCCCAATATTCGTCATCGCATTCTATAGGAAAGTCCTGATCAAAGCTGATACGCAAGGTGGGTTAGAATATGCAGAAGGCGACTGTATTATTTTGACGCACTCTTCATCCCAGATGGCGCACGGTCTACCTAGAGCAGCACTGGTACATCGGTCCAGACTCACAAGTACCCTGGCCAATATGGTCGCTTAGTATTGTCTGAAGAAACGGATCGAGGAAAGTCTTTACCAAAAGGCGCGCTTCCACAGCTCGTTTTCAGCGGTCGGTCTGGAGCTATTCAATTTACGACGATGGGCTCCAACATCCTGAGCTAGCCGGACGCCTATGCCGATCACGGTCCAGCAAGATTGAGGTGCAGACGATCCCTGCAGAAATTGTGCCGAGAGCTAGTATGGTAGAATATGATAGCGTGTGTGAAAAACTTCGACAACAGCGAGGGGAGGGGAATAAAGACATACGCAATGACACTGCAAGTCGTACAATGTAGGCGGCGCCAGCAATGACTTGCGAGCAAAAAGTAATACCTGATCAAACCATTTCCAACCGCAAGAGTGTGTTGAATTTGTATCGTCAAGGAATACTCTGGGATCGTCGGAGCAGCGAGACGCGACTGCACAGACCAAGAGGACTGTCGCTGCAAACATGTCATTGCGGTGGTGCAAGCCTTCGGCCACTGATGTAGTGAATGTAGGACGATGGAGGAGCGGCAAGTAACGATTGAAGTTGCTAAAATACAAGTCGGTCAAGTCTCTGATGAGGTCGTCTGGTGGGAAGGTATAATTCGTCGGAGGCGGTATTTCGGATTTGATCTCCCAAGACTACTGCAATCAGGAAAATGATACGCGAAAGAGGAATGGGAATATACTGACAGGTCGTGAAGACCAAAACTCCCGTCTTCTACCACCAAAAATCGGCGGTCTTGCGTCGGACAGACCATGAAATTCGTTCTTGATGTCGAGGGCTGTCTGGATCAGCATCACCCCACTCGATCTTCCAAAGAAACGAGGATGTATGTTAGAGTTCAGCGAAAGCTGCTGAAGGTCGTCGGAGAGACCAATTCGAGCAAAGTCATCTTCGTCCAATGTGGTCGGAGGATTTCCCATGGAACGGAGGACCGTGGTTACAATTTCAGACGGGGATCGGGTCCCAAGCGCATGCAGAGTTGGTCCTTCGGAAGAAGAACATTGCGGACGTGGGGCTGAACGGGACGATGCAGGCATATCCGAAGTTTGGTTCTTGTGTTCGCCATTATAGACCGATTCCAGTTCTTTATCGAGATCGACATCCGGTAGTAGCTGTTCAGAACGTGAGATAGGCATCAATAGAAGACTCGAAAGCGTACCCGTTTCAAGAGTTTCTGCATCTTCTCTACGCGAGTTTCGAGGACTTCTACATATCTGATATTACCTTGTCAATCAAGGTCAAACTCTTGTCATGGTGCAACAAACCCTTTCGTAGGCCCTCGTTTCTTGAAAAAAGCGAATGCTTATTATTCTTGAGGTAGAATACAGCTTCAGCTCACACACACCTTCGAGGGTTGGACGTAGGTGCAATCAAGACCAACACAATTAGAACAGCGGTTTCCTGGCACTGAACTGCCATCACCTGACCAAAGAACGGAGATTTGTTGATTTTTTATGAATTTTTGCGAGGATCTGCAAATAGCTCACATCGAACTGCACGATCAAGATAAGATTGGGGGTAACAGATGGGAGAAGTAAGGCACGTCACTGACTTTTCTTTCGTCTACAATTATCACAAGCTCTCTGTAATTTCCTCTTCTTGGAGTCTTGACGTGAAGTAGAAGGCTGTTCGGCCAGATCGTACTCTTCTTCAGCGGAAGACATGTAGGAAGAGAAAAAGAGAAACAACGAGGAGATTCAGGAGTAGTCAAGCCCTCTTTCAAATAATGCTGACGGACCGCTGCTGATCATGCATCGATCATGACGAATGCCCGCCGGCACATTGCCAAGAGCAAGCATATTGATGAGTTGTCAATGAGTCGTGGAGGTTCAGGTCATGATCAAGACATAGCTCTCATTGACGGTGCGCGGCGAGGTCAGATCCACTAGGTGTAAAGGTATATGTGCTACTCCTGACGACAAAGATTGATTGGATTATCTGAACAAGTGACACAGAAGCGATTTTATCTACCCAGAGCTAGTCTGGTCTATCTGACCGATTCTGACGATGGCGGGATCACCACCATTGTAACCTGTACAAATTAGTATTATACGATAAACGGGCTTCCCCAAAGAATCCTGGTCAAGACATACAAAGGCGATCAAGTTGGGTGGGTAAGTTCACTGAAGTTGGTGAGGTATGTGCCCCAGTCTTCCAATCTAAACAACAAAGAAAGCCTCAGTCAGTCTCTACACTCAAGTGGAAAATCAACAAAACGGACTCGAAACCAGCAGGCGCGCTAGACCACATGGCTAGCGTAGTCTCGTCTATCATCATTTGGGAGCTCGACATCTGGGAGAAGGGTGGTTGGTGCTGTGGCCGTGGATGATAGTCCATCGTACTCGTGGTTGGCGTGTACCCGTGCATGCCACCTGGTCTACCATACTGTGAGGAAGTAGAAGCCATCGACGTCGAAGGATATGGTGTCGCGGAGGGGCTGTTGTAGAAAGAGGTGTCCATAGGATAGACAGAAATCATTTGTCCTGTAGACACGTCTTCGTGACGATGTTCCTGCTGCTGATATCCGCTATGTGGCGCATTAAGATGTACATGTTGATTGTGATTCCTAGTCCAGTGATCTGTTGTCGAATGTAACTGAGATGTTTGACCGTCTGACAGTGACCGACCCAGTTCATCAGTGTAGATGGGCATCGCGTATTGGTCATGCTCCAACAAATCTTGTGTGTGAAGCGTCTGAGCGTGTGTGAGGTTCAGGGATTCCTTGGAATTCACTCGTTGTGAGCCTGCGAAGGTACGAGGAATAGTGCTGGAACTTGAATTTGGAAACGTATCGATAGAATGAGATGATGCGCTGCCAATCGGGGTATCGTTATCCCATGACCGTTTGTTTCTGGTCACAGGCCTGATTTGGGGTAAAGAGAGTTCACCGACATGAGCCAGTTCGTATAGTATATCCCTGGGAATTGATTTTTAGTGACGATCACGATATGTCAAAGGAGGAAAATATCTCAATACCACAAACGACCCGCAATAGGTGACCTAATGACGTCCGTCAGTTAGTCACCTCTCTCTCAACATGAAATCGGCGAACTGCTACTCACCGCTCTTCGCATCCTCTAAGGATCTCCATGCATGTATGTACATCGGTCATGTCTTTATCCGGAACAGCAGTTAACCCGGACCGTTTTCCGCCCCAGATATTGAGCAAAAGTACGATTCCTGCAGTGAAGGTCGCGATTTCCACCTTCGAGTTCAAAACCTTTCAGTACGGACTGTAGTTTCTCGTAGGATTACTCACCTGGGTATACGGGACAATCGAGGGGAATCTCTGTCTTTGAATGGCGACGATGTGGCTGCAAGACCTAGCCGCGTTGGTGCATATCGTCAAGGAAGGGAAAGGCAACGGGGACGGTTTATTTGGTGAAGGTACGAAGGGTCGATGAATCAGGATTTGTAGATGGTAGTAACAACTGTAAAGCGCGACCGATTGAGCGAAGAATACTGGGTCCTCTCGATGTGGATCCCAACGGACTTTTTGGAAAGAAGGGGCGGTGAGATTGACGGTTCGTATATAGTTGGGATAGAGCTTACGATGATCCGGTATGCAGTCGACCCACTTATTGAGTGCAGAGTCTAGTTCAGTTACAATATGCTGCTCCCAATTCGGTCCAAAGAATCCGAGAAGGATCTTGGATTTCTTGAGAGAGTACTATATAGATATAGCGGTAGAATCATAAAGAGCGGTACATTGTAACGTGATTGTGAATTGCTCACAACGGTGCGTAGACAAAAAGCAAGAATGTGACTGAGCCGAAGGGAACATACAAAATAAGAGATGACAGATGGCTTGTTTGGAGGTTGTTTGAAAGCCTGCTCTGGATCTGAGTGTTCCCAATACTCATCATCACATTCTATAGGGAAGTCTTGATCAAAGCTGATACGTAGCTTTAGTCACTGGTGGATAACAAGAGACAGCCAGAACGCTTGTATACGCACTCGTCATCCCAAATGGCACAGGGTCTTCCGAGAGCTGCACTGCAGTCTCGGTCCATACTCACAAGGACCCTAATCGAGATGGTTAGTCGAAAATGCACGTAATGGCAGGTATGTATCTGAAATCTCTACCAGAACGCACGCTTCCACAGCTCAGCTTCAGCAGTCGGTTTGGTACTGACCAATTTACGACGATGGGCTCCGACGTCCTGAGCTAACCGGACGCCTACGCCGATGACGGTCCAGCAAGCTTGGGGTGCGGACGATCCTTGGAGGAATTGAGCGCAGAGCTGGTACAGTAAAACATTGGTCAGGAAAGATTTCGACAGATGAAAGGCAAAAGAGGACGTACACAATGACACTGCAAGTCGTACAATGTAGGAGGTGCCAGCAATGAATCGCGACTGAAAAGTGATACCTGATTGAACCATTTCCAGCCGCAAGAGTGTGGTAAGTTTGTGTCATCAAGGAATACTCTCGAATCATTGGAGCACCGAGACGCGACTGCACAGACTAAGAGAACTGTTGCTGCAAACAAGTCATTGCGGTGGTGCAAGCCTTCGGCCATTGATCTAGTGAATGTGGGACGATGGAGAAGCGGCAGGTGACGATTGAAGTTGCTGAAGTACAATTCGATTAAATCTGTAATGAGATCTTCTGGGGGAAAGATGTAGTTTGCCAAGGGCTGCATTTCGGACTTGATCTCCCAAGGCTACTGGAGTGAGCTTGGAGTCATTCGGAAGAACGAGATGGTACTGACTGGTCGAGAACACCAAAATTCCTGTCTCCTGCAACTGAAAATAGTTGGTTTCATGCTAGAGAAGCCATGAAATTCGTTCTTGATGTCGAGGGCTGTCTTTGCCAACATTGCGCCACTCGAACTCCCAAAGAAACGAGTTTGGGTATCAGAGTCTACTGAAAGGTTCTGAAAATCGTCGGAAAGACCCATTTGAGCCAAGTTATCTTCGTCCAATGGCGTGGGAGGACTTCCTATGGATCCGAGGACCGAAGTTACAATCTCAGCCGGGGATCGGGTCGCGAGCGAATGCAGCGTCGGTCCGTCGAGAGAAGAGAGCTTCGTGCGTGAGGCTATACATGGAGGTAGAGATATATTCGAAGCCGTGTCCTTGTACTCGCCATTGTGGATCAGATTCAGTTCCTTGTCGAGATCAACATCCGGGAGCAGCTATTACCAGAGTGAGATTGACATAGATGATAGAATGCTTGAAAACACACCCGTTTCATGAGTTTCTGCATCTCCTCGACGCGAACTTCAAGAACCTCCACATACCTGTTATCCGTGTGTCAATCAATGCCAGAATGTAAACATGTGCGACAAACCCTTTCGTAGGCGCTCGTTTCTAGGTTTGTCTCAGTCGTAGTTATGGTAGAACAACAAGGTAAAAATCTAGCTAGGACACACCTTCAAAGGTCGGAGGTAAGTGCAATCGAGACCAACACAGTTGGAACAATGGTTTTCGGGCATTGAACTGCCATCACCTGACCAAAGAACGTAAGGCCTTTAACGTGTTCACTCTTGATAACATTGCTAAGAGCTTACACCGAGCTACGTTAAACGAGGTGAGGATGAGATGGGGTTATAATTGAAGGACGCAGGTACGTCACTAACTTTTCTTCCGTCTACAATTGTCGCAAGCTCTCCGAGTCTGTAGCTTCTTCTTCTTCGAGATTGGGCGTGGAATAGAAGACTTCTCCAAGTCGCCGTACTCTTCTTCGGTGGAAGACATCTACAGGAAGAAACAACGAGCACGGAGGTAGCAGTCTGTAGCAGAAGTGTAGGCAGTGCAGCTGGCTCTATTTCAAACCAAACATCGAAATAATGCTGACGCGCATGGCAATTAATAATGCAGAACGTGTCCCGTGACTCGGATGCGCGCCGTCCTCAACTTTAAGTTGTTCGGAGTCGCAACCATCAGGCAGAGAAGGGGAAGCGTTAAGGCGACAGAGGTCAAACCTCTCAAAGATGACGGACTTTGTGCCCGGACCCATTTCTGTATCAGAGTACTTGGCCAACACAAAAATCATATTGAAACGGCACGTCGATACTTGCTAAGATACAAACGAACGTCAAATCATATTGAAGCACAGAGGACGCGATCATCTCCTTCCATTAATCCTTCTTCTGCTCGAAATGGGGCCTGATAACAGGAACCATCGGTTGCTTGTCTTTAGCCGCCGCGCCTGCAAAGAAGGAGTTGTACTCCGTCCCATCACCCTAAAACAACAGTCAATTAGAGATGACTGTATATAATTGATGAATAAAAATATACGCACGATGGCGTTGGTCGGGTACCCGAGATCTAATGGGATGATACTTTCGAGATACTTGATCTGATCAGGCGTAAGATCGATCTCGAGCGCTTCGATATTGGTTTGAAGATGTTCCACTTTGCGTCCGCCGACGATGGGGAACACATATGGCGTCTTCAGTAGCAAGTACGCGATGGCAACTGGATAAGTCTAGGTCAATCATGGGTGGAAAAGAAATCGGTGAACTTGGTATGCGCTCACCAGCAGTGATACTGTGTGCCCCGACTTCCTTCGCCACTTTCTCCAGTGCGTGACTCATCTTAACTTCGTTCTCGGTACGCTCCCAAGGACCGAAGATTGTACGGCCGTTTTCCCCAGTCTCGCGGCGACGCTGTTCCTCTTCATCAGTACGCAGCTTACCACTGGCAAGAACCCTGAAAGGTGCGAGGGCCATGCCTACAGTGCACGATTCTATGAACGATGCATATGCAATCATATGATGACAGTCATTACCTTGAGCACGCGCCATGGGGATGATCTCACGCTCGAAAGAGCGGTCCATGACGTTCCATGCACCTTGATAGATGATGAAAGCAGTTTTTCCGTGGTCTCTGGCATACTGGTTCGCTTGCGATACAATCCAAGCAGGGGTATTAGATACTCCCTGACCACCGCATTAGTCAACCAAAAGACTTGATATAGCAAATATACTCACCAGATACAAAACCTTGCCCTGGAGAACGAGCGCATGTAGTCCATCCATGACTTCCTCTACAGAAGTACTCCAATCCCACCAATGCACGTACAAAATGTCGATGTACGTAGTTCTCAATTTCTTGAGACTAGCTTCCACACTGATGTGCATGGATTTGACATTGTTGCCGATGTAGTGGGCGTGTTGCTTGACGGAAGTGTTTCCTCGTTTGAAGTTGGACGTGTACTATCCAGGGGATTCAATCAGATCACGAGAAATGGGAGACCGATAGCACACACAGACGTACCTTAGTTGCAATTACGAGTTGATCCCGGATACCACGCTGCTCAGCCCATTCGCCAATGATTTCCTCAGAACTTTCGTCCTGGCTAGAAAAGAATTGTCAGATGTGCGCTGAGCGAGAAAACGACATTGTGCAATGACTCACTAGTTGTTAGCCGTGTCGATAAAGTTGCCGCCAGCGTCATAATACGCGTCCAAGAGTCGGAAACTAGAATCCTTATCCATGGAGCCCATGCCTAGGTTGGACCACTTATCTCCGATGCTCATTGCACCGAGTTGAAGAGGAGATACATGGATACCGGCATGCGGAGAGAGGCAGCGAAGACGACCGAGTCTGGTCAGAGGAGGAGGCGCAGGGGCAAAGAGAGACATGTTTCTGGGTTATCTGACCCACCGTACCCAGTTTATATAGTTCTTCAATAACGTCGATCGGCCACCAACCGAAGTATGAATAAGTCCGAATGATGAGCATCCATGAATGCCACTAGAGACGCGTCAGCTACGGCAAGAAAGGACAGACACGATACTTATGTCTCCAGCTCACGCGGTGGTCTCATCACGATATCAGCATGAGCTAAGTCTGCGGGCTTCTACCGTCTGCGGGCTTCTACCGATGATATGCAACTCAGGTGTTTGCCGTGAGAGCTGTTGACAAATAAAGGTGACTAATCAGAATCCGAGTGGATGCCGTCGGTCACCGGTCATCAAGTACTAGGTCGACGTGATCTATGAGAAAAATCAAAGTTCGTCTTCAATGCTGAGAAATACACGCACTTTGATTGCGGACTATGTACAGTGGGTACCAAACTACACGGTCACCGTGTGTACGTAGAAAGATCAAGTCATGAAAACGTATCTTCTACCAATTGGAACACTAGTGAACGAAAGCGAAAGTAGTCCGAGAAGCAGACAGTATAAGGATACGAATTTCGAAAGCTTGGGAGATTGGCCGTCCTTAGCGGAGAAAAAAATCTCAGGAGAGTGTCGATGCTGTTGCACTGGTCAGTGGAGAAGCCTGGACACAAAATAAATCATCTGTACTGCTTTGAATTTATGGACGGACTCACTGTTTGCTTTTCATCTGGAACAGCGGAGGAAACAAACGAGAAAGCAGAAGAGAAAGCAGAGCTCGATGACAATGTTTCAGGGGCTATCTGGGTTGCCACCGATGCCGTTGGGATTATCACCGCGCTCGATTCAACCGTCGTCGTCTTTATCGCGGTAGCCAAGGGTGGGCTGAATAATGATGGCAGAGTACTCGCAACAGCGCTAGTGTTGGCATGGACAGCAGATGTGACATTCAGAGAAGCGGCCTTGGATTTCATAGCAGAGATATCCAGTTGGAGTGAGTATGTCGTCGTGACATTCGGAACTAGAAGTTGGAGCCACGGGATTGAGTAACCGCCTTGACCGACTCGTACTGTCGCCGCCGAAGCAATGTCCAGGAAGCCGAGAGGGATGATATTCAGTGATACTAAGGCACCCTGAGTGAGCAAGACATTGCCGAAATCTCCGGAGTTGACTGTCTGTCCAGGAGGGATGATATAATTCTCAAAGGCCTGGTCGAAGAAGGCGAATACTTCGCCGTTGACACCAGAGCTAGCTTGGACAAACTCAACAACAAGTTCGGCGTCTAGGGGATTGAAGATCTTGTCACGGGGTCAGAAAACAAGACCAGTCTACATAATCCAGAAGACTCACATCGAAATTGACGGTGACTAAGTTGTCCACGAGCGTGTCGAGCGTTATGAAGACGTTGACGTGCGTAATGATAGCGGGGTGGTTGATACCTGGTACGATATGAGCATGCCGCAGATTCGAACGATGTAGTACAACGTACCTGCCAAGTTCGCAGAGAGATGTAATCCTTCCAAGGCCGGCTGCAAAGAAGCGAACGGAGTACTTTCCGAGTCGCCTTGTATGTTGAGTGCCAGATCATCTCCAGTTTGGATAAATTCTGTCAAGAAGCTCTGGAAAGATTCTATCAGATCCCACGGTATGTTCTATACAATGAAGAATCCTTACTTGCGCGACAGTGTTATTGGAATCATCAGGCTGGTAATGAAACTCTGCGGGTATGATATTCTGTCCAGGAATCAGATCAAAAGTCTGATTACAAGGCGTCAGTTGATAGAAAGAAGAAAATCAAGATAGTAAGAATACTCACGTCTAGAGCAGCACGTCCTATGACCACATTGTTGAACGTTACCGGAAGAGATATATCCCCAGTTCGCAGTGAGATATTCGAAGGGTTGTTCAGGGTGACAGTCAAAGGAGCTACAATAAATTCTGAACCGCCGTCTCCTCCACTACCGGTGACAGAAACATTGCTCAGACCGGCAGAGCCTCCGAAGCCGTTGATGCCTTCGAGACTCGATGGAACATTGAAAGGGATCCCTGAAATTGGAACGTCGCCAATGGTTGTGCGGGCCGTCACATCTGCAGTTCCTTTCAACGTCAGATCGGCTTCGTTTCTGAGCGTGACTTGGGCAAACAGGGCTCCGAAAGCGTCGTCGTTTAACGACGTCAAAGGTTGGTTAGAGAAAGAGATATCGAGATCAGCAATATTCCCCGTCGACACCCCCCCGTCGGCAGATGCTTTGGGAACGCTAAGCTAAATGAGAGTCAGCGAAGTAAAAGCTATGCGAGCGACAGTCTCATACCTGTGCAATGTCAATACCATTAGAGCCAAGGACGATGTTTTCGGCTACCTCGATGACTTGCAATGAGAATCCGAAAGGGTTTTTATATTTCGCAAGTGTGAAGTTGGAGCCTGCTGGAGGAGCAAAGGCTTGATCTTGCGTTTGCAGAGTGATACTTAGATCGGACAAGGCAATGGATTGTATAACCTGCAAATATTCTGTGAGAAGGCTGAGGTAGGGTAGAAACAATCGCTTACTTGGAGCTTTTGGCCAGGTAAAATCACGTCAAGAGAGAGCGTCTTGAAAGCGTTGCTGAGCCATGCGACGGGTTGACTAGAGCCGGATGGCTGTACAGAATCACCTTTCACGACAAGGGTCTGATTTTCGCCGGCCAAAAACTGCGAGAAGAGTTCCCCGACTGTCTCCAGATCTGAGCCATTCTGGGGTATGATGCGACCAGACAAATGGGTCCGCGTTTGCGTATTCGCCGTCAGGAATAAGCTACTTCCGGAAAGAGCTGGAAAGTAGAGTCAGACCAGAGAGCCACACGTCGAAGACGAACATACTCACGGCCAATAAGTGTTCCATTGAAAAAGGACTGGAAACTGACGGTGCCCAAATCGATACCGAGCTCTATACCAGAAAATAAGATCGAAGTATCTGAAAAAGGCACGGAATATCACATACGGGCTGTAGAGGGAATCAAGGCATCAGTCTCGATGTGGATGCCTCCAGCGGAGTCATCAGAGGGTAATTGGAAATTGCTGATGGAAACACCAGGCAGCCCGTTGAATGCCTTGAAGGACACCGCTTTTGACAATGAGACATTATCAAAAGTAGTCCCGAGGGCATTCAAACGCAATTTCGGGGTCGAAATGGTCCATTCGAAGCTTGGATTATGCAATAAGAACGTGGCGAATGTAGTAAACCTGAGAATAGTTTAAGTCATCGACTTCAGACGCATTGTTGAAAAACGCACTCATCAATGTTCGTGATCGTCAGACGAGCAGAGGTCTCGTAATCAGGAACTCCAGTGTTAGCTGCCGCACAGACTGTAACAGATTCAGCGCAAATACGAGTTTTGTATATATGTGTCAATTACCTGGAGGAAGTGCGATAGTTGCAATGTCTGTTCCTTGCCAGGTGACGCTGATATGCAATAAGCATCAAGAGCATGGTATTGTCAGGGAAGACTCACGTTACGGGCTCTACGAAAGTAATTAAAGCATCCAGAGGTCCGATATCAGTCAGAGATCCACGAAGCGAAAGATCGAAACCATCATCAGACATGTTTCTGTATACGTACGTGAATTGAGATTCAGATTTTAGAGGCAAGGGAACTAACGTGATGTTGGCTACAGTGAAGCTCAAAGTCGCTCCGTTGACAAGATTTTGAGCGATGGGCGCGGCTACAGCACCTATGAGATATAAGGCGGTTTCGTCGGTCTGGTAGCCCGTTAGTATCGCGGTATATATGATGCGTGACTATCTGCTCACAATCGCAGGTATGCTCGTCTGATTGAATACCAGATCCGTTGCAACTGTGCCAACCAATGTGAAACAATTGACACAGAGAACACAATGAGCTTACAGTCATCCAGTTTTACCCCGGTATCAATTGCTAGGTTGACTTCGAGACCTTTTAGTGCGTTCAAGATGGCATCGTCCGCATCAAATTGATCACCGCTGAAAAACAAGTCAGTCGACAATCAGAAGTAGAACAGATATGCTTCACCTGACACACGTAGGAGAGTCAGTGTCTACACTGGTGCTCACCTATTCAAAAATCAGTATGTTCGTCAATTTGGTCTACTATAATGGAGCTCACCGAGGTATGGAAGTCAGGATTGTCAATCACGAATTGGAATAGGTCGGTCAAAGGGCCCAAATCGACATTGTGTTCCGCTGCGGAAGACGTGACTAGTTGGATGATCACCAAGGGGTCAAGATTGAAGTCCAGGGGTAAGGTATTTGAAGTAATGTTAGTATGGCCGTCGGCATGGATAGGCGACGACGAAATGTCGACATTATCAATCTTTCCCAGAGTGAGGTTTTGATAAAACGCAATGGCTCCAACACGCTCGAGATTTATACTAGCAGTAAACGGATTCGACAAAGTGAACGAAGTCGAGGCAATTCCGGTTTGTACAATATCGAGAGGAAATTCGAGGGAAGCGCTTGTGATGAGGTTCTGATGCAATGCAGGAATCGTGACTGGGCTCAAACGAATTTGCGACAGTGCTGATTTCAAAGAATCGATAGGCGTTGCGTCCGTAGTACCAAGGATCGTCGTCTGGGAATCAATTCCTTGGATGTAGTTCTCCAGCAAGGCTTGACCTGCAGACACCGTATCACCCTGCGGTGCATATATAACCTCTTTGCGGGAGTTGGTCAATGAATACAGACAGCTGATAGGGTGACCCTACCGGTGGGATATATCGCATTTCCAGGAAGGACAATCAGGTTACTCTTTAGAAGTAAGTCAGAAATGTTACGATGTTTACTGGGAAAGACTGACTATATCTGCTGATCCGATGGATTGATCCTGAAATTGGAGCGTAAAAGCAACGTCCCCAGTGCCTAGAAGACGTCAATCGAGCCGCAACACAACGAGATAGTCCACACTGACCAATGGTTAAGTTGCTGGAAAATGACATCTTTTTAGTCCTGAAGGTGTATGAGCGTTGACCGTGGTACATACCTTGGATTGAATATATTACTATTCACTTTGATAAGAAGATGATCGGGGAATCCATGATTTACATCCAAGTCGTTGATTGTCACTGGCTTAGTGTCCAAGCCCTGGAGGCCTTCGATCAACGAATCCACGGAGAAAGTGATGTTGGTCAACGACAAAGTCCCCACCGCGGTATTTGCATCGGCGTTTGCAGCCCCCGTTAAATGCAGCGTTTCTGTCGTTCCAACTGTTGTCGCAGCAACAAATGTGGAAAATGTGTCATGCTGGTCGTCAAAGACAGCAAACGGGACGCCATCGAACGTAAGATGAATGATTCTCTGGTCAACGTTCGTAGTACTTGGTGCTCTGGGTAGTACAAGCTGAGCAAACGATTGCCCATTATAGCCAACAGTGATGGTCTGCTTTAGAGAAGAGATATCAATAGGGAATGCAAAGGGCAGACCGAATGCGGCGTCAGTCGAAGAACTGCTCGCTGAAGGATTGAAGGCGGTATCGTCAGTGAATAGCAATGTTAATTCGTTTAGGGTGATCGATTTGATGATATCCAGAGGGCCTTGATTGGGCAGTACAGTTGCGACTTGTAGACTCTTGATGGCGTCGTTGAGCCAAGTTACCTTGTAGAACCACTGTTTCAAAATAATGTCTTGTCAAAGGAGTATAAAGATGACATACGTCGCTCGGTCCGGCACTCTGACCCTGGACTACCACATTGCTGTCTTTCCCGTGCACAAAATTGTTGAATACACTCGAGACCGTAGAAAGACCAGCAGCAGAGTCCTGAGGAACGAGACGACCTATCAGAGATAGTGGCGTGGTCCCACCGGGAGTCAGCGTCACAGAATCGTTTGTAGCAACTGAAGCGATCATGACATCGCCGACATAAGCGGAAAAGCCGATGGAGCTGAGCTCGACTCCAACCTGCGAGGGCTGTACACTGATGAATAAGTAGCATATGTAGAAGGTGTTCTACAACTCTCACATTGGTTGCGGTAGAATCAAGCGTCAGATGAATACCACCAGCAGGATCGTTCGATGGCAGATCGAACGACTTGATGAGGACACCGTTTTGGAGGCCATTGAAGCCTTTGAGGGTAACGGTCTTCGATGTGAGAGAAACACCAGGCACATTGATTCCTAAGAGCAGAGCGTCAGCACCAGTATACCTGTAAATTCAACTTTTGGACTGACCAAGGGCACTGACTGGGTATAGAACATCAAGTCAGACATTAGATTTGAAACGTATAGCTTCCACGGACCAGTCAGGTTCTCCCCAGCAATATCCCACTCAAATGATTCTTCCGTGAGCAGAACCTAAGAAGTCGAAAATCTCTTATCGTCACGATGAACCAAAGGTTTCAAGTCATAAGATTACCTTCGTGAATTCGGTCAAATGGTCGACATCTGCCACTTCAAAAGCCGAGTCCATATCGATGCTTGCACCGACATCCCCCGTGAGACTCAAATCATTCATGTGAATGATACCAAGAGGCTTGCCCGACCAAGATACGGTCAATCCAGACCCAAAAGATATCGTAGCGTCGACTGGAGAGAGTCAGAAGAGGAGAAAAAAAGTAGAAAAAAATACGAACATGGTCCAGCGTTGGTTATCGCGCCCTTCAATCTGGTCCCTGAAGTCTGGTCAACGGATGTCATGCATAAGACACAAAACACAGTCAGCACATACCAAAATTTGTCTGTTGTGGATTAGTGATCATGACTGTGTCCAGACTACATAAACGTCAATGTCAATCTTAGGGAGAAGTTTGCTAGAGCTTTTGATACCCTAGAATCGACCCGGTCACAATTGTCTGGACAATCGGGTGAGCAAGTACGGGCAAGATGAAGTCGAGGCTGTCATCCGTGCTTGTGGGTACACCAGCTTGAATGTATTCCAACACAGTCTGATATTCCCCTATATTGCAATCAGCATAGCACACTTTGATGATCGGACAAATTACCTATTGTAACGTCCGCTGTCAATTCTACATCAGATTGAAGCTTTTTGAAGGCTTTTTGCACGAATGTCGGGAGGTCGAAGCCACTGCTCGTCAAGGATTAGCGTCAGAACTTGTATGTTGCTGACCATGCTCACGTAAATATGTTGTCCCGGCGCTGGGAGGTTACGGTGGCCGAATCGCCAGAAATGGGAAGATATTCGATGCCACCGATTTGAACTATACCATCTAAAGGAGCTACGTCTAATCCTGCTTCCACGGCTAGAGCTCGCGTGAGAGTAAAGAGTGTAGCTGGATCAAAGTTTAGGTCAAGACCGAGAACGGGCGACTGAGTCGTCGACTTTGGAGTCGACGAAAAATTGGTGCTGGTATCGATGGTACCTAAGGTTAACCCAAACGACTTCACGGTAGACTTGATGTTGGTAATGTCTAGCGGTGCAGTGAACGGATTGGCGACGTCTACTGTCACATGCGTCATATTGTCCTGCCGACCAGTGGTTGACAACACTGTGATACAGAAGTAGAGTGGGCATCGGACCACAAACACGGAAACAACGAAAATCAAGATACCTTTCAGCGAAGCAGTCTTCAGCAGATCAGTAGTAAGGCCCGGCAACACAACGTTGATGTCAAGAGCCTCAAAAGCTTCTAGCAGGGATACAATTGCCGTGCTTCCGTCAAAACCCGCGATGCTGAGTTGGACATCTAAGGAAGAGGAGGGTAAGTGGGACAGGCAAGGTTATCGTGCGCCAATGCATATCTACCTTGTTTTCCAACAAAATCGTCCAAAGTTTGGAAACCTTGAGTCGAGTTGTTTGGCTAGGGTGAGTTGCGTCAACGCGCTGTATCCGGTTTGGCTGAAAGATAAATGAACGTACCTGGAACACAGACGTGGCAGCGACACTATTATTGCCCATGCTCAGCGTCAGATGAGGTAACAGCGCCGTTCCTACGGCAATTCCATCTCGCGACAGCTGCAGATCTACGCGTAAAGGATTACAAAACTGCATCGTAGGATATAACTGACAAGGTCAATACGCACTCAGATCACCGACAGCCAGTTTGAGGTTCGAGGGATTGAACACAGTCACTATGGGCCGTAGTTTTCAGTCAAGAGGTGCCAAAATGGGCGAGACTATTTACCGTTGATATTGAGATTGATCCCTTGTGTAGTCCCGCCCATGACATCCACACCATCGATAGTCGTCAAACCTTTCAATCCTTGGAGCCCTAGTAAACTAGTCGAGACGTTGACTTTAATGGGGTCGAGCGTGATTTGACCTATGCTCATGTTTGCGATCGCATGAGATTGACCCTCAAGACGGAAGTCAGCGATTGTACCGCTGGTAAGATCGGCATCTACGTGTGGTCAGAGACATAGAATGAACTAGTGTAAGGGGTAACTCTCACTGAAAGCAGCAAAATGTGGACGATTCTCCGGTGGGCAGCTCAAATTAGTGTTGGTGATCGAGATATCAATGGTACCCGCGGTGTTTGTGCTGCTGATCGTAGAGATGTTGGATACAGATGCTCCCAGTGGCTAAAGGCGTTGTGTGAGCGAAAATATACGACTATCGAAGGCACGAGGAACGCACCGTTGTAAGTCCGGCGACAACAAGACCATTCTTCGTGATGTTGAACTCATTCATGATTTCTCCGATGGACAATTCGAAGCCGAAGGGTATTTCTGAAAAGAACGTGAAAACATTAGAAGATCTGGAGAACGAAGGACGTACGAAGCGCGGCATGAACGGTTTTACTCTCAGCGCTGGGAGTCCACGGAGACTCTTCGAAGAACGCCAGGTCGAAATCTCCAATGGTGATAGTCTGAATAGGATTAATCGGAACCTGGGACTTGAAAGGGACTTGAAGCTGTAGCGCCTGCAGTCCCTGACTGAGCCACGAGATCGTCGAATTGTCATCTTGAAGAGTCGATTTTCCAGTAGCAATTACCCAAGAATTATCACCGTTGATGTAGTTCGTGAACAGCTGTGACACGGCTGCCAATTCTGTGGCATCCGTGTGACTATGCAAGAACCCACTGAGCGTGATCGTATTCGAACCAGGAACCTAGAAAAGCATGGTATGATTATTTACCACGGTGGGAAAAAGGAAGGGACAGACAATTTGGGTGTTCGTGCCTGAGCCGTCTCCGAGGTCGACACCAAGATAACTCAAACCAAAAACAACGGTGCCCAAGTTGAGAGAGAAGGGACTAGGATATGTATAAGCAAAAGTTAGAGACTTGATGGAATTTGATCACCTTGGGTTTGTCAATTCAGTAGTGGCTTCAAAATTGATACCGCCTGTCGGGTTATCACTCGGGAGTAACAAGTTTTGGAGAGCGACATTGCCGTTGAACCCATCGAATCCTACGATGTTTTCGCTGAGCACACTGAGACCTCGGACAAATGAACAACCGCGTACCATTGAGCGTTATCTCTTTGTCAAACGAGATTCCATTGGCCACTGGGAATTTCAGGGCATGAACGCGTAGACTGTGACTTTCCAATCGCCAGGTAAAATTGGTCGAAGTGATCATGTGTGCCGCGAACTTTCCGAACGCATCTTGATCCACGATATTGAAAGTCGTAGTCTGATTGATGGTCGCGCGTTTGTGCTTCGTAGAAAGAGTAGCTAGAGTCATCGACCCCAATGGAATGGTCGTGCCATTAATGACCCAGGACACGTTGATTGGTTTAGTGAAAGCGATTTTTGCCGAAATGATTCCAGTGTGAGAAACCTGAAACCAGGGTTAGGACTTGACGGTAGGAAGAAGTAAAAAAACGTGCATATCCTTGCAATCCGAGCAGAAATCTTTTACGAAAATCAATCTTAGAGACGACCGGGAATAACGACTGACTCACGTTTCGTTCTGAGGCTGCGTGATAGCTGCAACGGTGACTCCAAGTTTACTTCTCTTCACGACGAGTTGAACAATGGCTTTGACGACGGGGAATAGCAGAATAAACAGCAGAGCGATGGATATCGGAATCAGGATGATCTGCGAGATAATGAACCATCGTTTCTTGTAGAATGGTTGTGTTGGAACTGAAGCCGCTCCCACTGCTGCAGGGGTCGCCGTCTGAGGGTGGTCACTTGCACTCGCTCCCGAGGTATCCCTCGACGCTGCTGGTCCGCCTACAACAATGCCTGCTGGAGTGGTCCTTGCTACTCCAGCTCCTTCCACAAAACGCGATCCAGCTGGCACCTCAGCATGTCCTGAGTGACGGTGAGAAAATGCATCATCTACACGAAAACAGCAAAGTAAAAATTTCATACCTGCTAAGGACGCGCCGGAACCGATACTGATGTTACTACCAAGGTCTGTATCATAGATTCCACTACTCCGACGAGCAGGGCGGGTCTCTTCCATGATAAACTAGAGGCAAATGATAGCACGAGCTGCGATACAGAAAGCAGGAACTTTGGGAACGCGAAGCACCGCGACCTAAGTATATGCGCGCAAGACAAGAAGAATGGAGCTCAATTCGGCTGTTTTTTTCAGACCTACTAAAGCTAGCAGGATCCACCAATTTAGGCCATAGAGAAAGCAGTGGTGTGGGTCGTGGACCGCATGGTTAGAACCGAAGGAAGTCACATTGGCCTTCGCGATGGAACATGATTGATGAAAAGACTGTCACAAGATCAACTCTGCATGCGCTTCCTGAGACCAAGGCTTGTTTTGGGACGCATTTTTAGCGTCTCTGTGGGACGCAAATACCATAGGGAGCTGTAAAAATGACATCGAAGAGTTTCATGAGTGGAAAACCAGATCCCAAGACTCTCCATCGAAATGCATATGATTGTTAACCGGCGGGGCGCCGTGGGGTATCCAAGGTTATTCAACATAGAATGCGGGGTATCAGGCCCTCAGGAACCCAGAATTCAGTGAGGATCTCAGGATGTCCTGAAGATGTAGATCGATGATCGATGAGGAGGAAGGAAGAGGAAAGTCGACTCGATCACGCTATCGAGCCGACCGTGACTGGCTCATGGCCACCTCGTTGGGTCCCTTCAACACGCAAACTTGAACGCTTTTACCCTTCTCGTCGTTCTAGACAGTGGTCAGAGAAGGCTATCTCACTTGCAACGATCGAAACTGACCAAACGGTGGGTGGTTGACTACCAGCACATCGACTGTTCCAAAAACACACTAAAATTTCTATGCAGGTGGCGCGAAATACGCTGTCTCACGATGACGGCCCTTCCAATTGACGAACAGGATTTCGCCCGTGATAGAGGGCACATTGACATGGAAATAGACACCCTTCTAGAGTCCGTCAGAGCTCTCAAGACGAGACGAAACATTCTGCTGCCCATCTGCCGCCTACCACCCGAAATTCTCTCCGCAATATTTGGATTCGTCTTTGCAGGATTCGACGGAAAGAATTTCAACATCGCCTGGATCGAGTCAACATCCCATGTTTGCCAACACTGGCGAAATGTGGCCCTGGCGTGTCCCAGCCTGTGGGTCCACATCTTTCCCGCTGAGCCTATCTGGATGGGCGAGCTGCTAAAGAGGTCCAAAATGGCACCACTCGTCGTTAGGATCTCCTATAACTCCCCAGTGTCAACCAAGGCCTTCGAAGCTCTCAGAAACCACATCACACGTCTGCGTGAACTGCATGTCGGCATAGATTCGATCCGAGAGCTCTTCGCTGCGACAGGATCAGTCAGCGTCCCCTTTCTGGAAACGCTTTGTTTGAAAAACACAAGCTCTACCTTCATTCTGGATGAGAGCTATATACGTCCAGACACATTTGCTAGTACATCGCGTCTGCGACGCCTGAAGCTCACCAGATGCAATCTTCTCTGGGACTCTCCTCTACTCTCCGGACTTACTCATCTCAAAATACACGAACTCCAAACCAGCCTTCCGACCACGTCCCAGCTACTTGACGCCTTGGATCGGATGCCTAACTTAGAGATTCTTGATCTCAAAGATTGTCTCCCTGTCATACTAGAACAATCGGACAGTCCATCCGTCGCTCCTGCCAGTCGCGTCGTCAATCTTTCTCGACTTTCCCTCCTCCGTTTACGTTCTTGGTTCCTGGAGTGTGCGAACGTCCAAAATCATATTTCTCATCCATCAAACACCATCCTGAGCTTGACCTACAAGATCTCTGACATGACGGAGACCAACATCTCCTGCCTTATCCCGATCTTGTCGAAAGTACGCGAAAGTACGGAGGGCGGCCTCCAGAAGCCCATCATCTTCCTTCACATCGAAAACAACGTCAGAGACATCCGTCTGCGCGCAGCGACCCACGGGATAGGCCTCCGCCCCGGCTATCTGCTCGTCCCGTCTGATCCACACATCGATATCGAGTTGGAACTGTTGTACCATTTCAACAGTGACCGGGCCCGGGCACGTGGCATATCGAGGTTTTGTCGTGCGCTGCCATTGACTCCTCTAACAACACTCTACATCAACATCAATCTGGACGTAACGGAATGGTTGACAGTCTTCGGGTGTCTGGCCGGGCTGAGCGCAGTCCACGTCTGTGGCTCCACAGCTTGCGGGATCATAGCTGCCCTCATGCAACCGGTAGATGAATCTCCACCTGCTACATCTGGAGTAGACGGGACAAGTTGTAAGAGCGAAGCAGTCACTTCCGCTGGTGCATTTTTTCCTGGACTCAGAATTTTGGTCCTTGAGTCAACATACTTCTCCGATGAGGGCCTCGACCTAGACGATCTACGCACTTGTTTAGTGCAGCGAAGCAGCACGCGGTCCGAGCTCGGTATTCGGGAGTTGCGTCTCCTCGACTCCTATCATCTCAAGTTCGAGGATGTCGACTCTATCCAGGGTCTCGTACCACACTTTGAGTGGGACTGTGTTGATCAAGAGCTCGCCAGCTCGGACAGCGGCGACTCGTTTAGAACCCATTGGTATGACGATTGGTCGTAGCTATCCTCACTGTCTGTAATGACATTCTGGACGTCTCTATCATCTTGTTTCCTTGACGCGTCGAGAGAGAGACGGTACAAAACTATTATCAGGGGACTTCACTCTTTCCAAACATCCTATTCTACCGAAGTGCAAGCTAGTCCTGCTGAAACACGTCTTGTCATATTTACATGATACATCGCTCACGTCTTCAGTCCACTTGTCGTCGAAGACTCCTGTGTACATCACATCATATCTGAAACTTATATGAACAAAGTCTGACTGATAGGGTATCCCTTTGTTGATTGTATGAAGCAAATAATACCTTGACCTCGAAACCAGAATACCCAAGAGAAAGAAAGAAATCGAAACAAATGCTATGCAGAGCAGCGACTCAACAGTCTTCATGCCTGTTTGAAAGTCTGAAAGAGCAAGGCATAAGTAACATCCCACAAAGCAGGTACAACGACTCAGACTCACCTTGACCGCCTTCCTAGTCTGCATCCTTTGTTTGATGTAGTGGAAAGCTGTGACAATATCGTTCCACATGAACAGAGGGCCTACAATGGCCATCAGAGGTAGAGCGATGATCCAGAAGCTGGATTTGACATCATCAGTGAACGGTAAAAAAAACTTGAGATATAGACGCACACGACATCAGTATGCTCATGATTGATAGTCCACATATGTTGGAAGTTCATTCCCTATTAATATTTCCGAATCGCGTTCAATGAATCAAGCACCTCGTCGAAACGTCGACTAGAAATCCGAACACGCACAAAGTATCCAGTAAGAAGTGTGAGCGGTAAGAAGATGATAGTTGCTAGTGTCAGTCGTCGCCTGCATGATGACACTCGACAATTAGAAAGAGTATACCAGGATACAGCGAAAATATACTGACATAGTCTCGTTCATCTCATATGATGCCATCTACGAGATTATAACGATGAACGGTGAGTTTGAAGCAAATATCGAAAGAAAACACTTCACATTGAACGTATAATCAATCAGATTCTCCGAAATGCCCGCAAACATATCCAAGCTAGTCAAGCTATACTCCATATGATCGTATACATCAGCCTGAAAGAAGTACCCTCTCATCAACACGAAGAACCAGAGTAACGTAAAACAAAAGTAACGCACGAGATAGATCTTAGCTGTATGACTCATAAACCCAACGACTTGTGCGTTCGGGTCAATCGAGCGGTCGACGAGAGCAGCGCAACGGTCGAGGTCGTACCGACGGAGACCGTATATGATCGTCTTGATGGGCTCTAGGGTGCGTTTGTGGAGGATCAGGTCGCCGGAGAGAATGTGTACTGTCATCACATATCAGCGAGTGGCTCAGGTCTAGATTCATTCAGAAAGGGAGGGTACGCACGATTACGGACGGCCTTCACGCTTGGTTTGAGGAGGATGGAATGCTCGAACCGTTTGATTTTGACATGGTATCCGTCGATAACCTCCAGGACCTGGTCCACCACTAAAACAATACCGAGTGCTCACCCTCAGTATCGGATATGTAAACGCAGATGAGATGAAGACTGACGAAGATCGAGAAGACTCTGGACGAGCAAAGAAGGATCAGCAGTTTTACGCAGCAGAGAATCAGGTTGATTGATCCGTGCTGTGATAGGAGTCGTCATATCGAGATTCGGAGTGGAAGACATTGAAATCACGGTTCCTTTGTACATACATACATTCCTTAGTCAGTCAAGTCAAGTTTCGAAGTAATCAATGTAGCACATACCGTCTCGAAGTAGGAATATGAACACAGGCGAGACTTTCACAGGAACTCGGGCTCCTTTCTTCAGCTCCTCGACTGTGATGTCTTCTGCTATACGTTCCTGCTTGGCCTGTAGAATATCCCAATGAACGACCGCCCCACCTTCCTGCCAGAGAAAAGAAAGCCTTACAGCGTTCCTAGCCTCCTCAGTCTGCGGAGCATACACCGCACCAGCACCGTTCTCCAAATCCTTACCATGCATCTTCTTCCTCTTATTCGCGCGATTGACAAGGGTAGCCATTCCTTGACCCAAACCTCTCTGACTGTTCGGCGCACTTCCACCGTAATACAACGTCTTCTCGTCGTCCACACCTTCCCTACTCCCACTCCCACTCCCACTCCCACTCCCTAAAAAGTCACCCTTCTTATCCTCTTCAGTGAAAGGAACAGGAGACGAAGAGCGGGGAAGATCAGTCATAGGATACCGCGGTGCCGGTGCGGGGAATGCAGGTAAGAACTGCCCGACGACTTCGTCCTCTTCGTCAGTGAGCTGGTGGCATAGGACTCGGAGAAACAGATGTTTCCGGTAGTAGTCTGCTTTGGAACGAGCATGACCTCGTTGGTGGAGGACATCTTCGATGGCTAGTGGGTGGAGGTCTGTAATAACATGGATCGAAATTAGTGTCTCGTTGTAAATCCGAAGTTGTGATACGCACCATACTTCAACGCAAGAGCGCTAACAACATCAAAACTAACCCCTCCAACATTGATCCAACGAACCTTCACCCAGCCCTCCCTATCCTGACCACGTTCCATCATCTCAACAAACTCCCGATTCCCCATCCTCCTCAAAACGCGTCTCACAGCCGAATAATCCACCACCTCAATCACACACTCCTTCTTGATATGCCCGTAGGTCAAGAACGCACTCTCCCGACGCGGATCGACACCTGGCTCCGCGCCTATTCCTTTCCGGGTCAGCATCTTCGTCGAGCGGCGCATTTGGATGATTTTGCGATAGGCTGTTTGCCATTTCGCTTTGGGGTTGAAATCGGGTCCAGGGCGTATTGAGGCTGGTACTAGTGTTCTGTCTGCTTTACCATTAATGTTATGACTGGAGGTCCTACTCTTGACGCGAGATACCGATACAGATACCTCGGGTTTCGATGGGATAGGGATTGGTTTGTATACCGGTACCGATACCTTGGGGATATCGTCTGCTTGTGAACGAGAGCCAGTAGGCGATAACGGCGCTCCTATAGCTATCGCTTCGGACTCGGACTCGTCAATGTCTGGGGTCAACGATCGACCATCAGAGTCGCTGAACGAGTTTTCCCTGGGCATGGTATGTATGTTGAGATTCCAGAGACCGTTGAGGTGAGGGGGGGGGACGACAACGACAGGTTTTGTGGGTGTGGGTGTGGGTGTGGGCGGTGCGTGTTATGATCCCAACCCTGGTGAGGATATTTATACGAATACGAATACGAAGGAACAGCCGCTCTGGAATGACAGAACTCTAAAAAGCAATTGGTTTTTTAGAGCCTCGAGGCGAATCAAAACAGGCATTGTTCGCGACACAGCGACCATCGATAGCGCCCGGACGCGTTCGCCGTTTATGTATATGTATATGCAATTGTGCCTGCCATGAGCGCTGATTTTGTAGATACGTAGTCGACTCGGAGGTTCTCCAACAAGTCAGGAATGTTAATGTTAATGAGGATTCAGATAGAAAGCGCTCTGGAAGAAAGTACTTACTTGGCATGTACTTATCACTATCACTCACAGAGAGAAAATTTGGACGCGAAGGTGAAGGGCTGGTGAGGGTGACTACAGTAGTACTGCCAATGCGAAGAACCTCGCGATATCGATCGAGTTGAGGTGACCTCGCACTTCAGTTCGACGGTGAGGCCAACTCGTTTGATCGAGTTGAGCTCGTGACTCGGACTGTCGGCGTCGGCCAAATTCTCTTCTCGACGCGTCGACGCGTCCTCAGGCCTCAGGCTCGGTGTTGCCATGGTGCGTCCTCGTGAGCTCCTCGTCCTCACTCAATCTTTAGTACACTAGTACTAGTACTGTGAAACTCCAGGCAACGTTAACTGCAACTTTACGGCGGTGGTTCGCGAAAACCACTGGCTTGGTTCATACGCGCACTAGTACTGCCAGTGGCTCCAGATCAATAACCTGTTTAATTGTCGAGGAAAGTCGCGTCCAACGCGAGAACAACGCGAACAACGCGAGAACGACGCGAATAAAACCTCTCATATATATAGTCATTCATTCATTCAATGGTAACATTAATATTTGTCGACACACACCCGTAAATCATACCATTGCACGTTAGAAATAGGCGTAAGCATAGCAATAACGTTAGAAATACTAGTAGGCGTAAGCGTAGCAATGACGTTCGAAATAACCGTATTATCGCTCGGGATACCGCTTGTATGTACATAGCTCGGTCCAGTGACAGTGACCTTCATACGCCCGTGCGAATGTTTGCGATCCAGTCTCGGAGTCGGGTGTCGGTTTTGTTGGTTGGTTGGAGAGTCACGGTGTGTCTGGTTCTGATTCCGGAGGATACGAGCACGAGTTTAAATTTCGTGATGATGGATTTGATTCTGAGGGGTGAGCATTTGGGTTAGTACGGCGTCGGGAGGTTGGGGTTTGGGGTTTGGGGTACTAGGGATGACCCGTCGTTCGGCCAGTACGCATTGATCGGGCTCTACCGATACTGAGGCCTGAGGAAAGATTTGGACGAGGACGGGAGGATTAAAATTGGTGGGCGAGGACTTGACCGTAGTAAAAATCAAATAATGTATGCAGTACGATCAAATAATGTATGCAGTACTCACCGTGACCATGGAGTGTAAAGGATAACAGAACAACGCCTGCAAAGCTCATGTCATCGCGAGGACTCGGAGTGCCTTGATGAGATTTTCAGCCTGGTGACTCTTGTCTATAATATAGATTGTGTGTGTTCGACATGTCACTGGCCAGAGCAATGACTTCCTCTCGAAGTAAGCCTGGGAATGGGGTATTTAGAAAGCGTGCACATGTTCTGGAAGTGATCAGGAGAGCCATCCTACACGACATGTGCGTGTGCTGCCGTCGAGACGGTCGAGTCACAGTATTCCGAAGTTGCACCTGGCCATAGCCACGGTGTACTCGCTGTCCGCTAGCTGGCTAGAAGTTAGTCGCAATGAAGATGTGCCATGACCGGCATCTCGTCCCGTGTCCCGAACGAAGGATTTCCCTCGGATTTCGCCTCGAAGTGAGTGTGAGTGTCACGGTGCTGGCACGGTGCTCTGGCTTGTGACCGACCAGCTGCAGTCACGGTGCTCCTTCTCTTTCCCCCACGTCCTCGTCCTCGTCGAATTCTACCCACGTACTTCCCCCCATCCCATCCCATCCCATCACTTTTCTGCAACAATTCCAGCGGGGAATACACCCACACCTACTCGCAAGTACTGTACTAGCTATAGCGCCTTTTTCCTTTCATTTCTTGGATCATCGTACGTACTTCCACGCACGCACGCACGCATCTTCCTTCCTTTCTTCTCCAAACTCACTCACCAAACTCACTCACCTCACCCCCCAGAACCACAATGGATCGTCCTATCGCCCCCAAGTCTCGTAAACTCAAAGACCCTCTGAATCGCGCATTACTTCAAAAGAAGCTAGCGCTCAAATCCCACAAACGCCCCACACCATCGAACCCGCTCAAACCAATTGCAATGCCCCCTCCCCCTCCCCCACCCATACCCATACATACATCACACATCCGGAGAAAACCAAAAATCACGTATCATTCGCCTTCGGTACATACGACTACCGATCTTCGTATCGAGGCGTCTTTTAGACCCCTGCCCCTGCCCCTGCCCCTGCCCCAACTTGGTTCTTCGTCTTCGAGCTCATCCACGTCATCAGCTACAATCTCACTCAAAGGAAATAACAATACCAATGTCAATACCAATGTTAATGTTAATGTCAACTCGAAGTGTATCGGTATTCCTGCATCTACGACCCCCCTTCCCCTTCCTCTTGCCACACCATCCTCATCCTCATCCTCATCCTCACCCACCCAACTCCAACCCCCAACATCGCCCACCCACACAAAGAAACACACACACACACACCCAACATCCCCACCCCTCCCCCTCTACCACCCCCTCGGCCGCCTCGCACTCTCCCTCCCACCCCTCGACCCATCCGCGTTCGGGCTCCCACCCGCTCCTCTGAGGGTTCAAGAGCGCATCATTGCTATGGAGTCGGGAAGGAATAGGCGGGTGAGGGTGAGGAGGGGTGTGGAGGGATTGGGGTTGGGGTTGGGGGTACGCGATGGTGATGCAGGTGCGGGTGAGCCTGTGGTAACCCCACCCACATCTACACCTGCCCCAGTCTTAGCGGTCAAAGAAAAACCAAGCCCGCGAAAACGACGTGCCGCAGCAGGCGCCGCCGTTGACACCCGAGGAGGAGGAGGAGGAGGAGGAGGGAAGAGGAAAAGAAAAGAGACAGACGACGGAGACGCGCCCTATCCTGCGAAACGGACGCGGAATCCTAGGGGTGTTGCGGCTTTAGCGGCGGTTGTTGTGGGTACGGTTGGTGGGTCTGTGGAGCCTACGCCGGAGGGTGAGGGGGAAGGGGAGGTGGGGGAGCAGGGGGAAGGGATGGGGGTGGAGGGGAAAGAGGGGAAGGAGGGGAAGGAGGGAGGGAAGTCCAAGTCCAAGTCCAAGTCGAAGGAGAAAGACTCAGAAAAAGAGAAGGACTCACAGAAAGACAAACGACCCACCCTCCCCGAACGACGATCCACCCGATCACGAACGGGTGTGAAGAGACGGGATTCGACTGGGAGTGCGAGTGAGCCTGCTTCTATCTCTTTGGCCTCACGAGGAAGGAGTGGGAGGGCCAAACCTCTAGACGCGATATCGATTGCGGGCGGGGGCGGGGTGGATGAGAAGAACAAGGCGGGGGATGGGGATAGGGATAGGGATGGGGATAGGGAGGAAGGCGAGGTTAGTGAGGAGGGGAAGTCGTAGGTCGGTCGCGTCGACTAAATATTCGGCGATATTGGAACGACGACGACGACGACGACGACGACGATGACGACGACGATTTAGGTGGGTATATCGTATCGTATCGTATTGAGCGCAACCACTCCACTCCACATCACACCATCCAGCCATCCATCCAACCAACCAACTATCCAATCCATCTATCCATTTTCTGGATCTGGATCTGGATCTGCACACAGGATTATTCTCATATCTCCCTCTGGACACTCCCCCCTCCCTCCCTCCTCTCCCCTCCTCTCCCCCCCCTTCACCTTCCACCTTACCTCGCGAATCCATCCATCCATTCATCAAATCACCTCATTTTATCTATCTATCTATCACTGGTCTGTACACACAATCACAATATCAACCCATCACCATTATGCATTACATTTACATTTACATTGTTTTCCCTTTTCCTCGCCTCTTCTCTGCGTACATAACCCATTTCTTCATTTCCTGAATCCTCGTCTCTGATTTACCGATTTACCGATTTACTATTTACCGATTTCCGGGGATTTAGTATTTACCGAATTCCTTTTCCTTTTGCTCTTCCTCTTCCTCTTCCTCCGATCCTTTTCCTCTTCCTCGTCTCGTCTCATTTCTACCGATTTTCTAGTTTTCTTTCCGTGATTGTTTTCACTTGTCCATACATATTCATATTGAATGACTATACATATGAGAGGTTTTATTCGCGTCGTTAGCGCGTTTGACGCGACTTTCCTCGACATTGCAAGTTAACGCGTAACGGGGCATCATATATCAACGTGGAGGCAACTTGGAGGCAACTTGGAGGGGTGCGTGCGCGCAGGGTCAAAATGCAAATGCAGGTTTTTTTTTTCACTTGTCCATATCATATTGCAATTGATTTATTGATAGATATAAGAGATCTAGAGTTTTTTTCGCGTCGTTCCTTCGCGTTTGAGTCCAAATCAGCAATATCAATATTGTGTAACCACCTACTTATAAGTTATAACATGGACGCCACTGGCACTAAGCCTTCGTTGCAATCACACTCACACCCTTGGGCCTTGGACGTCGACGCTGAGTCGATTATTTTCATTCTGACGCTCGATATCAATATTCAGTACTCAGTTTTCAATATTCAACACGGGTGCGTGAAACCCACTCACCCCCCACCCCCCCAACTTGAAGAGCAACCAAGAGCAAGGGCACGCCGTCCGCGTCCAACTAACTCGATCTGATTACAGTACTAGTGCATGCATCCGGTGAGATGGTTCCAAATCCACATCCACATCAAGGCAAGGACGCGATGGCGGGTAAGTGCCATTGATGATTGATGATTGATGAACGCGATGCACTGGCAGTCTAGAGACTGCGACTCTACTTCCTTTCTTTTCCTTTCCCTTCGCCTCATCTCTCGACACAAAAGTCTAATATCATCATTCTTTTCCTTCCATTTCGCTGGTGTATAGTGTATCTGTCACCTCATGCCTACCATCGAGCCATCCGAGTTTCACCTCGGGCATTCGGATCCGTTCTCTATACAGTATACTCCCTCAAGCTATACTATAAAACCATGTCTAGCTCCTTCTACTTTCCCTCCCCTCTTCGTGTTCGTGTTGGAAAATGAGATACAGCTCTACCCCCTCTCTCCTCATCCTCACCAGCATCCTCGTCCTCACCAACACCCACAACATCCTAGTCACCGCCACGACCAACGGAACGATCGACGATCAACTAGGCGACAGTATCACCAAAGCCCAAATCGTCTACTCACCCACAGAATTCAACGGTAATCCCGTTTGGCGAGGATCGGATGATTGCGCGGTTTGTGCTATCACTCCGGAGGATAGCAAGACCTTTGATGGTACTTGGACGTCAGCGACTTATTTCGCTGATCAGGGGATTGGGAATATTTCGATTGGGTTTGAGTTCCAGGGTACGTACGGCGTTCCCTGGTCGTTTCCATACTTATATCCTCTATCCTCTACACTGCACATCGACTGAGCATCTACTGTATACTTACTACAGGAATCGCCATCTATATATACATCATCCAATCGAACGTCCCCGCAGAGACGAGCGAAGTGAGCTCCACGTTCTGCGATTTCTACATCGACCACCAGAAGGTCGGGAATTACAGCCATGTCACGGACGGGTCGTCGACTTTTCAGTACGACGTTCTGGCGTATAGCAACACGTCGTTGAAGGATGGAAATCATACTTTCCTCATCGATGCTACTGGTCAGATCAATTCGTATACTATCTTCGATTATGCTGTATACACGTTCGTATACCTTCATCTTATTCATTCGCTAGTTCTGACTCTAATATGACTGATATAATTTATTGCAGTACGAACCAAATCGATACAGAGTCAACGAATATCACGACTACTAGTTCTAGTTCACCCTCGACGACGTTGTCCCACACTAGTACTTCCATCACTTCAACCGTCGCCGCTTCTGCCTCTACGGGAACTTCTCAATCTTCCAACGGCGCGATCACTCATGGTCATAAAATCAAGGCAGCCATCATAGGTGGCGTAATCGGTGGCCTCGCGGGATTGAGCATCATCTTTCTTCTCTGCAGACGCCATCGACACCACCGTGACGACTCCGACGCGATGCTCGAAAAACCCACAGCGTTCGATTTGGGACTTCCGGATTCGGATTCGGATTCTGCCCGACGAGCGCGATTCGAGCGTGATGGGAAAGGGAGAGCAGGATCAGAAGGACATGTACCTCTCGTGCGGCCGGTGACGATGCCGTATCAGTCTAAGAGGAGGCGTCAGGGAGTATCGTCTACTACCGATTCCTCACTTTCGCCTCCTTCTTCTTCGCCATTGATATCCACTGGCACGAACACGACGAACGCTGAACCGTCACCGTCACCAATAACGATAACGATATCCGACTCCCAACCGTCTCCGGTTCGAACGTTCATACATAGTGATAGTGGCGTGCGGATGGATTCGAATTCGCAGGTTATCGAGATACCTCCTGCGTATATTGCGGACTGAGTTTGGTCTTCATGATACCTACAGCGAACTAGATAGATACGGACTTCCCTTTTTGGCGTATACGTATAGTCTAGACTTTCGGGCGTGCAATTGTGTAGAGTCAGAAGAACCGCTTGCGGGTATACATTTTGTATATTGTCTTCAGCCCTCTGATTTGATTTTATCTATACAGGCATTATATATGTGGGAGGCGGAGGTCGTCAACCTGCCTTTCCTTGTGTTGCTACATCTCCAAAATGAGACCTTCTGTGGAGCACCTATCCAGCATCTCAATCACACCAGGACTAGTGATCTTGACTTTCAAACTAACTAGCTCCACATATCTCAACCTTGACATTCGAGCACGAGACTCAGAACCCAGCCACCAACGCGAAGCGATCATTCTAACCATATCACCATCTGGCGTCTAGTTCCAATCTTCTGATATTGTCAAATGTTCGAGGTTTGGGAGAATCGGATCGATGACGTCCTCCTCCGACTGGAAGTGCTCTAGCTCTAGAACACGGATGCTCTCGGAGCAGTGAGACTTTGAGTCGTCAATGTCCAACTCTATGAGAGCCGTGTTAAGTTGGCTCGGAGCAGAGATTCGAAGGTTTGACTTAGAAACAGAGAGGACAGAGTGAAGGATGAGCGTGTTTGGAGTTCGGAAAGCTCAGTGAGATCCACAGGGAAGACATCCTCGAAAGAGAGGCACAAGATTTTGATCATCGACAGAGTAATCATTCCGAATAGACGGTGCAGGTCCTCGGGTCGATCGACAGTCACATCGACCACACGTAGCCGGGGAAACACGATGGGACTCAAGAGTCTGAGAGTATCCCATCATCCCGTGATCTGAGTATCAACTCCAATATTTCGACATTCACTGATAGATATACAAAGTTCATCGAAAGTCGTACAATTTTTGAGTAGGTAATCTGAAGCCTCTGGATATCGAAAGGTTGCCGTTCTGGTGTGCTTATGCCGAGAGTGTTGAGGCGCAGGAAAGATGGGGAATCCAAAGATCAAGACCAGTGGGCCGCCCCTTAATTCTGCAGAAAATACCCTTATGTCTAATTCTTCCAGTAGTGGCATTGAGATTGCTGACATGGCCATGGCAAGAATGGACTGGATCAGAGCGAAAGGGGCATCCAGAGTGAGACTTCGAGAAGATAAGACCTGAGAGAGGCGATGTCAGGAATAGTAGAACTGCCTCCATGAGCCGTTATTGTGATGTCGAGGGGCAAAGACTTCGCTGTCCAACCATGATGTTAGGAACATGCGTTGTTTCGTTTTCGTAGGGTCAAGTGGAGCATGATGCACCTCTAAAACGCCGGATGCCCGACCGCAACATTTCGCTAGAACGAGCAGATTTGACAGAGTAGGAGGGGTTGCTTCTTGGGATATAGCTTTCGATCGATATCATCTTCCAGACGGAAAAGAAATATGTCCTTCAAAATCTCCGTTGGGGGACAGCGAATGGGTGACAACACAGCTTTGTACGCATTCACTTTTACGCGAAGCTCGCCTTGATGGTGAATGAGATTGTCCGAGATCGCTGGAGTGCGTTGTATTTCGTTTTACAATCGCGAAAGATCCGTCTCTCCTTGCAAGATGAGAGTTTGGATTTGGGTGTATTCGGAGGCTGAGTGAGCAAGACTGTTGGGTGTTGACCCGTATATCCTGGTGGATACTAAAATGAGAACGTTTTGTTCTATTTGTAAGAGTAATATTACCCACTGTTTCATTCATTCTGATCCAAGTTCTGCAGATTCAGGTTGAGACTTTGTTAAAACTTGCAAAAAACTTGAGGACAAACGGGGAGGGTTTCTTTTGGTTTTTCTGCGAGAAGCGTATGATATTTTAGAGATACAAACAGGTACAGACAGCAAGAGTACTTGCCTCAGGCTGAGTTAGCAAGTAAGAGTCTGTTGTTACAAGAATCAAGATGACACGTTGCGATTTTTGGTAAGCATGGTCACGTTACGGCTAATTTTTTGTTGACGCGATGTTTGCCAGCGGCTTCCGATACCAGGTCGCGTTCAGATCTACAGAAAGTGTTTTATAAAAAGCTGGATTCAAGATCCGTTGAATCCACGCCAGAAAGTAATCGTAACGGCCAAGTCAAAATCATATTCATGTTGAGCCTATCAACAGGTCCTTCTCTGCGTCAAACCTCACCAACCGAGCATGTTCATTCAACCATCCGAGAAACTCTGGATTGCAAGAAAAGGTCCGAGCAAAACGGAATGTGCTGATGGGTTTTCCAAGTGCCAAACGTGACAAAACTATAGCTCGAATCAACATCTCGTTCGGTGCAGTACCCGCAATGGTGATCGTTCGAAGATCAGGCCATAGTGGGAAGCCCGGATGAGTCCCCGCCTTTGAACTGTCTGACTCGAACTCGATGAGGCGCAGAAAAGAATCAGTGCCGTTGAATCGGTATAACGTGAGGTCAGTAATATTGGGGAACATCCGCATGAGATCTGCTGTGACTCCGTCCTCGACGTACATATTGGCGAAGGCCAAATGTCGTAGAGTGGGATACATAGGACTGTCAGAATTTCTCGTGGTTTCAAGAAAGGTCTGCCACTCCCTAGGGCCAACGCCAAGCTCTAGAGTATGGAGGACTGGCATGGAAATTGTTCTTATGATAACGGAGGCATCATCGTCGATTTCGTTGAAGGTACGAATGACGAGAGAACGAAGGAATTCCATTTTGATTGGCAGAGCGTTTTGACTGACGATGTCACGTATCAAAACGGTCATGTCCCCATCGAGCACTAACGTCTCTAGCGCTGGCGACGACTGGAGGAGGCCATGAAATTCCGCGAAGCGTGGCCACTCTGTCGGCGACAAATCTCGGATACTGAGAAATGTCAATCCGCCAAGGAGAGATGAGTGCCACGGTATTCCGACTCTGTTGAGCTCGATGCGTGATAGCGCAGGGAATGTGGCTTTTGGGAAGGGGTGTGTCGCTATGTCCGAGCCAGTGACACCATCAAATATAGAGTAGAGTTGAAGAAAAGTCAAGTGGGGAATTGTAACAGTCAAAGATTGGACAGCGGTAAGTGCTAGGTGCACAGTGGAGCAAGCGCCTGCCAATATGTTCAGTTCGCGGCAATGGTCGATACGTGGCCGCAGTATGTCTACAATGGGAGCAAGATGAATTTCGATTTCTGCATAGGGCATATGGTCCATTTGTGAGCAATCGAGAACGATGTCGAGGGGGTAAGACTGTGACCTGTTAAGATACTGGTGGAGATATTCGAAGTGTTGATACAGAATCCGTATGTGCAACGTAGTCCACAATTCCGGGGTATCGATGGCAATATTCCGCCATTGCCGACTGCACTGGGATATCACCGTCTCGACCACGGGAAATGGTTGACATGGAAGTGGAACATGATCTGGATGTGCAGCCTTAAAAATCATAATGAGGATTTCTGGAGGTAACGAAAGGATTGATAAGCCTCTAGGGTCCATTTCCACTACTAAGTACTGTGGGCTGTTGAGATCTGCTTGAAAATGCAGAAACGTTGGTCGGTGTAGCTTGAGCGGGTCTACATTCGAAATGACCAGAATGGAATAAGTGTTCGATACTTACGCAGTGTAAGTAACTGGGACCACAGGAGGAGAGCTCAGGGACCGCGGGACGTGAAGTTTCTGCTGAATTTGAATCTCGGAGCAGACCGTCATGGATGCCGCACAGTGCCGGCCGAAGCTAATTGGACTCCGATCGAACCGCCAACTTGGCGCAACCGTCCATCATGTCTCCCGCACTCCCAACGTACTGGCTCACTGGCTCAAGAGACTTGGACTTGGACCTGGACTTGCTAGGATTATCTTTTGCTTGCGCATCCCTGGAATTACAGTAAATACACGAGGCTTATCATGATGAAGCTTGTCTTTCGTATCTCGTCTCACCATGTTTGAGGTCATCCCAGGTCACCCGAAGGCACTAGGTAAGTCAGAATTCTTCATGGCCACGTTAGAATGATGCTACCTCAAAGCTCTTCTTATGACAAGATTGTCGGCAATTTCAAATCATAGGAACTCTGCATGACAATAACATCGAATCATCGCTCCACAATCCATGCATGGAGGACAAGGATTCGCGGCCCCTGCGATCGACCTGCCCACCGTCGCTCAAACTGGCACCGGAACTCATCGCAGAGATATTCCTTCAATCCTCTCCATCTGCGACTGTCTTCCCTTTGGGTGCCATGGAACCTCTTCTCGCAATCACCCAGATTTGCTCTAGGTGGAGAGGTGTTGCTTTGGGAACTCCACAGCTATGGTCGAACCTCATCATCGAACCGTCTACTACTACCCGATCCCTTTCACGGCTCGTAGACATAGTGGAAATTTGGTTCGAACGTGCAAGTACCATCCCTCTCACGCTTACCATCGGAGACACTCTGTATGACGACTGGGAATCAGTATCAGGCATCGACATTCTTATCCAGCGACTTGTTGTACCACACGCGAACCGCTTACGTGGTTTAACGCTAAAATCACCGTCAACTCACTACCAGTCGTTCCTTCGTCTTCCTCCTAGTACCATGACAGTTCTTCGTTCGCTATTCTTGCATGGTGATATCGGCACAGAACCGTGGTCGGACGATCCATTCACCGTATTCGACTTTGCACCACAGCTCCGCAGAGTGACTCTGGCGTCTTTCCGACGCTCTGAATATCTACCCAGAGTCACAGCTGGGCTCCCTTGGCAACAATTGACCAACTTGTGCGTCACCGATGTCTCCCTTTCCATCAGGGACGTACACACCATCTTCCAAAGATGTGTCGACCTCATCGATTGCACTCTAGAATTTGGTTGTGACTCCTCCCCTCCTTATATCGTATCGGAGATCAAGCTCGTTCATTTAACTACCTTTAAGGCTTTCGTCTGGGCAGGAACCACACCCGATGATCGTCCCCTCGATCTACTTTTCGATCCTTTATGTCTTCCGTCGCTCACGGATTTGGAACTGGACTCGAACATCTCGTATCTTCCACTTGCGTCGCTCATCTCCAAGTCATCGTGCCTACTCAAGCGCTTATCCCTTCCCAGCGTGACGATGTCGACGACCGACAAGAAGTTACTTCTCCAGCTCATACCATCCCTCAAAGAGCTATGCATGCCTTGGTCGACTGAAGACACAGAACTTTTGGATTTGATAGGTGGGCTCGTCCCGGAACTGAGATCTCTGGAAATTACCACTTAGAAGAATTACCTAGGTAAGAGGCTTTCAGTATTTGAATTTTCTCTGACCATTCATCACTGAGGGTTCTGTTGTCAGATATTCCCCGAGATAGACCTGGAAGAGTAAGAATCTCTGGTGTGTACCACGACAAGAACTCAGTTATGCCTCTGTTCTGATACATTCTCAATAGGCCTTAAGTACAAAGTATTCGAATGCCACTTCTTTTAAGCTGGCTGCGGGCCACAAGTATCGTGAGGGATCGACAATCGTGATCAACGATTCCTTCGAAAAAAACCACACCAACGATCATTGAATATAATATTGTGTGCTCGTCATCTTTTCGGTCGCCTCTGCGCGTTTCAGAAGAGCTGTCGGCTGGTCAGATGGACACTAAGTATAAGAGCCTCACCGACATCCTTTGATATCCCCTCCAAGTTGTCTCGGAGCTCTGAACATCTCATGGCTCCCCTGTGCACTCTGGCCGACACCGCATGTCCGAATCAGCGAATGGTGTCACCGTAGGACTGGAGAGGTATCAAGTGAGCCTTGTATTTGTCTTTCACTAAATCCGATACAGAAAGAATGGCGTGCAGGCTCTGAGTCCTCAGGAATTTGAAGAAGAGTCTTAGTTCGGCTCGATGAGTTGCACAATTCGGTGCCACCATGACAAATATAGCGTACTACTCCCCGGCGTAAATGTTCGTTCGAGAAACGAGACAGGCTGAGATAAATACCAACGGTTTTTGAGACCATTCTGACCGACGGACATGTATAGGAGCTTCTGGGGGCCTTCGTTCTTTTACTGTGTTATCACAGAAAAGACGAGAAAGAAAGATAATCTTACGATTGCATAAAAGAGGGTCTTGGCGTGGCTCGATGAGTTCCCCAAATCGGTGCCGTGATTCGATTGAAGTACTGGAGGTGGGAGACATTAAAGTCTATTAATACACCTGTGACTGTTCTATGAATACAAGGGATACAGTAAAATGTTGTAGGTCGATATATGAATGCAGGTGAAACAAGCCTCAATCAACGAGGCTACCTAGAATCAACACACAGCCGTAGCATTTGAATCCATTGATGCCTTTCTCGAAGCATGGAACCTATCAATAACGGACCGCAGGGTGAGGCGTGGCCATTTCTCGTTCCCAGATGTTTTGATCGGGCGATCTGCTGCGCTGCTCTTCTCGTCTTCATTATCGTTATCGTGTCCCTCCTGACTTCTTGGAGGAAAGAAACGTTCCCATGCAGCCTGCCACCAATGTTTCTCCTTGCTCTCCCATGCCGACCAGACACACCACAGGATCAGGATGAGCAGGGCGATAGAGAATGCACCAACCATCAAACGAGTGATCCCGTCCGCGTCCCGATAGCATGTGAAAGAAAAAGCTACCAGGAATGATACCATACTGTAGCATGATGTCTCAGATCGAATGAGATTGACAGAAGGAAGACAAGACTAACCTCCACATGAGTAAAGAATACGGAAGGCTATACATTATGCATAGCGTCTCTAGGCCGAATGGTGCATTGCTCGCTGCCATCAAGAAGCTGGCCTGTTGAAGACATAAGAATGTAGCAAGTATTCACAATATGCGTCGTCGCTTACAGCCTGCTCCGCAGTATCTTTAGCTTTTGTTCGATTCTGGCGAACAAGTAGCAATCCGATGATGATGCTTCCTATGGAAGTCACCATAGATATGTAGCTACATATCTGTGCAGGTGAACGAATTCCATGGACTGCGTTATCAACACTGGCAATGGATAAGAAGGATATGTTGGCATTGAGAAGGACTGCCGCCTAAATAAGAAGCTTTATGAGAAAAGACAAAGAGAGCGGTAGCGCGAACTCATGACCTACATTGATGATCAGGTCTTGCCATTCCTCGTTCAATTTCGTTATGGCCTGGCTCCACGACACGTGACTGACGAGGTCGTCGACCCATAATTTCTTTAGAGTCGCGAGATGAGTATCTGGAGCATAGAAGAATACTGGAGAGAGTATCATCATAAGGTATGAGGGCTTTTTGGCGTTGGTATTATATACGGATTGATCTCGGGAGAGTCGAGCAAAAGTTTGCCCGTGGAAATTCAGGAATTTGTGACGGGTGAATATACACATAAACCGTGCTGAAGTGAAACGGCTCGTAAGCAGGAAACCCCGAGAGCGGACTAAAGAGCTCACACATGATACAAGTCGCCCCGCCGAATTGCGTTCCGACGTTCTCTTGGGAAAATAGTACATATCAGACTGGGTCCATCCTTCATACTGACAATGGCAAGAAGACTTACTTTCCAGATTATTTACAAGGCCGAGCATCTTTTGGAGATCATCGGTACTGTATGGCGCCGTTGAGAACTTGGAGGTCAACGTGTCTCCAATGTGGTGGATTATCATGTCCTGGAGTCAAGAAGTCTGAAAAAACCCCATTCCAAAAGCGGGTAATGTCACTAACCCGAAGTTCTCGTACGATAGAGTTTGAAAGTTCTCCAAGAGCGTTTGGAAAGAATTCACAGTGATTCCTGGAACACGCAAATGTAATTTAAGATGTTTGCAGCGAAGAGTCTGGAAGGATAGTGACGTCTTACCAATATTCGGTTTCTACCAGATATCCTGTAGGAAAGAGAACGTCAAATTATGCGAGTTCAGAAGTCAAAGTGGGTATACGTACTCAAATGAGAAAGCTCTGCTATACCTTTGACTTCGAAGCACAAGGGCGTCGCGTCGAACTTGTCCAACCAAAAGAGGCAACGCTCGCCATGATCAGCAAAATAGTACCCACAAGAGGGAGCTCCGTCACTATTCTGAGTCAGGTCGAGGACTAGATCTACATCTGGAGCAAGTTCCATGTTTTGCGATCGGATAAAGTCGAAGATGTGGTCTATGTAGATTCTGATCCGGGCTAGATTTTCGGGATCATAAAGGTTACCGTCCGTGAAAACTCTCTGGGGTTGAATATATCAGTACAGGCTCATATTTTTGAGGTGGGGGTCGAACCTTTTCAGGATGGTAAAAATACAGTGCTCCCTCAGGATGAGTGAACGAAGTCCAACCTTCTGGTTGGATGCTGAGAATAATTAACATCATCAAACCATACGCGTCTCGAAAGTGGGTCATAGAGACGTACGGTCTGAAGTTCATCGTGCACGGCTCGATTGGGCACTCAACATTCGTTCTCAGTCTTGAAAAAAGTCAGCACGATCACTTGGAAAGAGGTAGAGTGAGGAGGCAGCTTACATGGTAATCTTCTTGTCGTATCTTTCGAACCAGGATGCAACGATGGGATAGATTCTGAGACCGGGAGCCGACTCCGATAAATAAGACTTCCAAACATCTGCAACATCGGGGGCATCTGATATAGGTAGATGCACGGATGATGCTCTCAAGATTGTAAGGGCAGGTGGCGTCGAGGATGGATCTAGGCTAAGAGGTGTGGTAGGCCTGGATATGCTACCCTCTGAGTCTTCGTAGGACAAGCTAAGATTTTGAGAGGAGAACGAACGAGCACCTCTCGAGGATGCGTCATACGGATGAAGCGAGTGGCCATACCCCAAAGATACAATCGACGCCATATGTGGGCTATGTATCTGAAAAGGTATCCGAGAAGGAGGCTGAGCGCTCGCGCAGACGACGACGTGATCATCCTGATCAGAAGGTGGCAATGGTGCAATTTCATCGCGAGTAACCCTGCCCAAGTATCGCTCTACTTCAAACCTGCGGCGTAAAAGCGACAAAAGACGCAGTATCCCTCCAATCGAGCGCCGTACGAATTTGTTGTCCAGGAATAGCATACGCAGCAATTTCAACAGCCATTGAGGAAGTTTTCTAGACATTTGTGAGCTGTAGAGAACCGTCGAGGGGCTCTGGTCAAGGCCACTTGTGAAGGTACGAAAAAAGTCGAATGCAGTGCGAACGCCATGCTAAAGCTGTTTTTCTGATGCGCGCTCGAGGAAGACATGAGGCAGCTTCCGCATTCGGAGGGACGATCGGCCTCGAAGCTAAGCACGACAAAACAGCCGCCTATGCTGAGAACAAGGCTAATATTTCGATATCTCATTGAAACGAAGTAGGAAAAGGAAAGGCATTATTGGGAACTCCCTGCCAGACTAGATAGTATACATTTATGGTATCCAGCTGATATACATGGTAACGACGCGACGAGGAATACGAAAGAGGACCAAGAAGGGAAGAAATCTAGAATGAGTAGAATCAAAGTAGGATAGACCTTGGGTAGACCACCTTAAATCTGTGGTCCCGCAGCCGTGACCTTGGGTTCAACCTCCTTCTCATAGAGAGCGAACGCCTTGTGGAACATCCCACCAAGCTTCTTTACCTCCCTCTCAAACGCCTCCTTGTCTGCCCAGGCCAACCGGGGGTTCAAGATCTCCCGTGGGACACCCTCAACGCCGGTAGGGATCGACAGGTTGAACGTGCCGAAAGTCTCGAACTCAGCCTTGGCTAGTTCGCCAGAGTGGACGGCGTCGACGATACGGCGCGTGAATTTCAGTGGGCAACGTTTGCCTGCGACTGAACCGAATTTTCCGCCTGTCCAGCCGGTGTTGATGAGCCAGCAGTCGACTTTGTATTTCGACATGCGTTCTGCGAGCATCTCGGCGTAACGGCCGGGCTGTCAAGGGTATGTTAGCTTGATGAAGACAGTGGACAGGAGGTAAGACGTACGTGAAGGACGATGAAGGGTGCACTGTAACAAGTAGAGAAGGTGGGAATGGGTTCGAGAACACCATCCTCAGTGCCTGGTGTTTTCCTGATCGAGAAGATGATGAGTACAGATACTGAGAGGACTCTCTGTAGAGACTTACGAGGTGTAACCAGCCAAGAAGTGGTAGCTAGCCTGCTCCGGCGTCAGCTTACTCACAGGTGGGAGCACACCAAACGCGTCGCAAGTCAACATGATGATGTTGCTCGGTTGGCTATCGACGACACAAGGAATCTTGGCATTCGGGATGTATTCGATGGGGTATGCGCATCGAGTGTTCTCCGTGATGCTGACATCGTCGTAGTCGGGGACACGACTGACTGGGTTGTATACGACGTTCTCGAGGATACTTCCAAATTTGATGGCGTTGAAGATTTCAGGCTCCTTCTCTGCGGAGAGGTTGATGCACTTGGCGTAGCATCCACCTTCAATGTTGAATACACCGGTGTCAGACCAGACGTGCTCGTCATCACCGATGAGAAGACGATTGGGGTCGGCTGAGAGAGTAGTCTTTCCGGTACCAGAGAGACCGAAGAAGAGCGTAACGTCGTTCTTCGCAATACCGACGTTAGCGGAGGAGTGCAACGAAAGCTGGCCGAATTTGACGGGTTGCAGGTAGTGCTATAAGACAAGATGATTAGACGATGACGACGATCAAGAGGTGACGGATGACTGACCATGACAGAGAAGACACCCTTCTTCATCTCACCAGCATACTCTGTTCCGAGGATGACCATCTCCATCCGCTTGAAGTTGATCTCGACGGAGGTCGTCGAGCTCATACCCTTCGTGAACCGATTGGCAGGGAATTGACCTGCATTATAGATGATGAAATCGGGCTCTCCGAAGTCAGCCAGTTGTTCCTCAGTGGGCCGGATGAGCATGTTATTCTGGAGGATCCGTGAGATCAGACACGGAATTTCCATATTGGGAAAAATGACGTACCATGAAGAGAGCATGGTAGGCGCGAGCACAGATGACCCGGACTTTGATTCGGTATTTGGGATCCCACTGGGGTCATTTGAATTAGACTTGGAGAATGCGGGGAAAGGGGGGAAAGACAGGTGACATACTCCAGCATAACCGTCAAACACATAGACATTGTCGCGCGTGTTGAGATAATCGATTGCACGTTCGCGATTGATTTCAAAGGTGTCTATACAAGGCCGTCAATCCCGACGTGCGGAGAAGTCGAGTGAGGAGGGCACTCACGCTCGTCCATCTTGATATTGACAGAACCCCACCAGATATCATCCTTGCTCGTCTCTTCGTAGACGATCCGTTTATCTTTTGGGCTTCTTCCAGTCTTCTTACCAGAGAAGTTGATGAGTGCGCCAGAGGCGGAAATAATGGCCCCTTCGTTCCGGATGGCATCTTCGTAAAGCTGCGCAACAGGAGCGTTGCGCTTGAGGAAGATCTTGTCCATATCGAAACCGGCCTGGGAGAAGTAATCCAGATCACGGCCGATCACTGTGAAATGGGAGAACATGGTAGGTATGAGGGTGCGATGCAAGGCGGACACGAGACGTACAAGTTCCGAATTGTTCAGAGTCATGGGCCTGCGCATAATTCTTGTGAAGGATGTGAGGAGTCACATAAGGAGTTTGGTGAGGCAGAACCATGTTGTTAAGCTAGTAGAATATGAGATTGTTGAGAAAAGAGTCTTTTGGTATGAGTTTAAGTAGAAGAATGAGGAGCTAATGCGGTTCCCTGTGGAGCTGTTGCCGCAGAGGTTACCGCGGACAAGTCCTCGGGCGAAACTAGTTATGGCAACAGGTATCAAGTACTCACCGACTGGGGCGGTGATGAAGGGCGATGTTCAGATCTACAAGTGGGCCTACGAGTGGACCTACGATTGGAATTTCGAGTGGGGACTGATGGGGAGAAGATGGGGGAAACACTCAAGGTGGGGTTCAGACGATGGAAAGTTTGCGTGGCATTCTTTATAGTGGCGAACCAGCACCGCTCCATTCCACAATTCCCCGAAAACAAATCCTACTTCTGGGCTAAATCAGGGGTTTCATCAGCAGGTTACTCTTGAAATGTACTGAAAGTGTCCAATATCACACTCTTGCTGCTCAAGAGACTTACCGAGTTCACCCGCGGGGTCCCGCTAATGCGGAGGGCGGAGGTTGGACGTACAAACTCTTCAAGCATTCCAACACACTCTTGAGATATTCCGCAGATGGTAAAATGTTCGCTCAAAAGCCAGATCCAGACCACGAACATACGGGTGTTTATAGTGTCCAATCACATGGCGTTTGTCTATAATTACTGGCTGAGAGGCAAGTCGATTTGCAGTGAAAAAAAAATAGCTGACTTCCGCCAGTCCAACATCCGAGGAGAGTCTGTCTCCACCGCAGGGGAAAAGAATGTATAGGTACTCATGATCAGAATGGTGCAGCGGCACCGAGGCATCGCAGGCTCGAGATGATCAGCCACAGCGAACAACTTGTTGGCGTTTCCGACGGCTCTCCGCAAATTGTAATGCACATGAATTAGCCACGGAGTCTATGTGCTATGGGGGATATTGCTCGGACCGTAACGTGGGTCCGCATACCCTGGTTCAAACTACTCCGAGTCTCCAATATCGCTGGAACGTCTTAAAGGCATCCCTCATACTTACCCATGGAGCCCCAACATACCAATGCATTCCTCGTCTCGAACTTCAATTCCAGAGGGGTTCGGGATCAGACCCTTGGCATATCCTGATCTCCGAGACATCAGAGACCTTCACGTGAGTAGCTCGACTTTGTCTCCAGACCGCACGGAATAAAGTCGAACAAATACAATCGCCACAGTCAAAGATTCTTCCTGTCGTTTACCCACCATTTTTCTTCCTGCAATTCTTGACACACAGTCACCGACTCTGCCTCGTCGCCCACCAATCTTCGAGCCCTCATAAACCCGTCGCGTTCATCTCTGGATCGATACAATCGTCTGGTAACTCCGACACTAAAATCCAAATTCTGACTCTCGGAGTCCTTCCGTGCCATCGAAATAACGGACTAGCACGCTTCCTTGTCCAGACACTCATCCATCAACTTCGCGAAGGCATGAATCAGGATTCATCGCCCGTATCAGTGACAGTGCAGGTCGGCGCATCTAATACCCATGCTTGTCGGTTTTACAAAAGATTAGGGCTTGAAGATACTCATCTGGTACGCGACTTGTATAGGACGCTACCTCCTGGGTTACGGGACGCGTATATAGTCAAGGGAACAATATACTAGGTATAATTCAAGTATAAACCATTTTTTTCTACAAGGGGCCCGAGATTCGGTCACAAGTCACAAATCTATCAGTCACGTGACAGCCCCGTTTCATTTCCTCGTCGAGGAAAGCGACGATCTCCTCAACGCGGGCATTCGTATTCTGCCGAATTCTTCACATGCGGCCTGGACCTTTTTCCCTGTGGACGATAGGTCCAAGCGTCCAGCACTCAGAACGTCTCACGCTATTTCTGCGTTCCTTATAAACCTTCGACGAAACACGATTTCCCAAATTTCCGTTTGTACTTCTTCGCATCGATTCTCCCCACCAATATCTCCTAACAAATGAATGATTACAATTATGATTCCTACGACTGGGATTCGTTCATTCAAGCCGACGCGGATAATACGCAGGAATCCGGGACATTGGACACAGGACGTGACTCGTTCATCCCAAGTCCATCGATGTCTCAGGAACCAACTCCATTCGTGCGCTTTAATTTCCACAATCTGAAAACCTTTTTCGTTAACACATTATCAATAGCAGTCGTACTCTATGGATTCCTTGCCAACCGTCGATGAGTCTGATGAGACAATTGTATCGGTGTCGACTGCTTTTAATGCCGACGCGCATTTCGACCCTCTCCCACCCGATTTGATCATCGTATCGAGCAATTCTGTCATATTCTATGTTCACTCCCATAACGTGCACTACTCATCCGATCCAAATTCCCCATTACGACCTCCTACCCCGCCCTCCGAAAGTTACGTCGGGTACAATGCCCTCTCCAACCATGAATCACTAGTCAAGCACGTGTCTGAGTCGGCCGACGTCTTGAACATCATACTCCACACAGCCTACAACGTTTCCTGCGCACAATACTTCCCTTCCTTCCAAGACCTCGCCACTGCAGTCAAGACCTTATCGCGATATGGAGTCGACCCTAAAGGCATCTTACCCAACACTTCTCTCTACGCTGTCCTTCTCTCCCATGCCCCGACATCATCTCTAGATCTCTATGCACTAGCAGCGCATTATGATCTATATGACCTCGCGGTAGCTACGTCCCCTCACCTTCTCTCCCTATCGTTATGCACCCTCACCGACGAGATGGCCACACGTATCGGCCCCGTATATCTCCGACGTCTCTTCTTCCTACATCTCGGTCGTGCAGACGCTCTGCGACGGGTCTTACGCGCACCCCCACATACGCATGCACCCACCTCCACCTGCGGCCCTGCTGAGCAAAAAAATCTCGCTACTGCCTGGGCGCTGACGGCTTCGTACTTGACATGGAATCCTCGACCAGGTAGGTCTCAAGTTCCATTGTTCTTGCACAAGGCTGACATACAAATCGTCAGATCTCTCAACCAATGCTATGCAGGCCATGTTCAGTGCTTTGAGCAACGAGACCTGCTGCAACTTGTGCCAACATGCGCTGCTGAACAGAATAAAAACCTTGATACTTCAGTGGTCTGTCATCAAGGTATGATCGATAGTTTCATCCTTATATCTATCCTTGTCTTCCGGTATAGGGCTCCTGTACTAACATCATATCTTCTATGAAGCGGACCATATGAACTATGCGGTTACACGGGACAATTCAGCTGACATCTCCTTCACATATCTATGCACGCATCTGTCTATCTCCTCCATTCATCTACTTCAAGTTATTTCTGTACGTGTACTTGTACTTCTATCGTTCACTTTCATCCGTGTTTCCCATGGGCCAAGATTCTTCAGGGGCCGTATAGACATAGCTCGTATCACTTTCCTTGTATCACGCATTATCACTGTCAAAACACACGATTGATTTTGGATTTCGCCACCTACTGTTTATGTGCATGAAGGACTGTGGACTCGAGTCTAATTGTTCCTCCACTACTTTCATTTTGGTGAGAGATCCTTTCATCCCCGCCTCTTCATTGATGCAGCTGTCGATGTCCTGAACGAACATGATCATCGACGCTCGGTATAAGTCATATCAAGTCTATGATTACCTGTCACTGACGACTCTATTCTCGCCCTCCGCAGGGCCAACGACCCTTGGGTACGTGGAGGAGGTAGTGCGACCCGGGAACCCTACTCAAGGTCCAGATGAGACAGCACCCCGACTCGGACGACGGACCAATCGACAAGACCAGGTAATTGGTGGTTGATCGAAGTCCACGAGAGACCGAGAGACCGGTATGGACTTGGAGGAGGTCCTGTAGGGCTGAATGTTACGAAAAAGGCCCCTCGAAGGCATCATAGGCAGGCACCTGATGTCGATGTCGTGTTGGAATCAGTCCTAGAGCACAAAAATATAGCTTGTACAGTCTGACGGGAGTCGAATGACGTATATATCCCTCGACAACTTACACCCCACGCCCCCAAAACGTCAGGCTTTGCGTCCGGTCACGGCTCGGGTCCGCTCAAAGTTGAAGCAGACGGCGCAGATCAGTGGTTTGGGACCCGTCTTGTCGCCACAATCAGTTTGATCATTTGCAGGTCACTTCGAAATGTCTCTGAATGATACCGAGGACTCAAGGGCTGCTCAGAGTGTTGTCGGTGACACCACGTACGGTCCGACTGAATGTGCCACAGGAACGGTAGTAAGTACGAAAGTCAACTACCGCTCCATATTTCAGTCGATGCGCAGAACATACAGCGACCGCCAAAGGCACGATGCTCTTGTGCTTCGTCTTCGAAGCATCATACACATGATTCGATGCGATGAATATCATAAGTACATTATGTTATGTAAGTACAAGTAAATTACAAACGTTACTCCTTTAATTTCTCCACTACTCTCAGATGTATCGCTCTCCCAAGAGCTCTTACTGCGTCGGTATCACATATGACACCCACGTCGAGGACTGCAATTCTCCCTAATGCAGTCTTCCCATCGGCAAGCACTTCTCTGACTGCTTCCAGTATGACCGTGCGGAAATCCGGCATGGGCTGCAATCCCAAGTCCGAGTCAGTAGTCTTCGACTTGGAATCAGTCTCAGTCTCGATTAGATCTGTGTGGAATAGTGAATGAGAAGCATCGACAATGGCTATCCGTTGGCCTTTCATTAATCGGAAATCGAGTGCATGCCTGGCACGATTCATGAGTTAGCTGGTTGGAGGTATGACAGCCAACAAGACATATCGACTCACTTGAGATCATTATATAGCATTCTATACCAACCTGCAGCCTTTGCATAAGTGTCTACATTGTGTCGTCCTTGCGAGCCGTCCATGTGGGTATCTTGTTTGGGAGAGTTCCGCAACTCTTCTAACTCGACGACAACAGGTAGCGTGTTTCGCAGCATTGAAACTAGGTGATGTAGGGATGGTGAAAGGCGCCCTTGTCCGTGTCGCAAGATATTACTCAAGAAAGGTTCAGCGTCGTCGTGTGGATTGAATGTGTTATGATTATGCTGATGGGAGACAAGACCATCGGGAGAACACCGGGAGAAGCGTAGGTCAAAGTCGCCACCTGATGTAGACAGTGGATCTGTGCAGGTGATAGAGACAGTATAGTCCTTCAAAGACGGTCAGGTTTCGGTAAATCAGTCGAATTTACGTGGACACGCACGGCTGCATATGCAAACTCGACAGTTTGTAGGTCGAACGAAAGTAATCGCACATCATTCCAATTGTGATGTGCTGCCATTTGAGCAACTGCACAGTTGTATACGTCATTAGCATTCAAAACATAACTGATAGACATGGACGACGTGCCTTCTCGTGCAATGACCACCATCTTTGAGACACGAGCCCATTCTTCCAAGAACTCGTCGACACAGGTGTTGACATTCTCAGACAAAAAAGACACGACAGCCTCCGTCGTGTCGTAGATTATTCGTTTCGAAGGGCGAATCACAGCATTCGTGCTGGCCGTCTTACCGAGCGGTTGCTGAACGTATTTCAGCTTGACGCAAGTTACCACCTGTATCAAGTCTGATCAGTGCCACGAGTCGTCGGAATGATGTGATGTTTGCATACCTGTGCTTTCTTCTTAGACCACCAGTTTAGTGGTATCACGCGTATATTTGGCATGGCTGCTTCAGCCGCAGGTGCTCCCGCGAGGATGTCTTTTGATTGAACACAGAGAGCAGGCACGGAACGGGAGAGGGAAGATTGTATCTGTCCGGAGTCAGAGGTGACCCGAAGACCGTCTGAGGGGCTGACATATGTAAATGGTATGCCACGAAGTTTGAACTGTCGTTCAACATTCATGGATGCGACACGTGCGCTATTCATGGAATATGTTAGTGTGCGACCTGTGGAACAGAAGATGGTGTGCACGAACCAGCAATAGGCGTAAAGCTCCCGAAGAACTCGAGTATCTAGATTAAAACTGTGACTTTGTTCAGACATAAGCCAGAAATTATCCAGAAGACATGGATCACACCTTTTCTGCTCAGAGCTTGCTCTCCCGGAGTCATCCTCCACGTTTCGCTTTCGTTTTTTCGTGGCACTGTCTGGGAGAAGATAACCTGTATTGGCTGTGACAACTATTTCTTGACCATGGACACGACGGAAGTCCAGCCAGGCTATATCGCCCATGATTAGACTTCCGTACATTGATTCTGCGACAACACTGGTCGTCATTAGGACGTATTGGAATTCGGAATCCGTGATGACGATGACAAGGTAATGCGAGGGGAAATTGGACAATTGAATGTATAACGTTCCGCGGGCAGCTGGTCCCAGCTTCTGGAGTTCTAATCGGTAAGGTAAGCATCTGAGCATTGTCCGCAGCGAAGGACTTGCCGTTTTTGGCAAAATTGCGACTACGATAAGTTTGCAGACCTAGGTAATTAGCCTTTTGTTCCACCATATCCGTAATAGTCTATGAAATATGTGAATCAAAAATGGTTGCATGGCTGAGAAGTGCGTGTCCCACCTGGAGGCGCAACTGAATCAAAGCTTTCACTAGACTGTCTGGATTCTCGTTGAGCCTGTCCGATATGGCGATGAATCGCGGTGCGCGCCCAGCAGCTGCCAGATCGCCTGTATCCCGTAGTGTCAAACGACCAGTTCTTGGGTCGATAGTGATTAATACCACTTCGTCGGCGCAAAGATGGACACGAAGAGCTCGTGTATCACCTGTTGAAATGAGTTCAGATAAGTTCAAATAAGGGCCTAGGACGTATTGGAATAGAATAAGACGGACCATCTACCAACAGAGAAACAGACTCAGGGGAATAAAACATGTTTCGCCCTGGTCCGCGTTGAATGTCGAACTGGTAAATTTTGAGTATACCCTCCGTGTGTTTGTCTATGACGCTACGTAATAATTTGTCGACATCCAGATCATCCACGTTCTGTAGGCAGTGTTTTAGGATTACTGTCAGATCTAATTGCAAATGACTCACGATCGACAAGACCTCCTTGGGCAGAGACGCATCTTCGACTGCAATGTCCACTCCAAGTGCTTTAGGGGATGGCTGCCACTTCACCTCCAACTTGAGGCCTTCTACCTCATCAGAGGGTCGAGCACCACCTAGTTTCGATTTGAGCTGTAATTCGGAAAGGATACGCGATTTGGGAGATCTGGCTGGTCCACCACCTGGACCATGTGCTTCAAGAATGGCTATCGTAAGCGTGCCTCCTATAGCAGGGAGTTTCAATTTTGACGGCGCTCGACCTTGAACGACTGGCGGTGGTTTGCGTCTGTAAAGACCATCAGTGCACGGAGATACAGATATTGAGGATGGGAACGGACATCCAATACGATAAGGTCAAGGTTTTGCGATTCGCACTCATTTCAACTCTCAGATAATCAGCCCAGCCTAACGATCTCATTCGTTCCGCCTATGGGGGAAAAAGGGTCGACATCTCGGTTTTATCAGGAAACATCTCAGGACATACTTGGTACCAGAGGATTTCCAACTGATAGGATAGCGCCATCATTTCTATAGAAGAGATCAATCTGACGAGAGGGAGACTAGGATCTGAGAGAACGTACGAAGGAAGTTGAAGACGCGAACAAGAGGCGTATCCACTACATTATCGGGTAGCTTTGGCCTTGGAGGCATTTCAACCCCAGGAGGGGGTTGATCAGCGGGACCTGGAAGATAAAATGCGAGTCGGGCATCTGCTTCATCTGTTATGTGTCGCTTTATGATCCCCTTCGGCTCGCGAGGAAATTCTGATGCATAATATAGGCTTTGATATAGAAACCATGTTTGAGAGGCTCTCACCTTGCATTCCGGTGAGATCTCCCCCAATCGTTAGCAGAAATTCGATGTGAACAAAAAACCACCCTTCATCTTTTTGGGCACCTCGAAGGCAAAGCGATGTCTCGAACAGCTTTGGAACTGTAAAATATACTCTTCCATCAGCTGCAAGGTGTATGAGTTTATATTTCTGGATATTGAAAGCTTTGCAACAGTACCAATGCGATGTTTAGACATCTCGATAGGAATGAGTTCAGTCAGGCGAAGCCGGAACCGTATGGCATCCTCCATATCCTTCAATGTTTTAACGACATCGGCGTCAGATAATGGAATTTTCGGAATGATGTAATTCTGAAGCCCACAAGGCGAATGAGTATCTGAAAGCAGTCTATAGGATGACGACGCGGACCTTTATCGTTGAAGGTAATCTCCGATAAGAGCCAGTCGTTAGGACATCCAAGGATGTAAGCAAGTCGTGATTTCGTAGCCTACCAACGTGACGCATCAAACGAAAGATTCACGAAGTCGTAAATTCGACGACGTACCGTGCTGGATCCAAACTCTGTCTAGCATAGTTAAGGCCAGCGATAGCGTCCTCAAACTGTCGGTTCTGGTCCAGCAGAAACGCAGTGATATTCTTGAAAGAAAGTATTTAGTAGTGCACTGGCCTGTAACGATTGGTGTTGCAAAAGTCACCATGCATTTCTGAACCGTAGCCGCGTCTCTCGCCCATTTCATTACAGCATAAAGTTTGACGACTTGTTTTTTCGTCTTGACCACCCAGTCGGCCAAGGTACGCTTTCGCGCACTGTCAGACATGTTCGGCATACTGCAGATACGTGAATTTCAAGGTCGAAAGAAGCCACTGATCACCAGTTCGAACTCACGTTTCAGCCAACTCGGATAACTCGGCATATATTGATTGCACGACTCTCGAGAGCACCTCCCCTAGTGGTATCTGCCCATCGTAAACCAGAGGAAGTTCCCGTTCAAGATCCTCTATAGTGGGTTGGTGAAAACCGTTCGTGTGGACTCCATTCAAAATCAAGGTCGATCCATTTGTAGCACTGTGATCCATGTGTATTTGACACGTCAACAAGTATCCTTGACGAGTTGGAAGACACTCCAGCAGCGAAGAGGAGAGAAATCAGACAAAAACGATAGAGTGGCAAAAGGAGGGCCTCAGAGTGCCGCAAAGAAGCCGCGGCAAGTGTGACGTGACACTCGTGACCACAACCGCCCGTCCACCGTCACTGCACAGCTTTTAGCTGCTTGGCGATACTCTATTCGACTCTGGAAGCTTGAAAGGCTCATCTCAGTATGGACTACCTGAGGACGCTTGGATCTGCCGCAGTGTCGAGCTTGGTGCAAAAATCTGGCCTCAATCTACCATTTTCTTTGGGATCCAAGATCGCGTCTTTTGATGGTCTTTGGAATTTGTATGACGGAACGAAGAGGGTGAGCTCGATCGATGTTTTCGTATGCTAGGTTGCATTCAAATCACATAATACATCCAGGATGACGGGACTGCAGTGTCTGTATTTGAATATGACTTCAGTGACCCTTCAAAACGAAACTCGATACCATTGGCAAAGAACGCCCTCAGAAGACTAAGAACCACGCGCCATCCCGATGTCCTGAAGTTCATGGATGCAGTTGAGACAGAAACAATGGTCTATATTATGACCGAACGTGTACGACCACTACCTGCCACGCTTGCAACCTGGGCATCTCGAGGGGCGCAGGAAAGAGAAGACTGGCTATTATGGGGACTTCATAGGATATCTGTATGATTTTTGTTTACCGCTCTCCTGATGCATCTGAATTTGATTGAGCTCATCAGGTAGCCTTGGCTTTTGTGAACGACTCGTGTATCTCGACGCACGGAAACATTCGCGTCAATTCAATATTTATATCACCTTCAGGAGAGTGGAAGCTGGGGGGCTTCGAGCTTTTTAGCAGCCCAAAGGACGATACGGCTATTCTATATGTACGATGCTGTATCATATCTATAATGATCGATAATGTAGCTTTCCATTCATTTGCAGACTCTAGGTGGCATGATTCCAGACGCCTCACTATGGTCCTCTCCAGAGGTGAAGAAGGGCGGTTGGTCCGTGTTGAAGCAGTAAGCCTTTCGTACATGTAGCTGCTTTGGTGCTCAGCATTCTTCTAGATATGACCCAGCGGCTGCAGATGCATATGCCCTTGGTCTACTGCTTCATGCAGTCTTCAATCCGAGTCATCCTCCGCCACCTACAATTGAGCCCCCTCACTCTCCACCGTCTCCTTCCTCTCGTGGATCTATACCCAACTCCGTATTCCCCTCCTTCAAGAAGCTGCTCAATCCTAACCCGAAGGCGCGTTTGTCTCCGAAAGGTTTTCTTGACATTGGCACAACAGAAACTGGATTCTTTTCGACCAATCGACTTGTAAAGGTCTGTGCTGGACTTGACAATTTCTCTTTAGGGACTGAAGCCGATAAATCTAATCTTTTACGGTAAATTGGACTCTCATTGATGCCTTGATGGCGACCTAACTCTGTCCCAATCTTAGAACTTTGAAAGACTCTGCAACATCTTTCCCGCCTGAGTTTGCATCATATAGAATACTTCCTTCCCTCGTCTCAGCTCTGGAGTTTGGTGGAGCATCGGCAGCAGCCATCTTACCACTCGTACTCCAGTTCGGCAAAAACATCCCACCAGAAGAATACCCTGGTGTCATTCTTGCACCTCTGATCAAGCTGTTTGCCAGTCCGGATCGTGGCACTCGCATGGCCCTTCTCGATCAATTGCCTATATTCGCGGACAAACTGGACAAAAAGATGGTCTCCGAAAAAATTTGGCCTAATTTGGTTTGTCAATGTGTTATGATCTTCCATCAGTCTGGGTTCACAGTAAACCGCAGCAAACAGGATTCCTGGACACCGTCGCGGTCATACGTGAAGCGACTGTGAAATCCATCATTCTCATTTCCGCCAAAGTGAGCTTAGGACGTCCATCATAGCGGGTCATATTCCGTTACTCACTATATACTTCAGCTAACAGATCGTATACTGAATAACGATCTCCTGCGCCATCTAGCAAAGATGCAAATGGATCCTGAACCATCCATCCGGACCAACTCTTGTATCCTCATCGGTCGACTGGGCCCCTCCCTCGGGTACAATACTAAACGCAAAGTGCTGGTCCCTGCATTCTCTCGAGCCTTAAAGGATCCTTTCGTCCACGCTCGTGTCGCGGGGCTTATGGCCTTGATGGCGACGATCGATTGTTTCGAGATCGAAGAGCTCGCAAGTAAAGTTATTCCTAATATGTCGTATACGCTGTTGGACCAGGAGAAGTGGGTGGCTTGAATTTATGTATGCATATTGTTGATCTCGACTGATCGCGTGGCTCTGCAGGTTGGTCAGGGACCAAGCGTTCAAAGCTATGGACCTTTTTGTCAAGAGGCTGGAAGCTCATGCCGCTGCCATGGTTTGTCTTGCTTCTTGAGATGCGAATGATCACTGACGGTCTACCTGCTTGCAGCCCGAAACTGCTATTACAGAAACTGACGCAATCCTCGGCTCTATGCCTGTGGTCAATCAAGCTACCATCGTGAATTCCGCTGCAGGAGCCGCGGGCGCACTAGCTGGCTGGGCTATATCTTCGTTGGGTAAAACGGTAAGTTGCTTGCCATTCACTTCGTCCCGATCGACTAAACAAGTTCATATCTAGCTCGTTTCGGCGGATTTGCAAAGCACTATCGGTGCTATCGGCGTAGCGACTGGCCGCCCAACATCCGCACCACCGCCGCCCGGAGGATTCCCTCTGCAGAGTAGTTCAAATAGTAATGGACTGAACCCTCTGTTGAGCGGTCCCTCGACGCTGTCAATGGCTCAGACTCTATCGTCGCCTTCTGTCACCACTACACGCTCTTTACAGTCTTCTTCCTCGAAAGCGAAAGGGATGCAGCTCGGCGCTCATAAGGCATCAGTCAACCCTGCTTTGCCCGCAGAGCTAGCAGACGAAGTGGCCGATGGCAACCTGTGGGGAACTGACGATTTGATTGACATCAATGCGGACGATGACGATTGGAGTAAGTGCAGTATATATTCAATGTTTATATTATCGTGATAACAGAATCGTCAAACAGGTGCTTTCGAAAGTGCACCATCAGTGCCATCAATTGTTGAGCCAAAACCTGTATCGGCTATAGGTCTAGGTTTCGGGAATGGGAACGGCAGCACATTTGCCCAACATTGCGAGTGCCATTATATTCTGCCTACGCTTATTGACATTGACATAGCTGATGATGTAGCCGGCGACCCATGGAATATGGCACATCAAAGCGCGTCAAACGGGCTCTCGCATCACTCCCAAGCTCGAAAGCCTGTCACGCCAGTCAGGACCTCCATCAGCTCTACTTCCAATCGACACGCCTCGTTAGCGTTGTCGCCCACGCCATCAGATACAGACAGTTGGGATACACCGGAGAGAAAGATATCCTCCACTCCACAGTCTACACCAAGTATGGCTAACATGACCAAGGAGGAAAAGGCGGCAGAGATGAATCGTCGAAAGGAAGAGCGGAAGCAGGTAAGACGCATGTCTGTCTTGAGAACGACCTTTCGTCACTCACAATATTCAATCCCAGCGCATCGCACAGCTCAAGGAGCATAAGAAGAACGCTGCGAAAACATGACTATAATGCTGTTACTCATATACTCATTCTCTGATGTCGAGTCGGTTTTTTATTGTCCATCATAATGAGACCATATTAACATTATATGCTTTCGTAGACATAGCGGAGGACTATTGTGAACTTGAGAACGCCACGGGAAATGTTGACAGCTAAAGTCTGTATAGAGAAGCAAAAGGTTACAATACGAAGGTCATACCTAGGGATACAATACAGTGGCACCTCAGCTTACGCGTCCACTTTGGTCATGTCATGCCTGTCTTTCAGCGGACATTTCTTGTAGATCTTCGATAGGAATCCGAACAAGACGATTCCCATCCGGGCTTGAGGATTCGTCGTCTTTACTCCCCCCTCGAGAAGCCACTGTCATCGAGACGAGACGAATAAAACAATCAGCATCTTGTGTCTGCACATTCACGTCTGACGCACGGAAAAGGTTCAAAATTTGGAACATCTTCGGCCATTGCTCTAGGACCTGTCCGTGAGCTGATAAACGTAATTTTGTCAACGTTAGAACGCGACATAAGAGTTTTTGAGTATGTTACCTTGGCCTGCATCAGCCATAATATCACAGTCTTCTGCTAGACCCTCGATACGTTCCAGGTAAAGCGCGCTCGCTCTCTCGAGGGCAGATACGGCATCGAATTCTTTCTTCTTTTCAAGCAGGGCGGCAGCGGAGCTGGCTTGAGAAACGACAGACGAAGCTCGGTTTGCAGCTACAGATTGGCGCATCGAAGTTGACGTCGGTGTCCAACCCCAGAATTTCGAATGCGGCGGCCGAGTCGGAGTTCGTCGAGGAAACCTCGCTCATTATATCTCACTTTCCTGGCTTTCTCCTCCTCTTGGTCTTGGATTCGACTTTCGTCGACTGGCTAGTTATTAATTATTTATGACAAGCGACACTCCATGCACTACAGATCAACTGCGTGTGTCGCGAGAAATACATCCCCATACTGCGATCATGCTAATGGATGGGGTAAATTCAAGTCCACCAACAAGCTCAAAGGGGAAAATGTGATGGGAAATAAATCTCATGAATTCTAAGCTTTACAAGGTATATGTACATCAAGGTTTTGTGAAAGGATACAATGTAGTTCTTTGGGGTGCACTGGCAGAACGCAGTCGATCCACCGACCGTCTCGATATAGAGGTGTCAATGCCCCCAAAATCCTCCCAAGTCTCAAGACCCTCTAATTCGGATTCCAGATTATTTCCACAAAAACGAAGACGAGCATCATCCTCCTCCGAGGCTCGTGAGGCTATGCCAGGCATGCCCCCCGGCAGCAACGCTACTTCTTCTATATCCCGACTGTGCCCCGACTCTCTTGCAGTAGCCCTCCTCTTTCGATAAAGAAGAGGCATCTGTCCCACATGACCGACTCTGCTCGAACTCTCTGCCATCTCCGCGATCCATGAGGACTCTGCACTCAGCCCTGAAGACTGAGACACGACGTTCCCACCCGAAGCGACGGTGACACCAGCGGCTTCGGCTACTTGGAATACAGGATGATGCAAGATCCTAGTCTTCGTCCGATGAGCGAACGAGCATCGCAGTCTGTGGTGTTGTTTCAGATCAATCAGCAATATAAACGTGTATGAATGGAGTAGTACGGCAACATACCCAGGCCCCAAAACGAACTCCCCGCCCAATTGTGTCAAGTTTCCCGACATTTCAAGAGACGTTTTCATCACTGTGCGTACGTATTCGGGAATGCTTCTTCGACGAGTACGTTCCCCAGACACTGATGTTTGCTTTGAATCCGGGGGTTCGAATGCCATCCCGAGCGCGTTGTGTACTTGCTGCGTCTGGTCGGCGTATATTTCGATGGACTGGTGGAATATACCTGATAACGCCACATCAATCTCAACATCAGCTGTCATTTAACAAGGAGACTCACTACGATAGGCCTTGATCATTTTGGGAACTCCGTGACAGATGATCACTAGTTTTACAGACGCTTGCCTGAGAGCATCAGGCGATAGACTTGAAGAGATTGAAGTTAGGTAGTCTTGACCTCCTAGAAACCTAGACACGGGAGTGAGACCAGTTCTACACCTGCAAGGATTTGACAAGGAGACTTACCGAGAACGTCTTGTGAATATGACTATGGTCTTCTGGTCAGCCCATAAACTTCCAAAATTGATCGGTGTGCCATTCTCGGAGAGCACAGACATCGAAGCTGCCTCAGATAACTGTTCGTGAGTTGGAATGACGTTCGAGTCAGAGTGCAGGAAGGAGTTGTGAGAAGAACTTTCAACGGAAGGTTTGACTAATGACGCGGAGGAATGGGGGTTCCAGAGGGACATTAGATCCGGGAAGCGATTTGATGCTTCTTCTCTCTCTTCTAGTGGTGGAAAAGGAAGCCGTACGGGTGGTAGGGTTGCTTCGGCCAGGATGCGGTTGAGACGCGAGACGGTCGTCCGATCTGGTGGCGTCACACGATCGTAGAGCACGACAGGGCTATCAGATTCGTGCAACGACAGGTTTGGAACGATCTCTGTGTATGGAGACTCTGTGAGAGTGCCAGGTATTGCACTAGAGATCCATTGGTGGGGTTCTTCAGCGACGATGCTATGAGGTTCAAGGTCAACAGTAGGGCCAAATGAGGTCATTTTGGTGTGCGGATTGGTGTGCGGAACGGTGGAATAGGACAGCTGTGAGAGTCCAGAGATTCTTGCATCGTGTGTCGCATGGGCGTTCGAAGATTCTTCCTCGGATATATCATAGTAGATTTGCGTATGCCCATAGTTCTCGGGATCAAGGATGCGGAGGGATGTAGGGGCAAGGCTACTATGACCGCCGAAGCTATCTTGAGACACCAAGCTAGGGGTACGATCAGATGATGAGCGCCCCGACCTATAAGAGAAGAATGATGATAGAGGTGGTCTTGGACGCTGAACGAACATATCCGGGAGAACGATGGTCGGGCAGCATCACTAAACATGATAGTATATTAGGCAAAATAACTCCAGCGCTGATCTCCTCGATGTGAGACACTCGGGCCTCAGGAGGGAAGGGTGTCTCAGTGGCGTCTAACCTAGTTGGATTGTCCGAGACCGTCCGCTTTCGAGGTTTCCCCTAGACCTTGAATTTGCTTTGATTTTCCAGAAGTCGCGCTTCGAACAGCGATCCTGTACTTCCAGGATAGTAACTTCTGGAATGAGGACGAGATGCTCTCTGTCATAATCAGTAATTAGAATGAATGAAGCAAGAAAGAACGATCAACTTGTAGGTTTTCAATTTGCGCCGTGCGGCGGACGGCGGACGGCGGTAAACGGCTGCTGAAGGCAAATAACACCAAGCTTCGGGACGGCTTCGGGACACTTTTGGGCTGACTCCGGGGCCCCTGAGCGACTTGGTGCACTGCCACACCGACTCTTGTATGACATGTGACTCGGACTCACTTCAGCCTGAGAGGCTGATCAACCAAACCAACTTCTCTCAAGGCTTCATGAACTTCCTAACATTGATGGTATCATTTGATCCATCAAACTTACTAATTCGCTTGATTTGTATGGCCTTATCTGCGTCGGTACCGACATATCCGACTCACAGGGAGCACAATACAAAAACCAAGTGAGACCGTAGAGGACACGGTGTAAACTCGAGCACATTACATCGCGATGAAGTTCACTACTCTATATGCTCAGATTGTTATCCATTCGTCTGAGACCCGCGTTTCGTATGCATCTCATTCATCTATAACAGTCCTCATCTCACTTCGGCTTGACAGGACACTATCATGGACGAGCTCGCTCATGGTGCCATGTTATATCGCAGCTGCCTCTTCTCTCATACTTTTTGTCTTGCCGATGAAGCCGATTCGTAGAATCCGTGATCATTGGCTCTTCATGTCGCGTCCTCCTTCTGACGTCGAAGACGAGAATCCACCTCTTGGTCAAATTACCATCCAAAAACACGGTGGATGGAACATTTTCGCATTCAAGTTTGCTCGGCTGCTTGGATGTTTAGCTCTATTCGCATTGTCCGTCATGTCTCTCGTTACAAAACGGAAACAGACGGACACTCGGATACATGGTCCAGAAGATTTAATTTCTCTCTGTCTAACTTACGTGCGTATCGTGGTCCAAAAGTCCCCTTATCTTGTATTCACTCGTAGGACAGCTCTATATGTGTATATTGGCTCTGATGTCTGTTCCAATGACCATTCGACAAAGTAAATGGGCCACACTTCACCTTGAAATTATCCTTCTCGCAATACTCGCCGTGTACACGTATCGCGATTTATTTCCCCTCGCTACCTTCACGCACATACCAGTAGACGTTGAGGAAGGTTGGATACTATGGGCCAGAATCGCACTATTGTTGGTGACCGGTATATTTGTTCCCATCTTCATTCCGAGAATGTATGTTCCCGTTGACGAAAAGGTGCGTGGTTCTTAAAACTACCTATACATCACTATTCGCTCAATATAAATATATGTTTCACAGAACCCTAGTCCCGCACCTGAACAAACGTCTTCGCTTATAGGACTCATAACGTTTTCATTCCTCGATTCGTTTGTCCTCCTAGCGAATCGCCATACAGACCTCGAATATGACAAGATACCTCCGTTATTGGACACCGATGCTGCTGCTTATCTAGAACGTAGAGCCTTTCCTGTACGTCATAGATCGCCCACCATCCCTATTGTCCAACCTGACGCATCGACTTGTCGAACAGTATCTTGACCCTTTGTCATCTGCTGGAGCCAAATTTCGGACTCGGAGGCATATTTTCTGGGGTCTCATGCACGTTTTTCGATGGCAATATTTGACTTTTGCCTGCATGCACGTCTTGGATGCAATTGCACAGTTTTTGACACCTATAGGGATCAACCGATTACTGAAGTCCGTGTTTCGAAATGGCTTGCAATATTTCCGAGCGTACTACTGATCTTACAAACGTCTCTAAGTTACTTGGAATCTAACGGCGATGACTCTGTCATCAGGCCTTGGTTTTGGATTACTTGGATCTTTGTGGGTCCAGTATTGCAATGTTTGTCGGGAGAGTGGTTTGTCTACACTGCAGTACGTGTCCCCTTGTTGATTGTTTCAATCGCCGTGTTCATGCTCATGTTTCTGCGCAGAATCGAGCCCAAATACAAGCCGAAGGATTACTCACTCAACTCGTGTTTGAACACTCCCTCCGAATTCGTGTCAAGGCGGACATGCCCAGTGTTTCTGCCGATGAACCCCCTCATCAAGAGTCACTTGATGCGGAGTCTCAACCGTCTGCGTCACCTTCGAGCAAAAACCTAGTCGGTAAAATCAACAATCTTGTCACGAACGATTTAGAAACGATCATGGAGGCTCGAGAATTCTTGACCGTGCTTGTGACCATCCCAATACAGACAGCGTTCTCGATCACTTTCTTGTACAACATACTTGACGGTTGGAGGTGCGTCACTTGAAGAAATTCACTTAATGTGTCTCAGGCTTAAGTCAGTGTGCTTTTATATCAGTGCTTTTGCAGGTTTGATGACCTTGCTCATCCTGTTCCCATTGTCTGGTCATGTTGGCAAATTCGTACGACGGGCTCAAATTCAGAAGATGGAGAAGACTGATGCAAGGGTGCAAACCGTTACCGAAAGTAAGTGGCTCACTCTGTTTCTTTCACCGCTACTCTGTGATATAATGTTGAATGTTTTCGGTCAGGCATGAGCGTCATAAGAATGATCAAGCTATTCGGATGGGAGCGCAGAGTAGAATCAAAAATCTACGAGAAGAGAGAGGAGGAACTTGCTTGGCTATGGAAAATCAAAATCCTAGGAACTATAAACGCCAATCTAAAGTGAGTAGAGAAGTCCTCGAGATTTTCTGCGATCCTCGGGTTACGCTGACGACATTTATTCTAGTTTCATACTTCCAGTCGTAACTATGCTGGTCACATTCTCCACATACGTAAGATCCTATCCCAGTACGCTCCACATATTCTGACAATGCCTTAGACGATAATCATGAAACAAGAACTCGACGCCTCGAAAGTGTTCAGTTCCATGACGGTTTTCGATATTCTTCGCGAGCAGCTTTCCAACGCATTTTATTATGTCCCCGCCACGATGCAGGGAAAAGTTTCGCTTGACCGACTCGATGATTTTCTGCACAACGTAGGTTCCAGAGCTTTCGTATATCATCTACCTTGCTTTTCTGATTTTATTCTCTTCTCACAGACTGAACTATTAGACTCCTTCTCGGAAACAGAGGCTACGATCGCTCCGCTTGCAGTCAATCAGGATGTCATTGGATTCCGCGACGCCTCTTTCTCATGGTCCAAGGAAATGGTCACCACTCCGTCAGAGCGTACCTTCATTCTGAAGATCGCCGACGAGTTGTTGTTCCATCCGGGTGCTATCACGCTCATCATCGGGCCAACCGGCTCTGGGAAAACTAGTTTACTTATGGCATTATTAGGTATATACTTTCCATGGACTGAATGCTCTAGCTGATTTTCTCTGCAGGGGAGATGCATTTTATCCCCTCTAGTCCTGTATCATGGTATAACCTCCCACGTGGAGGAGGTGTCGCATTCGCTGCGCAAGAATCGTGGGTACTGAACGAAACTATCCGAGTCAGTTTGACTCCTCTATCCTCGGATAATACTCTGACAATCGATCAGGACAATATATTATTCGGCTCAGCCTACGACGAGGAAAGGTACAAGAAAGGTAGGCCATGATACTTGCCAATTCTGCCGGTATAGAGGACTGAAATTGGGGAAGTCGTTTATCAATGCTGTCTCGAACCCGATCTCGAGATGTTCGAAGCCGGAGACGAAACAGAAGTCGGTGAGCGTGGTCTCACGCTGTCTGGAGGTCAAAAGGTACATATTGTGTTCCTTGTTTCGAACGTTGACCATAGTTCTATGCAGGCCCGCGTCACTCTTGCACGAGCAATTTACTCTTCAGCAGACATTCTTTTCCTGGACGACATTTTTGCGGCCTTGGACGTCCATACAGCTACATTCATCATTGAAAGCTGTTTTTCTGGAGAATTGATTCGCGGAAGGACCGTCCTGCTAGTAGTGCGTAATTCTTTCATCCGATACCTATGAATTCATCATTTGTTGAAGATGTGGTGGCCAGACACATAATCTAGCCATGGTCCGGCCCATCGCTCAATTCGTCGTCTCTCTCGGTCTTGACGGGACTATCTTAAGTCAAGGTTCTGTTTCAGACGTTATTGCAAAGGACCACACGCTAGCTGCCGAAGTCATCACAGAACAGGAAGTTCTTACCAAAGCAGAAGCTGAGATGAATCCTCCAACCACCAAGATCAAGAGTGACGGGAAACTGACTGTAGAAGAAGAAATTCATCACGGACATATTTCTGGGGCAGCCTGTACGCTACTTCTGTTCACACTCACATAATGGAGCCTAACATATCCATAGGGAAACTCTATTGGTATGGTCTGGGTGGAAATCATATATTCATTTTCTTCACGGCTTTCGTCGTGGGCGTTTTACTTGTCCAGGTCCTGAACGTCTTTCAAACCTGGTTTCTGGGCTACTGGGCTCTGCAATACGAACAAAGACCAGATTCAGATATCCCGGTTTTGTAGTGAGTGAGCTATATATTACGTGTCGCTGTGTAGCTGCTTATTGTGGCCTCCTTAGCTATGTTGCTGTTTATGGTTCGTCCGTGACCTTAGTCCAGGTCCAAGTCTTAGCCTCATCAATGTTATAGCTGGTATCCTCTCATTGACGATTTTGACATTTTCCGTTTCGCGCCTCAATTTTCAATCTGGAACTTTGAGAGCTTCCAGATCAATTCATAGACAACTCGTTGAGTCGATATTAGGCACTACACTCAGGTATCCAGGCTCGAACACTGATAGATCGAGGCTGATCTATGTATCTAGATGGCTTGATGTGACACCTTTAGGCCGTATCACAGCCAGGTGTACTCAGGATATAGGCACCAGTACGCTAGTCATCTTTGTGAAGCTGACATAACTCAAGCCAATCCCTGTAGTTGATGGCCCCATATCCCCAGAATTCGTCTCCATCTCCGAGATGACTGCAGGAATATTCATCAGATTCGTCGCTATTATCCTCTTGACTCCAATCTTCATCATCCCAGGAGTCTTCGTCTTCATCTTCGGATGCTTGGCTGGGAATGTCTTCATCAAGGCCCAGCTGCCTGTGAAGAGATACATGTCAAATTCGAGATCCCCTGTCCTAGGCCAGTACGTGTAGACAATTTGAACCTGCTACGTCGATCTGACAGCATCCCTAGTTTTGCAGCGTCCATCACTGGTTTGAGTGGGTTTTCTTGACGAGTTTCTCTCCGACATTCACTCATAAGATCATTCAAAAGCATCCATTCGTGCTTATGGGGCACAACTGGCCTTTAAAGCTGAGTCGTTGACTCGTATCGACCAGTATACACGAGCAGCAAGGACGTTCTATAACTTGCATGGGTGACAGAGCTTTTGCTTGAGTTGGAGCCTTTGACTCATCAGATATGGCTCAGATGGGTCGATGTGCGCGTTCAGAGTATGGGCGCTCTGTTTTCTACTGCTCTCGCCGCATATTTAGTCTACGGACCACAACACACTGCTTCTGATACAGGGTTCTCCCTAAACATGTCAGGTTAGTTGCAAGTCTTGCTAGCGGCCGTACATCTAACTCATAGACTTCACTTAGCGGCATTCGCGGGAACAATCATCTGGTGGGTGAGAAGAGTGATCAACTTCGAGATACAAGGTGTGTGGAAACGAGACTTCGGCTTCTCTGTATGACTCGGACTCTGAAATTGCATTCACCACCTCCTTCACATCTGCAGGCAATAGGTGAGCATCTATATAGGAATCTCGCATCTCATTACAAATTGTTTTGTTCCAGTCTGGAACGTCTGCAAAACTATATCGACATAGAGCAAGAACCAAAAGCCAGGGAGGATGGGATACCTCCGGCTTACTGGCCCGCTAGTGGCGATCTCCGTGTCGAAAATCTGTCAGCGCGTTATTCAACGGTACGAAATCTTTCCAAAGCCGGAAGTTTGTCTCAATCATCCTCTGCGCTCTGCAGGATGGTCCCAAAGTCTTACATGACTTATCATTCCACATCAGATCTGGGGAGCGCGTAGGCATTGGTGAGCCTTTATAAGTATACTTGATCAAACATCATTTTCGCTGTTTTGGTAACACGAGATATCTAGTTGGCCGCACTGGGTCAGGCAAAGTAATTGAAGCTTCTCTCCAATAGCCTACTGGGTACTTACCGGCTTCTCTAGAGCTCGCTCACTCTTGCGCTTCTTCGATGCATTTTTACAGAAGGGACGGTATATTACGATAGTCTCCCTACGACCTCTCTGAACCTGGACGCGTTACGCTCAAATATCACAATCGTAAGTCCGTTATATCAGTTGCAAATGTTCGTAAACCTAACATGTTCTGTTACAACCCTCTCAGATACCTCAAGTTGTAAGTCCAATTTTATGAAATATTGACTGCTTAACGGACGTTTGTTTTCTTCTGTCTTAGCCCGAACTGCTCAGTGGGACGCTCAGAGATAATCTGGATCCTTTCGCTCAATATGACGACGTCACTCTGAACAACGCTCTACGAGCAGCTGGCCTTTTCTCTCTTCAGTCTGAGTCCGAACACGGGAAGATAACTCTGGACAGCTCTATTGGAAGTGCAGGAAGTAACTTCTCTGTCGGCCAACGTCAAATCCTGGCTCTGGCACGGGCCCTAACTCGAGGGAGCAAGCTCTTGATATTAGACGAAGGTGTGTCTTCTCTGTTCATGCAGAATATAGTATTTATCTCTCGATACAGCCACCTCTGCTATAGGTAAGTCAGAGCCCCGCTACTCAAAAAACTAGATTTAAATGTTCTACAGATTACGAAACCGATGCTGTGATCCAATCATCCCTTCGCAACGAATTGAGCAAAGATGTCACTGTGATCACTGTGGCTCATCGTCTTCAGACTGTCATGGATGCTGATAAGATAGTGCGTTCGATGTAATCACCTAACCTAATGATGGGAATTCTCATGACGCATTTGACGTAGATGGTTCTTAATGCTGGTCGCATCGTAAGTTACAGAGCATTGACCTCGTATGATGCCCATTGATTATCTCCACAGGTCGAATTTGACACTCCACGAGAGTTGCTGAAGAGAAAGGATGGTTACCTCAAGTCACTCGTCAATCAGTCGAAAGACCGAGATATGCTGCACAGCATGGTGCGGTGAATACAGATATTGACCTAATTGGTAACCCACAGCTGTCAGACTATTCTTTGTACCAGGACTGACTTGAATATACTGAGTCGACCGATGCGTTTTATGCCTTTACGGGCACCCTGGTTTTAGCACTGTCAGGCTCACCTGCGAGCAATGACCGGTGATCCTCATTAAATATCGTACAATACGCCCAATAAACACAACTCGACGACAGAGCAATCCGAATGCTATTCGTATACAACAAGCGATGTGATTTTTCCAGAAAAAAAGCGGGTGACAGAAAAATGTACTTTCTATGTGCGTTGCCTGGGAGATGAAGTAGGAACGTAAGTCGCGAGGATTCCGCAGCAACGAGTCAAGAAGAGCTTACGCCATGCCACCGTATCCCATGGCTGATCCTGCTTCCGCAAGTTTCCGCTGCCTAAAGGCCTAAGTGAAGAAATTTGCGAGTCAGAATAGGGCAAATAAAATAACGACAATGAGCCCTACCTTGCGGTACTTGGTACGCTCATATGTAACCAATCCAACAACAATGAGCGCAATAACTGATATACCAGCAAAGACACCCAATCCGATGGGGAGAACCGATAACGTCTTCCCTGGAAGTACGAATGCAGCGGCAGGGGAGGTAGAACTTGCTTCAGCGGCAGCGGCAGTAGCTGGACTAGCGGTAACAGCTGAAGCTGCCGTGCCACTTGCGGCCGAAGCTGCAGCTGCAGCGGCGGACGTAGCAGCAGCTAAAGCACTACCCGTTATCGTAGTAATAGGCTATACGAATGAAAAACATCAGTTATGGGAGTTTCGTTGATAGGCGAAGCTGAATATATTTACATTGACGGATATCGCAGGGGCAACGGCAACACTAGCTACAGATGATGCAGAGCCAGATGCACTACTGGATGCCACAGACGAGCCAGCGGCAGCAGAGGAATCGGTGGTTGTGGTAGCAGAAGAGCCCGTAGCTGTAGAAGCAGAGGAATCGGTAGTGGTGACTGCTGACGATGTAGCAGCAGAAGAGTCGGTGGCCGTAGTCGCCGTAGCTGTGGTGGCAGACGAGTCCGTAGAAGTGGTAGAGGTAGTAGAGGTGGATGAGGAGGACGAGGACGCAGTAGACGTAGTATCGGACGACGAGCTGGACGAGCCGGAGGAACTACTGGATCCTGATGAGCCAGACCCCGCAGAACTATTGTTCTGGGAACCGTCCACGGAAATGGTGCATGATTTGACCTCTTGTACAGCGGCTTGGCCATTGCTATCCGTAATTGGCGTAAGGGTAATCACGCAATTCTCTATCATGGTGCCAGCAGGACTATGAACCTAGATTAGCTTGCCACCAGATGAATTCTGAGATACATCACGCACGTATCATCCGTCTGAACAGTTGTCACCGTAGTAGCTTTGCCCGTAGCTTGTCGCAAGTGCAAAGCCGCTGGTAAAGCGTGTGCGGGTCCTAGGAAAAATAAGAGAGCTTGGAGCAGAAGCAAGATAACATATGGACGAAGCATGGTCAACACGGCGAGTGCGCAATATGAAGAGGGCGATTTGAAGTGTGAACGTTGAGCCCGGTTCCTGCGGTATCTCGACGGTAAAATTGAGCACCTAAGGGCGTTCGTGAAGAGGATTAAAGGATTGGAAGAGCCCCCAGGGCAAACGGAGAAAGAAAGAAGATGAAAGTGAGGAGGAAAATCACTGGTAGAGCGCGGTAACAACAGCCACACTTTCATCCATTCAGAGTTTTCAGTTTCAGCGGTCTCCGCTCAAATCTCTCACATCTCATGGTTACCCTCTCAACAATCATTCCATCACACCGACTGTAGGCATCAGTTAAATCTAGGTCTTGATTCTCGACCCCGTACTATCGCATCCCACCTTCAACTGCCTTGTACGCTTTACCCTCTCGAACACGTCGTTTCCCTCCTCTTCGCAGTTCTAATAACCATCCAAAGATCAGGGCTACTACCCGCGTACCCCACTCTTCGAACGCTAACGACAACACGACATTTAATCCCGCGGCCAAAAGTAGTGCTGTGCGTGCCCGCAACGGTAAGGGCATGAGTTCGAGTATGATGGAAACCGGTTGCGGAGGTGACATGAGGACTAGTATGCTGAACAGGGAGAGCACGACTAGTGAGGAGACCAGCCAACCTGTACCGTTGCTTCAGTGCTCGGAATCATGTGCATAAATAGAATTGGCATTACCATTGGTCCATATGGATTTTCGGTACGGAGGCCCTATACTGAAGACGGCGGCAACTAAAATATATTGGAAGCATGACACGAGGAACAGCGCAGAGTTTTCGTAGTTTGTAGACTCTAGCTTGTCGCTGTTCGAATCTGGATCTGACTGAGGTGGAGTATACCTATGCACGTATTACGAATTAGACCGGTAGGATCATAAGTCTCGAAACTCACCAATCCTGTGCTCTGACCCAAAAGAATGCCCAGAATTGTATTGCACTGGTGATAACAATCTGACCGATGATACTAGCAAGTACCTTCTTAGAGACCAGACTAGCTGTGGGGCGTTTGGGATAGATCCGGGGGTATGGTAGGGTCCGGCCCACTAGAAAGAAAGAAAATATGACCGGCGGTTCGGATGATCAAGAGAGAACCGGCTTACTGGTAACAGCGACTGGGATGATGATAAACAGATCGATATATAGGAACTGTTAGATTGCCAAGATATCAGATATTAAATGAATGCCTCAGCCAAACCAGCACAAGCTGAGATGGACGTACTTGAAAATCGCCCAAAGAGGAAGCAAATGAATACAATAGCGTGATAGTTGTGAATTGTATAAGAGAGTAAAGAGCCCTGTAATTCTCGTTGAGGAAGTAGCACGACGCAGGAATATGATACGCACATATATTTGAAGCAACTGAAGCTGGTGACAAGTGCCGCTCTCCCTTCCTTGATAACCTCGATAACGCAACCGATATCAGGAGTACTGCTAGTGAACGGTGCAGCCACACTCGCTTCAGCTTCTGATAGTGAGATACCGACGTCGGCAGCTTTCAAGGCAGCGCAATCATTGGCACCATCACCACACATGAGAACAGTGTAACCCAAGGACTGCAGCCTTTCTACGACTTCATTTTTCTCGTCTGGGGACATCCGGGCAAATATTTGTGTCTTGACAAGCATCTAAGGCAGAACAAAGCTTTCAATAATGAATCGCCGAATCTGTGGCAGAACATGCATACGCGTTGCAATGTCTCTAGCGGTGCGTGGTTGATCATCCATCGGAAAACATCACCAGTGACAGCAAGCGAGTAATCCTGATAATCAATCTCATCAGCTTCGACGGTATGATGTGGCGGAGGGGGCAAGGGTTTTAGGCTGTAGGCGTCCAATTTCCAAGACATGTCGTCCATGCATGACCAATCTAACTTCGACTGCGGGGTTGTTGCATTGCCTGGAAATTGACGGAAAAAGGTAAATGACAAATCAACGATCGTGCACATGGAAACTCACCCCGAGCGAAGGTAGGAGAGAAGACGTGAGCGGCCTCGTTGATGAGTCTGCATTCCCTGGCTACACTGACGGCTGTCAACGGGTTATCTCCCGTGATCATCCTACATGCAAGATGTGCAGAACGAAGTGCTTCGATAGCAGGAGCCGTCCCGGGTTTCAATTTGTTCTCGAATATGATCAGCCCGAGGAATCGAAGGCCGGATTCGGCTTGCTCTCTAATGTACCGTTCATCCATTAATAACGCAGGTTTTGCATTACTTGATGAATAGCACTCACCGCTTCATCCGCTGTGCCTTTAGCCAAGATAGGCCTTCGATGCTCTTACCAGCAATAGCTATCACTCGGTATCCGCGCTTAGTATAATAAGACAGCAAGTCGTCATAGTCCTGGGGAACTGTCCAGTAAGATATCATCGATCAGAAAATTTCAAGTCTACGGCATAGGATGGACTCACAAGAATCTTTATCGCAGATGTCGCCCATGACTTCGGGCGCTCCTTTGACGTAGATTTCCATGCTCGTGCTCTTCAGCTTTTTGACGACCACACTCATCCGCCTCAACGCGGACACGAACTCAAAAGTTCGTATAACGCCGAGTTCCAAGAAATGGGCATGCTGATAGATGGAAGAAGACGATCAATAAGACTCTACAGATACAAGAAAACGAAAAATCACCTTTGTGGCGCCTTTCAATGCATCCTCCAATCGGAATTGGGCACTTCCAGGAGGCCTCACGACAGTCTGCACCAAAGCCGCCTGCTCCGTTACAGATCCCGACCTGGTCTTGATGACACCCGTCCCTGCCACAGCGCCTTCCTCCAGAGTCCATCTAGTGAACCCAAACATCTTCACGTCAAGTGGGTCTCCAATGACTTCTCCATCAACCATCTTGAGTGAGTGGCACGTTGCCAGAGCATGCAGGAACGTCGCTTTGCCTTTGCCCATCGGTAAGTCGTGGACGTCATCGATGAGCTCACCAAAACGTTGAGCAAGTCGGTCCAATCCACGCACCCCAAGGATATCGAGCCCGTCCTCTGTTAGTGTTCCTGTCTTGTCGAAACAACAGACATTGATTTTACCGCTGACATTGACTCGACTCGGCGAGATACAGAAGATTCCCAATTTCCGGAGTCGGCCTAGGGCGAAACTGGTACCGATGGATAGTGTGGCTGGTAAGGCCGGGGGAACCACGACAGTGATGAGATCCAAAGCACGAAGAAGAATGGTGTGCCACTTGACCTGTTGGAGGAAGAAATTCAATTAACTATGAACCATTGAAACGAAGACGACTAACTGACCCCGAGTCGGATGAACTGCACAGCACTGGCACAGAATCCAAGTCCAGCAAGTCCAGCAAGTACACCAATGAACCTGATGGAGTCACGGTAGAATTGGAATCCCATAGGTTTTGGAAAGAGCATCGATCGGACCAACGCGCCCTTTGTGGTATTGAAGCCAGTACGTACAACCAGAGCCAATGCAGGCCTCCCTTGGGAACCGTCAGCAGCAATGGCGCCTCGTATACGCACCACACGAGTCCCGGCGTACAGAAAACTTTTGGAGCTCTCGCTCGTGACGTCCTTGACATCTTTCCACTGGACAATATCAGCATCTTTGATGGGGACCTTACTGACAGGTACACTCTCTCCCGTAAGCATGCTCTCGTTTACGATGGCATCACCGGAGAGTAAGAACATGTCGGATGGGAAGAGAGGAAATGATGCTTTGGAGAGGTTGACGATGTCTCCTGGGACCAGAGTCGATGAATCGCACTCTAACCCTATAAACGAAGTTGCGTTAATGACTCAACACCGACAATATGTATTCTTCGAGGACAGAACTCACATACGCCGTCTACGAAGACGTCTACGGCGCAAGAGAATTTTGACATCTCGCGCATGCGTGCTATAGTCTATGTAGAGAGGGAGAGGATGATGAATATAATGCGAAGCCATGGAAATCAGAATGATTCACTTTTTTGGTCTCAATTAGAGTCGTCGACACACTGAGAACGGAAATGAGAGCGATGCAAAACGCATAGTAGTAGTAATCATCGAGCGACCAGAGTACGATGCTCGCAACCTGAAAGACATAGAAAGGATGGATGATCTGCGAGACTGAGTTGAGAATTTTGTGTTTCGCAAGCTGAAAAATAGTGCTTACCTCATCTATGAGGAGAGAGACAGTGGATTTTGCCTGTATGTCGACTTCGTTCGTCCCAAACAGAGTAACACGCTGTTGCCTTACAGATTGTGCGAGACCGTGCCGTATTGAGGCTGAGCCCGTCCAAGATGGATCCCTCCAGTCCCTGCAGAAAGTTAGCAGTGCACTCAGAACGTGTAGAAATCAACTGTTCACGAACCTGACCATACTAAAGAGACCAGATCTTGGATCTAACACATATCGCGAATATCGGTAATCAAGAACAAGCAGTTCATCGAGTAGATCATCTTCGTCATGGGTCCCTCCATTTGGGTGTGGAAGAGAAGAAATCGAAGACCGTCGTGGGGTAGCATCGACTTCTGACTGGGGAAACACCGTTGATATGGGATAAGGATAGCGTAGAACGCGGACGGGATATAGTGCGATGTCGCTGTGGGAAGTCTTACGCACCATTCAAACGACGTAGTGAGATGTTATGCGAGTGAAACCCACCTCAACGACAACAAATCCATTTTTCGAGTCTTTGAATGCTTTCTCGCGGGCAACCCACCGTAGCCACAAGCGGGGAAACCAGTGCCCGAGGAGTCCTAGAATACCTATGCTCAGTATGCAACAAGCACGCCAGACCCATTGACGCCATCGCATGCGTTCATATCCTACGAACCGGATAGTATTGTCTTCGTCTGCTATGTAGATCGTCTGTCGACTGGGAGGACCCGGAGGTGGAGGATTCAAGTATGAAAGGGGGGTCTCAATATCGATGCGAGATTCACCACCAAAGAATGGATCGGAGGATAAAAGAGGGAGGGAAGTATTTCGAGGGGATGGTGGTTCGGAACCGTAGTCCATACTTCCAGTGACAGAAATATTGTCGGCAATATGATCGTTCTGATCTGAGTCGGAGGAGTCTTCTTCCCCTGATGCATACCCCCATCGTTCGTCGTCGGAGCCAGATTCAAGTGCATAATCTGAGCCAGCATCCGACCTGCTTCGACGTGAGCGATGACTTGAAGCCGAAGAGCGCTGTGAAATCGATGGTCGTCGACTACGGCCACTAGGAGAATCTGGTACACCAGTCCTGCCGAAAAGATGAGCAAGATTCCCAAAAACACTGGTTCGTTGAGTAGGGGATCTCGGCCGTCGATCATCTTCAGCTGATGCTTCACCCGTCTCATCTTCGCTAGGCTGCCCTTCAATGCTCTGTCGCGACATCTGGCTGTCCTTGCTCATTCTGCGACCTCCCGACCTTCCAGAGTCCATACTTCTTCTTCGACTCCGAGACCAGCGTCCACTGCTCCGTCTACCTCCCTCCATATGAGACATCCTGGAAACACTGCTCGGGTTCACCGAATGCCCCGGACCTGCAAACATCGCACCTTCACCATCTTCTCCATACAATGTGCTATACTGCGAATCACGCCGTGAACGACGACTGTTCGCGACGGCGTTATTGATGTCGAGTGCAGATGCGCCTTCAGTATAGTCATAGGAGACTTGTTGGGAAGGCCCAGCAGTTGGAGACATTTCGTAGGCGTCGCCTGCAGCCAAAAGTCTTGTCGGCCTCGTCGATAAATTTATTTTATTTCCACAGGTCGGGGCCGCTTGCATAGAATATCCACCGTGACCGTGTGACTGTGTGACGACGCCGCCGTTCGGCCAGTTTAGACAAACATCGGCACAAATCGTCTCCGGCCGCTCCGGCTCCGAATATGTCTTTCCCGACTTGTGGCCCAAAGGAGCCGAAAAATACGGTTATTGTTCTAAGCGGAACGATGACCGACGATATACGCAGCTTGACGCGTTTATTCGTCATTTATCTTCTATGACCAGGGAGGTTTGAAATTCGAGGCTGACTCCACGTACCCCGATTTCGAGGATAAGTATAAAGGTCAGGATGGGCCATGGATAGTTCCCCACTTTCTCTACCCCAATCATCTCCCCTACATCTAAACTCATCTAAACAATCATTATGACTGGAGAACCCAAGTAAGCATTGCTTTTTGTCCTTTCTCTAGAGGACGCACTAATTGTTGTCCATAGCAAAACCTCTGGCCAATACCACAGCGCTAAGGGAACCGTCGTCGAAGCTGTCAGTCTCCCTTTCGATTTCGGGAACCATCTCCTTTCATACTGAACTATCCCTTCTTAGATTGGCAACGCGACCGGTGCTCAATCATGGCAATCTTCGGGAGCAAAGGAGCACGCTGAGGTTTGTAATACGCGTCGTCACCTTTCGACGAATACTGACATTGTCTGCCATAGGGAGAGACCGAGTACAAGGCCGCTCAAGCTCAAGGATACGTTGAAGGCACAGCCGACCGTGTCGTTGGCTATGGAAAGAGTGTAGCCGGTGCCGTAACTGGTGATAAGACTCAGCAGACATCTGGTCAGTTCTCATGCTTTCTTTCCGACCGATTGCATGATATTTATGTGTCTACAGGTGACATCCAAAAAGCCAAGGGTCACGCCGAGCAAGAGATCAACAAGCCCTAGTTTCGTATAACATACCTCTCGATGACCCAGTATTCTACGATTTACTTTACAGATGACGCTTATTCAGAAGGGACTTGTACATTACATGTATAGTTTGGATGCATGACTGCTACTTATAAATATTTTTTTCGATATCGTTCGACTTTTCGACGCTGAAGGAGCTTGAGGGAGGTTGGGCAGGAACGAGAGTTCGAATTATTTCGTCTCGATGCAGCCAAACAACGATGCCGACTCGGCGCTCGATCGCGTCGAATTTTCGAAAATGATTCCACTCTTCTTTTGATTTCGACCTCAAATTCTTCGAAAGATCGCGCTCTCACATGGTTACTTCACCGGAATCTTCCCTCGCAGTCGCAGCGACGCCGGAGAAAGTTGCGACAGACTGCCTACCATGTCGGATTGTCGGATCTGGGACCATGGGAGCAGTCGGCGTGTATGCTCTTTACAGTTCGCGCAAGTCTGCCCCAGGAACTAGGGTAGGCAAGAATATTGTCGCTGGTATTGGCTTATGTATGTGATTTGATGCAATGTTTAATACCGTTCTGACATCTTCATGCAGGTTTCTTGGTGGGAGGTGCGATGCGATGGTTCAAGCGTTGAACAGTCACACATGTACGTGAACTACTAACGATCGCGTCTCCGAGAACTAACAATTTTAGTCACTAGACTGCATCATGATGTTAAAATTATATACTGTCCGTCCTGACATCGCGCTGAGTCAAGCTTCTTAATGAAATCACCAAAAATTGACATTTCGAAGTGAACACAGTGGGATGATCAGCCCCTGAAGCTATGGAGTGGCACTAATCTACAATTGAGTTGCAGACTTTGATCACGGTGAAGCAACGATGAAGTCAGGACTCAAAGACTCAGGTGAATGATTCTGAGGCGACTCGGACGCGACTGAGCTCGACTCGGTCACCACGTGTTTGGCTACAGTCTTCGACAAACTATACACTCAGACAGTCAGACTGAATCTAGACCGGCATCAGCTCCGAGTCACTACTAGATCGATGATTCCAACACGATTCACAGCATCTGACCCTTCCTCGACTCTTTCGAGAGGCATCTTCATGTTTCTGATCCTGTGCTCGCAGTCGAGGTCGCAGAATTCGGCTTGGACGGACTCGCCTTCCCGTGGGCTGACAAGACGCCAGAGCCCTCTGGCTTTTTGATACACTCTCCATCATCATGCTTTCTTACTTGGAAAGGAGCTAGTTGGACTTAGAGGCGTATGCATATCCATCTGGACGCATCTGGAGGGTCATATATATCTTTCCAGGAGTTTGTTTGAAGGCGTGCGGTGATGAGGTGCCGTTTTCCCTACATCGTCGGTGTGATCAAGTAATGATGTAGCACAGACCTTCCGGCCTCATCATCCCTAGAATGAAGCATGCGTCGAAAGGTCTGCGTCGAACCCAGAACATCTGACTGTATAGTCGGAACACGGTCATTGTTCGCCTCTGGGAAAGAATACGAAGCCATCACATATATAAAGAGACAACGCTGTGGCCGTAGTTTCTCGATTCCAACACCCGGATTATTCGGTAGACTTAACGAGCATGTTATCTTTCAAACTTACGATCCTCACTGCCCTTGCTATCCTCGAGCTTCCATATCTCGTCACTGGCGCTCCTGCTGCTTTTTGTCGCTCAACCTCAGCCTTATGCCGACCGTTCTTCGACGTCAATACGGCAGACCATTCCATCGTTGTATCCGCTCATAGTACGTGTTGGCATCGGCATTACGAAGAAAGATCACTCAAGTGCGTCTTGTTTACAGAATCTCTGACATGGTCTGCACATCTCGAGGTCGATTCCTCTGGCAGTAGCAGCACATGGGATGGCATAACCATAGTACGTAGAGAGATCGTCACTTGTTGTTTCGCGAGACTGATGGAAGAGTTCTATGAGGTTGACACCTCATCTGCTCTCCCAGGAACGACGGGCTGGAATATCACCACCGTCAATCAAGGGAATTCGGATGCTTTCTAGTGCGCATATCCTTGTATCTCTACTTTTTGTCGCTGTCGCTGACTCTTCCTGTTCTTTCACAAAGCTTGAGCAGTCTCCCAACCCCTATATGCACGGGCGGTGACGGAGGACCTCTGAGCCCACATCCATGCCCTACCGTCGTGAATAGTACCGGCGATCAGGTGGATCAGGTGCGTAATGACTGTTCTTATCAATCGACGATCACCCATACTCTCTTGCAATTTAGTTCTTCATCTGGTGCAGTGCATGCAGTTCCGACGGTACATCAGCATCAACATGCCAGTTCCAGTCTGCGAACGAAGGACAGTGCATAGCATATTCCAGTAGCGACCCGACTGTCAGACTCGAGGACTGTGATAGCTCGAGCACCTTCCAGGTCAGTATTTTTGTAGAGTATCTGTGTTACGGTGTTGTAACTGACCTTTCCTTTCCTTTCGTTGCCAGTTATTTGATATCCTTGCCTGAGTCGGACTGAAGTCTACATCCTTGACCAAAACTCTCGCTGATTTGCGGACTTGTTTAACAAGAACAACGATATTCAGGACTGTATAATTGGACTGATTTACTGCTATTCAGCTACTGTACAATATATGTATAAGCCTTGATAGGACACCTTTCGGGCTGAAACGCTCCGTACGATTTGCGTCATTTGCTTGCGTTTTCACGTTGTTGTTCGTCAACGACGAATTCAAACAACCACCTTCAAGCTGTTCAACTTCCAAGCTCAGGCTAAACTCACGCTTCCTTTGGGCTTCCTGACAGTTTTTGCAACTCTGAGTTGTGCAACTCATCTATAGCTAGCTACAAATTTTCTATCTTCGGTTTTTATTTTCTTCGGTCTCAGAAAACAAAGTCGCACTTCACGATTGCATAGTTGCTTTTTGCATAACTTGAAGCGCCTTTCAAGGCCAACACCAAGGAACAACTCCTCCCATCCTAAAGTGCCCCGAGCCTGAGGACAATAAGCCCGGGACTCAGTGCATTATTACCATGGCAATCATCGGTCACCGACATGGCGATATGGCGCTTTACTTACTAGCTATGTCGGTGAAGAAAGATGGTGGCCGTGATGGGCACTGTTCATAGCGATAACGCCCTCCGCTCCCGCCGGAGAGGCGGAGTATCCTGTCGACGACGAGAAAAGATAACTACTGCATGGTCACAGTACCTCCACAATCTATCTCTTCGACGTTGATCGTGAAGATTGAGGCTGGTCCTCCTTTGTGAATCGAGCCTTCTCTTATATTTCCTCGGGCAGGCCCGATGGTTTGTTCTTTAATGATTTCTGATTCATACAGATTACCCGACGGTTCCCATTATCTCTTGCGCGTGGCGTACGACGAGAGAGATGTGCGTGGTGTATCAGTGAGCTATCTGTTCTTCAACTCTCCGATATCAATTCTCATATTCCACTAGGCTCTTGTGGTGGTGTCCAGTGTCTCCCTGATCATGGTTGTTGGCCTTCTTGCCGCGATATCCGTAATGCATCTCTCTTAGACCGAGCCCAAAAAACTGTTCTGACAAAGACTTAGCTCTCCGCTTTCAATACGAGATCTTTCAAAGATCCGCAACTCTTCGTACGCACCCATGTTGCAGGATACTTCGTATCCCTTCTCCTTTGCGACTTCTTACAAGGTCCGCGTCTCCTCCTGTGCTGTGTCCTCCCTAGACTGATTGTTTTTTTTCAGCAATCGGCTCCCTTCTTAATGTAGCCTGGGTTAGGAGACTGGCCGTAGAGGCTGGGGCGCTATGTGTGGCCCAAGGTACGCACTGGACTCCACGCATTGATTACAACTCACAGAATATCACCAGGTGTTATCAAAACAATGGCTGATGTTGGTATCGCTTTGTTCACGCTAGTCATCGCTATCAACACTTTCTGTGTCCTTTTCTGGGAGATGAGGTTGCGTCGTCTCATTCTTTATGCCACACTTGTGGCTAGTTGGTCTGCTGTAGCCGCTATCGCAATTGCAGGACCAGCAACAATGAATACCAGTGAACATGGACCGTTCTGTAAGTCTTTATTCATCTTATAGACACCTTCGTATTCAAATCTTGCTTTCCTTTCGTAGTTGGTGTCTCGGGTTATTGGTGTTGGATCTCACCCGTATATCCAGTGGCTCGAATCACGTATGTCTTCCCTTTTTCACCTCCCATGTCATAGACACGTTAATTTAGATTTAGGTTGGATTATATGCTGGCGAGTCTACTAAAACTCGTCAATCATCCGTGGTCGTTTGACGTTATATTACAGATGTTCATAGCAGCTTTCGTCAGTTTGATTCTGTACACCCTCGTATACCTGAAGCTACGCGGCAACCTTGCCGTCCACGATTGGAGAATCAAGTTCTGTAGAACTCGGCTGGAGAGTGGGGAGACCCCAACACGGAAACCTATCGATATGTATGCCTTAAAAATCGCAAAACATATGCTTCTGTGAGTAAAAGATGCGAATTATCTCGAACAAGGCTACTGAAATCTGTTCTGGATACATAGGTACCCTGTCAGTATATCATGCATGTATCATCCGCCTGCACTAACAATACATTAGGTTGCCTACGCGATCATCATCTTGCCCATCACCGTGGCACGATTTAGCTCATGGGCAGGAAACGATGTGCCGTTTGCAGTCACTATCGCCAGGTCAGTTCAATCGCACCGTGTTCATTATCTCGGCTAACTATCTTGGTAAAATAAAGTGGAGCAGTCTACCTCCTCTCTGGGGCAATCAATGTCATCCTATTCATGACTACGCGCCGAGTTCTCCCTCCAGCATCGATGACGATCGGAAAGTTCACCATCTCGAAGCCGCAGCCCATCCAAGAGCCCGAATTATTGCCTCAAGTCAGGGTCGACACATTCTACTCTTCGTCAATGTCTGCCTATGCCGACAAAACTCTTGACGAACCCTATCATGATGACACTTCACGGAATGAACCAATGCCTCGACGATCCTACGACCAGCCAGACACCATGTCTTTTTATTCAGTCCCTAACGAACAATCAGTACCGCCTCTCCAACCTCGAGCTCGCGGTACAGTACCTCCTGCCATCTCGGTACCGCCTCAAAAGAGTCGAGAGAATGCAGAGAGCTTATATGAGCTATATACGTCTCCGATATTTGACGAAATCGATATCAATGATCCCCCGCCTCTGCCCAATTCCCAGCGATTGACGGTCAATTTGGCTCCTGAACCAGCGGAAACACCGCGGTCGGCTCTGTTGACAGCAATTGGATACTATCGGAAATAGTTATAATGTATCTTTCTGTATGAGAATTATGTTTGACTGGCATGTATATCTCGTACTCTATTAAATACCGCTAGACGAGCAGAGATTGTACATAGTTGAGTGTAAATTATCAGATTGTCAAGAACACTGGGGCACAGGAATTGTGGCATACTTCACCAAGGAAGAGCTCCGCCAAAGAGAGTGGTATAATCATCAGGACACCAATCCAGGAGTGCCCGAAGTTCAGGAGACGACGTATAGTATGAATGGAACCTCGAAAAAGCGTTGCGCCCTCGGCGTTTCTCAAGAAGAGTTGTGTGGCATCCGTAGGTATCTTTGGAAAATGGAAGGTATGCATTGAGCAGCTGGGTAAACACGTCAGTATGGTATCGTGTTCCACTTGAGATTGGATATCCACATACCTCGCCTTGCTGCGCTTCCTTGCTCGCCTCTCCTACCGTGTCAATCCCGATATAATGAAAACGCTCTCTTGGCCAACGCAGCGCGGTGCGATGCAACTCCGTGAACCTGCGATTCTTCATCTCATATCCAACGACGGTGATTCGTTCAGGGTAGCGACCAGTATACTCGTGGAACCGCGCGATAGAAAATATAAGGTTCTGGAAGGAGTCCAAGGCGTAGTTTTCGGTAGTTACCCTGGAAAATGGCATATTGGAGTTCGATATCCGGAAAACGTCGGCAGCCAAAGCTAGCCTGAGGTAAGATTCTGCTTCAGTAGTTGTAGACGTCGAACGAGTCTGACCGCTGCAAAGAAGTCTCTTCAGATGGAGAAGGAATAAAATATTCAACAAACCGACCCGCTAAACACTAGCAGCGCGTCCTCGTTTGTCGAAGCAAGCTCAGCGCTGACCGTTTTGCATCAGTACCAAGTCACCTTGAACATGACATTACTCACGCTGTTTCGATATGACTGAAAAACGCAGCTACGCGTTGACCGCCTCTCTGATATGGTTCGAGGATCCACTCGTCGTCCTCAAGTCTCCGTTCAGCGTCCGTTCCCTTCCAAATAGCGTGTCCGGGGACGATGATGAGATGGCTCAAGTGCGCATGCCGATCTCGCGGAAGTGTTGACAGGATGCTAGACGGGACCCCATGCGCTTCTGGAGATGCCGATAGATAATAACTGAGGTTGAAAGAGAACGAAAAGGCGGCGAACAAAAGTATGAGACCGAGCGCAAGATTCGTTATGCGAGAACGCGTGAGCAAAAGGTCGATTGTTTTTGTTCGAGAATGAGTTGCGTTTCCCAATCCCAGTTTTCGAAACTGTCTACGTTTCGAGAATGAGATGGGAGATGGCAACATAAGTGTGTCGGAAGGAGGAGGGTAGGTAACGTGCACGTGGGGTTACGGCCTTAAATTATGTCTTGCTACTATGTACATAGTTCTCTGAATGAAAACAGAAAACAAAAAGCTGTCGGGTGATACACATAGAAGAAATCAGAGGAGAATTGGGGCCAATGACACGGCTACCAGTATCGAGCCAGTGTATGAGACATATATCTTTGAGCTGTCGCTATAGATATTGGGATACACGTCGTTTCGGTGAAACTAGCCAAGGACCACAGATATGAAGCTTACTAACAATCAAAGTACCCTAGTGCTTCTCAATTTTCAGAGACTGACCTTTGCCATCGACCTTGCCCGAGGTTGAAGCCGATGAACGGTACAACGGGTGTAAAAATAGATGTTGTTCATATCAACACCACTTCAGGTGAAGGAGTCCAATTAGGAGGGGGAGGGGGAGGCAGGCCAGCGAGGCGACACGCATTCTCAACCTCGGTACGTATAGATGTGTATATAAGCCTCTGGTCTGTACAGAGATTCAGTCGAGGGGCGTCAACTTAAGGAGAGAAATTTTGCTTACCCTGTGATGGCCACATTGCTGTCAGATAGTCAGCAGGTCCAATCAATGCTTTGCAGACATCGAGGGCCGCTAGCAGTGTGCGGTCGCGTCTCCATAATGACAGCACACTGATGAAATAAACCTTAGAGCCAAAGAATGATGAGGGCATGAGCTTTGCGCGCACATACCGTGCTATTTGACCCATCAACCAGAAAATGAAGAAAGGTCTCCCCGAGAAAAGGCCAGTGGCCGTTTGTAGGCCCCTCATGAACTCAAAAGCAACATTGTTTTGATGAAGTACTGAATTTGAGAGATAACGACTCGTCAATAGTTCGACGCGTCGTGAATGCGACAACATACACCACTCCTGAGTTTTCTTCACGTGTAGTGCAACATTCGAACTTCTGTACGTTTTTTTAGTATCCAGGTTTGAAAGGACAGTTTCGATACGTACGCTGTACTGATAAGTGGAATGGAGCGTCGAAGTTCGTCAGATAGACTCATCCGTATGCTTGAAATTCGTTTGTGATGATGTTAGACCTAAGACCTGAACAGGGATTATGACTCACTTTAAGAAGAATTCTCGTGCCTGAAACGCAAAGGTGCTCTCGATATCACAGGTGTGCGTATTCAATGCTGCCTCGATGGCATCGGCTTCCAACCAAGCTGTGACCCCGAATTGCAATTTCTCTGCCTCCCTCATAGACGTGTCGTGTCGCATCCGCCTGCAACGGTGTGAGAGTAGGAATGCACGATCGTGTAGTGCCCATATAGTATCCCTGGTATGTTGTATGGGACCTTGCGAGGACAAGGTATGAGACAGAGTGGTCGATCGACCGGAGAAAAACAGAACATAATTAGACGAAGAGTTGTATAAGTCCGCACTGGCAGCGCCCATCGAAATTCCGAACGAGACGTAGGCCGTCGCCAGTATCATTGAGCTCCAACAAAGCCGACGACACGACTCCTTCCTGATGTATCCTTCAGACCACAAGGGATCCCATGCAGGGGTAGAGGCCCAGAGGGGTGCATACTCATCTACAGAAGCCCAGTGATTTTGTAACGCGAACGCTGAACAGTTGCAGCCGATGTCCTCGTCACCGCCACTACTTCTGCTTGAGTTCTGTAGTAAAGGACCAGAATAAGAAGAGGGGATGGGATTGTGATTGTTGCTATATATTCCCCGAGGCACATCCGGACGGTCAGAAATATTGATAGCTGTGACACTGCGAGGGGAGAATGATGAAGTGTCTGCGTCGTCCTCACCGAGATAGGCTAGGGCCATGCTCCGGATAAGAGAATCAAGTATTGTCATGGATGACCTCGCCCGGGAACCGGAAAAGTTTGGATGAGCGCAAACCTCGTACATAGCTAACAGCTAAGGGGAACAAACCGTGCGTAATTAGTCAAGTTACTCGAAATGGGAAGATATAAAGGCAGACCCAGGCAGTTTGTGCGAGTGTCTCGTCGATCCATCCAGCATTTATGCTCTTTTCCAAGGCGTTTTGTGCCTCTATTCGGAAGACGAGCGCCTTGGCTCTACCTTCTCTCCCTCTTCCTGCTTCTGAGCTCTGCCAGAACGTAGAGAGCGCCAGAGAAGCCAGTACTAATCCCGGTTGCACGTGTTCTCTTTTTGAAGGATCGAATAAGTTGCCGAAAAAGGTGGGGACATGAAAAAAGGAGAACCAGTACATCGAGACACGAAACAGAAATCGCAAATCCGTAATAACTCTAGTAGCGACTTGTGTGCGTTGTGCGGACGTGTGGTGGTAATTTGGATCCGGAGAATAGAGATACAGGAGAGAATCCCACCAAGTTTTGCGAGTGAACTCCATCGAAGGTCCGGCCACGATGACTTCTGAGTTGTAAAGATTTTGGTCAATTTGATTGTATAGATCATTATTGTAAGATCGAAAAGTCGCGAGGGGCTCGGAAAGTTGGAAGGGTATCGTTCCATCGAAAAATGGCACCTTTAGAAGAGAGCCTCGTCAATCTAATATATCTTTGAGAGAGAGAAGTAGATATCACCTGGTCAGTGTAGGGCATAGAAATGTTGACAGGGTTCTCGTCAAATTGGAAATAATTCTGATACACGGCTGCACGTTCGGATTCTGGAAAATTGGACTGCTCGGACATATTGTTGTGAAGTAGATCAGAGGACGCTGGACGCCTCCTCCGGCGTCGTACAGGACCGGGAGCCTGGCCGCTTTCCGTACGCATTTCGCCGTCCTGTCTCTGTACTACCCGAGGGGTCTTATCAGGACCACGACGTTTCGGTAAGGGATCATATACGCATTCAAGGATACCACTGGCCCGATGAACGCAGTTCCAACAACTATCGTGACGTTGAAGTCATCATTATGTGCTCGTAGAGTAAAAGATCTCTGTAACGAACCTAGGCTTAGCACCATCGCATCGGATTTTACGGTTTCGACTGCAGCGTTTCATCAAGATGATAATTAGTCTGAGAGACTGGACCCCTGATACAAGGCAAAGCGTACCATTGCGCACAAGCAACGTACACGCGCGCACGTGGTGTCCCTGAGGTGGTCAGGGGCTGGTCAGGAGCAAGCTCAAGATGAGGCTTTTCCCGTCGATTTTTGCGTGGACGTATAGGTGCGTCTGGAAGTGCCGAGGGATCTGGTGTCGAAGAGCCTGAGGCGGATGGTGGGGTACTAGCAGGGAAATGATTATATGGGAGCGGATCCGGAAGTTTGGCTGATGAGCCTTGTGGAGAGATAGGTATCTGCGGATCTTGCGAAGCGTTCAGGAGGACTTCTTGTGTTTGAGAAATGTCAGGAAGTACAGCGTGAAGGAACTCTTCCGGGTATGAGGGATACGGGACACCGCCGGACATCGGTGCTATTTGGGGTATCAATGAAGGGTTAGACTCGTCAGCCGATGAAGATGAGGTGCTTGGGTGCCTTGATGAATCCCTGAACACACTATCATCGTAGAATGCAGAGGATATGTCCGGGAAAGAGAGAGGATTTGAGGAGGGAGCTACCGATTCAGTCTCTAGATACGAAGAATCAGGAAGTTCAGAGCGAGATCTACATGATTCTCGGTTCGAATAGGCCGACATGACGGTGTCAGTGTGCTAAAATAGATACAACAAGTGGTTATGTTAGAACATATCGGAAAAAATGAAAATCGGTACGGACATGGGTAGAATCAAGTACAGATTCTTGCGGTGATGAGCATTGACCTGTATCAATAAGTAGACGGCTGCGGAAGCAGAAATGCAGACACAGCAGTATGCACAGCAAGGTGAGAAACTGGAATGTCAGTGGTGCTGCTGAGCGCTCACGCGTCAGGCGGCCAGGCAAGTCACATGTCACGTTGTTTGTCTGAAGCGTCTGAACTCCCTGTGACCTCTGTGACCAGCGCTCACTATCATACTCACTCTGGACTTCTTCGTGCTTTGAGGCGCAACGGGACGATTGTCGACCTCGTAACCTTCTAGACTCGGTTTGAAATGGCCACTGTACAGTCGGTTCAGTCGGAAACTTTGAACCGGATCTTCCAAGGTCTCAAAAACAAAAATCCAGATGTCCGACTGGACCATGCCCTGGAGTTACGGCGATATGTATGACATTTCTGCACATATCACTTCATGCAACTCATCTAACTTTCTCAGGTCGCTACCACAGTTACAGAAATGTCTTCAGATGCCGCAGCGAAGCTATGGGATGACAGTATCAATCGCAAACTGTTCGATCTCATGCATAGTCAAAACGTCATCGAGGCGTTTGGTGGTTTATTGGCAATAGGTGTGTCGCTGAGACTCATACTACTACTTCTGTTAACTCTCTTTAGACCATTTACTGGACATTTCTGGGGGAGACACGATCGAATCGAAACGCAACCTATTTCGTTTCTACAATTATGTCAAGAACCTCCTCCCTCACGCGGACGTAAACCTAATGCTCGCGGCTTCCAAAACACTTGGTCACATCGCAGAGATTGGAGGTGCAGCCTTTGGAGAGCGTTTTATGGACTTTGAAGTGCCCGCTGCAATTCAATTGATGCAACCGGATAAACCAGACAAACAAGAAGCGCCACGATATGCAGGAGTACTGATCCTGAAGGAACTCGCTCGAAACAGTCCTACATACTTCCATTCGCACATCAGTCTCGTGTTTGACAACATACTTCTGCCTCTCAGAGATACGCGTCTCATAGTCAGAGAAGGAGCTGCAGAATTAATGGCTGCATGTTTGGAGATAGTCACGCATCGAGAGCGCCAAGGTCGGAGTCCGTATCTAATCAAGATACTCCAAGACGCGCAGATCGGACTGAAGCAGTCCCAACCCGAGGTCATTCACGGTTCTCTACTCACATACAGGGAATTATTACTTCACGGAGGCATGGTGAGCACTTGGGCGTTCCTAATCACTCGTTTGGTCGTTTACATCCAGAATCGCAGTTTATGAAAGACAACTACCTAGACAGTGCAGAGCAGATTTTACGCTTCAAATCGCACCGAGATCCACTGGTCAAACGCATGGTCATCACATTGATACCCACACTTGCTGCTTATGATACGCAGACTTTCACGGAACACTTCCTGCACAAAGCTATGGCTCACCTATTGACACAGCTCGAGAAATCAAACGAACGGTCGTTTGGTGAGTCGACTCATTGAAATTGTTGTTACGGATCTTGATATCCAGAATAGCGTTCATTGCCATTGGGCACACTGCCGCCGCCGTTGGGAGTGATATGAAGCCCTTCTTGGATTTAATTATGGTGCAGATCAAACAAGGTCTTCTCAACAGAGGGCGCGTCTTCTATTACCCCTTTCCAGGTTCTTGTACTCATCGAACTATGCAGGAAGAAGAACATAGGTTCAGAAGAGCCGATATTCCAGTGCCTCGGAATGTTAGCGTCTGCCGTCGGTCCCAATCTGACCAAACTTCTGCACGATCAGTTGGATCTCATGTTTGCCTGTGGCTTGAGCGAGCCTCTGCAACAGGCACTTGTGGCGATCGTACGACAGATCCCTCCACTTTTGAGAACCATACAAGGTATGATATCTCGTTTCGATCTCAGGATTCAACAGTCCTCACGGCTTGCCTCTCAGATCGTCTCCTTGACCTTCTTTCCCTCATTCTGAGCGGTCAGTCTTACAAGCCGCTCGGTGCGCCTCCTTCAATGAGTCGAAATGAGATGACCGCTATCACTAGAGACCTTAATGCTACTCAGGTGTGTCAATTGCTGGGACCCCACGACCATTCTTCTTAGTGTCCATCATCTAGATCACGAGCAGCGAGAGAAACCCAACGCTCATCACTTTGGCGCTGAACACTCTTGGGACATTCGATTTCAACGGTACTGGAAATTTGAATGTCTGTTCGAGCTCTCTTACTGACGATACCAATGTTAGGACACGTTTTGAACGAATGCGTCCGTCAATGTGCCTTGCCATACCTAGAAGACGATGACCCCGAGGTCAGGCGTGCTGCAGCTCTGACTTGCTGCAGGGTCTTCGTCGGGGATCGCATCTGCTATCAATCGAGTAGTCATGCTATCGAAATTATCAGCGATGTCTTGGATAAACTGCTCACTGTTGGGATAGCTGACCCAGGTAACTCTCTTTCCTATCTCGTTTGTGTCTTCTGACTTGTTTTCTGACTGTCTTTCGAATTTCTATCTAGATCCTGGCATTCGACAAACCGTGCTCTCATCATTGCATGAACGATTTGATAGACATTTAGCGCAGGCCGAAAATGTGCGATCTTTGTTCATTGCGCTCAACGACGAGGTATTCGAAAACCGAGTCACTGCTGTTGGACTCATTGGCCGTCTTGCCAAACACAACCCAGCTTATGTCATGCCGTCCTTACGCAAAGCACTGATACAACTTTTGACGGAACTGGAATATTCGACTGTCCTGTAAGACCAATGAACTGGACCTCATTTGATCGTTGATTGATCTTCATGTTTTTGACAGTCGCAATCGTGAGGAATGTACTCGGTTACTGACGCTTCTAGTCAGCGCAACACAGCGACTTATCAAACCCTACGCGCTCCCGATGCTACGAGTGCTGCTTCAGAAGGCTGGCGATGGGAATCCAACTGTCGCCGCCAATGTCCTCATGTGCCTCGGGGAATTGGCCTGTGTCGGAGGCGAAGAATCAATGCCTCATGTTCCTGAGCTCATGCAGGTTATCATGTCCCGACTTTCAGATCCGTCCGTCTTGAAGAGAAACGCCGCCCTCCATACTCTTGGACAACTGTGCTCCAGTACGGGATACGTTATTGCTCCCCTTGTCGAACACCCGCAGTTGCTGCCACTGCTTGGAAGAATTTTGAAGACAGAAACCACTCAGATGGTCCGACGAGAGGTCGTCAAAGTCATAGGAATTTTGGGCGCTTTGGACCCATATCGGCGCAAGGTACTTTTTCTTTTCTTGCTTTGCTCATCGCAGCATCTGACCGACGCCTGCGTTATGAAGACTAAACCTGAGGAGGAAGCCGAGAATTCTTTGATCGAAGCAAATGCAGTTCCTATCACCCAGATCACCGCTGCCGCCTCGTCCGACGATTACTTCCAGACGGTGGTCATCACTGCGCTCTTGGCCATACTGAAAGACCAGGCACTGAGTAGCCACCATCACACTGTCATCGAGGCCATCATGTCTATATTCAAGACCCAGGGACTCAAATGCGTCACTTTCTTACCAAAGGTGCGTGTTTATTGATCTTCGGCTCTAAGACTTGTTTACTAATCACTTTCCAAGATTATTCCAGCTTTTGCAGCCGTGACGCGGGGTTCCGCGGCCCGACTACAGGAGTTCCATCTGCAGCAACTAGCCATTCTCGTTGGGATCATCAAACAACACATTCGTAACTACATGCCGGACGTGTTTGGACTCATCACTGAATTATGGGAGACGGCCTCACTTCAGCTTCCTATCGTGTCACTAATCGAAGCACTCGGGAAAGCACTAGACGCAGAATTCAAACCCTTCCTTCCAACGATCTTACCACTCATTCTCAAAGTTTTCGATGGGGAGCTCAACGAAAAGAGAATGAACACCCAGATCAAGGTTTTCGATGCTTTCCTGACGTTCGGAGCAAACATAGAGGAGTATCTGCATCTCGTCATTCCCATCATCGTTAAAACATACGAAAGGCCAGACGCAAACACCGCATTGCGGAAGAGAGCTATCCAAACAATTGACGGACTTTCGAGACGCGTAAACTTCTCAGACCACGCCTCGCGTATCGTGCATCCGCTTGTACGGGTTCTTGAAAAATCAAACAACGAACTTCGTATGGCCGTTATGGATACATTATGTTCCTTGGTGATTCAGCTTGGGTCAGACTTCGCTATTTTTGTTCCTACCATCAATAAGGTCTGCTGCCCTTCGATCGCCGGGGAACCCTTGCTAATTTTTTGATTTCCAGTGCATTCTAAGAAACCGTATTCAGCATCCGAAATACGAGAATTTGATCACGAAGCTTCTCAATGGCGAGCGTCTACCCCAAGAAACAGGAGTTCTCGAATTGCTGTACGTCTCTGAAAATGCGAGACTCTCGTCCAGGTCGGGTTTACTGATATGTCTTAGTTTAAGCGAGAGCGCAAGGGCACCAGAATTCTCTGCGCCTGCTGAAGCCACCAGAATGACCGTAAATCAACAGCACCTCAAACAAGCATGGGACACGTCTCAAACAGCCACGAGAGGAGATTGGGCAGAATGGATACATCGACTTAGCGTCGAATTCATGAAGGAGTCACCGTCCCACGCTTTACGCGCTTGTATGAGTCTTGTTGACATACATCCCCCCTTGGCCAAAGAGTTGTTCAACGCAGCCTTTCTTTCTTGCTGGAGCGAACTGTACGAGCAATACCAAGTCCGTACTCAATCCAAACTTTCACCTTTGGTCAAGATTACTGACTGAATGTCGATTACAGGAAGATCTTGTTCGTGCACTTGAAGTTGCTTTGACTTCCAGCACAGCTCCGGCTGATCTAGTACACCGACTACTAAACTTAGCGGAGTTCATGGAGCACGAAGAGAAGCCTCTACCAATTGAGCCCCGTACCCTTGGAGAATACGCTATAAAGTTCTTTGCCTACGCAAAGGCTCTACATTACAAAGAACTCGAATTCTTCTCAGAATCATCGCCTTCGATCATCGAGGATCTTATATCGATAAACACTCGTCTCCAACAACATGACGCAGCGTGGGGGACTCTCCTCACTGCTAGAGAGCAGTATGATGTTACGCAACACGAGGAGTGGTACGAAAGACTCGGACGTTGGCCAGAAGCTCTGGTGGCATACGAGAAGAAGGCTGAAGCCGATCCGAACGATCTGGTTGTTCAGATAGGACGTATGAAGTGCTTGCATGCTTTAGGGGAATGGGACCAACTTGCTAAGCAGGTCGAAGAAAGTTGGGCAAATGCAAGCCATGAAGATCGTCGGGAGATTGCTCCGATGGCGACTGCTGCAGCCTGGTCATTGAACGAGTGGGATTCGATGGAAGATTACATTGCCATTATGAGGGCGGATTCTCCCGATCGTTCTTTCTATCGGGCAATTTTGTCTGTGCATCAGAATCAATTCCCGAAGGCGCTGGCTCAGATTGCCAAAGCGCGAGATCTTTTGGATCCAGAATTGACGTCATTTGCAGGAGATGGGTATGGCCGATCATACAGGTAAGTCTCAAGGTGCTTGTGAGGACATATGACTGAGGAATTTCACAGCACAACAGTCCGCGCACAGATGCTTTCTGAGTTGGAAGAAATCATAGCGTATAAACAATATGCCGATCAACCTGAACGTCAGCAAACGATGAAGAAAACTTGGATGAAAAGGTAAGCAGGTGTGACTGAATCGCGATGAAATTCCATTGACACCGAATTCCAAGATTGCAAGGATGTCAACCGGATGTCGAGATCTGGCAGCGCGTCCTCCAAGTCCGAACACTCGTTCTCCACCCAGAAGATGATCCTATAATGTGGATCAAGTTTGCTAACCTGTGTCGCAAGTCTGACCGTATGGTCCTGGCGGAAAAGACGATAAATTCACTACTGACTCCGGATAAGGTGTGCAATACCTCCAAGATCTTGGCAATGAAATTGAACCTTTTCCGAGCAGCATCATACAAAGGCTCCCCCTAACGTGGTCTATGCCCAGCTGAAATACATGTGGGCGACCGGCGCTCATGAAGAGAGCTTACACTTCCTACGCCAGTTCTCTGCTAGTCTTTCCAAGGATCTAGCAGCAGAGTCTTCAGACCACGTACAGCGCCCGAACGTTTCGAAGGAAAAACTGACTGAAATCTCACGTTTATTGGCCCGGTGTTACTTCAAGCAAGGTTCGTGGCAGGCGGAGCTCAAAGAGGATTGGGGATCTGTAAGTCTCATCATTGCTTCCGTTCGGCATGCGTTTGAAAAAAAGGCATCTAGAGAAACACGGAAGACATACTACATTCATACTATCTGGCCACACATTACGACAACACCTGGTACAAAGCATGGCATACATGGGCGTTAGCCAACTTCGATGTCATCAGCTACATGGAAACCCAGAACGAGACTAGAACTGATGACCTGCCGGCTACAGAACTCGCAGCACACGTCGTGCAGGCTATAGAAGGTTCGCTCTCTAAAAGATCTCCCCAGATACATTGTATAACTTTGATTTCTAGGTTTCTTCCGGTCGATTGCTCTACGTAACCAGGACGCTCTTCAAGATACCCTCAGGCTTTTGACGTTATGGTTCAAGTTTGGAGGTCACGACGATGTCAGTAACGCTGTCTTCAACGGGTTCTCCACTGTCGAAGTGGACACATGGCTAGAAGTAATCCCTCAAGTGAGTTCACTCGCCTTGCTTCATTGGAGGTTCCTGGACTGAACAAATCTGTCTCAGATCATCGCTCGCATTCAAACACCCAGTCCTAATATACGTCGGAACATCTTCCACTTCTTGACGGATGTTGGAAAATACCACCCCCAGGCCCTGATATACCCTCTTACTGTAGCCTCGAAATCTTCTAGCACGTCTCGTCGAGATGCTGCACTTGCTATCATGGATCGAATGAGGGACCACAGCCCTAACATCGTCGAACAAGTCAGTAGAGTCTTCGTTCTCATGTCCTTTCATACTCACATTCTATTCGTAAGGCCATGATCGTCAGTGGCGAATTGATACGTGTTGCCATCCTCTGGCACGAGCTCTGGCACGAAGGGTTAGAAGAGGCTTCCCGTCTTTACTTCACTGAGAAGAACGCGGATGGCATGATAGCAGTTTTGGAACCATTGCATGAGATGCTAGAAGCTGTGAGTTGCGTCGTATTTCCTGCTAATATATTTATGACTGCTAATACATCAATCTCAGGGGCCTACGACTGCCCGTGAGACGTCATTCGCACAGGTCTTTGGAAGAGAGTTGCACGAAGCTCGTGAAGCGTGCCGTCGATATCGAATCTACCGGGATTCGACCGAGCTAGATAAAGCTTGGGACATCTACTATGGCGTAAGTGGACGATAACAAGTAGATTGAATGTGATTCTCACGCGTCGACTCGATCCAGGTATTCAAGAAGGTCGAGAAACAGTTACCACAATTAACAACATTAGACCTTCAATATGTCTCGCCTGCACTGCTGAAGGCTCGCAACCTTGACCTAGCTGTACCAGGTAGGTTTTCACGGACCTGATTACACTCTTCGCTAATCATAGCTCGTTTAGGCACCTATCAGAGCGGACGGCCCATTATTCAAATCGTCACCTTTGCAAACAAACTAACTGTCATAGCGTCTAAGCAACGCCCACGTCGAATGTCTTTGAAGGGTAGCGATGGCAAAGATTACCGGTATCTCTTGAAAGGTATATTTCGGTCGACTCCTTACTTCACATGTAATCTAACTCATTTCTTTCAGGCCACGAAGATCTTCGTCAGGATGAACGAGTCATGCAACTGTTCGGTCTAGTCAACACACTATTATCCGTGGATACCCCCAGTTTCAAGCGACATCTCAATATTCAACGTTACTCTGTTATTCCGTTGGCTCCGAACGCCGGTCTTCTAGGCTGGGTCCAAGATAGCGACACACTGCATGTTCTTGTCCGAGACTACCGAGAATCACGGAAGGTCCTATTGAACATCGAGTATCGTTTAATGCTCCAGGTCAGTGATCACTTGTCCGATTATCCACAGCTACTGATGATCTAATCGGTGGATGGCAGATGGCACCGGACTACGAAAACTTAACCATGCTGCAGAAAATCGAAGTGTTCGAGTACGCCCTAGAAAACACCACAGGACAGGACCTGTATAGAGTGTTGTGGCTGAAGAGCAGCAATTCGGAACACTGGCTAGAGCGTCGCGCGACTTATACACGCTCTCTTGCGGTAAACAGCATGGTTGGGCATATTCTTGGTCTGGGTGATCGCCACCCATCGAATATCCTGCTAGAGCGGAACACGGGAAAAGTTGTTCACATCGACTTCGGTGATTGTTTCGAAGTAGCTATGCACCGAGAGAAATTCCCAGAAAGAGTGCCATTCCGCCTGACCAGAATGCTCACACATGCTATGGAGGTGCGTTCGAAATCATTTCCAATTCCTAGGGTCGCTTTGTTTCAAAACTGAATTACAATCTCCAGGTCAGCGGAATCGAAGGTAGCTTCAGAAATACCTGCGAAATCTCCATGAAAGTCTTGCGCGATAACAAAGAGTCGCTCATGGCCGTCTTGGAGGCGTTTGTTTATGACCCGCTCATCAACTGGAGATTGATGCAAACAGACGTCGATGACCGGCATCCTGAATGTAAGGAACCACAAATTGATATCCGGTAGAATCCACTGACTAATCAATTGACACACAGATTCTGGTATTGATCCTGATCAAGCGGCAGAACTTGCTAGAGTAGCAGCACATCCTCAAGGTCCCAATCGTAAACTGAGAGCGGACGAGAGTGACATCTTCAATGGTATGCCCTACGTTCTCATCTATAAAAAGGGTCTAATATGGTCTTAGAACGACAAGGCGCATCTGGGGCGCAAGAAGTTCGTAATGAAAGGGCCTTGTTCGTGTACAACCGCGTTCAGCATAAATTGACTGGTAGGGCGTCCCACGTCTCAGCCCCGATATGATAGCTTACCAAATCTTTTACGTCTACAGGACGCGATTTCAACCCAGACGTCGTTCTTACGGTTCCAGCCCAAGTCGACAAGCTGATTATCCAAGCAACAGCTTTGGAGAATCTTTCTCAGTGTTTCTCAGGGTGGTAAGACAATAAAACTCTGGATCCCTCAAATGAATATAATCGACTGATTCCCCTTTCAGGTGTGCATTCTGGTAGTATGAATTACTGTCGTCGTTGTTCCGTGATCCTTCTCCCATCATCGTGTATTCTTGTATCCATCGCATCTCGCTTTCTCTGTCTGTCTTTGTGCATATATATCACCTATCAATTTTTGTTTTTTCACATCACGAATTCAAGCCGTTTGCATCGATATCGCGACCACGGACATGAATCCCAAGTTTCCAGGAGTGAGCCTGAGCTTTCCACTTACGGTCGAAAGTAAAGATACTCCGAGGCACCACTAGATCAAGGTTTGTCACCCGGTAAGCCGTTCTTACGCCGCAGATACGTCGCTTTCATGCAGTTTGGATCCACAGATGAGCTCAGGCAGAGAGCAGGAAAGGGTGTCCTTAACCCGTGCTCGAGATATACTTGACTGGGTCGGTCAAACCGTTGACTGCATCGTTGTACGCGTCGGAGATCTAGTCAAGTATTACCTTAAGTATATCTGGAATAAGAGATGAATGCATGGCGAAAGCATGCATCTATAGATACGCCACACCGCGCGCTGTCTGTGTAACGTCAGTGACCCTGAATGCAGGCAAACGGCGTGTTTAAGTCTTGTAGGCTGGTATACTATGAACGAAGTAATTTCTCCACTAATAATACAGTTTCTGAGACCATCGGGGAGAATCGTCTGAATGGTGAGGGAAGTGTCGAGTTTTGAGTTTTGAACAAAATGTGGCAAGATCTTGCGAGGATTATCTTTGGAATTATCAGATAAGGTAGCGAGCCGATTGATCTGTCTACCGTGACTCTCTTCCTTCATGTCTTCTCATGCGTACCAGCCTATAAGATCTTCGTCTATCGGTAGGTAACCTATCCTCTTCGCTACTCCCATACTGACATCTCTCCGACTTTGTTCTACATGTCTATTTCTAAAATCTCAAAAGACGAGGAAGAGGAAGTGCGCGACGTCGACCCTGACTTCGAAGCCGGCCATCGTCGCTCCACATCACAGCATAGTCAGCGAGAGTTAGAGGAAGATGAGGATGCTCATCTCGGTGTCAGAAAGGTCGAGGCTGCTGAAAAAGTCTACGGCAAGTATGCGAAACGGTGTCTGTTCATCAGGTGCGCGTCGCAAGTCGTGGTTCGTCCTGGGCGTTGTTGACTCGTAGCACAGTATTGGTCTAGCAGCGTATATATACTCGTTGGACGGGACGACAACCTACACATACTTGACCTTTGCTGCCTCCAGCTTCGGAGAACATAGCTTGATCAGTTCCATCCAAGTTGCACAGTCTATAATCAGTTAGTCACCAATTACCATCTCGAATCGTCCTTGGCATCTCACAAGCTTACGATTTGCTCGCAGTTGCTGTGGGCAAACCCGTCATCGCAAAAGTCGCGGATGTAGGTTCACGAGGAACGGCTTATCTTGTCGTTCGTAAGTTCTGCGATCTCACATTCACTTTCGACCCATTCTGATACATCTCCAGTGATATTCTACGTCGTTGGTTAGTCCACCCTATGTTTTCATCCATGCTACTTCTTGTTCCTTATTCTATTATATAGGGTACACTGTTATTGCTTCAGCGCCCAATATCGGGACCATTGCTGGTGGCATTATCATTTATGCAGTGTAAGTCCATTATGTACATCTGTAGCGGCAATACTAACCCAGAAATCTCTCAGCGGCTATACTGGCCTCCAGCTGCTAATGCAAATCATCATAGCTGATATCACAACCCTCTCTTATCGTGGTCTTGTACTCGGGCTGACGTCCGCACCATTTATCATTAACGCGTTTGTCGGTAGCAATATAAGCGCCAGTGTGCTCAAGCACCTGGGATGGCGATGGGGATGTCAGTGTCACCATCTCTCTAAGGATATTGTCGTTCCTGATCCATAGAATCTCTACAATCACTTCTCAGACGGCATGTTCGCAATCCTGATACCAGTCTCTATCGGCCCTCTCATCGTCACGCTCCTGTGGGCGGAGCGTAAAGCGGCTCGACTCGGGCTCGTGCCTGTACTCGATGCTGATCCATCTTCCTCCTCATCTAGTCTAGGGCAGCGACCGAAGATACCCATGTGGCGTCGGGCTGCAACCTTTGCAGACAAACTTGATGTCGTAGGATTAACCCTGTTAGCTGCAGGTATCGCACTTATCTTATTGCCTCTAACATTGGCGGAAGGCGCTAAAGGGAAGTGGAAAAATGGTATGTCCTTCTCTCCGATCTCATCTGAGGGATACGAGCTGATTATATGGCGTCTTTAGGTTCCATGATAGCCATGATTGTCATTGGATTTTGCCTTCTTCCCCTCTTCGCGCTCTGGGACTTTAAATATGCAAAACGTCCAGTTGTGTCGCTGCGGTTCTTGACGAATCGTAGTGTCGTGGGCGCTGCTCTCATCGGATTCTTCGATTTCGTACGTCATTACCTCGATGGCCAGCGTGTCCTTTTTGTACTAACTAGTTGCTTCCTCCTTTGTGCTAGATGTCATTCTACTTGACATATACATACCTGTACTCGTTTGTCATTGTCGTTAAGCCTTGGTACTCGCCGACTTCTGTCCACTTCTGCATTGTTTTGTCTTAGTAGTATCTCCCAGGTCCCTCCTCGATGCGACTTACTTTTCTCAAACTCAGACAGTCGCGTTGACTGTATTCGGAATATCAGCGGGTGTGGGGATGCGATATCTTCATCGGTACAAGGTATGATTCGGATGAGCTTTCTCTTCCATCACACGTCTTCTCATGTGCATGATTCGAATCTAGTACCTGCTTGTTGTTGGGCTATGCATTCGACTAGTGTATGTCCATCCACATCGACCGCACACATTCGCGTCTCACTGCTGACCTTAATTGAAGCGGCGTCGGATTGATGATCCACTCACGCGGTGCCCAAGGCTCCGACGCTGAACTTGTTTGGACACAGATCCTCCAGGGTATCGGAGGGGGTATAGCGGACGTTGCCGCCCAAGTTGGCGCTCAAGCGTCAGTACCTCACGCAGACGTAGCTATCATCACAGCACTAGTGCTTTTATCGACAGAGATCGGTGGAGCTATTGGTGGGGCCGTCGGTACGTCTATCACCATGTCCTTCATAGCAGTGTACTGAAGCGTGTGTATCACGCAGCCGGCGCCATCTGGTCGAACACCATGCCGGGGAAACTGACGAAGTATCTCCCATTCTTGACACCTGACGAGATTCATACATTATACGGGTCTATTACGTCTGCTGCCTCTAAACCTCGAGGAGACCCGGTACGAGAGGGTGTCATCCAAGGTATTTTCTTGCCAAAGCTCGCGGCCTTTCATGCTGACATCTAACACGACTACACTCAAAGCATACAGCGACGTCATGAAAATCATGGTCACCGTGGCCACTATACTAAGCGTGATACCCGTATTCATCGCATTATTCATGCCAAACTGGTACCTCGGAGACAAACAGAACGCGGTGGAAAATGTCAACCTCGCTGGCGAGGTTATAGAAGAGGAAGATGATGAAGTTGCCGCTACGCCCGTACGGAAATAGATGGGGCGTAGAGGTGCGTTTGTATGATGGTCATGGTGCGAAAGAAAAAACGGATATTGAGATGATACAGTACACGGCGTGCTTTGTTGGCTTTGATCTTCTTGGAATATGTCTACTTACTCTTCACTTTTATAAGTTATACCATTTGATGTTGTCGGTGTTTACCTGCTTCTTTGAATACACATGTGTTTTTGCTGAGATTACAGGAGACGATAGTCATATTTTTGCAAACCGCATCTGGACCACATTGGAGAAGGCGCGCTTGAACAGTGAACATAATGTTCTAGTGTTTCTTCAACATCCAATACCACAGAATATACGGGATATGGGAAGTGTACGAAAACACAATAAAGACCACTAAGACGTCATGTTCCATCTAATCTACAAAGTTCTTCGACGTTGTAATTGCACATACCTCTCATGCAGGCGCGTAATCAAGGTTTGATCAAGGTCCACAGCCACGTCCTGGAAAAACGCGTGATGATCACGTGCACTCTTTGAGCTCAATTACGCTTGAGTTTCGCTTTAGTTTCGCATTGACTCCGGAACTAGGTCGAAAAAATTGGTACGCCATTGTACCACTGCTTGTGGAAAGGTCCTCTTAAAGGCCAAGCTACTAGGCGGAATCGTCACATATACATCTGATCAAGCCGTCGGCGCTCGTATTAGCAACTTGAACGTGCAATGAACGTGAGCCAAAAGCTTGACAGCTTCAACATTCCACATATATTTGGACACGAGATCAAAGCCAAGTCGAACGAACCGTCGAAACACCTCATCTCCGATCGTACGAGCGTTAGAGACGGAGAGGGGTTCGAACAAGGTTCAAGGTTGGGTCCCTATGTAGAGCCTGACCCACCATGCTCGAATTTAGAAAGATAGCGGGGCCTGCTGTATCGGTGACACAGCCTTGTTATTTCCGAACGTCTAAGAGAAGACGGTACAGATCCAGGGGACCCTCACTGCGGAGTAAGGAGGTACCACCTCCTTGGACTCAATATAGATCGAACATACAGTGCGGAGGAGAATCTTGAACGCCACGGAATCGAGAGTCAATTATCATATTCATAAGACGAAAGTAACATCCCGAGGCCTAAGTGCGACGAATACTCCCTACGATCAGGAATGCTGAAGCGGTGTGAAGTGCCATGTTTGTTTACAGGAGGCCGGAATAACAAAAAATTCCATATGCTGAAGATACAAGATATCAGTCTATCAGATAGAAGAAAAGGGAATTCTCGTAGATCCGGGCTACTGTAGCGAAGGCGGCGAATGCAAAATTTGGGGGAGGCTGATGGACGAAGGCCCTCTGTTGGCGCGGACCTTACCGGGTGATCCTGACAAGAAAAGTCGCCCAAATTTTCTCCAATTCGACTCATACACCGTTGTGAACGCGATTCTTTCAGTCTGTCTCTCTCCATGAACTTTCGCCGCCTTTCTCGAGGTCTGCCAAACTCCTCGATTTCGACACTCCTCGTTAAAACCTGATAGAATAGGAGTCTCTAGGTCAGTCATTGAACAAATGTCATTCATTCTCTTCCTCCATTTCTTCCATGCATCCATAATGAGAGCCCACTGCATCCTAGTCTGACATGCTTCCAAACCATCTGTACTTGGGACGGACACCTTTCGTGGTCATCACATGAGTACACACCATGGGAATGGAAGAGCTCAGACCACGACACAGTCGTCTATCCATCCTGACAACTCCAACCACCTTGTCGGCTCTCGATATGATACGATTTTCGCGTACTGCGACATCTTGAGAGGAACATTGACATTACTCACCAAAGTAGAAATCGCGGAAGGGAGGAAACTTCGGGATTGCATATGCAAATTACAGGTAAGCCAGTCAATCTTGCTGGCCAATTCGAGACAGACTTCAAACCAAGACATTTATGCCTGTACAGAGTGTCAGTATCTGGGAAAGATATGAACAGAGAGAGCGTCGACCCTTGAATGGCGCGCGAAGGTACATACCAAAGGTGTGTAAAAGCTGGTCATTATTCATCAGACTCTCAGTCCTCAAAACGGTACGTAAACAACAGTGGCATCCGCAATCATGCCGGCGAATCCTGCCAGTGAAAGCTCAGTTGATGATTGATTGTGATTGTGAAGATTCGATGAGTCCCAATTATCGCACCCTGATAGGTAACGGTCCCAGATTTTTTTCGATGGTCACAAGTCCAGGGATGGATTGAAGGAGATGAGTTGATGAGAGGAGTTGTTAGGAACATCTCGGACGATTGAGCAATCGATGCTCTGGATCATCTTAACCTTATTAGGAGAGCGCTGATCACCAACTGCCTGTCACTCAAGACTGGCTTCACCCATATACTTTTGTCAATGTTACAAATGTGGATTTCAGTGGGCATATAGGTCTACGGATTTGCAGACAGAAAGCAACCCGACACGACGAACGGATACAGTTTTACAGATACCGAGTTGACATCTGCAAGTCATCGCCTCGAGACTCGAACAGATCCCGTAGGTTTCGCTTCTAAAACCCCATAAAAATCGGAAATAAACCACTGACGACAATCGAAATGGCCCCGATGTCGCCCACAAATCGCCCCCGTTATCGAACGGCTCGCAGATTGCGAAGCGACGCATCCCTGTGGAGCCAGCCTGATCATGATCAGCTTATCAGGGGTTACATGCCTATCGCTTTAGGCTTCGATACTGGATAGGGTGTTCCGAATTATTCTATTGAAGATATTATCGTAGAGAGAGCGAGATGGTAAGTTATGTAGTAAAGGTATGTGATATAAATCCCCGAATTCTACCTATATTAAAGCACCGAGTAACGGAAAAAGCGCCAGAATTATCCCGAAAAGAGATGAAAGAAGATACAACGCGATACCGTGACCTATGGCCTCGAATGGCGCACGGAGTACTGCGCGTCATGATTGACTGCCTTTTTTATTGATAGCCCATCGGAGAGTAACCGGCGGAGGGGATCTATGCAAGTGATCTGGCGGAGTATCGGTAGAGATGATGGGCGTGTTAAAATCTACGTGATACGGTGCGGGTTCTTCTTCCATTACGGGTGTAGGAAAGATACCATGTATACGCAGGTGTCGTGTCGCATTGGACCGTACAGCAAATGTTCGAGTACAGTTCTCGAATTCACATGAATACGCTGCAAGAAATCCGACCGTTCGTGTTCAGCACCAAATTGAGCGATGAGTGTCAGTGAGGTACGCACGTTTCAGACCGTTATGAGAATTCATATGTGTCCTCAAGCCGCTGGGCCTTGGAAAGACTTTGTGGCAGATAGAGCATTCATGTGTCTTCGGAGGCTTCTTGGCGGGCGGTGAAGGGTGTGATGCTACACTGAACGACGAGGATGGCTGCGAGGATGATTGCGAGATTGACCGCGAGGGCGGGTCACTTCTGCTGAATGAATGGTTGGAGGGTCCTGCTCCGGGCGTCGAGGCTGGATTACTGAGGTCCTGAAGATTATAGTGCTGCTGATGGTAGAGAGGTGATGGTTCGTGATAGTCATGGCTCGAGGAAGCATGCCTTGACGGGGAAGGCGACGATTCCCGTGTACTCATGGGAATGGGAGAGGTTGTTGAAGCAAGGTCTGCTATATCCAAAGGAGACAGTGCATAGCCCAAAGAATTGTTCCAGTTGCTCCCACAAGCCCCGTTGTCGTCCGAATATCCTTGACCAGGAAACAGAGCTGGCTGAGTACCAGGATTGTTGGCGGAGCTGGGAGGCATGCCATAGTCCAACGTTGGGTCAAGCGAATGATGGGTATTCATGAACGGGAGGGAGGATGTGGCGGACATAGTGGCAGATGGGAGGACGTCGACATCCTGACCTACATATCCATGCTGATCTTGATTCGTTGGCCGCTGAAAATGATCAAGTGGGACAGTCAGAGCTGCTCCACATATATCTACACCGCCAGGTCTGGCGGGGTGAGCATGCGGTGGGGTGGGATACGACATCCATGAAGAGGCGGCTGTGACATCGTGAGGATTTGGTTGGTTTTGATGGAACCCAAGATATTCGGGATGGATAGTAGGCACCTCGGGTCGTGGATGGACCTGGATGTTGTACGCAGGATATCCTACCTGTACATCCCTGACAGAGCGATACTGTACGGGGGAATCGTACTCTGGGATGAATCGGCTCTCTGTTTGGGATGAATCGGAATAAGGATGATACGGACGATATCGATGGTATAAAGCATGGCTTTGTGTGTTGTCGTGGAAGAAATTCTGTTGCTCCTGAGCACTAGGTTGAGGACGGTATACCGTGCTTGCATGACCAGGGAATGCGTGCGTATTGCTCAGCCGTGGGAATAGACGATGGGTCGGACTGAGAGGAGTAGGCCCTAGGTGCGGCATGTTCAAGAGCGTAGGGGGATAGTTCATAATTCAGGCAATATGTGGCTCCAGAGTAGAGATTGAGAGATGTCGGTTTCTCGGCTAATCTCGACACGCTTTGGGAGAAAGGTGCGTTTCTTCGGTCTAGTTAGGTTTAGAGTACTATTAGGCATGTTTACACATATAGATAGAGGGCATACAGACCAAATGGACCAAGGGATCGATTCCTTGGACCTGAGTTCCAGACACCTACGCAATGGACAGTCGACTATGTTGGGGGATAGAGGTGAACTAACAGAAAGTTATAACATTAGCGTACATCTCTCGGTATGGCACGAGGATATAACCAGAGCTCGATGGAGAAAGAAACAAAGCCTGAATGTCGACAGGGGGCTTGCAAGTAATGAAAAGGATTAATCAAATAACGCCGGCCGGTTCGGCTCCCCACGTTCTTGGCCGGTTACTCCACCGATCATGATGATTACTTAACTCACAACTTACAGAGCGTCACTCACTTACTACATTCATCAGATTCAAGGATACATAGACGAATGCTAGTCTACGTGCATTTGCACTTGCCTCGGTAGACCGCACGACAAGCGGATGACAAATTGGGAAAGAACCGTGGTCAAGATTTACTTTGTGGGGAAAGTATGGGTCCTTCCGTCTGAACAATCTGGTACGTCTCATGTTCTTTTCGAGGACCCGGGATGTCCCACTTTGCGAGATCGCGTCAAAAAGGATACTGGACCCACCAAGCCAAACAAGCGCTTACACCCCTGATCTAAAAAATCATTTGGTCGTCCGAGATCACGATGCCGGAGATTGCCCGATATTGCCTCAGATCTTCCCATGACATGGACACTTTATAGCGCTTGTTCACTGCTTCTGGCCCGTTTAAACCGATGATCCCGAAGCCTGCCCTCATGTTGTATCCTAACCCTTATACTTTGCCCCACATCTCCAAATCTTGAACAGCACGTATTTCTGTGTGCCACTCTTCTCTTGTTCCTTGACAATTTTTTCACGCGACTTCCTGCTTTTCGCGACATGCAATTCTCCGGACATTATACTACAGAGAGAAATAAAACTTCGTGAGTGATCATAGTTTCTCACTTATTTCGAGTGGCACTCCACTATCATCCTCCATTATTGTGGGCACACGCCAGAAGAACCTTCTTAGCCTTACCTGCCAGAAGCAGTGTCATTGCTCTGCTCCCATGTCTATTCCTAGAGCTCAATTGCTGACGCCACATGTCTCCCTCTCCAATGCCCTACAATTCCTTCTCGCGCGTTTTCCAGAGTCTCGAACAGTAATGCCACCGGTGAACGAGCATATGGCTCGGAAAACATGCCACCTGACGAAGGACCTCAAGTAATGACTAGATCTGGTGTGCACCACAGAGTGGCAGGCGTACCACCGCTTCCACCGAATCGCTTTATCCTGGCCCGCGCGATTGCTAGAGCAGAAACTTTGGAACGCACACTCAAGTCACATGCCAAGTAAGTAACTCGGATGCAATTTGCTCGCCATTCCCATGCCTGACCAGTAGCCTAAGGGCGAATCCTTCGAAGTCGTACACAGAACTCATCAAGAATTATCATCCCTCGGCATCGTTTGGTGTGTTTAACTGCCCTGACGCAACATCCCAGCCCATTTGGTCAATGCCACAGCCTTCCCGAGCGTCTCCAGAAACATACGATGCCCCCACATTGGTCCGTGCGCGATTGAATTTCGCGGCACTGCATCCGAATATCGATCTCAAGCTTCGTAACACAGTGTGAGAACATTTCGTCAGCATGCTATCTGATTGAGCTCATTCATCGTTGTCTCACACGTAGAACCAGCGTCTCATCCTCATCCGATGTCTCTCCATCGCCTCAGGATCCAAGCCAAAAACCATTACTTGTTGACCGGTGACTATCTCAATCGAAACATCAACGGAATATCGATCTGAAGAAACTGACCCATCCACAGGGAATTTGATTCCGACTTCAGCCATAACACCGTCCCTTCTTACGAGTCAGTAAACCCCTCTCACAGAACGGCATAACGCTGAATTTGATCACAGGAGAATACGGTTTCTAGCTCCACTTGAGTATCGCTCTGCTCAGGTCTTACCTCGCGTCAAGGAACTGGCTGTCATACCCCTACAAACCCGGGGATCGAACGCGGGGGAGAGTCTTCTCGAAACCGAAAAGACGACCCATTACAGACCACACACACGAGATACTCTCAAGGTGCGACCTTTCAGCGCTATGGACCGAACAATCCATATCCCTCCTGGCGACGTATTACCCAACATACCCAACTGGGAGGACTATGCTACCCCTAGTGGTCAAATCTATGGCAAAACTATGATGTACACTTGTACCTGGACCACGACTACGATCACCGGCGAATTGATTCCTTGTAGTTACACATCGAAGAAGGTGAAATCTACGCCAGGCTCAGGTTTACGCCGATAATGACCTCTATTGCAGCAACTTGTCAAGAGACACGTCCAGACTACTCACTTGAAAATAAAGTAAGTGAATCCAAAGTTTTCCTGTCGCAGGTTCGCTAACTCCCCGACAGACCTTTCCAATGCGAATTGTGCAAAAAATTCTTTCCACAGGTAAGAATGACGCGACTTTCTTCTCATCGGTCTGATTGACGCCTCGCTGCTAGAGAACATCATTGAGGATTCACATGGCTGGACAGTACGTTTCGATTCCAGATCAATCACCATAGTCCCCTCTATTTACTCAATCACATATTTCCTTGAACAGCACGGGAGACACACCTCATGTGTGCAACTATAATTGTGGATTGTCTTTCAAAGATCCAGCTAGGCGCCATAGGCACCATGTCGAAATGCATGGCTATATCCCCAAACGCCCCTGGAAGAGATTTACGCAACAGAGATGAGGAAAACATCACTTATTTTGTGGCAGATGATGGGATGTCCATCGGGGCCGAGGGAATATCGAGGGAATGTGGGCTGTAAATCATCAAATTGTGCGGCATTCGTAGATCGTGTCCATTTGTCCGAGGTCCTGCAGACATACCCTTGTTGTTCGAGTGTATATCCTGTAATCTCCTCGATTAATTGTTGCTCTCTGTCACATATCTATATCTATGTATACTTTTAATGCTGAGCGTCGGCCAGATCCGGTAGTGGGTTCGAAGCCCCACCAGAATCCGACATATGACCCACTTCAGTCCCGGGCGACATAAAGACGCGACACATAGTCAGACACTCCCCAGCGTTTCCTTGTCGCTGACGTTCCAGAAGTCCACTTACCAGAGCGTATGCTGTTCAACTGTCCTCCGAATTACTGAATCGTACAAGGTGAGCTCAAATCAGCATAACATACAATTCCTAGCAATTTCGTATATACTCGTACATACACATATTCTCATACAAGAACAACATAGGAAAGATAACCAACACAGAAACCAAGTACGTCTTACTCTAATGATCAGGAAAGAAACCCAACAGCCCATCTGGATCGTCTGCCCCGTCACTCTCAACCTCCAACTGCCAGGTCTTCAGACGAATCTTCATCAACTCATCCCAGAATAGCGTAGGCGTCTCGTCGCTGTGGACGAGGAATTCCCTGATATGTTTCAACCACTGCTTGACCAATTTGAATCTGACCTCTGCCTTCAAGTTGTTCGGAGATCCATGCTGGAACGGAGGCAACCCTTCTTGGAAAGCCAAGAGAGTCACTTGGCCCAACCAGTAGAACGGAAGCGCGTTATGTATAAATGGAGGTTCCACCGAGGGGTTGCCGTCAAGTTTCGGTAGATCAGGAGAAGCCATCCAACTTTGAAGCCAATTATGTAGAGCGTATTGCAACCCAAATATCTGCTGGTTATCCTCGGCGATGCCGTCAGTCTGGTCGACATTCGGTACCGCCGGCTTTTCTGCTAATCGACTCTCAACGCATACCGAGAACAAGTGGCGTAGAATCGTGTGGCATAGAACGAAATGCGAGAAAGGGTTGAGGGGAGTTGGGTTAGTGAGAAGACGCGTTTCTGCCATGGCGGACAAGGCTTTAGGCATGCTGATACCAGTGAGTCGAGAGTGGAATGAGCCGTATGGGGACGGCCCCTGCAGAGCGATGTACCAGTCTGCAGCTGTTTTGGCTGTCCAGAGAGCGTCTTCGCAAGGAAGGTAGAGGTCGATCTCATTCGCACTGTACGAGGGTGGTAGTGCGAAATAGATGCAATGACAGCAATCGTGCAGATATGATAGCGTAAGTGCGCTGCAAGTGCGAAATCAGAGCCCGAAGATAGTCATGTGCCGCAGTCCGCACTGTAGACGGACATACCGTTTGGTCATCTCATGTATAGCCCAGTCCTTCCAGACCTTCTCGAGTGGTTCCTCTGAGAAATTCATGGGCTGCCATGCTCCGTTCGTGGCTATTAAACCAGTGCGCCTTATCATCTGAGTGCGAGGGATTGAGACGTCAAAGTGTCGGGTAAAAATTAAGTCTCTGCTTACCATGACAAGCATACCGTGGTAGATACTCGAGGAAGCTCGCTGGTCTGCTTTCTGATGGAATAAGCCGATGGTTTGGAGAAGGACCACAGCCAGAATAAGATGGACCTGGTCCATAGAGTCCGTCGGGTTCTTAGCCTGGAGCATTGGTTAATAATATATCTAAATCAGGGTACAGAACTAGACTACTCACGAACTCGTGAACAAGGGTCTCCCGTGCGGTGTCTAGAGTCTTCGTGATGAAGGTGGTAGCTCTACGGGTCTTGACAAAGAGGGCACCGCATGCCTGCATGGCGTTCAATAATACTTGGGGTTTTCCCTCGGGCTGGAAGGTCGCCGCGTGCACGATGGGCATTTGGGATACGAACGCCGATAAAAATAGATAAACTGCCAAGCAGGACATGAGACGGGTGACAAGAGATAATCTGACAGTGGCTCGACTCACGGTAGTTCTGAAGTTCGGCCGGAGGCGGATCCATATTCGCCAGGGCAAGATGGTCCGAGTGACGAACATCACTGATGATGGAACGTGGTATAGAAGGAGTGAACATCGACATCGGGTCGAAGTTGTGGCAGTCTCCAACGATAGCGTTGAAGAACGACGGTAATCCCGTGAAGTCCAATTGGGGGTCCACAAATCCAACACTCTCTGCCCACGAATTGTCCTCCACAATAGCTGTGCTGGGCGAATTTTCTTCGGCGAAGATGTTCGTGAAGAATGGTTCAAACATATCGCGAGAATATAATGAGCCCAAGTGGCTGTTGGTTGGTATCATGGAGTCGACATCGACGTCGACCACAGGGTATTTCCCTGAGTAGTAAGCGTTAGCATCGTCCACCGACTGGACAACCGACGTAGCTTTGGAAGGCGTCAGCTGAGAAGCTGAGAAGCTGAATCCGGAAGAGATTGAAGGATATTCAGAGATCAGTTGGTTGTCACTCTCAATGACACAGTATGTTGCGTCATTGGCGTACGATAAGCCACTAGCTTCGGGGGTAGGAGCAAACATTGTCGACGGTGTCGATGAGGCTGTAGAGGGTGACGTGGGCTCTGGATACGGGGTCAATACGACAGTTTCCTTCCGCGATTGACTCGTGTCGTCCTTGGAGGTGGGGCCTGGAAATATACACTCTTTACCCCGGGAAGTGCATTTTGAGCAACGAGGATATTGAAGGTCGCACTTGATCTTAGATTCGGAACATGCTTTACAAGATTTTCGACGAGTTCGGTTAGAACTTGAACCACTGGAAGGATGATTGAGTCAAGGAAGGTTGCGATAAGGTTTTAGGTGGCTCACGAATCGTTACAACTTCGTTTATGTCGGGTGAGCAGGTCACTCCGAGTAAATTGAGAGCTGCAAGTCTACGAACATTCTGAAGGGTGAATATGGGACCTATAAAAAATATTTGGGTACTCACATTGCAACGATGTAGTCTTTCGTTACTATCTGGATACATAATCAGTTCCAAGATTCCGCAAGATAGGCTTTGACTTACGGGTACGTAGATGTCGGTTTAGATGTGTAGTACGAGTGAATTTTGCTGGACAATGTGGGCATAATTTATTCTGCGGCAAGACAGGGATATTGCCCTTGTGCGAACGCATTTTGGAGACAGTACCATCCTTCTTGAGCTCGACTGGATGCCAATTTGCGGGTTGCGGGGTCCTGTCAGTAGTCATGACTGAAAACAACGACGAGAGGGTGAAATCAAGAGGAAAAACGGGTATCTGGAGAGCTAGAGATGATGGAAGTACGAGAAAAAGAAACAAATTACAGACTGGAAACGAACGCCGAACGACGGGGCAGCGACTCAACTCGAGGCTTTTGCGGGCTCTTGCTAAATTCAGGTCAATTTCCAGGAAGGTCCGGGAAACTCGCAGGCATGCCGCCGGTGCTGGCCGGCGGTCGTCTGCGTACCTTTTTGGCTCGTTTTGGTGATAACTTTGCCTGATCCGCGGCATCTCATTGTGATAAAGATAAAGGCATTCTCGATATTCTAAAGTTCATGTTACACGGTTACTTTCCCATCTCTCGCTCCACAGCCCACTTTACCGCCGCCTCGACATCATCAGCTTGATGTGTCGGTTCGTGGCTTGGTGGACCTGTCAAACAGTCATAGACTCCAGTGTGCACTAAGACCGAGGACCATCGAGCGGCGTTTGCTCCCGCGATGTCTGAGATCATCTTGTTCAGGAGGGCAAATAATGAAAGGCATGATCGATGATCACGCTTACCTGATTCCGGATTATCTGGAGTTGAAAGTTGATGTCATGAGCAAGAAGAGACAGTTGTACCGTTACACTCACCTCCGATCATGTATCTATGGAAGAGTGAGAAACATTGCAAATGAGTTTGGAGAGTGGGACGCACACTGCTGGCAAATCATTGCCATATCCAAGCTCCTCGGCTCGTTTGATCAAGACTTGCTCAGCAAACTTGTACGTGGCAGGATTCGGCTTCCCATATTGCACGTAGGGATATTCAGATCCGGTCAACGCCTATCAGACGAGTTAGCACCCACCTATTACGAAGCAACATCACACACACCTTGTAGACCGCTTGGAAAGCAGCTTTGAATGCCCCTTGGCCCATCCGCGGTCTTTCAAAGTCAGCTCTCCAGAGCAAGTCCGGATTACAGAAAACCAACTCGATCGGTTTGGTGGCTTGCTCATCTGGGTGCAAATACGGCCCACCAATTATTCCGCCAGACTGTATCACGTCGCAGATAATCTGAATATCGAGGGACCAATTCCGCGGGTCGTGGAACACGAAGATGGAAGATATAGATGTTTGCGAGAAATCCGTTGTCTTTTGTAGGCGGAGTGGAGTTAGTATATATGTCGATATGCAATTAGACGCCGTTCACTTTTGTGGATGATTTCTCCGCGGAGCTTAGCTCGTGAAACGGCCAGACGCTGCGAGGCCTCAGTCAACACATCGTAAACGTCGGTGCTGATGTATCCTTACGAAGGATTCCATGCATGCACGTCTAATGTCGTGTGGACCTTTTTAAATCCGTATCTTGGTAATTAATCGGATTTAGTATCGTTTTCTGCGACAAAAAGAAACCGTACCCTTCTGCCACCTTGCGTATAGCGTCCAATTTTCCCCCGAGGACGAGTATATCGCTGTCAGCGTATTTCGGCACGAGTGTCTTGACGATGGTATGGGCTTGGATATACTGACTGGGTCTAATCTGCCGAGATACTCAATGAACTGCATGTCCATTCTCTATCATGACGAACCTCAAACCCAAGCTGGTTCGTCAAGTTTTGGCATCGTACAACTTCACTGACGCCACCTCCGTTTGTAAGCTATTATGGGTCTTGGCTGAGAAAGAACATCTGATGAAGATCTATATAAAGGAACGCACCAGAATGTATGGGATCTTTCTTCCAGGTAGAATCGCATGCCTCAGTAGTGGTACAACCCGTTTCGAGATAACGCATTAGACGCACATTCCAAGGGGATTCTCTCCTTCAAGGATGGCTAGAGCGCGTTTAGCCGCGGGCAAAACTTTCGCACCACGGAGAAGGACTCCGTCCTTGAGAACGTCGAAGGTTGTTACACGAATATAGCCCATCTGAATTCACATACTTACGATATCAAAGGCGAATGCCAGAGGACTCGGTGGTCTTGGAACCGGGATAGACTGAAACTCGCGCGGGTTGGCCTGGTCAACTTGGAGTAAGGGGTATCGTCCAATTCAGTACGCCCTTTCTAACAACACCAGGAGTATCATAGATCAACTCACCGTGTAAGCACCTCCTACTTTTCACTGATAGCTGAGAAAACTTGCGATTGCGAGCTGAATTCTCGAAGAAAGTCCCTCGGACGCGTGCAATCCGTGCCGGTAACATTTCAAAGCTCAGGATTCTAGAAATGAGGCTGCAGGTCCAGGAGTTCGTGGAGTCTTTGGGAGATGCTCATGAGATTGAGAAGCAAGAGAAATTCGAAGCGCCAAAGCGCCAAAGTCTAGACCATGATGCATGAGGGTCGAATCCGGCACATGGCATCTCAAATTCTTTTCCAATTTACTCTACGTGTGTATAGCAAACACGCACATCTCATCTCAGCGCTTCAACAAGTACTACGATGCACAGAAACTAGGGCCTCCTATAGATCATGGAACGGGAATGCGTACTTTCTCGGTTGGCTTGCTCGGTAGTCGGCGTTGGCGTTGCAGCTGACACGGTGAGTCCACCTTTTAGTCATGGTTGTTGTCTTTTTTGAAAGACGAACTTCGAACGTGAGACATATCAGTCGCCAGAATTCTCTTCGGCGACTCTGAAGTCGCAAACAGGTTCTAATCGAATCCGGTTAGAATCCGGGAAGTGAGATGCCTGAGTATGCCGTCTTCGACGATACAAGGTTGCATGTTTCTAGATTAGTGTGCCACCCGGTCTCTTTGACCACCTATAGATCCAAATCTCAGTTCTTTCCTTGTCAAACATCGTGGACTTCCTTTTCACACTCTCTCTATCCCCTGATATGATAGAACTTATTCCTGAATCGATGCTATCCACGCTCTCGGAGATTTCGCTTGCCAAGAAAGAAACCGTACCTATGGACTCGGGCACCCGACGCAATGCAACTCTCACGTACGTTCCCTAACAATACCCTGCCTATCACGAACCGTGAATTCGTTTCTTTCGCCTAGATTCTGGATCCTGGCGTACTATAAAGCGGCTACATCTATGGGATCCCGCTATAGTTTCGAACGGGTTCAAAACGGGTTACTCCTGAACTGCGGATGCCTTACGATACAATCTCACTCATTCGATATATGCAGAATCAGAAGCTTCTTGGCTTGTAATTGTCTCCCAGTCAACTGTATGCCATGGAGAACTCCCCATCTCCGCGATAAGACTTTCTTTCCATCTGACAATTCAATCGTGGTGAATAATGATTAGACCGGTGTCTCCCTTCCCTTATCCATGGATTAGGAACCTCTTTCGATCCAGTTACCAGACCTCTGGTGAGTTCATATGAAGTTTCGTATGTTCCCGATGTTCGGTCGCCTTCTTCTTTCTCAGTTTCAATCGAACATCATTGTCTTCCTGGTTGGAAGGTCGAGGTGAGTTTCTTACGTCAGACACACTTTTACACCGTGTAATATTCAGTGCAGGAATTCTCAGGCTATACCCCTTGTTCCACAAGTATACGGCATACGATCCGATTCCAGGATTAGAAGGTACCTTTATCCTATATTTTATGTTCTATATCTCCTTCTCATTTCCTCGGGCTCTGCATTGGAGCTACCGAGACCGATAGAACGATGTCTCCCGTTAGCTTGCATTCACAGACGTGCGATATCGAATCACCTTGCTTGGATTTGATACTATGCTGACGAATTATGTCTGGATGACAGTGAAAATTGGACCGATCTCTGATCGTTTCACCGTACCAAAAAAAGGTGTTCTGATGGTCGAGGAACCCTCGGTGCTCCTCGCGCTCGAATCAGAGGATACCGTGTTCCGCTCAATCTGCTGTGCTGTTTTTCTCCCAACTATCTCCCAGACTTTACAACGGATCGTGGCTTGTCTTGTATACTTCCGGACAAGGTACTCAGGTACCCATCGTCAGGCGATTGGACGCAGTATCTGTCATCATTTCGGACGATAGCTCCTTTGATGGACCTCACTCTCGACCTCGTCTTCCTCCCGGCTACTCTCGGGATCAGCCATCCCAGTCGCAAATGCCGGTCCCAGCTTTGCTACACTTCGTCGCCAAGTTTTCCAAGAGCTCAGAAACCACCGAGACACTCGATCAGGACTCAGTGACCCGTAAGTCATTTTCCGTGATTGAAACTTTCGCATTGTTACTCAGCTCAGAAAGATTTTCCCCATCTTTCCAAGACGTCTGTATGTTCTTCGTTCGTAGACTCAACTAGAGCTGACGATGCGCACGTCACTTTCACGGAGCCTCCAAGATCATACTGGCTATGTTGGTCTTCACCCCAACGGTCGATGGGGATTTAATTCGTGATAATCGTCATTATAGATGCTTTGACATTATCTTAAAGGTGGCACAAATAAGACGTTGATTGTTGTCGCAAGCACTGACTCTGATATCGAAGATGCTGGTGAGCTTTGCATATGTATGTATCCACGATCCTACCGCTGATCACTGATATATTTTGCCATCAGGAAATCGAGTCAAACGTTGATCCCATAGCTGTGAATCTGTTAGTAAGTTGTAACTATCAAGCCCACACGATAGTTGAGCTCTATACCTGGACGGGGTACAGTCCGACTGTGATAGGTTGGAGCCCGCGTTGGTTTCGATGTCGAAATTTCTTGAGGGTGAGTTGATCTATCGTATCCCAGTCCTGAGAAGTCTAATTAACATACGACAAGATGAGCATACGACAAAAAAGAATTTGTGAAGACTACAACGCCACACTAATTCCGTAGCTGCGTCTTGCATCTCAAAGTAAGTGGCGTGGGTGACCATGTACACTACAATGCACTCGGTTCGACCTGATTAAACTTTTGCAGAAATTCAGCAAGCATAAGTAAAAAGCGCTATATTTGTGCTCGCACAACAGCAATGGGTGGGTATGTAATGAACTTGTGAAGATGAGCGTAAAGAAGGTCAAGAGGGCCACAAGTTCGACCTGGAGAATGGTAGTAAGCAGCATGTGAGTCTGAAGCCGTGTAATGAACGGCTCTTTTTTTTCTTTTTTCTTTTTGCGTTCAAGGAAAAGAGCTCAACAGAGATAAGGAATGAAGAAAACTGAAAAAGACGGAAAACAGAGCTACCAGCACTATTGTTTTCCGGATCCAGGGAAAAATAGGGAAAGCATGGGTCGTTACAAAACTCAAAAGAATTCTAGTAAAGGAAGCAAAGCTCAGTATCTAGAAAAGTCAAAGCATCAAACGAACTTACTGCGGTGAACGATTCCAGGGCCTGATTCATCGTACTCCTGTTTGCTGCACCACATGTTCTGGAAAGTGCTCAAGGACGCCAAAATTGAACCACCGATCCAGACTGAGTATTTCCTCTCCGGGGGAGCCACGATCTTGACCTAGATTTTCAGGTAAGGATGTTATCCGACCCCATAATGGAAATTAGCAATACCTTCATGGCGGACGGAGCAAGACTAGTGATTTCCTTCTGCATGCGGTCAGCAATACCAGGAAACATAGTTGTTCCACCAGATAGGACGATGTTTCCGTAGAGCTCACGACGGATGTCAAGGTCACACTTGTAGATCGAGTTGTAGCTATAAAGGATCGCAATTAGCATCAAATAGATATTTTGTAAGCCGGGAGTGACTGAACGTAGTCTCATGTATGCCAGCACTTTCGAGGCCAAGGAAAGAGGGTTGGAACAAAGCCTCCGGAGCACGGAATCTACAGACAAGATTGATGAGACGGTGAAGAAGGACTGACAGTCGACTATCGACGCACCTCTCGTTACCAATGGTGATGACCTGACCATCGGGCAACTCGTAACTTTTCTCGAGAGCTGAGGAGACAGCCGCGGTCTGAAGTTCTTGCTCGAAGTCGAGGGCGACGTAGCAAAGCTTCTCCTTGATGTCCCTGACAACCTCACGTTCGGCGGAGGTAGTGAAAGAATAACCTCTTTCGGTCAGATGTTTGACGAGGTAGTCTGTCATGTCTCGTCCAGCCATATCCAAACGAAGAATAGCATGGGGCAACGAGAAACCCTCGTAGATGGGTACAGTGTGGGTAACGCCATCACCGGAGTCCAGAACGATACCGGTAGTACGACCGGAAGCGTACAGGGAGAGGACGGCCTGGATGGATATATACATGGCGGGAGCATTGAACGTCTCGAACATGATCTGAGTCATTTTCTCGCGGTTGACTTTGGGATTCATAGGAGCTTCAGTGAGAAGAATTGGGTGCTCTTCGGGGGCGACACGGAGCTCATTGTAGAAGGTGTGGTGCCAGATCTTCTCCATGTCATCCCAGTTAGTAACGATGCCGTGCTCGATGGGGTATTTCAGGGTAAGAATTCCACGCTTCGCTTGGGCTTCGTCGCTGTGCAGTGAACGTCAGATTGCCATTTACGACGGCGCAGATGATAAACATACCCAACGTAAGAATCTTTCTGACCCATACCGACCATTACACCGTGGTGACGGGGTCGACCGACGATGGAGCTGTGATGGTGTCATTCAATATAAGGGATGATCTCGAGGGATAGGAATCGACTAACGGGAACACAGCACGGGGAGCATCGTCACCTGGGGAAGAATCAGTTCTCGATTATGAGCGTTTGTGATTCATTCGTATATTTACCAGCAACTAAAAAATATTGTGTAAGCTCGTCGCGTCAATTGAACGAAGTGATGAAGCACGTACACCCAGCCTTGCACATTCCAGAACCATTGTCAAGAACCTGTATCACCAGTCCAGTCTCTTCGAAGACACGGAATGAAAGGTGTTGCGCTTACGATAGCTGTGATTTCGTCGTCCATTGCGAGTTCGAAAGGTCTTGAGCAGATGCGAAATGTAAAGTGGATGTTAGGATAATGTAACTTCAAGCAAATTTGGTCGGTATTTATGCAGCTTTCAGACCAAGCACGCAGCAGCCCAAGCCATTGAACGAAGTATCGGCGGATGGTATGGTAGTCTGCCAAGTTGCGGCCAGTCTTCGGCACCTCGTCTGCGAGGATTTCGAGCGCTCGAGTGAGAAGGGGCTGACCAACCATCGGCCATCCTGTATGTGATCGTTTCGCTCTCCAAGGTCTGAGCGGAGGTATATGCCAAGAGAAACTACTGGATTAATAGTAGTATGCCGTGTTGTGTATGCTAATGCGCAAGACGAGCACCAATCAGAGACAGAGGATGTGGAGGTTTCAAACTCAGTACAGACTGCGCCGGAGGTAGTGACAGAACGAACGATGATCTCAATGTTTCTATTTTAGTGGACTTGAGGGGCTCGTGCACAGTAGTGTTCGAGTGTCAGTAAATCACGGTCTGCACTTCGATCGCAGCTGAATCGCAGCCATTTGCCAAGACACGGGGATAACAAAGGGATAGCTGGACGGTTGGAACCAGGACTTCGACATTGTTCTGGGTTCAACGCCAAGTCCTTAGTCGGATGGTTTCCGAGACGGACAGCAAGAAGCGCTGGAACGATTGCGGACAAGCCTGACTTGGTCACGGTCATTCGAGGGAAAGAAGGAGTGTGACTGCTCAAGTGTGACACCTCTAAAGCTAACGTCACCAAACCTCCACGTGGCGTACGCGAACACCGTGACCGGTGAGCCACCTGCTTTCTTCCAGAGGCTCCAAGTTCCCAGCGCGCATGCAGCACATCCTCTGCGAGCTGCTTTGACTTCTCTATACTTCTACATTCCCGAAAAAAACTAGTATCGCGCTCTATAGCACATCTTAAAAAAGCCTGGCTCGGAATCCATACAATCTAGAGCTCCAGGTGTGTTGAAACGCCTGTCTGAAGGATAGAAAAGTCGTACTAATGCCCCGCCCAAGATGATACCCTTCAAATTGACTGCCGCTGCGCGTGCTGCAAATATGTCACCCTCAATCAATGCCGAAAAAGGTGCCTACCGTATCCGCGCACCATCTGTGACCAAGTCTACTCCTTTCACTTCTCGCCGTGGCCCTCCTCGCGCGCGAAACCCAGACAGGTTTAGCACCTACATGACACTTCTAGTCGTCCTTCTTGCTACGGCGTGTCTAACCTCGTTTGGGGTAGCCTATTACCTGTTCACTACCAGGTGGGAAGCCAAAACACTCCATCACGTGTACGATTTACCCGCTGATCAAGATACTCAAGCCGTCCGCTTTAAAATCGACACCGACCAACCTGCCCTGCGTCACCGCGACGTGAACGAGAAATTCCTATCTTATCTACCACATAGTGGGTTCCATAATCAGCGTATCGCATTCGAGAATGCCCTTGTTCTTTCCCGCATACTTAACCGCACACTCCTTGTACCCCCCATCCGTCTTGGCAACAAACCTATTCGTTACGTCAAATTTGACACCTTGCAACAATTTCTCGCCCTCTCAGGCAAAGAAGGGACGTATCACTGTGCCAACATTCCACTGCATGTCCCCTCACCTCCAGAATGTCTCGACTATTTTGACTATACACATATTCCTTGGGATTGGCTTGTTGATCTGACCGAGGTCAGGTCCCACCAACGACTACTTCAACGCTGGAACATGACACGAGAATGGACTTACGACCAACTTCACATAACGGACGCCGATACATTATTTCTTCGAGATGTTAACCCATATCATTTTCGCTTTCTTGATACTGCGCGTTCTTCTCAGCCAGTAGGAAAATACACAGAATCTCTCGATATACCTACTCTTGCTTTGTCACAAAAACGCCTCCTCCAGATCGGCACCTTGTTTGGCTCTTCAAGACTACGTCTGAGAAACAGCAGCAACGTCGCCATTCGCAGCGAGATCCGTCAAAGTATGACTTTCACCAACAGCGACCTTGTCGACGTTGCAGATACAATAGTCGCAGCTTTGGGAGGCTCGTATCTTGGCGCCCATGTCCGCCTTGGAGACGGGCAGTTCGTTGAAAATGGAGCTACAAATGTCAGGCTCATCTGGTGGAAACTGGTGCAAGATGTCCTCGGATACACCGCTGAAGAGACTCTGGATCTGGAGCGTGCCCTTCGGGGACCCGGGCTCCAGGGAACGACTCCTCAGCTTCCTGTACATATTCCCTCAGATCCTGCAGCACTGAGAAGACCTCATCCCCCACCATCTCCGTTACCCGGAACTCCATCTTCTGATTTGTCATGCCATGGAAAAAAGCACGCTCGTCCGAACCTTGTCCGGCTCAACACTCCATTGTTCATCTCCACGGATGTCAAGGACCCGCTGACTGATCCCTCGATGGCAGCTTTCATACGCACATTTCCGTGTACTTTCTTCCTTGCAGATTTTTCGCCTCATATCAAGGGTTTGGATACATGGCAGAGTGGATACGATGGAGTGATGCTGAAGGAGTTCGTTCTCCCTTTTCTAGATGCTATGGTTGTTGGGAAGGCGTGGAAAGTGGTTGGCACTGAAGGTAGTACGTTCAGTAGGTTCGTTCATGACATCTTGTGGAGAACGTATCATGGATGGCAAATTGTACAACGGGGATAATGTTTCAAAGTCTCTTTCAGTCCGAATGACCTCGGGGTGATAAGTTCCAGCGGTTTAGTACTAAACTGAAGTCTCAAATTACGAATCAGTGGAGATGTACAAAATGTCTAATCAGAGTCGTCAAAAGCCCACCACGTATCTCGATGTTCTGGACGCTCGCTGGGTCTTTCTGGGACCAGCTCTCCTCCCAATCTTTCCGTTATTGTGTTGGTGTCAAACAACGATAGTGAGATGCGTGGCAACGGGGTCACGACTATTTTGAATAAGTGGACAGCACGGCTCACCTCCATCGCACTACCTTCAATACTGTTCTTCCGATGGTACTGTGGCTTCCACTAGCGGACAGATTATATGCATCGTCAACTGGACACATATAGGATACCTAGTATACGCAGCGGCAGTGGTAATTATTCCGGATCCGCTACATACATACTTTACTTACAAAAACTGGACACCGAGCCGTTCAAGTTCAATTCGAGTCAAGAGACGACTGGCATCGAGCTCAGCCAGTATTACGCCGTTTAACCAATGGATGCACATCGGGAACTCCAGAGACCAATCGCAGAGGACCGTGGACTCACTGGCAGCGCTATCGATGGGTCTTTTAGGCCGTTGGCACTGTCAGTGGCAACACGCACAGCTGAGCTCACGTATACACTCATCTCAACCTCGGGGAACCGGTGCTGCTAGGAGACTGGATGATGATACCCCCTGTTATATGTTCAATCGATAATTCGGCATTCATGACTGATTCCGTTCGTTTCTTTGTACGCGGAAGGGTGTTGCAACGAGGTGGATGCTGGGCAGCCTTCGTCGTGCCGTTGCGCTCATTGCTAGGGCTGCTTTCTGTCCCATACGACCGAGCGGAGGGAATTGAACTGGAGGAATCATCTTGGGTCAGTACACGGTGGGCTCGATTGGTTCCGCATGCTACTCACCGGGAGGAAGTCGACGTCGTGCGTCGTTCATCATTTGCTCGACGTCTTTCTGAGTAGCACTGTTTTCGAACACAAGTTCATACGGTGGCCACGACCTCGGAGGTTTGCCTTGAACTCCGGGTCGGTCCTGACTCCTGATCAGCGCTCTCCCAATAAGGTCAACACATTCGGGAAATATAAATCGAACTCATGGTTGCAAAGAACTTGCTACAACGATATGTACCTTCGATGAACGATACCGTCCCGAGTCCTTCCAAACCCAAAAAATATTGGTAAAAAAAAATGTCATGGCTTCGATGCTACGACAATCGGCTGCTGTCTATGGGATCGTATGGTACTAACTTGAACTGTGGCTACAGATATCCGTTCGGCGACGCTACGTTCAGGTCTGGACGTGAATTCCAATGATCATCAGATAGGTGCGACTTGGGCTCACATTCCGATGCTACGTCTTTTTCGTCCTTCTTCATCAATAGGAGTCCCCGACCTTTGCCTCGTGAGTCTACTCACATTCCTTCCAGGTATCTGCGAATGGCTTGAGCTACAGCTGAGAAGTCAGAAGCTGGGGTTCGCTCACATCTTCCTATCTCGCTTGCGCGATGCTACCGATCTGTGTGGTAGGCTGCTCTATGAGTCTAAGGACTTCGAACAGTAAGTGTCAATGATCTTAATTGGTCATCGCATACTGCGATGGTGGTCTGAATGGGTGCGAGGGGTGCGGCCAGACTGCATCGTGGTCTGGTCTCTTCCATTCCCATGGTATGTACTCTTGTCGTGACCTTTTTCAAAGGTGATCATCGCAAGTACAAATGGGATGGAAGTGGACCAGGGTAGACTGCAGTGAGTGTCGGGCATGATAACGATTGCATGGGAAGTTCGAAAAAAAAATTATCTCGGAATCATGGACTCCGGACTGATGCTCTACGCTACCCAGTCATGAGGATCGAAACAGACTCAGCTGGAACGAGATACGGCATGCGCGACTGCGACAGGAATGAGGGTTTGGATAGATGAGAGAGAAAGGTGGGCTTATCATGGAAGGGAGGAGAGCTATATCTAGGACAGTGGCGGGGATCAGAAACGCGAGGATAAGTACGTCCCAAATGCTGGGTTTTCCCGCTAGAACCCGCGTCAAATGACACCCCTTCGCTCAGGCTTTTGTTCGTTGCAATGGACCATGAAAGCTCCATTTTTATATCTTGTTTGGTGAATCGGGACTGGTCCAGGTGTGTTCGAATAGTTCAAAATCGTTGGTTCGCATCTCTTTCACTGTAGCACCCTCCTAGGATGGCTCACCGATGACCACCATGGTGATCAGGTCATTTTCAGGGAAACACCAGAAACGTGGACAACACAAAGAACCGCGAAGTCCACCTCTTCCTATAGCTGGAACGAAGTAAGATCGCTTACAAGTTACTAGGTGAAATACTCGATGTCTGGTTCGTGGCCCCCTCTATACGATTTCTCAGTCCTTCACACTCTCTGCTCTCAGGGACCATCTCAAGAGGTAAACGAAACGTCTCGCACCTTTTCAATAGACTTTGAGACTCTCATGGGTTTATTAAAGGTCTATAAAGTTCAGAGGGTTGCACCGTGAAAGGTTTGCTCGAGCATCGGAGACCTCGCTGATCACACCAATAATGATATGCATTTGAGCCCTTACGCGGACGATCCTCGCTTTTTTGGATTCGGCAGGTTTTTATAGCATATGATTTCGAACATCGTTCAGCCTTGGGTATCCTTCTTGTGGTACATGAACTCTACAGAAGCTATATCCACGCCTGTATTTCGAGGGCATCAAAATCAGCATGTTCTGGAAGGACCAGAATAACTGGATACTTTCGAAATCGTTCGAGTTCGTCTGGCAATATCTTGGAGTGCGTCTCTTTTTTTGGCTTGAAGATGCGGTGGGTCAATCTGTGACTGATGTATCCACCAGAGGACCAGAGGGCAAGACTGTCGGTGGACAACAGAAAGCTTGCCTTTCGTTTGCAAGAATTGTTGCGAGCGAGTTCACTGCGTAGGATGAGGACTCGGAGAACATCTTGGAAAAAGAAATATGTCTATGTGAAGATGTAGGTCATGCATAGTCACGACATCTACAGAGCCGGTGGTTTCGCTGATTTGTCTATCACTGAGTTTTTTCGTGTATCTAGTCACTTGCTTCTGAGTTCGTCCGTGAAGTCTAATTTTTGGCTTTCGGCCATGTCAGCTGCCGCCAGTCGTCTCTCCGTGACAAATTCAATGACCCGCAGAGTCGGCGCAGACCACTTCCTATTCCTCGCCTGGACCGAAATGGTCATTCAAGTTCAAGACGACACATTTAGAGCCTACTAATTGTCTCGTACTATAGCCATCTACTAGGTTGATGTTGGTTCAATACTGGCGCTGTCCAGGACGAAATCGCTGTTTAACCAGACTCTACCCCAACAACTTCCATCTCCTACCACAGTGAGCTCTATGTTCGCATGCCACTCGCTAGGGAGCTTCGTTTCGGCATGCTCTAGCTGGATGATTTTGGACGCACGGGGCTACGAAGTGGTCTTGATCAGCGCTTTCCTAATAAGGTTAACGTACATGAGAACGTTGAACCCGACTCACCGTGGTGTACCTCTCGTAGCTTGCTTGTTGCGTTCCGCGACTCCCGGTCCAACCACAAAAATTGACGGTAAACCTCCTTTCTAGCGACCTGCGGGAGCACCTGCCAATAGCAACCGTGGCCATCTTCGTCGTCGACGCTGCGTTCGAGTTCAACATGAATCACGATGTACACTACATATGCGTAACTCCTGACCCACGTTTGGCGCCGGGTTTTCCCATATCGATAAGAGAAGTTGCTTAACCCCCATGCTCTTCGTGTCTCACACTTTGCATAGGTACTATCTGCGGATGGTTGAGCTTGGACATGGATTCGAACATTAGACACACTCACCTATGCATGCCTTGCCCAAAGAATCTTATCGATTTCGTGCTTTGCCATGTGCTTTAGTCTATGGACAGTGGATGGTGAGTGTGAACAATTCCGATTGGGAATCTTGTATCGCGATGACTGTCCAAACTTGAGTGCAATGGATTGGGGATGGATTGGGAAAGACCAGGACTGTACCACAGTCTAGTCTCTTCCATTCCCATGGTATGTACTCTTGTGATGGCCTTCAAGGCCATCATCGCAAGTGCAGATGGGTTGGATGAGTACTGGACTAGGTATGCAGTGATTGGTTGTTTGCATGATGAATGATACCGATACCAGCAGGGGAAAGGACGAGAGAGACAAAGGAGGATGACTTACAGCCATGCGAGAGGAGAGGTAGTCCAAGGTGGGGGGCGAAAGGAATGGGATCTGGAGGAATTGGAGAGCGACTCGAGCTTATGTACGACGAGGGGGGAAGAAGTAGAAGGTGAGCTATACGTGGACGGGCGGGGATGAGAAAACGAAAGGCTGATTTTTACTATGGTTTGCCCGCTAGAACCCGCGCTAAACGGCACCACCAGAAATCGTCTGACCCCACGGCTTTACTCCACATTGAGAGTGTAAAGACCGGAATTGAAACGTCTTGACAGGTCTTTCGAATCGGTCTGTCTTCTATATACGGATCTTACCTGCAGCCTGCTCCAAGTGGCCTCCGAGACTGACCGGTGAATGACAACTCCATTGATAGAGCCTTCGAAGAAGTTTAGAACTAGAAGGTCTGTAGTGCTGGAGTACCTGATTACCTCTACCCCCGGCAAGGTAGGAGTACGCCACCCCATAACCTCATTTACTTTGACAGATAAACCCTCGGTCCACTTTGAGTCATATACCAAGCCACTCACAGGGTTTTCAGGCCTAGAGTTCCACCCCGTGGAAAGCATCACTCAAATATCTGCGCCTCCTGGAGTCGCCGCTCTTGCTGATCACACCAATGCGCCCGTCAGGCCTTACCATCTTCCCGCCAGAGTGAGATCCGGCAGACCAATATAGAATATGCTTTCAACTACATCCGCGCTTACAGCCGAGCCATTTCTCAGATAGTTTCATCGTACATCGTACGTAGGTCGTGAATCCAACAAGGTTGGCCACTGGACCGAGGAGATGAGAATTAGACTGTAAATGAGCGAAACAATGAAATTTCTGCAATGTTGCTCTTCGAAAGAGAATATTTACGTCCCGCAATGTTTCGAATAAATCTGAGTTAATCGAATTTTTCAGGCTTGGATCACGGAGCGAGGAGGAGAACATGTCCAAAAAAAGAAACTGATCGAACGAGATGTGATTGTGCAATGCACGGACTTGGTCCATGGACCCCAGATGTGAATTTGTAGGGGGATGTCCGTATTTGGCCAAGCCACTTCCTGACAAACGCAGATCTTCCCCTAACCGGCGACCGGCGACGCAGCCAAGATCATGCTGAGTCCAGTGGCGGCGGTAACTCCTCTGCCAGCAACTCTTCGTCCCTTACCGTCATGTCCTCCGAGTCTCCTGCGTGTCTTGTCAAACTACCCGCCAAAACGCTCAATCGTATATGTTCATGGTTGTTCAACCCAAATGATCTCCTGAACTTGGCGATGACCGCAAAGACGCTACACGACGTGGTCGTACCCAATCACATCGAATTCCGTATCATTCGCTGTGACATTCGACGCCGAAACGTGTGGAACAAAATCGCTAGCGTCCCTGCCTTGACCTCGAAGATTGTAGCTCTCGAGATAATCCCAGAAGACCCTACGTCAGACCGCTTTACGGACATCGTCTTGCCCATAAACTATCTTGGACAGGCAGAAATCGACAAAGACGACCCTTCCGAATGGCCTCGTAACTTTCGCTGGGGAGCGAATCAAGCTCCTGGGATAGAATTTGAGATCAGCTGCGCAGCCGCTCTCGCAAAGGCCATTGGACATATGGCGACCCTCAGATGCTTCCACTGGGCAGACTATACCGCTGTTTGCTCCCCCGATATATTCCTTGCCTTGAAGCACTCCTGCCCCAGCCTGACTGATGTCGAGGTGATGATCGACGGTGATTTTTTGGCGTCCGCTCATCAAGACTTTGCTAGTTGCCCAGTACGTCATACCTCACATGTCTGGTCGGTCCTGTTCTGACGTCCAGACATAGCTTTGGCAACTGAAGGACCTGACACGCTTTTCGCTCACCTTCATGCACGTCACTCTGGACGCAGCAGTCGCACGCGAATACGTCGAACGCATGACCGAGATGTTGATCGACCGGTGCCCAGATCTAGAAGAGCTGCTCTTACGACTGGGATCCCAAGATGCGCCTAACGACATCACATGCTTGGTCACCACCGCCAAATGGCCTTGTCTAAAACGGCTCAGCTTGGCTGCCAAAGTGAGCGACGATCACGAAGAAGCACTCGCTGAATTCCTAGCGAAACATCCTCGTCTGCACGAACTTCAATTGTGTCAGGGCATAACTAACTCTCCCATCGTGCGACTGAGCAACCTCCCGCATCTGCACAGTCTGCACCTAGGTTGGGGCGTCGCGTGCAAGGACATCACTGACGAAGTGGCGGAGAACCTCGAGTACCTTGGCTTGTTCCTTGATTCTGGAGCGGACGAGAGGCTTGGGCCGTTGCTTGACAAAATGCCCAAGTTACGCCAATTTGAACTTGTTGGAGTTTCTGAACCCCTGTCTTTGGACTCGTTGACGTCTATGGTGAAGGCCTGCCCGTCTCTTGAACGACTCGCTATTCACGGTGCGCATCTCGAAGTCGAGGATGAGGCGTTTGCAGTGAGTCTCTCTTCATACATTTCCGCTTTCGCTCGGGACTCAACAAATTTTTGGCATCGGTAGGATATCAAAAAAATGGACGGTTTCTTCTCTGGCTTTGATCGTTTAACGCATCTCAGTATCCGCGGGAAGGAGTTTCCCGTGCCAGACATCTACAAGAACTTTGCACAGACGATTCCCACTCTTGAATATCTCGAAATAGGCGTCAGGGATTATGTTTGGTATACCATTGATCGCAAGGAGGACGGGTCGTATACTGGATATCATACGACGGAACATATAGATGGACTGGACGTAGAGGATTGGGGAGGGTTATACCAAGGGGCGAGGGTTAGTGTTTATTGAGCCTCTCCGGAGACCGAACAGTTTCTAAGACGGACGATGTTCTTCGAAGAAAGAGAAATGTCATTGTAATACATTATACCAGACATACCTGTAATATTGTAAAACTAGTCATATTTTAGAGGTCGGATTCGACGATCTCGAAAATTCCGTCGCCGTGAAAGTCAGAAGGCCGCCCCGAAGTAATGGGGCCATATTATTTTGAGGTACAACATGCAAGGTACGTGGTATGCAGGTATAGCCGAGAAACGAAGTTGATAATGATAATGATAAGCCACCCCAAGTGTGGCGAGGGAAAAGAAAGAAAAAAGAATGCCTAGTCATTCCTCGTCAAGGGGATTAGACTTGAACATTTTTGCTAGTGGAAAACGTATGAGCCATGACGTAGGAAACGAATGAATGTAAGACAAAACTCACGCGAACGCTCCGATGACGTTGCCCTGAGGATAGTATTCGCAGACATAGAAACTTGCAGCCTAGAAAAAGGGGCATCCCTGTCAGACACCGCGAGTCGACTCGATGCAGAAGAAACTCACTCCATATTTCGCAGAGAATATGCCGCTGCACGATTGTACCGCGCATCCGACCTGAGTGGACGCTTTCCAGACGACCTGCGTGAAATGAGACGCTACAGGAGCGCTGGAAACGTATTCCGCTATTTTGCAAAACATGATCATGAGTATCTTATTGAGTCGATAAATATACATGATTGACTTACAAACTTCGTTCGTCCAAGTTGCTATGGCTTTGATGATCGTGTACGACGAACCGGTGCCAGCTGCGAGGTTTTCTGAACGATTATCTATCAGCATGGTGCAGGTTTTTGGATAACAAGCAATATATGACATACCTCCGAAAGCTCCGAGAGCTCCGGCAGAATGTGCGAAAACGCAGTCATCCGCCCATGATTGAGCCAAAGTGGCCAAGGTAGAGTTCCAGGTCAGGTCAGAAGCGCCGTGGAGGGCACGTACTGTGTTGTGGGCCGAGAGGTATGTGGAGATATCAGTGCTCGAAGCGGTAGCTAATGTGACGGCATCTGCGGCAGATGCAAAGGTGTACACTGAGGTAGTGCTGGCGGTGGTGGAGTTTTCAGTCGCCGACACAGGGGAGCTAGCGAGACTTGAGATGCTGGAAGAGGTCGTGGCGGGGATTAGGGAGCATGCAACCACGGAGTCGGACTTTATTGTTGTCGCGGAAACTGAGGGGGAGGAGGCATATGTTGCTGATGCAGTAGTTGATGCCAACACAACGGGTAGACCAAAGGCAGCGAATGCCGCACACATCAAGAATCCGACCATTATCAGAGAACTCTGGGAGGAAAAGAGTAAGAGAAGAGAGAAGAGAGATGGGAAAAGATGCAGAAAAAGAAAGAAAAAACTGACCTTTGAGCGATGTCTGATGTCCTTTCCGCTGCGGTGTCAGATATATAAGACGCATGAGCAATGACATGCAGCAATAAGCCTGGGTGGGACTATTATAATGGATGCATATAAGTCTATGGGCACGGAACGAGAGATGAAGCGGCGTACAGTTTTCATTATTTTACAGTAGGACTGCGCCACATGAGCGTCAGTGGTACTTGTGCAACACTTACAGCGGTGAAGTCTGTTTTTGGGCTTTGCTACACTTCCTGGTAGAGCACTGAGTATAGATAGGCCTGTGGGGACCTTGTTGAAGACATCCTCGATGAACTTGTGGAAAGTTGTTAGTCCAAAAAACTTTTCGATTATGGGTGGAAGTACGATGCCGGCGCGTAACGATTTTCGCGGCGGAGGCTTTTGCGACTGAGATACAAATTATTTCAGACTCCGAATGGCCGCCGGCCACTTCTAACCCGGAGAGATTCCAAATTGCAAGTTTGCTTGATTCCGATACGACAGGACATCTCCAGCTATCCTCCAGCTAGACTTTAGCAAAGCCCGGGCGAATCGCATCTGGAGGACTGCTAGAGCCTGCAGATTGCTGGACCAACGGAGTGGACACGGCGAGGGTCCGCGGGAATCGACGAGTTCCGAGTAGTCAGCGCTTTCGATCTTTTATCAGGACACGATGTCGACGACAATCAGTCGTGGCGTTGAATCTGACTCTTCCCTCCTTCTCCGCCACCACGAATAGTACAAGAGCGCGTTTGTTTTCTATCCCCGTTTTGCCTAGCAGCTTTGCCTTCGTAGCTAGTGATAGGCTGCTATCCTTGGACTACGACCTGCGATGGGTCCTGGCTAGATTAGCTTGCACGTCACGAATGGATTTATCATTTTTCGGGTGATTTGCGTGTATTCCATCAATCCTAGAAGTACTAGTCTCTGTATACTTGACTTGTACGATATGACTGCACGGGCTATATATTTCTACTTGGAGCTACATCCTCCTCCTCCTCCTCCTCCTCCTCCTCCTCCTCCTGATCGCAGCTGGTAGTCGCCGCTGGTCGCCTTGGATGTTAGAGTGCATAATCGTATTTTCCTAGTTGCCTCGTTATTTGAAACCCCACAGCGATCGACCTACACATGGTCGACGTTTCGATCTGCCACAATTCCCGTCCTGATAGCCGGGGCGCCCGCATCCTCGACAACTGCAAGTTCATTTTTGGACAATCCTTTCATTTCGTCAGGGCTTCCATTCGCATTATTTACTTTTTTTGATATTCGTATCTTCTCATTGAGTCTCACGTTCGTTGCCTGCCACTTCCTCTTGTCTTTTCCCGCGAAAAAACCCTGCTAAACGGAGCTCGTTTGATCGGTTACACCACACACGCGTTAGCTGCCCGCCCAAAGACTTCCCTAATTTCCTTAATCTCTTACTTCTTTGTTATCGATCCAACTGCCATAAAAACCTTCCTTTTTTACTAAATGTCTGTAGCAACGGAATCCCCCCGCCATTCTGCATCACCTTCTACGCCTTCTCATCATCCAACGGTGACTTTTGACGAACGTACTCGATCCAGGCAGCCATCTTCTTCGATTAACCAGAGCAAAACCTCTCAAAAATCGTCAGATAACGCCGTCGGGGGCGTTAATGGTCATGGATCATCTTCCACGCGGACCGCACGTCCACCAAAGTCATCAACGCCCGTCAACGGGAAAGAAGGCGATGAAACCGCTTGGGGATCAAACTTTTGGGTGACATTGGTTGATCCGCAGGTAAGAGTTGTATGTGACGCTGAAAGTGGTGTGTTGAATTAACTATCAGAGGAATGAACATTACAGACACAGACATCCTTCTTTGCCTGCCCGACTACCGGTCAGGTAAGTTGGGATCCTCCAGTAGGCCATTTTGTGTGCGTCAGATTTACTCGTTATTCGCGACCATTCCCTTCTAACACTAACTGCTGTTCGCGTAGTTTGCCTCCCAATGAAGAAGGAGAATGGTGGGAGTTGTCCGATGACTCTCGTGGCGGTATTCCGTATTATTATCAAACAAAGACAAGTGAGACTGTCTGGGAACGTCCAGAGGGTTTCGTGATACCTCTAGGCATAGTTCAGGTATGTCGCACTACTGAATTCGCTCATAACCCCTTGTCTAAGTATATCATAGAATACCGCTCTCGGTCGGCGGTTATCACAAACAGCGTTCAATCGCTTCTCGCATCTCTCGGTCAACTTCAGCGATACACCTTCCAACAAAAAGATGGAAGGAGGGCCTGAACCACCACCTTTTCGACGTTCCCGATCATACGCCAATGATCAGGGAGACCAAACCTCCCAAGCCAACGGTACTTCGTCCAAGAAACAACCTGCGTCTCCCGCTCGACGGTCAATCTCCAGTGATACCCATCTATACCACAACGGATCTAACAAACACGGCCCAAACTTATCCCCCATTCCAGCGTCACCATACACCACCGATGCATCAGCACACTCATCACCCGTTTCCCGGAAATCCACAACCAGTACACCTAATAAATCCATTCTCAAAGCCCCCGAGAAAGAAATTCCCAATGGAAGACTCACTCCAAATGGAAGCGCGCGTCAGAATGGCTCAGACTCGCCACCCTCCAGGACCCGCTCAAAGTCTTCTTCCTATGTATCTCGTCGAGCACCACAGCCGCAGAGTCTACACGCAGCTGTAGAGCTCCTCTCGAGCTCTCATTCGGACTCTGGCCACGCCCCACCCCGTAAATCAATCAACGGCACATCTGGCGAGCAGAAGACGAACGGGAAACCTAAGCAGCCTATATCTCCTCCCACTACACCTACCAAGGATAAGAATCAACGTGACGTCCCGCCATCGCCTCGTAGACCTATTCCAGCTGTACCGAAGGGCAAGGGCGCTCCGGGAATCGCTGGTAGGCAGATTAGCGCTCCTACACTCAATCATGGTTCGTTTCTGTGTCAACGTTTCCCTGGATATACGTTGTCTGACTCTTGTTTCTTTGTCCTCTGCAGAAGCAACAGCTAACATGAGCCCGGTCAAGAATCGAGCTAACGGGAAGCCGATCCTCGTCGAGCCCCGCCTCCATTCTCTCTCTCGGATCCCTACAACGGGGACACTTGGAACTGGGTGCGTGATACTTTTCTTTAGGCGTGTGTCAACGTCTCATACCTTCATCTGGTAGGACTTATCCGATCCTACCCCAAGACCTCGCCTCCGATATACAACAGTTTTCCGAATCCGAATTTGCCCGTCAATACTTCTCGACGCATCGTACTGGATTCATATTCAGAAGACGAGTACCTGTCGCTCAAATGATGACTTGGCAGAAGGTATGCCACTAACACCTGTTTGTTCGAACTCCACCGATTGAAACGACTGTACAGGTCCCTTTGAACTCACCCCTCCTGATGGTAAATCGTTCCTTACACAAGGACGCAGTCAAGGCTTTCAAAGTCATCCAACGAATCATGGGAGACAGGGAACGCGACAGAGCCGTTGGTGTCCGTATGCCGACGGACAATCACGTCTCTACTGTTGCTTCCATCAACGCTTCTGCTACTTCACTCCCCGGTGCTGTCGTTGGAGTCACTGAGGAAGAACGATGGCTCCTGGGAGATGGGTTGACCCATGGCGAGTTGCGAGACGAGATTTACTGTCAGCTTATGAAGCAGCTTAGTGGAAATCCAAGCCCGTACGTGGTTTCTCTTCCGCGCTATGTCATCAATCTGACTCTCTATACCAGTGAAAGTGTGTTCAAGGGTTGGCAGCTGATGTGTGTTCTCCTGATCACCTTCCCACCATCGAAGAACTTCGAAACGTATTTGCGGTCGTTCATGCAGCAACATACTTCTGACCAGGAAGGAAGGGTTGACATCATGGCCAAGTATGGTCTGCGACGGCTAGCCTTCATCTCCAAGAAGGGGCCCAGAGGTAAACCACCCACAGTATCAGAAATCGAGATAGCATCGGTGAGTCATATCCATCACGCTCGCCTTCGTTGACTCACTAATCCACGAATGAGCAGGATGCTGCATTCAATCCGTCGACATTTGGCGAATCCCTCGATGCGATCATTAGATTACAAGGACGCAATTACCCCACACAGAAGGTCCCCATCATCCTACCATTCCTCGGCGACGGTATCCTCGCCCTCGGAGGTCCCAAATCCGAAGGCATATTCCGTGTCCCAGGAGATGGAGACTCCGTTTCGGAACTCAAATTGCGTATCGACCAGGGCTATTACACTCTTGACGGTGTTGACGACCCACATGTCCTGGCGTCTCTCATGAAGCTCTGGCTCCGAGAACTATGTGATCCACTCGTACCTGAGGAGATGTACAACGAGTGTATCTCGAATGCTCAAGATCCCGAGGCGTGTGTTCATATCGTCCAGAGGCTGCCCACCATCAATCGGAGAGTCGTGTTGTTTGTTATCAGTTTCCTGCAACTGTTCTTGGAGGAGAAGATACAGAGCGTGACGAAAATGACACCTGCCAATCTCGCATTGGTGATGGCACCTAATCTATTACGATGCAATTCGGAGTCGATGTCGGTCGTTTTCACTAATTCACAGTGCGTTTCAGTATTCTTCATGTGTACAGAAGCCAGTGACTCAACACTAGTTTTTGTCCAGATACGAACAGATTTTCGTTTACAACTTACTCCTACATCTCAAGTGCAACGAAGTAGATGCAGACTACATACCCACCCACGGACTCGGTGCCGTCGCATCCCAGCCTTTACCACGCGTGTCGAAATCCCGCTCTCGCCGTCCACACCACTAACGAGACAGCGCTTTCAGCCCCCACGGTTCGTTTCAATACCACTATCCTAGAATCTTCATACCCCCCAAGACTAAAAACAGCTTACCTATACTTTGTTACTCCCGTCTTGGTAAACCTCGGTCGGAATCCCGTTGTAAGTATGTAGGACGTATATGTTTCATTCCAGATAATATATTTTATAATACGGACTGTGAATGGTGCCTGCGCATGTCATTGTCAGGCAAGCAAGGGCTTCGGAATCAAAACCGTCTTTTAGGATCCTTTTCCCATTCTCCGAATTCATAATTATCGTCAACCTCCTCTGTCTCGGTCTTCCATCCGTCCCATCTGGGTTCTGAGGGTTCCGACGACGACGACCGAGATGCTCTGTTGACGGTAGACTGAGCCAAAAGTTTCTCGATATGCGAGAGCATAGCCCAAGACTCTCCATTCTCCTCTTCCCACATATTCCCCTGCACAAGATCTCCTCGGACATGTTCGATCAACTTTCGAGTCCGAGCATCTGTCTCAACGATGTTCACCGCCATTTCCTCCAACGCATCATACACACCCTTCAGATCCCGGAAACACGCCCACCGAGTCTCGATGAGCTCGTTATAAGCACTCGTCGAGCACCCAAAGACATACGACGCAACAGATAGTCTCCGAGCGTAGTCGAATATCGAGAGCGCCAGATGTGGGTCCTGGTACTTTTCACGGAACGATTTCATGAGGAGAGCGACGACCTTGGGGTATGTCGGGGGTTGCAGCATAGGAAGGTCTGGTGTGGGGGAAATGGAAGTGGATGAGAGAGCTTCTGCGATGGCTTTACGAGCTACTTCTTCGTATTTCTTGGATTCGTCGAAGACTTCGGTCATGGCCCATTCTAGGAGCTGTTGATCTGTATCGCAAAGATTCATTGCCTCCTTCTTACGATCCAGTAGTTCGTCAAGGTCCGTACTCCATTTCATTTTCTTCGAATGTCGTCTCAGCTTCCCGAACAAGTCGCCGATTTGCCTCCCGATCCCTTTGCCTATCAGCGGGTCGTCTCCGGTTCCGGTTGCGGTCTGAATTTCTTTCTTTTTCTGCGATGCAGCTTCGAAGATCATGTTGAACATCTCGTCGAAAGCACTGATTTCGCGCTCTGTCATGGCTTGTCGGCGAGCGACGGTGTTTGGACGTAAAGGACTGGACCGGATGGTGGATAAAGGTGAATGGTCCCCTAGATCGTCAAATACGTGTTCCCAGGGAGATGCTTTCGTGTTGAAGATGGATTCGGGTGGTGGGGGCGGCTCAGTCCTCACACTGACAAAACGTTTGGATAAGCTCACGAGAAAAAGCGTAGATATACATACCTCGGAGTAACGGGGGCTTGTGTAGCATATTGTCTGTGTTGTTGATAGCGCTGTCGATGAGAAGAGAAGTAGGATCGAGGTTGGTGAGGTACAAAGTAAGATTGAGGCAAATTTTTGGCTGAAAATATGCATTCTACGCCAGATGGGTTGGCTAGCCAGCCGTACGCTGGGAGATCATCGAATATACCGCCCCATAGGTAGTCTGGTGGTGGAGGTCTGTACCGAGATTCATTGTCTCGCTTCGTGATGACTCTCCTTGGCGTACCTAGAAGAAAAGTCAGAGATATGCCTTGTACTTTGGATACACTTTCTGACCAGTCGTGAGTGATTTTGAGAGCCTCGAGACGTGTCTATTAGCACGACAAACAGGAAGCATGGTGGAAGAACGTCGAAATTGGAGGCAAGGTGGATGATTCAACGAACTTCGAAGATTGGTGGGAAATAAATTCCCAGTTTGGTTCAGCCCTTCGTATCGAAAATCGGCCTGGCCGCGCGAATTTTCGCCCATGAAAGATATTCGCGTTAGGTATATACGTTCCTACTAGAAAGCACTTGGAAGCACTACGATAAGATAAAATTTAGATTGACTCCGCTCTCCCAGCAGGATACACCGTCAATAGGCTCTGTGTTCATCGCAAACATATTCCCCACTGCGTGACCTTGCAGATATTGCATCATCAACCTCTCGTTCAGTTCCCGTTACTTCACTCAGCATCTTGCGAAGACATTCCAACGTTAACGGAGCGATTGCGCATCTACAACAATACAACCACATTGGCTCCTCGTCGAGTTCTCGAATTGACGGTATGCAATGATCCGCAAGGTATAGCATCAACGACCACGGTGAAGTTGGATCGTCATAACGTGAGATGCAGAGATTGGTCAGGTCTTTCCACTCCGTGTAAACACGAGCCTCTGCGTAGATCTCCCCCTGGAATATGTTCAATGCAATGATGTGCAACTTCTGTAGCGAAGGCAGGTTCTCTGCAAGAAGATTGAGGATATCCGGGCGGAAGGCACCTACGCCAATACCCAGCTGGGTCAATCTCTCGTACGGCGCACGACGGACGAAAGCGACGGCGATGAGACGAACATCGTTGTATTCGAAACCTGACGACCATGGCACCAAGGCGAGGGATGTCAAGGAAGAACAGAATTGTTCTATACATCTCAGTACAGATTCCGCAGCGATGATTTTGATGCGCAGTTCGAGGGATAGCAAACTAGTAGAGACGACACGAGAGAGCGTCTCAGAGACGAAGTTCGGGCGCCTGGCGAAAGGATGCAAGTCAAGCACTAAATGCTGGAGAGTGTGACAATGCCGGTTGATGAATTGTGCAAGTACGGACGGGTCAGCGAGCAAGTCCGACTCTTGTCCGCAGAGAATGCGAAGATGGAGTTTCTCTAGATGAGGAAAGAAATCGAGGGTGCGCAAGAAGGGCGTCATCTCGAATACTATCTGCTCGAAACCTCGTATACGAAGGGACCTGATAGACACAGTACGATTGATGAAATAGGCCAGCGTTTCCGGCAAGCGTGCGCGGTCTACAGCATTCGTATCGGAGATTGAGAGGCAGTCTATGTCCAGTTCATGCAGATTTTCAAGAGAGGCGGATAAAGGGAGGATGCCGGATAGTCGATCTAGAGGATAAGAGATTGATAATTTCTGCAGGTTCTGTCCGAACACAGGCCATCCAGCGTTGAGAAGTAGGCCGTCAAAGGGACAAGGACCCTCCCCACCCCAGAAAATATCGTACTCTCCCACATTTGATAGACCCCCAATGGATTTCACAAGAGACCTTATCATTGATTCGGTATCCCGCGTAGCCGAGTCTGGCTTCCTTCGCTTTTGAATCTTCGTTCTGCTGGAGAGCCGACCAGGTCTTAGTAAATGAAGAAGCCGTTTCATAAAGTGCTTTTTTGAACTGTAGGAGTCGCGTGAGTGATCCAGAAGGGACTCGAGGAGCCCAAGACCCTCGACGGTAAAAGGTGCGATTTGGAAGACCCGAACGCGTCTGGCGATGTCTGCATTACTTTCAAGTAGTTTCAAAGATTAAGTAGTTATAAGACTCGATGCTCAAGAGGTTTGACTTACATGATGCGTTCCATGTCTCTAACCGTACGTGGATCGTAAGAACACAGACGCACCCGTCTGTAACGATCATCAGTTGCTGCGTCGTAGAAAGCACGGTTCAAAGTTCTCAGTCTTTGCAAAGAGTCTGACGGAGTGTATTGTGCTATGTGTAACCATATCTCGGGTGGAAGTTCGAGTGGTATTATAGTGGTACGGTTTGCCTGAATAAATTCTGCGAAGTCTGCAATTTTTTCGACTTGAGTAAGATTGTCACTCGCCTTTGGTGTCTTCGAGACTGGCCCCCGTCTTTCTGGCCACATGAGTGGAACTTGGACAGCTATAAGTGGGTCTGTAAGAGATATAGCTCGGTGAAACGCCAAGGATCCACTGGCAAGCTCTGGCAAGTCGCCAACTTGAAGTTCAAACGTTCAAGTCCGACACTCATGCGCCACGTTGTCACAGCACAGCGAAGGCAGTGAGACGATCTGTCACGATCGTCACAACTTGTCCTCCCGGCGTCTCGTCGCCCAGAGACATCCTAATCCTCCTAGCCTGTGGCCTGAGTCCTGACGTCGACATTCTCGAGATTCGAGCGCTTGAGTCTCTCCACAGTTGCTCGCCTTGGACGGAGCATGGGTAATGATGTATTACGATCGTCGAGAACCCCATCTGTGAAGGCAGGCAATATCCCTGGTGATAAACTGAAATTCCTCGAACTAAATCAAGATATATTGCTGGTGGTTTTGTCCTTCTGCGGTATATTGGGCGTTATTTCGGCTAGTCAGGTAAGTCAGATGTGCATATGTACTCCATCGTACATCACAATGCTCATATGTGTTGTATCAGACGTGCAAACACCTTCAGTCTCTTGCTCTTTCGAGATATGTATGGTTATCCCTTGTTCTGGACCTACAAGCGAGAATGTTGCTCGATGTGCCACCCAGCCAGAATCTACGTGAACTGTCGACGCTCGAACTTGTCAATCTCGCCAAACATACAGTGCTGGGCCCTAGTTCGTGGTCACGTCCATATTCTCTTGAAGGTGCCATCTCTCGTAGATCTCTCGTGAATCCTCTCCAACCAAATCAAGAGATACTATCGGCAGAACTCCTCCTCGGCGGGCAATATGTGGCTATCATTTCACAACACGTAGATGAGAGTTCCGAAGTCGAAGTTGTAGTCACCCAGTACGGCAAACTCTTTATCTGGAATGTATCGAAGAACGCGCTGGTATGGCAATATAACTCTCCCGAGAGATCAGAACCGCGAATGCACAGATATTCTGTCGATATGCTCGATTATGGCCGGAGTGCTCGAATCCTTATCGTAGAGCCTGTGGTCAATTCGGACCACTCAGAATCTCAAACCCTGTAAGTGACTCGTTTATCCTCAACGATCTTGTGTCTTGACATATTCGACCCCAGTCTCGCGGACATCGTGCAAGTAGATCTTGTGACTGGAACGTCTTCCTCCCTGTTCAAAAGTATACTGGGCGATGCCCATCCAAGCAACGTCGACGATGCGTCATTCCTGGCAATTCGTGGAGATATTGCTGTCGTCAAAAGCGCAAGGACTATATTTCTCATCAATTGGAAAACTCAGTCTTGTGTAACTCTGGATGTATGTCCGTTCAACCGAAGTGCGGTCTCCTCCCCTCTCCAACTCGACTGACATTCTATTTGATAGGCGGATGTCTCTTATGACAGGATGGTAGCTCTCACTTACGATCATCTCATCCAAGTCACCCCACTCACTGATACCGATCCCCCAAAAATCATAATTTGGAACATCGACGCGTTCACCACTCTTTGGTCACCAGCAAACGAGCCAGATACTTGGCACTCGGGTTCCATCAAAGACGTCCCTCCACTCGTATCAGAATTGCTCTCGTTTCCGAGCTTTTCCAGGACGATGAGGATTTCTCTGACAGTGCACGAATCACCTCTCTACGAAGGTTTGTACCAAGTGTCAATCGTCTCCCTCGCGCTTGGTAAGATTACACTGCTCCGGTACTCCCTCTCTACCTCGCGGGTGTCACTCTCCGACAGGCCGTGGCGTCTAAAATCGAGCAGGACTACCGACGGTGGAGACTTTTTTGCCAGCTCCCCCCCTATCGCCTACGCAGGGAATGTATCGACATGGGTTTCCGATATGGTGGTTCTGAACCTTAGAGATTGGACGGGCCAGGGGAACGATGTGGCACCTGTTGGGCTCGGAGAAGAACTCGATGAAGATGAAGCGTATACGACGATCGATGTTCTGGATTATAGTGGGGCGGTAATGTGTTCCACGAACAGATCGGTCGTGATTCGGTACTACCGTTGACTATTCACAGTCCCAAATGTCTCAATCTATCATCGAAGCTGTGACCGGTTGCTGAACCTATCCGCGTCGAAGTAACCGAAGACTCTCTTTCTAGGGCGGCAGAGTAACGTTCAATATCCCACAGCGGCTCATACATCGTTGTCAAGAGGAAAGCGCACTGAAAGCTTGCTGAAAGCTTCGTGGTTTTTCGTAGGTGGGTGTTGTCGGGTGTTTGACTAAAGCTTCTGCCTGGATTCGACTGTACATCTGCGTGACTGCGACAGCCCTATCTATAGCAAGGTTGTGGGTGCGTTCCAACGACGAGTATCTTGTTACACTTCCTTGAAGATGTCTCGGAAGAGCATAGAATACTTACTGTCACTGGATAGTTACCTATTTGTGGTTTGTTTGGGGAACTCGACCCACAGCTGCCCAGGCCGGACAATTCTCCTTTGCACCACTGCGATGGCTCATGCTTGAGTATCACCATCCGGCCTTTCTCTTCTACGCCAATAATCTAATCAATATCGCCTCAAGGCGACATGTCTTTCGCTCTAGGCTATGATAGCTTCCGATCAATGCCCTTAGGTGTTTGTTCTCCAGGATCGTATGTCGTATGATCGTGCAATATGAATGCGAGACGTACGACAACCTCATTCTTAGCATCTGACGCGTTTCAACGATGCCCACCCCGGTATGAAATTGACTGGATCAATAGCATCCGTTTTCGCTTCCGTCTGGGCAACTCGAGCTATCCATCCAGAAGCGTACATCCACCGGCTCGACGATTGACGTGGTGCCGTTTCCACTTTTCTGCCTGCCAAGCTCGAGTGTCGGCCCATCATCATTGTCGAACCATTAAATGATGGCCCAACGCACGATTTATTCTATAACACTGAAATCACCCCATTATTCATAGATCATTCTTGACAATTGTGTATAAAAGCGTCTACCATCTCTTCCAAAATGTCACCCATCTCCTACTCTCACATCGAGCATCTTAGTCGCATACAATGTCCAGAAACATCCTTACCCTCTTCGCCGTGTTCGTCTTCGGAACGCTCGCTGTCTCCGCGAACCCCTCCGCTCTCAAGAGACAAGAGCTCACCGCATGTATCGTCGAATGTACTCAATCATCCCTTTCTGCTGGCGGCTGCTCCTCCATGTACGTCTTCTGTGATCGTTCCAGCCAACTTATTCTCACACTTGATACAATAGCACGGACGTCGATTGCCTTTGCTCGTCCACCGACTTCCAAGCCGCTGCTAAGACGTGTCTTGAGAACAACTGCACCCACTCCGATATTCTCAATGCTGAGATTCTCGAGTACCTTGAATGTGGATGTGCGTATAGTTGATCCATTCTTCCATTAGTCCCTTTGCCTCTCAGTCTCTTTACTTATCTCTTCGAACAGTCGTCAGCGAGTAACTTCAACCGTCTAGTTTCACGGCAGCGAGTCGGAGAGACTGCGATGTATTGTGCGTATTTTGACAGTCATCCATGTTCTCCAGCATCTCTGTCATCGTCATTGTTGTGCTAACAATTACCGATCGCCAGACAATAAATGAACCCGCCAACATTTTTTCCTTTTATCTCTCAATGAAAACGTGTATTTGATGTTCATCACCTGGAAAGCTTGAGCCTTTGGCGAATCAATATATTGAAGTCAGCTCAGCAAAATGTTACTGATGGAAACCAACAACTCGTTCAGTTCATTCTCTGCATAGAACTCTGACTAACAATGCGATAGATATTGCAAGACTATAGAATGTGTCAACAGCTATAATGACCGTGACAGACTACCTCAGAGCAGTCCAATTGCCCTCTCCACGTCATCTTCGGCCGACGTAGTCCAAGCCCATTCCCAATTCTCGGTGATGAACTGTGCAACGTCCTCCAGTTTGCTCGAAGGGACAGAGTCTCCTTCCGCGATAGTCTCAAATCCTGGGCCGTTCATTTCGTAATACAGTCCTTGTTGACGGGACGCGCTCTGGACGTGATTTCCAAGCGGCTGACGGATCGTGTTATATACTTCGAGGATGCGAGGTATAGTTGCTGACGTGGAATGACGGTCCCGAATGAGGTGGAATAGGATATACGCGTCCTATAACGTTACGGTCAATACTCGATCGTGTGATACAGTAATCAGATCTTACATCGATAGCTTGACCTGCTCCCGAGCCTTGGTTGGGAGTCATAGCGTGAGCCTGCGAAAGGGATTATTCGTTAATGATGATACAAGTGACGTGCTCAAGAGGTAGGTTCTCTCACAGCATCTCCAAGTATCGCAACACGGTCTGAGATGTAAGTATCGAGTGGCTTCAAAGCATGTATGGCCCAACAGCTCGTAGTTTCGATAGACTAAGCGGATGCAATTTGAGTGGCCAAGAAAGGTGGGCGGTAGAAAATACTGCGTACCTGAAGTAAAGCCTGCACCTCTTCTTCCCATCCGGCATATGTTGCAAGAAGTTTGTCTTTCGAGGCCTGAGATGTCCAAGGCCCTTCAAACGTTGTGCCTTCTTTGGAAGGCTCAGAGAAGAACGCGACCACATTCACCAATTTGCCGTGGGATACAGGGAAAACGACCAAATGCTGGAAATGAGTCAGCAGACAATTCGGTGCAACGGACAGAGATTCTCGCAACTTTGTTCTTTCCACAATACTAGAGGAATATGTTTTAGACAAAAGTCATGCAAATACGCGAGGACGAACAGCGCACCATTGTGGGTATCGTCAAAGTACGATGATTTGGCATACGAGTTGCTAAAACATGGCTCTGGATAAGGCCACGATATGCTGATGTTCCAGACCATATAGCATTGATAGTCTCTTTGCTTTGTTCCACGCCAGCTTTGTCGGCGTGGTCCTTCATGAGTTGCCTGCGTACAATTGACTTGATACCATCAGCTCCTATGAGTACGTGACAGTCTGCGACTACTCCGTTTTCAAAGTTGAGCTTAACGGAAGAATCGCCTTCAGTATAGGAAGTCAATCGATGGGATAGATGGGTCGTGCAAGTAGGAGGAAGATGTTTCAACAAGGCTTGCTGAAATTCGGCTCGGTGGAAGTCTCTTATACCGCCGCGGCCTGCATCATACGTCAGTTTATAGGAAACAGCGAGAGAGACAATACCAGACCTTTCGTGTCGATTTCAGTGAAGGTGAAGCCTTTACTCTGGTCGCTTTTCCGGAATTGGAAGATCAGATCTAGTATCGATAGATAAGCTTGAGTACAATAGTATCTGTAGGACGGACGTACCTGGCCTGTCACTAGGAGAGTTCGTGGCGACCTCTTCCAGAACAACATCGAGACCTAGTTTCTTCAAGATATCCCAAGCACGAGGCAGCATTGAGATACCAGCGCCTATCTCAGCGAAATGGGCAGCCTGCTCGTAGAGATTGACGTCCACGTCATCGCATGCGCCTAATGCAATCGCAAGAGTTAGACCACCTATGCCAGCACCGCTGGATGGCAGAGAAGCCGGTCAATCATTAAGGATAATCAGAGAATCATTATGACCCACATTATAGCAACTTTGAGTCGATTTTCGTTCATCTTGGTTGTCGAGATTACTTGGTTTAGGAGCAGATTGGAAGTCCTGTAAATGCCATTGTAATGAGTTCGTTCGGCCTATTTATATGCTTTGACGCAGTGGAACTATGGTGTTCCGCTACGTGTGGGTGCACTGCGTAGAGCACATGTCCGCATGAGTTCCCGAAAGGTCAGATAGACTTATTACTAACATTTGAAGGTCGTATTTACAGAGAGCCCGCGTTTCTTGCATGTTTGCGAGTCCAGCGGAAGCAGATTAGAACAGATGATAGGTCTGCTAGAAGCCCTTACTCGGGATAAGATTGACCAGGCCTCTGTGCTTCAAATTCTGATTTGTCTTGAGGTGTATTTGCTAGTGGGGCTTTAGACATATATAGATGCTTGCTAAGCCTTGCTTCGTAGAAGCAACCAGTGACGTTGGAGTACCATGGTATGATGATTCGGGCTAATCTTCAAGCTGACATTATTCAGTCAATATCGAGGTGAAGCAAATTGTGAGTACGCACCATTGTCCTTATCGTAGATCACCAGGGATCCGGAATCTACAGACAGCTTATATTAGATATTAATGACATGAACAGCTTTGAAATCGTGGATAGGAAGAAAATTTGACTGACATCTCACTCTAAACTCGCGTCTATCGAGAACCATAGGCATGTCGGTGGCTGCGTCACTCCTTCTCTGAAGTATCGTTCGGTCATTGAGTCGTCGGCGTCGAGCGTTCAGAACTACCCTATGTAGGAGTTGCCTTCAATTTAAGCAGGGAGCGTTCGGTATCATTAACATGGTCCTATGGTAGCCTCGGGGTGCTACGGAGAGCAAACGGAGAGTGTGGTAAAACGGTGGCAGTGCAAAGGGTCTAATTCAAGTGGTCTTGCCAAACACGCCATTTGCCGATAAGTATTCTTCGAAATTCAGATCTTGTCCAAATCTTGTTGTACCGGTCGCAAGATTTTCTTTTGAAGTCTGAGCTGGAATAGATGGCTTGTAGATGGCACCCAATTCTGCGACTCTGCCTCTCTCTTTGTTCCAATCATTCGACCCGCGCAGGGATCTCGCTGTCGACGCAACCAAAACCTGGACAGATCGAAAGATATGATACAAATCCCAAACCACCTACGGCGTTATACGGCGTGCTCATCACTGATCGTTGAGATTCTGGTTTTTGGTCATCGCATATGGTCATCGCATATGGAGCATCCATTGTGCTTGACTGGCTTTCACCGTGAGAACGAGTTAACACTCACGAAGGAAAGAACTTACAATCTCATCCGCAGTTCTCATCTTGTGATCACGCACATAATCCACTGTGGTCGTTCTGAGAGGGTAGTCTCGTTCATCAATGCTGATGAAGAGTGAGGCAAAGACGTCGACAAGGACATCGACAAGCTACTGTATGGTCTGGGGGGAAGTACTGCTGATAATCGATGCCACCATGCACACCATCAGAAAAGTACAATATGCGTGAACATACCCTGCTCTCGGAAATGACTAGCATTCTTTCTGTTTGACTTCGACATTACTGGAAGACGGGGAGCGTCAGATCAGGTGATGAGTTTCAGTGATTCACCCGAGTTCCACCATCCGTAAATTGCAATTCTATTGATATTGCATGTCATAAGTGCTGGTATGTACTACTGTAATATGTGAGTATGAGTCCAAAGTCCGACATAATGAACGTCCAGAAAGATCTACAACAAGAGGGCAACACGTCTACGTCTATACAAGTGTTCTGTTCGAACGATCGGTAGGCAGCATGGCGATGTCAATCTCGGAGCCGGGATGAGATGGTTTATGAGGTCCAAGTAACAGACCGGGGTGTGCTGGAGGAGATACGATCGAAGTCAATAACAGAGACTCAAGACGAATGCATAACACATACCTAGGTTGATAGTGACCATGGAAAGTATAACCATTACCGCGTCAAGTATCACTATAACATATCCAAATCAGTGTCAGGCATTCGAGTTATCTCGAATAACGTACCGAAGTATATTTGCGTGGAAATTATCCGCCCATTCCATCCATCAGCAAGCTCTGCCACTCGGTAAATTGAACTGTAAAGATATTTATGAGGACTATACCGACAGCGCCGTAGGTCTGTGGAATGCTCACCGAATGAATAAGCAAGTTGTCGTGAAAATCAACGCCAGAATCATAATCTTCAATTTTGTGGTCAAGTATCCTCTCTGGATGGGTACGGCATTCCCATCCACTTGCTTCACAGCCGGTCGTATAGGGTTATCGTTGTGGTATCGTACGAGGAACTCGGTTGCTAGCGCGGAATAGAGAGTGAGGGTGACTAAATGAGAGGTTATCAGTTTTAGAAAAATGTCGGAACGACACGATGGAGACTGACCGGTCTGAAAGCAGATACCACCGAGCATAATTTTAGCTCCGAGATTTGCTCCAGAGTTGGTGTCCGCAGAGGCAGCAATTCCACCGCCAACACCTTGGATGACGAGTGAGACGATATCCTAAGAGTACAGAAGTACGGGTATCAGTATGGAGGAGACTTGAAGATGTATGGGGCAAGCAACGCACGAATGAGGTAAATACAATGGTGTATAATTTTGGGCTGATGCGACTGTAACACGGACCAAGGCGCTCGATTACGCGCCCGAGGATTATAAAATTGGCCGCGACGAGTGGAGTCGGAGCGATGATGGTGGCAACAATTCTATGGCAGGATCCCTTGAGCAAATGACGAGCGAGTTGGTATGTGAAGTACTCACTGCATTTCAAAAGCATTTGAATTGGGCGGATTGATACTTGACCAGAGCCGAGCACTCCATCCAAGGACCTCTAAGAGACCCGCTAGAACTGCTGTAGGGAGTAACCACCATAGACGGTGATACAAAGATTGGCCCGTATGAAGTGCTGATAAATTATGTATCTCAGTGACTTGTTGGTCATAAGGTGGCAAGACATACCTGTGGATAGACCAAATAGTACGATGAACACGATTGCAATACTTTCCGTGGGTATGTAGTTGTATGGAGAATCAGCTGGATTTTTGTCGGTTACGAGGATAGCGGGCGTTAGGGCATCTGGAAGGCGAGAGATTAGTGCCAATCTCATGATCGGTATACAATCAAAAGCGTACTTATGGCGCCGGAAATAGAGGCGAGCATGACGAGGAGATCGAGGAGAATAGGGAATAGAGCGGGAAGCTGTAAGAATATGATCCGTCAACCATGACTCGACGCTGGGTTATAAAGGGAAGACGAGGTTCCCCAGACCCAGCCCCAAATCACTGCGCTCAAGGGTCGCGGTGTTGTTGTAGCACAACGGTGTACTGTTTGTACTGCGGTATAATTGTCGACACCCTGCATTGCTATTGATAGAGATCTTCAAGGCACTCACCACGGTCAGTATCTAACAAGTACAAATGCATCAGGCGCAGTACTGACAGATGATGGTGATACGCGTACGACGGTAGGAGGTGGCTATGTACTGAAGAAATGACGATAAACAGTCTGACGGATCGGGTACACAACCGAATCAGGTTCTTACAGCCGAGGGTAAGTTGCCTGTAAATGACTGTAAGCCAAGACCTTTAATTTCGCGAGGAGCTTAGTGAGATGACAGCCAATATTCGTCCTCTGAAACTGACCGATAAGTTTGGAGTTCGTACAAAACATGAGAATGTGACTGACCCTCTGAGCTAATACATAACCTGGCGCAGCATATCACAACCTCAAGTTGGCTCTGAAAGGGCCTACAGGGTCCTACCGTGCAAGGAATTCACATAAAACGCACTGCGCAATCATGTCGAACCTATCGAATTCAGGGAAGCGATAGCTGCGCTGCCAAGTACCCAAAGGCTTCAGTATACCGAAGATGACTCGGATGGATGATAAGCGCTAAGCCTCGTGCCTCGCTCGTGCAAGTGGTGGCGTTGGAAAAGCCTTGGAAGGCCAGCCGAAATGACCGCCGTTGTTGCCTTACACCTGTGCAGTCAAAACAACCATGCCGGCCGAGCTAGTTTCGGCAAGAGTACAAGTTTTCCTCAAGTTCAACTTGAACGTTGTCTTCATTCCGTTTCCTGTGTCCTTCTGTAAATTTTACTCCAGCATCCACACCAAGTACTTACAGTCATTGCACTTGACGAGGACCCAATCCACGATGGCATTTTCTCGAGCTATCTCCCGACACCACACACTGCAAATTATGATGGTGACCCGACCAATCTCGAGTTTTGCTTGAGTCGCCTCCCCGTCGATTTGGGCCCCAGAACAGGTCCAAAACCACACCATCGTTACATTAGGGGGATAACATCGTTTTTGGAGCCTCGCTAGATTCTTGATGTCGACTCCACCAAAGCTGCAAGCCCGCCGTCTCTCCCTCCATGTCTCAACATGCGACTAGCGAACTTAGGTGGATGCACGCTGCAGACTTCGATATCAGGTCTCGGTTCTGTTGTTGATACGTTTGGTTTTCAGATTTTTTTCCATGTCAGTTGCGAGGAAAGCCATGTTTAAGCTCCAAGCTCGAAGATTGACCCCTTTCACGACGACGACTACACATTCTCTGCATTCACTTTACTAAGCCACTCGCCCCCCGATGAGCTGAAGTACTCTACTCAGTACTGTGGAGGTTACGGCGGAAGCCTGCGTCCATACGATCATTTCGGATATGCTCCCGCCGTTAGGACCAAACTTTGGCGCTTCACCGTCATGCACCATGTGCCGTTCTCACAAGTCTCGAGCTTCTCCGAGCTATACTACTGTTAGCTGATGCCAATAAAAATTCAATCGTATGCTTTGCAGCCTTCGCCGATTTATCGTCATTACACGCCTGAATGCCATCATTTTGCGTACTGTACGGAGATAAAAATCTCAATGAACCCATACATGTTGTACGACAGTTTGACAGTCGTTCCACATGCTCCGGATCCTCCTAGATGCCCATAAGACGAAAAATGAGAGACTTTGCCGCAAAATATAGACACCACGTGGCGTCGGATTCGCCATCGTTTGCCATTGTGGCGGAATGGCGCGAGCACAACACCACCGCCCGAAAACTTTTTGGCTGAACGTCGAATTCAGCCTGGCCTTTAGCCGGGAAGATTATTTAGAGAATGGACATCCTCAGGCTCTTCTCCCATCCTTCTACAGTAACGCCCACCTTCTCTCATTCTCCACGAGAAATATCCGGTCATGGATTCGCAGAAGTTAGACTCTGACTCTTCTCTAAAACGATCAGCTTCGCCTACCTATACCGAGGCTAATGAGCTAGACCGGATCGATGTTGGTAACACCGGGGACGATGACAGCAATAAACCTGAACGTCGGCAGATTGGTCTGGTATCAGCCATCTTCATTATTTTCAACAGAATCATCGGGACTGGGTATGTGGTTCAACCTACATCGGTCATACCTCTCGGAATCTCATATGTACCATCTTCATAGAGTATTCGCCACTCCAAGTACAATTTTGACGCTTAGTGGAAGTGTCGGGCTTTCTCTGTGAGTCCTCGCCGTATCTTTCTCCTATGATTACCTGGTCCTCATTTTGCGTAGCTTCATGTGGGTGATCGGTGCAATCATAGCTGCTGCTGGAATGCAGGTGTATATCGTATGGGGAACGGTACGTTTATTCCCTTGTTCGCCTATTTCTCGAGTGCTAAAATGGTCTGTCAGGCTTTACCACGGAATGGAGGCGAAAAAAATTATCTGGAGTACTTGTTCCGTAAACCGAAGTTTCTCATAACCTCCGTGTTTGCAGCAAATGGTGTTTTACTTGGTGCGTCATATCCTATCATAGGCTCAAGTCATGTCACTGAACATGATTCTTTCTTCCATCCAGCTTGGGCTGCCGGAAATTCTCTCGTGTTCGGCGAATACATTCTGTTGGCAGCCAATCAACCCGCCGGTCGATGGACGCTCCGTCTCGTTGGCTTCGCTTGCATCACATTCGCGTTTCTGCTCCACGGATGTGCCTTGAAATGGGGACTCCGGCTACAGAATTTCCTCGGGGTGTTCAAAGTCCTTGTACTCATCGTGGTGATCATCACGGGATTCATCGCTCTCGGCGGTCACCTAAAGATCGACAACCCTCATAATTTCACGAACGCCTTCGAAGGGACGAACGCGAGTGCTTCTTCCTTCTGTTTAGGTCTGTACAATGTGAGTATATTCTGAGATTTTCTCCGGATCGATATACTCATCCAGATTTTCAGGTCATTTGGTCCTATATCGGATTCAGCAACGTCAACTACGCACTTTCCGAAGTCAAGAACCCAAAACGAACCATCCGGATTGCAGGACCACTCGCTATAGCTGTCGTTGCGGTTCTGTACATGTTGGCGAACATCGCATATTTCGCAGCAGCTACGAAAGAAGATATCACCGGCTCAGGACGATTGGTCGCTGCCCTCCTGTTCAGAAATGTTTACGGGCCCAAAGCGGAACGCGCATTATCTGTATTTGTCGCACTGTCAGCTCTCGGGAATGTCTTGTCTGTGGTGAGTATCCTACCTTCTTGTCGTCGCAATATCAGCGCTCATTCTCTTCTACCAGATTTTCTCACAAGGTCGTGTAAATCAAGAACTTGGACGAGAAGGCATTCTGCCATTCAGCAAATTCTGGGGGTCCAACCGTCCTTTCAACGCACCTCTTGCCGGTCTATCACTTCGTGAGTTTATTTCGTCCCAATTCCTCCGTACACAATATCGATCCTCATCGTCTTCCAGACTGGATTATCTGTCTGATCGTCATCTTCGCACTCCCACCCGGCGACGCCTACAACTTCGTCATCAACGTGGTATGTCCCTATTTATTCATCGTCTGTTTTTCGTCGAAGGACTAACGGTTACGCCACAGATCTCATACCCATTGTCGGTCATCAACGCCGCCATATCCTTCGGAATCATATACCTATCCTTCTTCCCATACGCTGACTGGCCAAGAGTCGGGGTACCAGCTCTCTGCGCCGCTGCCTTCTTCGGCGCCGCTAACGTCTTCCTGTTCGTCGTGCCTTTCATCAAACCACCCGCGATTGCCGAGCCATATGTCAGCCTACCATATTGGACGCACGCTGTTGCCGGATGGGCAGTATTCGGGCTCGGATTTTTGTATTGGGTGGTGTGGGCACTCGTACTTCCCAGAATAGGAAAGTACAGACTAGAGAGGATAGAGGAGGTCGGAGGTGATGGATTGAAGAGACACGTCTTCAAGCGGATATCAAAGCATGAATCGTGATGATGGAGTTTGTTTTGATATTGTTCCTGGGTTTTTGGAGAGGAGATTGTCTGGGCCCCTCCGCGATACCTGGACCACACATAACCAGGGCGACGGCCGAAAAGGCGCTGGGCCAAAATCGTACCAGCCCAGTGGACGCCTTTTCTACGGGTCTGTACCCTGCTACGACTAGCTCGCCACGCAGCGCAGCGCCAGCGCTTCCTTATATCTCGAAGCTCGACAGTGCTCTTCTTTGTACTTGTAATTGTACTCAAGAGCGTCATCTTATAATCAAATTTGCTCTGATTTTGGTCTTTGTTCTTCTGCGGTCAAGTGCAAGTTAGAGTTCGTATACATCTTGGTTGATCTTGTCTTTCCCAACATTCGTTTCTTCCCTTTAGCATTGCGATCACAATGTACGTGCCACTGTTGAGTTGTGCTATAGTCTGCTGGTGACAATCTTGCCTTTTCTCCTGATCAGAGCCTCGTCGCCCTGACTTTCTTACGGATCAAGAAACAAGAGACCGGGGACGGTGGTCCGAGGTAAAAATACAGCAGCTAAGCGAGATTTCCGTCCTTTCACGCCGATAACGGGCGTTTGCATCCCTGAACTTCAACGGTATATAACAAATCTTTATGTAGTCAGTAATCTTCCTCTCCTCCAACCACCATGTCCACGTCGTCTTTGGTACCCACTACAGTCGGCAGTCTTGACCTCGATCATCTTGAGCGCACTTTCGGAGTCTTTTTGATTGGATATGTCGTTCAGATGATCGGTTATGGATTTACATTCTTTCGTGCGTTCCCTCCTTCACATTTCTGGAGGATTTCTCTCTGAATTATCTACAGAAACCTACGTGTACTACTCTCGTTTCCCGAACGATCACTGGGCTATCAGGCTGACGGTCAGTTGTCTCTCGTAAGGTTCTGGTCGATCTAATTCATCACTACAGGCGTTTTTGGTGTTGTTCGTATGCATCTAACGAGAGTTTTGAGTCTACAAAATTTACCTCCGTTTCTACTTTCCCAGTTTGATTGACTCGGCAATATCTGCCCTGGGTGAGTCCGTTTACATTGATTCCGCGGCAACGTTTCGTTGAATTTCATCTTGACAGTATCACAAGCGTAAGCACATCCACGTTCTGGGTCTGTTCTGCTTACGAACTCGCCCTCAGGCTATATTACTTTCTTGTCACCTTGTTCCCGTATACTCAAGGCCTGACGTTCGCTACAAAGTGCGTTTCTTTTTCTGTCGATACAGATCCTCTCGATAATTGAATTATCGACATTAGAACTTGTTTGGTAAGGGAGCCTCGTTGCCTTGCATTTGTTCTCGTCGATGCTCATGGTGTTGTGGCGTAGGCAGAACATGCACTTTCGGTCCGTACTCTACTTCTAGCTGGAAGTCACCGAGTCTGACAGCATGCAGGTTATAGTGATATTCATGATTCAAATGTACGCCCCTTCTGCCTCGGCGTATGGTGTGCATTAACAGGATAACTGATACTTGCGGAAGGTTCTACGTTTATCGCATCTGGACGCGTTCGTCTCCATTTTCCATCGAGTTATTGTGGCATGAGCTAACCAATCTGCAGTGACCAAAAACGCCATTATCTCGGGTCTAATTGTCAGTCCCAGCAAAATTGTATGTACGCCTGATCTCTCAAAATTTCTTTCTTCTAGTCTCTCGTCTCAGTAGCTGGCTTCGGTGCGTAGACCGATTATATTCTTTCTCTTTGTAATTATCTGATCAATTCATGCAGGGCTTGGTATTGGTGAGCTCAGTTATACTTACATGGATGGAGTGTCTCAGCTCACACTTCTCAAGCCATGACCGTCGACATGTGCGTTCTTCACTTCCGGTCTGGAAGCACTGCGTAATCAACGCAATGAGTTTTCAGGGTCAATAATCCAGAGTTTGCTCATCTCGCAACTTCTCCAGTCAAGGTCTTTTGCAACACTCGTCTCCATCAGTGTACGCTGACGTTTTATGTGCTACTGCAGGCGATCTCTAGTCTCCATCAAGGACTTGTAGCTCTTTCTGCGTTGACAACATTCTGTGTGTTGTGTTTTTACTTGAACCCTTCGCGCAATACCTCCATCGCACCGTGCGTTGTCTTCTGGCAGTTGTCAGTGCCTCTAGACTCAATGTTGTCCCTAGACTGCCAGATTGGTATGACAAATTTGTTGCCTACACTTTCTCGCGTGGAGCCGCTTCGACATTCGTACAATTCTTGTACTTCATCACGGTAAATTTGTCCCGGCCATCCCTCCAGAAAGTGCTGATGTCTTATACCCGTAGTTTATTACTATGCCTTCCGAAGAGATATGGATACCTTTCCAACTCGTTGCTAGTAAACGTATGTATCTCGTTTCCAGCTTCTGCCTCATCTCAATTTATGCTTCCATCCAGTGTTCGTAAATGGTTTTATTAGCATGTAAGCCAAGGCCCCAGGAGTCCTGACCGTCTGGTCTGACTATACATTGCATCCAGGCTCAATTCGCGAGAGACACATCACGGAAAAGGCATCAATGAAGAAGATGTCAACGCGCATCAAGCTAGACCTATGAGCCATTTCAGTCCCTCGGTTGGACCAACTGGAGTTCGCTTCAACGTTCTTGAGACCAAGGTCCGTTTAGTGGCTCCACATGTCCTTGATGTCATGCTCATGGTCTTAGACACCTATAAACATCAATGTCACCCGTACGATTGAGCATGATGCTGGTCGGAAGATGGATTTCGACTACGAGGATTCGGTTTGTTCATTTCAACATGTCTCATCGTAGACACTCCATGCTGAGGTGTTGTGCGTTTCTAGCAGTCATTGAATGAAATGGAACAAGAGGTACAATTTTTCTATCCGTTCGTTGATACCAATCCATAATATCCGGCTTCTATAGGTAAACCCTAGGAAAGCATCCATGCCTGCATAACTTCGCAGAGCCTGAGAAGATCTCGTGGATTATCTTTGGGCATGGACCTATTACAGACAAGTGTCCACCTCAGAGCTCAAAGCTCTGGTTCTTACTTTATATCTATCATCAAGAAGGTATCCAATATTATTCTGACCTCAGTGGCATACTTGTTCTCTCGATGGTAGCTAGCTCAGATAAGGGCGAGGATTAGAGATGCGGTAAGTACTCTACCGCCAACTCGTACCACTGCATAGCTCGCAGCGTTGATGCTCTCATCGATACCGTCTGCTGTTGTAAGAATCTAACTAAATCCGACCTTGGCCCAACCTTGGCCGCACATGTCTCCATCAGGTCAGACGCGCGCGTGTCGACAAAGTTTCAGTTCTTCCTCAGGCTTTTGACTCGGTGCCGATCTTTTTTGATCAAACTTCTATTCTTCCATCGCCTTCCCAAGATAACCGACAACCCGGTCAGAACATGAGCTGTTGCGAGGGCAGACTTGCAGACTCTGATATTGTACGTTCTACTCTTGTTGTACAATCGCTGACTGAGCCTCTGGTGGCCGGAACTCAACAGTGGCCCGCCAGCTCCAGCCATTCCATCATGTAGAGTGCTAGCTTGTGAAAATCTCGTGTATATGCTCAACTCCATTAGTTGTTCAATGTCAGATTGATATTTTTCTCGGATCAAACAATTGCAACAGACCGTGGACCAAAGTGAATTTAGCCGAGATCCTCTTACAGCCCCATAGACGCTACCCTGAACCATACATAACAACCATAATCTCCATTGGACTCTCTCTAACCATGTTCTATCCTTTTCTCTCTGCCATGGACACGTCGTCTCTAGTACCCACCACAGTCGGCAGCCTCGATCTTGACCAACTTGAGCGCACGCTCGGGGTCTTCTTCATCGGATATGTCGTTCAGATGATTGGTTATGGATTTACATTCTTTCGTACGTTGTCTACTCTCTTCTCCTGAAGAATCGTCTTTGAAATTGTTCTTAGAAACCTATGTATACTACTCTCGCTACCCGAACGATCATTGGCTCATAAGGGCGTCGGTCAGTACCTTGTCACCACTTCGCTTGCTTATCTAGCTGACTTACGGCAACTTCTGAAGGCTGTTTTAGTATTGTGCGTATCTCTCCATAGGTAGCAAGACAGAATAATTAAACCCAGTGATATCTCACAGTGCAATCGATACAGCTTTGTCTGGCCTCGGTGAGTCCATCTGTGCCATGCGTTGTTGACCTGTTTCGTTGAATTTTACTGGACAGTGTCGCAAGCGTAAGCGTCGACGCCAGATTTCCAGGTCAAATATATTGACTGTTCCATGCATAGGCTGTACTACTACCTTGTCATCTTGTTCCCTTACACTGCAGGCTTAACTGAGGCTATACCGTGTGTCCCTTCTCTTCATCCTTCCTTATGTCCACCTTCTTAAAGTCGAATTGCCCATAGAACCTTCCGGGTATGAGGACCTCAATTCTTTGTCACTTCTTTGGATTGGCATTCCTGACTTTTGTATGTAGGCAGAACACGGGCTCTCGGTTCGTTTCTGACTACTGTGTGTACATGGCCGATTCTAATATCACGCAGGCATTGGCTATCTTGATCTGCCAAATGTGCGTGTTCTATATATCTTGATGCTGGCATCTTCTCTGACACCCATGAAAGAGTCTACGCTTATCGCGTCTGGACACGTTCGCCTCCTTCGACTAGCTCACGTTGTGGCTCGTATTGACTTGACTTGTAGTGACTAAAAACATGATCATATCTGGATTGATAGTGAGTTCAAAAGACATTTTTTTTGTCATGAGTCTCACCTTTACCCGTAGGCCCTCCTCGCAGCCGCTGGATTCGGTGAGTAGACGACCCTCGTATTATACTCCCTGTCAAACACACCGTACTTACTCCTTTCGCAGCTTTTGGGATTAGTGAGTTCACCCATGTCGTGCATCGAAATGACAATTGAATTCTCTCTCCGCAAGTTATGACTGTCCAGATGTGCGTTGACCATACAGGTAACCAAGGGAGTGGTCTCTAACCGATATCTAAACATCGCAGGATTCACAATCCAGCATTCGCACACCTTGCAACATCTCCAGCTAAGGTTAGTTCTTGCGGTCCTTTCTTCTAATGCAGCGAGTTTGGACATCTCTTTCGCTGTAGGCAATGGCGGCTCTATCCGCAGCTCTGGTATTCCTCCCCGCATTGATGACCTTTTGTGCTATGTGCTTCTGGTTGAATCCGTCCCGTAACGTCTCCGTTCCACCGTACGTCGATAGAGACTTTGGAGTCGATTTTGCTCTCTAACCTCGTTTTGCAGGTTGCGAGGGTGGTTCAATATGTTCATCGCCTACACTTTCACTCGTGGCGGCGGTGCGACACTGATACAGTTTTTGTACTTCATCACGGTACGGACGTCCTCTGGTTCTGTTCAAACCGTGCTGAAAACCAGCCATAACTGTGCAGTTCATCGCTATGCCTTCGAAGCAGTTTTGGATCCCGTTCCAACTCGTTGCTAGCAAACGTATACAGACATTTCCTTTCTTGATTCGCCATAAGATCTGACCCCACCCTTTCTTCCGCAAGTGTTTGTGAACAGCCTCGTCACTATGTAAGCCAAGATATTCCAAACGGTAGAGCTTGGTCATCTGACTTACGATCGTTGTATCAGGCTCAATTCGCGAGAGATCATTCACGGCCAAGGCGTCAACGAAGAAGACACCAAATCGCATCAGACCAGGTCCGGGAGCAACTTCAATCCGTCTGTTGGACCAAACGGTGTTCGTTTCAACGTTCTTGAGACAAAGGTCCGTGGCTCTATACATTCTTCGTGAGGGCTCCTGCTCATGGTATATGTCTCCAGACACCTATCAACATCAACGTCACCCGTACGGTTGAGCACGATGCCTCTGGAAAGATGGGTTTCGATTACGAAGACGCTGTATGTGTTCTTACCCTTGCGTGATTGTCATGGACTCTGAATACATGCATCATCATATGACACCTTCTAGCAGTCCCTAAACGATTTAGATCATGAAGTTCGTATCCTCTTCCTTTTCCTTGCCTGTGTATACATATCTTACGATCTTGCTCTCACAGGCCAACCCCGTCAAAAGCTCCATCGCGTAGATCCTAGGCACTGGATCCCTTCCATGTTTCTTATGTTCCTATGATTATTTTTGGAAGGCGCGAGAATAGGTGCATAACAGGCATTTATTACATGACCGTTGACTGTAATGATGCATTTCGAGCTCTCAGCCTTTGATAATTGTCGGAAAATCATCAAGAACTGAGACCTTGGTTAACGCAGATGGTTAGAGATAAATATTAGAACTACATTTTTGGCAGGATGGCCACCGAGTCGGACTGTGAGTAAGCGCTGGGCAAGGACGCGAGGCATATGCATATTACCGAATTCCGATTTGTTGCGAATGCCATAATCCAAGCTCGAGATCAGAAATAGAGTCCAACCCAACCTCTCGACTTGACGGATAGCTCGTCCCCTCCATCCTTGTTTCCAGCCCACTGGTTTCGGCTGATCTTACTGCCATCTTCCCCGACTTCCTTCCCAGCGTCGATGTCAGCTGGAGAACGATGCAGTCCTTTTGCGACATAGGATCCTGCATCAAGGTTGACGAACCCATTGTACTGCGCCTCACGATATGTGAGGTACATATCTGCGTTACCGGACGACAAATGAGTCGATCGTATAGGGCGGTGAGGATATCCCTTGTGGTTGACATAGAAGAAGTCAGATCGGCCTGCACCTGTTGTCGTACGGAAGATAGCAGGTTCCGGCTCGTCGACCTCAGTATTTGGTTCGGGGTGGACACGGATGTTCGAGATACCATCTCCGCGCTGGGTGGTAATGGCTGTGTTGTCGATGATTGCGACATCACCTACGATCCATCCACGGTATACTTCGAGGGTCAAGCGTTTAGCGTGGAGGTTCTCGTGAGGGAGGATCATGTTCTTCTTGTTGAGGGTATACAATGTGACGAAGAGACTGTCCATGTTGATGTGGGACTTTGGATCGAACTCTAGTTGAGTCGTCGCGTGTGAGGCGATAGCGAGTTTCTTGAGGGCAGGGGGAATGTACATGGTGATATCGAATCGTATGCATGATGTTGCTCCAGCCTCGATGAATGGAGTGCCAATGACCAGACGGCTGATAGCGACACGGTCGTTGCCTTCCTCAGGTAAGTCGTAACGCATGGTGACGGTGTTGAGGAGATTCTGGTCGTCCGTGCGGATGGTGACATCGTATTTGATGTCTGTGGCGTCGGCGGCGCCTTGGGAAACTATGAAAGTGCCTACGGCACCGCCGCGAATGTCCATGGCGTGGTCGGAAGTCATGCCCATTGGGACCGAGAGGGTGACTTTTGAGGAGTTGTAAATGTAGGGTGCGGAGGAGCAGCCGAGAGAGGTGCTGTACACAGGCATTAATTCCAGTCCCGTCGGTGACGGCTAGTGACCAAGTCAGTACCGTGCATATCAATGATTCCGATGATGATTTACGAACAGCAACAGCCCATCGAACTAGTTTGAAAGCAGAATATATAGCAAACAAGGCTGCAACGATGCCGAACGCTTTCCAGAAAAGACCGCAGCTATGGAAGCAAATGGATGAGCTCGTGTCAACCTGGTACTAAAGGACAACATACTCTAATCCACAGCAAACACAGCAGCCTTTACGTTTCTGGCGAACAGGTCGTGTGTTAGGGAGCTCAGTATTGAGCAGTCCAGTGCCTTCTCCGCCTTCCTCGACATCGAAGACCACCGCATCACGGTCATCCCGGTAAGCTGGTGGACTCCTGAGCGCGACTCTCCCGGGTTCGTCCTCGTTACCAGAAACCTGTCTATCTGGACACAGATCGTCAGCGACCTCTCAGAACTCATCCACCTCATCGCACTCACAATCGTCCCAACGATCCTTCAATTTGAGAAGGGCCATAACACCGCCTACCATTCCGAAAAAGGTGAACCCCTTCCTCTGGGCGGACATGGTCAAATAGAACGAAAGGCAAAGCTGAAGCTAAGGAGGGAATATAGGACACGTAGTAGTGTGTATGGATAAGAGAACAAACGCAAGAGACGCCTTGGGAATTTGTGATGGGCTTTTCATGCCGAGGTCGCACAGCGGCTAGGGCAATTACCAAAATGGAGATAGAAGTTTGTGACAGGAAAGTCTCTCGGTGCCGCAGCCTCAGCACATTTGATACTTACTACGCATCCGCACAACGCACAGCAAAATAAGAAATACGATACGATAATAACAGATGCAGAGTACATGTATATGTACATGAAAGTCAATAGATCCAACGGTAAGACAGCGCGCAAGAAAAAACAACAGTGAAGAACGGCACGTATGCATCAGAGAGATTTCCCAGTAAGCTCGTTCCCCTGGTACCTGAGGATGCTTATACGCCAAGGCCAACCAATCAGGCCAAAGATCCCTATACATAGAAACGCGATCAGCGCGTCGTTCACGAAACCCCCACGTGTCACATCCGATGAACGCTCATACGTGGGGAACGAGGAGGAAGAGACGTACCATAGGATCCCAAGGAGGCAGGACGACCATCTCACGGGCCTCGTACACTTTGACCAATTCCTTCGGCGCCAATGCCTTCGGAACGACGACCTGGTATACAAATCTATCGCAAAATAGTGAGTCCAGCACAGATGCAGCACAGAAAAGCAGACGTAGACCCACTGTTCGAACCATTTGTCACTCATGACAAAGTACCCCTTCTCACCCGGGTCTTCTCCCCACGAGTTCTCCACCTTGTATCTGATGGGAGCACCCGTCTGCGGGTCAAGGTGGACGGCGGAGATCACCATAGCGTGTGTCATGGAGGATTCGTTCGTTTGGAGGCGTTCAGCTTTAGTTAGGCCTAGAGTGATGGAAAACGCGGTCTATTTTGGCAAATGTCAGTAACTCGATGGAGGTCAATGGTAAGAGGGCTTACCTCGTACTCAAAGAGTGCGGTATCCATGATTCCCGCATCTCTGTCAGACAATTGCCCGACGTCGCAGCCAAAGAAGACGGGTTGCCCTGCTTTGATCATCTGAATCAAACAGGTAAGTTCTAGTTTTATGTTTTCGGAGAGGGCGCGACGAACTTTGACTACTGTGTCCTTGAGGTTCTGGATCTCCGTGTTGACATCTGAAATCCGATGTGAGCTGATGAACGTCACGTATGCCAGGCCACTTACACAGAACGGGTCGTCCGCCCCACACGTTGCCGAGTTTATCGACTGTGTACAGTTTGGAGTACTCGTTCCGGGGGTCGTTGATCAAGGAGAAAGATTCTGAAGGCTATTGGGAAGACGTTGAGAAGGATGTCCACCTATGAGAATGGAAGACAATACCGGGTACGTGGTACTGGAGAAAGCCTTGTAATATTCCTTGGGAGTTCCCTCCCATCTCCCGGGCTTACCGTCAGCAGTGTAGTACTCCCAAACGAACTTCTCGTCGGGCCTAGGAGGAACACCGAGCGTCGCGCTCATTATAGTATACACCTCCTTCATCAGGTCCTCCTTCTTAGCACGAAGCGTAGATACGATATATTCATTGGAAAGAGAGGGAGATTCTGCCCGAAGCGAAGAAGACAGCCGACGAAGGATAAGAGCGTGTTCACGAAGCTTGGTCTTGAGAAGCTTGTTGACTGGGGAGGAGAGGGAAGAGTGGAGTGATTCGGGATAGACTGGTTGGGGGACTACACCGTAGTTCTCGAGGAGGTTTACAGCCATGTCCCATTGACCGCCGTCACTGATGAGGTCGTCGGAGAGGTGGTCGATGAGTCGATCGGAGAGAGGGAGGTCGGCATGTTGGATGGACAGCTCGAGGTAGTAGTTGGATTTGTTCAGTTTGTCCCAGAAGAACAGGTATGCCTAATAGAAGTGTGATTATTGGCTTTATCACCTGTAATCGCGTCAGTACGCACCTGGGAGAGCTGGAACTCCTTCAGCTTGAGTTTCTTCATGACATCGTAACGGATGACATTCGTGGTTGCGAACAACCAGCACCGACCACTACTCTTCTGGTTCGTGATAGGGTTCGTCTTGAAATCTACTTCGTGATTGAAGACATGGGTGTCTGCGATCTTGGCTGACCTAGAGATGAGAGCAGATCGGATATCGGAGTGGGAAAGAATAGTGCGAGCGAGCTCAATCTTGGGATCAGAGGATACGGCTGATTCCCAAGACGAGATATTGGACAACGACAAGGATCCGTCGATGGATTTGGGGGTTGACGTAGCAAGACTCAACGACGAAAACGACGACGCGATAGTGTCTGCGCGTTTTTCGTCGTCGATGTTGGATTCGACTGCGGCTGGTTTGGAAGATGTCGAGCCCATATTGTTAGCAGAATATCTCGTACGAGTCGTAGATTGGTGGTCAGAACTAAAAGCTTGCCGTGGATTGACTCTTGAGTATAAATTGGCGTCTAAAGATGGTATCACCGCATGTCCACGCATAGATAACGGCACACAACGCCATTGGTCGGGTCACCGGTGCATGGCACAGTACATCCTATATACGCTAAGAGTACCATAGGGCATTCGACTACTTTCAGCTTGCAGACCTCCACGGCCAGCATGCGCAGACACGTACGAAAATACTCTCGAGTTGGATAGATGTGGGCAGTCAACTGGAGGGAAACTCTCTCGCGAACGATATAGTTGCAGAGGGGTCCCGGGTAGCCTTACAGACTACAGATATAGTTGGATGCTTCCTCCTCCAGCAGAAGTTGCAGAGGATAACGAAGACGTTGGTCGGACGACGGACGTCCGCTCGTTCGTGGATAAAAATGCTCGGTCACAAATCTGTCACAAGGACCCGCTTGAACTCGACCGTCACGATTTACGACTCACGGCGACCCACGACAGCAGTGGCATATCCAAAGGACGTCTCAGGCTAACTGGCAAGTGTATCCTCGATATTCGAGCGCGTCGGAATGAAATCTGTAGACTTGCATGTATCCTCACCTTCTCTCGGACTCGAAGATTCCTCCGAATCGCCCAAGTTTCCTCCAGAAATCTTTGATCTGATCCTTCGAAATATTTATGACGATATCCAGGAAAATATCAATCGAGACACCTTGATTGCCTGCAGTGCAGTATCCAGGTCCTTCATCCATCTTTCTCGACAATATCTATTCCGTCAGATCTCTATCTTCCAGAATCAAGATATCAAAAGCTTCCTCGATTTCTTGGACTCTTCGCTCTCTACTATAACCTTCCACATACGTATCGTGAAACTGGAAGGTTGGTGTGCTCGGGAGCTCGACTCGATCAGTGTCAGGCGTCTTTTAGCCTTTCCAAATGTCACAATGCTGCACATGAGCTGCATGCGTTGGGAGGTGCTACCAGAAGAGACTCGCTCGTTTCTGTCGAGCAGCCTACCAAAATTGACCGTGCTCCGTTTACATTTGGTCCAGTTCCCTACCCTCTCCTCGTTCTTGGAATTTTTGCACGCATGTCCAGGATTGCAGGGTCTTGAACTATGTATAACCAATGTCGCGGAAAACGAAGATGCGAGTGTTCCACTACCAAATAGTATGTCTCTCAAGAGGCTACACATCAGCAGGGGGGACGTCGGGATCGGAACGTACTGGTTAGATTGGCTACTACTTTCGCCGAACCGCTGGTGTCTGGAATCGTTGAGACTCAGTTTCTTGGGAAAACAGGAGATGGACAAAGCCTGGCAGTTTGTGCAGACCTTGAGACCCTCTTTGAAACATCTTGTTGTCTTTTTCACTCTTCACCCTTTCCAGTGGCCACAAGATGCAGGGAGTAAGTCGAGTCTTTCCGTCATTGGCCCTCAAACGATGTTAACCAAATGTTTTTTGAACCCACAGTGTTGTTCGTACAAACCTTTCGCTTGAACGATTTCGTTCACCTGCGGTCTATCGAAGTTTCCATCCCGACTGCCGAAGTGGTCAACTTCGACGATTTTCTCGTTCCCCTCCTCTCAATGCTTCCGGATTCCATACGTATCATCAGAGTTCACTTTCTGATGGACAAAGACTCCGAGTTCGAAAACATCGATTGGCGTACTTTCATTTCTCTTTTCAGGACCCCCCAGCTATCCGTTCTAGAGTGCATCCAAATATGTATGGGTCATCGTCGCGGTCACACTGAGGGCACCAGAAAGATAGGAGCGATGGTGAGAGACCGATTGGAGAAATATAGAGCTTCCGGGATTTTCCTTGTCAGCTCCCTAGCGGAATGGGGCTCTGATCTGCTGTAAATTCGGGTACGTCTACCTTCTTGGTGTGCCAACTAGTTACTATAGCTAACAGCAGTCAACAGTATACTAGTGCATAATCCATCCTGCCCGCGCGTTCAACAAAACACTGATTCTCCTACTATCGGTCCAAGGTATGTTTCGTGTCCACGTTTATCGAACATCTGGATCGGTCCAAAGCGTAGGTGCTGTGGTTCGGCAGAGGAGGAATACACTACCGATAATGTGCAAGAATGTATTGCAAATGTAGGTTTGTAGTGTTTAATCTAGAGCTCTGTCATCAATGCGTCGGTCTCTTAAGCTGATATCTCGGCTTCAAACTTCGATACTCTGCGTTGATGCGGTGGGGGCCAATGAGTGAGCCGAGTCGTCAACAAATGCGCTCTTCCCAGGACCGAGGTCTTCAATATACTGTGTGTACCATTCACTGGCAGAGACAGTCTCATCTGACGAGGTTTTTGACAGGTACGACCGCCGCAGGCTATACTTTTGAGAACAGCTTCGAGAACCTTGATTAGGAGTGCGCGGATCTTGCCTTCAGGTAATGTCATGACAGACCATCTTGCGGTCGTGTAAAGTCGTGTAATTCTCAAGCGGCTCCTTTAAAAGAAGAGGTGACGTCCGTTATTTATTATCTACAAAGATACTCTACTTACTGGTCTTCAGAAAGGTCAGAGCTCTTGTTGCGCGGTCAAGTTGCTGTATTGGTTTGACAAACGTTCTGCATCCCAGCCTTGAGCAGACATTCCAAAGAGTTGAAGACGCAGCGACCAGGTCGGCGCCGTGAACGTCTCGGAGGGGACGAGTTATTTATGGCTCGTGTCTATATCCTAGGATTTGGTATTATGACAGACAGCATTCAATCGTTCATGATTGGTCTAATACTGATGGACTATCTATCCTTCAGGCGCTGGTACCGTATAAAGTCAGTTTAGCTTCGGCATCTTAGTATATTCTCCGCAATACCATGGCCGAGTCTATCGCCACCGCTGCCACCCACCTGTGAGTCGTCTCAGAAATCCCCTTGATCTAGTAGCTCATACTCCTCTACAGTTCCCAAACCTCAGACTATGTTTGGTTTATTTATGACCATCGCGAGTAACTTCATGACCCTCTTCTATATGAGAGCCTACCCCGGAATATCGTAGTGCTGACTCTACCCGATGGTTCAGACTGAGCGTCTACTAGCGCCCGTTTAACATCAATGGACTATGCATACGGTTTAGAACCCCTTCATCGCCGCAATCATCTCATAGAATCAGCTGGTCCCACGGGAAGAACCGAAATACACAACGGGCAGTCCGCCTACGCCAATTGCGACTTCAATGTCATACTTCGATCCAAATTAACCGCGCCAAACGCTTCCCAACAATTTTTTGGCTTAAACTTAGACACACGCACGGCCAGTGCTTGTCAACCATTTATATCTAAGAGAATTCCGAGATCGCTTTGAGTTCGTCCCCACTTTCCTCTTTTCTTTCACCCAGTCTCTGAAGTCTTCGTCATGCATTCCCCGAACTACCGTCGTCGCTTCCTCTTCTCTTTCCTTCGAGCGTTTGTTGTCCCTCCGGTCGTAGCTTATGCTGCTTGCTACTGCGCCCACGTCAATGGTATTCTTGTTGCAGTATTGATGACTTTATCTATCCCATGCAGCATCATCCTCAGGTCTTCGATACACGAATATCGTACCCGTCGCGCTGCTTGCTCTATGGGCGCGAATATTATCCCATGCGCTGTTGGGAAATATCCCGGCAATCTCGACATCATGTTCAAGATGGTCAAATGCCTCGATACAGGGTATCTTATGCAAGCATTTGCGGATTTGCTCGAGGAACATCAGACCAACATCATCAATACACGGATTCTTTGGGAAGATCAGGTACATCGTCTTCGACGCTGTAGCGACTCGGTGTTTGGCTCACGCGACCTAGATCTTCTGTGTCGATGAAGGAGTCCTGAAGTTCATGTTTGTGACAGGATTTGAACATTTCGAAAGAGGCGAGAAATGGCATGAGAGAATGTAAGACATCTCTTCGATGATCGCTGTCTTTCACTCTGAAGTAGTTTCGACTTCTACCACTTTAGGGACAATTTCTTTGGAGATGGAATTTTCAACACGTAAAGTGCAATTTCTTGGGACTTCATTATTGTTCGCTGACACTTGTTCTGTAGAGACGGAGAATCATGGAAGAAGGTTCATTGTATTGTTCTTCTACTGTCTTTACCGCTGATGAGCTCATTTGTGTAGAATCGAGCGACAGCACGTCCCTTTTTCTCCAAGAACAGGGTCTCCGACTTCGCCATATTCCGCAAGCATACAAATATCTCCTTGGATCTTCTTTCCATGCACGCTGCAGAGCGCAGACCGTGTGATATCCAAGACTTATTCTCCCGGTTCACTCTGGACACTGCTAGCGAGTTCCTCTTTGGTATCTCCCTCAATACACTCCAGAAGCCTCTCCCACAAGCTGGGCGTGTCAAGATTGGGTCACGAGGCTCTCAGAGTGTCGACGGTTATACCGAGTTCGACAATTTCACCAACGCGTTCGAGAAGGCGCAAGACATAATCGCTCGGCGTGGTTTTTACGGCAGTCTATGGCCTGTGTTTGAGCTTTTGCGAGATAGGACAGAAAATAGCATGACCGTCATAAAGCAATGGCTTGACCCTCTTGCGCAGAGAGCAGTGCAACGAAAACTCGAGCGTCAGGAGGAGGGGGCCAAACTCTCACTCGAAGACGCGAACTATCTTGACTTCCTGGCAGACATGTCAGATGGTACGTGACCGTGTTGCACGTTCCTCTCATATTGATGTGCTCAATGCTGCATCACTCCTTATAGACGTGAACAAGATACGCTTTGATCTCTTGAATCTCTTGCTTGCGTCTCGGGATACAGTAATTACATGTCGATTTCTCTGTTTTAAATGTCGAGTTGACGATATTTCTCAGACTGCAGGTCTCCTTACCTTTGCTGTGTATCTTCTATGTGTACATCCGGACGTACAGAAGCGCCTCAGGGAAGAAGTTCGTGAACATATTGGTGAAGACGGCCACTTGAACCTCGATGGGCTCAAAGATATGAAATATTGTGCGTAATCTGTGCGTCTCGACTTCGTCCGTTGCATTAAAAGATCTACATCCTCAGTGGATGCCGTGATAAAAGAGACACTGCGCCTCTTCCCCCCCGTTGTTCTAATGCTACGCTGCTCAAAGGACACTCCCTTAGTCATGCCAAATGCCGAAGGTTCCCCTTTCTACCTTCCTCCTAGAACTCAGGTCCTATTCTCTTCGTTCCTAGTGCATCGCCGGCGCGATCTCTGGGGATCTTCTTGTGAAGACTTCCATCCCGACAGGTGGCTCGATCCTGCATTGTTATCGCGACTTGTAACATCCCCTCTCATGTATTTTCCTTTCCATGCCGGTCCTCGTCTTGTACGTATCGGTAGCAAACTCGACCGAAATATTTGGCTGACTAGATATCTCTAAATCTCCTTTGCAAATTTGCTATGGGTAGTGTTTAGGCCAGAACTTTGCTCTGAACGAGGCAGCATACTATCTCGCGAGTCTTGTGCAGCGATTTGACAACCTTGAACTTGCTCCGAATGCTCATCCGTCTGGTAGCCTTCCCCCCGACAATTGGAAGGCTGGACCGGGCAGACAATCCGTGGAGCGGGTTTGGCCTGCATCCTCTTTTACGATCTATGTGAAAGTTAGTCTCTTTGTAGACTACTTTATGTCTTGTGTTTTTGTGTCCTTCTGACTTGCGTGTCTTTACAGGGCGGTTTGTGGATTCGCGCCTCGGAAAGTCCTTGATCTGTGAAATTGAATGACTTGAGCACAAGACCTAGGTTTTGTGTGTTCCAGTATACACTTTGTATTTTTGTCTACTAGTAAGGAAAATGTTTGGGGCGTCTCTGAAAAGCACTTCGCATAATGGTGCCCCTTCTCCATGTTCATCTCGAGTGCAGTATTTATTGTGGGAATTATGAGCAGACCCCTCACTAACTAGCATAACTATTTGATTGCTGCAACTTGCCACAGTGCCACCGCTTCCTCCTCCAGGTACACGTCTGCTACAGCTATGCCAGTGGAAGAGTCACGTCTATGCAAATTTGGGCTTAACGGCTTCCTCCGCGAACTGCTTCAAAGTGCTAAACTTCACGCCCAAAGCAACGAGACGAGGATCAGGAACAGTTGTGTCGGTATACATTCCAAAGTCCCTTTGACATTTGTACTAGAGTTATAAGGCTAGTGAGTATACACAAATTGAATGTTTGCAGAAGTTGACTTACCATCTCATCTATTTCTTCGTATCCAGACGGCCCGGTAGCCTTGAAAGTGACTGGCTTCCCGAGAACTGCAAGAGAACGTACGGTCAAGACAAAAGACGCTGAGCACAGGAGAAACGCGCCACATGCCTTCACTAAGGACGTTAGCGTATTCGGGATACGTGACGCGTGCTGTAACGGCAGCGAAAGCGTGGCCTAAAACCTCGGCGGGGCGGCTTTGGTAGTTCTTGAGAAGAGCGAGGACGGATGCTCCAAGGTCCTTGTGGACCCATGTAATCTCTTGGGTAGCGGTCTCTGTGTAAAGAGGAATGCTGAGGTCGTAACCACTAGAAGAGGCGGTGAGATAGCCTAAGCTGAACCAAAGTCAGAGTGAGGTACTAGCGAGTTGTCAGGGATATGCTCACTTGTAGGTGTTCTCGACGAACCAGCCTGAAAATACGAGGATTGACGTGAGAAAGGATGAAACAAACGCACTCACGCGAGAGATGATAGACTCACCAGTGTAGACAGTCGCGTGGGGCAGACCAGAGGCTTTGAGGTACTCTTGTACAGCGGTTTTGTCTTGGGAGGATTGCACAAAGAGTCAGTTTCAACAAGAAAGCAATAGTATAAGAGGACTGACTCTCAAAGTGGTTCACAGTTGTATATTTCCCGTTGGACACTGTCTTCGCACTGGGAAGGGAGCTTGCGACGTGAAGGTAGGAGGGTCCGTAAGCAGATAGGTAGTGATTGACAAGTATCTTCTGAGGTGTACGCACCTCCAGACCAAAAACTTCACATCGACCTCCTTAGAAGCTTCGATTAAGTTGATCCCCTGGTCTATCTCCCCGGTGGTCTTGTCTCCAGCGATGCTGGGGTCATAGTAGTTGGTGACCTATTGTTCGAATGCCAAAGTCTAGTTTAATGTTCGTGTGGAACATTCAAAAGGAAGCTGACTTACGCCAAAGACACCTTCGCTTCCAGCGACGGCTTTCTTGATAGACTCTTTGTCCCAGAGATCGGCTTTCACGACCTCAACACCACGCGCCTTGAGTTTCTTGGACGCATCTGAGTCAGGGTTGCGCGTGGCAGCACGAGGAGCGAACGTTCCGTCGGCGAGAAGAGCGTCAAGGACAGAGGACCCTGTTAAATCACCACGATTAGAGAATGAAAGAGTTCCACCGCACTTGAGAACGCGCCTTGGGTGCCAGTGGCTCCGAAAATGGTGACGATGCGGGGCATGATAGGAAATAGGTTAGTTTAGTTCCTTGCTTGCCTATAAGTTAGGGATAGATATTAGCCTCCATCTTGAGCCCGAGTCATAAGCTCGAGGCTGCTCACTGAATGAGGTATATATGAAGGGTGAGTTGAGTTCCTTCTCAGCATGAACAGCGAGTACTTATATATCTACGAAGATAGCGGCGGCCGATCAGTCTGACAAGGGTCACTTACCTGACGCATTAGTGATTCTTTAGCGAGGCTTACTAGGATAAACTAGTAGCTGCTCAGTACATATGACACGGACCTGCGGCGGCCGTCACAAGCTGAAGGAAGTCCCAAATCCTTTGAGTGGCTCAACCATCTTGGTCTTTTTTTTGGAATATGGAAGGTTATAAGCATATTAGTATCCAGACGTAGTCCAAATGGCATCGTCGCTGAAGATAGTGTCAAAATTGTGTTAAGACGGTGGCGGGATGGCACGCAAGATCTCGGTTTATAGTTGTTAAGTTTAGAGGTTCGCCCCAGAATGGACGTAAGTTGACGCGCTTTGTAGGCACGTGGGCGTGCACATGGACGGGCCGATTAGCTAGAGACGCGATGGAGTTGTGTCAAGGTGACTAAAGTCGGTACTGGCTGACTTACAGCAGCTGGAACGACGAACTCACAATGACTCTTGAAACAATTGATTGCAAATACCACGGCTACGCCTGCTTCTTCGTTGACAATTTTTCAATTGCAGATATATATGGTAGTTCCTGTGTCGAATCTCTGGCGATTGTCTCTTTCCAACATGAGCTCACACTCTCTGTTCCTTCCTAGATGGCAGAAAGACAGGCGAATGGGTGAAGACTAGGTGCTTAGACGGCATGTGTCGTCTATACTGTCAAGTAGATCAATATGGATGACTGATGCTCAGCGGAAGTTGCCACCAACTGCCAACGGAATATCTGTGACATGCAACTGCGGAGAAATGCCGACGGAGGACCGGTGGACCGATGAAATTGGGGCAGGTTGGAGCAGGTTGAAGGAGTAAAGGGGGTGAGCGTCTGAGAAGTAGAGTTTCGACCGAATCAATGGATCAATCGTATAACAGCGGATGCGTTGGCCTTGCGTGCACGAATGCCTACATATATTTGTTCAACCACTCGACAGTACTCCTGAAAGCACCCTCTTTGCCCGCCTTGATCTTTGGATTGGTCAAATCCCCCTGGAAGAAGATTACTTAGTCAACATGGCAAAGGAGGAATAAAGCGACTCCGAAGAAGACCTTGATGGCAAACCCATGTGTACATCCTTCCCAGTAAATCCTTTGATAGCCAGGTACGAATTTGCCGTCTCCAAGGATCGTGTCCGCTTGAGCTTGGGCAGCGAGAGGAAATTGGTCATCATAGGTGCAGCTGTTGATGAGAAGAGGAGCGTTTGCAGTCGTGGCATATTTCTGGAGACAGGTAGAATTATGATAATCGTTGCGGTTAGTTCGATATCATGCTCACCTCTAAGTCGGCAGGACTCTGTAAGAAAGACGGGTGTGCAACGACTGCAACTTGTACCACGTGGTCGAATGCGAGGTCAAATACATACCGCCCTACAGAAGACCACGTCTATCTAACATCTAATCAAGATCAGACGGGACGTACCTCCAATGCAGTAGCCAGTGGCTGCAAATTCGGTGACGCCTTGCGCTTTCAAGCCTGCGATGGCCTTGTCGAGAGTGGGTCGAGTCTTCTCAGGAGTATGCTTGATGATCCAGGGCCGCCAGTCGAAGGCCTGATGTATCAAGATTATAAGCAATATCCAAGCGTCAGAAATGTGGACGTACGGGATCGTCCAGGGCCTCGACTGAGATTGGGTCTCCATTGAGTATATCGGGGATGACGGTCTGTGACGATCAGGTATAAGTTGCAATGCTCATAGAGTCCCATTCAAAAGACAGCCATACTTTGAAGCCATTCCGAGCAAAGTCGTCGGCCAAAAGCTTGATAATAGCATCAGATTTTCGCGATGGTCCGCGTCTAAATTATCAGACATACCTGGTTATTCACGAATTGGGCTCCCAAACCGTCCGGAAGGTAGAGAAGGACTTTCTCTTTCGGATAATCCACACTCGGAGTAGCAACGTACGAATCGACTCCGTTGATCTTTTCCCATGTACCTAGTCATCGACGAGTGTATTGGGAGTCGCTTCAGCTTTTGGGATTCAGGAGGAATCTGATACCTTCGGGAGTCCCCTCATGCCTCACACCTGTCGTTTGACAATGAGAATGTCGCCATATGGAGGGCGATAAACTCACCTTTGACGCAGTCTTTGCATAAACTCATATTGAGTAGAGACCTAGACGATGGGAAGAACTCAAGAAGATGGGTACTTCCTAGACTAGCAAATACTGATTTGCAACCCGCCTCAGATCCGTATCCCCTCAACTCAGTTCTCAACTCCGAAGAGACAATTCGGTCCGGGGGGTCTAGACCTGATTGCAGAACGCGTACATGATAGTTCGAATAGTCCCATTCTCGTAGATGGTGCTGGTGAATTCCAACCTGATGAATTGATACAGCAAAGCTGAGCAAGCGAAAATGAAGCGAATGTCTTGGAGAAAATTTGGGAGAGTTACCGAGTCACAAGAGCACGATATCGTGACCGTGACAATGTATTCCGAATTTTCTCTTGAATTTATTTCTGTCTTCATTCCCGTTCACGCTGTTCCAAGTTTTTCCCGTTTCGACGGCCAACTCTCTTTAATTCATCATGAGATCACCTCCAGGAAAGGACTACGTGGATCGCGGAACCCAGACGGATCCGTTGGATTCCCCGTCATCGACGACTATTTACAGTGCAGACTCAGAATCGTCTTCGCCAAGTAGTAACGCGGCAGGACTTCGCTCCACTGGAAAACGCTACGTATCCGACTTGGTCGTCGAAGATCCTTCCCAAAGTGACTCAAGTAACACTCATTTTCACACTTCTACCCAACCTGGCAGCGCATATAGTCGATCTTTGTCGGCAGAAAGCATCGATGCTCTTTCTAGTAATGTCCAATCGCTTCACACGTATGATCAACTTCAGTATGCAAGACCCTCGCCTTCGCACAAACCCAAGAAGAATCGGATAGTCTCCTTGCCTGAGGTCGGCACTGATCCTATTGTCGCTGCCAGAGACCTATATCCAACCCCTCGCGTCGTATCCTTGACCGAACGTCCAAGACCCTCGATGTCCTTTGCAGGATCCTCTCCTTCAGACTGCTTTGAAACCTCTGTCTCTATGGATAACTCCAACTCTTACTTCTCTGTAACACATTTTACTAGGATCCACCCTTACGGACCTTCCTCGGACGACAATCTTCCGCATACACCCTCACCGCCTTCATCTCCGGACTCTGTGATGATCATCGGGAACGAACCTCGAGTGCAAGTTCATCATAACTTTCTTCGCAGCAAAAGTCATTCCCCTTATCCTGATGACGATGGTACTTGATTCCTGGAGGGTTATCACTGCCAGATCTTAATCAATTTCTCTTCATAGGATGGATTACATGGGCAAGCTCCCCTCCAAGACCAATTCCTGCATTACATGGCCCTCTGTCATTGCCTTATGCACGTTGTCCCTCGTGCGTCTTTCATCTTAATCCCAGCAAAGAATTTTACCTTATCTTTGTAAACGATATAGTGGTGCTGAAGGGACACTAATCGAAGGACCAGATGATCTCCCTCGCATCATATGGGGATTAGGCGTCGACGACTCTCCTCCGAACCAAACTTCACGGGTCACCTCTAACGTTCACCAAAGAACGTCTTCTCACTCGAGCCAATCCCAAGCTCAGGTCAACGTAACTACTCCTGTTCATCAGTCGATTCTGCGTAAGTCGGTCATAGTCAAAGCTGAACAAGAGGCTGTCCGTCAGTCCAACTTGGATTACCTTTCTCGGGACGATGGTCATAGCCGAACTGCTCTTCATCAACGTGCATTGGACACGCTCGGAGCGCGATACCCTCGCGACGGAAATTCCAATGCGGCAGCTCTACTTTATTCTTCTGGACATCTTGGAACATCAGGAAACGTATGGAGCCCAACATCGTATGGGCCGGAATATCATCTTCGGAGTCCTGAATCACTTGTCAACGAGCGCCGCGCTGCAACCAATGCAATCAACAAAGACAGAGGAGGCCTTGGTTTAGGACTAGACTGGGAGGCTACTCTTGCGCGAAACAACCTCAGAGAATCGTCGAGTCTTGATCTTGACACTACCTCCCATATCGAACGTCTATCTTCTAGATCCAAACCCAAACCTGTCGAATGTATGGCCTTGAAACCTTCAGCTCCCGTATTCGTTCCTGCTACACCCATCAATCTCTACCCTCGCATCGTTGTTGAACCCCGTTCTTCTGGTATCGATGCGGTTCCTCTCCCTGTTCCTCGTCGAATGTCTGCTTTAGACATTGCACACCAATACAGGAACAACCAGTCTAATGCGTTGCCTACACCGCCAAACTCAGCTTCTCCGCAATGGTCGCCATACTTGTCTGGCTATCCTGGACCTCTCCTCTCTCCTGGGCTCCCTCATTTGGAACAGTTCGAACCCGCTCGTCTCCACTCCCAACTGCGACCGCAATTAGTGGCCGAACGTCTACATCAATCCCACGAATTGCGTCGATTCGTGAAGGACCGGATTGGAAGATCTGAGTCAAACTACAATCCTGGCGATGCTAATACTTGGTCTCCGGTCAGTGACTCGTCTCCTTATCTCCGTTTACTCAGGACTCCTCGCCTTTCCATGCAAGAACTTTCTCCCGATGCCTCCTCCTTGTTCTATAACCGTACACTCGCCGCTCCTCTCAAAAGACAAACACATATCTCCTCCCCACCTCACCCTGGCCCTCCTCCTACCAGCCCGCTTCCTCCTGTTCCAGAACGCCGTATCTCTTCCCCGACCTCTCCCATTGTCTTCGAACGCCCTCCTTCTCTGTTATCTCCAAAGTCGCGTGATATAATCAGTGGTCACTGCCCACGTTCCGTCCCTCTTGCTCGCTTGATGCAACGCCGTCTAGCCTCTGTCCCTGAGGAGGACGCAGATCTGTTTGTCGAGAACATTATCCCGCGTCAACATCATTCGTCTGCCCGTCTTGTCCCCAAGCACCGAAGTCCTCATAGTCGCGTCGGTCCTTCGACGCCTGCCATGTCAGATTCGATGGAACCCAAAATGTCTTCAACGACCCTTAGCCCTGTGTCGCTTCTAACAAGAACTGGGGAAGGGCTTGACAATGGTGATCGTGGGTTGTTCGACGAGCAAGCGAGTGCTCGTTCTGCAGCGACGTTAGCTACGGTGAAGCTTCCGTTCAAGGCGCGTCTTGGGGCACATGGGCAGGGGAAGCAAGGTTTGATGGACTTGGGTGTCGGATATACCGAGGATGGTCCCGATGATGTCCCTGGACCAAAGAAAAAGAAGTTCAGAGGAAGGAGAAAGCGTGGATCGTCGAGAATAGGTGCCCCTCTCTAAATTTTGCTGTCAAACGGTGTGTCGTTCTCTCTGTCTCTCCGTCTGTCTCTCTTTTCGTTCCTTTGATCTCGACCCCTGTTTTGTCCTGTAACTTATGTCCTTCAAATAATCACCTCGATCATGTACGAACTCTTTCCTGATTTCTGATTTCCTTTCCGTATCCATATTTTTTCATTACTCTAGATGTGCTGTAGGCCATAATACCTCTACTTTCGCTATCGTCTCTTCGTGACACGCATATCATACCTTATGTTTCTACCGTATAATTCATCCGAACACGGAATCTCTCGTCTTCCAGAGTACCTGATACGATTGTCATGTTTCGCACCGCTGATTTGGGTTTCTGTCTACACCTCAGGTGATGACCGCCACTACCGTTTGTTTACCCCTCGTCGTTGCCTAGAACTGCGCAGCATGGATGATTCATGTGGACAGGTGCCACACAGAGAAACTTTACCATAGACTCGGTGGCTCTACCGTTGATTCGGTGACGGTGACATGTTTACAGTTGAAGTTCGGATGCTTGATTGTTGTAATGTTGACGGATTTGGAATTGGCGCTCGACGCTCTTTCGGTCCTAACTATCCTATCCTGTTGGGTCAGATCCCTATGGCCACTGACACCTTCCACTGTTTCGTCGCTCGGGTGCGTGTGGGTCACCTACGCATCGTACTCGGCCGAACGGCTGGAGAAAGTAAGTGGTACGTATATTCATCGGCACCTCAAGCCTCCTGCCATCGGATGAATGCACCGTCATATGTCCAGGGGACATATATACTAGCCGTGGAGGAAGGCTTCCAACCCATCGATCTTGTTTCTCGTATCCATGTCTTTCTCCGAGTCTATTGCCCCATCGTCCACAAGCTCTCTCCGCATCGGTATCATAGGAGGGGGTCCCGCAGGCCTCATCCTCGCGCGCGTCCTTCAAGTACACGGTGTCAAAGCTTCCATCACCGTCTACGAACGCGAACCAGCCACTGGTGCTCGTTTCCAAGGTGGCACGCTCGACCTTCGCACCAAGACGGGACAGCTTGCGATCGATCATGCAGGACTTGGGGCACAGTTCCGCGAGTTGGCTCGTCCTGAAGGGCAAGAGATGAAGCTCATCGATAAATCAGGGAAGGTTCACTTCCAGGATAAAGGGGATGGGCCTGGGAAGGAGTTCTCAAGGCCTGAGATCGATAGAGGTGATTTGCGGGAGATGTTTTTGAGGTCGTTAGAACCTGCGACGGTGCGTTGGGGGTGCCATCTCGAGATGGTCATACCTGTCAAAGATGCAGTGTCTGGAAGGCCTCGTTATCAGCTCCATTTTACGAGCGCAGAAGAAGACGCAATCGTTGATCTCGTGGTCGGCGCGGACGGCACTTGGTCGAAAGTTCGTCCCCTCGTATCGACCTGCTCTCCGTTCTATTCAGGTTCCATCTTCATCGAGACTTATATCAGCCCTGCGATCTTGTCCGCTCATCCCGCCATAGACGCTCTGGTCGGCCAAGGATCCATATACGCCTTGGAGGAAGAGAAAGGTCTCCTGGGCCAACGCAACACAGGTGGTGGAGTTCGCGTATACGCAGCACTCGCTAAACCTGAATCATGGTTGGACGATACGAAACTCGCGATCATCGCCGATCCCTCCAGGTCCTTGCAGTTCATCGAAAGCCAGTATGAAGGCTGGAACGATGGGTTACTTGACTTGCTGCGTAACAGTGATACGAACCACGTTATTCCTCGCAAGCTCTACATGTTTCCTGTCGACCATCGTTGGGCGTCCCGACAAGGTGTCACCCTTGTCGGGGATGCTGGCCATGTCATGACACCGTTCGCTGGAGAAGGTGCCAACATTGCGCTACTTGATGGGGCAAAGTTGGGTTTGGAGATTGCAAAGAGGTATGAAGAGACAGTTGCGAAGAAGGAAGAGGGTCTTGAATGGTTGGATGAAGCTGTGGCGGCATACGAGAAGGTCATGTTCGTGAGGTCTGAGGCTATGGCGAGGATGACGGAGAGAACTATGAGGGCTGCTATGGGACCTGAGGGTGTGCATGAGCTGGTGAGAGTGTTCGCTCAAGATCCATCCCTTCTTGATTAAGTATAAGATTGATTGCTATTATGGCTTTGTACGCACTTTTACATCCCCCACCACTCACTCTTATACTATACTTTTGCTGCTTTGGACTTCTCTGGACTGAGACGACTGAGACTAGACTCGTTTTCGACTGAGTCGACAGGGATGTCAGATTGGCGGTGTAAGTACGTGGCAAGTTAAAACTTGAACGCAAGTCATTCTATCTATTCCGTCGATTTAGCTTGGAAGAAATTGGCCCCTACGAGCTTTAGACCATATCTCTCTCCGAACTGTATGGCGCTCCAATGCTCTCTATCTTTCCGTTCCGTTTTGTGTTCGGTAGCTCCTGCTGGGACTGTGAACGGCTCAGGTTCCTGAAAAAGGAGGAATGCTGCACATCGGTGAGCCAGTCAGGGGTATTCATAGCGTAAGGAGGAAACGGGAGCGACGAACTGTATCGGTGAGACCCAGTACCCGGAGCAGGTCCTGGGGGGCGATAAGGTGCAACCAGATTTCTGGTGGATCCTTCTGCTGAGAATTTAACGCCAGTGATCTGGGGAAAGGAGACGGATCGACTATGTAGATTAGACAGAGGCCATCGATTGCACAAGGACTCACGATCCAATGCCATACTTCTTTGAAGATGGGATCCGCCCTCGATGGCGAATCGGGGTCAGTCATCACGACGGTGTAGGTTGCGTCCGCGCTTGCTGATGATACATCGATCGGCGCAAAGCTTATAGAGGGTTCAACCAGAGTATCCGCCCTGGTGAGGTCGTTCCCAAGAAGCGCTTCCTTCCCATTCGGCCATACGATAGAAAGGGTCATAGAAGGCGAGAATGTTGACGGAAAGAGGTCTGGAATGAGTCCATCCCTCTTGAGAGCAGTGGTAATCGACACGGAGTTGGAAGACATAGTAGATGGTGAGATCGAAGATACTCTGGAACAGCAGGGGATTTCTTGAATGCACTATCCAAGTCGATACGCCTGGATTCGGACGCCATCTGATTTTATAAATCGCTCGAGTTTGCAATTCGGTGACAAAGCGAGTGGCTAAAAGATTGCTCCAGTACGAGCGGTAAAACGTGGAGCGATTTATTTCGATGGCCGTTGCCAAACAGATCACGTGCCCCGCGTCCGTCATCGAGTCAGGCTACTTTTGCTTTCGCCGCGATCCATCATCCGCGATGTGAGTACTCTTAGTAGTGCATAGCGATCTATCTTCCCCAAATTCTGATCTTGAAGTTTTAGATATACGTCTCTAAAGATCAGACCATTCCAGCCTATCATCACCAGGCTCTTCAAGTCAAAGGCTCGAAGCCAGAGGACATTGGGTCCCTTTTCCCGCCTGCGAACAGCCGTACCACATAACTTGTCTATCTTCTGTTTGGTATCAGGTTTACTGAAGCCATCTACGGCTATAGCTGCGCGACTAGTATTAGTGTGCTATGGTCAACGAGTCTGATGTCCTTGTCTCCTCGATACCGACAATTGTATCCCGGAGGGAAGTGACAATTGAGCACCAGTCAGTCTGTATTGAAAACCCAAACTTGAGGAATGTCTGACATGATTCATGGATCTGTCTGCAGGCAACTTTGCAATCTCATGATATGCCCTCATGGACCTGGCGTAGTCGACTCTATCCAGGACGGATCTATTGCCACAATGGCACCTCAGAACCGGTAAGTATCCTGCGAACGCACGAATTACACCTCCATAAACTATGTTTTGAGACTGTCAGCTATGTATAGGATCCTGTGATTGTGGCAAATCTGTCCTTCCGCGCTACCAGTTTGGCCGCTTTGAAGCTACCCGAAACTGATCATACTCTATACGTGGCAGGAGGACTTGACGCTGAGTAACATATATCACTTCATTCTCTGTATCTCTCTGTGGAGCTGGTCTGGGAATCTGGTACCGTCTTGCATGGGGGCTCAAACATTTCACTCTTGTCGCATATCTTAGGCACCGAAGAACCGCGACGCATCGTCAGCAATAATGACAATCCTGTAAAGTTCTTTGACGTTCCTGTCAAGACAAAGATAGAAACACCCATTCAATGCGGGACCCTCGAACTGGGTCATCCTGTTAATCAGTGTACGCGGAATTCCACAGGTCGTGCATCGTAAGACTAAATGACATACTATGACTCTAGGTTCAGTCTCTCCTGACGGTCGAACACTTCTATCTGTCGAAGACTCGAGGGAAATTAATATGCACGCTCTTTCGAATGGGGCGCCTGTTCGGCCATTACATTTGAGCGGATGTCAACATTGTACCTCCTTCCACAGCACAGTTCCGTATCCATCGAATGGCCGCACTACCCTCCGCTATTCTCTTCGGTGTCTTCGTCCGATGAGACACAATTTGCTGTCTCTTCGCAAGAGGGTACAGTGATGGTCTGAGAAGTTCGAAGCTCACCGCCTCTCAAGATAATACAAACCGATAGGACGAGGCAGTCCAGGCCGGCGACTTACTGACAACATGTATATCTACAAGATACCCATGTTTTTATCATTTTCCCCTCGATAGACCTCAGTATCGGTGATACGTCAATATCGTGAAGCCTACGGAGTGTCTGAAGGCAAAAAGCGCACTCAGCACACCATGGCGTCACCCCTGGCCGCGCTTGACCGGCGGCTTGAAGGCGATCTATTCCTGCAGACTGAGAAAGACCCATCTACTGGCAATGCAGCTGCTTCTGGATCCACGTGTATCCAATGTGTAGCATGCGCATCGCACCAGACAGCCACCTACGCTGTATGCTCCCAGGACCCACTGTCAAGGCTTCCAGAATCACGGCAATCAAGAACTATTTCTCGTGTCATTGATATCCGTTCTACAGGCGATTACGTCGGGTGGCATTCAAGTCGTTCAAAACACTGCTGACAATCGTTGACGTCGGATTGACGCTACCTATTCTACCTCCACACTCCAGTCTCATCGCTAGCGAGCAAAGAGAGCAGAATTATACTCTGCAAGGAGCGAGGACAACAGCGGCGGTGCCATCTGAACTTCAACTACCGTAAGCCAGCGGCATGTCATGGTTTTAAGATCTTAATTGACATCACCATAGAGGATGACAAGGAGATCCAGCGAATCAAGGTTTATCCGGCCCCGGCAACTATTATCAACGACATCACTTAGTAAGTTGCCGCTGCTCGAGCTTTCAAAAAGAACATCAAGCTATTCACGGAAAACTTATATCTTTGCTTTTGTCAGCTCCGTGTCCGGTGAGGTCTTTATATATCCTCCATTGCCATCACAAATTCTCTTGCAAATGTTCTAAAACCGATCTCTTTGTGTCATGTTCGTACTTTATAAGGGCGACCGGAAAAATGACCTATGTGTCATTCACCACAATCTGATACCTTTTCTTAACTTTCATCATGTTTCCTCGCAGCTCTGTTACCACTAATACACCTTATTCCAAGAGACCAGCTAGCCAGTTCAAGTCTTCTAGGCAACAGGTAAGTCAGATATGACTGTGAAGTGCTGCCCTACTCAGTCTTGATTCTAGTTCTCTGCATGTGGTGCCTGTCGAATGCGACGGTGAGTTTGTCCCTTCACCCATTGTTTAGATACCACTGCCTCAACGTTCATCGTGGTTTGTGATTGAAGAGTCCGTTGTGATCTCAAGGATATTTCGATCGCTTCCCCGAGTCAATCAATCGCATGCTCCAACTGCAAGGAACGAGGCTTAAAATGCGTGTACGTTTTCCAGTGGACCAACCCTGATGCCTGGCCCCGTCATTCGGACCGTCCCACAGTGACGAATTCGCGGAAATTGAGGCCGTCAAGCATCTCAGACGTGGCCGACGTCTTCAACAAGTCGAGTAAGGTCCATCGCTCCTTTTTCGCAATACTATCTGGAACACCTTCCTTTTGTAGAGCCATTTATGGAAAGGTAACGGATAGGGGACAGAACTCCGTAAAACCATCCTCTTCGATCATTCCTCTGCTACATCCAGATTTGTTTTCTTCACCATTCTGGCACAGTTTTTGTGCACAACGTGAGTCTCCTCTCGAGCTTTTCAGCTATCTTAACTGACTCACCAAGCTATAACATATAGGCACCTTCCTCGATGATTTTCCCGTGCGGTATCTGGCACACACAAGAAACATGAACCCTCTAGACCAAGAGGGACGCCTCATTTCTATGCTTCTTGTTGCTTGGGCTGCCTCTTTTGGTCTGGACGAGCGTGGCGTCGAGGACACCAAGAGTCAAAACCTCAGGTCAGGACCTCCTTCATCGTCATCTCTCGAACCCGTGAACTTCTAATGGGAAGGATTGACATCTAGGTCCATGACTTCGCGGAGACCTGGACGTGAGAACTCGCCGTTGATAACAGATACCGACGACAAAGCGAGACGCGCCCGAGTCAACCTTATGGTCAAGGAAATCTTACACTTCGTCGACGTATATGGAATCATGAGGAGGCCTACCTGGGATGGTGTCAAGGTGTTGTTGCTAGCTTGGCCACTCACAGAAGGTATGCCATTGACTCATTGTAGCGAATTTAACGATGCATCAGCTCTCTATTAAGCTTCTTTTACGGTATCTGCAGACACAAACGAGTTGGAGAGATCGGCTTTGTATACATCAAGCCTTTTACATGCTCAGTCATTGTGCGCAGTTTCTCCTCCCACAGAGGACAATCGCTGTACACACGTACACAGGTACGCTCACATGTACGAAGGAATCACCGCAGGCTTGAGAGGCAGCCAACTGATCCTGTTTGTATCGACTTCTTATATCTCTACATCCTTCCTCTCTAACATAACCTCACACATAGTGATGACGATGACATGCATAGATTTCAAAGTAAAACCTATGCCGATGTGTACAGTCCCAAGCTCGGTCATGAGCTACCCACTCCTGCGTTTTCTCCAGGCGCCCGTGACCATGATCATCAATTTCCAGACTCACTTCACGAGATATCTCATCCCATTTCCACTCTTCTACTACTGAGTGCCATCTGTAGGAAGATAAATGATGTCTTGACCGGTCCCAAAGCTGCTCTTCGTCTCTCTTCAATATATCTTGACTCGAAAGCGATGCGCGAGATCTGGGATGGATTGCATAAGTGCTGGGACGAATTTGACGCTCTGAACAGGAGACACGAAGGAGACGCAGTTGTGAGACGCTGTTCAACCAGAGGCAAGGTACGTCTTCTCTATCACCAATAAATTGTACAGACACTCAGTTCCTGATAGATTATAATATTCGAATGTCGTAAGTACTCTCCATCCTCAGTCAGTGTCGTCGCCGATTTGTGAACCATCCAGATAATGTCATTCGCGAAGCTCTGGCAAAATATTCCCGAACCACCCGCAGCCTTGCACACGATCCTGTGTCCCCTTCCGATCCCCCCTCATCTTCCATGCCGACACATCAGCTTCATGAACTATCGAAACTCAGATGCTCGCATCTTCTCCCTACCATCTTGATCGAAATGAGAGCGCATCTCCATGAATGGGATCGTCAAAAGTCTGGATTGTATCACTGGGACACCGGCCTTATCGTGAGAGGATGTTTCTTTGCTGGATATCTAAGCGCTACGGGGGCACTGGACGCGCAGGATAATCTAGGATTAAAGCGGGAGGAGGCAGATGGGTTTTGCATCGATTCCCAGGAGGCAGTCAACATATGTCTTGCCGCTTTCCAGGAGATGCGCTGGACGTTCGCGAAAAGTGAAGAGCGACAGGCAAGTATTCAGACGCTGTGGAATATCTACAGGGCCCAGCAACAGCGCGGACAACAAGAACTTTATCACGGACCAGAACACTGGCAGGTGTTTCAGCCGGAAAGTTATACTGAATCTGGTTCATCTGTATCTGCCTCTACATCCGCTCCCTATCCTGATACCTCCAAAGTTTACCATCTCTCTACGCTCCCTCTTGATGATATCAATCATCGTCCTACTCTCCCTCCCTTGCAACTAGGGCTCTCCTCGCGCCATACCTACATTGACTCGGCGCCAACCACCTCTAGCAGCACTGGCGAGAGTGGCGTCGGATGGTCATACACGCTCTCACCGAACGCGACCGCAGTGACTAGCACCAGTTATCAGCAGTATTATCCACCTCCACTTTCGACTCCTCATTCTCAGACACTGGCTCATAGTACACCTGGACCTGGCTCGGGATACTCGCTCACTGACCCATTGGGACATAGTATGATTCCCGAGGATTTTCACGATTGGACGGTACCTCACGAATATTCCCATTAATCTCTTCCAGCCTCCTGAACTTGACACTAGATATCTCAGCACTTTCTTTCATCCAGTTTCATCATTTTGTCAGGCTGTGCGAGCAATTCTTTCTTCCCATCTCATAATCTCGTGTCTCGGACTCGTCCCCAAGTACTTACTTACATGTCCTTCCCACTGTAAGTCACAATGGATAGACGTCCCGACAAAATCGACCGTAGATGAAGTTGCGCGAGAAGGACTCTGCAATCCTGATCTCGTCGACTGATGCGACATATCCGGAGCAACTGTCCCAACTGTCCCAATGTGCAAAGCGTCGACCTTGATGATCGGGAGCCACTGATGGCTGCTAATGGGAAGGGCCATGCGTGCCGTTTTTGAGACATGTTTCAGCTATGTAGTATTAGACCGAAAGGGCCTTCTGACGGTCTATGCACCATACCGCGCCATGTAGAGACAAACATCGCTCACTCGAAGATTCCGAGGGCAAGGGTCTTTCAGCAAAAGATTGCCAGTATCACAACAGACGGTCGAGATTTAATGATTTCCATTCGATTTCTTTCCTTTCAGTTCCCTTTCCATCAGATTTTCATATATCTATCAAGCTTTGACAAACAGATCTGTGAATTTGTCGACGGGAAGTTTCGAGAATGACGCCGCGTCTTGAACAGTATCCAAGATCCTGCTCAAAATCACCCGTTGAACAATCAGTTGACATAAGAGGGAAAGGATACGCACTTTTTCTGTTGGGCCTCGTCGAAGTGGTACGAGATGTGCCTAGTGGAAACAAGGGATCATCAGTATCTAGAGATTCACATGAGAAAGGTAACCGCACTTCTTGAACTTGTTGATCAACAAAGGTGTACCCTCTGCTCTTCTTCGTTTGTGTCCAACGGGGTACTCAACAACAACTTCTTCGAGGACTGTACCGTCTTTGAGCTCGACTAGGAGAGCGTTCCCTATAGACCGTTTGGAGGGCTCGTGGTATTCGACGCTGAATCGCGGATCTTCTACGCAGTATATCTTGTCGCGTAGGGCGTCGATGCGAGGGTCTGCGGCAGCTTTGTCGGTGCTGACAATAACGAGATTGTTAGACTTGGTGGTTATACACTCAGAGACGGAACGTACTAGCTCTCCGAAGTGAGTTCGCCGAAGATGAGGGGATAGGCCACCATGTAGCTGATAGCATGACTATCACAGCAGAATCAGCATCCATCGGGTTAAGGATCTACTCTGGAACTCACTCCCGATCCGCGAAGTTGTCCAACGGACCACGTTTGTCAATGATCCGGATGGCAGCGTCCTGCGTCCTGATTCTGACGGTCAGGATGTCTTCAGCAGTCTTACCAAGTTCCTTCAACTTGGCGTAGACAATATACGCTGCTTCGACAGCTGTCTGGGCGTGGAACTCGGCAGGGTAAGAAATTTTGAAAAGGACGTTTTCCATGATGTATGAAGTGTAGGGCATTTGGAATTCAAATGGTTTTCCCTGGGAGACGATCAGATTTATGATAGAGTGGAATAAGGATAGATGAATGGGATGACTAACTTTGAACAGAACATCGTAGAATCCCCATGTTTTAGCAGTGAGGACAGAGGGAAGTCCCTTCTCCCCTTTCTTCACCAGCAAGGCGAGGTTGACGGCGCGAGAGCAGGCGTCACCAGCAGCCCACGATTTACGAGGGCCTGTGTTGGGTGCATGACGGTAAGTCCTGAGCGACTGACCATCAACGAAGGCCTGAGATATAGCATCGATGGTCTGATCACGGTTGAGGCCAAGGAGCTTGGATACGACGGCAGTGGACGCGACTTTGACTAGAACAACGTGATCAAGACCGACACGATTGAAAGAGTTGAGGAGTGCCAGGCCTCCTTGAATTTCATGGGCTTTGATCATGCCTTCAAGAATATCGTGGACTGTGAGAGGTTGGCCTTGTCGTGCAAGATGGTCGGCTACAGCCAGAATGGCGCCCAGGTTGTCCGATGGGTGACCCCCTGCAATGAGAAGAATTGGAAAATGTTGTCAAAGCATGAGGAATGAATCGCTGCACACATTCTGCAGCCAAGAAACAGTCGTTGAAATCTAACCAACGGATGATGGTTCCGATATTGAACGCTCCCCGGATGGGATCAAGCTGATAATTCGTTCCCGGAACCTTCGTACCTGCATCTTTGTTTAGTAGCGTCAAAATTGGAAGACAGCGTGCTCACCGTTTGGTACAACTGTTCCTTCCACAACGGGCCCCAAAAGCTTTGTACACTCGGGGAACCGCAAACCCTCAAGACCGCATCCAATGGTATCTATAAGACAGAGTCTGGCTGTCTCGAAAGCTAGGTCTGAGTCGATCTTATAATCGTGAATGTAATCTGCGATATCCTGCAAAACTTTATCAGGCTGTGGACGCAGAGCAGACTCTCCTCCGTGATTAGAAGACATCAGACGAGACGACGGGATAGACACAAATGGTGATAGCCTCGGACGCGCCGCCGAAATTACGGAGAAATAACTCTGGGAAAGAGGGACGGCTGGTTTGAGATTACGGGTGGCACGACTCAAAGAGAGAGTTCTGCGAGCAGTTCTCGACAACATCGCTGGAGAACAAATTTCAAACGACTTGTGGCTTTTATACGGAACCCCGCTACCCCAGATAACCGGTAGTAGATTACCACGTGTAGTCTGGGGGCGGCGGCAAAGTACTTCAACGTTATTCCGAACGGCATGATCATACAAGCCAAGGCAACGACTCGGACGACGAGCGTACATCTTCTTACCAAGTTCTCAACTTTTGACCGACGACAGCGGGCTGGCAGCACACATGACCCATCGACATGGAAGATACTTAAAAAAGGCTCATACATGGAAAATCACAAGTATCGGTTCTGGTGAGGTCGAGTGCTTTCAACAGGTCTCATCGAGTCGGTCGTACGTCTACCATGAAGGAATTAGATACGCCCCTTCTCCTGACAATGTCATCAGCTGCGTCCACCTCTCAAGGATGTCTTGGAGTGATACAAGTCTAGATACGCGACGCGTGGTAAACTATCGCGCTATATGTCGTATTCCTCTTGATGATACAACGGAGGTGTTGCTACCTTCTGCTCTCGCGCACTCAGTATGACTCGCATCGTAGCTGTCTTTGGAGCCACAGGTGCTCAAGGTGAGTACAAACAGTTTGCATCTACAAACAATTGATATATCGTTTCTGTAGGCTCTTCCGTCGTGGACTCTCTACTCGCTGACGAGACTTTCACCCCTCGTGCTGTGACACGCAATCTCAACTCCGAAGCTTCCAGAAAGCTCATAGCCCGAGGCGTCGAAATCGTTCAAGCCGATTTAGACGATAAGGAGTCGATCAAAACAGCCATCGCAGGTAGCGAGGGTGTTTTCGGTGTATGCAATGTCTATCAACCTCGTATGAACGAAATATCTTGACTACTGTTGTGCTCGCGCTATACCAGGTCACCAATGCAGGTGATCCAGCTGGCCTCGCAAAGGGGCCAGGATTCGAAATCGATCAAGGGAAGAACTTGGTTGATGCATGCAAAGAAATGTCTGTCAAGCTCTTGATTTGGAGGTATGTGATATACGTGTCGTGGCGTTATCTCTACTAAATCCATGCGACGAAACCCTTCCAGCTCGTTGCCTAGCATAAGTCAATTGTCCAACGGCAAATATCCAAACATCCTTGCTACCGAACGTTAGGCGTTGCTCTCATGCGTTGCCACTTATGTTTTCATACATTCCCGATTTCTGCAGACAAAGCAATCGTAGACGAGTACCTCCGAGCTTCAGGAGTACCACATGCAATCCTTCATACTGGTTGGTTAACTGTTTTCTCCATTAATCCTCAGGCCTCACACTATTCGTCAAGGTGTATTCGCTGAGAACATATACAGGTGAGAGCGAAGATACCACAGATACCACTTCACGATTGGTGTGTGACGACCCTCGAGGAACTGATGAACGTACTAGGCAACACTTGGTCAAAGTCGGGGCCACCTACAAGTTTACCACCTATCGTACACCTGCAACGTCCCTCAAACCAATGGTCTGGATCGGCAGAGACTTGGGGCCGTCCGTGCTCGCTCTCCTCAAGAACTACCAAGACATAAACCACGCAAAGGAAGTGTTGGGTCAGACCTTCCACGTGGTGTCGCAAGTTATCAGTTTTGGAGACCTCGTCCAAATCACCCAAGAAGGTAGGTGATTACATCGCCCTCGAGGTCTTTCAGGATTCATTTCCTGCAGTATTAGGAAAGCCAGTTGTATATGAGTCAATCCAATCCGGTATGCCTGCAGCCGACGAGCTTGTACGTGGATGTGTTATCAAAGTGCACGTCGTGGAGTTGATACCACTACCCCTATGCGTACTTGAATAGGCTGATTTCTTCGAAGAGTTCGACTATTCGGAGATGGTGAAACCCGACCCTCGTCTCGTTGCGTTGGGGGCCACGTTTAGTACAATGCAACAGTTTGTAAAAGAGGAGATTAGGCCCCGTTATGTTTGAAATGCTGTATGGGTGGCATCGTGCACGAGAATTGGACGCAACAAGCGGCAGTCTTGCCCTTCGAGAGTTGACAGTGGCTTGTATGTAGAGGATTCGAGGAGCGACATCGAAGTAAAAATCGAAGCTGGCAATAGAGAAACAGAGCCACCTGAGAAACAGAGCCACTTGAGAAACTTCTAACCAGTTCGTACGTGGGCACCACGGCGAGACGCTTTGTGTCACGGTATACCGCGAATTAGATCTGGCAGAACTTTGGGGTATCCTGCACAAAGTCTTCGAGTCCAACAAGTAATTCGAGGATAAACACAGGTTCCCATATCATATTGAAGTCAAAGTCCACCATGACACGGGCTTCTCTTTACAAATTGATCAACATCGCCGCTGCGCAGATGATTATAGATACAGCCCAGGAAGAGAAGCCATATTTGTTCGCACACCTTTTATGGGGTAGTGCTGGTGATGATCGCAGCCAGAGCGCTGTAGTTTGAATTCGTTCGGGCAATCAAAATCAATTTTTTGACCCACGTCACGATATAAGATCCTGTCCAAGCTCTGAGACTACTTGTTTGGTTCGCAGTTGGAAGTTCCCTGTTTGCGAAGAAGCCAGCAGTGCGAACGATCTGCCAGTCGAAACTGCGAACAACGAGGCAGGACGATGCTGGGATGATGGTTTCACAAAAGAAGGGTATGATTGTGGCGGTGCACCTGTTTTGGCTGTGCCGTCGTGCGGGGATCACGGCTGTCACTTGGCCTTACAAAAGAAGTCCCACCATGCAGCACAATAACGAAACACGCCTTGTTCTTCTACATCACCTAGTTCTTCTGCCCTTCACGCTGAGCGCTGCTCATCTTGTCCTCGAGCCTTGACTTGACGTTCGAAAATGACATCGTTCAGCTTCAAAGAGTTCATTTTTGGCGGGAAAACCTTCTGTTGCTGTCTCCCAGTTCGCATGGGAGTTATCGTGATATCTTTACTGTCGATATTGTTCTCTGGGGTCCTTTCGATTATCCTATGGTTTGAAGTTGCCAGTACGTGCCGGGAGTCTCCTGATTTCCTCTGTAAATTCATTAACATACTCAGGTTCTTCGGAGGCGATGACTAGTCCGACGGAACGAGGAGCATTCATTGGCGCAGGCGTAGTAGCCACGTTGCTCTTCATCGCGTCTATCCTCGGGTGAGTATTGTCACTTTCACTACTCAAGAATGATATTGACCGTCGTTATCAGTTTCTCTGGGACGGTGGTTCGCAAACAATTATTTGTAACAATCTACGCCTACTTCATCGCGTTGCATTTCCTCCTCAACGTTGCTATTGCCGCATTCTTCCTGTACATGATCACTCACGCCGAGTCGGGGCTCGCTGTCAAAGCGTGTCAAGATACCATCACGAATCAGGAAGCGAAGGATCAATGCACAGGTATTCTGAAAATAGCAAAGGGTGTATACATCGTTGTAGCATTCCTCGTTCTGATGACTGAGTTCTGTAAGTTTATATGGTTTACTTTGCAAGTGGCTTGTCGTACTGACGGGCCTGGAAGACGGTATCATCGTTGTAACGCGCTATGTGAGACTCCTAAGGAACGATAAACGCAATATACGGGCGTCGCGTATGATGGGCAGCGAAAGTGGCTTCCACCTCCTCCAGAAAGGTCCACGATACTCTACAGTTCCTCTTAATCCTGGTGCAGAACCTTTCTACACATCTCCAGGCCATACACCCAAGGAATTCGATCCCTATCAATTCAATCCTTATGAGGCAGTCTCACGGCCAGCGCCAGCGGTCGCACATATACATCATCCTTCGTTCGATACATCATACGGGGATGACCTCCCGCCAGCTGTGGCGCCTGTCCCTATCGAGGTAGGCTACGGTGGTGGGAGCTGGACTCATGAAGAGATCACAACGGAGGAGAAGGCTAGACTCCAGAGAGCGGACATGGAGGCGGAGTCCGTGCATGCAATGCGAGTGGAAAAAGAGTTGGATGAACCGATTGAAGCGGATGCAACTGCTGCTGAGGACGAACGGCGGAGACGAGAGTCCAAGTCAGCGGCTGTTCCCCCTCCTTCACGAAGTAATGACGGCATTGAAGAGTTACCACGATACTCCTTAACTGACGCTCCGGTCAACATGCCTACGGATTCGAAACAAAAACCGTCATAGGTTCAGTCCTAATATATTTTCATACCATTGGACTTTGTAGAATACTTACTTGTGGTTTGCTCCCAACTCGATGAACAAATGAACTCCTCAGGACTGCCGTGTCAAGCCAGAAAAAACAGCTACTTATCACGCAGTGAACGGTATCAACGACTCATCGACTAGTGCATCCGACCGAAGTCGAGGCGCGTGACTCGTGTGACTGTACCTATTTGTTACGGTCAACTGAGTCCGGATTTTTCCCACGCCGGGCCTTTCTCTGCTTTACCTCTCGAGCGTCGACGGATAGACATCGATAGACATCCGAAAACGAATGTGGCGTGATGGAAAAGGCTTGACTGCGATCTCGATCATCGTTTGAGAACGCGATCTTTGCTTCGACAATCATGTCAACTGGGATGACTGAAGACTGCATCGTGTCTTCGACTTTCTCGAGAGACGATGGGAGAAGAGCGAGCGCTCGATGCTCAGCCGAATGGACGCGTACTCGGATGTGCTCAGTCATGTTATCTAAAGGCAGTTGTGTATTTGAAGATATATAGAGGCCCTCCGAACCCTTTCATCTTCTACTCGAACGTTCAGCAAAACCACATTCGTACACCAAGCTCTTCATCTACTACAATGTTTCGCATCATTATTTTGTAGCTACAGGAATTCAAGGTCAGTATCGATATATGGTTACGGGAGATGTGCTAAAATTGGCATCCTTTTTTGCAGGGTGTTCCGTCGTGAATAGTATCCTCGCCGATGGGACATTCACTCCTTGTGCGGTTACACGTAACCTTGATTCGGACGCATCAAAAAATCTCAACGCACACGGTGTCCAGGTCGTCAAAGGTGATCTGATCGACAAGGAGTCTCTCCAGAAAGCCATCGCTGGGAGGGAGGGCGTGTTTGGCGTATGTGTCTACTTTCCCCTTTCGACCGTATTGGCTGATTATGGACTCAGGTCACTGGATATTACTACTCCTCGGAGAGGAAATAGAACAAGGCAAGAACATGATTGATGCGGCCAAAGAAGCTGGGGTAACATTTTTCGTGTGGAGGTAACTTGAGTGCGACATTTTCCACGTTTATTTGTTGATTTATTACGTGCCTTCTGCTGCAATTTATAGTTCTTTGCCCAGCTTCAAGGAACTCTCTGGTTGAACATACGTCAATGTTGCTCCTTTGGATATATTGGGCCAGACGTTCATTCTCGCGACCAAACAGGCGTCTTCTGCGGAGATGATCCAGCTCATTTCGAAGGGTGAGCGATCCTTCTTTCTTGAAGGTCCTCATGATGATCCGACCTTGATATTCAGCCATCGGAAAACCCGTCGAACATAAGACCATCAAGACAACTAACAAGGTCGCGATTGACGAGATGGTAACGTTCTCCATGCTTGACCGTGCCTATCGACTGATGCATGACACAACAGTACGACTATGTCAACGAATTCGGAATGTATCGCGATGCGGTCATTCTTGACCCTCGTCTCCTTGCGTTGGGCGTCAAGTTCACCCCTTTGGAACAGTTTATTGAAGAGGAAGTCAAACCTCGTTTCGCTTGATTGGACTCACGTTTGAGTTCTGACAATCGACTAGTTTGCGACTTGTACGAAACTTCTGGATATATGCTGAGGATGCCCGGAGTCATTCACCGTCAGATTCTAGATTTCCGACTAGTTGACGTCCGAGTTGGCGCACCATCGATCATTTTACCGCTCCGAGTCAGTCCACGTCTCAATCCAAGTTCGTCACATAACCAGTCTTGATCTCTGAAACAGTGCCAAACTCAGCATAAGCAAAGTCTGGTAATACGTATGGGAGACGCTAGAAACATCTGCGGAACTCTTTCCGGAGTCTAAGTTCATTGGTAAGGTGCGTCATCACCGAATACACCGATTGAAGTGATAAATAAACTTACACCGGCATCGGCAGTTATACATCAACTGCGTGTTTCGCCTGAGCATCTGCGCAGCGTCATTGTGCATATGGTGCACGAAAGGTCTTCGGCAAAGAGTTATGTGAATGATGTAATCATCTCCACGTCTGGCAAGAAGAGCACTGATTACGAGACTACCAGTGCTACTTAGTTCAGTACGAGTACCCAGTGTCAGTGTTCCTTTCACAACGCTCTTTTGTCAGATCTACTTACTGAACTGGTTATCATAGTTATACCCAAAATCTTGTGAGGTGAATGAACCGTACGATCTAATAGCAGACGCCACCGGTAAGAAATCAACACGTTCCCTACGCAGTCCGTTCTGCTCTACCTTACTAATTGTCTGATAGTCCATTATTTCGTGAGACGGCGAGAGGTCCCCTTGCTTGATTTCAAGGCCTAGCACTGCGGTTCTATGTTGTGACAAACCAATGTCTCCAGTCTTCCTTATAAAATGCACTCCGATCAACTTCGCTATACCAATGCGTTCCCGGTGGTACCACCTCGGTCTTCTACTTTTCCCATTTTTAGGGCCGTACTTTCTGATCACCTTTCCAATCGCTGCCTCGGCAGAATCGAATCCTCTCGAATCCGTGTTGGCCCCGGTTTGGGACATCTCACGACGAGATGACACTCCAGACCACCATTCCCACTCGCACGCTGCTCCTCTACTCGAGCTGAATGAAACTGAAGTGACATCGCGTATGTGAATGAAACATGCTCCGTTATTTGATGTATTTAATGTTCCTCTTAGATCACGCTCCTACGCCTCCTTCTTACTATACCAATGATTGGGAGGATGGATTGTCTACTTCGACACATCCCGACCTGATCATACTACACATGGTAATGATGAGCTCGGCTTTCTTTGTAGCCCTGCCAATTGGTAAGGACGCGCGTCTCTTCAGAAGAAACCTGATTTCAATTTTTGCTTCCCAGGTATCGCCATGCGTACCGTTCGCCATTCCTGGCACGGATTCGTCGTTCTGGTGTTTTATGGACTAAACGCTCTGGGTTTGGCAGCAGGCGGCCTGTATAAGAAATCATCTCCAAACATGTGAGGAACATCTCAAGTATGCTTCTCTTTCTATTATCATGACTCTGATGTTTTGGCCTAACTAATTAGGTACGAAGGGGCTACCCATGCGAATCAAGGCCACATTATCCTCTTCTTCTCCCTCTCGATTTCCTCTATTGACTTGTTGGCTCTCATCCGTCGGCTGCTCGGCTGTGTAAAGGGTGGTCACAAATACACACTTAAAGTGTTCTGGAGAGTCGTCATCCTAGGCAAAGAGGACGTGGACCGTACACGTACCGAATATATGGAACTAGTCGCCAATGAGATAGAAGAATTCGAGAACTCAGAAGTTCTATCTGACGCCGAGCGTGTTCAAGCTCACAGCGGACGTGCTACCGAGCGATGCAACGTAAATTGCCAGGATCCCTCTCTGGATGCGAGCTCGGGGCAGACTCTGTTCAACAACTCTCGATCTCTCACCTCTGACGATATTACATCCGTGCCTAAATCAGAGCTCATCCATACTTCAAAGACGCCTCTGCTCCGTCGTATCGGAGGGTTGGCTTTTTCCATATCTGAGAGGATTCTGATCGTAGTTGGGTTTGCCCAGGTCATATCAGGAGTTGTGATCTACACAGGTGTGCTTCTCATGTTCAAGCCCTTTTCCATTCCCGCTGACGGGAATGCAGGTGGTTGCCGAGGAAACTACGCCAACGGCTGCTTGGCACATTTAATCAGTACGGAATTATGAGGTTTATACCCTCCAATGCTCATACATTGTTACAGAGGGTAGTATCTTCTGGTGTTACGGATTGATCTCGTTTGCTCGGTTTCTGGGTGCATTTTCTGACTTGGGATGGTCGTGGAACCGCATCCCGTCGGGGGAGTACCCTAGTGCAGAATTCGTCGAATCGCTGGTCATTTTCTTATACGGCGTAACAAATACTTGGATGGAGCGGTTCGGCGCCAACCCAGGCGATCCATATGTTCGTAATTCTGTCCCTTGCCCCGACTGATCTTCTACTCATCAAACTGCTGTGTTTACAGACCACTAAACAAGTTCAGCACATCAGCATTGCCGTGAGTACTTTTTTTTTTCGATCTATCGTCTTACAATCATCTTCATCGGCCTATCACACATAGGTTATGTTTTGGTTTGCTGGCTTGGTCGGCATGGGCATAGAATCAACGCATATTCGCCGATGGTTAGCATCCACTGCAACTGTCTTTCTCAGACCCGCAAACTCTCCCCAGGACGCTGTCGCGGAGCCACCTAGCTATGCAGCAAGTTTTAACCCTTTTCCAGCTCTCGTGTTAGGCGTCACTGGTTCTGCTATGGCCGCTCATATGCAAGTGTACTTGTTCCAGGTGAGCCACTGGTGTGAACGGACCAAGCGTCGGATGCATTACTAATTCTCTAACATGTATTTCTGCAGGTTCAAATTCATTATCTCTGGGGGAACCTACTCCTGGCTGCTGCAGTCATGCGATGCCTGACCTATTTTTTCCTTTGGCTTGCACCTCCTCACTCAATTTTACCGTCCCGACCACCGACCGAAGCCCTTGCAAGTTTTTTCCTGGCTTGCGGTGGCCTGGTCTTCATGTTCTCAGCCGAGGAGGTCACCATTGCTGCTATGCGTCGGGGACGCGATGGTTTGTCTTCTCTTGCGTGTTGTTTCAATAATCCATTGACAATAAATCTATTCATAGATGTCATGATGTTCCTCAATGTTGCTGTCGCCATGACGTGTATTGCCTTCTGTTGGACTTTGCTTGTGGTCGGCTTCAACGGATGGCTGAAGTCGCGCAGCCTTCCGAGGATTGCCCATCTCGGTTCGGTCTAGAGATTGATTTTGTTAACAGGTTTTCTGTTCATTGCAGTTACTGCTTCAACCTTCTTTACACAATCATCATTACGCCCTGTGCAACTATGAACAAAGGTGAGTTGCTGCAAAGAGAGAAGAGGTTCCGTCAAAAGACTGCATATCAAGTCTACCCTATCATTGTTCAATCTCCCTTCTCAAGCTCCTTCGTGCCTCAGATCAATACAGGTCGGGAACTAGTTCGAAAGTGTTGACACCCACTTTCGACCCCGAAGATGTTAATAATGTCTTCAGATAAATGTCAATAACGGTACATTTAATTGGGCAGACAACTGACTGACCTGCAACAGCATCTGCATAATTGGACTGATCTTTTGACCAGCTCATTCAAGCGAGAGAAGTGCCAGTGAGTGTTTGAGCCTTGGGTGTATCCAACATAGCGCCACAGGTGATGAGCAGTACACACAGACACTGCTCAGCTGAGTGATTGCGCTCCTGATCCTCTCTCTCGTCCTGTCGCCTCCATTCAACGTGGTCGGTAGTGGGATGTGAAGTGGTCATGAGAAGACTTGATACCTCCGGACGCAACTATTTATTGCATCGAGTCCCAGGTCATGCAGGGCATCATGATCACGATGGTCTCAAATCTTGACACAAGTACCTACAGTCATATTACCTCGAGATCAAGTTCGAGATGCGAGCGGTCGAATTTACGGCTCTTGGGATTATAAGGCTGATGTTGCGAGGACGAGATCCTAGGTTGACGAGCTGAGTGACTGGGATATTTAGAGCGTGTCATGTCTTCTTTGACCCACTGGATGTGTTTCAGTTTCCATGCGTTGTAGACTCGTAATCAGGCCCTAAAGGTAATTGGTGACATTTAGAAACAGTTGTTCAGACCGCTATAAACCATTGATGTTCAAACTCGTAGGCGCGACAACATCCCACTTCAGCACAAGGTTCAACTTCCCTTGCGCAGGAACAGAACAGATCCAATTTAGCTTCCCATCTTTCCCCAGAGCCGACCTTTCCGCATGCAAATCTTCTGCGCCATCCCACTGTGCCACTACCCCGGTCGCGACCACCAACGGAGGCACAACAGTGCCTGTATCACTCCCACTCCCAGCTACCGTCTCCGTAGGACTGAAAGGGAGATTTAACGCTGGACTAATATATTTAACGCTGATATCTGAATCTTGCGAAACAGGGAACCGATCGATGATCTTCAGACTCTCGACGTCTATCATTTTTGTATTGATGACAGAGATAATTTGTGTGTAACTGTGCGTCGCAGATTTCTGGTAGAACCCGGATTTAGAGGTAGTCTTGGATTGGGGATGGTATGTGATGCGGATGGATGGGTCTAGGCTGGATGAAAGGAAAGAATGTAGAATCACTATTGAGGATAGAGGAATGCAGTGAGTGATGGAACGCAGCGCACCCAAGGGGACAGTCGAAGCTTTCTTGCGGGCTCACGGCGGGTACTTGTGACTTGGAGATGAAAGACCTATCCACGTAAACGCTAGCCGTTCCACTGAGGAAAGTGTATTCTGAAGCGTTCTTGATCTTTGCCTGAGCACAGAAGGGAATCAATATTATATGCAAATAGTTAACTAGCGGTCACTCACGTTGAGACGCGTCTTCGTATCCAGTTTCGGCACGGCTATCCAGGACAACGCCGCGTCGAGCTCTAGTTGTACGATGGTGACGTTATGTGTTTCATTGTCGCTTGGTATAGTTATCAAACCAGGGACACTGAATGTCGCATTAACGGTACTGTTTGATGTTACTCGAAGATTTCCGTGGGCCATCTGTACATCATCCGAATCTGCAGAGGCTGTCATCCATTTCAAATTAGCTTGAGTCGCATCGATAATTCAAAAATAAGTCTCACTCCCAACATTCAGACTAAGCATTCGGCTATGAACGCGCGCCCGTGCTGCGTTTTTCACAGTGAAACTCGTGGGCTCCGGCCAGTTCACCCCAGTGCGATCGATGTTCTGATTCGCTGATAAGTACCACGGCCCAAGTTCGGGAATACCGACACCAAAAGTAGGTGTGGCCGTCTCTAAAGTCAAGGGAACATCATCCCATGCCTGTCTGTACATGAACGATTGGGCGTGACCAAACAATTGTGACGCGCACCTCTCCTGTCCTCTGTCTGATGGCTGCCTTGTAAATGAGTTTGACAGACTTTTCCTTCGTCTGAGTGTCGACTCTGATGTCGTATCCAGCAGTCCAGATCGCAGAACGTACCACTGTTACAAGTTAGCTGCAGGATACGAGCAGAGTCATGATGGATCACAGAGCAGACTTGCCATATACGAGGGTGATCTCCACCTCGCCTTCCGTTTCCGAGAATATTCCAATAACGGCTTTCCAGTTTAACTCGAGCGGGTTGTTCGGGATGGTTTTGGCCTTTTCTGCCTCGATATCGTCCTTGACACCCTTCAACTCCCGTCGGAGATCCAATACGCGTTCCGCGAGTTTTTGCCCTTCAACCTCAGATTTCTCAAGAATATTTTCCAGGTTCGACGGGTCGACATGCTGGACGGAAAGGCTACGCAAGTATGCCGCAATCGACTCCTGGGCTACGTTGCATCGTTGAAGGGCTTCCTCAAGACTATCGCGTTTTCGCTCGAGAGCGGTGTGCGTAGTGGAGACACTCGCGTTAGGTATGAGTACTCTAGAGATGGTAACATCGTGGATCGTAGCAGCGCCTCGGCCTTCGACTCTGCAAAACGAACAAGATTGGGAATTTGATTGGATGAAAATTTAGAGCATGCTCACCGGATAGATTCGTCGTCCAGTGTAGCAGGCAAACCAGTAACATGAACCTGGTTCTGACCCAGCTTCACCTCGAACTTGAATAGACGAGTGATCTCTGCCTGCCCAGAATACAAGCTAGCATTGATAATCTTGCTATCGTCGACAGAGACAAGTTCTACAAGATTTGATCGTTCGAACGCTGGAGGAGGATCATTGTGGGCCATTATCAAGGACGTGCAGTATGCCTATGTCTTTCAAGCAACTTCTCGGAGCTATTTATGATAGCGAAAGGCTGCGCATTGTCGATGTCCATCAAGAAGTGGCTCTCCAGTAACTCAGGCTACCACGAGATATACTGCCCAGATCCGCAGTCGCAGCTTGCCCAGCATATCGAAGATCATAGCCTAGCTCGTGCCTACCGGACGTTTTGGCTTCATGAGAAGAGAAAATTATAAATCTAATTATAAACGTGGTAGTTTGGAGCGAGGGGCTGAAAACAACACCGGCCGGCAACATGCGGTGATTATTAATAGACACTCTCCCGCCGCTGGTCTTCCCTTGGTCTTCCCCTCCATGAAGCAACTCCCTCCCGAACTCCTTACACGCATTGTAGAATATGCAGACGACTACAGCACATACGAGAATCCGTCTGAATTGTTTCTCGCTCTCTAGGCTACCCTATGCTACCTCGTTTGTTCATTCTCTTTCGGCTCCGTTCGTGGTAAGCACGGGAGCGCTACGTAAGCAGTAGGGAAAAAAGTGTAAGTTTTGCTAGACAGCGCTTACCACCATTTAACGTTGGTGTCCAGTGTCCACTATCCACCTGGTCCTCAATGTCCTTGAAGCGGCAACTCCCTCCCGAACTCCTTATATTGATCGTCAAATATGCAGACGAGTACAGCACGTACGAAGATCCATCTGAGTCAATTCTCGCTCTCCACGCTACCTCGTCCATCTTTCGCTCTTTTACGGCCCCGTACATGGCTCGGATGCCCTTTTTGAGCTGCCCACTGGAAGAATACGATCCGGGCTCAACTCCAACCGTCGATAGGGCGCTCTGTCCTAATCTCCAATATACAGACAGTGTCGTTCTCGAAGATCTCTTCGATACGACTGTCAGTTTCCATATTGACATGGAAATGAGTCCCGACTGTCAAAGCTTCCCACTACCAGGCTCAACCTGCCCATCTTGCGCTGCAGTCGCTAGCCATTTTGTTCGCTACCTGGCCAAGTCGTCTCCCTTCCCTTCCCTCACCTGCATAGCTGTCTCCCTACCGTCTAATGCCTTCCTTCTACGCGATACAAATCGTTCCAAGGACATAAAGGAGATATTCGCCCGTATGTTTGGATTACCTCGTTTACGCCATGTCTTCTTACTAGACACTTGGAGCTCAGGCCCTCTACCTCTCCCTCCAATTCCGAACAACGTGGCAGTCGAACTTCATTCCCTGGTCGATTTCGAAGACGACCGTCTGAAGAATTATTTTGCGCTCTCCGAGTGTGTCACGGTGTTGTACTCTCCAAACATAACGCTTGCCATGCTTGAAAGATGGGCGCCATCGTTACACAGAATATCGACACAGGCGAGGCGATCATCCTTAGAGGTGAATTTATGAATTGTTCTCTCTTCTATCTCGACTTCTTGCTGACAAATTTTGTAGAATATTGTGTCCATCCCCGAGTTCAAGACGTACGAAAACGGCTTGTATCTTGACGCAAGTCACATCGACGCGCTAGAGACCTCTGGGTGCTCCTCATTGACGGTCGACTTCGGTCTCCAGTCCTTGGAATTGTACTTCCTTCTTGGTTCGATGGCAACGCGTTGGATATTCCTTTTCAAACTATTCGAATTCATACCGGTCATTATGCCTCGTATCAGGTATCTTAGTATACTGAAGCATGACCTTCCTAGCATGCCTGGTCATGGCGATGCCGAAGGTTCAAAGGCGGTAAGTCTATCCAACTTGCATGTCAATGCTCAATACTCATCGCCTCCCGAACTATAGGATGGGTTGTTGTCCTTGATACGCGGCCTTCCATCCCTTCGTTCCGTTCAACTTGATCTCAACATCTTTTTTCCTCTCCTCGTCATCAATCTTAGCAAATGGATTCAAGAAACCGCGTTTGAGTACGCTCAGATGCTTGCTTCAGCCTCAACTTCGCTACACCGGATAGAATTACGGTCGAATGATATTGTTGCTGCTTTTGTGGTCGAGCGGGATGTCGATGGCGAGGTTGTTTCGGTCTCACAGAAGCGCGAAGTGACCCCGAAAGTAGACTGATAGGAATCAAAGAGCAAATCTGAGGCATAGGGAATATCGGGGGAGGCTCTACATCTATACTTGTTCAATGATATCTCTTATCCACATAGATTCGAAGTCGAACGAGACCTTTGACTATGAATTAAGCAGTACATCCGTTACCCGGCAGAGAAAAGTGGAAGTTGTGCCAGTGGCAGGAGCAGCGCCACACTAGGATCGCAGATTCATGTGCGCAAGCAGCATCTCCCGTCAATGACGGTAATTCTTTTCATAGGAGGGTGAATAAATATGGACATCCACCAGATCTTCTGACGGTAACGACTGCCTTTGATTCCCTTACAGCTACGAGTCGGAAGCATACCTATGAGAGTGCACTGACTGTTGTATCTTTGTCGTTGCGTATTTCTGCTCGTGCGCATTCTAAATTCAAAAAGATTCCGAAGATAGGGCTGCGGTTCCGAAGGGTAACGAACGAGTGTTCATGCTGGTATGTAGGGAGTGTAGATATCTATGGAAGATATTATGGTATGATGTGGTCAGCTCGCAGCCGTTGACTTTCGAGATTACGCGTATGAGTTTCAAACATGGGAAGGCATAAGAAATTAATTCATCATGCCCTCGCTTTGTTCAGTGCAGCGAGTTTTTGGTGGCCCTTGCGTACGTATTTACTGCTCATACGGATTCGTTTCCCGAAATGCCAGAAAAGCCAGGGACTGAAGAAAATGGTATCAGTACTTATGGCAAATTTTGAATTGACAGCGAAGCTTACGAGGGACATCCTATCACAATAGCAGCGACAGCGAGAATCGTGTCACCCTTCCCGAAGCCTAACGCGTTGTACATCGCAGGCGCGAACAGAGGAAAGCCAAATCCTACACACGGACCCGTTAGTCTCAGGTCATGGAACGCAGAGTCAGAGGGACTCACCGCACAACGACCTGAAAAAATTGACCGAGGCGAGGGCTAGAAGATGGGTGGATGAATTGTGAAGAGACTCTCGAAGCATGAAGGACAAGCGCACCAGACGCAGCGTGCAGCGTGAAGGTATCAACTACGTATATCTGTATAGATTGGAAGATCAGAATGATACTGACACCGATGAAAGCGATTCCCTATGGGCGATATTGGAATCAATGCAAGCCAATTCAAGAAAAAATTCAAGAATGTTCCAACACACAATATCTGGTACAATCCAGTGTACGTGGTTCTGTACCGTCCACCCAGTGAGAAGGAGGCCAACTGGAAGGAGGATCGTCCCGGGAAATACAGAAGCTGAGAAACAAAATAGTCTGAAGGTTAACCAGACGAGATAGAGAATGGGATGTAACCGACGTACGCAGTCGAAACTCTGGCTCGCCAATCCCATTGTTTCTCTTCTTGTAATGAATGTATATACGATCCACAAACCGGGAGTTCGTTTGAGCAGCGACGGTGAGACCAAGGCCAAGGGCTATGTAGTGCAAGCCTGCGATGCCGGGCTTCTCGTGATATACGCCCACGAATATCAAGGACATGTTGGTGAGGAACACTGAGGAGCCCCCGAGAGAAGGGATCAGAACTTCACTGTGCTGACAAATAGACGGGATTGACTCACGATAGAAAATGCCATATACCAAGGCCATGTACAACCCCAAGAGTTGAACGATTAATTCGTGAAAAAAGAGAGAAAAGGGTCGAAACAGCGCTTTCCCTATGAGTTGTTTCCAGCTGGTGTGTTCCAAGTAAGCCCCAGAGTGATAGAGCCGAGAGATCATGGTGAGACGTACTGTCGGTCTTCCGTATCAAAGACTGTACGAACCCTTTTCACCTGACCGTTCTCGAGGTCTAAGGTCTTCCTGATCGCAGCGGCTTTGCGTTCTAACAAAACAGGCGCAAAAGCTGGAACGGAGTCAAAACAGAGAAACGCATAAGAATCAATAAATCCGTACTTTCTTGCAAAAAAAGGAGGCCAATGATCTGGATTATAGCGTCCGCAATAGTTGTTGCCCAAAACTGTGGGAGAGCTCTCAGGAAAAAGTCACGGAAGAGATTGTACCTAACATACCACCCATCGCCATGTGGTTCTTTGCGCAATCCTAGACGGTACTTTTGACTTCCGGGGTCATGAAGCAAAACTGAGATCACTGACCAAGCACCGGCGACTGGGCCTAACACTGGGCCAACAAGAGGGGCCAAAGAGTATATTGCTATTGCCTTGCCACGCTCTTCGGCAGACCACATATCAGCGAGGACACCTCCGCCAGCCTTGTCGCACAGAAAAATCAATTGGTGATCGTTTTGGAATATAGAAAGACTCACGGATAGAGGAGCACTTCCACCGAGGCCTGTGATCTAATGTAAGCAAATCAAGCTGTAGGTACACCGGGCTATTCGGAGACTGACCGGCAAAAAATCGGAACGCAATGAGCTGCACCTTATTTTGAGCGAATCCACAGCCCAGATTCCATGCTGAAGTCTCACATTAGCATCCGGGTACTGGCAACGGGTTAAAACGTGGCTTTACCTAGATAAAATAAATTGGCAAGTTGTAGCACTCGTGGCCGACCGAATATTTCACTTAGTGGGCCAAGAAGAAGAGGACCAAATGCTATATAGGAGTGAGTTGTATGGTCAATAGTAGGAATTATCCACGTACAATAAGCAAGGACAAATATGGAAGTCATCATGGAAATTTCGACTGAATTCGTTACGCCAAATTGTTTTGCTATTGTGTCGGAGGCGGGGGCGACCATCGACGAGGAAACTGGACTAATGAAAGTGAACGCTGAGACGGTGAGAGTTGCGGCCCATTTCCGTTTATACGACCAACTGTTAGAAAAGTCCGTCAAGTGAAAATCGTGAAAGGAGTCCACTTCACGCGACGTACTTTTTGGGGTTCGATGGGTCCTTCGGGCCGTCCCAGTCTACCACGATTTCATCTGGTTCTTGGTGCTTGTCAATTTCTTTCGAGCCTTCGCCAGCTCCAGTCATCTGACGCTCCAAGGCGAAGGTCGGTGGTGTTTCCGAAGTCTGTGCGGACTCTGTATCAGGTTGTGCATCTTGAAGCACGTCACGAGATTCATTGTCGCGTTTCTGGATGTCCATCAAGATTTTCTGGAAGATGGGAACTAAATTGACTGGCCTTATAACTATATGAGAGCGGAAAGCTTCCTTGATGACACATATAATATGAGTCATGAGGCGATCAATCTCTGTCACGTACCCGATCTAACAATGAGCTGTTCACACACTCCATTCTCCAAATAGAGCACGTACGAGCGAGTCAACTATGAAAAGACCCAGGAAGTCTTGGGGTGGGTTCGCAACCTGGGTTGAGTGGCAGGAATGAGAGTCTAGCATCAAAATCACGTCGTGCCTTGGGCGAGCAACCCGTAGTTGGTTTCGGTTCCCGTAGATGCCATCTTGATTCGAAGTACGCAAGAGCGCGGAACAGCTTTGGGGAGGACGAATGGGGTCAAAAACAAACGTAGACTTTCCGCGCTGGCGTCAGTTGCTTGAACGTGTTCGGAGTTACAAATACTTCCTGCCGTCCTAGTATTCATGGAGACGCGACAAAGACGTCACGATGATACCATGGCGTCCCAAGTTACGATGATAAAATGATGAGAAGGACTGGTAGGAGGATCAGCTAGCATATTTCCAGTTCAAACGTATGACAAGTCGATAGACGAAGAGTTCTCTCAAATGATATGTCCATGCCTCTCTGAAATTCTAGTGCAAAGCGAAGGCTGCGTGAAGGCGTCATTGATACCGTGACAATCTTGTAAAAATGACAATGATAATGAGACGGACCTAATCGGATGCTGACACGTTCATCATTGCCACCTGCTACCAAAGTATGAGGGACCGTTCGATGGGTCTAACTCAGATTCCCGAGGGTCACGTGAGTCCCAATTTAGAAACTCGTTATTTCGATGTTTCCTACCGTGCATGGACACATTTGAGGCATACATATACCTAGAATCAGTTTGGAGGGGCTCATACAGTCAATAGAAGTGCCCCATAATATACACAACTTCTTCCCCCCCTCAATATCCCTTGTATGACTCGATATCTCGGTTAGATAGCATATTACAGCCTTGCAGCACACCAAAGAATTATTTCTAAGCCTTCAAATGACCTTATATTATCCATTTTTTCTCTATGTATATACTATAATATTCTAAAACTCTCCTCACAATTTTTCAGACCCTGGAAAGTCACCAATCCTCTCGAAAAGAGAGGATTTATGAAGACACCCGGAGCTCTTACCATCTTTAGGCCTCAGCCAAACCGATAATACTGCTTAATTTAGGCCTAAATACCGGCCGGTGCGGCGAAAATATCCATTTCTGAATGAGTTACATAATATGTACCTGATCTGAGTTAGACCCATCGAAGGGGGACTCCCAAAGTATCTACTGCTTTTCTCCTGGCGTTACCGTTCTGAAAGTCGAAAGATCCGAGGGGGGCGGCTGTTGCCAGTGAACCAACTTGTGTTGGACTTCGTAGAGTGTATGGCTTCGAGAAAGACCCAAGGTAGACCAGCATACTTACTGGTTCAGGACTGTCGGACATTTAGGCAGGGTCACGGTCTTATACAACGGTAAAATGAAGCAGTGGTGTACATTGGACGTCCTCGACGATCGAAGTCGAGGCTCGTTGTTGGTCTCGACGATCTCGAAGAAAACGATTCTCACGCGACCTGCATCTGTCTCCGGTGTCCGATTCCGAGTCGGATGCGCCCCCTTCCTACATTCTCAACCTCAGGCCGACCTCGACAGCTCACGAATCTCCCTGCCAATGACTGGCTCGGACTCGGACTCGGACTCGGACAGCTTATCCTATGTCTGAAACGTTGTTGCGTTACGTTGTTGTTCGAGGAGCTAGCCACGCCAACGAATACATCGATTGTTGCATTGGGCATTCACATGTTTCTCATCATCAACTGGCTATCTCTCAGGTCGACAAATACTAGTGTCGGACCTCCCTTCGAAGATCTATCCCTAGAAATGTGCCAGACTGCATAACCGAATTGTCCTTATTCGTGACCAGAGGCGATGTGAATAGCATTCTTCAATCCGTTTCCCGACGCAGACGCAGAAGACCCTTTCATCGAATTTCTTTCACCTTTTTCCCTGGAGTATTTTACCGCTATCGACGTTGCTGTTCCCCATCCCCAAAACTTCAAATTTCTCATCATCGAGAAACTAACCGTATCTTCTCTGGACCCCACTTGTCCGAGAAGTACACGTCAATCATTCTACAGAATGATACCTGCGTCTATGATCTATTCCTCGGTGTTTCTTTGACTCCGTTTTTTTGAGCAAAGGCAAATCAAAGGCCCAAAGGTTGATTGATACGTTGGCCCATGACTTTCATCACTTTTGAACTCGTAGGTTTCAATCTCGCTATACAACACTGTCGACAGTTATGGAAGGGGAAGACTGCCCCGATGCTCGGGAAGATCCGGTAGACCACAGGCAAGGTCAGCGGTTCAAAAGCTCGAGTCAAATCACAGAAAGTACGTGCACAGTGAGGATGCCCATTGCCATATTGTATCACTACAGTATCTTGACCGCTGAAATATCCTCAGACTAAAGCCATGCCATCCGGGTGCAGAACTTGTCCGGTCTCGCCTTAGGCTTCATCGTGGGCCACATACGAGTCTCCTTTGTGAAGTCCAGCATTGGTATTTTGCTCTTATAACGAGTGTCGTGGCCATAAAAACTCAGTCAACTCACCCTCAATCCGACAAATCCTCCAGAAATACGAGAAATGTTCTTCTTTCTCCCTCCCTACTACGGTGGAAGTACTACCAACGTCACCGTTTACGGTAACAACAACACTATCTATGCCCACCTTCGAGACGAAGATATCGTTCTACTCGTTCCTCACCGTCAAGAACGATCTGAATGGTATGGATTCAATGACTTGATTTACCACACTTGCTCACAAAATCCACATCTCGACAGTCCCCATCCATATCGAATTACGCACTCCCGGTGGCCTCTACTACCTCGGCAATCGCTATATTCCTGCAGGAATTGATGACAATATCAAGTTCCTCAAAGAAACTTACGACCTTCATATCATTTCGTCTGAGAATAAGAAGATACTCTCGTGAGTCCTTGACCTGCAAATCTGAGACGCGTCTAGAGTATTTTCATGCGTTAGATCCATTTCTATCACTGACGACGTCGAGTTGTCGGTCTCTGATGTTCTCAGTGGCGCAGCCACAGTCGAGACAAACTCCACGATCACCCTCAAGTCGGGCGATGGAGTCTCCGTGTTCTTGTCGGAGGAAGGGCTTGAAGGTTACGCGAAGGTGTTCTTGAGTGAGTGATAAGGAAGACAAGGTCGAGGTTGCTCTTGATCGCTTGAGGGCTCCTGCACCTGCAGCAAAGGCGGAGGGAGAGGCGGACAAAGTTGCTGAGTAGACGGTCCCTCCGGCTACTAGACCTAAACAGTACGTACGTTATGATATACGAGACCTTTGGAAGACTTTCGATCTTGAATAAATTTGGTGATGTGTGGCGGAATTTAAAAAACCTGAAGTTGAGTGGAGGATGCAAGGAGGATGGTTGTTTGAAGCAAGAGCGACCGGCAAACATCGGAGCAGAACGGCCGGTCCCGTGCCTCGTGCCAAATCTCCGAGTTGTATCAATCCCAGTCTCCTTACAAACGCGCACAGATACGCACCAACACGATCGACCCACCCAACCAGTCTCATACACATACTCGCCCGACTTCGTGTTTCAACCGAGCTTCAGGATAGTCTCATAAACACGCTGTCTATCAGAAAGGCAAGCTTTGTCTATTGACATTTGTTCATACATAGACGGACAGGTCACCAGTTTAGCTAAAGGATTAGGTTTCTGGTCTAGGTGCGTCTCTACAACCTTCTCAGACTATTGTAGGTCTTTTTTCCATGAGTCATTCATCTACGTTTAGTCCTAGACACCTTGAGAAATTTGTCGATCAGACCATAATCCTCCCTCTCTGGATCATTCCTGTGTCTGTCAAGACATTTGCCTTTGAATCGGCCGATTCTTGGCCGTGTTCTCGACTCTCTTCTATATTTTTTGCGATATACGTTGACGATGTAGCGGTACAAAACCTGGATCGTAATGTTGGCCTTGGACGTCAATATATCGAGTCACTGATTGATCTCAGCCCCTCGAGAAAGAAAGTCAGTGAACGTTCTGCATCCTCTAGGCGGTAGAACTCGAAGGACGGCCAAACTGACTTCCGCCGTGCGTCGAGACATCGACAGGCCAGACGTCCACTCATCGACTACCAACCTTCCGCGGACTCAGGCCAGATCAAATAATGCGCGGTGGGTGTACTATTGAGTAGACGACACAACAGAATTGTGCCCACATCCTTCCGGTTCGTATCTCCAGCTCTCAATGCTCTTGCCGTGGTTTATGACTGCGTTTCTCAAAGCCTCATCCCGAGGGAAAGTAGGAATATTGACACGACTTGGGAATAGACCCGAAGTACTGGCACGACACGCAATTATTCGAGCTCAAAGACTGTGTCTGTGTTTGATTCTAGATTCTGCATCGCGACATATTGCCTATCGAAGCTCGGGCTTGATACGAGTGTAATACACACCTTGAGACAGGGAACTTGTTTGCGGCAGCATGTGAACTCCGGAGACAAAGACACCACTACAAACAGAAGCATGGTCTCAGTAAGGCAGCTGGAGGGAGTTCGTTTTTTACTCAGCGCTGAAGCGCTGACCATTGGCAGAGCTTCTCTCTTCTACCCGTCGTAATTATCCCTCAAGAATGTGGGTATGTCTTCGGTATGTGGTTATCACATCTTGGTGTCCTGGTAGTGGGAACACTGACCCTCCTGACGTTGTCGCCAATATTTGCAGAGGCTTTATCGACTTGGAAAACACAGGTCACACAACCGCATGCTTCTAACAACTTGACATGCCAGTGCGCAGTTTAACAGTCAATCTATCAAACTCAAACTGATAGGCGTATTGACTCTGCTCCCACGTAATGGGTTTTTTAGTCGAGCTCTGGCAGCCTAGGCTCAACATAGTTTGATTATCGCAAGTTCCAGTGAGCTCAAGGCTAGACTGTATATAGCGAAAACATATCTGGTACGGTACATCTATTCTTGGTATGTGTCAGCTAAGTAGTTTGGTCTGCATAGCAGAAGTCGCAAAGCCTGTCGGTAGAACAGAAAGCTTGCCTTTTGGTACAATTGTAGTCTACGGAACAACCTCGGAGTCACGTTGGCTACCACATCAATCAATCAAGTAAGTGCACAATTCCTACCACATATCCATTTGCGTCTGTAAAGCGTCCTCCGGTATTTTGTTATCTCCGTTCTTGTTCTACAATGACACAATCGAAATCAATTCGTCTCATTCCTTCTAAATTCAACCTATTACTGACGGCTTTCGGTGTAGTTTGACATCCGTCATGGAAGGCTACCACGAAGTTTCAAGATAAAGATACAATAATAGTCATATATGCCACAAACTTCCTCAAGCAAGGTCGAAGCTCAGAATTCCGTGTCTTGACATCGGAAATTCACGTAAGTACTGTATCTGTACACTGCTTCGACGGGTGAGATACAGTCTGATTCAAACTCGGAGGTACAACTTGTCCGGTCCCACCTCAACCTTCTTCCCTGGGTGCCACTAACCAGCCTAAATCCAGCAATTCAGCATTGGGACGTCGCAGTTATAAAAGAGTATGGCAGCAATGTAAAACTTGTCAACCGAGCTCCCTCGATCCGACAATCTCATCAGCAGCTCCTAACTCGTCTCAAAGATATGTGGTGTCGTCCTTGCTACCCGCCTCCTTGCAGGCCCAACCCGTGTGGTGGCTATGGTGGAGGCGGAGGTATCAGCATCTACGGCGGAAACAACACTATCAATTATCACCTTCGTGGCGAAGATGATGATTTGTCGTTCTCTTTCATCACCGTCAAGAATGATCTCGCCGGTACGCCCCTAACTAACCTGGTTCTCTTCTACATCCGCTCACCATTCTAGCACTTCAATAGCTCCTATCCACCTTGAGATACGCACTCCTGGTGGCTTGTACTACCTCGGCGACCGCCACATCCCTGCTGGCGAAGATGACGATTCCAAGTTGCTCAAAGGCACCTACGACATCCATGTCATCTCTTCCGATGGCAAGCAAGTCCTCTCGTAAGTCATCAATCATTCCTCAAACTTGCATCCCAATTTTCTGACGATCCATTCCTTTTAGATCCGTCACCGTCACCGACGACGTCGAAATTTCGGCCTCTGACGTCTTCAAGGGCGCTGCCACTGTCGCGACAAACTCCAAAATTGTCATCAAGACCGGCGACGGGATCTCCGCGTTTTTGTCGGAGGAAGGGCTCGAGGGTTACGCGAAGGTTTTCTTGGGTGATAAAGAGGACAAGATTGAAGCTGCTCTTGATCGTTTGAGGGCTCCTCCCCCTGAAGTCAAGGCGGAGGGAGAAGCGGATAAAGCCGCCTGAGTAGAGGGCATTTCTGCGAAACGTCTGGTAGCTCGAGTACAAATATCTTCTTGAAACTCGCATTTTTGAATCTGAATAAACTGACCGTGGTATTTCACCATCGTTCATTGCATAGTACGATGCAGAATATAGAATGATCCATTTGAGCCCTTAGTAACAAGTTGCGCCACAGCAGGAAACGTGGATGTTATCGGCCTACGTGTGTATGATAGGACTTGTATGCACGGTAAACTACCTTGTCGATCTAGTTCTCATTGAACTCGAGTCTCAACGCTTTCAGTCAACTGAGAATAGTCCTGAGAGCGCTACTTCATGAGGACAAACCTTGAGATTCTCTGACGCATTGCGTACATTCGGAATACTACTACTACAAGCCATGGCTACGAAAAGTGATCCGAGGACTGAGGTAGAGAAGTAAGTAAGTCCTTCAGAACTTGAGCACAAGAAGTCATTTACAGACCTCACGCTTTCGCTCCAGAAGCCCTCAACTGACGGAGAACTGCCTTGACTTCATCGTCGGCCGATCCTGACTGAATCTTCACATACCCCTCCAGACCTTCTTCCGAGAACAGTGCAGAGACAGGAGCGTCGAATGTAATCGTGGCCTTCGAGTCCGAGATGATAACCGAGGTGTTGTCGTCAAATATGTCCGAGGCAGTGATCTCGATGTCATCTGCAACAACTACGGATCTATGGGACGGGGTCAGGATGTGCGTGAAAAAAGGATGGAGGTAACACTCACGAAAGTGTCTTCTTTCCTTGAGCGCTTATGATGACTATATCGTAAGTGCCTTTGAGTAATTTGGAGTCGATTGCTTCGCCAGGAGGAGCATAGCGGTCTCCAAGGAAGTAAATACCTCCCGGAGTACGAATTTCGATGTTGAGGGGATCTGTTGGATTTCCAGTCAGTCAAAAACGGTATAAAACAACGGCGAGGAAATTAACCGGGCAAATCATTCTTGAAAGAGATGAAAGCGCATAACAAATCATAGGGGTCCGTGAGATGCTGCCCAAGTTTGATGCTGACGCCGCTGACGCTGCCGCCACTGCCCGCGACGATACCATAGCTGCCATTGCTGATACTAGTAGTAGTCGTAGTAGAAGTAGAAGTACTGCTAGTGTTACCCATTTGTGAAGATATTGGATTGGTGAGAGGGTGTCAACGGTGGTGCTGGAGAGTAAGGCTGATGAACGGACACTGGCTAGAAATGCTGATCGATGGACTCCACGAGTGCCTTATATATGAGATACCTAGGTGAGCTGGACATCCTAAATCGGAGTATACAGCTTGTTTATAAAGTTCATCCGTATATATTTGGGCAAACTTTTCAATCGGTGAGTTTGAGTCCGAGAGCATGAAGGATACAATAGGATAGTGAACATACTTTGGTTCGCTGACGAGTTCATGCAGTTGAAGTCCGAGTCTGTTAGACTCTGATATGGAACTCATCAGAACTAGAATCCATGTCATCTGAGCTAGACAATCGATAAAAAGACAGAATCACTTGCCTCAGAATTGCCTGAATATTCATCGAACAAAGTTTTGTCCGTCTGTGTCTGCTTCTGTGACTATCAGAGCGCCCACGTATGAAGTTCCGTTTCAAGCTAAGCGGCATCTCTCGAGTCACGCCGTCTCGTTGACTCAAACTTTTCGGTGTCGAATATACTGTAATTTTTCCGTTTGACCCGAGAGGAGGCAACAGCAGTGGATCTCGGCGAAAGAAGTGGGTTGGAAGCAAGTTGAAAGAAATTCGAAGTGAGTTGAAGTGGAGGAAGAGCGTGAGAACTTGATTATTTGGCCTGCATGGTGCTGCCAAACTTTTATCAGCGCTCGATCAGCGCAAAAAGATCTTCGAAGAATCGCAACTCATACCACGTGTGGTGTATATTCCTACCGGATGCTGTCTGTGACCGCGACGCGTTCTCCGGTAGTATTTTAACTCCGTTCTACACTTGTGACTGGAGCTACTGAAGCGAAATTCCAGGTGGCTTGAACACGTCGACTCATTCTTTCACTCAGGCTCACGAGGCACACGACAGCTATGGAAGGCCACCGTGATGCTTCAAGCTTCAAGCTTCAACGATATAGATTCTGCAGACCACAAGGTCAGAGGTCATGCCCCCGTGACCTCATAGCTCTACATTGGAAATCCACGTACTGCGTCGTATACCGGTACATTATCTCGACTGCAGACTTTCAGTTAGATCGAATTCTTTCAGTCTTCTAGTCGGATGCAGAGATTCCCCGGGTCCTTCTCGGATTCGTCCTCGGGTTCCATATGCAAGTCTCATTCTGGACATCTAGTGTCCGATTTCGCAGCGACCATTATCACTTATAACGAGTGTCGTAGCAATGCAGTCCTCAGCCAACCACCCTCAACCCAACACCTCATTCAGAAACTCCTAGTCAATTTCAGAAATGTGGTGTCGCCCTTACAACCCCCCTTCTTGCTACAACCCCCCTTCATCCTACAACCCTCCTCCTTGCCCCAACCCCCCGTCCTCCAAGCCCCCTGCTTCCTCCAACCCTCCTGCTGCAAATTGCTCCACCCAGTCCTCCAACCCCCCTCCCACTTATGGTGGAAGCGGAAACTTCAACTTTGGTGGAAACAACACCGGCAACAACTACGGCAACATCGGCGGAAACAACAACAACGGAAGTGTCAATGTGTACCACCTTCGTGGTGAAGACGATTCGTCGTTCTCTTTCGTCACCGTCAAGAACGATCTCGACGGTAAGTTTTCAATGATAGTTTATCTTATGCATCTACTTACAGGGCCGTACCTCAATAGTCTCTGTTCACCTCGAGATACGCACTCCTGGTGGCTTGTACTACCTCGGCGACCGTCACATCCCTGCCGGTGAAGACGACGACTCCAAGTTGCTCAAAGGCACCTACGACATCCATGTCATCTCATCTGATGGCAAGGTTGTCCTCTCGTCAGTGCTCAATTATTCCTGACCATCACGTACCCGTTTTTTGACGATATACTCCCTTCAGATCCGTCACCGTCACTGACGACGTTGAAATATCGGCCTCTGACGTCCTCAAAGGCGCAGCCACCGTCGTGACGGACTCCAGGATCGTCCTCAAGACCGGCGACGGGATCTCCGTGTTCTTGTCCGAGGAGGGGCTTGTAGGTTACACGAAGGTCTTCTTAGGAGGTAAGGAAGACAAGATTGAGGCTGCTCTTGATCGTTTGAGGGCTCCTCCCTCTGCAGTTGAGGCGGAGGGCGAGGCGGATAAAACTGAGTAGAAGGCTTTTCCGCGGAACGTTTGGTAGCTCATGTACGAATCTTCTTGAAGGACTTGCGGTTTCGATTTGGAATAAATTGGCTGTACTGTTTGATTGTCATCTATTACCTGGATGCGAAAATCTCAAGCATCAATTTGAGCTATCGTTAATCCGTTGCGCCACACTAGCGGATGCCACTGCTCAGCGTGACAAAATCTTTGTTCTACCTCGTAAACTTGTCACTTGATGAACTCGCATTTTGACGGAATTTCAGAAGATGATCCATCATTCGTGATTTGGTTATGCAAATGTGAATCCATTTGCAACGTGTCATTGGTAAGATAGTAACTGAGTAAGTACCAGACGTCCATCGCCTATCCTAACAAGACCACGCGGCAAAAGGGGATGATTGTTGGATGATTGGAAAGAAAAAATGTGACATAGAATCGATATCATCTGAGATCTCCTTCTCTTCCAGGTAAACCAGGCATGCCGTCCAGAGAAAAACATTGAACACTTACCCATCAGCTCGTTCAAGGGGTAGGAGCGAAGAGCGCAACAGTGGCGCATATTGAGGCACAGGTTCCTAGTGCTGCATTGCATGCTAGGGCAGCTGCAGGGGCTGCAGGAGCTGCGACTACTGTGCCGAATGTCAATCCAGCCGCAGCGTAACAGGCCACGGCGAGGGTGTTGCATCCTTCAAGAGAAACATATGGCATTGAAGTGATGTCAGACGTCAGGGCGAAGATCAGGCAGAAGAGAGAGAGAGAGAGAGAGAGAGAGAGAGAGAGAGAGAGAGAGAGAGGCATCGATGGGGGGAACAGGATCGTGCTCACCTGTTTGACACAATGCATAGGCTATAGGGCCTCCTTGGACTAGAGGGATAGATCCGAGCATTACTGCAAGAGAAGAGAAGAGGATGATAGGACGCATAGTGGTAAGAGACGATGCTGAGTTGGGTGAGTAGTGAGGAAAGGAGGGAAGACAGTGGGTTGAGTCTCGCGGCCGAACGGAACTCTTACTTATGGCGAAACTACATCAAACCCAAAGAGCTCGCAAGTTTTCGGTGGATATGGGCGTCCCCTTTGAGGTAAATCGATGCTTTCCTAACTTCCGCATGTTCTAATCGATGATCGAGTCCGGACTGCCTCAAAACATGAGGTATGAGAACAGAGTAGCGCAGTACTATGTCGCCTGTGCATTGCCTGAGAAACGTCGCCGTAAGATTGAGCTTTATAAATCCACTGGCAGTACATGCGGATGTCTTCTGAATGATATGATGCAGTAGATACAAGCGGGCGTGGACCTGCGTTGACGATGTATCTTCATGTTGGATAGTCAAAGCCACAGAGAAAACGTGTAACACGAGGAATCACGATCAGACGTCCCGCAGCATCTCTGAGTTCCTCGGGGCTAGCTTGGGGGACAACGTGCCGCTCAACGTACATTCTGACTGTAGCGCCTTGACTGCGTGCTCCAGTAAGCCTAAATACGACACGGGAGCCATCAGTGAGCGTGAGGACCTGCTCTTGGTTTAGAAGAAATCGAGTATCCCACATTGTCGAGATCGGAGACGATGTGCTTCTCCAACGTCGGTGCGTGGTGTTGGCGAGGTCGGAGAAGATGTGGGCGTACTACGTCGTGATTTTGACGGTAATCTCGGTCTCTAGTCTAGTAAAGGGAGGCTCCGATTCAGTAATGACGAAAGCGACTTGAATGAATGCATATCCGGACCACGACGGTGCATGGAGCACATCCTCGAGGACAATTCCAGTGGTCAGGCTGGTTTCGAGCCTATAAAATATAATCCCCCAAGGAGAGCGCTGGACTGGGCTGCTGGGGAATTGAACCGTGAGTTTTCGGTTTGAACCGGTACTTGTGTTTGGATCTAAGGAGCAACTAAGGAGGTGCCAAACATCTGCACCAAAAAAAATCAAAATATGAGGCAATGGCAAATCTGAGGCTTAGGGAGCTCGAGCTCCAGACGTGAAGGAGGGTGTCCCGAAGCCAAAAAAAAATTCGATGTGATATCTTGGACCCCCTTATATCAAATAACCACGAAAGAAACGGAAACATTCCTATCCAAATTCGAAGAAACACTTGTTATACACGACGAAACCGACTAATACCACCGAGCCATTTCGAGCAATTTGAACTGCACATCCCGACGTCTTAGACTTTGATGAGGGTCCAGAGCTGAGAGTTGGAGCCGTCCGAGGGAGCAAGGACTACCTATAAAGAGGAGGGTACTGTGAGCATAAATGACCAAAAATACACATAATGAATTCTTCATTACAGAGGCCCTGAGGTCAGGCGATTTCAGGGCGCAGCAGAGATCGATGTTGGGAATCTTGATCCTAGAGACGAATGAGCTTAGATATCTCAGAAGGTTGCGCTAGATGTACAAATACATACTTGTAGTTGCCACCACCGGCGGGTTCAATCGAGAACGGTGTGCTGCTCGCGCTCCCGATTAAATTATTGTTCTGGCACAAAAAAAGGTGCGGGGAGTTAATTGAATTCAGGTCGTCAATAAATACAAATGAATGATATGCACCTGGACAAACGAATCGTTCTTGATGCGGACCCATGAAGCTGGCTTTACAGCTCTAAGAGTGAAGACGGAAGTGCCAGGAAGTAAGGTCAAGGTGAACTACAAAGAGATGCTCAGAGGGAAACGTTAAAGTCAAAAATGTCCTGTAATAATGTACTTGTTGATTAGGAGTACCAGACGGCTTCTGGTTCAACGTGAAGCCGATGATGAGAGTACCATCGACTCCACTGCTGCCTGACAGGTCCATGTAGTTTTGGGTGCCGACGTTTTGGATGTTGTAAACTCCGTTGGAAGGGGCTGTCATTGTAGAGTAAAGCTGAAGACGTGGAGGACTGGTTCAAAAATGAAGAGGTGCTTTGGAATGCTGCTGAACGGTCGATTCGAGAGCTATCTTATATGGTCTCTGAGACTGCGAATGCGCTTTTGGTGATCGTCGGTGACAATAACTTTAGCTACCCCGCTTAATGGCCTCCATTCAAGATGTAGGGTCACCAGGATGAGTATAACGCAGTATTGCCTGGTATGTTGAACGAAGATCTGCAGGATGCAGGAGTTCAATAATTGTTTGTGGATAATGAAAGAGTAACCTACCGCAGGTTTTGAGAAGCAGAGTTTGTTTGCTCCATGGCGTGAGTTGTGGATGAGTGCTAGAACGATACAAGTAGTAAAGTCGTCGTCTAATGCACGATTGTGTGAGAACCAGAACGCTTCTATGGCAGAACTTTGCGTTGAGCCGTTAGACTGCACATAATTTTAGACAATTTTAGAATAGGTCATGGGTAGACCGTTTCACTGCTCGGCGTCAAAGCGGCGCCTTTTATTCCCCACGCTATAGGTAGACGTGATGAGCGTGAAATCGTACTGAAATTGTGATGACCAGAGAGGAACCGTACCACATGTAGACGATCCGCTCGCTGTACTCCCATCGACCGTCAAAGAAACTACGGGTTCCGAGTACAAGGTTCACGTTCCTATATTCTGGGGTCGGAAACAAGACACAGGATACTATGTCGAAGTCTACTCCAGTTCACAGATGCTTTTCGAAGTCTGTAGATTTTCTATCGCGAATCAGTTGTCCTTCTGCGTTGTCAGTTTTAGGGCCTGATCCAGACTCCAACGTGGAACGGTGGCAGTAGAGATCATTCAAAGGGGACGCATACATGTTTGGAAATAAGTTCAGGTTTGATAGCGTGCTCTATAATGGACGTTCTGAGAGGTAAACCAGGGTCTAATCAGGAGACGTCGCCAAGGATGCTAAGTCAGTTGCGTCGAGGTTTGAAGTACGGAGCGTGGGACGGCGTGAATAAGAAGGAGTCTCAAGTTGGCTGCTTGTAGAGTGGTCCTTTGCGTAGCCAACAAGTGAAGATAAAAACCTAAGGTATAGCGAAGAGCCTGCTATCGCAGTTAAAACGTGGAGTCAAGAAGTGGTCGCGGTGATAATGTGGACCAGAAATAAGGAGAAGTTGGCGCAATATTGCACTCCAGTTGGAGACGCCAACAAGGTCCATCCTGCCAACAAGGAGGTGAAGAGCCGTAGGAGAGAGGAAAAAACAAGCAAAGGCTCGTAATTAGGAGCACCCACTGTTGTGAACGATCGACTTCTCGCATGAAGCCCGCCGGAAGAAAAAGCGTCTCAAAACTGCTGCCCGAGATTGACATATAGGAGCTGAGTCAGGATACGAAAAATTGAACACCCGAAGACCTACTCTTTCATGGCTTTCAAATCGAACAGAGCCGGCCTTCGTGATGACAATCGACCAAAACCTTTGTTTTATTGAAGTGAGAACGTTGAATTGTCAGAAAATTTCTCGACACACCAATGGGTATAGCCGGCACCGACGCGCACGAAGACGGCATCAGGGCGGGGTCAACCAAGGATCGACACCAGGACTTGATGGCTGGTGCCCGTCACGGATACGCTCAGTCAGCCCGGGGTGAATCTGTCATACGAATTGTGAATGAGTGGATGCTCGTCAGTACGGGATGATCAAAGGAGAAACGAAGCCGAGGCCCGAAGCGGGGGAGATAGAACCGGAAAATGCCGAGGGGGGGGATGTTGGATGAAATTCTTACTCAGCCTCTTACTAATACTCGCGCAACACTTTCCTCGAAATCTCAAAATGTTATCCTTCCAACCCAGCACTCCCAGTAGTACCACCAGCAATAATAATGCCACCCAGCCTGGACCCCCCAACAATATCCAGAACCAACAACAGCAACAGGACCAACAGCAGCAGTCGTCACTTCCCACCATGCGTATGCGCGATGACCCCGCTCCTCGTCCTAACAGAAAACGTAAAACACCCCCCACAAACGCAGAACAACCAAAATCTACCCCCCAACCACCCCAACCCCAGCAACCCCCTGTCCAGATGCTTCCACCCCCTCACGCCTTGATGCAACCTCTTTCTCATATGCAAGGACCACCAGCAGGGTATTCGTATAGCCCTGCGGATTACACACCGGGAGGAATGCCGCCTCAGCTCGTGCAGCAGCACGCAGGGGGAGACTCGCAGTCGCAATCACCTCCTCCAAACACCCCCGCTGGACGAGCATTGAGTTCTTCAAAACGGGCAGAGCAGAACAGGAAGGCTCAGCGTGCATTCAGAGAACGTAGAGACCAGTTCGTGTCGACCTCTCCTCTTTTAACCGCCACACCTGACTAGTATGACCAGACACGTCAAAGCCCTTGAATCGCGTTCCCAATTGCTTGACGCCGCGCTCGCCTCTGCCGATGAAGCCAATAGACGCTGGGAAGAATGTCGTGCGTTAGTTGACCAGCTCCGAGTAGAGAATACAGCTCTTCGTGCAGCACTCAGTCAAGCGCAGATGTTGCCCGGTAGTGCGGCAGCAGCAAACAATAATGGTGCGCATCCTGATCAGGAGGGAATGGTGAAGAAACAGGACGGGTCTAACGAGCCCAAGAATGATCCAGCAGCGGAAGACCAGTCGGGTACGTCATGAATAGCAATAGCGATAGCGATAGGAAGACTCGTCAAGAACGAAGGCAGCAGCAGTGTTGGATATTATTTTCTTCTCTTTTCTTTACGATCATCAGGGGAAGTGGGCAACACGAAGTCGAAGTCGGTAGTTGGTGTATTGGATGTCTTTTATAATTTCTTTTGTATACATATTGGAATCGGAAACCTCGAATAGAACCGTCGTCGCAGTAGCCGTCGTCGATGTAGATTGTGTTGGTAGCAAAGAGACGTTTCAACAGTCTCCTCTAAAACGTTATGTAACCCAGTGTCTTTGTCAACATCTTTGTCATCTGCCCTACTGATTTGCTCCAAGAGTATCATGATCTAAGAGTACGCTGTTAGGATTCTTCTTCAAGTTGCTTGGAATCGAGGGAGCTCGTCGTGCTAGATCTGAAACGTAGACGAGGTATGCCATAGCCCCTATCGAGAACAATATTACAATTCTAAATTCTACACATAAATCTACAGAGTGGTACTCCATGCAATTGACGGTCGACGAGGAACTGCATCCTAAGCATCATAATCTGTGATACCAGGAGCCCTCATCTTCCACACGCGCTGGCAGCCTACATCGAGATCTCCATCATCTGCAACGATAATCACAGGATCTTCACCAGGCGACGCTGGGTTCCTGAACTTCACGTTTCGTTTCTACACACAAAGACGTCAGCTTAAAGCAACCCATGACTGAAAAGGAAACTTACAAGTCCAAGTGAGAGATGTATTCCCGCAGGATCGCTCCTATACAATTGAAGATCAAGTTTCGGGCCTCCCGGTCTATCCTGTATCATTCGTTTGATATTATCGGCAACGAGGGCGGCTTGTACGGATCCTGGTCTTGCGGCTTTGTGTGCGCCACTTTCTGCTATGTCGCCTAGAGCAAAGATGTTCCGGTATCTATGGTCGACGATCTGAAGTGTGGGTTTCACGAGGATGAAACCGGCTGGGGATATTGATTCGGGGGAGAGTGATTTTATGGGGTCGCTAAGTGGGGTTTGACCTGTGCATACTATCTGCAGGATTCAAGGGCTAGTTCAGTGGGTGCCAATACAGAAAGATCGAGAGGGAAACGGCTCACGGCAAAGTCGGATTTGATGGGGCTCCCTTCAGCGAACGTCACCTCGAACTCTGACCCATCCTTTGGGAATCCAGAGGGAGCAAGCTTTGCGCGTTTTCCGAGGACGACGTCAATGCCGAGCTCTTTCGCTCGGTCCATAATAAGTTCATGGAGTTTGGGGTGGAATTTATTCATCAGGCGCGGCCGTGAGTGGATAAGAGTGACGTGTTTATGCGGGAGATAGTCTTTGATGTCCGTAGCCATTTCTTAAGAAGATAATCGTCAGTTCAAGGCTGGGAGTAAATGCATGAAGTGTTCAGTAACGTACGAACACCAACGGCACCACCACCGATGACAACGATATTCTGTGCCTTGTTGACCTCACTCTCGTGTTCCTCGAAATACTTGATCCCGTCAATTTTACCCTCCACACCCACGGGGACATTTCCTGGGGGCGGTAGTTTTGTTCCTGTGGCCATGACCAGGTACTCGTACGGGATAGGTTCCCCATGATCTAGAACGACTTTTCTGGGGAGAATTTGAGTTGCTTTGGCGTGTACGATCGTTCCAGAGCCAGGTGGGCACCCTGCGAAAGTCTTGGTGTATGGTACGAATGCCATTCGCGGAAATCCTGGTACGACGGCTACACGAGGAAACGCGAAGAGGTGCTGTGGGTTTACGATGCGTGTATGTCAGAATCGACATACGAGAAATAGATGGCACGACTGACGTGGAAATGCGAGTTCTTTTCTATGACGATCGTGTTATGCGTCTCACTCGTGGCTTGACAGATATTATCAGCAACTCGGAGGCCTACATTCTGGGGGTCAGTATTTCGCTTGCATATCATATAGTGGTACGACATACCGACATAACTTCCTCCAACGACCACGATATTGGGCTTTGAGCGTGCTTGCTTAGACATGTTACGGGACAGAGGAGCAGAGGTGGGGATACTACGGAAGTGCCTCAGCATGGGGGTTTCTATAGACCACCTGCTTTGGCGTTGTTGGGTACTTATCGAAAGAGGGTTTAGTAGCACCTCGGAACGACATTTCGTACAGCTGGAGCTAGATCGAACAGACCGCAGCAGAAATGTCATGGAAGTTTGCTCAGCCGATCGTAAAATGCCTCATAGTGCTTACGGTCTTATCTGATTAGATGCATCATTGACGGGTGCTTGGCTACAGCCTCCATCAAAGGTGCGGCTCTTCGGCCGAGGATTTACGACATAATGTTGGAGGAATTCATAGCTAGTATAGGTGGTGATAGGTAAGCCCATTATGTAGTGGTATCATATGAAAGATAGAAGCAAAACAAGAGATAAGAAATGTGACTATGGATACAGCGTAGTACACAGAATGCAAGGGTACATAGACGTAGCATCGGAGGAGAAAAACTCAGGATCACAAAAAGCGAGTAGTAACAACGGATATTTTCAATCATCAGAGACACCTAAACGTTTGTCTGTGTTAGAGAAAGTAGAGGAAGAACTTGGGTCATCATCCATCCGGTATAAAGGACCGACTCTCCCAGAGTACTGGCCCATGATATTTTCAGACCACGAGTCGCGGAGACTAGATTGTTGGAAATTTGGGCGATATTGAGGCTCCTCCCATTCGAGAATACTTCTGGAGAAGAATGAGATAGGGAAAAATAAGAGGAATACCGAATGCTCTTACGTGTCAGGTTCTTTCTCCCAGATGGACGACTGGGTTCGCGGTGCGGTAGGTCTGAACTCTGGATACGGAGATTGCTGCTCGCGGTAATCGGTGTTTCCACTATACCGATGACGAGCGTCAGAATTCGGCAATATAGAGCGGCTATGTCCGCCACCTCCTTGATCTGTATATGAAGTTGCACTTCGGCTGATAGAAGGTACATATTTTCTGGCCGGACGTGTATGCAGTGGCACGAACGGGGGAGGAAGACGCGACGATGAAGGTGTAGGCGGGACCCACGAGGAAGTAGCGGGAAAAGATTCAGCAGGATCGAGGCTGACATTTTGAGGTTTCATTGGTATAGGCCGATGTGCCTGGTCCTGGTCCTGAGGAGTTTGCCTGCGCCACATTTGTCCCGAGATAGCCTGATGTAAAGACGATGGAGTGCGGACAAAAGACGGCTGTGGTTGAGTGTTAAGTCTGGACGCTTCGGAGCCAACCGTAGCCACATAGAACTTCCAATCGTCGGCGTGTGGATTGCGGTCATCCTGGGGAGGAGAAGTCTGGAAGGGTGGTTTGCGTCGCTGGGTCACCGATTCGAAAGGAAGCAAGTGGGATGATGATGATGATGATAACGATAATGTGTTCGAACGAGAAGGACTTTGATGTTGGCCCATCTTGATGTCATCGTCGGGTGAGGGTAATGCGAGCCGTAGTACCTTCCTGTACAAAACGCCACATCAATATCAAAATCGGATATGGATTTGATTTCGACTTCGCTCACAAGAACTGATCCACATTGCCCCATCGAGGTCTTGCCCACTCGAGTGCTTTGATGAGTACATGGACATCGTCCAACAGTCCCTGGCTCGTATAACCTAACGGTAGCTCGGTGTCACCAAGACCCTGAGCGACTGCTTTCGCCCTGAGATCCCAGTAGTTGACAAGGAGAATCCCGGCGCACATGTGGGCAACATCGATCAGCTGAGGTATATTGGATATAGCGCCCGTGTCACCCATTTGTTCTTGTATAATACGAGCGCACGCCTTGCCAGCTTCTATGCATCGTGTTTGTGCGTGGAAGGATGGGTCCAGGGCGATTGGTACTGTTATCGGCGAAATTGGTGAATGGGCGTCGTTCCCTGGAGAGCCTGCCGATATAGGGACGAGGGGTCTGTATAACAAGATTTCTACCAGATGAAACCCAGCTTGTATGGAAGCAGCTTGATCGGCGAACGCAGGATACTCGAAACGATTTGACCATCGTACTACGGTGCAAAAGGTTCTCAGTATTGCCTGGTAAGCGAAGGATAGTGGCTGTCAACATACGATGTGCAGGCGCATCTTCCTTCCATCCAGCAAGCGCGGCTTCTAGCTGTTTCACAACCTCTTCTCGTCGACGTCTCATTTCGATACCGAACAGTAACTTCGACTGATCGATGGCGTACTACAATATAATGAGCGCCCCGTAAGGTCGAATAGGAGTCCAAGACTTACTAGTGTCCTGAGAGCAAACGCGACCATCTGTGTCAATCTGAGCCACATATTAAAAGCAATGACGCCCGAGGGCTTGTCAGGGGGCTGCTGGAACGCTAAGGCGGGGTCTTCAGTTTCCCAGTACTCGTCGTCAACTTCAGATGGAAAATCAAGGTCGTAACTAGCTTCCGTGATCAATAAGTGAGATTTGAAAGTGGGTCCAAGGAGATTGTGCTTACTCCTCTTCACCTATAGTTGACGATCTTCCTATGTGAGAACTCATTATTCGATCCAACGCGATGAGTGACCATACGGCTCGTTTCCACAGCTCCTCCTCGACGGTAGGACGAGCATGATACACCTTCTTGCGATGTGCACCGACATCCTGAGCTTTCCGAAGTCCAATGCTGACTAGTAACCAAGAAACAGGGTATTCACCAGTACCTCGCATGTATATACCCACAAGCTATATCTAGGACATCAGGCGAGGAACACAAAGGTCAAATCAGAGAAATGGAGACGAACGGTGTGAGTCTGTACTTCAAACAGACAGGCGGGGTGTATTATGCTCCTCCGATGAGTGTGGATCCCTAGATACGGGGAATCTTAGATTGAGTTCTACGACCTCATAGCGAGAAAAAGTCAGAAAACTGACAAAGAGCTACCCCGCAATATACGCGACCAGAATGAGTCCAATTCAAGTCGCCCTTCCCTTGAGATCCTGAGGTCTCGACATCCGGTATGACTCGCGGATCGTCACACCACCGACTAGCCACTGCGAATAAGAATAGACATAAACACGCAAACCAGACGTCTTGGCGATAGAGTTGTTGTTTCCACTGCTTGGTAAATGTGGGCCGATGAAGGAGAGGGATGAACGTGTTTGAGTGAGTGAAGTATAGGTCGATTAGCTGCTCCGCGAGATCAGCCGGGGGAAAATTCGGGATGACACATCGCAGAAGTTCCTGTGAATCGCCGACGCGACCGTCCCAATGTCGTTCCCACTATAGGAGAACTAGTTAACGGAAAATACGGGGATCAATTGTGAGGATATTTACATTAGGCGTGAGCCAAAACTCTTTCCGTCTCAAAAGGTTGGGAAGGTTCGGCAAATTGGGAGTCGGGAGAGGAGCCGACTCTTGATCACTGACGTCCTGGAAGTGCCATTCTTTGAACCGTCTCGTGGCGTCAATGAGTGGCATAGCACTGCTCTTCCCATGGAAACGCATGTGCAGGGATTGTTCAAGAGTAGTCATATCTCCGTTAGGCAACGTGAGAGCCTTCATACCTCCCTCGTAGCTTTCCGTCAGCTCTTCGGTCTCCGATGACGGGTATGACTCGGAAGATGAATCGGAAGATAGTTGTTGAGTAGATTGTCGATGGGAATAGAGTTTAGGCTCGTGAGATTCAGTTTTGACGCCTGGTCTGTTGAAGACCAGGTGAGTGGACATCGCAACGGAGGAAGAAGATGGATTGAGGCCCGAGTTATTTGATTTTTTGCGGCCTTTCTTCCCAACTAGAGGAATCGTAGACGTAGAGGAAGCGAGCGATGGAGGAATAGCTCTAGCAGGCGAGGTAGACACATAACCAGAAAGCTGATCTTCGTTTCTCCAAGAGCCTCGGATGACTGGAGGACCAAGTTCATCGGAGAAATCAGAATTTGGCCGAATCTATTGATACACGCGTTACGTTAATAACAAAACGCCGCCGACGAGAGCGCCAACCATGCAGCACAGCAGTGTCAACCGCCGCATTTGCGCAAGGTTTCACGACTAGGCACAACTTTTAGAGTGAAAGAGACTGACCTTCTTTAATAGCGCTTCCATGCTCTCCATTCGATCCTCCAGGCCAGTGATGTATCTGCGAAAGCAGAATGAATAGATATGTCTATTGTAAATGGACGGCAGTGACTGACGCTTTTGGCGGTCCTCTGGGCTGCGAAACTTCTCTGTAAATACGCAATAATTGTGTTGAGTGGCTAAACCCGTAAGATACTTGGTATCATACATACACGTAAGTGCATGGCTTTCCTGCCTGACGGCAATTGGTGCATATATAATCCTGCATCTTCGAGCCGTCACACTTTGTTTTTCTCCTCCTACAGCCATCGCAAGCTCGTTCTATTTTGCGCCTTTTCGAGTCGTCGGCTTTGGGAAGCGAGGGAGGTCCCGAGATCGTGTCGGGACCCTTGAAAACAGGCGCAACGGGAGGAGATGCTGGGTCACCGATTTGGATGACATTTAACGGGTATCCGGATGATGGGTGAGAGGTGCTTTCTCCGTTCATAAACGTGTATAAGCCCCTGGTAATATAGGAGCAGATAGATGAATCTGCGAGCTAAGAAAGAAAGCGAAGAGGTGCAAATTGAGAGGAAGATTGAAGGGTATTCCAGGGCTTCGTGAGGGATGTCGTTGTTCAAGAACAAGTTGTTCGTCAAGAAATGAGATGAAACGAATCTCGCTTCTCGATTCCCACGTGGTGACGTGCCTATGTTCTTTCAAGATATTCCTTTTTCAGACATATTTACTGCGCTTTTTTTTCTACGTCACACATACCAGCTGGCTAGGAGCAATTTAGACAGGAACGCACACGACTACGGTCAAGAGAGACCGGGGCATGTCCTTGGCACCTCACTCTCCAACTCTAACCCATTTTTCCTGATTTTTGTGCGTTTTTTCCCGAGAATTATAGCGTTGAACCCGGATCTTGAGGTCGTCCTCATGTCTCCTCTCGTACCATTGATCCGGAGAAACCTTCGAAGACGGTACTTTCTTGTACTTTCATGCTTGAACGATTCAGATTCAAGTTGAGACCCTACGGAATACATTCTACCGCCCCGATTTTTTCCTTACGAAGGCAGAGCAGCATCTAGGTCAGCCAATGCCTCACATCATGGTAATCAGATTAACAGACCTTTCCAGTCGGATCCATACTGATGCGCCAGCCTTCATACTTCAATGCCGTTCATCCTAGCATAGCCTGTCTATGTATACAGTATACTAGCTCCCGGTCCCATGAGGTACAAGGGGCTTAGCTATCTAGGAGACTAACCTGCATTCGTTGTAAGACAGCAACGAATCGTATACAGGCCTCAATTCATATCGATGCCATAAGGGACATCGATGTCTCCTTCCCATGTTGGAGTTAAAGTGGATAGCTGGTGGCTATCCTACCGCACTTCGAGCGCTGATTTGGACGCATTGGGCATGAGCATAACCCTCGAAGTCTTCTTTCATATACGATGGCATTGCCGCGTTCATCGTATATATTGTTCATCGCGGTAGGTTATCTCTTCATCACTTTTAAATATTCCACCACACTCTCAGATGTCAACAGATGCTACTGAGGTCTTTGGGGGTTTTCCGCAAACTTCTGACGTGCACGAGCTGGCCATGATCGTGCAGTCCAACAGTTGGGCGGGAGGTGCAAGTTTACGCCATATTTATGCCTCTCTTAGCACTGAGAGTCTTCCAATAGTCGCGGCCATGTCATTTCTCTTATGGGATACCGGTGAGCCACCGAAGAGATTCAATTGTACATCTAACAGCCTGGAACTTACTCACGTCTCTAGTTGTGCACTTCTCTGACGAGGTCGAGTACATCTGGAAGTAAGCAAACCCTCACAAATTTTCTCGTGCTATAAACATGACCTCTGTCTAGAGGCCGAAATACCTGGATCAGATACCTGTATCTTTTCATGAGATACATGCCACTTTTGGTGCAAGCGTACGTCGCGACTTATCAGTGTCTTCGTTGTATTGAAGTCCGATCCTCTGGATTGTAGAGCTATGACAACGGTCACAAGAAACAGTTCACATGGTATTCATCTTGCCAAAGGCACATGCAAATCTTGGATCATACTCGAAGTCGCAGCTACTATGGCTATGATATTGGCTGTGGAACTCATACTTGTCATCCGTGGTAAGTGAAGATTCCCTCCAACAATCATCATCTCATGATGTGCCATCAGTCTATGCGTTGTATAACAGAAGCAAAGTCGTCCTTCGGTCACTATGCGTCATGTTCATCGTAGAGATCGGTGTCATGATAATGTCCGTCGCAAAAACTATCCCGAAATTTCGCTTTACACCACAATGCATGACCATTACAGCGCCGCCCATCTTTATGGCATCTTGGTTTGACATCTATCTCTCAACTCCGAGCTATGCTCATCAGTGTCCTTGGGTTGACAGGCTTTCCTCGCTTGCCTTCGAAAGTGTCCTTTTCGCTCTCACTTTGGTACGGTTCGCTCGTATCGTCCGTCGCGATTACACTACTGGCAAGCATACCTTTGTGTATATCTTCGTTCGAGATGGTGTATGGGCTTTCGCTCTCATATTTGGTGCGTCTTCCGCTCCTCAAGAGGATAGCCTTGCCTCAGACTTCATGACAAAGTCATCTTCCTCGTCAGCACTCTGATGTATCAACTCGATGCTCCGCGGGCAAGCGCTTGTTTTTTGTGAGTAAGCCTACTGCTAGGCGCCTAGTATTTGATATCGAGACTGGGTTTATTGGCAGTTGGGCATTCGCAATATTGTCGTTCACAGTGAACTGCATTCGATCCTCAAATTTGTCAAGCCCCATTTCGTCTCATAATGCTTTATCTAGGGATCGCATGTTCTGTTGAACCTTAGAAGACTCACCTCGACGTACGCACCACATTCTGGAGGCTCATCTGAACACCATGAATTGGCGTTCAGGAACACTCCAGGTTCAGCCGTTGTTACTCATCAAGCAGGTAGGTGTTTGTAAGTTGTGTCCAGCTTCCTCGCTTGATGCTGAATTGCCTCGGCCTACACAGTGGTCGTCGCCGATGATGATCCTCCTGTAGGTGGCTTGGTTTGATAGATCTCTTTTTGCCTCGCGCTACATTATATGTCGTCATTTCCCCCATATACATCTATGATTGGGAAACAGATGAGCTAGTCTAGGCAATTCACGTTTCACTCCGACATGCACTGTAACAATGAGTTGATAGATCACTCTCATGTTGGCCATTCGAGTCACAATCGTGCCCTCTACTGTCCCGGATCACTCTGCGTTTGAAACACCGATGACTGCGAGTCGAGGGCAGCTATTTTCGACAGTGTTCAACCCGCAGATAACTGAATTGGACATGGGCGCTACTTTCAATGTGGCTATACTCAATCGTACCCTGGCCGCTCATGTAATTGGTTCGGGCATGAGTGCCGTTCTTCGAAGCTTACCTGTCACTTGGTGTTGCTGCGTTTGCTGATATATATATGGTCCTTCCTAGTGATTCGTTCATCACAGTTTCTTACTTCTTGACGCCTCTGGACTATGGCCGTTCCAGAGTCACCGTCTTCAAATGCCAGTCAAATAATCGGAGTCATTTCGCGCTCGTTTGATCCACACGAGTTTGCCGTCGCAGCACAATCCAACAGCTGGGCAGGAGGTACGCCCATCATCACTATGATCATCTGTTGCTTAAACAAAAGGTACACCAAAAGTTGCTGCCCTCGCATTCTTGATATGGGATGCTAGTAAGCTGCCTCAGACGTTTCGACCTGCGTCACGGCCTGAACCTAAGATATGACACAGTGATCTTCTTCTCGGACGAAGTCGAGTACATCTGGAAGTAAGGACATTTTCTCCTGTCATCTTCACGCGCTGACCGATTTCATCTAGGGGCCCAAACACTTGGATACGATATATGTATCTCTTCGTCAGGCATGTCCCTCTCCTAGTAAATGCGTAAGTGTTGCATATTCAATATTGACTTCCCCATGTGTTGACACTCCACCAAATTGCAGGTTATCGACTTGTACAACTGGCGTGCAGTTCTCAGAACATTCATGCAGATCTCTCTTCGCATTCGAAGCATCGGCTACCACTGCAACGGTTTTGGCAGTGGAGCTTATACTAGTTCTCCGTGGTTCGTACAGTTATACTCAAATTCTCCTGATGAGTTCCTCACACAACGCCGATTGATAGTCTATGCATTGTACAACAGAAGTAAAGTCGTCCTCTGGACCCTTTGTCTCATGTTTATTTCAGAGGCGGGTGTGATGATCATGTCAGTTGCGAAGACTATGCCAAGATTTCACTTCACCCCGCAATGCCTGACTACCACAGCGCCCTCCATCTTCATGGCATCTTGGTATGCACAATCTATGCAATCGGCATTGACGTACTCACTCAGACAACTTGGATCGACAGGCTCTCTTCGCTTGCGTTTGAAAGCGTTCTCTTCGCCTTCACTTTGGTCCGGTTTTCTCGTATCATCCATCGCGATTTGACTACTGGCAAGCACACCTTCGTCTACGTATTCATCCGCGATGGTATATGGGCTTTCGCCTTGATATTTGGTGAGTTGGAGGCTTAACTTTCACTAAGTATACTCTTTTCATAAATTTCACAACGATAGCCATTTTCTTTATCAGTACTCTTGTGTATGTACTCGATTCCCCACGAGCGAGTACATGCTTCTAGTGAGCCACTCTAATCATATCATCGAGGATGTACCACAAAATTGAGGCCAATCGAACAGCTGGGCTTTTGCCATAGTCTCTTTTACAGTCAGTCATTTTTATCTCTTCTGGTCTCATAAACACGCGTACGGCAGTCTGTCTCACGATATGTCTTCTGCCTAGGGATCCCACCTTTTGTTGAATCTTAGACAGCTAACCTCGAACAGGTCACAAACTTCGGAAGACTTGTCCGGGAACCATGATCTGATGTTTAAGCATACTATTCCTGGCCATGGTGTGGGTGAGTCGACTTTTTGATTCGTTCAGATTCACCCTCTGATGCTAGAATGTGCAGTCTCTTCTTCCGCAATGATTCTAGATGAGGAAACTTCACCCGAAAATCAGGCTGATACATACTAAGCAGTAGTAAATTGCACGTCACCTTATATTTATCTATTGTACACGACAAATAATAAAATTCTTCTAATCTTCTTGAGTTTCGACGTCTCGCCGAAGGGGATTGACCAGCAAGACATGAGACCGACGTCCTAGTTAGGAGGCATGTTCGGTAGAATCCGACCCAGACCTATTGCTCTTTCTTCTTACACTGATGTTCACCCGGTCCCTCTTGATTCTATGCTCTATCTTCTTCACCACCGTACTCGCTGACACCAATGGCATGGACATGTCCATGGACGGCGCCATGTCCCTTTCCGATGGACAGATGCTTCCTTACCTTCATTTCACCCCCGGCGACAATTTATGGTTCCTGGGATGGGTACCCAGTAGTTCTGGGTCGATGGTAGGGACATGCATCGGGCTGTTCCTGTTAGCGCTGATTGAGAGATGGATCGCGGCATGTCGAGCGATTATGGAGGTTCATTGGAGGAAAAGGTGTGTGCAAGCAGGCCTAGGGGAGTCTGCCTGACAAGCTAACACTCGTTTCAGTTCGCAAATCGCATATGCGAATAAACTCAACTTGCCTACTGATGGTCAATCGCCATCGGTGCCGTCCTCTTCGCTCATGAACGTCGTCTCCATGCGATCTGTGCCTCCATTCATACCCGCGCACGATATAACTAGGGGGATACTGCAAGTCGGGCAGAGTGCTCTTGGTTTTGCGTTCATGTTGACTGTTATGTGCGTAGCGTATATCGTTCGCCTTATGTACTTCTGTCTAATCAGCGTATTCCTCACTTCGCAGGACGTATCAGCTAGGATTCATCCTGTCCATCACCGTGGGACTAGGAGTGGGAGAAATGTTATTCGGGAGGTATATTAACAGTTCTGCTCATCTCACATGAGACACTGTCGTTGGAGGTTGGTGCTGTACGATATTCGAAAAGTGTACTTGTGTCCAAAATTGCGTCGGCTAACATGATCGATATTCCTTGTTCCATCGTTCCCTTTTGAGGTTTGTCAAGCGACGTTTCGACGCATACCACAGAACAAAATAAGCCATGCAAATTAGTACATTAATAATACATACACATAAGTTAACTCGCGAGCAAGCAAGGAATACGGAGGTTGACAACAGATGTGAAGCGCAATATAGCCACTCCATTATACTGCAAACAATTCCGTGTGCAGCGCCACACCACCCAGCTCCACACCCCTCAACATCCCCAACCTCGCAACAGCATTCGCAGCCTCACGAGTCAAACTCTCCGGTCCACTCGCACACACAGCAACACCACCCCCAAGACCCACCCACTTCAATTTCGCGCTCGCGTTCGTGATGTCCTCCTCTCCTGTCTCAGAATTACTAGTACTATCCGTTTCCGAAGGGGAGGACGGTGGTGTGAGAAGATCGTCTAGGAGCGTATGAACTGAAGGTCGGTCGATGCTGACGTCTGAATTAGGGATTGGAGGGATGGCTTCGGGGTTACATAGGCATGTGACGAAGATGGATATGTGGAGATCTAGAGAAGATGACGGCGAAGCGGCCATATTTGCAATGTCCATGAGATAAGGCGTGAACCATTCAATGGAGCCTGTACAAGTCGATACGATGTCAATCAACGGAAATGGAACACTGAAAGGGATGGAATATAGTCACCGAACGACCGTATACACCACGCAAACTCGATTCTCCTCGTCTTCTCTCCACCCCGTCTCCCAAGCTTCACACACCGACCAACGATATCATCAAGTAAGCCAATCGTGAACGTCGCACCGCTTCCACCAGCAAACAGCAACAAAGTCTCATACCGGCCCAAATCAACGCTGCACCCTCCATATGGGCCGTCTACCATCACTTGCACGGGAACAATAGTTGAGATGCTGGTTTCGTATTTCTCTCCTGATGTTAGCAGAAGTCGATCTTGTTCGGATTGAGCGTATTCGTTAAGGGAACGCGTCCAGTCTCCGGTAACACGCGCGCCGAGCATGAGAGCGTGGTTTGCAGTGGTGAAGCAAGAGGTGTGTGAGGGTGCGGAGAATATGGTTAGAGGATGGGACTCGAAGATCCGACCGGAGAAGAATACCCGTAGACGGATGTGTTGGCCTGCTAGCCAGCCGGCATCGCAGTCGTTCACTTGGATCTGTTACAAAATTGAATGGTGAGGATATATAGGAGGTTGGTTCTGAACCCACAATGGTCATTTGTTTATTGACAGCTACAAGTGTAGCGTCTTTGATTCGCACACGGAACATCCTCATGAGAATGTCGAGTCCGTAGAACGCGAGGGGAGGAAATATCCAAGGGGAGGCGTATATTGTGTGATAGCAGATAGTTATGAAGAATGCGACGAAAGATAGCATACTGCGGAGCATCAGCATCAGGAATCGCAAAGATAGATATGAATAAGACGTACTGGACGACCCAGAAGACCTGGTAACAGAACCTCCGAACAGGTTTCAGAGACGATAGAACAATTACACAAAGTAATGCGAGAGCGGCGACACCAGATGTCTCTTTCTGCTGCCCTAGGATCGGTAAACTCCATTCCAAGTGATTACGAATCCAGAGAGCACCATGAACGACGCTGCCGAGGAACATGCATCGTCCAGACCACCGATGGATGTAGTTCAGTTTCTCGTACCCATTTCCAGGTCCGAGTAGGAGGGATAGGAGAGAGTTCTTTGTCGAAAAGAGGAATACGACAGGGAACTGCGCAAGGGCGATGAATCCTGTGTCGATACGGTGTAAGGAGTGAGAATTAGAGTGAGATAGGGAGGCGTACCTGCACGGTTAGGATTACTGATAAGAGGCGCGTCTATGACCATACAGATCAGGAAGATAATCAGGTATACTATGATGATGAGTACTACATCGATGTTCGTCAGTCGGGGCGAAGCTAGTTGAAACAAAGCTACACATACTCTGTCCAGCATTAAGTCCAAGGCCAGGCAACGACCAATTGACAACGGATCCCAACATACTCAGAGTCCCGGAGATGAGCCTGCTAGGAGTGTCCTTCGGTGATTTTGTCGTTTCTACAGAGTCAATTGGAGCATAATTCTTCCCATTCAAATCCTCTGTTATCCCCCATAACCCTACAAATTCCCTGCCGTTTCTGATTGAACGAATGAGGTGGGGGAATGAGGCGAAGACAGCTGCCCCGACGAGAGACGCCCAGATGATGGTAAATTTGGTCTGCCATTTCGGATCCTCTGCGTACGAGCTGTGAAAGGTCGTCTGTAAGTATAAATCTTGGATTAGAAGATTGCGACTAACTTGTATACTTGAAGTGCGGCTGGGATGGCTGGGGCTGTTCCCGTACTCATATTCGTCGATTCCAAGTCGATCGGTCACGGTTGACGAATAGGTACTACTTTTCCAGTGTGAGTAGAAATCAGTGTGTCTCCAACCTTCTATTCAGCTGCTAGTTCCGCTGTCTCCTAGTCAGCGTATAACTTGGTGTCGAGTCCGGAACAAATCCGGAGTTGGTCCGGAGGATAGTGTTGCCGCGAGGTGAGTCGAAGCGAAGCGAGTTGGCAAACTCGTTGCAACTCGAAAATTCGAGTTGATCGAGGTGAGTTGCCGAGTTGCTCACGAGTTGGGTGCCAGATATGGATAGGCCCTCGACCAATAGGAAACGAGATCTCGAGAGTCCATCCGCTCAGAGACTTTGATAGTAGGAGTCTTTCTTATATAAAATCACTTTATCTATGAGACATTATTTGAGTTTTCGAGAAGTTCTTTCAATTCCTCGTATTTCCCCGCCTCCATCAGCTCTCGAACGGCCCTCTGTGTCACTTCCCCTTCGATGCCGTAGTCTCGTTCCTCTGCGATATACTCCGAGGTGAAATCGAGGCGATCCTGTCGGTAATAAAACTTGAGTATCTGTAGGACTTCGATGAAGGCAGGTGACAGTCGGTTTCGTCGGGGGGTACATGTATCCTTGCTAGAAGAAAACATCCTCTCACAAGGAACCGAGGAGGCTTGCGCAGGTAGAATATCCATTGCGACTTGAAATAAGAGTCTGAATTCAAGCTCTTTATGCTAAAAGTCGAAGATCAGTTAGAGGGCTTCAAGCTGGAGAAACTCGGAATAAGACCTACATCCCAGTACCGAACTAAATCTACAGACCGGTGGCAATCAGAGATTACACCATCTTCTTCATACCTTCGCAACTCGCGTTCAGCTTCCTTACGGTCGTTCATGGCCTCCTGCCTCTGTAGTTCAGCTTTTTCCGCATCAGATAACAATGGGTCCGGCGGTGCAGGTGTCGGGTCCAAAGATGTGGTTTGAGACTCGGACCTTGACGAAGCCGAGGTGCTCAAAAGGCTAGCCAATGATGCTGAACGGCGCTGAGCAGTGGCTAGATCACGCAAGCGATCAAGGCCTCTCGACTGATTTGTCGCAGCAGGCGTTGTTCTCAGTTCGGAAAGAGATGTGGTGCGTGCGAGGGTACTGGATTGGCCAGTACGGGCTGCTTTCTTGAGGCGAATATGTCGCTGATATGCAGTCATCTTGTCAATCAACATATTGTACCAGTGAGAAACTTCAGGCTAAGTCGTACAGATGTCAATGGAACGTACCGCTTCGAGCATCCATTCTCTTGCTTGCGTGACCTCATGAGCACTCCAGTGAGCAGTCATCCACTCAAATTTCATCGAAGGATTGAGAACTAAGGATACATTAATGGTCAGCTAACATATACTTAAATAGAATGTTATATCTTACTCATTGCTAGTGCATACACTCGCGTCGAACGAGACTTGTGAATATATTCTTCGAGTTTTGCGAGACCAACGGATATGTAGTGGGAAAGTTCTGGAATACGCGTCTTCATTGCTTCCCAAGCGACGAGAAGACTCTCGTATACTGGTAGGGCCATGGAGAGCGTCGGAGTTCGTTCCGAACAAAGCAGCTCTTGAGCTGCATTCGGGATACCAAAGATCTGATGAATATCCCCCACAACAGCGATCGACGCGGGGCTGTGGAGGTGAGACACCAGGTCCATATTGCGTGGTCGTCGAATAAAGAATTCAATGGCCTGAAATGCCTAATAATCAACATAAGGTTTTAAAGAAGACTGAGCAATGAAAACGTACAAGGTATAAGTCAAGAATGCGCCCCAACATGTTGAAAGTTGACGACCACCTCGTCTCACAGTCACGGAGAAGTTGAAGTTCGGGAAGCTGAATCGATTTACCGTTGATTTTCCAGTCTCCGGATTTGTTACCGTCGATAATGGCTTGCTTCAAGTCTTCTCGGCGTTGACCCGATGCTCTGCATGCAGCGACCAGTTCCCGGCAGCGGCGGATCGGTCGTGTTTCCAATACCTTGGCGTACTTTTGAAGCTCCGTCGCACGCGCCGGATCACTGGAAGATTGGAGCACTGGATACATCGGATTTTCATCCAACTCCTCCATCACCCGCTGTGTTGCGATGTTGATGACATGCGGGAAGCAGCTAAAATAAATTGATTACTGCACTGGACAAAAAACTGAGAAAAACTAAATACCGGATACGGTTACCATCAGCGTCATACTCAATGTTGTCGGCTTCAAGTAGTTTCTCGAAGCAGTCCATGTGGGTGTTGTTAGTACCTGCATTGTCCATCGTACTTTGTCCAAGCTGCCAGTTCAGCGAATGTGAGTTTCGAGGGTTTACAAGATAGGTTTCGGACCGAGCATACCTTCTTTAAGATGCCAGCAGCCTTGAGCAGATCATAGAATACTTTTGCAGTATGCTCACCAGCATGTGAGCCAGCTACGTGACGAAAGGCGAGAAGAGACGCCTTCAGTTCTAGCCGCCCATCATCGTCGCGAGCCATGTAGTGTGCCGTCACCCCCATGAATCCATAGAGGTGACTCGGGTCACTCCAAAGGTCCATTGTTGTGGACACGCGGCCGAGAGCATGCTGCCAAAACAGTGCCCGTTAGAATATCAAGACCTATAAGTCATCCTGCATCTTACCTGAAGCTTGAACGTCATTTTTTGATACACTTTGTTGTATTCCGCAAAGATCAAGTCCTTCATTTGCGTCCGGTGGGGAATATCTTCTTCACTAACATTGTCACCGAGGTACGCAATCAACTCTCGAAATTCTGGATTTTCGACTACATTGATTGACTAGATACAAAGGCAGTCAGCATCAACATACGCAAGGGAAGTTCAATAAAAGTACCTGGTCATCGGCTACAATCCACCGCATTAGTAGTTCCCGAAATCGAGCCATACTGAAGTCTTCGCGTTCGCTGGTGGCTTCTTTGCTAGATGACCCGAGCTCATTCGAATGTTTTAGGTTTTCAATTCTGCAAGTGCCGGTGTAGATATCGTTGTGGTATTTCTTGAGGTGAAGGCGAATGGAGGATGTCATTCCGTCGCCATTACGCCAGACGTGCCATTTGTTTCTGAGTATTGCGAGTAAGTAATGAGTAGTCACTCAAAGCGAAACGGCAGGACTTACGTGCACAATTTGCAGCCAATGTAAGGTGTTGACGGTTTTTCGAACAATGAGGGCTCGTGAGTAGGCCAAACTTTTGGTTCTTGGCTTTCCTTTAACGCGCGGACAAAGTACCAGCAGTCGGTTGCGTTGGCGGCGGAACTGCGCTTCTTTCGTGGTGCATATGCCGTCTCGGGAGGGACTGTTGGCAAGTCCGACAGTGTGGTTTCGGTGCGATCAATCGATTCAGACTGTTGCGAGTTGAGAAGTGAGGTTGTCGAAGGAGGATCTAAATTAGATGTGGATTCCGCGTCGGATGGTCCTACACCGCAGATAGCGGCAACCGAAGGTGGTCCGGCAGGTACAACAATCTGTCTGCGTCGTTTTCTGGTGGTGGATCCAGAGGTATTACTACCTTGTTTACGCTTTGTCGGTGCTGCAGACGCGTCGTTGACGAAAAACGGTGTGTTGTCTTGCAAAGCGCCGTGGTAGCTTGAGGTCTGAGGCCCAGCCGGGTACTGATATCCAGACGGCAGAGGGTAGAACTGCTGAGGGAAATGGAGCTGTTGGGAGCGAGGATCTGCGGGGCTAATCGTCGCAGGTGCAGGAATTTGCGGGAATGAAGGGTGCTGCCAACCAGGTAATAAGCCCGAGCTGATGCTGTGTGGAGCTTCCTGGGATGAGAGATATGGATTTATCCCAGGATAGGATGCGAACGTGCATTGCTGAGTAACACGTTCAGGCTGTTGGGGTTGCGCTGTGATGAGGACTGCGGCGCTAGGTGCGAAATAGTTTCTGCAACCTAACAGTAGTTCGTCCACTAAGGGTTTAGGTGACGTTTGTTTGAGGGGATTTGTACTTGACGGTAATACCTAAATGCTCGAGGTTTTTATAAGTAAATATAATGGAGAGGTCTAAATGACCTCTGTGAGAATTATAATGCGACGAGAGGAAGCCCTCTCGAATTTAGAGGTAAAGGAACTGGGAGTGAACGACTTAGCCGATCGGTTTACGGTCGCAGCAATAGTTTGTTCGGATTTGGGAGATTTCAGAAAGGCGATCGGTCGAAGCAATTCGTTAGAAGGTGAGAAGTGAGCTACTTCTCCTTGTATAGGATGGGTTTGTTGATTATTTCGTTCGTACAGAGATGGGGGGGGTCTACCCTTTAGCTACCGTAATGTATTTTACAAGTCCGGTATAAGTATTCCTCGCCTCTTGCGATTAGGGGTTCGCCTTTCCACCCCTCGAGGCCTATTTCCGATAAAGAACGATGCACGCAGCATGAACCGGATATTGGTTCCACCGGGAGAACGTCCGTTAAAATTGGTAGAGCGTATTTCGAATGCAGACTTTTCGTTTCCGATCGGTTGTGTCGAAGGGCAACCCCTTATTGTCGCTATGTCGGTCTTTGGCGAATTTCCTACCGAATCGGCCGCTTTACTGGATCGGTCGATCGGCCAATTCTTGGAATCGGTCGGCTACGAGCCATAATCCTTGGGTAGAGACGACAATCGGTCGTTCCTGGAACAGCATGTCGCGTTGAATAGTGTTACACATATGCTTCATCTTGTCTTGATAGATCCATAATTTAGAATCGCTTGGTGAATGGGTCAACCGATCGGCCAGTGCAAAGGATTGGTCAGTCGCGCGCTCGAAATCTTAAGCCGGGATAAACTGGTCGGCCATTTAATTGGATCGGCCAATCGGCCATGATATCATCTGCATGGATAAGTTCCGTAACTCGAAATTGCCGAGTGACTAGGTTGGCCGATCGGTCAGCACATAGGATCGGTCAGTCGCGGGTTCGAATCATTGGATGGAAACGACGATCGGCTACTCCTGGGACAGCATGTCGCGTCGAATGGCATTACACATGCGTGTCATCTGCACGGATAAGATCCGTAACTTGAAATCGCTGGATGACTAGGTCGGCCGATCGGTCAGTGCATAGGATCGGTCAGTCGCACGTTCGAGTCCTTATACCAAGATAAGTGTCGGCCGATCGGTTGGTGCATATTATCGGTCGGTTGCGCGTTCGAATCCTTAGACCAAGATAAGTGTCGGCCGATCGGTTGGTGCATATTATCGGTCGGTTGCGCGTTCGAATCCTTAGACCAAGATAAGTGTCGGCCGACTTTGTAACCGAACCTTCTACAGAAAGCGATCGCGTTTGGCCTCCTACTAAGTCGATCGGCAACGTTCCAATTCGAATTCGTAGGATAGGCCTTGGTCTTACATTGTCGGCAGCGATAGCCAGGTCTCGGATCCTTTCGGCGACCGATCGGCTGATAGATAGGGAAGTTCGTCAATTGTGTATCAGGAGTGATAGGCTAGGCCACCAGGTACGTGTGGGCGCAAGGTACAAGGAGTGATAGGAGCGTGTGTGTGGATTGGGCGATCGGTATTTCCAGAGGAAAATGCGTTTTGGCAGGGAGTTCATGGGTAACTGTATGACGGACGGGATCTTTTTAGGAGTCGTGGAGTCGTCTATTGGAAACTTCAGTCGTGATTCCTTCTAGACTGTCGTTAATTTTTCTGGTGACTGGTTGAACTCTTCATCTGTGGGAATACAGGGGTAATGGCTGAGGAAAGTCGTCAAAGCGTGAACGCAGTACTGAGCGGGTAGGTGAGGGATGGTCTTTCGGGGAGAAACCTAGATCGGCATGGGGTTAATGTCTTCGTACTCATGAAATGGATAGGAACTAGGATGTCGCAGGCTAGGGATGTTCACATCCTCACACTCCATCCTAACTTTTGAACATCGACCGTCCTCGGTCGATCAACCAGATCAGGGAACCCGTAGGCAGAGGACCAGAGGGCAATCGCCGGGGTCCCGAGGGTCCTGTGGCACGCATAAAAGCGGCAGGCCGATCACGAAGTAGACGCCGCTCATCATGGATTCCGTCGCTATAGAGCTTTTTGCTGACCTCTCACTCGACCTGGAGGGTATCGACCCCGAAATATCGAAAAATACTTTCCGTCGGTATCTACGCGTTAATCTCCGGTCCATGGTCAACATCGTCTTCTGTACACTGTTCCAGGACAGGATCGGCAACGAACTTCATGAAGAATTTACGCCGCGTGGGGTAGAAGTTATTTGTAAGCACGTTCGGATTATATGCGATCACCTAGTGAGCACAGTCGGTCGAACACCAGGACCCGAAACTAACCCTGCACTGTAGTCATTTATCCTCCGCCTGCGTTGGACCATTGAAAATCGGTATCGCGATAACAAGGAGCCGATCCCCACAGAAGCAACAGCGCTCGTCGTCCTGACTCGCCGATTTGTGTATGTTATTGGTTTCACACACGATACCCTAGTGGAAGAGGCTAGTAGGATATACAGTGATCTGCAGTTCCTAGAGCTGTATGCGCGTCGATCTCGGTCGGGAGTAAACTTGGACTACATGGAGGCCGATCCATCGAACATGTTATGTGCGGCCATCGAGGAGTTTCAACCAAGACTATACGGCGATCGCATTAGCCTTACTGGCGAAATTCTACACACCAATCTGCAGGTCGCGCGTCGCACTCTACCTTTCCCGGGCCGACGGGAAGAAGAGGGAACCGTCGCCACTGACAGCGATACAGAAATGGGCGAAGAGATTCGCGGAGGGGAAGAGGCAGTTGACAGGCCATCTCTGAATCGGGAGACAGACATAGAGACAGCTCGTGAGTGGAACGCTCACCGCCGGTCCGCGGTTTAAATGACTAATGTTTCTCAAGGGATTGCCCAACTAATCGCAAGTGCCGAAGACGGAATGCCGCGACTAGTGGTCGCACGGAACGGCTGAAAAAGGGGTTACTGCAATCGGTCCTTCGGGGAGAGGGTTTCTTGGAAGGGAGAGGTAGCCGATCGGGGGCACAAAAATTATTCCATGGAAAAAGCCGGATTTCCAATCCGTAGTTGGTATAAAGGTCGTCCAGGAGTGGCTTGATATCTAGAATACAGCGCCTTCCCGTGCCGTGAAAAATCCCCGTTAGAATGAATCCCAATCACTCTCTCCTAACGGAGTTCTTCTCTTTGTACGTTCGTATCGACCAATCGGCCAGCGTCGCAGCACGCGAAACCATTCCTGAATTCTTCGAGCACCGCCTTCGACCAATGTTCAGTATTATAGAGAGAATCCTACCGCACCCGGTGATGTTCTTGCCGACCACGTCGTTCAACCCGATCGCGGAGTATAGCGTTCCACGCCATCTCATGGCGTTCTTCTTATCCAACATCGTGCGTCGAAAAGTCCTCTTCAAACGTTCTGCAGGGGAGCTAACCGCTGGTAAAGGCCATGATAATCGATCACAGAGAAAACACAGTATCCGATACAGGATCCGTCGATCGGCAAATTCCCGCCGAGGCGACAATCATGCTCGAACGAGCCCTGATTGTCATAGACAGAGTCGGCTTCTATGAAGACTGGAAAGACGACGCGAACAACTTCTACGTAGCCCTCTTGGGGAAGCTGAAAGCTGAGGCAGAGGAACTGGGCAGGACACTGATCGGCCATGGCCAATATCCTGATTTTGATCAAGGCTGAAATTCTACCAATACCGGAACCGGCAAGCGATCGCTTTTCTCAGTCGAGGAGAGAGGGTCCAGGCAGGAGAGGCAGACGATTAGATGAACGATGTCGATCCAACGGCAGGTGACGGGGTCTCGTAGATACCTCTCAGTTGGAATAATAGTGGAATAATTACCTGAGCCAGTCCAGGACACGCGACGCGATCGAGCGGCAGTGGCGTCCACAAAGCCCCACAGGTCCAAACATGCGGCGGTGCTTCAAAAATTTTCCTATATCTCCTATAGACACGTCGATCTCCTGTATCCTTCGTAATGGCGTCGTCAAAGCAGTGGAACTTTGAAGGTAACCAGAAGATACAGCAATTTGTCCAAGTTGCTCTACCCGATCGGCAAAACCTTGGATCAGAAAACGAGCTTAGAAACTTCCTTGCGGAGCACGTCCGCCCTTTGTTAGCCTATATCGCTGCCGTCGTGCCCCTGCCCTTGCCCGAAACGAGAAGCGATCTCTACAAAATGAAGGAGAACCAAGGCGTCCACAACGCCCGGTGGATGGTTAAGCAAATAACCGAAATCCTGGTGCGTCTAGCGATCAGGACAAGGAAGCCGAGTGCGACTTTTGACTTTTCTGGCTTCAGGCGGCAGTCCAAGAGATCAGACGTCACAAACGCAGCGACGGCCAGCCTATACCAACCCTTCCCGTCGAGGCTCAGTATATGTTGAGGGCAATCCTCGGCCTCATTCAAGCGATCGGCCTCAACGGTGAACCTTGCATTCCCACTAGGACACCTATCGCCTATCAAATAGTCAGAGACATGTTGGACGAGGTCGAGGTTAGAAAGATAGCCGAGCAGACGTTTGCAGATTTCAAGGGGTACGACAAGGGAGGCTGGCCACTAGATAATGCAATACATGGCGTACCGATCGGCGCGTTCCAAACTGAAGGTGCGGCCGATCCATGCTTTCGCGTGCCGATCGAGATTGACAAGTTGCAACTATAAAAGGACCTGTAGTTGGATCGCCAGAATAACGTACTCTTCAGCATTGTTCAGGAATGGCGTCCAATAATGCGACAGAATTTGCCCTGTTAACCTTGCCATCGTCCTCCTTCGTCCCGACGTTCGTACCGATTGAGGGATTTCACGGATTCCTTCATTATCGGCTCCGCCCGATGCTTTACCTGATAGAGCGCGAATACAACACCGCCAGTATCAACCTTCATTCAGATGCTATGGTCGCGCAAGCCGCACTATCTGTCGCTCGTACACATTTCATCAGATTCCTCGCGCACTTGGTAGGTCAGTGTCGATCCATCGTTCGAGAAGATCGCTCATGCACAGCAGGCCCTCATCCTAGATTACCGATCGCGCACAGTTGCTAGCGGACTCCGCAACACCGTGCGCATCCCAACCGAAGCGCATAACATGGGGTCACGCGCACATCTCTTGTTAATTGCCCAGGCAGATTCCCTCGGCCTATCTTCGACCGTTATTACAACTTTTCGGAATATGACAGCGAGCTTTGCATTTTACACGCGGCATGTCGTTGCCAGGGGAAACGGACAAGTCGATTATCCCGGATACCAGTAGAAGAGAAAGCCAAAAGAGCGTGGAGATAACGCATTAGGTGACGAAACGAGGGCGATGTCCTAGCTGGAGCAGCGATCGGCATATCATGCGGTACAATGTCAGCGAGGAGCGAGCAGAGTCGATAGCCTCGCTCTACGATATACTTGAAATAAAAACGATTTCACAGCCGATCGGCTCGAATCTTTTTTCACAGCATCGGCCGATCTTGTCCATTCGAGGTGTTCGGCGTCGAGTATAAGAGCAATATCATCGCGACCGACTGCTGTCAATATCGCAGACCATACATGGACCCCCTTAGTATAGCCATACTCGACGTTCTCGTCAAGGACGCCAGCTTCCATTGGATCAGTAACGATGAGAGTGCCGATCGCTTCCTTCGTCGGTACCTTCGTCCCATTATCGGCCTTGTCGCATCCAAAATCTTTCCCGTACTCGACCCAAGTGGCGAGTTCCCGTCCCTCTCTGAGGTCGATCGCACATCCTTTGCCAGCTCCATTCGATCGGTCATGAAACTGTTGGTGCGTACGCCGATCGGCCCTCGATCGGCCCTTTTCTGACCTAGACAAGTTTTTTAGATTGTATTCTGGAACGCGCGCAACCGTGTCTCAGATGCCGATTTAAACAAGAACCGGGTTCCATCCGAGTCCGGTCAGATGCTAAGCGATCTACGCCTTATATGGAGGGCAGCCGATCGCTCCGAATTCGTTTTTGAGGGCAGCGATACATGGAGGGAGAGATCGGTAGAGATCCTTGTTGAGCTTAGCCGATTGGCTGCTCTCAACTACAGCCAAGCCACAGACCCTTTCGACTGGCCTCAGTACGGCTTCGCTCGCGAGCCATCGCCAGACTACGATGTAGCGGCCGATCGGTTCGGTGCCTGGGGAACCGATGGAGGATACGAAATGAATGGTGACGAGGGGAACGGCTGGGGCGATCAATCGGATTCTTACGAGATGTGGCCGGCCCCGAACGGAGTATCGTCCGAGGACGACCCAGGCGTGAGCGACGCTGAATTCGAATAAATAGAGAGTGTAACCCGGTCTTGATTCAAAAATCCCTGTACCGCGATGTCATTTTTACTTCGCTTATCGGCGAACAAATTCGCAGAGGACCCAAGTGACACCAGGGGCGCTCCTCCACAAGACATGGCCACCCTTTGGTCCGCCTCAATTCGGCACCTTCTAGGCATTGTTCATTTATCGACCGTCGACCGCGCGACCAGCGCGATTGCCATTGAAGAACGCCTTTGGATAAGAACCGTTATCGCCAAAGTGATTAATTATGTTGTAAGCCGATCCAGTATCCAGGCGCTTCCCTTGTTGATACTGAGGAGCGACAATGCTCAGCATCAAGCTATGAAGTTACGAATCGCTCAAGCGATCCAGGCGGGGGATTGGCGGACAGTCGACGTTCCCGCCGAGGCGACTCTCTCGGTAGCCATGCTCGAATACTTTATTCGGGAGTTCGGCTTCGAAGGTGATTATGTAGGGGTCAATGTCAGAAATGTCGGCTTTCTGTTAAACGGGTTGAAGTGCGATCTTATAGCCCAGGTATGCCCAAAGCTGTCTATGACCAATCGGCCTTACTGATCTCTGCCTACTTCAAGCCCGGATACGCATCGTCCGCCATCGACTTCCAGGGTTATAGTTTTTCGGATACTTTCGCACGGTATGGTGCCGATGAGGGAATGAAGGAAAGACAGATAAATGACTTGCTTAAGTCGAAGGCGATCGGTCAAGTCGATCCTGGAACGATTGATCCCGGAATGCCCTTTCTCCCATACGTGCGCCAGTTCCCCACAAAGGATGGACACGAAGAGGTACTGTTACACGGGGCGGTTCCCGCACCTGTTCGCAATTCGAGCGGCACCAACAATACGTTCGGTCGGCCATTGATACCTGATGCCAGAGGGCCAGGTCTCGCCGGTCCGTCAGGCGGTCGGGAAAGGTTGCCGCGCCGCGGTCCTAGGGAAAACCCTCATTGCCGATCCGCTCCTAGTCGCCAGGCCAGCCGATTCTAAAGTTAATTAAAAAGTCAGTTCATAATTTGCCCGTCTTCGGCACATAATCTAATAAAAGTTCTGCATAGTTAGTAGCTTGTGCCACAAATGTGTATTTTGCCTCGAGCGGCGTCCTTTTCGTCTATAATGCATAATTTGGCACATTGCGTTGTCCCATTCCGCTGGCCAGCCGAATTGGGGTCGCCTAGTGCCGTTCATAATTGATCTCATTCAGAAATCCAGTCGGCATAAATTTTATAAGGATCGTCATCCTTCATAGGCGCTGGTTTGTCGACCCTTGCGCTCTCCTAATCGTGTTTCGCTAGCGTCACAGCGCTTTGACTTCCTTCTGTTTGACTTCCTTGGTTCACGTCCGATCGATATTCGGTTGTGAACAGTGTTCGTGTGATTACGCCGATCGCTAGTGGGTTTTTCGAAAAACTGGATCGGCTCCCCCGTTTTCGTTCGTTTCTTGTCCTTTCCATGTCGAATTTATGTAATCCATATTATTCCCGTATTATCGCCGATTTTTACCGTTTTTATATAATAGACTCTCCGGCGCGGTCCATGGGAGCATCGAACTCTAAAGATTATCGACCTGCTGTTGGCAAAAGCGGTTGTTTGGCTGAAGCTTCAGCTTGTTTGGCCGAGTCGCGAGTCGCGATCGCATTTCGGCCATATCCGGGCTGAGTTTCAAAAGACTTCGAGCAATTTCTCGACGCGTATTTTTAAGCGCTCGCTCGGTCCTTCCTTTCCTCTTCTCCTCCATCATCCTTCCCTACTCGACTTCCATGGCACGTACAAAGACGAATCCCGATGACGAGAGTCGTCGCGGATCACAGCCAACCGCGTCGTCCTCTGCCATCCGCGGCGTTCCTCGGCGGATTAGTCCTGCCAGGATGCAGGCAGCCGCTCCTCGCAACCCCTTCCTCGCCGTAAAGTCCGAGCCGTTTGCTCGCAGCCAACCTTCGACATCCACCCCTCGTACTCATTTCGCGGCAAACGCGTCTTTGACGTCGCCGATCGCTTCTCATACATCAACGTCTCGTCTCAGTGGCCCTGGGGAAGGCGTTCCCCCCATCCTGCTGACCCAATCTACGTCACGTCGTTCTCGTTCCGTCCTTCCTCAGCGACACGATTTCTATCCCAGACTCGCCGGGAGCTCTTTTAACATCAACGCTCACTCGCCCGTTGCCCGTAAACCTGTTCCCACTCTCATCAACGAGATTAAGGATTGGGCCGAAGCGGTTTACGGAGACGACGACGATTTTCCCGACTGGGTTGACGACCTCCCCCAGATAACGCCTGAAGCCCTCGAATTTATAAGGTCGTCGAAGTGGACTCCAAAATGGGCTTTCGATTGCCTCTGGTATCACTGCCCAGACACTCCTCCGCCTCAGGTCAGCAGCTTTGGGTCGCCAAGTCCCGTTCCCCCTTCACCGACGAGCGGACGGTTCGACGGTGAGCCAAGCGCAGAGGGCTTCGAAGGCGAGGGATCGAGAGGGGACTTCGACCGTACGATCGAGAGCGACATTTCGGGGATGAAGATCGTCGAGGATGGAACAGTCGCTGGTCCAGAGAGCTCGGCGGGCAACGTTCTGGAAGAGTCGGAGAACTTGGGTCGCGAGGAGACAGACGCCGCTGCCATCAGTAAGTCCCGCCCAGGCGAACGTCCTCCTCGTCTTTCTACACCTCATTAAAAAAAAACCTTTACTTGTCTTCTAGGAAACCGACGACTTGACGAGCTCGAAAAGGAACAGGCAGAGGCCCGAAGGGCAGACGTCGTACCAGAGAAAGGGGCGAACTCAGGAACGGGGGATTCATCGCAGGCAGAGGTGGAAAGTATGATGATTGGTGAGTGACCTTCCCCTTTTTTACCCAACATTTTTGCTAATTCATTCCTTTTTTCGATTACGAAGATCCTCCTCCAGAGTCGCCTCCTGTAGAGGCACGGATGGAAGTCGATCTTCCACCCCCGATCGCTCGCCCTCCTTCTCCCGCCGTCGATCCCACCGTCCCCAGTCTATCCCTTCCTCCCCCGACTCTGTCCGATTCCCATGCGCCTGACGATCCTGATCGTCGAGACGTTATCGATCCTCCTTGCTCACGCCCTCCTTCTCCCATGGCCGAGAACAATGACCGGGATCGCACACCAACGTCTCCTCGCATAGCTCCTCCACCGCCGCCAAAACCGAAGAAGGCCGTCCCTCAAAAGTCCGCTTCGTCGAAAGGAAAGCGGAAGGCACCGACTCCAATTCCTTTGTCCGACACTCCAACGCCGCGCGATTCCCCCGCGCCAGCGGCGTCTACGTCGACATCGTCAAAGCGAAAAGGAAAGAAACGCGCTAAGACCGACGAAACCGACTCCGAGATCGAATTCACCGGGATTGTTCCCTTCGAGCCCAAGATCAAGGTCGATCCAAAAGTCATCGCGACTTCTTCCACCAGAGAATCCGATGCTCCGGCAAAGAAGAGAGCTCGAAAGGGAAAAGGTCCAGCCGACCCCAAGGAGGCACAGAAACCCCCTCCTAAGACCGTGCCGGCGACTACGCGTGTTCGACGTCAACGCGCTTTGGCTGTAGGCGAAGTTTTCCGACTCGAGGTGAGTAATTTCCTTTCTCCTTGTCATATTACCGCCCTCCAGCGGTTCCCTTTTATTGACTTTGTTCATTTGTTTATAGCATTTGATGTGTCGCCCTTGCCGGATCGCGCTCGATGTACAGCCATGCGTCGGGCTCCCCGGCCGACGTTGCCGAAAGTGCATCCGCGACAAGCACAAGTGCTCGATCAAGTTCAACGAGTTCACCAGCGCGGACAAGGCAAAGTACATCGCAGACGGCCTCTTGAAGTTGGTCACCGAGCCCGGCATTCCTCCTCCTGGTGAATCTTTCAGTCGGAACATAATCCCTTCGCACCAACAGCAGAAAGCCGACGAGGACCAGGAAATGGAGGATGACGACGAAGGTCCGTATTCCCGTACGCGTCTGCGTACGGGAGTTAGTATTAAAATTCCTGACCGACGTCTAAACATCCCTCCCCCGCTCTCTCCAGACTTCGACACCGCTTCTCAGGTTGCTGCCAATGACGCCGAGGAGGCCGCTGCTAACGATGCGGCCCAAAAACACCTCCGAGCCCTGTGGTCCGCTTCTAGCAAGAGGTTCGAGCGGGATTTCTCGTCATTCGTCGCTGGCCAGATCGCCAAGATAACCGAGGACGCGATGAACTTGCACTTCGGCGCCGTAGAATCGGCTTTCAACGAAGGGCTTTCGTACTCGTTCGGTGGGCCTCCCGCGCCTCTTCCTGTGCAGGACGACGTCGGAGAAGGGTCGAGCAGGTTAGATGGGGTGGTGATCGTTAAGAAGAAGGAGAAGAAGGATTCAAGGCAAGCTAAGTAGTTTGTATAATCACTTCTTTTAAAATTTCCCTTCTTTCTTTTCTTTCATGTAATTCCCCCTCCTCGCGCGTCCTTTGTTCGGTCGGGCTCTCGCGTCTGCGGACATTTTTCCTCGGGTTTCGGCCCATATTACATTTTTTACGGATCGTAGCTTGTCGTCGGTACCACGTTAGGTGGTGCCGACTCGTATATCTGTACGGTTATCTGTAAATACAGAAAACCGATTCTTCACGAGTCAATGGGTCCCGTTCTTAAGTCGCCGCAAGATCGGCCATAAACAATTGGTTATATGTCCAACACATAGGTTTCCTGTCAAAAATCCCCAAGTCGATCGGTCGGCCTTAATACCGGAAAGTGCACGATTTCGAACAACTTCGATCGGCTTTTGTCCAGAAATTTCGTCAAAGTCCTCATGAACAGCAGCGATCGGAATTTTGTTGTAGTCGCCCACGATCGGCTTTTTTCTACGTTCCATCACCCGGCCACCGATCGTTGAACACTGCGATCCTCTCTGATTCCCTTTGTATAGACAATCGGCTTTTGTGCCAGGAACTCGTCTAGGTCCGGTGAGAGTACGACTTGGGATACAATCGGTCAAAACGATCAGTCTACCGATCGTCCTCTTGCTTTGTTTCTTCGGCCGATCGTTTGAACACGGCGACTCTCTTGGATTGCGTTCGTGTCGTCGATCGGCTTTCGGTGCAGCAATTTGTCTAAGTCCTCTTAGAGCAGCAGTAATCGGCAATTTCTCGCAGTCGGCCACGATCGGCCTTTTTCTATCTTTTCTTTAATCGGCTACCGATTGTTGGACATAACGACCTGCTCGGACTGTATTTGTATCGTCGATCGGCTTTTGTTCCAAGAATTCGTCCTTTCGCGTCCTTTTGAGCTATAGTCGGTTATTTCTCAGGATCGGCCTTCGTTGTGACGCTTTATCGGAGAAAGTACGACTTGGGATGCAATTGGCCAAGACGATCGGTCTACCGGTCATCCTCTTGCTTTGTTTCTTCAGCCGATCGTTAGAACAAGGTGTTGACCTGGATTCCGCTTGTTCTGGCACCTGGCCAGTAAAGTCTACGTAGAATCGATTGCTTCCTCGGGGTAGTATCCCTCTTCTTGTCGAAACAGGGTCGGAAACAAGGGTTATTCTTGAGAGAAGAGTGCTGATATTCTTGTAATAATGTACATTTTTGTATGGAAAAATAGAAAGGTGATTCAAAGTATCATGTGGAGAAGGGAGCCTTATGCAGAGTTGTTCGTTCGCGGTCCCTTGTTGGAGTATTTCCCGATGTTTCCAGATATCCGCGCGATATCTTTACGATCGTTCCGGAGGCCTTAGCGTATTAGATTCTTGTTCCGGCCTTTTTGGAAACTTCCACAATCGTGTCCTATACGTTCCCGGGAGTGCATCGTCTCCGGGCTCCACGAGAGTAAACTCGTCAGGCGTGTCCTCATCGGCCATATCATCCAGCTGCTTCGTCGACTTCCCAACTAGCGTAGTAACTGGTAGGGTTATCTCGTTCCTCCTCATGTATGGGATCAATCGGTATGCGGCGAATCGGTGTTCAGCGATCGCTCCTGTCACTTCCGATAGGATGTAGCTTCCCGATTTGGTTTGGCGAACCACGACCATTGGACCGATGTATCGGGGCTTCATTTTGTTGTTCAGTTCCTTCTCTATCCGAGTATTACGAACAAGTACGAGTCTTCCTGGCGCGAACTTGAAATCGTGAATTTGTCCCTCGTATTTCTTTAAAAACTGCTCTGCCGACTGGAGACGCGATCGGTATTTGTCTCGCTGAACCTTGGAGAGCTCTTTGTCCCTCTTTTGAAGCTTCATCGCCCTTCTTGAAATAAGTTCTCCAAAATTCATATCGTCGTCTATGAAGGGATGCATGAATGTGGACTGTTCCAGGTCGAAGGGGTGGATCGCCTGAACCCCGTGCGCGATATAATAAGGCGAGTACCCCGTCGATTTCTGGATCGTAATACGCTCCGCCCAGAATATCGCATGAGCCGCCTTTGGCCATATTGATTGGTTGCCGTCGCAGGATTTGATGAGTGATTCCCGAACATCATAGTGCTTTCTCTCAATAACACCTGTGCTTGAGAGTTATATCCTGAAATGCGAATGTGATGAATTCCATATTGCTTTTGTAGCTGATCGGCCGCCTTGACCCATGGCTTTCCGTTATCGGTTACGATTTCCATTATGCTTCCCCACCTGCAGAGAATGTCTTCAAAGATGAAGTTAGCTAGGTTTACTGCGCTCTCGCTTTTCAGCATTCTCCACTCGGGGTATGAACTGAGCGAGCATCGGCCATGCGCGATTACATGGAAGCCATCGACCGTTGGTAAATGCATTGTATCCATATATATTTTCCCGAATAGTGGGAAGGGGATGGCTATCGTCGGCGGGATATGGATTTTCGCGTCATTACGGAGCTGACATTGGTGACATGTTCGAACAAACCACTGGATATCCTCGCTCATACTAGGCCACCAGAAACGAGACATAAGTCTGACCTTTGTCGACCACGCCGCTTTGTGTCCGTACTTGTCGTGAAGCTCGGCCATTATCGCTAATCGCTTGTCTGGTGATAAAACCAATTTATGGGATAACTGCTTGTCTCTTCGCCACAAGCGGCCATCGAGGACAAAGAACCGGGTCGCCTTTTTCATGAATGCCTTGTAACTTTTATCGCTAAAGCCGATCGGTCGCTCGGGTTTTTCTAGGTATTTTTGAATTTCGAGCAGCTCAGCATCTCGTTTTAAGGCGTTTTCCGTTTGCGGAATGATAACATTTGGTCGTTGTTCCGTGGTGAAAACTGATACCGATCCTCTGGCCTTTTCCTTGGATCGCTGGTAATTCATTAATATCGCGATCGGCAATGGGCGATCGTCAATCATGAGTCGACAGGGCCGGGTACCGAGTCGAGCAGCGAATCGACTTGTGCTCTTCCCCTATGAGGACTTCCACCGAGAATCCACAGGCCCGATCGATCCACTCTTCGACGTCTTCATCTTCTTCCGGGTCCTCCGGAGCCCTACGCCTTCGCGACAGCCCATCGGCTGGTCCCATTGAAGTACCCGGTATGTGAACAAGTTTAAACGTAAACAGTTGAATGGCGGCTATCCAGCGATTTATTGCAGCGTTAGGTTGTATGTCCGGGTTATTGAGCATGCCTTTGATGTACTTTGCATCGGTTCGGACAGTGAAGTTCTTGATCCCAACAATATACAGTCGGTAAGCACGCAACGCCCTGAATAGCCCATAGAGTTCAATCTTCGCTTGCGAGTAACCCTGTTCCCGATCGTTCCAAGTGATCGATCCGAATCGGGATGGGTATTCGACACCGTCCGATCCAAGTTGAAGTAATACACAGCCCATGGCGATCCATGACGAATCGACTTCCAAGTAAAACCATTCGTTCAGACAGGTAGTCGATCGCCCTTAATGCTGGCGATGTGATTAAGAGGTGTTTTAAAATCGCCATTGCTTTCTGTTGGGCCGACTCGAAGATGAAGTCTACATCCTTCCTAGTGAGCATGACCAGGGGCCGAGCGTGAAATGAGAAGTTTTTGATAAAGATCCTCATCAAGCCGAGCGTCCCTAAGAATGCTCGTACATCGGTGAGGTCTTCGCATGGCGGCCAGTCCCGGATTTTCTGTACTTTAGATTCGTCAGGAATTCTTCCTTCGGCACTGCAACGATGTCCGAC